>OY728125.1:1070581634-1073309134 GCA_963277665.1 Viscum album | reverse complement strand
TAATAAATAATAAATAATAAATAATAAATAATAAATAATAAATAATAAATAATAAATAATAAATAATAAATAATAAATAATAAATAATTAATAATTAATAATTAATAATAAATAATAAATAATTAATAATTAATAATAAATAATAAATAAATTTAAACAATAAATAATAAATAATAAATAGTAAATAAAAATAATAAATAAATATAAATAATAAATAATAAATAAATATAAATAATAAATAATAAATAAATATAAATAATAAATAAATATAAATAATAAATAATAAATAAATATAAATAATAAATAAATATAAATAATAAATAATAAATAATAAATAATAAATAAATATAAATGATAAATAAATATAAATAATAAATAATAAATAATAAATAATAAATAATAAATAAATATAAATAACAAATAATAAATAAATATAAATAATAAATAATAAATAAATATAAATAATAAATAATAAATAAATATAAATAATAAATAATAAATAATAAATAAATATAAATGATAAATAAATATAAATAATAAATAATAAATAATAAATAAATAAATATAAATGATAAATAAATATAAATAATAAATAATAAATAATAAATAATAAATAATAAATAATAAATAAATATAAATATAAATAATAAATAATAAAAAATAAAAAATAAATAATAAATAATAAATAACCAGTTACAAATAATATATAATAAATAAATTAAAGTATATTATAAATAATAAATAATAAATAATAAAGGAAACACATGAAAAAGTATGAAAAGACGTGATAAGGGATGAAAAATCATGAAAATGCATGAAAAAGGATGGAGAAGCATATGAGGAATGAGGTATTAGAAAGAATGAGAACGCATGAAAACTCGTGACAACTCTGGAAAACTCCTTAATAATTCAACATAATCATCATAATAACCCACAAAAAAACCAATGATAAAGATAACAAGTCATGGAAACCCAAATAAACAGTAATAAATGGAGCTACCGTTAAAACTCGTCAAAACGGTCAAAAAGAGACAAAAACATTGGACTCACATTAACGGAGATAACTTAAGATCTGAGAGTCCGTTTTAGATCCGCGGCCTGTCAAATCAAAGATACCGAAACGATCTTCAACCTGAAAGGTGAAAGTGTCCGAATGGACAGGCGGATCGGAAGTTACGGCCATTTAAAAAAAAGCTGACGGGGAACGGGTGCTAGAAACGAGGCATTGAAAAACATAACAAACCCGATACACACTAAAAAGGCCATAACATATGATCTATGAGTGCATGTGGGCACTGCAACCAGTCAAACTGAAGCTCATGGAACGAGCTATGATCTGGCAGGTGGAGGAGGCCGAATTGATACGCGGATCGAAAGTTAGGTCCGTTTGAAGACAAGTTCGACGGGACACCGGTGACGGAAACGAGGTTTTGGAGGCCTTCGGAGGGGTTTTTGGGGCCGAAAACCCTGACAGAAGCTTGTTGTTGTCAAATTGGTGCGTAGCTCTCTTCGCTGGCTTCGATTTGATATGTGGTAGAGCCCAAACGGACACCCGGAGCGAAAGTTATGTCCATTTGAAGTTGGAGAACTTTTTTCAACTTTTTTATAACTCTAATATCGTCCACACCTTAGAACGTCTCACGGTTTTGATTATATGTTCCTCTATATCTCTTCATGATCTTCGATTTGACTGGTCTTGGCGCTTCAACGGACGCCTGGATCAAAAGTTATGATCGTTTTAGTGTTTTCTGGGTTTCTCATGTTATTTTTATTTTTTTCATTTTATTTCACGGCGGTTTTACCAAAACCGCCGCTATTTCGCGGCGGTTTTTTAAAAAACCGCCGCTAATCCTTGAATAAAATTAAAAAAAATTAAAAAAAATAATTTTAAAAAAATAATTTTAAAAAAATAATTTTTTTTGCCTTTTAGCGGCCGTTTTTTCGCGGCGGTTTTAAAAACCGCCGTGAAATGCCAGCCCGAAACGCATTTGGCGGCGGTTTTTAAAACCGCCTTGAAAAAACCGCCGCTAAATGACGGTTTTCTCGTAGTGATTCCAATGGTAAAATAGTAACTATTGTGTTATGAAAATTACATAATGGTATGGTGATCATCCTAACTACAAAATATTCTAATATTAAAGCCAGCAACATGTCATCTAGAACCTGAATCTTCCACATGGTCTGGGCATCCATATGGGGGTAAAATTTCATTCTTAAACACTACTATGTCTCAAATACCTTATGCAATTCAATCCATAATAATGAAGTGAGAAATCATCATGATATGAAATTATTTTTAGGCGAAATCACTGATGTTTATCTATCTCCTGTTGTTAAAGTCATACCAACTTCTCTACTAAACATATCTCTCAGATAGCGAGGAAGTGGGTCGTCTCATTGAGTCTTTCTATATTCAATGAGATGATTTCATGTATTCTAAATTGTCATGGAATCCCCATAATAAAGTCAATAGATATACCATCCCACTTCCAATTTGTAACCTTATATTTTTTAGCTAAACCCACTGGAACCTTGTGCTTAACCTTCAAATGAATAAAAGTGAGGCATCGAGGGATGAACTATGTTACACCATTCATCCTCCCCAACACCAAAAAATAATGTTGATGGTTCAAGTACATTTTCAACACATCGGTATTTTCCAACAATGTAGGTGTGTGAACTCCCCTCATAATCTTGTGATGAAAAAACACTAGAACCATCTCCCATCCTTTAAAAATGATAAAATTCTCCCGAACATTAGAAAATCCATCATAATCATGTTTATCAGATATCTGAGTATAAATTGTATCACATTCAATATCTCAATTCCAAGAATCCCTATCATACTATATAAGTGACGGGGTAATAACCATTGAATGGATGTAAGATAGAACACCTCATATAAAACGGACAACAATAATGAGGCTAACTTCTTCAACTTCTCAATCAATAACTATGTACAATATCACCTGAAGAGAGAATTTACCACCACATTCCCCTTCCTAAGAGTATAGATTATCTCAAAGTTGTAATCCTCTAGGAACTCTATCCATCACCTATATCTCAAGTCAAAATACCTCCATGATAAGATATTCTTGAGGCACTTGTGTTTATAATAGTAAATAAATTGTCAACCATAATATTGTGTCACTACATCTTCAAGGAAATGAATATCTCTACCTAGTCTAGATCATGGGTTGTGTAGTTATTCCAATTAAAAATCAGATATCATGACTCATAAGCAATCACCACTATCCTATTCATTGTAATAAATTCAGGATTTTTCATTGACGCAACATATAACACTACGTATGCAACACCCTCATCTAGAAGTCTAAAGATGGGGGTCACTTTCGAATCTCTTTCTTAAATAATTAAAAACCTATTGGAACATATTTTTCATAAAAATGGTTTCCATTTTAGGTCAATGTAGAAACATGTTATTATATAATAGAGAAATCATGCATGAATCTTTTATAATATATTAACATCTTACGGAATCTCCACTCCTCAATCACACTCCTAGGTGGCTCCCAAGAAAACACTGACTCAACCCTTGTCGAGCCCACATCAACACCCTCTACTTAGATGAAATGTCCAAGATTGTGAACCTAAAAAATCTGGAAATAAAACATCAAGATAATAAAATAAATTTCATTCTCTCATATTATGTTTAAGACTATCCTCAAGGATCAAAAATTACCTTATTCAGACATTTCATACACTACGATGCCATTGATGAAGGACACCTGAAACCGGTCTATAAGGGGATTAAATATCTGGATCATGAGTACCAAGAATATTTCTGGGGAATTCATTACTGAAATACATCACAAATTACTCATAATAACCATATAAACATAATAATATTTTCATCATTATATCCTTATTTGTAGTTGAAGCTGATGATAAACCGATGTGTGGTAAATAATTAAGAATCACATTTCCCCCTCAATTAGTCGAATAGATCATAGATTTTTTGTAGTGGATAATTAATCTTCATGGTCACCTAGTTTAGGAAAATATAATCTACCCTAAACCTAAATATCATATATTTCATCTTGGTGAATAACACTGGGGTTTCCCAAGGTTACACATTGGGTCTGAGGAAGCCCATCCATTACATGTCATCCAATTAAAACATCATCGAATGAATCTCTACCGAATACATCCTATATGAAAGCGTAGATATCATGGATTTCCTTTGGTGAAAGTATAGACATAAGTCTATCATTTAGTGTGGAGGTATTCTTGACATTAACTTAAGAAATAAAATATCATGCTTCACCACCGTAATAGGAAACTGATAGCCTATAAGAACTATGTATCTTAGGGTAATACTATCCAACCAATGATTAATCATCTATAACATCTTATGTATGATCCCATACCACTATTTCTTGGTTTCCTTCTCTCCCATTAAGGATAAAATAATCCCATCACCATGGACACACTACATCCTCCTCCTAAAATAGAAAATTTTGGAATCTGTTATGGATAGCTAGTCCAAATATAAGTTGACAACACAATCCCTCATTACAGTTTAAATGAGATCACATAAGAATATATATCCCCCAATATTGTGATCACATTGTTAGTAGATGTGTATGATTACTAAATCCCCTTTTGCAGGATTCTCCAAGCACAAGGGTCGATCCCCTGGCTCACCCCTAATCTCATTGTCTCAAACCAAAAAAGTTTTAAGAAAATAGTGGCTCACAAGCATATCTATCAGTATTGTATCTAAACTGGTGAAGAAAAAGATCAAACCTTTAATCACCCCTAGATATTTTGGTTTATATCCCTCTATTTCTAATATCTATCCTCATACCTAACCTACAACTCCCTATGACTAGCATAGACATCCTAGGGGCAGTGGCGTAATAATTAAAATTGTGAGCCACCACCTGCTTCTCTCCTTGATCCCCTTCTAAATCTTCCAGACTAAGGGCTTCCATGATCCTTCCACTATCTCTTCCTAGGTGGTGGATTTATTTTTTATATATTAGTTGTATAAAATCCAATGCAAGGTTTCCCTAACAATCATAAGGGAATCACTTCCTCCTTCTAGGCAGACTAGAACTATCCTGAGATCCCTAAACTATGGACACTTTCCCCCTAGATTGTATCCTAAACAATGTAACATTATCATATCCTTCTTCCTTCAATAAACTACTTGATACTGTGGTCTCATCTCTTTTATACACATTACTAGCAATAATTTCCAGTTTCTACTTTTCCTTAAATCACTCCACTTCAAAATAATGATCATGTACTCCAACATTGGTATGAATTCAAAGAGATATCACTCAACCCATGGTATATTTTTGTTGAATTTTCTCAAAAGTCCATTCTTGTAAGAAAAGTTCTGAAACCATAACCAAAATGAATCATAAGGTATTATTGAACCTTGATTAATACTTTTCCATTTTCATTCTTCCCTAATGAATCTATAGAAGCTATTAGAGACAAATGACTTGTAATATGGCCAGATAAATGTTCTCCCTAAAGTGATGTTAATCTTTATCTAAGAGAGGGTTACATCATCACACATTAAAGTTACCATAATCTACCATCACTGTATAGATCCATAAAAAATCACTACTAGGACACCATATAATATGATGTTTTCTTCACAACACTAAAACCTCAGGTAACTGAATCAATCTAGTCCTAATATGCATGGAGTATTAGATTACCTAAAAAATTGGAATGTTTTTTCATTTTAAATTCATAAATCATGATAATTATATTAACATCCTTATATGGTACTGCTGGCACAATATACTACTACTTTGGTGGTGGAAAAATAGGGAAAAAATTGTATCATAGTTCCTTGAAATGTGTCTTTTAGTTTTAAGAATCAATGTTTCTAGGTGGGTTCCATTGGATTTATTTATGGAACCGGAAACATCAAATAGTTCTTTATCCAAAGGGTACATTCATTCCAAAGGTAGGCCTTCGTTATGTTTGAACTTTATTGTAATTAAGAACATACATTGGTTGAGATGATGGGCGGTCAGACTCATCGCACCGTTTTGGGGGTAATTATTGTATACTCCGGGAATCTCTTTTTAAATTTATGATATTTTCATGAATCTTTATTAATTTTCCATGAATAACAAACGTTTTTCTTGGAATATACAATCACTTATTAACATGTGAAAAATTTAGAATCAAAAGTATGCATTCAAAGTTCTTTCTTAATTGAAATATCTATATGTATTTGAGGTTTTCCATCAAATGGTATCCTCTAATATACTACTTATAGATTAATTTAATCATCATTTTGATGATACTTTTTTTAAGCAAGTTAGTGGGGCACTCTGGAATTTATTGTTGTCTAGGGAGATGAAGGTTTGGTTTGGTTTTGGGATCATTCCCATAAAATGGGCTACCTACATATCATTATAAATGAATAAGAACCCTCGTAGTTCAGTTCCAATGAATGGGAAACATCATAACTTTTAAGGTCATGAGATAAAGACCTCGCTGAATAGTATAATATCATGTTGTATGGACATATAAGCAGAATGAGAATAGTAAAAACATAGTGTGAGACTTCTACTAAAGAATACCAATGAACATTGGAAAGAATATGGGTTTCCAAGAAGGATCGGGCCCTATTGGGAATATGGCCCATAACGAATATGATTGATTTAGCCTATTGGGATTGAACCACAAGGAGGATTCCTACATATCCCATATAGATGGGAATTAAAGACCATGTAGTTTGATTAGTCTCATAGGATTGTATAGACCTTTTGGAGAAATGAGTTTGGGCTTTCTTCCTGAAAAGGACGCCTTGGTTACTTAAGGGTTTAATTTGGGGATTATCTCTAAAGAGTATGCCAAGATTAAGAGAATTAGGGTTGGATTCCTAAAGTGGATGTCCAGTGATATTAAACCTTGAAAGGGCTTCCTATGTATCCTGGTTTGAATAGGAATCAATGTTCTCATGGTTCCTTCAATTTTGCAAGAAAAAACAAAGTTTATTTAGGGTATTGGGTCGGAAACTTAGGGAGGCTTCCTACGTATCTCATATAGATGGGAATCAAATCACATGTAGTTCAATTAGACTCATAGGAGAGTATAGATCTGTGATTGAAATGAGTTTGGGATTATGTCCTGAAAAGGATTCCTTGGTGTCTTAAGGGATTAATTTGGGGCTTATCCCTAAGGAGGATTCCCATATTAATGGAATAAGGGTTGTATTCCAAAATAGGATGTCCAGTGATCTCGAGCCTTGAAAGGGATTCCTACGTATCATGGTATGAATAGGAATGAGAGTTCTTGAAGTTCCTTCAATTGTAAAAATTTTTTGACAATGAAAAATCTCTATGCTCGCTTGAGTCATGCTCAGTGTGAGAAATAAGAGGATGAAAAAATATTTAACAAACGTATTCACACTTTCAAATTTTTCCTCCTCCACTGGTGGAAGAGGGCGCACCTATTGTGGCCAAGGTGAATGAGGTCGAGGTGACCCAGGAAGAGGGAGAGGTAGCGTACCTTCCCTCTGTTCAATTTACAATGGAAAATATTCTAATGAACATAAAAAGGGATTATGGTTAGCAGTATACAACGGGAAGGCTGACCATGGTGAAAATCCCAATGGTAACGGGAAAGGGTGAGAAAAGTTCATGTTCCCATCTCTCCTCTGGTCTTTGGCACCAAAGAAGAGAGTATAAGAAATTATGATACCTACTACAAGAAAAAGAAAGGGGATTACGCCTAGATGGTTTCCCTAAAATTGATCCTAGTAGTAGAAGGGATACTTCACCTTTTTTTCAAAAGGGGAAAAGCATGTGTGAACATTACCTTCCTTTCCAGAGACCTAAGGTTCCAGGACATCTCCTTGAGAAGCGAAAGTCCAAGACCCAATCGTCCTCCAAACCTGGAACTTCCCCACCCTGTTTCTTGGAGAATGGTCTATGTGACTATAGATATACAAACCCACAGAAACTCCATGAATCCTTACCCCATTGTGAAACAAATGTTTGAATCCTCTAACTATGGAAGTATAATCCAAAATAGGAGACATTCTGATGTTCCTTTCCAACTGGTTTGATAAGTTATGAGGTTTTGGTGGAGTTCTCAATAGAATCCCTTGCAGACAAGGGAGCCATGAAAGAATAAACCCTTCCATGAATGGCATTGAGAAAGGTTTGATTGATTGTAGAATGAAGGGAGTAAGTGAACCAAAAAGGGGCACCCAAGTTAAGAAGGGTGCATAAGTATGGGAGCACAAGTACCCTATGGTGACCAAATGATCACATAAGTGTTGAATGACCTGTATGTTAATACTTCGGCGAGACCTTTCTTAAGCCTTTAAGAGTAGTCAGAGGTGATTCAAGAAGTGGGGCACTCATGTTCCTGTGTGAGGAATGGGCGGCACACCAGTATTTCTAATTTGGGGAGGTTGGGTTCTTTAGGCGCGCAATTGTTATTTTTTTCAAACTCTAAACAGACTTAAGTCCAATGATCCTCCATTAAATCATCCGCTCAAGGAGTTAAAAACTAAAATAAATTATTCAAAAGACTGGGGCGAAGTAATAGGCCGAATAGAGCTATAATTGAGTTTTAGGGATATTCGTCCACATAAATGAGTCCCCCAAGGGTCTATTCATGGGAAAATATTAGACCCTAATAGAAAAGTAAATGGGCATGCAAGTAGGATGCAAGCCATATGGGGGCATGCAAGAGGGTTGTATGACATATGGGGTGTGCACCTAGGCTGCATGCCGACAGAGTATTGGAAAGACTAAGGCAACACAAAAATCATGCCTTTTGAAAAATAGTTATTTTTCTACATGTATTTACCCAATTTATTTCTAATGTATTCCCTTCATCATATTTTTAGAATAATTGATTGAATGGAGTGTCATCAAAAGTCCCCTCAGAATTGGATCTGAAATAAAAAATGGACAGTATACTGAGGTAATGTAATAAAGGAGAAATAAAAGAGAACTGGGGCGTGCAACTATTGGTTCTCAAGTAGACTTGGGTGTGCATGTTTGCAACGCGTAAGATTCCTTGCGTGCAGGGGGCATGTATCACTTATATATAACGGCTTCACATCCGTGAAAAGACTCGAAAAATATGAATTTTCAGCTCTTGAAATGGAAGACTTCTTCTTCTCAGGCGCTTCTGTTTCACCACACTTCTTACGTACTTTTTTAGTTGCGAGCTATAAGTGGGCGCCATACTTGCATGTTGATTAAAACTTTTGTGTCATGTTTTAAACTTGTGTGCCTTAATTACATTTCTATTTTTTTTGTAAAACACCAGAAAATTAACTTAAATTTAAAAGATGATTTCTATCTTTTTGAAGGTTCAATGGATCCCAAAAGAATTAAAAGTGTTGATTAGCTTTCCTGCAAGAGGATTGATGACATGATACATGTCGTTGGTTAGGATTACATTGACATTTGCGAAACAACCCTTACAGATTTATCCAAATATTTGAATGAGTATCATTTAAATTTTCACCCATTAACATTTATGCCATTATATAGTTGTGGCCATTTGAAGTATGGTAACATTCCAAATCCAAAGAACTATGTCCCACATTTTTGGTTTCATGATTATACCAACTTCTCATCAAGAAATGTTTCTATTGGGGGATCATTTACTAATGCTGGGATAGTAGAGAAATATTATATTATTAATCATTGCTTGTGTGCTCCAGCTTTGAAGGCACATACACCCAAGCTGCAGCCACACTATTATTCATCCATCTTTCAAGATTCATAAATAGATCAGTCCATGGGTAGGAAGAAACGTTTCTTCTTCCACCTAGGAGGAGGTGGAAACCCCACATAGATGTGGGCATACTGGGTACGAAATACATGTGTAGAATTTTTAGATGATTTGAGTGTCATCGGTATTTATGAGGTTTTCTGGGTTAGGAAAAACTATTTGTATAGGAATGATGATTTCATGCCAGAATTATTATGTCGATGGAGCCCAGAGACTAATTCCTTCCATTTAGCACATGAAGAGGTAGATATCATATTGTGCGACGTTTAAAAGATTTATAGGGATCCAATCCTTGGAGACATGTATGATGAGTATATTCCTCCCATGGTGACATGAAATGACTTGAAGAAAAAACCATATTTGGTTCGTGAGTTGATAAAAATATTTAATAAACTCAATAATTCAATCACCCCAAAAACTCGCACCATGAGAGATCTTCATCCGGAGGAATGGATGGAAATATTTTCTATAAAAAAGAGGGAAAAGGGTACAACTGACACCCATATGACTAGTTATCAAAGGGAATAGAAGAGAGGAACTCCTGACATGTTTTGGCCGACATTGGAGAAAGGAGAATTCAATAAATAGGGATATGAAATCAATCTGAAAATTCCTAAAAAGACATGTCTGGATAGTTTCTTGAACATGTGGATTAGCATGTATTTATTAAATGTATGGGACTCCAAAAGAGGTGTGAGGTTGTGAACCATTGTTATTGTAGCTAAGCTGGTGGAGAAAAGGATGGTAGGGTTGGATACTCCTATTTTGGACCATATTTATAGGAGTTTTCTGCATATTTACAAAGGGAAATATCCCTTCAAAATAGAGGGACCATTCCAAGTGTTGTGGGGATGGATTTCTACTCAAATTAGAACTAATATTTTAGAAAGTGGAGTATAGGTTTTTGGATGTTCTTTCTAACCATCTTTTTAGGCCTTTTCTAGTATTTCAACCTCATCTTTGAATACTTATGACATCAAGACTAGATTGAGATTTCATAATGAGTTTCATTTCATTCCATATGGAAATATTCCTACAGGGTGAATCATTGATGATGGTATATACAATTTGGAATTGAGAGAATATATGTTATCTTAGAGAGATGGCGTGTTGGCCACCTGAATACATGGAGAAAGTTTTTGTGAGGCCTATACTCCAAATATATTTTCCCTTCAATTCAAATGTATACAATAGAATATTGTATCCTTTCATGTGAATTTAAACTTAGAGCCTCACATAATGGTTTCCTGACAGCTATGGTTTTTGGAATCTGTGGAGAAGACTGGGGAAGTATTTAAATATCCCATTGCTGATGTCATAAGCAGATTTTCTATCTGGTATATTGAAATATGGGTTGCATCTTACCCTGAAGGGGTATTAAATCATGTCATCCCTCGAGTGGGGATAATGAGAAGTAGCAAGAAGGAAACAAATCATATGTAAGATAATTATTAACCATCAGAGGAAAACTTGAATGAATCAGAGGGTGGAGGTGATGATGTTACAAATTTACCAAAGCTACCTTGTGCTAGATATAACCCTCTTGTCAGAATTAAGATCACCACATCGTCATTCCCTACTGAATTCGTATCAAGGCGATCTGGTCACCGTTATTCTGAAGAGTGGTGGGTTCCATTTTCTAATCCATCATCATTGATTGTGGGTGCTGGGGAGAAACTCAAGTCCAAGGTTATAGGATCCTCCTCATTAGAGTCATTCACACATTTTGAATATATATGACCAGACGATGTTCGAACATGGAATAATACGAACAGTGTAGCTAAAACCATGTTGATGGATCTACGTGAACGATTTCATATTCTTGGAGTATAGGATTTGCGGGATTCTTCTGACATTATTTTTAAGGATAATCCCAATGTGATAAAGAACTACATTTTAGAGCATAAAATTATATTATATGCCTCTAATGAATAAATTCCTTCCACAAATTAGGTGAAGTAAATAATAGATCACGGTTTTACTGAAGGGATTAACCCTTCATTAGATGAATAGGGGAGTGAATTTATAGATCCTGAAGAAGTAAGTTTCTTTTTATTTCACATTTTATTCACTTTTTCAACTTGAATTTTAGTCAAAATATTGGTACATAGGAGAAATATTGCTTTATCTTACTATTGTGTAATGGAAAGACAACTGAATTTCCTTCACCACAATATAGCCCTAAAGGCACTGCACTTTGAGCTACCGGATCGCCCTATGAATCCGGAGAAATATCTTCAGGACAACATGACATGGAGAAGGAAATAGAGATGGTATTGGTATCTCCAATACGTGTCTTTGGGAATGACAATGCATGCCATCCTAAAAAGAAAAAGATGAAAAATCACCGAAGAAATAAGACCATGGTTAATAAATTTTTTAGTAGTGGCATGTCCCCCTGTTAATCATGAATTTTAGTCCTTATTTTTGAAAAAGTGTTTAAATTTTTTAATATTACAGGGGATTATTATGTTTCTTCTTTGAAAGAAACCACTGATAACATTCAAGGAACTGTAGAAGGTTCTTCTAAGAAGACACAAATTCCTACAAATCTTGTGGTCTCTGAAGTGGCATTGATGCCAACGGATCCAACATCTTTTCACATCACTGTTCCGACTCTTGATATTAGAAGAGAGGAAGATTATATTAAATCAGTAATACTTCATAAGGAATTTAATGTTACAGTAGCTAAATACTATTCTGTGATACATTTAGGTTCATCAGATGCACTAGAACACATAAAAACAAATGAGGTTGTCCCGAAAATTGTTGCTGAACAAGCTACTTGGGGTCAATGATTGCTGAAGGAAGGTTGTGATGTAAACACGGAAAGCGCTCCCACAGTTGAGACTAACCAGGTATCTAAAATATCATTGGATGAAATGATGAAACTTGTAATGTCTTTTAAAAAACTATTAGAACATGTTAAGATGTCAAATGCTTTATAATATTTTGGATTTCCTTATATAGAATCAACTGGACATGAGTTATAATTATTCATTATGTTAATATTCTTACGATTAATCTAAAAACCATTGTTGATTGAAATATGTTGTTTCATATAAAGAAACTACTGTCTCAATGGTACTTGAAGGATGTGTTGATATAAATGTCAACCCCACCATTTCGGAAACATTGGCTCAGGTGGATCTTGAGATATCAGGTCTTACTGAGATTCACTATGAAAATCTTGATCATATTAAAGATATCACTACACATCCAAAGACAACAAAAAAATTGTTGAATCTGAAAATATAGGGTAGGATTCTTGTCAAGTTATTGGCCTACTATTTGGTAAGAGATACTGATATTTTGATTAAATTCACTATTGTTATCTTTGGAATATAATCATAATCATAATTATTAATTTACCACATAGGGCTATCAACATTAATGTCTATGTCTGGGGGTGAATCCTCTGCATCATCCCAAACAACATTGGAAGGTGGAGAAACATTTTTTCAGGAAGGAACAGAATAAGGAACTTCTTTAAGGGAATTAGAACCAAAATATACTCCTCCTTATGACATTTATTCTGAATCAGACACAAAAATGAATATGGCTCTTTGTCTTGCTCGTCACAAAGCATGGAAAAACATCTGGAAGATAATATATGGGTTTCCCATTGAGAAACTGACTTCATGTATTCCACGCATCTCATTTACATTTATCACGCTATGATTTTGTGGTTCTAAATACCTTGAAATTCATACTGCAGTGATAGAGATTATTCAGAGCAGGGAGCACGAGAAAAATAATCGAAAATACTTGATAAAAGAAAAACTGTCAATCATTATTGAAGAGTCTGAAACACCACTATCCCAGGATGAAACTAATCAAACTGCAAAGTTAAAGGAACTGAGGAAGACAAATAACAAAAATAATATTTAGTACCTGTGACTCCAATAGGAGTTGGATATCATTATAGGGATATTTGACCAGCTTCATAGATCATTAGGAGAAGTCTATAAATATGGTGAAGAATCCATTGCAGATGCGGAAGAAGGAATTCATCATGCTGAAGAGAGTGAGGCTGGTCAAATAAAAGGGAAACATGGAGCTGATGGGGAACAATAGGTTGTCAAACCAATGAGTAATTATGTATAAAGACTTTTATAAATTAACATTTTTTATTAGAGAGAGACTACAATTTTTAGATGCTCCTCTAGAAAATTTTCACGAATTAAAGGTATTTTATCTACAATCAAATTTGTTTTTTTAACTTTCGCTAAATGATTTTATTTTACCTAGACCATTGGTCCTAGTAAGTGTAGTTTTATTTTTTCTAGGGGTATATTGACAACCCCAAATAATTAGTATATCTTGACTTTTTATTGCTCAATATTACATAAACCATAAAAAATGTGTGTTTAGTGATCTTGATCTTGACATTTGTTTAGATTTCCCTCTGTGGGTTCTCAATCTGGTGAGTACCATGTCTCTTAGAAATTTAAGGTCATGCATGTTATACTATTTAGGGATGGTATTTATGGTCTAATAGAATTGACCATAAATTTTAAAATTATATCCCAAATAAGACTATGTGGCTAAATAGTTCATTAATTATTCTTTAAATATTTCCAAGGGGAATCTTGAGCCATGATTTTTATGGTCACCAAATTTAAAACATGTATCAACACAGGGGGAGATTTTTCCACTATGAAGTTATCTTTATTTTGACAACCCCATTATGGGGGTTTTATTATGCAAGGCGAACTAGTTCATATGCTTCATAGTCAAATAGTGGCTTCTTTTGGCTAACAGTCCTATGATGTTGGAAACTTATTCAAGGCCACCTAAGGGCACATTCAGCATACTCATGAAAAAAGTATCTTTAATAATTTAACATTTTGTTTCTGATAAATATGGGGAAATAATATCTGGGTGACTGAAGACCATAGTAAGTAGTTTTTCCAAGGAAATTAATTTTAAGAATGAAATGTCTATTTTATACGAAAAAATGTCATGAATAATAAAACCATATCTACAAAAATTTGGTGTATGTAGAATGATTAAATTTTTTTAGAAACGATAATTTATGATATCATATTGTACAGGTTTAAATTATGAAGTGAGGATATTGGTATAGTTCAGTTTTAAGTCATTTAGTGAAGAAATTGGGTGGATTTTATTTAAGGTATTTAGCTCTGACCAAATGTACGAAACTCTCCCAATTTCATGCTAATTTCATTGGAAACATACTATCATATTTAGTTATGAACAGTAAAAATGTAAATTGTGATTTTGGAATTTTTGGAACTGATAAATGATATGAGAAAAGGGATAAAAGAATTAGAGGATGTCTTTTCCAAGAACGAAGTTACCATTTCATGAAAAACCCATTATGGGGAAGTATTATGCTGGTCCAACTATGGAATATGCTGCATAGCCAAATAGTGGAATCTTTTTACTGAGTTTTTTTAGGTAGGTAACTTATGGAAATCCACCTAATGGAATAGGCTGCATAGTCCGGAAAAAGAGATCTCAAATATCGACCATTCTACTGCTAAAAGACGTAGAATGTTTATTGGGATTCATATTTTCCAAAGATCATAGTTTGGTTTATGGAGAAATGTACCTAAATATAGAAATGGTATTTCCAACTAATATTTCTAAATAATTAGGGGAATAGTACTTATACGAAGGTCTAAACCATACATATATGTTATGATGTCTCTAGTTTTAGGTCATACAACTAGAACCAAAAATGGAAACAATATGTGATATATGGCCAAGTGATTCCAAGGTTATTTCATATTGTATTAAACACATGGTGAATAAAATTTGTATACTGTAGTATCGAGACTTTCAGATCAAGATAATGACAATGGGACAAGTATACATGAATGACTATTTTAAAATAAAGATTCTTTAATATTTTTATCAATGTTTGAATGGAACAAGGATACTATAATCAGGAACGAAGTTACCATTATTTAGATAAAAAATTATGGGGGATGTGTTATACAGTTCCAACTAGGTTATATGCTGCATAGCCAAATGGTGGAAGCATTTGGCTGACAAGACTTTTATGTAGGAAAATTACGCAAGGCCACCCAAGGGCACCTACTGCACAGTCAAGCAATAGAGTTCTTAAATATTAGAAACTCTATCACCATAATCTATAATATGGATAATGTGGATATGGAAATATTTAATGTTAAGACTTTGAGATGTGGAAGGGTATTTTTCTCAATGCACATGAGATATATTTTAATCAATATTGGCGTTTATTTTGACATCGTTTACATAGATCTGACTGATATGTAAAATTGAGATTTTCTTGGTTTCCATTGAATTAATATTGTGATGTGCAGTTTTAATTCATGAAATGGGGACATTATACCATATAGTTTTAAGTCATGATGTGATGATATTAATAACACCATGTGAAATTGAATCACCTTATTAATAAAAAAATCATTTTACCAAATTCACAATCCCATGTGAGCTATGATCGGAGTGAGAAACAAGAACCATTAAGGGTTTCTTTTACAATACAAAGGTGATGTAAATAAAGAATAGGGGTGTAAAATTTCCGGGTTTATTAACTTCATGCGCTAAGGATGAAGATGAACTGATGTGAAAAGAATGACATACTATAACTTGATTAGGGGCTAAATCCCAAATGTCACCAAGTGTCTTACTACGGCAACAATCAAGTCATATATTATTCTTAAATCATTCCTTATGTAGGATTTATTCTTATACAAGGAACAAGTGTTTTTTTATCAGGGCTGGGCCAAAGATTTGAGATTTATGCATCTCTTCAAATCTCATGGAAAATGAGAATCAATCCATACATTTTTCTTGAAACTATAATTTCTCAAGTCAATAGAGTTTGACATTATGAATGGGGGATTTTGACACGTTCTGAGAGAATGGTAAATTTTGAGACATAAAATAGTATAAGGACCAAATTATATATCTTAAGGAAACACTCTGTATAGATATGATTCATATACAAAAGTTGAAATGAAAATATGAAGATTTTGTGATTGTGGATGGGCCAAAGATTGGAGATTTAGGTGTCTCTATGTATCTCATTGAAAATTAGAATAAACCATACATAGTTCTTCAAATATGGTCTTTAGGAATATCTGACTCAGAAATAGGAATGAGATGGACTCATGATCCACTAAGGTGTAACAATTATGTCAATGATGTTTTCTTATGGATGTTTCTAACGTAAAATAAAGAAAATGTTAGTTATAAAAATGTTGTCATGCTGTTTAATATCTTGAGACAATGATGATTATGATACACATATTAACGCCATGAAACATGGATGTATATTGTTGTTATGTAGTTTAATGTCTTGCAAGTAGGACAAGGGGGCTGTGAAATTTTTAGTCGTGCAGTAAGGATGTTGTACTGTGCAATTTTATGTCTTGTAGGGAGGATGTTGTGTTATACTATTTTATGTCTTGCAGTGAAGATGATGTCTAGTATAGTTTTAAGTCTTTCATTGAGGATGATGTAATGTATAATTTTAGGTCTTATAGTGAGGATGATGTACTATGCTGTTTAAATTCATGCATTGAGAACTATGTACAGTGTAGTTGTAAGTTCTGTAGTGAGGACGATGTGCTGTGCAGTTTTAGGTCTTTATGTTAGGACGTTGTACAGTGTAGTTTTATGTCTTGTAGTGAGGAAGATGTACTTTTCCATTTGAAGTCTTTCAGTATGGATGACGGGTTCAACTACAAAAAGTATTTATCTAAAAATATTGCATTGGTTGGAGTTGTAATAATCTCTCCATCCATTGATATTAATGCATAAGCTCCATTTGAACAATCCTTATGTATGGAATAAGCTCCTTCCCACATTGGCTTAGGCTTTGGAGATTTCATCCCTGGTATTATTGGATTTCTATGGACCAAGACCAATTCTCCTTGAAGAAATGAACAGAGGCGAACATTCTTGTTAAAATCTCGTGCTATTCTATTCTAATAGACTTGTAAATGATGCAATGTATGCAATATTTTCTCATCAAATCAGTCCAATTCAATGAACCGTTTCTGAGACCTCTCATCTGTAGAAAAATGATCACATATTGATATTTGAGTGATGTAAATTGCATTTCAATTGAAATAAATGATTCTAATCCATAACCCACTGAATAAATAGTTTATTGGGTGGAAGTGTGAGTATTTTTCCATTATCCCATAAAGAATTTAAATATTTATCATGCCAATATATCTTATCATTATCGACCATCATCTAGATCATATTTGATAGGTTCTTGTTAAAGGCCTCTATGAGTCCATTGGTTGCCACATCATAGAGAGACGAATGGTTGGATTTGATATTATTCTCTTGATATAACTTTATTACCTTAATCTCAAAACAATTGGTGCCATTGTTCATAAAAATAGTATGAGGGACACCAAATCTGGTGATGATATTAGCTTTGAAAAAACTAAAAATGTTTTTGGCACTGACTTTTTTAAAAGTTATTGCTTTATCCCATTTAGAAAAAAATCCAATAGTCGTAAGGATATAATTGAACATCATAGCTCTAGAGGGAGGATAAGGTCCTACCACATCCATTCCCCATGTTGAAAATGGTCACGATAATTTAGTTGTATGTAGAAAATCTAGGGTGATGAATGAAGTTTGAATGCATTTGTAAAAGACAACATATTTTAGTAAAATCTATACAATCCTATATCATTGAAGGCCAAACATATCCATGACTTCAGATCTGGTCAGAGAGTTTGTGCCCAGACTGTTGAGCACCCCAATCTCCTGAATATAATTCTTTCAAGATAGTTGCAGTTCTTCTCCATAAATACATATGAAGAGGATTCCATAAATGCCTAGCTCATAAAAGATCTTATGGTGGTCTTGACTATCATAAAAATTAAGATTGGCTGCTCATCACTGGATCTATTCTTTTTTAGAACAATTCGGTGAATGTACCCCATTTTGAAGTTATTCTATAATGGATGTTCTCCATCTCAGGGTATGACCATATGCTTCAGAAATAACGATAATTTCATTACTTTCCTCAATTTTTTTTGAACAAAAGTTGAGACCACACAGTGTTGCGCTATGATAACGACTATCTCCTCATGATATGGATCTTCCAAGGTTGTAGTTGCATTAGCCATTGCATCTGCATGAGCATTTTTTGTTCATGAGTCATAAGAAAATATCAGATCAGAGGCAAATTCGGACATTAATCCTATGACATAATCAAACAAAGGGATTAACTCTTCTTTTCTAATTGAATATTTCCCATTTATTAATTTGATTACAAACTCTAAGTCACATTTTACCTATAAGTGATTAATTTGAACCTAAAAGGCCAATTCCAAACCTACGATGAGAGCTCAATATTCTGCCTCATTGTTGGTACCACCTTGTAACAATAGGAAGGATTAAGGAAACACTTCTTTTTTTGGGGAAATACAGATAATCCCTAACCAAACTTTGTTGAGTGTAGGGTTTTCCATTCTCCTACCTATTGGGCTTGTGGAAGCACCATCAATGTACATTTCACATGTATGGGAATTATCCTAAATAGGGAAGACTTCTTCATCATGAAGCTCAATATTTAATGATTTATCTTTTCCAGATGGATGCTCTGCAAGGAATTAATCCATATCTTGGCATTTTATTGACTTTTGAGGCACAAACTAGATATCAAACTATTGAAAAATAACATCCCACTATAACAGATGCCCTGTAAGCATATGATTACTTGTGATAAATTTGAATGGGTTATTGAGAGATATCAATTAGACCTCATGATGTGGCAGGTAATGCCTCAATTTATGAACTACAAAGATTAATTCTATGAAGCACTTTTAAATACATGAGTATCGACTTTCTGCATCAAGCATAGTTTGAGTAATATAGTAAAGACTATTTTCATTCCCAACATCATTACTTTGGGAAATGAAGGTACCTAATGATTTCTAAAAAGATGTCGCATAAAGAATAAGTGGTATTCCTTCAACGTGTATCATTAATACCAGTGTACTCAAGAGATATTTTTTAAGAGTATCAAATACTTATTGGAATTCTTTAGTCAACTGATAAGAGACTCCCTTCTTCATTAATCTTGTGAATGGTAAATATTTTCCTACCAAATTAGTGATAAAGCACCAAATATATGCCATGTGTCTTTATAATCCTCTTAATTTTTTCAAATTTCTAGGAGGTTACATACCAAGGACTTATGTTTTTCTCATGATAAAATATGATAACATGATGGCGTACAATAAATCCAATGAAATTTCATGAGGCTACCCTAAAAGAACATTTCAAGGGGTTCATCTTCGAACTATGTTGCTAAAGATCATTGAATTTGGTTTCCATATTGGAAAAGTGGTTGGAATGTTTTCTGGATTTCTATACCAAATCATCCACATAACATTCATCAAATTTCACTAAAAAGGGTTTTAAAATATGGTGCAAGGCCCATGGGTATGTTGTGCATACATTCTTTAAAACAAATAGAATTAATTGATAGAAATACACGCAAGGAGGGTCTATGAACGTTTTATATTATACATCCTCTAGGAACATCTGAATTTTATTAGACCCATAGTATCCATCCATGATGAAAAGAGATTCATATAAAATCATTGCATCAATTAAAAGCTCTGTAATCGGAATAGGAAAATAATCTTTAGGACAATGATTGTTAAGATCAATGAAATAAATGAAAAATCTAATTTTACCATTCTTATTTTTCATTGGAAAAATGTTGGGAATCCATTTGGGATATTGAAGATCCATGAAAAAATATCCTTTATAAACTTATCATCTTCATCATCAATTTTAGAGGCATTAGTTGGGTGTGTACTTCTTATTACATGCTTGATTCCACAATGTTCTTCTAGAAAACCCAAATGTTGGGTGGATACATCAGGATTAAGACCTATCATTTCTATATAATTCCAAGAACATATATCTCTATGTTTCTTTATATATGATGTATACACCTCTTTCTTTTCCGTCGTCATGGTCGTACTAATTAAAGTGGTGCATGGATATTTTTCTGTATCTAGATTTATTTCTCTAGATCATCACCAGTAGTAGAGACACCTTCCTCTAATATCATAAGAGAATCCCTGAGTTCATCATCTTCTTCTTCATTACACATTACCTCTTCTGTTTCCACTCAAAAAGTAGATGAAAAATTAAAACTCCCAGAGTTAGAGGAGGAGTTAGTATTCGAACAAACTAAATAAGGGGCCACCAAATCTCACCCTAATAAAGATGAAGGGATTTACTAGTGTAATAAAGTGGAGATGATGGCTTGAGAATCAACATCATTATTTGTTTTCTTGTATTACTACACTCATTTATGATTTATTTAACAAAGTAGAGGCTTGTTGTAATTAATTGGATGAAATGAAGAAATCTCCGTTTAAACATCACTCACTGCATAGTGGATCAACAACTTCCCCCATGTTTTCTGGATCAATTTCCACAATTGTAATTATGGAAGTTACAGGATGATTTACTAGAATTTGGTTTACCTTTTCAATTTTATTAGTAGGTAACACATAATCTTTAATCACATGTTTGAATGGATTTTATGGAATATTTTCCAATCCATTCGGAGCATTAACTCTAGTTATTTATTTTATTATAAACTTCTTTGCTTTGTGTGATAAATATCTTCCTCAATGTATTGAGATTCATATGTTTTGAATGGATCCTTGTAACTATATAATGTCCTTATTTGACCATTGAAATAGTACTTAATACATTGGTGGTATGAAAAATTTATGGTCAGATGTTGATGAAATCAAGGCCTTCCAAGAAAAATATTGAAGGATGTGTCTTGACGAACAACCATGAAATCTGAAATAGACACAAGATTTCCAAACTGATTTCTGATTGTAATCTCACCCAGAGTTTCTTTCACATTCTATTAATATCCTTTCAACATTAATGTGGATGGAGGTAAATGATATTCAACCATGCCCAAACCACAAATTGTACAAATAAGAATGAGGTTGACATTGGAGCCATTATCAATGAAGGCTCATCTGATGTCTATGTCATTGATCATGAAAAAGAAATACATGGGGTTGATATGTCCATGTACAAAATCATCATCATCTTCATCTGGAAAAGATATGACTTGATGACATTCTGCATGATCATTTTCTATACGATAAACCTCAGCAGTAGAAACTTCAGTTTCAAACTCTTGGGGATATGAAAAAGCTTCAATGACTGCCTCTCGAAGAGCTTTTGAAACATTCAAAGCATCCCGAATTGATAACATGGCCTGTAAATGGGCCCATTTTTTCAAGACATCGCAGTTTTAGTCTTATGTTATATGTTTCCCAGAATATAGATTTATTTTTGAAGGAGTTTTAGAAATTGATTCTAAAAATATATCCATATCCTGTATCACATCAACAGATAGAAATATTCCCGGTATTAGGAGATTAGACCGACTGGTTCTATTCACTAACTGAGAAGAAGACAGTGAATCTCTTAATTAGTCTTCCCAAATAATTGTTTCAGAACTGAACTTGCCTTGCCTAGAAGAAACTCCATGTTTTTGTTTATCCCGCATAAGGGCTCTTACATGTGTTTCTACCACATATATGGTTCGAGTAGGGGTAGAGATAAAATGGTGGCTTCTATAATTTCCATGTCTTCATCTGTGTCCTCAACCTTGGCCTCTTCCTCCAGTTCCCCAATTAGGTATAAGGAATTCTGGATCATTATAATCACAATCATCATCTGTATAAGGATCCGTTAAGTGGATAACATTTATGGAACCAAAGACCAATTCTTTATATGACGAATATTCTTCTTGACAGGTTATTTCTGGTTGTGTCATTTGGTGGGGCATTTCCTGAGATTTGGAAGCAGATTTCTTGATGTCTTCTAGGGTTAAGGAAAAATTTTAACATAATGTGAGCTCAGCTTATCTGGACTACTCTTTGTCCTTATGATCACTTCACATCTTTGAGGAATGACTTTTTGATGAAGGTTGTCTTATTGTTTCAGAAGTGGTCACACAATTGTTTGTTTCAACGTTGTTCATAAAATGGCATGAGTTTGGTTGATCATTTTCTTGATCATCCACTCATCATATTATTGCACAATTTTACCTTTGACTTCCTTCCATTTTCATTCACCCCTATGGATCAACAGTGGTATCACATGCTACTTGAGGTGATAAATTTTATAGTTTCACTTGTCCAGAGTCTACAATCTTTTGTAGGATGTCCTTGAGTGCAAAACACTCTTATATGGGATACCCTAACATCTGGTGAAAGGGAAAATAATTCAGAAGATCATCATATCCTTATTTATTTGGTTTCTTCGGCCTTGGAAACTGAAACAAATTGTTTTATAGAGTTGAGACGAAGTAACCAAAAGCTTTTTCATTCCGGAAAGAATAAACTTTGTTCATTATTTCCTTAAATTTTTTCTTCCTTTGATCTCTTTGATCATATTTACAAGACGATTATTGATTCTGGTGCTCTAGAGGAACAACCCTTTGGTATGATGAGGGTCTTGATTTACAAGAAGGTACATATGCATTATTGAGTGTAATTGCAGCAGCTTCTGACTTTCACATCATCCTCCTTATAGCTGATTTAATTACACGAGTTTCAGCCTTAGCTTTTATAATAGAATCTTATATTTGTTGAAAGGTGGAAGGAAGCTCTTGAAAACCTTATTTGTATTTCATAGGTATTAATGGTGTGCATAACTTATTATGTAGAGTTTCCAAATAGATTGGAAGAAACTCTTATTTATGGAGTTATCGACATAAAGAATATGTTAATCATTTCAATGGCACAAGGAAATATGAAACTCTTTCATTCACCCTTTGTTTACAATTGGTAAGAACAAAAACTGTTTTCTTTGGTAGTTTTGAGCTAAATTAAAGGAGTAATTTATAATAGAGATCTTTTCATTCAGAAATTGATCGATATTGTAATCGTGTATACCAGATAAAAGCAGGTCCCTCTAATGACTACACAAAACACATAAGCTTTACTGCTTCTTATTGTTGAGAAGTACCCATCATGGGATCACAACGTGGAAAAAATGTGTTAGGTTTTGTTATGGATATCCTGAACCATTAAAGATCGAGAATGTGGTATTCAAAAAATATGGTGGGGGAGGAATTTCACCCCACCCATTCAGGGAATTATATCTTTTATGGATGAACTAGTGCACATAGTTCTTCCATAGCATCAAATAGAGTCCTTAATTCCTCAATGGAGTTCATAAGAATATGGAGAACATTCAGATGTGCGGGAACCTATGCAGTTATAGCAATTGGATCTTTAGCTAGTGTATTGACCAACAAAACCACTGATGGTGATTCGAATTTTGGTCTTGGATAACCAATGGGAACAGTCCTATCAGGATGTATCCAATCCCACCTTGATTGTGTACCCAATGGAGGTAATTCATTACCTGTATCTATAGTTACTAAAAATCCTCTTTTCTGAGTAGGTCCTATAGGATGTGCATTTTGAGGACCTTCCTGGGGAGTAAGTTTAGCAAAAATGTGGTTTTGAAGTAACTCTGTATTAAGTAATATCAACCACTTCATTTCCTCTTATTTCTATGAAAATATCTCTTCAAGAGAAAGATATTGGCCATCTCCAGTGAAAAAGTAAGATGCAATCTGACATTATTCCTTTCCCCTTGTTAGATTCCTTTCAAATGGGTGGGAGTTGGGTATTTGTAGGCATACCTAGATTCTGGATAAACCTATGATTTCGAGTATGTACACATTCATCATTTTTCATAGTGTGTACCATATTGTCGAAAAGAACTTCATCTTATGATTCCCCTAAACATGAATCATTTTATGTAATATCTTCTATAGTGGTATTAATGAAATTCACTGACGCATAATGCTTTTAAGTCATTATTTCAATATTTTTATAAGATCGTCTCCCTCTGTATCTTCCATGAGACTATGTTCTCCTATATGATAAATTTTTGGGCATTGTTTTTTAGATAGTAACTCCAAGGGAATCCTTGAATAATTCAGTTGTATGATTTCCTTGTCGCTTCTACCATAGTTGGGAGAAAACTAACTTCCATTGAAGAGGAAACTATAGATGTGAAAAGGCCTCCAATCCTGTAGAATGGAACTATTATTGTTCCTCTTCATCATATAATTGATATTTGTTTAATGAATTTGAATGTTGAGTTAAATTATCACCTAACATTTCAATATGAGGTTATTATTGAACAGATATGGCTGAAATTCGTGCAACTACCCTTATGATTTTTAAAATTTTGGTTCAGACATTAGTTGTGTGCATTATCCGACAACCACTCAAATCACATGTTTCAGAAGAATGCTTTTCTATTTCAGACATTTTCATTCTCTGACGCCTAACATCCTCTAAGAGGGACGGATGCTTAGGATTCTCATATTCCTGATGTAAAAGTAACTCAACATCTTTTTTTCTTTGGGCTTGACTCTATTGATAGCTGGTTGAGGCCGGTTCTTGGGAGTACATTCGATTACGTACAAAATCTATTGATTTTTTCCGACCGTGGTAAATAATATTGCATGAGACCACTTATGGTGGACGTTGCTGATTTTAGTGATCAGTGAAATGAAATTCTCCATTTGCACCCCATTTTCAAATAAGAACACTATGTGGGGAATTATAGGTTAACTGAGGTATCCCTTTTAGAGCATTGAGGCATACACGCTAAAGGGTTCTCTACATATTTTCTGCCTTTGGATGTGGGGAAACATAGAATGATGATAAGTCAATTTTGTGTTTCAAACCTTCTATTACATTTACAAGAATTCTATATTCATCCTATGGTGATATTTTAGTTTTTAAATGTCAAAGAGTGTTCCAAAAATTGAGTTGGATATCAGAAAAGTAGTCACCTGTAATCAATTCTGGAATGTTATAATGATAATTTTCCAACGTCCATAACATGAGTGTTACTTCTCACTTAGTTAATCGTTTCCTCATATTTAAAACATCTTCATCATCTTTAACAAGTGGTTTCTCCAATTTGTTTAAAAAATGTGGATGATTTTTATTAGAAGACAAATGACCCAAGAGAGGTTCAGAAAATGATCATTCTATTAGGATGTCTTCTGGTTGAGAAAGTGTTTCCCCTACCAATGATAATGCATCAGACATGACTAGCCTTGTGTTTGCAAGTTCCTCAAGAAAGGCGGGATTTCATGTCACTACATTTTCAATTGTAGAATTGTTTTGAAAAGGTGAAATATTACTGCAGATAAGATATTAGAATTAAATGAAATCAAGGGGAGGATCACCAGATAGATTTTAACAGTGGATAAATCATCTTGATCCTTTGTCTTCGGGCCACACTGAGGGTATTTTTGGCTCTTTTCCATGATATACACTCTAGATTGACCGAATTTTCATGAATCAAGACTTCATGATGAAGTGTCCAATAAAGAACTTCATAATTACTACAAACACTACCATAATTTGATAATGAGTGGATATGATCTTGATATGAAATAGATAAATGTCTGAGGGGTTCAAGAACTCCCGCATTAAAAGGAGAAAAATCATGGAATTACTCTTGATTTTCCAATAGTTCATGGGGAGATTTATTCTTATATTTTATCTTATACATAGTTGAGGCCACTTTCTGGTAAAGGTGGTTATCATGGGCATGTGTATTTTCCTACCTTAATGTGGATACCGGAATGGACATATTACCCCCAATTGGAAAGGGTGTATATTACCGATCTTATTGTCCATATAATATGAAAGAGTATGCACCATGAACCTCCTAGACATGAGCATAGTCATATAGCTACTCTGGGATGGCATGCCGATGAGTAATCCCATGTGTTGAGACAGATTTAGTGGTCTGTTTCCTCAGTAATGCTAAAGTGGTTTTTATAATATCATGACATGTTTCATTAATATCGGTAGGGATTTTCATATGCCCTTTCACCATTGATAAAACATATTTGGAGAATTCAGTGATAGATAAGGGAATATGCATCCATTATGTATCTATAGTAGGTGTATGTGCCTGCTCCGGTCCTCCTTTTCCTGTGAATGGGTATTGACAGTACTCATTCATATTGGAAAATAGTTGGGTCTACCCCAAATTTGTTGTTGGAGCTTTCTGACTGAATTCTCTGGGTGCTACCAAATGAGGCAGTTGACGGACATGATGAAAATTGGTAGGTGTTTGTGCCTACTGGCTGTTTCCCATCAAGTATGGTTGACACACTTCATTCAATACGGGAAGACGATACTATTGACAAAATTGGTGACTGTAAATAGGAGTATGTTCCTGTTTACCAGTTTCCACCACATTAGATTGGCGGGCTTCGTTAAATGAAGTCATATGAGCTTAATGGCTGTTTGATAACTTTTAAGAATGTGTATGTCCATGTTCATGGTACCCCATCATATGTATCAGGTTATATTTGTGGCTTAAAACCAGACGAGTCTGTTGAGCAGAAAAATCAGGACAGGCTGGTGTATGTGCATGCTTTTCATTTTTCATCATGTTAAGTTGATGGACTTCTCCATAAAGCGTAAAAATAAGTCCCTACCCAACATTGATCGGATGTTGTCCTCTATGGTTCAACTTGCATGCCCAGGTCTGAGATACCTGGGCCGAACATCCAATGGAAAAACCTCAATTATGTAGGGGGTTCACTACTGTGCAATTCTGGTGGTGATTGATATAGGGAGTCCTCATGAAGGACTTCTGCATTACTCAATTGAGGCCTTGAGTGACCTCTTGATCCACCTCTCTGTAGTATTATAGGGATTTATTGTCACATTCTGGGGATAAGGAACTAAAACAGTATAAGATGGTGGTTGGAACCATCTTCTTCTTGATCATTGGTCATTGTTGGCTAGGTGGTTGAGGATTGTTATTGACCTGGAGGGCTAGCTGAGCAGCTTGCAAAATTGTTATTGTATCATGCTGGTGACATTCATTTAACATCACATTGGAGACCTAGTGTTGAAGACGTTGGGTTGGTTATGACATATTTTCCATGGATGGGGATCCATCTTTAATAGCTGTTGGGAAGTTCGCAGATGTTATCTTGTAGAAATCCATTTTGGAGTGAAGGGAATTCTGAGAAACACATGAAACAACAACAAAATCCATTAAAGCAACAACTATTTAGATTGATACATGTGTGATTGGTTCCTTTTTATGGCCTTTATCAATTTATATGGGGAAACAAGTGGGTAACATTATTGACATGGTTAAATATTCACGTTGGGTTCACCATTTTTGTTTTATAGTTCCTTGAAACGTGTGTTCTAGTATTAAGAATCACTATTTCCAAGCAGTTTCCATTATATTTATTTATGGAACTAGAAACATCCAACAGTTCTTTATCCAAAGGGGGCCTACTTTCGAAAGTCATAAATTCATTATGTTTGAACTTTACGATACTTAAGAATGTGTATTGGTTGTGAGGATGGGTGGTAAGACTCAGCATACCCTTTTGGGGGGAATTATTGTCTACTCTGTGTCTCTCATTGTAAAATTAAGATATTTTCATTAATCCTTATTAATTCACCAAGCATAACATAATTTTCCATTAAAATTTACAATCAATTATTAACATGTTTAAAATATAGAATCATAAGTATGAATTTAAGGTTCTTTATTAATGGAAATATATGTATGTATTCATGGTTTTCTATCAATGGTATCCTCTAATATACTTCTTAGAGATTCTATTAATCATATTTGCGATTATACTAGTTTTTAAGCCACTCAGTGGGGCACTCTGGAATTTATTGTCATCCAGGGAGTTGAAGGTTTTGTTTCATTTTCAGATCATCCCCATAAAATAAGCTACCCAAGTATCCTAGTTAACGGGATCAGAACCCTCGTAGTTCGGTGCCCCTGATTGGGACATATCATACCATTTAAGGTCATGTCATAAGGACCTAGTCGTACAGTTTAATGTTATGTGTTATGAACATCTAAGTGGAAGGTGGTTAGTCAAAACATACTGTGAGACATATACTGAAGCACCCCAATGATCTTTGGAAAGAATATGGGTTTCCATGTAGGATCAGACCCTATTGGTAAAATGGCCCATGGATAACATGGTTGATTTATGGAATTGGGTTTTAAGCTGAAAGAGGCTTCCTACGTATCCCATATATATTGGAATCAAATCCCACATAATTCAATTATTCTCATAGGAGGGTATAGTCTTTTGAGAGAAATGAATTTGGGATTACATCCTAAAAAGGATTCGTTGGTGACATAAGGATTTAATTTGGGGCTTGTCCCTAAAGAGGATACCTAGATTAAAGTAATTAGGGTTGGATTATTGAAGAGGATGTCATGTGAGCTCGAGCCTACAAAGGGCTTCCAACATATCCTGGTATGAATAAGAATCATAGTTCTCGTAGTTCTTTCAATTGTGAAAATGTTGTGACCATGAAATATCTCTAATCTCACATGAGCCATTCTCCTTGTGATAAGCAGGAGGATGTCAAAATATTCAACAAAGGAAATCACACTTTCAAAATTTTCCTCCTCCACTGGTGGAAGAGGGCTCACCTATGGTGTCCAAGGTGAACGAGGATGAGGCGACCCGAGATGAGGGGGAGGTGACGTGCCTTCCCTTTCTTCACATTACATTGTACAGGGGTCCAACAAAAGGATAAAGGGATGAAGGTTATGGGCCTACACCAGGGTAGATGCCCTTGGTGACCAATCTCAATAGGATAGGAAATGGGTAAAAAAAGTCCTGATGCCCGTCACTCCTATGGTCTCTGGAACCGAAGAATATATGGGGATCAATGATTCTACCTCCTACAAGAAAAGATAGGGGATTACACCAGGATGGATGCCCAAAAATTTAACCTGGTAGGAAAAGGGAGACATCTCCGTTTTTTCAAAAGGATGAAAAGCAAGTGTGAACGTTACCTTCCTTAATAGAGACCTAAGGTTTTGGGCCATCTCTTTTAGGAGGGAGAGGCAAGGACCCAACCCTCTTCCAAACCTGGAACTTCTCAACTCTATTTCTGGGAGAAAGGTACATATGACTGGGAATATACAATCCCAGAGACACTCCATGAATCCTTTCCCAATTTTTCAACAAATATGGTAATCCTCTGACTGTTGATATGAAAACCCAAATAGGATACAAACAGATGTGCATTTCCAAAAGGTACGATATGTCACGAGGTTTTGGTGGAGGTATCAACAGAATACCTTTCAGAAAAGGGATCAAATGAAGAATAATCCTTTCCATTAATGGATTTGAGGAAGGCTTGATGACATTTTAATAGAGGATAGTATGTGTATAAAAAAGGGGCACACATGTATTGAAGGGAGAGCATCTATGGGCACGCAAGTACACTTGGGTGAAATGATGTTCACTTAAGTGGTGAACAACCAGTATGTCAATACTTGGGAGAGACCTTGCCCAAGCCTTCCTGAGTACTAACAGGTGATCCCAGAAGTGGGGCACTCGGGTTCCTATAGGATGAATGGGTAGTGCATAAGTATAACTAATTTGGGGAGGTTCGGAGATTTAGGAATGAAAGTGTTATGGTTTTTAAACACAAAAAGGATTTAAGTCCAATGATCCTCCCTTGAGTCCTTTGCTCAAGGTGTTGAAGAACTGCCTTGAAATTTTTAGAAGACTACGAGAAAGTACTAGGGCCAGCTGAGTAGAAATTGGGCTTCAAGAAAATTCATCCATACAAATAATGTCCCAAGGGTCTATTTATAGGAAAATATTGGACCCTAGGAAAAAAATAAATGGGCACGTGAGTAGTCTTCGCAGCATATGGGGGTGCACAAGTGGGATGCACGACATATGGTGGAACACAAGTAGGATGTGCACCAACAGAGTTTTGGCTAGACTAAGGTGACAAAAAACTCACGCCATTTGAATAATCATGATTTTTCTTAATGTATTTAACCATTTTATTTATAATGGATTACCTTCATCGTATTTTTTAGACTCTTTGATGGAATGGAGTGTCAAAAATAACTCAGATGCACCACCTTCAATAAAGGACATTTTATTGAAGCTTAATCACTAGGTGGATCATCCTTGTGACCCCGCTGTGAAATATTAGATTAATTTCGTCATGGTGGTATCCAGAAATAAAAAAATATATACTATAGTTGAAGACTATATCTGGTGATATCAGTCATGAATAAAATGTTAACAATAAAACATTCCCATCTGATGCATGTTCCAATGTTCTCCCTGCAAAAAGTTATAATATGTATCAAGTAAATAATTGGGTTATCAGTATTCTATTAAATGGGTAGGCTATCCTCCACACCAAAACTAGAGTCCCATGAGTGAGAGCTGAACTCAAAACACTTAAAAAATGTTTCAAATGTTCTCAACCCAAGCCAAATAGCTAGAAAATGTCCATAATCATATCCTAAAGTAAACATTACATTATATACCACTATATCACAACCCAACCCACTGAATCCATCTTGGATAACAGTAATCCATGTGTGACAGACCATTTCTACCTCTAATAGGCCAGGGGATATAGACCAACATCAAGTAGGAAAATCACACACATGAGATGCCTTAGCCTATAGTACCTGTACAGCTTCACACATCTCCATAAACCTATACAATAATAATTTTAAACAACAACTAATTCCAAATTCATGAATACAAATATATCCCATAATCAGAGCGTAATAAAATTCTGGAAATCATAAGTGAAAAATACAATACCAATGAAAATTTTAAAATGGCCCAACTTACTTCTAGGAGGAGAATTATGTAAAATTAAATTCCATGTATAAACCACAGTATATATAGTTCAACTATGCTCTATCTATATCTAGTCCTCGTAGGAATCCATAAAAAGTTTTGTCATATACCTAAGACATTACATGTTAATGAATATCACATGAAGAGGTGAGTATAAAAATACATAGTAGGACACCATGAAATCAAAAAACATAAAAAATTTAAAGATTAGGCATCTCAAGTCCATGATGACATGTTAATATGAATATAAGACATAAAAATATGAATAATAACCTTGATATACTCATAATAGACACCAATCCTCAATGAGATTTCTACCATACTACCAGCCAAAAGATTCTTATCGAGGATTCAACATAACACTCATTCAAGAGAGACCACACCATAAGATATGTTATTACTGATGGAGCTCATGATGAGGTAATGTTCATAATTCCTTCCCAAATATGTACTCACTGGAACTCTAAGGATAAAAATTCATTGATAGGGGATCACACCCATGTCCATGGGGGAATCTGAAAAGCCTATCTAGATTACCCAGCTATGTGAGTGAGTGTATGCCCATATATGTAGGTCATGTATACTCATCAGACTCCACCTATAAAATGAGAAGGAATGAGAGAGGATCCCACCTGAGTCACATGGAGGGATATCACAAACAATATTTGAGACACAACATGTCTCGGGGATCGAAATCCTTTGTTCAGGACATAATAGCACACTGTACCCCAGTAGGGATGGAACAAGGGATCACATCCAATAGATATTGATCTACACTGAAGACGCATAGGTCATAAAACTACCCTATATAAATTAAACATTGTGTATTTGAAAAAAATGATGTGTCTCAAATTCCTTGGGTCTTCCCATTCACATTAACCCATTCCCATGTACTTCGGGTTGTTCCCACATTCTATGGTCACGCCTATGTTCCTGACCATATATGGGTACCCTAGAAATTTCTAGGTACTAGGATGTGCCCATGTACTACAACCATGCCCATGTACTTGGACATGTTAAGGTACTCTTTCCATGTCACAGTACTATTCCACGCCTATGTACTCATCTCGTTTCGATGTTTCGAGTAGTCCATGTACCCACATACCCATAAATTACACATTGATCCACCATTATTGGGTTATATAGCATGTGATGGGCACTACTTCACATGTGATATTTTATTTCACTGAAACCATGTCCTCTATAGTTGGGTCCCCACAAGACCTATGTTCATCGAACTACATGCCGTATAGTTTGGATTTTTGTAGAAATACCAAACCTTCATGTGTCTTTTTCACATTTCAAAACAAAAACAAAATTTTATTTGAGACTCATGGTTAATCTGGGATCTCATTCTGACCAAGCCTTTCCATCATGGGTGACTAAATTCTGACCATATCCTCTGATCAGAAATCAATTAGTGTTGCACCAAGCCTTTTCCAAATGATAAATAATGGCACAGGGAACACCAATATGATTCCAAATCACCTCCAATCATCCACTTTAATTTTCAAACCCTGATCACTCCATATATTGATGAATAAAACCCAATGTGATGATCCAATGTGTAAATGATCAATCATAAAATGATGGTCCACTGAGTATTGGTCGAACTACCATCAAATGTAAATACTGAAAATAAAAATGAAAATAATTGGTCATGAATTTAATAAAAAACAAAAGATCAATAAGCCTCAATCATTTTCCTAGATCGCAATTATTTTTCTTCATTAAAATGTTGAATAAAGAACCAATAAATATTCGAACAATCAATTCCAATATAGTAAGAAGATAAAATCATCAACTAAAATCAACCATTGATCTACCAACAACGTATGTTAGGTAAATTGGTCTCTGTTCTACTTGGGATAAAAAATAGTATAAATTAAAATAAATATAATTCCCAACCTCGGGTTTAGATATATCACTAATGAAGAATGATTTCACATTGCTATCAAGAGAAAGATCTAAAAGCTTTGATTGGCACACTAATTTTTAATATATGATCAACCATTGATCATTCAAGAATCCTAAGCTAATAGATCTCTATAAATATGTAGGGTTATACAACTAACACTCATGATTTTCACTAATAAGTCTTTTCTATTGAGGTACTTATATCACTATGATAAAATAATCAAATTTCATTATTAATTTATTTATTATGTTATTCTCACATGTAATTGTACTTTAGTAGAACCCCCAATGTTGAAAGAGATTATATCATGACTTGGATAAAACCCAAACATCAGAGTTAATTGAATTTTTGTATTTTTGATCAAAGAATCTATTTGAGAGTTATTAAATTATTTTAGAGGAACTAAATTCTCATAATATAGTATATTTGTTATTTTTATTATATTTAAAATAAGAATCTATAGGTCTTATAATCCTATATTGACTAAGCTTCTTACTCTGAATATAATATATAAAATATACCAAAGTTTCACAAGGAAAAAATCTAATCATTATATATAGGGAAATCATTTTTATAAACTGTGACAGGGGGGACTAGTTGATCAGTGTTTATGAAATTCCCATTAACATGAATTCCATATTATATTCTAAAATTCGTATGGATTAGTTTTTTATTATTATGTATGCTATGATTGATTTCCTAGTATTTTATGTTTCCCATTACTGATAAGCTTCTATGCCAAATTTTTATATTCTTTCAATTACCCATTTATTGAGAGTGATTTGGAGCATTTAAACCTTTTATAATTTTCATTTTATCTTATCAAATATATGATTATACAATGATAATTTAAAATTTTTGATAAATTTTTGATATAATCCCCTATCATGGAGACCAAACATTTCATTTATGTCTTTATTTAGGCCCATATAATTGATGAATGATCCTATTAGGGAGAGAGGAATTAAAACATAATTCTCTCTATTTAACCATTCACTTAGTATTTTTCATGATATTCAATGGTCAAGTGTTTTGTATATGATTTATATGGTGGAAATAGTTGTTTTTTTGTTGGGAAAATATATGTGGCTTCCTCATGGATGTATGTGGAAGGATGCTGATTTATTATCATTATTTTTCAGTTTTTATCCTTAAAAATGAAATAATAATTTCTAAACAAATAATAAAAATTGAAAATAAAATAACATTGTTGAAAAATATTAACAAAAAAATATTTGTAAGGAAAATTGAAAAAAAAACATTCATTATATCTATTTTAATATGATTTGTGAACATACTATTTGAGTTTTAGATTATTGGGGTGATAAAATTAAAACATAAAGTTGTTTTTTATTAGTATTGAATTTTTATTATAATAAAATGTTTACTTGTTTATAAAATTATTTTTGAGAATTATTTTTTCCAATCCTTACCAAACTACCCTAATCCATAGTTAAATTTGATGCTATTATGAATCCTTCATGGTTAATTGTGATATTTTTCTGTACGGAGTAGAGATTTGGGATGATTTTGAACCCTATATTTAGGATCGTGTACTTGAGGTATGCGTATAACTCCATTTAAATATGTACCTTGATTGATAGGAAAAAAATTAAAGGTGTAAAAAATTACAAGTGTAATTTATAATAATAACTAGTTGAGATGCTCAAATAGTAGTTAAAATAAGTTCTATAATTTTCGAAGGAGAAAAAAATAAATACATTATGGTCTTTGTTTATTTGAAATGTGAGGACTTGAAAATATATTCAGATGTTATAAATTGAAATTTATATCCCTAATAATAATTGATTTATTTTTTTGATAGTGTAATTTCATGTAATGAAGTCATGGGTTCTCCTTGTGTTTGAGTGGAGATTTGTGATTGAGGAATAGAAAATTCTAAGTGTGGGGGACTTTATAGATGGAATTTCATGCATAATTTCATAATATTAAATTAATAATTTTTTTTGTTTAATTGAATATTCATACCTAAAATAATTTGGTTTGATTTAATATATTTGGAAAAGAAAATTATCATTAATGATAATTGGTGACAATTATAAGTGATAAATAAGAAAAATGGGAAGATATTAAATGTATTCTTAATGGAAATAAATCAACAAGGGAAAATGATGGGGAATGATAAAAAATAGGCTAACCTAGCCATTATAGAATATTATGTTGTATACCATAGGGTCATACAGTAAATAAATAACCATGAAAATATAGGAAGTATATTATTTTGAGTGTTCCATCTTGGGTTAGAATTGTATTGTGTGAAAAGAGGATGGAATAGTTTGGCACCAATGAGAGAGACATATGGGTGTTCATTTACATGGGAAGGCCTAAGTGACTTGTTTAAGGATCAATAGGTTCACCCAGAGTAATAAAATAGTGGCCCCCATTGTAAGTTTGATATGGGATGATGATAACATGGTATCTATTCATAATTACAAAAATTAAATCATTTGATTATTTTCGACATTATCTTCCTCTATGAGGGGTCTTGATTGTCCTGTGCACCTTAGCTAATTGGGATGCACCATAGATTCGCCATAATTGCTGACTATTAGATCTCAATGATGACCCTATACAAGTGATTCCACTATGTGGAGATCCATAAAGAATAGTCATGGAATTTTGTACTACAAAGGTGTCAATTGTGAGGAATCAGAGAAGAAAACACATGCCTAGGTCTACCATTCGAGGTCATAGAAGGATAAGATCACGAAGAATGCATCCAAAAAAGGGAGAGAATGATCTTAAATCATAGCTATCATCTTACATTATAATGTGAATTCATTGGGGAAGGATTGAAGTCTTCTTGAAGACCATTGTGGTGTAGGTATTCCTTAAAACTTGGATATTCATAAGAAGGAAACTACCCAAGTCTTAGATGGAGAAGATTTTCACCGAATGAAATAGTGTTTCACCACAATTAAAAGAAGGAAGTAAATGAATAAAATAGACGTTGAATATATTTTTTATAATTGAGGTGGAATATGAAGGTCATATGAACTACCTGATGTTTTACATTGTGAAATAAGGGTTACCTGTGTTGTGTAGAGTCATGAGTAGTTAGAAGATCAAGTTTTGGTGGAGGATTTTTTCACATTAACTAACCGCTCAATGTTGAAATAAGGTGTCAAGGGATACAGGTTACATCAAACAAATTGTTCTCACTATAATGTGTATACCTGTTGTAGCTATCTAACTCCATAATTGTTTATAGGGATATGCTTCATGGGGTAGATATGGGATATTCAATGTGCGTTATGGAGTATATTTAAGGAATTAGTGGAAGATTTGAAGTGGTGGAAGATACATTGAGATAAAGGAATATAATGTAATGGAACAAAGAGATATGAGATAAAGACATGAAGTGAAGCTGTTATCTATAAAATAATGGGACACTTATATGGTTGGATATCAGTTCACAGGGGATTGGGTCTAGAATTAAGTGTTCATTTAGATTGAGTGCATATTCTATTGGGTTTCCTTTTCCATTTTAATTATATTGTTTCGCACTCTCATTAATAGAATGACTGGTGATTCATTTTAGTTACAAGATTTCAGTTATAGGGGATTGAATCTTGTGGATTTATTATTTTTATGAGTAATTGAAGTTGGGTTTTGATATTTATTTCATTCTTCTTAGTTTAGTATTTCAATTACTTACATGAAATTTTGGGGTTGCTATTAGCATGCCTTCAATGAATTAACTAGATACCTATTTTATTGCATGTGGGTTATGGTAGTTACAGTTAAAATGTTTTTGGGTTATCGGTTATCTTAATTAACTAATGTAATTGAGAGATGAAAAGGGGTTTGAATGGGATAGAGATAAATTACCCCATATATGGGAATTATTTAGACTTAATTTAGATGACATAATGGTCAATCATTATCCTTTTAATTCACTATAGAATAAACATGGATGTACTAATTCTCAGTACACATCCTTTGATTGAGTTTCTCTATGTCTAGATATATTTTGATTCCAATTATTCCCAGACATTTGATGTTTTTTCTAAACCATCCCAATTGGTTTAACCTCAAACATTCAACCTGATACCCTTTCTTAATCTGTCAGCAGTCAGTTTGAACATTTTTTTTCTAAACATGGATACTCAAGATAATTAATAAATCTCCACAAAAGGACACGTGCCTAAAACTTTTAACAATTTTTATTTCATTGAATGTTATATTATTACCGAATGTTGAGTCCTAGTATACTATATGAATTCCAATTTAGAACATACTAAATCATATGATATAGTATTCAAATAAAAACCATATTAGTTGTATGTGTGGTATTTATTCCTAAAAAACCATAAAAACCTAGATTTACATTTATATTGATTACCTTTAGGAATACATTATATGCATAATACCATAATCATTCTGTATATATTCTGTTTTTTTAATCATGCCCATGTTGTTTAAAAAACATTAAAATTCAATTAACATGTTTAAAAAAATACTTGTACAGATATAGTTTGCATACATTCACATTTTTTGAAATTATAGTTATGTACATGAGAATTTGGAAACAAACACCTCTATTAATACAACTTGATGAATATAGTATGTATACATTGATATTATTTAAAAAACACCACTCTGCATATAATCAAAATTTTAAAACACCAATATCTAAACACCTGTATGGATAACAACTGTGTACAATATGCATAGAATTTTTTGGAACTACATACACCTATATGTATTTAATATGCATACATTGCTTAAAATTACATATACATGTACACCTACAATATACCATATGATGTTTGAAATTGAGTAAACCAATGAATATTTTAGATCCATATTGTCTGAAATTACAGTATACATACAATAAGCATACATTGTATACTGTATGTGTAAAGGTATATACATTATACATACTATATGTATACAATATGAATATAATGTTTCAAAATAACTAAACACATAATAATAAATTATTTTAAATTATATACACCCATAAATATACATTATATTGTATAATTTAAACAATTTCATACTCCCATGTCCCCATACCTTTTATGAATTTATACATTATGAAATTATAATGTTCATACACTATATATGGTATTCCAGTTATATTATGTATACAATATTCATACATTTTATGTACTATATGAAATTATAGTACGTATAACTCTATAAAAAATTAAATAAACCCTGGATTACTTAAAATATTCCAAACACTTCATTTAGTGCAATTACTGTCTAAAATTACACATATATGTATAAAAATGTGAATATTTTTAAGCCTTTATGCATATTAATCTGTTTGTGGAATGAATCATATATGAATATTTTTACACATGCATGCATACAATTGAGTTAGTGAAATTACGCCTGTATTCATATTTTCCCAGTTTTCAATTAAATTGTATATTTTATGTAACTACGGTATGCATAACACTTCTATATATAGTTTACTATTACTCCCTTGCCTCTCCTAGGATTATTAATTCTATATAATATTCATATAGTTGTTGTAAATTTCATACTACATGCATATATTATTAATACAGTTCATATACATGGTTTGAAATTACACACACCAAACAGAATACACAATGCATTCATTGTTTGAATCTACCTACACTTAGACACGTTTATGTGCATTTTGTTAAAAAAATTATTAATAAACTTTTAATAATACAATATGTATGAAATCATAATGTTTTAAAAATATTAACACATATGAATTATATATCCATACAATATAAATTCACAATCTATAAAAATTCACACTTATATTTTTTATAAAAAAATTCAATATTTGTTTCATAGGATACTATGTCTTATGTTTCAATGGGTGATTAATGAGAATCCTATAGCATGTATATCTACAAAAAAATATGATCCCAAGTGAAAATATAGTAAATGTTTGATTCACATTTTCTTCTGATATGAGTGGTTTTTTGTGTCTTCTTATTTTTTTGTGGGTTCGGTGTGTGTCAAAGTTTGTAATGACTAGATTTTTTAGGGAAGGTGGTTATCTTTTTACAATAATATTTTGATGATAATGGTCCATCATTGGATTATCCCCTCATTATATTGTTGAATTATTATTCAAAATGATTCCCCTACTCTATATAGTCAAGTAATATCTCACTAATCACCCTCACCTAGTTGTATTAATTTGAATATAGAAATAATATTATCACTATATTTACAAATCTATCCCAGCCTAGATAAAAGTTATAAACAATCACTATCAAATCAAACCAATACACAATATTTTAGATATAAAAGTAAATCTATGTGGCATGTGTGTGAAGATATGAGAATAAGAACATGAAAATTTAAGAATAATGATCTGTGGAAACCCCAAACTAACTAAAACATTAAACACTAATTGAGATATAAGAAGAAAATATAGGTCATTGAATAATTGAATTCATCAAAAAATAATGAGGATATTTTCTTAGGATTGATCAATAATATACTTGTGTTCCAAAACTGGACACATTACATTAATTTAATATATAAATCAATAAATAAAATAAAACTAAAACAACTTCTCTCGATCGATTAGTGGAATCCCCACATTTTATCAGTGATTAGTAATGTTTTTATAGAAGTGGCCCATGGTTCTTTACATGGATTATCATCCTCATCACCCATTGTTTCCCTCGGAATTTGGGGATGACCTCCTGGATGGGAGATTCAAATGTTCCGATCGGTTTCTAATGGGTTTGTTCGTAGAACCGGAAACATCCAATGATTCCACATCCATTTGGACCTACTTTCCAAATGTAGGCGCTCATTATCTTGTGGATTGATGAGGCTTAGGAATTTTCATTGGTCGAGAAGATGGGAGGTCGGACTCATCACACCTTTTTGAGGGGAATTATTTGCTACTCCGGGACTCTCTTCATAGATTTACATTATGTTCGTGAATCCTTATTAAATTACCAAGTATAAAATGAGCTTTCCTTTAGTTTTAACAATCAAAAATATGTAAGAAATTTAGAGAATATTTTATATGTATTAGAGGTTCTTCATCAATAGAGAATCATCTGTATCTGTTTATAGATTCTTGGTCAATGGTATCCTTCAAAACATTTATATAAAAGTCTCTTGGTCATTATGATGACCATGCTGGTTTTAAATCCACTCAGTGGGGAACTTGACGTTTATCATCATTCAGAAGGACATGGATTATTTCAAAGTTGGGATCGAACCTACAGATGGGATACCTACGTATACTTTGTTTTTGGAAAGGAATCAGAACCCATGTAGTTCGAGAAATAGAGTATGATACTTATGATTAATGGCTCAAAGAAGGATGTCATAATTACTTTTACCCTCTAAGCTCACGTGAGTCATGCTCGGTGTGAGAAACAAGAGGTATCGGTAATAACATAGACAATTGGGCCATGAAAGATGTAATCATAAGAAATGATTTGGGGCATATGTATGTATGACTGCCCAGATAAATGAAGGTTAGGATTTACTTTATGGTGAAAATCCAGGAACATGGTCCATAAAGGTATATGTGCTTCATGGTTATTTTGAATACTCTAACTTGGGACTTATTCCTGAAAAGAAAACCCAAAGTAGGAGAGTATTGATAATTGGGTTTTACTCCTGAGAAGGAATCCCATATCAAACGTAATTTAGGACTGGTTAAGAGAAATTAAGGGATTTGGGGCTTACTCCTGAAAAGGAAGCCCAAAATTTATGACTGGGACTTATTCCTGAAAAGGAGGCCCAGGATAGGGGACTAGGGACTTACTCTTGAAAAGGAGGCCCATGTTTGGAGGATTTATGACTGGGGTTTATTCCTAACAAGGATGTCCATATTTGAGATGGGGCTTACTCCTAAGGAGGATGTCCATATTTGAGATTGGGGCTTACTCCTAAGAAGGATGCCCAAAATTAGAGGACTTGGGGCTTACTCCTAAGAAGGATGCCCATATTAAAGGATTATGATTGGGACTTACTCATGAAAAGGAGGCCCAAGTTAAGGAATTAAGGTTTGGGGCTTACTCCTGGGGAGGATTCCCATGTTTGGGAACTTTAAAAATTTGGGGGTTACTCCTGAGGAAGATGCCAGGATTAAAGGACTTATAACTCGGGATTATTCCTGAAAAGGAGACCCAGGTTAAGTATTATCTCATCTTAAAGGATGAGGTTGAATGAACCAACTCTCAATTATTGGTGACATAAAGATGTATAAATCACTATGTTTTGAGAGATATTCCACAGAATTCCTTTCAAATAAGGAATTCAAATCAAGAAATCATGCCACGAATGACTTTGAAGAGTATCTTGAAGACTGAATCTTGAATAGGAAAGGTGAAATGGCTTAAGAGGGGTAAAATGGAAAATATGTGCACCCAAAAAAGGTAGGGGCGCGCAAGTCTTGAAAGGCGCGCAAGTCTAACGTGGGCATGCAAGTATTGGTCGCGCAGGTATACCTGTGCGACATGTGGGGTACTTGCGCGATTTTCAACCAGCATTAGAATATTTGAGCGACTCTTTATTAAACCCTTTAGAATCCCTTTGAGGTTCTTCCAAAAAAGGGACGCGCAAGTTCTATTGAAGGAGTAAGGCGGCGCACAAGTGTGGTCACTTCCCTTAAGGGATGACCACTCAGGTGCGCAAGTGTTGATGAGTTTCAACACTTAGGCCTTCCTCCTTCTCTTTAGATCTTCCTTTCTAGGTAATAAATTACCTTAGAAGTGTTCCGGAAGCTTTGAGAAGAGATTTGGGCGTCGGGAGCTTCAATCCGAGTTTCTGGAAAAAGTTCCTCTTGAATGGGGGGCCCACAGGGTCTATTTATAGGCAGGAGAAGACCCTGGGCGGTTACCGGGCGGTTATCACTTAGGTCGCGCAAGTCACTTGCGCACCAAGTGAGTCGCGCAAGTGGACATGCGCGACAGTGACATAACTTGCGCGGTGTAGTTGTTGTTGATCCTTTGTTCATGCCTTTGTCGATTTTTGATATTTTCTTCAAAGGATGAATCACTTTGAGCTCAGATATTCCCCTTTTCCGATTTTTAGATTCTGTGACGAAAGGAGTGTCAACAAAAGTCCCCCCTCAGAGTTGGATCCGGAGAGAAAAGAGGATTTGACTCTGAGGAAATCGAATCCATCCAAAGGAAAAGGGGGCGCGCAGGTCTTCAGGGCACAGAGGGTGGCGCGCAAGTTTGTGTCGCGCAGATCTTAAGCGCACTAGGTATGGCGCGCAAAGTCCCGGCCGCGTCTATAAATAGAGGGCCTCACTTCCGTACAAGCATCCGGATTTCCGGACTTCATACCTTCGAGCTCTCGCCGCGCAGGTCACCTTTAGCCACGCAGGTTGTTCTGTTTTCCAGTGTTTTCCTTGATGGCGCGCTACTGTAAAAGCATTTGCACTTGTGTGGTTTACACTTGCGCGTAAAAAACTAGCGCGGCACACGAATACTTGTGCGCCATGTTTAGACTTGCGCGCCTTAATGCCTTAGCCATTTTTTCAAAATTTCATCACAAATTTTATGAAAAAATAAACCCATTTAAGAGTTATTTTATTCATCTTTTGTGCATATTCAATGGTTCCCAAGGGAATTGGAACGGCTGATGACATTTCTAGCAAGTGGATTGATGACATGATGAACATCATTGACCATGATTACTATGATATCTGCAACAACACTCTCCAAGATTTGGCTAAGTACTTGAAGAAATATCATCCTAATTTTCCATAGAGCATTCATCTGCCTCTGTGTTGTCATGGTCATCTGCAAGGAGTAAATGTTCCAGATACAAATAACTATACACCTGAAATGAAGTTTTACTACTACTCCTTCATTTCGGTTATGCTGTGCATTAAGAGCAACAACAATTGTGTGAACTTTTAAATTCTTCCTCCATGTCATTTCCTTGCAGATATGAAAATGGAAAACCCATGGGCTGAAATGTTTTCCACTATCGGTTGGTGGAGAGAAGACAAACATGGTATTAGAGCAATATCTGAAAAGATTACTCTCTCCAAATGGATCATTACTTCCAATGCTCCATTTTCAAATCCATGTATCCATCTTCCAATCCTCTTGGACAGAAATAGAGTCACTGTTTGATCAGCAGAAAAATTTCTCAAACCGCGCTCAAGAACATCCTTTTACAATTGTTCCAAGAAGAGCTGGTATCACTGCATCTCTTATTGTATCCAGTTGAATGGATGAATTTCAGGTGGTTGCTGATGAAGCTTGGGATGCCGTAAATAAAATTAAGTGTTATGTTGAAAGCCTCTTGTAATTCTTGAAAAAGAGAAGAGACTCCAGTCTGTGGATTTCCTTCTAACTCTTGTGCGTCAATGAAAAACACTTTCACTTTCACTTATTTGTACCTTCATTCTCTCACTACCTGCTTTAAATTTACTTAAACCAGTGGGCTTAGTAAGCATAGTTTGATTTTTTACTGGGATTATTATAAATAACCCTACAAACTTTGAACCTTTTTAATTTCTCAATATTACCTAAATCATACAAAATGTATGTCTAGTGAGCTGGAAATTTACTTTTATTCAGAGTTCCTTTGTCTTTTGTGGGCAGTTTAAAGTCATGAATTCCGGACATAAAGGGGCTATTGTTTAAGGTTGAAATTGCTATGACCGAAATGGATCAGAATTGACACAATTCCTTGACAATTTATCTGAAAACATATTACCATACTCAAGTATGAGGGAGAAAAAAAATGTAAACTATGGATTAAGAATATTTGAATCTGAGAAATGATATGAAAAAGAGCTAAAAGGCATCAGAAGAAGTAGTTTCCAAGAATGAAGTTACTATTATTTAACAAAACCCGTTAGGGGGTTGAAATATGCAGGTCCACCAAAGGGAATTGGCTACATGGTTAAATAAATAGCATCTTTCGGCTGACAAGTCTATTATGTGGACTGTTTATGCAAGGCCACATATGGGCACGTGCTGCATAGTCAGGGAAAAGAACTCCAAGAAATTTACTTTCCTAGTGCTAAAAGCCAGTGAAATTTTATGGAGATTCAAATTGTCTAAAGTAGAGAGTTTTTTGTATGGAAAGAGGTACATGAATATGTAGAAGATATTTCCAGACAAGATTATCGAAGAACTGGATGAATATCAATCCCACGAAGGTCTGACCCAAATGTAGGGAGGAAGAATAAATCATAGACTTGAATACTTTCAGATCATGAAAAAGGATATAGGACAAATATGTTAAGGATGGATATTTTTTTTGCGGATCCCTACATACTGTCATTTAAGACAAATAAGGACAAAAGAGGCATTCTTACCAAGAATGAAGTTACCATTATTTAATAAACCCGTTAGGGGGTTGAAATATGCAGGGACACCTAAGGGCATTGGTTGCATGGTCAAATAAATAGCATCTTTCGGCTGACAAGTCTGTTATGTGGACTGTTTATGCAAGGCCACCTATGGGCACGTGCTGCATAGTCAAGAAAAAGAATTCTCAGAAGTTTGACATTTTTGTGACTAGAAGTCATGAAAAGGGTTATGAAGATCTGAAAATATTTAAGGTTAGGATTATAACACATAAATATGGGTATTGTCCAATGTATATAGAGATACATAGGTCAATGATAACCATAATCATGTTGTGGATGGGTCCTAAATTGAAATTTGGGACTTCACTATGTATCTCATAAGAATGATAATCAAGCCATACGTAGTTCTTGAAATGAAGTTTAACATCATGCAGGACGAAAGTATGAGAGATCTTATTTTAGGGTCATAGAATTCGGACAATGATAATGAATACACAGTGTGTGTTTTCATGAGGACTTTTCAGCCAAGGGATAGAAAGTGAAATTTGGGGTTAGGCCCAAAAGACTTAGGGATGGATTCGAGGGATACTCGAACGTTCCTACGTATCCCATAAGGATGGGAATCAAGCCCACGTAGTTCTAGAAATACCCTTTGAACAAAATTGGTTCGTACGGGTGAAAGGGGACTTTAGTGCAATGATGGTTAAACCTGAGACAAAAACTTTAGGTGTTACCATGTATGCACGTAGACTTTTGAAATGAAAACATGATTGAAATGTCAATAATAGTTCTCTCTCAAATGAGGAAATCAAAGAGTATTGTAGTTTATTGTCGTACCGTACAAAATTGTTGCATATTTTAACGTCATATAACAAGGATGAAAGTGAATCAATGTAAAGATATTTATTCTAGGGGCGGTTTCACGAATCAACATCATATGAGATGGTGGTGAACCAATGTAAAGAGATTGTTTTTGGGCTTGAACCCTTGGAGGTTGCCTACATACCCAGCCTGGAGGGCAAGGATCAAAGTCTGTGTAGTTCAATTAAAGAATGAATTAATGATCAAGTTGTTCTTGGGGACAACGATCTAAATAAAAAAAAATGTTGTTGGGACTTATACATGGTTAGCGGCCCATAGAGAGTGTTACGGTTGAGGATTTCTCTAAGCTCATGTGAGTCATACTCGGTGTGAGAAACAAGAGGTAACAACAACTTTAACAATGCATAGTTTAATGTCATGTAGGACATATAAAGGGACTATGCAGTTTAAATACTTGCAGTTAGGACTATTGGTGCTGCGCAGTTTAGTGTCATGTAGCAGGGAAAAAATACAGTTTAATGTCATGTAGGACGTATTATGAATTTTCTGTACAGTTTAGCATCATGTAGTTAGGACGATGGGAACAATATAGTTTAACGTCATGTTAGAAGAAAGGGGGGAACTGTGTAGTTTAATGTCATGCAGTGAGGACAAAAGAGTGCACCATTTTAACGTCATGTTGGACGCATTGGGGATTTTTTTCACAGTTTAATGTCATGTTGGATGAAAGTGCGAATAGTTTAAGGTCATATGCATGGACCGTGGATGGTGTAGTTTAATGTCATGCTGGACTTTTGATGATTATATAGTTTAACGTCTTCAAAGGACGTAAGGGACTTTTATACAGTTTAGTGTCATGTAGTTAGGACGTCACAGTTTAACGTCTTGATGGACATAAGGAACTTGAAAATAGTTTATGGTCATATGCATGGACAAGGGATGATGTAGTTTAACATCATGCTGGATGGTTTAGGGAACTCTTTCACAGTTTAACGTCGTGTGTGACGAAGTTGCAGTTTAATGTCATACTGGACCATTGCTGTATAGTTTAACGTCATATAGCAAGGACGAAATGGTGTTGTACAGTTTAGTGTCGTGTTGCAGGGACATCTTCTTTTCTATAGTTTAACGTCATGTTGGACGAAAGTGCAAATAGTTTATGGTCATATGCATAGACCGTGGATGATGCAGTTTAAAGTCATACTGGACTTTTAAGTGCTTATGTAGTTTAACGTCTTTCCAGATGTAAGGGACTTTCCTACATTTTAACGTCATGTTGGACGTAGTTGTAATTTAAGGTCATACTGGACCAAGGTTGTATGAATAAATTGTAAGAATCTTGGTTCTAGGGACCATATTTTGTGTTTATACAAAATATTTCTTCAGAAATCTGGCATTGGTTGGAGTCGTGATGAGTTCTCCATCCATTGAGATTAATGAATAAGCTCCATTGGAGTAGACCTTATGTATTGAATAAGGTCCTTCCCATTTTGGTTCAAGCTTGGGAGGCTTCTTTACTGGTATCATTGGTGTTCTGAGAACCAATACCAATTCTCCTTGAATGAATGAACGAAGACGAACTTTTTTGTTAAAAGCTCGTGCTATTCGATTCTGATAGATTTCCAAGTGGTGCAAAGTGCACAATCTTTTCTCATCTAACTGTTCCAATTCATTCAATTGCTTTTGGGATTTCTCATCTGTAGATAACTGATCACAAATGGGTACTCTGAGAGAGGGTAATTGAAATTCAATTGGAAAGACTGCTTCCGTTCCATATATCAACGAATATGGAGTTGACCGAGTTGCATTGCGGGTGGTAGTTCGATAAGCCCATAAAGCATGAAAGAGTTTATCAGGACATGACCTCTTATCTTTATCTACCATCTTTTGTAGTATATTTGAAAGAGTCTTGTTAAAGGCTTCTATTTGGCCATTGGCCGCCGCATGATACCGAGATGAATGGTTGGATTTAATGTTGTATTCTTGATACAATTTCTTCACCTCATAAAAACAGAAGTTGGTGCCGTTGTCCATCAATATGGTATGAGGGACACCAAATCTAGTAATGATGTTAGACATGATGAAGCTAACAATGTATTTAGAACTGACTTCTTTGAGAGGTACTACCTCTGCCCATTTGGAAAAGAAATCAGTAGCAATAAGAATGTACTTAAACTGTCTTGTCGTAGCTGAAGGGTAAGGTCCCACCACATCCATTCCCCATGTGGCAAATGGCCATGAGTATTTAGCTGTATGAAGCAAATCTGGAGGTTGAAGAATGAAGTTGGCATGTACATGACATGAATGACACTTCTTTGTGAAATAAACACGATCTTGTATCATTGAAGGCCAAAAGTATCCAAGCCTTCGAATTTGATCAAACAATCTATGTCCAGACTGGTGGGCACCACAGCCTCCTGCATGCACTTCTTTTATGACAGCCATTGTCTCTTCACTATCAATGCATCTGAAGAGAAATCCATCAAAACCACGTTTGTAGAGAATTTTCTCTAAGTGGGTTGGGCCATCATAATGAGTAAAATTGACTACACGTCGCCATATTTTTTCTTTCTCAGCTATATCAGGTGGAAGTGTTCCATTTTGAAGGTATTCCCTGATAGGTGGCATCCATCCTGTAGTATGACCATATGGTTCAGGAATGGGACTAATTTCATTAATTTCCTCTGTTCTGGCTTGAACATAAGGTGAAATTGCACGACGGTGGGCAATACTGATGGTTGTCTCATCCCGATTTGGATCTGCTAGAGCTGTGGCTATATTTGCTAGCGCACCAGATTGAGCATTTTGTGATCTTGGGACATAAGAAAATGTCGGTTCTGAAGGGAATTCTGCCATTAACTCTCTGACGTAATCATACAAAGGGATTAATTCTTCTTTTCTGATGGCATAATCCCCATTGATTTGCTTGATTACCTGGTCTGAATCACCTTTCACCTTTAAGTTATTCACTTGGGCTTGGAGCGCTAACTCCAAGACTGTAATGAGAGCTTGGTATTCAGCTTCATTATTGGTACCACCTTCCCACAATAATAAGGAATAAGGTAACACTGCCTTATCTGGAGAAATGAGCACAATTCCTAAACCAACTTTGTTGAATTTAGGATTTTCCATTTTCTTCCCTGTTGGACTTCTGGAAGCACCATCAAAATACATTGCCCATGTTTGAGGATACTATTGGATATAGAAAACTTCCTCATCAGGGAGTTCAATATCTGAAGACGTGTCTTCCATTGAATGATGCTCAGCCAGGAAATCAGCCAGAGCTTGGCCCTTTATTTCCTTTTGAGATACATAGTGGGTGTCGAACTGCTTCAAAATAACTGCCCACCTTGCTAGACGTCCTGTAAGCATTGGAGGGCTAAGGATGAATTTGAGCGGATTATTGCGAGATACCAATTGGACCTCGTGATGTTGCAGGTAGTGTCTCAGTTTCTGAACTACAAAGATTAATGCCAGGCAGCACTTCTCAATACTTGAATACCGGGTTTCTGCTTCAAGCATAGTTCTACTGAGATAGTAGAGGCTATTTTCATTCCCAGCATCATTCTTTTGAGCGAGAAAGGCACCCAATGATCGCTCTAGAGCTATCACATAGAGGATAAGTGGTTTTCCTTCAACAGGTGGCATGCGTACTGGTGGACTCAAGAGGTATTTCTTGAGAACATCAAACGCTTCTTGACATTCTTTAGTCAACTGGTAAGTGACTCCTTTGTTCAATATTTTGGTAAAGGGTAAACTTTTGCCTGCCAAATTGGCGATGAAACGCCTAATATATGCTAAGTGTCCCTAAAGTCCTTTTAATTCTTTCAAATTCTGAGGAGGTGACATACCATGGATTGACTAGGTCTTCTCAGGATCGACTTCAATACCACGATGGCGTACAAAAAAGCCGAGAAATTTTCCTGAGGTTACCCCAAAAGCACATTTTAAGGGGTTCATCTTCAAATTATGTTGTCGAAGCTTGTGGAATATGACTTCCAAATCAGCCAAGTGATTAAAATGTTGTTTGGATTTAACCACCAAATCTTCTACATAGCATTCAACAAACTTCCCTAAGAAAGGATTGAAGATACGATGCATGGCGCGTTGATATGTTGCACCTGCATTCTTTAAACCAAAGGGCATCACCCGGTAACAAAATACACCTTGAGGGGCTCTGAAGGATATAGATTCCTCATCTTCTGGGGCAATTCAGATCTGACTATATCCGGAATATCCATCCATGAAGGAAAGTACCTCATAGCCAGTGGTTGCATCAATTAAGAGTTCTGTAATTGGAACTGGGAAATCATCTTCAGGACAATACCAATTAAGATCTTTGAAATCGATGAAAACCCTAATTTTTCCATTATTCTTCTTTACAGGGACAATATTAGCCAACCACTTGGGATACTGAACTTCTCTGATGAAGTTAGATTTGATCAGCTTATCCACTTCAGCTTCAATTTAGGAAGCATAAGTTGGGTGTGTTCTTCTCGCGTCTTGCTTAAATCCTCTATGTTCTTTTGGTAAACCCAAATGATGAGTAGCAACATCAGGATCAAGCCCATGCATTTATATATAGTTCCAAGAAAAAATATCTTTATTTTGCTTTAGAAAAGAAATATACACCTCTTTCTCTTCAAGGGTCATGGCGGCACTAATTAAAGTGGGGCGTGGATTTTCCTTCGTACCCAGATTTACTTCTCTGAGGTCATCCACAGTGGTAGAGATACCCTCTTCAAATGCTGGAGGATCATCTCTAAGATCTTCCTCTTCCTCTTTATCACGTGCTATTTCTTCCGTTTCTACTTGCGTAGTAGATGACAAAACGAAATTCTCATGATCATAAGAGATGTCAAAATTTTCACATTTTGAAGAAGAAGCTTCCATTTCCAACCCTATTGATAATAAAGGGTCTTCTTTGGGAAATAAAGAGGAGATGATGGATTGGGAATCGACATCATTATTCACCTATGATGTTGCTATAACTTCTTCTGGCCTGATTGGCGAAGTATAGACTTGTTGGACTTCAGCAAATGAAATGAAAATGTCACCACTTATGCTTTCATCACTGTTTGGTAGGTTACCAATTTCTCCCATGTTGTCTGGATCGATTGTCGTAATTGACATTATGGATCTTTCCATAAGAGTATTTTGATTTTGTCCTATTTTGTGAATTTGACTAATAGGTAACACATAATCTATACTCACATGTGTAAATGGATTTATTGGAATTTTCTCTAAACCATATGGAGCATTAATTTTGGTAATTTCCTTCATTGTAGATTTTTCTCTTCCCTTCATGTGATAAAATTCTGCCTCTATGTATTGAGACTCACATGTCTTGAATGGGGCCTTATCACCATACAATGTTCTAACTTGACCATTGAAATAGTATTTGAGACATTGATGGTATGATGAAGGGATAGCCATATGCTGATGTAGCCAGGGTCTTCCAAGCAAGACGTTGAAAGCTGAGTCTTGATCAACAATCATAAAATCCAAATTGGATACAAGATCCCCAAACTGAGTTCTGAGTGTAACTTCGCCCAGTGGGTCTTGTTCATTTTTATCATATCCTTGAAACATCATGGTAGAAGGAGATAAATCAGATTCCGTGAGGCCCAATCGACGAAGTGTACGAATGGGAATGAGGTTGACTCTTGAACCATTGTCAATGAAAGCTCTTCGAATATCTACAACATTGAATTTTCCAGATAAATACAGAGGTTTTATGTGCCTATGAACAACATCATATTCATCTTTATCAGTAAAAGATATCACTGCATGGAATTCTATAGGATTATTCTCTATGTGATAGACTTCAGCTGCAGCAATTTCAGCTTCAAACTCCTGAGGACTTGACAAAGCTTTTATGAGTGCTTCCCGAAGATCTTTTGACAGATTCAAAGCATCCAAAATTGATAACTTGGCTAGTACTTGGGCCAAGTGTTTCAATATATCATACTTTTGATCTAAAGGTCTGCGTTTCCGAACAGGATTATGCGATTTAGCAGGTACCTTGGAAGCAGATGCTTTGGAAGCAGATGCATCTTGTATTGGGATAGATGTTGGCAAAATCCTTGGTTTTGGAAGATTAGACCGATTAGGTCCATTTACTTGCTGAGATAAAGAATATGGAATTTTCAATCGGTCTTCCAAAATAACTATGTCAAACCTGAGTTGGCCATTGGCAGAAGAACTTGCTTGTTCTTTTTGAGCTCGCTGAAGGGCTCTACCACGAGTTTCTGCTGCATACACAGTGCTAGCAGGAGTAGAATTAGAGTAGTGGCTTCAGAAAGATCCATGTCTTCCCCTGTATCTTGAACCTCTATAAATTCCTCGGATTCCCTTATTTGATACAGGGAATTTAGGCTCATCAAGACTGGAATATGGATCTGTTAATTGAATCATATTAACAGAACCGAAGATTAACTCTTCATCTGATAAAGACTCTGCCTGACTAGCCTGTTTAGGCTGTGCCGTTTGATGGGGTATTGCCCACAGCTTTGAAGTAGATGGCATAAAGTCTGCTAGAGTCAAAGACAATTTAGCCTTTGACACATACTCATCTTCTTCTGATTCTTTTTTCTTCTTTGAATCAAGCCGTTTCTTTGAGGATTTTCCCTATAATGAAAAGGGTTTTACCGCAATATTCATGGTAGAAGACACAATTGGTTTCTTTAATTGTGTTCGTAAAATGGAATGAGTCTGATTGATTTTCTTTCTGACCATCCAATCATCATACTTCTGTGCATTTCTGCTTTTGACTTCTTGCCATTCACCTTCTTCCTCTGGAACTGTAGCAGTGACACAGGCTACCTAAGTGGAAGAACCTTTCAACTTGACTTGTCCCAAGTCGACCATCTTTTGCAGGAGGTCTTTAAAGACAAAACACTCCTCGATGGGATGCCCTAACATTTGATGAAAGGGACAATAATTGGGACGGTCTTCATCTCCTTCCTTGTTTGGCCTCTTAGGCACTGGTAATTGAACCAAATTATTTTCCAGAACTGAAATGAAGTAACCCGGAACCTGCTCATTTCGGAAAGAGTATGTTTTACTCTTCAAATCCTCAAATTGTTTTCATTATTGATCTTTTTGATCAATTGGACGAAACTACCTTTGTTGTTGGCGTTCAGGAGGTGGATCTCTTCGAGAAGATGAAGGTTTTGAAGTAAAAATAGGTACAGGTGCCTGTTTAAGCATAACTGTAGCAGTTCCCGCTTTACCCATTCTCCTTCCTGGAGCGGATGGAATTACACGAGATTTAGCCTTAGCCTATATAAGGGAATCTTCAATCTGTTGAGCGATTGAAGTAAGATCTCGAAACCCTCCTTTGTATTTCACAGGGATCAATGGCTTGTGTAATTCTTCATGCAAATTTTCCACACAGATTGGCAACAGTTCCTCCTGTGGAAGTGCTAAACTTAGGGAATATGTTAATCACTTCCAGCAAGAACCGAAATCAGAGTCTCTTTAATTCTCCCTTTTCTTGCAGTTTGTAAGATCGAAAACAGTTGTTTTTGGAAAAGTTGAGCTGAACTAAAGAAGGAATTTTTGACGAAGATCCTCCCATCTGATAATTGACCAGGATTGCAAGCTTGTATACCTGAAAAAAGCTGGTCCTTACAAGGTTCGCACGAAGCATCTGAGTTTCACTACTTCTTGCTGTTCTGGAGTTCCCATCATAGGATCACAACAAGACACGTAATGTGTCAAATGTTGTTCAAGGTCGCCTGATCCATTGAAAGTAGGGAAAACAGGGTTTCCAAAACTGGATGGAGGAGAAATTAAATCTACCCATTCAAGGTAAACTTTCAATTTAGGTTGAACTTGCGCCCGTTTCCCTTCCATAGTTTCTAACTGAGCTGTTAATGAATCAATAGTAGTTATAAACTTTTGATAAATATCCGGTTGAACTTGGTTTTGGGTAGGTGCAATGAATGGAGCTTGGACAGATGTGGTGGTTGGTGATGCAACTGATGGTAGTGCTGCCAACTGTTGTTTCACTTGACCCGTAGGATTAGACCTCTAATGGTGTACTGATAAAGGAGGATATTCCTGATCCATCTCAGTAACTGCAACAAATTCCTTTGGCTGTCGGACTCCAGCATTTTTAAGAAGAAGACTACTCTGAAGTAGTTCTGCATTCAACCTTCTTAATTCTTTCATTTCTTCCTCCTGTTGTGCAAACATTTGCTCTAATGAGAGTGATTAACCTTCTCTAGAGGAAGGATATGTAACCTGATTCTTTCCCTTCCCTTTGTTGGATACCTTTTGGAGAGAGGGAAGTGGATTACCTAGGTTCTGAGTAATCCTTTGACTTCGTGTACGCACACCTTCTTCATTTGTATCAGTGCATACATTTTCTTGAGCATGACGCTCTTCATCTGAGTCCCCTGAGTGAACCTCCTCTGGTGGATTAGCAACAATGGCATTGATGACATTGATTGATTCATAATGCATCGCATCCCTTCTATCAACATTTCTGTGATATTGTCTTCTTTCATGTCTTTGATGAGACATTGCCTTTTGTTGATTCAATCTTTTAGGAACTTCTTGATGAGCTATAACTTGGAGGGAATCTCCTGATATTTTGGCTCCTCATTCCTCTTGTGGTTTCTTCCACAATCGGGAAAAGACCGACATTCTCTGAGGAGGGGATTGATGATTTGAAAGAGTCCCTAGTCTTGTGAACTGGGGATGTTCCTGCTGTTTCCGCTCAACTCCTCGAATCCCATTTGTTGAATCTGAGGGTTGGGTTAAAGAAGTCCCCAGTCTGACAAGCTGGGGTGTCTCTTGACAAGCTTTGTCTGAGATCTTCTTAAAATCTCTCTTGATCTTTCAAACCGTAGTTCGGAAATTAGTTGGATGCATTAACCTGTATCCACTTTTATCACCTGGTTTAACAGACCGTTGGATGATTTCCGAAACTTCTGTCATTTGATGATGTGTTTGCTCCATACGAGAGGCTTGTGCAATATTCTTGCCTGCTTGATGTACGAGGAATTCAACAACTTGTTCTCTATATGCTTGATTTTTAGAGGATCTAGTTGAAGCCTGTTCTTGAGCAAGATTTTGATTACGAACGAAGCCCATTGACTGTGGCCGGCCATGGGCAATAACATTGCATGAAACCATTTTCAGCGGGCTTTGCTGACTGGAAAGCACTGTGAAATGTAGTGCTCCGTGAACACCCCATCCTCTGATATGAACACCAGATGGAGCATGGGAAATTAATTGACGCAATTTTCTTAGTGCGCCAAGGCATGAACGTTGAAGGGTCCTCTGTTGCTTTTCAGCCTTCAGATACCGAGAGACTGATAGAGATGCCAAATCAATATGACGTTGTAGCCCTTCTATTATCTTAAGATGATTTTCATATTCATCATAAGATAATACCTTCTTCTTCAATTGAAAAAGAGTTTTCCATATGTTGAGATGAATTTCATGGATTCCATCATCCGTCAACATTATTGGAATGTCCTACTGGGAGTCAGCCAAATGCCAAAACATGACTGGTACCTCACCTTTCACCAATTTTTTTCTCATGTTCAGAATTTCCTCTTTATCATTAAATGAAGATTCTTCTACCTGTTTTGACCAGAGTTGCTGTTTCCTTGTTTCTTCATTGGATTCAACAAGATTGGTAGAGATATCATTGATCAAACTAGAAGATGCATGACTTAGGGGTGGTTCAGAGAATGACCTACACCCTGGACTATCTTATGATTGAGAAAGTATTTCACTTGTTAGTGATAAAGCATCAGACATGACTGGTTTTGCATTTGCAAGTGCCTTAAGATAAGAGGGCTTTCTCGGCACTACATTGTCCACTGGAGTATTTTCCAAGCAATGTGAATCACTACTGCGGAGAGGAATTTCGCAGCGAAGATCATCATCTTGGGGAGGACCACCATAATGGGTTACAGCAAAAGATGAGATATCTTGCTCCTTGGTCTTCTGACCACACAGAGGGTTCTTGTGGCTCTCATCTGAAGAAGAAACTTCAAGATTGACCGAATTTTCATGAAGCAAGCCTTCATGAGGAAGTGTCTGTTGATGACTTTCAGAATTAATGTTCCCGTTATTGGGAACTGAGGGAGTAGAACCTTGAATTCCAATAGATAAATGTCTGAGGGCTTCAAGAACTCCAGCATCGAGCAAGGCCTTGTTACAGATTGGCCTTTGATCTCCTGACTGTGCTAGGTGGATCTTTTTCTTAGATGCCTTCTTACTCGCTTTGGAAACCACTTGTTGACGAAAGTTGTTACTCTGAGCAGGTGTATGTGCCTGATCAGGAAAGATGTTCAGGTTAGGCTGATGATCTCCACTCAAATTAGGTTTATGTTCCTGACTTGGTTGTCTGTATGATATGGGGGAGTATGCCCCATAACCCTCTTGGACTGGAACAGGTGTGTGTGTCTGTTCCGGAGTGAATCGTTGATGTGTCACTCCACTGCTAGGGATAGATTTATGTGTCTGTCCCTGAGATGATGCTGAAGCTGTTATGATATCTTGGCAAGCATCCAAGATATGAGCATGAATTTGCTTCTGCTCTTTCACCATTGACAAAATATGCTTGGTGACATCAGCCGCCGGAACGGGAATATACGTCCATTCCAGGTTTGGAGTAGGTGTATGTGCCTGCTCTTGTCCTCCTTTTCCTGTCAGGGAAACCTGACAGTACTCAAGTGTGGGGGCAGAGAGTTGAGTCTGCCTCCTGTTTGTCGTCGGGGCTTTCCGACTGACTTCTCCATGCGCTACCAAGAGAGACTGTTGGTAGGCTTGATTAGTATTAGCAGGTGTATATGCTTGCTAATTACACTTCGCCAAACGCGGTTGACGAGATCCATCATATGTAGTCAGAAGAGCCTGCTGAATAACTGGTGATGTATAAGTAAGTGTATGTTCCTGCCTATAGTACTCCACCGGAATTGCCTGGCGGGATTGGCTTGATGCTGCCAGACGAGTCTGCTGGGCAGCGGAATTAAAACGGGCAGGTGTGTGTGCCTTCTCGTTGTTCGCCACCAAGTCTAGTTGGTGGACTTCTCCGGAGATGACAGGGATGAAAACCTGCCCATTACTAACCGGATTCTGCCTCTGGCGGTTCGTCTTGCCTACTTGGGTTCGAGGAACCTGAGCCGAACGCCTGGAGTCGGTACCCTCATAATGTTTAGGGTGGACTACCGCACGAGTCTGGCGGCGATTGTTGATGGGAGACCTTGGGAAGGACTCCTGTCTTTTTGAATTAAGGCCCTGAGGGACCTGCTCATTCACTTCCTCAGAGTAAGATAGTGAATGGAAATTGTGTTCCGGGGGTAACGACCCGAAACGGTTGGAGACGGTAGTCAGCACCGCCTGCCTCTTAATCACTGGTCGTCGTTGTCCGGACGACCTGTGTGAGTTGTTTACTTGGAGGGCCTGTCGGACAGCCTCCAGAGTTGGGATGGTACCGTGTTGACGGTACTCCTTAACCAGCGCATTTGATACCCAGCATTGAAGACGCTGAGTAGGTGATGCCATCCTCAGAGCGGATGGCGATCCAGTAGGAATAGCAGCAGTGGTATTTGCAGCAGCAGTATTCACAGATGTGAATTTGAGAGCAGCCATTATGGAAATACAGAAGATATTTGGAAAAAGGTGCCTCTTTGATATAACAGACGTAATCAAGATAAATTAAGCCACTTCATCCTTTGGATGAGCACATATGTCAATGATTGTTTTTGTTAGCCCTCTTACTAACTTTTAAATAGGGGCTTTAACAAATAGGTAAAACACCACTTTAACTTGGTTAAGGTTTCACGTCGGGTTCACCATTTTTGTTTCCCTCGGAATTCGGGGATAACCTCCTGGATGGGAGATTTAAACGTTCTGATCAGTTTCTAACGGGTTTGTCCGTAGAACCAGAAACATCCAATTATTCCACATCCATTTGGACCTACTTTCCAAAGGTAGGTGCTCATTAGCTTGTGGACTGATGAGGCTTAAGAATTTTTATTGGTCGAGAGGATGGGAGGTCAGACTCATCAAACCTTTTTTAGGGGAATTATTGTCTACTTTGGGACTCTCTATATAGATTTAAGTTATGTTCGTGAATCCTTATTAAATTATCAAGTATAAAATGAGGTTTCCTTTAGTTTTAACAATAAAAAATATGTAAGAAATTTAGAGAATATTTTATATGCATTCGAGGTTCTTCATCAATAGAGAATCATATATATCTATTTAGAGATTCTTGGTCAATGGTATCCTTCAAAACATTTATATAAAAGTCTCTTGGTCATTATGATGACCAGGCTGGTTTTAAAGCCACTCAGTGGGGCACTTGAAGTTTATAGTCATTCAGAAGGACATGGATTATTTCAAAGTTGGGATCGAACCCGCAGATGGGCTACCTACGCATCCTTTGTTTTATGAAAGGAATCAAAACCCATGTAGTTAGAGAAATAGAGTATGATACTTATGATTAATGGCTCAAAGAAGGATTTCATAATTACTTTTACCCTCTAAGCTCATGTGAGTCATGCCCGGTGTGAGAAACAAGAGGTATCAGTAATAAGATAGAAAATCGGGCCATGAAAGATGTAATCATAAGAAATGATTTGGGGCTTATGTATGTATGACTGCCCAGGTAAATGAAGGTTAGGATTTAATTTAGGGAGAAAATCCAGAAACAAGGTCCATAAAGGTATATGTGCTTCATGGAGATTTTGAATACTCTAACTTGGGACTTATTCCTGAAAAGGAAACCCAAATTAGGAGAGGATTGATAATTGGGTTTTACTCCTGAGAAGGAATCCCATATCAAATGTAATTTTGGACTGGTTAAGAGAAATTAAGGGATATGGGGATTACTCCTGAAAAGGAAGCCCAAAATTTATGACTGGGACTTATTCCTGAAAAGGAGGCCCAGGTTAGGGGACTTGGGACTTACTCCTGAAAAGGAGGCCCATGTTTGGAGGATTTATGACTGGGGTTTATTCCTAACAAGGATGCCCATATTTTAGATTGGGGCTTACTCCTAAGGAGGATGTCCATATTTGAGATTAGGGCTTACTCCTAAGAAGGATGCAAAAAATTAGAGGAATTGGGGCTTACTCATAAGAAAGATGCCCATATTAAAGGATTATGATTGCTACTTACTCTTGAAAAGGAGGCCCAAGTTAAGGAATTAAGGTTTGGGGTTTACTCTAGAGGAGGATGCCCAAGTTTGGGAACTTTAAGAATTTGGGGCTTACTCCTGAGGAAGATGCCCAGATTAAAGGACTTATAACTGGGGGTTATTACTGAAAAGGAGACCCAGGTTAAGGATTCTATCATCTTAAAGGATGAGGTTGAATGAATGAAATCTCAATTTTTGGTGACATAAAGATGTATAAATCACTATTTTTTGAGAGATATTCCACAGAATTCCTTTCAAATAAGGAAGCCAAATCAAGAAATCATGCCATAAATGGCTTTCAAGAGTATCTTGAAGACTGAATCTTGAATAGGAAAGGTGAAATGGCTTAAGAGGGGTAAAATGGGCAATATGGACACCCAAAAAAGGTAGGGGCGCATAGGTCTTGAAAGGCATGCAAGTCTTATGTGGGAGCGCAGGTATTGGTCGCACAGGTATACCTGCGCGGCATGTGGGGTACTTGCGCAATTTTCAACCAGCATTAGAATACTTGAGAGAATCTTTATTAAACCCTTTAGAATCCTCTTGAGGTTCTTCTAGAAAAGGGATGCACAATTTCTATTGAAGGAATAAGGCGGCGCTCAAGTGTGGTCACATTCCTTAAGGGCTGACCACTCAGGCACGCAAGTGTTGATGAGTTTCAACACTTAGGCATTCCTCCTTCTCTTTAGATCTTCCGTTCTAGGTATGAAATTACCTTATAAGTGTTCCGGAAGCTTTGAGAAGAGACTTGGGCGTCAGGATCTTCAATCCGAGTTTCTGGAAAAAGATCCTCTCGAATGGGGGGCCCATATGGTCTATTTATAGGCAGGAGAAGACCCTGGGCGGTTACCGGGCAGTTATCACTTAGGTCTCTCAAGTCACTTGCGTGCCAAGTGAGTCGCGCAAGTGGACTTGCGCGACAGTGACATAACTTGCGCGGTGCAGTTGCTGTTGATCCTTTGTTCATGCCTTTGTTGCTTTTTGATATTTTCTTCAAAGTTTGAATCACTTTGAGCTTAGATATTCCCCTTTTCCGATTTTTAGATTCTGTGACGAAAGGAGTGTCAACACCGATGTGAATAAAAAAATTCCCATCTTCCTCCATTAAAAGTTCCCAAACCTTTTTAAAAAAAATTCAAATTCAGTTCCTATATACATTATCTTCATTTTCCTCCACATGAGATCAATGTAATTCTTGATGGCTTCTTCTGGGTTCCTCTCTAATATTCATATTTTATCAAATTCTTTCATGATATAAAAATTCCTATTAAACATGATAATATACACATGGTATATCGGGAGGGTTCATAACTGATTTCAGTAGATAATAGGAATGAAATGTGATTTGAATTCGATCCCCATTTGTTTTGGTAAATTTTGATACCTTTACATAGATCATTTTCACTAGTTACCTTACATAAGTATCCTCACATTAATAAGACATTTATGTACGTTGATGAATCTTATTTTCACCCTTATATAGTTCTTGAATTTTAGGAGGTACCTTAATGTAGTGGTTACCCTCATGTGACCCTACTTTTGATCTTGTTATGCACTGAATGCCATTTTGTAGTGTCTTTGTGTAACACTTCACCCTTACAAACACTTTATAAATTACAATGGAGAACCCCTATTCAATTATCTAAATTTGGAATACCTTGACCTAAAGTTCCATTTTTACTATTCTATATATTTTGAACTATGAACACGACGTTTCCATAGCCATAAAAGTTTATCAGTTACCTTTACGTAGTGGCTTTGCATGTGTGTTACTTTTATAATTTGTATAGAGAATCCTAAATAGATGAAGGAAAATATAATTGTTTAATGATCCCTAAACTATAATTTTAGTTACTTACAAATGTCCTCTTCGCATGTACACTATCCTGATATTACACCAGTGCAGAAATTGGATTACCCTTAAACTCACATCTATGACACATATAATGGAAAACATTTCTAAATTACATCTTTAAACGTCTATGTGGAGAAAATTAGAAACCAATTTATGATATATCTATATTAAGAATAAAATTAGTAAAATAATGAATCAAATAATTAAGAGCCTTTAAACAATGAAATGTTATAATTCCAGTACAATGAATGACTTCTTAATTAAATCCAAAAAATGATTAAAACAACTAAAATCCCAGATTAAATCCATTTATTATTCAATGTATAGATTTATAAATATGAGAAAAATAAATGTTTTTTGAGTTTTATCTAGTTCAGATGGTTAAATATTAAAGAAAAATGGTTAATTTTTTTTAAATAGTTGATTTCATCACTCTCTTCCACATACACTATTTCACTCATTAGAAATTAAATTATTTATTTTTATTTCAAAATATGTTTCATACATAGGCGTAAAAAACATGAAACAAAAGAATAAAATAAATATTAATCCGTTGTTTGATTTATCAAACATCCTATATATATTTAATAGATTTCATCACATTAATTCAATAAGACGTTTCAAGTCTAGGTTTTTAAATATGATATATCTTATTGGAATTAAGATCTTAACAAGTAGAACCTCTTTAAATCCCTCTTTCATAAGAATTATTCACTAATTTTTTCTTTCCCAATTCTTTGATACATACTAAATAAAATATGTATATATCATTTATCCCTTCCTCCTAAACGTTCATAATTACATAAATCTATTCATCTTCTTTTTCAATTTTCACTTAACAAATTTTCCAATCTATTAATTGCGAAAAGCATTTATTCGGTGATTCTAGATTAACCTAAAACTAAACCATCCCAAGATAGAATATATCCCCAAAGATCAATTTTAATTTTCAAGAAATATAATAAATGATTTATAATTTGAATCTTTGGTCACATTATATTTTATTTTGATGGATAATAGAAACAAATGATCTTACATTGACTTAAGAATTCTTCAAGACCAAATTTCATTTTCTTGTTTTACTCAAGTTTATAAGAAATTTCTAAATGTATTTTATAGAGTCTCTCTAATGTTTTAATCAATAATAATGTGATGGTACCACATTTTTTATTTTAAAAGTCCTGTTTTCTCATTAATTTACATTGACTCCACCATGTTATTTTTTATTGACCAACCTTTTCTAGTTTTAAAGAAAAAATATTCATGAAACCAATGGTAATATTCTCTAAAAAATCATCAAATGTTAATACTTTCAACACTAGTTAAATCCCTCCAAACTATCATGGTAATTAATTATAGTAAATAAAATATTGGAGCTTATGTTTTCTAATCTAAAATTAATAAAATAATAAAAAAATTCAAAAATATATTTTCAAAATAGATGTTTTATTTTTTATTTCATATCAAAATCAATGAGAGTTTTTGATGAAACATAGAAAAAGTATTTACATCCAATTTTACATTCCCTTTCACCCTTACATATCTTATAGCCCATTTCTCATCAATTTTAATATGAAAATTACAATGAAAACCAAATATTAATTGTGATTATGCATATTAAAATGAGGAAAAGAAACAACCTGAAAGATCCTTAATTAAAATAATAGTGAATAATTTTGCACTCATCTATTCGTTCCTTCCAAAAGTATTCATGAACATGTATAATATGTTATCTATTCACCTTAAATGGGTATTTCAATTAATCTACTTTGATTTCAATTACACCAATTATAAATTTTGTAGATACTATCCAGTCCACTTGGAACAATGCCTATCATGTATGAGCTTCATCATTGAAGATAAGAAAAAAACATTTTGATTAACATAAATTATCATATTTTAATTCGTTTCTCGTGTGAATATTTGTATTTATATTTATGAAATATGTTTTTTCATATATTTCTCCCTACTAAACTATTATATTATAATCATTTGATGCTTCATTTTTAGATTTATTATAGGTATAGAATCAATATCTAATAAAATGTAGTGTACATGTATTATAGGGATAATCCCTAGGATGTCTCTTAATGACCATACTATGACCATGGAATTTGGCTTCACGATACTTAGTAGTTAGTGTTCATTACTAGGTTTTATTTATTTTGAAATTTGGATTTATAAATGTGTATTTAACTTCGTACATTCCATATTTGAAACCAATACCTGTAAGTTAGAAATATCAGTGAATTATTTGAAATAATCATCATAAAACGTTTTTTCATGTTCCTAAAAGTTTATAGCACAAAAAACTAATATTATTTTCAATAAATTTTTAAAAATAGATTTATAATATAAATAAAATGACTCCAAGGATTCCATTAGAATAATTTTTGCATAAAAAGATTCAATTTATCCTTTATAAAAAATTAATTTTATAATGAGTTTATGAAAATAGATTTATCAAAATGGGGGGATTTCATTGAATCTGATATACTAATGTTCATTATCATCCCTACATTCCATTGGAAGCATTATTTTGTTAACATTTGTTATGGTTTTAGCAGTGTTAATTAAGGGACTACTTAGAAGAATGGGAAAATGAGATTTACCATGTTCTTACTTCATGTTTAAAATGAAAAGTTATCATTAGAAAAATTTCGTACATTTTTACAAGATTATCCTCTAGAACCCCAATAATATAAGTAGTGATTTTATTAACAATTTTATAACCACTGAAGTTATCTTTAGTTATCCTATCTATAGAGATAAAACTATCAACTAAAGAATAATATTTTTTTTATGATCCCAAATCACATAATGAATTTGTAAAAGTGAGTTCTCCTATAGTACACGGGATAGTAACTACACATAGGTTTTTACATTTTTTATTTAATAGTGGGGGTAATGGGGAGAGAGATATTTATACCTAAAATAACCAATCCATTTCCTTGGTATTTTCTATTCTTATTAAAAATATCATTAAGAAACATCACACGCTGCGGGATTTGTTGGATGAGTTCTAATAAAAGGACTCTATTCTCCACTAACATTATTGTTTCCAAAACCACATCTTCTAAAGATTATTCATTGGTTTTCTTGGATGGGATAATTTTTATAGATAATTAAAGTTGGGGATGATATTGGTCTTCCTTCTAAGCCTTTCCTTTTTTTTATTTTCAACTATTTTAATACTCAATCATAAATCCACTTAAAGTATCTTCTTAATAAAAATTAGTTAGGTTACTTGGGCTATCTACTTACAACTTTAGTCCCCAAGGATTATTTTTCATTTATCTTCACATTCATTTAACTCCTAAAATAATTAAAATTAACACTGAAATTGGGTTTAGGAATTAATTGGTCATGGAGTATACCAGAACATTGGTTTTCTGTGTTATTGAAGATACAAATCAACTATAAAAATTTTATTTTATGACCATTCAGTTCTAATATATAATTGGTGAGGGTAGAGTGATGATTGGTATTACACTCCACAAGTTTCTTTATCATGTTCTCTATTGGGTTTTTTAGTTTGAATGTTTTGATAAATTTTTGAATGTTTGGTGGAATTCAATTGAAAGGGAGGGGAATGAAAATATTATTAATAATAATATTTGAATTATTTTCATTGAGGATGATTATTTCCAACATTATAATGAGTTTTAAACACCCCATTGATCTCTATCTAGAAAATTATTATTGATATAAATACCTTTGCTACATGAAATCACAACTCTCTTCCAATTTTGGTTATCCATCATTATAATGATCCATTAAATGGATAATGTTTCATACCCAAGGAGGTGTATATTGTGATTCTCCTTAAACCTTGTTCAATTGTATTTGTCTCACAAGAGAGTTTAATTCCTCAATTTTTTCTAGGAAAAAAGAGTTATAATTTTTTACTCATATGATCCGATAGTTGTGGATATTTTAATGAATTATTGGAAATTTTTAGAGAAAATTATATTATCTCTCCCGATTTGGTAGGTGACTTGTCAAATATGGATCATCCAGAATAGGAATCGAAAATATTCTAGTCATTATCGCACAATACTTGGAATATGAATATCCAGAAATTGTGGTCTTTGAAGGGCTAGCGTGGGAAGGATGATGTCAAAAACATGAATATCACCTAGAACTCTAATAGAGTTTATATATTTTTCTTACTTTAACCAATATATAATGTTTCTAAACTAGGTATTACTACATGAAGAAATAAATTTCTATTAGAATACCTTTTGAACATTATCTTATATGATCAGCTCCCTTGGTTGCAAGTTATAGAACTAATACTTGAAAAATAATTATAAAGAGATGGGGGTGGGATTTCAAATAATTTGTTCCCTAGGGGATCCATTATGCATGAGTCTATTTATTATGTCCCCAAATGGCTTTAACTGATGGTTGATATCCACTCTTGATAAATCACGAACTTTCATCAATGGATGAATCATTCTTGTTCTAATATCATAGTCTTTTTTGTTAATCAATTATAATAGCTAGTTTTTATGGATTAAGTTATGTGCATAAATATATTTAAAGGTAATATTCATTTTTGTTAAATTATTCTATACACATTAACGTACTATGTAATATCTTGTTGATGAAGAAGAAGGGGATGGATGGCCATTCAATCAAATAAGGAATACTATTTCTATCCACTTCCTTATTTATATTCATGTTCCTAATTCATTCATGATAAGTTCATTAAAGTTATAGATCAAAACCAATGGATTCATTTGAACTAGAATTTCTTATATATCCAAATAATTTTATATAAATATAAATAAATCAAAATAAAAACACAACAATGGATTCCCTGAGAATGGCTCTAGGATGAAGAGGATATTATCATAGGACTCTCACTAATAAAATTTGAACACTAGATAAAATGTAGTAGAAGTGGGACTTCTATTTTCTCTATAGAGAAGAGTTTCTTGGTGTGTTCTGTTTCAATTGGCTTGGTGTGTTCTAAAATAAGGGATGGCTATATTTTTTTTGAAGGTAATCTAGATGGATTTAAAAAGAGTTTTTAAAGATAGTGGTATAACCATGGATTGTCCCCTCATTATCTTACTAAATAATTATTTAAAATATTTTCCTTTCTCAATATCTAGTTAAATGAGATCACACTGACCATACTCGTATGGTTTTTTATTCTTTAATAATGAAATTAAATTATCATTGTATCCCCCAATCCTACCTAGACTAGTGATCATATATCTATATTCACTCTTAGGTCAACCCACTACTCACAATTTATCTTTTTCACTATTTACTGTTATATATATACCTTCCAGGAATATTAACATTACTTAGTTCCTATAATCTTAGTGTAACCCATATGTAGAACTTCAATTCCTCAAGGTACAATAATGAAATAATCTCCCTCATGTCACCTGGACATAGTGTAGGTGGAAAACTGAATAAATTTGCACAATGTGTCTTTGACTTTTCACCCTTATGTAGCCTTTATAAATAGTAGAGGAGTGACCTTTCTTGACTAATTAAATGTGGTATATCTTAATGTAGCAGTCTATAATTACGCTTATGTAGCAGTTAAACAATGAGATCAACCTTGACGTAGTTTTGGAAATGTGCTATTTGCACTTACACATTGTCTATCCTTGGGGAACCCTTTATGTAGCATATGTTAAATTCAAAAACATTCATATGAAACATAATCAGGTGAAATGAATCCTATTTAAAGCTATAGGACACTTAATTATGGCCACTTTACACATACGTTGGCACTCAATCACACATACGTAGATATTGGAGACACCTACGCTAGTTTCTATAACACTTTCACTGGAAAATATTACTATAATTCAGCTTAAAATATATTCATCAAAGAAAAAATCAATAAAATATATGGAAAATGTTTTATTAAAATGAATAAATTAGTGAAGCCCAGAATTAAAAGTGTTTAAATAATGAAACCATATAATTTTAAATCAATATTTGGATTCTCAATTAAATCCAATAAATTATTTAAAATAGTAATAATAAATATTAAATCTATTAATTATTAGAAGTCTAAATTTTCAAATATAACAAAAATTAAATATTTTTTAGGGTTTTATCTACAATTGGGTGTCAATTATCAATGAAAATCAGTTAAATATTAAAAAAATATTGGATCTCATCAAGGATAGTAAAATATATCTAATATATATAAACAAATGAAACTAGTAAATAGGAACAATTATATAATATTGAAGAAAATTCATGGGGGTGATATACAACCAAATACTGATCATATATTCATGATGCATAGGTAGATTCTAAAAATATAAATATAAATAATAAAACGTACTAATTGTAAATTCCTGGTTCTTTACTATGTGGGAAATGTCCAGTGTAACAAAATATAGATCATAAACACCTGATTCATGGGGGATACTACATTTCATGAAAATTCACTTGGGTGATACTATAAGGTCCCTAACATATGTCAATATCATACAATCCAACCCTATAGACCAAGCATCCTTGTATAGAGTAAAGAACTATATGCATCATAATCATACATGATTCACATAACTTTTAACATAGAGAATAAAAAACTATATTTAAATGAGCAAAATTCTATAATTAAACTATATTGGGAAACACCCTATAGCCTATTGTTGACTCTTTATATAAAAACCTAATATTTTAGAATATTTGTTTCTATATTAATAAAATTTTTGATAGCTTTCATTGTACAAAAAATTGAACTAAAAAACCATGTAATATTATATCAGAGTTATTAAGAATATTTAAGAATAATAAAAACATTAATATATAAAAATATATCTATATATTATAAATTCATACAATATAGGATTATAAACACTTGATGTTTTAAAAAGAATTTTTTTAAAAATAATTTATCTTTTGATATTGTAATTTTCATCTTAAATATAAATTAATAAATTTTATAATTTTATTTACTTAAAATGATATTTATTTTTTAATTCATTAAACAATATTATCCAATTATTAATTTTTGGGATCTTTTTGAAATAATTTATTTTTAACTGAATAGTGAAAAATATTGTTTTACGAAAATTATAAATATAATGACATTATCACTGTGTGATAAAGGCCAAGAAGTTTATAAAACCATTTAATTTAATAAATATTTATTTAATTACTAAAACTATTTAATTTAGAATTTAATTTTTAAATTATAAAACCTATGTACAACATTTTAGAACATAAGTAACATTGCATTCAAATTCTAAAATGGTTTCCAATCATTTCATTTAACTAAACATTTTAATGGTAATAATCATTATGGAATGAATTTTCATAGACATAAATCTTATTTGTTTTGTAAAAATCCAATTCATGTCATGAGAGTAAATGAAATTGATAAATTTATAGTACATAAATTTTATTCATAAAAAATCCCTATTTTCAAAAATGATTTTTCACGCACTATCAGTGATAATATTAATATTAAAATTTATAAACATTAGATATTTTATTTGATAAAATTATTTAAAAAATTAAGATCAATATTTTTTAATTATGTAGTAAGTAAAATTTTGTTTTTAGGAAAAAAATCAAGTTACCTATATTAATATTAGTAACCTTGGTAAACCATATATTTTTTAAGGAATTATAAATTTATAAATATTGTGATTTTAAATTAAATTTATATATTAAAAATATATTCTCTATGTGATGTTTAAAAATAAAAAAAATTAATTAACACTAATTTGATTTGAGAAAAATGTTAAATAATATTAAGAACACTTAATTGTTAAAATTTTATTTTTCTAAAAAAATATTTTTTCAACATTTAATATTTTTTAATTTAAAACATATGTTTTCATATTTAAAAATTATATTATATTAAATGGAATAAAAGTTCAAATTCATAGTTTCTAAATGTGGTAATAATGGTTTTTCTATATTCATAGAGATAAAATAATAACCATTATAAATATTTAATCAATATTTTTAAATGTTAAAATGGGTAATCTAATGTTACTCAAAGTTTACTATATCTATTTTACCCTTAAACCATATATAATACCTATTTTATGTTTTAAACTTTTATCTTCATGTATATCCAGTATTTATCCACATAAATAACTTAAATCACTTAAATCACACGAAATCTCCCACTTGACACTTAGCGAACATTTTTTTCCAAATATTTGTCCCTCTTTTGAACATTAACAGGTGTTCACCTCTACTCTCTTCAAGCCACAAATCTAGTTCAATCATTACATAATCATATACCAAATTTACTTATTTTATTTCATATCTACACTTTTTTAATATTATATCCTAAAAAATATCTTTAATAATTTTTTTGACATAGGATACATTAATAGAAGATCAAAATTCTCAACGTTAGCATTACATTCCTTTTATATTCCTTTAGTTATGTTCTCATCCAACCTACAATAACACCATTCAAACCATATGTATAAAATAAAATAATTATAAATAATATACTAAAATTTTATTATATTTTTGGTAAGACCATTATATATTCCCAAGTCATTAAATTGAAAAAATTAAAATATTGCTCATGGGTGAGTGCAGACTACCACCTCCATGACTGAAACATTTTATTTTTCATTACCAAAATTAGTGGATTGTTCTAGAAATGAATTTAGGGAATAAATAGACAATTTATTTCATGATTTAAATTATATAAATACATTTTTATCATTTTATTGGTAATATTATCTTTAAACGATCATTGTAAAACAAAATTCCTAAAACGAACATACCCAGAAGAAAATGGACTTATTTACAAGTTTAAAATTATATTTAATTCAAATTATTTTTATTATTAATAATAATTATAAATTATCACAATAATAAAATATATAAAATTTCATAATAATTTTATGATAAAAATATTATAACAAAAGAATCACTTCCCTATTCTTACTCACACATAGACTGTAAATAATCTTCATAAGGTTTGATTAACCACTTACTTGAAGAATTATATAAATTTAAATCAATTATGGAATTCGAAACTTATTTTTTATTATTAATATTTAGATAATTTTTTTGTGTTTTGGTATTGATAATATAATCAATTATGTCATTAATTATGTTTCCACCATTCATTTTTTCAAAATCATTGAAACTTGCTTATCGTTTATTTAATCTATAAGAACCATGAATAAAAATCTAATTGAATGAAATTATAACTTTAAAAATTATCATGAAACATTATTTATAGAAATTGTTTTGATATTTTTTAATGATTAATTTTTTGAGAAGAATTAATAATAACATGAATATTTTGAAACTTGTTCAAAATGGTCACATTTACTCACACCATGTAATGCAACGACCCTAGTTACCCAGATTTGGTACATTATTTTAAAACATTGGCATTATTAGAAGGAATCATATCCTGAAATAATGATTAGTTTAGCAGTCTTGGAAAATATATTACATAAATTAACATTAAATTACACATTAGAAAATAAAACAAAACATAAAGGATCCTTTGAGAATGCCATTAATCCCTTATCTTAACCTTGCTAATCAATAATAAAATACTTCTTCACATACTAGGAAAAATAAAACATATAAAGGGGTGGGCTCAGATGCTCACTAAGGAAAACAATATAGCGGAAACATTCATAAATAATCATAATCATTTAAGGGAATGTATTGGACTAAAATATAATCCTTTTAAACTTAAACATCAGCATAATGTGGAAAAGATAAAATAAAATAATACCATTTACTTATTCACATTGATATTCTACATATCAAATAATAACTTGAAATATCAATAGCCACTTTCATAATGATGACATTCATAATTTCAGACATCATAACCACATAGAGAAGGCCATGTACCGAGACTACCAATAATTTTTTGTTAAGGCCTTGTGCCAAGTCAGTAGTTTGTCTCATGAGACCAATCGATGCATCGTGGAGCAATAATGGGCTCCACCAATCACTTACTAAGTCCAATGCATTCCTCAAACAAAAAGGATGAAAATAACATAAACATTAGTATTATTACTATCATACTAAATGTAAATACTTTATCCATAAACAATAAATGGTATAAAAATAACACATCCATAGTAAAACATATCACAAAACCTTCAATAAAATATGGAAGATTTGTATTATAATAAATCAACTTCAAACAAGTTTAAAATCCATCAATGGATGTTGAAATAGAGAAAATTATTTTTAAAACTCATTGTGAGAAATATTACTTTTTCATGAAAACATTTAAAAGTCACAAAATTAAGAAAGTAATACATTTAAATACATTTTTTAATCAAATTTTCCCATGCCACTTTTAAACTTTTGAAAGGAATTAACAATTTAAATACATTCTTGTCCATATAAATAAATCATAAAAAACATTTTGAAAACATGACAATTAATGAGAAAGGTTTAGAAGAACAAGTATTTAAAACATTTAAAATGATTTTTTAGTAAAAATTACCTTAAAAAGAATACCTTTGAAAACACTTTTCTCGACATGGATAATAAATATGTCCTAGTAGATACTTACGTAAAAACAACCTCGGATAATAAAGAGATTGGGAAATTAACCCTTACCTTATTATTTTACATGGTGGGGGTTGGTTAATGTACTGTATAATGGTGAAATAATTGTTATTAAATTATAAATGAATCATATAAATGAATTTGGTATCATATATGATCTTTTAACATTGATTTGTTAATAAAATCATAGTATTATTGTTATTTCAGGTGTTAAAAGATTCGTTTTCCTTTATATGCTTTGTTATGTAAGTAAGTCTTGTTTTGGAAAGGATGTATATTATTTATATTCAGAATTATATTAAGTATTTAAACATTATTTTTAATCATTTAATGAAAATTATTCTTGAATGGATAACAATGGGAAATGAATCTCATCACATTCGTGGAGACGGTAATCTGTACGTATGCACGAGCGACAATATCATTCTTGTGATATTAAAATAATATATAATTTACTGTTATATCATATATACAGAATAATTATCCGGTTATATTTATTATTTACATAAATTATACATCATTATTATACACATCCAAATAATAATGTATTGAATAACAATTACACCACAACGTGGAGATGGTAAGCCATACGTGAACATGTTTGGTGACATGTGATTGAAAGGATGGATAGAATTATTAATGTGGTTGTACCATATTTATAATAACATCACAGTATATAGAATATACTGGATTTATTATTTTAGAATGATAACAACAAACAAAGAGGATGTAAAAGAATAAAGGAACATGAAAGAGGTGATGAAATATTTACCTATTCTTTAGGTTCTTCCTTTTTATTTGATCAAAAGGGATCTTTAGGTTGGCTTTATGACTAAAGTAAGGACTCTAGGATTAAGGTAGGATAGTTTATATGGTATTTGGGTAGAGTTTGGCCGAGCGAAATGGTTATTAAGGTGTGAATTAGGGAGAAGGGGGAGTTCCTTTTTATAAGAGTGGTGAGGGGCACCTTTGGAAAAGCTAGAAATATTATTTATATTAAAATCATTTTCGGTTTCAAATGGCTCCAAAATGAATTATTTAAAGAATGAGGTGGGTATGGGTCGAAAACCACTCATCCAATAGGTTTTAGTCAGGTTTGGGTCACTATATTAACATTATCGTTTTTATTTAACTCTTAGTTAAATAGTTTGACATTTACCATGTCTCTTTGTATTTTTATATTATATGAATAATAAACCTACTATATACATCCAAGTGAACCCCAAGTGGTTCATTAATGATAAAAATATCATTATATAAGCCTTTTTTAGAACATTATATTTTTAGGAATAGAATATCAAATAATAAAATAATATTTGTTTTAAAAACTCTTGTATGTCAATTTTGACACTATTTGTTATTTTGTTTATTCAAAATTTAAAACAGCATTATTATGTAGAAAAAAATTCATCAAATCAATTCTATAATGTCATATTAACCTATAAAATTAGTTTATTTAATAAAAAGTCTCAAATTTAATTTATTTGGATATTTATAATATCAATTATTTTAATATTTCATTAATTAGGTGACTAATGCATCATCATTGTGTCATATATAAATTTAATTATATAATGTCTAAAAATTTTAAATAAAATACCATTATCAACGAAATATTTTAATCTCTCTAAAAAATATTTATAGTCTAATTTATCTTATGTATAATCCTATATTAAAAATGTTCCGGTTTTTAAACATTTATTTTAACTCTTTAAACTCTTCTTTAAATTAAATAATAATAAATGTCCCAATCTAATCCAAGTGGACCAAAAGGATAATATTTTATTCCTAAGGTTGTTTTCGGTCTGATTACCCTTATCCAATAGATTCAGTACACGTGTTAGGGTAAAAAAAATATCATTTTTACCCTTAATTCTCATATTAAATTTTAAATACGGTAAATAAAAGTAAAAAGATACTATTTACAAAAAATTATTTTCATCCTATCGAACCACATTTTACCCACTGATATCAACTGTGTCCATTGATTTTTTTCAATTCAACAAATCGAAGTGGTAAAATTATGTTTTAGGTAAATTTTCAAATGCTCCTAGGAGGTGGGTAAAAGACAATAAAAAGTTTCATAAAATGTTTAGGTATCTAAAATTATTATAAACTAACACAAATGAATTCCATTGAACATATATATGTTTTATGTATCTATTTTTACCTAAAATAAATTTAAATTAAATAAATATTTATTTAAATAAAAATTTGGTTTCAAACTGTAACCTAGGGTTTTCACTATTCATCGAAAATTGAATGTTTTCATAAATATACCAAAAATTCACCCTAAGGTAATTTTGATATTCATAATTCATAAACGAAGTCTATTTTACCAACATAAAATAATAGAAGCTGAATTTATTAATTTAAAATTATTTCTCGTTGTCAAAACCAAAAAAGCGGGATTTTTAAAAAAGTAAAAACTATCAAAAGATTCACACATGTTTATGACCAATTTCAAAGTGTAATTACTTATAATGACCTACATTGGATTAAATGGTAAAAATATAACCTCTTTATACTTATAAACCATTAAAATATATAATTTAACATTATAAATTATTTTGATTAAAAATGTTATTTTCATTTAAAATATAGTGTTTTTCACTATTCACCCAAATATGAAAGTTATCAGAAAAAAACCAAATATGTATTGGAACTAAATTCTTATATACCGATTCTAAATAAAAAGTTCATTTTTTCAAATTAAATATATAAAAGTTTCAAATATTGGATTTAAAAATGGTTCTCCATTAAAAGGGGGTAAAATTATAGTTTTTGAAAAATACTACTTTTATCTGATGAAAATGAATTTGTTATTACATTATGTATATGAAACTCATGATATTAATTATAAAATTATAAGGATTATATAATGTTCCAAATTTAGTTAATACAATTCATAACATCTTTTGAACTGCTAGTTTGGTAAGTCGTGGTGCGCTTGAACTCAGTGTTGCGTGTAGTGGAAGTTATTAAATTACTATGAAATCTTGGGGTGTTACATTCTTACCATCTTCAATAAATTTTTCTCACAATTTTAAATTGTTCTTCTCAAAAAAAAATGCTTAAAATATAATATACCTTTGTGGGAAAACCCACACCAGAAATTGGGTTAATAAAATTTAATCTTAATAAGAAGAAAAGGGGAATGAAAAAGTCACCATAAATTATGATCTCGATTAAGAGAACATTAGTGGAAATTAAAGACACATAATTGGAGGAAAAACATAAATATTTATATGGAGTGATTGTGGTCATCAGTCAGAAACAATTCTAGAATTGAGGGCCTCAAAGCCATCAATTTATAATGATTTAAAATATTATCGGTTCAACAAAACATAAGGTATTAGGATAACACAATCTTAGTATTAAGATCCCTTACTTAATGTTTATGAATTAATTTCTTTATATAATAATAGAAGAGAAAAATATATACTTGAAAAGTAGAGTTCCATCCTTTAACTATTTTTTTCCACAAACTTATCTTTCACTCTAAAAGATAATAGAACTTAAAAATATATTCCATTAATCCTATTCATATAGGTTTCCAAAAAAATGAATTTATAATTAATGTACTAGACCTTTTAAAAAACTAAATTATTCATTCCAATACATTACATGGGCCAGTGGTAGGTGATACACCCTTGTCGCCCTTCAGATGTAGGTTCAAGTCTCATGGCCTTGCAAGACGTGACGGGTTGCTGCCTGACCTATGGGTTGTCCTTTTTTATAATAATCCAAAAATAACCTTTACAATAGTATCAAAATTTAAACTTAATCCATTACATCTTTTAGACTTATCCAAAATAATTCTATCCAAACTCGCTGTCCAAAATTTATAAAGAAGTTAAACATAATTATGATCCTTTTTTCCATGTAATAATATGTGAACACCTTCATCGGGTATTTATTTAAAACATGGTAACACCTTCAATTGCCATAAAACAACATTGATTAAATTTATGCACCCATATCCTTTATATAATACTCGGTATATTCCTTATATCTAAAAATTCTGAATATTCAAATAATGATGAAATAAAAAAACTATTAATCAGTTCTAATGAATTCAAGAATGTCCAATATATTTTATCTAAATAAAATATATCTTATTCCAAAATCACTACCTCATTATCAGGGCCATATTAAGGATTACCATGCCTTCAAACATGTATTCCCTAAAATGTGTTGCTTTCTTTTCAGTCATTTTTCTTAGAACCATATAATCTAAAATCCTCAATAAAATAGTACTGCAGTACAATCCTTATTTATCTCCATAATTCATATAACCTGTATATTGTTAATTCAACACCAAAATGAAATGCTTTTATAATAAAAACATAAGAACACTAGTCATTCCTCTTCATATGAGGAACTATCATAACATGATTATTATCCAATAGCATCTTTTGGAATATCCTTAGATAATTGGGACATTGATTCACGTAGTGTCCCAATGCCTTGCCGATGAAGCATTTTACATTTGAAACCCTTTTCTTACCCTTTCAATCACATACTCAGTGTCCTTTTTCTCCACTATTATAACAGACTCTCATTCCCTTCATGTATTTACCAAGGTGATTATTTCCACATTTGTCACTTATGGAAAAATCCTTCTTTCCCTTCTTCCCTTTATCCATCTTTCTCTCTACCATCCTTTTCTTCTATTGCTTCCCTTCAAATACATAGGAATCATAGAATTCTTTACTTATCTTATTAAAAAATGATATTATTTCTTTATATGTTTAGAATACATGGGATACAATCTCTCTTCTAAATGTTGGCTTAATTCTATGAATGATATGATCCTTCTTACTCTTTGGATCATACGTATTGCTCGGGTTCTTATTCCTTCTATCGGGTAACATTTCTATACAATGGCATACAATAGGTTAGTTTATGAATCGCAATGAATAATTTCAAACTTGTAAAATACCTAACGTAAATTAAAAAATATATGGATATAATCCGTAATCATAAAAATATTTTATTTGTGGAGGTATATACCCATAAATCTTTCATAATTATTTGTAATCAAAATGATAACTATCCTAAGCATATCCCCTGGGATCTTCATAACAAAGAGTGCAGCAAGGCCCATTTTCATGCACCAATTTCCATTCAAGTATAAATCAAAGCGGTGTTTTTGGGTTTTACCCCTATGCACATTTGTGCCAGAGCCACCTCTACCTGCTCATATCTAGACAGGGATGTATTTTCTTAGAAAACTCACAAAATCTCTATATTAAAAAAATTCTAGGAAGTTCTTCTGTACTAATACTAAAAGTCTATCTTAGGGTAATGAGCTCTAATCAGAGTTTATTTAAATATAGATTCCAAGTTTTGTACTAAACCTACTCTAATACCAACTGTAATGCCCTGAACCTAGTTACCCAGAGTCGGTGTATTATTTTAATACATTGGCATGATTACAAGAAATCAAGTCCCAAATGACCAATCAGTTTAGCAGTCTTAGAAAATATATTACATAAATGAACATTACATTAAACATTAGAAAATAAAATAAAACATAAATGATCCTTTGACAATTCCATTAATACATTTTCTTAACCCTTCTTATCAATCATAAAATACTTCTTCACATCCTGGAAATAATAAAACATAGAAAGCAGTGAGCTCAGATGCTTAGTAAGGATAAAAATATAGTGGAAACATTCAAAAATAAACAAAAACATTTAAGGAAATGTATTAGACTAAAACAAAATCCTTTTAAACTTAAACATCAGCATAATATGGAAAAGATAAAATCAAAATAATGCTATTTAATTATTCACATGGATATTCTATTAGTCGAATAATCACATGCAATATGTATATCCACTTTAATAATGATGGAATGAATAATTCCAGACTTGATAACCACATAGTCAAGGCCTTGTGCCAATACTATAAATAATATTTTGTTAAGGCCTTCTTCCAAGACAGTAGTTTTTCTCATGAGACCTGCCGATGCATCGAGGAGTTATTGTGGGCTCCACCTGTCACTTACTGAGTCCAATACATTCCTCATATGAAATGGTTGAAACATAACATAAATTTTTTTATTAAAACTAGAATAATAAATATAAGTACATTATCCACAAACCATGAATGGTATAAAAATAACACATCCATAGTTAAACATATCACAAAACCATCAATATAATAAGGAAGATTTGTATCATAATAAATCAAAATCAAACAAGATTATAATCAATCAAAGGATGTTGGAATAGATGAAAATGATTTTTAAAAATCTTTGAGATAAATATCCCTTTTTCATGAAAACATTTAAAAGTCACACAATTTAGAAAGGAATGCCTTTAAATATATTTTTGAATCAAGGTGTCCCATTCCACTTTGAAACTTTTGAAAGGAATTAACATTTTAAATAAATACGTGTCCATATAAATAAATCCTTAAAAACATATTGAAAACATAGATATTAATGAGAAAGTATTAAAAGAAAAATTCTTAAAAACATTTAAAATGATGTTTTGGTAAAAATTACCTTAAAAATAATCCCTTTGAAAACACTTTTATGGACATGGATAATAAATATGTCCCAGTATATACTTATGTAAAAACTACCTCGGATAACAAAGAGATTGTTAAATTAACCATTACCTTAAACTTTTCCTTGGTCGAGGGTAGGTTAACCACCTTTATAATGTTGAAATAATTGTTATTAAATTATACCAGAATTGTATTAATTAATATGATATCATATATGATCTTTTAACATTTCTTTGTTAATAATTTTTTAGTATTATCGTCGTTTTGGGTGTTAACTCATTCATTTTACTTTATATGCTTTGCTACGTAAGTAATGTTTGTTATGGATAGGATGTCTATTATTCATATTTAGAATGATATAAAGTCATTAAAAATTATTTTTAATCAGCTAATAAATGTAGTCTTGAATGGATTATGATGGGGAATGAATCTCATCACGTTTGTGGAGATGGTAATATGTACGTACGAACGAGCTACAATATCATTCATTGATATTAAAATAATATATAATTGGATGGTATATTATATATATACAGAATCATTATCATGTTATATTTATTATTTAAATCAATTACACATCACTATTTTAAGGATACAAATAATAATGTACAGGATAACAATTACACCACAACGTGCAGACTGTAAGCCGTACGTCCGCACATTTGGTGACATGTCATTAAAAGGATGGATAGAATAATGAATATTTTAGTAACATATTTATAATAACATCCCAATATATAAAAGATACTGGATTTATTATTTTTTAATGAAAAAAATAAAGAAAAAGTAAGTGGAAGAAGAAAGGAACTTGAAAGAGCTGATGAAATATTTACATCTTCTTCGGATTCTTCCATTTGATTTGATCAAAATGGGTCCTTAGGTTTCCTTTATGACTAAATTAAGGCCCCTAGGATTAAGGGAGGATTTATAAAGGGTATTTGGGAAGAGGTTGTCCGAGCCAAATGGCATTGAAGGTGTGAATTTGAGAGAAGGGGGAGTGCCCTTTTATAAGAGGGGTGAGGGGTACCTTTGGAAAAGCTAGAAATATTATTTTATATTAAAATAATTTTCGGTTTCTAATGGCTCCAAAATGAATTATTTAATGTATAAGGTTGGTAAGGGTCGCCAACACTCAACTAATAGGTTTTAGACAGGTTTGGGTCAATATATTAACTTTATCTTTTTGATTTAACTCTTAGTTAAATAGTTTGACATTTACCATGTCTCTTTGTATTTTTATATTATATACTTAATAAACATATTATATACTTTCATAAAAACCCCAAGTGGTTCATTAATGATACAAATATCATTATATAAGTCTTTTGGCTGATCCATATATTTTTTGGAATAAAATATCAATTAATAATATAATATTTGTTTTAAAAACTCTTTTATGTCAATTTTGACACTATTAGTTATTTTTTTATTACTAAATTTGTAACGGAATTATTACTTCAAATAAAAATAATCAATTCAATCCTAAAATTTCATATTAACATAGAAAATTAGTGGAATTCATGAAAAGTCTCAAATTACATTTATTTGGGTATTTATAATATCAATTACATTAATATTTCATTTATTAGACAAATATTTCATCATCATTGTTTCATAAATACATTTAATTATTTAATGTCGTAAAATTGTAAATAAATTACAATTATGTGGGAAATAGTTTTAGAATTATGATCAATATTTATAGTTTAATTAATCATATGTGTAACCCTATATTAAAAATGTTTTAGTTATTAAACGTTGATGTTAACTCTTTTAACTCTTCTTTAAATAAAATAATAATAAATGTACAAATATAATTAGTGTTAACCTAAAGGATAATATTTTATTCCTAAGGTTATTTTTGTTCGAATTAAACTTATCAAACAGAATTAGGGCATGTTTTAGGGTAAAAATAATAGCATTGTTACACTTAATTACCCTCTTAACTGTTAACCGTGGTAAATAAAAGTAACAAGTTACTATTCACCAAAAATTATTGTTATCTTATTGAACAACATTATACTTACTGATATCAACTATGTATGTTGTATTTTTTAAATTCAACTCACATAAATGGTAAAATTAAGTTTAATTTAAATTTGCAAAATGCTCCTAAAATGTAGTAAAAGATGGTAAAAAGTTCAATAAAATTTTTATATATCTAAAATTATTATAAACTGACTCTGATGAATTACATTGAATTTATATAGGTATTATATATATATTTTGACCTAAAACAAATTTAAATAAAATAAATAATTATTTAAATAAAAATTTGGTTTTAAACTAGGACTCAGTGTTTTTCAGTATTCATCAAAAAATGTAATGTTTTCAGAAACATAACAAAAAATCACCCTATGGTAATTTTTATATTCCTAATTCAAAAATGAATTCTATTTTACCAAATTAAAAACATATAATTTTCATTTATTAGTTAAAAATTAATTCTCGTTGTCAAATCCAAAAAAGCAAGTTTTTTAAAATAGTAAAAACTATCAAAAGATTGACATGAGTTTATGTCCAATTTAAAAGTGAAATTACTTACAATGAACTGAATTGGATCTAATGGTAAAAATATAATCTATTTATACTTCGAAACCATTAAAATGTATAATTTAACTCTATAAACTATTTTTATTAAAAAAGTTGTTTTCTGTTAAAATATAGAATTATTCCCTATTCACCCAAATATGAAAGTTACTAGAAATACACAAAAAAATTATTGAAACTAAATTCTTATGTCCTGATTCTAAATAAGAAGTTTATTTTTCAAAATTGAATATATAAAAGTTTCAAATATTGGATTTACAAAGGGTTCTCCATTAAAAGGCTGTAAAATTGCATATTTTGAAAAATACTTCTTTTATATGATGAAAATGATTTTGTTCTTACATTATGTCTAAGAAGATCATAATGTAGATTTTAAATTTATAAGGATTATATAAAGTTCCAAATTTAGTTAATACTTTTAATAACATCTTTTTAATGGCTAGTTTGGTCAGTTGTGATGCGCTTGCACTCGGTGTTGTGTGTAGTGCAAGTTATTGAATTACTATGAAATCTTGGGGCGTCACACACCCGATATTGAAAAGATTAATACAAAAATAATTATTATACATGTATAGAATAATTATAATAATTATTATAAACTATTATATAAATTAATAAAGTTCTTAATTATGTGAAAAATATTGATATGTTTGTTATATAGTAGGTTAGATTTTTACCAACTATGCAGAGATTCAATGTAAGGGTTTCTGGTGTCAAATTTATTTTCATGAGACATATTTCCTATTATACCCCTTGTTTCACCAAGATTAGGGAACATACAACCTATTTAATATTTTTATCATTATATTATCATTATAAATCATATTTATTATTTATTTTTAAATAATATCTTTTAAGGGGGTTTGATTCTAAATTTTCTATTGCCATAAGGTTTCTTTAACTCATTTTAATATACATGAGACAAGTATGATATTTCAGACCGTCATTTATTTTATATGGTGTGATAACTAATTAAAGAATTTAATTTTCCATATTCGTGAAATTAATTGTGTTTTAGATCCATATCATGTTCATTCATTAAATTGCTTTTAATTCAAGCGATGCCAAAATTGTTAGAGTTTTTGTTAACTAAACTCGTTTCATTTAGTAATAATTCATCATCATGAACTTATTTCAACCAATATAGGTTTCTACCACCATAGGATTTTATTTCATGGTACATTCTATTTTTATTGGGCGATGTTACACTTTTGATTCAAATATTCATCCTTGATGATTATTTCCCCATAAAAATTATACCATTATTAAGATTATTTTCCATCCTACTAAAATATGGTATCACGTTCCTTTCAATATTTTCATACCTTATAATTTTATCATTTATATTTATATATAAATTTTGTATTAGATAGAGTGGTATTTTTAATTAAATTATATTCTTTTAAAAAATATGTTTTGGTTACTCTTTTGGTTATGGGTTTTCAACAAAGTTATTTCAAAAAATTCAAAACATTTTCCATACATTAAACACAATATGTTTCATATTTCACTCCACATACCTTTTTTATAACCATTATATATGATCAAATATTTATTATTGAATAATATTATTAAAATTAAAAAATTTCAAAAACATTTTCACCAAACTTTTTTTATACCATTTAGGTAATTTCAAGGCCTTATTATTGAAAATTGTTTTTAAACGTAAAAATTTTCAATGTTTTCGTTCAATTATTATTTTTGAAACATTATTTATTTTTCAATAATTAGATATAAAAAGTTAATTTGAAAATTAAATAATTCTCATATTTTTCACATCAACATTTAATAAATTACATTTCCAAATAGTCATAACTTATTATATTATGAAAAAGATAAAAGTGTTTTCTAAAAACTATTATAGGATTTTGAAACCATTTTTGTTTTTATCTTTAAAGTTTTTATTTCATGGAAATTATTTTTTATGAATAAAATTACATATTTTCTTATTGAATACAATTTTGGGGTGAGACAATTTTGGTTAACAAACATTTATATTCTTCAAGAAAATTTTGGTGATAATGTTTGGAAATGTTGTGAAATTTTGTTTTTCATTCCATGGGTTATTTAAGATGTGATTAATAATTGTTTTAGTGTAGAAAATATATGTATGGTTGATTGAAGGGTGGTATCTTATATTTTAATCAAATTATTTGTTAAATGGTTTTTAATTAATTTTATTAAGATGTTATGAATTGACATTTGGTTTGTTCATAATTGGAATTGTGGAAATATTTTTGCTGAAAATAGAATTTAGAGAAAAATATTTATTCACAACATGAAGTGTGATCATTTTTGTTGTTCACACATGTTATAATTTCCCGGTGATATTTTTCTTGCCATATTACGTTAACTTTTTTAATATTTAATGTGTATGTTACATATCCATGTTATATTACCATGATATTTCTCTTTGGATTATGTTTATTATCTATTTAATTAACTCCATTTTTACATGGAATATGTTTTTTATAGATAATAAATGTCCTTATATAATGAATTATTAAAAAAATATTATTTTTACATGTTATTTTTTATATTAAATTTATCACAAGTAATGTTTTCTCATATACTTATGATTTAACAGTTGATGACTTGTTGAAATGTTTTTCCTTATGAGCATTTGACCTCACTCATTATTTTTCCACTACCCATGTTCTAAAGATGATTATAATGTTTGATAAGTCTCGAAGAGATTTTAGTGTGGCATAATTATGGATGAATGTACAAAATTGTTGAAGAATAAGATTCATATGGACTTAGTCCTTAAAGATATTAAATCTTTAATTATTGGTATTTGTCATTTTGATAAGATATCATGTTTAACTTATGGAATTATTATTAACAAATACAATTTTATCTAAATTTTTTTCAATGTCAGGGTATAAGGAATGTTTGTTTTCACCATACATGGAAGTACATGTTTGGGGAACTTAATTTGGTATTAGAGAAGTATAAAGTTATTTTTAGGATTAGTTTACGAATTTTAGATATTGTACTAGAAAATATTATTCAAAACCCAGATGATAATTAAAAATATTGGATAATATTAGGACGTTTTGTTGAAGTATATATTGTCTGGATCTCATAGGAATTACATCTCTATTAATATATTAAAAATTAGGATTATTCTATGGAATATATTCACCCATGGGTAATAACCCTAAAAAATGATGGCTTTATATGAAATAAATCTTCATTTTGGTAAATGATGAGTGGTCCTAAGACTGCACAACTATCTTGAAATTCCGGATGGTAAATATTTTTTTAATAAAATTATTTTTAAGCCATTATAAATGAATTATTATATTAAGGAATTACACTAATAAATATGATATAACGCAACTTAAAAAACCTAGATCTAACTTAGAGTGATTTCGGTAGAGATAAAATATAATTTTACAACTTCAATGATTAAGATATTTTGAGGATTACATTTTCATGCAATTATCTTATAATAATAATCATATGGTTATAATTTTTAATCATTCATAATGAACTCATTTTGTTTTTATAAATGTATTTAGTTAGTATGAACCATATTAATAATTAATGTGATGGACAATATACTAATTTTTCATATGAGAAAAAATGAGATATAGATGGTATTGAAATTATAATGGTTTTGATCACCCAAATACCTTGAATTTTGGTTAATAACATAGGTTTTTCTAAATATACAATCACACAAAATAATATAAAGTTTAATTTTTAACCAATATCACGTGATGAATATAATGTGGGAAAGAAGATTCAAATTTCTACATGTTAAAAATGTAATAAAAATCATCCATGATAATATCTAAAAGGAATAATAAAATCATTAAATATAGATATATTTTCCATCAATTTTTTAATTTTGAAAGTGACATGAATAGGTCAACCAATAACAAGTATGGTGTTTGAGTCCCAACTAATACACTGTCCACGCATCAACACATTAAATACAAGGAGTTTGTGAATTATGTAAATTGATTCCCCAATCCAATGTCTAAAATGAAATATAGGAATCAAAAACCTCTTAAAAAATTGAATAAGAAAAATATTATCCAATCAGAACTAAATAAGTGGATCATGAATGTTAAGGAACATTTTTCATCCAATCTATATTTTTTATCAACTTATTAAATTATGGTCTAGGGTAACTAAGATATTTTCAATGAATATTAAATCACCACCCTCTAAATTGGATTATTTAAGATAATTTATAATTCAATTATATCCCAAGATGAAATTTATAACAATATACCACGTGAAAATATTATTATGATTCCATTAGATTAATTAATGTGATTTTTGAAATAAATTGATCCCCTCTACGTAGATGAAAAATTATTTAGAATATGGAATAAAAATTCTAAATAATACGATGAAATTATATCAATGGATGAATGTGTTTGAAAACCCTTTATAGGAAAATTATATAATGTAGGTATTGATATCAAATAATGATATACACTTGGAAGAAATTGTTTTAGAAAAACTCAATGATTGGTATAAACCCGTTATAAGGGAAAAAATGTTTCCTACGTTTCTAAAATCAATATGTCTCTATAAATCATATCATGAGTCAAAAATATAATTTTAATATACTTATATATTTTTATTATTATGATGTAACTAAAATAACAGGGATATAATATTTTAAGGGGGAAAATGTAACACCCTATGGGTTTGGAATATATATTTTTCTAAATAAATACAATGTTTGATATCTCGCTCCATAAGAAACATAAAAACTAAAACAATTCATGACATATTTGATAAATAATTATAAGAAAATTTAATAATTAAAAAATATAATATATATTAATATATTTTAATAAATAAAAAATTCATAAAAAATAGCATAAAGAACACTTATTGTTTTAAAATGGAATAATTAATTAAAATATTTCTTTATATGTTGAAAATTTCATCTAAAAGCTAAATTTATAAAATAAAATATTTTAATAAATTAAAATAATTGAGAATTTTAAATTAATCATATCAATATTATCATATGTTGATTTTTTGTATCTTTTTGAAATAATTTATTCTTACGTAAATAGTGAAAAAATAGTATTTACCAAAATTATAAATTTTATGAATTTATCAATATATAATAATGATATAGAAGTTTATAAAACCATTTGATTGATTAATTATTTATTTAAGAATTAAATATATATTTATATATATATATTAAATTATAATTTGAAACATAGAAACCCTATGTACAACATTTTAGAACAGAACTATCATTTCATTCTAATTTAAAAAATATTTCTAGTATTTTATTTTAATTATATATTTGAAGGGAATTATTCATTTTTTTAAATTTTGAGGACACATAACCCTTATTTAATTTATAATTATCCAATTTATATAATTATATTCAATGAAATTCATAAATTTATACTGTATAAATTTTAATCTTAAGAACACACATTATTTTTCTAAAAACTGGTTTTAAGGGTTATGTTTGGTAATATTAAATTTAACAATTATAACCTTTAGAAATTTTATTCAATAAAACAATATTCAAATTTTAGATAAAACGTTTCATATTATTTACTAATTTTAAATTCAATTTTTGGCATAGAATTGTGTTACTAAAATAAATATTTGTTACCTTGGTAAAACAATAATTTTTCAAATAATGATACTTTTATAAATATTATGATTTTAAATGAAATTGTTTTATAAAAAATTAAGAATATAGTATAATGTTTAAAAATATATATAAATTAATTAATTGTATTTTACTGGTAATCAATGTGAAATATGATTAGGAACCCTTAATGATTAAAATATCATTTTTTCTATAAATATAATTTCTCATAAAATAATATGTTTTAATTTTAAAGTAAATTTTATAATACTTAGAAATTGAGTTAGTTTAAATAGTGTATAAATTCTTACTAATCATTTAGAAATTTAGTAATAATTGTAATCTTTTGTTTTTAGGGATAAAATATAAATGATAATTAACATTTAATCAAGATTACTTAGTGTCAAAGTGGGTAATCTAATGTGGCTTGAATTTCAAATTACAAGTTTGAAACATATACCATTTATAATGATATTTAAAGGTTATAAAATTATACCTACAAGTCTCTCAAAAATTTACCCATTTATCTTTAGAAACTCCCAAGAATTTAAATTCTTATCCTTTTCTAACATTCTTTTACAATGATTTATCCATCTTTTCACCAATAAAAGGAGTTCACTTTAAATCTCTTCAATCAAAACCTATTGTTAAAATTTACAATGAAAAACTACCAAAATTAAATCTTATATATCACCTATATACTTTTGGAATCTAATTACCTAAATAATTTTTGTCAAGTAATTTATTTCCAAATAATACTTAAGGAGAAGAACAAAATTCTCAATGCAAGTATTACTAATGCTTAAACACCATTATTTATCATCACATCCTACCTTCTCAAAAACCATTCTTACCATATGTATATAATGGAATAAATATAAATAATATTTTTAAATGTAATCATATTTTTTATATATCCCTTATCTATTCCCCTCCCATTAAATCGAAAAAAATGAAATTGTTTCTCACATATGTGTGGACTAACATGTATATAATCAAGGAAGTTAATTTGTCATCCCACTGACTCAATGATGGCTCTAGAAATGAGTTTATTAAATATGTATTACATCTGTTCCATGATTTATATTCTGTTTATATAAATTATTTCTTATATATATTTTCAATAACTGATAATTGTAAAACCAACCGCTTAAAATGAATATACTAAGAGGGAAAATGATTAATTTATAGGTGCCAACTTTTAGTTCATTTAAATTATTAATATAAATCATCAAAATATTAACTAATAAAAATAATAACATATAAATAAGGTTTTTATAGTTTTTTGAAAATGATATTATAAAATTGATCTCTTCCATATCCATACTCACACATAAATTGTAGCCTATAGTTATTACGTATGTTTAACCAACTAAATGAAAAATAATATAACATTATACGAAGAATGGAATTAGAAAATTAATATATGATATCAATAAGAAAATTATTATTCTTATTTTGGTTGGTATTGGTAATATAATAATTTAAATCATAAAAAATGTTTCCACTATTCATTTTCTAAAAAAACACCGAAACAAGCTAGTTGCAATTTCTTCTGCAATAAACATGAAAAAATATCACTAAATAAAATTATAAATATATAAAATATCATGAAACAGAAATTAAATTACCATTTATGATATTTGAATAATTAAATTTGGGATAATAATTAATAATAACAATACTATTATGAAACTCGTTCAAAGCAATTATGATTACCTATGCATGATATTAACAAAGTTAGATAAAAAACAACTCATATACATTTAGAGAATAAATGTAAATAAAATATATAAATGTCTATAGAAATTAATAAGGTTATTAAATAAGTGATTAATATGGTTATGTTTTTCATAAAAGAGGTTAGATTACAATCAATCAAGTGAGAATTCAATGGTTTTCTTGTCTCGGATTATTTTGCTAAGATACTTTTTATAATACACACCTTTTCAATTATTGGAATAGAGTGTCTAATTAAACTTTTATATTTTTTTATAATTATACTCTTAGTAATATTGGTATTTAATGTTTTACATGAAATCATATCCTTCAAGGTGTAATATGCTGAGTTTTTTCAAAGGTATGAACTCTAAATTTCATGTTTAATTTCCTTTAAATGGATCTAATAATGATATTTTATCAAGTAATGTATGTTTCAAGAGGGTCTTGAGCTCAATTAGAAGTTAAATTACCAAATAACAATGAGAAAGACCAGGTTGTATGGCCAGTAGAAACTGTGCTTCCCAACCCACATAGTTTCTCTAACTGTGAAGTTGCAATCAATGGGAACATGGGCACCACACAGTTTTAATGCAACCATGTGACCCAAGGTGCATAGCCATCCAAAATATATGGAATTTTTATAGATAAATTCGTCTTTGTTTGCTCACATTTTGATAAACCAAGTGGAAAACCCTGAAAGGTTCCCCATAAAGTAGTTTCTTGGCGCATCGTTTGTCCAACTGTGTGGCCAAACTGTGCATCGTTCTAATTTAGGGTAAATTTATAATTTCAACCATCTTAAAAGAATTTAAAACCTTTATTATTTTCTCCTCCTTCTTTTATAGTGGTCGAGCTCCCTCCTACCATGCATGATCTCACTCCTCTCTTTCTACGTAGGTCTCTTTCTAACTCATCCTGCTAGCACATAAATTTATTATCGTAAGAAGAAATGAGATGATAGAGGTAATATCTATCACACAAAACCTTATGTTTAATGTTCTTAATCCCCTCTATTGCACTATCTTGGGGAAATATCATTTTCCCCATTTTTCGTGGTAGTCGATGAATTCTTTCATTTCCTCCATCCTACCTCGAATCAAAGGTCATAACAAGACATCAGAATCTTTTCGAAGATTAGGTAAGTGGTCTGAGATCCATCCCCTCAATTCACTACATCATTTATTATGCACCACCGTTCCATGTGCCAAACCCCTCCAACAACACATATAAATTTATAATTAAATTAAATTTATAGCTACCCATGCCTTTTGCAACCCGAGATTGTGGCGATTCAACCACCTCAGTTGATGTCCATGACTTATGCCACCAAATGTGTTTGTTTCACTTTTAAGACATAATTTAACCATTTCTATTATTTTATTAAACATCATTAAGGGTTCCTTTCTCATTATAAATAACATGCATTAAAAACTTGATTATAGTGACGAGCCTTGAGTAAGTCCCTTACACCGCATGCCATAAATGATTTAGCTAAAATGGTCAAGTGCTTGTACGTTTATATTGGCCCTAAAATGGATTATTTAAATTGAAACCTTGTCTAACTTGCCTAATATATTCAAATTAACTTTTTAATGATTCCATCATAGTACCGAGGGTGATATATGGGGTTCTGAATGAAGGAAAACATAGAGGTACTCTTGTGACTTCACGTTTGAACATTTAAGGCTTTGTAAACATATTGGGGGTAAAACTATATATCCCTAGGATTAGATAATCATAAATTTTCATTTTTACCTCTAGATAACTGATACCAGCATTCTAGGGGAGACCCCATGGATGGGATCAATGGAGTGATGGTTGTACGATGATAGAAGAGAGACTTTGGCCCCAATGTGAAATACCAAGGTCATAATCAGTTGTTTGTTCATGATACATTCACACCATTCCTAGAGTGACCCTAGGGATATAATTCATGGGTCACCTAGGATACACTCCATAGGCATTGGTCATATAACATGACACTAGAGTGATACTTGTAATCTATCATATTTCTCTTGGATGGGCTCCGGTTGACCCTTAATAATTTATAATTATATTTTAATCATAATTGAAAAGCTTCTCAATGTTTTAAAACAAAATAAAATGAACTAATGGAAATTGAAATGTAGTGACAAGTCCTCTAAGATGAATCAAAATCATGGGGGTTGTATATATTTCATATATTATAACACTCTCAATATCATAATAGGTTCTTTGGTTTAGAATCATCAGATTAGGCCTAAGTAGGTAAATAGGATAGGTGGAAAAATGGAACCCAGTCCAATTGTTTTTTTGTTTATTTATTCTCTGAATTTATTAATTATGGTAAAATGTACATTTTATATTTCATGAGATAGATTTTCTTAGAAACTATGTGTAGAGGCCTACTGAGAATATGTATCACAGACTTATCGGGCTTCCTATGGTATTCTATTAGATTTTGAAGGAAGAATCTAACATCCCATGCTTGATCTGAAACTTTAGGATGGAGTTGGGGGGGAAAGCGACTAAGAATATGATCAACATACTAGTCATAGAAATTTCTGGAAATTCTTATATTTGTTACCATGTATTATATACATGTATCCCCTACCCATTGAACATTTATTTTTTTTATAACATCATCATCTTTTGTATTATTTATTATTATGATTCATATTTTGATTTCTATCTCTTTAGAATTTAGGGTAGTTATAAATGTTCCACAACTATCTATTTCTTATTTCTATTTTCTCTATTTATTACCAATAATTTCCAACTATTATCACTCATATCTATGTGGGAATATTCTCCCCACTGACACACCCAAGTATCTAGCTTCTAATCGGTAGCGTCTAGCATTTAGGGAGGTATGATTAGGGCCTTGTGGCCACCATATTACGGAACTGTTAAGTTGAACCTCGGGAGTGATTCTAAAAATTTGAATAATATACTTTTCATTTTTTTATTACTGTTTCGTTTTAGAAATGATACGAGGATATTGGTATTTTTATAATCTTATGATAGGGATTATATACTCCATGTACAGGGGAACCCCAAATTTCATGGGTTGGGAAAATGTTATTCTTTATTATATTGTTACAGTTTTATGGATTTCACCATTGATTGACACACTTCATTTATGATGTTATTAATTTATTTGTTATTAAAGTGGGATGTTATGACAACCTAGCTTTTATTACAAACATAAACATGATTTATTACATAAAACTTCACTTGATACAACAAAGAAAATCGAGAGTTTTAGTGTCATTGGGGCTTAGGATCATTAAATAAAAACATAAAACATGAAAATACATCATCATTATTGAAAACTTCATTTACATGGCTACTACATTCTCTCGTACTTAGCACTGCATGGGATAACCTGAGGACATGAATAAGAAAAGGGTGAGCTATAAACCCTAGTAAGGGAGTACACATGGAATAACACGAGGAGTACAATAAATGTTAGACAATAGGCATATCAATCGAGAATAATAGAATCATGAACATAAATGCATGATAAATCATGATAATTATAACATGGAAATGTGGCAACAACACTTAAATGGAATTAACATGAGCCAAGGCTCATTGCACATGGAGCATGAGTAAATCATCATTGCACAAAAAGAACGAGTATCCCTCATTGCACTTGAATTAGCATGATTCAACACTCATTTTACATGACGTATCATGATACTACACTTTACCCAATGCATTGGAGCGCTATAGGGGCGCACCCTTCTTAAACATTTCATTTCATGCCTAAGTGTGCCACATAGATCATAAAACATGGATTCATAAAACATAATCATTTATTCCATGATGAAGTAATGTGGGATTAAAACATGAAACATTATAATAAATAAATAAATGTGCATAAAGTTGAATACCCTTGATGGAGAAATTGCCATGGTATTCACTACACAATGGCATTGGCTTAGAAAATCGGTGCGATTTCAGCAGCGTAATAGTGTGACATAAGAATTCATAAAAAATGGTTTGATGAGATAAAAAGGGGTGTCTCATCATATTTACATGAAATTTATAGTAAGGGGTCATATAGATACATGTCCAAACAATTTTAATGGAATTTAGATTCATGATACAAAAGTATTGCTTGAATGTAAAAGAAGAGAGAGAAGTTCCTTTCGAAATTTCGGCATAGTAACGGGTGTACATGGGAGGAATTTAATGAGAAATAAATGGGTGTCTCATCATATTTACATGAAATGGACAGTAAGGGGGTTATATAGATACATTTACAAAAAATTGTAATGGAATTCAGATTCATGATACAAAAGTATTGCTTGAATGTAAAAGAAGATAGAGATGTTCCTTTCGGAATTTCGGCATAGTAACGGGTGTACATGGGAGGAATTTAATGAGAGATAAATGGGTATCCCATAATTTAAACATAAAGAGGGCAGTATGAGGGAGGTTCGAAACCATATCCCAACATTTATAATTGAAATTAAAAGGGAATAACAACTTAAAGAAAATTAGACAGAAATGAGACAGGAAGAAAAAACCCTTACATGGAAGTGTGCTTCCAAAGGCTTGAGAGAGGCTTTAAAGAGGCTTTTTGGGAGCTTGGGGCACCTTGGGAGGATTCTAGAGAGATTATTCTAGAGTTTGGACGAACTCCAAGGGTTTTGAGTGAGGAGGAAGTGCGAGCTTGGGTGGGTTTTATAGGAAAGGTGAGATAATTTTTTATTATTTAGGTTTGGGACCCCTTATATTAAATTAATCCAAACCACAAACCATCCCATGGGGTTTTACAATGGTTTTTGAAAAAGGGAAGCAGAAAACAATATTTTATAATGCCAAAGTCCTAAATTCTTAATATAATAGGGGGTCTTATGTGGAGGTGAGTCACACTCCCAAGGAAATTAATTTAAAAAGACAAGGTGTTTAATAAGTCTTGAGGGGTCAATTAATGCTATGAAAACTAAGTAAAAAAACCCAAAATCACATTATTTTAATGTTAAAATATATATTGAAAGAAAATAATGATTATATCATTTTATTACATCACTATTGGGTCATTATGATGTCATAAAACACATTATATATTTAAACGGTATTTAATTTTTACCCTAAAATTTGACTGTCTCAGAAAATTATGAAAAATTCACAATTTGGATAATTTCGACATCCTGATTCCAAAAATAACATTTATTTTATCTAATTAATTTTATAAATATGTTAATTTTCTCTTTTAAAATAACAACTGGTATTTATCAGAAAATTCACTTGTTTTGACAGAAATGGCTTTCAAAACATAATAAAAATTATAATTGCATTCATAAAATTATAAGATCATTTATATTTAATAAAAAGTAATTTAATAATAAGAATAATATTTTACTAAAATATTATTTAATTCAAATATAAATTAATTTAATAAAATATATTTATTAATTAAATAATAATTAAAAACACTATTCGTACTTTAAGAACTATTTACAATGTATCAGTAATAACAAGAAAGTAGATATATTATTACACGCAAAAAAAATAATGTACATGGATATAGTACTAGAGATTTGTTACATAACCCCTTAAAACTTCCACATAAGACCTAAGGGTAAGGTGTGCGATGGTGATAGACTCTTGGGGTGGCTCGGATAACATCACTCGAGTGGTAATCTCTATCAACTTCCACTTTTCACGTAGACGGTCCTGTTCGAGCGTGACATGATGAAGCTCAGCTTGGTCTTGGTCAAGAGCGAAGCCCAAGGATTCTACCTATTTTCTGTGCTCCGACAAATGGGCTTCATATGGAGCAATTCTACTAGATGAGTCCATCGCTTCTTCTGTCTATATAAATTGGATTTGTTAAAGTCTTATTTTTATACTAATCATGTGATCACTGTTCAACAGCTATATTAGAAATGGTCAAAATTATTAACATAAAACCAAAGAATTTAAAATTTTATATAAACACAAAGAGACATTTAATTAGATCAAGAGGGATTTCCATTAATGAAACTTTGGGTTGTTACAGATGTTTAGCTTTTTTATGAAGATATGATGGAATATTAAAAGCATGCAACACACTAAGAACAATAGGGATAAAATTTCATGCATTATCCCCATGGAAAAGTTATTATTAGCTTGCATTTCCTTTGTTTCATGTGATTACTGAGTGTGGATTATTTGTTTTTTCCTTAATTAGTTCTTTTTTGCATAAATAATTATGTTGATATTTACATTCATGATTGAGGAAACACAATTAGATCTTAAAGTGTCTACCTTAACCAAAAAATGTTCTTCTACATAGGTAAAATCAAATACCTCAAGTGAATAATTGTGGCCCATTGATCAATGAAAAATTGTTCAAATGGTATAGAACATGTTGCAGTTATGATTAAATGAACACCAATATAAAATTTATAGGTGTATGGGCCCTTATGAATTGGATATGTAAATTAATCTAATTATACCACTTAAAATAATTTTAATAAATATGTAAATATAAATGAATGCAACCTAGAAATGAAATTTATCATTTTATGTATAACATGAAACCCTGATCATGACCAAACCTTAATAGTGGGAAGAAGAACAAGTCTCCAATGACATTTTTGTAACTCCTTCTTGTCAACCATAAATAACTCTAAGAGTATGTATATGGGTCTATTTATTAGTAGGAAGGTTTTATGCATGTACTTCTTTTACACATTCCCTATTTTATAAAAGTTTTATATGCGGCATAAATTGGGAAATTGTGGATCCATTCCACTGTGATGACCTACTATTGTTCATAATGAGAGTGGTGATGAAAATACTCTTGATGTGGTGGGACACAAGTCACTTTTTATAGTTCTTGTAGTGATACCTGAGGAACCTCCTCTAGATCTCCCATTGGATACTAATGTTCAGTTCCGATACAGTTTCCTTTAGATTATGATGTTAGTTCTGGGTGCACCTCAACTTGTCCTTTTATGGTAGAGCTTAAATGGGAGTTATAGTAGAAACATCCTCTTGACTTCTATTAATATGAATGAACTTAGACTGTGGAATAATGGCTAGAGGTCATGTAAACCTTATTCGAGTATATTGAGATGCATCTAAAATGGAGAATAAATATTGTGACCTATATTTTATGTGAGTCCACCAAGATTTGGTTGGATGTCCTGATTAAGGATGGTTAACATCAAGGTATGTTATGAAAAGAAATTTAGATGACCTCCTTGATTATATCATTCTTCAAGTGTTGAGAATTTACCTTGTTTTGGAGTTCATGCACCTTCTGCAAGTTGGAATTTTAGTGATGTAATACTTATCCCACTTCACAAAAACTCAATGATTTTCACTATGCTAGAATTGTGATGAGCTATCTCCTACAAGGTGATTCAAATATTGGCATGCATATTACATTTTCTTACAGATGACCATTTTTTAGCTACCGCATTTTCTAAGATATTGAACTAGGACCTCATCATGGAGTGGAAGCTGAGGTAGGCATGTGATATGAAATAGGGTAACATAGCTTCCAGGAAGAGAAGTGATCTACCTAGTAGTATAAAGAGATATTTTAGGGCACACATGTGGGATACACCATCCCGGTGACCCACTCTGATAGCCTTGTGGCGTTTCACTAGTGCAAGAGGATGAGACATAAAAATACCCAGTACACAAGGGTCCCAATCGATTAACAGGCATGTGGTAGGATGGTTCACCACCCAAAAATATGTTGATATTTTAAAACGGTGTCTGGTGATTAGGGTTCTGTAGAAGGTATTTTAGCAGGTACTATTCGGTACTGTAGCATCCGGGACTATTCACCTTCAGCCAGCGGTTTGGGCTTGGAGTCCTTAAGGCCTTCGGGCCACCCTAGGCCTTCGGGTCAGTAAGGTTTTCGGGCCACCTCATGGCCTGTGTGCCACCTCATAGCCTTCAGGGCCACCTGATTTGCGGTTGCACATACAGATTATACAAGGAACCACTCAAGAGGAGTAAAGAGTAGGGCACAACCACCAGAGCAGGGCTAAATAGACTTTCGAAAAATTAAAGGGTATGGCATTTTCCATCGGTACCACGCCTGTGCACCCCTGCACATGGAAATTCTAGCCGAACAGTCATGCAATGATGGAGAGATGATCACGATGCAGATACTGGGGAGGATCAGTTTCAAGTAGTCATAGTCTGTATGATTTCCTTAAGACCTACAGGTCACGTAATGTCTCCAAGCTTACGGGTAGTGTAATTCCTTAGCCTACGGGCCTTGTAAGGGTTCCCCCTCATCCCTTGAATGGGGGGTTCTCAGAAAATCAATTAAAAAAAGGCCTTTCGGGCATTCAATCTTGTATTAGAGATCATGGATTTCCCTCCTCCTCCAGATTATTTAATGGATGTATCCCCTAAATATTTCACCATCATGCCTCATGAGAGACTGGTTTATTTAACCATCAATATTATTTTGGTTCGGTACCTGTTTCCATTCATATGTATCGGTTGGAACCTATATAGAATTAGGAACCCAACTGTATAAAAAATATCACAAGGATAAAGGGTTTTATCAGAACCATCATGTCATTGTGGGGTTCACTTGTCCTTTTTTCTAAGAATGACGATGATACCCTTCATTTGTATGTGAATTACCACTAAATAAAACCAGCTAACATTGATGAAATTTTATCCACATTCTTGGATAGATACCCAAATAGACTATATTTGAGGTACGATAGTTTTCTTAAACATAATTTGGGGTTGATCTACTATGAGGTGCAAGTGAGGAAGTTAGACATACTATGAAATTTATTCTAGAGATGATAAAACTTGTACGAGTATCTAGCCATTCCATTCGGTATGACCGATGGACCGATAATATTAATGGAATTTATGTTTTAGGTTTTTATATACTATGTTGATTCCTTTTGGATGGTCTTTATAGATGACATCTTACAGTATTTACACAAAATAAAATACCATGAAAGTTACCTTTAGATCCTACTGAGTACATTAATAGAGAACCATCTGTTTACGAAGATCAGTAAATTCCACTTCTAGGTCAGTAAGGCACACTTCTTGGGTCACATAATATCTGAAGAAGGCATATCTATTGACCTTGAGAAGGTGAGAACTATGGTCCCCTATGAGAATCCAAATATTATTTTTGATATATGTAATTTATTGGGGATATTTAGATATTATAGGAGATTCATCTTGGACATATCACAGTTGTTAGTGCCGCATACAGGAATGGCTATGTAGGGCTTGGAAAATAACTCGAATGATTCCTGTGAGACAAATTTTTAAGATATAAAGGGTATATTCTCTTTATTGACCATCATGATTATTTTTTAGATTAGAAAATTTTATTTTTTTTATTGTGATGATTTAGGAATTGGGTGGGGTGTAGTTATAATAAAGGGTAATTGGGTTGTAGAATATGGATCCTGCTAGCTAATACATCATGAAAGGATATACCCTATGAAATACCTCGAGTTAGTTTTTTTGGTTAATGTGATTTTTTGTTGGAGGTACTACTTGATGGGTGAGTAGTTGTTTCACTTACACATACCATAAAAGTATCATATACATCTATACATACTGATACTTGAATTTGATATAGTGTATGTGGGTCGAATATCTACAATCATTCATTTTTTAGCTTGCTTCCACTCATATAAAGGGAAATGTTGTGGATAATTCCTTGAGCCAGAAAAGGCAGGCACATGTTTTAAACGGGGGAAGTAGTGAGTTGAATATGATGGTCATGTTATTTTTGCTACACAAAGTGGTTTAACAGTAGAATAAGGATCATTTTTTGTTACTCTAGCAGTGACATCCTCTCAATTGGTGTGACTCTATATAAAGAGGTTATGTAATTTATAAGGCATTGTTTTTAGGGAGATCATCATTAGAGAACGCCCACCTCATGGTTGGGTAGTTAGTAATTGTGAGACCTTACACAAATGTGGTTGTGTATGAGTGCCTTCTAATATATAGGAAGTGATGATGATGGAATCACATGCCTTTATTTGAGAAGTTAACCTTGGTCTCACCACGAAGTTCCGAGATATCCATCATTATTGTTGGTGTCTAGGTATGAAGAGGTATATTGTTTGATTTATAACACGGTTCTCCACCTATCAGCCGGTGAAGGGAGAGCACTGGCAACATACTGAACTTCAAGAACCCCTATCCACACTTTATTGGAAATGGAACAACATCACCATGGATTTTTTCATAGGATTTCTATGATCCCCTCGAGGCAGCGATACAATATGGGTGATCATTGATAGGACGATCAAGGTCACACCCTTCCTACTAATTTAGGAGACTTCCACTATTGATGATCTAATAAGGATTTACATCCAGGATATCATGAGACTTTATGTCATTCATTGTTCAATAAATTTTAACAGATACACCCATTTAACATTGTGGTTCTAGGAAGATTTGTGTAAGGAACATGTTTTACAGGTTCTCTTGGACACAACATATCACCCTCAAACTGAAAAGTAGTCCAGAAGACTATAAGAATGTTTAAGGATATGATATAGTACTACATCCGTGATTTTTGTGGTTCATGAAAAGGAATATAAATTTGGCATAGATTAACTACAATAATAGATTTCAAAAAACTATTGAGATGCCATTGTATGAAGCCCTTTATAGTAAAACATGACACTCACATCTTTGAAGGATTGAGGAAGGTGAGGCAACTCTACATGGTCCATGTATTTTGTAGGAAACATCAGATCATTTACATCTATTTTAGAATCATATGAATTCAAATCATTCTCCGAATAATTCCGATAATGATCATTTTTGCAAACTACTAGAGATTGAGAAGGTACATCAGGTCTTTCTGCGTGTTTCACCTAGATTTCTTCATCGATGAATCCGGAGAAATAACGTGTTATCACACCAATATTCCTAGCCTTTTGAGATAGTGGATAGAGTCAGACATATATCCTATTTGTTTTGGTTACCTAAAATTTTCCATGCCATGCACGAAATCTTCCATTTATCACAACTTCAGCAGTATCACCATGACATGTCTCATTTGTTTGACCTAGAGGATATTGATCTTGAGGTTGATGTGTCTTGATAGTGGAATCTGATACGTATCATATACTAGATTATGAATGATATTTGAGGTACACTAGTTTATATAGTCAGTGTTCTATGGAAGAATAGAGGATTATTGACTAAGAGTTGGGAGCATGTGGCCGATTTACATACACATTGGCCATTAATTTTCTTAGAATATGTTTTACAATCCTTATAAGTAAAACTCAGAGATATTTTATTTAAGGAGGGGAGGTTTTAGTGTCCCAACTTTTTTCAAATGTATGGAACATTAAACATTTGTTTTATTTTCTTTAAAAAGAACAAATAATGATTCTTAATCAAGTCAATGATGTATCAGGGGTACAGGGATCATTCATATCCCATGTTCCCAAATATCAAAGAGATAGATTGGGCGACAATGTTAGAAGAAACTGTGTGGCCTAGCCCACATGGTTTCCCTAACCAAGTGGTAACAGACAATAGGACCCTACGGGTTGCAATGTTTGTCTATAACCATGTGACCCAAGGCACATGGACATAAATTCTATCTGCAATTTCTAATATATATTTATTTATGTTTTATGAATGATTAGAGAAACTATGTGAAAAACCGTGTAGGGTGCCTCTTGATGTAGTGTCTTGGAGCATGGTTTGCACACATTTTGGCCAACTGTGCATAGTTCTAATTGAATTATAATTTATGGTTTTCCCCTCTTAAATGATTATAAATCATTTCTTCCATTCTTATCCTTCTTATTTACTTACCAAGCCCACTCATTACATGCATGAGGTCCCTCCTTTCATTGTATAATGGTTTCTTTTTAACTCCTCCATCTGACACCCAAATCAATCACCTTCAGATGAAATGGTATGATAGAATTAAGATATGTCATCCACACCCTTCAATTTTTTAATCATTTCCCCTCAACTATACTATCTTGCTGCAAGCTCAGCATCTGATGATTTATCTGATTTGTTTCAACCAAACATGAATCAATGACCTAAAATAAATAAGGGAAGCTATGTGAGGCCATGGGAGGTGTTATATATTCTTTTCACTCATTTAATTTCATCCTATATTATGATATATCATTTTCTTGATCCCGACCCTTCCCACATCGCCCTTAAATTGATAGCTTCTCCAGGACTTTTTTGAGTCGACATAGTGGAAAATAATCCCTATAAGTTAATCTCCATGAACCATGGCACTAAAAGGGTGTGTCTTAAAATTAATGTTTAATTTACCCATTTTTCTTAATATATTAATCACCCTTATGGGGTTTTCCCACATAATAGATATCTTTTTTTATAAATTTCATTGATTTGGGTGTTGAATCTCGAGTTAATCCTTTACACTACATTCCATAAATGAATTAGATCAATTGATCAAGTGATTGTATATTTCTCTTGGGCCTGAAATGTGTTGTTTAAATGTATTACTTATAAATAATCCCAATGTTATTAATTTTCTTATTTTAATGTTTCCACCATAGTTCTATGGGTGATAAAAGTGGTTCTGAATTAATAACCCCTTATAAAGACTCTAGTTCCTTCATGTTAGAATTTTAAATGTTTTTTGAAAAATGTCGATTGAAAAAATAGCTATTCCTAGGTTGGGATAATCATGAATTTTAGATTTTACCTCTCGAAGAGTGACAGTAGTTTCCTAGTGGAGACCCTATGGACGACAATGATGGAATGATGGTTGTACTGTACCATGAGAGAGACTCCATCACTTATGTGCGATTTTAGGGATGCACTCAAAGGTTACATCCAGATATTTTTCACATCATGCATGGATTGGCACTAGGGACTTCATTCATGGGTCACCTAGGACAGGCTCTATAGTCATTTATCTTAATTTGGGCCCCAAGAACGATACTAGGAATCCTATCTGACTTTCATTAGATGGGATTGGGGTGACCCTAAATATTTTGTTACAGTATTTTAAATTGAATTTAAAAGCATATAAACAATTTCAAACCAAATGAAATGATATAATGGAAATTCAAATACAGGGATGTTTCCCCCAATTCCAATCACAATCATGGGGATATCCCACATTATTTGAATTTATACCACTCACTTTATCATTTTCAGTTCTTTGGTTCAGACTCACCCTATTAGGACGAAGCAGGTAAATTGGATGAATTCCTTAAAAGAACCTATATTATTTATTTATTAATTTATTTTGGGACACCATACATTTTATAGTGCTTGAAGTGGATTGGACTAGAGACCATGAGGGGCAGCGTACTGAGACTGTATCTAAAACCTTGTTCGATATGTCTTTTGTAGTCAAGTATAATTTATAACTGTAGGTATTAAAAAAGGGACGATACCATATTCTAATGTTTTATTTTGATAATTAGTGTATACTCTCAGAGACAAGGACCAATCCTATTCTCTATATACTAGTCGTAGTAGTTTTTGTAATTTATTTATATTTATTATCATGTAATATATTCTAATGTCACTTTCCCCCTTGAACATTCATTTTTTTATAGCATCATCATATTTGTTATATGTTATTATGATGATTCATCTTCTACTTATTGTCTCTTTATCTTTTAAGTTAATTAAAAATGTTCTGCTGAAAAATGTTTCTTATTTCCACTTCCGCTATTTTTTATATATCATTTTATTTTTTTCTTACTCTGATCTATGAGGGAAGAGTGTCCACACAGACACACCCTAGGCCCTAACTGCAAGTCAGTATCCTCTGGCATTTGTGGAGGAATTCTTTAGGTCTTATAGCCACCATATTGGGGGATCAATAACTAGAACCCGGGGTAGGCCACTACACAAGGGGTTATTATTAAAATCCTTCTAATTTCATAAGGGTTTCTTTGTATCATTTTCAAATCCATGAGACATATTTCATATTGTGCACCATTATTTATTTATTTTGATGTGATTGATAACTAATAAATATAATTTAAAATATTCATTAATTTAATGTGTTTTGAAGATAAATCCCATGTTCATTCATTAAACATCATTTAATTTTAAAAGATTCCATATTTTAATGTTTTTTCTTAACCCAACTCCTTTTGTTGATTAATAATGGATCATCTTTAACTTCTTTCTTTCATGACTATTTTCTTATAATTAATGATTCTATTTTATGGTAATTTCATTTTCTCTCTATGAAAACTGTAACTATGATTCAAATCCATCTACATGATGATTTTTTTCTCCCTAAAAAGTGTATTGTTATCAATAATAATTCACATCACCTTAAACAATGCTGTCCCCACCATGTCCATATTTTCATTTCTCATAAATTTTCTCCTTTATATTTGGAAATATAATTACATGTTATCTCATGTGAGATTTGATGTTCATTAGGATCATTAGAACCACTAGTGTTAAATCAGTTCATATCATTTTATAATTCCAATTCACTAAAATTAACCCTTTATACTTATTAATGTTATTATACTTATCAATATTTTATAAAAATATCAAAAGCATGGAAGGATAAAGATGTAAAAAAAAAGAAAAAAAAGGATTTAAATGATGAGGAATTAGTTTGAGAACCTTTATCCATTCCATAGTGACTATCATTATTCCAAAAAAATTCTATATTATAAAGAAGTGAATAAAACACGAACCAACTCACATTAGCCTCTTATTTCCTAATAGATATGATTATAAAAAATCTTTCAGTTGGAAAATGTTTTTATTACAAATCTAATTCACAAAAAATATGTGAAACAGTGTTAAATAGATATAAAAAAATTCGTATGGAAATGTTTATCTCATATCTTCTATCTGTGAAATGTATGCCTGGTACACCTTTACTCAGTCCAGTGAAACCCTATTTGGGGTTCCAAAAGAAAACAATATATGTTTTCTAACCTGAGTTATATCCACTAAACAAATACTACACCTGAAAACCTTTTTAGATACTATGTCTGTTAAAATCTATTTTGTTCTATGTTGGATGCCACTATATGTTAATCCACTATTTGGTTTCATTAAACCAAAATTCTATTTTATAACATTAACTCTAAAAACACAAATAAGTCGTACTCTTCATAAAAAATTGGTTGGAAACACAAAATTCCATAAAAAAATACGTATTTTGTATTTTTATATGAGTGAAGAGTGTTATGTACAGTTGTACTTTCCAGCCCATTAGATAGGTTCTCCGAAAAGAAAATATCCAAGAACTCATTTTTTTGTTTCCCACTAAATTGAAATTTACTTAGAGCTTCTTGAACCTTTTAGAGAATTCTTGAATCTTCTTGAAACTTCATTATGACTCTATGTAATCTAACCTTTTTCAAAAATACATAGCCTTAGATGTTATGAAACTCATTCACACTTCCTTGTTTCAGTTGAATAACAAACCAATTGAAAAAATCAAGTGAGTATCATAATTTAAAATAGAATTCATAATGTTATGTGAATATTCTCATAACATTTCATCCAATGGAATGTATTTTTGAAGATTTTCATAAATTTCATCCAATGTAATGTATTTATAATGTGTTATATAAGAAATCATTCATATGGTGACAACAATTCACATCCACATATGGATTTTTTTAGCTAACTCTATTTTTCATCCTTCTTTAGCATGATTCTCCTTCAAAATACTTCTCTAAATAATTTTTCTGTTGAAATCAGGATTGTTTTTGGATTCTAAATTTTTCAATAATTCCTTCTACATCTATTGAAATTAACTTCATTAGTTTGGACGTTTCTCCATCCAATGGTTCATCGTATGATGCAATTGAACGCTTTAATTAAAAAACCATCTCTTATCATAAATATTAACATTATACAATGTGTAAAATAAAACGTTTCCATTTAAAATTCACAAAAATTTATTTATGAAAACATCATCAGATTCTGTTGGGTAAGCTTGAGACTTTTACGATGGATGACTACATTGTTTTAACTTATAAAGACTTATGTTACATGTAACATCACTATTTAGTTCCCTACTTTTATTTCTCATGATAGATGTTTTTACAAATAAAAACTAAAATTCTTACTTCTTATATTTTATATTCACCCCAATTATAATTCATTTATCATATTTGAACTTCATTATTTTTTTACTGACCCATATGAAAAGAAGAATATGATTTTCCTACAACTATTTGAATGGAACATTGGTCTTGTCATATGTATCTAGTGTCTGACACTCCACTTTGATTTCACATGTTTTATTCAAACATCGGTAATGAAAAGTTTTTGAAATTATCTATCCATATTCATCTATATGAAATCTAAATTTGGTAGTCTATGTTATGTTGTGAAAATCTAATAAAAATGTTGTACCAAACTAGCCTTAAGAAACAACTACATCTCACCACCTGCCTTTTGAAAAAATGTGTCCGGAACCCTACATTTGATGATCTTTATCTAGTAAAGTGAATCAAGGAAACTTTTTACTGATATCTCTTTTTATCAGAAGAATATATCATGATATTTTTTAAATTTTTTGAAACCTTTTGTTAATTAATTATCACCATTTTAATTTTTATTATGGTTTCCTAACAAGGTTAAATAAATATATTTCACCTCCCCAAAAAACTTCGTAATGAAACATTGTCAACAAATAATCAATCATTCTCACTTGTTTAACAAAACCATTATTAAAAAAATATATTTTCAAAAAATAAAGAATAATTTTATTTAAAAATGGATCATCAATATACCCCCTTTGGATTTGTTGGAAAGAATCTTTATAACTTTTAACAACTCATGTTTTTAAAAAACCATTTTGAACCGATATTTTTCTCATTGTTTAATATTTTATCAAATCATATCATTTCCTAAATATAACTTCCTAACCCCAAACATGTATATAATGTATTTTTGTGGAATTATATTCCTAATTGATAATAAATTAATTTTCCTTGTTAATATAACCTCTTATATTTTATATTCTCTCTTTTATCTAAATTTTCTCATATACTAAATTTTATGTTAATCACTTCTTCAAGTTCATAAATTAAATAGTTTTACTTCTTCTTATAAACTTGTACATTTACATTACATATGTTTCATCATAATTTAATGAAAAGTGGGGGAACTTCCATAAGAACTGTAAGAATTAATTATTTGTGGTTGAAAATGATTTTTTATCCTCAATTCCACAACCCATTTTATTAGAATATTTATAATGGAAACAACATAAATGTAAGAATTATTTGAAATATACTTAAACATAACATATCCACATAATAAAGCCCTCCATAATAAAATGATACTTAATATCAATGGGCATTTATCTCTAAGGATGTAAATGATTTTTAAAAATATAAATGACACTCTAATAATCACCCTGAATCTTTAATGATTTGGTAACATTCATTCACAAGATATTTCATTTGATCATTCATCAACAAATTTTGAGTAAATATTATGTGGAATTAGAATATTAGGCTTCCACTTTTCTCAATGTATATGATCATTATCTCTTACTATTTCATCCCACACAATATTATCCTAATAAAAAAGTTCCTCTAGATGATGATTTTCTACCATGGCAATCTCCATCACAATAATCATTAGTGTATCCAAAAAATTTCATGTAATAAATTATTTTATACAATAGCCCATAATATGATATTACATTAACATATATAATTTTTTTCTACAAGTATATGTGTTTCTTTAGTTTGTTTTGATATATTTCTCTCAATGTTATAATGAAAACAATGTATGGCCTTGAATCTATAAGTTAGATCAATCTTTCTATAAACTTATGAATGACATTCTGATTCAAATTTATTCAGATTCATCATTAATTATCTTAATTACAATAAATATTGGTGTAGGAACATATTTGGAATACACCATGAAAATATTTGGTAGAAAACCCCTAACATAAATTTCTTACGATAAAAAGATATATATATTTCCCTCAATTGAACATATAAGACGAGAATGAAATTTAATTCCTTAATAATTAATATTTCAATAAAATTATCCCGCCAACTAAAAACTATGCGAATTGTTTTCTATCTCTCCTTCAAAAAATATATGATCAATTTAAAAAATAACAATTATGGTACCTAAGATTATACAGTTCACATAAAAGTTATTTTTAAATTTTAATTCATAAATGATCAATTTCTTCAAGAAACTATCATGAGTAGTGTTCCATATATGTGGGGATTATTTCAAACCATATAAATATTTCTTCATCATGAACTCTATTGTCACGACCCGTCCCCTGAGGCCCTGTCGTGACTACCGTAAGCCCACCTTCCATAGGCCGAGGGCTGGAGACTAGAACTGAAAGGTGTATTCCATAAAACTGGGAAGGCATTGCCTTTATAACCTGTAAATTCATGAAACCAAGCACACAACAAGATACGAACACAAGAAAAAAGTATAATAAAAAGGGTACTGAAAGTAAAAGGGACCGTTATAAAAGTCCAACTGTAAATATAAAAGTAAAATTGAAATAAAATACAACTGAATAATGAAAAAAGATAGCTACTGGATCATCCTCCGAGGTTCCTACATGAAGGTTAGGTACAAATAACTTCCACAGCACTCCACGTCCACCCATCTCTTATGCATACCGAAAAGTCGTATGATCCACATCTGGGTACCGTCCAGTCGTGGTACTCTCAGCCTCGGTAAGCGATGTCTGTCATCTGCATCCAACATAATAAGGTGCAGGCATAGATCTTATAGAGGTGAGTATAATGTTACTCAGTAGGGACCCTGAGACGCTCAAGGTCTCACAAAATCTACTAAGGATAAACCACAAAGTTTGAAAAAAATAGATAACCCTACTTAGGTATATGCCCATACATATACCGATTTTATCACGAAATCCATATCAAACATGAATAAACACATAGGTTATGACTCAGCTCAGACCAGGTATAACATAAGTATGGTATTAGAGATGATTAGTAATATCTATTGAATCATCTAACTATGTTAAGAGGATGTGTTTCTAACCTGCCCAGAATCACTAGGAGCATAGCCACAAAAGATTTATAGGAGCTTACCCACACATGATTGCAGGAGATGACCCACACAGTATTGCTTGGAGCTAACCCACACAGGATCGTTAGGATCTAACCATCACAAGATTGCAAGAGCCGACCCACATAGGATCATGAGGAGTAGACCCACATAGGATCGCCAAGAGCTGACCAACACAGGATCGCATGGAGGTGACGCACAAAGGATCGTTAGTAGCCAACCCAGATAGGATCCCTGAGATCTGACCCACACAAGATCTCTAGGAGCTAACCCACACAGGATCGCTGGAGCTGACCCACACAGGATCGCTAGGAGCTGACCCACACATGATCACTTCGAGCTGACCCACACAGGATCAATGGAGCTGACCCACAAAGGATCTCTCGATCTGACCCACATAGGATCTCTAGGATCTGACCCACACAGGATCGCTAGTAGATCACACTTCTCATCATAGCCAGCTACTAGGTTTCCGAAATAGGATTCCTCATCTCCAGGAGAGTATGCTCCCCCAACCACTAGTCGATTCTCCAACCGCCATGATGTCCCCTGAAGAAGTATCTCAAAGACCTGCCATGTCATAGGGGTCTCAACTTAAAAAATGGAACGTCAATCGATCATCTGGTCTATGAGTTATTAGCCTTTTAGTCTCGGGCCCGGTTAGATTCATGCTTGATCCAACCCGACCGTAACCCTTCTTAAACAAAATCTCTAGTGAGATATACTCAACGTGACCATCTCACTCCATGTTTTCCAGCACCACTAACAGTTCATCAAACAGACGATTGGTTCCATTGTTATGGTCAATAGAATGTAAATGTGTTATACTGGGCTTGGGTCTGGTCGAATCGACCCAGCCTTGGCTGACCAGATTCGGGTCGGCCCGGTAGGTTGCGAGGGGCCACAGAGGGTTGTGGGTGGCCGCAGAGGGTGCCGCGTCGGCACGAGTCCATGGGGCAGCTCGGCCAGATCTGTTCATACAGATCTGTGGTGGCGGCTCAGGCTATTGTTCGGCCTAGACAGTGGCAGAAGCTCAGACGGCGGTTCGGCCCGGCGGTGGCGGCATGGAGGTGGCTCGGCACTGACGGTAGGGGATGCTCGGCCTGGATGGAAGTGCTGACTGGGCTTGAATGGCGGTGGCAGCTCAGCCTGGGAGCGGTTGCTCGGAGGGCGACCGTGACTTTGCCTGGATGGGGGTAGTGGATCGGCCCATCAGTGGCTTGTCGGACATCGATGGCGACACGAGTCTGCATGGATGTGGAGGGCACGAAGCGTCGGAGGCCGCGGGGCAGTGATGGCCACGGGGAAGTGGTGGACGCAGATGGTGGAGCACTACAGGGCACGGAGGCTACGGGGAAGTGGGGAGTGGTGCCTTCGTTGGTGGTTCTCGAGTTTTATAGGTGCTGACCACCGACACCAGTCTCTGCCACCAATGTCACCTTCTTCTATCGTGAAGGATACACCATTCAATAAGAACAACGGAGGGGTCGGGGTATGTTTTTTTGGCCTGAACCCTCTACATTAGAGTGGTAGGAAGAGGCTCAACAAGAACAAGAACATGTATGGAATATATTTAAGAACATAAATCCTCACAAGCTTCGTCAATCACTAATCCCATTCCCGCAAAATAATCATAGAAGGGAATAACATGGAAAAAAGCCCCTAACTCATTTGATTCATCTACAAAGATCACGAGGGAGAAGACTAAGTCATTAGGTAGATGAAGATGATCGTCGATTGATGATGTCCCAGGTTAGTGGATGTCCAGAGGAATAAATTTGAAGTCGAGGTCGATGTTCTTTATTGGCGTTCTTCATTGGAGAGCGTTCTCCCAAGTTCTCCAACACTCTCTCTTTTTCCAATCCATTTCTCTAATTCAAAAAAAATTAAAAGGTAGCCCAAGATAATAGATTATGATATATATTATTTAGTTTCTTGGAAAAAACTTCAAAATAGACTAATTAATTAAATTGGGTTGGCATAATAAATGTTTGAGGAGTTGAAGAGACTCTACCAAATTTTATAGGAAGTTTGAGGGATTATCCATTAAAGGGGAGTTCAAGGGGTTTATTCCTTGGGTGGTCCCCACCACCATAACTTCTCATGGGAGGCTTAGGTCTTGTGGTCCCAACTTCTAAACATCCACCTGGAATAAAAATAAAAATAAAAGCTACACAATTTGATTTTAATTTTATTCTTTCACAAATATGTGAAAAGCTAACTTCGACCCTCAACCTAATGTGGTCGAGGTGAAGGTCTCCTTTAATAAATATTGGTGTTGGGAGTTCAATAGTGCCCTCAGATTCCAATTCTATGAACCATTTCAAAATTTACAAAAACTTGATCGCACGTTTACTGAACGACACCAAAATAAAGTACAAAAATTAATTTTGGGCACTCCATGCATAATAATTATGTGCCGTCAATTTTTTTGGACTCATAAATTTCCCATTTATTTAAAAAAACGTACATGGAAATTCTTGCTCGTTACATTCTCCCCACCTCAGGGCTTTACGTCCTTGTAAGCCACACCTCATAACTAGGTAATCAAGTGGGGGTACTGAGCATGTATCTGAGCCTCCTGCTCTGATGTGCTCTCCTAGAGGTTCCTGTGCTACTAGAGAATGTGCACTAGAGGCATCGACTATCCATGAAGGACCTACTCCGGTTGATCCTCAATCTCAATTGAACCTCTATAATATTCTCCCAATCCTCGATATCCATCTCTCCATGGTCAATGACATAGAAAGGGTCAAGCACGTATCTCCTCAGATGGGATACATGAAAGACGTCATGCACCTGGTGCAACTGAGGTGGAAGAGCTATGTGTTATGCCACCTCGCCAACTCTGTTGAGGACCTGAAAAGCTCCGATGAACCTCGGAGATAACTTTCCTCCTCGGCCAAATCTCTAAAAAACTCATCGAGGTGAGGCCCATTGAAATGCGTGGTCACCATCCTCGAATTATAGAGGTTTTCATCTCCTATCACCATAAGACTTATGCCTGCTCTGTGCAGTCTTCATCAGCTCCTAGATGATCTGCACTTTCACTGTGGTAGCATGTACTATCTCGGGTCCCACCAGTGCTGACTCCCTAGGGTCTGTCCATCACAAGGGTGATCTGAAAGGCCGTCTGTATGATGCCACAAAATGTGTCATCACAAGGTTGTAGTGATAGCTATTGTTTTATTCAATATCCACCAATGGAAAGTGATCCTCCCAATTATGACCAAAGTCGAGAACGCATGCACGTAGCATGTCCTCGAGGGTCTGAATTATCCACCCAGTCTGGCTATCCATCCGAGGATGGAAGGTGGTGCTCAAATGAAGCTTCATCCCGAAAGCCTCCTACACCCCCTTCCATAGATAGGAAGTAAAATGTGTATCTCAATCAGAGACAATCATTGAGGGTACTCCAGGTAGCTGTACAATCTCCAGCGCATAGTGGCATCCCATGATCTCTACTGAACCCTGCTCTCAGATCTGTATGAAGTGGGCCGACATGGTGAGTCGGTCATTGATCACCCAAATCAAGACATGTCCCAAGGATGCACATGGAATTACTGTCATGAAATCCATTGATATCCCATATTGATTTCACGTTGGGACCTCTAAAGGCTGAACCAGGCCTACTTGTACCTGATGCTCTGGCTTTACTTGCTGACAAGTGAGGCAACGAGAACCAAAATCTTCTACTGCTTTCTTCATTCCAGACAACTAGTGTAGTCATCAGAGATCCTAGTACATCTTCAACACCCATGGATGTACTTCTATAGGGGATGTGTGAAGTCCCTTATAAATTCCTTATGAAGTGACACTTGTTCCATGGTACATCCTCTGAAGAGGATGACGTGCTCCCCGCCATCAGAAAATCCATCAGGTTCTTGTCTTGTGGTTATCGGAGCACATCGTGCCTCGCAGTCAGCATCCCCACACTGCGCCTCCATAAGTTAATGACAAAATGGGGGATTCACTGAAAGATACTGAAGGAAAACTACCCCATCACAATCCACGAAGTATATCTGCAAATTGGGCAGCTGCTCTGTTGCCTCACCTAGCTGCTATTTACCAAATATCCCACTGGGTGCATCTGCTACAACGTTAACCTTCCTAGTTGTGTAGACTATCTCCAAATCATATTCCTAGAGGAATTCAAGACAATGTCATGGTATCAGGTTCAGGTCCTTCTGAGAGAAGATATAATTGAGACTGTTGTAACCAGAGTAGACTGTAAAACATTCTCCCATCAGATAGTGTCGCCACATCTTCAAGGTGATGACCATTCCTACAAACTCCAGATCATGGGTAGCATAGTACATATCATGTTATCTTAGCTGTCAAGAACCATATGTGATCAATAATCACTCTTTCATTAGTACACATCGAAGTTCGGTCACTGCTGCGTCCTGGTAGACTACATACTATATGCCCTCCTCTAGAAGACTCAAGATGGGGCACTAGTCTGCCTCTGACTCAGCTCTTGAAAGCTCCATTGGCATTTCTTCGACCAAACGAAGGGTTTCCCCTTCTTATTCAATTCTTATAGTGGTGTTTCAACTCTGGAGAATTCTAGCACAAACCTCCGGTAGTATCCATCCAAACCCAGGAAACTCTGAATCTCCATCACACTCATGGCAGGATCAGAATAATGTACTGCTTAAATCTTCATCAGAACCACTACAAATATAGCCTCTAATATGAAATTTCCCAGAAAGTGAACCTATCAGATCCAGAACTGGCACTTCAAGAGCTTACCATAATGATGGTGCTCTCAGAGTATGTCCAGTACTAAGTGCAAATGACATGAATGCTACTCCTTGGTAGTTGAGTAGATCAGAATGTCATCGATGAAGTATACTACAAATCGATCAAGGTATGGCTAAAAGATCATATTCATGAGTCCCATGAACCCTACAGGATCGTCAGTTACACCGAATGGCATAACCAAGAACACAAAATGGTTTTACTGACATTGGAAGGTCGTCTTCTGTATATCCTCGTCTCGTATTCTGAGCTGGTGATAGGCTGATCTAAGGACTATATTCGAGAACCACTGTGACCCCATCAGTTGATCAAATATGTATTCAATCCTCAAGAGTGGGCACATGTTCGTCATGGTTTCCTGATTCAGGTGCCGATAGATGACAAAAAGTCTCAAGCTCTCATTTTCCTTCTTGGCGAACAAAATCGGGGTTTCCCAAGGGGAAACACTAGGCCGGATGAACCCCTTTCCCTGCAAGTCCTCTAGCTGTACCTGCAGCTCACGAAGCTCTGTAGGAGCCATCCGATACGCTGGTGTAGATATCTGTGTTGTCCTGGGGAACATGTCAATGTAAAATTACACCTCCTTACAAGGAGGTCGACCCCAAACATCATCAGGGAAGGCATCTGTGTACTATTCTAGTACAACAGGATATATCAGACTCACTACATCAACCTCTCCAAGGGTATGGCCAGCCAACTAATGAGTGATCACCTGCACTCTTCTCCGAGTAAGTCCATCATGCACTGCAAAGGATCCCTTCTCGCCGGTGAAGGTAAACCTAGTCCCATACATGGATACACACCGCACTCTGCATCTATTACAGTCAATATAAGCATGGACTGTAGATAACATGTCCATTCCCAAGATGACATCATAAGTCCTCAACGTCAATACATAGAGATCCCAGTCTAAGCTCATGCCTCCTAGAGTAGGCTCAAACTACCAGCAACAGTGCATAATCATCGAATCTACTCCTGTAGGAGTCTCTAGCTGTATGGATCGAGCCAACGACTCCGTCCGAATATCTGATCTCTGAACGAGGCTAGTGGAAATAAATGAATGATTGTCACAAGTGCTTATAAGTACTGTAGTTAAGGTGAAGTAGACATAGATCGTACCTTGTATCATCTCTAGAGCACTGTGATCGTAGGCCTCAGTTGCCTGGAGCTGAGCTCACCCCTATCCCACTGCTCCCTATGGTTGTAGTGGAACTCGTGCTGGAAGTGGCGGTCACATCTCGAATCCTCACTCACCGCCAGATGCACGACCAGCTCCTATACCATGTCTGCCTGCTCCCTGCAGACTTCCTTGGTCGAACCTCTATCTCTGCATGGGCAGTCCTTCATCCATTTCCGGATCATCCATACAGCAGGTCAGAAAGTGATGAGCCATGTGACCCTGCGCTCCATATTCAAAACACTGCTCACTCCTGGCATGACTGTATCTATCATGGGTTCCCTACACAACATATGTTGAATCATGCGGTTGTCCACCTATTTGTCTGGTACTTTTGGACCACAGTGTCATCTATCTGCTGCCAACTGCATAAGACTATACTACGTGATCACTGGTGGTGGGTCTCGCTGCTGGTGACTGCTGATTATGAAAAATCTCCACTAATAGGGCTCTCACTAACACCCCCGCCTACGTTGGGATGCTATGTGAAATCATCGATGCCCTGATCTCTCGCCTGAGCCCCTGATTGAAGGTTTGGGCCATGAAGAATGGGTCCCACACCATATCTTTAGAGTAACGTGAGAGGTCAGTGAACCTCTCTGAGTATTGATCCACTATATTTCTACCCTACTATAGGTGAAGGAGCTCATGTATGTGCACTACACGAAGATTTGTTGTGAAAAAAATATTCTTGAAATAGGCTCTCGAAATCTTCCCAGAGAAGCGTCACATCGTCGTGAACTTGGAGCATCAACCTCCACCATATTCTAGTGTGTCCGTCTCTCCTCGGAACCTTGGTGGCCTCTGGTATTGGAACTCCTGCAATGTGCTCAAGTGTCGTGAACTGTCTACTGCTGGGGCTGGTGGAATTGGTGGCCCAACAGTGAAAGGTACTACTGGTGCCTCCATTGGTGCCTCTACTGGAAAAGGGCCCTCCACCGAGGTCTCATCGCTCGGTGGTCAATCAGAGCGTGCTACTCTCAGAACCCTAGCCTGCTGTCTGCATGAAGGAATCCTAAAAAGAAACAGGTGAGCCATGGTTAATTAGTTATACCAGGTGATCTGACATAAGATATCACCAAGAAAACACTTGAAAACACACTCAAAATCAGTTTTTTCATGCAATGAGTTGAAAATCATAATTTATCGTCCTATTGTATGGATACATTGGCCACCACACAAACACTATATTCCCTAAACTAATAATCACAATCATTACAATTAACACTAATTCCATTAAAAATAATGATCAAAGTCATATGTTCTGCGGTAGAAACGACTCCTCTAATACTAATTTCTCATGACCCATCCCACTGGGCCCATGTTGTGACTACCCCAAGCCCACCTTCCATAGGCCAGGGGCTAGAGAGTAGAACCTAAAGTTGTATTCACTAGAACTGGGATGACATTACCTTTATAGTTTGTAAACTCACATAACAAAGCACACAGCAAGATATGAACACAAGAAAACTGTATAATAAAAAGAGTGTTGAATTTAACAGGGGTTGGTATACAAGCCCAACTGTAAAGATACAAGTACAATCGAAATACAATTAAACTAAAGAATGAGAAAATCCAGCTACTGGATCATCCTACGAGGTTCCTACCTGAAGGGTAGGTACAGATCCCATCCTCAACGCTCCATGTCCACCTGTCTCCTCTGCGTACCGACACGCCATATGGTCCACCTACGGGTATCGTCCAACCCTGGTACTCTAAGCCTCAGTCAGCGTTCTCCACCTTCTTCATCTAACCCAACAAGGTATGGGCATAGCCCGTGAAGGGGTGAGTATAATGATACTTAGTAGGGACACTAAGACCCTCAAGGTTTCAAAAAAATCCACCAAGGATAAACCACAATGTATGAAAATAATAGATAACCCTACATAGGTATATGCTGATACATATACCTAAGTTATCAATTAATCTGTCTCAAACAAGAAGAAACACAGTGGTTCTGACTCAGTTCACACCAGGTATAACTTTGGTATGGTAGTAGAGATGATTAGTTATATTTATTGAATTATCTTACTCCATTAAGAGGCTCTGCTACTGACCTGCACAGAATCGCTAGAAGCTAACCCACATAGGATCGCTAGGAGCTGACCCACACACGATCGTTGGATCTAACCCACACAGGATCGCTAGGAGCTGACCCACAAAAAATCTCTAGGAGCTGACTCACATAGGATCACTCAAGAGGACCCACATTGGATCACTAAGAGAAGACCCACAAAGGATCGGTAGGATCTGACCCACACAAGATCTCTAAGAGATGACCCACACATGATCGCTAGGAGATGAACCACACAAGATCGCAAGGATTTAACCAACATAGGATCACTAGGAGCTGACCCACAAAGGATCGCTCGAGCAGACCCGCATAGGATCACTGGAAGCTGGACATGTTCACTAGGAGATGACCCACACAGGATCACTGGAGCTGACCCACATTGGATTGGTAGGAGCTGACCCACACCGCATCGCTAGGAGAGTACTCTTCTCATCACAAACATCTACTGGGTTTCCACACTAGGCTTGCACATCTTCGGGAGAGTCTGCTCCCCAAACCACAGGTCGATTCTTTAACTGCAATGATTTACCCTGAAGATGTATCTAAAAGGACCAACATGTCAATTGGGTCTGAACGCAACAGATGGCGCGTCAAGCAGTTGCCTAGTCTATGAGTTATTAGACTTTTAGTCCTGGGGGACCAGTATGATTCGTGCTTGATCCAACATGATCATACCCCATCTTAACCCAAATCTCATGTGCGGTATACTCAAAGGGACTATCTCACTCAATTATTTCCAGCACCACTAATGGTTCTTCAAATGGACGTAATGTGCCAATTTTATGTTCAAAAGAATGTATATGGGTCATAGTGGCTCTAGGTCTGGTCTGACCCGGTCGATTCAACTCGGCCCAACCCGGTATAGACCGACCTGGTTCGGGTCGACCCGGAACATCCCGCTGGGTCTAGCCTAGTATGATGTGAGGGGCCATGGAGGGTCATGGGTGGTTGTGGGGCCGTGGAGGGTTCCGCGAGGGCGAGAGGCCAATGAGAGGCTCGGCTAGAGCGGTTTGGCCAGAATGGTTGTGGCAGCTTAGGTAGTGGCTCAAATCAGATAGGGTGGCACCTCGGACGGCAGTTCAGTTCGGTGGCGGCGGCTCGACCCGGACGGTGGCGGCGGCTCGACCCTGATGGCAGCAACTGCTCAGATGGTGGTGGCGGATCCGACGGTGATAGTGACTTGGACTGGATGGCGACAATGGCTTGGCCCGGCAGTAGCAGCTCGGATGGTGGTGGAAACTCAGCCTGGACGACGGTGGCTGCTCAGCTCGACGGTGGCTGCTCGGCCCAACAACAGCGGCTTGGACGTTGGCGGTGACTCGGGTCAGCTTAGCTACAGACGGCGCGGAGCGACAGAGGCCACGGGGCAGCGATGGTCATGGGGAGGCGGGGGTCGTGGGTCAACAAGGGCTACGTACAGCAGAGTGCCGTAGGGCACGGAGGCTGTAGGGCGGCGGGGTGGCGTTCCTTCATCGGCGGTTCTCGAGTTCCACCAGTGCTGACCACCGACACTAGTCACCATCACCAAATTCCCCTTCTTCCATCGCGAAGGATACACCATTCAAGAATAATGCTGGAGGGGTTGGGCCATTGTTTCTTGGCCCTCACCCTCCGCGGTAGAGTGGTAGCATGCTTTTCAACAAGAACAAGAACATTTATAGAATATATTTAAGAACTTCAATCCCCAAAGCCACCGTCAATCACTAATCTAATTCCCACACAATGAAACGTATAAAGGAAGAACATGGGAACAAAACCCCTGCCTCATTTGATTTCTCAATGGAGTTCACGAGGGATAAGAAGACGTCATTGGGGAGGGGGATACGATCATTGATTGAAGACATCCCATGTTGTATGATGTATCAAGGAAGAATTTTAATGTTAAGGTCGGCATTCTTCGTTTTCATTGATAATTAGGGAGCTTTCTACCAAGTTATCCAATGCTCTCTCTTTTACCAAGGCTTTTCACCAACTCCACCAAAATGAAATGGTATCCCATGATAATAGATTTGGGTATCTATTATTAAGTTTGTTGGCACAAATTCAAAAAATACGAATTAATTAAATTGAGTTGGCATAATAAACATTGCAGGAGTTGAAGAGGCTCTCCCACATTTAATAGGAAGTTAAAGGATTTCTCTATTAAAGGGGAGTTCAAAGGGTTTATACTTTGGGTGGTCCTCACCACTGTAACCTCTCATGGGAGGTCTAGGTCTGGTGGTCCCCACTTCTCAACATCCACATGGAATAAAAAAAAGCTACACAATTTTATTTTTGTTTTATTCTTTCACAAATATGTGAAAAGCTAACATCCACTCTCAACCTACTGCGGTCGAGGTGAAGGTCTCCTTAAGAGAATACCAACACTGTGAGTTCAACGGTTCCCTTAGATTTCAATTCTGAGAACCCTTTCAGAGGTTAGAAAAACCCGCTCCCATGTTTTCTGAACGTACCTAAAATAAAGTTCAGAAATTCATTCTGTGAAATCAAGGCCTCAAAATTATGTGCCTTAAATTTTTGCGGACTCATACAATTTCCATTTATTTAAAAAAAATTACATGAAAATTCTAGGACTTTACAACTATGGTTCCATATTTATCATGTAACAAACCAAAAGGTTTATAAAAGTAAACTTCTTCATAAATTTATCCATTTAAAAAACATTACTTGAAATCCATTGGATAAACATTGTAAAAATGATATGAATAAACTTCAAGGAACATTCAAAGATTTTCTAATCTCACAATAGGGGAAAATAATTCTTCAAATGGACACCTTCCACTTGTGAGTAACCTTTGAAAAAAAGGTTTTCCCTGTATATTGAAACGTTTCTTTGTTCATTCATCTTGTTTATGAAACCCCATTTTGTCCTAGTAAAATTATTTCATACTAGTTGTAGAATAAATTCCCTATTTTCAACATATCATTTTTATATAACCCTTCATTCATAGAATCAACCCACTCATTATGATAAATTTCCTCTAAAACAAATTCAGCTTCATCTTTTCAGATAAGTGGTGTCAGATTCAATAATCTCGACATCCTTATGGTTTGAACAATAGATTTCTAATTTCCAATGATGTTGTAAAATTCCACATGTTTCTATAAATTATGATATTTTAGAGATTCTGCACCTTTATATATAGGTAAAAACCTTTAAACATGTTATTACATTATTTTTAACATAAACAGAAATAAATACAACCAAAAGATAAAAAATCAAATCACATTTGGAAGACTAGATTCATAATTGATAAATAAGAAACTAAAACAAAGAATATTCATTTTATTCTCCATAATGAAATCCTAAATCAATTTTTGCTCTTAAAACAACATATGAAAAACTAGGGAATACATAAAATAATGGGGTGATCTATAAATACCAATAAGGAAATAAAAACATTATTGAGTCATAACATGTGTTTCAAAAGGAATAACATGACATAATAATATAGAATGCTCATTAATGAAAAATGGATAATTTTATAAAGAACATGGTATCATGAAATCATGGAAACCTTGAAAAATAGAAAAAATATAATATATGACATATAAATAAGTCATTATTAACCACCGAGACAACATCACATGGTGGATTAAGTCTCATTATGGATAAGTTTTCCTTTCTAACACCATACATAAAAAATCATGAGAGAAAAAAATTACCCAATCCATTGGAGAGCTCTCTGGGAACACCCAACATAACCTGTACATGATTATGTTTTCCATAAAAGGTAATCAATAATAAGGAATAAACATATGATTTTTCTATGGAAAATAATCTGTTTTATAATCTGTGCTCACATGATAATCAAGAGATTTCCTAAAAATAGAATTTGATAAATGGAAAAAGGAATGCATTACCCCCATAAAGGAAGGAAGAATGAACTTGGCATATATGTGAGAGAAGTATATATAGAATTTATAATACTTCTACAATTTTAAAGAGAGAGATAATGTGACTTAGAGAGAGGAAAATCATAATCCACTAAAAAAGGGTTGTTTAGGGAGATCCCCTACCTTATGTCCTATAATCATTTTCCACTTGCAATTTACATATTATATAATCATATTAGATTAGTTAAGTAATTAATTAATTCTGAACACCTTGTATCTATATTTTATTTTTTATAATTTTATTATGTAATGACCATGCCCTTGGAAGGAAAAATCCATGGGTTACTTTACTAGTTTGGAACTAAATCTAAGTGATTTCATCTTGAAGGACCAAATAGTTTAGTATTCTTTGTTAAATAGATACCCCGTGATTAGCATATTAAATATGAATACTGAAATTAAAATATTTGTTTATCAAAAATATCTTCCATATTTCACTTCCTAGATTCTGTGGAAAGGAAAAAAAGATAATTGTGGGCTCTTATTCTTAGTAATGGTTTTCTAAAAACATAGCTATAATTAATCAACAAGTATAAAAAATATGGAAAGGTAAATGAATGAAAATAAATGAATTTTAAATATTTTGACTATCTTGATTAAATAAGGTATTATCAATATGGAATGGTAAATAACTGGACACACATTCTATTTAAATTACATTACTACCATGAATAGATTAGGCATTATCAATATGACATGGTAAATTATCAACCCATATGAAATTTAATATATAAATTGAGAATGAAATCCATCCATAGATTATATCATTTTGAAAAATATCATGGATAATATTGCCATAATTCATATTGAATGAAATTTGTAATTGTTGGACGTCATGTTCTCATGCCTCATGATACCACTATTTTCAATACCATTAACGAGATAGTTTAAAACAGATGGGTATGTATACCCTGCAAAACCATTTGACAAATGTCACCCAACTAATATTTCTCATGATACTATAAATGAATTGACTATATATCTATAAAAAATACCACACATATCTTCATGATCAATGAATTCATAATTAATCAAATAAATCATTAAATTCAAGAATAAAGTGTTGTATCATCATATATTCAAATTATATAAATAATAACAATATATCAATACTTTCTTAAATAATAGAATAATTATTATTATGGAATAGAATATGTAAATATTATATACATTTTATGATATAAATATATCCATAATAATTAATATGCATATTTAGGGTAAATTTAATGTCTAATGATCACATGAATATTAATATTTCAAGGGAATGAAAATGACTTAAAACATGAATAAAAAATTTAATTTAATTACTTTATTTGGTTAGAATGATCATAAACCATCCATATAAATAATTAGGATGGTTCAATAATACATATCCCTAGTGAAGTATATGGAAAATAAATGATTTCATTCATTGATGAATAAAAATACAATAAAATGTAATTAAAAACATTATTGGGGAAAATATAAATTTTTACATTGACAATATATTTAAAACTAGATGTTCAGAGAATATATTGATGTTTAATTTCATTTAAAATAACCTTTTAAATATACAATGCAATCTTTATAACATTAAGTGGCCATGATGGAGAAAAATTATGTAGTTGTCGTACATGTAAAAAAAAAAGCTTTCACAATTTCATAAACACAAAAAATGGGCCTTATATGTATAGTTTTTGAATTATTTTGGATATTTTTTTTTGAAAAATTGAATTTGGATGAAAACATAATTTTTACTGAAGAGAGAAATAAAGTCGAATTTTCCTAAAAAACATTTCATAATTATTTTAAGTGATAAAGAGTAAAAAATGGTAATATTACATGAATAATATTAATAACTATAGGAGAAGAAAATTAAATTTTCTCATTATTAGAAGATCAAATAATTCCATTTAACAGAAATTCCAACATAAACATTCTTAATTAAAAAGATATGTTGTAAAAAAACCTAAGAAAGATAGTAATATTGAATTAAGAATTAATAAATGAATCGATTTTTGTGATTAAAAGGTAAATCCCGATAAAAAATGTCAAAATAAGACAAATTATAATAAAATTGAATTACATAAATAATCTTCTATAATAACTGATAATAAAAATGTGATATAACCCAATGAAAAGAAATTGAGTTGTGAAATTATTTACCGCTTTGTAATTTTAAATCCAAATTACCTTGAATGAAATAATTAAAATTGAAACATAAAATAACATGAATTATGAATTATTCAAGATATTACATATAAAACAGTCAGTATATACACCATATAAAATAAATTATGTGCATAACATTACCATATTCCACAATGAAGGAAAATAGAGACAAAGTCCCTTACCATACACTTCCTTTTGGTTGACCGTGGCTTAAACTACTATATAATGGCTTTAAGAGTGTTATTAATTTATAATAGAACCATATTAATATTTTTAATATCATATATGATCCACTTATAATATTTTACCACTCCATTGATAATCATATTTCATTATATTAAATATTTTGGGTGTTAGTTGTCTTATAATATCATGCGTGTTTTGTCATGAAAGTTATGGTTATTGTTCATAGGATATAGATCTATCATCTCTATGATTATAATGATGTAATTAATATCATATTTACTCATTATATACTTTTTTATAATCATTTAAAGGCATTATTTTGAATACTAATAGCATCTCTTCATGGAGAAAGTATGTTATCTCTATGCACGACTGATGATATCATTCCCTTAATGAGTGAAACGTAGACCGATTTACATGTGTGTGGTGTTTTACTATTTTAAATGACATGTATAGTTATTAGATATATGTGATCTTATAGTTCCATAATTATAATAATATCATAAATATTATATATATTAAATCTATCATAATATATAATCGTTTGATGTGTTGATTCATTGCCCATGAGGTGGAATTCCACCATAAACATGATGGCTAATTTCATTTTCCATTTGAGGAAGGAAGATATGGATAAATATTTTGTGATAAAAATAATAACATATTATTATATGGAATATAATGATTTTAATATATAGTAAATATTATTACATAATTGAAGGTGGAAAAAATAAGAACTAAAAAGAAAGAGATTCATTAATAAAATTACATAATCATAGAAAAACCACTATTGGATATCCTATTAAGGACCATAGGGTTTTTATTTTTTGAAGATAAATAGATTTATAATTTTTATAAGGATTGTGGGGATATTTTTTTCACAGTTCTAGGTTGCGATAATGGTACTTAGAGGTGTGAATAAGTTAATGGAGGGTGTGACCAATTATATATGGGGTAGAGGAAACACATGAATTTTTTTAAAAGAACATACTGTCCAAGAATTTTTATCCTGAAGAAAGAATAAACTGGGTAATTATTAAATCATATAGAATATAATGTCTAAATATAACTATCAAATTGATTTTTAAAGTGTTTTAGGTCATTTGAACCCTTATTTTATTAGTTTAACCCCCCGATAAACCAATTTTTACCTTATCCATGGTAATTAATTTTTACAGATTTTATTATTCATAATGGTAAAAAATTAATTTGTACATATTAGATAAAATAAAATATTTTGATTTCAAATATTTAATGTTCTTTTCCAAATTCAATTCACATAAGTGGAACAGTTCATTTTAAAATTAAACTTGCAAACACATCAAAAGAATAAATGTTTTTATATCATTATTAAATATTAAATTGATTATAATGAGCTAAATTATATAAATTTTTATATCATTGAACAAATTTTAGTTTAAAATAATTATAATATAATTTATTTTTTAATATAATTTAATAAAAAAATGGTTTTCCTTAAAAATATTTCTTTTCACTATCTATCAATAATTAAAATTTTCCAAAAAATATATCAGAAATCTAAAAAGAAAAATATTTAAAATTATATTTTAACAATTTATTTTAATTCTTAAAATAAATTTTCTACTGTAAGTATTATTAATATTAAATTATGTGTGCAAGTCATGACTCAATAGCCTTAAAAATAGAGTTTTTTAGAAAACATTTATTTTTGTTTCAAATGATTATTATTTTATTTATAATAAATAAATAATAAATTAATTTGTTTATTCATATGTATACCATATAGTTTTCATAATTAATTTAGTACTATTCAAACTTACTACCTTAACTTATCTTTTATAAGGGTCGTGATATAAATAAAAATATTTCAATAGGCTATTTCGTTTCATTTAAACTAGTTGTTGCACACATCACAAGTTATTGAAGTGATTGAATTTATATAAATATAAATATATCCTAAAGTATATGGGTGTTAAATTCTCATTCAATATTGGTGTTTCATTTCATATATGATATCAAACCAAAATATCTTCTATTAATATATCGGGGTGTTACATTATACCCCCTTAAATAAATTAGGTCATTGAAATTTAATCATGATCTCTGTAATCAGGGGTGTGAAATTTGAAAATATATTTATTGTATAACCATACCATAAAAAGGGTTAATAAAGAATACTCTTAATAATAGATAAAGAGAATTACAAAGGCCCTCTATAAAAACTCATAATTTGTTTTCAAATAGGAGAACATTGGTGTAAAGTGAATATATGAACATGGAATAAATGATTAAATAAATATGAATAGTGATAGTGATAATTGGTCCTAATAAATCTCATGTTCGTTGAAAATTTAAGAAACTCAAAACCATTAATCTGTTATTATTTAAAAGACCATTTGGGTCATCCGATATGATGGTAATATGATGAAATTTTTGTCTCAAGATCCTTTTCCTAATGATTAGGAATTATTTTTATATATAATAATATAAGGAAATATACATACATGATATATTTATAATTCATAAGAACAATATCACCATATAGTTGATATTTTATCAGTTTTCACACCATCTCCAACACTAAGAAATGAATATACAAAATGGTGTTTTATGATTGAAGAAGTAAAATTAACTTTTAATGGATTATAAGATCCATAAAAGAGTGATGAGTCGTTCCAATTGTTTTGAAATATTTTCAAAAACAAATTTGGTTATCCCAAGTAATCCAATATAATAAATTAATATATAAACCTTATAAATAATACCAATGGTTCAACATTAATATTCGTACATAATATATAAGATACATTGTTTTTTCATAATTAATTCCATTGAAAAATGACTACAATATGTATATATATATAACTAATGAGGTATTAGTCAGATTAATTTTAAATAATAATGGAATATCAACAACAAATATAAAAGAAATCTTGGTAAGAATATTTAGGCACTCCATAGAGACTAAGGTGGAGTGTAATTTAACCAATATTGAATTGATCAATTAAAAGAGTGCAGGATTGTATCCAAACTCACTGTTCCATTTATAACTCAATGGAATGTTGTTAGTGAATAGATTAATCACACATTTCATGACATTTTTATATTAATGATGGGTCGATAAACTCTTTTTTATCCTTTTGAGGATACACATAGTAGAAAATGACATATACCCTCGATTGAGTATAAAATAAATCTATAGATGTTATTACATAGGATCTAGGGTATGGATGGAAACCCAACCTAGCACACATATGTGTTTGGGGATGTGATAATTCTATCAATACAATACCTAGTGAAAAATACGCACCATATATCATGAATTGAATCTTTATACTTTGTCCTAATGAAACTAAATGATATTTTCTATATAATATTTTATATAGAAAAGTAATTGTAGTAGTAAATTATATATTTATAGAATGAGAATACATTTAGAATGGAAATAGTGGTAAAAAGATTTAATTTTATGAAGATGCTTTTCTAGGAGTGCAATAGTTGGTACGTGAAAAATATCTCCAGGTGAATGTTGGAGAAAAAGTTGTTTCCAAGACACAAGTACTATATAGGTCTACTCAACAGGTTAGAAAATTTGAGTATTATTTATTTATTTTCAATAAATTTGGTAACACATTACACTTAGTCTGTGATTAATGTCTTATCAACAAGAAATATGCATATGGAATGGATGCTACTAAATGAAAGATTCCATGCATTCAGATATATATTCCATGTATTAAAATGATGTTCGGATTTTGGTAGACCATATAACTGATGTAAATCTTATTTGGTGAAAATATGAAATCATGAAAAATATATATGAGCTCCACAAAATGTACCTATGACTTTAAGAGGAGTCTCTCTCCCCTCTCCCATGTTCTAGGGTTTCCCTTCTTTTTAAAACTAGAGGGGGAGGTGGCGATCACATTAGGATTTATTTAGTGACGCATCCCCATTCCATTTTCCCCTGTCTTTGCTTTCCTCTTTTTCAGGTGGGTGCTCAATGGTCTTCTCAACCTAGGTGATCATTGCTACTGCTAGAGGTTGGAGCCTAAGAGTTTTTGTGGTGCCACAGTCATCGGTGTTCCTAGTACATTCTTATTGTCTTCTTCCACTTTCAGTGTTTGGTGGGTTTCAGACTCTTAAGTTACCTTCTACTACTGAGATCTGACAGGATCTATGCTCAGTTAGTTGTTTCTAGGTCAGATAGGCTCAGATCTCATCATCTGTGATGATACCTCATCTTGGTGTTGGGATTCATAGTCCTCAGGTTTAGTGGTTCGGCGACGCGACCATTGTATGATTTCATCTTCAAGTTATTCTGTGTATGTTCTATTAGAGTAGGTCTATGAATGGTGGTGGGGTTCTCTGGTGTTGGTTTTGGTGACTATGAATTTGATTGCAGTTTCTTTTCATTTTGTTTTTTGGTCAATGAAGCTAGATTTTTTATAAAATTTGATGTTGCATTTGAGATGATGAAGGCAGTGGAGTGGCTATTTTTCAGTTCTATGGCATGGTTGTGGTGAATCTGATGTGAATTTTCTATGTTATGTTGATGATTTGTTTTCATCGCTGAATTGTTTTTGAGGACATGTCTACTTTATGGACCTCTGATTAGTGTTTAAGGTAATTTAAAACAAGTTCAACTATAAGAGGGTGCTCCAAAGGAGTTCCATATCCAAGAGATTTCACGTGGTCATGGCTATTTGGATTCAGATTTTTGAGAGGGTATGGTATTTCCAACTGTACCAGGCCCATGCACCATGCACAGGACAAATTTTTGATAAGTGATGAGAAGGTGGAAGATGGACTTAATTTTATTATGATGGGTAGGGGCCTTTCTTGGTATTTGGGAATTAGTTTTTTTGACCATGATCTAATTGTGGAGGCTTGGTTATTGTTAATTCATTGGTTTCGTGTTGTGTTCCCTCTCATCCCTTAAAAGGGGTTTTATGACATTGAAAAATTAATTTTCAGTCATGAAAAATATATACATGGATGGTAATGTAAATAACTATAAAGAATGAATGGTTGTAAAGGGATTCAGGAAGTGATACAAAATTGAATAATATGAAACATTCTCACAAATATTGATACCGAAATACATCATAATATTTCCTATAATAGAATCCTTCCATGTTTTTTAAATTTGGAAATGGATGTCAAAATTTATTGTGTCAATGTGAATTTAGTTGAAGATGTATATACGACTCAAGATAAAGGGTTTTTTAAATACAGAGAGAAATAATAAAGTATTTATGATACATAGATCCATTTCTTGGTTTATGTAGGTATTATAATCATTCAAATATTTATTCTGATGGGGCAATAAGAAAATTTGGATTAATAAAGAATAAAATCCAGCCATGTGTTTATAATAAGTTTAATGGGAATACCATAGTTGTTTGAGTATTATATGTTGATGACATATTAATTTGGAGAAATAATTTTCATGTATTATAGTAAATTAATACATAGTTAAATAAATATTTATCCATTAATTAATTAGGTGAAGAATCCAACATCATATGGGTTATGATCTATCATGATAGATCCTATAAGCTTCTTAGGATATGTAAATATATATATATATATATTTATTTATATTCGTAAGTTATTAAAAATCAATAATATGGAACAATCCAAGAGTGGATCATTTCTTATTTCATATGGTATTTATCTGACCTAGAAAATGTGTCCACAAAAAGATGTTGATATTAAAATAATGAGTAGGATTATGTATGAGTCAAAAGTGGGACCAGTCATGTAGGCATTCCTATGTATTACGTTTGATGCTCCCTTTGATTTAAGAATGATGGGAATATATTAACATAATATAAGTGTACTACATTGAGTAGTAGTAAAAAATATCATGAAGAAAATGAGATCTTGAAAAAGATATTTTCCTTATATATGGAAGAGATAATGAATTAATAGTGTGGGGATGCACTAATTATAGATTCCATATTGATCACAATGACTAAAACTCATTGTAAAGTCATGTATTATTCCATAATGGTTATGTGGTGAGATGGAGAATCCTAATGAAACTTATGGTCCTCGACTATATAGAAGAATCCGTGTATATAGTGGATATTGATAAAGCATATGTGGTTGTATAGAAGCAAAAATTTTCCTCATATATAGGTGTTGTTCCTAGCATTATAGACCTAGTTCTAGTTTATCATGATAATAATGTTGTATTGTTGCTTACCAAAGAGCCTAGGTTTCATCATAGGACAAAGATTATACATTGAAAGTTCTATCACTTTGGGGGTTTTACATAGAGAGTCAAGCACATAGCTAGAAGAGTAGAAATAGTGGATAACATAGTAAACACCTGACAAAACCATATCATAGCATAATAATTATTCTCATGTGATATCGAGAGGTTTTAGGATTGTTATCAGTTGGATCTAGTGAATGTGAGAGTGTTGTGAGTGGATGAACTTGTCCCAACTATATTGTGTTCATTTATTATCATTACATATATTTAGTTTTATTTGTACATGTGTTTATATTACCATAATATTATTGAAACTTCTACATACACATTATTTATCGTAATTTCCACCAATTAAATGTCATTTAAAATAGGTTTTAGTAGTTCTTAAGATATAATGAGAACCTCAAGATACCTTTATAATAATCATAAACATATATCATATAATCTAGATACATCATGCTAACAAGACTAAAAAAATGTGTAACTATTAGGTTCCAGATGATCATAATCATCAAGAGTAATTTTTTATGACTATAAAAATTATTGATCTTGAGTAGATGATATTATAAGGATTGGACCATCGATCTGAACAACACATGTCTTAGGTGTCATTGCTAGTTTATATCTATGAACACATGTAATGATCTCTTAATTTGAGAATATTATCAGTGTGTATCATTTTATTACATACTTTTATGTAAGAAAAACACGATGAAATTTATGTCATGGCAAAGTGGATTTCATTGGTTGTGTCATTGGTAAAATGACATTGATGGAATAATCCATAGATAATAGGTCTCTTTAGAATGGATGTGTTATCTCAGGCCTATTTTTATATGATGATAGTGCCAAATCTAAATACATGGTCATGGAAGAAGAAGGTAAGTCCATCCATTATGTACAAAAAACAGAAATTTAATAAAGACGAATACACATCGTGTGTTTCATTCTTTTTGATATATTATAAGTTTGAGGGATTATCTTACATTACTTGTGTTTTTCAGAATTTTTTTTGTTTCTATAACTATTCTTTATCTCCTCTCGGGCCTTAGAGGGTTGTTAGACTCTAATTATGGTCTATTATTAGTACTTAGTACTATCAAGATAAGACCCAATAGGCTCACACACATAGATTATTGAAAAGATCAGAATGTTTTAATGAATAAGAGTATATGACATGTTGAGCCCCACAATGGGGTATGGGTGATGTCCAACTGTAAATGATCACTTATGAATAAATAAATTCATTATTACATGAGTAATGAAAAATTGTAATTGAGTTTATTTATTGAATTTATTTATAGGTGTTTATGTGAATACATGGGAAAAGTATTTAAAATATTAGTATTTTAATATTCTTGTTTCATAGGATATTTTCAAGAATCTCAAGTCGGGTTACTAAAGTTCTTTTATCACATAATATATTTATTATATTAAAAATTTTACGACTATTAATTATGTTTATGACATAGCGAATTGGACATAACATGTTGAATATGACATATTTAGTGTCTAATAAATGTTCTGGGACTAAGATCCTTTTTTGAGAATTTTATAACACGCTATATAAGTGAGAAGGGGCTCTAATTTAGTGTAATATTCATTGCATAAATTTTAGAGCCTCCATATCCTATATCAAGTATCATAGAGAGGGAAACTATTCATCTAAACAACCACTCCGAGTTCTCCTACTTGGATCGAAGGATAATAATTTAGGTGATTGTCGGGACATTGAATGATTCATCGAATTTCTGTAATAGCACATGAATTTCGATGATCGTCATTCTCGAAGACATCAGAATCATGTGTGGATGAACTATATGGACACGAAAATTGTTTCCCTAAGCAATAATAAAAAATAATGAGTTTTTATTGAACATGAATTCAAATCTAATGATATTTACCATTGATTTAATTTTTTTGATAATAGATTCTATGAGTGGACCTTGACCTTTTTACCAAGGTTCACATCGCCTAGTAAAATGTAGTAACATTGATATGATGATGACGATTTAAATTCTTGGACCATCTGATTCCACTATGAAACCCTATACCTTTACTTATCTCATGCAATCATCTTTTTCCAATACCTATTACACCACATTTTTTTTATATCTTATTAATCAGTTTCATACTTCAATTTGTTTCTTGTCAATAAAATAGCCTTATATTGAGCAATCCATAAAATTCCTATCAATATGTTGTAGTCATTGAATAGAAATTCTGGGAAATGATGTAACACAATTTCTTTATGTGTGGAAGTTTCACGTGACATCATAAATCTTATTCAATACTCATTAATGGATTCTCTTGCATCTTTAATGATGGAAGAGATCACATTTTAAAAGGTAGTACTTCTTGACATTATAAATAGTCATCAGTGGAAAATTCCATAATATTAATCTCAATCATTTATTTATCTTGGTTATATAATGTATTTATATTCATTAGAAACTCCATAAAGGTTAAAGGGAAATTATCTATACTTGACTTCTTCCACATCTAGTTCTCTTGGATTCAATATTTCAAAAACCATAGATAATTATTTAATTCAACTATTAATATTTTCTCCTACAAGGCCATAAAAAATTGGAAAATGTTGAAGGAATCTATAATTATAATCAAAATCATATTTCACAAAAGGAATACTAGTTTTATCATTTTATTTGGAAATATATGTGTTTGGTTATGATTTCTATCCATGATTTTATATTCATAGTAAATACATGATGTTTTACTTATGTTGGTTAATGAAATATTTTTAAAGTTTTATTGTTGAATATCAATGTTTATGAATTCACATAATATAGTGAACAATGTGATTTCCATTTTTGGGTTGAGAGTGTGTAGTTGGTAAATATGATATATGTCATTGAAAAATCATATCACCACATTCACAAAACAAATTTTGGTTTTTGGTTGTCTAAGAGAGATAGGTGTATCTTGAAATATATTTTATTATTTAGAAATGGATTTGGAATGAAGTACACAATGGTTGTGTAGGGAAACTAGGGGGTTGGGGAATTAGTGTACCCATCTTTTACTAACTTCTAAATTTTTATCTTAGTCATCTTTTATTATTAATCAATGAACTATATTAGTTAGGAAGTATGGATTGTTTAATGTTATCTCAATCCTAAACCAATCACACAATGTAGAATAAAATCAACAACAAAGGAACACTAGTATTTTAAGTGTTCAAATTTGAAATCCTACTCATTTCCATGTACATGATGAGTTTCATGATCTACAATAGTCACTAGAAATTGTATAGTGATTACAATAGAACGTGTGAAATGTTTATACTCAGATTATGAAAAACATTCTTCACTATATTAAATAAGGGAAATAAAATATGAAGAAGGGTTCATATTTGATTCCTATGACAGAAATTACCTCCCTATTGTTTTATATCCCCCTATTAATAATGATCGAATTATTTATATTGAGACCACTAGATCATTAAATATCCACCCTTAACCATTGGAAAACATTTATCCTTATGTGTCATATATCATTGCATCTAATGTAAGGATATCATAATCTGCATGAAATAGGAGTATGACATCTAGAATAATATAAGTAATAGAGAATTCACACTAATCCTATTGTATCTCCCTAAACTCATTCTGTATTATAAATATAGTTCCTTAATCATTATAAAAGGTTCTTGATAAAAGGAATATAATAACTGAAAAAACATTAGTCTCCTATTCTCATCAATATTCTTTTCCTTTTTCTTCTTTGACCACCCAAGATTATTCCATATAGTAAAGGATTTAATTTACCTCCAACTAATCTATATCTTTTATTGGTTTTCTCAGTTCTACATATACTGATGGCTCTATACAACACTATTATTTTCATATGTGTATATATTTACCGATGTTGTATTTTTTATTTCCTTACTCGAATAAGGAAATCTATAATTATAATAGTGAGATTTATATATATTTATTTCATATTTAAAATAATGTTTGGGAATATATTTAACACTTTCAAAAGTCTCGGGGTTTTAATTTTCAAGATCACGACCATGAGATAAGGTATACCCCAGATTAAATTTTGTGTCTATCAAATGTTTTTCGGGTGTAGGAAAAGTCTTGGAGGTATCCTGATGGTTTGGCGCATGAATGTTTTGTTAAAAAAATGCATATCTGTTATGAGATCATGGTTGGAACATGGTTAGCATTAACTATGATACATAACCTTGTGCGCCAAGATGGGAAGGTTGTATGGTTTAAAAACAATTCAAGTGGGAACCACTAATTATTCAGGCTTGTCCAGATCCACTCTGTATGGCCGCCAAACTATTTTTTAAATTGTGTGGGCTCCCCATGATAATGTGCGACCTTACCCTACATGGATATAAGGAGTCACGTGATTGGCGCATACTTTGGTCATCTACGCGTCTAAACTATATAGCCCATAAAAAGTGGAAATTTCCAATTTTCCCTCTTGGGAATTAATGGTTATAACCTATATTTCCCCACTATTCTACACCCTACATCAAGTGTGTTGATCCAAGAGATAAAAACACCTCCATTTATGATTCTCCCTCATTCCTTGGGAATTTTGAGTGTCATTTGGTTCAAATCGAAGCTTAAAATAAGACGTCAACTCCTTTTCATTATATTAACTGGAAGTGGTCTTATTAGTCATATTTATACATTATAAATCTCTAAAACCTACCTTTTTGAGGATGATAAGTCGTTGTTTTAAAGGTCGTTCTCTTTTCAATTAAGGGATAAGATTAAGTGAGTGGTTCCCAACAGATGTGAGGTACGTGGTCTTAATTGTTTTTCCAAGGTCATGATATGTTATCTGTGTATTTAGTTATGATAATTATTTTCCTTGTTAATTTTTAATATATATGTTTATGTAAAAAAATTCTATTTATGTTGAGGTGCAAGAACTTTCACAGAATCTATGGGGTTTTTTCTAGATGTGAGACAGAACATAGAGAATACCAATGGGGTATGTTGAACCATTGAAAATTTTATAGTGAGTTTATAAATGTTAGGTTAGGTTATTTATGAATTTTATTGGGTTTTAATTGTTATTTTTTGTGGGATTTGGTTTATGTGTAAGTTGAAATGTTTTATGCTCATTTTTTTAAATACATTGGAGGACTTTGAAATATTTTAAATAAAATGTTTTAGTTTATGATTTAGGAATGTTTTCCAATGATAGAAAATGATGTTTTATAAGTGGGTAATGTTTTAAAAATGAGGTTTTTACCTTGAGGGAATTAAAAATTAGTTTTTATATTATGTATAAAATGATCATTTGAAATAGGGGTGTGGTTCCCCTTTTATGAAAATTATTATTTACTTTTGAATGGGTTGAAATAGAAAATAAGTCCTTCGAGAAAATTTTATTTTTTCAAAGAGGATGACTTGTATTTTAAAGGGTGTCTTCAAGATTATTTTTAAATGAGTATTTAGATTTTTTAGCACTGTTTTCTGTTTAAAAGTTATATTGGGACATTGGTAGTTGAAATGATATATTGTTAAATATGATAAATGGTTATAAAACCATGTTTATGTGATAAGTTTAATTATTGGTGTGTTGGATTGAGGATCTAATTCCATAATTAAAGATAGACCTATGATCTTGGCCCCACTAATGTATTAAATATGTTAGGTTGTCGGAATGAAGATCTAAGATGCTAAATTAAGGACAAAGGCTATACATTTTTTGTTTGGTCTAGACTGATTCTCTAGGCTCACTAATGATTTCATGGTTTAGGATATCAAGATGAGGCTCTATGCTCCTAATGTTAGCATATTTTGTGACTCTAGATTGAGGCTCTATAATCCCAAATATATGGACATGAATTGATTTCTAGAATAAGGATATGTGGTATGCCGATAAATTACATGGTTAGTAAATGACCATTCATGACTAAAAGTTTGTGTTACATATTTTACGCAATACCATAGGATTTTAACATGAATACTACTAGTTTTTTAATTTAGTAGACACTATGAGGGCTACATGATACAAATGGATGATTAAGAATTTATTATATGTGAATAATGATTTCATTTCATTTTATATATTTATTTCACCCTGATAATCAATTTAAATGATTATACATACTCATTTTAGCTTTAGAAATCATTAGTGATGGTCTGATGAGTTGTAATCGTACATAGTTTTGGCCGCCATAGTACCTGGGTTGCCAAGATAATTCTATATTTTTTTATGGTATAGGTTCCATACATGGTCCTAGTGTTTTGTTTATAGATAATATATTGGGTTGGAGCCTGGGGTTTTAGGATCTGGTTGTTTTTAGATTTGTGCTTGGGGGTTTTCAATGTTTTGGTATTTTAGGTCTTTAGTGTATGGATGCTGGAAAATTAGTGTATTCATCATATTTCTATATCATGTGTCACTTGGTTTCATGTATGATATTTCTATATACTATTTATTTAAGTATCCTTACAGTTATTACATTTGATGACATTAATTCTATTGTGGATTTACTCTGATAACTTGTTATAGTCTCCCCGTTATTATATTTGTACCTTTGAATTTAGTCGATAGTATTTTGAATATAGGGAGGTTAAATTGATTTCATGTGGAGATATTGATCACAAAACATTGTATAGATTCCCCTAGGTCTGGGGCATTACAATGTGGTGTTAGAGGCATGATTTCATTTGACTTACTAATTTGGAAATGTTGATAGGTGACTGAGGTCTTATCAGATCTCGATAATATAATCATTCATGGGGGCTAGTAGCCATATTCATAAGGGAAAATCTAGGTTTCCATGGGTTTGAATTGAGTTTCTATTGTATTATTCTATAATATATTGATATTTACACCTTCACCTATTCACATTGGTATGATGTTATTGAATTACATGTGTTATTTCTCCTAAACTGATGTAAAAAAGAGAGGGTGTTTGTTCATTCCTATTTCTATACACATAAGATTGATATTTCATATGTATCTTTCCTATGATTTATAGTACCATTTGATTTATATTTTGGATGTTTACTCCCTAGCTGTAGTCTATTCCTACTCATATTCCTTTGAAATTTATTTTCCACGAAAATGTTTTGAGATATGACTTTGAATAATGATGAATTTTTTGAATGGTTGGTTAATAAAAAGGGTTTTGATGGTGTAAATCATTGGGACATAAATATATAATTTTTTTAAATGTTAATTCGCATGATTTATATGGTAAAGACTAATTAAAAGTTGAAAATGTGAAATGAAAATAAAATTTGGGTCACCAATAGTGACTATCCCTTATGTTTTATGTTGACCCTGTGTATGGGTGGTTTGGGTAGTTAAAGTTTCCTGGTTATGATTCATTCGGTTATAAGATGTAAGGACTTGTGGGGGTTGGTTATTCCAGTTGGTGGTATTTTATTTCTTGTACCTTTAGTTAGTTTGTTTCCTTAAGGTTGTCAAGGGTCATCTATTCCTTTGGATATAGTGAAACTTGTGGGTTGATACCTAGAGAGTCATGTGTAAGACCCTAGAGTGGGAGTTCGGATTATAGTTAGAATGTATGTGTGTAGGTATCCTTGGTAAAAAATCTATTGTAAATGGTTGATTGGGTGCGTTAGACACAGTGCAGTTTGTATTGGGGGAAGGAGTGCCACCTGTGAGAAATGTGTTATTAATGGATTTTCATGCATATCATGGAGGGAGACCTGATGGCCTTTCTTTTATGTGACTCAAGTTGAGGGATTTAGTATCATTTGATTTACAAGGATGACATATGGAGAGGGATGTTTGGTTTTTGGTTCATCTTGTTTCATGAGGCATATGTAGATGTTTTGAGACCTTGGCAGTGGAAAATAAAAGGGAGATTCATAGAGCGGGATATGAGGGGAATCTAGTGATTTTAGGAAATATGACAAAGGTGGAAGACATGAGTTAATAGATTGGGTAATTGAGGCTAAGGGTGATTGTGTTAGGCCCAGTGTTGTGGGTGCTCTGGGATGGGAATCCTTGGTAGATGCTTTAGAGGGGGAATTAATGAATGATATGTGATATCAATTTTTTGTAAAATGGAATTATCACATCTTAGTTTTTTTCTAAGGGGAAAACTTGAGTGATTATGGTTGGTGGTAAGCGTACGTTTTTAAGGGAAAAATAATTTAAGAAACCTATTCATGTGGCTTTGATCATGTTTAATGTGGGAATCGATGTTGATTTTGGGTGGATAAGACAAGGGAGACAAATATGTCGATGCAAGATTTTTTATAGAGGTGACACTTTGGTTTAAGGATAGTCAGATGGTTGGGATTATTTGTATTAATGGATGGGTTTTTGTATGAGAATATTTTTATTTCCTTTAGTCATTTTGGGATGGAAGATCAGGAGGCATGGTAATTTGTGTATGTGGGTGTTGGGCCTAGCTTGTGTGTTGTACAGGTCAGGTAATCTAGAGAATGTTTTAGTGTGTGGATATAAGAAAGTTCAATAAAATAAGGGATCTTTTGTTGTCTAGTATTGGGCATGTGTTGGGAAGGAATGATGCCATTTGGGAGGGATGAGTAGATGTCCTAGGATAAGCGCCTATTATTTTCTATGAAACTAGAGTGGGATGTGATGTTATGCGAGATACCACTTAGTTTTTGATTAGTGTGATGGATTATTGTGTTTCAGTTTTGAATCACCAGGGTTGTTGTAGATGGACTCAAGTGGGGTAATGAAATTACTGAAAAAGGGAATATTGGGTCATGACTTCTTGGTAGCGGGCCATGAAGGGGTGGGATTTTTTGGTTGGCAATCCCACTTCAACGGTGGTGGTTGAGTGCATCATCAATGATTTCGGGAAGGTTAGGATAAAACTTTTGATGTTTTAATGTGTCCCTATGGTTGCAGTGACATCAAGAATAGATAATTTTTTATGGTATTCATCGATTACATCTTAATGTACTTTTATTCTGTGATGATCATTCCCAATATCATGACAATATCATGGGTATTATGAGAGATATTTGGATTTACACCTATCTATATAAATGTGTTTTAGCTAGATATGGGACCTTTGGGAGGTTACGATTATGGAGAATTTTATATGGAGATATATGGTCGGATGTACACCATCTCCCAGTTATGTGTGAGGTCCACATGATGGACCGTAAGTCGAAGAATTTTGTGAGTGCCATTTTTGATATCCTGTTATATGTCGTGGTTGATTGTGTTTTGTTTTTATAGTGGAAGCTAGAAGGCTATGTCCCTATTTTTGGATTCATCATGTGATCAACACAAGAATTTTTGTGGTTGTAATTGTTTGATAAAAGTGGTGATAGCAACACTTTTAAAATAGGGAGTGATATGTCATTCGTGGATGGCTGGAATAGATCACTGATTGAATGCTGTGGAATCGAGGTTCCAATGAGTAACCTATGAGGTGCAATTTTGGGTTCCCTGAGATATTCTAGGTGGGCCTTGAATGTGGTGGTTGATTGATCCATCTGTTTTGTTCAGTATTAGGGTTTTTCTAAAAGATACTTGAGTTTATGAATCTAGATTTGTTAATGGACACAATAAGGAAAAATGATCATATGTGGGTATCGGAGGTTTGGTGATGGAATCTTATCGAGAGATAGAGGTTTGGAATCCTTTAGGTACATTCAAATTACGGTTTTATTCCTTAATTTAGATGGTTCTAGGACCAAGTGATGATGTATTGTACCAAAATTGGGAGTTGAGTTCTTTGGGATGAGCTGGCTTGTGATAGTCTAATATTTCTTAATGAACGGAATGAAATCAGTGAGTTGTAAACCCCCTTTATAGATGTTTTAACTAAAAAAATGTGTTCTTCATATTGGAATAGATTTTGTGGAAGAACCATGTTGGCTTGGGTTTATATACAGATAGAAAAGGTGTTCCCATTATCAGTGGTTTTAATGGAAATGTTGGATGCCAATGTTTTATGGTGTCTCATGGATGTTTGGGTGCAGTTAGTTGGGAAAAATGTCAAGTATGTTTTTGAAGTTGAGTTGAGGTTCTAGTGATGTTCCCTTTGGTGAAGGTAACAAATACTAGAACATGGTGTCAGTGAGTTAAAGCATATAGTGGGGAGCACTATTATGGGATAGTTTTTTTTTGATGAGGTGATCAGTGTTACGGGTTTGATGGGATCATTTAGAGTTCCATATTGGTGTTTTGGTTTTTTCAAAGGGTAAAAGGCTCAGTTTTGATCAGATGAATGCCTTGAGATTCGGATTGATCTTTTGTTGTGTTCTTGGTTTTTGGGTGCTGAATGAGTTCATTGAGCCTTAAGTGATGGGCTCGTATAGTTTGAGAAATTTCATTGGAAAATTTTTTATTCCTTGAGTGATGTCGGTCTTTGGTCACCACTGGAATTTTAAAAATAGGGAAAGTCGGCACCATGGGATCAAGGCTATGAGTTTGTAGAAGATTTTGATGGTAGAGTGTTGATTGGATATTAGATAATGGTTTTATTCTAATTATTAAATTTACTTATGTTTCAATTTTTGAAGTCTTTCCCTGGTTCCCATATTGGGTTAATTTGGTTGATGACATGTTAGAGATTGATGCATCCTTTAAGAGTATAGGGTTTATGATTGTGGATCATAGTGGAAAATCCATCGGTTTTGGACTCTTCTTTTCGACGGATTGTGGAAAATACATGACCGTGTTCAAGATGATGCTTTGGATATGGAAGATGATATATGGTACTCATAGCCTAATCATTTTATCTTGGAGGCATAACAATCCTGGGGAATGCAGCTCAAGGAAGATCCATTATAAGGTGGGATATTTTAAGATCCCAACATTGTGATAAGGTTTTTCCCCGATTAATTGTTTTGTTTATGGAATGTTTCATTGGTGTAAGATAGCTATTGGTGGTGTCCCAGGGGTTCTAGGCCTGGGAAATTCGAAAAATTAGTCCAATCTATGTTGAGATAATTATTGGTGCATAGTTAGTAGTACATGTGAGACATTACTATGTGTGACTATAAGGGATGGGTACATGATTTATAAAAAGTTCTTCGGGAATATAGAAACCATACAATCTTTAATGGAGCCATCCCCAACACCCACCACATTATTTTCAAGCCGTACAGGCTCCCTGGGATATTGTGATACCATGCCTGTCTAGGACAGAAGGATCCACACAATTGGTGCATGGTTTGGTCAACCTTGAGGACTTGAAGAAGTGGAAATTTCTAATTTTTCCCTCTCATTACATAAATATTCTAACTCCATTTTTTCAGCTATTAGACCATGCCCCACACATCAATGTTGATGAACCAGGAACTCCTTCCTCCTCAATGGTTATTTCTCCCCTATTTATTAGACATATACAGTGTTGTCTCGTGTGAATCAAATCTCTAAGTAGTTATTCAACTCTGTTTCCTTTCAATTTATAGAAGATGCCACATTCCATTCCTTCTGTCATTAAAAATCCCAGAAACATCACTTTTTGAGATGATTCTAATTAGTGGATTTGAAATTTGTTTTATTTAGAATCACAGGATAACATTAAGAATGGAGTTTCCAACAGACATGAGGAGAGTGGTGTCAAATATTTTTTCCATAGTCATGATATGTTATATTTATATGTAGTCATGATAATTATATACCTTTTTATATGTTTCTTTCTTTGTTTTTGTAATATAATATAGACAATAGATTGAGTTGTGATACCTTTCACAGAATCCATTGGGTTCTTGATAATGTGAGATCGATCCTAGGTCATACATGTAAGGAATATCATGCCCTTAAAAATCATACAATGATTTAGTAAATGTTTGGTTATTGTAATAATGAATTTGAGTGTGCTTTAGTTATTAATTTTATTTTGGAATTTTTTCGACGGATAATTGAAATGTTCTATGCATTTTTTTTTGAAATGCCAAAAGAGGCCTTTCAAATTGATTAAATGGAGTGTTTTGAAATATGATACAATAATTATTTTCAATGACATAAAATGATCTTTTGAATGTGCGTAATTTTTTAATAATGATGTTTTTACTATTAGGGAACTAAAAAATGGGGTTTCTTATCAGATTTCTAAGGCTGATTTGAAACAGGGTGTTGATCACCTTTGTATGAAAATTATTAACAAGTTTTTAAATGGTTGGAAATAGAAATGAAGTACTTGGGGAATGTTTTAGTTTATCAAAGAGGAAGAATTGTGTTTTAAATGGTTTCTTTCATATTATTTAAAATGTGTATTTATTTTTTTATGCCATTTTTTTGTTTAAAAGGTAATTTGGTACCTCAGTAGTTGAAATGATATGAATATATGTCTCATAAATGTGTAAATATCCATTTCATTGAGATAAGTTTAATGAGTGAGGTATTACATCCAAGCTATACTTCCATGGGTCAGGATAGAAGGATTATCTTGTCCCCACTGATGTATTGCTCGATTTAGGATGTTGGAATGAGGCACTATACTCCAAACATAGGAATTGAGGCTCCATAGTTTTCTGTAAGACTACACTAATTCCCTAGGCCCATAGATGTTTTCCTGGTTTAGGATTTTGGAATTAGGATCTATGATCCTATAGTTGGAATGGTTTTGGTTGTTTGACTCAGGCTTTATGATCCCTAATGTATTGACATGCCTTTATGTCTGGAAAAAGGAGCAGGGGAATGTAGATAAATGTTTTAGTTAGTATATTCCCCTATATGACTAAATTTTTTTGAAACCACTTTTATGCTATGGCTTAGGCTTCTAACATTACCTAAGATATTTTTTCATTTTGTTGTCATTATAGTACCTATATGATATGAATGGATAATTAACAAAAAAACATATGTGAATAATTATTTCCATTGTTCCATTGTTTATTTGATTCACTTTTAATATGTTCATTCCCCATTATACATATTATTTGTAGCTTTAGACAACATTAGTGGTGGCCTGATATGTTGTAAAGACACCCTTGTAGGGTCATAATGACACTTGGGTACATCATCATATTTTACTTTTTTCTACTATAGGTTCATGATAGGGGCCTAGGGTTTGGATTTTGCATGGGATGATGGGTTATATTAAGGTATGTCAGTACCAGGTTGGACTCAAGACTGTGTTTTGGGTTTTTCATATTTTGTGTATTTTGTGTCTTTATTGTTTGACTATATGAGATGTTGTGTATTCATCATATTGCTATAACATGTGTCGCTTAATTACATGTTGGATCATCAAATATACTTTACATTTATTATTTCTTCTGGATAATAAGTTTTTATATTATTTCTATTGTTGATTTACTTTGATAAGTAGGTATAATCTCCCCTTGATTATATTTTCACCCATGCAAGTATTTGTTACCCTTTGGAATACCGGGATGCATGGCAGAGGTTATGTGGGGATCTAGCTTTAGGAACTAGTTATAGTGCCCCCGATCCGGTGTGTGACAATATGTTTCATTTTATATGAATATATAATAAAAATTCTCCACAATATGAACAATTTTTTAATTTTTCCATGTAGGCATGTCTATCATAAAGAATAATCATTGTATTTTTTCATTTCAATTAGACTATTTTATAATGATGAGTCATGATATTGAATTACACTTAGGTGATATTTATTCCCATGAATTCTACTTCACATTCATCACATGATGTTTTTTCTTCATCACAGATTTTTACACTCAAATTTTTCTCAAAGTAGAAGGATCTATGTTTCCTGATAGTTAAATATACCCTAAAAGCTCATGTACCTTATGAAACTTCAATTCATACCATATTATGTAAACTCCCTAAAGATCTTATATTTTGAATTAAGATTATATCTTCCCAAGTCTTCATTATCTGAAGAAGCTTCATAATTACTTTTTCAACATTTCTATAGTTATTCATTATTAATTGTAGACCTCTATATGCATATAATTATGATAATTCTACAAGTTATGCAAGGAAAATATTTGTATTATCATTATATAATCCAACACAATATTTATCTGATACTATTTGAAAACTTCTATATACCTCACCTAGTTAGGTTATTATCTCAAAAATTCATTTTCTAACCCTCATTCATATTATATACTGAACATCAGTGTTAGATTCATGTATGTTGACATGGGAAATTTTTAAGGTGAAATAAATATGACACAAATTCCTAAAAATATTTTTTTTATTTTCTAATAATTCCATTTTATGGTTAAGTGGGAACCACATACGATAGACTAAAACTAGAATCACCAACCTTTTAGACAACTACAAAAATCCAAAATTCTTATTCCAAACAGAAAAACCACCACAACACCACAAACCATAACAACTATCATATCCAGAATGAAAATTGAAATTCAAATAAGAGAAATGAGGACCTGTTATATCCTCTAGCCAATCATGTCAAACCTTGATCCATAAGATCCTCTATGAGACAAGCAAAGAAGATAGAATAATGATTCTCATTCTTATTCTAACATACTGAACATAATATTAATTCAACTAAAAATCATTTCATTTCATATCTATCACCTTGACCCAAATTATGCCATCATCGAATGAAACCAAACAGGAATAGTGTGCAGGAACCAATAAATGTCAACTTTATCATCATCAGCACCAACCCTCCATATCCTGACTATGATGAACACCTAAGAGGATAGTATAGTGGGAATCCAATGGATGAAGAAAAACCTATTGAATACACACATGGAACACCATTAACAAATCGAATCTCACATCCTAAAACCTCCCTGGAGACTGTCACGCCAGATCAATTGGGAGAGGATCGAAGGAATCAAGAGGAAAGAGTAGAGATAAGACCAGCCTCGGGGAACAACCAAAAACCATAATATTATAAGGACCAGAACCCCTTCCACCAAAACCACCACTATGTGAGAGAAACCCCCTGTAACAACACCTTCTTCAACAAAGAACCATTGAAAAATCTTACCACTAGGAAAAAATCAACCGTCCTCATCGAATGAGGACAACCATAGGTCACACATCTAAGATCCATAAAATGTTCACCCAAAAAATAAAAAACCCTCTATAAAAACACCTTCATTAGACCAAAATGGATTCAGTAGTGATAGATCTAAAAGCAATTGTTGCATTACGAATTCAATAGGGGAATGTAGAGAGAGATAATCATAATCAAAGAAACCAAAGAACGGGAAACCAAACTTCAGAACCCAAAAAACCGAACATTGATCCATCATTACGAACATGGATCACCCTAAGATTCATCATAGTTGACTAGAGAAGGGGTATATTATGATGGGGGAGATAAAAATTTTACTCATGAAGAGATTAGGATCCTATGATCTTAAGCATTCTCCCAAAACTAAGATGAAGAAACCATTATGAGCCAAAAATTGAATGATCCATCATAGAAAAGGGAAATGCCCTAAAAAGGGATATGGGGAGAGAAAAAAGGATGGGAGAGGTGAGGAAGAGGCCATAACCATGGTAAATGGTTGGGATCTACTACCACCTGAATGGGAGAATAGGGGACTGGCACTGAGAGAGAAGGGATCTATCCCTCCACACAATGTTATATCACAAATTCCCACAAGTTTTAAGAATATAATTATTCCAACATTTATGATGAATCCCACAATGAAAATAATATTAAGTTCCAATTATTTTTTAATATTTGTGTAAGAAAGGGGTTCATTTAAATACGATGGAAGATAAATATTCTCGGGGCTCCTGGTGTGGCCTTGAACCATGGTTATCTTCCCATGAACAACACCATGCTCTTATTAATCTATTTCCAACTCACATAGGCCACCATAAATGTAATAATTTCTATCCTACATCTAAACTAAACTATATTTCATTTATGTTCAGGATAATTGGGTTGTTCTAGATTAGGTTATGGCCAATTTTTTATATAAGTCTTATAAACTCAAAAACTCTTACACAAATCCCTCTACTTACTCATATGAATCCCTATAGTTACTCATATGGAACCGTTAAATATCTCTCAAACATCAATATTAGAATTATTTAAAGTTTAACCCATTTGGAAAATATCTAGAAAAATAAAAATCTATAGCTTAGAGTATAAAATACTACACTCACTCTCAGCTTCTTGAATCTTCTTCTTTTTAATTCCCTCAACTTCATCCAATATATTTACTTCTCAACCTAGTTAGAAACAAATAAACATATTTTAAATCCTTTATTATATATATATAAGATTCAATATTATAAATTCTCAATGGTACTCACTTCCAATCTATTCAGTTATTCACATATTGACACCATCCTTCTCATTAAGACAGCCAACCTTATTGTGAAAAATACAACCATTCAGATGGTTTCTTAAATATACCCATTTCAATTTGTTATTAATAAACTAAAATCCGTCCATTACAGTATTTTTTCAAGATAATAATTCTTTCAACTCACCCTTGTTGAAAATAAATAGAAATTTTTTTAGGGGTTGAATAAAAACTGTATTTAGAAAACTCCTCCCACACTTCTAATTTTTGTATTAGCTCTGTTAAATTGAGAGAATGATTACCATCACATTTTTTTATTAGCTACTAGCCTCAATTTTATTAATAAAAATTATTAATGGGATTATTCAGTATAGAAACAAGGTCGAGTAACCAAGGTATTCAAATTATTCCATTAAATTATCAGGCAAGATACACAATTATCCTTTTTTCTCATCTTAAGGGTATTATAACTAGATTTTACAAGAATCTATATCCAGAAATAATTTTCAAAAAATTCATTATAATATATAAAGTGGAATAAATATAACTCACCATATATGTTATCATTAACATAAACCAGTATTTTCAGGCTAAAGGAAGATGTTGGAAACCATTATTATAAATATTCTCATGTGATTTTCAACTTGATTTCTAGTAATAACTTTGACATATCTGTTAAAAACATTAGTCCAAACATGAATGGTTTTAAACTCATAAATAAACCTTGGAAAATAATCAATCATTTGATTTTTATTTTAATTGAAAAAATAATCTTATTACTACTGGTTCTTGTATTATATTGTTTCCACCAAGGATGAGTGAATGTGGAGTTATACCTTTTTTAATGAAACTTTTCTATGAAACTTACAGAATATATATTTTGATGAATTTAATAGGTTTTGGAAACTTCTCAAAACCATATAAAATTTCCACCCCTCAAAGATAAACTCAAAATTATTTACCTCAAGGTCGATCTATTAAATAGATAGAATTAAATATATACCAAGTTTAGAGTGCTCTAAAATAAAACAATTCACATATTATCAAATATAGAATTATTATTACATATTTATTCTATCCATTATTTTTGTCCTATTTATATATCCACAATACATTATATCTCCACCTTCAATTATCTATATTGAAAGAACAAAAATGGAACATAAAATATTACGTGAATAAGGTAGACCACTTTGTTCTTTAACGTGAAAATAAAGGTTGATAATTTATTCTCAACTAATTTAATTATTTATTTTCATCATCGAATGTTTTATTCATGATTTAACATTTGTTTTTTAAATCTATATTTACATTAGGATTCATGTAATTATATAATATTTTATCATATTTATGTGGGATATTATTTTTCTAATAAACAATTATGGTACATGCATCATCTGATGAAATATTTATCATATTTAGGAATTATTTTTGTGATTGTAGTGTTGGTTTGAAATTTATAGCAATATTTCAAACCATATATCATTTTACAGACAACTCTAATAATTATTTTGGTTATAATATATTGAAAACCACTCATGAATTTCCCCTTATTCTTGTGGAATTACTTATTTCCCTTTAATAATAATATTTTAATATTTTTATTCAATTTTCATATCCTTTTACAATTCATTCGAAAAAATTAACAACCATTCTTTATGTATATAGTTAAAAATTTTGGGAACTTTCTTATTTATTCTTGAGTGTTCCTTTCACCACACTAGTCCCTTTGTTTTTATCTTGACGGGATCTTCTATTATTGTTTTTATGGCTTCTATTAAAATATATATCCATGGATTATTTTCATGTATCCATGGTGTGACAACTAGAGATTTTATGAGAATTATTCTTTTTAATTTTATTGATGTCTTTTATCGTACACTACACCAAAATTATCTTGTGCTATACACAACACCGTATTAGCTTGCAGTATACACAACACTATTCTTGGCTCGTGTTACACACAATTTCAAGTTCCTTTTTTAGAAATTATTCTATGCAACATTAATTATAGATTTTGATTAATGTATAAATTAAATAAGTTTTGAATTATTTTATACGCAACACCAAAGGGATCTTTCACTACACGCATCCCTGGCTTGGCTTTCATTACAGGCAATTGCGACCTTACTCGACAGCGTGTATAGTACGCAATACCGGGTTTCACTAAACAAAAATATATTGTTATAATATTATTAACTAAATTTTTAATTTTATAACATTATTATTCATCTTACACATTTTATAGAACATCGTGTGAGATCAAAATAAATTTTTTGAGTAAAATAAGTATTTTAAAAAAAATGCAGTTTTGCCCCCTTTTGATTGCGCACCCATTTTAAATCTAGTTTTTCACATGTTTATAAGTTTAATTTGACAAAATAAAATTCTTATTTGGGATCAGAATATAAAAATTTACTTTGGATAAATTTTTCATATTATTTTGAAAACTTTATTATTTTAATGAATAGTAAAAACACTCTATATTTTAATTAAAAACAACTTTTTTGATCGTAATAATTTAAATGGATAAATTATAATATTGAATGGTTTTAAAGTATAAATAGAATATATATTTAACATTTAATATAATTTATTTCATTAGCATTTATTTTACATTGAATTCATAGTTTAAATCATTTCAATCATTTGCAATGTTTTAACTTTTAAAACTCATTTTCTTAACAACATGATTAATTCTAATTTAATTTCTGAAACTTCTGTGACTTGAATTTGAAAAAATGGATTACATATTTGTAATCATTAGGTCCAAATTATGTTAATAAGCTACTTTGTATTTTTAGGCATTGTGAATAGTAACTACGGTAAATTTTATTTACCATAGTTAATGGTAAATCGGGTTATTAAAGGTAAATATAATATTATAAAATTACCATAACACTTGTCTTAATATAATTGGATGATTATATTTTTTCATAAACAATACATGGGTCGAAATGGAATCTAATGGAACCAACTTTTATTTGATTAAGACCTTTTATTTATTTTATTTAAAGGAAACTGAAATATGTCTCACTCAAACTTTAATAATTAGATTATTTTTAATATAAGGTTATACTGAATATAAATTCAATTATAAATACTCATTTGAAAGATAAAAGGTTTTTTATCATGGTAATTGTAGTGTAATATTTAAGAAAAATTTATTTACCTTAATAGCTTATACAATAATGATGTTGAAATTATTTATTTAGTAAAACATAAATAATATAGTGTTTATTAAAATAAAAATACCTATCAAAAAAACCAGAAACATGACTAAACTTTTTTGGTAGAGTATATCAATAACCTAAGAATCCAAGGGTAGATTTGTGGATTATATTTGGAGCCTTATAAAACTGATTAATACATTCATATTATTTTATTTTAAATGATGTCAAAGATGTCACCTTCAAATTTTAATAAATATAAAAATTTAAATGTTGTGAATTTAACATTTTAAATTCTAGTAAAAATATTATTATGGAATTTATTATATTTATATTCATCATATGATTTTATATTTAATTTTTATATGACAAATAATTATATTAAATAATTATACAAAAATGTCGTACTAATTATTTTATTAAGAGATATACCAAATAAATGGTTTTAAAAATATTAAAATAAAAAATATATGAACAAATAAATGTTCCCCATGAATTTTTTTTATGGATATAAAATTTTATGAATCTATTAAATATTTTAGTTCTAACATATCTTTTGTGTGGAGTATATTTAAATTCAAATAAACGAATAGTTTCAAAATTGACCCTATTGTTATTTTATAAAAATTACATAATATAATATTGATTAAAAATAACAAAAATATTTACAAATTATAAATTAAAATTTATATAGTCTAAAATGTCATAAATTATCTAATTATAGACAATTCACAATAGATAAGTAATTATTTATAACAATTTAAAATTTAGAACCTTATTACCTCAAATAAAATTAAATAGATTAAATAAGGATAAATCAAGTTGATAAGGTTTAAAATATATTTCCACCATGTCTAAATTTTATTTTTTGATGATATTACATCCCTATCTCATCTAATATTCAAATATGAGTCATTTTTGGATGTTTTTATGTGGGGTTTTATTTATTATAAATTAATATTTTTGTTGATTCCAAAGGTGCCCCTCTCCTCTCCCTTATAAAAGGTCACCTCCTCCCTCTCCTCTTTAAAAATATTTGAGCCTCAAAGCTCGGCCAACCCCTGACCATTTAGCTTCTCCACTTCCCTGGAAACATTTAGGAGGTTCTGGTCTTCTTAAAAGTCCAACTCTAGTGCCGTAAAAGGAAGCTTAAAAGAGGTGTTTCGAAGAAGAGGTAATCTCTTCTACCGATTCATTGAAGTTTCTATCTTCTTCAACATCATCTTCTTCAGTTGTTTCATTATAATGTAATAACATTATTATCACTAATATACTGATAAGTTATTATAAAAAATAAACAACCCCATTTCACCTTCTATCCATCCTATGGAAAATGAATTCATCGCGCGTGTGTACGTATGGAATACCGTCTCCACGTCGTTGTGTAATCTCTTTTTCCACCACCACCTTACTTGTATGGGTATAATGGTGTAAATAATAAATATATATAGTTAGTATAACATAATAATGATTATGAGATATTATATCATCCACTCCACTCCAATTCAATAATTATGGGAATGATATCATTGCTCGTGCGTGCGTAGGGATTACCGTCTCCACGACGCGATGAGATTCATTCTCCATGTTAACCAATCATGAAGTATTATAAAGTATATATAATGAATAATAACGAAATATATGAAATAATTAAGCTACTTTATTTATGTATATATATATTTGTGTCATCTACTTACTTCCATTCAAGTCACTAAGGAAATGAAAACAACGTTCATGCGTACGTATGGCTTACCGTCTCCATTAATGGTTTATTTCAGTTCATTCATCTATATATTATATATATATATATACTGAATATATATTATATATAAAATATGATTTACATTCTAGATGTATGTAAATAATGATCTAAGTAATAATAATATCAAGAACAATAAGTCCAAACACATACGATAAATAACACGATTTAATAAAAACACTGCTTAACATGGAATTTACAAAAGAACGGGTAATAAAAAGTCATAAGTGAACCATATATGATATCATAAGAATGAATATGATTCTGTAATAATTAAATTACATTATTTAAATCATTATACAGGAGGATCAGATACGTATGAAGAATATCAGACCAAAGGCAAGGGATAACTTTTCCAATCTCGTTTTTATCTAAGATTGTATATTCGTAAGTATTTACTTGGGTTATATTTATCATAGATGTCCCTACTTTCTAAAAATTGTTTCATGTATTTTTAAAGTCCTTTTTACCCATTTTTGACTTTTACTACATGTATGTAAGGAATATTTCTTTTGTTTACCATACGAGGTACTTTTTGACTTTTCTGGAAAAAGTACGAGAAGAATGTTTTTTTAACTTATACAGCACGAACAGATTTTTATGATTTGATATTGCCATATTTTCATGAAGGTTACACTACAAGATTTCATGATTATTTTCAAAAAAATCATTTTCTTTTAAAATTCAATGGAATTGTGTGAAAATAAATTGATTTTGAAAAAGAAATTGTATTTTCCTCATGAATTTGTTTCATGTTTTCTATAAAAACCATTTTCCATATAAGATGACATTATTTAATATGTGTATGTTTCAAATATAATGTCTCTATGGTTTACATGGTTTCACTTTTCTTATGATGAAATGATAACCATTTGTTTTATATGGAGTATGTTATGGTGGAATGATGTTTATGAATTTTATTTTAATCTTTGGGTTATGATGAATGATTTATGTTTATGTTGTGGAACACATAAGAATGATTTTAATATGAGATGGGTGAGACCTATATCTCCCTCCAATGAATTGCGTAAATATTTATATCTCATGACACTACTGGAATTTGGGTTTTTCCCAATGGCAGTATACCAACAGTTCAATTAAACCGTTTGTATACTCAGCCTTTGCCAACGGTTTACTGAAACCATTGGCAGAAGGCATTCTAGTGACCCATTTCCCAACGGTTCTATAGAACCATTGGGAAAGGGGTGCTAAACTTATCCCTTTCCCAACGGTTTATTGAAACCGTTGGGAAAGGTTGCCTTTGCCAATGGTTTTTACAAACCGTTGGCAAAGGTTTTGTCCAAATAGCAACACCGATCTGCTCTCCCTCATTCGAGACAGAGCCCTAATTATCCTCTGCTCCCGTGCTCTCGTGAACCCCCCATCCGAACATCATCGACCCCCGTCCGAATAGGTACACCACCCATCCGAACAGGTAAAAATTGATCTCAATCAAGTTGTTGTAGTTGTTTTAATGAATTGATTTTTCCATTAATTAAAACATAAACACTATGGTTCCATTTTTATAGAAGCTTACATGCCAATGGTGGACAATTTTATATTGCATATAGATTCTATTATTTTTAGATTTCTTCTCTTATGGATATGTGTTGGTTTTCCACATGGAATGCCTTGACTATCTACTTAGAATGATATGGGTTTCTTTTGGAAATTTCTAATGGAAATTACATGATCCTATAAACATTTTGATGAATTTTCCTAACCTAGATGGATTGTCTGATGTTTCTCTAATGATTAAGGACGGAATGTTTGGAGGACATCACAAGTCCTGACTGGTTGATCCTAGAAGCAATTTCATGATAATGGATGTAATGCCTATAGGGAATCTCTTGATTTTGGTGATCTTCTCCATTTTCATCAAAAGACATGTTTGACACACTGGGAGGGAAACTCTAGAGTCAGTGTGACATGTCTTGAAGGGTGATTTATGTCCATAGTGACATGATTTGAGGACATCACATGACCTAGTTGGTGTGCCTGGAGGGTGTTAAGGGAGCCATCTAACATTCCTGACATTTAATATGAGACTAAGATAATATGTATTGATTCCCCTATATAGAAGGAGATACATATCTATTGGAAAACATGTAGTCTGTATGGTGAGAATTAAAGGCTTTTCATTACAAGGGTGGCATATTCATGGGTGCCATCTGATTTTATTTGACATGTCAAGGGGACATCAAATGATCAAAATAGGTTTCCAATGGAACGTATTGTGAACATGATGAAATTTCATAGTGCAATAAAATTTCATAGGTGATGCATGTTATGAACATTAGGGTCAACATATATTTCCTTCACCTTAGTCTCCCATATTTTAGTATTTCATCCATCCTTTTATCCCAAATTCCATAGATTTATAGATTATTTTATTATATTATGTCTCAAATTATCTAAAATATTTGTTTGATGTTCTTCACGTGACCTATCATAATTCCTTCTCATAATCTATAGTGATCCTGGGAAGATCCCATGCATGATTCATGATCACTCAAATTATTCTGCAGATCATACATAATGGAAGCCTTACAGGATGTGAGATGATTATATCTATGAAATCTACACAGGTACCTGGTGAGGAAGTGCATATTAATTCAAAAAGGTAAATTGCATATGAAGATACCCTACTAATATGGTTATGGGATGAGGCATGCTCTGATGTGATAACACATTAAGTTCTTGTTGGTTTTACATTTTGTCAATAACACATTAGTATGTTTTTTTCACATGTGTAGTTGATACCATGATTATTTTCTTCCTTTATCGTTTACATAAATGTATTTTCTATTAAAGTTCAATCCTATTGAATTTTTTATGACAAAATGACTTATATGAATTCTTTTTACAGAATGGACAGAAGTTGGATGTATGAAACCGATCATATCTCAAGCGATTTTCAAAACAATTTGGAGAGCTTTATAGATTTTGCATTTCACAATGCTTTAGATAGTTGTCGCATACACTGCCCAAGTTCCAATTGTGTTGGTAGACCTTGGTTGAGTAGTGAAGAAGTCAGCTACCACATAACCAAAAATTGTTTTCAAGCAAACTACTTTGTGTGGTATCACAATGGGGAGAAAATGAAATCTCAAATTGGTGATGATCGAAATGAAAGGACAGGAATGGAGAATTTGTTAGATGATTGGTTTCCATTTATTTTTCATCATGAAAAAGAAAGGATTTCGACTCAAGAAGACATCGATATGAGGACAACTGATGCATCTAGTGAAAATGATGATATTGATAGGGTGAAAAAATTGAATGATGCTTCCACGACTCCAGTATATCGACAATGCGATAAAATGAAAAAGATGGAATTTTTAATCCGATTATTTCATGGAAAAACAATGTATGGGATTTCTAATACAGCAATCGATTACATTCTTACCCTCTTGAAGGAATTACTTCCAGATTATGCAGATATTCCCTCAAACCACTATATGGCATGGAATTTAGTTGAAGAACTTGGATTGTCCAAAAACAAAATTCTTGCTTGCCCGAAAGATTGCAGTTTATTCTGGGAAGAAACCGCTGAATGAAATGAATGTATAAAATGTGGCACATCCCGCTGGAAGTCAAAATCTTATGGAACACCATCCCGCGTTCCACAGAAAGTAATGTAGCACTTTCCATTGATCCCCAGACTCCAGAATCTTTTTATGTCTGATGACATATCAATAAAAATGAGATGGCATGATACCGAGAGAATGAATACTAATGATGAGTTGGTTCATCCTGGAGATGGATTTTCATGGCAGAGATTTGATGCTCGACATCCTGATTTTTCAGCTGACGTGCGTAATGTGAGGCTGGGACTTTCATGTGACGGTTTTAATCCATTTGGGCAGATGCTTAGTTCGCACAGCACATGGCCAGTTTTTATACACATTTATAATCTTCCCCCATGGTTGTGTATGAAAAAATATTTCACTTTCATGAGTGTACTCATATCTGGTCCTTCTGATCCCGGCATTGATATTGATGTATACATGCAACCTTTAATAAAAGAGTTGAAACTTCTTTGGGATGTGGGTGTGCACACATACGATGCATGTTCAAAAGACATATTTCAGATGCATGCTGCGCTTATGTGGATGATCAATGATTTTCCGGCTTATGCAATGATGTCTGCATAGAGCACGAAGGGAAAACTGTCATGTCCAGTTTGTATGAAGGATACACGATCCAGAAGACTGAAACATCTTTGTAGTTTCAGTTTTATGGGACATCGACGATTTTTGCCAAAGGATCATCCATATAGAATGAATCGTCGAAGATTTGATAATAATATAGAGACCGATGATCCACCTCAGCGTATGTCTAGAACTGATGTGCTTAATGAATTGAAAGATTTCAGTTTTTCGTTCAGGAAGGGTCAAATTAAATCTGGAAAGAGAAGGAATGTTTCCACAGAAACCTGTTACAATTGGAGGAAGAGGAGTATCTTTTTTGATTTTCCTTATTGGTCAACCAATTTTCTATGTCATTGCTTAGACGTAATTCATATTGAAAAGAATATATGTGAAATGTTTCTTTCAGTGCTTCTAAATGTCAAGGGGAAGACAAAAGATGATTTACTATCTCGACGTGACTTGGTGGATTGGGGCATCAGACCAGAATTGCATCCAATGCGTATCAGTGAAAATAAATGGCAACTTCCATGTGCTTCTTTTGTGATGAAACCTATTGAAAAAACAAATTCTGGAAGTATTATAGACTATTAGAGTTCCTGATGGCTATTCAAGCAACATATCTAAACGGGTCAACAGAAGAGAGTTGAAGCTAAAATCTTTGAAGACTCGTGATTATCATGTTCTACTGCATGAATTGCTTCCAATAGCAATTCGTCATCTTTTTTCCAATAATGTAAGGGTGGGTGTTATTCGGTTGTGCCATTTGTTTAGAGATCTTTGTGCTAAGAAGTTGTCCAAGTCTTTCTTACAAAAAATGTTGACAAATGCCCCATTAATTTTGTGTTAGTTGGAGAAAATATTTCCCCCATCATTTTTCACATGCATGCTGCATCTGACTGTCCATATTCCAACTGAAATACTTCTCAGAGGACCTGTTTTTCTTTTCGTTGGATGTATCCAACTGAAAGAAATATGTTCACATTAAAGTCTTATGTTCGAAACAAGAATCATCCTGAAGGTTCTATCGTGAACGGTTACTTATCTCAAGAATGTATGTATTTCTGTTCGATGTATTTGTCTGATCTTACTAAAAGAATGAACAGACCAATGAGAAATGAAGAAGAACAATATGAGAAAATTGAACCCAGTTTTCCATCACTTCCTCAAATAGGAGGAATTCCTGGATCATATACATTGAAGACATTAATCCATGAAGAGCGGGAGATGGCACATCGCATAGTTTTGTTCAACTGTGATTTGTTCGATGACTATATCAGGTAACAAAATTGAATATGTATATCTTACATATATATCTATTAAACTATTGATATTTTTTTATCTACAAGGAACATAAAACAATGATAAATAGGAAGCATTGTTCTTTATCTTTGAGAAGGAGAGAGACTTTGTAGAGCAAAGAGTTTTCTGCTTGGTTAAAATTGAAGGTAAAAATATTACTGTTTAAATTAATGATTTCAATATTTACTTAAGTTTAACTGTCATTTATATTGCAGGTATTGAGTTTGTCTGCTGACTCTGTCTCTGAGGAAACGTTTGGTCCTAATACCGTGGTTCGTGACAGTAAATCAATTGTTATCAATGGGTACAGATTTATTGTCACTGAACGATCCAAAAACATGAGAACACAACATGATGGTATTATGGTTACTGCCACAACATATTGTTATTCTAGTGCATCAGATAGTAGACCGCGACTTGAAAATGTGGGTTATTATGGAGTCGTTGAGAAAATAATAATATTGGATTATTACTCTCATGGACGAGTCACAATGATGAAATGCCATTGGTTTGATTCGATGACGAGACATGGCACATTTATAGATGATTGTGGATTTTGAGTAATTAATATAACCCTCACTCTTGCTACCGAAGAAACATATGTGTTGGCATCAATGGATAAACATGTTTTTTATGTCAAAGATCAACTTTAACCTGAATTTGGTGTCATAGTTGAAGTAATTCCAAGACATATTTTTGATGATGTTGTTGATGGAATTGACACTGTCCCTATTGCCATTGGAACCAATCCATTTATTTCTTTGGATGACTCCAATAGCACAATTATCAGAGTTGATTGTGAGCCTGAAGTTGTGGTTGGAAATATACAGAATCATTCATCCATGTTCTCAATTCATTTGGTTTACCTCGAGTTGGGTTGTTAAGGTTGGTAATATTCATATTTATTTAGTATTGATCACAAATATGTTTTATCTGACATGACCGTTATGTAAATTTTCAATGTTTATTGGTTGCTGTTTTATTATAATTGCATTTTCTAATTTTGAATTGAACTGTATTCAAACCAAATCAAACAATATTTCTAACTTGGTGAACATTACAACTTGTATGATTTATTAAATTCATTCATGCTCTTCTAAAACAATTGATAGCTAAATTACCAATGAATCCCCTCATTCCCTCATATATTTAGTTTTTTGGATTACACATTAATTTCCTTTTTCTAATTAATTACATATTTGTTTTCAAATGCAGGAAATGCAGCCAATTGAAGAGAGATGAAGAAAAAAAATGGCAGAGAACAATTGTCGGATGGAGGAGCTGGGCATTCCAACATTAGTTCCTACAGTGAGTAAATTATTTCAAATATATATATATATATATACAGAATATATAATGTCATGTGATTAATTTTTTTGTAAACTTTTTTGTAGGATCCACCATTACGTCGACAGTTACTCGACGAGGAGCCTAGTACTGGTCCTAGTACTCAGGCCAGTGGTACAAGGAGGGTTCGTACCAGAGGTGGACGTAGAGTTGCACGTGCCCGATTAGACCCTGCCCCTCCCACTGACATTTCAGCCTTCCCACATCTTGATCCCGGTGTGTCGTTAGGGACACACGGGGTATTTAGGCCTCCCATGTTTTCGCTACATTTTGCATCTTTTGCCCCATCATTTTCACATCCCATGATGATTTCCACTCCCCAGTCAGCATCAGGTCATACAGCTATTCCATCTTCTTTTCCTTCTACTTCTGTCTCTCCGAGCTTTTATATTCCATCGTCTTCGACTCATGTTCCACCAGAGGGTGTTCCATCAGGTTTTGTGGATCCGGCGCCACTCATTGATCAGACTAGCGCAGGTATATTTATAAAACCCTAACAAATTTTTATAGAAATATTTATTTTCATTATAACATGTTTTGATAAAATATTTGTTTTTCATTCATGACAGATACATCTACTGATAGGAGGTGGGGGTGGGGCCGTACACGCATGCGTTCGGTGTGGAACCATCGCACACAGGTTATGGTGGAATATAATGAAGACAATCAGATGGTTGAGAAAACAGGGCAGCAATGTCGGAGTTTTCTGGCAACGCTTGCCAAATACTCCGACATCATTCCCGTCAGCCCGCTGTCGTGGAGACATTTGCCACATGAGGTCAGAGATAGATCTTGGGCAGAGATATGGGTAAAAAAATCTGTTGTATTTAATGCCATGGATTATTTTTGTATTTATATGAATTAATATTTTGATTTCAGCTTTAATTTAATTTTCCTGATGGTGAGGGTGCACGACTGAAACATCTAACGGATTTAGGCGAGCTTTGGAGAGCCTAAAAGCATGAGCTGTATATTGGCGGGTGTGCTAGAGTTTGGCACTGAGTAAGAGGCGGTACCAGTCGTGGATGATTGTCCTATAGAGGAGTATCGTCAGATGATTACTCATTGGACGAGTACCCAGTTTAAGGTATGAATTACATTTGAGGTATTTAAATAATAACTTTCATGTTTTGCATTAATATTATCCTTTTCATTATCGAATTTTATTTAGGAATCATCTGGAAAAAATAAAAAAACATTGATTCAAAAAAATACCTCCATACACTAGGACGCACGACGATGTCGGATCATGAGAGGCAGCAGGTATGACAATTGTTTATAAGTTTTCTTTACGACTTACATTTTATTTTATTTCCTCAATTATTTAATCATTTTCTAAAGTTTTTATATAACTTTTGTTTTCAATGTCATTGTAGAGGCAAGTACAAAATATTGAAGGACATGTGCCTCGAGCAAAACTTTTTTGCTCGAGTAGACGAAAAAAGGATGGAAGTGCTGTCAACGAAGCGACTCAGCAGCAGATTGTAAGTTTTAATCTGTTGATTTTATATTTTAATATCTATTTTGTAACTTAATAATATATTTATATTTGTAACAGGATGCTTTAGAGGCCCTCGATGCCCAAGAAGCAGAAAATTTTGGCCATCTGATCACTTACATCAGGTGTTGGGATAGGATCATTCTGGAAGAGTACGCTGCCGACCTAGGATAGCCCCGACGAGGTATTGGCCTTCCTCAGGTATGATTTGTAGTGCCACCGAGCTGCAGCAAGTTAGGGCACAGTCATAACAGGCTGAGAAAAGGGCCACAGAGACGGCAGAACAGTCTGCTAGGGAAAACAGTGCATTTATGAAATTTATTGAAGTTCTACGTCGAACACTTCCAGCAGAGGCCAGCCCAGCGATTGATGAATACATGTCGTCGATACATTCTATATATGGTGCACCAGGTGGCAGTTCCAGTGGTGTTCAGGCCGATGTCCAGCTTGAAGATGATGATGGTGACGAATCTGATGCAGAAGAGGAGGGAGATAAGGAGGGCGAGGAGGAGGGCGAAGGCAAGGAGGAGGGCGCTGTGGAGGGTGAGGATGATGAGGAGGACGATGAAGAGGGTGATGATGATGATGATGATGGTGATGGTGATGCTGATGTGGGACATATTGATCCGTTACATTTTTTACTTATATCTCTGAGATTTGATGTTTATTCTATTCTAGATGTTGGTTTTATCTAGACTCGTAGTATAGTATTGGAGTTGAGTTATTTTTATATATTGTCTGTTTTTATGGATGTTGTTGTCTTTTAGTGGTTGTGTGTTTGAGAACTCCCTGGACAACCCCCCTCATTCTTGGACCCTGGACAACCCCCCTCCCCCTTGGACCCCGAACACCCCCCAAACACCCCCCGAACAGCCCCGCGGATATCCCCTGGACAGCCCCCCGTACAGCCCTCCACCCTCCACCCTAGACCCCAGATAGCCCCCCGGACAGCCCCCTGGAAAACCCCCCCACCCTCCCCCTTGGACCCCGGACAACCCCCCAAACACCCCCCGGACAGCCCCCCGGACAGCCCCCTGAACAACCCCGGACAACCCCCTGAACAACCCATGAACAACCCCTAAAAAACCCTTGAACAACCCCCTGAACAACCCCCAGACATCCCCCTGAACAACCCCTGACAGCCCCCTGAACAACCCCCAAACACCCCCCGAACAGACCCCACACAGCCCCCCCACCCTCCTCCTTGGTCCCCGGACAACCCCCCGGACACCCACCGGACAGCCCCCCCGGACAGCCCCCCGGACAGCCCCTCCACCTTCCTTAATTTCATTTGCTCTGAAATGTTTCATAGCATGATCAACTAAAATCTAATCCATACTAAATATGATATAAAAATATTCTATATGAATTACCATAAGATTTTAAGTGAAAACAAAAAGTAACATATGAAAAACTGACCAAACACATTCGAAATGTGTTGATGCCTTAGGACAACGATCCATGGGTCATATGTGACGTGTACAAATCAACCCAGCCACAATCAGACGTGCGGTGTGGCCAGAACAACTCAAAGTGTATGTCTTTTGTTTCAAAAGGACATCATTTTAAGTGAAAAACATCAACTGGCATACGGAAAACCAAACAAAAGCATTCGAATTGTGTTGATACTTTAAGACAACGATCCATGGGTCATTTGAGACGTATACGATACAACCCCGCCTAAATCTGAGATGCGGTGTGGTCGGGACCAATCTAAGTGATTTTCTTTTGTTTAAAATGGACAGTATTTTAAGTACATACGGAAAACCAACAAAACGCATTCTGTTTCTGTTGAAACTTTAGGAGAACGATCCATGTATCATATGTGACGTGTACGAGTCAACGCCACCTCAATCCGAGGCGCGGTGTGACTGACACCACTCAAAGTGTCTCTATTTTGTTTAAAATGGACTTCATTTTTAGTGAAAACAACAAATGACATACGGAAAACTGACCAAACGGATTCTGATTGTGTTGATACTTTAGCACAATGATCCATGGGTCATATGTGACGTGTACTAGTCAACCCCACCTCAATCCGAGGTGTGGTGTGGCCGGCACAACTCCAATTGTATGGCTTTTGTTTCAAAAGGACATCATTTTAAGTGAAAAACATGAAATGGCATACGGAAAACCGACCAAACGCATTCGGTTTCTGTTGAAACTTTAGGAGAATGATCCATCGGTCATATGTGACGTGTCCGAGTCAACTCTACCTCAATCCGAGGCGCGGTGTAGCCGAAACCACTCAAAGTGTCTCTATTTTGTTACAAATGGACTTCATTTTAGTGAAAACAACAAATGACATACGGAAAACCAACCGAATGGATTCTGATTGTGTTGATACTTTAGCACAATTATCCATGGGTCATATGTGACGTATACGAGTCAACCCCGCCTCAATCAGAGGCACGGTGTGGCTGGCACAACTCAAAGTGTATGTCTTTTGTTTCAAAAGGACGTCATTTTAAGTGAAAAACATCAACTGGCATACGGAAAACTAGCCAAATGCATTTGGATTGTGTTGATACTTTAGGAAAATGATCCATGGTTCATTTGAGACGTGTACGAGTCATCCCCGCCTAAATCCGAGATGCGGTGTGGCCGTTACAACTCTAATTGTGTCTCTTTTGTTTCAAACGGACAAGATTATAAGTGAAATAAAAAACTGGCAGACGAAAAACTGACCAAATGCATTCAGAATCTCTTGAAATTTTAGTACAACGATCTATGTGTCATCTGTGACGTGTACGAGCCAACCTGGGCTCAATCCGAGTCACGGTGTGGTCGAGACCACTCTAAGTGACTTTCTTTTGTTTAAAATGGACAGTATTTTAAGTACATACGGAAAACCGACCAAACGCATTCGGTTTCTGTTGAAACTTTAGGAGAACGATCCATGGGTCATATGTGACGTGTACGAGTAAACGCCACCTCAATCTGAGGCGTGGTGTGGCCGACACCACTCAAAATGTCTCTATTTTGTTTAAAATGGACTTCATTTTTAGTGAAAACAAAAAATGACATACGGAAAACCGACCGAACGGATTTTGATTGTGTTGATACATTAGCACAATGATCAATGGGTCATATGTGATGAGTACGAGTCAACCCCGCCTCAATATGAGGCGCAGTGTGGCCGGCACAACTCAAAGTGTATGTCTTTTGTTTCAAAAGGACGCCATTTTAATTGAAAAACATCAACTGGCATACGGAAAACCGGCCAAACGCATTCGGATTGTGTTGATACTTTAGGACAATGATACATGGTTCATTCGAGACGTGTACGAGTCAACCCCGCCTAAATTCGAGACGCGGTGTGGCCGGTACCACTCTAAATGTGTCTCTTTTGTTTAAAACAGAAAAGATTATAAGTGAAATAAACAACTGACAGACAAAAAACCGACCAAACGCATTCGGAATCTGTTGAAATTTTAGGACAACGATCCATGGGTCATATGTGACGTGTACGAGCCAACTCGGGCTCAATCCGAGTCACGATGTGGTCAGGACCACTCTAAGTGAGTTTCTTTTGTTCAAAATGGACAGTATTTTAAGTACATAAGGAAAACCAACCAAACGCATTCGGTTTCTGTTGGAACTTTAGGAGAACGATCCATGGGTCATATGTGACGTGTACGAGTCAACGCCACCTCAATCCGAGGCGCGGTGTGGCTGACACCACTCAAAGTGTCTCTATTTTGTTTAAAATGGACTTCATTTTTAGTGAAAACAACAAATGACATACGGAAAACTGACCGAACAGATTCTGATTATGTTGATACTTTAGCACAATTATCCATGGGTCATATGTGACGTGTACAAGTCAACCCCGCCTCAATTCGAGGCACGGTGTGGCCGGCACAACTCAAAGTGTATGTCTTTTGTTTCAAAAGGACGTCATTTTAAGTGAAAAACATCAACTAACATACGGAAAACCGACCAAACGCATTCGGATTGTGTTGATACATTAGGACAAAGATTCATGGGTCATTTGAGACGTGTACTAGTCAACCCCGTCTAAATACGAAACGTGATGTGGCCGGTCCCACTCTAACTGCGCCTCTATTGTTTAGAAGGGACAAGATTATAATTGCAATAAACATTTGACATACGAAAAACCGACCAAACGCATTCGGAATCTGTTGAAATTTTATGACAACGATCCATGGGTCATATGTTACGTGTACGAGTCAATCGCGCCTCAATCCGAGTCACGGTTTGGCCGAGACCACTCTATGTGTATCCATTTTCTTTAAAATGGACTACATTTTAAATACATACGGAAAACCAACCAAACGCATTCTGATTGTGTTTATATTTTAGCGCAACAATGCATGGGTCATGTGTGATGTGTACGAGTCAATCCCGCGTCAATCCGAGGCGCGGTGTGGCCGGTACCATTCAAAGTGTCTCTATTTTATTTAAAAAACACTTCATTTTAAGTGAAAACAACAACTGGCATACGGAAAACTGACCAAACGATTTCAGAATATGTTGATACTTTAGGAAAACGATCAATGAGTCATTTGTGACGTGTACGAGTTAACCTCGCCTCAATCCGAGGCACGGTGTGACCGGTATCATTCTAGGTGTATGTATTTTGTTTAAAATGTATATGATTTCGAGTAAAAATATATGGTGTACAAAAAACCAATCAAATTATGAATTGAATTACAGATTCCACATATGATTGTCATCTAAATTTTAAATTGAATTCTAAATGAATTATGTATGTTTATAATTATGTTATGAACTCTAATTTAATTATGGGTGAGTATATTTCCATGATGCATTATATGTGTTGGTTGGTTGGTTTGCATTATTTAAATGTTTTGGTTTGTTCTCTATATGCATGCATTGTATATGTGTTACAGTTACAATAATTGGATTGAAAATTGAATTGAAAATGAAAATTGATTTGAAAATGAGCCCAAAATAGACCTGCTGTGCCAAAATGAGCCCAAACTAGACCTGCTGTGCAAATTGCAGGCTGCTGCACAATTTGCACAGCAAAGCCTATGCCAACGGTTTCAAACCGTTGGCATAGCCCATATGGAGCTGTTTTTACCAACGATTCATTAAACTATTGGTAAAAACAGACTATCCCAACGGTTCAAACCGTTGGGATAGCTTTTGGAATTGGTGTTTTTACCAACGGTTTTCAAACCATTGGTAAAGAAAATATTCATGGGATTTCCCAGTGGTCCAAACCGTTGGGAAAGGCTTTTCCCAATGGTTTGGAACAACCGTTGGGGTAGGTTGATTTTTTTTTACCTATCCCAACGGTTCCTTGTAAACCGTTGGGAAAAGCCATTCCCAACGGCTTACTTCCCCACGGTTGGCAGAACCGTTGGTATAACATATACCAACGGTTCTGCAGCCTTTCCCTACAGTTTAGCACCGTTGGGAAAGGTTGGATTTCCAGTAGTGTGAGATAGACATGTCTGGAATGGTAAGTTAATCTGGTTCAGTGTTACAGGACTGGAACGATGAGTGAACTCGATTTAGAAAGGGACTTTTTCCACTAAGATGATCTTGGCAGCAATGCATTGGCTGCTGTGGAAATCAGATCATGTGATTATTGGTTTTCCACAATTAAATGTTTTATTCCCATGCTATTTTATTATGATTAACGATGCATTATGATCTATGCCTTACGTACTACCATGTTTTATGTCATTTCACATGATTTTGATGTTTAAACATTATGTTCATGTTTTTATGTTCAAATTTATATCGTTTTTTTATTTTCTCCATGCTTACCCTTACTGAGAATTTGAGCTCACACTTTCTATGATTTATTTTCCCCAGGATATAAATAAAGGTTTTCGGTAAGAAAAAAAAGGGGAATATCATTATGGGAGATTGTGAAGATCTTTCACCATGATTAGAAGATTATATTCCAAGTTTCCAAAGACAATAGACAATTACGGTATTTGTGTGTCTGTTTTTGTTATGTATTAAGTATTCTGAAAAAGTAATGTAATTTCCATGTACGTCAAGCTGGGGTCTCTACAGTTGTTATCAGGGGAAAGGTTTACTTAACCTTTGGAAACTAGGATGTGAAAAATTTAGTGAGATCCCTAGAAGATATTTTTAAGGTATGTATTGGGATGTCCCTAAGGTTTAGTATAACTATAGGTTACAATCCAAGAATTATGTTGATGATCATGAATAACCTAGGATAAACCTAAGGTGTCATTGATTAAAGATTGTGTGATTAGTTATACTTTTTATGATTATGTGGTTCCTCATTATTTTAACTATTTCTTACCCCATGGTTTTTGGTTTTAGTCAATGGAGGGAATCAGACGGAATTGGGTCAACATTGAGTCCAATGGAAAAATTGGTGACTATGTGCAATTAAATTACGTAATTCCACGAAATAATGATATTGTGATTATGCCGAATCAGTCATCACGATATATGATTAACAAGGTGAACATTAGTGGTATTCCTAATTCATCAAATAAGAGGAAGATGTACTTTTATGCATGTTCACATGGTGAGGAGCATAGCGAAAGGAAGATTGAGATTTCTAAAGAAGGGAAGAAGAACCTTGATGAATACATCAAATGGAGAGGAAGATGTTATCTATGTGGGGAGAAGGTTCATAGTGTGACAGACTATTATGGAGTTCAATTTCTTATCTATGGAGAATATGGGCATTAACAAAATCAATGCACTGACCTAAGAAGTTACTTCTAAATAAAGTAATGACTTATTCCACAACAATCATTGAAGAGGTTGGATTGATGTGTTTATGTATTGGTATTCAGGAATAATTTTTTTGAGGTACTTTTATGGTATATTGGAATATTTATGTATTTGTGTATTATGGTTTTCAATAATTTTATGGTATCGATAACCATGAAAAGTGATTGAAATTTTTTTGGAAATCAAATGAAATTCACATAATGAATGGATAGGGGGAAAAATATGTGTGATAGTATTCATGAGCTCATGACTAATATAAGGATAGAGAGATATCATGGTTTGAGTATATAGAAATTTATGGATTTTGGTATGTGGAAAGAGTTAACTTTTGACAGCATTCATGTATTTTCTAAGGTTCAATGGGTATTCATTTTTCTATAGAATACATGACTAAGGTATTCACATGTTTGGAATGTGACCAACAAGATATATCATATGAAAAATGATGGTATTCACATGCTTGATAGGTGACATTTCCAATAATCATTTTCTTTATACTATGAGATTTGACAGATGTATTTTGGATAAGTCTAAAGATTTGAATGGATTATGTTGGACATAAGTTATTATTGCTTAAGGCTAGAGATTTTTTCGATATTATTGATGGAATTCTATAATAATGTGGTTTTAGAAAAAGGACAACCTGTAGGATGGGCAACAACCCATCACATCAGACAAGGTTGTGGAAATTAAACCCACAACTGAAGTGCGACAGGCCTTTATCACCTACCACTAGCCTACAGAATGTCCCTAGTTAGTAGAAACTAGTTTTATTTTATTAAGAGGAATGATAGATGAATATAAGTCCATTTATGGAATAATATACGAATAAACTCACCATAGAAGGACTTATGTATATTTGATAACTTTTTCTAACCATTTGTTTGAGACAGATGGAATGGCCCATCATTCTATCACATGATCTTGTAAAACATCAAGAATGACAAATTAAACTTCATTTCATTAAGTGATGAAGTAAAAATTGTTCAAGGCATGAAAAACTGTGAGATTGTACCAAAATAAAGTAAGTATTTCTACTAATTAAAATTCTTCAACTTCAGGGAAATGATCTTGAAAACAAAATATATTGTCCTAGTGTCCTCATTCAAATGAATAATATGGTACCTTAGATCATCACAAATTTATGGCTTTGTGATAGTTGGATTTCTCATAGCCATGTTCTCTACCACTCTACATCAGAACTTGATGGTTATGTTTCTTTTCCATATCCATATTTTCACCTATGTTCTACTATGAGAAAACCTAGTGATGAGTTAATTTGGGTAACTGATATATTCCATACTTCAATTTTTAAAATTTAGTTTTTATATTCCTTTTTATGATGTGGGTTTCTATGAAAGAAACTTTCAAGAAGTAAACCATTTATAACCACGATGAATTTTGAGGGAGAAATTCATTTTAAGTGGGGTAGAATGTAACACCCTGAGATTTTATAAGAATTATTCTTTTTTAATTTCATTTATGTCTTGTGATGTACACTAGACAAAAATTATCTTGCGCTATACGCAACACCGTATTAACTTGCAGTATACGCAACACTATTCTTGGCTAGTGTTATACACAATTTCAAGATCGTTTTGAAGAAATTGTTATACGCAACATTAAGTATGGATTTTGATTAATGTATAAATGAAATTAGTTTTTAATTATGTTATAAGCAACACCAAATGGAGCTTGCACTACACTTATCTCTGGCTTCACTTGCATTACACGCAATTGCGACCTTCCTCAATAGCGTGCGTAGCACTCAATACCGGGTTGCACTAAACAACGCTATATTGTTATAATATTATAATGAACTAGCTGTTATAAGTATTATTAACTAAATTTTTAATGTTATAACATTATTATTAATCTTACACATTTTCTAGAATATCGTTTGAGAACAAAATGAATTTTCCACGTAAAATAAGTATTTTTCAAAAAAATTCAGTTTTCCCCCTTTTGATTGTTTACCCTCATTAAATCTAGTTTTTCACATGTTTATAAGTTCAATTTGACAAAATAAAATTTTTATTTGGGATCAGGATAAAAAATTTACTTTGGATAAATTTTTCATATTATTCTGATAACTTTCATATTTTAATGAATAGTAAAAACACACTATATTTTAATTAGAAACAACTTTTTTCATCGTAATATTTTATATGGATAAATTATAATATTTAATGGTTTTAATGTATAAATAGAATATATTTTTACCATTTAATATAATTTATGTCATTAGCATTGATTTTACATTGAATTCATAGTTTAAATCATTTCAATCTTTTGCAATGTTTTAACTTTTAAAACTCATTTTCTTAACAACAAGATTAATTTTAATTTAATTTCTACAACTTCTGTGATTTGAATTTGAAAAAATGGATTCCATATTTTGAATCAGTAGGTCCAAATTATGATAATAAGATATTTTTTATTTTTAGACATTATGAATAGTGACTACGGTAAATTTTATTTACCATAGTTAAAGGTAAATTGGGTAATTAAAGGTAAATATAATATTATAAAATTACCCTAACACTACTATTAATATAATTGGATGATTATATTTAGCCCTAAATCATAAATTAATCGAAATGGAATCTAATAGAACCCACTTTTATTTTATTAAGACCTTTTATTTATTTTATTTAAACGAAATTGAAATATGTATCACTCAAAATTTAATAGTTAGATTATTTTTAATATAAGGTTATACAAAATATAAACTCAATTATAAAAACTCATTTGAAAGATAAAATGGGTTTCTTTATCATGGTAATTTATTTCTAATTTTTAATAAAATTTTAATTACCTTAACATCCTATACATTAATGAAGTAGAAATTATTTATTTAGTGAAAAATGAATAATATAGTTTTTATGAAAATCACAATATCTATCAAAAGAACCAGAAACACGACCAAAAATTATTGGTCGAGTATATTTACACTCTAAGCATCCTAGGGTCTATTTTTGGACCATTTTGTGCCTTATAAAACCGATTGAGACATTTATATTATTTTATTTTAAATGATGTCAAAAATTTCACCTTCAAAATTTAATAAATATAACAATTTAAATGTTGTGATTTGAAGATGATATATTTGAGTAAAAATATTATTATGAAACGTATTATATTAATATTCATCATAGGATTTATTTTTTAATTTTTATGCAACAAATAAGTATATTAAATAATTATACAAACATGTTGTACTAATTATTTTATTAAGAGATGTACCAAATAAATGGTTTTAAAAATATTAAAATAAATAATATATTTACAAATTAATGTTCCCCATGAATTGTTTTTATGGATATGACATGTTAGGAATCTATTAAATATTTTTGTTTGAAACATATCTTCTGTGTGGATTTTATTTAAATTCTAATTAATGAATAGTGTCAAAAATGACACTATTGTTATTTTATAAAAATAAAATAATAAAATAATGATTAAATATAAAAAAAATATAAATGTATAAATTTAAATTTATATTGCCTAAAATGTCAAATATTGTCCAATTATGGACAATTTAAAAAACATAACTAATTATTTATAACAATTTAAAATTTAGAACATTATTACCACAAATAAAATTAAATAGTTTAAATAAGGATAAATCATGTTGATAAGGTTTAAAATAAATTTCCAACATGTATAAATGTTTTTGTTTGATGATATTACAACAATATCTCATCTAATATTCGAATATAAGTAATTTTTTGAGGTTTTTATGTGGGTTTTGATTTATTATAAATTAATATTTTTGAGGTTTCCAAAGGTGCCCCTCTCGTCTCCCTTATAAAAGGGCACCTCCTCCCTCCACTCTTTACAGAACATTGAGCCTTCATGCTCGGCCAACCCCTGACCATTTATCTTCTTCACTACACTAGAAATATTCTGGAGTTTTTTTCTTCTTAAAAGTCAAAATCTATTGCCTTAAGAGGAAGTTTAAACGAGGTGCGTCGAAGAAGAGGTAATCTCTTCTACTGATTCATTCAAGTTTCTATCTTCTTCGACTTCTTCTTCTTTAATTGTTTCATTGTAAAGTAATAACATCAGTATCACTAATATACTGATATGTTATTATAAATATTAACCAACCCCATTTAACCATATATCCATCATATGGAAAAAGAAATCACGGCGTGTGCGTACATACAGAATATCGTCTCCACACTGTGGTGTAATCTGTTTTTCCACCACCACCTTACATGGATGGGTATAATGGTGTAAAGAATAACTATATATAATTATTATAACATCATACTGATTCTATGATATTATATCATCAACTCTAATTCAATTCAATAATTATGGGAATGATATCATCGCACGTGCGTACGTACAGATTACCGTCTCCACGACGGGATGAGATTCATTAGGCATGTTGACCACTCAAGAATGATTATAAAGTATATATAATTAATAATAATTAAATATATGAAATATTAAAGCTAATGGATTTATGTATATATATATATTTCATCTACCTACTTCCATTCAAGTCAATAAGGAAAGGAAAATAGCTTTCATGCGTACGTACGGCTTACCGTCTCTATGAACAGTGTATTTAATTTCATTTATCTATCTATTATATATATATATATATACTGAATATATATTTTATATAAATCATTATTTATATTCTTAAAGTAAGTAAATCATGATATAAGTAATAATAATATCATGAACAACAAGTCCAAACACGTATGATAAATAAAACCATTTTACCCAAAACGCTGCTTTAACATGGAATTTAAAAAAGAAACGGTAATATAAAGTCATATGTGAACCATATATGATACCATAAAAATGAATATGATTATGTAATAAGTAAATGAAATTATTAAAATCATTATAAAAGAGTTTTGGATATGTATGAATCATATCAAACCTAAGGTAAGGGATAACTTTTCCAATCTTGTTTTTATCCGAGATTGTTTATTCGTAAGTATTTATTGGAGTTATATTTATCATCCATGTACCTATTTTCTAAAAATGGTTTCATGTATGTTTAAAGTCCTTTTTACCAATTTTTGACTTCTACTACATGTTATGTAAGGAATCTTTCTTTTTTTACCATACGGCGTACATTTTGACTTTTCTGAAAAAAGTAGGAGAAGAATATTTTTTTAACTTATACGGCATGAACAGATTTTTACAGATTCATAAAACCTTATTTTCAAGAAGCATACTCTACAATATTTCATGATTATTTTAAAAAAAATACCTTTCATTTAAAATTTAAGGGAATTTTGTGAAAAAAAATGAATTTTAAAAATAAAGTATATTTTCCTCATGAATTCATTTCAAGTGTTTTATAAAAACCATTTTCCATCTAAGATGACATTATTTAATTTGTGTAAGATTCATGTATAATGTCACAATGTTTTACATGGTTTCAATTTTCTTATGATGAAATTATATCCATTTGTTTTATATGGATTATGTTATGATGGAATTATGTTTTTGAATTCCATTTTATTCTTTGGGTTATAATGAATGATTTATGTTTATGTTGTGGCACACATAAGAATGATGTCAATATGAGATGGGTGGGACCTATATCTCCAACCAATTCATTGGGTAAAGATTTTTATCTCATGATATAGACATGGCTAGAATGGTAATTTAATCTGGTTCAATGTTATAGGACTGGAATGTGAAGTGAACTCGATTCAGAAAGGGACTTTGTCCACTAAGATGGTCTTGGAAGCAATGCCTTGGCTACTATATAGAAATCATATCATATGCTAAATGGTTTTCCATAACTAACTGTTTTATTCTCATGCTATTTTATCATGATTAATGATCCATTATGATCTATACCTTACGTACTGCCATGTTTTATGTCATTTCTCATGATTTTGATGTTTAAACATTATGTTCATGTTTTTAAGTTCAAATGTATATGGTTTGTTATTTTATCCATGCTTACCCTTACTGTGCATTTAAGCTCACCCTTTCTATGTTTTATTTTCCCCAGGATATAAAGAAAGGTTTTAGGTAAGAAAAAAAAGGGGAAGATCTTTATGGGACATGTTTAAGATCTTTCACCATGATTAGAAGATTATATTCCATGTTTCCAAAGACACTAAACTATTACGGTCCTTGTGTGTATTTTTTATGTATTAAGTATTCCGAAAAAGTAATGTAATGTCCATGTACTTCACGCTTGGGTATCTACACATGGTATTTCCTATATCACTATAATAAAATATTCTCTTCCTTATTGAAGTGTCACAGTACTTGGACTTTGTTGTTTGGTTACCCAAGAATGAAGAACAATTTTTTTTAGAAAACATCATGGGAATTATATTTTTGCTTTATGATTATCAAATATTCACAAGAAATATATTATTATTTTCTTTGGATTTAGTGTTCATGAATAAATAATTAATTTTAATTTTAATTAGAACAGACACTAAATTTTCTATAAAAGGATCTTCTAAATTTTTAAGATATAGTATCTCCATGTGTGTCTAATAAAAAAACCAATAAAATAATTTAGATCCAATCATAGGATACCTTGTTAGATCTGATACTAATATGAAGTGCCCAGTGGTCATGTAAGGAAAATGAGGGTGGAGGGGTGAATCAGTGCACCATTCTTTTACATTATATTAATTTATATTCTTAATTACAACTTCTTAATACTCAAACACGTATCTCAGTTAAGATGTATGGAACTTTCAATTCACTAATCCCCACTCAAGAACATAGTGATGAAAAAAAGAAATAAAAATTTATAGAGATTTTTATTAATATTGTCCCCAAATTAATTTGATTTTATAGGTACTATTTGATTTAGCAGAATTGTGTTAATCAATAGAAATGGAAGAGTGATTACAATAAAATGATGGTATTGATCATCCTTGAAATTTAGAAAAATATCTTTAACATATTACATAGTTGACAAATAAGATATGGGAAATGTTGTTACATGAGTGTTAAAACCAGATATACCTCACTATAGTTCCCTAGCCTCTCATTGGTAATGACATAATTTTACTATTATGATACAGGTTTAACTGGAGAAAATGTACTGAAATCTTATTGCTCATGAAACAAATCTTCGGCTATCATAAGAATAAAATAAAGTTTGAATTCATTTAAATCCAGATATATATCCCCAAATTAACTATTTATTATCATCATAGTGGATTTATCGATCTTCATGTGTATCGATAAAAGGAGTTTTAAATTTAAAAAAATTATTATTCCCATATTTTTGTCAATATTTTCTTCACTTTCCATCTTCTACTCACTTGGTTTCTTCTTTATAGCAATGATGTTGAAGGATCTCCACTCTTCTTTGTATTTTGTTAGGTTTTATAGTTCTACCTATATTAAATTCTCCCTAAAATACATAATCTTTTCCAATGTTTATATATTCACTAAATTTTTAAATTTTATTTCCTTTTCCATATAAAAAATTTCCATCATTATAGCCAATAAATTTTTTAAAATTTGAAACACATTCAAAATCATGTTTGTAAATCTATTTAATTATCTTTAGACTTGAGGTTTCCATTTTTAATTTTATATGAAATTATCATGATCCTCTCAGCAATATCTATTTTTTTCAAACGATTCCTTGTTTTATGTAATTAATACTTAATACATGTGAAAATTTTCTTCCAAACATGGAACAATTTATAATGGAATGTCCTTATCTTGGATCACATTACAATTATACTAATTTCCATGAAGACCAACTCATGTGCATTATATTTTATTTTTTCTTCATCTCAAAGTTTCACTCATCCAAAATTCACAAAATAATGATGTCTATGTTTATTCCTAGAGTTAGATCAACCCTACCAAATTAGGTACCTCGCAATACTTTAGTCTATACCCTAGGAACTCAACTATGTGAATGTATTTAATGGTACATTATTATTATACCTTATAAATTCACCATTCACATGTGAAGCTTATTCATTCCTTCTATATGTTTTCTCTTTATGTTATTCTGAGAATCTATAAAACTATATTCATATATTTATTATAAAGAATAAACTTATACATGCATAGTCTTCATAAAATCTACCAAATTTCCAATTCAATATTATTAATATGATATTTAAAAACATCAAATTAAATCACATAATTAGGTTTTTCACACGATAATTCAATTACATAAGCTCATCCAAATCATCTTGTGAACTGTGGAATCAATATTAGATATGTTGAAACTATCATGGTAAGAGGTTGAAGTCAATGGATTTCACAATTTATCACCCAATCCTAAATGTTTTAAAAACCTGAACAATACCACTTTTATGATGTTAACTATATTTAAAAATACTCTATTGGGATATATCAAAATTAAGCCCGTTCTAGTAATTGGGTCTTTGAAATCAATTGGTATTGAACCATACTAAGGGATCACAGTGCCACCCTGCATTATGGTTCCCTTCCAAAGAACCACACCGCCCTTCTCAGACTAGTGTAAACTCATGTTTCCTTCCATATAAGTTATCTTTGTGGGACATCCTTTAATATTTTACAGCGATCTCTAATGTTCTAGATACATGGGACGTTCAAAATTGAGGATTGTTTAATTATTAAACTAATATTTAAATACTCGAAACCACTCAAAAAAATTCCTCCAATTTACCATATGTCAACCTAAAATGTCACTTATATTCAAATCTGGGAATCAATCAAATACGAATCCCTTGGTTAAATATATAGAACACAACAAACTAAATAATAAAAAAATAAAACTTGTGGTACAAATTTATAGGATCACTCCCAACTTCCAAACTTATCATCCAATTAATTCCTCAAACATCATCCAATATTATATACTTCTCAAACTAGATATAAAAATATGTATGGTACTCGAATTCCGCCATCAGAGGATTATTATATTCACCATTATAAATCATTCATGTAACTCAATTCCAAGCCATTTTATTTTTCACATATTGACACCACCCTTATTTTTGAGATATAAGGCCATATTAATAAAAACAATATATAACTTTGACTTGGTATTTTCATGGTTCATGGTTTAGGGTTTGGATTTATAATTTATATACTCTCCTAGTCATAAATTGATTAATTGTTTTTACTGTTTAACTATTACCATATTTCAAAATCACTTCTCTCTCAATATAGATTGATAGGGAATGTGAGTTTCAAATCCATAATGATAACTACAAATTGATTTTACTTTATATGTGTTTAGAAATATATAATGTAATCACCATGACTCCTTAACAAAGAGTACCCCTTAAATTACTAATGAAAATATCACTAGAGTCATGGTATTATTAAGTAATACTAATAGATCAATTTCATTATACACATGTATCAAAAATCAGTAGAGACGTTTCTATAAGACCACAAACATTCCATTGTACATATGATATTTTTATTGAAGGGAGGAGTTAATTTATAAACCCAAGTATAAATCAGCACAAAAAATATAAACCAAATATAATCGAATCTAATTAAATATCCCAGCTCTAAATAACAAGATCAAATAAAAACAAAAATTCAATATTGATATCTAACATGAATGGCCTGAATGCCTTATTTTTTTTTTGATTTTCAAAAACCCCCTTTCAAGGGAACTTTTTTTATTCCATTTATTTAATTTATGTTACATTTTTTAGGAGTTAAAAAAGTGCATCTAACATTCCATAGAGAACTCTTATTCTTCCCTTCTATTTGTAAATGAATATTTCTCAAACCTCATGGAACATTCATTATGCAAGTACGAAAAATTATTAAATATATCTTGGAATATTTTACGTATCATTAAATAAATGTTACGTGTCATAGTTTGATATTTCCAATAACTTTCAAATTCTTTCTAATTTATTAAATTCTTCATATACAAATTTACTTCAAATTCAAAAAAATAAAAGTATTTTTAATAACAGGACATTGATTGTATTCCAACAATTAATAAAATCAATTAAATTATAGAATTTGGTATTTTAAAGAAATATATAAAAATCCAATGAAATGATTTCTTTATTCCAACACAAATTAATAATTTATTAATTAAGAAATATTAGTGTATAAGATGTATTAATTATCAATAACATAGATTTAATTAATTACCACTATAATAAAATATAACAATATTAACTATTAAAATTAATATATATATATAAGGTTCTTGGATATACAATTACATTCAAACCCACACAAACACACACCACACACACATGTCAAAAAGTAAGAGCATATCCCTCACCAAATGGATTGTTCACACATCAATCCTTGTTTATTTAGTGCACGTATCGTAGGCCCATAGGGAATGAAAAAATATAAAATAATTATATTTATAATAGTTGTAATTATATTTATATAAGTATGATATTTCTATTAATATATTATAAATATAATAAAATTTAAAATTATTTATATATATAAAAATTATGTTATATTATAATTATAAAAATAGTATACATTTTTTTGATATTTCTCATTTTATAAGTAAAATAATAAATATTATATTTATAATATGTTAAATAGTGTTAGCTATACCATATATATAATTATATAATAATATATTTTATTTAAACATATTTTTAACTATATAATTATAAGTTATTAATGATTTTCATTTAATTTAGTTTTTTAATGCATGGGTTGAAATGAAATTAATATAAATAAAAATTCAAAATAAATCAATTGAACTCATTTATGAAACGTAATGCTATTTTAATTTTAAATTAAAAGTATTGAAATCTATTATACTGTCCATCATGTTTTTTTATATTTCTCTTATTGATGTATCACAATATAATTCCAACCCCACCATTATCACATGACACATATGAGTAAATATATCCTAACTAAACCAACTTCTATATGTATATATACTATGGTCCTATAATCGATGTGTCGGGTTTTTTCAATCCTTTCCATTCAAAAAATTTCCCCCAATAAATAGAGGGATTATATAGGGTTTTCGGCATTCTCCACCACTACATGATAGCTTTGAGGAGAGGGATCTACCCACTACTCTTTTGAGGGCTTGGATCAGTGCTTTCTTTGTGTTTATATGGATTTCATTATTTTTTCTTATTTAATATGGCAACACAGCCTCGATAGGCATTATCTTTAGAACTAATATTGATTTTATTCTATTTTGGGATGACCATCCCTAGGTTAGTTTTCATTATGCCCATCAAATAATTTTCCTTGTTGATGCATCATGTGCCATTTGAGTGTTTTTAATATTTTTTAGATCAATAATGAAGTTATATGGTTATGAAGCTCCATCATTTTTATGTTTAAGGAATCACCCTTTTTTCTTGACATAGCTGGTCCTGTTTTTGCTGGGATGGTTTGTGTATAGAGATTCAATCTTCATGTCACTTTATTTCTAGTTTTTTATATGTTTTTAGAATTTTCATTCAAATATGCATGGGATCGTTTTTCTTAAAAATTTGTGCTTGAAAGGTGGTAGTGGGGAGGGGCTACAACCTTCCCCCCTCCCACTACCATTTTCTTAGACCGGTGATATAGAAAAGGCAGTGCAGGGGTTACCCCAATTCATATAAAGATAAATTGAAATACAGCAATGGGGGATTTTACATAACATAAAGGTGAAATGCCTCCCTCCCACTGCCATTTCTCAGGATAGGTGATATGGAAAAGGTGGTGTGGGGGTTACCCAAATTCTCATAAAGATAAATTGAAATGCAGTACAAGGGGGATTTTACCTATCATAATGGTGAAATGCCTCCCCCCATCCAACGTTTCTTTAGCACCCAATAAATGGCCACCCCCATCTCATTACTTCTAATTTCACTCATCTCTCTACATTCTATTGCTTCTCTCTCTAAAAAATTACATCTTCATCTGTGGTGGATCTGGTGCTTAAGAACACGTCCTATTTTTCGAAGCATCATTTAGAGGTATGTTATATATAATTTAAAGTTATTTATTTAATTAATTAATTTTTTTTAGATTTAAATATTTCATTTATTAAATATTTTGGTTAGTTTCAAATATTTTATTTGTTATGTAGTTTATTTAGTTATATATAATTTTAAATAATAGTTTTAAAAGTAATGATTAGATATAGATTAAATAGAAAATAACATAGGATTAAAAATTCCAAAAAAAAATCGAAGCTTAAAGATTGAGTCGTTATTTATGAAATAAAATCCATGTTTTGATATAAACATGTGGATGTGGCTCTATTAGAGATGTACCTTGTAGTACAAATCAAACAAGCTTTCCCAGACCGTTTTTAGGGAAACATGGTATATGAACACATGGCTTGCTACACTCTTAGTCTGACACTCTAGAGTTTTATGCTTCAGATGATTCATATTTTCATTATAAACTACTAAAATACCTATGAAAATAAAAAATAAAATTATTGTATTTATCAATAATGAAATGAAATTTAAGATCATATAAAATGAAATGTACAAGGAAACAAACATTAAATAATTAAAGTTATTATTCATAATTGATTATTTTTAGTTAGTCTTAAATATGTTATTTGTTAAGTAGTTTAATTAGTTATATATATTTTATAAATAATATTTAATTATAGTAATGATAATGTATAGAATACTTAATGAATAAAATAGTATTAAAAAATTAATCCATATAATGATTATCTAATAATAATTATTTAATGAATATAATATAACTAATGATTGAATGAGGAATGATTAAAGAGTTATTAAATAATGACTAACTAATGAATTACATAGGATATTATTTTGGTGATTCATAATTTCTTTATTAATTATTGAAAAACATTTATGGTGATTGAAAAATATACTAAGAAACATTATCATCATATTTTAAGATATTGGAAGATGTTCTAAAATTTTTGTATCATAATGATTATCTGGTCAACCCTCATTGTAAACAGTATTCATATAATGTTTTAGAAACCTGGTTAAAAAGAAGAAAACAAAAAATAAATTTATTTATCATTGATAAAATGAAAATTGTGATCATGAAAATTGAAATGTTGAAGAATAAATACATTAAATAACACATTAATTCATTACAAGATACATTAAATTAATTTATATTTTTCAATAGAACATGATTTGGATGAGATTAGCATCTCATTGGAAGTGTGGTAAAATCTAGCATATTCTTTATTGAAACTTAATAACATCTTCTAAGGGGATGTACTTAACTTTTTATTTTTTAATAGTTTTAATCCTTCTAATAAAATATATCATGAAATATGAGATATGTAATAAGAATGAAAATATATTTGGAGAACACAAAACTTAAGTACATCCCTATAGAATATGTTATTATGATTCTAATTAAAAATAAACTACAATTTACCTCACACCCTATATGAGACTCATCTCATTGAAACCATGTTTTATTGAAAACTTTCATGGTATTTCTTTTATGTTTCAAAGAATTCATGATTTAATTATTGTGTTATTTCTTCTCCATATAACTTTGTATATTCATAATTCTCAATTTAACAATGAAAAATTTACTAATTTGATGCTTTATCTACTTTTCACCTAGGTTTCAAAAACATTACATGATATATATCCAAATAAAATTTTATATAATGAATCATTAGTATAATATTTTGAGGTATAAAAAGTAATTATAAATTTTTACTATAAAAAATATTATATGGTCAACCATCATTGTTAATATTTTTAACACCAGTATAATTTTGATCAAATATCCTTTTTGATGTAGAGAGTCTTGTTTGACTGTGTGTACTGCTATGGAGAGGTCACTCAAACTATTCAAGGAACTTCTTATAGTATACAACCACCAAAATTGGATAATATAGCTAGTTATGTAACACATAGTGGACATCATAATAGAATTCATGGTTCCATTAATCTATGAATTGATTAAGAGATTATGTCTATGAGTAATATATATTTTTAATTCTAGGTTTCATGGTGGCATCTTTTATGTCTGTTGACTTTTGATGCATAGTGGGTCAAAGAAATAATTTATTTTATCCAGAGTAATATGGTACCATGTTGGAGTTATATGTTTATGTCTTTAATGCACAACAACAACATCGAATTTTATAAATACATATACATACAAGAGTGGTTGAAAAAGGTTTTCATACTGAAATTTAGGTTGTTCTATATGATGTGGTAGTGGAAAACCTAGATGATCTCTTGAAAATACATGTAAATCCAACTTTTGATATAGAATTTTTTGATGATAGAATAGAAGGGGAAAATATTTATATTGAGGATGGTGAAGAGAAATTTTGGGAGGATGATTCACGAAATCTATTTGTTGTACATAGGGTTTAACCCACAATAAATCATCCAACACTCTACACATCTTGGTCGGATGAAAAAAAATCAGGATTTAGAATTCAAATACTATGTTCTCAAACCCAAAAAAGAGCTTCCTAGAGTCATACATGATACGATTAGCGAGATTTAGAAAACTATATAAGTTGAAGGGATTTACCATTTATAGATGGATTAAAAACATTATAAATAGGTTGTACATTGAGAGTAATTGCATAAATATATTTCATCAATAGAGATGTAAAAAATACCTCAAATGGTGTGACATGTATGTGTTTGATTATAGATTCAACTTGAGGGATATTTCATAAATTTCATTCTGAGGTTGGAGAACTATTAAGTTTGATTCAGCTCATACTTGTGTTCAGTGAAACATGAAAAAATATTATACCTCATTCATTGCTAAATATGTATCATCCATTATCTTTGAGATGTATAGTAAATTCCATGATGTTCTAATAGAATTTTGGTAATAGATGATACAACAAACTTTTGGATATATAATTTCTTATAATAAGGCATGGATGGAGAAACAAAAGGAAATTTTGAAGGTATATAAAAATTGGGATGACTCATATCAGGTGTTTCCAAACATTCTATCCATACTAAAACACAACAACCAATATGTCTTCCATATTCATATAGATGAACATGTGCCTCAAGATAAGTGACTTGATCCATCTGGTGTTCAGTTTCATCAGTTGTTTAGGAATTAATCACATATATCTACATATTTAATTTCAAAAATAGTTCATACAACTTGATGGAATATTTTTCTATAGAAAATATAATGGCATATTGTTGACAGATCAATCTTAAGATAGAAATTGTTCACCTCTTCTATATCCATGTGCCATTGTGGAGACAGAAAACTATGAATCATGTAGTTATTCGTTATGCCATGTATCAGCAACAATTTCAATAGTATTCAGGGTTCTGGTTTGATATTTGATCAATATTGAGAAATAAATGACGAAATCAATGTGGACCCTAGTACATGGAGACCCCAAAATACATATAATCAGTACTGCATCAGACACATTTCTAGAAACTTATAGAAAAAAATCCATAACGAACCTTTGAAAAGGAAATCACGAGGATTAAATTCGGTCTCTTATTTTTTATTGAATATTTTAATGTAAACATAAAATCAATTTATGTGAAATATGATCACTTCTGTATAGAATATGATCTAGATCATTGGAGGACTGAAGAATGTTTCAAACAAATCCTCATGGATAATCAATAAGTGTATGATTATATGATGAAGATTACAAAAGAAAAATAGACATTAGCATATGACAGGGGGAAGACCCATAGAAACCTGACCACAAACGTTGTTGAGTGCATCGATGGTCTCTTAAAGGTGATTTGAAAGCTAACTATAAATTACCTAGTTTATGAAACATTATATTTCTGTGTGATGTAATCATTGTTAGAAAAACACTTTCCTTAGATGAGATCCAGCAGGTTCTAAGGTATAAAAGACACCTTAAACATGAGATTGAAAATAAAATTGAATAATAATCTGGTTATCATGTTTTTCTTTTCATCCAAGAAGACTCTCGATTTGATGTTCAACATTGTTCGGACACCATAACTAATAGAATCGGTAATGAAAATGGTGGTATCCCATGATCTGAGAAAATGTCAATGTGGAAACTTTCAGGCCTATAGTTTCCATACGAACACTCCATCACAAAATGTTCCTCATTGAACATATCATGGGAATAATATAGTGATATAGTGTATGGTATGTACAAAATTTCTAAATTTTATGCTTCACCAACCTATTGGGGAGTTTCAATATTTCCCAATTCTTGAAGGCCAGCCGATATTGATACCTAAAATAAAATAGTTGCGTAAAAAAGGATGTCAAAGGCCAGAAGGATGAGGAATGAGATTTAATGGCCTAAAAATAAGGTAAAAGTTTGAGATACACCATATTTCATCAGGATGTTCATAACCATAAATAATTCCCTAACATTTTTGGTACAAGTTCATAATCTCATCCATAATAATGTATTGTCTTCATTGTAATCATTTAATGGTGTTAATTATATGGTTCTTAAATAATATCCAACATTTTTTATATTTTTTACATTCAAAATGGTATTAACAATTCAAAATTTAATTACATACATTTGGATGATTTCCTTAAGTAATCTCTTGAAAATAAGTTGTAATTTTTCTCACTTTTGAAGTCAGGCCCGTCTCATCCAAAACATGTTCTTTGACTTATATTGTAATTAAACTTTATATTAAAAAACAATAATATAATATTTTTGGTTATTAAAAGATGTTCTAACATTTAATTATAGTACATATTATATGACCAATGAACATTTTTAATATTGGTACACAATTTGAATCATGATCAAAAAACAATTTTACACTGACAGTCTTATTTTAATATATGCTTTTATGGGTAAGTGATTGAAATATAGAAAGTATTGACTTATTGTAAACAAAAAAAATTGTTTTTATTATATTATATTTTTTAAACCTAGTTGAACATCATGATATAATTCATGGGAAATAATCCATGGAGTAGGAGGAATGGTGATAATGATGATGGAGATGAGATAAACCCATCATTATACCAAGAAGAGGAAGAAATAGAAGAATGAGAAGAAGGTGAATAAATAGAAGAAAGAAAAAAAAAATAAAAGAAATTTAAGAAAGAGAATAAAGAAAATAAATAAAAGAAATCAAAGAATGTGAATGGTATGAGACATTAACACATAATCAATTCGTTCATGCATAAACCATAAAGCAATAATGTGAGTAAATAATCATGAACCATACCATCATGTAGGAAATGATAAATAAATTACAAAGAGCACCATTTTTATATGAACTTTTCGATAATAGGGAAAATTCATGAGTACATATAAAACCATATCTTAAAAACACAGTTTTTTAGGTAAAAAACATCTAAAAACTCTTCAGCTATATTCTTTATGAAAAATGGGGAAATGAGGTTTCCTTTTGGGAAAAAATAAATTCATAAAACAATGTGAATAAACATGGTATGTCTTGCATTCTACAAGTCATAAAATTATGATAACCACAAAATTATATTTACATTTTACACTTATGACTTGTTTCATTTTTTCCGTACAGATGGAGGATACTATACTACTCACTGAGAAGGATAGGCATGTTTCCTAGGATGTGCTCTAGGGTAGTGAGGTTCGATAGATCAGGGTGCATCCAGAACATTATTTTCATCACATGATGCCTCAACTCATCAGTATACATTACCTATGTTGTGATGGTTTCTATTCCATTACAGTATCTCATTTCACATTTTTTGACAATCACCTACTTGATTTCCCCTAGATAGGTGTAGACTAGAGACACACACATTCCACCTACATAAGGTAGAGATTACCATCAACCATGAGGATGTGGATGTCCTTTTATGTCTTCGTATTAAGGGGATGCCATTATTAGACTCACGCAGCTATATTTTCTTAACCTTGGACATACATTTCTAGGCGTTGAAATTTTTTCCAACCCTATGGCTATAGAAGGCATGTCGATTTAAATGAGCGCGATTTAGAAAAACATTATATATTTTCTTGATGATCCAGAGTAGAATACTATTATATGTCCTTCCCATGGATATATATTACAAATCATTGGGGGAATATGTGTAGTGATCACTCAGGTAAGCATGTTAACATGATGTATCTGGGGATATTAGAGGACTTTAATTAGGCTGAGCCCTATAATTGGGGAACTGTACGCTTGGATTACACTTACAGATCATTATGAAAGACATTTTACAGAGACATCACTGATCTTGGGGGATGTGTCATCCTTCTTTTGATGTGGTCATGGGAGCACATTCCCTTAATCTGACCACAGGTTGTTGGACATTATCTACTTACAAAGGTGTTTCACGATGCTCCCGCATGGACACCAGTATGATCACACATCTCTACTGATTTCTAATTCTAGTAATAGTTATTTAATTTAATTTCTTATTATTTGTCACATTTATAGTTTTATTTTGTAGGTTGAGTAAGAAACACAACTTCAAGACAGTTCATACACACTATTTTGGTTCATATTATCTCAAGTTGGACAGTCTCCTACCAGTAAAGTATGTATATACAATTTATTATTGTCTAAAAAATTAATAATAGCATCAATTTTTGTTTTTAGTAAGGAACATTTTGTAGAAATATCACACGTAATTTCATATTTCATAGATTTGTAACTCGGGTTTATTGGACCAGCTTATATCATACTACATTGTTAGACATCATGCTGATTTAGATGTAATGCCACTCATGCACTTTAATATTATTTAGTGGAATCATCCTGATAGTCTCATGTTTTTGATTGGGTGTGTTCACCCCATTCCATTTTATCTGAGACAAACATCAGAGCTTCATGACATGAATATGATAGGGTGGTAGGATGAGGAAGGGTGCTAAAACCATGTAGAGTATCATGACCTCAGGGGGAGATGATCATCACTTTACATCTAAGGTGTACCTAAAATGTGATTCCATATTTTGGAGTTGGTTGAGTGTGATCGATGGTATAAAATAAATTCTATATTGTATCTCACTCAACATGATAGAGAGATTCATGGTATGGAATGTCAATAAATTTTTACTAGTTTGTTTGTTTTGATATTTTCTCCTTCATTTTGAATAAATTTACAACATAATACATTACAGATGATTATATGCATGTCTGATCGAGAGAAGGATGGGTTTTCAAGCCTAGAATCAATCCAATCTGCAGTGTTGGGGATGATTCCAGCTTATCATGCAATTCATGAGAGTATCTGTTTTCATCCACCACAGGGAGTGGAGGATCCATCTCATGAACCTACTCTAGTAGTTGTTTATAGTGAGGATCTACAACATTGATGATGTAGATCGAATCGTCTTGCACGTGAGGCCTCAACAATTCCACATGAATAGGTCGACCCTCTAACAGTCCAACCTCAACATATTGTGGATGTGTATTAGAGGGCATGAGATACATCTTTCTTAATAGAATATCCACATTTTTCTCCAACGTGGGCTCTTAATACTTCATAAACTATATGTTTCATGAATGGATGATGGAAGGTCATTCTATGTCACAAGTGTGAAAAGGATTGGGGGCATAATACGACATTCATTTGACACCTCCTCCCACTAACACACATACAGAGCTTTCCACTATTGACATTACAGGGACCGAATATTAATCCAATCCATGTCATTAAAGTCCACCATATCACATAACTCACCGATTCCTATAGAGGTGTCCCATTCATAGACACCCATGTGGTATCAAATCTCCCATAGACATTGATGGTACTCGTTCATGATTATTGTAGTGTTGATTTAGGTACTTCCTAACCTTTTTAATGATTTTAGACACTATTTTTATGTTTTTTTGACGAGGAACTAGTATGAAAATTATCAAAAGTTCAAAGAGATTTATAATGATTTACATAATCAATTGTGAAAAGGTGTCAAGATTTACTGGTCAAATAGAGGTGTTGAATACATGAGCTATGAATTCACTGTTCATATGAGATATTTTGAAATTGTTTCACAACTCACTCCTCATGGAAAACCAAAGAATAATATTTAGTTTAAGATAATGTATAATTATTGATTTTCAAGGATCAATCAATGATCATTTAGTGTGCTCTAATTATTTCATATTGGGGTTATAATATGAAAATACTTTCATTTGTACACAACTATTTTATATCTAATGTGGTCATAAAGACTCTATATGAGATATAAAATAGTAAATGAACTAAAATATATTTTATTAATATTTGGGGGTTTGAATCACTTGTAGTAAAATTGGTTTCTAATAAACATAAATCTAAACTATTGAAATGATCATTTGTTCCATATCTCAAGTGAACTATGGTATATTATTTCTATAATATAATAAAACAATAACTGTTTCTGGATGAAACTAGTATATTCTTTAAGAATGAAATTATTAATTGAGGATATAGTGGAATGATTTTTGATATTGGAGAAGTTAAGGACCATCAAAAAAGGTTCTTATGATCTTGCAGTTGAGACATTTCTATATTGAGTTGTGGAAAATTAACTAATTCAAGCAACAGGATAACTTCAAAGCTCTAGTAGAATTCATGCGGAGCATAAGATATAAGAATTTACTATGGAACTTAATGATGAAATAATGTTCATATATGACCATCATTGAACCTATTGAGTGTATATTGAGAGTAATAAATATATGAAATGGTTCAAAGATATAGAATCTAAAAAGGACTCTATTTATAAAAATAAATTTTGTAACGTGGTGGGCGTACATGAATGGGTGATACCTATAGGGCTAATGTGGGGTTTCACAAGAAAAAAATACAGATATTAGGGTGTCTACATATAAATAACACTTAGTGGAAAATTTTATAAAATTGTATTGGTATTGATTATGAAGAAACATTTTCAACTTTTGAAATGATAATGTATATTAAAATATTTCTTATAATGAACTAGATCTCATATAGATATATTAACATCAACTTTATCATAAACACCTATCAAATAATCCCAATCATCTAGTGGTACAACATAATTGGAAAATGGGTTCATAATAAAAATAATAAAATAGTATTTTATTCCCTTCTTTATACTTTTTCGTAGACCTAACCTTACTCTTAATATATGGAATATATTGGAGATATAAGTAAATGAAAGGGTGAGCCATAAATGGAGATAAGGTTTTCAAAGGATAAAATTCGATAAAATAACATGAGATTCAATAATCATAGAATGGAAGAAAAAAACTGGAATTATTATGAAGCATCACATAAAAACATGTCATAAGAGTAAAATATCATAAGAGAATGTTAAACAAAAGAAAACATAATGTGTGGAGAAAACACAAGACCATTCATCATAATGTATAAGTTTATAAATAATAATAATATTATAATTGTATAATAATGAAAAAAATGTATTATTTAAATAAACCAAATGAAGAATAAAACCATGAGTATGCTATTTACAAAAATATACATAAATTCATAATTTACAAATCAATGTTTTTATAAATAATTTTTTTTTTATTTTTTATGAAAGGTAGAAGGCTAATTAAATCCATTTATATAAATTTTAAAAATATTTTTCTAACTATAAATTTTTAATTTTTTTCCAGAAAGTACAGAAAAAACTGTGCATTCGTCATAGTGGGTTATTTTAGTGATGTTTGGTTTTGTCTTGGAGTTGTGGTTCAACTCTTCTTCCTCGATAGAGATGCCGAGATGCAGGTTGTTTTGAGGTAAACTGGCAGTAGAATCCACTTAATTCTTGACTATTCATAAATTCTCCCCTCTTTATGGGGATATTTTATTTATTCTGATAACCATAGATGAATTGGATATGGATTTTGGTCCCTTTAATGTTTTAGTGGGATTTTGATACGAGTTTTTTTAATTTATTCTTTAATATTGGTCAATGTTTGAATTTGTTTTTGAGTTTGGCTATTTTGGTCTTGATTAGGTGTTTAAGTCATGCAGTTGTGTGATCTGGTGGGGTTGAACTAGTCAGGTCTTCCCATATTTTGTTTTAGGTTCTTCAACTCTTCTACCTCTAGGATATACGGTGGTTGATTAATAGATTATTTTGAGATGGAGTGATCATTAAACCCCTTGATTATGACTTTTTATGTGAAATTGTTTACTATTTTTTATGTTTAATCCTATAGTGGCCACTCCAAATTATTGGGAGATCTGCAGAGGTTGTTTACCATCAAAAATAAATAGATAAAAACATATACTAATAGTATATATAGTCTATTTTAGTTAGAAACCAATGAAAAATAAAACTGAGGGAGTGGATGATTTTTCAAGGGTAGATTATCTATCAAAAAATTCATTAACAAAGATTTGATTCCTTCCATTATATAAAGAGGTCCAATATCATTAATTATAATCAGAATAAACATATTGTTGTCATTTGTGTGTCGTCAAAAAATTTAGTCAAAGAATAAATAAATAGGTACCCTTTCTACCATGTACGTATTCACACTTCCAAGCCATCAAAATTTGTGTGTTCATCCATTTTCTTATGTTTTGGTTTGATTTTTATTCATGGAACTTCTATTACCCCCAAAAATGTGGTATCGAAGGAATCATGTTTAAATGAAAATATAATAGAGAGGTTTTCGAGTGAAAAATTAAATGTTGTCAAAATAAATTATTAAGGCCATATTTTTTAACATATCTATGCGAATATTGCTACAACACAAATGCTGTTAAAAATAATGATATAACAATTTTTTAGAGGTAATAAAATATTTGGTCATCTCGGTGGTGCTATAGTACCCCCTTTTCTGAGAATACTATATGTTCCGACTGAAAGTGACTTTTTATTGGGTTTTCTGTAACTATTTCGGAATGCCACATCAACAGTATATCATCAGTCAATCTAGAATATTGATACTTTTTCGTCAATATCTTGTCCAAGTAAACTTTACATTAAAAAGTCTATATGTATTTTCCATCTATTTTAATTACTCTATACACATCTAAATTCTTATATTTTAAATATTATCTACAAATAGTGGAATAAAATAATGGTAACATGATTAATCATATCAATTTTAAATATTCCATCCAGAAACCCAAAATTGAAGAACTTTTGTATAATATGTTTTTTAATCCAATCATGGATATCATTATTCACATTGTATTGTAACATGCATAATATTCTACATGAATTCAATCTACTGAGAATAAATCTACTAATAAACTTCTAGTGGATGTTTATTTAGTCACGATCAATTGAAAGAGAACTAAAAAAATAAAATAGCAGATCAACAATATTATCTTACAAAATTTTTCCAATGATCATGGTGATTTTATTTTATAGAATAATCTAGAAATGAATTATGAAATAATAACTGAAAATAAATAATAAAATAGAATATAATGACTTTTCATCATAAAGAATAATGATGTGAATAATATATCGGTGCAGATGAGTGAGTTCTAATGATTTTTTGATCACTTTAATTCAAAGAAAATGATTGATGATGATGAGTTGTAGGTATTTTGATGTTGATTTATTTAACAATATTTGTGGGAAACACTAGTCACGTTAGTTAGAAATTAAACATTATATGGAAATATCATAATCGAAATAGTGAATTATAGAATGTGGAATAAAGGTTCTTAATGTAAATATGAGGGATGTGAAACTGAATAAGATGATATTGTCAATAAAAGAAAAGGAAAAAATAGAATGGTAGAAGTATAAAAAAGAACCTATAACTAAATTCTATAAATGAGGAAGTGATCAAAATTTTATTTGAGATATGTCCTGAATTTTCATCACTATGTAAAACATGGTTACTTCATCTGGGAGTGTCAGAAGCTAAAATTAAAGTAGAGGAATAAGAAAAGTAAATCCAAAAATAATGATACATCAGTTGTCAATGAAGATATTTTTATTATTTGGAAATATGATGTTATACATATTGAAAGCCAAGAATCAACATGTGTAATTAATTTAGGAACCTACTTCCATGTCACCACCAAATGATATTTCTTATCATCTTAAACATTTGGATGTTTCGAACAAATGAAGAAGGTAAGTAATGGTGTAACCAAAATCAATGATATTTCTATTATTTTACTGGAGGCTAATGTTTTATTTATAATACTCTTAAAATATGTGAAGAATGTTCTTGATATTTGGATAAATTTCATATCCAAAATAATTCATGATTTAGTATAATATTTTTGTTCCTTTGGTGATTGGAAATGGGATATTACGCAAGGTAAAATGTTATTTTCAAAATGAATGAATGATAATTCTATTTTTCTCCCTGATGTCATGAAATGTGGAAGAGAAGTAAATGCATATAGAAAAGAGTTTTCTATATAAGTATGGAATAATCATCATAAGTATATGAGCAAGAGAGGGATCCGAATTTTCTTCAAGAAGGATATCATAATAGCAATAAAATGTACACATTATGATACTTTTGATTGTTTCATAATAGGAAAAACAACATTGAGTGTCATTTCATGGTCATTCACCATCCATATAAAAGTGAATGATTTATACTTGATTCACACATATTTCTACAAGATGAGAACTAAGATAATTAAAAGTTATATTTAAATTATTTACCTTAATTGATGGTTATTCAGGAAGAGTATGGGTCCTTGATTTTAAAATTATGTATCAAGTGCTTGATTTAGTCAAGAAGATTCAGGTTAAGGTGGAAAGAGAAATAGGTAGACGGTTAAAGTGTGTACATGAATACAATTGATAAGAGTACTATGGTCTATTTTAGGAGTACTAATAGACTATCGGATCTAGTATAGAAAAATCAACATTGAATAAATGTAAGTATAATGATACTTATTTAGGGATAAGCATGACAATTTTTGAGAGATTCATGTAAATTATCTCAAATTAAAAGCAACCAAAAACATTTTTGGGGGGAGTCAACGATGATATTATTTGATTGTATGAACCATTATACGTTATTTCCATTGAAATGTGATGTTGAATAAAGTGTATGGATAGGTAAAGACGTTTTATACAAATAATTGAAAAAAATTAGTTGTAGGGAATTTGTTTGCATTTCAAAAGATGACCATTCGAGGTTTGATGGAAAATTTAATCAATGTATCTTTTTGAGATATGCTCACGAATAGTTTTGATACCAACTCTAGGATCTTACAAGTAAGTGGATCATCCAAAAAAGATATGTGGTGTTTCTTGAAGATCTAAAGGTTAAATATTTTGAGAATCAATAATATTTATAGAACCTACTGGTTATGGAAATTCCATGAATTATGGAACCAGACTCACCACCATATATTCTATCTACTGTGATAGTCATTTGTGACCCTAATGTGAGATCTGTACTGTGTAATAAGTATTTTTATGGCTACATGACTCCATAATATAATAGTCTAGAATAGATTCCACCCAAATCATAGTTTAGGATATCCACTAGAGAATGAAAACCAAGTATTAGATACTCATCACATTATTATGTGATTATCATTGATGGGGGGGTGCCAGATCGTTATGATGATTCGATCAGAAGCCAACAAAATATGGAATGAAAAATTGACAAGTAATAATTGATGATATCCTTGTATACAAATAAAACATATTTTTGGTATAGTTAACATATTTACATATGGAATTCACGAAATAATGGGTGTCAAAAGTAAAATCTAAAGATGGAAGATCAAAAACAAACTATAGAGCCAGAATTCCAGTGAAAGGACTCAAAAAGGAATGGTATTGAATTTGATAAAATTTTCTCTCGGATGGTAAATTTTTTTCTGTTAATGTTGTTCTTGGATTTCTAATTAGTCTGAAACTGTAATTTCAAAAACTATATATAAAAATATAGTACTTGATGATCTTGATTAATATATTTACATTGAGTAACTAGAGGTACTTTATATGAAATTTAAATAAAACATTGTTTAAAAACTTAGTAAAATTTTATTTTATTTGAAATAGGAATAAAGAAAATTCTTTAAGAAATTTAACTTATCTGTTGAGAAACATGAATACAAGTGGATGACTAATAATCCTTTTTTTCATCAATAAACAATATTATTGTGATTTCATTATCATTTTTCTTTATGTTGACGATATGTTGATTATTGTCCTAGATATCAACATTATTGATAGGTTAAAGAATGAGAGGAAGAATGTGATTGAAATGGAGGACATATGAGATGATAATTAGATTCCTAGTATGATAACTATTTGTGATAGGAGGAATCATAAGATTTGGATATATAAAGAGGGGTACATTGAAAAGTTTCTTGTATAGGTAAAAATGAGAAATTAAAGACTATTTATCACACTATATGAGAGTCATTTCAGTCTTATATAAATTCATAGTCCATGAACTAAGGATAACAAAGAGTAGAAGTAAAAGGTTACTTATTAATCAGTAGATGGATGTCTTATATATTACATGGTGTACACTAGATCATATATTAAACATGCTACTATAATTGTGAGAATATTCCTATCAAATCGAGTTAAGGAGCATGGGGAAATGGTCAAATATATTTTGAGTTATCTCTGTGGAACAAAAAATCAGTTTTTCTGTTTTATAAATAGTAAAGCTATTTTGGATGGCAATAGAGTGGATAATATGACTAGATATGTTCTCATAAGGAAATCTATATATGGGTTCTTGATATAGTTTATAAGGGGAGATATATCATGGAAATAGTTACTTCAGCAGTGTGTTTCCTTATCTGACATTTGAAAAAGAGTATATCATGATCACTGATAGAAGTAAAAATATACTCCCGATGAAGAATTTTATACCGGAGATTGGATAAAGTTATAATAATTACATTCTCTATTTCAATATTCAAAATATTATTCATCTCATCAAGAACCTAAAATTTCATTCTAGGATGAAACACATCGATATGTGATATCACTGGATTTGTAATGTGTTGGAAGAATGATTGCTGAAAGATGATTAATTATAAAATAATGATAATGGGGAACATGTGATGATAAAGGTATATATCAAAGAGAATATAAAAACTGGAATGTAGATTTCAGGTCAATATTCGAACCCAAATTCATCACGCGGTGGATATTTGAGGGAACCACACCAAATTTTGGGAGAAATTAGTGGAGGTATTTATTCTTTTAAAATAATTTTCTAGAGTAGTCTAAAGATATGATAAATAATTAACTTCTCTATAAAGATAATTTAGAAGAAACATAGTGATAAAGTGTATTATTCAACGGAAGATGATATACCAATAAAATAATTGACAAAGCTCTATTTCATTCTCCTGTAAAATGGGACCCATTTCTATGAGTTATAATTAGAAGTAACCCATTATAACACTTTTTTATCCTCCAATGTTTAACCCAGAGAATAAATAAACATTCACCCCATTCTCTAATGGACATAGGTACACTACATAACCATGTGAATTTGTGTGTTCTTACAATTTTCCCCTTTTTGTGATTTATTTTTTCTTTTGGCAGTTACGTTACCCCAAAAATTCCCACATGATGAATAGAAGAAGGTAATATATATTTATCAATATTATTTTTTATGTTTTACGATTTTTGTTCGTCATGTTTTTATCCTCTATTAGATTTGGTTGTGAGTTTTTCGGTGGATATTTTCATTCTCCTAGTCTAGTTTTTGTTGTGGTGATAGTTCTGGCTATCAATGATGGATTTTGTGGCTATCGGTAGTAGCTCATCAGGATTTTTAAGACTATTATAATTTCATGGCATCTATTTACATATTTATGGTAGTATTATTAAGGTTTCATGTTAGCGTGGAATTCCATGATCTTCTGCATTGTATTCCAGTAGTATGGAAGGAATCATTTTGTGGTGTTTTTATTCATTTTTACCTATGTACCCTATCTCCACCTCCTTTTCCCAACCTCTACCATCCCTATCCTTTTCTCTAAGATCATTATCTCATATCCTACGCCTCTTATACTCTTATCTTACCCTCTAAAATTTAGTATCCTCCAAATGATGTTATAGATCTCCCTAAAATACATGTAGCATCTTCACCAGAAATACTAATGAGCCCCCACTATAATTATTTTACCAAAAATATTTTTAGATTTATGTATTTATTTGTTACCTAATTTAATTTATATATGATACATATATATTTCCACTATTCTCAATCTGTAACTTCCCCTATCCTAAATGACATGGAACATCATATTCTTGTCCAATGACCACACTTCTCACAAAATACATTCCTCTTAACTCCATACTATTTTTAATAATTTGGTCTATAAATATAATGCAAATTTGTAATCTTACCCTATTAATATTAATTCATTAAATCCATCCGTCAAAAAAATTTCTATTTATTTATAATAGACATTTCCCTTTCCATATGATGGGTTTTCAATAGTAACTAGGTCTATTTCCATAGTGACAATGTTCTTATGACCACATTTTAGTATCTCCTGGACAACTTTTTTTATCATAAATACACGAAGTTAACTGAAAACATCAATCATTATCAATATATTCATCTTATATACAATGTATAAAATATTATTCAACTTTAATATGTGTATACTGAAATTTATATCATTTATATGATTATTTATATCAATCATTATATTCCTTATCATGGTGTGTCAAATATATAATTCAAAATAGAGTTTTTTAAATTCCATTTTAGGATGTGAACTCTATAAAAAGAAAAAAATCAATAATAAATTATTTTTATTAGCTAGTAATACCCATTTAATTTTATTTGTAATATGAATCATGATTTATTTACTGGTAAAAACAAAAAATTCCTATTATATTTTAAAAATAAAATATATTACCAATTTTTAATTCATTTATATATGGTGTGACCTAAAAGGTAAAATATTTCGACAACTAACTTTGGGAAAATATCTTCTATAACTTGAATATCATGGGTGTATTACATTATACTATAATCTATTTGACCTCATTAATGTATTGGATAATTGTTTTCCAATATAAAAACACATGATTAAAATTAATATTTTTTAAGATAATTTGAAATTTATTGAAATTATTTCAATGAAATATAGTTTCGCAATAATATTTTAAAAAAATAAATTTTGAACAATTTTCCAAATAGATATAAAACTACCCAGGATTAACATACTTGTATATTACATCATTTTTATGAATATTCATCACATTACAAAAGATCATTATAGAGTACTATAATAATATATTATAAAAGGAAACTGGGAACCCAATATTCCAATTTGGTGAAATATCTCCATAATCTTCTGTAAAGATCTTCCAATTTTAGTACTCATACCTAAAAAATTTCATTTTTTATATGGGGAAATGAATCATAAGAAAGGGTGTGATAATATGATAAATAAGAGTAAAAAAGGTAGATTCGTAAGCATAACATGAACATATGTGTATGATAACATGAGCCTAATATTTGATGATTATACCTTACATATCAAAGATCATATACATAATTATCGAATAAAGATTATTAGTTAAAAAGAAAGGAATAATAAGGATGATAAATCCCCATAGATCAATCATTATCTATAAGTTAATGTCATATAAGTTTGTCACTATTATCAATATAAAAAACAATTTCATGTTCCATGGTTAACTAAAAGGACCATTATCAGAGTGTTTGAGGACACAACTATTTCCCAAAATTGAATACGACACACCTATTTCCCATTATTGATTAGAAAACACCTATTTTACATTGTGGATCAGGAGACACCTATTTTCCCTTATGGATTTGTAAACACTTGTTTTTCATTGTGGATAAGGACACATCCATTTTCCAATGTTGATTAGGACACATTTTTCCCCATTACTGATCAAGCCCATCGACTTGTTTCAAATTATAACTCATAAGAGATACATATTTACTCAAATAATTAGAGGGATATGTAGGTTACACCCATAACATAATTAAATCATACATATGTTTGTCACATGATAATAAAACATTCATTATATCATGACCCATAAAAAGATATGAGCTTCATAAACAACATATCATAACCCAGGAAATGAAATGGGTTTCATAAACATGACATCATATTATGATTTATTAAAAAATAGAGGTTTTATTGTCATTTAATCACATAATAACCAATGAAAGGAAGCGAGTTTCATAATAATTTTGACATGGTAAAGCTACTGTAAGTGAAATGGGTTTCATAAACAACTTTTCATATAAAACATAAACCATTAAAATAAATAATAAGAATGGTGTCATTGAGATCAAATTCTTAGTAAATCATAAACTATATTAATAGATTCTATTTTATATAGATATGTATTGTTAATGATCACTTACAGAATTTCTTAAGGAAAATATATTTTCATTGTAAATAATTTTTTAGGAGAAGAAAAACTTCCAGAATTATTTTATTCGAATTTTTTTTGTAAACATTTGAAAAAATATTTCAAAATCATTTAAATCATTTCTAGTTAAAAATATTTTTTCTTTGATATATACTTTGAATATTCCTCTCATTTAAAATAACCTTGAAATCTTATTAAGGATGATATTAAAGTTATTTTAAACCCTTCTAAAACATAATAATTTTTTAAAATAATTTTCCTTGAAAATCACCTCAAAATATCATTTTATATAATTAAAAACATTTTTAGAAAACATGTTTTTGGAATAAAACATATTTCTGTCCAAAGAGAGAAATAAGGTATGATCGTTTTTGAAAATACTCTATTAATTATATTATGTAGTGAAGAGTGGAAAATGGGAAAATTTTCATGATTATATCATTAATCAATAAAAGATAAGAAAATTACTCAATTTTCATCATATATAGAACATAATATTTCATTAATGAAATAAAAATCCTAAATCATGATGACAAATTATGAGATTGTATTGATAACATATCAAACACTTCAAAAACATTTAAACATAATACCCATTCAATAATAACATTAAATGAATCGTAAAATATCATGAAAATATGAATATTCAAGATATAATATATCAAATTGCAATTTTATACACCTCATAAAATAATATAGGTAAATACATAACACGTGTCTCAAATAAAAAAAGATGAGGCAACATTAATTTTACCGTTTTGGTATATTTTGTGCTTTAAACCCCATGAAAGGGAGATCGAAAAATGGATATTTAAATAACAATTATTCATAAAATAATAATAATAAAATACATCCATGATCAGTATACACAACACATATAAGAAATATGTGGTAAACATACCTTGTGTCTCACCAAGCAAATAAGTGAAACAAAAATTCTTTACTACTTGAGTATCTTTTGAATCATGAATCCCATGAAATAATGACATAAATTAAAAATTTTGATATTTTTAAATAAATTAAATTTATTATATATCATTTCATATTACAGTATATACACCACACAAAATAAAAAACTGGTGAATATGGAATAAGTCTCATGGAAATAAAGGTGAGACTAGAAATCTCCATACCAGATGTGTAATGTTTGAATCATGAGATTAGTGAATGAAAAAAATCAATTTAATCTTTTAATATCTTGAATTAAATAAAATTCACGACAAAAAATTTCATAGGGTAGTATATATACCACACAAGAAGAATAAGTGTGGAATATATCATATATCTCACAAAAAAAAGTTAGATGAGAAAACCATTACCTTAAGTCTTGAATTTCTTTGAACATATTCAATACAAATTTATAATTAATATATGTGTATTTTATACCAAAAAAATAACCATACTATTTTATATATTAAACTAATAATATTTTATTATGACTTTATATTTCCCATTTATTGATTATTTCAGGTTTAAAGATACATTTCGTGTAATAACCACAATAATTTTCATAAGTGTTTTTATTTATTATTCTTGATCCTCATACATAGATAATAATTAAATTAATTACTGATTATAAAAAATTATATAAATAAAATTTATAATAAATATAAATTATTTATAATAACTCATAAAATATATAAATATGAAATGGAATAAATTGTTCAAAGATATGGTAGGTCGTACATATGCATGAACACCGATTTTGTTTTCTTGTTGAATTGAAGGAACGAAAGAAAATGACACACACAATTATATATATATATATATATATATATTATAAGAGTATAATTATTGTGACATAAATATAATAAAATATTATTAAAACAATCCTTAATATATTCTATGTATATTTTGAATGAATCACATCACATTGAGGAGGCAGTAGTCCACACATCCTCAAATAAAGTCAACGTTTTACCAAAAATGGAAAGCATGAAGGTATGTGTTATATAATGATGACATAATAATAAATACATCATAAAAATAATATATATAATATGAAAATAATAATCATTTCGCTATTACCATCCTTGAAATGTGGAAATGGAAGAATGAACTACATCAGTTCCCGAGGTGGTTGTCCTTCATACACGCAAACAATGATTATGTATCCCAATCGATATAACTGTGTTTAGGTGTTGGTATAAACATTAAAATAGAAACAATATTATTATATATTGGAAACTAAGTTTATTATATAATAATATAACAATAATAAGTCAGGTGGTGTAAATTAAAATGAATCAAATTTTCTTATTGAAGGATATTACGTCGTCTTTATGAAATTACATTTGGTTTTTACCAATGGCATAATATGGTTTTATTTATACCCATTGTGATTCTTCTAGGATGATAGGAGGGAATTTCTTAGAATTTTTTGACATGTTTTGGTTGATCCAAATGTCTTTATAGGTGTGAATATGTGATGAGGTGAGTTCCCTTTTATAATAGAGGTGGAGTGATATTCGTATAAATATTAAAAATGAATCCATAATTGAGAGGTATCCCTTATATAATTTTCCACAAATAACTGTAAATATTATATATAGGTGATGATATGTTCTAAATATGTCCATAATATGTATTTTGGGGAATTTTTATAGGTTATTTGTTCCATTAATCTAACGTTTAAGTACTAAGTAAACTCATATTTACCCTAATCATTGCAATAAATTTTAATTAATTTCATAAATATTTTTGATCAAAACGTAATATTAACATATTATAAATTATAAGTTATGATTATTTAAAATATATGATAAATTTTTAAAATTCTAATAACATAATTGGGAATAATTAAGTTAATTTTAATCTAACATGTGATATGACACAACATGGTTTTAATGTGAAAATGTTCAAAAGTTTGAAATATTTTTTTATCAAATTTCAATGTTAAATTTATTCCAAAGACCTAAATTGAATAAGATTATGGATAATTGATTTAATTATACTTTAAAACCAAATTAGAATATAATATAACTATATAAATATATTTCTTGAAAAAGAAGTTATTAATTAAAATTCTAAATTTTTCACTACATATAAAAAATGAAACTTCTCATTAAAAAATTAAAGATAAGAAAATACTCTCAATAAAATATCATCAAAATTTATTTAATGAAATATAATTTAAAAAAATGTTAATAATTATATTTGAAATAGGATCACCTTTTAATATAGGTAAAATTACCTTTTAAAAGATATATATCATTATGCATAAAATTGGATTTATTATTCTCCCTTGTTTCGAAAAAACATAAGATTTAAGTTAAAAAATATATTGATTATTATATAAATATATTAGTCATATAACTTATAAAAAGTTTTATAATAAATTTATTAAGGTAAACCATGTTTTATTTCTTATATATAGTTTTCTATCAAAATATTTTGAATATTTTCAAAAGTGTTTTATTTTAATATCTATTTAATTTTTCAACAAAAAATTATTTTAATATATATGTATAAACCATACTTTTATAATTTAATAAATCTTATTAATAGCCACCTTTCAAATTTCTATGAAAAATTTACAATAATATTATTAATAGTACATTGTTGTTTGGTAAAACTAGGTCTTTAATGTCATGATAGTTATGGAAGAACTCAACATTATGTGTAACATTAGGAAAACATAGTGTTCCATCTTATACATAATAATATATTTATTAATAGTGAACAATAATAACTTGGTAGTGGAATGAATAACATTATCCTTTCATATAACACTAGCTATATTCAGGGATTCAGGAAATGAAAAATATATAAAAGATTAAATTAAACTGAAAAAATTATTTCACAAAATATCATGGTGTTAAATTCTACCCACCATAAAAAGAATTTCACCCTCAAAATTAGTCTTGATCATAAAATTATTAATACTTGATATATCCTTTCATAAAAATCATCGCTGTAAAAATTAATACTATTACCTACATTAGAAAAAGAATGTCACAAAAATTTCTGTTTTTCAAAGTAACTCATATTTATGATTCCACATAGAAGAACATAGGTGGAAAGTGAAAAAATATATGTGAAAGTAAAATATAACTATCAAATTCTGATGCAGAGTGATAAATCACATGGTTAAGATAATGTTAAGGATCACAAATCCATAATTTCATACCCCTATAGTCTCGTTCTAATTTTTCCACCAGAAAATTCATTATTTCTAATTTAAATAAAATAAAAAAAGTATTATTAAAAATACATAACATAAAGAGGATTGAAAACGGTCAGTGATATCATCTAAAATGATAATAATGGGGAAATTTTTTATTTTAAGTCCCCTTTTTCTAATGTTGAATAATTTCTACTAGCTTTTTTTCAGTCCATTTCATATAAACAATCTCAGCCTTTGGTTGAATCTTTACTAATTTCCACTATGTCTCTTACTTGAAAAATGAAAGTTAATTTTTTATGCTTGAAGCACTAAAGGATCATAAGACCCATAAGTATGATAATAAGACTTTCTATCTCTCTTTTGTTATCATCATAGAGAAATGGGTAGGTATAGGTTATCTGATATTTTTAAATCCTAGTATGGTGATATAATACATTATTCTCTAAAACCTCATATGAATATTTATATAAACCATTCCATAAATGTTTGACGTTATAACCCTTCCAAAATATGAGAATCCATAAATTTTAAAATAATTACACTAAATTTCTAGAAAAAAATTCACACCAATCCCCCGTATATCATAGAATAGATATTCCTCTCTATATACAAAACATTTGAATACCTTCATCATATAATATATTGAAACATGGTAATAACCTAAGCTACCATAAATAATTATTGAAAACACGTGTGATTTATAATCCCAATTTTTATAAGATGTATTCCTTATATCTACAAATGCCACAAACTCCTCCCATGATAGAAAAAACATTTTTCAACAAATCATTAATTAGATCCAATGTAATTAGTATCATCTAATTCACACAATTATATCCAACATATCTTTAAACAAACAATATTAACTCATCATTTGGATCATATTAATGGTTATATTCCATTTTTCAAAATTTTATCTAACCATTAAATTAATATTTTAGTCCATCCAAATGATTGAGTATATTTTTTTAAATTCTTAATATAAGACATATAATTCATTATTGGTATAGCATAATTATTTAATTCTCATATATATACACATAAATCATCCATCTTTAATTTTAGATATTACATAGTATTAATCATATTATTCCTTAATACCCCTTTAATATAATATAAAATATGAATAATATATTTAGTTTAATAATCATATATTTAATCATTATTTTAACTTTTAATGTGAAAACTATTGTTAGAACATCACATACCTTTCGCATGTCATTTACAATCTCTTCACCTTTATTAGTATAACCAATAATCATATCACCTTCTTGAATATCTTCATTATATTTACACATAGGACATACATTTTCATGATTCCCATACATTACACATCCAAAACATTCAACAATAAACTTGTTCCTTCTTCTTAATTCCATTAACTAAAACCTTAAATCATAGTGTGAGAAACACTTATCATACCAAAAAATTACATAATCATGAAATTCACATAGTTGATGTCTAAATAATTATACCTAATTATTTAATCAAAGACACATTTTATTAGTCATATGTTATTTATAATACTGTTCAATTTAAATCATTCATGTTTATTTTAATTTTGTAAATTCCCAAATCATATCCCCTAGGAGTGTGAAACCTTGTGTGAATCAAGTCCCATTCCAGGTCACCCATTCCCAATGAAGACTATCACAATATAGTTTTTTTAGGGTTTTTACCCCTATGTATATATGTGATAGATTCACATCCACTAGTAGGATCTAGATAGTGATGTATTTTTAAGAAACCACAATACCAATCCTTTAAAAAATCAATGACATTTTCCTAAACATTGACACATAGTTAGGCTTATCATAAGATACATCCTGATAAATATCCTTAAAAAGTTCATTGAGATCTCACAAATGTTTTCACAACCTAGTTTCAAAAGGTTAACTTAACCTTTCCATTGATACAACCTATTATTTCTGTGACATGATATAAATTAATATTACATCATTTTTTTGAATATTTTTCACATTATAATATTAGAGGCCCAAGAAAATTATTAGTTTAGTGTCTTTGGAAATTGGTAACACAATGTTCAAATTCGGTAAAATATCCCCAAAATATTTTCTATTTATCTTCCTCTTTTAGTACTTTTACTTAAAACATTTCTTTATGTCATGGGGAAAGGAAACATAAGAAAAAGTGAGCTCAAATTCTCATTAATGTTAAAAAGGGAGGTATGTAAGCATAACATAGAGATAATGGTTTGAAAACATGAAACTAAAATTTTTAGTTCTTAACCAACGTATAAAATATCATATACAAGAGTCATGGGATAAATATTGGAAGTTATTAAGACTTGAATCATAAGGGTGATAAATCTTCATAAAACAATTATGAACAATAATATCATGTTATATAAGTATTGAACCATCATAAATATAGAAAACCATTTCATGTGTCATGTTCAAAGTCCAAGACTATCAACATAATGTATTATGAACCCCTAATTTCTCATAGTGGATATAAACACACATGTTTCCCATTTTTGATCAGGACACACCTATTTAATGTTGTGGATCATGACACACCTGTATCTAATTGTCGATCCAGACACACATGCTTCCCATTGTTAATAAAGCCCCTGGCTTCATTCTCAATTTGTTAGATGTGATTAATATTCTTACCCAATTAATTGGAGAGAGATATATTTCCCACCCTACACATAATTAAAACATATGTATGCATTCTACAAGATTTTTAAAAATTAATCAAATTATAACCCATAAAATGATATGGTTTTCATAAACATCATATCATAACCTATAAAATGAAATGGTTATCACTAACATATCTTCATATTATGACCAATTGATAATATCTAGGTTTCATAATTATTTCTTCACATAATAACTTGTGAAATGAATTTGGTTTCATAAACATTTTAATATGGTATAAACCGTGGAAGAGGAATGATTTTTTAAAAAAACATACCATATTAAACAAAAACCATTCAATGAAATAATAATTATGGTTTACCTATGATCATATCCCTAGTAAATAATAATCATTATCAATGGATTCCATCTTAGATGAATACTGATTTTCAAAGATCACATAGAGAATTTCATAAGAAAAACAACCATTCATTGAAAATAATTTTAATGACATACAAAATTTTTAAAATCCGTTTCTTTAAAAATAAATTTTAGTACATATAAAATTATATTTTCAAATAATTAAATAAATTTCTTATAAAAATAGATTTTCTTTGAATTTTTTTGAAAATTCCTTTCTTTGATAATGAAATTCAAAACTTATAAAAGAAGATTTGAAATCCATTTTAAATTTTTTTAATCATGTAACATTTATAAAATCATTATATTGTATTTTATTTGGAATATTACTTAGAAACCTTTTTTAAATTTTTTAGAAAACATGGTTCTTTAATAAAACATATTTCACTCCAAAGAGAGAAATAAAATGAGATTTTTTAAAAACACATTCTTTATTATCGTTTGTATCGTAGAGTAGAAAAGTGGTGAAATTCAATGAAGATATCAAGAATAACCATTGTAGATAAAATATAAACATAGTTATTATAATATGAAATATAATATTTTATTAATGGAAGTATAATCATAAAAAATCACGATAAATGTTGTGATTGTAGCAGTAAGCCCTTAACACTTTGAAAACATAGAATCATAATACCCATAGAAAAAATAATATTACATGATGAATATAATATCATTAAAATAGTGAGATTAATATTATAACATGTAAATGGTTTATTATATACACTTCATTAAATAATATAGGTGCATAACATAACATATGTATCAAAGAAAGAAAATTGAGACAAAAATATATTTACCATTTTGATATATTTTGAACCAAAATCCCCATGAAATAGAGATCATAAAATGGAAATTTAAATCTAAATAATTATCAATATAATAATATTAAAACACATCCTCCCTCAGTATAAACTCCACAAACAAGAAATTGGTGATAAATGTGGCTTATGTCTCACGAAAAATAAAAGTGATATAAAAATCCATTACTAATTGAGTAACTTTTGATTCGTGGGTCCTATGAAAGAATAAAATAAATCGAAAATTTTAATATAATTAAGTAAATTAAATTCATGATATAACATTTCATTGTAAATTATAAACACCACACACAAAAATGTGGTGTATAAGAAATAAGTCTCCTGAATGTAAAATTGCGATTACAAAACCCTTTACTAATTGAGTAACGTTTGAATCATGAGATACGTGAATGAATTAAATCAATTGAAATATTTAGTATCTTGAAATAAATTAAATTCATTATATAACATTTCATAGGAAATTATATACACAAAGAACTAGAAAATTTGGTGAATATAGCATATATCTTACATAAATAAATGTTAGATGTGAAAACCCTTAACTCAAGTCTTGACATTCTTTGTACAAGTTCAACCATCCTAAATAGTAAATATATTTTTATGATACATAGAACACATGAAAAATTATTCTAAAATGTAATAAAATATTATATTTTATTATGAATTTATATTACCCATTTATTAATAATTTGGTGTATAATGTTACATTTCAGGTAATAACAGCTTTCAATTTCATATATTTTTTGAATTATTTATCTTGATCTTATTTCATAGATCATGATTTATATGTATTATGAATGTAAAGAATGATATTAATATCATATATATATCCTGTATATAACTATTTATAATAATATAGGAAATATTGAAATATGAAATGGAATACATCATTTATAGAGACGGGTGGTCGTACGTACGCCTAAACGTTGTTTCCCTTTTCTTTTCGAATTAAAATAATGAAAGTAAATGATATTTATGTATATATATTATCTTTATATTATAACTATTATTTCATAAATCTAATATAATTTTACTGAACTCATCCTTAATGCATTCCGTGTAATGTGCGATCGAATCATATCTCTTTGAGTAGTAGGTAGTCCATGCATCCCCAAACTATGTTATCGTATTCCCACATAAGCGAAAGTATGAAGGAATGTGTTATTTAATAGTTCCATAAGTATAAATAAATCATAAATATCATATAATTTATATAAAATAGTAATTCTCATTATTTCAAGCCTTAAAATGTGGTAATGGAAGAACGAATGATGTCAGTTTGTGAGGCGGAAGTCCTCTATACACACGAGTGAGGATTGCATATCTAATTTGATAGAAGTTTTTATAGGTGTAAGTTTAACCCATAAAATAAATGTATATAGTTATATTGAGAATACATTTTTAATTATATATTCCTTAATTAATAATATTTTAGGGGGTGGAGATAAAAATAAATCAAAATTTATTAGTGAAGGATATTACCTCTTCTTTTGGTAATTCCTTTTGGTTTACATCAAAAGACTATCAATGATTGATTTCATACAAAAGTGACGCATTTAGGATTATAGAAAAGATTTTCTATCTTATATGGTCAGTTTTTGGACAATGAAAATGCATTTATAGGTGTGAATAACTGAGGGGGATGAGTTCCCTTTTATAGTGGAGGAGGAGTGGCATTCTTGTAAATAAAAAGGTAAACACTATTTACTCGTTTCCCTTAGATCATATACCAAATATAATATTCAATTATATATAAAAGGAATTATACAGTCTAAATATGTAATCCCAATGGATTATGGTCATGTTTCTAGGTTATATTCCCCATTATGTTATTGTTTAATGACTTTGTAAACTCATTTTTTACTTTAATCGATGTAATTAATTTTATAAATTTCAATAATATTTTCCTAAAAAATAAGATAAACATAATATAAATTATAAATTATTCTATATAAAAATATTTAATATATTTTTCCAAATAATAAACACATAATTGGCTGAAATTAATTTAAATTTAATCCCGCAGACAGGATGAAGCAACAATTTTTTAAAGTGAAAATGTTCAAAAGTTTGAAATGTTTATTATAATGAATTTCAATTTAATATTTATTTTTATATCTTTTTTATTTGTGGATTTATAATTTATCTAATTTTAATTTTAAACTAATTTAATATATAATATAACTAAATAAATAAATTATCTGAAAAAGTAGTTTTCGAATAAAATGCATCATTTTTCATTATTGCTCAAAAATGAAACTTCTCAGAAAAATACCAAAAATTCACCCTAAGATAATTTTTATGTTCCTATTAAAAAAAATAAGTTTATTTTTAAAATTTTATTTATAAAATATTCACAATTTGTGTTTAAATTAAGATATTCATTAAAAGGTGGTAATATTACCTTTTAAAAAAATTATTCATAAAATTTGATTTATTCAAATCTGTTATAAAGAAAAACACATGATGAATGTTAAATAAAATAAATAATATATATATATATATTAATTTATTAAAATTGGTTTAACTAACTTATTAAGGTAAAATTTTCTTGGTTTCATAAAAATATTTAACTAGAAAAAGATTTCAAATATTTTCAATAGGGTTTAATTTTCATTTCCATTAAATTGGTCACTAAATAGTTGTTATATTATACATGTGTGAAAGATTTTTTTAAATCAAATTAATCATATTATTAAAATTTATTCCAATGTCTAGGTTACAAATTCAATAATATTTTTATAATAATATTAACAGTACATTGTATTCTGGTAATACTAGGTCTTTCATGTCATAGAGGCTATCAAAGGAACTCGACAGTGTGGGTAACACAAGATGAATATAGTATTTCATGTAATACAAGCTAATATATGTATTTCATGTAGAAAAATATATATTTCATTTTGTCTACAATGAAATAATAACATGGTAATTTCATATAAAAAATGCTATATTTACGGTTGCACGATTTGGAAAATATCAAAAATATAAAATAAATATAAAACATATATAAAATAAATTAGGGTGTTACAAGATATATAGAAAAAATTAAATTAATTGACATTATGTATCAATATTGGTATAGTTAATCCTCAATGATCTTTGTTTCGTGAGTTTACTAGGATAATATGATTTATTTCTATAAGGATCGTGTTGCGAAAATTGAATTGGGCCTCACAAACAATACAATTTACAAAAATTGGAATATAACTGACTTGGAAACTAGGGCTTAATCTCAATGATTTGCACATGTAGATTCATTACTCATGATATTTTGAGTCATATTATTTATTTTTATTTATTTAATGAACTATAGAAATGAGGAATGACTATTTTCAAGGGGAAATAAGAATGAAAATAAAAACCGGATAATAGGAAACAGAGGTGGATAGTCATAAGATAACCTAAAATGGGATTTATCATCATTAAAATATGTTTCCAGTCAACCAATTTTATAAATAGACCAAATACCCTTCATTTACTTATCCTCCACTTCTATCATGTATAAAATCCTTAATATGATAATGGAATCCTTAGACAGACCAATATTAGCATTTTCTCTCCTTGGTCAGTGGACAGTAACACTCCCCTACCAAGAGATCAAACATACACACACACCTTGTAGCAATAACATACCATAAATCCATTAAATAAAAAAACCCCAAAAACATTAAGTGTGTCCCAATTAGATGAAGAATTTTATGATTAACAATGGAATAATATACCAGTGTTAATGGAATAAATAGTAGAAACTGCCTCAAATAGTCTCCACCATTACTATCACAATTTTTTTAAAATAAATATAATAGGAATTAAATGCATAAATTCAAAAATAAAAACTATAATTCCCCATGAACCACCCAAGATGAGTTACCTCTCCATAATAAGAGATATCTGTAACATGGGCACTTTAAAGTGTTAGAGGATAACAGAAAATAGGTGAATAAATATTAATATTACCAAAATATCTAGAGCAACCTTCGGTATGCACTAAAGTATGGGGGTATGAAATATCGTACAAAAAAGAGATAATTTTATTTACAAGGAAATATTTTTTACATTTTCAATTTTAAATCATATATTGTTCATTCGAGTGTTTTTATTTTATTCTCCACTATATTCATTTTTTATCTAATAGTGAAGTTATGGTGACTCTCATGATCTTATCTATGATGAGAGGTTAACCAGAGGATCATCCATTGGAAGAAAACTAGTGAACCAGAGTCTATATACCAGGATTTAAATTAAGAATTTTATATTGGGAACTTAGGTGTTATAGGGGAAGATTAGAAAACATTACATCATGCCTATCGAACCCCATTATCATTTATACTACTAAAATAGTTTCATATCCCATTATTATGACCATTGACGTATTATTGAGATCGGTATGTTGAGTTATCCGTTTAATCAAAGTTGTGACATATTTGAGAGAGTGACGGGATGACAAACTCTATAATTCCCTAAGTGTCAAGTTTGTTTACACTATTTATGTTGCAGGTTTGTTTGTAGCTAGTTTGAATATACAATGTTTATCATAGAGGCTATAAGTAGTTAGAAAATAAAGGATCATAGTGGTTAAATATAGGGTTCTGTCCATTCTCACATTCATCTTATTTTCATTTTCATTTTTTACTTCTATGTTTGTATCTGTCACACCAATTTATACTTTAAAATTATCTTCTCTGAAATAGAAAAAAATGTGTGATTTAATAATGTTAATGTATTATTGAAATAATAAGATGATGAAACTATTAGTCATGTACTAGATTCATGAAGAATCAAGTTAGGTGGGGGTGAATTGAGTTCTAGAGAATGTTCATAAATTTACACCATTATATTTTAAAAAATGGATGGTTTTTATCTTTTGTGAACCAAAAAAATATAAATAATTATAGATATAAAAAGATCATGCAAATAAAATTCATAGTGGTTTGGGGAGGGGATATCCCCTAATCCACTCTACCAACACCAAACTCTTATATGTTTAGAAAGAAGATAACTTTCTAAAAGTTCAGAATTTTGTTTTGAAAATTAGTACACTTTTTTATATAATTCATTTTACTAACGTTATAATTTTCAAGTGTAAATAATTTTTATTAAAAAACCTATATTTTATTGTATAAAGAATTATATATAAATTTGAAAAAACATTTCTTAATTATTTATTAAGAACGAACTAAATAAAAATATTATGAATTACATGGATGTGTATTTTGTACATTATATGGAAATTGTATATGTAAATCATAAAGATGTCTTGAAATTTTTATATAAAAATTTAAAATAGAGTCTCACTAGATGAAGTAATATAAATTCTACTAGAAAACCCTTATCAAAGAGAGGCATACTTACTCTTCATAATATCCTTAATAAAGACCAACAAGATGTACCTTATATATTTATCAATAAAAATTCAAATTATTTATAAGATGGAATCATTCATGATTTGTAATGTTTCTCCATCATAATTGGCCAATATATGAATAATATTTACTAAATAATATTAAGTAAATATGAGTTTTTATGATGAAACAATAACCACCTTTTATGAATAGTGAATATGGAAATTTGGAAAACATATATAAAATGAAGAAACATTCGAGTAGGAGGAATATTTTTCATCAATAATGATCAAGATTTATTTTAATGATTTTGAGACTTCATGTTATTAGAGAATGAATAATTGAATACTTAGATAGTTATCACATCAGGAATCCATTTTTATGGTCACACACTCATTTTTGGTGCATTTGTTCATCAAATTTCAATGGTTTTAAATGAATTTAATTGAAGATTAGCAAAATATTTAATTTTTTTACTAATTTGTGGGAAATTTTGGAAATGGAAAAGAAAATGATTTATTTAAATGAACTTTAATTAATTTTAATTCATATATTTTATTTATGAGTCTTTTAGTGTTATCAATACTTTGAAACTTACTATGTAGTACTTTATCCAAAAAATACATTATTAGCTAGATGCCCTCAAGTACAATGAACAAGACACCTAGATGGATCAGTAGGATCTAGCTAACCATGAACCAAAGTTGAAGGCCACTAGATGTAATGTGTTCATGGGGGATCAGCCACATGAACATGTGGCACACGGGTGACAAACCACTAAGATAGTAGTGGGTCGAAGCCTTCCAGGGCGTGAGAATGAGGTGTTCAAACCCACACAACTGTGGGGGAAGGTATTTATAGTAACGAGGTTGTACCATGGTTTTTTAGGGGTACTACAACACTATTGAATCATCATTTTGGGTTGAAATATGTGCTCAGGATTTTATACGCTTGCCTACGGCCTTGCTGATTCGATGTGGGAAAAAATGTTTAAATAGAATTTAACCAAAAAACCATCCTTTTGCTCAGTAATTTCTTGGACAGATTAGACATCGGCAATCCTCCATGATCTACTGATTACCACCCTTTACATTCATCATAAAACACATATTATCACCCAGCAATGTCTAACTAATAAATGAGAGCTCAAATCGAGCTGCATCATCACTTTCACACCTCTTCACTACCATGGATTTCTTGTTTATCCCTCCACGACATCCATGATGGTTTCATCCAACCATTTCTTAGTTTGAATGATTTTAGGAACTTTTCACTGAGATGATGTACATCTAGGAACGGCCACTGCATGACACTCTATAAAACCATTGCATCTGAAGAGGATCACTACCGAAGCTGCTCCACACAGTTCACTCTCTATATTGTCCGCTCGATATTTGTGGGATTGTTTACAAAATTTAATATCACACCATCTCAATGATGATTCAAATTTTCATTTGAATACTTTGAAACTATATAATAAACATCTAGATTTAAAGAGGAGGAGGCTAAGTCACCCCCCCTCTCAACCTAAAAAATGAGGCAACCATTGCATCTTGAATTGGTCAAACACTAAGGGAGAGATGTCAACCTGAGGATTTTTTGATAAATTTGTCTTTATTTTATTTTTTTATTTTTCTTATTATTTTTTAATTTAATTTTAATTTTAATTTAAATTCTCTTATTTTAAAATAAAATGCATCATTATTTCTGAAATTGTGTAACCACCCATTCACCATTTTCTTCTAATTCTTTTTACTCTCTTCTCCTAATTCTAATTAGTATTATTATTATTATTATTATTATTATTTTAACATTATATTTTATTTTTATTCCTCTTCATATTTTATTTTATTTATTCCCTCTCTCTCTCTCTAAACTTAATTATTTTTATATTAGTCTTTATATTTTTTTCATCCATTTTTTTTTATTTTCTCTCATTTTATAATTTATTTTATTTCTTTTTTTCCTTCTTCATATTCCCCAATTTGATCAATTAACCACGATAGTTAGGGGCTTACTTGATGCTTGTCCTAGTAGAGGTCAAGGTGTTATTGATTTTTTCGAAAATATGATTTGACATTTTTGGTAGATTTGAGTATCATTCATAGGTGAGGTGAATGTCCCTGATGTGGTGATCGCCCCAAAATCCCATGCAACTAAATCTTTTTAAATTATTTTTTAATATATTTTATGTATCTTTATTGGATAACACATCAGACGATGGAGTTCAGTGAGTCTGTAGAAGAAATAGAACCGATAGAGCCGAGTCTTGGAATTTGGCACACCCTCTACCAAGGTGTGTCATCATCCTTGTTTACATGAGTATGTGGAGTTTATATTTCGTAAGAATTCAATGAATCCAAAAAATATAAATGAAAATAATAGTGATTCTTCATGACATTTTATCTTTGGATTATAAAAATAAAATAAAATAAGATATTAATCATTGATCCAAAAACTAAACCCAAAACCATGTTTCATCATCCTTAACTCCTTATGTATAGAATTATGTGATATTATAGTTTATAATTTCAATATACATGACCTTTCAAAATTTAGAAATGTAAAAAATATATATACCAGTTCTATTTCTTGAATAAAATAATAAAAAGAAAAAAAATAGTTTATGTGATTTAGAAAAAGTAGGTGGTCAAACATAGGAGATCATCAATTGAGACGACTATGGGGATCCACTATGCTGTACAGGGAAATTGATATTCTTTTTTCCATGCCCTATAACAGGCGTGTATAAAATATTTCATCATTTCTATGGATTAAATCATTTAGTTTTCTAGTTTTTCTTTTTTTTCATTTAATATATTTTTAAATTCCATTTCAATTTCCCTAAAAGATTTACATGTAGTTTTAAAATAATAAGTTTTTTCCACTCATAGAATAATTAGTCTCATGTGAAAGAACATGTTTTTCAATATGATGTAGTGGTGTCTCCCCCACAAAATCTCAATAAACTCACTATCCTATATAATATTATGGGTAATTGTAACAATACTAGAATATCATTTCATGAACATGTAGATATAGTTCATTAATTCAAAATTGATTTTCAAATACTTATGACTAAGAAATAAGTGTCATTAGAGCTACCCAATTTTAATGAAGACAACAAAGTGGTCTTGATCAATTATAAAAAGTATCCAGAACCAAACCATTTTAACATCCAAATACAAAAAGGCCATGATGAGGTAGATTATTTCCACGATGAGGAAACAATTCCTACTTAGATAAATATTGGAGATCAATAAGATCTAAATGGATTTGGGAAGGAATGTGAGGAACAAGTTGATCTCCCCAATCCATAAAATGTATAAGAGAAAGTTTCCTTTCATGTCACTCGATACATAGAAGATGAGGAAACCACAATTGTGATGGAATTTTAAGAAAAGATGGAGGATCAAGACAACATGTCTCCACTTATCACCATCCTACTCCAAGAGGAACTCACCATATAAGAATTGATTGAAACTGAACCAATTCTTTGAGTTGATCATTTCTTAAAAACTCTTTAAATTTATTTTATTCAATATAAATATATAATTAATTACAACTACATTAAATTTTCATTTTGAAACAATGTTTTATATTTCTTAAGGAAGATGAATAATATGGAATTTTAACTATTGTGGAACACATGGATCTCCTCAAATTCAATGAAAATACAACTATGTAAAAAAGAGGTAATCCATGTAGTTGAGTCTATGGAATTCATGATAGAGGCTTATCAAAATAAAAGTTTTAAATTAATTATTAAAATTTCATTTTTATGTTTTTTTGAAGTAAAAATACGCACTTAATCTCCCTTTTATCATTAAATTGATGAATACTATGTGAATCCATAACCTAAAAAGTAATATGGGGTTTCACAATTAGTAAGCAAGAAGGATGATGATTCATACATCATCCTACCCTCACCATAAAAGCTATACATAATTATGAAGCGGGACAATATAATAAACTATATCTGTGGGTTTTTCTTCACTACCAAAAAAGTGGTGGAATCCTGTAAATGTCACATTTGGTGTTCCAAATCAATGAAGATTCATCCAATCTCAAAAATTGGATAATATCCAGTACTAAAATCTTATGTTATTAAAAATTTAAAACCCATTTAGGGGATTATACCAAGACATATCCTTCGATATTATTTCTAAATACATAGAATTAAATCTCAGAATTAGGAAGTTTTCCATCATGTAGAACCACAACCACTTATATTTTTCATTATAAAATGCATGATCCTTGTAATTAATAGACATATATTCCATTATAGGTTTGTGATGGCAGAAGGAACCCTAAAATAACACAAATAATGAAAGATGAGAGATTAAGAAATTCATAGGAAATGGAGTTAAATTTCAATGATTATATTTTAAAATCTATAATTTGTTTCCAACAACCTATTTTCAACAATAAATTGAAATTTCATTCCCATGCTTGAATTATGTTATGCTTCAATTATTTAAGAGACATTGGTATCTCAAGAATCATGTGATTCCATTTTTAGGATTTTCATGTTAATGATATTTAATGAGTAAAATATAATTATTATATAATTAAAGTGACACATGGATATTAAAATTATGACTCATGATTTTAGGGAATAAGTTCATTATTTTAAAAGAAATTTCATAATAATTTTTCATGCTTTTAATTTATGAAATTTATTTGAATTGATTTGTTATTATTAATCATGGCTTCTGTGATTGTTCAATATCACATTCCCATTCCCAAAAGAATTTATGAACTATGTACTTCGTAATATATTATAGAAAATATTTCTTGAGTGATCTTAGTACATGCCACCTGCAAGAACATTAATTTCAACTAGTCAATTGTAATATTTTTAAAAAACACATTTTAAGTGGTAGAGGAATCTTTTGAAAAGACATTTTCCTTATAAAATCACAATTGCATCAATATTTATTTACACCATATAAAATTTTAATGGTCATTTTAGGGATGAGCCAAATTTCCTTCCATTTTTACCTATGGATACCCTCCTCTTAGTATATTAATCATATTTTAAATTTGAAGTGTAATAGTGAAAGCAGTTCATGGTGTAAGGGATGATTTAAATTGGAATGGAAAACTGTGGGTTTTCATATTATGGGAATAATTTAATGTTACCGATTCATTCATGATAAGTCCTTGTTTTTCCCCTATTGGAAAAATAGAAAATGAAAAAAATTAACCAAAAAAATGAAAGAAATCAGATTTTATTTGGAAAAAACCAAAAAATAGAATTACTAGTCCTAAAATTTTTATAATATGTGGTTAGGTAGTGGATGTGAGGTTAAATATATTCTTAATTTTTCTAAAAAGAAAAAATTAAAAGGTTCTTTGAAAAATAAAATAATATAAAAGTATGAAAAAATATTTAAGAGGGCGCACAAATCATCATTGTGCCTAACATCCCATGTAACCCATGCTTCTAAGGATATTCCACGGAAAACTGTTGGGGTGCTCAGATCGATCTCAATCTTCACTACCACACCTCTCCATCACTGTGGATCACCTCATGGTCCCCAAACAACCTCAATGATGGTTTCAGAAATCCATTTACAAGGAAATGTGATTTTATTATTTCATCACAGCACCACTTCACCTCCATACATGACCATTTCTATAACACCCCATGTATCCCATGCTTTTATGGATGAGAATTGCCAAAGCATCCCCGCACAGTCCGCTCTCTATACTGTCCTCCCGATTTCTATAAGACTATTACCAAATTCTCGTATCATCAAGTCTCATGGGTGATAAAAATTTTCATATTCAATCATTTAAATGATATATTAATGATATGTAATTAAAAAGGAGTAGGTTAAAGAAACCCCTCTCCCTGCTTATAAAAATAGGTATCCATTGCTTCTTGAATCGATTTTGAACTATGGGAGAGATTTCCACCCATGACATTGATGCTTCATATATCTCCTTTATTTCAATTATATTTTTGTTTTATTTTCCATTTCATAATGTTCTACTTTCATTTTATTTTTAATTTAAATCATATTTCATTAAAATAATATATGTATTTTTCTCAAATTATGACACCCCCATTCGCCATTTTCTTCTCCTTCTCCTTCCTCCCATATTTTTATTTTTCATCTTTAAATTATTATTATTCATGAAATTAATATTATTTAGTATTCTTTTAATTATTTTATTATATTATTATTTTATTTTATTTCTTCTCTCTGTCATACTTATTATTTTTATTGTAATTTTTTTATTTTTCTCATCCTTATTCTTTTTGGTTTCAATTATTTTATAATTTATTTTATTTATTCTTCTCTTATTCATATCCACCAATGTTATATCCTACCCTCTGCAATGAGGGTCTTACCAAAGGCTTCTACTGAGGTTTTTCAAGGTGTTCTTTAATTATTGTTAATGATTATTTTTTGAAAATGGTAGATCAGAGTAGCATGCACAGGTGTGAAAAAGGTCCATAATGTGATGAATTATCCCCACCCCCATATTGACATGAAACTAAATTAATTTCTTTTTTTTAATTTATTTTTCCTCTATTCATTAGTTAACCCTTCATATGATGTATATGAGTGATTCAATGGAATGGTCGACATCAATAGAGATGGGTCCTAAAAGATGGCCCATCTTTTCCCTTGGTGTTTCATAAACCTTGATTATACAAAAATATAGAACTGAGATTGATTAGGAATTGAAATACTCAACAATTTCTAAATGAAAATAAAATAAATTTATCGTGATATTTCATGTGTGGATAATCATGCTAAAATTAATAAATTATAGGGGCATGTTTATTTAACCGAAAACCAAACACCAAATGAAGTCCTTTCTTCCTTAACTCATTCTATTTTTCCATGGATGATAGTATAATTTAGAATTTATATTTTGAATTTAATTTCAATATTATGGAATGTAATCAAAAACCAAATAATTGTCCATTTTTATATAAAATAATAAAAAAATAATTTAAGTGATTTAGATAACATAAGTGAAATAATTGATAAACTCATCATGTGAGATGACCCTGGTCAACCACTATGATAGATTATAAAATCAATTTTCTTTGGCCACGCCGTAATACAATTTTTCATTATTTACTTTTTTGTAAATTCATTATGGTTTATCTGTTTGTATTTATTTATCCACTATACTGTGATTGAGGGATTCTAGTGATAATAAGACATTTTTTGTCCAATCTTATTGATATAGGGTTCGTTAAAGATTATGAAAAAGAATATTTAATATTCTTTTTATTGATGTTTTTCTTATAAAAGGAAGATAGACCATTATCATTTGGTGAAAACTATAGACACCCAAGGTCAGGGTTTCTTAGTTCTATAACTCTTAAGGTTAAAGAGTCTTCAACATTGTTATAATTTTTCAATAAGTATTTTTTACAAGCTTTAGAGTGTTTACCTTACTCTACTATGAATATTTAATTTATATTTTATATTATATTTATTATAATTAAATTGAACTATAATTTTATAAAGTATTAGTACAACTATTTGTTAGATCACTTTCTTATTCCAAAAAAACTTTATTTACTAATTACATACATAAAGAGGTTCATAAAAATTATTTATTTTATTTTATAAACTATAATTCATCCCCCTATTCTGGTAAACTGAATATTATTTCGATCCTACATTTGATATCAGAGAAATATTCTATTTTTGTAAATTATTTTAAAGTAAAACATTTTATATCATAAAAGGTTTCTACTTTTTATAAATTTTTACACTAATGAGAATTATAGAAAATAGTATATCTATTTTTTATTCGATTTAGCGCACATCTTTTCATTGTTGTGCTCTTTATAACTCAATGGTCTTGTGGCTTGTTCGTTACACCCTAAAGGCACTAGAGATTAATAATAATTTTTCAAATTCTATTAAGACATCATTTTCTATGGGATTCTATTTTTCATTTTCTAACTCCCAAATGACTAATCTCATTACTACAATGATTTATTGATGATGGGGTTAGTGGATGGACATTCTCTCGTTGAAATTTCTCTTCCACGACTGATCATGTTTTCTAGATTTTGATTGTGGAAGGGTCTTCATCCACATTTTTCAGGCATTGTATGATGATTTGGATGTTCGACGTAGGATATATAGGTCCCAAAAGTGCTTTCTCCTCACCACTTAATTTCTCATTTCGCTTAATGTTTCTTTCTAGGATTTTTTCCTTTTGTTTTGCATAGGATGTTCTACATATCCTTAGTGTCCTCTACCATTTAATCATCATCCTTCACATATTACCACACTTTGGTTGGGTTTCATGTATTCAAAGATTATCTAAATCATTTTGGTTGCTTCAATTAAGTTAGGTCTTCTAAGGTACACTTTCAATTTGTTCCCCTAGCTGGGGACTTCTCTTACTATTGGATTTCTGCACCCACAACCACTATGATATCTTTTACGTGATTATATTAGAAAATATTCCTCCTTCGATAATCAATATTAAATAGTTAATTGTTTTCGGGTCATATTCTTGTAAGTTTCTTCTCTCCATTTTTTGCTCAATGGTGGTTTGGTTCACTTTTATCAACATAAGTTTGTGTTCCCTTCTCATTTGATCCATTCTCAAGTTTTTGGTGTGGAAATGATTGAGGATGTTGATGCACAGTCCTGAGATGGAGTGATGGGATGGGTGTCATATGTGGTGTGCATGCAATAATGGGATGGGTGTGTATGGAATAGTGCATATCCTTAGTTGTTTTTTTGGGTGGGTCTCATCTTGGTCATGGTACCCTATTTGGCCTGATTTTGACTCTTTTTTTGGTTTTACTATAGGATCGATTCTCAGTCAACCTTAATGTGAAATTTTCTTTTAAAATAGAAAAAACTTATTGGTGGTGTATGCATTTAGAAATATTATAGGATTAAATGTGGGGACACCTTAAAATATCAATCATAGTGACCAAATTGGTTTGATTGTGTAGACTATGAATACTGGAGAGATAGAATTAATACATTCATGATCAACACTATTATTGATAATTTTTTATTTTTGAAAAGAAATTATGTCATTCCTTACAAAGTGGTTTCTAATTTTTATAATTATGCAAAAAATAAGTAGAAATTAAATATATAGTGATAAATAAAAATTTTATTTTCTTTCAAAAGAACAATCTATCGTAAAATGTCATTTTGTAATGTAGCTATTATTTTCGGAAAAAAACATAATGGCACACACTTTAGGAAAAGAAATGTAACAAAAACTAGATGATATAATTTTAGATATGATTATCAATTTATTGATTTTTTTACATGGATAATATTTTTCCAAATGCATCAGATATTCAAGAATTTTTTGAATAATTTACAATATTTGGGATATAAATATTTAATTAATGAAAATATGGTTGATAATATTATATTAATTATTTCCAATGAGTGGGAATATAAAAGAACAACCTTAAATTGTAAAATTAATCAAACTGATTTTACCATAGATGATCTAATATGAAACCCTCAAGTAATATAAGGGTATAAAAAAAAGGAATATTGAAAAAAATAATTAACATTTTGGTGTAGGTTTTTCCTATAAATCTATATTATTTATGAAATATATAGAGATAAGATTGTTTCTAAATATTATAAAAAAAGGGAACATAAGTTGATATAAAAATTACTTCTTCATATAAATGTTATATTGAATTAGATAATCTAAGGAAGAATAATATAGTTTGAAAAAATTAAAATCATTACTAGTTTGAGAAACATTCTTAATACAGAAATGAGAATTAATATTCTTCTGAAATGATTTGAAATGGGATTGTATGTTGGTATTCTAATTAAAAATAAATAATAAATGGTATAGATATCTACTAAATACATTACCAAATTAATATTAAATCAAAATATTACAAATTATAATGATGGGTGTATTCAAAAAACAACTGAATTGGATAATTAAACCTTATCTCTAGATGAGGATGATAATAATTATTTGAAGAAGTTTATAGATTTTAAAGAATTTGGGGAAAAATTTATTATTTATAAAATTTTTGAATATTTTAATTTAGAAATTTATATAGTAAAATTATAAAATTTCTACAATTACTTCACATATTTCCAATATTACACTTTAATAAGAAATGAAATTTAATTGTAATCCAACGTGTGAGAATATGGATTTGGTTAAAAAATTATATCCTATGATCACTAGTCTAAGGAATCATTTCTCAAGTTTCACTTTTAGGAATGATAATTTGATCATATTTATAAAAAAAATAAAGCCTCCTAGAAGTACCAGTGAGGTAGGTTTTACTCATGAAAATCATCATTTTTTTACCATTATTTTTTAACTAAAAATACTCACTTTTTTATGAATATTCTCAGTTGTTCACATAGGAAGAATAAATATTCTTTAAATAAAGTAAAATCCATTTATTTCCACAAAGCATAATTTTCTAAAGAATTTTTAGATATAAAACATATACAAGTCTGCCAAATATGGATTACCAATATTCTTTACAACCAATTCTAGACCCAAGAAAGTGCAGATTCCAAAAATATTACATTTTCTATTTTTCGGGAAATAAAAATAGTACCAATAAAAATAATATTTGGTACATGTACAGTGGGATTTCCTATTATATAATTGGAATAATTAATTCTTTTAGAAGATATTAAAGATGAAAGGTGGAAGAGTCAGTTTTGGTGGTAATTCTTAAGGGGTGACTTACGATATAAGTAATATTGTTTTTCTTGGAAAAACATTAATTTCAAAACAAAATTGTTATAGGACCTATCCACAACCTTATATGCATAATCCAATTATGTGATAAAGTATACCATATAATATTCTTGAATGATAATTTAATATTTCATGTTTATAAGGTATGTTTATTCATTATACTGACATGAATGGGAATGTATAACCACTAAACATAGAAGACTTAATAACTCAAAATATACCTTGACATAGTGCAATGAAAAATTAATATTTGTCTCGGTATAGACTATTAGGAAACGATAATGGTATAAATTTAGGTACTCTATCTTAGAAAGGACTTATTAGAGATCTACCAGAGTATAAGTTTACTTCCTCTAATTTTTTTTATCTTTGTTAATATTTAATGTAACATGGGTCATCTTTTAAATATATTAGTGGATTTTCATCTTCCGTTGATTTATAGTTATTGTAAAATTATTTATTTGGTCCAAAAAAATATAATTATTAGTGATAATTATTATTTATATTTTTTGTTTGATGAATACAATAGATATAAAGGGGTCTATTTTCTAGAAAAAAATTTAGAAGACTTTTTTATTTAATAAAATATGTAGCCCATGTTAAGAATGAGAAAACTATCCTTTTGTTACTATTAATTTTGAAGAGGGTGAAGAAATTTTAAATTATAAATTATAAACCTTTTTATTAAAAATTTATTATGTGTAACATTTCATTTCAAATAACTACTTAATAAAATCATGTAGTCTAAATAATAATTAATATTCAATAGAAGATTACTAGAACTATGTGGAGTGATTATTAAATTGAAGAACATTGTAGAGATGAAGTAGGTTTTACTTCTATCTATTCTATAAATCATGATTTGTTTAAACATTTTTAATAAAACTCTAATTTATTTGTGCATAGGAAGAAATAATAAACATCCTTACTTCTGAGTTTTGGAAATAAATTATTCATTCTGAATATTAAATATAATTTCTAGAAATTGTATTCAAAATATAAAAAAGTCATTTTTATAGGTTATTCTTCAACATAAGCTTATAGAGTTTTTAATAAAAATAAAAGTACTATTTAGTAAATAGTACATGTCAAATTGGATGAAACTTATTCTTTTTTTAATATTCTAAAACCAAATCTTCAGTTTTTTTGAAAAAAATATTTTCCACCAAAGATAGAAAATTATTCTCCTTAGAGAAATAACTGAAGATAATTTTTCTAAAGATATAAACCTGTAAAAACATTTACTAGTTTTTCTTGAACAAAATGTTACAAACACAAGAATTTATATAATACTTTTGAATAATACTAATGGTAATAACATTGGTTATATTGAATAAATAGTTAAAATAAGAATTTCTTTATGAAATTTAATTAAATATTGTGATTTTTTATCTTCATTTTAACCTCATAATCATGATAAGGATTTCTGTTATGAGGATTGGGTAAAAAAATTCACAAAAAAAATAAATGAATTTGATAGGTGTAACATTTGTACTTTGGTTAAAAAACATAAATATTCATCAATAATTCTAATAAAATTGATTTTTTAAAATTAATGTGATAAAAATATAGTAATATTTAGAAACAAATATAAAATATATTGTAGGGGTTATAATAAATAATATGTAATATAATGTGAAGAAAATTATTCTATGGTTTCTAAACATGAATCTAATTTTATACTTTTATCATAAGAAACATTTCTAAATTTACGTCCTTTTCAAATGGATATGAAGTGTTGTTTCCATAATGGGTATGTTTACAAGGAAGATTATATATAAAAACATATTTTTTTGAAAGATAAATCTCTAGATCAGGTATATATAATTAATATTCCCTTTTATGGACTTAAACAAGCTCTAATATCCTATTATGATAGATTGACAAGATTTTTATTGAAATAAAGATTGTTAAGGGATCCATTGATACAATATGTTTTATAGAAAAAATCTTTCGAAGATAACGTCATTATTCAAATATATGTTAATGTCATTATATTTTTTTTACTTTAAAAATCTATTACATATCCCTTTGTACATCTTATGAAATTTAACGTTGAAATGAGCATGTTGAGGAAAATAACATTTCTTCTTAGTTTTAAAATTTCTCAAAAAATGAGTAGGGACATTTATATCACAAAACAATTATATAAAATATGTTATTAAAAAATTTTACATGAAAATAGTAAATGTATTGGTACTTTTATTGAGACCTAAAACTCAATTAATCATGATTTATTTAGTAACCATTTTGATCTAAATATTGTTAGTTGAATGATTGGCAGTTTATTATACACTTTAAGTTGTCAACCATATTTAATTTTTTTTTTTGTAATATTATTTTCAAGATATCATGTAAATCTAAAATAATCCGATATTAATTCTGTTAATTGAATTTTTACTTACCATAATTGAAATATGGATATTTTTATATTTTTTACTTTTAAAAATTATTATGATAAATTTTTTGAGATGTTGATATAGATTGATGTAAAGTGGATATAAAAAGTACATATATAAAATGTCATTTCATATTAGAATCGTTTGTTTTTTGGTCTTGTATGAAATGAAACTCAATAGAACTTCCATTTCTAGGGTCGAATATGTGGTATTTGGTTATTTTTGTGCTTATGTTTTTTAGATGTAACACACACTCAGTGGATTGAGCATGAGTTTTAAAAGCTCTAATTTTGTGCAATAATAAAAGTTCTATATATTTAAGAAAAAACTCAGTATATCACTCATGAGAAAATAAATTAGATATAAGCTGCCATTTTATTTTGGAACACAAAATAATTCTATTTTATTTTACAATTATTTGGATCAAAAGAACAACTTTCTAATATTTGTACATAACCCCTCAATTCTAATATATTGGAATACATTAAACAAAATATACGAATGGTAAAAATAAAATAATAATTCAAATATACTTCATGTTTAACTATCAATTTATATAAACACTTCTTTTAAAAATTGGAAGTAAATTATTACTATGTTTTAGAATATTATTACTTGACCTAATTTTTTTATTCTGGACATAATTTTTTTAAAATGTTTCTGCTAAAACATATTAAAAAATGTTTTAGACAAACCTTTCTTCATATTTTTTTACAAACATTTCTATTTTTTTTAAATTTCTTAAAAACATTATGATGAAGTTTTATTTTTAAAATCAAGAAGTTATAATCACCATACATACATTCATAAATAATGTTTAAATTTTTTATCGATGTGGTAATTTCAATATCATATGTCTTTTCTATTAATTTTTATAATATGTTTTATAAAATTTAAAAAAAATTCTAAATATTAAATTCAAAAATTATTTAAAAAGGAATTTGTTATCTTACATATACATTTTCCTCCAACAAAACGTTTTTCATAAGTTTATAAAAACATCAAGAGTTTAGTAAATCTATTTTATATTTTGAGAAATTATCTATAATTGATTATGAAAATGGTTTTATGATAATATATTATATCTTGGAAAAGATAAACTTTTTCTTTCTCTGGCCTATATGAAATGTTATGGGTCACCTATCCTTTATTTAAATATTTATTTTATCAACTTCTTATGATAGTCTATTATTTCTATTTACATTTATTTTTTGGTTCAAATATTACCTAATGATTTGTATGTTTAGTTAAATGTATTCCTCATGGTATTTAGAAACCAAAATGACAATGAAGGATATGTTAATTGAAAGATTTTGGAATAAAATATATGACTCTCTTCTAAAGTACGCTATTATTTTTCAAGGATGAGAAAGTATATGTGTTGAAAAAGAATATTTGGATCTTCATTGTCCATAAAGAGTTAATAAATTTTTTTCAGTTGATTTTAGTATAGAATAAAGTCTTAATGTTGTAAAATTTTCATTGTTTGTATAATTATATTAGATAAATTTCCAATAGTTGGTTGAATTTTGTGGAAATTACTTTTAAAGGAGAATATAATCTTATTACCAAAAATATACCTAATAATTTAGAGACGTTTCATAAATATATAGCATAAAATTATCTATTTCCTTCTTATTAAAAGATTATTAAATTTTATCATGTTTCTCTAGATTCAGGAATAGTATCAATATGTATGTACGACATACTTATTATAATAAAAGGGGAAATGGATACCCTAAAATTAAAATGTATATATGTATTGTATTTCTTGTGATAAAGGTATAATATTTTAATGTTTTTGTCCCGTTGTATAAACATTTTCAATAATGAAATAATTAATTTGATTATTCTATTATTTTCATTATTATTAAATATTAATTTAGTAAACACCATTGAATTGAAACATAAAAAGAATTAAGAAACTTTGATAAGTTAAAGAATATATTACTTTGTACAAAAATATGGGACTTTACTGATCATCTAAAAGGATTTACAAAACACCAAACTTCAACAATTAGCAAAAGGAGTGCCTAGTTATGAAAATAATTAAGAGTAATAGAAATTACAGATCAAGAAAAAAGATAGATGATTAAAATATAAAAAGAATAAATATCAATTGAATTTGATTATCTTCGTAGAGTAGTTCTATGTTTCATTCAATTGAAAAATATAGCCATGTATGAAAAATATTTTACAAAATCATTAAGTATTTTATATCATTTTTTTATGTAAGTATCACTTATTGTCTATGGACACATCTCCACTTTGTATGTAGAAGATAACACTGATATTTATGTCTTCTATTTTGAATTTTAAATTTATCATTCTTGATAATCCCAATACCCAAGAATATACTAATTTTTAAAAACTCATGTAATAATATTTTAATGAGGGTGTTTCATCCTTTTAAAAATATGGAATATACATTCATGGAAGAGATGAAATAAATCTTCTTTATCAGATTATTCCATTCTTGGGAAAATGAATCTCTGTTCAAATTGATCTTTTTTAATTTAGAAAAATCATTTTTAATGCATATAAAAGCATAAATTGGTTTATTGAAAAGTAACACCAATTATAAAGAGTATAATAATATTGATCATTTATAAGATAAACTGATCTCCGTAAAATAAAATTCTAGGAACATTGTTCGCATACGATAATTCATTTTGTAGATTTGTAAGATTAATCAATCTAATTATTTTAATTTTACATCATGTAAGATAAATAATATGGATTTAATGTTTTAATATGATAATTAAATTTCATAAGATAATATATTCTTGTGTTAAGATAAAGGACTGTTATAACATTATTTAATATCCATAAGGTAATTCATTTATTTGGGTCCCTTTTCTTAGATAAAATATTTTTATGGATTTTTTCTATGACTTTTCATTCTCACCTTTACTACTCTATAAGATAATTTATCTTCATCTTAAGAAAATATTATTACATAGAATGATATTTTTTATGTTATTATTTTCTAAGTAAAAATAATTTAGCATAGACTTGAGATTTTAGAGCATGTATATAATCTAATTGGTAAGAGAATTATTTTATGTGAAATATAATATTATCATTTAATATAAATTCTTTTATAGAAAAATAAATTCCAGCATTTAAAAATTTAATTCCTATGTTCTGGTAAGATAAATGACATTGAATAATTATTTTTATATCAAAAATTCTTTAATAAAGTTTCCATCAAATAACTCATAAAAAATAAGAATAGTCAGAAATTAAATTTTTAAATAATTAGGATATGCTTTTTAGTAAATAAATAGGGGTTTTTGAATCGTTAAAACATGTAAACAACTAAGATATATTGAAACAACATAAGTTTATTATACAATATACCCCTTTCTTATGATAAAAAAAACCATATTATAGAAAAATAAAAAAGAAAACAAGTTTTCTTAGAAATATTTATAAATTGAACATTATTAAATGTTTTCTTCCTTTCTCCCATATATTTTTTGGGTTTACTAATCCCCTTAACCATATTTGAAATTTCGTTTCACATAATTTTTAGAATTTACTAAAACATTTCCTATAAGTTAATTGTTGTATTCTCCCCCCATATAAAGAATAATGTGATAATATGAAAAAAAAATCATTATTACACATGAACTAGGGTAAATAGTTTTAATAGAAGATAATGATACGAATAGAATCTGGCATTGACATGCAATGTTAATCAATATATTCAAGTGAAACATAAAACGGAGTAAAAAAACATTAAAAAAGACAAATAAATTAATCTGTTAAATCAATAATGAAACATAATTAAATGGAATATTGAATAAAATATTAAGAATTAAAAATATTTAAGAAACAATTACAGAACCATTCAAATGTTTAAGAGATCCCCCAAAATATTGGTTTAAAATATAATCATGAGAAAAAATAATTCCTATGGAATTGGAAAATGATTCAAATGTGTTTTATTGAAATAATGGGGATGTCCAAGTGGTGAGTATGAATTAGGTTGTGGGGGTGTCATAACTTTTCCAGTAACACCTATATCGGGATATCTTATCCAAAAGATCCACTAAGGAAGCCTCTATATTTAGGTTTAATCTATATTCTGCTTAACCGAATACCTAAAAAATATTCATGGGAAAGTTAGAGATTAAAATGATCTATCACAAATAGGGGTAGCATAGGTCATATAGTGGGAGATGTATTCATGGTTTCAATATTGATCAAGAGATTCTATTTTGATTAAATCTTAGTGGGATCAAATATTTCCATAATCCTCTGTGATGTGGCATCATAATGTTCCAAAATTTTAAGTCCCGAGGAACTTCATCCAAATTGATAAAACAACTTACCCACACCCATGTAAATAATTTTGACAACATAATTATTGAAATAGTTTATGATAGTAGTAAAACTATTCCATGTATTCTGAGAAAATTTTCCAAAATAATTTTTACAATTAAAATTTTATGGAAAAATTGGGAATCAACTTCATTAAAACTTATAAATCGTTATCAAAAAAACTAACTGAATTAAAATAAGGGAAAAATATAACGATTACTATCTGAGAAGAATCGTTACTAATAACTACTTTCCATTTGTATATTTTATGCTTCTCTAAAGTTTTTACCAGCGCATCTACTTCCATAAAATAATAATCTGATATCATGGAGCTCACAACTAGCTATTATAGGTGGACATAATTATATTTCAAAATAGAAATGTATTCTTCCAAGGATCCAACATCCCTTTGAATATAGTGATAATGAAGCTCACATATTTTTTAGGTCATAGATGATTCCTTAATCAAAGAGACAGTTCATTAAAGAAATTCACTCACATATCTTTATGATTGGTTATTGTTCATCTAGAAATAGAAAGGATATTATTAATCCCATCACTTAAATTATGATGAAAATAATTTAGAATATTTCAGGAAATAATTTCAGATTAAATTGATTCGATCGTAAAATTCATGGTATCTAGAGATTGTGAATCATATCAATATTTGATTCCATAAAATATTGATATAAAAAAAATTTCTTAAGTAATCCTCAGTAGGATAATTCAAAATATATTTCATAGCATACAATATCAAATATTTCATACCCTAGATTCCATATATTGAAATAAGATTTACCAGAGCAGTTGGTATTCTCTTGATGTAATCATAATAAATCAATACATTCTTGCTGAGTATATCAACCTTCTTCTTTTAAAAATATGATTTCTCATAGAGTCTTATCCTTTTCATGGGTCTCATCTATCTCACTCCTATAATGTATAATTTATAAAAACAATATAAATGGTTCTGGAACAAATACAGTCATTACCTTCATCAATGTATTCAAAAAGAAAATCAAAACTATTGTGATTAGTAATTAAAAAGCAGGTGAAGTTAAATCATGATGCACTTCTAAACCATCATTTTCATCCATTGAATGACTTTCTTCAACTTGTTTATTTTCTTCCATTTTAGGTAACTCTTCCACATGAGAGGTTCCATGAGGTTTTATCTTTGGATTTCTGTAAGAATGCAGATCTTTGTTTCATATATGCTTTTCCTTTTTCCCGATTTTTTAAGACAAATGAAATTTCTGGAAATTTTTGAAGTACATGCAATTTACACATCTCTAGCTCGAAGCCGTGTACTGGTCATGCCCGGGCCACAGACACCGTGTGTAGGGGTGACGTGGAGGCCATTTTTAGCAGAGTACAGAAACTCCACTACACGTCGTGTACTTTAAAAATACACGCCGTGTACTTTTCTTTTTTTCATTAAACAGACCAGGGTCGTGCCTAACCCATGATTTCATATTCTTCTCCATATTATGTCCACCCGAGAGCGATAGTACGGTCGGATCTTTGACAAGCTTATGCATCTTTGTCCGTTCTTCGATTCGAGCATGGTCGATTGTGTTGGAATCGTAGCGGTGAAATCTCCTTTCTACTTTAGCCTTGTTCCATGATTCCTCCTCGTTTTCGAGTTATTGTAGGTTGAGTGTTTTGTGCGTTTTCTCAGATCTATGTTGTTCTAAGGGGAATCTCTCATCGTTGTTCACGTATATCGATCTCCTAGAATCGTGGTAGGTGGTTTGTGCCTTTCCGTAGAAAGAAGGTGAATATTTTGTGAAAATTCTTCCAATACCCTTGAATGGGGTATTTCGTGTTCCTGTTTCTTCCTTGTTGTGTTGCCTACTTTGATTGATTCCTAGAGTAGATGTTTTGCCAGTGATTATGGTAGCTTTACTGTACCTTGGATGTTTGCTTTGCTTGTTCTTCCTGTTTTGAGTTTTGCCAGTTGCCATAATTTGTCATAGGATAGTGGAACTGCTACCTTGTTATGCTGCTGAGCCTTAGTTGATAGGCAAGTAGTTCTTGAGGTTTACTTGGATGACGTAAATGTACGCTGAGCATGTTTTACCTTTCACTCAGGACTGTGAAAAACTAGAGTAGTAGACCAAAGGGATAATTAAAGTAAGGGCTTCCCTAGAGTGTCTTTTAATTACGATGCGAGACCATGGGGGGAATTGACGTTGAGTGCTTCCTCAGAGAGTCTGTAGTTCCTTGACACATGCCACATGGGGAATAGATGTTGAGTGCTTCCCCAGAGAGCCTTTAGCACGATACAAGACTATAGGGGGAATTGATGGTGAGTGCTTCCCAAGAGGGTCTATTAATTTCATATCTGACCTAGAGGGGTGAGACTGTGTGTGCCACCTAGAGGGTTGCTAGTACTTGTAAGTTGAACCATAGGGGTTAGGCTGTGAGAGCTACCTAGAGGGTTACCTGTTTTTTTTTTGTTGATGGCCATTTACTTGTGTACTTTTCGTTAGAACTGTCGATTGTAGCTATTTGTATTTTCCTGTTCACTACTTCTTGTTTTATTACTGCAATGTATTCATTGACTGTTAGGCAGAGATCTTTGGGTGATTTCCTACTGGGATTGTATCTCACACCCTATTTGGGCTATGCTTTTGGGCCCAAACAGACTATGTTGTTGCAAGTATAGATAAGGGAAATCTCTCTTCTACTTCGGGTTCTTGATTGCATCGGAGCTGGAGATCATGGGACCGAGCCGTGGGTCGTGATTTTGAGGAGTTTATTTTGTTTTCATTTGCACATTGTTTTCAGTTGTATTCCATCACGTTGTTGTGTTTGCTGTTTTCCATAGATACTGGTACCTGCTGCATCATTGTTATCATTATTATGTATCCATTGCTTCACCTGTTCACTTCAATTATTGTATGCTGCTGATTGTTTCTGCTATTGTGTCTGGTTGTTTTTGTTGTATACTTTACCGAATGAAGGAATAGTTTCCCCACCGACTAACCAAGGCCCTCACTTCTAGTCGGAAGCCACTAGCATTTGTGTAAACATGCTTGAGGTCATGTGGTGAACCGGGTACAGGGCACCAGTGGAGGGGCTTCGGATTTAGGTCATTACAAAGTGGAATCATAGGGGTTCTTTTCTCTTGCTTTCTATTTGGAGACTTTAGCCAGGGATACGACGGATTCGGTACTTGGAATTAAGCTCTTCTCAAGAGTAGCTAACCCGTGTATAGGGAAAATCCATACTACCTCATTAATTGCAGTTTTCTAGTTTTGAGATTTTATGGTTGATTTGATTTCACCTTGAGTGATTCACATGACTTGTTCTATTATTGTTTTAATATTTTGGTTCTATTTCTGTCGCAACCCGATGAGATGAGGGTATTCCATCTCATGAATCATATAGACACTTGTAGAAATCACATGCCATGCATTCTTCCCATTCCATCTAGGGTTCATTAGCCATTGCATGTTGTTGTGATAGACATCGTGTAGATTATGCATGCTGTTGTGATCAATGATTGACAGAATCCCTGTTATTATGTTATAGATCTATTCTTTTTCCCTTGTATGTGATTGTAGGTGATTCCAGACCTTGATTCTCGGGGAGAATGTTCCCGCACGAATCGGAATTTGGCACCTCTTTCCCGTGTTTGTAGTGTTTCAGGGATTCTGTGCAGTTTCTGAGATACTACTCAAGAAAAATACTAGAATACATGGCATATACTTTTTGGATACACACCGTGTAGTTTTCAGGCCATGTCACTTACCGTGTGGGCAGAACACGGTGTCGTGAAAGTAACTTCGGGAACACACCGTGTACAGTAGCTACACGTCGTGTATGTTCGGAGCCGTGTACCCAGTCGTGTCACTAACAACATGGGTCGGGGAAGCTCGTGTAGAACACGCCGTGTCTAGAGGGAACACGTCGTGTAGTCCTGACCAGGTACCCGGCCGCGTCATGAACAACATGGGCTGGCATTACCTTCTTTTTCACACGCCATGTTTGTTAGGAACACGCCATTTAGTCTTGTCCAGGTACCCGACAGTGTCATGAACAACATGGGACGGTTTCAACTTCACCAATACCCGCCGTGTTTGTTTGGAGCATGCTGTGTAATGTTCAGCCGTGTAGACGGCCATGTATTTAACAACACGGTTTGCCGAAGCCTTGTCCACTACATGCTGTGTCCTCAGGGAACACGTCGTGTAATCTCAGTTTAAGAAGACCGTGTGGGCTAGATGTGTAAAGAGGCTCGGGCAGGGGAATAGTTTTCAAGTATACACTGTGTGTGGGGTCAACAATAGATGTAGTCTATAGTGTTACACGAATTTTAGTGCAGGAGTACACGCCCATGTCAGTGGTTTAAGAAGACCCGCCGTTCAATTTTTATACATGTCGTGTAGTCGAGTTTTGTATACTTTTGTGTTTTCGTTCCCCTGTTTCCGTTTTGTACTATTGTGTTTTCTGTCCTTGTTTTCCTGATCTAAGGTGTTCTTTTGACCTTTCAGAGATATACCTCCTAGACATCCCCCGATCATACGTCTGTCATCGGGTAGTGATCAGATGCAAGACAGGGATGATCAGGGACTACCTGCCGATCCTCCAGTCGGGCCAGCCTTGGCCCCTACTGTTATACCAGTTGCAGGCGCTGATGCACAGTTCAGGGAAGGTTTTAGGAGGATGATGCATGCCTTCCAGGGAGCGCTGCCTCCTGCCACAATTATGGAATACCTGAAGTGGGTTTTGCAGCAGCAGCAGCATCCTCCCACGTTCTTGGGGCAAGGAGGACCTGAGGCTGCAGAGTCATGGAGGGAAGCCATGCGGACTATCTTCGAGCATCTGGAGATGCCTCTAGAGAGGTGGGTCAAGCTTTCTACCTACATGCTCCGAGACTCCACCAAGAGGTGGTGGGACGTGATCTCACAGGCGGGTCAGTAGCAGGCTATGGCTTGGGAGGAGTTCCAGTACGTATTCAACGACTACTTCTACCTGGAGACCCTGAGGGCTGACCGAGCCTGGGAGTTCATGAGCTTAGAGCAGGGTACTCTTTCTATAATGAATGATTCCTCTCGTTTCACCGAGATGCAGCTCTTCACACCACTCTGGTATGGAAGTGGGGTGTTCTTGGTGAGGATAATTGAGGATGGTCTCAGGCAGGAGATCTGCTCGCAGGTGAATATCTTCTAGCTAACTTCCATTACTTCCATCATCAACCGGGCATTGATTGTGGAGTGCAATCTGAGAGACTCTAGAGTTGTGAGCTAGGACGGTTCTGCTTCCAGAGCTAGTTTGCATCCAGATGACAGCAAGAAGCACCGTAGAGAGCCTACGCGCGGTGATCCGAGGAAGCTAGATGCATCGTCAGGCAGCCAGGTGACATGTTACCAGTGTGGCCGATTAGGGAACATGAGGCCGTAGTTCCAGATAGACCCCATGGAGTGCCGATCTTGCGGCAAGATGGGTCACCTTCAGATTTTCTGCCATGTTTTCTCACAAGCAGTCAGTGTCTATGGTTCTTCCATGACTCCTCATTCAGGAGCAGCACCACCAGTTTCTCACCAATCAGGGAACGGGAGTTCTTCCGACCGTTCGGGGTAAGGTGGAGGTTGAGGCCGTGGCAGTCATCCACCAGTTCCCCAGCACCAGCAGGGAGGTCTAACTCAGAGTGGTCAGCCAGGGGCGCAGGGCCGCGGTGTAGGCCATTCTTTTGTCGTGGAGCAGAGTTATCAGAAGTAGGATCCCGACCCTTCTACTATTCGAGGTACAATTTTATTGGCCTCAGTTTTATCTTTAGCCCTTTTCGATACTAGTGCTACGCATAGATTTATCTCTATTTCTATCATAGAGAGCCTTGGGCTCTGCATCTTTTCTTCTACCGACTCATTGACGCTAGCCACACCTTTGGGGATGAGGACATCTAGTGTACGCCAGTGTAGAGAGTTCCCTCTCGAGGTTACAGGGTATCGTTTATTATAGTATCTCTACGTGCTAGAGATGACGGGTTATGATTTCATCCTCGGCAAGGACTGGTTGATTCCCTTCCCGGAAGTCGACAACTTTATTGCCGTAGAGTGAGATTCCTATCACCAGAGGGTGAATATTTTATTCATAGAGGCTAATGGGATGTTCAGGAGAGTCGAGCAAGACTCGAGCATCATGGGCTAGGAAAGGTGATGGCCAAGATTTCTAGTCTTTATCTGGATGACCAAGGGACTCCACAGCTGGACATTCCTCCAGTGGTGGATAGCTTCAGGGTTGTCTTCCCAGAGGACTTTTCAGGTTTTCCTCTGGAGCGTGAGGTAGACTTCTCTATTGACCTCGTTCCAGGAGAGGAACCGGTGTCCATTCCACCCTATAGGATGGCTACACCTGAGCTATAGGAGCTCAAGAAGCAGTTGGAGGAGTTGCAGGAAAAGGGTTTCATCCAACCCAGTACTTCTTATTGGGGTTCACCTATCCTATTTGTGAAGAAGGCATATGGTACCCTTAGGCTTTGTGTGGATTATCGGAAGCTAAACCAGTTGACGGTCAAGAACAAATATCCCTTACTGAGGATCGATGACCTCTTTGATCAGATTCAAAGAGGCCGGGTGTTCTCGAAGATCGATTTGAGGTCCGGTTACCATCAATTGCGCACTATACAATTAGATGTACCTCTAATAGCCTTCAAGAGGAGGTATGGTCTATACAAGTATACAGTTATGCCATTCGGTCTCACAAATGTGCCTATAGTTTTTGTGGAACTGATGAACCAAGTATTCCATCCTTACATGGACTCTTTCTTCGTGGTCCTCATGGATGATATCTTGGTGTACTCTCACACTCGACACGACCATGCCACATATCTTGATATTGTTCTGAGTACACTGAGAGAGCATCATCTTTATGCTAATCTCTCGAAGTGAAACTTCTAGATGGATCAGATTCACTTCTTGGATCACGTCAACTCCGTGGCAGGAGTATCTGTGGATCCAGAGAAAGTGAGAGTCATAGTTTCCTGTGAGCAGCCGAAGAACTTCTTTGAGGTATAGAGTTTTCTAGGGCTGGCCGGATACTACAAATGCTTCATTCATGACTTCTCATGCCTAGCAGCACCTTTGACAGGTCTGACCAAGACAGGGGAAAATTTCTTATGGTCAAATTATTGTTAGTCATCCTTTCAGGAGATGAAGGGAAGATTGACGTCAGCACTGATACTAGTCTTTCGAGAGCCAAGAAAGAGCTACACAGTCTATTTTGATGCTTCAGGTATCGGACTAGGATATGTGGTTATGCAGGGAGATGGAGTCGTTGCATACGGGTCTCGGCAGTTGAGGCCGCATGAGAGGAAATACCCTACCCAGGACCTGGATTTGGCAGCTATTGTTCATGCCTTACGTTTTTGGAGACACTATATTCTAGGAGAGGACTTTTTTGTCTTCACCAACCACAAGAGTCTCAAGTATATCTTCACTCAGCGTGATTTGAATCTGAGGCAGTGCAGGTGGGTCAAGTATCTTCAGTCTTTTGATTTCGAGCTTGCCTATACGCCGGGAAAGGGCAACACAGTGGTAGATGCATTGAGCAGGAGAACTCAGGTTCAGCAGTTTAGGAAGCCAGCAGTGAGTGGAAGCTTATGGATCTGTTCTCTGAGATGCATTTGGAGGTGCACAATATATGGGGACAGACTTTCCTATCTTCTGTAGATGTTACCACTACATAACTTTATTGGGTACAGATGAGGCAACTATCATACTCAGAAGTCTCAGTCCTACAGAATAGTGTGTCAGGAGGGGACCCTCTTCCTAGATAGATAGTGAGCGAGGATGTGATCTTGTGGTTCCAGGGATGTGTATGGGTTCCAGCAGACATACGCGAGGAGCTGATGTGGGATTTTCATTCCTCGGTTGGGGCATTTCATCCTGGCGTCACCAATATGAATCAGGATCTTCATCGCCAATACTGGTGGCCAGGTATGAAAAAATATGTTGCTAGTTTCTTCATGAGATGTTCTACTTGTTAGCAGGTGAATGCAGAGAATCAGTGACCAGCAGGACTTTTACAGTACTTACCCATTCCATAGTGGAAGTGGAACAATGTTGCGATGGACTTTGTGACTGTGTTGCTGAGGTCACCTTGGGGGAACGATGTTGTTTGTGTTGTCTTCGACAGGCTCACAGTGGGTTCTCACTTCTTGCCGATCAAGGAGACCTTCAGTGTCGACAATCTGGGATGACTTTACACCAGAGAGATCATTTGTTTTCATGGAGTTCCACACTCTATTGTTTCAGACAGGGATGCGTGCTTTACCTCTCGGTTATTGCAGGGACTTTAGAAGGCCTTGGGTTCACAGGTACTTTTGAGTACAACATACCATCCCTAGTCTTTGGCGATTCTTGGGAGAAGCATATCCCTCTGGCAGAGTTCGCCTACAACAATAGCTTCCAGGTGACCATTCAAATGGCACCTTACAAGGCTTTGTACGGTATGCCAGGCCGATCACCCTTATGCTGGCTCGAGGAAGGAGAGGAAGCTTTGCTGGACCTTGTATTTTTCCGGAGACTTCATAGAAAATAGAGCTGATTCAGAAGTGGATTTCTACAACACAGTCTCGAAAAAAGTTTTATGCTGATCAGCAGAGACGACCTCTGGAGTTTGAGGTCGGAGATCAGGTTTTCCTGCGTGTCACTCCGAGGTTGGGACACAAGAGGATTCGGAGACAGGAAAAGCTTTTACAATGGTATGTCGGGCCGTTTGAGGTCTTGGATAGAGTGGGGCCGGTCACCTATCGGTTGCAGCTACCTCAGAGGTACCATGCCATGCACGACGTCTTCCACGTCTCTCAGCTCCAACTTTACTTTTCAGACCCATCTCATGTCTTTCAACCTGAGGAAGTTGAGCTCGAATCGGATGCATCATTTTAGGAGCATCCTATCCAGATTTTAGATCGTAGTACGAAGGTTCTCCACATGTAGTCTGTTCCTCTACTATGGGTGCTATGGAAGCACGGGCGAGTACAGGATGAGACCTCGGAGAGGGAGGCTGATGTATGATTGTAGTGACCGGAGTTGTTCAGGGATTCCTCTTCTACGCCTCTCTAGGGAAATTCGGGGATGAATTTCTTTAAGGGGGAAGTTTGTAAGAATTGGGATCTTCAATTCAGGTATGTTTTTACCTTTTTCTAGAGTTTTTAAGAAAAATGAAATTTCAGGAAATTTTCTAAGTACACGCCGTGTACTTTCTGAGTACACACTGTGTACTCTTCTCCAGCTCGAAGTCATGTGCTGGCTGTGCCCGGGCCACACACACGGTGTGTAGGGGTGACGTGGAGGCCATTTTTAGTGGATTACAGGAAAACCCACTACACGCCGTGTACTTTAAAAATAGAGGCTGTGTAATTTTCTTTTTTTTTCATTAAACGGAATGGGGTCACGCATATCCCCCGATTTCATCTTCTTCTTCAGATTCCTTCCCCCCGAGGGCGACCGTATGGCCAGATATTCGACGAGCTCCCACCTATTCATCTGTTCTTCGATTCGAGTGCGGTCTATTGTATTGGAATCTCAGTGGTGAGCTCTCTTTTATTCTTTAGACTTGTTCCATGATTCCTCTTCATTTTTGAGTTGTCATAGGTTGATCATTTTATGCGTTTTCTCAGATCTACGTCGTTCTAAGGGGAATCTGTCACCGTCATTCACATATATTGATCTCCTAGGATCAAAGTAGGTGGTTTTTCCTTTCTGTAGAACGTTGATAAATATTTTGTGAAAATTCCACCAATACCCTTGAACGGGGTATTGCGTGTTCCTGTTTTCCCCTTGTTGTATTTCTTGCTTTTCTTGATTGAGAGAGTAGAAGTTTTGCCTGTGATTATGGTACCTTTACTGTACCTTGGATGTTTCCATTCTTGTTCTGCCTATTTGGAGTTTTTTCAGTTGCCATGCTTAGCCATAGGGCAGTGGAATTGCTACCTTGTTATGCTGTCGAGCATTAGTTGATAGCCAAGTAGTTCTTGAGGTTTACTTGGATGATGTGCACTCGCGCTGAGCATTTTTTACCTTTCACTCAGGACTGTGAGAACCTAGAGTAGTAGTCCAAAGGGGGAATTGATGGAAGGGATTCTCCAGAGTGACTTTTAATTACGATGTGAGACCACAGGGGGAATTGACGTTGAGTGCTTTCTCAGAGAGTCTGTAGTTACTCGACGTGGGCTATTGGGAGAATAGACATTGAGTGCTTCCCTAGAGATCCTTTAGTACGATACGAGACTAGAGGGGGAATTTACAGTGAGTGCTTCCCCAGAGAGTCTATTAATTTCATAGTTGAACCAGAGGGGTGAGACTGTGTGTGCCTCCTATATGTTTGCTAGTACTTGTAGGTTGAACCATAGGGGTTAGGCTGTGAGAGCTACCCAGAGGGTTACCTGTTTTCTTCTTGTTGTTGGCCGTTTACTTGTGTACTTTTTGTTAGAACTGTGGATTGTAGGTGTTTGTATTTTTCTGTTTACTGCTTCTGGTTTTATTACTGCCATGTATTCATTGATTGTTAGGCACAAATCATTGGGTGATTGCCTACTGGGGTTGTATCTCACACCCTGTTTGGGCCATGCTTTTGGGCCCAAATAGACTATGATGTTGTAGGTATAGATAAGGGAATGTGCCCTTATACTTCAGGTTCTTGATTGCACAGGAGCTGGAGAGCATGGGACAGAGTCGTGGCTCGCGATTCTGAGGAGTTTATTTTGTTTCCTTTATACTTTTTTTAGTTGTATTTCATCACGTTGTTGTGTTTGTTGTTTCCCATAGATACTTTTACCTATTGAATCATTGTTATCATTATTATGTATCCATTTATTTTTCTATTCACTTCAATTTTTGTATGTTGGTGATTGCTTCTACAATTGTGTTTGGATGTTTCTGATGTATACTTTACCGAATGAGGGCATAGTTTCCCCACCGACTCACCAAGGCCCTCACTGCTAGTCAGCAGCCTCTGGCATTTGGGTAAATGCGCTTAAGGTCATGTGTTGAACCGGGTACGGGGCACCAGTGGAGGGGCTGCAGATTCGGTTCGTTACAATCTCTATTTAAAAATAATGTCTTATATTCCTCAATGAAATCAGTTCCATCATTATCATATCCTAATACATCCTTTCTTACAAACTGAATGGGTTTGTGTTTGATTATTCTTATGTACTCAGATGGAGGAGATATTAAAAACTAACATTATATCTAATATTAGTGGATATAATATTCTCCTTATTAATTGTGATGAGGTTTTTAAGCTCTGTACCCAAATTTTCTCTTGTAAGAAAATCAGTAAAGAATGATATAGAATGTTTGAATGAATTGGTTAATTAAAAACCATGTGATTCACTTCTCATTGAACCAATAGAGAAAATTCCTCACTTTTATCATCACTAACATTAATATCATCTAATAATAACACTTGAAATATTAATTTGTTATCAACAAGAGTAACAATAACTAAAGGGTATTCCATAACAACATGTATATAAATATGTTAAAATACCTCAGTATAAACTATTACATGATATATATCGCCCCTAAACTGGACTATTTTTTATTCCATATCATCTACTATTCCAATTGTTATTATATTCTTAGCAGATAAACTCTAAAATAATATATTACATATCAAAAATCCAGTACCCAAATTTCTTAACACGTGGTAAAACGTAGTTTTGGTCTCATCCAGGAATACTTTATAAATTATAAAAAGAAATATTAATATACTTTGAAATGGATAAATGTTTTTAGATTTATTTTTAGTGTGTAAAATATAACTCATTACATTATCTACTATATTCTTATGATTTCTATCAATAATAAATATAATAAATAAATTTCTTAAAATATGACTTTCCCAAACTCCAATTTATTTGTATGATTTCAAACTAAATTTAGTTAACTAGTATTTTAATTTCTAATTAGAGGTGTTTTATAATATTCTTTTCAACGTCAATCATTCCAAACATGGATTTATTTATCTTTAGATTGACAACTTCAACGATGGTAATAAGATAGATTTTAAAATCTAAACCGCCTTAATGTAGAAATATAAAAGCCTCATTCATTACCACAGATGGCAATGAAATATTTTTATGGTTGGTAGTTGTAGTAAAAATTTATTCATAATTACCAAAGTCAAATATAATGTTCTCATAAAACTCATAAACATATTTTTCAAACAAAAACACAACAATATTCTCATCAAATATATACTCCCATCCTTGAAGAGTGGTATCCTTTTTAGTAGAATATTTTTCCAATTGATCTAATTGAAATAAATTGCGTCACCTCTTAACAATTTTCATATATACCTTGAAATTTTCGAGCTATTTTCAACAAAAATATTTGATTTCATTGTTTTCTAAAGATTTAATAAGGTCTAGAGGTTTGAAGGTTTAAGGAATAGAGGGTAGGAGAATCTAGGAAATGATATCTTCTTATGTCCCTTAATGTTGGATATATTATTCATAAGACTAATTTTATTTCATTATTTTCAGATAAAGAAGGGTCACATGTAGTGACATAAATTGTAATTATTACAATTATAGGCCATGTGTCATACTATGATATTACAAAAACAAGAAACAATGGATAGAAAAAATATTTATTTTTTTACTAAATATAGATTCTTGTACGCTTAAACGTGAAATAAATAAAAAAATTAATTGAAATAAAACTAAACCAAACTAATTTATATTTTATTAATAGCAAATTTGTTAAAAAGAAGTGGTTTATTGAATATTTCTACTAATTAATAATCATTAAAATTAAATCCTATAGAGATAGAAATTTTTTGAGCAAGATATATTAAGAAATGATTTATTTAAATCTATTTTTATTATTTTATAAGGGTTTATCTTATTCTTTGAAATGTTCTTAGTACTTTTATTATCATATTTGATTGGAGAATTATTAAAATTGAATCCAATATCCATCTGGTTGTGTTTTATCCACATCAAATGTGCATGAAAACATCCAGTTGTAGTATACTTTTCATTGGATGTTTAAAATGGAATAGAGTATTGTGTATTACTAGAACTTGATACTAATGATTTATATAGAAATTGATAGGTTATTGAGGTAATTTTTCTAACTATTCTATACCCACCAAAAACAAAATTTTATTTTGAAGTAAAACTATAATCATATGTATTTTGAAAATTTAAATAAATCGATAAAATTAATTTCCAAATACCCTAAAATTATTTTTGGGAGAGCTAAATGAGCCTCTTTTTTGGTTTTATTGAAATATCTAACCAAGAAATACTAAAAACATAATTCTTATCCTACATCTATATAGATAAATCAGACTCTAAATTATTCATCTATATAAAATTTATCAACTGGTTTTATAGATTCAACCAAGTGAAGTTTAATATTGGAACTCAGAGGAGATGAATAAATATTACCCATTTGAAGACTAAAACATTTAGGTAAATCATGTATTTATTTTCATTGGTTTAAAAAATTTCCAAATTCTCGTTTAAAAGTATCATATCTAAGGAAATATTTTAAGTCACCCATAATTCTCAATTTAAATTCATTTTTTAATGACTATTGAAAATTTTTTACACATGTTTTAATTTATTGTCCTGAAAATCGCATCATCAAAATATATTTTCATAAGAAATGTTACAATGGAGGGTGTTTTCATGAAAATATTGGGGTATTACAATCCCACATTAAATAATACTAGAAACAGTTCAGCCATAGGTTTGGAAACCCATGACTCCGAAAATTTATTAAGAAAAAGCGTAAAGGTACAATGAAACTGAAGGAAATGTTTACATGTAAAACCACACACCCAGATAGAATACAGAACAGACATTAGAGAATCCCAATTATTACTTTTTTTTCTAGGCCAACCTCAACCCCGAGATCCTCCTAGATTAGCTGGATGTCTCCCTCTTCCCCTTTGCATCACTGGTTCATCATCCATATCTGTTTCTTCATGAGGAACTTCGCTAGGCAGTAATGGTTGTACAGCCTCAATAGGAGATATAACATCCTAATAAGCAGTATCATAAGTAAACTCCTCATGCTCATGAAAAGATTCTTCTACAGCCTTGGAGTCAGCCACACAGAAAGGCAGGTCCACCTCCTTTGGGGTCTCCAGAGCTTTAACAGCAGCAGGTGTCGAGGAGGAGCACATTCGGTTACAGCATCCTGAATTCTTGAGTCCTCCATGATTAAGCAGATCAAACTCAAGGGTATTAATAGACTCTCACATTGAACAAAAGTTGACAGCTGGTTTTACAGTTCCTTGCAACTCTACACTACTAGGTGTATCCATTGGTGCAATATTCTTATTCTCCCCCTGCTCCATTGGGGGAGATCCCACAAGATCCAGAACATGACTAGATGAATTCCCATCTTCCATGTTAGCTGGGGGAAATCCTGCCATAGTGACACCCTTCTTAGAAGCAGAAGGTCGGAGAAGACCCTCTCCCCCTAGATCAATTTATAGACCACCAACCATCTCCATCGAAGTATCCACCTGCACATCAAACGGAGTCCCCTGTTTAATATTAGGATCACCTACAGTCACTTCCAGCAATGAATCCACATTGGCCACCTGCACTCCATCCTTATTCTCCTGTTGAACAACAGCATCTCCTACAGTAGATGTATCAAGCCTAGGGTCAACAACATCCACATTGACCATCTGCACAAGAGTAGCTGGACAGACCCTCGGCCTCCTGGGAAACACCAACTGGTAGCCATCAGTATCTCCATCAACAGACTTATCCAGCCTCATGTCCATTGCGTCCACATTGACAGTCTTCACCTCAACATGAGTAGCTGGACAGGACCTCAACTTCTTGGGCAACACCAACTGGAATCCATCAGCATCTAAAATCTTCATCTTACCCTTACTACCAGTAGAGGCTATATCTGCTCGCTCTAACTCTTAATTCACTTCATTCTGGATAGCATCCTCAGGCTCAGATTTATTCCCTTCTTCCTCCGCAGCTAAATTAGCCTAGGATCTACAATCTATTCCCTTAGTAACTCCAAAGATGTCCTGCTCCGCTGGTCCACCATGCACTGGAATAGTAGCTGCATTAGCAGATTTCTGAAAATCATCAGACTTCTGCAGACCTTGTTGGACAGCCTTAGCAAATGTAGAGATACCAGCCTTTTGAGAGTCATTCGTCCTGGGAACTTTCTTACTACCATGAGGATCAACTTGATTCTTCCTGCACTACTCAGGGGAATAAGCCAAATATTTTCATAGAGAGAATTTTATATTCTTGCTACAGTACTCAATAGCATGGCTGATGCACAGGCAAGATTTACAGAATGTGGGAAACCACTAATTTTTTGTATCTAATTCCAACTTAATTTCACCCACAACAAGGAAAACTGTATCAATAATAACCTAAACTAAGTCAAACTATACCAATACATGAGAAAAGTGACCATACCTAGGATGTTCAGTTTCCTTGTCCACCTTGATCGGGCAACCGAGAGTAGAGGCAAACTCCCACAAAACGGACGGGTGCCAAAAAAACCAATTCAACCACCTGATTAGAATCCATGTCTGAGTGGAGGAGTTCTTAACTGCAGTAGGATTTTCCAAAGGATCCCACTGCTGAACCATGATATACCCAAGTGTGATCGAAACCAGTCCAAAACTCCAAGAAACATTCTGATGTTCCTTCGATGGGAAAACAAGATGGAAAGTACCTCTCCCAGGTGATATCATATGCCAATCAGTGAAGCCCTTGCTTTCAGAAAGACGATCCCACACATCTTCAACCCTCAGAGGGGTGTTACTCTATGTACCCGATATCTTGGCGAGGAGGTAGAATCGACATTCTGCAAGGCGGGCTTCCAAAATTTTCAGACTCACTTCCACAAATGCAACTTAGCCATTCTTGGTAATCCGTTTATGTAAATAACCAGATTCATGTTGAGATTTAGAAAAAATCCTATTCCGGGAAGCAAAACCCTCAGACTTCTGCTTAGGGTTCATCATATTATCCTTCACTGAATCTACTGGTTGTGGAGAAATCCCACCATCTTTTACCACCACCTTCGAAGGGGGAATGAAGACGTCTTTAGGATAAAAATATCATTCTAGTTGAGTAGCCATCAAAATAATTTTAGGAAAGTAGATTTATCATCCATCTATTATTATTTTTAATTCATATTATATTAATATTCTATTAGGATTATAATGACTTATAAAACTATATAATAGAGAAATTGTCTCTTTATAATAAATTCTTTCTTTTTTATTATAACCATTAGTCACTAAAAAAACATTATTTCTAATTATCACACTTTGATCATCTTTTTTTATCATAAATACCAAATTGTTTTAAACAATATGATATTAAGAGGATCAATTTGATAACTCCCATACATTGTTTCTATTGAAATGGTTTAACACTTCTTATATTTTTAAAACACAACTCTCACCAATAAAGGCTTATTAAATGGTTTTGGGAACATGATGAGATAAAAAGGAATAAAATTACACAAGGTTACCTAAAATGTTTATATTTCTAAAAAATATATATAGATAACTTATTACCATCCCCAAATGATGGTATTTAAGGATTATAGGTTGTTTAGGAAACACACATTCTAGTTCTTGAGTATCAGTCCCTTTTGGGTAGAATTGTTCTTGATTATCTTCCATATTATCAATAATTTTGTATTAAAAAATATGGTCAGGTTTTAGGTTGTTAAGATTATTACTCAAGCCATCACAATATGTTTTCTTTTGATCAAAAGGATCTCTTTCATGAAAAATGACAAGATTAGATTCTATAACTACCATTTAATTTCTATTGATAATTCTATGTGATTTTGAAGTATTAGAATAAACTATAAATATTCCCTCATTAGCCTTTAGATAAAATTTACTATGATTTTCCGTGATTTTCAATATAAAAACTGTAAATCCAAACAAATTAATGTATACAACCATTATTTTTTATTTTTTAATAAATCATTATGTGTTTTCATTAAGATAAGACTTATTAAATCATTATTAAGGAAATAGAATTTTTTGTTTTCAGATTCATCAAAAAACTAGGAGGTTGGGTTATATGAAAATAACTTAATCCTAGATATTTATTATAAGGTATTGTTCATCCTTTCAAAAACGCCACTAGATTATGGCCTCTTGGGGGAAGAAAAGTTATTTTTAATGCTATACTTTTATCCAAATGGATTAAATTCATGATTATAAAATTCTCCTCTATGGACCCATCCTAAAGAATATATTTTGATATATTTTTCATTATTCACAAATTTTTAAGTATTCATAAAAATTTAATATGATTCTCATTCACTTATCAACAAATAAACTCATGTAAATCTGGAAACACATTATGAAAAAACATAAAAAATTTATTTTCCACCGATTCATGTTATTATAGGATGTCTAAACATATCCATGTAAATATGTTATAAAAATATTGATGTGGAAACCTAATTTATTGGTTTAGATATTTTTTGTATTTCTTACCCATTTTTTCATGAATTATACAGATTATTTTAATCCAATTTAATGTTAATAAAGTTAAAAATAGAATTTATATTTATAATTTTCTCCGATAATAAACATTGTAATTTCCAAGACTTCGATGCCTAATCCCTGATAAAATAATTTTATGATTTATGTAATTTATATTTTATATACACAAGAAATTTTGTTCTAAATTATAGAAATTTTTAGTTTGTGGTTACTAGATATTACGAGATTTACTTATAAAGAATAAGAAAATATTTTTTTTGAAAAATCAACAGAATAACCATTTTCCAAAATTGGGGAAATACTTATAAGATATTTCTTTAATCAATCCACATGAATAACTTTGTGGAAGTTTATTGACCATATATTTCCATAAAATCCAATAGAAACTATATTTCCATTTACAACTTCACCAAATATGGCATGGCCTCCTTCAATCATATATAATTTTTAGTTATTGAAGAAATATCTACTCTTATTACTTGAACAACCATTGTCCCTAAAATACATCCAATTTTTTTTTCTTGTTAACTACAAAAAATTAATAAATCAGGATTTTTGGTATCCAAACACTCTTTGGTCCAACTATGTTAGTTATGAAATATTTGAGAATCAAAATCTTTTTGTATTTTGAAAATTTAAAACTATAATAAGATAATTTTCTAGATATAAAAATTTATTTATTCCATATAAATATAGATTTATTATATATAATTTATTTAAAAATCAACATTTATTCCTTAGTGAAATAATGTAATAGTATACATATATTCATTTTTGAGAACTTGGTAGAAAATAATATTTATAAAACTTGGGTTTTTCTCCCTTTTATCATGTACTAATTTTTTATTTTTGGTTTTTTTACTAATTATTTTACTTAGGTAATCCACCTTAGTAAAACACTTGAAAAACCCTTTAAAATCATAACGTATATTTATAATTCCTTCATTATTTTATCATGGGAAACAAAATTAGAAACATACTCAACAAATTTTTCATTTTCTATTGAAATTTATATGTTTAAGACTTATTTTTATTTGGCAGTATAATTAAATAATTTATTTAATTTTCTATCTTATTTCATTAATGTTTCATAATGGAATTCTATAATATAAAAATATTCATTTATATTATTATAATATAGAATGTAAAATTTAAATTATACTATTGAATATTATAAAATAATATACCACATCTTTTTTTCATGAATCTCATTTTACCCTTTGGATTTGAATTTTTATCTTCATAATATGAGAGTCAATAATTTCTAGATATTTATATGGAACTCCATGTTCCCTTCTTGGATTTATATTATTTCTTATTATAAACATATTTTTTGAAATAATTCTTCTCAAACTTCTTATTATCCTGTATTTGAGGGAAGTCAGTGTTAGAGTGTCTGGGATTCTTATACTTATATAATCTAACCTATTTAGAGTTTCCCCCACACTCCTTATAATTATTGAATGATTTTCTGAAAACTATTATCTTGTTTTAATACTTTCTAAGCTTTCTGGAAAATTTTTTTAACACTTCATTTTACTCTAAATTTATTGATGTAATTTCTTCTACATATGATTCAAAAATTTGATTACTAATGTTATTCTTATTATATCTTGAAGTAGAAACCTTTGGGTCACTTTTTTTATTAAAAAATTCTTATTCTCCCAATATGATATTCCATTTATTTTTAATACATCATGATTGTACCAATAAGACCTATTATTTTAAAATATTTGATAACTATATATTTTCTACAAGAAATTGATATTTTACTTCATCTATGTAGTAGGATTATTATAATTTCCAAATCCTGATCTTGTTTATGATTATGTGTTCCTAAATTAGTAACATTATTTATAACCCTGATAATTATTTCAATCAAATGAATGATGTTTTATCCACATGTCATTATAAAAGTATAAAACAAAAAAAAAATTGTATCCTATCAAACTAAATTTCATGTTGTTAGTTCCAACATAGGCTTCTTATATAGTAGATCACATCTCATGCATAAAATAACATTGAGAAACATTGTTGAAATTTTATGTACATAGTAATAATATGATAGCATTCATGGATTTGGTGTTTAATTCACATCTAGAGTCAATAATAGAATCCCATGTTTCAGTTTCCATATTGGTAAATTCATAAGGCTTTGAATCCTTAAGATAAACATTTATACTAATATTTTTTAGGATGATTATAATTCCGTCCTTACTGTAGTTGTAGTTTTTAGATTAAAATTAGATGTTTAGAAAATTTAAATGTATTAAGAATATAGTAAGGCTTCTACCTTTTTAAAATTAAATTTGAAAAGTCGAAAACTTTTACTCCAATAATTAGTCATCAACTAACTACAAAAAGACACAATAGGAGGGGAGGGTGTTAATTTAGTCTTTGAAAATATTATTCAATTAACACAACCATATTTTAATGATTCAAATGTTATACTCCATCATTGACAAAATAAATAAGAAAAAATAAATATAGAAAGAAAAATATTGAAAACATGAGATTTATTTTTATTTGGGAAACATATTTGCCAAAGTCCACTCCACAAACACGTATGTCCTAGATATTGGTGATTTTCACAAACACTAGTCCTTTTCTTGGGGACTACCCAATTTAGTACATGTAACAAACACTCTATTAAAACTACAATGTTTTACTGGTTTCTTATATGTATTTCAAAAATAGTATCCTTTAACACTCAGTATAAGGAGTTCTCACTTCAAAAGTTAATAAATAGTAATGAATATTAAATATGGGGCACAAAATTGTTAGGTGTAAGTGACTGTATAGGAAGAAACAAATATAATAGACGAGTATCTTCAATGATCATATCTTAAGGCCCATTAATTATAAAATATAGTATTGTTTACAAAAAACAATACATAATATTAAATTATGGTATATTATATATTGTATGAAGAACTTATTATTAATTTTCTATGTACTCATATCAACATTACAAGAAATGAAGTGATATTCTATTTGTGTTTTTTCTTGGCAATTTGAATGTATTCATAGTTGATAATCCCAATAGTTGAGCATGTAATATTTTTTAAAAAATAATGATACATACCCTTATATAGTATGTCTCCTATTTTCCAAATATGGAATGAACTTCCATAGAAGAGATTACATAATTTTTTTAAAGATACATTTCCATTCATGGGAAGAAGTCACTTTTTCTAAATTGATCTTTAATTATTTAGACAAATACTTTTATAATCCATGTAAAATAATAAGTTAACATATCAAAAAGTAGAAATTATAGAATATTTTATAATAATAATTGCCTTCTGTAATGTACCTTTCTCTAAATAAGATAAAATTATAGGAAATTTTTTATTATAAGATAATTTACTATGTATATTTATTAGAAAAAGAAATTTAGTTCTTTTACTTATAAATAATATAAGATAAAAAATTTAAAATAATTTTTTTTGGATAGCAATATTACATATGATAATATATGGTTTTCATAGGATAAATAAATTCTAAATTTTTATTTTACATCAATAAGATAATTCTTTTAATAGGATAATATTCTTATGATAAAATAATTTAATGATTTTTCATCCCACTTTACTTTCTAATAATGACTATTGTATAATATAATTTTTCTTCTTTATAAATTAATTTACTTATATAGTAAGATAAATTTTGGTTCATGGATTTTTTATGATAAAATCATTTATCATGGACTTTAGGTTCTAACAATATTATAGAATCTTCTTCATAATATATATTTTTTATGAATAATATAATCATGTAACATAAGATAAATTCTTTTCAAAAATAAAACAGCATTAATGGTTCTAAAAAGTGAATTCCTTTGTGCTTTCTCAATAAATGATATTGAATCATTGTACTTGTAAATAAATTTACTTAGAATTTATTTATCAAACATATCATAACTATTAATGATAGTTAGATATAAAATTTTTAACACTTAGGATAAAATTTTAATTAAATAAAAAGTATTTTTTTGAATCATCAAAACATATAAACATCTGAGATATTTTTGAACAACCATAGTTTGCCCAATATAAAATAGATTTCTTAACATGATCCTAAGTAACACGGCCTTTATAAAGAATAAAAATCCAATGATCTAACATAAAATATATTCATATAATTCCATTGAAATTGGATAAAATTGGTTACTTGGTATTCCACAATGATGTTTTAAGATGATTAGGCACACTATGTGTGACTGTTGAATTCCATTTTACATCTAATAAGTTCTTTGTAAAAACATGTATTGGGAAATTAAAATAAGGTAGTACATATAGAAAACTAATGTATTTATATTATTTAAATATTGTATCCAAATGAATAAGGGGGAAATTAACGTATAAGAATATCATTTTACCTTTATCAATGAATTAAAATGGATCATTTATAAATGGAAATTGTAAGAATCATAAAAAATGAAAGTGACACATTTTGAAATATTAGTTTTACTAATTTTTTTGTCTTGATATCGTAATTTGAAATTTAACATAGATTTAATTGAGGTATTGATCTAAATTAACATAAAAGTCACATCATTCCAAACAATGGAAGAATATTTTCATTATTATTTAATGATATGTTTAATTGATCCATAGTAATAAAATTATGGACCTCATCATTTGGAATTGTCTTTATTAGAATATAATTTTTATCATTTTAATTCATTTGAATTTTTTATTCATTATGATTTTTTATCTCTCCTTCATCCTCTCTAATCTCTAACTCTATGGTTAGAGTGAAGGAACTTGAGAGATGGTCCTTGGGGGATATTTTATGAGCATTCTGAAAATATTATTTTTATTTTTTCATTTCTTTTTTCAAACCTTGAAGTGATAGTGAGTGAGATGAATTGGATAGGTGATCTTCATGCACTTTTAAAACTAACATTTTCCTTGTCCTTTCTATCTGACATTTTATCCCTCCCTCTTCTTGGGTTATAGAGTATATGATTGGATATGTTTGGTCTAAATGATGAAAAATATACAACTGAAGTTGGAAGTTGGGATTATCGATAGTAGAGTGTGCTCATTACCTCATTATTACGAAGGAGGTGAGATTATTATTCATAGTGAGTTATTCCACGTTTTTTCAGTCCCTAAATTTATATATAAAGGAACAATCAACGTTTGGTTATGATTTTATTACTGGGGATTATAATTACAAGAAATTAATGTACCATTGTGATCAATCCTTTCTCCATTACCTTTTACCTTTACATTTTTGTGCTTTAAGACTTTTTTATTTCAAAAAATCAAAAACCAAATATGAATACCCACTTCTTGTACTTGTCTTTAAAAATTGAAAAATTAATGGAAGAAAAGAAACATAAATACATCAGTAGTGAAACTCACACTCCTTAAGAGACAATCCCAATCAGCCCCTAGGCTTGATTATAGGGTTTTTAATTCTATTTGATGTTCAAGTGATATTATTACAAATTTGGATGAACTGTGGAAATTGAAATTTATTTTAGGTTGATTATTTCTATTTATAATAACTTTAGGCTTTTATCTAAATATTTGGAAATCAAGAAAATTCTAGAAGACATATATTCTAAATGGGCACTGAAAAAATATATTATGAATTAAATATCGCATAATAACATAAAGTCTCTTGCATATTGAAATCTTATTATATGGTCAGATGATGTATTATAATGGTGTCTTTCAATGTAATTATATTCTAACTATATAAATTCAAATGATTTCAACACTAAAGTCTAATAATTGGCTCACGTGTTTTTTAATTTTCATCCAAAAACCTAAAAACATGAAAAAATAATAATTCATAGTGTATTCCATGTCTAGAATAATTGTAAAGTTAATAAAAATAATTAAAAATCATAAAAATAAACTTGTTAACTCATTAATATAATTATTCAACACAATTTATAACCTTAAATTAAAAAGCCAGAATTAATTTATTTATAATTTCATTTACTAATTCAGTAAAGCTAAAAATGGGAAAATTACATAGGATTTAAATCAATTATAGGGGATAATAGTTAAAAATTGCTAAATATTTCTTGAAATATTTATAATCATTACTACCCCCACACATAAAATATTTCACTCCTAGGAAATACAAATAATTAAGCCTGTTAAAAATTATTATCTAACTAGGATCAAATAAAAATACTAATAAAGAAGAATGAAAATATTCACCAATAACTTGAAATATCTTGCATTTTATGTGATTTTTGTTCACTCCCATATTAAAATATATTTCATAGTTTCATTTCTAAGAGGAAAACAAGTTAGATTTTGGTAGAATTGAAAACTATAACAAGAAGAACATTCAATAGTCACAATCCCCTATTTCCTAATATAAAAGATCTATTTTACACTTCCTTGATCGAACTATAATGATACTCTTATAAGTCAGTTTACTCATTTTTAATTTCATTTCTACATGGCTCTTACCTTAATCCATTCATTTTTTATAGTTAAGCACTTATTGAAATTGTTAACATCCATGTATGTAAAAATAACTTATTGGGGTTAGAGAGAGTGTTTTTTATATGCACATCTAGATCATAATCATATGAAAAATATATTTTTGATAGAAATTACCTATTTTACTCTTTTTTCAAATGACTTTTACGACTATATTTTTATTTTTCTCACTAGGCTTTTCTTTTTTACTAAGGCTAAGTTATATATGTTCATGTTTAGAATGATTTTATCTTCATTTTATAAATACAATTCCACAATAATAATTTATATCCCACTCCTTTTCCATGATCAAAAAAATACATGAAGAAATATTTAAAACTACCTCAATAATCATAAAATTCATGATGTTTTATAATTAATTAAATCTTAATAACTACAATGTACTATAACTTGGCATGTTGAAAATTAATGAACAATTTTCCAAAACTAGAATTTTTTTAAAAAATTAAACAAAAAATAAAATCAGCATCCATAATTTTATATAGTTTCCCAATACTAAAAAAACATCATTTAATATTTTTTCACATTGATTTCTAATGAATTCAAATGATGTATCTATAGGTGTAGTGTCTCTAGATTATTATACACTTAAAAATATTATCTTAAATTAAAAAAATATTTATAAAATACCATTGTGATATTATCTCTAATATATCTTTTTATAATACATATGATACATTGGGGAAAAATACATAAGGAAATATGTGAGGCATAAAGCCCATTAATGGAAAATTATTGGATATAAAGCATAATATTATTTTCAAGAGGCATAATATTATATCGTAAAGAAGATATTCACAAACATGAAAAAATGGTATAAGGAAATGATATCCCAAGATCATATAATATGAAACATGTTGAAAAAATATAAAACATAATATCATATACATAAGACATGTATTACTCCTATTACCTTCATTATAAAGTAGAGAAAATCCCATGGTGGTTTAAGTTCACTCACTATTCCAATACATACAATCTAAAAAGATATAAACCATTACACAATGCAATGGATTGATATATAATTTAGGATAACCCATGACATGATGCAAATAATATATATGTGTTCCATATATTGAAAATAAACCATACATATATTATAAAAATGTTCAAACCCATTAGAAGGGGTGAGTTTCATAATTATTATTCAAGGCATAACCAAAGTTTAAATTTTAAGGATTTATAATATAAGATGGACTTCAGTTGTTTTGGACCACAAAAATGGAAAACGGGATATATGTATCGAAATTGGAGTTATATTGTAGAAAATTCTTGATAAGGATCTATATAAGAATGAACAAAAAGAATCTTATTTGTGAATCTTTACGTAATTACTAAAGTAACATTTAAAGAAGGTAAAACATTATTATCTACTATAAACTCCAAATTATACAAACATGGTTATATAAAATATAATTAGGGTTTTAATAATCTATTCATGGTTTTCTAAACTTTCATGGAGGTGATTATACACATGAGATAAGAAATAATAAAGTTCACTTAAATCATGTGTACATAAATGGTGGGAATTTGGAAGGGAAATAAAAACATGTATGACCACAATAATGAAAATAATACTTAACTAGGTATATATGTAAGGGAAATAAAAAAATATAATAATTAAATAATATTAATATTTCATAAAATTTTGAAATATAAAGATGACATGTATCTAATAAGTAATGAGGGTAGTATAGAATATCAAATAATTGATATAGAAGGGAATTTTAATAATGTTTTATAATACCTTTTTTTTGAAATAAAATATCATAAAAAGGGCTAATACTAATTCTTTTTAAAAATATGAGAGGGTAAATAGAAAGGTCACATGAGATAGTACACTATTAGGCTTCTGAATATAAATAATAACCTTGGGGGGATGGAGAAATTTTGATGATGGGGGAGAAATCATTGTTTTAGAGGATAAAAATTTTTCATAACAATGATATATTTCTTGATAATAAAATTAGTCAATTTAAAATATATGAATTAAAATTTCATTTTCTATTATGTATGAATATAACATTCCATGAAATAAAATAATTGGGTTTAAGAACTAAGCATAAATTTTTGATTTTTAATAAGAAACATTATAACTCATTGAAATGGTGTTTTAGTTAACAAAATCCATACGAATTTAAAATCACATAAATCAGAAGGTATATTAATGGGATCTTGAGATGGATATTTTCAATCCATTAAATTTAAATATAATTATGATATAAATACCACTAAGTTAAATATTTACATAACAAGAGAACACATTGTGAATAAAAATCATATCTCATTGAATCAAAATTTTGAAGAGGAATCCATTACCTTTAATCTTGTTTGTCATGAAGTTTCTCTATAATCATGTATAAAAAACATAAATATATTAATATATTATTTCATAAAATTTTACAAACCTAATAGTATTTATAATTTTCATTTTTAATCATAATTTATACGTATAATAGTTCGTCTTTAATTATTATCTCACATTCAGTGTTTATAGTTTGGAAGTGTGTTCTTATTTAGGAGAGTATTATAGGTATTAATTATACTTAAATGTTTTATCATTACAATATAATTACATTTATTCAACTTTATGACTAACAATGATTTATTCTTTTTAAATTTCTTATTATTAGTGTTTAATTCTTTATCCTTTAAGACGAAATCGATAACAAGCATAATTTAGTGATTTCCTTCACCACTGAAAGGTTTTTATTAATTATTGAGTTTAAAATTAACACATCATTTTCAAAACATTAAATAATAATTGTTTAAATATTTATATCATATAATACCATTAATTATGCCTCTATATTCATCCATGATGTACTTTTGTAGAATTTTTCAAGTAGGTGGTCAAATGGACCCAAGCATTAACATACCATGATTAGTGTTTGATGATGAGTATATTTAGGAGAAATAAAATAATAAAGTAGAATAATAACATCATTTAGAATTTATTATTTTGATATATCATAATTATAAATATGTAGGATAATATTTTGTCGATATGAGATAATAACATAGTATGAATAAATTGTTTTTCCTTATTAGTTCTCTTGCTTAAGATAATTAATTGTATAATGATTTTATTGTAATTTATATAATTAATAAGTTATTAAATTCATATTAATTAAACCTTATTAATATAATTAGTATCAAATTATTTCTTCAAAATCATTCTTATTACCATCCTTCTATGGTGGTAATGAAAAACAATATACATCTATCCATACGGGATGTAGTGCACACACATGCACGGATGATGATTTCATTTTAATATAACGGGAGGGAAGGGTAATATGTTTTATCATTTAATAAAATGAAATAACTCATAATTATAATAATTATATATTACAAATATTTTTTTACAATACATGTTAGGTGGTGAATGATAATGAACATGTCACTTCCTGGAGGACGAAGCCTGCATGTACACACGATTCACATTCTCATTTTTAAATGGAAAAAGGAAATATGGTTAAAGATTATATGATGATTTTAATAATATAAAAATATTATAAATAATATAATATAATTATTTTATTTATTTTAAATGTAATTTTATGATTAATAAGTTAACATAATCAAATCGAAGTGATGAACAAATGGTTAGAAATTTATACCTCATTTTTTAGATTATCTACTTTATGGAGGGGTTAGTCCCCAAATGAATTGTATTTTGAGAATAAAATAACCTATTAAAAATTTCTAGTAATGTGTAGGAGTGGTCTATGAAAATATTGGTCCCTAATAATGTTGTTGTGTTGTGATGGAAAGCGAGGATAGAAGTTCCCCTTTTATAAGTGAATGGGGATGAAATTTTTTGTAAATACTCAAATATATTTAATAATGTGAAGTCAATATCAATTAAGTGTCTCAAAAATTTATAATTAATGTTTAGGGTAAGATATAAGTTCAATATAGTCCTTAATAACCCATTAACACATATTTTTATAACATGTTTTCAACTATTTACAATTTTAATTTATACTTTTATCATTTTAGGGCTTTGCATGGTATCTAGAATTTAATTAAGGTAGCTTAACCTTTATTCAAAAAAATGATATGGCCCTTATTTAATAATTTATACCAACTATTAAAAATTTTAGACAAAAATAATTTGGTTATCATCTAAAATTGATAAAAATTAATATTACAATATTAAATGTATGACACATTAGAAACATTTTAAAAAAATATATAACTGAATTTATAAACTGTAAAATATGTGTTTGTAATTTAAAACAAAAATTATTAGAATTATAAATTCACTTATAAAACTCCCGTTAAGTTTTATAAAAATTATTAATAAATGTACTTATAATAATTATATAGTAAAAATATCATAAAATACATGTTATTTATAAAAACTGTATTTTGTACCATTCACCTAAAAATAAATCCATTTATAAAAATACCATGAATTCATCTTAAGATAAACGTGACATGATAAATCTAAAAATAATGTTATTTTTTGACAAAATCACATTGAAAAAAGGCATTGAATTATAGAATTAACAAAACCATATCAAACATTATTCCAGGGCCACCCACCAAGAAATTCATAATATGTCAAACACGGGCTAACAACATGTGTACCTGCTTTAGGATTGGGATAAAAACTTATGTACAATCTTTTCGGGATTTGGATAACTTCCCATGTACCCAATGATATCATACATCATTAATCATTAACTAATGAATCGTAGGAAGATATATCTCCCACCCATCACATAATCCATATATTTATGTATCATAAGATCATTCAAAATTAAGCATATATAAACCCATAAAATGAAATGGGATTCATAAAAATTTCATCACATCATAACCCACAGTAAATAAATTAGTTTCCTAAAACAAATTCATCATAAACATTAACCGTACTGAGAAATACTAATAATGGTTTCATTGGATCATATCTCTAAAAAATCATAATAAACCTCAAAGGATATAATATTTTATGGGAAATTGTTTTTAAATGAAACTAGGATCATTTCATGAGGAAAAAACATTATTTGAAAAAAAATTAAACTAAAAAATAATTACACATATTATAAATAATTTTCTTTGAAAATAAAATTTTAAACATATAAAGGATGATTTATGACAATTTATTTTCATGAATTTAGTGGATTACATTAATGTTTTACACATTAAAATATTGATTCCCTTCATATGTTTGGTAAAATACAAAGTATCCTTCATTATAAAACGAAATGAATATTCATTTTAAAACATTTTGTTAAAAGAAAAAAATGCATTAAATTTATTTAATAAATCATTTTCATAATTTTGAAACATTTCCTAATATATTTTTAGAAAAATGGGAAAGGATGAAAATGGGTTTTCCACTGAAATGTAAAATATAATGATTTTTCTTAAAAAAATTATATTTAATACATTAAGAGAGTAATATGTAAGGATGATATATATTACCCATAAATATCAATATGATAATAAAATAAATGAATTTATTGAGATATAGACCTTAAGATTTAATCATTAGAATCATAATCTTCAAAAATCCTTGTAAATAATGTGATTGTAACATAAAATTCTCATCACTTAAGACATTTGAATCAAAATCCTCATGAAATAAAAAAATAAAAATTCATAATATTAATAAAATATATTAATTCATGAAATTTCAGGTCAAAATAGATGTATATGTACCTTATAAAATAATATAGGTACATTACAGAACAAATGTCCCAATGGATACAAATTGAGAAAAAATACCTTACGATATTGGAAGCTTTCAAATCATAAGAACCAATAAAAGATACAATTAAATAAAACATCATATATAATTATAATAAAATAGCCTGGAAATAACATTTCAAATGGTTTTTTTATGCACCCAAAAAAATTATTGGTGAGTATGGCATATTTCACCCAGAAATAAAAGAGAGACTAGAAATCTCATATCGTAGGTCTCGAATTCCTTTATGCACGTTCAAACCACCTACATATTAAATAAAATTTTATTTTAAATATATTACAGAAACATAATTATATATATTATTGAAATATGATTTATTTATGGAATTTTAATACTTGTTTATTAATAATTCCATGATAAAATAATGTTTCGGCCAATAATTGCATTGCATTTCATCTATGATTTGATTTGTTAATTTTTGGACTTCTTAATTTGATCATGGTGTCATAAAATCTATAATTTTAACCATTATAAAAGAATAACAAATATTAAATATATAATTGTAACACCCTAAAAATTTATAAATAAATTTAATATAGAAATCATGAAACACTAAGTCTCTATAAACACATCCTTTTTATGACCTAGTCATGTAAACATAATTTTTTCACCTCTGTCATTTTAATCTCAAAAATCTAACATAGAAAGTTGCGATGAGTAAGTTATTTGGAGTTTAATAAAAAAAATAATTTTTGGGGAATAGTAACCAACCCTTATGAATAGTTACATACCCTTATTAATATTGATATACCCAAATTAATAGTAACTTTACATATGATATTATATAAATAATATTAATGTGGGATTATGATATAATTATGTATTGGAATAAGTAACTAAATGTTTTAAAAAAAATAGAATAAATTATTATTTTAATTAAATACTAAATTTATAATATTTAGAAAAAGATTTTAGAATAATGGACTTCATTTTGGGATTTTACACATCGAAAAATGGTTAGTGTGAGTTTCTGTTATTTTTCTAAAATACTCAGATTTTTGATGAATAGTGAAATACAGTAAAATACCGTATATACAAATTATCAGTTATATGAAATATGTATTCCATCATTAGTTATGTAAGACAACTTGTTTCGAACTAACAAGAAATTATTACTATTCCGGGTCATGGAATCATCAATAGTGTTGGTCTTGGGGAATATTAATAAACTGATGATTAAAAAAATATGAAAACACTCCACTCCTCCACTATAAAACCCTCTCTCACTCCAACCTCCCTTAACTCTTATAAGCCATCAATATCCCAACCGTTCTACCCAAATATCCTTCCCTAGTCACTCCCCACGTCTATAATGCTATTGGTCTTTCAAAAATACCAAAATACATTCCCTTAAAGAGGTTCTCAAGTCTGTTATTTCCAAAGGTAAAACAACATTCTTTATTATATAGTTTCATTTCAATTTTTCTTATTTTGTTGTCCTATCCTCACATTTTCTGTCTGAATTAACATGATATATCCATTATCAACTTTATACTGTAATTATATCATGTGAATTCAAGAACCATCATCAATATCCTTACTCTAGTTTTTTATAAACGATATCCACATCCATGAGGTTCCAATTTACAACCTTCCTAAACGACGAATTTTTGTTCTTAAATTTCTCCTTCATTACTGGACATTAAACCATTTTTATGGTCTAACCAGACTATAATATATATAATATAACCTAATTAATATTTGGGACATAGTATACATATATATTATTAAATATTATGACCAAACAAGTTTTTAATAATCAAAATACCGCTAAAATAATCTAAGTGAATGTCATAAATATTTTATCTAAGGATTCTTCCTCTTTACAAGTAAAAAATGATATAAATAACCATTAACACTTATGAATTTTTATAAATAATATGTAATTTAAATTCATGATATTTACATCCATTTCACATGAACCTCATTACTTATAAACAAGTGAACCAATTATGAAAATAATGAAAACTAACACTCTGGAATGAAGGAAATTCATTATGAAGACTTATTAATAAGGGAATAAATGAAATAAAAATAATTTTGATCAAAAAATACATTTCTAATATGTTCTTATATAAATTATAAATAATTATAATTTCTGATTTCAGGAAAATAAGTTCATGAGTGGAACACATTCTTACTTAAGGTAAGGGTTTCTTCATCTCACTTCAATTTTTGTAAGGTGTTCCATAATAACTACTATTACATGTGTATGGAGAATGTATACTTCCCATTAATTTTTAATATCATGAATATATTTATTTTCATTATATTCAATTTATCATTTTATGATCATTAAATTTGGGGCATAAGATTCAATTGATTACAAAGTTGTAAGGGTTTTTTCCACCCGAACCTCCATTCTTATTAGGGTTACTTTTATAGTATAATTACCTCAATGAAATTGTTATGTATTACTGTGTAATTCTCATAAATTATGTTTTAGTGTTCTATATATATACAACCACCATAATCATTTATATTTTATGGATAGTTACATGTTTTAAAAGGGGCTTTCAAAATTGATTCTGAAATACAATCCCGATTCAAAAGATATTATTTAATTCCTACCCGTTTTAAAGTGTACAAACAAATATATTTTAAGACACTATTATTTTTTAAAAAACAATCAATTTATCATGAAAAATTGTCTTGTATCATTTATGGATTTAAGATAAAAAATATTCCTTTTCACACTAAAATTGTCTTCTTTTTTAAAAATGCTCTAAAATGATTTTTTTAAAGAATCATTGGAACTCTTTTTATATGATTTCACTTCAATGGGACACCATTTATTCCTAAAATATAATTTCAATGTCATATTCTTTAATTATATTGGATATTAATTTTTATTAAATTATTTTAATGATAATATAAATGATTTTCCAAAAGAACACTTCTCTCAAAAGTAAAAACGATTTTCCTCATCTCACATTAACTTTTTTGAAATATATTCCTTGTTCACCACTTATTTCATTTTTGTGGTGTATGTACTTCCCTTTGGTATATAATATCTAGAATCCCATTACTATAATTTAATTCTTAGGGTTTATTATTTGAATGTATCATGGTGATATGGGACACTATGAAATGTTTAAGGATTATTTCCTCAATGATTTTCAATGGTCTTATTTAAAAGTATCATTTCTATCTCAACATCCTTATTGAATCATGTAATTCATTGATATGTATCTTTAATTAAATCATCTATCATATTTAATTAAATGTTTTATGATTAATTTTAATATGGATGTGCTATCTTGAAAGCAATCACCATATTACATTGAATTGTTAGTTTTTATGATTATTTATTGGGGAAAGTTATTTATAGTTCATAACATAGTTTCAATATGAATTTTTATGTTGTTTATATTTTCCCCATTCATAATAGGAATGCATTGGACATATAATGTGTCAAGTGGGGACCTTTATTTCCACTTGGTTTATTGGTAGGTCTCATGAAACAATCTACAGTCTTGGTATAAGGCCTTGACAAAATGATTATTCATGGTCTTGGCATGAGGCATTGATGGTATAGTGATGATGTCCCAAGTTATGAATTCCTTCATTAAAAAATTGGTATTGATGGTTCATGTGGCTATTATAATTTTAGAGTACCCATGGATATGTTTTATTTTAGCATTATTTAATCAGCTCATATTTTTTCTATATTGTTTTCATGTTTATTATTTATAAAGTCATGTATTTCCAGTTATTCACCATGCCTAATGTTTATGTTATGATATATTCCGCTTTATTTCATACCCTTAATAAGTGACTGAGCTCACACTTTTTTTGTTTTTTCTACCCTATGTTATGAAAAATAGATCATTTATTGTGTTTTCGAGGATGCGCTTTATTAGCTCTTTTTATGTATCATATTTGTTTTATTTAAAAATGTAAAATAGGTCCCATGTATGTATATAGTTCCTTCATGAATACTAAACTGATTGGTAATTAGGGATTTTATTCCTTATAATCATTTCAATGTATTAAAATGATGCACTAGCTCCAAACATCCAGAGTTGGGGCATTACAGTTGGTATCACATGATGTTTAGAAGAATCCTTGGGGACTATATTTAGAAAACACATGTTAGGGAAAAAATCCCTAATATGGTATTTGAGGATAAAAAACAAGAAAATTCTGTAATTTTGGTAAGGAATAGATTATGGGGATCTTTTTTGAATATACATCTCTACCTGGATACAAACAATTAGAGGTGTCTCTAGCATAGATGTGCATAGGATTGAAAACTCTGACAAGTAGTTTTGTGCTTGTCCCGGGGTATCCTGGATCAAAACAATGGGCCTTTCTGCACTCCTAGTTTGACACTCCCTAGAGATATGATTAGGATAATTTGCATTTTACTAACCCATCATTATTAAGGATGTATACCCCCATAGTGAGAAAAGTATATGGTTCTATAATTAATGATGCATAAATTAATGCAATGTGTTATACCATGTTTAGAGTTATAGAGAATTCATAATTTTATGAGATAATATATAATATATAATTGATTCGAAATGGAACCTCGTAGAAAGAATGACAACTTCACCAATTCACAAGATGCGAAGAGTAAGAAGGTCCATATCCCTGATGGACTTAATCGATCATTTGAAAGGATTATTTTCTCCCATGTATCCTCATAATATGATGAAATATTATCCGGTGTTTACAAGCTATGTAAAAATTCTCAGAGTCCTATGACTTTGAAGGGTAGAAAAAGTAGAAGAGGATGGTAGGGGAAACATGTGTATAAGGAAGAAGAGAAAGATATGTTTTACAACATGTGATAATTTTGGAAGGAAACACCATGGTATATTCTTGAGATAATGATGAGTGTCCTTTATGTATAGAGAAAAAGGAAACCATGCTCGTAATTTCAAGACAAGGTAAGTATTTTTCTATATTCAATGCTTCAACTACATGGAGATAGGACACTCTATGAATAAATGTCCCAAGAGTCAAAGGAATATACCCCAAATTATTATTTCAGTTAATGATCACGTTATGATTCTAACACAGATAAAGTAGAATGATTATTATGACTATTCAAGATTCATTTCATTAGAATATCATATTAGTAATGTACTGGTTGTATGAATTGTGAGATATATAAGGATCTTACATTAGTACTATTTTATTGTGTATTTGAGGTCATATGGTGAAGGGTATAAAGGAAAAGTGATTCATTAGAGAGTTAAAAAATTTATAAAACACATGCTTGAGGGAATAAAACCCTTAATATGTATCTCATGTTAAGTTAATGATTACTAATTGATTGATTCAGATAAGTACTAATTACCTTGGAACTGATTATTGACTTGTCGAGAAGTGTTGTATTCTATCATCAATGGAGTTTACAAAACTTTTGGATTAAATAAATATATCTAATAACATGTATCTTACTTAAGGAATACATAGGAATTCATGTTTCTGATATAGTTTTTATGTTAATTCTCGTTATTACCATATTTCAAGAGGATACATGATGGTGTTATTAACATGTTTGGAATGTTAATTTTAGAGTTTCTTCTTGTTGATTAAGGGTTAATGATAATTTTATGTTGTAAATTTAGTGACCTTAATTATAATGTGTTGAATCATTATTTCTTCTAATTTTTAACCATTTATGAAATGGTTTAATATAATCATTGTGTAGGGATTTAGAGTATAATGTCACTACAGGATGGTTTGATTATTCTTTCCATGACTTTGTTGTGCAGTTAGAATACATTGTTTTGTAGTAACCGATGAATTTCCATTTCTTATTATTAATCGTATATTTAAGCCATATTCTTTATGTGGGTTACCCACAATAGAATTTTCAGGTATCAACCATTAGCTTTTAGAGTTGAATTTCAAATTTTGAGGATGAAATTTTTGTAAGGAGGGGATAATGAAATGCCCTAATAGTTTAAAAATAAATTTAATATAGATTAATGAAATATTGAGTCTCTAAAAAACACCACTTTTTTATACCCTAGTTCGGTAAACATTATTTTTCTACCTTTGTTATTTGAATTTCAAAATTCTGACATACACGGTTGCAATTAATATATTATTTGGATCCCGACAAGGAAAACATAATTTTTGATGAATAGTAACATACCCTTATGAATAGTTACATACCATAATGAATTGTTATATACCCTAATAAATAATTCCATTACCTATGATATTATATAAATAATATTAAACTAGAAGTACGATATAACTATGTATTGGAATAAGTAAATAAATGTATTAAGACTGTTTTTAGATTAAATTATGATTTTAATAATATAGTACATTAATAATATTGAGAAATTTGTTTTTGAATAATGGACTTCATTTTTACATTCTACACGTCGAGAAACAGTTACTGTGAATTTTTGGTATTTTTCTGAAATACTGGAATTTTTATTGATAAGTGAAATATGGTAAAATACCATATATACAAATTATTAGTTAAATACACTATTTATTACATTATATGTGATTTAAGACAAATTGTTTCTAACTCAGATAAATTTATAAATATTCATGGTTATCGAATCATAACTTTTTTTGTTCTTTAGGGAAATTAATAAACTTATGATTAAAAAATTATGAAAACTCTCCTCACCTCCACTATACCCCCCCCCCCCCCTCACTCCCTCTCATCTTCACTCCTCTGAGCCATGAATCCACTAAAATTGCATCCACAATACCCATACCTAGTCACTCCCCACTTATAATAATCTCTTGTTCTTTCCAAAAGACTAAAATTTGTTCCCATTTGGAGGTTCTCAAGGAGGTTATTTCAAGTGGTAAAACACCCTAATTTTTCATTTAGTTTCATTTCAATTTATCTTCTTCTGTTATCCTGTCTTCACGTCCCCTATCAAAATGACCTTGATTGAGCCAATATCATCTATATAATTGAATTATATCATGTTAATATATTAACCATGATCAATATCCTTACTCTCTCTCTCTCTCTCCCTCTCTCTATTATTTTATAAATGAAATCAACATCCATGAGGTTCCAATTTATAACCTTCATGGATGACGAATTATCGTTCTTAAATTTATCCTCAATTACTAGTCATGAAACCATTTTTATCATTAAACCTGACTATAATATATGTAATATAACCTCATTAATGTTTAGTAACCAGTATACATACATATTATTAAATCTTATGACCAAACTAGTTCATAATAAGCAAAATACCACAAAAATAATCAATGTGACTGTCGTGAATATGTCATATAATGATTCATCCTATTTCCATGTATCCAAATGAAATAAATGACTATTTACAAATATTTATATTCATTAATAATATGTAATATCAATTCTTTATTTTATCCTCCATTCCACATGAACTCCATTACTTAAGAACAAGTGACGCAATTATGAAAAAAAAACGAATAATCTTTAATGAAAAAAGTTAATATAATAACATGTAAATAAGAGAATAAATGATCTAAATAGAATTATGCTAAAATATATACATTTATAATAGGTTCTGAAAGAAATTATTAATAATTCTAATTAAATATTCGATGACCTAATGTTCCTCACCAGAATAGATTTGGACTTATTGTAAGGGTTTCTTCATCTCACTTCAATTTTTTTGAGGTATTCCATAATCACTACTATTAATTGTGTATAGTGTATGTATAATTACCATTAATTATTCATATCATTAATATCATTATTTTCATAATATTAAATATATCATTGATAATCATTAATTTTGGGGCATATGATTCAATTTATTACAAATTGTATGGATTTTTCCACTTGAACCTTCATTTTCAGTTAAGTTACTTGTATTATCTAATTTATACAAGTAAATTATTATATATTATTTTTTAATCATAATAAATTATGTGTGAGTGTTCTATATATGTACAAAAACCATAATACTTCTAATTTTATGGATATTTACATGTTTCAAAAAGAGCTTTCAAAATTGATTCCAAAATAAAATCATGATTCAAGGGATACTATCAAATTCTTACCCATTTTAAATTATACAAACAAATCTATTTTAAGTCGCAATTAGTTTTATAAAAACACTTATTTTATCATGAAAAATTATCTTGGACAATTTATGGATTTATGAGAAAAAACGTGCCTTTTCACTTTAAAATTCTCTTTAGTACTTTCTTTAAAATGCCCTAAAATGATTTATTTCTAAAAAATCTAAGTGACTCTATTTACATGATTTCACATCCGTGGGACACCATATATGCCTAAAATATAATTTCATTGTCCTATACTTTTATACTATGGGATATTCATTTTTAAAAACTTATTTCATGGAAAATACGAAGGATTTTCTAAAATAACACTTCTTTTAATAGTAAAAATGATATTCCTCATCTCACATTATCTTTTATGAGATATATGCCTTATTCACCACATATTTATTTCATTTGGTGTATGTAATACCCTTTTTTATATCATATCAAGAGTATAATTATTCTCATTATATTCTAATTTATTATTATTTGAACTTTTCAAGGAGGTATTGGACACTTTGGAACATTTGAGGATTATTTCCTCAAACAAATTTCAATGGTCTCATTTAAAAGTATCTTATCTAGGTAAACATACTTGTATGATCTTTTAATTCATTAATATGTGTAATTAATGATATCATATATCAAATTTAATTAAATGTTTTATGATTATTTTGATTGTGGATGTGCTATCTTGAAACAATTCACCATATTACTCTAAATGGTTACTGTTTATGATTAATGATTGTAGAAAGTTATTTATATTTCATATGTTATGATAAATATTAATCTATATATTGTTTATTTTTATCCCCTTTCAAAAAAATAATTTATTGGACATAGAAATTTTTGGGGGTGGGGTGCTATATCCCCTCGGTGCATCGATAAGTCTTATGAAAAAAAAGTACGGTCCTGGCCCAAGGCCTTGACAAAGTGATTATTCAAGGTCTTGGCGTGAGGCCTTCACAGTATAGTGATGATGTCCCAAATTATGAATTCCCCCATTATGAAAATAGTATTGATGGTTTGTGGGCTTATTCTACTAGTATAATATCAAGGATTATGTTTTATTGTGGAATTATTTACTCAGCTCTTATTTATGCCATAATTTTTTAATGTTTATTATTTGAAAAAGGATGGAATTTTAGTTATTCATCATGCCTAAGGAATATGTTATGATATCTTCCACTATATTTCTTACCATTAATAACCATTTGAGCTCACCCCTTTCATTTTTTCTTTTCCCGGGTTATGAAGAAGAGATCATTTATTTTGTTTTCAAGGATGTAGTTTATTAACTTTTGTTATGTATAATATTTTTTTCATTTAAAAATTATTAATCGGTCCTATGTATGTATATTTTTAATTCAAGCCAACTAAAATGACTGGTAATTTGAGATTTGATTCCTTGTAATCATTCCAATGTATTAAAATAATTCACCATCTCTGAACTTATAGGGTCGGGGCATTACAATATTTATTTTGAGTAATCTAGAAAAATATGATATAGAAAATAAAATACCCTATTTTTATATATGGTAGGTTGTACATACTCACTGATGTTATTTACATTTTATGAAAAGATAACATTACAAAATTATAATTAATATATTAAATTTAATGTATAATATTTATTTAATATATATCACATTAATTCATTAAATTTACTATAATCACCTCCCGTGAAAAGTGTTATTGAAAAACAATTGCATCGCTTCACAAGGCGGTAGTCTAGTGTACACACTAATGACATTATCATATCTCCTACATAATAGAAATTAAGAAGATATATGATATACAATAATTAAATAAATTAATTATGTTACAAATATCATATATTTTCACTTAATATATCCTTATTATCATCTATGTAAAATAGAAATGAAAAATACTTCACATCAATTTGTGAGATGATAGTCCACCGTACACACATGGGACATTATTGTTTTCCTATGTGTTGAAAGGTAAAAAGGGTAGATGTATTTTTATAATTATAGACATATAATAATATCATAAATTTAATATATAAATATTAAATCCGTAATTACACCCATATGTGACAGGGGGTGATGGAAAACAATTAATATAGGTACGGGAGGCCGTAGTCTGCTATTTACAAATCGACGATTTCATTTCCCATTTTTTGAAAGAGTATATTAGTGTATTTTTTCCATTAATATAATAAAATTTAAATATTATATTTATATATATTTAACATATCAACATAATTTATGAATATTTTAATTTTATTGAATAAGTAAAACAAAAACAAATAGTTTAAAATATTACCTCTTCTTTGGAAACCTATTTAGGATTAATATAAAGCCATACGAGATTGAACTTAAGATATAAAAAATTCTGTTGAATCTGAGTAATTATTTAATAAATAGATTTGGTTGTTTATTGGATAAAACAATGATTTTTTAATGTGTGAAGTGGAGGGGATTGGGGCTGGCCATTATCAGTGGGGGAGAGGTCCCAAATTGAATGTTTCAAAAGAATACAGTGTTCCCATGTTTTTCACATTCCAAAATGATCCAAAATGATTCATGATTGAATATTATATCTTATAAAATAAACATATTTCTATAAAATAGGGTTTTTACAAGTTCTTATGTCATTTTACCTTATAATATTTTAGTTTATCCCAGAGTAAAAACATTTTTACCTTAATCGTTGTTAATAATTTTTATGATTTTAACAATTAATTATGGGTAAAAATATAGTTGAAATTACTATATCATATTAATTAATCTGATTCAATATATGTAATTTATTTTAAAAATTAAATTCACAAAATTTTAAATTTTTTATTTAAAATTAAAAACATAGATTCAACAATATATTAGTTTTCCAAATAGAAAATTGTCCAAAGTTCAATAATATTTTATATAAAACATTAATATGAAATTAATATAAATAAAATAAATTAGAATAATATATATATTATTTAACTAATTTTACTCCAATAATCATATTAAAAGATAATTTATATACTAAATTATTTGAATGAAAATCCATTTCTTAATAAAAACTAGTATTTTCACTTTTAAATTAAAATTTATCTTTTTAGAGAATTCATAAAAATTCATGCCAATATAATTTTAAAATTATTATTAATGAAAATTATTATTATTTTAAATAATATTTGTAAAATTGGATGAAAATAATTTAAAAATAAGTGCCCAAAATGAGAAAAAACATCTTTTTAGAAGAAATACAATTTTAAGGGTGAAATTAAGTTTTTTCTTATCATATTCTTATAAAATAGAGAAGAATAATTTATAATTTTTATTTGATATAAAATATATAATTTCATTAATATAATTCCTAAATATTAATTTTTTAAATTTGGTTATATGAAACACATTTTTTCTAAAACAATTTCTATAAAAAGGATTCATTTGTATTCAAAAGGATTCTTTTATTTTAATTTGTAATTGAATGGGTCTCCAAATAATGCATGCCATATAAACTTATAAACTATATATTTTCATAATTATGTTAATTTTATTCATAAATACCATTCTAATAGGTAGATGATAACTAGAAAGTTTGATATTAATATTTTGATACTATGTCTTGTTTCGTTGAAACTCAATGTTTTGTGTAGCGAAAGATATCAATATGAATTAAATTTATTTGAAAAAATCTCATAAAAACAAAAGGTATAATAGATGATCTATGTGTAATATCTAATAATTAGATAATATTTAGTTTTATTTTTTACTTTTGGTTCAGCTAACATGAATATTGTGGTAATCCCCACAAGCATGAACTTCTCCCATATATAGTTTTATCAAACTATAATTTCAGAGTTTCATACTTTTCGTGGTCCAAGAAGAACCCTAGATAAGCTCCCTCGCATATGAGATAAGATAAATCGGATTCATAAGGAAATATTATTCTTCTAGATTTCATTCCTTCCAACTTTAGTATAATTTTTTTACTATGGTTACATCCCTTTTATACCATATAGTTTTATAACGAATATTTAATGGTAGTATTTAACATTCAAAATATATATTGGGTTTTAATTTTATTTTTGGGTAGTGTCTAAAAAACATAATTTAATATTATATTGTTTATACATAATATATAGTGAAATATCGAGTAATTACATTCTACCAATTAAGTAAATTACATCCTAACAATTTTAATTATTACATACCAATGAAGTTATATAAGGTTACATATAATATAACTCTAGATTTAATTTTAAATGAGGTATAAATCACATCTCTTTACTTATAATAATCATAATTCTAATTTTTTTGTTTCATCCTTACTATTTCAGTTATATACCTCTCATATTTTTTTTGTTAGTTCATATTTTATTTTTCCTTTAGTTAATAGTCATAATTTTTGTGAAATATTATCATAAATATGTTTGATTTATGAAATGTGATTCCCAATTTTTGTAATAGATACACTACACAAACGTGTCTGTCCTTCCCCATGTTTCTTCTACATGGTAGTTCCAAGAAATATTATTTTAGAATTTTGACATCGATGAATAATGATTCGCCTCCTCATATGGATCATTGAAATCCCCATTAATACCCTTTTCATCCCTTTCTAGAGTAGCCACCTCCACCATACTAGCTATGCTTTCTATTTCTTATCCCTCAATTATATCACCATCGTTAATAGGAAATAAAACATCTCTGATGCTACTATTTGAAGCTATCAATATATTTCATTCTCCATAAAGGAATCCTTACTAATGTTTGGAAGGGGATAGATACCCTAACATGTTCTATATTGGTGAAAATTGACATTACTAAACATGGAGTTCCATGAACCAAAATATTTTCCATATAATATTCTTGGGATCCTATGGTTTGAGGAATAAAACCCAATTCAAAAATGGTTCCTAGACATGATGTCACTAGGAAGCCTCCAAATCATTCATCTAAACACTCTGTCCAATTTCACTAGTGTTAGAGGGATGGGAGGGGTGTATTATACATCAAACATTGTAATGGTGGTTTCAAATTCACTAGAAACAACATGGTATATATATGGTGGTGGTGCATCGATGAATGATAATGAAGATAATCCATTTATCTTTCCTTCCATGATAGAAATGTTAATATATCTTCATATTCGATGCTTTTTATTGTATCCACCCAATCCATTCTTCTAATAATAAATATATTGTGGTTAATCTAACCGTGATTAGTGAAAATGGAGCCTATATTGAAATAGTTAACCCCTTACCTGAATCACAAAAAATCCATCTAAAATATCCATACTATTTTTTATATTACCATAAAAATAAATTTGGAAATGAAACTGTTATAAAAATTGATATTTATTTTATAAAAACCATTAAGGTGGTATACTTAGAAAACAGTCTAGAAAATTCACAATATATAGAATAAATATCTCATTTTCAAAATTCTTAAGGAGAGGATTCCATTATCACAGTACATAAAATCAATAGATATTGAACATGCTCCACCATATTTCCATTCATATATTGGTTTTTCATGCTTATAATTCTTATAATATTTGGACATATGATACTAAATTATATAATATCCATGTTTTTTACAAATAAGGTGATAGAATGTTAAGGGTTATTTTGGATTCATATTTTTTACTCCAATATTTCTAACTATCCTCTTCAATTTCCTATAAATATTTTATTCTCGACAACCCCCTATTCCACAAGTAGAACATTTTCAAATATCCTTGAGACAGATCTATTGATGATTCTTCCAACATTTTTTAATATAGGTTGTTGAATATTCTATATTACATCATATTAATTTCCTAAAATTTCACGAGTGCCCATACTTATCATCTTTTTCTTTCTAATGATTTGAACCATGTTTATATTACTAATCATATTGTATGATTGTCAGATTGGAATTATTTCCATATTTATTAGTCTATATATAATTCAATTGGGGGTTTATCGTTGAGGAAATAAGAACATTGTCCCTCAAACCCACTTTTTACACGGTTCCATTTGGTTTAATCCTTTATTGAAACCAAAAGGGTCAACATAAGTGATGAAATATTAGCAAAATTGGATAATTATCATAGTCATGAGATGAATAAAAACATAAAAGATATTATTATTTTACATTTTCACATTGGCATGTAATTCCAATTGTTCAAATTATATCATTATTAGTTCAATCTAGGATATCATATGTTCTGTTACCTCATTCTTCTTAACCATATACTTAAATGTATCTAGGAAAAAAATCCTTCATACTGGTTCATAAAATGTATATGGTCAACCAATGAATATCCTCCAATAGTGTTCAGTTAGGTGTATAATCATATGCCTACTCATCATAAATTATAGTTATTATTGTGTCAATTCTCAACAAACCATTTTTAGTGATGACCCCTTGGTGGATCTGTTTGATAGGTGCAACCAATTTAAAATGTATATACATTGATTAAATATCTAGTAATTCCACACAATTTATGCTTTACAAAGATTCAGAAAGGTTTTCCTATACATATAATTATCTTAAAGATATTAAATAATAATTTCATATCCAAATCTAAAAATAAATAGAATTCATATGATTCTAATTATAGTGACTCTATAAATAAAAAAATTTATTTCATAATTTATCATCAAAATTTATAAAACATTAAAACTCTATATGAATAGGTCTAGTTTCATGGAATGATTAGATACATAGAAACATAATATTAAACACAAAAACATAATCTTTATTTAAAACTCCACATAGTGATCCTAGATACCATAGATCATATAACATTTCATAGGATAGACTGACATAAACTTAATAAGGAAAATGGTAATAAAAAAATACCAGTAAGGGAACACATATGACAATAATGAATAACAGAAGAGTTAGGATGAAAACATGATATTGTAAAGAGAATTATCATAAATATTAAACAAATTACATAATGGGATGGTATTAATAGATTATGGAATCTTAAACATGTAAAAACAATATAAATCATGACATTATAAACCCAAGTCACCAGTCACTCCCAATAAAATCATCAAAATGTGGACAAAGTCCAATGGTGGATTTGGTTCACCAAAAAATCCCTTATATAAAATATCATGAGATATAATGATTTACCCTATATATTACATGTCTACATAATTCTAGTACAATCCATTAAAAAATTAAAATAATATTTTTATGGGCCATAAGAAGAAAATAAACCATGCATAAATCATTAGCATGATCAAACTTATGAGAAGGGAGTGAGATTAATAATATGAATTCAAGGCATAAATGAATTCTGAATCAAAATGAGTCCCTAGGAAAAAAGAAATTAATTTTTTTTAAATTAAAAATTGATTAAGGGACATAGGTATTGGACATATATTTCTTTTCTATAAAATTAAACAGATGGATTTAGAGAATAAAATTCAAAAATTAACCACATGGGTGGAGCTTTATGAAATAACAAAAGTATATCTTCAGGAAGGAAATACTTTATTATTTTTCATAAAGATAGATTTGAATAGAGATGGTTATCAAAAAAATAATTAGGTTTCTTAGAATATATTAATGGTTAAAAAAATTTATGGGGTGGGATCTTTATTTCAGATAAGAAATATTAATGTCCCCATAAATAGGGTTTAATTAAAAGGGGAAATTTCAAGGGGAACTGAAATAATGTATAACTACAACAATGAAAAGGATATTTAATGAGATTTATATATAAGGGTAATATATAAAAACATAATAATAACATGAAAATATTATTTCTTTAAAAGTATAAAAATAATTGGAACTTGTAACCAACAAGTAACATGGTTGGTACAGAAGATCAATCAATGGAATGAAATTAAATTTTATGTTATAAAATATCTTAATTTAAAACAAAACATTGTAAAAAGGGGATAATAAAAATTCCCTTTAATATGGGATAATTATAATATCATGTTTAAAGGAAATAATAAAAAATTAGTTTTCCAATTACAAATAAAAACATTGTATGTAAGGTAAAATTATGTGTATGGAGGAGAAATTAGTGGTAGTGCTGATGAGAGTTATTATTAACAATGATATAATTTTTGAGAAAGAAATATTCCATGATAAAATATTTGAATTTATAATTTCTATTATATTATTTATGAAGATAATATAAAATTAAATAAAATCCTAAGGTAAATGTAACTATGAATATATGTAATAAGTTCAATATGTACCATTATAACTCAAAGATAGAGGGATTGGGATAACAAAATTCGTATGGCATTAAAATCACTTGAATCGAGAGGATGTAGAATGAGAACATGAGATGGGTCTTTTAATAAAATGTAGTTAAGTAATATTATTATATAAATACCAATAATGGAATGATTTACCTAGAAAAGGGAAAACATTGTTAATAAATATCATATCTTAATGAATGAAAATTGAGATGCAGAAACCCTTAACTTTGATCTTGTGTTCAAAGAGTGCAGTATAAACATCTGTATAATGAAAATAAATATCTTAATAACTTATTTTACAACCTTATTCACACTAACAACTATTTATAGTTCTCATTTTTAATTATTATCTCTATATATATTATTTTTTTATATTTTTTCACATTAGGTGTTTATAGTTTTGTTCATTTATACTAGTGTCATTGGAGTAGTGATGATGTCCATTCTTCATGAAATGTTAATCATTCCAATGTAATTAATATAATTGTAATGTATAACATATAAGGATTTATGAATTTTCAATTTCCCTTGATGATTGTTTCGTTTTTTATCCTTGAAGATGAAATTAACAATAAGCATAATTTATTGATTTTCATTACCAACAAAAGGTGTTCTCATTATTTTTAAGTTAAAGGATGATCTGTAATTTCTAAAAAAATCAAAATTTTAAATATTTAAATCATATTATACCATTAATTAGATTTTCATTGTAATCCGTGATATAATTTCATATCATTATTCAAGTAGGTGGTCAAACCAAACCAAACCTGAAGAAACTATGATTAATTGATGATTGTGAGGTGATATTTTTTAAATATATTATATAATGTTATATTGGTATGATTTAGTGTTTCTCAGTATTATATCTCAAAATGATAAATAATTTGGAGAATAAGTGGTTGATACGAAACAATTACATAGAATGAATAAATTGTTTTTCCATCTTAGTTCTCTTGTTTATAACAGTTAATTTTATAATGATTTTTTATCATTAGTATCATAAAAAGGTTTATAAATTTTTATTAATAGAAAATTATTAATATCAAAAAAATAATACATACACATTAATACCATTATTAGAATAATCTATGATAGATGGTAATTAAAAACATAATACAACGATCCATAGAGGTTGTAATCCACGTGTACGTATAGATGATGATTTCATTTTCATATAATGAAAGAGATGATAAATATGGTTTATCATTTAATAAAATTAAATAATTCATTAATATCATAATTATATATTAAATACCTTTTTTAACAGGCCATGTTAGGATGTGAAATATAATGAATACGTTACTTCATGGAGGCAGTGGGTCGTACGTCCACACAATTCATGTTTTCATTTTTTCAATTGAAAAGGGAAAAGTCGTTAGTTGTTATACCATATTTATAATAATATAATATTTTACTCATGATAAAAATGTTATCATTTTAATAATGGTCCAATGGAAATTGAGGAAGAATTTTTTACATAAAAAATAGAAGTGGGGAAGGTGTGGTTAGAAATTGATACCTCAATTCTTAGATTATATCTTTTGAAAAGGGGTTAATCCATTAAGGGATATAAATTTGAGAGGATAAAAATATATAAAAGGTTTCTAGGAATTTTAAAGATATTATTTGGAATATATTATTATGAAATATGAGGGTTTTTTATGAGGGTATTTCAGGAGAGGAGTTCCCCTTCTATAAGTGAAAAGGTATGGTATTTTTGTGAATACCAAAAAAATTAATAATTATAACTCAATATCAAGAAATTTTGATAATTTGTTGATAAATAATGGATATAAGAAGATATAAGGTCTATAAATACCTCAACCACACTTTTTCATTCTTGTTTTAAATATTTTTTCAACTCATTACCATTAAGTTTTTTACTTTTACCATTTTATCTTTTAACATTGTAACTAGCATTTTACTAGGTTAACATATACATTATGTATAAATAAAATTCTCCTATTAAATAATATAAAACTAATGAATCCAAATTTTAATTCCATTTTATTTTTTTAAAATTTCTAAACATTATAAAAATCAATTCTAAAGTAGTAAATTTATAATGTATTTGAAACATTACTTTTTGAAAAATATAACGATGTTATAAAATGTAAAATATGAATTTGTAAATTAAAACCAATTTTTTTAAAAACATAAAAAACACATATAAAATATATATTTGGTCTTTTAAAACGTTTTCATGAATTTAAAATTCATACTTATATACTAATAATTTCATAATAGTCATTTATTTATAAAAATGTAAATTTTCACAGTTCAATTGAAAGTTAATTTGATAAGAAAAATACCAAAGATTTATCTTCAATTAAAATTCACATTTTCAATCCAAAAATAGAGTACACTTTTTAATACTTAAATAATTAAATTTATTATTTATAATTTTAATTAAAAACATATAATGCTAAATAATTATGTTTTATAGGAAAATGAATTTTGATGTATTAAAATTATTTTCCTATAAATTTCTAATTAATATAGTTTTAACTGATTATTCATATGATAAATATATATTGATATTATATTATCATAATAAACATATTTTCTTGAAATAAAATGCTAATTTCATTGGAATAAATTTTTATGAAATGAAGTGAATTGATGAAAATGGCCTTTGGAGATGTATCAAAATTCATGTTATATATATTCATGAAAATATTTTATTACATATTGATATAAAAAATAATATTTACTGACATGACATCGTATAATTAATGTGTAATACCTAAGCATCAAATATGCACTTTTTTGTATTTTTAGTTGGTGGTTTAGCTAGAATGAATCTTTCGGAAATATCAAGGATCTTGAACTTATCTCATATATGGTTTATCGCATGTCGTAGTTGATTAAGTTTGGATTGGTATTTCTTTTAGGTAAACCCAAAAAAGGTATGTCCCATAATATCTTAGAGTAAGAGGCTTCATATAGAGGAATTCCACTTCCAAATGCAATTCCATACAAATATATTAAATTATTTTTAAATATATTAGTTCAACTTTATACTAAATACATTAACTGAAATGATTGAAATGTCATATTTAATATTCAAAATATTTCATATTTTTTCATTTTCATTTTGTACAGTGTGTGAAATAATCTATTTAATATATTACTCATTTATCGATAATATAAAATGAAATCTCATTTCATTACATTTTATGTATATATTCAAAAAACATACCCTAAAAATAATGTAAACAGGTCCCAAGCTAACACTAAACAGGTGTGTATCCCTTATCATACACTTATTTGACACTTGAGAAATTAGGCTTATAAAAATCATTTCAAGAAGACTAATATTGAATAAAAATATGTAAAAATAAAAAATAACACAATTAATTTCCAAAGTATTGAGTTAAAAACTTCTTTGTGTCTTTAGGGATAGATTTGACCAATTATCCAAGTTTGTTTCCACATTGGGAGACCTTTATAAATGTTTTTTTAACATAATAAATTATATTAAAAAAATATTCATAGAGAAGTTTGTTTGAACAAAAAGTAGCTGAATGATTTTTACTACCTTGATTTAGAGATTTCAATTATAAACCCTAGTATGATAATGTGTTTTTTGTATTGAAATATGTTTGTAGATTAAATAATAATATAGGTGGTGAATTGTATGTTTAAAAAATTTCATTATCAAACCTAAATTAAACATAGTTTAAAAGGATTTCAACTAATCAAATTCATAATACCTATAAATGATATAAAACTATGAATCGGAATGGGCCCTAGTACAAATAAAAAATATAATCTTAATTGGGTATATTCTGATAAGTATTGTAATCATAAGGATTCTGATAAGTATATCATTGGTTGTATTTAAAGCACAATTGTATCATGAATACATATGATGATCCGAGTAAGTGAATTGATGATCATACTTACAATGGTTATGATAATTAGTGTATTATAATAATATATTATTCTACCATACAGTTTATAGAGTCTTAAGAACTAATATAACATGAAATGTATGTATTTTAATTGAAACAATTATAGTGATATTAAATATTAATATAAAGAAAAAAAATATTCATCTTTCTATTACAATTATAGTAGAAGTGTAAATAATACAATTATTTTAACATCAAGATAAGGAGATCCTATAAACTAGAATAGAGGTATCATGATTTATACATTAAAAAATGTCTATCTTAACCACACCAGGGTAAGCCCTCGATTCAAAGATCTACTTCAGTCAGTCTACCTATCTCGGGTAGCCCTTGATTAAGTAGTTAATCAACACCTCTACCTTTCTACCCATGGAATGTCTTGATCCGTGAATGATCAACACTAGTATGTCTCACTATCCCTGAAATACTTCGATCATAATCACAATTGATTTATATTTCACAATGAAAATAAAAAATCCTCAAAGATAGAATTGTTGGGAACAAGCTATTCATGAATTGTATTCTTCAGAGCATTCGCACACGGCAGTTATCTTGACAGAGCACTCATGTTGTATCTTTAGATAATTAAAATCATTTTCATCTCAATCAAATGATCTAGTATTTATAGAATTCTTCCCAAAATTCATATTTATTCTCTAATGGTCAAATGTTTCCTGAAAATTTAGTGCGACTTAGACACCTATCACTTCAACAGTCATATTAAAATAGAATACACAACATCTTTGTTATACATAAGAAACTACTTGACATCATTTTAATTGAGATACATAATAGATTTCACAACCTCGTTTTTATATAAAAAATTTCCTTTTATAATAATTATGATTTACTATAAATGATAAGGTTAAGACTGATTATTTTCGTAAAGAAAAAATTTGGTGGTTACGATTGAAACCATGATATGAAATTAAAATAGATACCATTTTTTACAGTAATGAATATACACAATTTATGATTGAAAAGATGACATGTAGTTATGATTTTAAACCAGTAATGATTGAAAACAATGCATATGAATATAATAGAAAATAATACATGTAGTTATGATTGAATATAATGTATGCAGTTAAGATTGAATATAATACATGTCATTATGATTAAATACAATAAATGTAGTTATAATTGAATATAATACATATTATTAGATGTAAATAACCATGGAATGTACTTAAAACAAGTTTTTGATATCTAAAAAATAAATAGTGGAGTCAAAAACAAAACATTTGACTAAAAAAATCCCTTTTTGGAAATCAGAAAATACATTAACAAATATAAACCAAAAAAATTATCTCCCTATGAGTTTTAAAACACTTCTAAGAATTATGGTTAATACGAATAATTTCTCATTAAGATAGAATTATTCATAAGGAATGTACTATCTTCTCTATAATATATTACTCCACAATTCCTAAAGACTATCCACATTAATATAATATTCTCCCTTTATTGAAATTTGTTCCCCAATATAAATCATTCCCTCCCTTTATGATTTTCAAAAGGGGGATAATCTTGATAAACATGTAAATGGTTAGATAAAATAACATACGATATAAAATAGATGAAACCATGCATGAATTTTATTTGATAATGAAACACAAGAATACTTCAAAAAGAAATCATCGCCTCTCTTTTTCCTTCTCTAAGAAATTAGAAACAACTAAATTCATCTTTTTGAATTATTTTATTCCCTAAGTCAAATTATCAATAGATTATATGTAATTATGAAACTTTTCTTCCTTTTATTTAAATAATTTTTCTTTATTAAAAATATGTTCTTATCAAATCCTGTTAATCTCTTTCGGAGAATTGAGCTTTTCTTCATGAGCATGAAAATCCATTGTTCGGATTCTAAAGGAATTCTCATGGATTTGAACTCTTTTTTTTCTAAAAAATGTTATCATTTAAGACATCTCATATTTTAACCAAGAGATTATCAAACACTTCAGAGTAAATTTATTTTGACATACTATGAATTTTATGTGCCTATACTTTCTCATCTATATAACTAATCAAACTTCTATAACCTGTATTGATATAATTTACATGATTCCTAATTTCATCAATATTTTCCTCATAATGTTTTACATTTTCATCAATTTTATATGAATACTTGAAAAAATTAATCCAAGCCTTGCTATGTTAAAGTGAATGTTATTCAATAGCATTAAAATCAGCATTGATGTATCAAAAATCTATCCATAAATATCTACCCAGAATGTGATCTTTCATTATAGATATTTTAAGTAATGTCTATCATTGCATCAATTTTTTGAAAAATATAAAATGATCTTCTCCAGTATATTAAATTCATTTTTGATGTATTTTACTCCATTGATTGTAATTTTTTTTCATAATCAGTATCTTCATTAAAATATGGATGCTCTCCATAATGAGTTCTTATAGCCACATTCTCAAATTGTTGGTTCTGATTTTAATCAGATATTTCCTCTTCTTCTTCATTATCTGGGATTTTAATTTCTTTTATTTGTATTATCTTATAAAAAACGTCTTTTGATGATAGATAATCTTTAGATGGAAATTTGTAAGATGTTACATCTGTGGATTCTGTGGGGTTTTTTTTATGAGAGTATGTTTTTTTGTAAATAGTTACACCTTGATTTTAATAGTCTTCACCTTCCTCATTTTATTCTTCTTCTTTCTCATCTTGTCTGTCTTCTTCTTCTCCTTATTTGATTCATTTCCTTATATTTTGGTATATGAATATAATCATTAATTTTCCTTATTTCACTATCATCAACTTATTCTTCTTCCCTTTCTTGATTTAAAATTTATTGAGTTGATTCTTTTCCAACTATTTGTTTTAGTTTTTCCTGAATATATAGAAGATATTTCATTTCTTTTAGAATAGTATCAATACTATATTTCATAAAAATTTTCAAAACACTATTGATATTGATGGCCTTCACCTTTCTATTGTTCATCCTCTTTTTCTTCCCTATTTCTTTGGGAGTTTCTTCAGTATGAATCTTTTCATTCAGGGACTCCAAATGATCAAGTCTGATTTGGTGTTCACAGTTTTTCCTTTTTGCCTTTTTCTTTCCCCATTAATCTACAACATCTATAAGTATTTATTTTTTCATTATTAATTTATTTTTTGGTTCAGACTAATGCTTATTCTATTTAGAAATGATCTATTTTGATTTTTTCCATCATTCTTACTCAGTTCGATTATTTATGTTTTTTCATCTTTAGGAAAATTTTCAAATTTCATTAATTTCAAATTGAATCATAACTACAGATACCTAATCATATCTATATTGGTAAGTGAAACATGGATACTTTTTTAACATGACTTATTTTTTACATTGTGCATATTCAAACATTATAAATCAATTTTCTCTAGATTCCATGAAACATAATCAGCTAAGATTTCATTGCTACAGACTTTAATTACTCAATAGTCAAAAAATGAAACCCATGATCTTAAATTTCCTAATATTCACTAAATATTAGAAGACATAAACATCAATAACATTTTGGGATTCCATATCACTATTTCCTAGTACTAAAAAATATTTCATATAAAGGGATATTAATTAGTTTCTATCCAAAAGATGATTCGTCGTTATTTTATCTTCATGAATATTGAAAATAGATTCCTCTTCATTTTGTTTCTAAAAATTCCCTCTTAATTTGGGGAACCTATGTTATAGACATAACCCATATCCATCACATGGAACTCCCAAAAAATTTGTGGATTTGGTTTAATTATTCCCATACATTGTAATAGATGCTTTGAATTGAACATATATTTCGATTGTATTACATAATTCTACAACCTCCTCATAGTTAACATGCTCTTGATCATATCATGGTCTTTAAATAAAATGATACATCCAATATTGGAAGTATATAATTAATTTAAATGAAGAATAATAAAAATAATAAAAAACTTGATACAGTAACCTTTCATATTGAAAGGTCATAGCCAAGAATTCTTTCAAATAAATCTGTATTGGAAATGAGGTAGTTGATTCTGACATGAAATTTAAAACATTCTATAAAATATAAATCAAATACCAACTCTGGTTATGGAAAAAAATGGCATCAACTATTTTAAGGGAAGCAGAGCTTCAGTGAACTTCAGTGAGAAATCGATGTGGGGTGAGTTAGGGGTTCCTTTATATAGGTGTTGGAAATACAATAGTTCTGATTCTATGACTCATATTATATCATAGAAATACAAAGGTTTAATATAATTTCAATCTCTTGAGGTCCTTTCATAAAAAAACTATTATATTCAAGATGAATTCAATGATTTATTTAAACAAAATGGAATAATTTGAATACCATTAATTTGGAAATATAATAGAAAATATAAGGTTTATAAATTTTCCTTTCAAGAGTATCAGGATAGATGTATTTGTTCGGATATATTTTAATTTCAATAATAAAAATTGAAAGTAGTGAAATAGAATTCAAATACGATATATTTTTTAAAATATTTTGAATGCAATTATGATTTCAATTATAATGAACTGCAATTGAATTATAAATACTGTAAAAAATGTAAAACAGAAAAAAAAATTAATAAGAGAGTTAAAAACATGGAACTATTAAAAACTCAAAACTGATTAGAAACATGAAACAGATTAAAAACATGAAACTGATTAGAGACATCAAATCGATTAAAAACATAAAACTGATTAGAAACATGAAACTGATTAAAAACATGAAACTGATCTATACAGTCCCTTCAAAAAGGAGTAACTTACTATAAGATTATGGTTTAAACATGATTTATATGTAAATTATTACATTATAGTGATCATTCCTTGATTTGGTTTAATGAATTAAAAACTATATAATGGTAAATATTTGTGAAAATACAATAATGTTTTTCTTGTGTTTTGATTAATTTTAAAATGATATCTCTTTTAAGTGTGTGATCCCTAAAGAAGTTGTGAATAATATCTATGTTCTTTGCACGATATGGATGTGTAGGTTTTTTTATAAATTTTATAGAACTAGTGTTATCACATAGTATCTAAGTTTTATTAAAAAATATTCTATAATCAGTAAGTGTGTTTTGCATCCATAACACTTGAGCATAATATCTTCATGATGTTACATATTTATCATTAGTAGTGGAAATTACTACAGATTATTGTTTCATACATGACCATGAAACTATTTAATCCTTTAAGAAATGGAAATTTTTATATATAAATTTCCTATCCATTTTAAAACCACCAAAGTCAGCATTCAGAAATATTTTTAAAATAAAATAATTTCTAGAAGAATAAAAAAATTCCTATGTCCATAGATTCTTTTAAATAGCGACAAATTCTCTTCACTACTTTTAAATGGGACTCTATTGGATAATATTTATATCTTTCACATAGGAATACTGAAAACATTAGGTTTGGATGACTAGTGTTAAGTATATTAAACTTCCTATCATACCCATTAAAGATGTTTGATCTACTGGTTTCTTAGATTTTTCAAGTTCATTGGTATTTGAGGTACCTATTATAGTACTTATAATTTTAGTTAATTCATATCCATAATTTTGTAGTAAATCATTAATATAAATATGTTCAGATATATCAGTTACTTATGGTTATTGTGAAATTTGAAATCATATTAATAATGTTAACTCACCCATCATACTCATTTCAAACTCAATTATCATAAGACTTTCAAAAGAAATCTGTTGAAGATTTTTGAGTTAATTCGAATATAAAGTCATCAACAAAAATTTGAATAATAAACACTGTTTCATTTCATTATCTATAAAAACGGTTGGATCCATGTTTTCAATAACTAAATTATTTTGTAACAAAAGTCTTTTTAATATTTCATACTAGGACTTGGGGGCATTTTTATGGCCATATAATGCGTTGGTATGTTTGAAGAAATATTTAGGATGTTTTTTTATTCGAAACCAGGCTGTTATTCTATAAATACTTCCTCATATACATATCCATTAATGGAAGCACGCATATCATCCATTTGATTAATTTTTAAAATAAATATGATGAAAATGATAGTAGAATATGAATCACTTCAAGTATAAATATTGTAGAATAGGTTTCTTCATTATCTATTCCCTCTTGTTGATTATAACCTTTAGCAACAACTCTTTCTTATTTAAATTGATTATTCCATTTTCATCACATTATTTATGAACACCCACTTTACTATAATTATGGTGGTTTCTTAAGGACATTTAACCAAGGTCCAGACATTGTTCCTTTCGAATTCATTTATGTCATCTTGCATATATATTACCCAATCTTCATCACCTAAAGCTTCGTCAATAATGTTTTGTTCTAATTGGGAAATAAATACTCGATGCATTAATTACTTTCTTAAGTAACTTATAGTCCTTATGGGTTGATTTACATAACCAATGATACTATCACATGGATGATTTCTTCGAAACAACTGATTTGGGTTTTATAAAACATCTTCATCAACATAAAGTGGCAAGACTTCTAGATTAAATACCTTAGAAACATTTTCAGGATTATTGTCTTGATTGTAATAATCTTCCATCAAAGGATGATAATCAATTATTGAAGACACATCCAAGGATTCAGGTTTGGGTTTTTTAAAAACAAAAATATTAGGTTAATCAAATTTAACATGTACTATTTCCTCATTAGTACATGAAAGTTTATCTAAAACACTATAAGCCTTAGAGCTAGTGGAGTATCCTAAAAATTTTCTTCAATCATATTTGGGTGTGAATTTTTGTATGTTATCTTTTGTATTCATAATGAAATTTTTTCATCCAAATACTATAAACTATCAAACATTAGGTTATCAGCCAGTCCATAACTCATAATATTTTTTATTTTTAAATGTACTTATTAAAACTAGATTTAGTGTATAACAAGCACTTCTCATAGATTTATCCCAAAAAATGTTTAGAAATTTAGTATTTACTCAACATGGTTCTTTTTATCTCTTGTATAATTCTATTTATTCTTTCAAAAACACCATTTTATTGAGTACTGGTCAATGATGAGAAGTTATAGGTAATTCATTTTATAGAAATAAACTTTTCAAAATTTGAATTCTCATATTCTTCACCATGATCACGATAAATAGTAATCAATTTTAGGTTTTTCTCATTTTTAACATTGGTTGTAAATGTTTTAAAATAAGAGAAGGCATTGGATTTTTTTTTCTAAAAAATAGACCAATAAAAATCTAGTGTATTCATCAAATGAAATAATTATATTATTTTTTCTCCTAATACATCCATTTTGTGTTAGACCAAAAATATCCTTATGAACTTGCATAAATGCATCAGAATTTATGCCTCTAGTTATGGATTTAACAATAGACATATGTTGTTTGACATATTTACAAGGGTCACAGACTTTTGGAAAATCATATCTAAGACTTAAAGATCCTTAAAAAGTATATTAATATATATATTTCATAATTTATCAAACTTACATTGTCCTAAAATTCTATTCCATAACCAAACTCGATCATCAATTTCACTAAGACAACCTACATCTTGGCACAAAAGGTCTTCTATGTTTATAGGGTATAAATTTTCATACCTATTGGTATAAAGAATAAATTCATCCTTGGAATTGTTAACTACACATCAATAATTCCTAAAAATTCATAGGGTAACCTTAATAACATAATTGAGTTATTCTTATATGGTTTTTCTTATGTCCCTTCATGAATAAAACGTTTGAAATTAAGTATTTTCCAAGAAAAACAATATTACCTATACCAGTGATCATTCACTGAGAATTATCTTAGAAGTTAACTCTTCCGTATTTCATTTCATTGATATATTCAATGGAATATATGTTTCTATTGTTATGATGAGAACATCAACTATCCATTTACCAAATACTATTGTTTTTCTTACTCCATTTATTTTACTAAAAATAAAACAATTATATTTTTAGAATCAAATCATTTTTGGATATAGAAATGATAGAAAGTAAAATATTAGCAATAAAATTTTCTTATAAAGGTGAGATTTATGAAAACCTAAATATATAATTTTATTTAAGGAAAAAATTTCTCCCAATGTCCCCCAATTTGACACTTATTGTAAAAAAGGAAGGATTTTAGGAATAAAAAAATGTGACTAAAAACTTGTCTTGAGTGAGAAAACCCAAATCCAATACTATTCCTAAGAGGATAAATTTGTGAATAAATTTTTTCAAATTTTTCTTTACAAGATATAAATTTTGAAAAAAAAACATTCATGAAAATATTTCATATTTTTTTCTAACGAATAAATTCTTATATTTATAGTCATTAGTCTTAGGATTTTAGTTTTTTGATAAAAATTTCATAGAAGTGAAATTTAAGAAATCCTTAGAAAGATTACAATTTTCAGAATTAATTAGTACTTAAAGATATATTAGTTAAAGATTAAAAAATGTTTACATTATCCCTGACACATTTGATTTTCAGTAGGTATTCTGGAAATAAGACCAGTATTTTTCTGTCGATAAGATTCATTATCTAGAGATTCATCAGAATATTCTCCACTAGTTGCACTACAAGAATTATTTTCCTTCAATAAATTCTTTCCCTTATGTTTTCCATATATTTTATAATTCCCCTCAAATTTTCTATCTTAACTATCCTTTATTTAATTCGTTGGACAATTAGTTCTAATATGACCAGATTTCAAGCATTCATAACATGTGACTTTTGAATCATTCTTATCTTTCATGTCCTTCTTCTTATATCTATATTGAAATTCCTTCTTTCCAAAAATCTTGTTCATCCTTCGAGCAAGATTGGATAATTCATTTTATGATAATTTTTATGCACTTCAGTCCAACTAAAAACCAATTTCATAAACATTTTTGACATAATATCTTTCTCATGTGTTTTGTCTTTCATTTGGTTCACAACAGTAGTAAAGGAAATAATCCTATTTTTTTTCTTTATAATATCAGCATTTTGTCATTCTATTATCATATAGTATAAGAGTTCCAAATAACTCATCAAGAGTAATAGTTTTAACATTCTTTATTTCATCAATAACAATTCACATTGATTCCCATTCAATAGAAATGATGTCTATAATCTTATCCGCAAGAATCTTATTATCTATCCCTATTTCTCCCACTGAATATATATTTTTTATGATTATCATGAATCTTTGTTGAACATTAACTATTAGTTCTCAATAAAGAAATACATAATGATGATAATATTCTCTAAGTATGGATCTTCTAGTTTCAATACTTTTTTTGTTCTAAAATGTGTAACTTTATGTATCTTCAATTTATTGTTAGCTGCTTCATTAGAAGATATCTGGATATATATATTCTGGGTCAGGGAATAAAGATTTTTACATTATAATTTTCTTGTTATTATTTCTTTTAATGATTATTAAATGTTCTATATTCTATATATGGTATCTTATATTTTTGAGTGAGCATTAAAAAGTTGTCAACACAATTATTATTAAAAAAGTTATTCATTTTCTCTCTCTTGTATTCATAATCATTCCCATCTAAAATAGTTGTTCTTGTAGTGTTCAGATTAACTAAGGATATGACATTCATTCTTGTAATCTTTCAAAACAAAACTTTTCCACTACCCACATCCGTGTAGTATGTATTTATAAACAATGAGTTTATCAAATAAATACATTTTTCTTTTACGAGAAGAATAGTATGATAAACATAATGGAACCATTTTCTAATATAAATGTGTATATTATTATTGGAGAGACCTTCTCAGACACCAATTTTTGGGTCAAAATATGTATGTAGATATCACAATACAAGAGGGGGTGAATTGTAGGTTTTAAAATATTTTCTATCAAAAAGAAAATAAACATAGTTTAAAAGGATTTAAACCAATTAAAATGACAATACATTTTAATGTTATAAAACTACGAAGAGAGGTGGGCCCTGGTATCGATGACATGATAATAATAACGGGTTCAGTTATGATATGATTTTTAGTCATATTTATTAAGATAAGTACATTACAATATTTATTTAAAACATAATCATATCCAAGATGAAGATAATTATCAGAGATAGTGAATAGATTATCATAATTATAATGTTTATGGCAATCAGTGTATTATAGAAATAGATGATTCTACCATATATAATGTAGAATCATATGAACTAATAAAACATGAGATTTGTGTTTTTTAATGAAAACAATTACTATGATATGAAATATGATAGAGGTCCCTTTATTTATACTTTCATGGATGTATATTTTACCCGTACTAGGGTAAGATCACAATTTGATGATCGTCTTTTGTATGCCTTCATATCACCGACATCCCTTGATTATGTAGGAAATAAGAACCTCTATATTCTTACCCTCATAATCCATCGATGTATAAAAGAACAGCATGAATCGTTCTGACTATCCTGGGTATCCCATGATTATAATCATAATTTATTAGTATCTTATAATGGAAATTAAAACTCCTCGTTGATACAAGTTCTTTAAAAAAATTTGTTCATGACTCTTAATATTTTGTGCATTCTCAGAAGGAAGTGATTTTGATAGATCTCTTGAAGCGTATCTCTAGATAATCAAATGTTTTTTGAGATCAGTCGAATGATCTAGAATTTATAGCATTCAATTAAATTTTCATATTCATGCTCTATGAAATATTTCTTTCTTGAAAATTTAGATGGACATTGACACTTGGAACTTCAACGGTCATATTAAAAAAGAATACAGGACATCATTTTAATACAAAACAAATTACATGACGTCATTTTAATTAAAATAAAAAACAAATTTCCCAAAATATTTTTTATATAAAAGATTTAATTTTATATGATATACGCATTACTAGAAATGATAAGGTTAAGACAAATTATTTTCATTAAGAAATGAATTGGTTGTTACGATTGAAATCATGATATGCAATTAGGATTGATATCATGTTTTACAGTTATGATTATACTCCATTTACGAATGAAAATATTACATGAAATTATTATTAGATAAAATTCATGATTGAAAAAAATTCATCATATTATAATAGAGAATAATACATACAGTTACGATTGAATATAATACATTCCTTTATGATTTAATACCATACATGTGGTTGTTATTGAATACAATACATGTAGTTATGATTTCATATTCTAAAATGTATTTCATTTAAATAACCATGGAATTTGAGTAGAAAGAGTTTTTTATTTACAAAACAACTTTAATTGAGATGTCAAAAAAATTACTCAACAGGGTTTGGTTTCGTTAATTGAAACCTATATATTTTATTTATGCCAATGTTTTTTAGTGGACATTAGTCATTGATAACACCTCTAATTGATTATTCTAATCCCAGTCGTAAATGAATAGAAAATAATTTTAGAAGGAGATTAAATATGATCTATTGTGTATCCCTATTATTTGAAATAACCTCCACTAATGATTTCTTATGGAATAACTGAGGAAATAATGGCATCACCATAGGTCCCATAGCATCTTCATCACTATTTGAATCTTAGGTGAAAATGTATTCATTATCTAGGGATGGTTTCCTTAGTTATTTTCATAATTATTTGGTTTCAGTTATATTCTGGTGTATCCATCCACTTGTAGGTCTTCTTCTTTAGATTATTTTAGAGAGGATCTGATTAGATTTTTAATTCACCCCACATCCACATATTCTACTTCATACTAGAAACATTTTTCTTCTAATTACAGCTCTATTTACTCTTCTATGGTGTATACTATAGGTTTTTTATCACTATACTGGGATATATTCATCTCATAAAAACCTATAAGTTAAAAATAGTGGTATTTTAAGTTGAATCTTAAGAGTTAATGATCTAATTAAAATGATTATTGAGAAATTTCAACCTCAGATGTTTCTTATCGATGAGATCCTTCTCTCTAAGTTATTCCTCAAAATAGGTTTCTTCAAGAGAGGGAATTGGTTCTATAAATTGTAATTTATATCCCATCATGCTCACCTCATATTCCACTTCCATGGAATAGAAAATTAATTATGAGTCTTTATTTTCAATGTAAAGGGGGTTGGTTTTCAAATAAATTTTATAAATATTGAAAAATATATTTCGAGGTTTTTTTCATCCCACTAAAGTGGTCCAAATTTAATTATTTTCTTCTCCATTACTTCCACTAGTAAAAGATCATATATATTAGGTAGATAAAGTTATATACGTGTTTATTCCTCCTCTTTTATATCCTCTTACGAAGGGAATGTGTCTTCTACTAATATTTATTGGTGATAGTTTCCTTGATCCATTAGTGACCATAGAGAGGAAAACATTGTTTCCTTTAACTCCACCATATAAAATTGTTGATCCATGAGTTAGTGGTAACATAACATAGAATTAGTGTTATATTCATTAATTTCCTCTGATTTTAGTTAAACATCACTTGGATGGTGTGGGGTTATATGATTTTATTTTATGTATTCTCCACTAGTGTATTAGATTTCATCCTCCCTCTTTAGTGTATACTAATGGCTTCTCCTGCTATGGTCTTTGAATGTTCTTCTCCTTGTGATCTTGTAGTAAGAGATAATGATTATTATTGAATATTTTTTCTATATCTAGTTTTGTGAGCTCATCGATGAGTATATCAATCTCATTAAATCAGAAATATAGTTGGTGATATGTTATTGTATAATGGGCACTCAATAATTTTTATCCAATAATATGGGGAAGAAAAAAAAGGAAAAAAGAATACAAATGAAAAAAAATGAAAGGATAAAAATAATTATAAATGTGCATGGGATAGTAAATACTTAGTATAAATTAATGATAATGGCTACACTCAATGACTAAGATATCAAAAGACTTAAAATAAAATAGAATTAAGAAACATATAATGCAATGTAGGGATAACTAGGGTTGTTTCACAAGGATATAGCCTTAGATGAATCACTACGTTATCAATTAATATTTTTCTCTCAATTGTGAAATAATAAATACTGATGATGAGAAATGATGGGTGTAACATGAAAGTAAATGAAAATATAGAATAAAAAGAATGAGAAAAAGACACCCATTTATTCAAACTTATATATCCATCATTTTCTCATATATTTGATATTTTAAATCACATTATAACTGTAACACATGTATATACACATATTTACTTCATCAGTGGTGTGATTAAGAATCAATCTCTAGGAATTCCCTAAGGGATCACACCACTAATATCATAATTAGACTTTAATCATGAATAAATACACTTATAAAACCATTAATACCAATTATTAATTAGTGATATTAATAATGGGATAGGAAATTATTTTATCAATGAGAATAAAAATTTCTAAAGGATAAAAATGAGGTAAAATTTCCACCTTATCCACTAAAACATCCAATTTCTAAGAGTAAAATAGAAAATTCAAAGCTAGGGGTGTGGACTATATTTTACTGAATTATCCAAGTGGTTGATAAATGGGATAAATTATTATCATACATAAAAGATTGTGAATAAAAATGTGTTTAAAATATAATAACATAAGTAATTAAGGAATTTGAGAACAACCCAACAAATAGAAGAACAAAAAATGAAATAACAATGATAATAAAGAATTTAAAACAAAATATAATCCTAATCAACTTATTCTAGAGTACAAGGTCTCATATATTTGGTAATAGGAGATTGGAAAATTTTATTTTATTAATCCTCTTCTCCAGACTCCTCTAGGAGTTTTAATTTAGCAATCATTAGTTCATTATTTGTCTGGATAGATACCATGTGTCTCATCTCGAAGGTCTGAATTATTTATTATGGATTTTTTTCAATTCATACAGATTCATAGTTATATAGAATTATCACCATATTATTCTTTTGTTAAATGATTAAATATTTTTCATTATTGTGATATAATCCCATATACAGATGAAATGAAGAAATGAAAATTGATTTTAGATCGACTATTTCTATTTTAGAAATTGTTAGTTTTGATCCCCATGGGCATAAGTTAGGAGAAAACTATACGTCACATTTTCCTAATATGTGATAAAGTCATATGATTCCTTAAAATATAACTCTCATTAAATTATTATGATCTAGTCTATTTAAGTATTACCATGGATTCATTCAATTAATTTGTATTCTTACTTGCAATATTCATATGATCCTTATAAGGATGTTTTCCAAAATCATCACACCTTTTGAAATTTTAATTCACAAAACTATAAACAAGTAAAATCATAACTCTCAAGGTATTCTATGTTTATATTTATTTCAAAAAAATAAAAATCAAATAAGTTATCATGTTAACACATTAATCTGATTTTTAATATTAATGTATCGATTTAAATTAATTCATTGAAATGATTAAAATATTTAAAACAAAATATTTAGTCCATTTGAAATTTCAATTCCATATTTACTAATGTAAAAACATGTGAAATTTTCCCATGATTTAAATAAATGATATGTTTTTATTATCAATGAATAATAGTTTAGAATTTTTGAAATATTGGCTCTCATCACTCTCCCCGCAATTACACGATTACACTACTAACAAATAAAAATAATTGACCTATTATAAATTTTTTCCTATCTAAGTTAAAATATAAGGAACTGTGGGAGAGTAAAAAATTAAATTTCTTCTAAATAATGTTTTTAATTACACAAAAATATAATTTGTATCACTATTAGAATTGGAAATTTAATTTGGATTTAAGTGCGGAGCTGGGGATATTTTATATTGGAGGCATGATATTTCAATCAATGGATGAATATTTGCATTCTTATATACTGTAATGTGTATTTTAACTTAGTAATAAAATTATTTTTATTTGGTTTAATTCTATGTATTTCATGGGATTAAAATATTGATTGTGTGGGGTAGTAATGAGATCCAATATTTCTAAAATTTTAATTAATATTAAATTATGATTAACCCTCTTAATTGATTTAAATTCTGGAAAATGGCACAAGTTATTTGATGGTTATTGTGATCCTTGAAATTAAAATAATTTAAAGTCCCTATAATACCACATAGTGGTTGACTAAGTAATATATCAAGGTTCTATGGGTAAGGATTTACTCTAAATGAACTTATTTTTTTTTTTATGAAATACAATAGAAGAATACTTTTAGGGTTCTTATTTTATGAATTTAAAATAAAATTATACACAAATAGATTATGGTGAAAAGATAGGGGCTGGAGTTTGATCACAAGGTTCCATTATTATTTGGGAGTCCTCGTCACCCAATAATCATGTCATAATATATCATCAATTACTCATATGTATCATAATTATGGTAAAAAAACATACAGTATAAGCATTATTATTTATATACATCCCACTTCTTCCATAGTGAATAAGTAGTGTCCACATTAAACTAAGTCATCCACTATCCCAAAACCCAGATCTAATCTTATGTTATAGATCCCTATATCGAAAAAAATCCAATATTATAATGTATGGACAAGGTGATGTGAGGGAAAAATGTTTTGATAGAATAGATAATACTTAGGAAATTGGGGGAACATAAATGATGACAATCATTCCACTCTGATACCCCTTATTATCATAACATGTATAAGAAGGAAATGTAAAATAATTTAATAAATAGTATTTAGAGTCTCGTGAAATCTCCATCGAGAACTAGCCCACGAGTCAGTTCTCTATAACCATGGAGTTATAGATAATAGTTGAACAAGAAAATGTAGAAAACATAATTAATTTAATTGAATTAAAATTGAAATATAGACATGATGTAAACCCAATTTATAGGGATGTAAAGGATTTCATGGGCTTTACAATCAAACATAATTAAATACCTGAAATGAAACAAAATGGGTGATAATATTTGTTTCTCAAGGATATGGGACTTTAGAATCAGTATCCTAGTACTTATAACATTTTTATAGTTTCCCTTCAGTACAAACAAAAAAGGAATGGTCTTTATGGATGTAATTAGATAAGTAAAAATTCCAACATAAATAAAATAAAAATAATAATGTTAACACCCCAGCATTCAACCATCATGATCCTTAATTATATCACTTCTTTGACCCTTTATCCAATTCCTTATGGGTTCCAAAAAAATACAAACTATCTCACTGCATCATTGTTTTGGATGGACATCACTCTCATGGAATTCCTAATTTGGTTATCCCACCACTCTATCAAAGAATTCATAAGAATGACTCCTTACATTGCAGAAACCATTTTACCCAATCACATATTAGTGATCTCAAAAATAGTAAGGTATTTTATTTTAGTAATGTGAAATAAAAATATTGATGGATAAAAATGTGATAAAATCATCCCATAATCCATTTAAACACCCCAATTCCTAGAATAAAATATAAAACTCAATTATAGGTGTATGGAATCAATTATACTAGGTTCCTTCTAATGGGTTATCCTAAAGTTATCCACTAATATTGGGTGAGGGAATGTGAATCACCATAATTTATTTATGGAATAACATGAAGTAATTGATCGAGAAGAGAATAACACAACACACAAATGAATATTACATAATATAAAATTGAAAATGATGAAAACATTTTAATCAACCAATGTTGAATCCGTAATAATGGAGGATGGGAAATATATTTATTAAAATAATTATCATATTCATCATCCTCTATGTGTCTCAAAGAAACAAGATCTAGTTCTCTCTTCCCTAGGAGAGACTCCACATGTATTAGCTCAAGGCTCTAGATTATTTACATGGTTATATTCATGATTATTTTATCTTTATAGTCCATTACCATGATTACCAAATTCTTTTTCGTTTGGATGAGTTCCACTCTAATTGTCGAGTGATGTTCTTACAGATTTGTCTTAACAATGGAAGTGGAAATCTATTTTAACTTTATATTATCCATTTTCTTGAATTTTATGTTTTGATCTTTAAGACCAAAAATTTTATAAAGCGTTGACGTAATAATTTTCTGGGGAAGTAATGATGTATTAATTTTAAGTCATACATTGAAGTCTTATATTGGTTGGTGATGTCTTGTGGTTGATCCGTAGGATGAATTTGTATACATAGTAAGTTAAATTCATATGATGGTAGAAAGTCAAACAATATGGTGACTAAAATATTATTATCAGCTCATTCCTTTGTAAAAAACAATTACATGGACTTGGAACACATGAAAATAATAATTCTTAGTATAAGCTAAGTTCAGATTAATTTTCAAATATAAGAAAACTATTATAAATAATGAAAATTATCCTATTACTACATTAATATCAATTTAAATTTATATATGGCTTCCAATTAATCATAATAAATGAATAAACCATTTCATAATCAGGAATAAATTTATCACACAATTAAATATTAGATTATAAATTAAAAAATGAGATAACTTTATGAGAATTATATAATTTAAGGGGTTATATAATAATGAATAGTATTTTAATATTAGAGGAATATTAGCTCTAAAAACTCTCCCAAGCGTAAAATATTTCTCTCTTAGGTAATACAGTGAATTTAACCAATTAAAATTATTTCCTCAACTAGATTAAATTACACAAACAATAAAGAAGAAAATAAAATATACATTCTTTTAATTAAAATAGTGTGCCACCTTTATGAATCTTACCCACTAATGTGCATGAATGAAGGTAAAACTTTTAGTTATTGGAGGGAAAAAATTAGATTTTATTGGAATTAAAACATTAACAAGGGACAATTTTTTTATAAATCTTTTTAGTTCCTTATACTAGTGATCCATTTTCCAAATCCATGATACGAGAAAAATGATATTCTAATAATTCAATTATTCCCTTCTTTATTTGGGTTCATTATTCTCATAATCTAAATCCATATATTTTTTGAAAATTTGGAACTTATTTAATTTTCCTAATCATGTTTTTTAAAGCTCTTTTGGATTGTATATTGTAATTTATTACTTATACACCCAATGACTGACTACTTAGCACATCATTTTGGCATCCCAATTTCCCATTTTACTATAGTTCTAAAGCAATTATATGAAAATATTTTATTTTGGATCCATGGGGTTTTCTGTCCCTTAAAGCCTAGGACACCTAGTTATAAGATCAACAATCAAGTACCCTCATTTTACAATTATAATTGCACTTCAACTATTTCGATTACACTCATATTCCTTATTATAAAACATAATATTAAATGAAAATAGTGTCTCAAAACTAGGGGTGTGTTAAACAACTGAGGGTTGTGTGAATCGGTGTTTTAGTTTATATATCTTTATTTAGCTTGAATATAACCAATATTATGTGTTATTGTTATGATCCATTCATGTAAAAATAGTAACTCTCATCGCATGTAGTAAAGAAAAACAGTGATGTAATGTAGAACCTCTTTTACAAACCTCATCCCCAATGAGGGAACCTACTCCTTACCATGCATGGAATTTTTTTCTCAAAGATTTTTCAATATGATTAATCAAAAAATATAGTGTATTTAGAAGGGATCAATATTTACCTAATAGGGTAACCAACACAAAAAATATCCCCAAATTTTTTACACTTGATGCCACCATTTTATAATGATTGGTTTATCTTCTGAGCCTCCTAAATTGAAAATCTCTTTCTTCTCTAACAATCAACATTCATAACATCATCATACATAAAATTATTATTGTGGTGCCTTAGATTTTGGTGAAATAAAATTTTAGACCTCCTACTTTGAATCATATTATAATTAAATTAATGTTGGTTAGAATTATGCTAAAATATTTCACTAAAAAATATCAAATACGATATCATCCCCAATCAATAAAAATCTCTGATATAGTTCCCCAGTTATATTACAAACCCTTAATAGATAAATTTTCAAGGTACATTAGATTTTGTTTGAAGCACCTGATGACTTGAGGTATCAGATTGAATGCCTTAAATATCTTATAGGAATATTTGGATTTTACTCTATCAAATATCCCAAAAAACTCATCATTAATAATATTCAACTCTTCTAAAAAACATGGATTGAATCAAAAACTAAATATTTTGGAATAACATAAATTAGACACCAATATTAGCGCTATAATAATGACTTTAATTAAAATATTTATGTGGAGTCACTTGAATACTTTTATAAAATTTACTATTTATGTATTTTCATTTTCATCTAGCATTATTTAGTTTAACTCACTCTCAATATCAAACCTATGGTTCCTCCATATGCATATCACAATATACAATGATTCTTTATTTAGTCTTTTTACTAATTATGTATTTTCATTTGCTTCTATCATTATTTAGTTTAACGCACTCTCAATATCAAACCCCTGGCTCCTCCATATGGATATCACAATATATGATTATTCTTTATTTAGTCTTTAATCATCATTATGGGGCCTTTATTATACCCTAATCTTTTGTTGCATCATCTCCCATCATATGAAAAAGAAATTTCGTATCTATTGGACTCAAACATTATACAAAAATAGATTTTTTTAATTTAAACGTTGTATATAGATATATTCATCAAGTAAAATAAAAAACATTCATCCAATGAGTTCACAAAGAATATTTAGGATAACATAGAAATCATATTTTTATGGACATATAATTATTTAATTTGTGAACATACCAATATTCTTCAACACTCAACCCATTTTTGTATTTATAAATTTTACCACCTAACTCAAAAAGAAATTTCTAATTAGTATTGAAAATAAATACATCACATTTAAAGGAAAAGGAGAACCTAAATATCCCCCTTCAAATTTTTTAAAAACATAACTCTTTTATAGTCCTCTGGATATTTTACTCCATCTTATCATAACCTTTCTCAAAGAGAAAAAATGAATTCCCCTCATTATAATAAAAATCAATATTTTTAAACAATTTCATCTCTTGATGAAAAAAAATTATTTCCAAGTGATTTTGATGAACTCCCCCTCATTATAATAACATTACATTATCTATATTTTAATCCTTTTTCCATTTTATGACAACTCAAGAATCATAAAAATAGAATATAGGAAATTATAGGTAACATATCATTAAAAATAAGTATTACCCCCCCCCCCATTGTCAACTTAACTCATGAAACAATGGGGGGTACCCAAACATCTGTTTTGTTTAAGGAGAACATTGGACATGAATTTTTTTCCTTAGTTCATTAATACTTTCTTTTCTCGCAACATTATTTAAAATACCCTAAATTTGATCCTTTTTTTGAAATATACTCATTCTTAACTACTATAGTATTAATTTTAACCTTGATGAAATGGATCCTTTTCTCGACATGTTATTATTTAAAGTGTTGAATTGAGTTTCTTATGAGAATAATTTCACAATTATTATAAAAAAATAATCAATTGATTATCACCATTAGCTCTTTAGTATTTAAAATAATCTATTTTCCACATCACTTGACTGAATGAATGGGTGGAAAAAACATCTTATGATTCCACTATAGTAGAAATTACATTGTTTTTCTTCTTATTATTCATTTAAACACAACACTACCCTTAAATTAATATACCTACAAAGGGTTATTTATGGTTATAAAAATGAATGCCCCAATTGACATCCATGAACATGAGTAATTTCAACAAATAACATCTTGATGCATCATCCAAAGATTAACATTCCTTTATATGCCTTATAATTGTTTTTGTACCCATAAAGTGTGGATCCTATAGATTACATTGATATCTATTTTGAAATATATTAGATTGAAAATTTTACTATATTTATATTTACTGAAATTTAATCCAATAGAGATGAGAGTAGCCAATTATTTAAAGTATTCATTTTAAAAATGAATAGATCCCTAGAATTATTTTCTTATGATTGGATGTATCCTCTATTTTGTATAAATTTTAGTTCAATATATAAATTACTCTTTCAAACCATTTACCTTTTAAAAAGTTCTTTTATTTTTCCTTAAAACTCATAACAGGAATGATCGTTATCACTAGAAGAGATTATGTCATCTATTTAAATAATCAATTTTAGAGTTGTGAAACTTTCCACCTTCATATATATGTTTCTATTGGATTTTATATTAGAGAAGATAAATATATTCATGATGAAATTTTATTTATAATAACTTTCATGCATGGAATGTTTCAAACCATAAAAATATTACTTGAGTTTACATACCATACTTCGATCCACATCATGTATGAATCGATATGGATGGTCAATATAATCATATAGTTTTACTTATCTATTAAAAACCCATAATTTACATCCACATAATAAAAAAATTAATTTTTATTGGAAAAAATAATAAAAAAATGTGTATTGTATGAAGGCTTGTAACTAGATAAAATGTTTCTAAAAAATAAATACCTTTCACCTATAATTACCCCTTCAAACAAATCTTTTTTATTTCTAAAAATATAACCCTATTCATTTATCTTGTTTCAGAACACCCACTTAGATCGAGTGGTTTTTTTATTTTGGGTCCCGGGACTAGTTCTTAGGTGTCATTCTTCTCAATATAATCCAATTAATCATTCAGACACATTAAAAATTCCTTGTCATTAACTGATTTTAATATTGACTGAGGTTCCACATAAGGTATATGTACTATTTGATTCTCTATTTATAGATTTTTCCTTTTCTAGACTAGATCATCATATATTCCTATGATAATACATTATTTGGAATTCTTTTTTAATGTTCCAAATTTCAAGTTTCAACTTATAGTATAATCTTATTAATTACTCGATTAATTGAAACATGTTATTATTATTTTAGAATCATTAATTACATATTATCACTAGTTCTTCTGAAATATTTTTTGACATTTTTTGTTTCCTCATTAAAATTACTGTTCACTTTTTCCATTGGTTTGGACTTATATTTATCAATTCTAACATCAAATGATTCCAAAATGTTTTTGGGACAACTTGTTCTAGAACATGTGTCTCCTTTTATTGGTTATGTTACCTAGATAAATCAATTCATTATCTTTCTCATCAAAATTTTTCAAATTTAAATTTATGTTTATCATTAGTCAAGGACTTTCAAAAATTTCAGAATATTTTACTGTTGATTCATTCTCATTTCTCATATTATAGGGGTAATGTCTACTCCCAATTTAAGAGGACATCTATATTTAACATGTAAAACTACACATATAGATTCTCTTAAAAAAATAAATGAATTTTATATTATGAATCCATTATCCACCCCAAATCAACTGAATAAATTTTTTTCATTTTTGTAACCTTATTTTATTTAGGAGTGTAAGGAGTAATATATTGATGTTATAATGTTTGTTTTTATAGGTAGTATTTCAATTAACTATAATTAAAATTATTTTATCTATCAATTTTTTATCATATAAATATATTAAGATTTTTATTTTTTATCTTCCCACATAAAAAACAAGAACATTTTCCCAATATTAGATTTTTTTTCAAAAACATAACACCGGTATATTGGGTTAATTGGTCAAAACAACTAATAATGTATATACCAATATTCATGGATTTATGCCTCATTGTTTGAGATACACTATAAGGTTTATATTTATTATATACAATGGAATTAATTTCCAATATTTTATTTTTTCCTTGAATCATCTTCTCTTTCTGACATGCTTTACTAGTAGTTCTTTTTCTATTATCACCAGTGGTAAGTCTCTTAAAAATTCTTCCTTTGAAATTTTTCACATGTTTTATGAGTAATGATAAACAAGTATTCTATTCCACAACTAATTATAATATTTATCACATAGGTAAAATGAGTTGCTTTTATTTATAATCTAAAATATATTTCTTTCTGTTATGACTCCTTATGAAATAATTCTTAAATCCTTCATGAATTGAGTGATGAAAAAGGTTCTCTAGAATATCAACTTGTTTCTATCATCACCCAATTGGAATGAACATAAATTTTTTTTAACTCCTACCAAAAAATGAACTTCCATGGATTTTAACTTCTAATCATCTATAAAGACTTTGTTACATCCTTTGATTTTTATAGAACAATCATTACCAAAGGAAACAACTCATCTATTGAAATATTCAATGTTTATTAAAATTATATCCTCGCCTTTCATATGAGTGGAGCATACGTTACAAGAATCCATAGTTTCTCATTCCATCAAGATTTTTTATGCGACATTAATAATTATATATTTTTTATTAATCTATTTTCACTACTCTTTCTATATTCCAGTGAATAGAACCTATCTAGGAAGAGTTTTCATGCATTATTTATCACAATGACAAGTCTGACCATATCAACTTTAGGTTTATTCGAGGAATTAAAAATGATTTCTTATTGGAGTGTTATAAAATTATGATTATATCTTATATTAGATATAAACTCCCATATTTTGATTAATATTTTCTTTTCTTTGAATGTTACCCAACTCAACTCAATCCTTTTTTTTGGGAATTGATATGGTTTCCTATAATTTGTAGATTTTTGACCATCGTTTATTCCACACTAGTAATATACTTCAAACATCCACCTTCATTGAAGATAGATGTTATATTTATAGAAATGTATTGGTTTTTCATCATTATATATAAATTACTTTGGATTTTGAAATTGATAATTATATTTTTCGAGGTATATGTATCTTCAGATTTTTAATAAAGTACTTCCACTTTTCTTCCCAATACATTATTTCTCGTTTTTTGGTTAAAATTATTAATTTTTAATAAAAATCAATTTGTATTCATTTTTAATAGAATAAAATTTTTCTAGATTTTTTGGAAATATTATTGAAGATTTAACTTCTATTTTAGTTGCTTTATTGAAATCACTTTTCCGTTTTTCTATAGGTCATTCAACTTAAATATATATAGATTAAATCTTTTATAGTTCAAAAACATCATAATTGGATTATCATGGTTACCCTTTCACAATTTACTAATATTAATCCACATTTAGTTTGAGGTTACTTATTTTCTCAATGTATAAATTCTTCATTATGATGGAATCTTACCCAATTTTAATTTTATTTTCTCCTTTATTATATAAAAAGTGTTATTTTTTCTTGAGTTTACTATTTTTCTAAATATAGACTTAATGTTTATATATTAGAATGTGTTAAAAGTATATTAATTCACAGAATTATTCTTATTTTTCTCCTTCTTCTTCCTATTATTCACTATGTATTTCCTCCTATTTTACAAGATCCATGATGTTTTTGAATTTCCCCAAAAAATTCATTGGATGATATTGATTCTCATGATTCCCCTTCTTATTCAATGTAAATAATAATTATTTTCATCTTATATATAGACTTATTTTTGGATATAGATGATCTTATAACTTCTTTATTTCATGTATTTATTCAATTATTCTCATCAATATCATCTTATTAACATTCATTACTTTTATTCTTGAGAAAATTAACAGAAAAATTACCAACTCCAATGTACTCAGAAAAATTAAATGTAATCTTACCACTATACTTACCTTTATCCTTTTTGAAATTATTATAGATAAAATAAAATATATTCTTATGATATTTATCCCATTTTCAATAATATTTCATTTCTTTAGAATATTCTACATCTAAAACATTAATTTTAATTTTTCTCATGGATTCAAATTAAATATATTCCTTTTCAATTTTCTTTATATTACTAAGATTTACTCATAAAATATACCAAAATAATATTTTGAACATCATCTAGATAAAATCCATATATATCTTTAAGGGTGGATATCTTATGAAAAATTTTACCTAGGAGGTATTCTATCAAAATCATCACAATATTTGAGTTAGTTAAAATATATCCAAATCCTATAATGCTACAAATGATTTCATTAAAACTTGTGAAAAATTGATCATTGGTTTTTTCATTATAAATCATCATTTTTTCAAACTAACTTCTCTAGATTTGAATTTTTTATTCCATAAATTTAAAATTACCAGTAATGATACTTTCCATCATAGCCTAAATTTTTTTTGCTAGTTGAATACCCTTTACCTTAGGTAAGGAGTATATGATATATATATATATGATAATTTATTTATTATCTATTCCATGAACATAGATGTTAAATTTTTCGCAATATTTATAGTTGAATATTTTCACCTTAGTGGAAATCCTTTTATAGCAGTGTCAAAGACTTACAAGATAAGAGGTAAGTGACAGGGTATCATCCTATTTTATATCCATGAAATATTTTTCCATTAAAGGTAGTAATAAATTAGATTTTAATATAATTTATACCCCCAATTCAATTAAATTTATTTAAAAGAGGGATCCTTTCTTTGATACTACTTATGACACCCACGTTCGGGTAGAACTTTTATGAAGGGGTTGAATGAGTAGTTCACTTTTTTACAAATTTCATTAACATGATGTAAAAATATATAACTTATTAAGGTTATGATCTGTTCAAGTAAAAAACCCACTCTCTTCACATGTAGTATATAAGAAAATAATGTAAAATATGTTGATTTTTACTTGGTTTAACCCCAATGAGAAAACCCACTCTTAACTATGCTTATAATTTATGAATCACACCTGATTTAATAAAATCAATCAAAAATTATAATCTAATGAGTAGGGATCAACCATTACCCAATAGTAAATCACATAAATAAAATATATTCATAAACTATTATACATGTCCCTAATATTTTTTAACGATTGTCTCATCTTCTAAGAGTCCTAAATATAAAATATTTTTCAACTCACAATATAATCTTTTGAAACATCACATTCTATAAATTCGTTCTTTTAGTACATCATCATCTAGTAAAGACTACTCTAGGAGATCCTTATTCAAATAAAATTATTTTTTAACGTATTTATTTCCAATTATTAGTTATCTTTAACATTTAAAATAGTGAATGATAATAAAAACACAATAAAAAATATTTTCTCAATCATAGTTTCATCATTAAATGAAAAGACATTCTCTAATAAATGTAGTGAATGTGTAGTATCTGATTTGAAACTCCCACTCACAAAAATTCTCTGATTGAATGCCCTCAATATCCTATAAATATATCATGATTTGAGTCTATTAAATCTAATTAAAATATCAACATATAAAATCTTTAGAAAAATAAAAACATATATTGTATTACAAACTCAATGATAATAAATAACATACTTTAAGTGTTCATGTCAAAATCATCATTCTGATTTTTAATTTACAATATGAATTAAATTGGATAATTATAATAAATATATATATGATATATATACATATGGTTCTTTATTTATTCATTTGAACTTAATCATAGCCTCATACCATTGGTTCTTCCTTTATGAAATCAGAATATCTAATGAATTTTTCTTTTTAATTTACCAATATTTGTGGTTATCTTATTTTAACCAAATATTTTAAATTGTAATCCTTCCTCTAATGAAAACCCATATGTGCATCCAATGGTATAAAACATCTTTTAGCATCATATTTTTTTATATTTAAACCATATACATAGATCTATTCTTCCAGTGGAATCACAAATATTCATTTTTTGAACTCAAAATAATTTTTTTAGGAAACATATAAATATTTTTATATTAAAATATAATTACTCTGCTGGTTGAATTATGAATATTCTTCTAGAATGAAGTTTTGTTTTATTTACACACATTAAAACATGTCACAAAAACATTATTTCCAATCAATTTTGATAATAAATACAATGTCATCAATGGCTATGGGGAATGTCACGGTGGACATATTCAATTAGAAAATAGGAAAATCCAATAATTTTAGGATTCATGGAATCTTTAAAACTCAAAATCATTTGTCAATTAGGTTTAAAAACATTGAAATTAATGTTTCATAACCCAAAAAACTCATAACATATAAAACAAAAAAGAAAAATAGAAATAAAATTAAATATATTTATATAGGAAATAGATATAGAAACATTTAAAATACTCCAAACTATTTCTAAATAGGTTTGAATCATATTCTATTGTACTTATTAAACAACACTCATTTAAATTTTTAAAAAATTAAATAATTATAGAGAATAAATATCTATACAAGTATTTAAAAAAACTTGTTTTTTTAATTTTGCCATTTACACTTATGTTATTCATTCAACGCCTTGTATACAGTATTCAACTAGACACATATGTTAATATCTACATGAAAACCTGTATATAATAGAATTAAAACATAATCATTTTGTGAGATCAAATGATAATGGAAAAGAAAATAGGGTGAGAATGGAATATTTGATTTTTCCTCCCAAGAGGAGCTATAATTAGGTTATACATATATATAAAATTATATATATCCCCATTCTAAATGGGATTGATTTATTTAATTGGAACCACCACATGTGTATGTTTCCCTTGTTACCTATTAATTCATCATTCTTCTATATTTCCTTTTGATCATGACATTTCATATCCACCCATTATCTTGAGAGAACCATATATTAGTGTATGGGTGGAAATATTAATGATGGGTCCTCATTAGCCATAATTGTGTTGGATTCCTTTCCAGTGAGGATTTCACTTGTGATGCTTCTTAATTTTAATATACAGTAGAATCAGTATGTAGTTAATGTTGAGTATAATTAATAAATATTTCATTTACATTTAAATTTTCCCCATATATATGGAAGATTTTACTTCTCTTTTATCACAAGAGACTACTAACAACTACTCTACTGTGCGTCCCTTCAAATATTCTTCTCTGTGTTCTTGAGTGGGGTACAAGATATGGCTGATACACATGCTTTGATACCTATTCTTACTCCTCCAATTTATCCACCTCTCATTAGGAATCCTCCTTTAACATATTATCAGAAAAAATATTCCAACTCCTATCTAACTTATGAAATCCATAGACATCCCACTATGTGTGACAAGATTTCTCCTTAGAGTGTATTTTCTTCCAGTTTAATATGAATTTCTTGTTCATAATTGATGTTTTTATTTTTTTCATCTCTTAATTATATAAATGTAAATAACCATAGTAATTATAATTATACTATTCCCAAATCCTATTCCTCATATGATAGTTCAAGAATATGTGAGGCTAAATTTATAATTTCATTATAAGGGAAATTAGTGTTAAATTCATGATCAAAACATTTTGAATGAAATTTATTTAAAGTAAACAATTCCACCTATTTTACGTTGGATTGTGGTTCTTATTGTCCATGAAACACCCTTGGGATTTCACTTGTAATTCGTAAGGCTTGTTGGTACTCAATTCGATACTCAAATAAAAATACATCTAGTTTTTATTCATCGTTATCCGATATAGAAATAGATTGAGTTAAATCTATAATTGTAGTATAAGGGAGGTAAAATTTTAAAACATTATGAATAAATTTTAATTTAAATATATTTTGTTTATATACATCTTCCTATTTATTTTTATTATATAGTTCATTATGCATGTTATCTACCTATCAAAAAAACTCATGTATGGATGTGTTTAGAATAATAAATTCTAGAATCTCTTCAAAGTATACAATATCATTAAATTATCTTAATTTATTATATACGGAATTTTATAGGTCATTTAACCAAATAGAATTCAAAAACATGGAATAAGACCAATAGAATAATCAAGTTCATCTTTCAAGGAGGTGAGCATAAAGATTCACCACTCAAGAACTTATTTTTTTTATTTTGATATATTTTAATGTATAAGATAATAATTGCGTGTGTTTTTTCGGTTTTTTATTTTAAATAAAATAAAAAAGTATTAATTCATAAAAAAATAAGTGATAATGATAATTTACCCATGTTTGATCATTATAGTTCTTCATTATCTAAAATTATTATCACCTAATTATAATATCATAATCAAACATGGATTTCTTCTATCTATCTATATTTGGGGATTGAACAAACACAAGAAACATCCCTAAGAATATCCATCTCACATACTCCATAATGAAGGGTTACTGAGGAAACAAAATAAAGGGACACACTATCCCAACACCCAACTCTAATAATATATTGTTCATATCTCAATATATATATATAACTATTTTTATGATTGGTAAACTGAGATAAGGTATGGAGAACTACGCCAATATAAGGAAGAATGAAGTAGAAAATATGAATATTAGGTGATTCTAATATATAAACTTCTTTATAATAAAAATATAATTAAAAAACTAAGAATACAATATTGGGATTACCTGGGTCATCTCTCAATTAGCTAGGCCTATAGGACTCAATACCATATAACTTTTGAGTATATTTATTTCAATTGATAAAGATGAAAGAAATATGTGGGGTTGGTGCATGTAACAATAAAGTTAATTAAAATGATGAAAAAATGAATGCAAGAAAGAAGACCCCACTAGATTCAAACATTGTGGTCCTTCATTATCAATTAGATTTTATCACTTAAATAATAGTTTATGTGTTCGAACTATATACAATAAACCTCAATACAACAATGGTGTGAATGGGAATCACAATCAGTTTATTATATAAGTAATCAACCCACCACTCACTAAATTAGACCAAATCAGGAATCTATCCACTTCTTAAATCAATAATCTCAATCATACTCTAATATTATTAATAAAGCGAGAGGTACTAGTTTTATCCATGTGAAATAAAATGGAGGAAGAATAATAATGAGGTATAATTGTCTCCTAATACCCTAAAACACCCAAATTAATATAATAAAATATAAAATTAAAATCTTGGTGTGTGGAATCTAGTTCACTAGTTTCTTCCAGTCTTCCACCCTTAGTTTAGACTCCAATAATTGTTGTCAGCTTGAGAATTATCATGAATTTAAAGTGGGAGAAACAAAAATAATTATGTAATAAGAGGGAAAAACAATACATAGATGAATAGAAAATGAATTGACATTGAAAATGAATAGTGTAATAAAAAATTATATACTAATCAAGACAAGGATAAAGGCCAAGATCTTGTATTTTCCACAATGGGATAAGCAAAAAATATTTACTGATATTAGTGACCCTTTATTCTACTCCTCCTAAAATTTAGCATTGTTTCATGAACATCTACAATTCTAATGTTATCTACCTTTTTTATGTATCACAGGTGATGATGTATTCAACTATGTATATTAAAGATTCTAAGTACTCCACATTTCACCCATAATTAACATGTTATTATCCAAATTGATGAACACCATTATATTTTTTGAAGGATATCTCCCTAATTTGGATTTAAAAATATGGGTTTCCAATTTTATTTTAGGAATTAATATTTTATCCTTATGAATATATGTTTCTCAATGTCTCTAATTTGTAAATTTATTATGGGAAATAAAGACGTATCCTACAAATTTGACATCATAATATGACTTGAAGTCTCATTTTAGTTGATAATGTCGTACGATGATAATGTTGAATTAATATGATGGGATAAATTAATAAAATGTTTTCACTAAGGTGTTATAATCAGCTCATTCCTTTGTTAATTTCTTTCTACAAAACTACAGATATGAAAAAAAATCAAAATTCTTATTTTAGGCCCGGTAAAAATAAATTTAAACAATATAAAAAAAATTAAGAATCATAAAAATTATCATGTTAATATAGTAACACAATTATAAAAAATGGTTTCTATTTTTCAATTATTTATAATATATGCATAAAATAATTTAATATCATTAATTAATCTATTTGAAATTTCAATTCTAGACGTAATATTGTGCGATAAGGAAATAATTCCTTGTAATTAAATATAAAAAAGAGGCTAATTTTTAATTTAAAGTAGTTAAATTTTTTAAAAATATTGTTTCTCATCAATCCCTCAAACATATATAATTTTACTCTTAGTAAATACAATGAATATAACTTATTAATAAAATATCTGCCTAAGTTCAACTAAAAATATTGGTAAGGGAGAAATATGTTCTAATCTAGTGTATAAAATTTTATGCCTACAATTTTCATTTATCTCATAGATTCAACTCAATCCAAGTTAAAATTATAGATATAAGGGTAAAAAAATCATATTTTAGTGGAATTAGAACTTTAACAATTTTAACATTCAATTTTCACTCTTTTTCTAGGTTTTTTACAAAAGTTCCATTTTCAAATTCCATGATAAAACTCTAATGAAATTACAATAATTAAATTTTACCTTATTTAATTGGGTTAAAAATTATCCTCACCTAAATCTATTTATTTGTAATAATTAGTTAATTATTGAATTTTTATCAACGATGTTTGTGAAAAGTTCTTATTCAAAGTACAATGAAATTTATTACTGACATCCCTAGTGACTAATAATCTGAAAACATCCTAATGGGATAACAATTTTACATTTTAATATGGTTTCAAAGGAATTATATTATTATCTTTAAAGATGAATCACAATGGTTTTATTTTTCACAAAATCAATGTTATCTAGATTACATTTTGAAAATATAGTTTCCTCGGGTAATAATTTTAATTCAAAGCCAACATATTCAATAAAAAGAAATTTCTTGGTTCCAAAATAGGATTTTGAGGGTAAAAGGATATAATTAACATATAAATAATTTATATACAACAATTTTACAATTACTAAAAACCTTAAAACTAGTTTATATTCTTTCACAAGGAATGGAATATTTTCAAAGCAATTTTCAAGCATAATATTACAATAAAAAGGTAAAAAATTAAAATAACATACAGAATTTATATACAAATTTCTAAAACCATTTCTAAAATTATATTTAAAATATTATAAAATAATACTAAATATATCCTTAATAGGATTTATGTGACATCCCAAAAATCTATAGTAATAACATTGTATTCGATATCGTGTATGACACGTGACACCAAGTGTGTAAGGAAGTATAATTTCCATATACATTATAATATTTTTAATATGTAAAATATTTTATGTATATTTCAATTCATGAAATATTGAGTTACCTTTCATTACATGCAAAAGTGACCTTCTTCAATAACATGCATTACACGCAAGAGGGACCATCCTCGATAGATTTTGCTACATGAAAGATTAAGTTTCACCAAATAACAATTTATTATATTATATAACCAAGCCATTATGTTAGAAGTTATGAATAATTTTAACTAAATTATAAAAAATTATGGTTAATATAAATATAAAATGAATTAATGGGTTAACTATTATTGAGAAATTAAAATAAAAATCAATTGGATAAAAAATAAATATTTTTATTATTTATTCTTCCAAAGGATTTTTTACTTAATAAAAATTATGTATTAAAATTGGTTAATTATTTTGATGAAATATATATGTTATATATTCCATCAAATAATTTTTATATTCATCAATTGGCTTTGATATGAAAAGGATAAGAACAAACACCGCTTTACACAAAAAACATATATTTTTATAAAGGTAATTTTGTAATATTTTAATGGATAACCCATTTTGAATGTAAATATTGGCACATTAAATTATTTGATATCAAAAATAAATTTTATATTTTAAATAGAATTATTAAAATTTTGTTAGGGTGAGTTTTTGAAATATTTTATTCTTTATTGAATAGATAAAAGTGCTGAATTGTAGTTCAAAATTTATTTTTCATATAATTTATTTTTCAAATTAAATTTTAACATTAATTGGTTTAAAAGATTAAATAGACAATATTTTTATCAATTAATAAAAAATATTTTATTAGAATCAATTTCACCATGAAATTGATGAAAAAAATTGAAATTTCTCAGACGTTTTTACTTTAAAAACCCACATTATTGTCCCTAATGTGGGATGAATTTCAAATTAATACTTTACACTTATGTAATTTTAATTTGAAAACATAGATTAAATAATTGGAATAATAATACTTTCTACTCTCTAATAATATCAACTTTTTTACCAAAATTATCCTTGAAAGTAATTAAAATTAATTATAATTATTATGGAAAAATTTAAGCCTAATAAAAGATTAATACTTTTTTGTTTGTCTTTTTTGAATTGTTTAGGCAAGAACAAGTGTACACCTAGCATGTTTCCAAAAATCCCATGCTAGTCATTTTCCTTCCTTATAAAGGGCCATCAACACACCTCATTCCTCACACCACTCAGACACCATATTTTAGGAAATTATCTTCGCAAATATCTTCCCAACATCCCTCCCCTCTATCATGAAGCTTTCCTCTGGGAATAAATACATCAATGGGAGCCTTTTCTGCCAAACCAAAAGTAGTAACGTGATTAAGAGGTAACATCAATTCCCAATCTTGTTAATATTATTTCCATTATCCAATGCCTAAAATATATTTATTACATTATTTTTTAATATGAAAATTCTTCTAAATATACTAGGTTATTTTTATGTAAAGGGTTATAATTATACTTACTCACACCTCAATCTAATGGTTAATGAATATATTGTTTCTTTATACAGTGAATTTCTACCTCATGAAATGATGATTGATCATTATTCCCATACTATCACTTTTGGTGTCTATTATGAATGAGACTATGTTTATAAATGATATATATGACATTTATTATGTATCTATACTTCTTGAATCCTTTTATTACTCATAAAATTACTACATTCCATTTTATGTTAATATAGTAACATTGTTTGAGGAAGCGTGGACTACTGCCCCATCAAAGCATTGTATTTCATTCACGCTAAACATGGAATGTATAAAAAATGGTTTTAATTAAACATATTTGACATAAGAACTTATATATAATATTAATGAAATAGTTACCTTTTATTAAATATAGTATATATATCATTTTCTATAATCACCTGTCACACACTTAAAAAGTGATAATGTTCTTCATTGACATGTGAACTGTCGCCCCCTTAACATGATGTGATTCTATTTTTCATCAAACTAATTATATATATAATTATATATTATTAATTAATATGGTATTTATGATATAATTATCATTTAGTAATGATATTATGTTACATACCTTCTTTCCACAACGATCGATGAAAAATAAAAACGTTACTCAGGCGTACGTACAACCTACCGTCTCTATCATTAATTGATTTTCCATAATCATATTAAATTATATATTTTAAAAGTATAATTTATGTATAAATATGATAATTATTTCATTTTTATTATTATATAGATGTTATATAATGAACCATTTCACCATATTTGACCTAACAAATTTATTTTTGACATATAAACCGAATGTGGTCAAAACAGACGATGTAACATAATTGTTTAAAACGTTTTGTGCAAAATAGTATTAAGAGAAATAAAAGTACTTATAAACATGAAAAATGATATCAAGAAAATATAAAATTAACATAAGATTATAATACTATATGTCAAATGATTTTTACCCAAAACAAAACTCTAGATAATGGATTTTCATCTCACTATTTACATCCATGTGATAAATATCATGTTCAACATTTACATCTTCTGTGTGATGTATCTACCACCACATAGACATATAATATAATTAATTATACTATATTTTTTTGTATATAAATTTTTATTTATGGATTATTACCTTTGGTTTTATCCAATTAAATTGTTACCATGTGTGTAAGGGATTCTTGTCTCACATTCTATACCATGAATATTACTTTATTTTTGTCCGCCAAATTTCATTTATATGTTGTAAGTACTACAATATTGAAATTTGATATCATTAATACTATTATCTTCATGGTAATTAGATGTTCAATTTTATGATTATTACATTTGAGTTTCCTAATTTCTTTATTACCACATTGTTTAGGGAATTTTGTCTCAGTCTAAGTTCAATTGAAAATTAGTTGTTATTATGAGCCTATTCACTTTTATTTGGTGTATATACATCATATTCCATGTTATATCTTGAATCCGATTATTCTGATGGTATTATAAGTATCATTTAATTTCATAACATTCTAGAGATTTTGATTCAAATGTTTCAATGTGGTATAGTACACTTTGGAATGTTCAATGATTATTCTTCTCAAGAATGTTATTAATTATTATACTTGAAATAAACCTTCCTTTTTTTATTTTTAGCTTTCTATTGGAAAAATAATTTTAATATAATTAGTTTTCATAGAATATTTCCTCCAATATATGCTCTTTTATGTAATCAATATTATAATTTCCTAAATTGGAAATCAAATTATATACAGTGTTTACTTGAATAGTTATTTGAATTGTTGGGGAATTATTGATAAATCCATAACTTCTATTCAATACATATATTTGACATGTCATGTTATTTATTAATTAAATATATTACTCGATATGAAGATTTCATTTATTAGGAAATGAACAGTGGATCTCATACATTAAATAGTTCCTCAATTCATCAACACGTTCAAATGAGACATATTTTTTATGAAAATTAAAATAGTTTTAACCATATTGTAAAAGGTATTGATGGTATTGAGTGTTATATTCCTCAAACATGACATTCATTAAGAAATAATTACCCTCATTTAGTTTCTCATATTATTCCTCCATGAGATTTTGGTTTGATATATCTATGGATACATTTCATTTTCAGTTATTTATATAGAATGTATTTCAGTTTATTACATTTATATATTTATTTTTCCTTACCAAGTTCTTTTAACAGCATGTGTTTGAAATAAATCAAAAAAAACCCAACAAACGTACTATTAAAGATTTGCATGAATTTTATACTGTAAATTTAGTTATCCTCAATGTTTTTTATTTAGAAATAATAAAAGAAATTATTTTTAAATTTGTATATTAATTTTTAATACAATACTATTTTGTTTATCTAGTTTACCAAGACAACTAAACTCTCACCCTTTTGAGATTTTATTCATTGTAATCATGAATATGTAATCATTAGAAGACATTTTCTTCAGTATATCTGGGGTTGGGTTTCTATATTCAGTATCAAATTAAGTTTAGTTGAATCATTGGGAACTAGATTTAGGAAAACATAAATTAGATAACATAACCCTAAGGTATAATTTCTAGAAATGTATAAAAGTACACCCTAGAATTTTGTTAAGGCGAAGATTATGTGGGTCTATTATGAAATACATCCTTGTATGGATACAACATGGGAAGGACGTTCTGAAACAAATGTATGCAGGTGTAATAACTCTGAAATAGTGTTCTGATCCTATCTTGGGGTAACCTACTACATGAAAACGGGCCTCCCTACATAGCTGGTTTGACACTCTTGGGGGTATTCTTTTGAAAATTCACATTTCATTAACAAACCAATATAGAGGATTTTGAAAATGAATATCCTTGGTTAACCCTATATTGTTTTAGATTAATGAAATGGTGTAATAACTTCAAGAACATAGAAATGATATTATGGATAAACCCTAGACCAAGGAAGGACCTATGTAGTTATAAAATATTTTAACTATTTATGTATTGAGGTTGTATTATAAACCTTGGATAAAAGGATATTTAGTTATTAACCTAATTTCAAGGATGTCTATCATATTTATTTTTGGAAATTATATTAGTTTTGTTTTAGAAGAGGTTAATGTATAATCTGGGTGATGAAAATTTAAATATAGAAAGGTCATGGTTCTTGAACCCATGACTGAAGGACAATAGGGGTTTCATGCCAACCACTAAACTACACAATATTCTGGTTAATTTTTCTTTTTTCTAGTTATAAAATTTGACTAATAAATTATAATGATAAACCAGTTTTATCAATTTAGAGGATTATAGATTAATATATAAACCTTATTGGTTTTGGTATATATTTAAACACAAATAGTTAGAATTGTCACTCTTTTATAGGCCTTAAGATCCTTTAAATATTTATTTTTATTATTCACGTATAAAAAATCATTATTGGTAATTAATTTCTAGTAGTAATGGAATGAATTAGAATTGGATCAATGAATAACCAATAGTTTTTATTATTCATATAAATTTGAAATATATCATGTAATAATATTTCACTATATTCATGGTTAGTAAAATAATAAACCATCATTAGAATAATGATAATGAAATAAATTTTTTCCTTAATACCATAATTTTTGTTGAACTGATGTCATCTAAATCATTAATGATTTACTGCTTTGAGGACCTCAGTATTCTATTAATATTTCAATTGTTTTGGTTGATGATATCATTCACTACCTATATATATTTACGCTTTCCTCCATGTATGTATCTCCACATTTAATTGATGTTCTCTTACATAGTGACCTACTTACATGGTAGTCTATGTAAAGTTTTTACTTCACATTATTTATTTTATAGAAGATGTTTTCTGAATACATATCACATTGTGAGATTTAAATATTATATATATCAAAATATATATACCCAAAATCAATTTTATATTGCGGGGAAGAAATTTAAATAATGTGGGTAGAATGTGACACCCCAAAAATATAAAGTAAAAAACTTATATTTGATAGCATGTATGAAACCTGATACCAATAGCATAAGGTAACATAATATCTAGATACATTATTATATATTTACTATATAAAATAGATTTTGTATATTTTAATTCAAAAAACATTAAGCTATACTTCGTTACATGAAAGAAAAACCATCCTCGATAGCTTGTGATACACGCAAGAATGAGTCTCACCAAATACAAAGGAATTAAATGATATAACATAGATGTTATGGTAGAAGATATGAATATTATTAACTAAATTTTGAGAATTTATGGTTTATATAATTATAAAATGAATTAATGGGTTACTAATTAAAGTGAAATTAATATAAGAACCAATTGGTTATAAAATGAGATATTATAATTTTTATACACCCAAAAGAGTTTTGTCTTAATAAACATAATTAATGATAATTAGTTAATTATTTCGATGAAATAAATATTTTATAAATTTAATAAAATATTTTTTTTATTCATCTGTTAGGGTTGATATGCATTAGAACAAACCCTACATTAATCATAAAAACCTATATTTTTATAAATGTAATGTTACTACCTATTAATAGTAAACCCAATTTAAATAAGAATATTGACACATTAATTTATTTCATATGTAAAAATAAATTTAATATTTTAAAGATAAATATTATAATTAGGTTATAGTGAATTTTTTATATTTTAATCTAATAATTCAGTTTTAATTGAATAATTAAAAATATTAAATCTCAGTTCAAAACTGATTTTTCATCTAATTAATTCATATAGTTAAATTAGAATTTTAATTGTATTTATGTTTGATTAAATAATATTTTCATAAATTAATTCAAATATTTCATTGTAATCAATTTCTCATTGAAATTGATTATAAAACATTGAAAACATTCAGATGTTTTTGAATTTAAAAACCCGCATTGACGTCTTTCTTGTGGGATGAATTTTAAATTAATGTATTCTTCTTCTATGATTTGAATTTGGAAAAATAGAATCTATATTTTGAATCAGAATAATTTTTACTTCCAAAAAATAGAAACTTTTATTGACTAATATTATTAGTGAAAGTAATTAAAAATAATTACAATTATTAAGAAAAAATAAATCTTAATAAATGACTAAACCTTAAACTTATAAGCACAAATCACCATGAAACTTTTCCAAAACACATTTTATATAAATATATTTTAAATTGTCCTTAAATTAATTAATTTGGTTGGTTTTTTATGGCATTATTATGTAATAACATCTTTTCACCAAACTTGTATCCAAAAATTTGAAGTGAGTCCTTTTCCTTCTCTATAAAAGGCCACTAACCGTACTCAATCCTTACTCCTCTAAAACAACATAAATTATCCATTATCTACCACTATAACTTCCTAAAATCCCTAATATAGACCATTAATCCTCCCATTTCAAACAACGTTTTCTATGGAATCTTTTTGGTAAAAAAAATCATAGATAGCCTATTAAGAGGTAACACCTTCTTCAATCTTTATAATTTTATTTATATTATCCACCAACGTAAATCCCTTTATTACATGATTATATAACAAAAACGGTATCCTATATATACTATGATGTCTGTATGTAATATTTTCTACATAAAATTACACACACCTATATCTAATGGGTAACTAACTTACTCTTTATGTGTACGGGGAATTTCTACATCACGAAATAATGATTGTTCATTTTTCCCTTACCACCTATCATGGTGTCCATTATGAGGAAAAATATATTTATATATGATATAAAAGATGTCTATTAGGTATTTATGCATCATTAATCCTTTTATTACACATAACTTTAATACTTTCCATATTATGTTAATACGATAACATTGGTTGAGGAAGTGTGGATAACCGCCCCGGCAAAGCCCTATGATTCGTTCACACTAAACATGGAATTAATAAAGGATGATTTTAATTAAAAAAATGTGACATAAAAATTTTATATATGATATTCATGACATAATTAACATTCTGAAAATATACTACATATTTATATATCATTTTATTTATTACCCTTTCATACACTAAAAAAGTGATAACGTCATTCGTGGACTTGTGGACTTCCATCTCCTCGATAATATCTGATTCATTTTCCATAAAAATAATTATATATATAAGTATATATGATTAACATATATTTTATTTATTATTTAAATATCATCAAGAAATAATATATTGTTACTAACCATATTTCCATAATGATCATTGAAAAATACTAACATTACTCATGGATATATATGGTCTACCGTCTCCATGATTGTAACATTGATTCATTTTTCGTAATCATATTTAATGATTGGATTAAAAAGTATAATTTATGTATATATATGATAATTATTCCATTTTAACTATTATGTATGTGTTATAAAATTAGCCCATTGGCCATAGTTGACCTACTGAAGTAATTTTTCACGCATTAACTGAATTTGGACAAAACACCCAATGTAAAAAAAATTATATAAGTATGTGTATAAAACATAGTAATAAGTGAAATAAACTTAATAATAAACATGAAAAAGGTTCTCAATAATGTATAACATTAATATAATTTTATTATATATTATTTTAGAACTATATTCACTCACAAAAAAACTAAATTTATAGGATCATCATCTCATATTTTACATTCGTGTGATAAAAGTCATGTTCACCATTTACACCTATTCTGTGATATATATACAACCAAATTAATATATAATATTATGAATTTCATTATATTAATGTCAATTAAATGACTATTTATTTTATTATTACCTTTGGGTTTTTAAATTAATTTATTACCAAATTAGTAATGGACTCTAGTCTCACTTTCCTTTCTGTGAGGCATACATTATTATTGTGCACCTAATTTCATATATATGGTGCAAATACTGACACATTTTTATGTAATATCATTCATCCAATTATGTTCATTGAATTTAAATGTTTCATTTTATGATTATTACTTTGGTTTTTTCAATTCATTATTTACCACATTGGAAAGGTAATTTTGTATCGGTTTAAATTCCATTTAGACTTACTTGTTACAATGTGACAATTCACTTGTATTTGGAGTACATAATACCTCCTTCAGGTTATATAATGACTCAAATTATCATCCTGATATTTTAAATTTCATTTAATTTCATACCTTTAATTAAATAATGATTCATATTTTTCTAAGTTGTAAGGTAAACATTAAAATGTTTAAAGATTATTCTTCTCAAGAATATTCTCAATGATTATCTTTGTTATATCACTTATTTTTGTTATTGTTAACTTTATCTTGATAAAAAAAATTCTATAATCAGTTTTCATTTTCAATTTCCTTGAATATCCATTTTTTCATATGATGGATATTATTATTTCTTAAGCCGTATAAAATTTTACATTTGGTGTTTATATTGATAGTTATTTGATTAACTGGATAATTATTGATAAAAAATTTGTCTTTTATTTTGTAAGAATATTTGGTAAGGAATATTTTTAATTCATTAAATTGATTACTAGATATGAATAATGATTAAAACATGATATGGTATGTCAATCCTAGACTTTTTATAAATCCTATATGCATTGACAGGTTCTCATGAAACAAATTATTTCTGCAAATTAGAATAGATTAAACCAACTTATGAAAGGTCTTGAAAATATAGTTTTTAATTTGTATTATATATGAAATCCATTAAAAAATTTACCCCAATTACTTTATATTATTATTCATCCATACCAATTTTCATCGACATATCTATAGATACATTAAATTGTCATTTATTTTGATAGCATGTCTTTTAATTTCATACATCCTCGTACTTATTTTTCATGATATAGTTATTTGAATTTCATGTGTTTCTATTTATTTCCATTTCATATTTTTTAAACACATTCACTGAGTTTATTGATTACATGAAATTTTTGTTCAGATATTTACCACACCATATTGATTATTCTCAGTGCTTCATTGTTGCTTCTTCTACACATTACACTTATGAAACATTTGAGAAAACCCTTGTAATGTTTATTTAAAAATAAATACAATATGTGTAATATGAAACATATTCATGGATTTACTAGTTCTAATAATGTTTACATTTATTTTTTTTACTTATAAAGAATAAGGAAATTTTATTTTAATTAGTGTATTTAAGTGTAATACAAGACTCATTTATGTATCTAGATTTGAAAAAATTCTATACGCTCATTCCTTAATACTTGATTCTTTATAATCATGCTAGTGTAATTTAATATAGACAAAGACTATGGCCTATTTTGGGTGAGTTATCTACATTTGAGTCCCATTACCAACACATATTCTTCACTCCCAGGTAAATTATTTATATGTGGAAATATAATTATAGTTAATAAATACTATACAATGAAAGAAACCATCAAGATTTATTATTCCAATAGGTTTGATTTAGTCTCTACCTTGGGTGATTTATAGACATCTTTGAGTGATCCTCCTAGGTTATGTCCGTATTGAGATACCTAGAAAAAAATAAACATGATATTGTTTTTGGAAATTAGAATATGAAATAAATATGAAGAATATTTGTTTAAACCACCAAGTGTGTACTATGTTTTTAATACCCCGATTAGTTAGTCAAAGTTATTAATCACATATCTATGTTTGTTTTTTTCAATAATAGAGACCACCACAAGTTATTTTTTCTTATGTCCATGAGTGGTCACTAGCCTTCAAGAACACCTATAATAGACTACTTCAATCCCTACCCCAAATGAAAATAAAATAAATTTATAAGGGTTGTGAAAAGGATTTAATGAGTCTAACTATTATTTTATGCACCCTTCTCTAATGATTCATTTATGTTTAGTGGTGGATATAATGCCTTTACTACAAGTCTTATAGCTTCTTCTTTATCTGTCACTTCTTATGTGTACTTTTATTTACTTTCTTTGTTCTCATTGTGTGAAAACCGGGTAGTGTTATTAATAAAACCAAATTTTTCTTTATTAATATTCATGATTTTATTTTATGGAGTCATATTCAATATAAAAATTTTAGTTAATTTTTCAATTGAAAAAGAAAATGGTTTATTTTAAATAAATTTATTTCCAGGAATTAAATTTTTTTATTTAAGAAATAAATTTTGAAAATTCATAATATTAATCTGATAAAATGTAATTCAATTTTTAATATAATTATGTAAAAACTATATTAAGGTGAATTTTATGATTTTTTATAGATAATTTATTTTTAGGTGAGCAATGAGAAATAATGTATTCTAAAATACTATATATTTTCCTTTATTATGTATTCACAAGGTAAATTTCAATATTAAATTAGTTTTCAAGTCATATAAATATTTTTCTACCCAAAAGCATAAATGTATTTTGGATCTACTATGTACTAGATTTTTTTGTAAAATCTATTTTATTCTTAAAAGAGATTTTTGATAAAACAGTTTTCATTAGGTTCACTATATTTATATTAAAAGTAATTTTTACCACCTATAGAAATTTACAATTTTAAAATGGATTAAATATTATTAATAATAATATTTTAATTATTAAATAAATTCCATTTCATTTATATTCAAAAGTTACCAAAGTAATATTTTTTCCCATGGTAAGGGTTAAGTGGGTTAAATGCGGGGATAAACTAAGAGATAAGGCTTAAAATATCCCTAAAATTTGTCTACGTTTCTTTGTATTTTAAGGATTAGTCCCTAAATATTCATGTATTTTAGTTTTTCCCATTTATACAACTTTATATTGAGAAATGCATTTATATTATATTAATGTTAAGTGTATTATCTTGAGCCACACTCCTCTCACTTATAAAAGGATTTCTCCTCTCATCACATTTCAATAAAATTTGAGCATTTTATATCAAGAACTATGTAACAAAAAAAATTAAAAAACCATTTTAGGCATCCTATGTGAATATTATTTGATAAATTATAATATAAAAATCCTTAAGGTGTTTTTCAAAGGATGTTAGCTTTGGAAGAGTTATATTTTCTAACCACGCTCTTTCAAGTTTAACCCCTATTACACATTAATAAAATCTTCCAAAAACACCATAAAATAATGAAATAATGATATTTACTATTCTAAAATATTATTATGTTGATGTAAAAATTATTTTATACCTACTTTCAATCCAATAGAAAATTATAATGTCGCTCGTTGGTACGTGCGAACTACTACCTCCAAGAAGTGACCTATCTAATTTTTCATCACCACCTCACATTGATGGATATAGGTTTAGATTAAATAAATACTTATTATATTTAATAAAAAATTATTATTATTTAAATATAAAATATTATGTATATCATTTCCCTCTTATCTATTGGACAATTGAATCATATCTTGGTTGATCATGCAGTGAATTGCCTCTATGAATGACATGTTTCATTTTTCATTGCTTACTTCAATATGTGGTTATAAAAGTGTTTTTAATTGATAAAACTTTTTTTGATGAAATTATTATTATTATTTAAATAGTATAGATCCATTTTAGGACACCTTTTTACCTCGATAAATACACAGAATCTATTTTAGACTGAACAACACGGAAATGTCTAACATGATCATAACTTATTTAGTTACTAAATTGATAATTAATATAAATGAAATTAGCATAAATAATGTTTTTAATCAATTAAATAATTAATTTAACATAATTATTTAAGAAATTAAAATTTGTGTGTAGTGATATGAGACTTGAAGTAAGGTATTTTTCATTAAATCCTTATTTTAAATGATTTAATGTCTTTATATAACATGTCTATTTTATTTTAAATGATTCAAGAGTGTTCTTATTTATAATTTAAATATTGTTAATGGTAATTTAATTTATTTTTTTTATTTTATAAAATGTTTTCAAAATATATTTTTAATGTTTTTCAAATAGGTTAATTTTAACATTTTTTTGAAAAGTTGTAAAGGAATATTTTTTATCATTTTATGTATGATCATTTTTTATAAAACAATGAACCTTATTAATTTATAATATTCGCCTAAAATTTAATATGGATTTTATAGAATATATTTTTATAATTTTGAAAATAATATTTTTATCAAAATAAAAGGAAATTTCTTCCCATTATTATAAGATAATATAAAATGGTTTCTTGAGCTCACATTCTAATTTTTAGAGTTTTATGATAAAAATACAATATTTGTTTTATTTTATTAATTTTATTTTTCATTAAAACTGTATATTATTAATGGTGGAACTTATATATTCCTACAATGTGATAGGTAATTATATGTTATCTACATGAGCCATATTGGAATCAAGTTGGTATGTTATTAAATTATAATTGTTCACAAAAGGGTTATAATAATTATGATTGTAAGGATAATTCCCCAAGAAACTGACTTGGTCTTTCTATTCATTATATGTTTTTAATGTAAATTTTTTTCTTTTATGATATAGGAAAATGAGTTAAATAATAGGGGAGTGGTTTTGAGATTTTAAAGGTGAAATGTTAGTTTTTCATGGAATGGTTTTCATAAGTTCTCATTTTTTTTCTCAAGAAAATATCATGTTTATCATTTTTCCATTATTAATGATAAAAAATTATTATATTCACTTGGAAATAAATTTAAATTCACGAGTATGTAAACAATTAGTTGGGCTGAAATTTTATTTTTTGAAATTGAAATCTTCCTTATAGAATTTCTTTTTTTTCAAATATATTAATACTTTGATTGGATTGTATATCCCTTGCTAAGATTAATTTTTATAATACCACATTTTCAAATGTTTTTTATAGTGACTAATGTTATGTAGTAACTATATAAATTTAATTTGTGACATGTATTAAATAAAAAATGTTTCATGAATATAACAAGAGTGTAAACATTAAAACCTGTTTTTTTAAAACAGACTATGTAGATGTGTAAAATAGTTGTGTAATGGATTCATTTATTCTCTAAAATAATGAATATAAAATATCCTAGAAATATAAAAAATTCAAATCCATGTTATTAAATTCACAATTATGTGTTCATTATGTTATGAGTTCTTATAGTTTGTATCATAATAGTTATTATATATCCTTAGTGGTTAAGGCCATTTTAAGAAACTAAAATTGATGGATATTATTTTATGGTCATATTATCATGAAATAAACTTCTATGGTTACTATATTTCTTCATCAACGGTTATGTATATTTATAATTGTTTTTCTTAGAGGAAACATGGATAATGATGTATTAAGGGAATAAAGAAATAATACCCTTCCAAACCAATATCCTGGAATGGTTGGAATTATAGATGAGAAGTATATAGTTGTGTTAACATATTTCAAGAATCATATTGATGGTGGTTACAATGCATGGGAGTGACCATTTATCCATATATGAACATGTTAATATTAGATAACTTCATGAAATATCACCCTCAGGTCTTTGGTGGATCCTCATATCTTTTGATAGTTGAAGGATGGATTAATGTTTTAGAGAATATTTTTTATCTTTTAAAAAATTTAGAGTATCAATAAATACATCATATTATTTTTCATTTTTAAGGTTAAACTGATTAGTGGTGGTATTTTTTAAATAATACTAATTAAAAGGATGATATAGACATTATGTATTGGATGAAATATGAGTACAGTTTCCTCGATAAATAATATTTTAAAGATGATAAAACTGGAATATAATGTATATTCCTAGAGTTAAATATTAATGATGAGGATTAAAATGTTTATAATGATGAAAATTTTAGTATATTTTCTATGTATCCACTGATTTTTATTCTGGACCATGATAGTAAAATTGATAGGTTTTACTCCAGATTGAAACCATATTTACAATGGGATCTATTTACTCACGAGGTTAGATGATATGAGGAAATTTTGTTATGTGATATAACAGTTGAGATAGTGATTATTTTCATTTATAATGATAACGAAAATAATAATTCAATGTGTCTTGCAGTGGGAAAGCATCCAGATATGTAATATGATGTTAAAAAAATTAAACATATTTATTCTAACGAGTGTGGTAAAAATAATTTAGATGAATTATTTTTGATATCTTGAATGTGATAATAGTGAGGTTTGATGATACATCTAGATCATGGATGTAAAGAGAGTAGAAAGAGTAATAGTCATACTATTAATGAAAATATAATAATTGAATTTTTTAATTGTATTGAGATATTCCATTAGGAAAATAAATTTCTGAAGAAAATTATGAAGGATTGTGATCATCAAGGTCATAATAATAAGGGTGTGGTAAAATCATTTACTACCTCCTATGAAAATAATGAAATATCAATTGAATAGGAGATAAATAAATTTCCATATTTCCAAATGTATTTCAATATCTTATTTTAATTAGGATCAATGTATTCCATTATTTTTTGTAAATATTTTATCAAAAAGTAAATATCACCACAAGAAATGAATATAAAAATGTTGGTAAAATATTTTTGTAGGAATATCAACCTAATAGACAATTATAAAAATCTAACTATTATCATTTCTGGAAAGGTTTTCCTTAATATATTGTTATCTTACCCTAAGGGGGGTTTGATTGTATTTCAGGTATACATTTCCTTTTATGTTCTTTTTCAGAGTGAGTTTAAATTCATATATAACAATAAGATCATACTTGTGTTTCCATATCAAGAATATGAAAAATTGATTAAATACAGGGGTTAATATTATATTTCCTATTACATTGAAAAGAGGGAAAATTATCCATCTTTGTGATGTACCTATGGTAAATAAATTTTCAAATGTATTTACCAATAATCTTCTTGGTGTTATTTTAGATTGGGAGTTTTAATTCAACTTTGACTTAGTTCCTAGTTCTTAGATAATTTCAAACCTCCTTATCAAATATATCTAGTAGAGATATTGAAATTGTATTTTTTATAATAATTACATTATAATGTTTTTATCTACCCTGCCACTTCACCTTGAGGTGATCATGTTTTTTTCATTAAGTTGAATGTCGGTTATATGAATCTTTCTAGGATTATAGTGGAATAAATAACATTATTGTTAATAAAGACTATTTGCTTTCTCATATTAATGAATTATTTGATCAGATCTAGGATGATATGTTTTTTTTGAATATTTATCTTTTTCTTGTGTATTATCAACTGAAAATAACAGAATAATACAATCTAAAAAAAATTCAAATTAGGTATGAAAAATAAAATTTTGTGATTATTCCCTTTGGCTGGACTAATAAACCTTATATATTTATGTGTCTGAAAAATAGAGTTTTCCATTAGTATTAAATAAATTTTCATTCATTATAATTGATGATATTCTGGAATATTCTAAAATATACCCTGTTGATGATAAAAATATAACGATTGTATTATATACTATAAAACAAAAGCATTTTGGAAAAAACCTTTGTAAATGTGAATTTTAGATACAAAAGACTTAATTTCATGGATATATTTTAACTAAAAATGGCATTAAGTTGATCATTATAAGACAAAAGTTTTGTAATAATAATCAGGACCTACTAATCTCCCTAAGATTCTTACTTTTCATGGTCTATCAAATTATAACTAATGGTCTATTGAAAAATTTTCTCTATTAGATCACCCACTGATTATGTTAACTCATAAAAGATTTGGATTCATTTTTACATGAGAATGTTATCGATATTTTTAATAACATAGTAAAATAGTTGTTAATTTTTTTGTTTTGACATTACTATCATTTATTATATTATTTTGTTATATCATTAAAGGGACTTGGTTGTTTTTTTATGAAATATCTTTATATAATTATATATGCAATAAATTTATTGAAACACCATGAATAAAAGAATCAATTTCATGGTCTTATGGTTACTTTAAATGATTTTTCATTAAACAAATATATGAAACATCTATATAGGGAGAAATGTGATATACATATATGTATAATAAAATTATAAAATATATATTATCTCAAAATGTGTTAAATATGAAGTAAAAAGGATTCATTGAACTATTAATGTATTATGATTTCACAATTCACTATCATCTTGGTGAATATAACTAGGTAGAATATTCCATGATTCAAATGGGTAAAGAATTAATAACCTTGCTACAAGTGGAAAGTGATCCAACAGTTAATTATTTAATGAAGATTGGTTTGGAAATTATGCATACCCAAATGTGTAACTTTTTGGATCAGTTATCTGTACAATTATCCTTGTCATTAAGATTTAAAAATGCTTTGAAGTAAGATCAGGGTTAGAAAATAAAATTATAATTGGTTTGTTGGAATCACAATTTTCCTACCACACACTTTTTCCTAGAACCCATGATACTAACCTCACTTGGAAAACACATGTTGATTTTGAGTAGAAATTTTTTTACACCCATGAAGAATAAGAAAATAGTATTTCAGTGAACTAAATGACCACTCAAACATTGAATGATGGAGGTATTTTAAAAACATTATCAAATATACTTTCATGGTTTTGTGAATCTCCCTCTAAGAGAATATTCCTATCTCACATGTAGATAAAAAAGGGTCGCAAATCATTAAAACCCATTTTAGAGTTTCTTTCAAGAACTTTACCTTAGAAAACATCTTTCATATGGTGTATAGAGCGTAGATAGGAGTGTAATTAAATTAATGCGATATAATTTGACTTGTTATAGATCCTAAAAACATTTATAAATCAAATGATAATATAGTTTTAAATAAAACATCCTTTTGGAATTAAATAAATTTTCAATTGATAATAAACCAGAAAGAAAATGAATGGGTCCACAAAGAAATTAAATTTATTTACAAAGAACTTTCCTGGTGAATCACTTTAAAAATATCATGTAGTATTTTGATCCATTCACATAACACTTATATTCCTTTGTGAACCCATTTTCATTTTAGGATGAAGATAATAATCTTTTTCCCACATCATTGTTTTTTCTATTTATATAGATCATCAGTACATATGAAAAAACTTTTTATATTTTTTGATTAGTGGTGGTGATTTTCTGCCCACCACATAGAATTTTTGACTTTTCACATAGCACTTAAATCACAATGTGAACATATTTTTTATGAATGTATTTTATTATTTCTACTTATGAATTTTGAAACATGCTTTAAGAAAAGAGAACTCGAACAAGACTCTCTATCATGAAAATGTACAATTGAATTGATAATGTTATAATTAATGATATTCAATGGCCTTTATAAGGTGAATTTTAAGGCCCTTTACAAATCACCCCATCCATATTCCCTTGAGAATAATGATGTTTAAAAGAATATGTGAACACACTTTCATGAATCACACTTTAAATATTCCTATGATGAAGTGATTTGAAAATATAATTATGAATACACACTTTTTAAAATTTTATGAGGCCATCCCTACACATAATATACTATAAATCCATCCCTAAAGATCTATACCATCGGGGTTTCACTATCAAAAACTTTAATATTACTAATGACTAGCTATGGTCATGTGAATTTTACCCACCCCCATATATTTCCATCACTACATCCCAAGAAAAATCAAGGGCTTCATTAGGATTCCTTTGTTCCAAGAAATAAATCTTTTTGGGTTTCAATTCTTGCAACACCATCTTTAATAAATGTGAATGATTTTTTTTAGATACTCCTCTTTGATTCATAGAGAATCCGTAGTCGATATATCCCTCTTAGTTTTATAATACACCATTAGTTGATATATTCCTATTAGTTTCCTTATATAACATAATAATATTACGTGTAAACACCTAGATCTCTTTACCTTCACATGGGTCACTAATCATGAAAGTTACTTCTTAGTGGAACCTATATATATGACCACATACTCACCTTTAGTTAATATACACCTCCTTTTTTATTTATTCACCTTAAATCAATATATTCCATCTGTTTTTTAGTAATGGTTTTCCTCCATGGTGTATCCCCTGATACATACCTCTTCTTAACTCATAAACTAGGCTAGGTATCTCAGGGAAGTTAATACATAAGCCTCAATATCTCTCATTCTATCCCCCGTTTTATGGTATAAGAATATATCATGGTCCAGTTATCTAGTTTAATACCCAATCATTTATTCACCTATGTCACATTACCCATTAGGAAGGCTAAGGCATTAGACATTTAGAAGCCCGACCAAATTACATTGATTTGATATACTCCTCTAAGTTATCAAATGTGGACCTCATCTTACATGTGAGCTCCAAACATACCTCAAATGGTTTATCAACTTTAAGCCCTACTCAATCTTTCATTGTCTCCCTTGTTATGACAGATGATTACTTATATGGGCCTCCTTACAGGTGTGAGACCAAATCCCTCATTCCTTCACCTAAGTCACTTATCAGTTTAGGTACCTCAAAGGGATGCTCATATGTAAGACCCATTGAATAGCCTATTTTTCTCTCCAATGAAATATATATAATATAATATATATTATTTCCAACAACATATATGACTAACCTGGGATTAGATGTTTATTTGAACATTTTTCGCCCAATTTAGATGCAAAATAGGAATAAACTTTTTTTCAAAAGTCTATGACTCTATTCAACATAGTGCATGTCCATACCACATGTCATTAAATTGTCGGTATTGGTCCTTATATATGTTCTTAAACTATATGACATGAACTATGATGGATTTTATTCTTGTTAACTAGGATACATTGGATTCCTCTTTCAGGTTGAATGGAAACATTCCCAAAACATTTATATTCTCTTATCTGATGAGTATAAGATGACCTTTATCACCTTATGTCGAGATACATCTTTCAGTTTCCCTATATATATTATTAGTTATGACTCTAATATCGATTTCTAAATATATATAGATATGATATTCTCCTATTAGAATCCCCATACACGGGCATCCTATTTTTTTAATTCCTAACCAATGTTAGATAGATATTATATGATGATCATAGAAACTACTTATGTGGATGAATATAAAGAGAACCAAACATCTAATGTTAAAGTATTGGTATGATTTTAGTGATTATCCAAAGATAATCCTTACCTTCTTGTACTTAGTTACCCCTAGTCAAGAAAAACTAGAAAGGTCCACTCATGCTTAAGTGTCACAAAAACAATTTTTATGTAGCTTTAACCTGGTAGTCCTTACAATATTATATTAAAAAAATTTGATATTTTCCTTTCACAAGAAGTTAAAAGGTAAGGTGTCCATATTATGCAGTAATGAAATACATCTGTTATGATTCCATTTAAATTGATACAAAAGAATTCATCTCTAGAGCCTATTCCCATATCCACAACACCTATTGTCTTCCAAGAAGATAAAATCTAGAGATACCAAATACTTTTCTTTAAAACAATGTATCATGAACTGATAAGAGAAAGATGATAATATATATTAAAAATATATTATTACATACCAAAATGGACTTGATAATATCACTAGAAAATGGTTTACTAGTTTCAAATTAAGATTTAGGAAGGATTCAAAAACTCTATTAAATCTATAATAGAATCTAATAGTGGGACTAAATATCCTAAAAAGTGTGATGAATTCAATCAATGTCCCTAAAAACAATACAATTTAAGTGGTTTGGTTGAAAAAAACTACCTTAGTAACCTCCTGCGATTGGAAATTTGGTCCATAACAGTTTTCATACTGATCCATTAGAGAAATGGGACACTGTTGGTGTTTTCAATTCCACAAATATCATCTTGTCAGAAACAAATTGAAATGTTGTAAAAAATTAAATTTTCCCATGTATAATATTTATAAATAAGGTGTCATAAGATATAGAAATAATATTTTTGTACATAGTTATTTTAATTTTAAAATGTAATTTTTTAATGATGTTTATATCCCTATATTGTTTTCATTCTAGAAGAACCATGATTTATATAAACCTTAAAAAAAATTATTGGTGGGAAGGAATGAAGAAATATAATACTTACTTTACCCTGAAATTTTAAACTTTTCCATTGGTTAAAGATAAACAAACTACAAAGTGGGATGATTTATCCATCTCTTATTCATGAATGGAAATGTGAGAATATAACCCTAAAACATTTATTAGGTTTACAAAATAAATCATTATGAAATAATGTGATCTGGGTTATTATTGAGTGTTTAAATAAATATTTGGATTTTAAACTTATTCAAAATACTATGTATTTAGATAAAATTACTACAATTGTTCTTAAATACATATTCATATTACATGTAATCCTCCCTCTATTTCATCTGATCATGATTCTTGATTTATGTTCATTTTTTTAAAGGACTTTAGAAGTCTTTATCAACTATGTTAAGTTTCAATACAACTTTTTCCCTTAATTTTGACGGATTTTTTGAGTGTAAAAATTAGTGTTTGATGGGTATAATATGTTCTTACTCATTATATTATCAAATATGTTCAGATCATTATATTTCATTCCTATATTTTTTCTCAATAATACCATTTTTAACATAAGTATAGATATTACATGATTTGATGAATTGTATAAAAAGTAGTATTGGACTCTAGCATGTTGGGATGATGTTAGGGATACAAAGTTTCATTGTCTTGAGTTGGTATAATAAATTTTTGGAAACGTAAATATTATTCAGTTCCATATGAGGAAAATTGAGAGATGGAAAAATGTTTGTGTAGGTAATATGAGAAGATTTGTATATATTGAGGTATGAGATATTGTTTTTCTTTAAATATAACCATGTTTGGGTGTGAAATATTTTGAAAGAAAAGAACAATTGATTCCATAATTTATTGCTACACATGAAATTATATAGAAAATGGGATCATTCTATCACCAAAAATTCATAACTTTTAGTTTATATTGGGTATATATTGGGATTCATGTTTTAGTGTTATGAAAATATATACTTGATGTATCACATGTTTTGAGACCTGAAGTAGTTCTGTTGGAAGAGAATGTTTCTTATGAGGTAAATCCATTTTATATTTTTATCAAAGAGATTATGAGTTATAGGGTATGGTTACACAGCTGGTTAATAATATTTGGAATAATCATATGATTTAAAAAGTAGCAATATAATTTTAAATTGATATACGATATAAATATCCTCACCTTTTATAAAGAATTAAATTAAGAGGAATCAATTTATATAAGGTTTGAAGAATTTGACAACCCATGTAATGTTAATAATAAATGTCATTAAATAGGAATATTCATGATTATTTTTTATGGATTTATATTAACTACAATATATTAAAGTAAATTTTCAGTTGAAAAAGAAATTTTTTTATTTTAACTAAATTTATTCCATGTATTAAAATGTTTTATTTTAAAGTTAAATTTCTAAATATCATAATACTAGTTTTATGAAAGGTAAATAATTTTTTCATCCAAAACAAAAAATTATAAAAAGGTTATTTTCCATGTTTTGTAATAAATATTTTTTGTTAATGTGAATGGTGAAAATTATTGCATTCTCAATTACCATGACTTTTCCTTTGTTTAAGTGTTTAAAAGGTACCGTTAAGTTTTTAATTGGTTTTAATGTTACATAAATCTCCTTTTATATTCATAAACTAGATTATATCACGTGGATGAATTCTATAGTGTATTTATTAATAAAAATACTTTTTATGCTTAAAATGTATTTTTAGAGAAAACTATGTTTCTTTGAATTTTTCATAATTATGATAAATGTAATATTTACCACCTATATAAATTGACTCTCAAAAAATGGATTCCATTTTTTGAATTATAATATTAAATTATTTTATAACATACAATTCATAATTACTAACAATATTTTGTTACCATAGAAAACGTTAATAACTATAGTAATGGTTGAAAAGGTTAAAAATGGGGTAAATAAGAGTTAATGATACAAATATCTCTAAACATTATTTAAATTTGATTTGATACGTTTATTTTAACCCTAAATTATCTTAAATTATAAATTTTTTCCATTTGGTTCCTTTTATCTGTGAAAAACATTTACAATATTTTGAACTTAAGATTATTTAAAAGAGTGCCACTCTTCTCACATATAATTCAATAGACCTCTATACTAACCCATTATACAAAAAAATTTATCCCATTAACTTTAAAAATATACAAAAAAAATAACATACCAACATCCTTAGTCATGTCCTAGGGACATTGGTCTTCCCAAAGACCAATCCAACAATCGTTATGTTTTTTTCAAAGGAGATTGTTATTGGAAAAGGTATATGTTCTAAACAATATCTTTCATGTCTGTTTCTTATTCATAATCATTTAAATATATCCTAAAAACATAATATAATAAAAAAAGTATCATTAATATACATAAATTTTATTTTTTTTATGTAACAATAATTTTCAACTTTTTTCATCCAATGGTAAAAATGTTGCTTCTGTATATGTGTGAACTACCACCTCAATAAATTGACGTGAATCATGTTTCATCCCCACCTCATTTAGATTTTTATTACTATGGGTAAAATGAATAATTATTATATTTATAACATAATTTTAATTCAATAAGGATAAAATATTATATAACTTCTTTATCTCTCATCTATTAGAAAATGGAAACATCATTCATGTGTAGGTGTAGAGTATCGGCTCCATGAATGACCTATTTCTTTTTTCATAACCGCCTTACATGGAAGGATATAAAAATGTATTAATAAATAGATATTATTTTATTAAAATTATTTATATTTTTCAAATATTATAGAAACATTTGATGGTCACTTTTTACCTTGACCAACACAATGTAGCTATTTTAGACTGAACAACCCCAAAACGTCTGATAAGAACTAAAATGATTTAGTAACTAAATAAAACATGATAATAAATCAAATAAAAAATAATTATTATAATGGAATATATATGAAAAGGTATATTTATCAATTAAATTATTTATATAATTATATTATATGATATAATAAAAGACATACCTAGATAATTGAGACACGAGGTATTCAATTATTCTTTTAAACCTGGTTTTAATGTGATAAAACTCTTTTATCATACATTAAAAAATTATTTTAAATGTTTCGAGAATATTATTATATCTATTTTAGATATTTATTAAATAACATTTCCAACTATTTTTTAATTTCTTTAAAATTCATTATGAAGGAATATTTTTAACGTTTTTTGTTTGAGTCATTTTTTACTATCTTTATAAAAGTAGGAAAATAATATTTTTTAACATCCATCCCTTAATAGTTTTTTATAAAACCATGACCATTATTCATAATTAAAATAATTATATATGTTTTTTAAATTTTCCATGGAATTTTTTATTCTCATTATTCTGATATTTCATAGTTTCTTAAAAGTTATCAAAAAAATTGGATATTTATTCTTATTTCAATAAGATAACTGGAAGTGATTTTTTGTATAGGATATAATGTTAATTTATATAAGAATTTTGATGTAAATGTAAAATTTTATGTGTTTTATTAATTTTACAGTTCTATTAAATTTTACATGATGATGGGTGGTTCTAATATACCTCTCCAATGCATTGGGTAGTGATATATTTTCTAGGTGAGACACATTGGAATTAACCTGTATGTTCTTCAAATGTAAGGTATACTATAATGGTTATTATAAAGAAAAAATCCAAAGATTCTGAAAGCATTATTATATTATTAATATGAGTATAAATGTGTATATTTTTTATATTATGATGTAAGAAATTGTTTTTATGATAAAGATAATGGTTTTGAATTTATAAAGGTGAATGTTTTCTTTCAAGAAAAAGGTTTTCATAAGTTCTCTTATTTTATTATGAAACTATTAGGGTTATAAATTTAAAATTATGCCTGATGAAAAATGTTTTTTAAAAAACATTGTGTTAAAATTTTTATTTAGAGAGTAAGTACCATTTATTTGAGTTCAAAGCTAATTTTTTAAAAGTGAACAATTTCTAATATATTTTAATGTTTTTCAATACTACTAATGATTCTAAATTATTTTTAAATTACATAGAAATATTTTTTTTCCATCCCAAATTTTTAAATACTTTTTATAGGGCATACATATTTATAGTGACCATTAGAAATTCAATGGTGACACATCCTGAATAATGTAAATGATTCATGATGAAAATGAGAGTGTAAGTATAAGATCTTGTTTTTATAAAATGAGTACACTATGTTTAAGTGTCAACTATATTATGTAATAGTTATCCGAATTACCTAAAACATTATTTCATAAAAATACATGAAAGGAAAAAAAAATGAGACCCTTGTTTTTAAACACATAATTATGGGTAATTTATGTTATGGTTTTTTGAAAGTAGCATTAGTGGTTCTTCAAAATGGTAACATTTCATTTATGTTTGACCTTATCTAGAAACTAGTATGTATAATTATTATTGAAATTCTTCTAGAGAATATTACACCATATTTTCTATGTACTGCTCATCCAACTATTCTTATTCATCCATGGTGGCCTTTTTTCATATTTTTGATCTAGTTTCTCTTCTTATGGTGGATGTGTTAGAATCCTCTTCATTATTTATATATAACCTATACATAGTCAAATTTCGAAATCAAATATATATGGATTTAAATTTAAATTCATGTAGTGAACAATAAAATAAATGTCAGTCTAGAGAAATGACAAATCTCTTTGGTTTATTAGTCATTAAATATTTTTTATGGTATACCTTAATGCTGGTTTCCATGGGAGGGAAAAGTTGTTTTATTTATTCATATTCAAATCCCAACATTTTCTATTTTTCTTCCTCCTACAAGGAATACTCAAGAAATGTTGGGTCTCTATTTTCAAAGGAAAGAAGGTCACCACGTGAATTTTTTTAATAATGTAAAAAAATAATGTTTAAGTTTTGACCAACCCTAAACTGGTTCATCCTAATATAGTATTTCATCCATGAATTCCTTGGTTAAAATCTATTAAATATGTGGGATATAATGTCCATCAATTGTTTCTTCCGCCTATTATATATTTTATTGATCAATGCACATTGGTTCATCTTATTATTATTCTTGGTGTTGATTTCTTTTTTCCATTAGTTATAATATGACTATGTCCACCATGGATATCATTTTTTTGACTCCCTTTTTCACTTTGTCACTTCATGATTTTGTTATCCAATAATGGATATCTAGTAATGTTTCCATTAATTTCTCCTGGTGTTGGTTCTTCTTTACTCACATGGTGTGAGGAATATAGTCTGATTATTAGTATTCTCAATTAGTGTATTAGATTTCATCCTCCCATCATTTGGTGTGTACTAATGGTTGATCAATATATTATCCATGAATATTGTCCATCATATGATCCTTTACGATGATATATTGGTTAGTATTAAATGATTTGGATAAGTGTAGTTCTATAACCTCCATGGTGAGTTTTTCAATCTATTTAAACTTCAAAAATAATTGTATTTGATGAGAAAAAAAACATTGATCTTTGGATGAATATTTACTATCTCATTTATATTTGTAATTATTTCCTATTTAAACATTTATTATTAATTTTTATTATGTTTTCTTTATTTTTTTCTTCCTCGCTATCTAGGATAAAAATCATTAAGTAACCATTCCACAATAATTGATCATCGTCCTTATGAATTTCTCCCATTGTAAGATTTTTTATCATAAGACATCATCAAACCCAATCATATGAATCCTCATAGATGATTTTATGATATTAACTAATGATTTTAGACTTCCCTCAATGTATATAGACTTATCATAAGACATTCTTCGAAATTCATATGAATTTATTGTCAGGATCTTATTACAATGGATAGTGAGTCTATGAATTAATCATATGCCTCCATCATAGGACTTCAATCTTGCATATCATAACTATTTAGTTATTGTGACAATTAGTGGCAAAATATGCATTCAAAGTCTTGTGATTTTAATTTATTCCCCCTTTGGAACATTTTAGTTTGAGACTTTTTGTAGAAAAATCCATGGGGTTCAATTCCAAAACACATAAAATTGAAAAGGAAAATCAATAACAAAGTTACATTATTAAAAAAAATCATGGAGTTCTATAATAAATTCTCTATATGAAAATCATAAATATTAATAAGAATATATAAATCATGGGAGGAATGTGGTGCTTCTCGAAGATTCAAGATAACCAATTGAAGATATCAGGACCCTCAAGCTTTGTATATGGAATAAGATTTAAGGCATATAGAATCTCACTACTCGATAAAGACTTCAAGAGGTGGATTAATGTTCTTTGATATCTGTAATGATTTTACATCTCTCTTATTTTATAGGGTACAAGGAATTATCCTTTGACCACAACTTCATTAGGCTTGGTTTTCGTATTTCTATTTTTAATTTTAATGTTAATTCATTTTTTATTCATCTCTCTGATGTTTTCATCTATTTATCCTCAATTATTCATTTTTATCCCATTATGAAGTCATGTTAATTATTAATATCATATACATGATGATAGGATAATCTAATGATCACCAATTAGAAGAAACCAATGAAAAAATTCCACAATCCTGGATTTTAATTTTTATTTTATTCAAAAATATTGGTTGTTTTAGGGTTGATGTTACAAATTTACCCCATGATTCTAATTCTACCATTTTTTTACAAAACTAAAATATTTTTCTATAATATTTTTATGATCATTGAGGTATGATTGGGGTTAATGAATTTCATAGTGTATTCATTAATGATTGTTGTCTAATTTAGAGTTTGGTGACATGATTGCTTAGAGAATTACCAATTTGTGATTTCCATTCAAACCATTGATGAAATATGGTTTTGTTTAGATGGTTATTACACATAGAGAGTGGATTATGAGATTAAAGATATCAGATAATGAAGGGCCACAAATAATAAATCTTGGGGTGTCTCCTTTCATGTATTCATTTTATTCTACATTTTGTTTATTTTTTTATGCATAAAACCCCCCATCTGTATTTAAAATTTAAAAATTGAAAAATAGATAAATATAATATCAAATAAAATGATAGTGAGACCTCTAGTACCATATCCTTGAGAGATGACCCTGGTCAGCCTGTGCTGCTTTCCAGTTTTTTTAATTCAATATGATTTCATGGCCCATGATAGCCTTTTAATCAACTGGAATAATTTTGGGGGATCAAATTGATTTTAATACTCATAGATTAGGACATATAACTCAAACATGAAAAAAAGTTTCATAATAATCATCTCATAACATAAAATTGTTGTTGGAGAGGTAATCAAGAGTTTATATTCCATTTTTTTATTTTTCATTTGAAATGATTTTGATACATGACATGACCTAGTTTTGGTCAGCTCATTGGTTTTGATCTAGAGGTTGAATGAAAATTAGTGAAATGAATCCGGACTCTAAGGATCATTGAATAAGAGTAAAGAGAGTTTTTTTCAGTCCCGTTGAATGATTCCCTCTCTTTATCTTATTCTTATACTTTAGTTACTATATATATTGAACATATAAAAGATAATTTATTTTCTTGATTGGACATTTAATAGAATTATATTCTCCTAATTTAAACAATAATAATTATCCCTAAAAACAAAATAATTAACGTTATTTTTTAATTAATAATTACGATGAACTAACTTGTTCATTTGTTTCATTGATCGATAAGAGGGGATATTGACCAATACATGAGAGGTTTTTATAATGTTTACTATACTTTAAAAACCAAAGTTTTCACTAAAGATCATTCCACCTAGAAGTTTTTCCATTTTCCAACAATGTATCGACCAGAGAATGGCTATATAGTCTTCATCATGGAAAGTGACCACATTGAATAAATTCAAGAGTGCCTTTCTATAGAAGTTTTTTTTATTCCTCCAGGATCACCCAACTATAAAAGGAGATCTATATAATAAATAAATCATGTTGAGAAACTATTTATGAGTTTTGGGAGAGATTCATGTGGTTGACATTATCCTTCTCACATAAAAATATTAAATACCATAATGTTATAGTATTATTTTACTAAGGATTTATAGACAATTAATGGAATCCACTTGAAGCTTTATATATATGAATTATGATAAAAAAGTAATCAAACAATGTCAAAGTTTTTATGGAGAGGATTTCAAAAAAATCTAAACAATTCAAAAAATTATCTAAAACTAGATGAGTTTGTGATGTAAAAATTTCTAACTCTCAATCACTTGAAAGAAAATTGGAGTGTTAACCTCTCTTGTGAGATACTTATCATTGAATAAAGTATAAGAATTATCATCTACCACACCCATGAGAGTGTACTAGCCATTCCACTCCTTAGAAAACATTATAAATGGTTGTAATCAAGTACATGTAAGGAAAAATTGTAAATATATATACCAAAGATAGTACAAACATCAACCAATTAACATCCATGTATTTGAATAGTATTCAAACATCCAATATTGAGTTGGAAACCAAAAACCTTTAGTGATACATATCATTTATGCCTTTCAACAACCATTCTATCTCTCAATCATTATAAGGAATGAATTTATACATTCTATAACTTATCGACCAGAAAATAATAAATAATTCTCAGTAAAGGACCTTTAAAATAGCATGTATAAAAACAAACCAACCAATAGTCCACTCTCACGACTCATGGAACTGTGTTGAAAGAGATGAAATGAGAGTTTGGAGAAATAATTTCTTACCAAAAAAACATGGTAAACCAAGGTACTGGTAAAATCCATTCCCAAAAAATCATGACCCCAATGGAAATTTTTGTTTCATGAAGGGAAAGTGAAGTGAAAATACCAACATGTCTGATAAAATTGTTATTTAACTACACAAAGAACATGAATAATCTATACCAATAATCAAAATTGAGGAGTATATCACATTGGAGACACAACCAATGATTAATTTTAGGAGAAACACTAATATTTTGGCCCTAAATTATCCCCCAACTCCCATACCTTCAACGAAAAATGAAAAAAAATCCAATGATGAGGACATAAAATAATAAGTGATAAAAATTAAAGAGAGTATAGATTCTAATCCTTTTTTTAGAGGCCATACACAAAATATTGGGTATATAATATTTCTTAAAGTGATTTACACTAAGGGGAGGAAACATTATGGACATGAGAATGTATGATTAGTTAAAAGAAGTTCTATAGTAACCCTATAATTACCTAGAAAATTTCAAGACCCTAGTAATATCACTACCCATTGAACCATAACTGAAATCAAATTTAGTAATGCATTTTGTTATCTCAGAGCATCAATTAATGTCATGACATAATTGATTTTTTATTATATATAAAAAGAAAAACTAAATACAATTAGGGTGTTTATATAGCTAGGAAATGACACCTCTACCTTACCAATATTATTCTTAATGGAAGTTATAGAAATAATGAAATGGTTAATTTTCTATAAAAGAAGAATGAGGTAAGTCTCATTCCCCAATCATTTTAGGTTGGCTCATTATTAAGAGTTCTAAAACCATTAAAAAATTTTATGAATGAATAATATCTATTGATTTTGGGTAGAAAACTATGGAATTTAGTATTCTATATTTTATAAAATATCTTCAAGATGTGATATCTATTTTTATATTGAATCATTATATAATTCCTTGTTGTTTTAATCAATATATTATAATGTTTTATGAAATAATTTAATAAGGAGAATCCCTAGAATAGTTTTTTTATTTTTTTAAAATGTGTTAAAACAAAAATATTTTTTTGTCCAAAAGTATGAAAGGATCCAAAAATAAATCTTTAATAATGGAAACTTATCACTACAGAGAGAGACCATTAGTTGATGAACTAATCTAGAGTTTTGGGTTTTATTTTTATTTTATTTATCTTATTTTAATATATCAAATGATGGAACATTAGTCCATTAGTAATTGATCCAAGGAGAATAACATTAACTATATTGAAACATTCAAATTCATATTGATTATTCTATTCTATTTATCTCTGTATATATTTTTTATTAGTTTACAATATAACATATTTTCATTATTCTCTTCATTCAAATATATCTTCTCCCACTCTAGGTTTTCTATATATAGTCCACTTTGTAATTATTCACTAGATGTGATGGTTAGTAGTGGGGTAATCTAGGAATAATAATGGATATTAAATTACACTAATTTCTAAATTTAATGGTTATAGTGATCATTGGATTTCATTTTTTTCATATGAAATTCTCAAGTGTGTAGGGTCAGGGTTGTCTTATCTGGATAGAGAAAGGGAAAGAGTCTGATATTCAATAATGATTTAATAGATAAGTTATGAGATAATCTATGTCAATAGCACTAAATTTAAAAATATATTTGCAGTTACTTTTTGGAGGTATATAATCATGAAACACAATTACATTATTTACACAAGTTGAACATATTCAAATAATGGAAAACACTCAAAATCCATCTTCTCTAGAGAAAACAAGTGTCCCATACAGTTTTATATTTACCTTGATTCAAAAAATTTGTTTCTAGCAAGCCTGAAGATAGCATTCTCCTCCACATGTTGATTATAGCACTTGAACATATATTTTTTCTATATTCTTAATCTTAATACATTTATATTCTATTAATTATATATTTTAGTATTCATCTTTCTTTACCCATTTATTTGTGCATATCAAAACCATGTAATGTACCCAACAATCTCATACTTTATGGTTATGGATAACTAACCCATTGTGGGAGGATAGAGATGAATTCTAATAGTTTTTTTTAAATTTAGGCATTTCATTTATTAATATATATCTCTGGTATTATGTGGTAGTGGAAGTGAGGTGTGAGGGGTATGATTGTAATTTTGTAATCCCCCATTACTACTGAATCCTTTCATGAGACCGGGTCAGGCCATTTTCTCAAACCGGGTCGGATCTGCGGTCTGGGTCGAACCTCGGTATAGACCGTGTTGGGACGGGACGGTCCAACTAGGTCGGACAAGACCCAAACCTGTTTGGCCAGATTATACCTTTTCACCCCTTAGGCTACGGGTGTCCAATTGATGATCCACCTCCGGCGATTGAAGGCTTGGAGAGAGATGGTTCCTTTAGAATACTGCACTTGAGGTTTGGTTGTAGTCATGGTACGGTCGAGTTGGGTTGAACCTAAAACCCAACCGGGACCCTAAAATGGAAATGCCAAGAACTCACAGACCGAGCGTCTGATTGATGCGCCATCTGTCGCATTGGGTTCCTTATAATGAGACTGGACCTGGATCCTCTGTGGGTTCGACAGTGATGAGACAGGACATGGATCCATTGTGGGTTCGACAGTGACAAGACTAGACTAAGATCATCCATGGGTTTGACAGCGATGAGACTGGACCTGGATCCTTCGTGTGTTCGATAGTTACAAGACTGGACCTGGATCCTTCGTGGGTTCGACCGTGACGAGACTGGACCTAGATCCTTTGTGGGTTCGACAGCGAAGAGACTGGACCTGGATCTTCCATGGGTTCGACATTGACAAGACTAGACCTGGATCCTCTGTGGGTTCGACAGTGATGAGACAGGACCTGGATCCTCCATGGGTTCTACAGCGATAACTTTTTTACTGTGATCCCATGAAGGATCGGCAGCTTTGATAGACTGTTGTATTAGGTTTCTAAGAATATCTGTCATTCAAAAGTGAAATTTGATTTAGTGGCTACAACTAATAGTCTCTTACTCACTTTTATGTTGTGTATACCTGGTGTGAGCTGAGTCTTTTCCTTCATGTTTACCTCATGTATGATATGTTTATTCTTGACAACTTAGGTATGTGTATGGGCATATACCTATGTAAGGGTGGATGTTTCTTTGTGGATGTTTTTTCGTGGTTGAGTTGTGGTGAATCCCACATAGATTTCTTCTGTGAGCTGTACCTATGGGATTAACATTGTGTTGTACTTTATTTGTGAAGTGTTTCTATACTTGTGGAATGGATTGTGGTTGGGCTCAAGAGTTGGAGCCAGATTGTGATTGGTAACTGAGGTATATGTATGGGTATATACCTAATTAAGGATGGGTGGTACCTTGTGATTGTATATTACTATTTCGGTTTATCCATAGTGGATTTTGGGAGTCCTTCGGGGGTCTCGAGGCCCCCTACTAAGTATTCTTATGCTCACCACTGCACGGGATATGCCCACACCTCGTTGTGTTGGATGCATACGATGGACAACGCAGACTGAGGTGGAGTGTATGAGAACTGGACGGTACCCCGAGGTGGACCTCTCGACGAGACGATAGCCGGAGGAGACATACGGACGTGGAGCGCTGAGGAGGCTATCTATACATACCCTTCAGGTAGGATCTGTGGTGGATGATCCAGAAGCTTCTAGACACCTTCCAGCTATTTTCCTTTTCGATATACCTGTTTTTTATTTTCCTTGTACTTTACCGTTGGCCTTGTATTTCTACACCCCTTTACATTCCGCCCTATGTTTGTATTCAGTTTTACTTAGTGTTTTGCTTCCATTTGTGTACTCTTATTTTGTGTGTTTACTTTTTCTAAAGGCAATGCCTTCCGAACTTAGGGATTTATGCCTTTGGTGCCAGTCGCCAGCCCCTGGCCTATGAAAGGCAGGATTGGGGTAGTCACGGCACGGGCCCTGAAGACGGGTCGTGTCAAATTGGTATCAGAGGAGTCGGTTCTACCACCGAACATGGACTCTAATTCTTTTAATGGAAATAGTATTAAGTGTTTTGGGTGTGGTTATCAGTTTAGGGAAACCAGTGTTGGTGCAGCGGCCGACATATCAATACACTATGACTCTGACTTCTCATTTCCAACGCAGTGCATGAAAACACTGATTTCATGTGTGTTTCCTTTGAATGTTTTTCTTTGTAATTACTTTTTTTTAACTCAACAGATAAATTTTTTTGACAGTGGTGCACCTTTTTGTTTCAGGATGTCTTCACTTAGTCAGTCAGCGCGGGTTCTGAGTGGAGAGAGCGATGGTAGCCCACCGAGTGACGATGCCTTAGTGTAGGGCCCCATCACAGCAGAGCCACCCGTGGTACCATTAACTGCTAGGCTGCCGTTGCTACCAGTCCCAATAGGAGAGGGTGAGCGTCGCTTGAGAGCATGGCACGAGTTCCTGTGATAGAGGCCTCTGAGGTTTCTAGGTGAGTAGATTTTCAGAGGGCTGGGTACTGGATGGAGTTGGTAGCATGAGTTTTAAACACAGTTGGGACACCTGCGGACTTGATGGTGCATCTAGTTGTCAGTATCTTACAGGGATAAGCTGAGAGGTGGTGGGTCATGATGCTCCAGTTTTACAATGGGACGACCCTCACCTGAGGGAACTCTGAGGGTCTTTTTGGGGTGGAGTTTGTACCAAAAACTTTGTACTCTGTGCGTGCTCTGGAGCTGATTCACTTGCCGCGGGGCATAACGAAAGTGGCTGAGTCATCTGTAGTAGGTAGTAGGCAGATGAAATGGGGTCATAAGTTGGTCAGATCATCTACTAGATGACCCCATGATGTGGCATCAGGGGTGCGGGGAACCCGAGGTCGAGGGATCTTTGAACGGAGAATGGTTTGATATTCCTACTGGAAACGGGGTCACAGAGTGCGTGACTATCCGACACCCTACACAGTTGATCAGCAGGTGTTAGAGGATCCACCAAGACAATGCCAGTGGCAGGATCTTGAGCATTAGCCGAGCGGAGTACGAGGCACTGGAGCTGGTATTTTAACAGATGGTCCTCAGATTCATCGAGCACCACTACCACCACCCCTAGACGGTTCACCTCGAGCTCTGGGAGCAGGTGTATAGAAGCGGGACTAGCACCAGGCATAGATGCCTTTGTTCATGATGTTTCTATCATCATATTTTTTGTTTTTTGTGGTTGATTTGTGTCTTTGTACTTTGAGATGCAGTAATAAAAGACACTTGTCCTTGTGACGTTTTCATCCCTGCCTTTTTGTGTGGTTGATACTGAGAGGTTCTTGTTAAAACTATATACTTGACCCTCACATTTGAGATTCCTACTGGTGGAGAATCAGTGACCACACACTGATTCCGACAATGTGACTCAACCCTTGGTGGTAAGAGAAACGTTTGGATCTATTGGTAGTAGCGTCGAGGCCTTAAAATGTCGTCCATGGCATGAATTAGTAACGTTCATGTCGGGATTCATTGTATTAGGAAAAGTATGTGGTTTATCCAAGGTATGAGACCAGATTTCTTTTTTCGGTAAAAGAGATATCTTAGCAGCTCTTGTAGGACGTAGGTGAAGAAGGGTGTATTCGAGTACGTTACAATCGGCTAGTCTCACCCATAGTTCTTTGAGCGAACATTTTATGGTTTACTCAAATATCATTAGTCTCAGGTGTGTCTTCTCGTAAAAGGACATGGACCTAAGATAGAGACGTTGGCTTGAATTTATTCAGGACTATGACTTTGAGATAGTCTATATTCCTAGGAAGCGGAAAGTTGTATCATATGCTCTCAGTAGGAGATCTGTCATTCAGCTTCTATGAGAGGTGATAGAGCAGCTGGCCGCGTTGCAGATATCCTTGGTGGATAAAGATGGAACAACCTTTCTACAATCTCTCATAGTAACTCTTCCCCATATTCAGTGATTCAGGGATGCACATCATGGAGACAATGACTGTGAGACGTGACGTGGTGTGATATCCACAGGGCATGCACCTAATGGATTTTCTGAAGGTGGGGATTAAGCCATCCTCTTCAGAGGACGTACCTTGGTACCAGCTATACTTCTGGAGGAATATTTGAGGGATATCCACACTTCCCCTCTTACAGTACATCCAGGATTGGAGATGATGTATTAGAACCTTCAACGACAACACTGGTGGCTAGGTATGAAGATGGATGTAGCAGACTTTGTCTCAAAAATCCTCACATGTCAGCAAGTGAAGATAGAGCACCAGGTACCAGTAGGCTTGGTACAACCCTTAGTGGTCTGAGAGTGGAAGTGGTATGGTTTATCCATGGACTTCGTGAAGGGTCTTCCACATACATACAAGAGTCAAGATTCGATATCGGTGATCGTAGACCGACTCACCATGTTGGCCCACTTCCTACCGATCAGAGAGCAGGGATCAGTAGAGAGCTGCATATACCTCTATGTGCAGGAGGTTGTGCATTTACATGGCGTACCTTCTTCTATTGTCTCCGACTGTGACGCTCTGTTTACTTCTCGGCTATGGAAGCGGTTGCAGGAGGATTTTGGGGCACAACTTCGCTTGAGCACCGCCTTCCATCCTCAATCAGATGGTCAGACCAAGAGGACCATTTAGAACATCTAGGACATCCTCCATGCATGTGTTCTCAACATTGGTCGTAGCTATGAGGACCACTTACCTTTGGTGGAGTTTCCCTACAACAAAAGTTATCACTCCACCATCGGTATGGAACCTTTTGAGGCCTTGCACGGTCGACCTTGTAGATCACATCTATGCTAGACAGACCAAGGGGAGTCAAAACTATTAGGACCAGAGATGGTACAGTCTTCTATAGAGAAGGTGTAGATCATCGAGGAGTGGATAAAGACTACACTGAACAGGAATAAGTCATATGCTGACAGGAGACAGAGACCTCTGGAGATCGAGGATAGTGACCACATATTCTTATGGGTCTCACCTCAATGAGGTCTACAGAGATTTGGCCGAGGAGGAACGTAATCTCTGTGATTTGTCAGACCTTTCCAGGTCCTCAACATGGTAGGCGAGGTGGCATACCACTTGGATCTTCCACCTCAGTTGAACCTAGTGTAAGACACCTTCCAGGTATCTCAGCTAAGGAGATATGTGCACGACCCGTCCCACATCATCGACCATGGGGAGATGGACATCGATGACGGGGATTCATTCATAGAGGTTCAAGTGGATATTGAGGATCAAAATGGTCGGGTCCAACTTGAATGGTCGATTCCTCTAGTGCATATTTGCTGGCAGCACAGGATTGTCTAGGAGACCACATGGAAGCGGGAGGCTCATATGTGTGCTTAGTACCCCCTTTTGTTTTCTTAGTGTGAGTTGTAGCTTACGAGGATTTAAATCCCTAGTTGGGGAGAATGTAAATACCCGGAAATTCCATGGATATTTTTTTCTTAAATTCATGGGAATTTTACGAGTCTGTAGTTTGTGACAGTTCTTGATTTCGAGGACCAGTGTTCCCAGAATCAATTTCTGAAGTTTTGTTCAGGTACATTCAGTAAACATATGAGCAAGATTTTATATCTTTTGAACCAGTGCTCAGAATTGAAATATGAGGGCACCGTTGAACTCGCAGTGCCGGTTTTCGCTTAAGGAGACCTTCACTACAGTTGTTTTCTGTCTGGAATGGGAGTTAGTTTTTGGGGTTTTAAATTAGTTTAAATAAAAATAATGTGTTAACGTTATTTTTATTTGGGGTGGTTTAAAACTCCAATAGGAGGTTAGTGGTGGGGTCCCCCACACCATAACCTCTCATGAGTGGTTATAATCGTGGAGCCCACCCACACATAACCTCCCTTGGGAGGATATTTTAGTGGACCCCACAAGAGCTTCTTACCACCATTAACTCCCCATTGTTAATTGGAAAACTCTCTTCATTATTAGAACTCTTCACCTTCTCTAATTTTTGAATTTGAACCATTCCCTACTATTAAATAAATGTGTTTCCTCATTTAATTAAAGACAACTTTGTGTTGTTCTGCCAAAAAATTAATAGAGAACTTCCTTTATTATTTTTGTGGTTGGCATAATCTTTTGGGAAGATTGAGAAAGGAAATATTCATTATTCTAACATAGAACCACCAAAGAGCGATGAACTTCTCCTTTGATTTTCGACTGAGAGAAAAGATAAGGAGTCGACCGCGAAAAACACCAACAACGGTTCCTCCTCGGTCTCGCACCCTAGATGTTTCTCAACGTCAAAGGAAAGACGTCCACCTTACAATGGCTCTGTCAACAATCACCGAACTCAATGTAGGTGGATTTTATTTTGTTATATGATATTAACTGTCCATTCTTCGCCATTGAAATTTCTGGATTGGTACGCCAAATGTTATCGCCATGATGAGGAGGGTCCGGACCGCATGATCATTGCCAGACCCTCCCCTTTTGGTTGTACTTTTGTAGACGATGGAGGCGGACTGCGGAAGAAGCTGACGTCACAAGGGATGTTGGACTGCCAGAAGGGGGTGGCATCGTCACACTGCATAAAGAATCGAGCAGCGGCCAGGCGGGTTGCAGCATAGCCGGAAGGGCGTGGTGCCGTCACACTGCACCGGAGAGGAATTGTGGCTAAGAGGGCCACGGAAGATAGATGAGGCGTGGCACCGTCATGCCGTGTGGAGGAGATGGATTCTGCGGCCAGGCCGGGCCGCGGTGGAGGGGGTGAGGCGACGTCGTGCCGCGTGGAGCCCAGAAGAACTGCGACGCCATCACGCGGTGGTGGAGGAACCAGGGCGGCCGACTGAGCTGGCCGCCGGAGAGCACAACAAGAGGGACCCTTTTGGTCACGTGGTTACCAGGCCGACACGCCAAGGGTCGGCCGTTTCGGAAGGTAGGGAGGTAACCCCCCCCCCCAGGCATGGCCCACCAGCCATGCGAGCCCGCCGCCAGCCATGCGGCCTAGCCGGCTGGCCAGGCCACCCATAGGGCATGCCACCTTCGGTAGTGCTGACTTAGGTTGGGCCGCCTTCGGCCCGGCCGCCTCGGGTCGAGCCGCCCTCAGGCCGGGCCACCCGTCAGGCAGGGGCCGTCCCCTCAGATCAGGCCATTTTCTCGGACCGGGTCAGATCCACGGACTGGTCTGGACCCCAGTATTGACCGGGTCGTGCTGGTTCAGCCCGACTTAGTCGGATCGGACCTAGACCCGTTTAGCCAAATTACACCATTTCACCCCTTCCTAGGGCTACGGGTGTCTGATTGACGAACCGCCTGCGGTGATGGAAGTCTTGGAGAGAGACGGTTCTTTTGGAATACCCCACAAGTGTTTTGGACGCATTTGGGGTATGGATGGTTTGGATTGAACCTAAAATCTAATCAGGCCCATAGAACAGAAATGCCTACAACTCATAGACCGGGCGTCTGATTGACGCGTCGTTTGTCGCGTTGGTTTCCTTGCGATGAGACCGGACCTGGATCATCCATGGTGTGGACAGTGATGAGACTAGACCTGGATTCTCTGTGGGTTCAACAGCAAAGATATTGGACCTGGATCCTCTGTGGGTTCGCCAGTGATGAGACCGGACCTCGATCCTCCGTGGGTTCGACAGCGAAGAGACTGGACAAGGATCCTATGTGGGTTTGATAGTGATGAGACAAGACCAGGATCCTCCATGGGTTTGACAGTCACAAGACTGGACCAGGATCCTCCATGGTTTTGACAGTGATGAGACTGGTCCTGGATCCTCCGTGGGTTTGACAGCGACGACTTTGGTACCGAAAGCCCATGAAGGATCGATAACTTTGATAGAGTGCTTTTTTAGGTTTCTACAGATATATGTCGTTCGACAGTGAATGATGATTCAGTGGCTACAACTAATCATATCTTTCTATATCTTTTTTGTGTATACCTGGTGTGAGATGAGTCTTTTCCTTCATGTTTACCTCATGTATGAGATATGTACTCTTGATGAATTAGGTATATGTATGGGCATATACCTAAGTGAGGGTGGATGTTTCTTCGTGGATCTTTTTTCATGGTTGATTTTTTGCGAAGCCCATTTAGCTTTCTTCTGTGAGATGTACCTGTGGGATTCAACTTGTTTTGTACTTTCTTTTTGGAGTGTTTCTACATGTGTTGAACGGATTGTGGTTGGTCTAATGAGTTAGAGATGTATTGTGATTGGTAACTTAGGTATATGTATGGGAATATACCTAAGTAAGGATGGTTGATACATTTTGGTTGAATCTTACTACTTTGATTTATCCTTAGTGGATTCTGGGAAACCTTTGGGGGTCTTGGGGTCCCCTACTCAGTATCATTATAATCACCCGTGCATGGGCTATGCCCGTACCTCATTGTGTTGGATGCAAACTATGGACAACGCAACTAAGGTGGAGTGTACAAGGACTGGACGGTACCTAGAGGTGGACCTATTGATGAGACGGTACCTAGAGGAGACATACGGTTGTAGAGCACTGAGGAGGCTATCTATACCTACCATTCAGGTAGGATCTGTGGTGGATGATCCAGGAGCTACTAGACACCTTCCAACTACTTGTCTTTTAGTTCTACATGTTTTTTCTATTCCTTGTACTTTATCGTTGGGACTGTATTTACATCCCCCTTTACTTTCAGCACTACCTTTTTATTCAGTTTTAGTTAGTATTTTTCTTCTAGTTTTGTACTCTGATTTTGTGTGTTTACTTTTTATAATGGCAATTCATTCACAGATTAAGGATTTTCGCCTTTAGTGCTAGTCGCCATCCCCTAGCATATGGAAAGCGGGCTTGGGGTAGTCACGACATGGGCCTTGAGGACAGGTCGTGAAAAAATAATCTTCCACAAAATTTTTAAAAGTATAATTAGTTTGAAAACTTTTCATATCAAGATATTTAGATAGATATGATACTAATTTTGTTAAAATAATTATTATATCATTTAATGTTTCTTGTTTTTACTAACTTTTTAGTTCTCATTTTCAAGTAATTATGAAAATCTAAAATCTCTTCATATGAAGGTAATGTATTATTACCATTAGATGAGGATGATTACTCATCTTTAGATATGGAATTATTCTCATCAGGATAATGTTAATTAATATGTATGTTTGCAAAAGTTTTAGTAGTGTGTACCTTTTCCATGAATAATTGATTTCAATAGGTATTATAGAAAGAAGGCCAATATTCATGTGTATGGAATTCTCATTATATGAAAATTCATCTAAATAATCTCTTCCACTAGTTCTCCCATAGTCATTTTCCTTTATGACTTTATTTCCTTTTCACTTATAGAGCATTCTCTGATTCCCCTCATAATGTATTTCCTTCCACTATTTTCTTTTAATCTTTGTGAAATCAGGTCTGATGTGTCTATTTTTCTGGAATTCATAATAAGTAACTTCAAAATAATTCTTGTCTTTATTACTTTCCTTATATTTTTACTGAATGTTAATTCTTTCCAAAAATCATGTTCATTCATTAAGAAATATTTTCTAACTCATTTTCTAAATTTTCTGACTCGCTTGATTCCGATTAAACAACCAATTTATTTGTCTTTGTGGACTTATTAACTTTTTTAGGATTCTTGGATTTATTTTGGTTTTATGTTGAAGTAAAATAAGCTCCTCCATTGTATTTATTTTATTTTTCTTCATCTCTTTTCAATTTGTTCTCATATTGAAAAATTGTTCCAAATAAGTCATTGAGAGTAAAAATTGTAATTTTTCTTGACTCATCAAAAACTATCCTTTTTTATTCCCATTAATTTGGCATCATATCTATGGTAATTTCATCTAGGATTTCATCATCTATTTAATTCTCACCAATGGATTTTAAACTGTGCACAATGGTCATAAATATTTGTCGTACCTTACAAACATGTTCTACATAATTAAATTAAAATTCATAGTAGTATTCCATTAGCATAGATCTTTGTTTCAATCACATTAGATATACTGAAATGAGTAATTTCAATGTTTTTTCAAATAATATTGGTTGCTTCACAAGATGAAGTTTGTATATATATTTTTTTCATTGAACAAAGTAAATTATTTTCTACCTTTTATTTTAATTGGTATTCCTATTTCTTTTGAATGGTAAAGAGTCTAACTTCCATGTCAATAATTTTATACTATCGAGTTAGCATAGAAAAATTGTTAACTCTAATGTTGATTAGAAAAAGTATTTATCATATCTCTCCAATATTCATAATCATTTTAATCAAAAATTGGTGGTCTTATAGGATTGAGATTGTCAATATAACCAATATTAATCCCTTCCATTATTAAAACAATACAAAATTTATTTCTATCCAATAAACATTAGTATTAAAGATATTTATAAACAAAAATATTATAAATTATATATAAAACATTCTCAAAATTATTGTAATCCAATATATAAGCAGTGGACTCTGACTCTAATACAAATTTTTGGATCATAATGTATATGAAGATATAACAATACAATAATGGAGTGAATTTTAGGTTTAAAAATATTTTATTTATATCCCTAAAGCTATTTATCATAAAATAATTTAAACTAATTAATTCACAAAACATATTAATGTATTAAAAATTCAATCAGATATGGCCCTAGGCCCGGTAATAAAAGTATCATAATCAGGTTGATTGCAGTAATTTAATCAAGAAGACATAAGTGAGATTAATTTAAGTCACCATTGAAATGATTTGAATAGACTAAGAATATAAATGATCGAAGTCACAATGGTAATGATTATTATAGTAAAACAATAAAACTATTCAATCATAAAGTGTAATGAACTATTTTGAGTAATTGAAAAGATCATAATTATAGAAATAGTAATTAAAAATATCATAATCACTAAATAGAGTATAGAAAGATGAATATTAAAGATATCATCTTTCTATTAGATAGAAATAGAAAAGTTAATAATTAAAAGAATACAATGATTTTAACCCAAAGTGAAGGGTATCCAATAACATTGGATAAAGGTCCCTTGATTTATACTATGAAGAAAAATGTCTTATCCATGCCAGGGTAAGCCCACGATACGATGATCGACTTCTATATTGCTATCCTCATATGCCCTCAATCAATAAGGTAATCGACACATCTGTATTCCCAGCCTCAGAATCCCTTGATCCACAAATTTTTGGCACATCATTATTCCTATCCACGAATGATCTAGATCGTAATCACCAAAAATCAGTGTCCCATTAAAAAAGAACAACTCTAAGGGTAACATGTATATAGAATAATAAGTTTATAGCCTGACATATGTATCTTTTTTACGAATTAGTAATTTTACAGAGCACTCAAATTCTTCAAAATTTAGCATCACATCAGTTTATAGCTTGTTCAAATGACCTAGAATTTATAGGCCAATTTCTCAATGGTCATATTTGATTCCAATGTTTGGATTTACTTCTAAAAATATACAGGGAATTGGACACCAAGAACTATAATGGTCATTCGTTAACTGAAATAATTACATCATTCCATAATACATGTTGAAACAGAATATACTACATTTTTCATTTAATATTTTTATTTTCATTATGATTATATATTCTAGATACATAAACCATGAATAAAATGAGTATGATGATTATCATATTGGGATTCAATATGATTTATGTCATTACGATAATATTTTCAGTAAAAAATCTGACAAAGGTGTATGAGAAAATTGTAATTGTTGTCTATGAAAAAAAATTTATATGTCTCATCAAGATAACAACGACAATAGTTATATTTTAATTTATTAGTGTGTACTATATTTATCATACACAATATAAAAATTGTCAAAAATAAATGCTAAAAAATATTAATATAAGTATAATAAAATAATATAAGCTTTTATTAAAAGATTCATTGTGATTTAAAAAATAAAAAGTAATAGAAAAATCCAAATTATACTTTTGACTCAACATATCCATGAGCATTAACTTTTATGATATCTTTTTATGCCTTGTTATTATGTTTACTCCCTTACTAGGATTTACAGCTCACCCATTTATTTTATGTCTTCTGAAGGGTATGCTATGTATTTTTATAATCTAAAAGGGATTTAAGATCTCTCTAAGGAGAAAAAAAATTAAGATTTTATGTTTTAGCTTTTTTGTTGTTTTATATACCTAGTCTTCCAAAGAGACTACCTCACAATCATCATGTTGTAATTATTGGGTGTTTATGTTAAAAATCATGTAATACTATGTGTAAAATGATTTAGTCACTATAGATTGTATTTAGTAAAGATCATGTTATTTTTTAGGATTATGATTAGTGAAATTTAGTAATAACAATGGGTATGAGTATACATATAAGATAACATCCTAATGTTTTGGTAATGAAAGATTATATTTTTTAAACTATTACATCTATATCTCGATACTATAAGTGGATATGGCTCTAGAATAGTCATAAAAAATGGGTAATAACCCTAAAAAGGGTGCATTGGTAATTGAATCTATCATCACCTAGTACATGACAAAGATGTCATGATACACACCTATTTTCGCACTCCAAGGAGGTATTATTTTAAAATTTACAAACTCCTTATGAACCATTATGAAGGAATAAAAGAAATTATTAGGTTATAAAACATAATAGGGAAATTACCACAGATAACCTAGATTTTGAAACTATATGATCATAATTAAGGATATATTTATCATTTATAAGTTATTTGTTCTATGTTTGAAATTTTCTATTTTCTATGTTTATTAGTTTAAGTATTATCACCTTTTTTTATTTTTTAATTAATAAAAGGAATATATGAGAAACTATTCTAAAAACACCATGATAGGTAATTTGGTTAATTCACTAATTATATTCCTAACATTATAGAGGTAGGATCTTTTAACTTCATGGAAATATTGGCTTATATTAAACATGCTCTGAATAGTTACTTGAATCAAGCATACCATACTCCTTATAATAATAAAACTCAGGTTTTGGTCAAGTGTTTTATATTAAAAAGGCCCACTACATATAGTATATCTTTAGATCCTATTATAATAGAATAATATATCAACTCCAATGAAAATATATTATTTATCCTCCAATGAAAAGAAAAAGAGGAAATTTTGATGGATGTTTATTGCATTGAGGGAGAAGATGATCTATGGTGAAATCTAATCCGGAAAAAAAAAATTGAAAGATGATATTGATTCAATAGAATGATAAGAATTTAATAAATAATTTTTCAACAAATATTTATCTTTAACTCTCTATCTAAAAATGTAGATGGAGTTCCTCATACTGAAGAAAAGTGAATATGAGTCTGTCAGGGCATATGAGGGAAACTTCACAAGGCTTTCCCGGTTTACCTTCATCTTTATCATAAAAAGAATAATCAAAGTGTAAAAATTATTTAGTGGATTAATGGTAAATCTATTTAATGATTTGGAAATAGATACTCTGATATCTATGAATAAATTTTTCACTGTTCTCTCGGTGTTCAGATAGATATTTGAGACTCTCAGTGTAACACCTAGAGATTTCAAAAAATGAAAATTATGTTCGATGGTTTCAAAGACATGGAACACATAGATTATGTGAGAATTTAACATCCATATACTTTGTGACATATTCCTTTTTAAATAAATATAATCTATTCGTTATATTCTGGTGCAGACAACACTGATTGTTTTTTGTTCGATAACATATTTAACATGCATCACTGATCTTAAACAACCCATGATATATATAACCGTTATAACCATGCCATTAAATTGGAAGGAAAAATAATATAAACTAATTTATGATATATATATATATATATAATACTAAATATAAATTATTGATAAATTTCTATTAAATAATGAATCAATTTTTAAAAATGTGATTTTAGTGCTCAAACAAAAGTTTTCATAAAAAATGATTTTTTATTAATTTTAATGAAAAGAATATTATACTAATTTTTTTATGTTTAAGAAAAATTATTTGAAAAAATTAACAATAATTTTGAAATAAAAATAGAAACATTTTATGTGGGTGAGATTTTGAGGTTTTTTGAAAAATATTGATTTTTTTAGTGAATAGTGAAAAATGTTTATCTCTGTAAAAGTGTAAAGGATTTTAAATAAATTAATTAATTTAAATTACAAATTATGTATTAAATTATAATTAATATTATTTAATTATATTAAATATACTTTATCAATTTTTTATTTTTTGATATTGAATTTTAGTGTAAGTTTATTTGTTGGCTTAAAAATAGGTTTTTCCCAAAAAATGGTTTTAAAGTGCATATTGTTTCTCAATTTTAATTAATTAAAATTGATACTAATGGAGAATGATTTAGATATAATATATATATTATATATAAATAAAAATTAATTTATATTCATACCATCATTATAATCCGACAAAAAGTTAATATAAAATCATCTTCTCCTTGGAAAATACACTTCTCAACAACTCCCTTTCCCATCCCCCCCCCCATTTCACTTCTCCCCTTGTCTTGAGGAATACATTATCTCTCCTTTTATTTCCACAATTTATCCCCCTTTTTCAATGAATGTAATAGTCACTATCTTGTGGTATTCAATAGGGTAATGGACATATATCATCCCATGAGAGAAAAATAAATAAAACATTTTATATTGGGGTCCAAAATAAACACTTTTTTATGTGCGGGGAGTCATTATAACTCATAGTGTTAGTAGATTCCATTCAAATGGTTCTTTGGATAAGGACATCGTTAGAATGTCTGCAACCTGTTGTTATATTTCCACATACTCAAACATCAAAATCAATTGATCCAACATCTTCTTAATAAAATATTAAATTAGTTAAAATTTATTTTTTATTTACTGATGTGATGAATTTTTTTTGACTTTTATAGAACTTGAATTTCAATAAAGGATTCTGATCAGAGACTTCACTTCAACTCCCATATCATTAAGATGTTGCTTCATCCATAACAACAGCTTGCAAGATTAAGTGGGAAAAATATATTCTTCTCTTATTGTTCCTAATAAAATAAAATCTGGTATCATAAATATCTAACAATCATAAAATCCACCAAGAGAAAATGCACTACCTGACGTAGATTTTCTATCATCTGCTGATCTTTCTGAATTTTCATCTTTATAGCCTAATAACTATTTGTAAAAAATTTCATTATACAAAAAATAGAAATCCTATGTCCCTATATATATGGAAGTATTATTTTCAAAATAAAAAAATGGGTTTCCTTGGGATTACATTGATATTTTTCTTCTTGGAATATCTACAAACATATCAGGTCTTGTCAGAGTTAAGTTCTGTAGAATGTTAATGATTTTCATGTATTATTCTATGTAAACTACACTGCCTTCATGATCCCATGAACATTTTTTCTAAGTTTCCATGAGATTATTTATCTCCATGTAATTATTAATTTAAAATATTCTCAATACCACCTTAGCATATTTAAATTAAGAGATGAATACTCCATTCTTTCCATGTGTCACCAGTAAACCAAGGAAAACATCACTTCAATGATCATTAAAATTTCGAATTTACTTTACATGAAATCTGTGAATTGAGTAAACTATACTTCATATTATCCACTAATATATTATTTCCTCAACATTCACCAACCCATTCATCCTTTGATTTTTTTTAATTTGTTAAAATGAAAATTGTAAGCAACTCTGCCACGCTGAAAACCGAGCTTCTTGAAAAAATGATCGATCCTTGAATATCATGATCTGGGTGCTTAATTCAACCCATATAGTTCCTTTATTAGTTGAAAAACTATGTTGTCATATTCATCAATGATAAAAACACATTAATACTCAATATAAACTTCTTCATTCGGATCCCCATTCATAAATTATGACTATAAATCCATATAGAAAAACATTTAAAATTATTTACAATGTTATGGCCAGGAATATTTTGATTGTCTCTTGGCTTGAAATAGGTGAAAATGTTTCATCTGCATAGATACCCTATATCTAGGAGTACCATTTTCACACTAATAATAATTTATATCAAATCACAACAAAATCTCTATTCATCTTATTGTGAATGACACATTTATTTCCAATGACATTCTTGTCGGATCACCTCAAAAACATATCCCATGCCTAGTTATTTTCAATTTGGTCAAGCTATGTATTCATATATTGGACCTAGTTTTTATCTTCATCTACTTCTTCAAAACATTTAGTATCTACTTGTGATAAGAGAGAATATTTTTGTAGATTCATCACACTCCTTGTCTTCACCGGGGATTTCTGATCACCAATTATGTTATTTATATCAATTTCACCTCTTCTCTTTCATCTCAGAATAGATACAGATTCGTTTTAATCCTTTTCATTATATGAATATTCTTTTAAATCCGCTTATGGAACTGGAACATCCCCTGATCTCCTTATATCTTCATTACTATCATCCAGATACTAATCATGTATTTACTGATGGTTTTACTCATTCTCTACTATAATAACATCATTAATTTAAACAACCTTTTTATATTCTCATTGATGTATTTAAATGATTTTATTTTCTTTGAGTACCCATTAATTATATCTTCATCTCCATGAGATTTAATCTTCTTATATATATTCTTTTGGAGAATGAAAAACGTTTTTATATTGAATTGGAGGTACTTGAATGTTTTGTTTATTCCAGATTATAGAAAAGATTCAATCTTAATTTATAGACTTGTAGGTCCCTTTATTATCATTAATGAATGCATCCTCAGTTGTAGATAAATGAACTATTTAAGTCACTCTTTTCTGCATACTATTAGTTTGTAGAAATTTCGTTCCTGAAATTTTTTATTCCCTTTGAGAAAATCCTTTTACCAATTGTGAAATTTCATGTATCCTTCCCAAAGAACATATCAATGCATGGTGTGAGGGCTTTACAGACAATATTTCTTTCATTAACTTCCACTTCTTCATAGATGACTGATTCCCTATGAACTGCTCATGCTTTGTGGATTGTCTTCCCTTTGCAAGTTACCGAACCCTGTGAACCCGTTTTGTAAACTACTTCTTTGTTCCTAAATTCATTCCTCACAAACTCTTCTCCTTCACAGAATCCTCCCACTTCAACTGTTTTAGAATTCCCTAGATTCATCAAAGAGATAATATCTTCTATATTTAAATTTGGTCCACCTTATGATGTTATAAGGGAACTTTATATAGGAAAATAAATCTTGTAGTACATGTTAATCATAAATACCCAAAATTTCGATATGGGATAGTCTTCATTGTGAACTATTATTCAGTTTGCATAGTTCCTTAATCATTTGTGGAAAATGTTGTCTTTAGAAAATGGAAACCCTTTGTTTACCCTACAATTTTTCCCTCATTTTATAAAATGATGATCTCTTCATGGTAATTGAGCTTCTCATGAACTAATTTTACTACATATTTAATGTGTCACACTCTGTGGTCTGCATACTGCAGCTATGTGAAAACCCTTCCTTTTCTTACTTTTCTTTACTATCATGCGTACCTTCTTTGCGGTCTACAAACTGTGTTTCATGGTTCATGATCTATGATTCATGAACTTATTTGTAGAAAAAAATTCCTTTTAAAGAAAAAAACATCTGATTTTGAGGCCCAAAAATTTTGAAAAAACTAGGGAATTGAGGTACTATAAACCATCAACATCATTAACACAAACCATACATATTCTCTATTATTTATCTTTGTTAACAAACTTAATCACCCATAGACACTAGGATGAAACCTTGATGTTTTTTTCCCAATAGGTTTCCTAAAATATTAGCATGAATCAATAATCAAGCTTTCTAAAAATCAATAATACAATAATGGCCTTTCATTTATGATTATTGAGGTGTTTAAATTTTATCTCAGCATCACCATAATATATAACATAAAAACATTTAAAATATCCTCCACCCTCTTTTAAGTTCATCTTCTAAATAACTTTGATGCATCGTTCTTCTTTGTAATAACCTAACTATCATAGTAATTATTTATTGGGTATTTCATTATAAAATATTATTTTTTGTACTATATTTCGGTTTCCTTTCATCTAGTTATCTTTATATTTTTTTTCATCTTTTAGGATTTACATGTTTTGTTTGTCCACATATTTTTAATTTTCTATATCTGATGAGATCATTGAACATCTTCCATGAAATATAAATATATACTTATCATATTTTATTCATTTAACAGACTGAAATTTTAATCCTCTATTATAAATTTTAATTACCAAATTATACTTTAATCTCTCCATATGTATAATTTAAAAGATTTATATCTGGTAATCTTTTTCCGAAAACATCTATATGGATATCATTGTTTTATTTTATTTTTGTAAGATTTATCTAGAAAATCCCTTTTTATTACAATTTAATCCTTCGAATAAATTCATCTAGAAAAATGAGTTCTATATAATGTTCATGATCATAATTATATTGAATAATATTAAAGAATCGTCCAATTTACATTGTCTAAAATTCTAAATTATAGGTCCCTATGAACAATTTTAGAAAGATAATTTTTTACTTCATATATATGTTAGAAATAAGTATGTATTTATGTAATACACTATCCAAAAACTATATAGAGAAGGATTAATTTTTTCATGTGACTATTTTAATTACAAAAAAATACAACACCATAATAAAATTTCAATCATTTAATCTTGATTCAAATAAAACCTCAGAATATCGTTAGACTTAAAAATTCAAAACAATTTCATTAATGAATCGTAATATATTTCCACACCACCATTCTATACCTCTTATACCTATAGATTAAAAGGATAACTGTAGACTTCAATATGATTTATAGGCATTTTCTTTCTATAACAATTCATACATGTGATGGATAATTTTTTTTATACATATCCAAGGACAACTAGTATAAAAAATATCTTCTAACCATGTTTTTTTTAGTTTTAATAATATTTTCTATCTAATGTAAATAGATATGACAAAAGTATTATTTTTATCAGTAGTTGTATAAAATAAAAAAATAATCATTATTTCAATAATATTTTCAGTCTTTCAAAATTTGTTATTTGGATAACTGATCTCATAATTTAAATATAATATCATTTTTTTTATGACTAACATTAAATTTATTGATAGTCAAGCTTTATGAAATGATTATTTTCATAAATTATGTTTAAATTATAATTATAGAGAGATTAAAAATTTAATATTTTGATAACTGGCATTGAAATTCACATATAACAGTGGTTATAAAATTAACTAATTTTATTAGTTATATTTTATATTAGTTATTTTTATAATAGACATCGAATGTGTCATGTTTTTGTAAAAATATTTTCTAATAAACATTAATCTCCTAGAAAAAAATATAAAAGAACATGAAAATTTTAGAAACCAAATGAAAACATTAAAAAGAGCTATAATATTTTTCCATTTTTCCAGTCTTTTGGAATTGTACTTCGAATCAAAATTTCATTAATCAATTTTCATTTTCTATTGAAGAAAGAACTCATGTAGAATATGAAAAACAAGATGGTACGGAATTTTAAACCATAGCTAGTAAATCTAATTTGGAAGCATTGTCTTATCTACTAGATCTGAATAAGTCATATTCATTATAAAAAACCATAAAAAATTTATTTATAAGGAGAAAAGTCATTAAAAAACTAAACTTTGATAGAATAATTATAAATACCTTGTAAAATCATGGAAACAAGAAATAGTGGAATGATTAGATTTTCATGAAAGGAGGAGAATATCATAAATGTATAAAGAGTAATAACAAAATTGTGCAAATAGTACTAGAAAAGTGTACCCAAATTGTAATTAATTTTAGGTAGTAGGTCAAAAATTAAAATGGTATATTGTGAAAATATTGAAACATCACTAACATGTGATATGAAATATAACTTTTTACATTTTATATATATAAACTAATACGCTCCAACCCCAGTTACCTAGATTCGGTGCATTATTTTAATACATTGGCATGATTACAAGGAATCAAGTCCCGAAGGACCGATCGGTTTAGCAGTATTTGAAAATAGATTACATATATGAATGTTACATTACACTTTTAAACATACAATAAAATAAAAAAAAATTTATGAATGCAATTATTCAAAAAGCTTAACCCAACATAACAATCACAATACACTTCCTAGAATCATGGGTAAAAAACATAGAAAGGGGTCACCTCAGATGCTCAGTAAGGATAACAATATAGAAGAATCTTTCATAAATAAGAACAAACATTTAAGGAAATGTATAAGAATAAAACAAAATCTTTTTAAACTTAAACTTCCGCATAATATAGAAAAGATAAAATCAAACAATTCCATTTACTTATTCATTTGGATATTCTACCAGTCAAATAATCACATGCAATAACAATATCCACTTTCATATTGATGAAATGCATAATTCCAGACTTCATAACCATATAGTCAAGGTCTTGTACCAAGACTACAAATCAGATTTTTCCAAGGCCTTGTGACAAGACACTAGTTTGTCTCTTGAGACCTACCGATGCATTGAGGAGCTATAGCGAGCTCCAACCTTCACTTACTAAGTCCAATTCATTCCTCATATTAAAAGGTTTAAACATAACATAAACATTCATATTAAAATTATCATATGAAATGTCAACACATTATCCATATACCATGAATGGTATAAAAATAACACATCCATAGTCAAACATATCACAAAACATTCAACACAATATGGAAGATTTATTTCATAATAAATCAACCTCAATCAAGAATAATATCTCATAAAAGATGTTGGCATAGTTGATAATTATCAGTAAAAATTATTGAGAGAAATATCCATTTTCATTTAATCATTTAAAAGTCATATTAATGAAGTCAATTAAAAGATATTTTTGAATCAAAGTGTCCCATACCACTTTTAAACTTTTGAATGGAATTAACATTTTAAAACATTCATGTCAATATAAATAAATCTTTAAAACCAATTTTAAGTGTAACGCCCCGACCCTAGTTACCCAGAGTCGGTGCCTTATTACATAACATTGGCATGATCACAAGAAAGATCAAATCTCGAAAGACCGATTGGTTTAGTAGCCTTGGAAACACTAGATATATTCATAAGTTTTACATTACATCATAAAATGAAAAACTACTACAACAACATATTGTCTCCATAATCCACACTCATATCCCAACATAATATCCCTGCAGGTCATTCATAATTTACTTCTTCACTTCCTAGGAAAAATAAAACATAGAAAAGGGGTGAGCTCAAATGCCCCGTAAGGATAACAATATAGCGGAATTTTTCATAAATAAGAATAAACATTTAAGGCAATGTATAACTAAAACAAAAGCCTTTCAAACTTGAACTTTCAACATAGTATGGCATAAATAAAATGAAATAATTACATTTACTTATTCACATGGATATTCTACTAATTGAATAATCACATTCAAAATCAATAACCACTTTCATAATGATGGAATGCATAATGCCAGACAATCATAACCACATAGCCAAGGCCTCGTGCCAAGACTAAAAATAAGATTTTGTCAAGACCTTGTGCCAAGACACTAGTTTGTCTCATGAGACCTACCGATTCATAGAGGAGCTATAGCGGGATCCACCCATCACATATTAAGTCCAATGCATTCCCATATGAAAAGGTTTAAACATAACACAAACATTCATATTAAAACTAGCATACGAAATGTCAATAATTTCACCATAAACTATGAATGGTATAAAAATAGCACATCCACAGTCAAACGTATCACAAAACCTTCAATACATTATAGAAGTTTTGTATCATAATAAATCAACTTCAAATAAGGGTAAAATCCATCAAAGGATGTTGACATAGATGAAATCAAAACACTTTTTAGAGAAATATCTCTTTCTATTTTTGAAATCATTTAAGAGCCATATAAAATAAAACATTTTCCTAGAAATATTCTTATAAGCTTGTAAGGAAAGCTTTTAAGATTTTGTAATGGCGGAAAATAACCGCACCCGCCGTATAAGTTAAAAAAACATTCTTACCCTAATTCTGTCGAAAAGGGTAAAAAGGACCTTATTTTGAAAACGACGGAAAGATTCCTCTTATAAAAAGTAAAACAAGGGTATAAATGTCTTTAACCCGTATTCTTTTAAATAATATAAATGTTTTGAAATACATTTTGAAGAAACATGGATGTGGATGATAAAGAGGTCCCAGTAGATTATTACGTATAAACAACCTCGGATAATGAAGAGATTGTGAAATAACCCTTACCAATTTGGTAACTTATGAAAAATACAACCCATGAAATAGGTATCATACAATGAATATGTAAATACACATAAATTATAGTTTATTACACAAAGAATATAATTATGGGCTGTACATACACCACACAAAAGGTGATGGTGGCAATATGGCATGAATCGCACGGGAATAAGGAGTGAGATGAAAACCCCTTAACTTGTACTTTTTCTTGGTTGGGGTAGGTTAACCTCCTGTATAATGGTGAAATAATTGTTATTAAATTATACAAGAATCATATACATTAATATGATATCATATATGATCTTTTAATATTGATTTGATAATAATATCTTAGTATTATCGTTGTTTCGGGTGTTAACTTACTTGTTTTCGTTTATATGTTTTGTTACGTAAGACATGTTTGTAAAGGATAGGTTGTATATTATTCATATCCAGAATGATATCAAGTCCTTAAACATCATTTTTAAATCATCAAATGTTAATTATACTTTAATGGTTATGATGGAGAAGGAATCTCATCGCGTTCGTGGAGACGCTAGTCCGTACGTACGCACGAGCGACAATATCAATCTTTTGATATTAAAATAATATATAAATGGATGGTATATCATATATACAGAATCATTAACATGATATATTTATTATTTTCATGAGTTACACATCATTAGTATACCCATCCAAATAATACTATATTTAATAACAATTACACCACGACGTGGAGACGGTAAGTCGTACGTACGCACGTATGGTGACATGTTATTCAAAGTGTGGATAGAATACTGAATATGGTTGTACCATATTTATAATAACATCACAGTATTTAAATTATACTGGAGTTATTATTTCAGAATGGTAACAACAAAGGAAGAAGAAGTGGAAGAAGAAATGAACTTGGAAAAGGGTGGTGAAATCATTACCTGTTCTTCAGGTTCTTCCTTTTGATTTGATCAAAAGGGCTCTTTAGGTTGTCTTTCTGATCAAAATAAGGCCCCTAGGTTGTATTGAGGGAAGTTGGGAGAGTATTTGGGCAGAGTTTGGCCGAACCAGAAGGCTTTGAAGGTGTGAAGAAATGAGAAGGAGGTGTGACCTTTTATAAGAGGGGTGAGGGGCACCTTTGGAAAAGCTATAGATATTAGTTTATAATAAATTCATATTCGGTTTCCAATGTCTCCAAAGATTATTATTTAAATTTTAAGGTGGGGATAGGTCGACAACAACTCAAAAAATAGAATTTAGACAGGTTTGGGTACTTATATCAACCTTATCTTTAAGTATTAACTCTAAATTAATTAGTTTCACTTTTACAATGTCTCTTTGTATTTTTATATAATATGGTTAATAAACCTAATATATACATCCAAGCGACCCTAAAGTGGTCCATTAATGATTAACCTATAATTATATAAGTCTCTTGGCCGAACCTTGGATTTTTAGGAATTTAATATCAATTTATAATATAATATTTGTTTTAAGAACTCTTTTATGTCAATTTTGACACTATTCAATAGTTGATTTTTTTTGAAACTCATAAAAGATTTATTACTTCAAAAAAGACAATTAAATAAATTCTAATATATCATATTATCCCATTAAATTATTTTAATTCATTAAAAGTTTCATATTATATTTATTTAGGTATTTATAATATCAATTATTTTAATTTTTCATTATTATAGTAATTACTACATCATCATTGTGTCATAAATAAATTAAATTATTTAATGTATAAAAAATATAAATAAAATTTCATTATGTAGGAAATCGTTTTAGCTTTCTAATTAATATTTATAATCCAAAATCCAACATATATAACCCTATGTAAACATTGTTTTTCTAAAAGATATATGTTTGTGTAATTTTTGTATTCATTTTAACTTAATTAAAAAAAAGTGTCCCTATCACCTACAAGTGGCACCATGGGGTCCCCAAATCGACCCAAAGATGCCTATGGTCGAACATGTATCACCCAATAAGGCTAGGACACGTTTTAGAGTAATTTAGTATTATTATAATATTATTTTTTAACCCTTATTTACCAGATTTACCCTTAACCATGGTAAATAAAATATTTACAACAGTAATTATTCAAAATGTCTAAAAATAAAAGTTACCTATTTACACAATTTTTAAATCCTGATTCAAAATATGGAATCCATTTTTCTCAATTCAAAACACAGAAGTGGCAAAAATTAATTTAAAATTAATTCCCGCTGCCAAAACAAAAAGCGTGTTTTTAAGAGATAATAACTATCAAAAGATTGACACTTGTTTATGTTCAGTTTAATTGTAAAATTATGTCCAATGACCAACATTATATTAAATGGTAAAAATATATTCTAAATATACTTTAAAACCACTCAAATTCATAATTTATCACTATTAATTATTTTGATTAAAAAATTTGTTTTTAATTAAAATTTAGTAATTTTCATTATTCATCAAAATATGAAAGTTATCCGAAAAGTACCAAAATTTCACCTTAGGCTAAATTTGATATTCCAAATCCAAAAATGAAGTCCATTTTAAAATATAAAATATATATAATTTCAAAAAGTAGGTATTACTATTCATAACGGCTAGTATGATTGGTTATGGTGTGTTAGAACTCGGTGTTGCGTACAACACACGCTATCACATTATTCAAAGAGAAGCATACCATAGAAGCTTGGGGTGTTATATTCTCCCCTCCTTCAAATAATTTCATCCTCAAAATTTCTAGAATACTTATCACATGAAAAGACTCGGGTGGTTCTTCATCATAAGTTCCTTTGGTTCCCACGTTGCCTCTTCCATCTTATGGTTTCTCCACAAAACTTTTACCAGACGCGCCGTCCGGTTTCTCAGTACTTGTTCTCTCGTATCAAGAATCCTGATGGGCTCTTCACAATAGGAAAGATCGGGTTCTAGTTCTAATTCCTCATAGGTGAGTACATGCATTGGGTCAGGCATGTATTTCCTCAACAGAGATACGTGGAACACATCGTGAACTTTGGAGAGACTTGGAGGCATTGCCAATCGGTAAGCCACAGCCCCAATTCGTTCTAGAATTTCGAAAGGTCCGATGTACCTCGGACTCAATTTACCTTTCTTACCAAAACATATGACTCCCTTCCATGGAGATACCTTCAGGAAAACATGATCACCGAATTGAAATTCAAAATCCTTCTTTCGATTATCGGCATAGCTCTTCTACCTACTTTGAGCTGCTTTGATGTGATTTTGGATTACCTTCACCTTTTCCACCATTTCCTCCACCAGTTCTGGGCCTACAAGTTTTCTTTCACCAACGTCATCCCAACAGGTTGGTGTACGACATCTCTTTCCATATAACGCTTCATATGGTGCCATCTGAATACTCGAATGGAAGCTATTGTTATAGGAAAATTATACCAGTGGTAAATATTGATCCCACATACCCTGAATGTCAAGTGAGAAAGATCTCAACATGTCTTCTAAGGTAAGAATAGTCCGTTCTGATTGTCCGTCTGTCTGGGGGTGGTAAGCAGTGCTCAAATGAAGTTCAGTATCCAGGGATTTCTGAATACTTTTCCAAAATCTTGAAGTAAAACAGGGATCACAATTAAAAACAATCGATAGGGGTACTCCATGAAGTCTCACAACTTCAATAATATATAGTCTTGCTAGACGTTCCAGGGGTAGATCTTCTCTTATAGCAAGAAAATGTGCTGACTTGGTAAGACGATCAACAATAACCCATATTGCATCGTTCCTTCTAGAAGTCTTTGGTATCCCCATGACAAAGTCCATCGTAATATTGTCCCACTTCCACTCCGGTATGGGAAGAGGTTGCATGACTCCTCCAGGCTGTTGCCTTCCAGCTTTCACTTGTTGACAAACCATACATCGTGACACAAAATCAGCAATCTCCCTCTTCATGTTGTCCCACCAAAAATGTTCCTTCAAATCTCTATACATTTTGGTGCTCCCAGGGTGTATAGAGAAATTGGAACTATGAGAATCATCCAACAATTCCCTTTTTATATCAGGTATATAGGGAACACAAAGTCTCTTCCCGAATCTCAAAATTACATCTTCATGCACAAAGTCTCTCAATCTCCCATCATTCACAGCTTTAATCTTCTTTTGGAATTATTCATCATCGGTCGGAGAACTCTTAATCCTTTCTAGTAAAGATGGTTTGGCAACCATTTGAAAGAGCATTGATGTTTCACCTTCCCTGGTTATTACCATGTCCATCTTCACTAGATCCATGAAAATTGGATCCCTTTCAATTCTCATATTGTTCAAAACTCCATGGTCTTTTCTACTCAAAGAATCTGCCACCTTGTTTGCTTTCCCCAGGTGGTAGTGTATCGTGCAATCATAATCCTTGAGTAATTCAAGTCATCTCCTTTGCCTCATGTTGAGTTCTTTTTGTGAGAAAATATACTTCAAACTCTTGTGATCAGTATAAATCTCACATTTTTCACCATAGAGGTAGTGCCTCCATATCTTCAAAACAAATATCACATCTTCTAACTCAAGATCATGAGTAGGATAGTTTTTTTCATGAATTCTCAACTGTCGTGATGCATAGGCAATAACTCTATCATTCTGCATAATGACACAACCAAGTCCTTTCTTTGATGCATCACTATAAATAACGAACCCATCATTCCCCAATGGTAGAGTCAATATAGGAGCATTGACTAATCTTCTCTTCAGTTCTTCGAAACATTCTTCACACTCTTTTGTCCAAACAAATTTAACCCCTTTACGTGTGAGCTTCGTTAATGGGTTATCCAATCGGGAAAAATTCTCGACATAACGTCGATAATAACCTGCCAAACCAATAAAACTACGTACCTCAGTTATACTCGTAGGTGCTGGACAATCTTGGATTGCCTTGGTCTTAAAGGATCAACAGAGATTCCATCTTTAGAGACAATATGGCCAAGAAAAGAAATATCATGAAGCCAGAATTCACACTTGCTAAACTTCCCATATAATTCATGCCTCCTCAGAGTCTTCAAGATAATGCGCATGTGATTTTCATGATCTTTGTAGGTTTTGGAGTATACCAAGATATCATCAATAAATACCACCACAAATTCATCGAGATACTCCTCGAAAACTCTATTCATCAGATCCATGAATACAGAGGGTTCATTACTCAATCCAAATGGCATTACAGTAAACTCGTAATACCCGTACCTGGTTCGAAATGCTGTCTTCGGAATGTCTTCCTTCTTCACACACAACTGATGGTATCCAAATCGAAGGTCAATCTTTCAAAAGTATTGAGCTCCATGCAGTTGGTCAAATAAATCATCAATACGAGGTAGGGGATACTTGTTCTTTATCGTTTTATCATTGATCTCCCTGTCGTCGATAAATAACCTCATAGATCCATCTTTCTTTTTAACAAAAAGAATAGGGGCTCCCCATGGAGAAACACTTGGGAGAATAAATCCCTTATTACTCAATTCCTCTAGTTGTTTATTTAGTTCAAATAATTCTATAGTGGCCATTCTATTAGGGGTCTTCAATATAGGCCTTGATCCAGGAATCAAATCAATGGAAAACTCAACTTCTCATTCTGAAGGATGTCCAGGTAAATCTTCCGGAAATACATCTACAAATTCTTTCACAACAGGTACATCCTCTATTTGAACATTCCTTTCCTCACTGACAGTTATTTCATTCTCTTCCTCCCCAATAATTGAATTAAGTTGAGCTACTGGGGGTGGATCTAAATAAGAATTAGGTGGTGACGATTCTGCTCTAAAGATAAGTTGTTCCTTATCATTATCATCAAGAATCGTAACCTCTTTCTTCTTACAATAAATCTTTGCATCATAGTCCGAAATCCAATCCATACCGAGGATTATATCAAACTCAATCATAGGTATGACGATGAGATCAACAGATAAAGAACATTTATGTGCTCTAATGGGGACTGATTCACAAAACATTGTTGCAATGATACTTCCCTTAGGAGTTTTAACTGACAACTCCCTTATTAAATCAAATTATAAATAAATAATTTTCTTAGAAAACTGGGAAGATATGAAACAATGCGATGATCCAGAATCAAATAATGCATTTGCTAAACTTGAGGAAACCATTAAATTACCTGCCACCACGTCTTTCGGAGCTTCTACCTTAGCAGTAATGATAGCATAAGCCTAGCCTTGATCCCTTGGCCTTTTTTGAGGTAAGTTCTCCTGATGCTTATGACATTCATTTTCATAATTACCCATCTCCCTACAATTGTAGCACTGAACGTTGGTAGCTTCCTTCTTCCCCTTGCAATCACGAGCATGGTGGCCTTTTTCACCACACTTGTAACAGACACCCATTCCCTTCAAGAAAGTACCAGGATGTTTCTTCCCACATTTACCACAAGATGGATATTCAACCTTTCCCTTCTTCCCATTATTTCCATTCCCATATTGATCAGCAGGTCTCTTCTTCTCTTACATTGCTTTAAAGTCATAAGACTTAGAGAATTCCTTTTCAGTCTTGATAGCACATGAGACAATGTCTTCGTACGACGAAAAGGATTATGAGACTAATGCTCGACGAAGAAATGGTTTTAACCCATCAAAGAAACGATCAATATTACTTCTTGGGTTACGTATATAATCTCCAGCATACCTTGCTAACCTTGTAAAGTTAGCCTCATACTTTGTGACATTATCATCCTCCTTTTGTCTCAGACTCAGAAATTGCCTTTCCATATCTGCTCGATGGTTGCGAGGAAAGTATTTTTCTAAAAACAGATCTTTAAACTCCCTCCATTCCATATTTGATACTTCATCATCTTCCTTCATGTTTTGAATCAATGACCACCATTGATCAGTATCTCTAGTGAGGCGGTAAACTTCCATGATAACTTTTTCCCTTTCACTACTCCCCAAAGCCTGAAATATTTTCTCTAGGGAATTTATCCATTGCTCAGCTACTAAGGGATTTGTACTCCCATTGAACATTGGTGGTTGTTGCCTCGTTAATCGATCTAACATTGATCCTCCACACTGTGGATCAGGGTGCTCAATACGGGTAAGGTTATTATTTATAACCTGAGTAAGTTGTCCCAGTATGGTGATTAGCTGATCGGCACCAGTTACATCACCATCCCCACTATAATTATATTGAGCAGGAGGGCAATCCCTACATGGAGTGGGTGCATTGATACGGTTTCCATTTCTTCCACTAGGCGCCATTTCTAAATAATTTCATAAACTAGATCAGTTTATGAATCAAAATACATAATCCCATACTTATAAAACACTTAACATAAATTGAACTATTTATGGATATAATCCATAATAATAATAAAAATTTCTTTGAGGAAGTATATACTCATAAACCCTTCATAATGATTTGTAAATAAAATGAGAGTTATCCTAAGCATATCCCCCGGGAGTGTCATAACCAAGAGTGCAGCAAGGCCCGTTGTCGTGCACCAGTTCTCGTTCGAGTCTAGCTCAAAGCGGTGTTTTCAGGTTTTACCCCTAGGTACATCTGTGCCAGAGCCGCCTCTACCTGCTCGCATCCAGACAGGGTTGTATTGCTCGGAAAACTCACAAAATTTCTACAATACCAAAATTCTAGGAAGTTCTTCTATACTAATCCTCAAAGTTCATCTTAGGTCTACGTGCTCTAATCAGAGTTTATCTAAATCTAGTTTCCAAGGTTTGTACTAAACTTCCTATGATACCAACTGTAACGCCCCGACCCTAGTTACCCAGAGTCAGTGCATTATTACATAACATTGGCATGATCACAAGAAAGATCAAATCTGAAAAGACCAATTAGTTTAGTAGCCTTGGAAACACTTGATATATTCATAAGTTATTACATAATAAAATGAAAAACTACTACAACTACATATTGTCTACATAATCCACACTCATATCCCCACATAATATCCCTGCAGGTCATTCATAATTTACTTCTTCACTTCCTGGAAAAATAAAACATAAAAAAAGGGGTGAGCTCAAATGCCCAGTAAGGATAACAATATAGAGGAAAATTTCATGAATAAGAATAAACATTTAAGGCAATGTATAACTAAAACAAAAGCCTTTCAAAGTTGAACTTTGAACATAGTATGGCATAAATAAAATGAAATAATGTCATTTACTTATTCACATGGATATTCTACTAATCGAATAATCACATGCAAAATCAATAACCACTTTCATAATGATGGAATGCATAATGCCAGACTATCATAACCACATAGCCAAGGCCTCGTGCCAAGACTACAAATAAGATTTTTTCAAGGCCTTGTGCTAAGACACTAGTTTGTCTCATGAGACCAACCGATGCATCGAGGAGCTATAGCGGGCTCCATCCGTCACATATTAAGTCCAATGCAATCCCATATGAAAAGGTTTAAACATAACACAAACATTCATATTAAAACTAGCATACGAAATTTCAAAAATTTCACCATAAACTATGAATGGTATAAAAATATCACATCCACAGTCAAACATATCACAAAACCTTCAATACATTATAGAATTTTTGTATCATAATAAATCAACTTCAAATAAGCGTAAAATCCATCAAAGGATGTTGACATAGATGAAATCAAAACACTTTTTAGAGAAATATCTCTTTCTATTTTTGAAATCATTTAAGAGACATATGAAATAAAACATTTTCTTGAAAATATTCTTATAAGCTTATAAGGAAAGCTTTGAAGATTTTGTAACGGCGGAAAATAACCGCACCCTCCGTATAAGTTAAAAAAACATTCATACCTTAATTCTGTCGAAAAGGGTAAAAAGGACCTTGTTTTGAAAATGACGGAAAGATTCCTCTTATAAAAATTCAAACAAGGGTATAAATGACATTAACCCATATTCTTGTAAATAATAAAAATGTTTTGAAATACATTTTTAAGAAACATGGATGTGGATGATAAAGAGATCCCAGTAGATTATTATGTATAAACAACCTCGGATAATGAAGAGATTGTGAAATAACCCTTACCAATTTGGTAACTTATTAAACATAAAACCCATGAAAGAGGTATCATACAATGAATATGTAAATACACATAAATTAGAGTGTATTACACAAAGAATATAATTATGGGCAGTACATACACCACACAAAAGGTGATGGTGGCAATATGGCATGAATCTCACGGGAATAAGGAGTGAGATGAAAACCCCTTGCCTTGTACTTTTCCTTGGTTGGGGTAGGTTAAACTCCTGTATAATGGTTAAATAATTGTTATTAAATTATATAATAATCATATACATTAATATGATATCATATATGATCTTTTAATATTGATTTGATAATAATATCTTAGTATTATCGTTGTTTCGGGTGTTAACTTACTTGTTTTCTTTTATATGTTTTGTTACGTAAGAAATGTTTGTAAAGTATAGGTTGTATATTATTCATATCCAGAATGATATCAAGTCCTTAAACATCATTTTTAAATCATCAAATGATAATTATACTTTAATGGTTACGGTGGAAAATGAATCTCATCGAGTTCATGGAGACGGTAGTCCGTACGTACGCACGAGTGACATTATCATTCTTTTGATATTAAAATAATATATAAATGGATGGTATATCATATATACAGAATCATTAACATGTTATATTTATTATTTACATAAGTTACACATCATTATTATACCCATCCAAATAATATTATATTGAATAACAATTACACCACGACGTGGAGACGGTAAGTCGTACGTACGCACGTATGGTGACATGTTATTCAAAGGGTGGATAGAATACTGAATATGGTTGTACCATATTTATAATAACATAAAAGTATATAAATTATACTGGATTTATTATTTTAGAATGGTAACAACAAATGAAGAAGAAGTGGAAGATGAAATGAACTTGGAAAAGGGTGGTGAAATCATTACCTCTTCTTCGGGTTATTCCTTTTGATTTGATCAAAAGGGCTCCTTAGGTTGGCTTTCTGATCAAAATAACGCCCACAGGTTGTATTGAGGGAAGTTGGGAGAGTATTTGGGCAGAGTTTGGCCGAACCAGAAGTCTTTGAAGGTGTGAATAAATGAGAAGGAGGTGTGACCCTTTATAAGATGGGTGAGGGGAACCTTTGGAAAAGCTAGAGATATTAGTTTATAATAAATTCATATTCGGTTTCCAATGGCTCCAAAGATGATTATTTAAATTTTAAGGTCGGTATAGGTCGAAAAAAACTGAACCAATAGAATTTAGACCGGTTTGGGTACTTATATCAACCTTATCATTAAGTATTAACTATAAATTAATTAGTTTCACTTTTACAATGTCTCTTTGTATTTTTATATAATATGGTTAATAAACTTACTATATACCTCCAAGCGACCCCCAAGTGGTCCATTAATGATGAACCTATCATTATATTAGTCTCTTGGCCGAACCTTAGATTTTTAGGAATTTAATATCAATTTATAATATAATATTTGTTTTAAGAACTCTTTTATGTCAATTTTGACACTATTCAATAGTTGATTTTTTTTGAAACTCATAACAGATTGATTAATTAAAAAAAATCAATTAAATCAATCCTAATATATCATATTATCCTATAAAATTAGTTTAATTCATTAAAAGTTTCATATTATATTTATTTAGGTATTTATAATATCAATTATTTTAATTTTTCACTATTATAGTAATTACTACATCATCATTGTGTCATAAATAAATTAAATTATTTAATGTCTAAAAATAATAAATAAAATATCATTATGTAGGAAATATTTTTATCTTTCTAATTGATATTTATAATCTAAAATCCAACATATATAACCCTATATAAAAAATTTGTTTCTAAAAGTTTTATGCTTGTGTCATTTTTGTATTCATTTTAACTTAATAAAAAAAAGTGTCCCGATCACCTACAAGTGGCACCATGGGGTCCCAAAATCGACCCAAAGATTCCTATGGTCGAACATGTATCAACCAATAAGGATAGGACACGTTTTAGGGTAATTTAGTATTATTATAATATTATTTGTTAACCCTTATTTGCCAGATTTACCCTTAACCATGGTAAATAAAATATTTACCACAGTAATTATTCAAAATGTCTAAAAATAAAAGTTACCTATTTACACAATTTGGACATCCTGATTCTAAATATGGAATCCATTTTTCTCAATTCAAAACACAGAAGTGGCAGAAATTAATTTAAAATTAATTCCCGCTGCCAAAACAAAAAGCGTGTTTTTAAGAGATAGCAACTATCAAAAGATGGACACTTGTTTATTTTGGGTTTAATTGTAAAATTATGTCCAATGACCAACATTATATTAAATGGTAAAAATATATTATAAATATACTTTAAAACCACTCAAATTCATAATTTATCACTATTAATTATTTTGATTAAAAAAGTTGTTTTTAATTAAAATTTAGTAATTTTCACTATTCATCAAAATATGAAAGTTATCCGAAAAGTACCAAAATTTTACATTAGGCTAAATTCGATATTCCAAATCCAAAAATGAAGTCCATTTTAAAATATAAAATATATATGATTTAAAAAGGTAGGTATTATTATTCATAACGGCTAGTTTGATTTGTTATGGTGTGTTAGAACTCGGTGTTGCGTACAACACACGCTATCACATTATTCAAAGAGAAGCGTACCATAGAAGCTTGGGGTGTTACATTAAGACATAGACATTAATGAGAAAGGTTTTAAAGAATAAATCCTTAAAACATTTAAAATGATGTTTCACTAAAACTTACTTTAAAAAGAATCCATTTGAAAACACTTTTATGAAACATGTACATGGATATTAAATGTGTCCTAGTAGATAATTATGTAAAAACAACCTTGGATAATAAAGAGATTGTGAAATTAACCCTTACCTTGTACGTTCATTTAGTTGAGGGTACGTTTAACCTCCTGTATAAAAACAATAGTATGTTATTAAATTATACCAAAACCATATTAATAATTATGATATCATAACTAATTCATTTATGACTTTATACTAAACATTTAATAATAATTTCCATGTTAAATTAATATTTCAATTAATAATCGCTTTCTTTATCTTACGTGTTTTAACTTGTTACACTTGATTGTATCACTTAGATCATTATTTATATACTTCCAAAATATAAAAAATGATTTATATATAATATAATTTTAGAATATGAATATGTATAATAGCTATATATATGAAATGGAAAACACTATTTATGGAGACAGTAGGTCGTACGTATGCATAAACGTTGTTTCCATTTTCATATCGTATTGAACAAGACTAAGTATATAAGATATATGTAAGTACATAAATATATATATATATATATATATCTTCAGTAGAATTATTATTTCATATATTACATACTTATTAATGATATATATTTTTATAATCATCGTTGAATGGTGAATGTGGAAATGAATCTCATCGCATCTTGGAGACAATAATCCGTACGTACGCACGAGCGATAATACCAATATAGTGATGGTTAAATAATATGTAATTGTATGTTATATCATATATACAGAATCATTAACATGTTATATTTATTATTTATATCAGTTATACTCATTATTATACCCATCAAAATAATGAAGTGTTTGAATAAAAAACTACACCACGACGTGGAGATTGTAATCTGTACGTAGGCACGTGTGGTGACTTTGTCATTTATAGGATGGATAGAGTAATGAATATTTTTTTACTATTTTAATAATAAAATAATATTATATAGAATATACTAGAGTTATTATTTTATAATGGAAATAATAAATAAAGAGTAAGTTGAAGAAGAAAAGAACTTGAAAGAGGTGATGAAATATTTACCACTTCTTCAGGTTCTTCCATTTATTTGATCAAAAGGGCTCCCAAGGATGGCCTTATAACCAAAGGTAGGACTCTAGGATGAAGGGAGGAAAGTTGGGAGGATATTTGGGCAGGGGTTGGCAAAGCCAAAAGGCTTTCGATGTGTGAAATTAGGAGAAGGGTAAGTGACCTTTTATAAGAGAGGTGAGGTTCACTTTAAGAAAAAGCTTGAAATATTATTTTATAATAAAATACTTTTTGGATTATAATGGATAAAAAATGAATTTTTTAAAGGATAAGGTGTGGATGGGTCGAAAACCTCTAAAACAATAGTTTTTTGATAGGTTTAGGTCATCATGTTAACCTTATCTTTTATATTTAACTGTTAGTGAAATAGTTTGACATTTACCATGTCTCTTTGTATTTTTATATTATATGATCAATAAACCTACGATAAACTTCCAACCATACCCCAATTGGTTCATTAATGACATATATAATATTATTATGGAACTTTTTTGAAAAATTATATTTCTATGAATATTATATCAACCAATAATAAAGTATTTGATTTAAAACTCAATTATGTCAACTTCGACATTATTTAATAAATGATTTTGGTTAAAGTCAAGAAAAAAACATTATTTCATAGAAATAAATTAATATCTTCAATCATGAAAAGTCATATTAACCTAGAAAATTAGTGGAATTCCTCAAAAGTCTCAAATTACATTTATTTAGATATTTATAATATCAATTATTTTAATATTTCATTATTAAGGTTATTATTGCGTAATCATTATGTCATAAATAAATTATATTATTTAATGTCTAAAAATTATAAATAAAATACCATTATGTAGGAAATCGTTTTAAATTTCTAATGAATATTTATAGTCGAATTTATATTTTATTTAACTCTATATTAAAAATGGGTTACTTATTAAACACTTAATTTAACTATTATAAATCTTCTTTAAATAAAATAATAATAAATGTACTAATCTAATCCAAGTGGACCAAATAGGATCAAATTATATTAAAAAGTTTTTTTCATCAAATTATACAAATCCAATTGAATTAGGACATGTGTAAGGGTAATTATGATATCATTTTTGTCACGAACCGAATCTGGTTGCCGCCAAAACCAGCACCCGACCGGACCCGTGGCAAGTCCCGAAGGGCGTTCTCGATCCCCACGGGCTGGAAAAAGTGCCCGGGTATCAAAAACTGAATATTGGGAAAGATTTACCCGAGTTTTTATACCAAAAACAACAAATGAATCCAAGAAATAAAATCTGGATTTTTCAAACCAAAACATCTTTTAATAAAATTCAGAACGGAATTAGAAAATTTTAAACAATGTTTGAAGACCATTAAAAATGTACAAACCCAATAAATGACAGACCAAGAACCTCCACATGGAAAGAGGCACCGCCCTCAAGCCATCTCCATGACACTACATCACGATGGACCGCTAAAACCCCGAACCAAAGGCATAAAACCCATACACAAACCTGTGAGATAAAATAAGAAAGTCTACTTACACCCAAAGGTGTAAGTAGAGTGTGATCAAAAGCCCAGTAAGAAACCACCACTAATAGATTCTATGTGATAATCATTTCATGAAAAAAATCATTGCATGTTTTGTAAATAAGAAATGCTTGTTACAATTTTCTAAAGGATGCAATAATAAATGAAAACAGTTTTCATGTGGAAAATTTTAGCGGATTAACACTTTTAAAATAAACACCAGTGCTACCGAATTTTCCATCCAAATGTATCGTATGCCTACGGAATGTATAAAGTAACTAATGAGCACAAGCAATAGGAAATAACCCCTAGGCACTAGCTAGCTGTCTGTCCCAGGTACCTCGTATCTTGGTGAGAGTAACCATCACAAATATCCATTCCCCTGCACGATCCACTAGTAGGGAACATACCCATAACCTAGTCATCCCAAATCATCATCATAGTTTAGTTAGAGTTGTATGTTCCAATCTTGCTAAGTGAAACTGAGGCCAAACCCCACGGATTCACTAGCATACTAGTACACGTCCACCCACCTAGATACCTAGGTTTTCCCCTTGTGCTCAAACAAGTTCAACAAGTCAAGAAATATACATTGAACTTGAAAATATCATTTCCACATAAAACATTCACCCAAAATCCCATATGTATACCAAACAAGTAAAAAAAGTCCATTTTTCATTCAAAATGATTTTGAAATCCGACTCACACCAAAATAACCCACAAAACATTTCACATTTCATCAACACTTCCACAAATCCATTATAAAATTTTATAAAACTGTTACAGGATATACAACTCACATAACAGCCCACACACATGTCACATAATACCCTTCTCACCTTCAAAATTCATTTTATCAATAAACTAACATGAAACATCCCACACCCGTGTTTCGCACACAAAACACAATTTAGTAAAACATTTCAGCAATTTATAAAACATTCAAATAATTGTTTGACATCTCAAATCACCACTTTACCATTCAAAAACCCACATTTGGTTAACACACTCACCCAAACAGTACATTTACACCCTTTTCCAACTTTGTTTAACCAAATAAAACATTTGCAATTTTCATAAAACAAACCAAAGAGGTATAACCATTTTTTCCACACTAAACCCATTTCAAAACCCACATTCAAGACCAAAATCAAACCAATACCAATCCAAAACAGATTTTTCAGCCCTAAAACAATTATTAAACCACTCCCAACTGTTATAAAAATACATCGAATAACACCACAAAGATACACATGAAAAACACATGTTTTCAAAAATCACCTTCAATAACTACAACATGGTTTTACACCTTAAACTCATTCAAAAACCACCTTTCAAGGCCCACATGACAATAAGTAATTAACAAACCAGAATTGGAATCCCCTCTCAAGACTAATAAATCACTTTCATATGATATAAACTAAACCCAAACATTACCCCAAGAGCCGCACATGAAAAGTACCCCATTTCAAGCTAAAATGCAACTAAAAATTAAATGTTTAACCAAGTCCATCAAAAAACAGTTTTTACAACAACACAAAACAGATTATGAACATGATAAATTAATAAACCAAGCATGATAACTCATCATAAAATGTCTACACATGGAATCACCTACCTTTTGAGTTGAAACCCACAAAACATGGTGTGAAACCTTAAGCGCACCACCGCCGCACCACAAGGAATATAAATCCAGACCAAGACCACCAAAAACTGACCCAAAAAATACCAAATCAGACCTTAGGATATATCCCTAACTTCTGGACATGATGAACTTCAAGAAGGAGGAAATAAAACTAAAAGAGGATGGAAGGAACCAAGAAGGAATTCCCTTACTTGAAATATCTTAAAGAAATTGGCCCCAATCAACCAATATTTTAATCTTTAAGTACCCTAAAATGTAATGCATGATTAAAGGATTTATATTAGGTCATGTGGGGAACGAATTTGGGGAATAAGATAGAATATTGATGGAGTTATGAAATAATCATTTTACCTCATCAAATCTGGTCTATTTGAGAAAGATTCTGAAATATCTCCCTAATCAGAGGGGTATATAAGCTCCAAAGGGGAAAACGCGCTAATGGGGGTGATCCTGATGTGTTTGGCTTCGGGTGGGAGGGCGAATCACCAAAAAAAGTAAAAAATGAATGAGATATTGATATTTTAAAAATAAATATTTAAAGCAGGAAATGGGCCTACAGGTAGGCCCATTACCTTATCAAAAACCCAAATAAATCATGATTTTGGACTTCTATGTGGTCCAAAGGAATATAATTATTTTAATATATCAGGGTATTCTAATTGGGAAGTGGAATGGGTATAAAATAGTAAAAATGTAAGGAGTTATAGAAGAATCAATATTTGTTTTTAAATCTGGAATTGGGCTCACGGTTTGGCCCAAATTTTCAAAACCCACCATTTCACCAAAATGAGGGGTAAACCCCGAAAACAAAATCAGGAATGGAAATTAAATGAAAAATTAATAAAAAAATCATGGGTGTGACAATTTTCCCCACCATAAAACTTTTCGCCCCCAGAAAGCCATATCAAGGAAAAAGCAAAACCAAACCCAACCGAAAGGCAGAAATGGACTCCTTTGCTAAACATCGCCCCCAAAGGCCAAAACACCTCTAGTGATCAATTAAGGAAGGAATACTTCACAAAAAAAACATAAACCTCTTTACTGAAATGATCAAGCACATTCAGATTTATCCTAAAATAAAACTCCTCAAAAACTATCTAAACAAGGCTCAATAAATTTACCCAAACAAACAAGAACATCAAACAAGGTTACACTTACCTTATTATAACTAAACCATTGGGCACTCTCCAATCCCAAAATTTACCCAAGGAAGATGTAGGTGGTTATATAGCTCTGAAATAGACTACCCACTCCTAGCCAAAACCAAGTACAAAAGTGAGTTACTGGTACAAGGATACATAAATGGGCTCCCCAACCATAAGAGAAAACTTATTTTTTTTCTGAGACAGAATCTAGACACTAACATGGGAGCCCCGAACAAACTCCCCGGTACAAGGGGTAGAATTCCATTAGTAATTTTCAAACTAATATACATGAGACTCATAGTGGGTCTCCCCACCATAATAACCAACCATCTTAACTGACCAATATAGGCCGACACAGAAAAACCTCAAAACTTAAAGAGTTGGGACGGCCGCACGATTAGCCCACACAGTTTGGGAAATTGTGCACTAACCATGTGGGTCCTTATACCTACATGGTTTTCTCGGAAATGGATACTACAAAATGTTCACTCAAAAAGCCTAGACAAATCTAAAACCTTTCCCCCGAACCCAAAGGAAACCAAAGTGGGAAATAAAGTCATTGGGAGATAGCATGGGGATGAGGCCCTCCACCTCTTTCCACCGAATTGGAACAACAAAAGCAAGATGACAACAACAAATGTTTAAACTATTCCCAAATCTCATTCTGAGAATAGTTCTTTGTACAAGTTTATGGATGACACTGGGATTTCCCCTGACTATGTACAAGGTTCTCTCTGGGACCTATGGATGGAGTTGAAATGGTTGAAGCATCTTCGGCCTCAAAGATAAGATTTGGAAACCCCTGAATATAATTTCTTCTTCCGATGCTACAAACAACTACACGCAATCCCATATGGGTTCAACAAGACATATCACACTCCAGAACTCACTTTACCCTAACTTGGAATTTCACTAAAATAAGGGTTTAGAGGATGCACTCACATCACACCTTGTTTCTTTGGGTGAGAAACAACAGAAATAAAGGAAACATATAGAAAATTTCCTCTAAAAAAGGATGTTGAGATCTCCCGAAAGGAGAAACACTTCTGAAAAAATAGACTCACAAAATATTGTACAAGTTCACCTTTACAATCAAACGAGCACGCGACATCACAACGTGTCACTGAACATGACCAAAGCGGCTGATAGAAATAATACAAGGAGGGGGCCTTATACAACATCCCTAAACATCACAGCATTCCAGAAAGTGGCTATACCAGCCTCTCGTGGCTAGATTTTCCACACGGGTGATTTAACATAAACCCCTTTATCGAATAGATTATGAAGGACTCAGAGGCCCTCTTAGACGCTATCCATTCTGACAACCCCAGACAACTTCCACCTTCGATGAATCAGGTAGCTTAAGAATCTATGGTCTCTTTCAACTATCCACAAGCACTCTTCCGCCGTAAGAGGATCTGAAAAAAAAACCATGAATGTAAATAGTGTAGACTCATTCTAGAAATCTCAAGAAATGATTCCTTATATTGATCAACTGGAGTATTCTCCAACGGTGAAACAATCCAGGTTTCACTTCAGTTGTGCACTAACCCTTAATGGGGGTGTACCCTATCAAACAGGAGAACCCAAGGACCCAACCAAGATGGTCCATTGGTAAAAAATCCCACAAAACAGATCCAAACACATTAATGGAATCACCGTAATGGTGTCCGGAAACATATCTCATAGGAGACTACTAACCGGTCCTTCTACCCAGCTTACCGAACGAACACAAACCCAAAACACAGTTCGAACATGAGGGGTTCTTGGACACAAAACATCCCACAACATCTACATTTTCAAAAAAAAAACACAACATAAACCATTTCAAAAAATTCATCAAGACATAATGTTTTTCTTTAAAAAAACATTTCTTTGAAAACCAACGGTTCAGCGGTTAGCGTATCCACCAATGGTACCCCATGGGCCTCACACATGCATTTTTTTGTGCCACACCGGGCACCCTCCTCATATTCATCCTGACAGTCATCTAGTCATGCCATCAACCATCCATAATACTATATAACCCCCTGCATGTGGTCTCTCATTGATATACCAAAGGATAAAACTAAAATTCTTTAAATTTTTCAAAAACAAAACGGTCAACCAACCCATCCTTTTTCTCAAAACTCCTAACAATGAGATCAAAATCCCAATTCACATCTTACAAAACATTTCATAAGGATATAACCATTTAGAAAAGAAATCACTTTCAAGTTACTCACATCAATTTGAAAAAATCTCATCCCATTAAAACACCCTTTAATTGTTTAGAAAACTATATTGGAAACACTTTTGAAATACAACTTCAATATTGTTCCTGATTTTAAAAGAGGTGTAAGCACACTAATTTCCATTTCAAAAAAATTCTGAAAATTCAGTTCCACCATTTCATAAATCAAAACATTCCCTCTTTATTTGAAAATCATTTCACAAAAACATTACGCTTCGTAAAACCAAGTCACTTTAAAACCAAAGATCCATGATTTCAAAACTAAAGAACAATACAATGCGAGAGGAAACTAGTTTCAGTGGGTGACTTGGACATATGGTTGGAAGCCATATTCCAATCAGTTCACCATCACAGGGGGTGTTCTAGGGAATATCCCCGGCTCCACATGGCTTTCCAGAACCTGCGAGCTCACTGAGACCATTAACCCAACTCTCTTTTCATTTCCCCTAATCATCATCAGACTAAGAAAACCAAAAGACGTAGATAAATCCCAAATTCCCCTAGAGACTTGAATCTAGACATGTGGTTTGGTGATCAAGCACACTACCCATAACCAGAATTTCATGTCCCAGAAATCTTAACTTCATACTATCCCGACTATTTCCCAAATAACATGACTCAAATAGAGCGAACCTCCTTTGATACCATTTTGTCACAAACCGAATCCGGTCGCCGCCAAAACCGGCACCCGACCTGACCCGTGGCAAGTCTCGAAGGGCGTTCCTGATCCCCACGGGCTAGCACGAGTTCTCGGGTATCAAAAATTGAAAATTAAGAACGATTTACCAGAGTTTTTATACTTAAAACAACAAATTAATCCATGAAATCAAATTTGTATTTTTCAAACCAAAACATATTTTACTAAAATTCAGAACTGAATTACACAATTTTAAACAATGTTTGAAGACCATTAAAAAGGTACAAACCCAATAAATGACAGCCCGTGAACCTCCACATTGAAAGAGGAACCGCCCTCAAGCCATCTCCATGACACTGCATCATGATGGACCACTAAAAACCTGAACCAAATGCATAAAACCCATACCCAAACCTATGACATAAAATAAGCAAGTCTACTTACACCCAAAGGTGTAAGTAGGGTGTGATCGAAAGCCCAGTAGGATACCACCACTAAGATATTCCATGTGATAAAAATTTCATGACAAAAAGCATTGCAAGTTTTGTAAATATGAAATGCTTGTTACAATTTTCGAAAGGATGCAATAATAAATGAAAACAGTTTTCATGTGGGAAAATTTTAAAGGATTAACACTTTTAAAATAAACACAAAAGCTACTGAATTTTCCATCCAAATGTATCATATGTCGATGGAAAGTATAAAGTAACTAATGAGAACAATAAATATGAAATAACTCGTAGGCACTAGCTAGCTGTGGGTCCCAGGTACATCGTATCTCAGTGAGAGTAACCATCACAAATATCCATTCCCGTGCACGAGACACTAGTATGGAACATACCCATAACCTAGTGGTCCCCAGTCATCATCATCACAGTTTAGTTAGATTTGTATGTGTCAATCTTGCTAAGTGAAACTGAGGCCAAACCCATCGGATTCACTAGCATACTAGTACACGTCCACCCACCTAGATACTCAGGTTTTCCCCTTGTGCTCAAAAAAGTTCAACAAGTCAAGAAATATAAATTGAACGTGAAAATATCATTTCCACATCAAAAATTCACCCATCAGACCATATGTATACCACACAAGTCACAAAAGTCCATTTTTCATTCAAAATGATTTTGAAATCCGACTCACACCAAAATAACCCACAACACATTTCACATTTCTTCAACACTTCCAAAAATACTTTAACCAATTTTATAAAACTATTACAAGATATAAAACTCACATAACAGCCCACACACATGTCACATAATACCCTTCTGACCTTCAAAATTCATTTTATCAATAAACTAAAATGAAACATCCCACACCCGTGTTTCGCACACAAAACAAAATTTAGTAAGACATTTCAGCAATTTATAAAACGTTAAAATAATTGTTTGACATTTCAAATCACCACTTTACCATTAAAAAACCCACATTATGTGAACACACTCAACCAAAAAGTACATATACACCCTTTTCCATCTTTTTTTAAACAATTAAAACATTTTCAATTTTTATAAAACAAAACCAAGAGGTATAACCATTGTTTCAACACTAAACCCATTTTAAAACCCTCATTCACGACCAAAATCATACCAATACAAATCCAAAACAGATTTTTCAGCCCTCAAACAATTATTAAACCACCCCCTAGTGTTATAAAAATAAATCGAATAATACCACAAAGATACACATGAAAAACAAACATTTTCACAAATCACCTTCAATAAGTAAAACACGGTTTTACACCTTAAACTCATTCAAAACCCACCTTTCAAGGCCCAAATGACAATAAGTAATTAACAAACTAGAATTGGAATCCCCTTTCAAGACTAATAAATCACTTTCATATGTTATAAACTAAACCCAAACATTACCCCAAGAGTCACACATGAAAAGTACCCAATTTCAAGCTAAAATGCAACTAAAAATTAAATGTTTAACCAAATCCATCAAAAACAGTTTTTACTGCACAAAAAACGGATTATGAACATGCTAAATTAATAAATCAAGCAAGCTAACTCATCATAAAATGGCTACACATGGAATCACCTACCTTTTGATTTGAAACCCTCAAAACATGGTGTGAAACCTTAAGCGCACCACCGCCGCACTACAAGGAATATAAATCCAGAACGAGACCACAAAAAATTGACCCAAAAGATACCAAATCAGACCTTAGGATCTATCCGCAACTTTTGGAAGGATAAAGTTTAAGAAATAGGAAATAAAACTAAATAGGATGGAAGGAACCAAGAAGGAATTCCCTTACTTGAAATATCTTCAAAAAATCAACCCCAAAAAACCAATATTTGAATCTTTAAGTACCCTAAAATGGAATTTAGGATTGAAGGATTTGTATTAGGTCATGTGGGGACTGAAACTGGGGAAAAAGACAGAAGATTGATGGATTTATGAAAGAAGCATTTTACCTCATCAAATCTGGTCTATTTGAGAAAGATTGTGAAAGATATCCCTAATCTGAGGGGTATATGATCTCCAAAAAGGCAAAACCGCTAATGGGGGTGATCCTGAGGTGTTTGGAATCGAGTGGGTGGTTGAATCGCTGAAGAAAAGTAAAAAATGAATGAGATATTGATATTTTAAAATATATATTTAAAGCAGGAAATGGGCCTACAGGTAGGCCCATTACCTTAATCAAAAACCCATATCAATCATGATTTTGGATTTATATGTGGTCCAAAGGCATATGGTGATTTTAATATATCAGGGTATGCCAATTGGGAAGTGTAATGGGTATAAAATAGTAAAAATTGAAAGAGTTATATAAGGAACAAAATTTGTTTTTAAATCTGGAATTGGGCTCACGGTTTCGCCCAAAGTTTCAAAACTGACCATTTTCACTAAAATGAGTGGTAAACCCCAAAAACAAAATCCGTAAAAGAAATTAAATGAAAAATTAATAAAAAAAATAATGGGTGTGACAATTTTTAACCTTAATTACCCTACTTACTTTTAACCGTGGTAAATAAAAGTCAAAATTACTTTTCACCAAAAAATATTTTCATCTTGTTGAACCACATTTCACTTAATAATATTAACTGTGACTCTTGTATATTTTGAAATTTAACTCATAGAAGCAGTAATATTATGTTTTATGTAAATTTGCAAATGTTCCTAGGAGGTGGGTAAAAGACGATAAAATGTTCGATAAAAGTTTATATATCTAAACAAATTATAAAATGACTCCAATGAATTATGTTGAATATATATAGGTATTATGTATCTATTATGACCTAAAATAAATTAAAATAAAATAACTAATAACTTATATAAAATGTTGGTTTTAACCAATAACATAGTATTTTTTCACTATTTAACAAAAATTAAAAGTATTCAGAAAAATTCCAAACAATTACCCTAAAATAATTATGAGATTCAGAATTCAAAAATGATGTCTATTTTATGAAATTCAAAACATATAAGTTTCATTTATTAATTAATGTTGTCAACACCAAAAAGCGGGGGTTTTTTAAAGTAAGAACTATCAAAAGATTGATATGTGTTTGTGTCAAATTTAAATGTGAAATTACTTATAATGACCTACATTATATTAAATGATAAAAAAATAATCTAATTATTCTTCCAAACCATTCAAATGCATAATTTATCACTATAAATTATTTCGATTAAAAAAGTTATTTTTAATTAAAACCTAGTATTTTTCACTATTAATCAAAATATGAATGTAATCAGAAAAGTACCAAAAATTTATCCAAACAAAATTTTTATGCCCCAATTATAAAAAATAATTTAATATCATCAAATTGAATATATAAAAGTGTCCAATGTTGGTTTTAAAAAGGGTTCGGCATTAGAAGGTGGAAAAATTTTATTTTTTTGAAAAATACTTATTTTATCCGAATTAAATGAATTAGTTCTTATATTATGTCTATAAAACATATAATATGGATGATAAAATTATATAGAGTATATAAGATTAAAATTGCAGTTAATACTATTCATAACCACTTTTTGAAAGGCTAGTTTGGTAAATTATAGTGCACTTGAACTCAGTGTTACGTGTAGTGCAAGCTATTAAATTACTTTAATGAGATAATGTACTATGAAATATTGGGGGTGTTATATTCTCCCCTAATTTAATAAATTGTGTCCTCTAAATTTTAAATTGTTCTTTTAAAATAAAAGGATAAAAATAGAAAAATACTTTTTCAGAAAACCCACATCAGAAATTGGGTTAATTAAATTTAGTCATAATAAGGGGAAAGGGGAATGAAAAAGTCACCACCAAATTATGATCTCGATTAGGAGATCATTGGTGGACATTAGAGACACATAATTGGAAGAAAAATGTTAATATTTATAGGTATTGATTGAGGTCATCAATAATAAAGAAATGTACAATTAAGGGCCTCAAAGCCATCGATCAATGATGATTTGAAATATCAACAGATTAACAAAACGTAAGGTATTAGGATAACACATTTTTGGTTTTAAGATATCTTCCCTAAATTTTTATAATTAATTTATTCATATAATAAGAAAAAAATATATATACTTGACAAGTATAGTTTCATCCTTCAACTAATTCCTACCACAAACTCATCATTCACTCCAAAAGATAATAGATTTCAAAGATATTCTATTTATCCTAATCGTATACGGTTGCAAAAATAATTAATTTATAATTCATTTGTCGGACTATTTAAAACAATAAATTATACAAACTACTACATCACATAGGCCAGTGGTAAGTGATGCACCCTTGTCGCCCTTTGGTTGCGGGTCCAAGTCCTGCGGCCTTGTCGAACACGACGGGTTGTCTCCCGAACTCTGATTTGTATTTTTATAAAAACCCATAAATAAACATATGAAATGATTTAACCTTAAAAATAGAGTCAAATGTAAAACTTAATGCATTAAAACCTATAGTCATATCCAAAATACTTCTATCCAAACTCACAACCCAAAATTTAAAAGGAACGTAAACACAATGAAGATCTTGTTTCCATGTAATATCATGTGAATACCTTCATCGTGTATTCTTTTAAAACACGGTAACCCCCTTAATTACCATAAAAACGTATTGATTATATTCATTCTCTGTTATTCCTTATAGAATAACATTTATAATACTTCTATCCACAAATACTGTAAACTCCAACAATGATGGATTATACAAATCAATAATCTGTTTCAAGGTAGTCAAAAACATCTAACATAATTTATACAAATCAATCATATACTATTTCAAAATCACTACCTTTGTTTCAGAATCATATTATGGTTTATCATTCTCTCAACCATATATTTTACAAAAAAAATTAACATGTTATTGAGTCGTGTTTCATCATTCCTTGCAATATCAAGTCCTTAATGAAATAGTACTACAGTATAATCCTTATATACTCTATAATTCTTATAACATGTACATCATTAATACAATACTCAAATGATACAATAATTTAATAACAACATAATAACTCTTATTAATTCCACTTAATCTTAAGTTGTATCATTACTTGATTATTATCCAATAGCATCATTTGGGGTATACTCCGATGATTTGGACATTTTTTCATGTAGTGTCTCAATTCTTTGCAGATGAAGCATCATACATTTGAAACCATCTTCTTACCCTTTCAATCACGTACTTGGTGTCCTTTTTCTACACATTTATAACATAATCACATTCCTTTAATGCATTTAACAAGGTGATTCTTTCCACATTTATCACATATGGGAAAACCCTTCTTTCCCCTCTTCCCTTTATCCATATTTCTCTCTTCCATCCTTTTACTCTCTTTCATCCCTTCAAAGTCATAGGACTACTAGAATTCATTACTTATCTTATTAAAACATGATTCAATTTTTTCATATGATGAGAATACTTGGGAGACTATTTTCTTTTTAAATTTTTTCTTAATACCATGAATAATTTGGTCCTTCTTACTTTTTGGTTCATAAATATTGTTGGAGTTCTCATTCCTTCTACTAGGTGACATATCTAAACAATGACATACACTAGGTCAGTTTTTTAATCACAAATCATAATTCAAAACTTGTAAAATACCTAATGTAAATTGAATAGTTTATATATATAATCTATAATCATAAAAATGTTTTCTTTGAGGAAGTATTTACTTTTAAATCATTTATAATGGCTTGTAATGAAAATGTGAATTATCCTAAGCATAACCCCCAGGAGTGTCATTACCCACAGTGCAGCAAGGCCCATTATCATGAACTAGTTACCATTTGACTCTAGGTTAATGGGGTGTTTTTGGGTTTTACCCCAATGTATATCTATGTCAGAGCCACCTATACCTTCTCGTATCCAGACAGGGATGTATTTCTCATAAAACTCACTAAATCTCTATAGTAACAAAATTTTAAGATGTTCTTCTATACTAATCTTCAATGTCTATCTTAGGGTAGTGTTATATAATCAAATTTTTTCAAAACCTAGTTTTCAAGGATTGTACAAAACATCCTCTGATACCAAATATAACGCCCTGACCCCAGTTACCCAGAGTCGGCTCATTATTTTAATACATTTTCATGATTATAAGGAATCACGTCCTGAATAACCGATCTATTTAGCAGTATTGGAAAATAGATTATGTACATGAATGTTACATTACAATTTATAACATAAAACACAACATAAATAATCCTTTATGAATGTAATTATTCCCTTATCTTAACCTTGCATATCAATCCCAATACGCTTCTTGGAATCCTGGGAAAAACAAAACATAAAAATGGGTGAGCTCAGATGATCAGTAAGGATAAAAATATGGCAGAATCTTTTATAAATACGCATAAACATTCAGGGAAATGTATAATATTAAAAAAAAATCCTTTGAAACATAAACACTAGCATAATGTGGAAAAGATAAAATAAAATAATTTCATTTAAATTATAACATGGACATTCTACTAGTCGAATAATCTCATTCAATAATAATAGCCACTTTCATAATGATGTGATGCATAATGCCAGATTTCATAAGCACATAGTCAAGGCCTTCTACCAAGACTACAAATAAGATTTTGTCAAGGCCTTTTTCCAAGTGACTAGTTTGTCTCATGAGACCAACCGATGCATCGAGGAGCTATAACGGCCTCCACCCGTCACTTACTAAGTCCAATGCATTCCCCATATGAAAAGGTTTAAACATATCATAAACATTCTTATTAAAACTAGCATACAATATGTCAACACTTTATCATTAAACTATGAATGGTATAAAAATAATACATCCATATTCAAACATATCACAAAACCTTCAATATAAAATGTAATATTTGTATTATATTAAATCAACCTCGATCAAGAATAATATCTCATAAAGGATGTTGACAGAGTTAAAAATGAACAGTAAAAATCTTTGAAAAAAATATCCCATTTCAAGAAATAATTTAAAAGTCATATTAAGGAAGTCATTTAAAAAATATTTTTGAGTTAAAGTGTCCCATAAAACATTGAAACTTTTTAAAGGAATTAACATTTTAAAACAATCATGTCAATATAAATAAATCCTTAAAACCATTTTTCAAACATGGACATTAATGAGAAAGGTTTACAAGAATAAATATTTAAAACATTTAAAATGATGTTTTAGTAAAAATTTCCATAAAAAGAATACCTTTGAAAACTCTTTTATGAAACTTGGAAATGGATAATAAATATGTCTCAGAAGATACTTACATAAAAACAACCTCAAATAATTAAGAGATTGTGAAATTAACCCTTACCTTATACTTTCCTTTAGTCGAGGGTACGTTTAAACTCTTGTATAAAAAAGTAGTATGTTATTAAATTATACAAGAACCATATTAATATTTATGATGTCATACATGATTCATTTATGACTTTATACTACCCTTTTAATAAAAATTTCAATGTTAAATTAACATTTCCGGTAAGAATCGCTTTCTTTATCGTACGTGTTTTAACTTGTTACTCTTGATTCTATCACTTAGACCATAATTTAAATACATCTATAATATAAAACATGATTTATATATCATATATATTTAGAATATAAATACATATAATATACATATATATGAAATGGAAAACATCATTTATGGAGACGGTGGGCCGTATATCGTATTGAACGGAACTAAGTGAATAAGATATATGTAAGTAAATATATGAAGATATATATATACTATCATTATCATTTCATATATTAAATACTTATTAATGATATTCATTTTTATAATCTTCGTTGAATGGTGAACGTGGAAAAGAATCTCATCGTGTCGTAGAGACGGTAATCCGTACGGACGCACGAGCGAAACTATCATTATATTGATGGTGAAATCGTATGTAATTGGATGGTATATAATTTATAAAGAATCATTAACATGTTATAATTATTATTTATATCATTTATACTCACTATTATACCCATCCAAATAATCTAGTGTTTCAATTAAAAAATACACCATGATGTGGAGACGATAATCCGTACGTAAAAAACGTATGGGGACTTTGTCTTTTATAGGGTGGATAGAGTAATGATTATGGTTGTACCGTTTTTATAATAACATAATAGTTTATTTCCGGTAAGAATCGCTTTCTTTATCGTACGTGTTTTAACTTGTTACTCTTGATTCTATCACTTAGACCATAATTTAAATACATCTATAATATAAAACATGATTTATATATCATATATATTTAGAATATAAATACATATAATATACATATATATGAAATGGAAAACATCATTTATGGAGACGGTGGGCCGTATATCGTATTGAACGGAACTAAGTGAATAAGATATATGTAAGTAAATATATGAAGATATATATATACTATCATTATCATTTCATATATTAAAAACTTATTAATGACATTCATTTTTATAATCTTCTTTGAATGGTCAACGTGGAAAAGAATCTCATCGTGTCGTAGAGACGGTAATCCGTACGGACGCACGAGCGAAACTATCATTATATTGATGGTGAAATCATTTGTAATTGGATGGTATATAATTTATAAAGAATCATTAACAATTTATAATTATTATTTATATCATTTATACTCACTATTATACCCATCCAAAAAATCTAGTGTTTAAATAACAAAATACACCATGATGTGGAGATGATAATCCGTACGTAAAAAACGTATGGTGACTTTGTCTTTTATAGGGTGGATAGAGTAATGATTATGGTTGTACCATTTTTATAATAACATAACAGTATATAGAAGATATTGGAGTTATTATTTTATAATGGAAACAAAAAAAAAAGAGGAAGTGGAATATCAAAAGAACTTGAAAGTGGTGATGAAATATTTACCTCTTCTTCGGGTTCTTCCTTTTGATTTGATCAAAAGGGCTCTTTAGGTTGGCCTTATGGCAAAATGAAGGCATCTAGGATGAAGATAGAAAAGTTGGAAGGATATTTGGGTAGGTTTTGGATAATCCAAAAGGATTTTGTTGTGTGAAGTTAAGATAAGGTGAAGTTCTCTTTTATAAGAGAGGTGAGTGTCACTTTACGAAAAACATGAAATATTATTTTATAATAAAATCATTTTAGATTTCTAAGGGATCAAAAATTGATTATTTAAAGTATAATGTGGGGATGGGGTAAAAACATCTCAACCAAGACGTTTCAGATAGGTTTAGGTCATCATATTAACCTTTCCTTTTATATTTAACTCTTAGTTAATAGTTTGACATTTACCATGTCTCTTTGTATTTTTATATTATATGGTTAATAAACTTACTATAAACTTCCATCTGAACCCCAATAGGTTCATTAATGAAATATAAAATATTATTAAGGCCATTTTTCCAAACCTTATATTTTAATGAATATTATATGAACCAATAGCATAGTTTTTGTTTTAAAAACTCAATTATGTCAATTTTGGCATTATTTAATAAATGATTTTTGTTAATGTCCTAAAAAATTTATTACTTATAAATAAATTCATATTTTCAATCCTAATAAGTCATATTAACCTATGAAATTATTTTAATTCATCAAAAGTATTAAATTACATTTATTTTGATATTTATAATAGAAATTATTTTAATATTTCGTTATTAAGGTAATTACTGTGTCATCATTGTGTCAAAAATAAACTAAATTATTTAATGTCTAAAAATTATAAATAAAATACCATTATTTATGAAATATTTTTATCTTTCTAATTAATATTTATATTAGAATTTATATTTTGTGCAACCGTATATTAAAAATGGTTTAGTTATTAAACAGTGAATTTAACTCTTTTAACTCTTCTTTAATTAATATAATTATAAATGTCCAAATCTAATCCATGTGGACCAAATAGAATCATATTTTATTCCTACAGTTTTTTGGGTCGAATTATACTGATCCAATAGAATTAGTAAATGTGTTAGGGTAATTATGATATCATTTTTACCCTTAATTACCCTATTTACTTTTAACCATGGTAAATAAAGGTCAAAAGTTATTATTCACCCAATATTATTTTCATCTTATTAAACCAAATTTTACTTACTAATATTTTTCGTGTCTCTCGGAATTTTGAAATTAAACTCAAATAAGTGGTAAAATTAAGTTTTATACTAATTTGCAAATGCTCCTAGGAGGTGGGTAAAAGGCGGTAAAATGTTCGATGAAATTTTATATATCTAAACTTATTAAAAATGACTCCAATTAATTACATTGAAAATATATAGGTATTATGTATCTATTATGACCTAAAATAAATTAAAATTAAATAACTAATTATTTATATAAAAAGTAGATTTTAACCATTAATGTAGTGTCTTCTCACTATTCATCAAAAATTGAAAGTTTTCAGAAAAATACCAAAAATTTGCCTTAAGATAATTTTGATATTCCAAATTCAAAAATGAAGTCCATTTTTCCAAATTAAAAACATATAAGTTGAATTTATTAATTCATGTTGTCAAAACCAAAAAGCAGTTTTTAAAAAAAGTAAAATCTATCAAATGGTTGAAATGTTTTTATCTCAAATTTGAATGTGAAATTACTTATAATGACCTAAATTGTATTAAATGATAAAATTTTAATCTAATTATACTTCCAAACCATTCAAATGAATAATTTATCAATATAAATTATTACTTTAAAAAAGTTTTTTTAAATTAAAACATAGTATTTTCACTATTTATCAAAATATGAATGTTATCAAAAATGTACCAAAAATTTATCCAAAATTTTTTTTTCTCGATTCTAAAGAAGATTTTAATTTCCTTAAACTGAATATATAAAAGTGTCCAATATTGGTTTTAAAAAGGGTTTTCTATTAAAAGGTGGTAAAATTGCATTTTTTTGAAAAATAATTATTTTATCTCAAAAAATGAATTTGTTCTTATATTATATCTAAGAGACACATAATATAGATGTTATAATTATATATAGTAAGTAAGATTCAAAATGCAGTTAATACTTTTCAAAACAACTTTTTGAACAGCTAGTTTGGTAAGTTGTGGTGCGCTTGAACTCGGTGTTGTGTGTAGATCAAGTTATTGAATTAAATTAATGAGATAATGTATTATGAAATCATGGGGTGTTACATAAACAATTTTAAAACCCACCAAGGTAGAGTTTTAATGTTCTTTATACATATAAATTATGTTAAAACCCGATTTTTTTATGTCAGTTGTTCATATTACCTTGACAAAACACCTATCATGGTTGGTTTAAATATTAGTTAATATGTTAATCAATGTTAAACCCCACTATGGTATGGGTTTTAATGCTGATATTATAAATAACTGACATTTTAACCTTTTTATCATCGATTATTATATAACCTTTGTTAAAAATCATTCATGAATAATATTATTTCTATTAGTGGAGGAATATTCTAAGGAATTATAAAACTCGATCATATATTACAATTTATAATTAATTTCCCAAAAGTATTAAATCAATTAGTTGTCAATCCATAGTGGATATAAATGGGGTTATAAGATAAATTTCATGTAATAATTTTAAGGACATATATATTGATTATCTTGGGTGTTGTATTTTCCCATTATGGTTATTATCCAAGGAATCTTACTTCATATACTCAGTGAATTTAAAGGATATAAATAATATTTTATTATGTGGTTTTAAAGAAAATCAATTTCAAATATTCATAGAGTGTTTCATTTTCTAATTCTATGATACAGTACACTGACTCAACCTTGTATCAGTGTTTTTTTACTCCCATCTATAATAACAATATCATTGTCAATTTATCTATTAATTTTTTTTGAATATTCTCTCAAATATAATATAAAATTATTAAGGAATGATTTATTTTTTATAACATACTACAATATTTTTAATAAATTTATTCATCTTCTAATATGATTTTGGGGTCTTATCCTTTGAAAAATAATCATGCAAAATTTCCAACGCAATCATCATTAATTTATCATTAATTATACTTAATCAATTGATATTATTTAACATTATTAGATAATATTTTTTTCTACATGGATCATCCATTATGAAATTCCTAATTTCCATATTTAACTAATTAATAAAAAGAATGTGCTTACATAAATAATTTTTCCCTCATATTGGTCACCACTAAATAATCCACCAATATGTTTCTCTATCATCTGGTTACTTTTTCTGTCAAAAACATCATTTAGCATGCTAGAATCTAGAACATAAATATATGGATCTATTTTGGTGATCTTATGTTGATGATACATCCACATAATACTAAAATTATCATTTTGAAAATTTTGTATTACATTTTTTTTGTTGGGTAGTATATTTTCCATTCTATTAATTCACATACCTAATCAAACATTCTATTATTTTCTTATTAATTATGACATGTAAAACACCCATATTAAGTGGAAAAATAATTTATTATCATGTATTCATATATTTCATCTCTCTTTAACATTTTCCAAAATTATAATTCAAATATAAACATTTAATTCTTCTACCCACAGATCAACTTGAAATTAAAAATTCCAAAGACATCTCCAAAACCCTAACGAACTCAAGTGTGTTACCAGGTAATGTATTTGATAATTTCTGAATATTTGATCGATTTAGTACACATTATTATTAAAAATTAATTTTATATTTAAATATATAATAAATCATGTTTTACTTAAAATTTATGATATCCCTAATTTTATAATTTCCAAAAAAAAATTATAAAAACATTTCAATTTAAAACATTTTATTATTCCGAAATATATTTAGGAAACTTCAAAAAGATAAGATAACATAAAATATAATTATATATTCTTTCCGAATGATAGTAAATCATTTAAAACAATTAGATAAATCGATTTATTTTCAAAATAAGGGGATTATCATTAAAATGAAATAGCAGTTGATTTTATATACAAACAATTAATTATTTTGATGCGTTATATTTTCGATAGAATATTATCATCACATTATATAGTTTAAATATATGTATTAAAAAATAATTAAAAGATTCAATTTTTGGGAAATAATATTTTGAAATGATGTCCATTTTGATATCATGGACTAAGGAGAACTCAAATTGGGGACAATAATTATACATTAATAGATGGTATCTTTATTTAGGGATTGAGATAGAATTAATTGGCTATATAATATTAATTAATGATTGTGAATGTTGAGATATTTTGAATTTTATATTCTTTATTACATGACTTCATGATAGAAATTATCATCACATGATTAAAATATACAATTAGAAATATATTTTATATAAAATACAAGAAGAATTCATATTGTTTGAATATGAAAACTATGATTGTCTTATGAAATTAATGACTAAAAAACATAGACTAAAAGGACTTGCAAGGAGTATCCTATAACTTTACAATGAAAAATATATGATTTATCATCAAAGATAGATATAATTATTTTTAGCTGCGTTATTATTTTAATAAGGAAACAAAAACTCAAAAATATTTGGTAATCAACACTATTGGTAAACATAAACTTATTCATGTTGATCTGTGGTGGCCTATGAGTTTTAAATTTATCAATAGTGGCAAGTAGATCAAATAAATTTATTAATATACAAGTAAATGTTATATTTAAATTTTTTAGGTAAATTTAGATCTATTGTAGAGACTAAAAGAAATTAAATAGATATTGGAAATAAAATGACAAATTTTATCATCATGATTAAAATAAATAATAAAAAATAATGATTTTGAATCATATTTTAAAAATAAATGAATGAATCATTAATATATAGAACAATACAATTTGTATGAAAATAAATTATTGTTGTATATTAATTGATTTTTGGTCAATATAGATATAATGATTTTATATGAAATTGGAATTTAATATATTTTTCATGTTAATACATAACAACCATGGTCTATAATTAGAATGGATTATTGTTTTAGTTAAATTCAATCAATATTTCATTATGGGTTATGTTTGTAAATAGAGTGTTTTTATGTTAATATTAAATAAAAATCAAAATATTATATTTTTTAAAATATGAGGAAATATAATTTCATTAATATTTTCAAGATTAGACATAATTTTGAAAAAGTTATATCTATTATAAATATATTCCAAAAATTATAATAGATATGTTTACTATTATTTTTTAATGGTTGATGGTAATCAATGAACATAAGAAAAATTTTAATGTTATAATGTAGAGTCTCATGGAAAAAACTAAAAAATTAAAATTATATTTTATAATGTTATAGTTTCATTGAATCAACAACATGATTAATTAAAGATATCAAGTGATAAAAAAGAATGAAATCAAAAAAAAATAGGTAGTTAACTCCTGGAAAACATATTTAGATACAAAAATAATTTTAATTGATAATTATGGAACGCATACTATGTAGAGATTAAAAGAATCCAATTATTATATCAAAATATACGGGGGAAGTGTAGAGTTTTGGAGAATCCAATTATAAAATCAAAATCGATTGGAGAAGGGGGTATAGTATACTATGGTCACACAACTCAATAGAAAAGGGTGGAAAACTTGTGAAATGAGTTGTAGAGGAAGGTTATAGTGTTGTTTGTTTTAAAAATATCTAAAAGTAATGGAACTTATTTCATGTTTAGTGGAGGTTTATAAAAAACCACTAAAAACATACTCTAGTAGTGTATATTCATGAAGTGATACCTAGAGGAAAGGTTTTCACAATTATAGAGGGAATTATAGTTACATCACTTATATAAACAACATTATTTTTGGTCTTGGGGGTATATTTCAATTCATAGTGGGAGTTAGATTTGACCATATTGGTTCAAGGTAATTTCCCTTTTATTGAATCTAGAATTTTATAGAAATATACCTTGTGGTAATTTTTTCACATGATGAATATGATTTGGGTGGGATGGTTATTAAAAACTCTTCAGTAGTGTTTTAGATTTTTTTAGGTGTTTCTATGTTTTTTTATAAAAAAATTATAATTAATATAAATATATATACTTAATTAAAAAATTTATGAAAATTGTTTAATGGGGGTTTGTGAAATATGAAAATTGATTTTGGTTTAAATTATTTTTAAAAATGGGTCCCCATATGTATTGAAGTATGAACTCTTTTTAATTTTAGAAAAATTTTTTGTTGTCCTTAATGTATTTCCCCCTGGTTAGTGAAATGGAAACATCCATGAGGGTGGAGACACCATTTATAGAATTTTAAGGTGAATAGATATTTTTCCCAAAACATGTTTCACTTTAAGAAATATGAATTTTTTAAGGCATTAACACCTTTTACCTCTCCTGCTTATAATATTATACCCACCCCATCCCTCTTCCATCTTGATTTACACTCTATATTCTATTAAATTTCTTCCTCTCTTTCAAGATATTTCATCCTATGGATGATGGATACTCAACAAAAAAATTTGGTGGATGGTGACTTTACGTTGAGTCCTCTATGACCTAATAAAAGGAATTTGACTTATATAATTTTGATAATAATTTAATTATTTTTGTTCATTTAAATTCTAGATTAAATACATATAATTTATTATTATTTTAATTAGTTACTAATTAATAATATTCATTTATAATGAATGGTTAAGATTACATTAAGTAATTATAGTTTCATATAATTAATAGTAATTGGTTGTAAATGTTTAATAATTATTATTAAATATTAATATTGATAAAAATAAACTACAAATATTAACTAACATTAACCCTGTATAATTTCATATAAGTAATTTTGATTGAAAATAATTAAACATAATTAATTATAATATGTAATAAATGGATATTAAATAAAATGAACTATTCATACTAATTACCATTAATGATGTGTATATAATTATGATAAAACATAATAAGAATTAATTAATCATTTTTAATAAAAATTATCAATCAATGAACAATAATTAACAAATAATATAAATATTAATTAAAATTAATTTTTTGTAATTAGTAATAAGTATGAATGATTATAAATAATTAATCATAATTAATAGAAATTGTTAGTAACTATAAACTGATTAACATAAACTATTAATATTAACTAGCATTATTGACTTGTAATTTGGATTAAAAACCCATAAATAGAAATAAATTTTCACTCAATAATTATTATTTGAAAAATTAGGTATGATTTTAAAATAAATAGAGGTAATTATTAATTAATTAGAAAAAATGACTTGTAATTGGGATTTTGTCATGATCCATCCTCGGGGCCCGCGTTGTGACTACGCCAAGCCCGCCTTCGATATGCTAGGGGATGGCGACTTCCACCAAAGGTGTAAATCCCTAAGCTGCGAAGGCATTGCCTTTATAAAAGTAAACAAACACAATAGACTACACAACAGGAAGTAAACACTAAGTAAAACTGAATAGAAAAGAGTGTGCTGGAAAGTATATGGGCCACTATACAAACCCAACTGAACAACAAGTACAAGTAAAAAGGAACAGACAGCTGAAAGCAAAGAAATGATCCTGGATCATCCTCTGGGGATTCCTACCGGAAGTGTAGGTATAGATGGACACCTCAGCCCTCATGTCCTTTAATCACCTCCATGTGTCAACTCGTCGCAAGGTCCACCTCCAGGTACCATCCAGTCGTGGCGCTCTCGGCCTCCGTCAGAGATGTCCATCGTCTACATCCAATACAACAAGGTGCAGGCATAGCTCGTGCAGGGGTGAGTATAACGATACTCAGTAGGGACCCCAAGACCTGCAAGGTCTCACAATATCCACTAAGGATAAAAAAAGAATAAAGATACAAACATGAAGTATCAACCAACCCTACTTAGGTGTATGCCCATACATATACTTAAGTTACCAATCTCAGTTCGGCTCCAACTCTTGAGCCCAAGCACAAACCAATTCCACTAAGGAAGTAAAGTCAATCACCATGATGATAATAGTTTAAAGACATGACTCAGCTCACACAGGTATAAATCTCTTGTATAGAAATAGAGATGATCAGTTGTAGTCACTATTTCATGTAAGCTGTCGGACCCAAACAGAATACAAGAAGAGTAGTCATCGCTGTCAAACCCATGGAGGATCCCATTATAGTAGTCATCACTGCAGAACCCACATATGATCCCAGTACATTAGTCGTCGCAGTCGAACCCACGTAAGATCCCAATACAGTAGTCATCACTATCGAACGCACATAGGATCATAGTACAGTAGTCATCTCTTTTGAACCCACATAGGATCCCAGTACAGTAGTCGTCTTTGACAAACCCACGTTGAATCCCAGTACAGAAGTCGTCGCAGTCGTAGCCAGCTCCAGGGTTCCTCCACACAGCATGCTCGATTCCAGGAGGGTCCACTCCTCGAGCAAATGGGGTTGATACATCAACATTCACGAAGTCCAGAGTTGATGTATCCCGAAGTTCTGTCTCATCACAAGAAACTCAACGTGATAGAAGGCGTGTCAATCGGATGCCCGGCCTGAGAGTTATTGGTAATTCCGTTCCAGGGGCTAGGATGGATTTACCCACAATCCAAACCCGTCCGTTTTCCAAAGTTGTCCAAAAATTACTTAGAGTATCGCAAAATGATCGCCGCATCGCAAGGGCCCCAGTTCCGAAGACGAGTCAATCGGACATGCGGTCTAGCAGATATTCATGTTTGAGTGAAATGGGCCCAGCCCGTCAAACCCAGTGGGCTTCCGGGTCGGCCCGACCCGGTTCGGCACGTCCGACCCGGCTGGGGGTTGGCCCATCCCTGTAGAGCACGGCTCACCCAAGGACCCGGCCCGGCGGGTCCAGCCCAATTAGGGGGTCGGCCCGGCCTGGTGGGCCTCGTCCCTTGATTTTGGGACAGTTCGGCTCACCTGGGGGTGCAGAGCGGCGCCACCCCTATTAGCTACCTGGCCGAAAGAGGCCGGCCAGTTTTGTATGGCACGAGCGGCCCAAACTGTGGGTTGCGGCTCCTTCGCAGCGCAGTGCCAAGAGGCATCGCGGTCTTCCTAGCCCAGCCGGTAGGCGGCCGGCCAGTTCTCTCTTCAATGTGGCCCGCACAGTGGGCCGCGGTCTTCCCCCAGCACAGCGCCAAGGAGGCACTGCGGTCCTCCAGCCCGGCCGGCTACAGCAGGCTGGTTCGCTTCGTCTGAGCAGCCTGCACCACGGGCTGCGGTTTCCTTCACGCGGCCGGCACAACAGCATCGGTCCTCCACCTTCGTAGCCCGGCATGGTTGTGGCCTTCGGTTGCCACCTTCTTCGTTCGCCACTACCTCATGATCATGTCCTCTTCCTCCGTCATGGTGCGACTAAAAAGCACCCTTCCGACTCTGCCTCCATTGCCAAATAAACCAACAAGCAATAGAGGAATGTCAGGACATGTTGGTTCAGCCCACACCCTCCATATTAGATGATAAAATTTGGCCATTGATGAACCAAGGTATTCAATGAAGAATGAGTTACAAATTTATTCACTCAAAATTAATCTTTTCCCCCTACCTCAATTCAAGGTACGTTGAATGTTAACCAGCCATGGAAGATGGTGTCAAGAAAGTCAGGCATCATGGAAGACGGACGATGATTTCGTTGACATTGGGTGCATCCGAAGAGGAAGCGTCATTGGAGAAGTTCTTCACGTTCTTCGTGGAAGAACACTTTCTTTCCAAAGGTAAAATTCCCAACCAAATACAAATATAAATAACACACCTATTAAAAGGATATCATAATGAATTAAATGTTATTTGAATTCATTATGTTACATCCTATTAATTTAATAGATGGATTGGCTCATTAAATTTAATAGAGGAGATGAAGAGGCTCTAATTTAATTAAAGGGAGAGTTGGCACATCAAGAGGGAAGTTCAAAAGTTTAAGAGGATTAAGTGGGGGTTTCAAGGGGAGTTGAAGAGTCTAAACTTGTGTGGGCCCCAACCTTAGCTATATTCTCCCACGGGAGGTTATGTGTGGTGTATTCCCCACCTTCAACCTTCCTTTGGAGGAAATAACCACCACTTAAAAATAAAATTGTGTAACACAACAATTTTATTTAATTTATTAAGAATTCCCAAATTATAACTTCTACTCTTGACTAAACACAACTGCTGTAAAGGTATTCTTAAGCGAATATCGATACTGCGAGTTCATCAGTGTCCTCAAATTTCAATTCCGAGCACCGGTTCAAAAGAAAGAAAAACCCGCACGTACGTTTAATAAATGTACCCGAACAAAAATTTAAAAATTGATTCCGGGCACACCGGGCCTTGGAACCAGGCGCCGTTAGAAATTGCGGACTCGTAAAATTCTAAATAAATTAAGAAAAAAAATTACTTGAAATTTCTAGGACATTAAATTACCCCCACCTTAGGGCTTTACATCCTCATAAAGCTACAACACACACTAGGGGAAAAAATGAGGGTACTGAGCATGCATCTAAGCCTCCCACTCCCATGTGCTCTCCTGGAGGTTCCCGTACTGCCAGTGAATGCGTACCAGAGGAATCAACCATCCACGTAGGACCTGATCCTATCGATCCTCAATCTCCACCGAGAACTCTGTGAATGTCTCCCCATCATCAATGTCCAGCTCCCCATTGCCGATGATGTGGGATGGGTCGTGCACGTATCTCCTGAGATGAGATACGTGGAAGACGTCGTGCACCCGATACAACTGAGGTGGAACGTCCAGGTGGTAAGCCACCTCCCCTACTCTGTTGAGGACTTGGAAAGGTCCAATGAATCGCATAGATAACATGCCACCTCGGCCAAATCTCTATAGACCCCATCGAGGAGAGACCCGTAGGAAGACGTGGTCGCCATCCACGAACTCCAGTGGTCTCCTTCTCTTATCAGCATAGGATTTCAATCTGCTCTGTGCAATCTTCATCCGCTCCTGGAATATCTTCACCTTCTCCATCATAGCCTGAACCATCTCTGGTCCTACAAGTCCTCACTCCCCTGGTTCAGTCTAGCATAGAGGTGATCTGCAAGTTTGGTTGTATAGTGCCTCATAAGGGGCTATCCAGATGGTGGAGTGGTATCTATTGTTGTACGCAAACTCCAACAAGGGTAAGTGATCCTCCCAGTTGTGACCAAAGTCAAGGACACATGAACGGAGCCTATCCTCAAGAGTCTGAATTGTTCTCTCAGTCTGACCATTCGTCTGAGGATGGAAGGCGGTGCTCAAGCGAAGCTGCATCCCAAAATCTTCATGTAACCCCTTCCATAGTCGGGAAGTGAAACGAGCATCTCAATTGGAGACGATTGTCGATGGCACAAAATGAAGCCACATGATATCTTGAATGTAGAGATGTCCCAAGCTCTCTACTGATCCCTGCTCTATGATCGGTAGAAAGTGGGCCGACTTGGTGAGTTGGTCTACGATCACCCACATAGAGTCATGTACTCTAGATGTATGTGGTATCCCCGTTTCGAAGTCTACAGATATCCCATCCCACTTCTACTCTGGAACCTCTAAGGGCTGAACCAAGCCTGGTAGAACTTGGTGCTCCGCCTTCACTTGCTGACTAGTGTGGCATTGAGAGACAAAATCTACTACTTCTTTATTCATATCTGACCACCAATGTTGTCGTCTGATGTCCTGATACATCTACTCCACTCTTGGATGTACCGCTAGAGGGAAATTGAGGAACTCCATCAACACCTCCTCCTATAATGAAACTTCTACCATGGTATGTCCTCTGAAAAGGATGACGTGCTCCCCAGCTTCATAAAACCCATCAGGTGTCTATCCTGACGATATCTGAGCACGTCACGTCTCACAGTAAACGTCCCCTCATTATTCCTCCCTGACTCACTGAAGAATTGGAGGAGTGACTGTGAGGGACTGATGAAATGATGTTCGATCTCTATCCACAATGGATATCTGCAGCGCAGATAGCTGCTCTGTCACCTCTCCTAGCAGTTGAATGCCTGATCTCATGTTGAGAGCATCGGCTACAACATTTCCCTTCCTAGGAGTATATACTATCTCATATTCACTGTCATGGAGGAACTCGAGCCATCACCGCTATCTCAGGTTCAGGTCCTTCTACGAGAAGATATACCTGAGACTCTGGTGGTCAGAGTAGACTGTGAATCACTCCCCCATCAGATAGTGCCGCCACATCTTCAAGGTGAATACCACTGCTGCAAACTCTAGTTCATGGGTAGTGTAGTTCTGCTCATGTTGTATCAACTGTCATGAACCATATGCGATCATTGCTCGCTCCTGCATCAGGACACACCTGATTCTTGTCCCTGATTCATTACAGTAACCTACGAACCCAACGACCTCCTCTCATAGCCTCAAGATGGGCACACTGGTCAATCTCTTCCTCATCACTTGAATGGTCTGCTGGCATCTCTCTGACCAGACGAAGGGTTTCCCCTTCCTCTTCAATGCTAAAAGCGGTGTTGTAACTCTAGAGAAGTCTAGATAAAATATTTGATAGTACCCATCCAAACTTAGAAAACCTCAAACCTCCATCACACTCCTGGGTGGCTCCCAAGCATGTACTACCTCAATATTCACTGGGTCCACTGCAAATCTAGCCTCCAAGATGACATGTCCCAATAAGTGAACCTCTCGAATCCCGAACTAGAACTTAGATAGCTTACCATAAATCTGGTGCTCTTGGAGTGTGTCATGTACTACCCGCAAATGGTAGGCGTGATCCTCCTCAGTAGTCGAGTATTTCAGTATGTCGTCAATGAAGACAATGACATAGTGATCGAGGTAATGTTGGAAGATCTTGTTCATGAGACTCATGAACAATGTTGGAGCATTGGTTACGCCGAAGGCCATAACCAGGAACTCATAGTGGCCATACCAACACCTGAAGGACGTCTTCTGCACATCCTCATCCCGAACTTTGAGCTGGTGATAGCCTGACCTAAGGTCTATCTTCGAGAACCATCATGCTCCCTTGAGAAAATCAAAGAGGTCTTCAATCCTCAGGAGTGGGTACTTGTTCTTTATGGTCACCTGATACAGGCGATGGTAGTCGACACACAGTCGCAAGCTCCCATATTCCTTCTTGGTGAACAAAATCGAAGATTCCCAGGGTGAAACATTGGGTCGGATAAATCCCTTTCCCTGTAAGTCCTTTAGTTGTACCTGCAGCTCACAAAGCTCGGCGGGATCCATCCAATATGCTGGAGTTGATATTGGTGTTGTCCCACAGTATAGGTCAATGTAGAAGTCTACCTCTCTGCGAGGAGGTAATCTTGGAACTTCGTCAAGGAAAACATCCGCATACTGATCCACCACAATAGGAAAACTCGTACTACACACATCAATTGCTCCGATGATGATACTAGCCAACTGATGTGTGATCGGATGCCCCCTCCTCGGCTAAAGTCCATCCTTGCGCTGTAAAGGCTCCCTTATCGCCGGTGAAGGTGAACTCGGTCCCATACATGCCAATACACTGCACTTTGCACCTAATACAATAAATCTAAGCATGAACTGTGGATAACTAGTCCATACCCAAGATGACATCATAAGTCATCGATGCCGCTACAAGAAGATCCCACCTGAAGCTCTCGCCTCCTAGAGTAAGCTCACACTGCCAGCACCAGTGTGTAATCGTCGAGTCTGCTCCCTCAGGAGTCTATAGCCTTATGGATTGATCCAATGGCTCCATCAGAATCTTTGAGCTCCGAACAAGGGTAGTGTCCATTAAAGAATGAATCACACTTGTGTCTATAAGTACCGTAGAAAGGGTGGAGTAGACATAGGTAGTACCTCGAATCATCTCAGGTGCGCCATGATCATAGACCTTGACTGCCTGGAGCTGAGCCTGCCTCTGTCCGCGAGCTCCATGTGGTCGGGGTGGACCTCCTAATGGTGGTGGTGGTAGAGCCTCGAAATGTTGTCCATCACCCGCTGCTCGGCCCACTCCTTTGCAACGTCCGCCTGCTCCCAGCTGACCACCACGGTCAAACCTTTGCCTCTGCCTAGGAGGTCCTTCTACATTCTATATCCTACATTCTATTTACCATAGAATGGTAACTATGTTTTTACTCAATTTAAAGTTGTATAATATTTATACATGGACATTGATTATGTTACACTAATCAATGAGTGGTACAGAAACATTTCATGTTATGAGCTAATGGGCAAGCAGCTTGATAGATTAGGGTGTATAGTTCACAACATTAACATTGCATTCTACCTCCCCTTTATATCATCCCATATCTACACTAATTTAGGTTTTACTTTATTTTTATTTTTTAATTTAAATTTATCAACCATCATCTACTAGTTTTATTTTTCAAGATATAGAGACCATAAACTTGTGCATTCCACCTTCTTGAGGTGTTTGTGACTATCTCTCTGAAGGATGTGGAATTTATATTGGTTCTTCATATATAGGGTTGTGGAGTTGTATGATCTACCCATAATGACTATCCTAAACATTCATACTATAGACATTTTTAATGTCTATTACCTAATTTTAGGTTTGTTTTGTTTTCATAGGGATATATTATATAATGTATTGTATATTAGTAGACATATATTATTTTTTTGAGTAATATATGGATGATTATATGAAGAAAAAAAATAATGTATACAATATAAGGATATCACTGATAAAAAATAATTATATTTGGATGTGATGATATGTAATTATCAACATATGTATGATCAATTATATAAATATATAATCGATCACTCATATTATATAATATGGTGATCTTGTTTTCAGATTGACACACATGAAGTAAACCACATGGATTTTCATATTTTTTTCATTAGTGTTACTTAAGTGAACAGTGGATTTATATACATAAACCTGATTTAGTTAAATAGGTTCAATACTTGTGAGATTTCATAGTCTCATACATATCAATATCAATTTTACAACCTTTCTTGATAGTTTTTAATTAGGTATGACAATAATCAACTATGGAGATTGGATTGATGTAGATATGATGTGTTTTCCCATCTATTGGGTTATGAAATCAATGACGTAAATTGTGTTTTGACTATGTGCATGGATCTTCTAGGATAATTAAATTTGATTTCATTATATAATATTTTTTCAACTTAATAATTGAAGAAAAGATATAATCTATTTAGGATAAACATTATCCATGTATTTATCTTAAATTCAATGATAAGTATAAATGACCTTTCATACTAGTCATGTGGTGGATTAGATCACACCAATACCATTTAAAATTTAGGTATCTATAACATGTTTTTAGATATCTCTTTTAGTTTGTGATTATGAATGAGATTCATAGTAATCATCAGCTTCACAGTGGGACATTGTATTCACACCTATGATAATATTTATTTGGATTATTGGATGAATGTGATTAGTTCATCTTTAAAAATATTTATATTTCTGATAAAGACATATATGGTTTACACATTAGACATTTGAAATATTTTATTGAATAAAATTTATTCAATTAAAAAAATTAAAGAGGAATTGTAGTATAAATAATGGGCCATTTATATTAAAAAAAAATATAAACATGATGAAATGGAATAGACCGAATGAGATTTGTTATTGGGACTAGAGAAATTTATTCTAAGATCCAATACACAGGGGGTTATATGATTTTATAAATTGGCCATTTAAAAACATCTTATTTCTAATCTTAACACATTTAATGTCTTGATAATTCATCTCCCATGGTATTTTGGGACTGAATATAATTTTAGAGACTATATAATGCACTAAATATCCTTTGGAGGCTATTTGTTGTACCTTCATATGTTTTATTCATGATTATACTTCCTAGAGTATATTTAGTTCTCTAATTCTTGTAAATATCAAATGTTATGGGTGTATTCTTCATGATGTTGATAAAAATAAAAGGTAGTGATTAGTGTTCCTATGTCCCCCTCTTTTCAATGTGAGCCCTCAAGTTTTCCGCAACTTAGGGAGTTCTCTATTTTTCTTCATAATATAAAATATCATGAGTATTTATCATCCCTTATTCAATAATATTCTTTCATAGAGTGACTATCATCCATTATATAAGAAATGGAACCAAAAAAATTATTGGTGATTAGCTGTATAGGTGGATACTAATAAAAACATGATTTCATCAGTAGATGTTTAGTCTAAGCATTCTTAACTTTTTTAAAAATTATTTTAACTTAATTACATTATAATTGTGTTATTTATTTATTTTTTATATTCATAGATGGGATTTTAAAATTTATTTCTCTATGTAACAAGTGTTGTTAACATCATTAAAACCATGTAGTGGTATCATGGGCACACTTGGGTATTGAAAAATTCATATATTATATGTTAGAATATTATATAGTTTTATAATATATTCAAACTATATAAATATTAATTTAATAATAAAATAAAACCTTGATGTAAATTTTATTATTTGATCAATATCCTTATATTTAATTTCAAATATTGGGTTTTTTCTCTTCCCTAATGTGAAATATCATGTGCTTTATGCTCTAGTACCCTAAACACCATATGCATCTTTGTCCTAAAATATTACTAAAATTGATGTGGAGACATATAATTTTTTTAGGTAATGTAATGAAAATATTAAATATTTTATGATATATAAAGGTAACAAAATTAATTTATTAATATATATATATATATTATTGAGTTTTTTATAATATACATAATAGTCAATTCCTCTAAATTTAATCATATAATGTATATATCGGATATATATAATGAAAATGGTGAAAATATAGATATAATACTTCTGGAAATATCAAAGTATTGCATTTTTTACTATTAGAGTCACATTCATCAAGACCTTTATTGATCAAATATATGGTTCGTTATTAGTCCAACATCAATAATCTATCATATGTTTGGAGAAAAGGGTAATTGCTATCCATATATGAATGTGAGGTAAAATTTGACTAACTAAATATTATTATCTCCAAGAGGCATCTAATTCAATGTAACTTAATATAAAAATAACATAAATAATACATTAATTTATAGATTTAAATAATTCATCTCAAAAATAGTCGCACAACCCGATGACCAAAAATATTAGTGTCTTTGAGATTAGAAACCGAAAAAATTATATTTTAAAACACTTGTGAAAATTTATTCTTAATCAGACTCCTCTAGACCCTTCACATAAAATATTACATGATATAATAATATATATAACTTTTGTAAAAAAAATATAAGAAATAGGTGAGCTTAGATGTTGAGTAAGGTAAAGCAAATTTCATAATTTAATATATCATAAACCTGAAGTAGAACAAGACTAACGGACAAATATCACAATAAATTATCATGAGACCATATATGATAGTACTAAAAAATTATAAAGATCCATTATATCAAAAAAATAATTAATTATGGATAAAAATCAAGATATGGCTCGAAATACATCTAAATAATCATAAAACATGCAAATAGAACAGAAGAGCATGGAAAACTATAAAAATAAAAAATAACATGAAAAATGATATATAAATAAAATGAAATGAATAATTAAAATTTGTATTAACTTCATTAAAAAATTATTAATTTGGAATAATCATAATTAGAAGATAATATTTGTGATAAAACACAATATGCACATGCTAATGTAGATAAACTCATTATGTTTATGCCTAAAAAATGAGAGAAAACACATTATGCATGAGCCAATGTGATAAAACTCATTATTTTTATGTCCATCTATCTCAAGATATATAAAAATAAAAACAATCAGTTGTGGGTGGTATATGACCTCACCCATCATCATAAATACATATAAATTCAAGTTAAAATCTATCATCATCATATCTTAAAAAACCCATGGAAAAAATGGGTTTCTTATAAATTTTAAAAAAATAACATAACATAAACTAAGTAAATCATAGGATATCAAAAATATCATTTTAAAAAAATAATCAAAGAATAAAAAATATATAGGGTGATCAAAATTTCATTTCTTGAGTAGAAACATTGTAGTAAAATACAAGTGAAAAAAAATGTTTTTAAAAAAATAAAAAATATTATACAAGTAAAATTGGAAATTATTTACAAAAGAATTATTGATAAGGTAAAAGCATTAACTTTGAAAAAATTATTGTGAAAATTTATAGATAAAAAAATTTCAAATGATTAAAAAATGAAGCTAATAAATATTTGTTTGTAAATAATGAAAATAAATACATTTATTATGCTTTTTATGAAATTTTAGAAGGATCACATCAAATAAATTTTGAAATAAATTCCTCTAATAATATATATATATATGAATAATATAAAATATAAAATATACATGTATTTTTTTTAAAAAAATTTGATAGGAAAAATAGGAACATAGAATAGATGATTTATTGAAAATAATGGGAGTTATTCCTAAAAATGTTATTCTTTAATTTTTTATTTTTTGTCAATGATGTGGTTATTGACGATGAAATGAATTTTATAAAAAATGAAATAGAATATAAAATATATTAATGGTATTATTGAATAAATATTAAAAAGTAAATTCTTGTAAAAAATACATTGACCTAATTAATCAAAAATTGGGTTAATAAAACCCTTGTTGTATTGGTAATGTAAGAATAAAAAGATATTGAAGGGAAGATCGTGAATTGAAAATTAAAATAATATAAAATGGAATATTTTTTCATATTTTTTATAAGTAGTTCAGTTAATAAATCACATAATATAAATGATAGTTCACAATATTGATCAGGTCCAATGGAGTTGAAAATGAGGCAAAGAAACCCTTATTATTCTCCTGGTTTACTCTATGCATGAACCTAACATCCGGAAAATAAAATTGTGTTTATTATATACCTTTTTAGTAACCTTATTCATCTAAACATCCTTCAATAATGAACATATATTATAATATTATATTTATTTATTATATCATTTTTTATGTTTTTGTTAAAATCGAATCTGTTTTTGCTTATTTTTGTAATTTAGTGACCCGAGATGATATTTTAAAAGAATGTTATATAATTAATATAGAAATTATATGAAAATAAAAAAATAATTATTTTTACTAATTTATAATGATGTGATTATTTAATTTCTCATAGTCATCTAGGATAGAATATTATAACACTATTTAAGTCGGTGATTAAACTGGCCTAAACATGATCATAACCTAATTTGATGGGTGACTATAGTTTGGAAATTATTTACCTTGACATAATATGATTATAATATAATAATAATGATATTTTAGATGTTTTTTATAGTTTTTAATTATATTTTAAATTATTTAATTAAATAATGAAAATCAAGATGAAAATAAAAAATGTTTCTTCATTGTGGGGGTAGTCTTCAAAACCCATGATTGATGTTCCTTTATTTTTAGAAGTTGATTAAAAGGAATAAGTAAAATTTTAACATTAATACAATAACAAATTTTTATAATAATGATATTATATTCATTATATAACTATTATTAGGATAGGTTTTTTGGTAAATAATGATAATAAAAAGATAAGGATTGAGTAATACTAACTTTAAGACCTTGAACTTTCCCTTGAATTCCTTCATGTAAATGAAGGGATAAAGAAAAACTATCATAATCCACATATAATGAAATAGATAGATGTTTCTTGGAGGATAAATTTTTATATGTTTTAGGAATAAATTTTAAGGAATGGGTGTGGAATGAATGGGTGGATGTTCCCCTTTTGTAAGTTAAGAAAATGGAACATTGGCGAAAACCCATTAATTTTCAATGATGTCATTACACTATTACACGGTTAAGCACTCCAATGTTTTCAAATAATAAATTTTGTGGTGGTATTGGCCTAAAAAATCCCAATCCTTTCATTTCCACATATGTTTTAAACGTCTTGGAAGAAATTTACACTTATATTATTACTTATACCTTTTTTACCCATGTAAATTATTTAACCAAATAAAATATAAAATAACACATATTAAAAACCATTTTTTGTGAAAATTTTAAATTTAATAACAATTAAATTCAATTAAATTCTTGAATTATATAAATTTCTCGTCGACATTAAACCACTTATTTAATAGAGAAATTATTTTTTGTAAAAATGCTTCTTTCACCACTATGTGTTCTTAATATTATTTCATATTGATTAATAATTAAATATTTTTTAATATATGTATATATGTTTTTAAAAATGATTTTATAATATATATTTAAAATATTTAAATCTCATTTATTAGATAATTATAACATTGTATTTATAACAAAATCATCAAAAAAAACTATTTCCCAATTATTAAATTAATTAATTTTAATCATAATAATATTATTTTAATGACTAAAATATAAATGGGACATTTTATATAATTTTTACAAAATTATTCCAAATATGGAATCAATTTTACCAAGTAAAATTTCTTAAGGTGAGAAATATTTAATTTTTATAAAAGCACACTTAATGTGTAAGAATCATTTTTAGAAAAAACTATCTCCATTAATAAAATGACCTTTACATTATTATAACGTTTATATAGTTTTTAAAAAGTTTTCTCTTCTATTCATACCAATCACTTTTACAGTATTAAAATACTTGTAATATTTAATAATTTATTTTAGGAAATATGATTTTTATTTTATTTCTCTATTATATGAATTAAAATATACTCACATGGTATTTAATTATGGAGAAGTATTTCATAAAATCAATATTCATTAAATTATACCTCCCTTAAAAATAATTATTTCCTCAAAATTTTATTAAATGGAGGAAAATAATTGAGGTTCCTTTTGTCTTATTGTGTCCTCAGATTCCCTTATAACCTCATAAGACGTATGATTCCACCATAAAACTTATACTCGATGAGAGGTGTTATTTATTATAAACTTTTCTCTTTGATCCAATATTTCAATAGGTTGTTCATAATATGAAACATCATTTTCTAATTGTTTTGCTTATGAGATTATTTCTTGTGATTGACTTGGGTTGTACTTCATCATATGTTATATGTAGAATACATCAAGCACTTGATAGTACTATAGAGAGAGAGAGTCAATCGATATTTTATGACCCCAATGTGATCATGGATCTAGAAGAGAATAATGTATCTTGGTATCATCATCCACTTCTTCCCAAATCTCATGACCCGCTGCCAATGAGATTTTCAAAGGAATCCATTATCACTAACTTCAAACACTATATGTCATCAACAATTGTCTGCATGTCTAATTTATTGAGTTATTTCTACATTCATATCACACTAAATGGTTTGAACCATATATGTTATTTCATGGACATGTTTAGGACCTATAAACTTCCAATTTACATCTTAATCCCATCATATTGGAGTCTTATATCTCTTCCCATAAAGATACTCATACGGATCTATCTCAAAGTTTCAATATGAACTATTCTGACATGACTACTCTTCAAAGGTGTGGTGTTGATCTCAAAATACTAGTAAATATATTGAAAAATATATTAGATTATCCTTTACAATTTTAATATTCATATCTCACTAACCATCTATCTAGGGTTTATATGTTTTGTGGAAACTCTTATCTATCTCTAACAATTTTTGATGAATTCTATAGAATCCCAAGGTAAAACTTAGATCTTAGTAAGATATAATTGAGAGTTTAACTACATAAACCCTCAACACCTACCTTATATATATATATATTGTGAGTTGGAAGATAGATAAATATTCTCTAATGGTAATAAAATATGATGAACTTTTATGGCATCCAACTACAACAATAATAACATTATGGACATTAGATATTTTGGGAATTCTTTAAAAAAACTATGGTGGTGATTTCTCATTTCCAAACATTTATTGGTAATGGTTTCAACATGTTGTTAGAATTTTTTCATTCATCATTACCTTTCATGAATATAACACTTGGAGGTATGTATTATATAATTTAACTCTTCCTGTTATCCCACCATAAGTTGTTTTTTAAATCATTATATATTTTTTGATTGATGTAAAAATTTATAAGGATAATCTATATGCCCCATCCAAAAGATCCTTCTTAATTTTATGTTTGTATGGGACACATATTCCTGTTATAAACCATAAAACTCTATATTTTTCAATGTTAAACTATTAAATTTTTGATATCTTTTTCTATAGATCTAAATAATCTTTCTCGTATTCATAAATCTTTATGATGACGGAAGGTTTATTATCCATTCAGGAAATATTGATTTCCCTCTTTACATTATGAAATTAAGATTCGACCAATCAAAATCAATTAGTAATGGTTCATTTTCAATCTTCATCATGGATTGAGTAGCATGATATTTTATAATTAGAGCATTAACCAACTTATATTTCTTCTCACGGTAGTAATGTGTTGAGTAGTATGACACACTCCTATCATGGGACCTAGAAAAATAATATTTTTATTTTCAAAATTTTAGTATATAATTTTGACCTAGGTTATCCCCTATTGAGAAGTGCACACAAAATGGGTTTGTCACTTTTATTTTATTTGAAGAAAAATTGGATTTTGATTGATTTGAAAAATTGCAAGCAAAAATTAGTTAAAATTTATTGATTATAAATTATATTATGGAAGTAGCAATTAGAGAAGGTTCGTATGGACCTAAAGCATTGTTATCATAGTTTAAAATTAATTCCCTATTTCCCGTCTACTAAACAATTGAGTGAGTCTTCCTTGGATTCCCCTATCTCCCTTGGTAAATGGGGATGGTGAGGGTATCCCAAATAATGTCTCAATTAGTGAAAACTTCTTCTTGTTTGTATATAATTTTAATGGGTACTTTTGATAAATTGAGGTAATTGCCAATTGGGATTTGTTATTCCCTAATTAACAACAATCTCCATTAAAATTCCTCACACCTAATTGACGATCACCGAACACTCACAACCCAACTTAATATATTATATTCAAAATATGTAGGAATTTGGAGGAGTGATATTTTGTATCATTGACCTTGAAAAAAAATCTAACCTCAAACCCGTTCATTATATTTTAAAAACTCAATTATGAAATGATACCAAAAATAAAATAAAATAAAGGATTTAATTTATTGAAAGTGAAAAACTCAATTAAATCTCAATGTTCCAGCCTCCCCATTTCCTGATAACTCAATGGAACTAGCCCTCTATAGATATGGAACTCGAGTAGATTTATGATAAGGAATACAACACAATCATGAAAAAGAAATGGAATAGAGAATGAGACCTTAATGTAAATATAGAGTAGATCGTCGTCGAGAGCTTCCCTCGAAGATCGATTTACCTTTCCATCCCCCATGAACTATATTTATAAGACTCCCCCACTCCCATAGGTAATAATTATGGAATCATAATTGGTTTCAGGTCAATCTAGGGGAATATTAAATCCACCAAAAAATTATCATTTTTACAACATCATCGAGGGTTACACGTCATGTAAATGTTACACATTGTATAATGTGTGGGGCCATGAATCTTATCAGAGTATGCATCACAAATTTAATTATTTAATGTTATAAATCATATAGATGAATTAAATTATGTGTAATTCACATTTTTAGATCTTTTCACCAATTTTATATCTAACTCTTCATTTCCTAGCATTTAATTTGTTACTTGCCTCTACAACAAATACACGACAATTCAAAATTCTAATGTCTTGCCACTCCTCAAAGTGGCATGGTGTGATGTTTTTTGAATGAAAATATTCATCACTTTTTGCTATGTTTTATTAAAACCATGTACCCTACATGAAAATATAAAATCAATCAATTTTTCTCATATTTAGTCAATTAATTTATATAAATGGTCTATTTTGTATCAAAAAAATACTTGCATAAAAAGGTTTTGTCACAAAAATAATGTTTTATGATTTCCAACTATATCCTTTTGTGAATATTTTATTAATTTAATATGAAAATATATTTTATGATATTTTTATTAGTATAATATCACAATTTTCCACATAGATATAACTTCACCAAATCCATTATTCAAATATCACTACTGTAAGATCTAAGTCATTCATTGAATAATTTATCTCATGAAATTACAATCCCTTACCCATTTTAGAGTGATTTATGTACAAAAGGGGTGAAAAAACTCTTTTTTAGTACTTTGATACTTCCTTCACATTCCTCCATCCAATGGAACTTCACTCCCTTACGTGTTTACTTGTTTGGTTAGTTTTATAGTCATGATAAATTTCTATTAAAGAGTTTGTAAAATACTAATAGCCCAAAAAATAAATGGATCTATGTTATAGTAGTAGTTTTTGTTTATTACTAGGTATATTATTTATTTGATTGATCTTCTAATATTCCATTTTGTTCAATTACATGACCCACTAATAACACTTTCTACAACTATAATTCACACTTCATAAATTGGTTATATAACCTCTCCTTTCTCAAGATCATAAACACAATCTTATACCAATATTCATCTTTTCATTTATATTTGAATATATATGAATATTTTATATAAAGAAAAAAAATTGATCAAGGTAATTTATATAGAAATTATTCATTTGATCCGTGAAGATAACTGCATAATCTATAAATCTAATGGGAATCACTATAAATTCATAATGTCTATCACTTGTATGGAAGGTTGCCTTGGATATATCCTCTATTTTAACCCTTAAATGATGAGGAATATATTAAAGTTAAATATTATAAAATTACCACTATCTTATGACTTGATAAAATATATCATCGACAATAGTTATACAATACTTTTTATTGATTGTGATTTTAGTAAAATAATGATAATCAATGCAAAAGAGCATTTATCCATCCTTCCTTTTTACAACAAAGATTGGTTTACACCATAGTGAATCACATGGGAATACAAATAACATCTCAATATTCTCTTTTAGACTCTTCATTAATTACACTAGTTTAATGGGATAAATACTACACATACACATTGAGATAGAAATCGATACAAGTATGGGTTCGATTGAAAACTCAACCTCCTGGTCTTGGAGAAAACCAAGAATTTCTTCCCGAAATACATTAGTATACTCTAGTAAAATTGGAATTTAATCATTTTGTAATTCCTCCCTGGTCATTTTATTTAACACTCCCTTAGTATAGGTTATAATAACTTATATTATGTAATTTCCTTCCACATGGAGTTTGTAATCATCCTTGAATTTATACTTGATTATAAGATAATTTGGGATATGAAATTATATTTCCATATTTTGACTATTTATAAGTTTTTATGTATGTAAATCTAGTATATATACAAGATTATGTCAATTTAACCCAATGAAGGAAGAATTAGATAACCATGGATTTACCATAAACAAATCTAAAATATATCATATTTGTATATTTTTTATCTAATCATTGTTCCAAAAAGGTTTTCTACAGATTGTTCAATATCCATTTCCTAGGGTAGTGATTCCACTTTATTAGAAAACATTTTTGATAAATAATAATGTTATAAACCATGATCAAATAAATTAGTAACATATCTATAAAAGAGATAAGGTTTACCTTTCATAAAAACATTATCATGATCCACCTCACTGATAGAGATCATGAATGCCCTACAATGCTCCCTCAATTTAAGAATCATTGGGGACATATTTTATTCACTTTTCCAAAGGGTTGGGGTATTGATTCGCATAATGTAAAAAATTTCATGAACTTGAAACTAGTGGATTAAAAGACCCCCTAAATGTGGGTGATCGATTCTGGATGAGTGAATCGATAGAGAGTTTCTCCTTCCTTAGTGTATTTTGGATATCAAAAAGTTTTTTGTTCCTTCACGCAACTTGAGAATGTTGGGTTATTTCATGCAGTTTTGTAGAAATTCCCTAATCTCATTAGGTTTCATATTGGAAAAATCTCTACATTTTCCATTTTACCTATTGTTAAGTCAATTTTTTTGGATCCTCGTCATTACCTTCACTAAAAGAATATTGATAATTAGTATACTTAAATGAATTAATATCTATATAATCAAAAATTAAACTTATAAGGAGTATTTTTTTCAATGATGACTATATATGTCATAAAATAGCGTGGGTTGACCCTGAACCAGGGACCAAAATCAATCTATGGCATGGCTCTAAGGGAATTCCTGATCCTAACGAGCTAGAAAATAGTGTCTGGCATCAACAGAGTACTCAAGGGAACAATTATCCACAAATGTAATCATTAACTAAGCAGCATAGAGAAACAGACCGCCCAAGATACATTTATATAAAATTAAATTGAACATTATTTGTATAATAAACTAAAAGTATAACTAAACTTTAAAACCAACAGAACAAACCTGATAACCGAACTAACACCATGTGACCCCACTGGTAACTCTCCACAAAAATGAATACTCATCACCAAATGTAACCAAACTCAAGATAAAACGTTTACAAGGGCGAAAATTTGAAGAGAAATATTGGCATGAGTATTAAAACTCAGTAGGTTAGCCCGATATTATATTACCAATGCACATACTATAAAGTAAAAGATACATTAATTTCATTTTTGAACTAAAATATCTATAACTATGTTTTCCAAACATTGTTCCATGATATAATCAATATATATTAAAGTTATTTCATGTCTTCATTGCTTGGAAATGCTAGTAACCAATTTCCAATAGATAAAACTTCAAAAAGAGAATAGTTTCCAAAAGAGCTTCTTTAAAGAATGTAAACATTAAATTAAAACATACATGCTTATTAATTTACAAACTAAACATGTTGTATGCCGATGGGGAGTAAAAATATCCAATGATCACAAGTCACAGGAACACCCCTAGGTAATAGTTCGTTGTGGGGTCCATGTACCTCTTATCCAAGTTTAAACGTAACCATAAAAAATATCCCTTATCAAGCATATAAAAAACTAGTTTGAAAATAAACCATATCCTAGTGGTCCACAACATCATCGTCCTTATAGTTTTGTTAGTTTTTTCATCATTAAACTTGCTACGTGAAACAAGGAAAAACCCCCTCTGTATCACTAGCATACTAGTACAAGTCCACCCACCTATATACCATGGTTTTCCCTTTTGTGCTCAAAAAAGTTTCACGTATTTAAAATAAAATTCTCTCATGAATATTACATTTAAAAATAATACACACATTAAACATACCACACACATGTCTCACATTTCTTTCAAGTATCAATAAACTACTTAAATTTTCATCAAACAATTTCAAGAAGTATAACGAGGCCTTAAAATTAAATCCTTTAAAAAATACACTTTTAAAAAAACACACCAATACAATATAAACACATATTTGGAAGCCCCAAAATAATTTAATAAATCAATATCATGAACCATAAAATTCCCCAAATGATACAACATGAGATACACATGGAAACCATTTTTACAAGAAAAATGCCAAACAGGCCTCTACGAATTTCTCAAAACTAACATTTTCAAAAAGAATAAATTTTAATTTTAATAAATAGGTACATACATACCATTTATAGGAGAAATAAACTTTCATAAATCCCTTAAAACAATCAGGTTACACATCTAAAGCACGACCATTATTATAAAGATTCCAAACGGGCCATTTTCCAGCATCTCGGGCCAAAACATGTTTACCACCAAAAACCCATTTTTGTATAATCCAAAAAAACTTTGGAAATCCATAAAAGGACCCATAATACAATTTATATATTTAAAATTAATTTATAAATCCAAACAAATCAATTTATATCTCAATAGTCACATAAAAGATAACTGGCCAATTTATCGAACACATAGCATGCACTTTTAAATAAAAAACTTATTTTAATCAATTGAAAAGGGATAAAATACCATTTTCATGCCATATATTAATTCAAGTTAATTAAACATGTTTTAAATACCATAACATAGGTGCATAATATAATGAAACATTTAATTAATAAAGCAGTGCAAATGTTTATAAAAAACAAGACTATGTTTCACAAAACAAGGCTTAAACAACCATTTTACACACCAAAAAAATTATAAAAAGGATGAAAGTCAATAATATATATATATATATATAAGGTTAGAACAGAAATAATATTTTTATACTTAAATGATAAATCCAGGTGGAAGGGTTATTCTACCTCACAACCATGGGGTAAAATAACTGCACACCCGATATCACCCACCGTAGTTCCCAAAAATCTAGATCTATGAATAATAGACCAAAACAAACCAAAAACCTATTAAAAAATGTGATTACATAACACTAGGTCTTCAATTACCATGGGAGAATATTAAACCCAACTAATGTGGACGGAGAAGGAAGATGGAGGAGAAAGGAGAAGCAATCTCAACATAAAAACTAGAGAAATATCCATCTTCCCTTAGATGTACCTCCTTAGAGGAGAGATAATGGCTTGAAACGTATTTTATTAGATCCTTAGGTCTGTATGAACCAGGGAAAGAAGATTTTGGGGGGAAATAGAAAAAAAATTAATGATTCATGGAATAAACGAATTACCTTACCAAATTTGGACAATTTGAGAATCCTTGAGATATTTATCCCTAATACATGACTAAGATGAACTTCAAAGAAGAAAAATGGAACATGGGGGTGCCCCTAGGGTTCTTATATTTGAGTGATATGTAAAACCACTGAAAAATATTAAACAATTAATAAGATATAAAATAAAAAAACATATTATATATTTAATTGGAAATGGGATAAGTGTTGGACCAACACCTGAATAAATAACGCAAATCCACCATGACTATTAATTCCTAACTGGGTACAAAAGGAAATGGTGATTTTAATAGGTCAATTGAGGCCATGTGTGAAGTTGAATGGGTGAAAACTATTGAAAAAATAAGGATTTATAAAAGAAACAAATTATTTTATTTAATCTGGAAATGGGCTCCAAGTTTTCCCAAATCTTGAAATAACCAACCTTTTCTCCAAAAACTCCCAAACAAGCTATGGGGACCCATGGTGGGATAATTAGACATAAATGGTAGTTAAAAACTAAACATTCATCTCACCAAAAACCCATTAAAGGGATTGTTATTTCCAACAAACCATATCAAACCAAGATATGAAAACAAAACGGGTGTGACAATTCTCCCCACCATTAAACCATTCCTACCCAAAAAAGCCACAAAAAATTATATCTAATTGATCAAAACCAAAGGATTGCTTATTGATACGGTTTTTCCTATTAATCCAATGACACCTCATCCAAAATTAATGGAACTAAATCCTCTTACCTCAACCAAAACACCTACTCTCAATCACTTCCCAAGAATCAATCGAAAGAACGAGTCACTACGTTCACAACCAAACCAAGAACAAGATTATTGGGAATTCTCCCAATGAACCCAATGATCACACAATCCAAATAGAACTCATAAAATATAAAGCCCCAGCCTTAAACCTTACTTAATCTTGAGTTATTATAAGATTACACATTGAGGATCTTTTCGGGTTTAGAGTTTTAGAGAATTAGATCATAAAACTTGCATTACATTCCACATATAAACAAAGTGGTTACATAAAGATAGTATTCTTCATTCCCATCAATGGAAACACATTTAAAATAAAACATGGATTATTTCTTGACACATCCTTGACTCTATCATCTTATCATGTACCTTTCCCTTGACCTGTGAAAAACATTTCAAAAACTTGGGATGAGCATAAAAACTCAGTAAGGGTTAAAAAAACATGGAAAGGAAACATGAGTTCATATATACAAAAGAATGAAATCATACTTTACCCATAAAACATAGGCACTTTAACATACCTCATAAAATCATGAATAAATCATAGAAATCGTAAGACATAAAGGTAACTTGGGGCATTCATAACATTCTTACGTAGGGAGTAACCCTCTTGGTTACGTTTGGAATACCCATCACAGTATATTCCCTAAAATATCTTCGTAGAAACCTTAAAGTTTCACTCCTTCGCTTTACCCAATTCATTGGAGAGCTATATCGGGCTCACCCCCCCTTATTTTATCACGGAACCACCTGTCTTCATAATAATGCCCAAGAACCATAACATAATCATATCACATAAAACATGCATAAAGGAACATAAAATTTCCACATTTCAATCACGAGATATCAATACAACACATTGATATGAAAACATTATGAAAACCATTTTCAATACTAAAATAAAAGAAAAGTAAAACATGGTATTTATTTTTCTTTTAAAAAGAAGGTATGGCTTGTAGAGGAAGCCGAAACTCAAATAACGGTCACGACGGTGGAGAAGTCGTTGTCGCCGCATACGTATGACAAAAACATTCCCTTTTGTCATTTAGTAAACACTTCGTATAAAAAATATTCCTTTTGAATAAACTTAAAAGTCAAAGGGGTTTATACACCATATAAAAGAAAGTTGTGTATAAAATAAAATATGCCTCAACGAAAGGAGATTGAGACGAAGTCCCATACCTCGTATCCGACTTGACCCGACCGTTCTTTAATCACCTGAATAATAAACTTTAGTTAATCTCTAATTTATTATGAATCTTTTTCAAGTTCATTATTCCTTTTATACCATGTTATGAACATCAGGTAATCAGGTAAGTTAATAATGTTCATTTTGTCGGTATTTGGTTCTTAAGTCAAAAATAGACTTCTTACACTTACATGTTGTTAATTTGGTCAAAGGTTCATTATATCCAGAATGGTATTCATGATGTAGATATCATATATGTCATATATATCCAGTACATACATGCATTTATAATATTACATAATCATTTAGAGGTAAGAAATGAAATGCACCGTTCATGGAGACGGTAAGTCGTACGTACGCATGAACGCTACTTTCATTTCTATTTCGTATTTTATAGAATGGAATCATAATGATATAAAGGTATATTATAATTCAATTATAATATCATATATAATATCATAGTTCCATCCTTTATATGTCCCACATATGGTATTTAACGAATCAAATCACTTTGAGGGGCGGTAGTCCACACTTCCTAAAATGAAGATATCGTGTTTACCCATAATGGAAACCATAAAGGTATGCCCAAAATGAAAAAAAAACAGAATCTTAAGGAAAACATAAACATATTATATATCATATATAAAAATAGTGACATCATAATGGCCACCTTTGAAGGTGTTAAATGAGTGTTGAACAATCATCGTTTCGGGAGACAGAATTTCGCCATCCACAGAAAACGTATGTTCTTTAACCATTTGATGTAGTTTTGTGAGAGTGTAGCTCAAATAAATATTATAACAACATCCTTGTATATTTAAGATACTAGTTTTGTTACAAAATAAGTAAATAAAAAGAGTTTATGGGGTTGGAGAAGCAAAATAAAACAAATGAACATGAGAGAATGAATTACCTTTAAAAGTGTAACTCCTTTTGATTTGAGCCTAAAGGCTTCCTTTGAAAGACTTATGCCCAAAAGTAATCCTCTAGGATGAGGAGAGGGATGTGGAGAGAGTAAATGGGCAGGTGTTGGCCGAGCCAAAGGCTTGAGAAGTGTGTGAAATGAGGTAGAGGTGGGGGCCTTTTATAAGAGGAGAGGAGGGGCACTTTTGGAAAGTAAAGAAATATTACTTTATTTGAAAATGTGTTTCGGTTTTAAAAGTTCCCACATTGATATAATTCGTGGATAAGGTGATAAGGGTTCGAAATCCACTCATCCAATTGGTTTTGGCCATGTGTAGTTTATAGATTTTACAGTGTCTTTCCATTTTATTTAAATCGTCAAATAATGAGGTCATCGCTGCATCATTATTATGTCATAAATAATTTAATTTATTTAATGTCTAAAAATCATAAAACAAATACTATGACATATGAAATCTTTTTAGATTTCCAATTAATAGTTATAATCAAAAATATGATCTTTATAACCCCATGTAAAAATTGTTTTCGTAAAACATCTCTTGTTTGTGTCATTTTTACTTTAACATTTAATAAAACGTTATTTATGTCATTTCCCAACAAAAGTGGATCCATGGGGTCACCAAGTTGACCCATGGCTTGTCTTGGTCGGCCATGACACAACCAATAAGTTTGGGACATGTGTCTAGGTCATTTCATATTATTAAAGCATTATTTATACCTTAAACTACCCTAATTACCACTAATCGCGATTAAGAACTTAATAAGTTACTATTCACCAAAAATTATTATAATCTCATTGAACCACATTTTACTTCTTAATGACAACCATGAATGTTGGATTTTTGAAATTCAATACACATTAGTGGTAAACTTTCATTTAACTGAAAAATCAGTTTGCTTGATTACCACTTAGTGGTTTCACCATTCATCAAAAATTGAAGTTTTTCAGAAAATTACCAAAAATTCACCCTAAGCTATATTTGAAATTCCAAATTCAAAAATGAAGTCTATTTTAAAAAATTCAAATCATATAAGTCACATTAATTAATTTAATAATTAATTCCCGCTGCCAGAGCAAATAGCGTGTTTTTACAAAACAATAAGTATCAAAAGATTGACACCAGTTTAAGTCTAATTTCAAAGTGAAATTGATTCCAATGGCCACCATTGGATAAAATGGTAAAAATATATTATAATTTAACTTCAAAATCAATTCAAAAAATAATCTAATCATATAAATAAATTATATTAAAAAGCAGTTTTGATGTAAAATGCAGTATTTTTCACTATTCATTAAAAAATGAACATTGTCAGAAAAATACCAAAAATTCACACAAGGTAAATTTTGATGTCCCAATCATAAAGGATAAGTTTATTTTGACAAACATAGTTTATAAAATTTTCAAAATATAGATTCAAAAATGGTTTGCCATCAAAAGGCACTAAAACAATCTTTTAAGAATATTAGTGTATTCCATGCATAAGATTGTATTTATTTTCATTTTAAGCCTCTATAACACTATATTAATCATTAATAGACATAGATAAAAATATATATTATTAATTACTTACTTGGGATGTTACATCCTTCCCCCCTTTAGAAAATTGCGTCCCCGTAATTTATTTATTTATCGAATAAATGGGGGTACTTATCCCTCATTGCATTTTCAGATTCCCATGTTGCCTCTTCAATCATGTGGTTTTTCCACAAAACCTTTACCTGGTGAATCACCTTATTCCGTAACACTTGCTCCCTATGGTCAAGAATCTAGACCAGTTTTTCCTCATAAGATAGGTTCTCTTCCAACTGAACTACCTCTGGACTCAAAACATGAGATGGATCTGGCATATACTTTCTCAACATCGAAATGTGAAAAACATTGTTTACCTGAGATAAACTCGGAGGTAAAGCCACTCGGTATGCAACTGATCCAACTCTCTCGAGAATTTCGTATGGTCCAATGAACCTTGGACTCAACTTTCCTTTCTTACCAAATCTCATCACACTTTTCCAAGGAGAAACCTTGAGAAAAACATGATCACCTACCTCGAAAGATAGATCCTTCCTCCGGTTATCCGCATAACTCTTCTGCCTGCTCTGAGCTGTTCTCATGTGTTTCTGAATCAGCTGAACTTTTTCTGCCATCTCTTCTACCAATTCTGGTCCCATCAACTTTCTTTCACCCACTTCATCCTAGAAAGCTGGAGTTCGACACCGCTTCCCATATAATGCCAGAAATGGTGCCATCTGTATACTGGAATGAAAACTGTTATTATATGAAAACTCAACCAAAGAAAGATGTTGGTCCCAACTTCCCTGATAATCCATAGAACAAGCTCGTAGCATATCCTCCAATGTCTGAATTGTTCGTTCTGACTGCCCATCTGATTGAGGATGAAAAGTTGTACTAAAATTTAATTCAGTACCCAACGACTTTTGAAGGCCTTTCCAAAATTTAGAAGTAAACCTGGGATCACGATCCGATACAATGGAGAGAGGAACTCCATGTAACCTGACTATCTCTTTAAGATAAAAACGAGAAAGTTGATCAAGAGAGAAAGTATCTCGTATAGCAAGGAAATGAGCAGATTTGGTCAAGCGATCAACAATAACCCAGATTGTATTATTACCTCGAGATGTCTTCGGTAATCCAACAACAAAGTCCATGGATATATTATCCCATTTCCACTCTGGCACTGGTAAAGGCTGAAGCATCCCTTTCGGTAACTGCCGCTCTGCTTTAACCTGCTGACAAGTCAAACACTTCACAGTAAAATCAGCAATATCTCTTTTCATTCCATCCCACCAGTAATACTCCCGCAAATCTCTATACATCTTAGTACTGCCCGGATGAACTGAAAACGGAGAACTATGAGCTTCACATAATAACTCTATATTCAACTGTGAATCACAAGGCACACACAATCTCTTCCCAAATCTCAAAACACAATCATTATCAATGTTGAATTCAGGCAACTTACCTTTCTGAACCAGCTCTACCTTTTTCTGCAACTCACTATCTTGCTTCTGTGCTTGCTTGATTCTATCTGATAGAGATGATCTCACTGATACCTGAAACAAAACAGAAGGACTTCCTTCACCAACAACTTCTATGCCAAAGTTCATCAAATCCTTAACCAAAGGATCACGTTCCAAACGCAACATTGTTAATGAAGCATTACTTTTTCGACTCAAAGCATCAGCCACTTTATTTGCTTTTCCCGGATGGTAATGAATTGTACAATCATAATCCTTGATTAATTCCAGCCATCTCCTTTGTCTCATGTTTAACTCTTTCTGAGTGAATATATACTTTAAACTTTTGTGATCGGTATATTTTTCACACTTCACTCCATACAAATGATGCCTCCAAATTTTTAAAGCAAAAACAACAGCAGCTAATTCCAAATCATGTGTAGGGTAATTTACCTCATGAGTTTTCAACTGTCGTGAAGCATAAGCAATTACCTGATCATTCTACATTAGGACGCAACCAAGTCCTTTCAATGAATCATCACTGTATATAACAAACTCACCATTCCTGGAAGGTAGTGCCAAAACTGGAGCATTCACCAATCTTCTTTTCAATTCCTGAAAACAATCATCACATTCTTTTTTCCAGATAAACTTAACACCCTTCCGAGTTAGCTTAGTCATTGGACTAGATAACCGTGAAAAATTTCTAACAAACCTTCGGTAATAGCCCGCCAAACCAAGGATGCTACGAATCTCGGTTACATTTGTGGGTCTTGGCCATTCTTCCACAACTTTTGTTTTTGCAGGATCAACAGTTATTCCATCCTTAGAAACAATGTGACCAAGGAAAGAAATTTGTTGCAACCAAAACTCACACTTGCTGAATTTCCCATACAGTTTCTTTTCTTTTAAGGTTTGCAAGATAACCCTTAAATGTCTTTCATGCTCCTCTTTACTTTTAGAAAACACCAAAATATCATCAATGAAAACCACCACAAACTTATCCAAGAACTCATGGAAAATTCTATTCATTAAGTCCATGAATACAGCAGGTGCATTGGTTAGCCCAAAAGGCATTACTACAAAATCATAATGGACATATCTCGTACGGAACGTGGTCTTTGGAATATCTACCTCCTTTATCTTCAGCTGATGGTATCCTGATCTCAAGTCAATCTTTGAAAAAAACTGATCTCCCTGGAGCTGATCAAACAAATCATCGATATGAGGCAAAGGATATTTGTTCTTAACAGTGATATTATTCAAGGCTCTATAATCAATGCAAAGTCTCATAGAACCATCTTTCTTTTTAACAAATAAAACAGGAGTACCCCATGGTGATGTGCTAGGTCTAATGAAACCTTTCTCTAATAAATCTTGCAATTGCTCCTTCGACTCTAAAAGTTCAATTTGTGCCATTAGATAAGGGGGTTTTGAAATTGGCATAGCATCAGTAACTAAGTCAACAGTAAACTCAACTTCCCGATCCGGTATTATTCCAGGAAACTCATCAGGAAAAACATCAGGATACTCATTTACCACAAGCACATCATTAATCTGAACAGTTCCTTTATTTTCAACGATGTGTGCAAGGTAATATTCATTTCCATCTTTTACAAGTTTCTAGGCCTCTTGATATGTTATCAAAAGTAAGGGTTCATTCTTGTAAACAAACTGAAAGTCTTTCTGAAAAAAAACTTCTTTAGCTCTACAGTCAATCTTAGCATGGTAAATAGAGAGCCAATCCATACCCAGGATAACATCAAACTCTACTAGAGGTAGAACAATAAGGTTTGCAAGTAGGTTCTTTCCACAGATAAGGATAGGAAGATTCTTATAAATTCTTTTTGCCTCGACACTTCCCCCAGGTGTTTTTACCAAAAGTTCAGGAGTCATTTCTTGAGATGGTATTCCCATTTTACTAGAGAAGGTTTCAGAGATGAAAGAATGTGTAGACCCCGAATCAAACAACACACTGGCATAATCTGAAAAAACAAACAAAGTACCTGATACAACTTCATTTGATGGCCCGACATCTGCTGAAGTAGTTGCAAAGGATTTCACCACCGCTTTCTGCTTGTAGTCTAACTGCTTCCCATCACTCAAGCTCTTTGTCGGACACTCGTTTGCATAGTGACCCATCTCATTGCACTTGTAACATTTCACTAACTGTAAATCAAATTTGTTCTTACCTTCACCTTGATCCTTTTCAGTGCAATCACGAGCCTTATGTCCCATCTTACCACATCGGTAGCACTTCCCAGAATTCAGAAGACATTCCCCAGCATGCCTTTTGCCACATTTATCACAAACTGAAAACTTAGTTCTCTTACCATCAGACTTTTTTGAAGAATTTTTACCTTTCTCCTACCACCTCGCTCTCTTCTTCTGCTGGTTGTTATAGAAAACTTGGTCATCGGCAAACTCAATTTCCACCTTCTCAGCACATCGAACAAGATTTTCATAACTTTTAAACTCACGAGAAGCTAATGCCCCTCGATATTTTGGCTTTAATCCTGAGTAAAAAACGATTGATTTTACTATCAAGGTCCCGGATAAAATTTGGAGCATACCTTGCCAATCGAGTGAACCTTTCTTCATAGGCATCCACTGAGTCTTCCTCTTACCTCAATTCCAAGAATTGCTTTTCCATCCTAAGTCGAACAGCCATAGGAAAATACTTCTCAAGAAACATACCTTTGAATTCATCCCAGTCAAGAGCATCAATCTCATCGGCGTCCCTGATATTTTTAACCATAGACCACCACTGATCTGCTTCACCCTCCAAACGGTAAATAGCAAGACTAACCTTTTGATTGTCTGAACACCCCATGACATCAAAAATCTTCTCCAGTGCTTTAATCCACCCTTCATCTAGCACAAGGTCAGATGATCCTCTGAATGATGGTGGATGTTGCCTCATGAAATGTTCCACCACTGACATGTTCCTTTGCGGTTGATCTGGCTGATCTTGTGCATGGATACCACCGCCATTTATCGCTTGAGTCAACTGCGCCATTACTGCAAAAAACTGTTCCGTTCCAATTCCGACCATTTCTGGATGCTGATTCGGAAGGTTATTTCCTTCTGTATGCCTTCCTATCACTGCTTCCCTGTTTCCTCTGCGGAAAACCATTCTGAACAAACATTTCTTAGATGAAGCAACATGGTAATCTTTAAATGATATATCATTTCGAAAAAAAATATTTTTGGATAATCATTTAATTGAATTCTAACTCCTAAAGTTATCTAAACTGACCTTTGATACCAACTATAAAGCCCCAGCCTTAAACCTTACTTAATCTTGAGTTATTATAAGATTACACATTGAGGATCTTTTCGGGTTTAGAGTTTTAGAGAATTAGATCATAAAACTTGCATTACATTCCACATATAAACAAAGTGGTTACATAAAGATAGTATTCTTCATTCCCATCAATGGAAGCACATTTAAAATAAAACATGGATTATTTCTTGACACATCCTTGACTCTATCATCTTATCATGTACCTTTCCCTTGACCTGTGAAAAACATTTCAAAAACTTGGGATGAGCATAAAAACTCAGTATGGGTTAAAAAACATGGAAAGGAAACATGAGTTCATATATACATAATAATGAAATCATACTTTACCCATAAAACATAGGCACTTTAACATACCTCATAAAATCATGAATAAATCATAGAAATCATAAGACATAAAGGTAACTTGAGGCATTCATAACATTCTTACGTAGGGAGTAACCCTCTTGGTTACGTTTGGAATACCCATCACAGTATATTCCCTAAAATCTTTTCAGAGAAACCTTAACGTTTCACTCCTTCGCGTTAACCAATGCATTGGAGAGCTATATCGGGCTCACCCGCCCTTAGTTTATCACGGAACCACCTGTCTTCATAATAATTCCCAAGAACCATAACATAATCATATCACATAAAACATGCATAAAAGAACAAAAAATTTCCACATTTCAATCACGAGATATCAATACAACACATTGATATGAAAACATTATGAAAACCATTTTCAATACTAAAATAAAAGAAAAGTAAAACATGGTATTTATTTTTCTTTTAAAAAGAAGGTATGGCTTGTAGAGGAAGCCGAAACTCAAATAACGGTCACGACGGTGGAGAAGTCGTTGTTGCCGCATACGTATGACAAAAACATTCCCTTTTGTCGTTTAGTAAACGCTTCATATAAAAAAGATTCCTTTTGAATAAACGTAAAAGTCAAAGGGGTTTATACACCGTATAAAAGAAAGTTGTGTATAAAATAAAATATGCCTCAATGAAAGGAGATTGAGACGAAGTCCCATACCTCGTATCCGACTTGACCCGACCATTCTTTAATCTCCTGAATAATAAACTTGAGTTAATCTCTAATTTCTTATGAATCTTTTTCAAGTTCATTTTTCCTTTTATACCATGTTATGAACATCATGGAATCAGTTAAGTTAATAATGTTCATTTTGTCGGTATTTGGTTCTTAAGTCAAAAATAGACTTCTTACACTTACATGTTGTTAATTTGGTCAAAGGTTCATTATATCCAGAATGGTATTCATGATGTAGATATCATATATGTCATATATATCCAGTACATACATGCATTTATAATATTACATAATCATTTAGAGGTAAGAAATGAAATGCACCGTTCATGGAGACGGTAAGCCGTACGTACGCATGAACGCTACTTTCATTTCTATTTCGTATTTTATAGAATGGAATCATAATGATATAAAGGTATATTATAATTCCAGTATAATATCATATATAATATCATAGTTCCATCCTTTATATGTCCCACATATGGTATTTAACGAATCAAATCACTTTGAGGGGGCGGTAGTCCGCACTTCCTAAAATGAAGATATCGTGTTTACCCATAATGGAAACCATAAAGGTATGACCAAAATGAAAAAAAAGAAGCTTAAGGAAAACATAAACATATTATATATCATATATAAAAATAGTGACATCATAATGGCCACCTTTGAAGGTGTTAAATGAGTGTTGAACAATCATCGTTTCGGGAGGCAGAATTTCGCCATCCACGGAAACCGTATGTTCTTTAACCATTTGATGTAGTTTTGTGAGAGTGTAGCTCAAATAAATATTATAAAAACATCCTTGTATATTTAAGATACTGGTGTTGTTACAAATTAAGTAAATAAAAAGATTTTAGGGGGTTGGAGAAGCAAAATAAAACAAATGAACATGAGAGAATGAATTACCTTTAAAAGTGTAACTCCTTTTTATTTGAGCCTAAAGGCTTCCTTTGAAAGGATTCTGCCCAAAGGGAATCCTCTAGGATGTGGATAGGGATGTGGAGAGAGTAAATGGGCAGGGTTTGGCCGAGCCAAAGGCTTGAGAAGTGTGTGAAATGAGGTAGAGGTGGGGGCCTTTTATAAGAGGAGAGGAGGGGCACTTTTGGAAAGTAAAGAAATATTACTTTATTTGAAAATGTGTTTCGGTTTTAAAAGGTCCCACATTGATATAATTCGTGGATAAGGTGATAAGGGTTCGAAATCCACTCATCCAATTGGTTTTGGCCATGTATAGTTCATAGATTTTACATTGTCTTTCCATTTTATTTAAATCGTCAAATAATGATGTCATCGCTGCATCATTATTATGTCATAAATAATTTAATTTATTGAATGTCTAGAAATCATAAAAAAAATACTATGACGTAGGAAATCTTTTTAGCTTTCCAATTAATATTTATGATAAAAAATATGATCTTTATAACCCCATGTAAAAATTGTTTTCGTAAAACATCTCTTGTTTGTGTCATTTTTACTTTAACATTTAATAAAAAGTTATTTATGCCATTTCCCAACAAAAGTGGATCCATGGGGTCCCCAAGTTGACCCATGGCTTGTATTGGTCGGCCATGACACAACCAATAAGGTTGGGACATGTGTCTAGGTCATTTCATATTATTAAAGCATTATTTATACCTTAAACTACCCTAATTACCACTAATCGCGATTAAGAACTTAATAAGTTACTATTCACCAAAAATTATTATAATCTCATTGAACCACATTTTACTTCTTAATGACAACCATGAATGTCGGATTTTTGAAATTCAATACACATTAGTGGTAAACTTTCATTTAACTGAAAAATCAGTTTGCTTGATTACCACTTAGTGGTTTCACCATTCATCAAAAATTGAAGTTTTTCAGAAAATTACCAAAAATTCACCCTAAGCTATATTTGACATTCCGAATTCAAAAATGAAGTCTATTTTACAAAATTAAAATCATATAAGTCACATTAATTAATTAAATAATTAATTCCCATTGCCAGAGCAAATAGCGTGTTTTTACAAAACAATAAGTATCAAAAGATTGACACCAGTTTAAGTCTAATTTCAAAGTGAAATTGATTCCAATGACCACCATTGGATAAAATGGTAAAAATATATTATAATTTCACTTCAAAATCAATTCAAAACATAATCTAATCATATAAATAAATTAGATTAAAAAGCAGTTTTGATGTAAAATGCAGTATTTTTCACTATTCATTAAAAAATGAACATTGTCAGAAAAATACCAAAAATTCACAAAAGGTAAATTTTGATGTCCGAATCATAAAGGATAAGTTTATTTTGACAAACATAGTTTATAAAATTGTCAAAATATAGATTCAAAAATGGTTTGCCATCAAAAGGCACTAAAACAATCTTTTAAGAATATTAGTGTATTCCATGCATAAGATTGTATTTATTTTCATTTTAAGCCTCTATAACACTATATTAATCATTAATAGACATAGATAAAAATATCTATTATTCATTACTTACTTGGGATGTTACATAAAATCCCATTATTCTAGGGGATCCTGGAATGGACTCCCTGTTATTAAGAAAAAACTATCAATTGACAAATTCTTAGGTGGAAACTCTATGAGACCGGTGGTGGTTCTACCCAATATTAAGAACCAACATTAAATGACAAAAATAGAATTCAAAGTGAAATAGTAATGGGTTTCTCGCTTATAGGACCACCAAAAAACTCCCACAACAACCTACCCACCCATGTTAAGAGGTACAAAACATGAACATTAGCACCCCCACTATTGAATATAAGGGAAAATAACTTGGCCAAAACACTCAACATGGATCCAAACCCCCACCACATTGGGTGGGGAGGGAAGGGGACACTATCACTAGGCCACAAAAACCACAAAAGAAAAAAAAGGAACAACCTCACTATAATGGTGGAGGTATGAGATTAGAAATACTAACCATAGTCTTGAGACTCTTGACTATACACCAGCTTCACCCTGAGACCTATGGATAGAGCTTTGATGGATGAAGCATCTCTTGGTACATAGTCAGACATTGATAATCCTTAACTTGAACTCTTCCCCTTACTTCCATAAGGTGACACATAACACTCCCAATCCAAAATAACAGATTAATTCATGCCATGAAACACTCTTCCACAAACAACATACTTTTACCCAAATAAGGACTTAAAGATACAAAACACTATTTTATATATCTCTAAATGAGGAGAATAATGGACAATGTACATGGAGAAACACATCAACCACATTGAACATAACTACACAAACTGAGAGGGACACATAACGGAAATGAACATTAAATCAAGCCCAAAAATCTCTCTATTCCAAAAAACAGGCTGAGGCATCATTTCAGAGGTGTATTTAACATTTGGAACGAATACGTTTGTTCATCACCTAGAAATATTTCCAATACAGAACAATCATTGGACACATCACAACATCTGACACATCTTCAGAAACCCACTAAATATTTCTCTAAAACTGAGCCACCAAGGAGATCACATATCAAGTCATAATAAGATTATGACTTCTATATTGAATGGAAGCATACCAAATAAACAAAACTCCTAATATATTGGAAAATCCAGCCACATAACCATCAATTTATAGAAAACAGCAAAAAATTTCAGCATAAAACACTTTTGAAAAAAATCAACATGGTGTATTTTTGCATTAAACAATGGTTTTTTAGGAACTCTCACTCATATGCTTGTTTTTGTGCCACCTCGGGCATCCAACCATCATTCCATATTGGCCACTCATCAATATATCCATAAAATAATAGATGTGAGAACCCATGAAAACAAAAATGGATAAAATAAAATAATCTTCACACCAAAAAGAATCTTGTACCTTAAAATGTACATTAACCACCAAATCAGAAACCATTTTATGATTTCACAAAACAAACCACACTTCATAAACAACTATTTTATTAAAAACTGAATCCATTTTATTTAATAGAACTTCCAAAAAACCCAATTATATTCCAAATATCCCTCTCCCATTTTCAAAAATTCAGCAAGGTCACTTTTCATAATCTGACCACCACAAAGGCCAAAACCCCTTTCCATAAAAACACCAGCCACTCAAAACCATATTTCCTATATTAGTTCATTAGATTCAAACACTTCTCAACAACCCAAACACCCCATTTAAAATAATGTTCAGAATCTCTTTCAAATAATCCAAGTATTATGAACATTTTCTTTCAAGAAACCATATGTTTAGATTAAGGAACTTCATTCCCATTAAATAATTTCCTCTTTATCCCCAAGATTTGTTTCACATAACTGAAATTTCCAAAACCGTTTTAATAAAAAAAAAACCCATTTTCCACTTTTTAACAACCAACCAATCTATTAATACCAATTTTTAAAATTCTCAGACAAGGATTTTCAAAACAAAATTCTGAATTCATGAAAAAACCACGAGACCCAAAAAAGGGGACTACTTTAAGTGTATGAATTGACCATATAGTTGGTGGCCATATGTTAGAAAAACCACCTACCTAGAGAGACTTTTAGGAATATGTCTTGGAATCCCTCTCTTACCAAGCCCTTTTATATCATATAGACCATTAGTCTAACTCCCCTTGTCGAATCCCAACACCAATCAGTAATTAAGATCCAAGGACTCTAATAAAACTGGACTTCCCATGGACACCTAAGGGTCAGAATGAGAAAGGTTTTTGATGCTCTTCTTGAACATACCCCTCATGTACTGAAAATCCTACTCCATCTACATTGACATCCGCAAATAAAAAAGGGCGCTCTAAAAAGAAACGTCTGTTAGGACTTAACGTCCCTTTGATACCATTTTCTCACAAAACAGCATGGTTCAAACCCGAAATGGGCACTTGAACTAATTTTTGGCATGGCCTGATGGGGGTTCTTAATACCCACAGGCTTTAAAATAGTTCCAAGCATCAGTAGAGCCCTCAAGGGAATTATTTCTCAAAAATATAATCATGAACTAAGAAGCGTATATAAATGGAAACCCCTACATACATTTATATAAAATTGAACCAAACATTATTTATATAAAAAATAGACAGTATAACCTAAAAATATAACCAACTGACCAAACTTGATGACCAAACAAACACAATGTGACCCTATTAGTCAATCTCTAACAAAGCGAATTCTCATCACCCAAACTGGCAGAACTCAAGATAAGACCTAAAAAGGGATAAAAAATAGAAGAAAAATATAGGCATGAGTATTAAAACCCAGTAGGTTAGTAGGGTAATTTTTTCCAATGTGTAACACCCCATGATTCCACGGTATGTTTCCTTTTGAATAATATAATAGCTTTTGTTGTACGCAACTTTGTGTTCAAACACACCACAACAAATCAAAATAGCCCTTATGATTATTAATATTCACTTTTTGAAATTTTATAAATTTTATCTTTCAAAATGGAATTCATTTTTGGATTCAAAATATCAAAATTATCTTAGGGTGATTTTTTGGAATTTTTCTGAAAGCATTCAATTTTTTATGAATAGTGAAAAACACTGAGTTATTATTTAAAACCGACTTTTTAGTTAAATAATTAATTATTTTATATAAATTTATTTTAGGTCAAAAAAGTTACATAATACCTATATATATTCAATGTAATTCATTGAAGTAATTTTTTAATAATATTAGATATATTAAATATTATTGAACTTTTTACCGTCTTTTACCCACCTCTAAGGAGCATTTACAAATTTGCATAAAACATAATTTTACCGCTTTTGTGAGTGGAATTTCAAAAATCCAAGAGACGTAGATGATATCAGAAATTAAAATTTTGTTCAATAAGATTAAAATAATTTTTTGTGAATAGTAACTTTTTACTTTTATTTACCATGATTAAAAGTAAATAGGGTAACTAAGGGTAAAAATGATATTATTATTACCCTAAAACATGTCTTAATTCTATTTGATATGTGTAATTAGACCAAAAGAAACCTTTGGAATAAAATATGATCCATTAGGTCCAATTGGATTAGATTAGGACATTTATTATTATTTTATTCAAAGAAGAATTAAAAGAGTTAAAATCAATGATTAATAACTAAACCATTTTTAATATAGGGTTATACATTAGATAAATGAAACTATAAATATTATTTATAAAGATAAAGATATTTCCTTTATAATGGAATTTTCTTTATAATTTTTATACTTTAAATAATTAAATTTATTTATGACACAATGATGATGCAGTAATTACCTAATTAAAGAAAGATTAAAATAATTGATATTATAAATATCGAAATAAAACTACTTTTTGGACTTTTAATGAATTGAACTAATTATTTAGGTTAATATGTATTGTTAAAGTAAATTAAATTAATTATTTTCGATTTAATAACGCTGTTATGAATTTTACAAAAACAAAATACCAAATAGTGTCAACATTGACATAAAAGAGTTTTTAAAACAAATATTATATTATTAATTGATATTCTACTATAAAAACCTAATTTTCTTAAAAATGGAATAAATAATATTACATATTTCATTAATAAACCACTTGATGTTCTCTTGGATGTTTATATTATGTTTATTAACCATATAATAAAAAAATACAAAGAGAAATGGTAAATGTCAAACTATTTATGTAAGAGTTAAATCTATAAGATAAGATTAATATAGTGCCCCAAACCTATCTAAAACCTATTATTTTAGTGTTTTAGACCCATACCCACATTATCCATGAAATAAATTATTTTTGAGCCATTATAAACCGAAAATTATTTTATTATAAATAATATTTAAATCTTTTCCAAAGGGGCCCCTCACCCCTCTTATAAAACGGCACTTCCCCTTCTCTAAAATTCACACCTTCAAAGCCATTTGGATCATCCAAAACCTACCCAAATATCCTCTCAACTATCCTAACTTTATCCTAGAGGAATTACTTTAGTGAGAAAGCTAACCAAATGAGGCCTTTTGATCAAATCAAAAGGAATAACACAAAGAAGAGGTAAATATTTCATCACCTCTTTCAAGTTCTTTTTTTATTAGACATCCTATTTATTTGTTGTTTCCATTATAAAATAATAAATCTAGTATATTTTATATACTATGATGTTATTATAAAAATAGAACAACCAAATTTATTGTTCTATGCATCCTATAAATGACAAAGTCACCATACATGCGTGCGTATGGAATACCGTCTCCACGTCGTGGTGTAGTTTGTTATTCAGACACTTCATCATTTGAATGGGAATAATAATGATTTTTAATGATGTAAATAATAAAAATAACATGAAAAGTATTCTGTATATATTATATACCATCCAATTTTATATGATTTTAATATCAAAAAAATGATAGTGTCGCTCGTGCATATGTACGGATTACCGTCTCCACGAACGCGATGAGATTCATTCCCCATCTTATCCATTCAAGAATAATTTTTATTTGATAATTAAAAATAAGGTTTAGAGACATAATATCATTCTGAATATTAATAATATACATACTATACATAACAAACATTACTTATGTAAATATCATATAAATGAAAACGAATCAGTTAACACCCGAAATGATGATACTACTAAAATATCATTGACAAAGAAATATTCAAAGATCGTATATGATATCATTTTTATGTATATAGTTCTTGTAAAATTTAATAACAATGATATAACTAAGATGTTAATGTACCCTCAACCAAGGAAAATTACATGTTAAAGGTTAATTTAATAATCTCTTTATTATCTAAGGTTGTTTTTACGTATGTATCTACAGGGACCTCTTTGTCAACCACATCCATGTTTCTTAAAAATGAATTGCAAAACATTTTTACTATTTACTAGAATATGGGTTAAAGTCATTTATACCATTTTTGGCTTTTTATAAAATGGTTTGAAGTGAATCCTTCCTTCATTTTCAAAACAAGTTACCTTATGACCTTTTCGACAAAATTAAGGTAACAGTGATTATTTAACTTATACGGCTGGTGCAGCTATTTTCCGCCATTATAACATCGTCGAAGCTTCACTTACAAGCTTATAAAAAAATTAAAAATATTTTTTTTAATATAATTATATTTCTTTTAAATGATTTCAAATTAGAAAGAGATATTTCTCTTAAAAAAATTGATTTCATCTTTGTAAACATCCTTTGAAGAATTTTAAACTTATTTAAAGTTGATTTATTATGATACAAAACTACCATATTGTATTAAAGGCTTTGTCATATGATTGATTGTGAATGTGTTATTTTTACACCACCCATGGTTTATGGAATGGTATTGAAATTTTGTATACTAGTTTCAATACTAATATATTTGTTATGTTTAAACCTTTTCATACGAGGAATTCATTGGACTTAGTAATTTATGGGTGGAGACCGAAATAGCTCCTCGATGCATCAGTACGTATCATGAGACAAACTAGTGTCCTGGAACAGTTCTTGACAAAATCTTATTTATAGTCTTGGCATAATGCCTTTACTTTGTTTTTTTGAACTGTGGCATTATGAATTCCATCATTATGAAAGTGGCTATTGATATTGCATGTGACTATTCTACTAGTAGAATATCAATGTGAATATGTAAATTGAATTACTTGATTTTATCTTTTCAATATTATGTTGAAGATAATGGTTAAAAGTCTTTTGCTTTATTATTACATTACCTTAAATGTTTATGCTTATTTATGAAAGTATCTGCTATATTGTTATCTTTACTAAGCATCTGAGCTCACCCCTTTCTATGTTTTATTTTTCCCAGGATGCGAAAAAGTATATTATGACTAACCTGTAGGGATAGTCTAAGGGATATGGGTGTGGCCTATAGAGACTATGTTGTTGTAGTTTTTCATTTTATAATGTAATGTAAAACTTATAAATGTATCTAGTATTTCCAAGGATACTAAACTAATCGGTCATTCGAGACATGACCTTTTGTGATCATGCCAATGTTATGTAATAATGCATTGAATCTGGGTAACTAGGGTTGGGGTGTTACAATTGGTATAAGAGGAAGTTTGGTACAAATATTAGAAGATAGATTTAGAAAAAAATGATAAGATAACATTAACCTAAGATAGAAATTGTGGATAACTATAAAAGAACTTCATAGAACTTTGGTATTATTGATATTTTGTGAGTATTCCAACCAATAAATCCCTGTCTGGATACGAGCAGTTAGAGGCAACTCTGGCACAGATGTACCTAGGGGTAAAACCTGAAAACACTGCTTTGAGCTAGACTCGAATGGGAACGGGGGCACAACAACAGGTCTTGCTGCACTATTTGTTATTACACTCCCACAGGATATGCTTTTATTAATTCTCATTTTATTTACAAACCATTATAAAGGGTTTATTAGTATATACATCCTAAATGAAAACATTTTTATGATTATGGATTATATCCACAAACTATTCAATTTATGTTAACTATTTTACATGTTTGGAATTATGCATTGCAATTCATAAACTAATCTAGTGTATTCCATTGTTTAGAAATGGAGCCTAGTGGATGGAAGGGAAACTATATCAACGCACGTAATCCATGTAGGGATTTCACTCCTACTCAAGATAATTATTGCGAAGCTGGTGATGCAACTTGTGCTGATCAGATTTTCACCATACTGGGACAACTCACTCAGGTTATGAATAATAACCTTACCCGTATATAGCACCTTGATCCATAATGCGGAGGATCAATGTTAGAACGATTCATGAGGAAAATGGAACCAACATTAAATGGGATTACTAATCCATTAGTAGCTGAGCAATGGATAAATTCTTTTGGGAAAACATTTCACACATAGGCGAGTAGCAAAAGGGAAAAAAATTCATGGTAGTTTGTCTCCTCATAGAAGATGCATATCAATGGTGGACATTGATTCCAAACACAAAGGTCGATGAAGAAGTATGAAATATGGAATAGAGGGAGTTTAAAGATATTTTCATAGAAAAATACTTTCCTCATAACCATCGAGCAGATATGGAAAGACAATTTCTGAGTCTAAGGCAAAAGGTGGATGAGAATGTGAGAAAGTATGAGGCTAACTTTAAAAAGTTAGCAACGCATGTAGCTAATTATGTATGTAACCCTAGGAGTATGATTGATCTATTATTTGATGGGTTGACACCATTTCTACAGTGATAATTAGTCTCTTAATACTTCTTATCAGACGAAGATATTCTCTCATGTGCTATCAAGATAGAAAAAGAATTCTCTAAGTCTTACAACTTTAAAGAAAAGTAAGAGAAGAATAGATCTACTAAACACTCTGGAAATGGAAATAAGGGGAAGAAGGGAAAATTTGAATATCCATCTTGTGGTAAATATGTGAAGAAACACCTTGGTAATTGCCTGAAGAGAATGGGTGTCTTTACATGTGTGGTGAAAAATTCCCCCAAGCTCTTGACTGCAAGGGGAAGAAAGAGCTTATCAATGTTAAATTCTATAATTATAGAGAAAGGAGTCATTATGAAAATAAATGTTCTAAGCGCAAAGGAAACTTATCTCAGAAAAGGCCATTGGATCAAGGCCAATCTTATGAGATCACTGCTATTGAGGTTGGAGCTCCGAAAGACGTGGTGGTAGGTAATTTAATGGCTTCCTCGAGTTTAGAAAATGCGTTATTTGATTCCGGATCATCACATTGTTTCATATCTTCCCAGTTTTCTAAGAAAATTAGATATTTTCAATTTGACTTAACAAGGGGGTTTCCAATCAAAACACCTAAGATAAGTATCATAGAAATAATTTTTTGTTAATCAATTCCCATTATGGAATATAAATGTTCTTTATCTGTTGATCTCATCGTCATACCCATGATTGAATTTGATATAATCCTTGGTATTGATTGGATTTCTAACCATGATGCCAAAATTTATTTTAAGAAGAAGGAGAATACAATTCTTAAGGATGATATGGAGTACCTTATATTTAGAGCAAAAATGTCACCACATAATTCTTATCTAGATCCACCCACAGTATCTCAACTAAATTAAATTATTGGGGAGGAAGAGAATAAAATGACTTTGGGTGAGTAAATAAATGCTCAAATAAAGGATGTACCTATTGTGGATGAATATATTGATGTGTTTCTAGAAGATTTTGTTGGAAATCCTCTCAAAGGAGAAATTGAGTTTTCCATTGATTTAATTTTTTTTCAAATCCCATATAGAAGACCCCTTATGGAATGGCCAATGTGGAATTAGTATAACTAAAGAAACAAATAGTGGAATTGAGTAATAAGGGATTTATTCCCCCTAGTGTTTCTCCATGGGGATCCCCTGTTCTTTTTGTTAAAAAGAAAGACATATCTATGAGGTTGTGCATTGACTACAGGGAAATCAATGCTATAACAATAAATAACAAGTATCATTTAGCTCTAATTTATGATTTATTCGACCAACTTCATGGTGCTAAATATTTTTCAAATATTGACCTTCGATCTGGATATCATCTGTTGTGTGTGAAGAAAGAAGGCATTCCAAAAATAGTATTTCGAACCAGGTGCAGGCATTATGAGTTTACAGTAATTCCTTTTGGGTTGACCAATGCACCCTTTGTCTCCATGGATCTAATGAATGGTGTTTTCAAGGAATATCTTGATGACTTTGTAGTTTTATTTATTAATGATATCTTGAAATATTCTAAAAGCTAGGAAGATCATTATAATCACATGCCCATTATTCTAAAGACTCTCAGAAGAAATGAATTATATGGTAAATTTAGAAAGTGTAAATTATGGATTTAGGAGATTTATTTTCTTGGCCATATTGTCTCTAAGGACAGAATCTTTTTAGATCCTTCAAAGACCAGGATATCCAATAATGTCCAGCACTGATGAGTATAACTGAGGTATGCATTTTTATAGGTTTAGCTGGTTATTATCGATGTTTCATCCAGAATTTTTCCTGGTTAGCTAACCCATTAACAAAGATCGCACGTAAAGGGGTTAAATTTGTTTGGAAAAAAGAGTGTGAAGAACATTTCAAATAACTGAAGAGAAGATTAGTCAATGATCTTATCTTGAATCTATCATCGGGGAATGATGGTTTTGTTATTTATAGTGATGCTTCAAAGAAAGGACTTGGTTGGGTCCTTATGCATAGTGATAGAGTTATTGCATATGTATCACAATAGCTAAATATTCATGAGAAAAACTATCCTACTCTTGATCATGAGTTATCATCTGTAATATTTTCTTTGAAGATATGGGGACATTATCTTTGTGGTAAAAAAATATAATATATATACTGATCAAAAGAGTTTGAAGTATATTTTCTCACAGAATGAACTCATCATGAGTAAAAGGAGATGTCTTGAACTACTCAAGGATTATGATTTCACTATACACTACCACCCAATAAAGGTAAATAAGAAGGAAGATGTTTTGAGTAGAAAGGATCATGGATTTTTTAATAAGATTAGAATTAAAAGGGATCCTATTTTCATGCATCTAGTAAGGATGGATATGAGAATAACCATGGAAGGTAAAACATAAATTATTTTTCAAATGGTTGCTAAACCATCTTTACTAGAAAGGATAAATAGTTCTAATACTGATGATTAAGTGTTTTAGAAAAACAATTAAAACTGTGAATGATGGGAGATTGCTTGACTTCATATATGAAGATGGGATTTTGAAATTTTGGAAGAGACATTGTTTTCCCAATTTACCTGATCTGAAAAGATAATTATTGGATGATGCTCATAGATCCAATATCTCTATACACACTGATAACATTAAGATTTAAAGAGATTTGAAGGAACATTTTTGGTGGGACAACATGACGAGGGAGATTGCTGATTTTGTATCCAGATGTATGGTTTGTCAACAGGTGAAATGTGGAAGGAAACAGCCTGGAGGATTCATGAAACCACTTCCCATACCTGAGTGGAAATGGGATAATATTACGACGGACATTTTCATGGGGCAACCAAAGACTCCTAGAAAGAATGATTCCATATGGGTCATTGTTGATCTTCTAACCAAGTCACCACATTTTCTTGTTATAAGAGAAGATTTACCACTTGAACATATGGAAAGACTATATATTAATTAGGTTGTAAGACTTCATATAGTACCCTTATCGATTGTTTCTAACCGTGATCCCTATTTTACATCAAGATTCTGGAAAAAAAATAAATAACCCTGAATATTGTACTTTGTTTGATCACAGCCTACCACCCTCAAACTAATGGACAATCAGAACGGAATATTCAAACCATAGAAGACATGTTGAGATCCTTCTCATATGACTTTCAAGCTATATAGGATCAATATTTACCTATGGTAGAATTTTCTTATTACAATAGCTTCTATTAAAATGTCCAGATGGCATTATATGAAGCGTTATATGGAAATAGATGTCGCACACCAACTTGTTGGGATGATGTTGGTGAATGAAAACTCGTAGGATCAGAACATGTTGAGGAAATTATGAAAAAGGTGTAGGTTATCCAATCCCCCATCAAAGAAGTACAAAGTAGGCAGAAGAACTGTGACAATAACTGAAGGAAGGATTAGTAATTCTAGGTCTGATATCATGTTTTCTTTAAGGTATATATGTGGAAGGGATTTATAAGATTCGTTAAGAAGGGTAAATTGAGTCCAAGGTACATCGGACATGTCAAAATTCTAGAACGAATTGGGGTTGTAGCATACTGTTTGGAAATGCCACCATGTCTCTCCAAAGTTCATGATGTGTTCCACGTACCACTGTTGAGTAAATACATGCCTAACAGAATGCATGTACTCACAAATTGGGAAATTGAACTAAAACCTGATCTATATTATTGTGAATAGCCTGTAAAAATTCTTGATACCAGAAAACATGCGATGAGCAACCGAACAACTGATCTGGAAAAAGATCTATGGAGAAATCATAAGTTAGAAGAGGAATCTTGGGAAACTATGGAACTTAGGTTGAATAACTTCTCAAATATTTTTATGGAGCAATATTCTATAAATTTCAAGGATGATATTATTTTAAGGAGGGGATAATGTAACACCCCAAGTATCCACAGTATGTTTCCCTTTGAATAATACAATCGCTTGTGTTGTGAAAAATACTGAGTTCAAACACACCACAACCAATAAAACTAGCAGTTAGGAATTGTAATACCCACTTTTTAAAATTTTATAAATTTTATCATTCAAAATATACTTCATTTTTTGATTAGGAATATCAAAATTAGCTTAGGGTGAATTTTCAGAATTTTTCAGAAAACATTCAATTTTTTATTAATAGTGAAAAACATTGTGTTATTGTATAAAACCGAAATTTTAATTAAATATTTAATTATTTTATTTAAATTTATTTTAGTTAAAAATAGATACAGGATATTTATATATGTTCAATTTAATTTATTGGATTCATTTTGTAATAATATTATATATATATAATTTTATTGAACTTTTTACCATCTTTTAACCACCTCCTAGTAGCATTTAAAAATTCACATAAATCTTAATTTTATACCTAATGTGAGTTGAATTTCAAAAATTCCAGATATATGGTTGATATCAGTATGTCAAATGTGGTTCAATAAGGTGAAAATAATTTCTGGTGAATAGTAACTTTTTGCTTTTATTTACCACGGTTAAAAGTAAATTGGGTAATTAAGGATAAAAATGATATTATAATAATTACCATGGAATGTGTCTTAATTATATTGGATAAGTGTAATTAGAACAAATAAAACCTTAGGAATAAAATATAATCCTTTAGTTCCACTTGGATTAGATTAGGACTTTTATTATTATTTTATTTAAAGAAGAGTTTAAAGAGTTAAAATCAATGTTTAATAACTTGATTAATTTTAATATAGGTATATAGATAAGATAAATTCAAATATAAATATTAATTATAAAGATAACAAGATTTACTACATAATTGTATTTTATTTATAATTTTCAGTAATTAAATAATTAAATTTATTTTTGAAACAATGATGATGCAGTAATTACCTTATTAAGGAAAGATTATAATAATTGATATTATAAATGTCCAAATAAATCTAATTTGAGATTTTTAATGAATAAAACTAATTTTCTTGGTTAATATGATATGGTATGGTGGATTAGATGAATTTTTTTCAAATTATTAATGTTGTTATGAATTTAACAAAAACAAAATACCAAATTGTGTCAAAATTGACATAAAAGAGTTTTTAAAAAAATATTATATTATTAATTTATATTATATTCCTAAAAATTTAAGGATCAGAAAAATGGAATAAATAATATTATATATGTCATTAATAAACCACTTTAGGTTCACTTGGATTTTTATAGTAAGTTTATTAACCATATAATATAAAAATACAAAGAGACATGGTAAACGTCAAACTGTTTAACTAAGAGATAAATATATAAGATAAGGTTAATATAGTGACCCAACCCGATATAAAACCTATTGGTTCAGTGGTTTTTGACCCATACCCACCTTATACATTAAATAAATCATTTTGGAGCCATTATAAACCGAAAAATATTTTATTATAAAATAATATTTCAATCTTTTCATAAGCTGCCCTTCACTCATCTTATAAATGGGAACTTACCCTTCTCTCCAATACACACCTTCAAATACATTTGGCTCGTCCTAAACCTACCCAAATATCCTTTAAATTTTCCTCCCTTAATCCTAGAGTCCTTCCTTTATTCATAAATCCAACCTACAGAGCCATTGTGATCAAATCAAAAGGAAGAACCCGAAGAAGAGGTAAATATTTCATCACCTCATTCAAGTTCTTTTCATCTTCGACTTCCTCTTTATTTTTGTTTCCATTATAAAATAATAAATCAAGTTTCTTTTACATACTGCGATGTTATTATAAAATTTTTACAACCCTATTCATTATTCTATCCATCCTATAAATTAAAAAGTCACCATACGTGCATACGTACGAATTACTGTCTCCACGCCGAGTTGTAGTTTTTTATTCAAACACTTAATCATTTGGATGGGCATAATAATGAGTATAAATGGTGTAAATAATAAATATGACATGATAATGATTATTTATATATGATATACCATCAAATTATATATGATTTTAGTATAAATAGAATAATATTTTTGCTCGTGCGTACGTACGGATTACCATCTCCACAAACACGATGAGATTCATTCCCCGTCGTATTCATTTTAGACTAATTTTCATTTGATAATTAAAAATAATGTTTAAATAATTATTATGATTCTTAATATGAATAATATACATCCTATCCATAACAAACATTACTTATCTAACAAAGCATATAAAGGAAAATGTATCAGTTAACACCTGAAATGATGATACTGCTGAAATATCATTAACAAAGCAATATGAGAAGATCATATCTGATATCATATTTATTTATATAGTACTTGTATAATTTAATAACAATGATTTAACTATTATATAGGAGTTTAACATACCCTCGACCATAGAAAAGTTCAAGGTAAGGGTTAATTTTTCAATCTCTTTATTATCCGAGGTTGTTTTTACGTAAGTATCTACTGAGACCTCTTTATCATCCACATCCATGTTTCTTAAAAATGTATTCCAAAACATTTTCACTATTCACTAGACTATGGGTTAAATAAATTTATACCCTTTTTTGACTTTTTATAAAACATTTTTAAAGGAATATTTTTGTCATTTCCCAAATAATGTACCTTTTGACCTTTTCGACAAAATTTGGGTAAGAATGTTTTTTTAACTTATACGGCAACTGCATATGTTTTCCACCGTTATAACATTGTCAAATATTCCCTTACAATATTATAAGAATATTTTAAAAATAAATGTTTTCTTTTTTAATTATATGATTTAAAATGATTTCAAAATAGAAGGATATATTTCTCAAAAAAATTGATTTCATTTATGTCAACATTATTTCATGGATTTGAACATGATTTAAAGTTGATTTATTATGATACAAAACTTCCATATTTTATTCAGGGTTTTATGATATTTTTGACTATGGATGTGTTATTTTTACACCATTAATGGTTTATGGATAAATTATTGACATTTTTAATGCTAGTTTTAATACAAATGATTATGTTACGTTTAAACCTCTTCATATGAAAAATAAATTGGACTTTTTAAGTGACAGGTGGAGCTCACTATAGCTCCTCGATGCGTCAGTAGGTTTCATGAGATAAAATATTTTGTTTGAACAAGGCCTTGAAAAAATATTATTTTTATTCTTGGCACAGGGCCTTGACTATGTAGTGATGAAGTCTGGCGTTATGCATTCCATCATTATGTAAGTGGTTATTGATATTGAATGTGATTATTCGACAAGTAGAATATCAATGTGACTAAGAAAATGGAATTTCTTTAATCTTTTCCATATCATGCTAAATTTAATGTATAATTGGATTTTTTTTAATCTTACATTTCCTTAAATTTTTATGCTTATTTATGAATGTTTCTTTTATATTGTTATCCTTACTGATCATCTGATCTCAACCCTTTCTATGTTTTATTTTTCCCAGGATGTGAAGAAGTATATTATGACTGGCTAGTAGGGATAATGTAAGGGATATGAGTGTGGCCAATGGAGACTATGTTGTTCTATTTTTTTCATTTTATCATGTAATGTAAAACTTATGAATATATCTAGTATTTCCAGGGCTACTAAACTAACCTGTCTTTAGAGACTTGATCTTGTGTGATCATGCCAATGTTATGTAATAATGCACCGACTCTAGGTAACTAGGGTCAGAGCATTACACACTGCATGTCCTTTAAAATTAAAATACATAAATTTAATGTTTTAAGTGAAATATTTATATCTATGTTTTCCATACATGGTTCCATTCTATACTCCTTATAAATTAAAATGCTTGCAAGTTTTCATAACCAGGAAATTCTAGTAACCAATTTCAAATAAATGAAAATAGTTTTCAATATCGAACCATTAAATAATGTAATCTTTAAAATAAAACACACACATTAATTAATTTACCAACTAAACATATTGTAGTCCAATTACGTCTAAAAAATATCCAATGAGAACAAGTCATGGGAACACCCCCTAGGCATTAGTTCGTTGTGGGCCCCAGGTACCTCATATGTCGGTGTAAAATTAACCATAAAAAATATCAATTCTAATGAAAAATATCTACTAGTAAGAGAATTATACATAACATAGTGGTCCCAAATATCATCATCATTATAGTATTGTTAGTGTTGTCATCGTTAAACTTGCTACATGAAATAGGGACAAAACACGTCTAGATCACTAGTATACTATAAGACGTCTACCCACCAAGATACCTGGGTTTTCCATTTTGTGATCAAAAAAGTTAAACATCTATAAAATACCATTTCCTCAAGAATATTATATTTATAAATCATGCACACATCACACATCCCACACAAATGTCTCACATTTCTTTCACAGATCAATAAAGAACCTAAATTTTTATAAAAAAAATTCAATAAGTATAACGAGGCCATGCACATAAAATCCATTAAAAAATAATCTTTTAAGGAAAAAACCCCATAAATACAATATAAAAACATATTTGAAAGCCCCAAAACTATTTAATAAATAAATTTCATGGACCATAAAATGGACCAAAATGATACAAAATGAAATACACATGGAAACTATATTTACAAGAAAAATGCAAAAGAGGCCTCTAATAATTTCTCAAAACTAAAATTTTACAAAGGTAAAATTTAACTTTTTAATATAGATGTGTATATAAAAATTTAAATTAGAAAACCACATTCATATATCCCTTAAAACATTCAGGTTACACATCCAAATCACATCCATTTTTATATAAGGATTCCAAACGGGCCATTTTCTGGCAACTCGTGCCAAAACATGTTCACCACCAAAAACATATTTGTTTATAAAACCAAAACAATACATTGGAAATCCATAAAAATTCCCCAAAATTATATTTTTCATGCTTCTATTGTTTTTTCTAAATCCAAAAAAATCATTTTAAATTTCACTAATCACATAAAAGCTATCCGGAAAATTTACTGAACACATGGCATGCACTTTTAAACAAATATATTATTTAATCACTTGAAAAGGGATAAAATACCATTTTCATGCAATAACATTATTCAATATATTTTACTATGTTCAAAATAATATAAACTTGGTTTATAAGCTAATGGAACATTAAAGTAAGCAAGTGGTGTACACGTTTATAACAAAACAACGCTACTTTTCACAAAACAAGACCTAAACTAACTGTTTTTTCACACCAAGAAAATAATCCATAAGATGAAAAAAATAATAAAAATATATCTCAGGTTATAATAGAAATAGTATGGTGAATCATAAATTATATATGAAAGTGGAAGGGATATCCTACCGCAAAACCAAGGTTGAAAGGAACTGCACAACCGATATCCCCTATTGTGGTTCCTAACACTCTAGATCTATGAATACCAGACCTAAACAAACCAAAACCTCATAAAAATAATGCTATAAGATAACCCTATTAATTTAGTGACCAGGGAAGAATTTGAAACCAAAATAAAGTGGAAGGATAAAGAAGAGGGAGGATAAAAGAGAATAAATCTCACCTTGGAAACTAGATAACTCTTCCTCTTCCCTTAGATCTACATCATTAGAAGAAATGGAATGTCATGGAACTTATTTTATAGGATATATAGGTATTTAAGAACTATAGAAATATTATTTGGGGGAAAAATATAAAATATTTAAAGATTCATGAAAGAATCAGCTTACTTTACCTAATATGGATGATTTGAGAATCCTTGAGATATTTCACCCTAATAAGTGAATAATATGAGATCCAAAGAGGTAAAATGGAACATTGGGGTTTTTCAATGGTTCTTAGGCTTTAGTGAGATGTGTAATAATAGATAAAGATTAAAAATAACAATATATAAAATAAAAAAGATTACTTTTTTAAAACTATAAATGGTCTCGCATACAATCCCAATACGTGAATAAATAACACAAACCCACCATGATTATGAATTATAAAGGGGTTTCAAAAGGATATTGTGGTTTTAATAGGTCATGGTAGGAATCTTGGGGTGTTTAAGGTTTAAAAAATCTGAAAAACGAATGATTTATAAAAGAAATATTTTATTTTTTAAAATCTAGAAATGGGATAATGATAGGATAAAATCTTGAAGTAACCACCCTTTTCTCTAAAAACACCCGAACAAGATATGTGGTACCCATGGTTGGATGATTATACATATATGTTAGTTCAAAAATAAACATTCAACTCACCTAAACCCTATGAAAATGAGTAGGATTTCCAACAAACCAAATCAAAATGAAGGCATGAAACAAAACCAGGTGTAACAATACACTATCCTATGAATATCTATATTAAAATCCATGTTAAATGGTAACTATTCTACCAAAAATGTTTATATTTAAAAATAAATCATAATTTATCATTCATATTATATGAATTAAAAAATCATATCCCTTGTGAGTTTTGATACTAGTGAGCAGTTAGGCCTTTTTTTCGTGCGCTAGGTGATGATTGAGTTAATACATAATAAACCCCCTTCATGGTTTATACTTATTGTTAAATATGTTATAGATCCTGAATAATGTTTTAGTATCTATATAAATATATTTAATTTCAAATATAATCTCTTAATCTCTTATTTTCTAAATTTTCATGATGTGATTTTATACTTAGACCTATCCATTAGACTTATCATTATGTTTTTCTCTTATGTTCTATAAGAGAATCCCAAAAATAAATGAACAAATCTCTTAAAATAATTAAACTCAATTCTAATACCAAATAAAGTAACTAGATATTAAAATAACATAAATAATATATTAATTCTCTAATATAAATAATACATTTCACAAATAGTTGCATAACCTGAGGACTGAAAGTTTTAATTTCATATAGATAATATATATAGACATATTATTTTAAATCACATTTGAAAAATTATCCTAAATCACACACTTATTGAACATTTTCTTTAAATATCACATGATAAAATCATATTCATAACCTGGGGTATAGAAATATAAGATATGAATGAGCTTATATTATCAAGGGAAAAATATATCATAATGTAGAAAAATAAACAAATCAAGGTTAACATTATAAAGGAATAAATATGTTAATAAAAAATCATGATACCATTGATGATAATCATAAAATATGATATAGAATCATAATATAATAAAAATTTCATTATGGAATCACAAAAGTCATGAAATGGATAAAAATGCATCTCAATAATCATAAAACATCTGAACATTACATAATATTGAATAATACTTTATAAATAATGTATAACTTGATCACAAGAATAATTATAAAAATGAAATTTATCTTTTAAATATTTCATAACTGGATAACACCCATGCCTATGTGATCAAACTCAATTTTTTTAGGCCATAAAATGTGAGAAAAATCATTATATCCATGATTGTGTGAAGAAACTAATTATATCCATGCTTGGATATATGAAAATATATAAATTTAGACCATTTTATTTTGGTTGATATAGGACCCCACCCAGAAACGTTCATACATATGTGTTCCACATAAAATCAATCATTATCATATTTTAAATAACCCTTGGAAAAGGAATGGGTTTATTAACTGTTTTAAAAAAAAGTCAAAACACACAAACTTAATAAATCATAGGATATCAAAGAATTGATCATTAATGATGATATGAAATTTAATATTAGAAAATGATATAATATCATATAAATTAAGGGAATATAATGATAAAATAATTCTTTAAATGTATATTCAAGTAAGAAAGATAATGAACAAAAGAATCAAAAATTATGCTAACAAAACTTTTATGGTATTGGTAGAATAAGAATCAAAGCGTATTGAGAATAGTATCATGAAATTAAAATTAAAATAGCATAAAATGGAATATATATTCATATATTAATGAAATAGTGTATTGAATATACCATATACAATAAGTGATGGTGCATAATGTCGAACATGTCTCAAGGAGTTCAAAATGTTACAATGAAACTCTTATTTTGGTTTTGATTCATTCTATGCACATGTCTATAATCCTAGATAATAAAAATTAGTTTATTAGATAAATTATTAATAATATAATTAATATATATTTTATTTAATATGTATCATTCATTTCAATATTATATTTATTTATTATACATTTTTTTGTATTGTTGTGAGAAAATGTAATCAATGTCAGCCTATGTTGGTAATTCGCATGATTGAATATGATATTTTAATACCAATTTAAATAAAAAAATATAACATTAAAAACCCCTAAACCAATAATATATTTCTTGTTAAATGATTATAATATTATTATTTTAGTTCAAATAGTCATCCATCATAGATTTTTAAAGTGTGGTTCAAGTAGGTGGTCAGACCAACCAAATCATGATGGTGAATACAGTTTATAAATTATTTATTTTGACATAATATCATCTTAATAAAATCATAATGATATTAATTAGTTTTTGTAATATTTTTAATAATATTTTAATTGTACAGGATAAATAATGAAATTCAAGATAAAAAAATAATAAACTTTACTTTATTGATACAGTACTCCACAAGACATTACGTTTTTGTATAAGTGAACAAAAAAAAAGTGATGGATTTTCCAATAATATAATAAAACTTTTGTATAATTATTTTTTTTTTTTAATTATAAAAATATTGTTTGGATAATTTTGGTTGTGAAATAATTAGAAGACAAATGAAATTTTTAAGTAAAACTCATTTTGGGACCACTGAATATTTCTTGAAAGTATCCTTGGAAATTAAGGGATTAGGTAAAGATATTGTGACCCAAGTATAATGAACATGACATTTGTTTATATGAGGATAAAATGTAATATTATTAGATTAAAAATTGATGTATTGGGTGAGTAATGAAGGGTTGTTTGTGTCCCCTTTTATATGTGAAGAAAAGGGAAATTGTCTTTAACACCCTTTACATTAAAATGATATAATCACACTCTTCATGGGTAAAATAATCAAAAGGTTCCAAATAATAGAGTGTGGGATAATTCTAGGTATATAAATCCTTAAATATGTATTTATACATATGTTTTAATCATTTTTTAATTTATTTACCCTAACATTGTTACTTGTACCATTTTTTTTACCAAGGAAACTATGTTAACCCATGTAACATATATTTTAATAGAAATATAAAATAACACCTATTTATAAATTTTGTTATTATGACTATAAATTTAATATCCATTTAATATAATTCAATATCTTAAAAATTTCAATTAAGCAATTTTCTATATAGTTATGTTATTTTTTAGAAAGTTGTTATATTCTCCAATAAGTGTTATTAATATTATTTGGGATTGATTAAAAAATAAATTTGTGTTAAAATAATTACATATTTTTTTAAACATTTTATTATTGTAATAAATTAATTTAAGTATTAGATGATGATTACACAATACTAATAATATAGATCTTTGAAAATAATAGTTTCACCATTATCACTATAATTAACATTTATCTTATAAATATTATTTTTATGTCTAAAAATAAAACGAGTTTTATTATATATTTTAGAAATAATTGTTTCTGATATATAATCTATTTTTCGGGATAATATATCTAATGTTGATAAAATTTAATTTTCATATAAGCACACTTAATGTGTAAAAAGTGTTTCTTGAAAAATTTATGTCTCTAACCATAAAAAGAACTTTTTTATTACTGAATTTTATATAGTTTATATTTATTGGCAAATTATATTCACAACCACTAATTTAACATTTATAAATAATGATAACATTTATTAATTATATTAAATTTGCGTGATTTTGGTTTTAGTTTAGTGTTGTCTGCAAGAAAATTTTGTCAAATAGTTTTTAATTATGGAAAAGTATTTACAATAATCATGGGCCATTAAGTTCATCCCCACATTAAAATGATTTTTTTCCTCATAGTTTTAGTACATAATGAGAAAAATTGAGTTAATTTTATATCATTACATCCTTAGGTTCTAATTATTCCACCTCAAACTTATGATTCTTTTATAAAACATTGTCTCGATGGGTGGTGTTGTTTCACAAAAACATGTCTCTTTGATCCTATATTTACAAAGGTTTTTCATAATATTAAAGTCCATTATCATATGTTAAACATTTAAATCTTAGTATATATGATATATCTATTATGTACATACTCAATTGTGATAGGGGTAACACATCATGCACTTGAGAAATATGTAGAGGGAGTGTTATGTCATAGGATAAAACCCTGACATGGTCAAGGATCTCATAGGGAATTATTTATCTAAGGGTAATATTACATTTCTTCCCAAATATCATAACTTATATCCAAGTAAATATTCTAAGAAACACCTTATCTTCAACTTCAAAATGAAGATCCCATTTATGATTATCAGCATCATAAATCTTTCAAAGTTGTGATGAATTCATATGCCACTAAATGTTTTGAACCTTCTCCATTATTTTTTTGACAAGGTTATGAACTATAATATTATTCTCTCGAACATCATCCCCACATATTGTAGTTCAACATATCTTCATATAAAGAGCCTTATATGGTTCGATCTGAATTATAGAATATAAATAGTTTTTATATGATAGCTCTACCAGGGGGAGGTGTGAATCCCAAAATGTAAGTAAATATAATGAATACGATCTCAAAATATCCTCTAATGTTTAAATTGCATCCCCTAACTAACCATATATCTAGGAATGATAAGTAATTTTTAATCTTATCTCTATATCTAATACTGTAAGATTAATTGTTCGAAACCTCAAGGTAAACCTCAGTTTTGATAACATATAATGGAGAGTGGTAATCCATGTTTCTTTACCACTTCCCTTATAAATATTTGGGCATGTTGTTTAACGTAGAAGTATTTTTTTATGGAAATAAATTCCACTATCTTTATAAGGAAATCAACTACAACCCAACAAAATTATGTCCTTTAGTTTTTTAGGGGAATCCTATGATGAAATACTTGGTGATATTTTTCATTATCAAAACTTGTATGGGTAATTTTTTCTACATAATATATTACTTTTTTTATTTATCCTTAACTTACTATCAAACCAAAAATAATGATTGGTTTTCTATAATTCCTATATTCATGTTATCTCTCCATATGTTTGGTTTTAGATCTCTATAAATCATCATGTTTCCTAGGTAAATATAAGAGGATGAACTATCTAAACCATAAAAAAGTTCATTATTCATTTTTTGTTTTTATGGGACACATATTACAGTTTCAAACCATATAAATCCATCATTATAAAATCCTAACTCTAAAATATTCACTACCTTTTTTCATAGCGCTACATCATTTATATTGAATTATTTTTTCCTTAATGTTTATGGAAGGTTGAGAGGTAATTTGGGAAAGATAATATCTCTATAATCCCATTAAGAATTAAATATTTTTCCTATGAAAATAAATGAGTATTAGGTCTTTTAGATCCTCTTCATGGAAGGAGTAGTGTGATATTTTCTTCTTAGAGCATCATCCACATTGTTTTCCTTGTCTGGGTGGTATTGTATTGATCATTTGTAATATTTTATCAATTTAAATAATATCCTTTGGAATATATTCAATTACATATATTTAAATATATATCTCAGTCTTTTTTTATCAGTATATATATCACACTTTTCTCCATATAGATAATGTCACAAAGTATATAATATAATGACAATTTTTGTAGTCTTTAAATCATGTATCAGGTAATTTTTATCATAATTATTTAATTATATTGGGGAATAAGAAACTACCTTATCATTAATCATGAGGAAAAACCCAAGACCTTTATTGAAGCATCACTGGATAATATAATCCATTCCTCTTTGTAGGGTAATTTAAGTACAGGAGTGGTTTCCAACCTCATTTTTCACTTTTTTAAATGTATTTTACATTCCACCATCAAAATTTAATTCACTCCCTTTAATGTTATAATGCTTAGTGGATTTGATATCAATGAGAAATTTATAACAAATATTTGATAATTTCTTGATGCCCTATAAAAAATAAAGATCTCGGTTATAGTGTTCAGTCTGGGCCATAGGTCGATGAATTATATATTTTATTTATCAACAAATATATCATTACATGTGATTACATGATACAAGAATGACACATTATTTTGATCAAATTCACATAGGATAAATTGGGCATACAATTTCTCCTTTGTCAAGGTGTTTAAATAAATCCAAAATGATCTTATTTCCCTTTACTATATATATATATATATATAAGTTTGTCTTTAATAAATACGGTCAAGTATTGATCAAGGTTGACTCAAAATACTGTATTCATTAAATCCATGAATATAGAGGGAGAATTCATAAGTACTAATAGAAGAAGTATAAATTGATACTGTCCATGCATTACATAAAAATATTTCTTGGAAATATCCTCCCTTTTAACACTTAACTGATGATATCTAGATGGAATGTCAATATTTTAAAAATAAGGAATAAATAATTGATTCAAGGATAAAAATACTTGTTATTGATCATGATTTTATTATGCTCATGATAATCAATGAAAAAAAACATTTACCCATCCTTATTTTTGGCTAAGTGGACTTGTTCAACCCATGGTTAAGTAATATAGAATATAAAACCCTTTCCCATATTCACTTGTAGATTATTCTTTAATTTCTCTAATTCAAAGGGAGAAATTTTTCGCAGACTCTTTGATAAAGGAATAGATCCAAATATGATTTCAATTGAAAACTCAACCTCATGCTCTAAGGGCATACTATACATTTCATCTTGAAATACATCAATATACTCTAATATAATATGCATGTATTCAATTTTGAATTCCTACATGATCATTTGAGTTAATATTGCCTCATTGTTTGGATTTATAGCCCAAACTATAGAAATTTATTCCACATGGAGTTTATAATTACCCTTTAGTTGATACTTGAAAACATGATGATTTTTTATATGATATAACATTTTCTTATCCATAAAACATATATCTGATTTTTTTTGGGAAATCCAATCTATAGAAGATATAATTTCAAATTGAACTAATATTAGATGAATTGTATCTACAAAAACTATTCTCCCACAAATATCATTTAAAGTATATTTGTATATCTTAAACATGATATCAGTGCCACTAGAGATTTTTATAGATAGTTCAATATCCATTTCTTGATTTGGTGATTATAAATTCCTAAAAAACATTTATGACATAAAAAAATTGATGAAATAGAGAAAGCAAGGTATTAATAGATCTAAAAAAGAGATCAATTGTACCTTGTGTCACTAAATTGTCAAGATCTACCTTAATGGTGGGGATTAAAAGTTACCTTCATTATTACATAAATTTGTGATGTTGTTGGGTAAAATTTCATTCATTCTCTCAAGGTTTTGGGAATTGAATATCATAATTTCAAAACTCCTTGCACTTGAATCATTGAAATTAAGGTGGATTATTAGTTGGGAGCATATTCTCATCTATTTACTTAATAAACCTCTTATAAATAATTCAATAATTATGGGATTTATATCCCATTTTACCACACATATATAAATTTAATTACCCCTTAAAAAATTACATAGGTGCTTTATCCAATATTTATTTCATGTAATAAATTGGAATTTCATTCTACCATGTGTCTTATAATCAAAGATTTCTTGAGACTCAACTTTCTTTTTAATTTCCTAAAAATGATTAGAGGTTCCAGATTCCATCTCTACATTAAGATAATATAAAACTACATATTTATTGCTAATGAAGTATCTTATGGGTAATTGCATTTAAATATTATGCATTAATCCATCAAATAAGTTCACAATTTTACTTTTACTATTGTACACGAAACCAAAGGCATAACATTTGATTCTTATGAAATTTGATTCATAATATCATATAGATTTTGTCTCTTTTATTAAATTATAATAATTATCCTTCCATTTTTGTGTAAATAATACAAGGAAAAAATTACTAAAAAATATCTTATTGAACTCTTCTCATTCCATAGAGTCCATTTTTTGCCTCTCTATAGTATTCTTAATGAGAGTCAACCACTAGTTAGCATCAGCTTCTAAAAAATTGACATCCAAAATTAAAGTTTCATGGTTTAAGCACTACAGAACCAAAAATATGTTTTCTATCACATTAACCCAATTCTCAAAACCAGTAGATTAAAATAACTTCAGAAATAGTGTGTATGTTTCATCATGAATGACTCGCTATTGAGTTTCTCATTTATTAGTGTCTTTATGATCTCAAAATGATATTTGTTATTACCTATAGTTTGATACAGTTGGGTGATCACTTATATAGGGTTTTTTATCCAATACCCTATCTCATTAGGTCTATTATTGGTAAAATATCTACTTTATCCATTTAACCATTTTTAAACTAGGTTCTTTTGGGTTCCCTCTATTACCTTAACTAAAGGAATATTAAGAATTAGTATAATTAAATTAATGAATGTACCAATATAGAAACAATGAAATTAGAAATTGGATTTCATAGATGATGTCTATATGATAAAATATAAATCTATTGGTTATTCAAGGTTAGTTTTCTAATTGAACCAATTATACCTTAAAATCCTTCAGAATGGTTCATATAGAGAATGTGAATTAACTAAATCATATCCCCTAGAAGTGTCAAACTAAGAGTGTAGTTGGGCCTCTTTCTCATTCGCTATATGAAAATTGAGTTAACACCTAATACACTTATTTCTGGTTTAATACCCCTAGGTTCATATGTCTTGGATTCTATATCTACTTGATGTATCTAGATAGGAATGTAATTTCTAAAAGAACCTCAAAATCCCAACTTTATTAAAATTTCATGATGTTATTAAATACTTGTATCCCTACTGTTTTTTTTAAAAATTTCTCAAAATTAATCCATAAAATAAATAAAAACTATCCAAAAATAAGTAGAAAATTCAATTATACCTACCAATGTAACCCAAGACAAACATAAATTAAATTATACATTAATTTAAATATTTAAATAATAAATCTCAGAAAAAGTACCACAACATGAGAAATTCAAGGTTTCGTATCATAGATATTAGTTATATAAACATATTATTTTATAAAACTGGTGAGAATTTACAGTTAACTACAATACTTTATAACCTTTTCTAGAAATATCTAGAAATATAATAATCTTCTTTACCTGGGAAATGTAAACATAGGAATTCTGTATTCTCGGACACTTGGTATGTAAAAAACATTTCACAACATATCGTATCGTAAATATGAATAAATACATGAGGAATAGATAAATATAATAAAAAAAGATCTTGAAACCAAAGAAAATAATACTAAAACATGATTGAAAAATATAAATCATAAAAATATCATTCAGTAATTAAAACAATAATACCATGGCTCAAAATACATCTCAATAATCCTAAAACATGTGATCATTACATAAGAGTATAGGATACTTTTAAAATAAGTATAACATGAAAACATAGAATATCATGAAAATAAAATTAATCCTTAAAATATGGAATAACTTGATAGAAAACATGGTAATTAGAAACAACCATAATAATAGGAAAATATTTGTGAGAATACTCATTATTCCCATACTTATGTAAATAAACTCATTATGTCTATGCTTGAAAATGTGAGAAAAATCTTTATGCCCAAACCTCTATGAATAAACACATTATGTCCATTGCTGACTCTCTCATGAGACATAAACATAAACCAATGCATTGGGGGAAAATATACAACCACACCCATCATCGTCAATACATTTGTGTGCCACTAAAAATAAATCATTATCATATATTAAATAACATATGAAAAAAATAATGGGTTTCTTAAACATTTTTGAAACATCGCATAACATAATTTTAAAAAAACATTGCATATCAAAAATATAATTTTTAGAATGGACTGATATCATAATAAAATATGTAGGGTGATTTAAAATTTATTTCCTGATAGGTATACCTTGGAGGAAAACTATAATTGAAAATAAGAAAAAATTCACTAATACCTATTAAGGATTGTTATAAAATATTATGTCAAAATTATTGTCATAATAATTTTGAACAAGTGAAAGTGATATATTGTATAAAATATATTATAATGTTTTAAAAATAAATATCCTTTAATAAAACAAATGAGAGATCATAAAATTGTAGTGGTATATAATGATAAGAAATCTCATTCATATGCCTTTTAGGAAATTTAAAAAAACACATAAGATAAACATTGAAACGATTTATTTTCATAAAATATGTAAAGGAATATATTAAAAATATTAATGTTAAAAAATAATTTTATTAAATTAAATAAAATTATTTCAATATGAAAAAACATGTTCATGGAATAGAAAATTCATTGGTAAGAATGAGCATTATTCTTACCAATGTTATACTTTTATTTTGGGAAATTTTTTACCAAAGAAGTAAATATTTATTATGAGAAGTAATTTATTTTTATAAAAGGTGGAAATGATATATAAAATAGTTTAATTTATAGATCTTAAAATATATTTAATGGTATATTCATGTGTGAAATACTTAGACCAATGAATCAAAAATTAAGTTAATAAAACCTGTACGATATTGGTAATAAATAAATTAGAGGATCTTAAGATGAAGATCATGAAATATACATTAAAATATCATGAAATAGAATATATTTTTATATTTTAATGTTATTGGTAGTTGAATATATTATATAAACGAAATGGTGGTTCAAAATACCAAACATGTCCCATATATTTGAAAATAAGACAGAGAAACATGTACCATGTTCCAGATTCATTTTGCGCCCATGCCTAAATTATAGAATTGTTAAATTATGTTTTTAGATACATTATTAAGAGACTTATTCAACTATATTTAATTTAATAAAGACAAATTATTGTCAAATTATATTTATTTATTCTATGTATTTTTCATATGTTTTTGGGAAAATAGAATTATTGTCGGATTATTGTGTTAGTTTTAACGATCGAATATAATATTTTAAAACTAATTTAAATACATAATATAACAATTAAAATACAATATAATAATTATTTTATTATTAAATTATAATAATTTTAGTATTTAATTCCCTATATAAATCCATGATATATATTTGTATAATTATTTAATTTTGTGGTTAAACTAACCCAATCATCAATATTTCATAATTTAATGGGTGAGTATGGTTAGGAAATTGATTATTTCGATATAATATCATCATAACTGAATTATAAAGGTATTATTTATGTTTTTTAACGTTTGAAATAATATTTTATGTTTTTTGGATATATAATTTAAATCAATATGAAAATGAAAAATGTTACTTTGTGGTGGAGATAGTCCACACAACAAAAACTTAACATTACTTTTTTTTATATGTTAATTTTAAGGAATAAATAATGGTTTTTAAATGAATATAATGAATATTAAGTATAATAATGATAATATTTTCATCATATAACTATTTATGGGATTGTTTTGGAAGGAATATAATATGTATAAAATGATATGGATTAAGTAATACTCACTATGGGTCTTTGAAATTTCTCTTGAAAGTCTCCAGGTAAATGAATGTATTCATCTAACATATGGTGACCATAGGATGATAAATTTAAGATAGGTTCATAGGAGGGTAAAAAATACATAATTTGATGAATAAATAATAAATAATGGAGTTGGAATGGCGGGGTGTATTTTTATCCTTTTATAAGTGAAGAAAAGGGAACTTTTGTGAATAACATGTACTTTTCAAGGATATCATTACACTATTCAACGGTGAAAGACATAAAAAGTAAAATAAAATATATTTTGTTTTGATATTAGTTTTTAAAAACCTCAAAAAAAATTTCAAAAAAAATTAATAATTTTAGAAGTTATTTACCATTATATTCTTTCTTTTACCTTTTTATCAGGGTAACTAGTTTTTACCCAAGTAAATTATTTTTCATTTAAAATTTAAAAAAAATATATATCAATTTTTTGTTTTATAAAATTAAATTTAATCTCAATTTGATATATTTAAATTTATAATTAACTGTTTCATTAAAATTTTATATATATATATATACTATTTGGAGAAAAATATTGTTTTCAACAATAATTGTTCCAAATATAATTTAATATCTATTTCCAATTAAATTTGTTTCTATATAATTATATATATGTTTAAAAATTATATTATATTCCTTAATTAAAATTTTTTAATTTAATTGGTCAGATAACGGTTAGACAACATTAACAAAAAAATATTTTAAAGTAATAGTATCACCATTATCAATAATACTAAATTAAATATTAGTAATCTAATTTAAATGCATAAAAATAACATGAGTATTTATATATAATATTTACAAAATAATTAAATATATAAAATAAATTTTACCTTATAAAATTTCATATGTTAATATAATTTTAATTTTCATATTGGTGGACTTAATGTGAAGAAAAATTTATTAGAAAAAGTGTATCTCCAATAACAAATAACCTTGGTTATATTATAAATTTTATATAGTTTTTATAAATTTTTTAATTTCTTCCCCCTCTCTATTTGAATGGTTATAAAATGATGTTAATATTTAATAACTAATTAAGGTACTATGGTTTTTTTAGTCCAGTGTTGAATGAAAGATAACTACTTGCACAGTATTTAATGAAGGAAAAATATTTAATAAAATCATGGGTTGTTATGGTGTTGTGTATATTCATGAGGTGAATTTGGAATTATTTTAGACACTAAAAAATTGAATATTTTTATTTTTTAAAATTAATAATATTTTTACTGATATATGAATGCCTTAGAAGACTAGACTATCCAGGTCAATACATGTAGATGTGTGAATCATGACCCACTAAATTTATAATAGTTAATGATATTATTTTAGTTGGAGTATATTCAAAAAATGATAATATATAATAATGGAAAATGTAATACTAATTATGATATATATATTTTTATATATGTCCATGTAATTAAACATCATCATTTTTATTTTTATTTACTTTAACTAAAGTATAGAAAACAAACAAGCACCAGATAACGAAAGACAATGAGAAAAATATTACGGGGTTCAGAAGTAGTGAAGCCAAAGGTCATCCCCTCTCACTTGGTTTTCCCCCTCAAAATTAAGGTAATCTATTCTTGATAAACAAGTCATATATTCCCTTAAACCACAATAGAGGAAAATGGTATGCCACCTTGTTACCCGTACACAAAGAATAAATGACATTTAGAAGATATAAATTCAATAGTAATAATTTATTTACATGTTATAATAATTTGAGAATTTTCATCAATTAATAGAATAAATTATATATTCTATATTGACCCACACCATTTGAGACGTTTGTTTCTACCTCATAAGGGAGAAAATATTCCAATAAAAAGCATTAGAATGATGAATATGATATAAAAAGTTGTTTGTTATCTACTATTATTTCAATGATTCAGACCCTATATAAAGACATTTAATTATTCAATGTGATTCAATGGCCTAAGAAGTAATAAATAATCATAGGTTTTAATGATTATACATTATATTGTTCATTTTTTCTAACTCTTAATCATTGGTATTGGATATAGGATGTGATCAAATATTTTTTTGTAATGTGAGGCTTCTCAGAGAAAAAATAAAATTGATTTAGTGATAATTTGTACAATGATTTGGGAATAGAGCGATATTTTTTTCACTCTCTATGGGGAGAGTGAATCAACCTCCTCCAATTAGATATTAGTTATTTCTAGAATAATATTATAATCTTCCATAAATTAGCATAAATTTTATTTTTGTATATTTCTTATAGAGGGAAATATTTTCATTTATAATAAATAAAAAACTATTATTTCATTTACCATAATGAAACTTTTATAAGGATCTTATTACATTTCCAATGTGTTATATATATTGGATCTTTATAATATTATATAAAATATAAGTTATAGTAAGGTAAAAATTTAAAATCTAAAATGAACTTATATTTAGCATTATCACCTAGGTTATATAAATATGAAAATTTTCCAATTAATTTCTATTGATGTATTAAAATATTCTAATGATTGTGAATCATTTGATATAAGTGAATAATATTTATTATAAAAAATAACCAAATCTCTTTTAAATGATAAATGTAATTAACTTCTAGTTTATTAGAGCTCATACACACTATTTTATTCCATCTAATAAATAAATTATATCACGGTTTATTTCAGTAATTAATTATCATTATTGATTGCTTTTGTAGGTATGTGAATGAGTATATTATGTAATAAAGGTCTTAATCCTTTACAATTTTCAATGTCTTCAAAAATTATGTGTAAAATAAACAGGTAAAGTTTATTAAAATATTTCAATATCTTTTGGGTGGACAATATTTGATTTATGAAATCAATGAATATTTAGTTGATTACGGTTTTTTATCTCAACTGACTCAACTAGGTAAGGTGTAGTTAGGTACTCTATTTGAAAGGATAAATCAAACATTGTTGGACATATGTTGATCAATGATGAGTCATGTAGACCTTTACATTTCATTGTTCGCTTATTCTCTAGAAAAATATTTATTTACAAAAAATTATGTTTCATAAAAATTTATTCAAAAGACAACATATGAGATATACACTGAGAATATAGTTACCCATTATTTTCATACATAAATATTACAACATTTATATTAATATTTATTACATTTAATAGTTACTCACCAAAGTACAATAATGTTTTGTGTATTTGAAGACTAGATACCCAGTAATATTATATTGAAGATTATCTCTTATATATTCTATAAATAACTTATCATTTTTTATTTTATAGATATACCCTACAAAAAACCTATCTTTATAACCTATTGAATGGAATGGTGGGATCTGATAATAAGTAAAGTTAAACATGGTGGATTTCAATTGATGATCATATGATCTCAAAAAATAAGTATAAAGGTATGAGATCATAAATATAACCTAAAAAGTTAATTATCAATTAATCATGTATATCCAACATAAATAAGTTCCATTTGTAAATATATTAATCATAATAGTTGGAAATACTAATATATCAATCACGAACCATAAGTTAATGACATATAAGTGCGGCATCATCAGAAGTATAGAAATCAATTCATATTTCAAGGTAAAAAATGAGACTATAAAATAATTACAGATCAGAAAAAAAACATATATTTCTTATAGTGGATCAAGGATATCAACTTATTTCCCCTATCGGATCAATCACATCGACTTGTTTCCAATAATTATATCATGAGATATAATAATTTACCCAATAATTAACGGGATATATAATTCAGGTACCACCCATCACATAAAAAAAATTATACATATATTCTCCAAAAAATAATTAAACATTAATCATATCATAATATCATAACCTATGCAAATAAATTCTTTTTCATAAATATTTCATCAATACAACAAAAATATAACCCATAGAAAAAACTGGTTTTAAGAAAAATATCATCATCATAATCATAAACCATCCAGAAACATATTATGGATTATACCATTAGACCATTTTCCTATAAAAACAAAAAAACTCCAATTATTTTTTTCATTAATGAATAATATTTCCATAAAAATATCATTAAAACATTCTTGGGGATAATATCATTTACACATTTTAAATAAATATTTTAAAACATAAAAAATTTAAAAATATTGTGAAACTAATTTTTATTTTAAAATATCATTAGAAAATTAAAAATGTTTCTTTATATAACTTATTGTTCATCATGGTGTGAAATTTTTTCAATTCATACATTTAAAATATATAACATTGCTTTTATATTATTTTTAAAAGTTCAAAACGTGCCTCATTTGGAAAAAAATAAGATTCCTCTTAAACAATTTTTTTAAAAATACAGTGGAGGGTAAAAATTTAGTTAATAAATCATTTTATACCCGGAAAAAATTCTTGAAAACTTTTTTAGGAGACATGGATATGGAAGAGAACTAGTTCTCGATCAAAGATACAAATAATGTTGCGTTTCCTAAAAATAGAGTTTTGGTATCTTTAATTCCTAAAGAGATGAAAATGGAAGTATAATATTTATTATAAATAAATAAAAAAAGGATAATAAAAATTATAATTTTATATAGATTAATATTAATAAATTTCATCACAATAATCATAATAAAACAATCTTGATAAACAATGAGATTGTTACCTATATCTCTTCCCATTGTAATAACTTTTATATCATAATTCCAATGACTGAAATGAAATTATATTAATATGTAAATTACCAAAAACATTATAAAAATATTACCAAATTAAATTAATATGTATTACATATACTAAATAAAATTAATAAGTGATGAATATGGAACATATCTCATTAAAATAAAAGTGAGACACAAATACCTTACCACAAGTCATGACTTTATTCATATGTGTTCGAACCTAATATATAACGAATAAGGTTTATAATAAATATATTAAATAACTATAATAATATATATCATATCATATATGATTTAATTTTAACATTTTACCACCTATTTATTAACAATTCTCTATTAAAATCATTGTTCTGGGTTTTAATAGCTTCGTTTTTCATGTCTGTTTCCATTTGGTGGTTTTCGAGCAGGTACATTAATTATAGTTTCATCACATAAATAATTTTAATAATGATATAAATATCATATAAATTTTACATATACAAATTTATAGTCATCCATAAAATTATAAATAGAAAAATATATTACACCGTTCATGGAGATAGTAGTTCGTACATGCGCATGAACAGTGTTTCCAATTTTTGACGAATGAACCAAAAGAATGGTAAATATTAATTAACCTTTAAAAAATAAACTTTATATCATATATATATATATATAACTAATTAAATATATATTTATTAACATACTTTTAAAAATCAAATTAAAAAATGTATCACTTCACTTTATGGAGGTGGTAGTCCCCACACACACACAATCGACATTATCTTTTTTTAGCATATTGGAAAAAAAATAAGGTAGATGTGGTATTATAATTTTAGGAGTATAATTATGTCATAAATATAATATATATATGTGTGTGTGTGTGTGTGTGTGTGTTAAATCCATCATTATATTCATCTGTGAGAGGTGGCGATGGAAAATAAATTTCACAGGTTCACGAGCTGGTAGTACGATGTACACGCGGTCAGGAGTTTTATTTCCCATTTGATGGAATAAGATATTGATATATGTTATTACATTAAAATAGTAACATGTTTTTATATGTTATATACTGATTTTATTATATTATAATTTATGAATATTATTTTAATTAGGTTATATAATAAATAAATTAAAAATGCCCAGTTAAGAACGATACCTCTTCTTCGGACATCTACTTTAGGTTTGCACCAAAACCCATCAATGGAAGCTTTCATTAATAAATAAAATCTTCCAGGAAGTCTTAAGGTGTGTAAGGAAGATTTTTTTTATTTATATTATGAATAAAAAAATCTGTATGGGTGGATAGTATAGGATAAGAGACGTCCTTCTACAAGTGGGGGAGGAAACCCACTATGAAATTTCCTACAAAATTGAAATTGATAAAGTGATTCCAAAAAAAGTAATTCTATATGTCAAAAAATTATAATTTGGGATATAAAATTGTATAAATACATCCATAAAATAGTATTTATGCATGTTTAATTGTAAAACATGCCCTTATCATTTGGTTTAAGACTATTGTAAACCTATTTTATTATTAACCGTAGTAATTAATTCTTACTATTTTTATAATTCATTAATACCAAAATTTAATTTGAAATTAAATAATATTCATTATTATTATTCCAAATATTAAATCCATTTTACCAAACTGGATTTATATATGTTTCATAATTTAATTTAAAATAATGCTCACAAATGTGATGAAAAAATGATTTTCTTAAGAAAAAGTGTCTATATGTATAAAATGCTTTTATATAAAACATAAACAAGAAAATTGTTCTAATAAACTATATTTGATTAATACTAATAAAATTGAACTAATTTTTATATAAAACTATTTCAAAACAAAATATCTTTTTGTAAATTATTGAAATGAAAATACAATGTTTAATTAAAATCCGAATTTTTTATTTTTCATTGAAAATTAAATCATTTCAGAAAAATTTCAAAAATAAAATCTAAGATATTTTTGAAATTTTTATTTAAATAATTAAGAAAATTTTATTAAAAAAACTTTTAAAATTTTAAAAAAAAATTATAATATGTGTGGAAATGTGACAAACCCAATTTTTAGGAAAATATAGTTTTTAAGCATAAAACTAGAATTATTCTTATTCCATGCCTAGAAAAAAAATATTATATATTGATAAAAAAAATTATATTGAGTATATAATATCTAAATTTCATTAGAATAATTAAAAATTATTGACTAATTTAATTTATTAAAAAAACACATTACGCGTATAAAAACAATTTTTCATAAAAACATTTCTTTTACTTTAAAATGATTTTTTTTCTTTTCTAATGAAATGATAATAAATTAATTTATTTTATAAATGGATAAAACATATAATTTTCATAAATTTTTTATTGTTATTGATGTATTCTGATTAAATTTCTAGGTTTGGACTTTCACATTAAATAATAATATTTAAATAGTATAATGTGGTGCATTTAAAATTGGTGGCGCATGTAATGAAAGTTATTAGAGAAATTAAATTTATTTAGAAATGTATATATATTTCATAGAAACTTAGGGTGTAACATTCTACCCAATTAAAATGAATTTCATCTTCAAAAGTTTTTTACTCAGATAAAAACCACAAAGGATACTTTTGCCTCATCATATCCTCAAGTTCCCATATAGCTTCCTTAAATTGGTGGTTCTTCCACAAAACATTAACTAGGTCAGTGGTTTTGTTTCATAAAACATTATTACTATGATCAAGAATCACCACCATTTATTCCTCATACTAAATATATTTCTCTAGTGTTATAATTTTTTAGTTCAGTTCACATGAAGGATTAGTTACATGTTTCGTCAATAGAGATACATGGAACACATCCTGAACTTGAGAGAGGTTCAGTGGGAGTGCCAAGTGATAAGTAATAATCCTTACTTGAACAAGAATATTTATAAAAATAATATACCTAAATATTAGACTTCCTTTTTTCTCATAATATCACAACCTTGTTCCATTGATAAATTACTATACAACCCTTCTCACTAAGTTCAAATTAAATATCAGGATAATGATTCACAACATAGATTTTCTATCAACATTTACCTTCTATGATGTTATATTGAATTGATATAACATTATATGTCACTTCCTCAACCATCACTGGTCCTAATAGATTTATTTTTCAAACTTTATCCTGGTAATTTGGATATTTACCCTTCTTTCCGTAGATAGATTCATAAGGAGTCATCAGAATCCTCAAGTGAGAGTTATTATTGTAAAAAATCAACTAGGGGAAGTTGTCGATCCCAACCACCTTTCAAATCTATAAAACAGCATCATTTCATATTTATTAGGGTTTTAATGGTTATATTAATATATCTATATATCTATGGATGATACACCATATTGAAACTAATCTTTGTGTGAAGGTCCTACTGAAAACATCATAAGAACATCAAGGTAGACCTTATATACCTATTAGATAAAATGGATTCTAGTACTCCATTTGACACTTCTACTTCATTCATATATATCATAGAAATATAACACAGAGATAAATACTATTGAATATAAATAATGTGTACTATATTCTTAATATAATTTACTATAACACAAATTAAATTATATCCTTTAGATGTTTTCGGGAGTCAAACAACAAAACACATGGGGTGATTTTCCCATATCCATTCTGGTATGGGGAATGGTTGTAGAATCCCATTACACTTTTTTTCCAACATCCTTAACATTTTGACAAACCAATAATTTAGATACATAATTTCCAATAACTTTCATCTTGTCATAATACCCGAAATACTCTTTATGTTCTCTATACATCCTCGTACTTCTATAATGAATTAAAAATGAGGGGGTATGTTCTTTATCTAATAGTCCATTCTTATAATATGGTATGGTAGGAACACATACACAATTACTAATCCATTCCATTCCATCAAAATCAAGTTTGAACTCTGGAACATTTCTCACAATCTTATAGAGTTCTATGTCTTACATTTATTCCTCTTTAATCTTCACATAGATTGATGTTTTAGAACTCATTTGAGAAAGATAACATTGCTCCCCTTCCTTTTAAATTTCATGATCTATCCGTCAAAAATCCATAAATATGGGATCCTTTTTATCCTTATCATGATAACATAGAATGATAATTTTGACTCAAATGATATTCACAGTGTTCACCTTCCTATGGTTGAAATTTATTGAGCATTAATAATGATAAATTGGTTCCGAAAATATTTTATGATTCATGTTAAAATTTATCAAGTGAATATATTATTTAAATTTTATTATTATTATATATATCACCCATTTATCTATAAAGATAATGTATATATATATTCAATACATAATTTATTGAAACTAATTCTAAATCCTGTGTTGGTTAATTTTAATCATTAAACTTCAATTATAATGATAAGTAAGTTATCCATCTATAAGTTTGCATTAGAATCCATCCCAATCCTTTATCTTATGAATCTCTATAGATTAAAAACCATTCTTAATTGTTGGGTAATGTAATAATAGATTTAATAGCTAAAATTCTCTTTAGTTCTTAGAAATGTTTATCACATTCATATTTTTACAGTAAACTTGGATACCTTTTTACTTTTCTTAGTGAGTGGATTACACATTCATGAAAAATTATATAAAAACCATCTACAATATCTATATTAAAAAACGAAACATTTGGATCTTAAACATAGTGGTTGTTCTGATCCATCATTAATAAAATTCTATCTTTGATGGATCCATGGATATTCCATATTTTGAGATTATGTAACCAAAAAATGGAACCTGTTATAGCCAAAAATCACACATGATAAATTTGTCATACAACTTATCCTTTCACAAGGTATTTATTATAATTATCGAGTGATCTTAATGTTATAAATTTAATTTTGAGTACATAATAATATCATCTATATGTACTATCGCAAACTAATCAATATAATCGATAAATACTCCTATCATTAAATACATGAAGATAGTGGTGGAATTAATAAGACCAAATGGAATTATTATAATATAATTGTGTTTATTCCTTGTATGGAATATTTTCTTTTATATATCCTCCTTCTTGGCCCGATAATGATGATATACAGAATGATGTTCAATCATGGAATGGTATTATGTTTTTAATAGTTGATCAAACAATTAATTAATATAGGTTAGAGGATAATTTCTCTTGATTGTGATTTTTTTTAGTTCCTGATAATCAATGGAGAATCTAATCAATCCATAATTTTTCTAAATGAAAAGAAAATTTTCACCCTAAGGTGAGACACTTGGATGAATAAATCCATTTTTATGATTCTATTAGTGGTTTTTATTCAATTATTCTAACTAAATTAGTTCCATTCTAAAGGGTGTCTTGGAAATAAGAGTACCACCAATTTTTAGTTACACTAAGAACTCAACTTCATGATTTGGTGGATGATTATGATAATTTTCTAAAAAGACATAATAAACTCCTATGCAATAGGTATAATATCGATGTTTAATTTATCCCCAATCGTATGTGATAAACACCCATTTTTAATAAGAATCATGACCCAAATAATTGATTCAATTTCTATTCAAGGTTTTTATTCATATTCACACTAATAAATGAATATGGTTTCATTTTGAATACAAAATCTGACTTCCTTCCATTGGGAATTGATATGGTATCCATAGTAATAAATCCAATCCATTCTAAGAATCTTATAAAATTTAATGAAGGATATAATCAAAATATTTTTAGGAAACTCTTTGCCAAAAACATTAATAAAATAGGAACTCTAAACTTGTAATGAGACCATAATATGATTAAGATTTTTCATCACTAACATAATTTCTAATAATTGAGCTAGTAATTCAATATCATTTTCATATTACTTATATATAAAATAGTGTGTAGATATATATTAAAATAATAAATTATTTTCCCTAGATTGGATAACATTTATATCTTTCACCATGACATCCTCATTGCCCACTTCGACAGTTACGATCCCATGAGATTTTCTTTATCATTGATCTTAATAGGTTGTTGATACTGTTAATCCTTGTAAACCTTTAAATTCGTGAACAAGTTTGAATAAGTCCCATAATTGTTTCATTTAAATAATATGAGGATGTTTATTGAATTAGTGAGAATTTTCAAATATTCTATCGTGTCACCCGACCTATTCATTGGCCTCTGAAATTCACAAGATTTATGACTTATCATTCAACATTTAAATCACCTCCCTATTCCATTGAATTTTTTCCATTGATGTTTATTCCCACATTTCATGCATATATATGGATGTAATTTCTTAACACTATTTTATTTATTTGATTTTTCATGAGTCATGATCTTTCTTTTCTTATCAAAACAATTGGAAAATATGGAATCACTATTTCCCATTATTATCTTATGTTTTCATAGAACAATTTCATTCTAGTTACTATGATATCTTATAGTTTATTCTGTCTATATACTTGGTTTTAGACCACAAAATAATCAATCAAACTTTGATTCAGGTTGGATGATAGTACTAGAATTGTACTTCATATCTTGAAAAAGTTTCCTCATAGGAACCAATGGATTCATCGTCCTTATACTTGATCCCATTTAATTATTTCTAAATATTTTTATGATGAATAAACGTAATGTACTTATTGATAAAACATTATTTTGTTGAATATTTTATTGATAATAAATGATATAATTTCCTAACATTATGTTAAATGTGTTTATTTATAAAATATTTGGGATTTGATCATTCATTTGAAAATTTGGTGAAAATTCCAGTTTTACCCTTTATAGTGCACTGTAGTATTTCGAAGAAAAATACTCTTATATTTATTATTTGAATTTTATATTTTATAAAAGTGTTCCTAACGTAATTTTCTACAACTTTTATTCAATTCACTAGAGCTAAATAGTGCATTTGGTTGTTTAAAATGTGCCATGAAGTCAAAGTTGGGCTAGACTCGCCAGAATGGAAAAGCTTCTGTATTTCGGCCTAACTCCTTCATATAGGCTTGGATTGAGCCCATAGTTTTATAGGAGATATAGGGCCTATATCCTCACATATGACACTTCTAGAAGGCCGGCCAATTCACGTGTTTTGGTGGTCAAATGGGCGGTGCAAGTTGGCATACAATATTTGGTCGAGATTCCCCATTCAAACTTGAAACCACTTTGAACCTAGCCTCCCCACCACACTATAAATTTGTGTTTTTCTCATTTTGTGGGGTTTTTAGGTGCATTAGGAAGTTTAGGGAAGAATAAAAGAGGTTCCACTCCAATTATACAAGCAATTAAATAAGGGTAGCTCTTGAAACAAGGATCTCTTCGTCGAAGCCCTATTCTTCTTCCTCGTGTTGTAATAATTGTGTTTTCTTAATAAACTTCTTTGTTCTTCTATTATTTCTTCTCTTTTATTCTGTTTTATTTAAATTTATTCTTCTATGAATCTTCCACTTTTTTCTTGAATTCTTGAGTAGAAGCGTTATTGGGTTATACCCATTATAAACCTTTGCAAATGCGATTCGCTTCTACGATGATTATGCCACCCATGAAAGAGTAGTTCTTTTTAATAATAGATCGACCTCTATCCTTATTCATTAATTTATTTGGAATCAATGATCTAATTTAATACAATTAATATTATCCATGAATTGTGTTCTTAAATTTTACGAAACTAAGCAAAAAATTGAACAATTAACACAAAAACACGCGAGGTCGGGATTTTGTGTAAATTGTGAGAGCACAATCTTAATCGGTAATACAAGACCACACGGGATAAATTTGTAGATTTCAAATATAATACCTAAACACAATTCATACTCATTTACAGAATGGATATGTTCTCTAATTAACCACTTACCATAATCTAACCTTATAACAACAATCAAAGCAGGGTGCTGCGATTGTGTGTTCCGAAGCTAGCCTAGGGTTTAATTAATTTCATCTTTGTGGTAAGGTTAATTCTCATAGGGTTCAGGGGTTAACAAATTATGAGATCATAATTAAGTGAATATTAATTTAAAGGATAATTATTAATAAATTGTTGAAAATGTAGAGTTAGATCGATTACATCTTTTAATGTTTTTCTAAAAAACTATCTTTTTGTTGTGTCAGTTTAATCGAACTTCATTTCGAACCTAAAAACAAAAAAAGTACAATATTATTTCAGAAAACTTCTTCTAGATTCCTAAACTATAACCAAACCCCATCCTTTAAATTATTTTTTTTATTCTCTTTTATTTTATTTTTAGAATACCTTTAAAAATTTGTTTTAAATCTACTTCATCCTTTGAGAAATGACCTTGGTCAGCCACTCTGCTGCACCTAAGTACCCCAAAATCACATTAATCATTTGAGGGTACCCATGACAGTGCTCTTTCAAATTGGTGCCTTTTCCAGGGAGTCAAGTAATTTATTCAACCATTTAGAGGTATTTCTTTTATATTTCATTTTAATATTTTTTTCACCTCTCTCTTTCATCTTTCCCCTTTCTCAAGTTTTCATTTTTTTTCATCTTCTTCTTTTCTTTTTGGACCATCAACTCAAACTTTTCATTTTTATTTTACTATGGTCCGCTTTATTTCTTTTTATTTTTATCTGATTTATGACATGAACTAATCCCAAAGATCTCTTAGATCTTGACCCTGAGATTGAACATAGCCTTAGGGCTCAAATCAGACATTCTCAGTCTAAGGGAAGTTTCAATATTCAACCAGTTGGTGAATTCCTCTCTTCTGGAAACATTGAAATTGGAAGGAATTCAATTTCAAATGTAAAACAGGAACCAATGGCAGAAAATAATGGAAATGAACTTAGTAGAACCATTTGAGAATTGGTTGCACCTGATATTAACTATCAACCAAATTGTATTGCATACCCGAATCTCGAATCAGACTTTGAGTTAAAATCTGGGTTAATTCACCTTCTTCCAAAATTTCATGTCTTATCTGGTGAGGATCTAAACAAACACCTTAAATAATTTAATGTATTTTTCTCAACCCATAAACCAGGAAATGTTTTTGAAGATCAAATCCAATTAAGAGCATTCCCATTCTCACTTGATGCAGCTGCGAAATATTGGATGTATTATTTACAACCCGAGGATGTAACTTGTTGGAACGATTTAAAACTTCTTTTCTTGCAGTTATTTTTTCCAGCATCGAGGACTACTTCCATTCGTAAGAAGATCTCGGGGATCAAGCAAGCATAAGGGGAGTCAATGTATGATTATTGGGAGAGATTTAAGAAGTTGTGTGCAAGCTATCCACAAAACCAAATCAGTGAGCAACTCCTCATTCAGTACTTCTATAAAGTACTCACACCAATGGAGTGGAGCATGGTTGATATTACAGCTGGAGGAGCATTGGTGTACAAGACACCGGCAGTCTCACATGCATTGATCGACACGATGGCCCAAAACTCCCAACAATTTGGTGATCGTGGTACACCACATGTCAGGGGAGTACATCAGGTAAGCCATTCTTCTCTTGAGAGTCATTTGATTGATACCAAGTTAGAAATATTGACAACTATGGTGAGGAAAATTCATTTGGCACAAAAAAAAATCTCTACCCCCTCCATCAAGGCCTTGTGGCATTTTCACTGAGACAAGCCACCCAACTAACTGTTGCCCCCAACTACAAGAAACCGAAGATTGTGCAGAAGTATTCCCTGTGAGACCATATCAGCAACAACAACAACCACATCCCCAAAATAAGTATGACTTCTTTGCACCAACATTAAACCAAGGGTGGAAGGATCAATCAGACATGAGTTATGGATCTGGGAAATGACAAAGGCCCCCTTTTCAACCAAACTTCCAACAGCCTCCACCTTACCAATAGGGCTTCCAACAACCCCAAAGGAGATTTGAAGCTCAAACATCAACACGTTAACAACAAGGGAATATCTAACACACTGTATACTCTATCATTTATGATATTTTGAAACAAATTGTTCTTAATCAATAGAATGAGCTGAAGAGTCAAGGTTCGGAGCTGAGAGAGTTGAAGACTCAAATGAGCCAGATTGCCACCGCCCTCCATGAACTTGTAAGTAATAATTATGGAAATCTACATTCCCAACCCACTCCAAATCCAAAGGGGAATGTTATTGACATCACATTGAGAAGTGGGAAGAAAATGAATGATACATTTGTACCTACCATTCCACCGGGATTCACCTCTACTCTAGAGAAACCACATTCCATACCAACTGATGAGCAATCCAAGGAGAAAGATAAAGGTAAGAAAAAGATTGATGATGTTCCTCCTAAACCCCTTCCTTTTCCAAACAGGTTTGTTCAAACCAAGAATATGGCTTAAGAAGCAATGCAAAAGGAGGTTTTGGACACATTCAAGCGTGTGGAGATTAACATTCCTCTACTTGAAGCCATTAAGAAAATCCCATGGTATGCCAAAATCTTAAAAGAACTCTGCAATAATCGAAGAGGTCTCAAGGGAAATGAGAGGATCAAACTTGGAAGGAATGTCTCAGCACTCATTACGCCAACTCTAGCAATTCCAACAATGTGCAAGGATCTCGGGACATTCACCATCCCATGTACCATAGGGGAGTTGCACTTCTCTAATGCTCTTTGTGATTTAGGAGCTTCAATAAATGTGATGCCTCACTCTGTATTCTCTTCCTTATAGGTTGGTGAGTTGAACCCCAAAAGAGTAGTGGTGCAGTTGGAAAATAGAGCTACAGCATATCCAGTAGGAGTCCTTCAAGATGTACTTGTCCGGGTAAGAGACATGATATTCCCAGCAGATTTCTATGTGCTTAACATGGAGGATGATCAGGTAAGTTCTCATGCTCCCATTATCATAGGTAGACTCTTCCTCAAAACTTTAAAAACTATCATAAATGTCAATGAGGGTACACTTTTCATGGATTTTGGAGATGAAGTTGTGATATTTAATGTTATGGATTCCATGAAGTACCCCTCAGAGGGTCACTCTGCATTTGTTATATCCCATTTTGAACCATCAAATAAAAAGTCCATGGAATTTGATTATCCTATGCTTAGGGAGATTATGAATATTGGTTCGAGTTTGATGTCTAAGAGAACTTCCACACATGTTGCTGATACACAATCCTCTCTTGGATTTGATTTTCATGTGGATTCATATTCTGATTTTGATCATGTTCACTCGGATTATGACATGGTTGTTGAGTATGCTGATGGAATTGATGCTTTATTCTCTGATTTCGATGATGTCTATTCTGATACTGATACTCATTCTGCACATATTTCAGTTCCTTCAATGTCTTAGTCCATACTACACCCTCCTTCATTAGAACTCAAGCCATTGCCACCAAATCTGAAATACCCATACTTGTTGAGTGGTGAGAGATTACCTGTTATCATTGCTAACAATCTCCCTTTTGAACATGAAGAAAACCTTTTGAATATTTTGAGGGAGAACATCAGGGCGATTGGGTGGACCTTGGCTGACATATCAGGTATGAGCCCCTCCATTTGCATGCATAGGATTCTCTTAGAGGATGGGGCTAAACCAGTGAGGCAGCCACAAAGGAGACTCAATCCCACCCTCCTAGATGTTGTTAAAAAAGATGTTCAGAAATTGCTTGAGGCAGGTATAATCTTTCCCATTTCAGATTCTTAGAGGGTATGTCCTATTCAGGTTGTGCCTAAGAATATTGGTGTTATTGTTGTTAAAAATGAGAAAGATGAGTTACTTCCAATGAGGGTGCAAAATAGTTGGCGTGTGTGTATTTATTAAAGGAAACTAAATCAGTCCACTTGCAAGGACCATTTTCCCCTCCCATTTATTGATCAAATGCTTGAGAGACTAGCTGGGAAAACACACTATTGTTTCTTGGATAGATTTTCTAGATATTTTTAAGTTCCTATAGCTCCAGAGGATCCGGAGAAGACTACATTCACCTGTCCCAGTGGCACATTTGCCTACCGAAGGATGCCATTTGGACTTTGCAATGCCCCAGGTACCTTCCAGAGATGCATGGTGAGTATTTTTTCTGATTTTATTGAGACCTGCATGGAGGTATTTATGGATGATTTTACATTGTATGGGTCTTCATTTGATGAATGTATAAATAGATTGGGAAAGGTATTGAATCATTGTATTGAGAAGAATCTGGTCCTGATCTTTGAAAAGTGTCATTTCATGGTAGATCATGGAATTGTCTTAGGGCATGTAGTGTCAAAACATGGCATTGATGTTGATAAATCTAAGGTAGAAATTATTTCATCCTTACCCTATCCTTCATGAGTGCGTTATGTTCGATCATTCATTGGACATGCTGGATTTTATCGACGCTTCATCAGAGATTTTAGTAAGATCGCTCTACCCTTATCTTGATTTCTTCAAAAAGATAATGACTTCAATTTCAATGATTCATGCAGGGTATCATTTGATGAGAAAAAGAAGTGTCTGACCATTCCACCGATCATACAGCCCCCATGGTGGGACCTTCCATTAGAGCTTATGTGTGATGCGTCCAACTTCGCGGTTGGAGCTGTCTTATCTTAGAGGGCGGAGGGACTTTCACATGTGATTTCCTATGCATCAAGGACATTGGATTCAGCCCAATCAAACTACACAACCATGGAAAAGGATTTTCTTGCTGTTATATTTTCTTTAGATAAATTCCGTCCGTATTTATTAGGCTCTAAATTAGTTGTTTTTTCTGACCATGCAGCTCTGAGGTACCTCTTGAAGAAGCCAGATGCAAAGCCATGGATGAACCGATGGATGCTCCTTCTTCAAGAATTTTATATTGAGATAAAGGAAAAAAATGGGTGAGAAAACATGGTGGCGGACCACATGAGTAGGCTTACTCACACACTAGAGGATGAAACATTGGACTAGGTACCACTTCGGGACACTTTTCCCGATGAGAATCTTTATTCCATCTCAGGTTTGGAGTACCGAAGGACATCATCAGTGACCAAGGGACACACTTCTGTAATTGGAATTTTTCTTCCCTCCTTCGAAAGTATGGGCTGAAACGAAAAACATCAACACAATACCACCCCCAAACAAATGTCCAGGTTGAAGTTTCAAATCGCGAGTTTAAACAAATATTGGAGAAAATCATGCATCCAAATAAGAAGGATTGGAGCAAGCGCTTGGATGATGCATTTTGGGCTTATAGGACAGCATAAAAGACACCCATTGGTATGTCCCCATTTCAGATTGTTTTAGGTAAATCATGTCATCTCCCCATGGAAGTCGTGCATCGGGCATATTGGGCTATAAAGAAATGCAACATGCATTTGGCCCACGCTGGAATTCAAAGGAAGTTTCAAATTCAAGAGCTTGAGGAGATTCGACTGTCATCATATGAGAACTCAAGGCTTTAGAAGGAAAAATCAAAAGCATCTCATGATAGAATGATCCAACAAAAGGAGTTTCATGTTGGAGAAAAAGTCCTTCTCTATAGTTCAGGACTGAAGCTGATGCCTGGTAAGTTGCGTTCTAGATGGTTAGGTCCTTATATTATGTATAATGTTTTTCCTTATGGTGTAGTGGAGATCACACAAGAGGACACTGGAAGGAGCTATACAGTCAATGGGAAACGTTTGAAGAGATACATCGAGGGACTTCCGGCTGATGCAGTGGATTTTATCACACTGCATGACCCTATCATCACTTGATCACATCAGGCTCTTCCTAACCCTTTCACTTTTATATTATTTGACCTATTTAAAAATTAGGCATTTCATGTGCATATATCATCTCATGGGTTCACATTGAGGACAATTCAATATTTTAAGTGTGGGGGAGGGAACCGTTTAGTTTAGAAATTTCAATTGTTTTCCTATTTAAAAAAAACAAAAACAGTTGTGTGTTTTTCAAATTTTGTGTGTTTATTTTTCAATTTTCTTAGTGTTTTTGAAATTTTTGAGCTGAAATGATTCTCATCACAAATTTTAAATGCATATCAATGAGTGAACCAATTTATCCCATGAATCTAAGATTAAATTAATGCTAAAATGACTTTGTTTCAAGTTCAAATATTTTTTAATTTCATGAAAAGTACACTGAATTTTGAATCACATGCCACATCTCACTGTCTTTATATTTGAAATCACATTCATGTGAGGCTTCTGAACCATTATTTTAATATTCTATACATTCACCTCACTTCATGAGAGAACCAATCCATGCTTGATTTAACCATAATTTGATTTATTTTTGTCAAAACTTGAGGGTTTGAGGTACTTATGTTTAAATGATTTAGGAATTTGTTTGGTATTAAAGCCCCTACATCAAATAATCCCTTATTTATAATGGCCTACCTTAAACATTTAATCCTTTTAGCCCTTAGAAGCCATGCACAACCTGTTAGGTTAGCCATATTACAAGCCAATTTTTCCTATCCAACCAACTCTTGAAGTGAAATTTCATAATCTAGTTGAGCTTAAGTGTGGGGGAAGCTATCTTGTGTTGTGATACCAAATTCTCTGATACTTTGGGTGGAAAATTAAATTTTGAAGAGATGTGTTTACTTCTGAAGAAAATCATTATATTGAAAGTTGTTCCTTTTCTAGAGCTTTCATGACAAGTGAAGTTGTGCCTTTTCTGGAGCATCTAATTTAGGTAGAAAGTTGTGCCTATTTGGAGCTTTCAATAAAATCATGTTTGAGAAGATTGACATTTTTGTTGCTGAATTGATGAATGGTGAAAACCTTCCATGAAATTTCATGAATATGGAGATGAATTTATACTATTGGGATTAATGAGGAGACCATATTTAAGTGAAAATTAGATTAATGCAATTTTGCTTCAAAAAGAGTCAAGCCCTCCTCATTCAGCCTCAGAATTTTTCACATCTAAATCCTACCAATCAAAAGCCAGAAAACAACCCTGAAAAGACCTCATGATAAAAATACGTCCTTGACTCACATAGGGTGGCGATGTAGGAATTTATCAAGACTAAGGTGACCCTTTTATGATTTTGGATGAGAAAGATATTGCAGAAAAATGATATTTGAGTGATGAGAGAAAATTCAAGCGAGGTAAGTGTTTTGTGCATGGGTGGATAAAAGAAGTGGAAATATATTGAATGATATAAATGGAGAACTTGAAATAATTTTTTTATGAGGCATGATATCTTTTGATTCTTGGTGTGAAATTGATTGATTTCAAGGATATGTATTTTAAAATTGGTTTTGATTTGATATTGATGTTTAGTTGACAAGAGGTTTTTCCCATGGGTACAAAAGGTTAAGTGTGGGGGAGTTGATAAAACATTATTTTGTTGAATATTTTATTGATAATAAATGATATAATTTCCTCAAATTTTGTTAAATATGTTTATTTATAAAATATTTTGGATTTGATCATTCATTTGAAAATTTGGTGAAAATTCCTATTTTACCCTTTATAGTGCACTGTAGTATTTCAAATATAAATACATTTATATTTATTATTTGAATTTTAAATTTTGTAACAGTTTTCCTACTTTAAGTTTCTACAACTTTTATTCAGGACACTAGAGCCAAATAGTGCATTTGTTTGTTGAAAATGGTCCATGAAGTCAAAGTTGGGCTGGACTCACCAGAATGGAGAAGCTTCTGTATTTCAGCCATAACTCTTTCATATGGGATTGGATAGATCCCAACTGTTTACAGGAGATAGAGGAAATATATCCTCACATATGATCCTTCTGGAAGGTCGGAAAAGTCATGCGTTTTTGTGGTCAAATGGGTGGTGCCAGTTGGAATAATATATTTGGACGATATTCCCCATTCAAACTTGATACTACTTTGAACCTAGCCTCCCCACCACTCTATAAATTGGTGTTTTTCTCATTTGGTATGTTTGGGACGTGAATTATTATGTTTAGGGAAGAAGAGAAGAGGTTCCACTCCAATTCTCCAAGAAATTCAATAAGGGTATCTCTTGAAGCAAGGATCCCTTCGTCGAAGCCCAATTCTTCTTCCTCATGTTGTAGTGTTTGTGTTTTCTTAATAAACTTCATTGTTCCTCTTTTATTTCTTCTATTTTATTATGTTTTATTCAAATTTATTCTTCTATTAATATTCCTCTTTGGAATGGAATTCTTTATTAGAAGAGTTATTGGGTTATACCCATTATAACCCTTTGCAAATGCAATTCGCTTCTACGATGATCACGCCACCCATGGAAGAGTAGTTCTTTTTAGTATTCGATCGACCTCTATTCTTCTTCAATCATTTATTTTGAATCAATGAGCTTCTGTAATTCACATAATATGATCCACAAATTGTGTTTTTAAATTGTAAGAATCTAAGAAATCAATTGAACAATTAACACAAAAAGCACGCGAGGTCGGGATTTTGTGTAAATTGTAATAGCGCAATCTTAATCGGTAATACAAGACCACACGGGATAAATTTGTAGAGTTTAAATATAATCCGTAAAAACTATTCATACTCATTTACAGAATGTATATGTACTATAATTAACCACCAACCATAAGCTAACCTTAGAACAACAATCAAAGAATGGTGTTGCGATTGCGTGTTCCAAAGCTAGCCTAGGGTTTAATTAATTTCATCTTTGTGGTAAGGTTAATTCTCGTAGGGTTTGGTGGTTATCAAATTAAGGGATCATAATTAAGTGAATATTAATTTAAATGATAATTATTAATAAATTATTGAAGATTTATATTTATATTGATTACGTCTTTTAAATATTGTCTAAAAACATCTTTTTGTTGTGTCATTTTAATCGAACATCATTTCAAAACTAAAAACAAAAAAAATAAAATCATCATCCAGAAAACTTGTTCTAGATTCATAAACTATAACCAAACCCCATCCTTTAAAGTAGTGTTTTTATTCTCTTTTATTTTATTTTTAGAATACCTTTAAAAGGTTGTTTTAAATCTACTTCATCCTTTAAGAAACGACCTTGGTCAGCCACTCTATTGCACCTAAGTACCCCAAAATCATATTAATCATTTGAGGGTTCCCACGAAAGCGTTCTTTCAAATTGGTGCCGTTTCCGGGGAGGAAAGTAATTTGTTCAACAATTTATAGGTATTTCTTTTATTTTTCATTTTATTATTTTCTTCACCTATCTCTTTTATCTTTCCCCTTTCTCAAGTTTTCATTTTTTTTCATCCTCTACTTTTCTTTTTGGACCATCAACTCAAACTTATAATTTTTATTTTACTATCGTACACTTTATTTCGTTTCATTTTTATCTGATTTATGACATGAACTAATCTTCAATATCTCTTAGATCTTGACCCTGAGATTGAACGTAGCCTTAGGGATCAAATCCGACATTCTTAGTCTACGGGAAGTTTCAATATTCAACTAGTTTGTGAATTCCTCTCTTCTGGAAACATTGAAATTGCAAGAAATTAAATTTCAAACATAAAAGAGGAACCAATGGCTGGAAGTAATGGAAATGATGATAATATAACCATTCAAGAATTGGCTGCACCTGATATTAACTATCAACCAAATTTTATTGCATACCCGAATCTTGAATCAGACTTTGAGTTAAAATCTTGCTTAATTCAACTTCTTCCAAAATTTCATGGATTATCTGGTGAGGATCCAAACAAACACCTTAAAGAATTTAATGTATTTTTCTCATCCCTTAAACCAAGAAATGTTTCTGAAGATCAAATCAAATTAAGAGCATTCCCATTCTCCCTTGATACAGTTGTGAATGATTGGATGTATTATTTAAAACCTGAGGATGTAACTTGTTGGAACGATTTAAAGCATCTTTTCTTGCAAAGATTTTTTCCAACATCGAGGACCACTTCCATTCGTAAAGAGATCTCGGAGATCAAGAAAGCACAAGGGGAGTCAATGTATGAGTATTGGGAGAGATTCAAGAAGTTGTGTGCAAGCTGTCCACATCACCAAATCAGTGAGCAACTCCTCATTCAGTAATTCTATGAAGGAATCACACCAATGAAGAGGATCATGGTTGATGTTGCAGGTAGAGGAGAATTGGTGGACAAGACACCAACAGCCATACGTGCATTGATTGACAAGATGGCCTAAAACTCCCCACAATTTGGTGATTGAGGTACACCACATGTCATGGGAGTACATCAGGTAAGTACTTCTTCTCTTGAGAGTCATTTGATTGATACAAAGTTAGAATAATTGACAAATATGGTGAGGAAAATTTCTTTGGCACAAAATACATCTCTACCCCCTCCATCAAGGCCTTGTGGAATTTGCACTGAGACAAGCCACCCAACCGACTGTTTCCCCCAACTACAAGAAACTGAATATTGTGCAGCACTATTCCCTGGGAGACCATATCAACAACAACAACAACCACATCCCCAAAAGAAGTATGACTCCTTTGAACCAACATTAAACCAAGGGTGGAAAGATCAATCAGACATGAGGTATGGCTCTGGGCAATAACAAAGGCCCCCTTTTCAACCAAAATTCCAGCAACCTCCACCCTACCAACAGGGTTTCCAACAACCCCATAGGAGATTTGAAGGTCAAACATCAACAAGTCAGAACTAAAAGAATCTCCAACACAAGGTAGACTCTAACACTGATGATCTTTTGAAACAAATTGTACTTAATCAACAGAATGAGATGAAGAGTCAAGGTTCAGGGCTGAGAGAGTTGAAGACTCAAATGATCCAGATTGCCACCGCCCTCAATGAACTTGTTAGTAAGAATTCCAGAAATCTACATTCACAATCCACCCTAAATCCAAAGAGGAATGTTAGTTCCATCACATTGAGAAGTGGGAAGCAAATGAATGATACATCTGTACCTACCATTCCACCGGGATTCACCTCTACTCTAGATAATCCCCATTCCATACCAACTGATGAGCAATCCAAGGAGGAAGATAAAGGTAAGAAAAATATTGATGATGTTCCTCCTAAACTCCTTCCTTTTCAAAATAGGGTTGTTCAAACCAAGAAGATGGATGAAGAAGCAATGCAAAATGAGGTTTTGGACACATTCAAATCTGTGGAGATCAACATTCCTCTACTTTAAGCCATTAAGAAAATCCCAAGGTATGCCAAATTCTTAAAAGAACTATGCACCAATCGAAGAGGGATCAAGGGAAATGAGATGATCATCCTTGGAAGGAATGTCTCAACACTCATTACACCAACTCTAGCAATGCCAACAAAGTTCAAGGATCCTGGGACATTAACCATCCCATGTACCATAGGGGAGTTTCACTTCTCTGATGCTCTTTGTGGTTTAGGAGCTTCAATAAATGTGATTCCCCACTCTGTATTCTCTTCCTTGTAGGTTGGTGAGTTGAACCCAATAAGAGTAGTGGTGCAGTTGGCAAATAGAGCTACAGCATATCCAACGGGAGTCCTTGAGGATGTACTTGTCTGGATAAGAGACATGATCTTCCCAGCATATTTCTATGTCCTTAACATGGAGGAAGATCAGGTAAGTTCTCATGCTCCCATTATCTTAGGTAGACCCTTCCTCAAAACTGTAAAAACTATCATAAATGTCAATGACGGTACACTTTCCATGGAGTTTGGAGATGAAGTTCTGATATTTAATGTTATGGATTCCATGATGTACCCATTAGAGGATCACTCTGCATTTGTTATCTCCCATTTTCAACCACCAAATAAAAAGTCCATGGAATTTGATTGTCCTATGCTTAGGGAGATTATGAATATTGGTTAGATTTTGATGTCTAAGAGAACTTCCACACATGTTACTGGTAAAAAATCCTCTCTTGGATTTGATTTGGATGTGGATTCATATTCTGATTTTGATCATGTTCACTCTGATTATGACATGGCTGTTGAGTATGCTGATGGATTTGATGCTTTATTCTCTCATTTTTATGATGTCTATTCTGATACTGATGCTCTTTGTGAAAATATTTCAGTTCCTTCAATGTCTCTATCCATACTGCACCCTCCTTCATTAGAACACAAGACATTGCCACCAAATATAAAATATTCATACTTGTTGAGTGGTGAGAGATTACCTATTATCATTGCTAACAATCTCCCTTTTGAACATGAAGAAAAGATTTTGAATATTTTGATGGAGAACATCAGGGCGATTAGGTAGACCTTGGATGACATATCAGGTATTAGCCCCTCCATTTGCATGAAAAGGATTCTCTTCGAGGATGGGGCCAAACCAGTGAGATAGCCACAAAGGAGACTCAACCCCACCCTCCTGGAATTTGTTAAAAAATATGTTGAGAAAATGCTCGAGGCAGGTATAATCTTCCCCATTTCAGATTCTCAGTGGGTAAGTCCTATTCAGGTTGTGCCTAAGAAGAGTGGTGTTACTGTTCTTAAAAATGAGAAAGATGAGATAGTTCCAATGAGGGTGAAAAATAGTTGGCGTGTGTGTATTGATTATAGGAAACTAAATCAGTCCACTCGCAAGGACCATTTCCCCTCCCATTTATTGATCAAATGCTTGAGAGACTAGCTGGGAAAACACACTATTGTTTCTTGGATAGATTTTCTGGATATTTTCAAGTTCCTATAGCTCCAGAGGATCCGGAGAAGACTACATTCACCTGTCCCAGTGGCACATTTGCCTACCGAAGGATGCCATTTGGACTTTGCAACGCCCCAGGTACCTTCCAGAGATGCATGGTGAGTATTTTTTCCGATTTTATTGAGACCAGCATGGAGGTATTTAGGGATGATTTTACAGTGTATGGGTCTTCATTTGATGAATGTATAAATAGATTGGGAAAGGTATTGAATCATTGTATTGAGAAGAATCTGGTCCTAAACTTTGAAAAGTGTCATTTCATGGTAGATCATGGCATTGTCTTAGGGCATGTAGTGTCAAATCATGGCATTGAAGTTGATAAAACTAAGGTAGACATTATTTCATCCTTACCCTATCCTTCATGTGTGCGTGATGTTCGATCATTCCTTGGACATGCTGGATTTTATCGCCGCTTCATCAGAGATTTTAGTAAGATCGCTCTACCCTTATCTAGATTGCTTCAAAAAGATATTGACTTCAATTTTGATGATTCTTGCAGGGTATCATTTGATGTGCTAAAGAAGTGTCTGACCACTCCACCGATCATACATCCCCCTATGGTGGGACCTTCAATTTGAGCTTATGTGTGATGCATCCAACTTAGCGGTTGGAGCTGTCTTATCTCATTAGGCGGAGGGATGTTCACATGTGATTGCATATGCATCAAAGACATTGGATTCAGTCCAATAAAACTAAAAAACCTTGAAAAATGAGTTTATTGATGTTATATTTTCTTTATATAAATTCTGTTTGTATTTATTGGGCTCTAAATTTGTTGTTTTTTCTGACCAAGTAGCTCTGAGGTACCTCTTGAAGAAGCGAGATGCAAATCCCAGGCTGATTCGATGGATGCTCCTTCTTCAAGAATTTGATATTGAGATAAAGGAAAAAAAGGTGTCATAAAACATGGTGGCAGACCACATGAGTAGGCTTAATCACACTCTAGAGGATGATACCTTGGACCAGGTACCACTTCGGGACACTTTTCCCGATGAGCATCTTTATTCCATCTTAGGTTTGGAGTACCGAAGGCCATCATTAGTGACCAAGGGACACACTTCTGTAATCAGAATTTTTCTTCCATCCTTAGAAAGTATGGGGTGACACACAAAACATAAACACCAAACCACCCCAAAACAAATGGTCAGGATGAGGCTTCAAATTGCGAGTTGAAAAACATATTGGAGAAAATCGTGCAGCCAAATAGGAATGATTGGAGAAAGTGCTTGGATGATGTGTTGTGGGATTATAGGACAGAATACAAGAAACCCATAGGTATGTCCCCATTTTGGATTGTTTTTGGGAAATCACGTCATCTCCCCATGGAAGTCGAGCATCGGGCATATTGGGCTATAAAGAAATGCAACATGGATTTGGCCCAAGCTAGAATTCAAAGGAAGTTTCAAATTCAAGAGCTTGAGGAGATTAGACTGTCATCATATGAGAACTCAAGTCTCTATAAAGAAAAATCAAAAGAAACTCATGATAGAATGATCCAACAAAAGAAGTTTCATGTTGGAGAGAAAGTCCTTCTCTACAGTTCAAGACTGAAGTTGATGCCTGGTAAGTTACGTTCCAGATGGTTAGGTCCTTATATTGTGTCTAATGTTGTTCCTTATGGTGCAGTGGATATCACACAAGAGGACACTGGAAGAATCTTTATAGTCAATGGGAAACAGTTGAAGAGATACATCAAGGAACTTCCTACTGATGCAGTGGATTTTATCACACTACATGACCCCATCATCACTTGAGCACATCAGGCTGTTCCTAACCCTTTCACTTTTATATTATTTTTCCTATTTAAAAATTCTACATTTCATGTGCATATATCATCTCATGGGTTCACATTGAGGACAATGCAAGATTTTAAGTGTGGGTGAGGGAACCTTTTAGTTTAGTAATTTCAATTGTTTTCCTGTTAAAATAAACAAAAAAAATTGTGTTTTTCAAATTTTGCGTGTTTATTTTTCAATTTTCATTGTGTTTTTGAAATTTTTGAGCTGAAATGATTCTCAACACAATTTTGAAATACATATCAATGAATGAAACAATTTATCCCATGAAACTAAGCTTAAATGAATGCTTAAATGACTTTGTTTCAAGTTTAAATATTTATTAATTTCATGAAAAGTACACTGAATTTTGAATCCCATGCCACATCTCACTATCTTTATATTTGAAATCACTTTCCTATGAGGCTTATGAACCATTATTTTCATATTCTTTACATTCACCTCACTTCTTGACAGAACCAAACAATGCTTGATTTAACCAGAATTAGATTTATTTCTATCAAAACTTGAGGGTTTCAGGTACTTATGTTTAAATGATTAAGGCATTTGTTTGGTATTAAAGCCCCTACATCAAAGAATCCTTTTTTTTATAATGGCCTATCTTGAAAATTTAATCCTTTATCCCTTAGAAGCCATGAACATCCTGTTAGGTTAGCCATATTACAAGCTAATTTTCCCTATCTAACCAACTCTTGAAGTGAAATGGCATAATATAGTTGAGCTTAAGTGTGGGGGAAGATATCTTGTGTTTTTCTACCACATTCTGTAATAATTTTGGTGGAAAATTAAATTTTGAAGAGACGTGTTTGCTTCTAAAGAAAATCATTATATTAAAAGTTGTGCCTTTTCTGAAGATTTCATGACAAGTGAAGCTATGCCTTTTCTGGAGCTTCTAATTGAGGTAGAAAGTTGTGCCTATCTGGAGCTTTCAATAAAATCATGTTTGAGAATATTGACATTTTTGTTGCTGAATTGATGAATGGTGAAAACCTTCCATGAATTTTCATGATGATGGAGCTGAATTGATACTATGGGAACTAATGAGGAGACCATATTTAAGTGAAAATTAGATTAATGCAATTTTCCTCTTTGGGTGGAAATACTTTAGTAGAAGAATTATTGGGTTATACCCATTATAAACCTTTGCAAAAGCAATTCAGTTCAACGATGATTACGCCACCCATGGAAGAGTAGTTATTTTTAGTAATCGATCGACCACTATCCTTCTTCATTAATTTATTTTGAATCAATGAGATAATTTAATTCACTTAATATGATTCATGAATTGTGTTTTTAAATTGTAATAAACTAAGAAAGCAATTGAATAATTAACACAAAAACACGTGAGGTCGGGATTTTGTGTAAATTGTGAGAGCACAATCTTAATCAGTAATACAAGAACACACAGGATAAATTTGTAGAGTTAAAATATAATTCCTAAACACAATTCACAATCATTTGCAGAGTGGATATGTTCTCTAATTAACTACTGACCATAAGCTAACCTTAAAACAACAATCAAAGCAGGGGGCTGCGATTGCGTGTTCCGAAGCTAGCCTAGGGTTTAATTAATTTTATCTTTGTGGTAAGGTTAATTCTCGTAGGGTTTGGGGGTTAACAAATTAAGAGATCTTAATTAAGTGAATATTAATTTAAATGATAATGATTATTAAATGATTGAATAGGTAGAGTTAGATCGATTACGTCTTTTAAATATTGTCTAAAAAAACAACTTTTTGTTGTGTCATTTTAATCGAACTTCATTTCAAAACTAAAAACAAAAAAAATACAATCTTCTTCCAGAAAAATTATTCTAGATTCATAAACTATAACCAACCCCCATCTTTTAAAGTTGATTTTTTATTCTCTTTTATTTTATTTTTAGAATACCTTTAAAATTTTGTTTTAAATCTACTTCCTCCTTTGAGAAACGAACTTGGTCAGCCACTCTGCTGCACCTAAGTACCCCAAAATCACATTAATCATTTGAGGGCACCCACGACAGTGCGCTTTCAAATTGGCGTCATTGCCGGGGAGGAAAGTAATTTATTCAACCATTTAGAGGTATTTCTTTTATTTTTCATTTTATTATTTTCTTCACCTCTCTCTTTCATCTTTCCCATTTCTCAAGTTTTCATTTTTTTCATCCTCTTCTTTTCTTTTTGGACCATCAACTCAAATTTATCATTTTTATTTTACTATGGTCTACTTTATTTCTTTTCATTTTTATCATATTTATGACATGAACTAATCCCAAATATCTCTTAGATCTTGACCCTGAGATTGAATGTAGCCTTATGGCTCAAATCAGACATTCTCATTCTACGGGAATTTTCAATATTCAGCCAGTTGGTGAATTCCTCTCTTCTAGAAACATTGAAATTGTAAGAAAGTCAATTTCAAACATAAAATAGGAACCAATGGCTGGAAATAATGGAAATTAACTTAGTATAAGCATTCTAGAATTGGTTGCACCTGATATTAACTATCAACCAAATTGTATTGCATATCTGAATCTCGAATCAAACATTGAGTTAAAATCTGGGTTAATTCACCTTCTTCCAAAATTTCATGGCTTATCTGGTGAGGATACAAACAAACACATTAAAGAATTTAATGTAGTTTTCTCAACCCTTAAACCAAGATATTTTTCTGAAGATCAAATAAAATTAAGAGCGTTCCCATTCTCACTTGATGTAGCTGCGAAAGATTGGATGTATTATTTACAACCTGAGGATGTAACTTGTTAGAACGAATTAAAACGTCTTTTCTTATAGAGATTTTTTCCAGCATCGAGGACCACTTCCATTCATAAGGAGATCTCGGGGATCAAGGAAGCACAAGGGGAGTCAATGTGTGAGTGTTGGGAGAGATTCAAGAAGTTGTGTGCAAGCTGTCCACATCACCAAATCAGTGAGCAACTCCTCATTTAGTACTTCAATGAAAGACTCACACCAATGGAGAGGAGAAAGGTTGATGCAGTAGCTGGAGGAGCATTGGTGGACAAGACACCAGCAGCTGCACGTGCATTGATTGACAAGATGGCCCAAAACTCCCAAAAATTTGGTGATCGAGATACACCACATGTCAGGGGAGTACATAAGGTAAGTCCTTCTTCTCTTGAGAGTCAATTAATTGATACCAAGTTAGAATAATTGACAACTATGGTGAGGAAACTTTATTTGGCAAAAAATACATCTCTACCCCCTCCATCAAGGCCTTGTGGCATTTGCACTGAGACAATCCACCCAACTGACTATTGCCCCCAACTATAAGAAACTGAAGATTGTGCAGCAGTATTCCCTGGGAGACCATATCAGCAACAACAACAACCACATCTCCAAAAGAAGTATGACTCCTTTCCCCCAACATTCGACCAAGGGTGGAAGGATCAATAAGACATGAGGTATGGCTATGGGCAACAACAAAGGCCCCCTTTTCAACCAAACTTCAAGTAGCCTCCACCTTACCAACAGGGTTTCCAACAACCCCAAAAGAGATTTGAAGCTCAAACATCAACAAGTCAGCAACAAGGGAATCTCCAACAAAAGGTAGACTCTAACATTGATGATATTTTGAAACAAATTGTTCTTAATCAACAGAATGAGATGAAGAGTCAAGGTTCAGATCTAAGAGAGTTGAAGACTCAAATGAGCCATATTGCCACCACCCTACATGAACTTGTAAGTAAGAATTCTGTAAATCTACCTTCCCAACCCACACCAAATCCAAAGGGGAATGTTAGTGCCATCACATTGAGAAGTGGGAAGCAAATTAATGATACATTTGTACCTACCATTCCACCTGGATTCACCTCTACTCTAGAGAATCCGCATTCCATACCAACTGATGAGAAATCCAAGGAGAAAGATATAGGTAAGAAAAAGACTGATGATGTTCTTCCTAAATCCATTCCATTTCCAAACAGGGTTGTCCAAACAATGAAGATGGCTGAAGAAGCAATACAAAAGGAGGTTTTGGACACATTCAAGCATGTGGAGATCAACATTCCTCTACTTGAAGCCATTAAGAAAATCCCAAGGTATTCCAAATTCTTAAAAGAAGTCTGCACCAATCGAAGAGGGCTCAAGGGAAATGAGAGGATCAACGTTGGAAGGAATGTCTCAGCACTCATTACACCAAATCTAGAAATGCCAACAAAGTGCAAGGATCCCGGGACATTCACCATACCATGTACCATAGGAGATTTTCACTTCTCTGATGCTCTTTGTGATTTAGGAGCTTCAATAAATGTGATGCCTCACTCTGTATTCTCTTACTTGCATGTTGGTGAGTTGAACCCAACAGGAGTAGTGGTGCAGTTGGCAAATAGAGCTACAGCATATCTAGCGGGAGTCCTTGAGGATGTACTTTTCTGGGTAATAGACATGATCTTCCCAGCAGATTTCTATGTGATAAACATGGAGGACGATCAGGTAAGTTCTCACGCTCCCATTATCTTAGGTAGACCCTTCCTCAAAACTGCAAAAAATTATCATAAATATCAATGAGGGTACACTTTCTATGGATTTTGGAGATTAAGTTGTGATATTTAATGTTATGGATTCCATGAAGTACCCCTCAGAGGGTCACTCTGCATTTGGTATCTCCCATTTTGAACCACAAAATAAAAATTCCATGTAATTTGATTATCCTATGCTTAGGGAGATTATGAATATTGGTTCGAGTTTGATGTCTAAGATCACTTCCACACATCTTTCTGATACACAATCCTCTCTTGGATTTGATTTGTATGAGGATTCATATTCTGATTTTGATCATGTTCACTCTGATTATGACATGGCTGTTGAGTATGCTGATGGATTTGATGCTTTATTCTCTGATTTTGATGATGTCTATTCTGATACTGATGCTTTTTGTACACATATTTCAGTTCCTTTGATGTCTCCATCCATACTACACCCTAATTCATTAGAACTCAATCCATTGCCACCAAATCTGAAATACTCATACTTGTTGAGTGGTGAGAGATTACTTGTTATCATTGCTAACAATATCCCTTTTGAACATGAATTAAAGCTTTTGAATATTTTGAGAGAGAACATCCAGGTGATTGGGTGGACCTTGGCAGACATATCAGGTATTAGCCCCTCCATTTGCATGCATAGGATTCTCTTGGAGGATGGGGCTAAACTGGTGAGACAGCCACAAAGGAGACTCAATCCCACCCTCCTAGAAGTTGTTAAAAAATAAGTTGAGAAAATGCTCGAGGCAGGTATAATCTTTCCCATTTCATATTCTCAGTGGGTAAGTCCTATTCAGGTTGTGCCTAAGAAGAGTGGTGTTACTGTTGTTAAAAATGTGAAAGATGAGTTAGTTCCAATGAGGGTGAAAAATAGTTGGTGTGTGTGTATTGATTATAGGAAAATAAATTAGTCCACTCACAAGGACCATTTCCCCCTCCCATTTATTGATCAAATGCTTGAGAGACTAGCTGGGAAAACACACTATTGTTTCTTGGATGGATATTCTGGATATTTTCAAGTTCCTATTGCTCCGGATGATCTGGAGAAAACTACATTCACCTGTCCCTTTGGCACATTTTCCTATCGAAGGATGCCATTTGGACTTTGCAACGCCCCAGGTACCTTCCAGATATGCATGGTGAGTATTTTTTCTGATTTTATTGTGACCTGCATGGAGGTATTTATGTATGATTTTACAGTGTATGGGTCTTCATTTGATGAATGTATAAATAGTTTGGGAAAGGTATTGTATCATTGTATTGAGAAGAATCTGGTCTTGAACATTGAAAAGAGTCATTTCATGGTAGATCATGGCATTCTCATAGGGAATGTAGTGTCAAAAAATGGCATTGAAGTTGATAAATCTAAGGTAGATATTATTTCATCCTTACCCTATTTTTCATGTGTGCGTGATGTTCGATCATTCCTTGAACATTCTAGATTTTATCGACGCTTCATTAGAGATTTTAGTAAGATCGCTCTACCCTTATCTTGATTACTACAAAAGGGTTATACTCATTACAACCCTTTGCAAATACAATTCGCTTCTACGATGATTACGCCACCCATGGAAGAGTAGTTCTTTTTAGTAATCGATCGACCTCTATCCTTCTTCATTAATTTATATTGACTCAATAAGCTACTGTAATTCAATTAATATGATCCATGAATTGTGTTTTTAAATTGTATAAAACTAAGAAAGCAATTGAACAATTAACACAAAAACACGCGAGGTCGGGATTTTGTGTAAATTGTGAGAGCGCAATCTTAATCGGTAATACAAGACCACACGGGATAAATTTATAGAGTTCAAATATAATCCCTAATCCCAATTCATAATCATTTCCTGAATGGATATGTGCTCTAATTAACCACTGAACATAATCTAACCTTAGAACAACAATCAAAGCAGGGTGCTGTGATTGCGTGTTCCGAAGCTAGCCTAGGGTCTAATTAATTTCATCTTTGTGGTAAAGTTAATTCTCGTAGGGTTCGTAGGTTAACAAATTAAGGGATCATAATTAAGTTAATATTAATTTAAATGATAATGATTAATAAATGATTGAAGAGGTACAGTTAGATCGATTACGTCTTTTAAATATTGTCTAAAAAAACATCTTTTTGTCGTGTCATTTTAATCGAACTTCATTTCAAAACTAAAAACCAAAAAAATACAATCTGATTCCAGGAAACTTCTTCTAGATTCATAAACTATAACCAACCCCCATTCTTTAAAGCAGTGTTTTTATTCTCTTTTATTTTATTTTTATAACACATTTAAAGGTTTGTTTTAAATCTACTTCCTCCTTTGAGAAAAAACCTTGGTCAGCCACTCTGTTGCACCTAAGTACCCCAAAATCACATTAATCATTTCAGGGTGCCCACGACAGTGCTCTTTCACTTATTTAAAAATATTCTCTTAAACTCATCACACTCTATGGAGTGAAGTTATTCCTATTGTATCATATTATTAAAAAAATTCCACCATTGATATGATTCACCTTCCAAATGATTGATAACCAAAATGACATTTTCATCCTATAAACATTGGAGAATGAAAATTATCATTTTAATTGTATCGTTACATTACCCAAAAACTAATTAATCTGTGTAATCACTAAATAAAGGTTGGTATTTTCTTAATAATGACTCAGTAGAATTTTTTTACTTTATATTTCTCATTTAAAAGTTAAACATGATTAGGAGATCGATATAGTTTTTTAAGCAAAAAAATACAATTTTTAATTCCATATCCAATAAAATTTGGTGGTTTAGGTGGATATTAATTTCATTTTCTATTACACATTTTTTTAGAATAATTTATTTAGGTTTCATTAATTTACTAATACCAAAACGAAATGTGTGAAAAATAATAACCGTTGTGGTAAAACACATAATCATGAGAAATATATAGGATTTACAAATATTGACACATTTTTTCATACTGTGAAACTTTATATTTAACATAGGTCATTCATGATCATTATATATTCAAATCATTTATGTTCTTTTGTAAAGAGATTGCGAATTTCTAAAATATATCCCTTGTGGGTGTCAAAAAAAGGTGTGCAGCAAGGCCCGCTGTCTTTCACCATGTGAAGATTAAGTAAAATCACAATGTAAGCTTATTTGAGTTATTTCCCCTATGTAAAACTATTCTAGACTCACATACACTTAATGTATCCAAATAGGGATACAATTTCATTGAAAACCACTCACTCGATCCTTCATGAAAATTCCATGGCATTTTCATATACTTTGACATTTTCCTAGGGTTCTCACTAAATTTTTCGCATACTACTCACCAAATATTGAATAAAAATTTCCATGATAACAACTTTTGAGACCCAATATTTTCATTCATAAATATTACATCTTTTTAGATTAATATTCAATATATTTAAAAAATACTATCTTGCGGACCATAAAATTTTAGTTTCATGGGATAATGATACACAACCTTCTTATTTCATGAACGATTTTCGATATATCGCACAATGATCATCCCATTTAGTACTCTTAATATGCAGACCCTAAATAAAATCATTATTTATAACATGGGGAAAGGAATCATAAAAAATGGGGATCTTAGATTATCAATAATGGTAAACATATATCTAATCAATCGATGATCATATGGAATCATAAGATAAATATAAGGGTATGATATCAAAAATATAACTTAAAAAATTCTTACCCAATCTATCATAGATTAGAAACATAAAACATTATCATTTCAGAAGACATGAAACATAAAGGTGATAAATCAACATAAATCAATCAAGAAACATAAGTTCATTTAATCAACGTTTTGCACCATCATAAGTATAGAAATCATTACATATGTCATGGTTAACAATAAATACAAAAAATTCATTATTGATTAGGCATTGACACATTTTTCCCATAGTGGAACAATCACATTGACTTGTTTATCCTAATAGATTGAGAAGATCATTTTTTTCAAAGAGTATCAATCACAAAGACTTATTTCCCATAATTATCTCATGAAAACAATATATTACCTGGTGCATTAAAAGGATATATAATTTTGGTTCCATTCATCTTATAATCAAAACCATACGTATTTTTTCTATAAAATCATTAATTATTCATCATATCATCATAACAGAACCCTTACATATAAAATTAATTTCATAAATATTCCATCAATCCATTATAGAATACCCCTGGAAAATAAATGGGTTTAATAAACATATCACTATCATAACCCAAAACCTTAAAGAGAAAGAATAAGGATGGTAAAATTGGATGATATAACAATTAAAACATAAGAAACACAAATGTTTTTTTTCATTAATGAATACAAATTACATAAAATATCACTAAAACATTCCTAGGGAAAATATCATTTACACTTCGAAAATGACCTTTTCAAAACTAAAAATTCACAAAATATTGTGAAATAAAATTTTATTTTAAAATAATCCTATAAAATTATAAATTAATATTTCAAATAATATATTTTTCATCATAGTGAGATATTTTGTTCATATTTTACAAGATAAAAGAAAACATTTTATCATAATATTATAAAAAGTATAAAAGTACCTCGTCTTAAAAATAGAAATAATATATATTAAAAATCATTTTTAAAAAGTAAAAAATAATAATAATTTTATTAATAAATAACATTAGTTTATTAAACACATTCTTGAAACCATTTTTAGAAAAATTGGATAGAGAAGATGACGTTTTTTTCACCGAAGAGAAAAATAAATTCTCTTTTCTATAAAATAATTATTTTTGAATGATTATTTATTAAAGAGTTTAAAATGAATAGAAAACAAATATTTTATATATATTACATGATTATAATAAAATTTATGATATATTAGATATTAATATCAATAAATTTCATTATTTTAAACATGATAAAAATTAATCTCGAAAAATAATGTAATTATGACATAAATCCCTTACCATTTTGGTAAATTTTAATTTATAATCCTTATTAAAGAAAAAAATGATATTGATGTCTAAATACCCCTAAAATTAATTATAAAATCATAAAATACATTAATTTATCATATGTATACAACATAAAATAAATATGTGGGGAATATGGCATGTGTCTCACAGAAATAAAATTGAGATAAAAATTTATTACCTTAATTCTCGACATTCTTTGCACAAATCAGAACCTAAATTATAATAAATATTATATTTTATACATATATTATAGAAACTTAAACATATATATCATACCATATATGGTTTAATATTAACATTTTACCACCCATTTATTAAAAAAACACTCTTAAAATCGAAGTTATGGTTAATAACGACTTCATTTTTCATGTATGTTTATTGGTTTGATTTTATTGGTCCTTATACATTGATTATAGTCCCAGAATAACTCTAATTTTAATCACTTCATAAATATAATATAAGTTTAATATATAAATATTCATATTATTTCATAAATGTAGAGAAACAAAAATGAATTAAATTTTTTATGGAGATGGTAGGTCGTCCTTATGCATGAACGTTGTTTCCATTTTTTGATAGATGGAATGAAAAAAGTTAAATATTAATAATAACATTATAGAATAATTCTTATATAAAATATATCATATATACTTATTAAATATATACTTATTACAATCAGTGTAAAAAATGAAAAATGTATCATATCTCATTATGGGCGTGGTAGTCCACACGTACACACGAGCAACGTTATTATTTTTCAACGGATTGGTATGTAAGATGGTAGATGTGTGATTATAATTTAATAAGTGTAATGAATTATTTAATATCATATATATACAATAAATAAAACATTATATTCAATTATTATTTTAAGTTATGGAAAACCAATTGCATCTGTTCGCAAAGTGGTAGTCTATCATACACATGATCGCGGTTTTGTTCCCCATTTGATGGATGAGGATATTGATATACTTTTTAAAATTAAAATAATAAAATATAACTATATATTAGATAATTATTTTTTATATTATATTGTTTTAATTTGATTTTAAGGTGGTGGAATAAGAAATAAATTAAAAAAATATCTGTTATGAATGATATCTCTTCTTCGTACAACCTCTTTAGGTTAGTACCAAAAGCCTTCTTTTGAGGGTTTCATAATAAAAACAAAAATTATAAAATGTTTTAATGGTAGTAATAAATGGTTTTGGGTTTGTATTTTCTAAATTTAATTGATATTTATGTTTTCTGACAGAGGATAGGATGTGTCATTTTATAAGTGGGGTGGGGAACCCACTTGGAATTTTCCTAAAAGAATACAAAATGATAAATATATTCCCAAGATAAATGATTTAAAATGAAAATATACTCTTATTTTGGGATGGTATAAGGTATAATTATTTTCAAAAAATATAATTTATAGAATTTTATTTTCCAAAAATACTCCTATATTTTTATTTAACCCCCTAGAAAACACATTATAACATTAATTGTGGTTATTAATTTTTTATGTTGTTACTATTCATTGTGACCAGAAATTATGTTAAAATTAATATATAATATTAATTTTTCTTGTTAAAAGTATTTAATATATTTTAAAAAATTAATTTCACAAAATTGGTATAATTTAATTAGAAATTAAACGTGCAAACTATATCAAAAAATGGTTTTCCAATGAAAAACATTCCATAAGTATAAAATGTTCTTATTCTAAAATTAATAATTAGAATGATAAAAATGAAATAAATCATATTAATAATAATAAAAATTTACTAGTTTTTATTTTAAACCATTTTAAAAAAATATATAAATTTTTAATTTCATTAAACTAAAAGACAATATTTAATAAAAATCTATATTTTTCAATATTCATTGAAAAATTAAACTTTCCATAAAATTATTAGAAATTAACTATAAGAAAAGTTTTACATGTTGATTTCAATATTTAGTTTTATTTTTTCAGAATAAATCTATAATTTGAAGAAAATAAATATTTTAAAATAAGAGTGAAAAACATGATGAAAATTATTTTTAGAAAAATTACAGTTTTTAAGAAAAAAAATATATTTATTCTTATCTCATGCCAAATAAAAATTTTAAATTAAAGATAAAATATTTTATTGAATATATAATATATAAAAAGCATTAAAATAATTAAAAAATAGTGATTAATTGAATTTATTATAATAAAACCATATAGAACATATAAAAATATTTTTTTTATAAAAACTTTTATTTTTCTTTGAAATGATTTTTATTTTCATTTCTCATAAATTGTTGACCAATGAATTAATTTTATACATGTATAAACTATAAATTTTCTTAATATATTTTTTCATATTCATACCCTCCAATTTAATGTCTATGTTTTAACATTCACATTAAATAATATTATTTTAACAGTGTAACATAATTCATATAAACTCAATGTTGCACATAATGCTAGATATCAACAAAATTAAATTTATTTGAAAACAAATATTTCAGGAAAACTATAGGTTTTATAGATAATTATCAAAATTTTCCTTTTTAAATTCTTTTGGTCAATTTTGAGGTGTTAAGTTATTAAAAAATGAGGATATTTAAATGTTTTTATATTAATTAGAGGGATAATTTTTATTTTGAGAGTTAGATAATGATTTTGATACTTAATTATGGGATTATTGGTTTTTATTTATGGTTTGGATTTTTATAGGTAGATAAAGGTATCAAAAAGAATGAAAGGAGTTATACACAATATCGTTTTGTTTTAGGGGAGAGTGGTTTCACAATGGGTGCTCACCTGACACCTACTGTATCGGCCAAGGGTACCCAATTAGACTAGGTTGTGTTTCCATTTAAAGAAGGATTTTTTTTCATTCAACCTTTTTCCTTTTTCACATATATCTACACTTCAATCTAATTTATCTCCAATAGCCATGATTTCTTCTTTTTTTCCTCTTTGAGGTATTCTTTGTCCTCTCCTTTCCTCATATAAAGAATACTTGATTAATAGGTCTTTATGATTCCAAATCCAAGGTATTTCTCTCATTATCTCTTCCTCTTTCACTCCCTTCTATTATTCACTTTCCCTTATTATAACTAGTACTATAAATTATGTAATTAACCATATTTTTGGTGAAATCTTATCTGATTATTGAATTCTTCTCATTTGACTTCAGGATGGCGTAAATGGATAAATTCTAACCTCTTACTAACTTTTCTAATAAATTTTTATGTCATCATATTTTTTTTTGTTTTCTATTTTTGGTTTTTTTTTATTTTGGGTTTTTTATGATTTTTTTAATATTATAGTTTTATATATTAATATTATATATTATTATAAGTATTTTTCCCTAGGTTGTAGAGACGTTTTGGTTATTATCTTAGTTTGGTTTTCATGGTCTCTTTAGAAATTCATTGAAGTGGTTATGGGACAATATTTTGGTTATTTTAGGGGATTTTAAAGAATTTTTTTGAATGTTTACAGATCTATAATAGTTAAGGTATGGGGTATCAAATCTTTATATAAATTTTTAGGCTATTCCTGGAATATTTCCATGAATTGTTTCTGAAAATAATAATTAACAATGATTTATTATTTTAAAAATTTTAAATGAGCAAGTTTTTAAATGTTATTTATTTATAAAAAACTAATTTATTATATGTGTGGGTTTTATAATAAACTTTTTGTTGGGTGTATTGGTACTTATTTTTCTTTAAATCCATGTTTTAAAATCTTATGAAAATGTTCATAATTTTTTATAATAGTGAACCATTTTAACATAAAAAATTTAGCACATCTTAAAAAAGTAAATTTTCATTTCGCACTCGCATGTATTATCAAGTATATATAAAAAATAAGAAGATTAAGTATAATATTATTTTTTTCTAACTGGTAAATCATAAATGAAATAAATTATTATTTTATAAGACAAACTATATAGTTTAATTGTATCATTATTTAGAATTTGGTGAAACCTCAAAGATTATGGTTTGAGTGATGTGACTCATACTTATTAATTACATTTGTTTTTTACTCTTTATTATGTGACACCAAGGGGGATCATTTCATCTCATGATAAACTAATAGGGTAATAATTGGTCAATTTAACTCTAAATCTGATTAAAATTTTCATTAGTGGTGATGTGATTATTGGGTTAGTTAGGTAGAATGAAATTATGGCCCTATTATATTCTTAACATTTACTATCATGATTAAGTCTAAATAAACCATGGTGGTTTCATCATTATTCTTTAAATTTCAAAAATTAAAAAAAAAGTAAGTTTTGGAACTTAAAACACAATTATTGACTTTATAAAACCACTCCTCCTTAAATACCATGAACATAAATAATTTTTTTCAGCGTTCATTTTCAACGAAATGTAAAAAAACATATTTTAGGAGTAATTATTTTTATGTCAGGTGAAATAAAGGATGAAACTCTTACCTAAATTATAGTGTCACCAATTTCACATAAAATATTTCATAAATAAGTTTAAAATTATAAAAACATCATTAAATGGAAAAATTACCTTGTGAGTTATAATATTAAATATGATTCTTCTTTTTATATTTCTCTTATATAAGTTACAATAATAAGTTTTTATTTAGAAATATAATTCACCAAATCTACCACCTAGATAAAATTAAGATTTTATACATGGAATGATTGGATTCTCTTATGATTTGATTTAAAAAAATATAAAAATATACAAATATGAGAACAATTAGATGGAATGATCATCCAATTAGATTAGATAAAGAAAAAGTTGTTCCATAACTTGATATATGTTTTGTATTACATATGTAAATATGATGTTTTTCATGAATTGATCTCCAGGGTCTTATATAAGATTATTTTATTGTTTCTTTTCATTTTAAATCACATTATATTATTATTGTGGTAAATGTTTATATTAGAGAATTTGTTTCTTCTATAAATATAATTACCATGATTAATGTTATAAATTAGTTGGTCATGATCATGGATACCACTTTGATCACTCACAAGCATGATAATAGAGTTTTTCTCATTTACATATTAACATACCATATAAATAATTTTGGTGGGTAAGTTTCATGGTATATATTTTTGACCCCAGAATGAATTTACACTTCCCACCATTTTCTAGGATAGACAAATGTTATATCTTAGTCTTCCCCTACTATTATTACTGAAGGGATAGGAATTATCCACAACTTTATATTCAACATCCACACTCAATGGCACAAGAGTTTATCACTGATTTCCATGGTATGGATTACATGTGTTAACCAAGTAGGTAATGGTATAAATCAATACTCTACACTACTATATTCAAATATTGTGTATTTACCTGAGGTGGGTAGTATAAATACATCATGTATTGACCTAAGGTTGGTATTTTTTAAATACCAGATAACATCCTATGTCCGATAATGTAGATATAAGCCCTCCTAGAAGAGGGGATTTTTTGACTTTTAATTATTCACTAGTTATGGTTTCTATACCTTTATTAATGATTGTTGTAAAATTGTTTTATAATAAATGTGTATAAATAGGTTGTAATTTACATGAATAAACCTAATTATTCAGTACTAATTTGAGTTGTGTTGTTGGTTCCCTACAATGTATGTATATTCTCACAATTTACATATATATTCTGATGGACATGCTATTATTTAGGACCTTATTTTTAGATTCCTTATTAGTGATGGAGTGTTTGTGACTTTTCTAGACTTTTATATTGTAGTATTTGGACATTTATTGAGTTCAAAGCGCATGTGGATTCATCTATGGTTTTCTGTGGACATATTGAATGGATGTACAAGGTTGTTTTCTTTTTTTCATGATGCATCATCACAGGAAACCCCCATTTTATCCCTTAAGTCCATGATCGGTTCATAATATTTATATATATAATTACGGTATTTACACACTTTTATACTCTTCATTTAGTATTTTTATTATTTTGATTAGAATACATGAAACATATAGTTATTCTATTGTATTTTGTTCTTATATTATGGATTACAAGTATACTAATGGTGGATGATGATGATTTATTCCATAATTTAATCAACCCCAATGATCATGATACATATTTGGATTTCAATATGTCTAGTTATCTCTTATATTTCAAGTGTAGAACCCACATCCCACCAATGTTTTATTTAACCCTAATGTTTATGCCATCCTATGTCAACTGAGAGATTCACAGGAGGTGTTATGATGATATGATGAAATCACAGGATGGGTATTTAGGTCATATATATTTCATGACACATATGTGAGAATCATTACATTTACTAAACGTGAACCTAAATTACATAAATATTTGTTTTTTGTTTATCCCAAAGTGATAGTGGGTTGTAATTTCTATAATTGTATAAAACACAATGTTTTGTTGCTAGAAATTTTGTTTTTACGAAAAAAAAAATATTATTTACAACATAATTCATTAAAGGAAATTTAATCATCATATTTTTCAATTCTATCAAAATTATGTTATCCCTTAGATGGATGAGTCTAAGAAAATATAGTTATGTAAAATTAATCAAATAATTATACACAAAGACTATGAAGGACTGATATATTTCATCTTGAATCTGATATTAGTGATTTATCATAGAAGAACTAGATTGGCCCTAGTGGGGGTATCTATTCAATCTTTATTGTAAAAAGGTATTTTCCATGGTTGTTTTTGGGTTTATTGTTTGAATTAATTTTATATCATAGCTCTACTTTGATGGTTTAGTTCTATTTTATGCTAATAGTGTTTTTATGGCCTTTGGTTTATAAATGTAATGTTGCAATTTGTACTGATTAGTTAGAATTTTGTATATTGCTGTTGCACATAAGTCATTTTAAAGATAATGTTTCCATGTTGTCTGATAATTCTATTTTTTGTATGTTAGAGTGTTTTTTATTTTTTTCCTAGGGTGGGATATATTTTCAAGCCTAAATAGTGAAGAAATTTGTGGTCAGGAACAATGCATGATCGTTTGTAAGCCTCATACCTAAAAATGTAATCTTCTTTGTTTATCTATTATGTGTTAGTTTTTAGTAATGTTTTATTTTGGTTGGTCACCCATTGACTAACCTTTTTCTTATATTTTCAAACTACACTATAAATTGGACTTATAAAAAATTAAAAAAGTATTTTGAGGAAAGGTGATGTAATAGTCATAGATAATGATCCAGCATCTTACCAAGATTCCAAGAATAGTTATAAATATAAAAAATGTTTTAAGGTAATATAATCTGGAATAGAACCCATATATAATAATTATGTTTTTAACCTAATATATCTAATTGAATGTGTTATACCCATTGGTTGTAAATGGGTTTTTTAGAAGAATACTGAAATAGAAGGTATATTTTATTTATAAATATATCTCTTGGTAGATAAAGGTTTTTAACACATTCATATTGACTATGAAGAACCAATTCTACAGTTTTTATAACCAAATACATTATGTTTATTTTAGTCATTGATAAATATTTTTATAATGACATATATCAAATAGATTTAAAAACCATATTCCATTGTGAGAATTTTTTTAAGGATGTATATATATATATATATATGATATGACCAAAAGGTTTTTAAGATCTAAGAAATGATGTTAAGATTTATAGGCTATAATGATCCATTTGTAGGTTTGAAAAAGTTTCAATGTGTTAGAATATTAATTTTTATGAATCTATATAAGTTTTTTACATTATCTAAGATGAAGATATATACCTAGTTTATATAAATAGGTTAGTGGGAGAGTAGTTTTATTTTTCCTATTTTATGTGGATGTCATACTTATCATCGAAAATAATATAAAATTATGGGAAACTTTGTTAGGATATTTCTTCTCTATAAAATACCTTAGTAAAAAATATTATATAAAAAGTATTAATATTTTTAAATATAGATCCAAACTAATTTTTAGCCTTATTTAGAACACATAAATTAATAAAGTGTTAAAAAGTAGTTACAATGAAAACACTAAAATGGGTTCACTAACAGTGTTATATAGAAATAGTCTATCATTGACTAGAAGTCCTACAAATATTAAATAATAATAAAGAATTAGTAAGATTAACTATTTTTCTATTATTGGATCAATAATTTATGTAATTTTTTACTCATCCTAATGTTCCTTATTAAAGTATTATGAGTGGATACCAATAAAAATATAGTGTAATTTATTAGGTAATAATGAATAATATACTTAAGTAATTAAGAATAACTATGGATGAATTCTAAGTATTTGGTATTAGTGACGAGCTTGATGTAAATGGTTCCACAAATTATAATTTATAAATAGATAATGTCATCTTTATATCCCTGTTGGGATTTTGTTTTTTCTGAATACTGGAGTGACAAGAAGGAAAAGTTCCAAACAATTGACAATTATTGAATCTATATCAGAATCCTAATATATCACAACTTATAATATAGATATAGAATCTATTTATATAAATAATTTCATTACTTAGTTAGGAGTTTCCCTAAGAATCATATATTCAATTAAACTCTATTATGATAATAGTTTCATAATCAAACAAGTTATGGAACTAAGGATTCACCAAAGATTCAAACATATTATTAATAATTTTTATCACATTTGAAAGATAATTAATGAAAGCTATATTAATATGTGTCAAGTTAAAATATAGTATAGTATTAAAGAACCCCTAATAAATCCCTTCATTCAATAAAACTATGAGAAACACACTAGTTTTATTGGTATTATATTGATGGGTGACTAGATTAAGTATAAGTGATATATTTGTAGTGTCCCTGCCCAATAGTTATTCATGTTTTCTTTTCTTAGGAAAATATTATATCATTTATTTTATATAAATATAAATACATTATCATTCATTTACGTTTTATTTCATAAAAAAAAGGAAAATGATACGATAAAAACTCTATAATATATGTATTACAAGGTTATCCTCAATCTATGATCATTAATTTGGATGTGATGATATGTTAAGATTAGTCTGAGTCGGATCGTTTCTATAGAGATTACATTAATTAATCATGGGGTTTAAGTTAGTGATATTGTATTTGGACTGACCCATATAAAGTACACAACATTTCTTTTTTTATATGTGTCATTAGTGATGCTTAAGTGAAAATTGGTTATAGATCCTTATACTTAAGACTGAAAAATAGGTTCCATACTTATAAACTATCATAATTTGATATATATCTAATTTAATTTGATAATTTTGACAAATATTATGTAGTTGGGTAATATTCTAATCTAGTGAGGAGACATAATTAACCATTAAAATATATATATGTCCCCTTGATGGATTATGACATTAAGGACTGTAATTGAGATATTATTAAGAAAATAAATTTACATGATAATTTAATTAAATGTAATATAATTATAGAATATATTTTTTAACTTGATAATTGAGAAAAAAATTAGATAATCTATATGGGATTTACAATATTAATTTCTCATGCTTAATCTTGATTTGATGTACAAATGAACATTTCTAAGGGAATTTTGACGGATTATTTCCCACCAAATTAATTTTTAATTTTGGAATAAATGACTAATTGCCTCATCATCACTATAATTCATGGTGATCTAAGATTTAGATCATGCTTTTGAGGATTACTCTTTGTTAAGTTTTTCTTCCGATCGAGTCATCTTATTTATTACTGAGGTTTGGTGGTTGTGGGGTTTTTAGCTTCTTCATGAAGTCCATCGAGTGGTATTAGTTATAGGTCATGTGGATGGAATTAGGTTGAAATGTGAGAGTTTGTTTTCAACTGATCTTGATTCATTTGGGAAACATCACTCAAAGGTCATGTGGTGTCTTATCAAGGCCACTGCTAGGTGGTCATAGCTATTCATTGGGTGAAGGAGGCACATGGTTGCCCAGTTGAATTCAATGATCGACATCATTCTTATGGTATTAGATAGTGATAGTCCTCAATGGTGGTGGGGATGAAAGATGTTGGTCGACAGTGTAGATGGTGCACGAATTAAGAGATATTGGATCCTTCTTGGGCTTATGGACATTATATTTTTGAAAGTATCCCTATGGAATTCATCTATGTGTGATTTTTTTACCATTGGATTTTTCACATATGCTTGGGCCTTTGGACTATGGATTTATGGGATGAAGGAGCATGACTAAAAAAAGAAAAATGATTTACCTCATAAAGCTAGAAGTTTGAAGATTGGTTTGGGTGGGAGACCTCATTTTAATGGATTTTAATGTTGAAGTTTATCATTCATCCTTCCAGCCCCATTATAGGAAGGAGGGGTTGCCTACCTTGTGACATTCCCACCAAGAACCATCATGAAGATGTAGTAAAGTTGGTATGTGTTTAAAGTGTAGGGTATATGTAAGCATCATTGATTGGGTGGATCAAAAGAGATTTGGGTGTTCTATATCCCATCATTTATCCCTCCTACAACTCAATTTATGTATGTATTCCATACCTCGTTGTGTCAATTTAGCATGATATTACATCTTAAGGTAGGAGAAATGAGTCTTTTGGACTGGAATCATGTATATATTACTACTGGAAGGGGGTGTGTTGTTTGACTGGTGATGGGAAATTCTTTATACTACTTTCTCTAGGAATTTGAGAAACATCTCATCCTTTGGTCCAATGGGTCTTTGTGTAATATCGCATTAGGTATTTGGGATTTTAGGCCTTCAGGTCATGTAAGGCTTACAGTTCAACCCTATTTAAAAGATTATTTTATTTTCTCTAACAATTAGGGTCTTTAACCTAACCAATTTAAATTAATTATATTTATAATTTTTTAAAACATTACAAATGGCCCTTATATTCATATCTAATATATTGATATTTGTGATTATTGAACTAAAGTGATTAGTCTATGTATAAGTATTTTTATTTTTCTTATAAACACAAATAATATTTTTCTTATGTATTTTAAATATTTAATTTAATTATTGTAATTTTATTATATAATTAAAGCGGTCTTATAATATCAATTATTATCCATTTATATTAATAATCCAGAAGAATTATTAAAAGGAAAATCCAAAATGATATTTGGTTTTAGTCTTGGAGTAATGGAATTTCAGGGATCATTATAATAGGGACATGTTAATGAATACATAAAAAGTAACTCTAAGAATTATATTATACACTTTAAATACATTTTAATGATCATTAATGTTCCTCAAAAATTGTTTTGGGACTTAGAAACTTTTTGATGCAATTTGAATCATCAAACATCCTCTAGAGGCTATTTGTTTCACCTTATTATGATTGATTCTGGATTAGGTTTTATAGAGGACATATAGTGCTTCGTTTGCTATAAATATTAAGGATATGAGGTGTGGTCCTCATTCCATTGAAATAAATCAATTTTAGTTCACAGAGTTCTCAATTATTCCTCTTTTTGGATATATTCTTCTAGTTTTCCCAATATTATATATTTCTTTATTTTTACTTATGGATAGATACCAAAGTAAACATGAATTTATCAATTCAAGTTTGATTTAATCACTCCAAAACATTTTATATAGGTTTTTTTACTTTATTTTTATTTTATTATGTTTTTCATTTACATGTTATGTCCCTATTTGGCTTCTTATAGTTATTTTAATTATGTAAAATGTTTCTATAACATCAATAAATCACTATATACTATGCCTATATATTGACAGACTTAGAACACCCTATAACAACCTAAACATAATCACTCTACAATTATATAATTTATAATTAATATAACAAAAATTATATTACCAATACCTTTATGATTAATGTTTTCGAGTAATAGAAAAATACATTACATAAAAAAAACCCACACATTTCACATAGAGTGCATTTTTCAAAGAGAACATGTTCTCTAAATGATATATTTGATTCCTTCAATAAAAATTATCATAATTACAACATTGTAATAATTATGGTTCTGAATCATCCTTAAACCCTTAAAAATAATTTGAAAATTTGGTAGGATAATATAAAACTTAGTAAAGGGTATAAAAATAAGGAACATTTGTTAGGTCATTGAAATTCAAGAAAACCCATTAAAAGGTATTTATATTAAATAAAAAACATTTAAACCATATGAAATAATAAATAGATATTTAATAATTAGATTAAATTAATTTCTCATATATATGATACAAAAATATTTATATAAGACACACTCACAAGAATCCATAAAAGAAATTGAACAATTCTTAATGTTTCTTAGGATCTTATATTTATATCACCTATAATCACCTATAATCACCTATAATCACTATTATAATCACTTGTAATGTAATAAAATAACCATATAGTTACAATAATAGTTTTTGGAATAAATCATTACCCAAAGCATTGAGTTAATGTAAAACCATGTCTCTTTATGGGTGTTCTGTTTTGATAATGGTTCGATTTTTCATTTTGAGAAGGGTTCAGTTTCTCTAGCGACTTTCAAGTTTGTATTCCAAGGGTTGTAATCCCTAGAAAGATACTTTCTAAACTTGGTTTGAGTAATTAAAATGTGTTAGGAGGTCTTATGTGAGTTTGGTATTTTTTATATGTGATTGTGGCATCTAGAAATAGTGATTTAGTGTTGTCAACTATCCTTCCAGAGGCCAATAGCTAGCTGGTGTCCCTCTAAGGGTAGGAGGTTTTACCTAGGCTCACTAGCTAGCCGATGATCCATCATCCATCGAGTTGGTTCATCTTTTATTTTTTGAATAGGTTTAGAAGGTAATTTTACTACCTACCACCATTATTCATAACCCAAAAATGGACAAGTTTAATTCTATTTCTAGGTGTGTAACATGCCTCCTCCAATCTCCCTTGGCCAATGTGGATCTCCTCAATTTCATGGGAATTTTTACATTTGATTAATTTTTTGGATAGCTTCTTTTGAGGATAATTATAAATTACCTTATATTCTTATTTTATATTACATCCATGTGTTTTCTCACTAATTATGTGGTTTATTCCCTATATTCATAGTGTTTTTATGGTTCCAATATCTCTCTCATTTTAAAATAAATTGTAGGTTGATAATTGATGAGTTGGTTACTCTGAGGTTGATTTTGGTGGAATACTTTCTTTTAAATGAAATTAATGTCATTATTTTTTGGGGGATTGTTTTTCATTTTTTATTACCATCCCCATTACATAATAATTTAATTTAGTAATTAGATTCACTTTAATGCCCTGACAACTCCCTTTGGAATTATTAAAACATATTGGACATGGGTAGAACATTTTTGAAACTATTAATTTGATGGGTTAGGATATCTCCATGGAAATGTTTCAATTAGGTTGGGGGTTTTAGGAATACCCTTGTAAATGAATGGGTTTAATTTGAATTGTGATTTTCCTAAATTGATCCTTAGTAATCAGTGGTTTTCTTGTCTATGTAACAATTTAATGTAATTGGGAGTTGAATTAAATCATGATATTGGCCCTTGAAATCCTTAAATGGCGTTATAAATTTAATAATGTTGAAATGTAGTCTTAGGTGTTAAAATTTATTATAAGAGAAATGGAATTACATTTTGAATCGTTCATTCAAATATCTATTTTTTATGTGAAATTCTAGGAATTTTCTTGTTGGAATTGTTTGGATACTGTGTGAGAATCGAATGTCTTGTAAAGACCCATAGACTCTTATAAAATGGGTATAAATCTTTCAATGATTTTGGATCATGTTAGAGGACTCGCTTTGAATCCATGGTAGTATGCCTCAATATGTCCAATGATATCCAAAGAAAAATTAGTACATGAGCTACAATGGATTCCTCCTTGATTCATCGTTATGAATGTATTTGGTGGAAACATATTGGATTACGGAAATGTATTAGGTATTTAATATCACGGATTAATGTTATGGATTCCCCTTGGATACCTTTATGAATATTATTTTTTGATATCCTCATATTCATATTGATCATTTGAGATGGCATTAATTGGTTGTGGATTAGATTTTGGTAGAGTCTAACAATCTAAATGACTTCAACTAGAAGTTCCTTATATTCAGTATAGAGAATTTTGATGTTTAATTTGTTATATTATCTAAAATGGTAATGATAAGAATGTCTTGGATGATTTCTATGGATCTTGGATGAGATGATAGTATGGTAATTTCCAATGAATCCACTATGGATTCCCAGGTGTTTTCATGATTTTTGTTTCATCAGTGATGCGACATAAAATTGAGTTGAGAAATGTTTTTTTCATTGATATAAAATATACTGATTATGGATGAATTAAGATATGCTAGCATGGGATGTCCTCTTGATACTTTATGCGTGGATTTATCATATTAATTTCATCATATTATTACCATTACAATTATATTTATTTATTTCACAAATTTATGATTTATGTTTATATAATGGATGTAAAATAGAAACTATTAGTGGTTTATTACTGAGTTATACTCACACCATTCTTGATTTTCCATGCTAATTGTGTACCTGATAAAATGATACATGATTATAGGTTATAATTTCTGGGCTTGATCAAGGTATATTCTTTAGGATTGTACTATTATGTTCGGGCTTGGGTGCTATGATCTGTGCTAGATCTCAAGACATATAGATGTTATGTTGCCTTTTATTTTCATTCCATTTTTATTTTGGGTTATTTTTCTTGACTTTTTTATTAGTAATTTCAATATATATCAATGGAACATCATTATGAGATTAAATAGGTTGAGCTCTGGTATTTAGTATCTATATTGTATTTGTTTATCTAAGATGTTGTATATAATTTTTTTTCATCCACTATTATAATACAATAATTTGAGGGCATAGTCTCACTATGGTGTTTTCCTCAGACCAATCTATTATTCACTATCATTTGGCATATGGGCATGTGTATTTGATTCCATATGGCACAATATCCCAAAGCATGGGTATAATACATTTTTGGTTGGGTCATTACAAAATTTTATCATAATCATTTATTTGTTATGTTTTTTTGAAAGGTATAAATGAGACTAGGATGTTGTCATAGCTTGGAAATAAGCTCATTACTAGGTTATTTCACAACATTTAAAGTGGAAAACAGGTTTCCAAAGGTGGTAATTTTCATTCCTTATATTGACTTTTATATTTGATTGATTTCAACCTCAACTGGTTCACTTGGGTGTGATGTTATTAATTTATGGGAAACTTATCCCTTGGTATGATGTGGAAAAAGGACACATGTTTGTTTTAGCATCATTCTATTATAATAATATTTACATGTAATGACTATGTTTTCCGTGATTAATGGTCACCTGGTAGTTACATGTGTCATGAATGCTTTCTAATTATAAATTATGACTTCAAGTGATTTATATTTTCTTACGTATTTAAAATGAATGATATGGGTTAGTCATTTAAAGTATCCACAACCATATATATATGGTTTTTCTCACATATAGGTGTATGTAAGAATTCTTCATCACTAACTCCAAGGGTAAACCCATCTACATATTATGTAGATGTAAATGAATTCTAAAAGTCACTACAAAAAAAATGACTTATACCGATAGAAATTTATTGATAGATAATATTTCTGTTGGTAAAATTGAGTAATTCCAACATATATTAAGTTTCATTGGTATTAATTTTATGTATCGACACTTGTTTTTTTCCCACAGATATATATGTTGTCATTAATTGTTCAATACCAACATATCTTTTACCAACAGTTAAATCTGTCACTTTATCATACCAATACCAACATTTTTTTTGCTAACACATGAATTTGTTAGTCTTAATAACAAAAACAAACAAATATTTTACATTAATAAAAAATATTATAATAAACCATTCAATAAACAACTATTAATTTATCGATAACCAATAAAGATTAACCAAATTGTTTATATATTTTTATTTTTATGTATAAAGTAAATATCAATTTTTTGGTCTTATTAAAAATATGTCATTAATTTCTTTTAATTTTCAACATTTTATAAATATCAATAGTATTTATATTTTTTTATTTTTGTCTATTATATAAACATATAAATATTTTTTAGAAAAAAATCAATTCAAATCAATATGATATTTGATATATTTTCATATATGTTTTATACTCCCTATATAAAAGATAATTTATTTTTTATATTTAAATTTAATAAACATAATTAAATGTAATAAAAGTAATTTTAGAAAATAATTTATTAAAATATATTAAATAAAAATCACAACATTAAATTTTTTACTTTTGCTCGCTCTAAATTTAGGGTTTCTCTGTCGGCGTATTCCTCATCGTCCATAAGACTTCCCTTCACTAGGATATTCTAATTAAAGCTTCCTCCTGCATGAGAGAGAGTTTAATTTATATTGATCTTTCAAATCATTGATGTGGGACTCGGTTGATGGATGATTCGAAGATGGTTCTGCTCACCAGAGAGGCTATCGGCTTCAGAGGCAATCAGTTGTAGATCGGTCTTCTTCCCGGATGACGTTGGGGCTGCTCCATGATGGTGTGGAATTTTTCATCACCGGGTTGGATTTTTCGATCAATAATGTGGATATCATAAGTTGTTGATGTATGCTGGCTTCAGATCCGATCGTGGGTGATTTATCTCATCCATTTTGTAGTTCATCAGCAATGTCTTAGCATTCATACCGCGATGGATTTCAGGAGCTGGATAATCACCAAGAAACGACGTTCTATGATCCGGCATTCAGTGACACTAATTATGGTATTCAACATCCCAGATTACCATCACTTTCGATGTCACAAGTGACCCCCATGTTTAGAGAGCAATCCAGGTGACAACATTCTTAGGTAAATCTCTTTACACGAACACCATTAGACTTGTTTTCAGTTGAAAACATACTAAATATACTGCTGGGTAGGCCACTGTGTGACTGTTCTATAAAATGTTGGATAATTTCATGCAATTTACTATCTTTTTGATGTTTCTATTAGAAGAGAGATGTTCATACATAAAATATTTTGGAAGTGATTTCCTATCGACCCTTTATCGTTTTCCATTGTTATTTTTCATTCACTAGAGTTCAATGTTTGCTGCTCTTTGATCGGGAGATCTTTTCTTTTTTTTAGGGTATTTTTTCTAGACTGATATACTGCACTAGATCGGTTTTAAGGTTTAGAATAGTCATAAAGTCTTGTAAAAGGTATATTTATGATTTAAGGAAGGCATTTACTACTGGTTTTTTCGCGAATTCTAGACCACTAGAAGCATATAACTAGAATGAGATGTTCATGAGAATCAGAGAACCCCTATTAATGTGTCTTTTGGAAGCTACAGATTTTTTCTCTTGTACTTTTTGTTTTCTTTTATAGTTTCTTCCTTTTCAAGATGAGGTTATTCCTAGGAAGATGGAAAGATGTTTCTATTAGGTATGATGTAATGTAATCTATTTTATGTGATCTCTTGTCTCTTTAACATGCATCTCCCTTAATTACCTGATGGTGTAAGCTTGTTACGCCTCATGCATGTATTGTAACCTTTATTTTCTTTAATAAATTTCATTGAGGCATGAATTGGGTGACCAATTCATGTCACAGATTGTTTGAAAAATGTTATTCATTGTAGTTAATCACAATATATAATCATTGTTAAACCAACTATATATATTGTTTAAAAAATTATGTAAATTACATTTAAAATTTCCATAAAACAATTTAAGTAAAACGTTTTAGATACCATTTTAATGTCTACAATTACACTGATAAACATTAAAATTTCTTTAAAAAATGAGATATTTATTCTAAATGTATACCATTTAATTTTTAAATAACACCATTATGCATGCCCATTTATCTGTACTTTATAAAAACAATAAAAGTTCAGAAAACCACCATAAACCAGAAAACTAAATGCTTTATTTTGAAAATAGTACAGAGATGGTATGTATATAGCTTTTGTAATATATAAATCTGTATTCATTTAGTACACATATATTTATTGAAATTACATAAATCTGATCACATACAATAAACTGTATGCAGTGTACAATTTCATACTCTGACACCTCACATGAATGTCATAGAATTTTTTTGATTTCAATTATAGTGTGTACTCTTTCTACTATATCTGTAAAGGAATATCCAATATATGCACAGAAAACATATAATATGAATATAATGTTTCAATTTACTTACAACTATACACATAAATTATTCATTTGTGAATTAAAATTACAAATAATTGTTCACACTACTGTATAAAATTTAAATATCTCTTATGCCACTATGGCATTGAAACTGTATGTAAACAAAAAATACATACCTACATGTTATACTATTTTCTTCTAGAAGTGTGTATATATTTGGTATTCATTCTATAAAATCCTGAAATTGTAGAAATCATCATGCTTTAGTGAATGCATGTACACCTATTAGGATTTTTTTTATAGTTAAAAGATTACAATTCAGGTAAGACATATACTCAGAGGAAAAATGACCATAGAAGAAATGAGGCCATTATCATTCAAGGAAGCTACAATTTTTCATGTGAGTAGCTGTTATCTGGTATTCCAGGGCAATGTGTTTGTGTGTGTGTGTTCATAATGTATTAGTGTTTGTATGCTAGCATTGGTTGGTGTCTGTTGTTCTCGATAATAGTTTTCTTGTTTTCAGAATTCAATAAAAGGAAAAAACATGTGTTAATTTTTTTACAATTTTACTTTATACTCATCTAATTTATTGTTATTTTATTTTATATTCATCTTTTTTTTGGGTCATAGTGAGATTGGGATTGAACGGATTCCACCCACAAGGTAAATGACCCTACTTACATGAATCGGGATGATCAACTTACTAGCATATCATTTCGGATGCTTGATTTGACTATATTTAAGATTATGTGATTGGTATCATTGGATCTTGGAATAAGATCATTGTTCATGTGAAAAATAAATATATCCAAACACTGACCAATATTGTCACCAAAACACATGCACGCAACCTTCACGATGGTATATTCTCATCCTTAAATTTCTTATATTACATTTTTTAATAAAATTTCATAGCTTGTAAGTATGAAATTTGGTTCTTTGACTGTGCTCTTGGCACACCCTTATAATTACAGGAATGAGTGATCTTTATTAAACTTATACTTCTTTTAAGACCCATACAATGAAATTGGATTACTTGAAAAACAATGTTTGTGGTGATGGCCCTACACATATTTCACAGGCAGCACCCTCAATTTCCAGGTATTGAATGCTGGAATGGAGAGTTTTATATTTGATTTGTTTATAGTTTTGTATTTGATTTTATGAAACATTCATGTACTAGGGATTATTTCCAGCCACCTGTATCTGAAATTGGGGATGACCCGCTTCATGCTACCAATGTGAGTCTCTTATAGATGATCGTTGTCATTGTGCTGATGTCATGAAAGACTGGGGAAAGATGCATGCTGATCAATGAGGTCTGTTGCTAATGCAGCATGATCCTTGTTCAAGAAATGGTTGCAAATTTTTGGACATATTTTCACCACAAGAAACTCTTGGACAAGGAGAAAGTAGACTTGGTTAGATTTCCTGACAAAGAGAAGGGTATGACTCTAGAGGATTTCGAACTCATCAAGGTGCACATGGCTAATTATATATCAAAATTGGCTCAACATGTTAAAGTAAAGAAAAGAGTGGTGCAAATTGTTGTTACTTATATGAGACGTGTTGACGAAAAAAAGAGTATGACTGAATATGATCTGTGTCTAGTGGATCCAACTTGTTTTCACATGGCATCAAAAGTAGAAGAAACCACCATACAAGAAAATTTTATGTCATTCCAAATGAAAAAAAATATTCAGATGAAAAGTACATGTGAGAGGTTAAGGATAAACTTGAAATGGAAATGAAGATATTGGAAGATCTCAACTATTTATTGCTTTTATTTTACCCACACCGTTCATTATTACAATTACTTCAGGATTCGGGGGTGAATGATACAATTATGATTCAGAGAACTTTGGGAATTGTCAATGATACCTACAAGACATACCTGGGCCTCGTACATCCTTAGTTTATTGCACTAGCCTTTATTTGTATTTCAAGTATTATGAAAGACATGGACACCACTACATGGTTTGAAGAGCTTTGAGTTGACATGATTGTGGTGAAAAACATATAGATGGAGATACTGTATTTCTAGGACAGTCTTAAGTCGATCACTGATGACTAGATTAATGACTCCTTTGAAAAGATTATGCCAAATCCAAAAATGTGTTTTAATCGGTTTGAGTGGGTGAACCACATGCATGGACCTTGTTGTCAGTGTAATCTATTACAATTATAGTTGATGTATAACTGTATTTTTGTCAGTTGTCTATGTACCTCCCTAAATTCCATATGAGGTTTTTCTCATCTGTTTTCTCATCTATTTGTGCATAGGATAGATCTGGCATGGAAGAGGCTAGAGCTGGATCTGACATAGAATGGAGCTGGCATGGATGGGGATGGAGCGAGCATGGATGGGCTGGAGCTAGAGTTGGCATGGATGGGCTGGAGCTGGAGATGACATGGATGTACAAAGGTGTTGGGGCTAGAGATGACATGGATGAGCTGCAGTTGTTGGTGCTGGAGTCATTGGCGATGATGGGATGGATATGCTGGTGTTAGAGTCGCTGATGATGATGGGTTGGAGCTTCTGGGGTGGTTAATCCAACATGGTGGTAGGGATCTAGCATGGGGGGAGGCAGGGTTGTCCAGCGACAGAATTGGGGCGGAGGGTTGTTCAGCGATAGGATTGGGGAATAATCCTGGGTGTGGATCTAATAGGTTATGTTTATAATGTATTTCATCATTAATATATTTATTTCTTGTCTCATTTTAAACATGTGTTAAAATCGTCTTTGGTTTAACAATTAAAACATATGTATTATATATTAGAAATTAATAAATATAATATGAAATTTTTCTAGAAATAAAAATTTATATTTTTTATTTAAATTTAATTTATAAAAAAAATATTATATATTATTAATATTATTACCAACAAATAAATTTGTCACCCAAAATTGTTGTTAAACACTTTAACCAACATATATATTATCTATTTGTATTATTATAATTGGAAAGGAATTATTTTATCTGTCACAAAAACATTTAGTGACAGAGTTTTTACCAACAGTTTAGTGACAGTGACATATATGTTGGTAAATCTTTTTACCAACAGAAAATGTACTTTTACCAGGAGATATTCCCCTGTTGGAAAAAGTGAAACATTTTGTAGTGAGTGATTGATTTGGTTAAATAGGGTTCCATATATAAATTTATAAAAAAAATTCCTCTATAACTTTTGGATGGAGTTATATATGACCAAAATAGGTAAGTGATATAAAAAAATGATGGATAGTTAATGCTTTTAATTTTTGTGAAAATTGGATGTTTTAAATTTAAATCCTTGATAATTTTGGATTGTGCCTTTTTACTTTTTTGTTTATATGGTATTAGTTAAATGGGGATTCAATCACAACTTAAATAGTGTTTTCCTCTATAACGTTTTATTGATCATTTATATAACGTCATCCTCGGATTAGAATATGAAAATATAAAGTAATTTTAAAATAATAAATTTATAAATATATATGATATAGATTACCTGAATTAAACTAAATGTGGTTTTTGGTTAAATAATATGTTTGTATGAAACCTATCAGGTGTTTTCCCTCATAGGTTATGAATAAAAACTTATTTAACCTATGATAGGAATATTAAAACTAAATCCATTTTAAATGATGATATTACCTAACTAATGAGGGAATTTGAATCTTATAGATAGGTGGGTTATGTACTTTAGTGGAAGGTGGGGCTCAAGGAGCGCCCATATCATGACCTTGTGTGATGATTTTTTATATTTTTCATGGGTTGGTTATGTTAGAGAGTGTCAAGGGTTGTGACACCTTTATGGTTTGTCTGTTTCTTTATGTGAGATCCTTGGTGTCTTATTGATAGTTTGGTCTTGTAAGATTTAGTGAGATCTTGAGAATTGTTGGGGTTGTTTTCTAAGGTTTCTAGGCTACTATTTTCTATTGTTTTGGTTAGGTGGAAGAACTTAGTTAACCTTAGATGCGACCTTGGTTCTTTCAATCTCTACACTTTGTGATTCATGTGGGTTTCACACAAAGTGGTTAGCCCATTATATTACTTTTTAAAATATATGTGGCATGGATGGATGATTTGTCCTATGGTTTTGATAAACAAGAGCTTATATCGATTGCGTGGTTTTAGTGATTTTTATTCTTTGTGTTTTGTGAGGAAACGAACTAGGTGTTTTATGCCCTTTAGTTTTAAGATTGTTTTTGGTAGATAGGGACATTAAGATGCCAAGAGGGTTATCATGGGCGGTTTTATGGTGTGCTCAATGACAATCCAAGATAAGACAGTCTTTGATTAATGAATCATTGTAAGTACAGTGGGTTGAATCCAATGAATGAGTGGTGATGAAAGTATTGAAGTTTAGGAAGGTAATTTCATGAGAATTCCTTGATAAGGGATTGATTAAGGATATTGAGTTACCATATTTATTAGGGGTTAAGAAAATATGAGTTCCACTACTCATGGTATCTAGGACATATTCAATAGATGGATCATTTTTTTGCATATACCTATGGTTTTTTATGTTTTGTGGTATGTTTTGTGGGAAGTTAAATGATCTCAATTGGAAGGATACTAGGATTACTAGTGATCTTTAGGTGAGTTGTGACATGGTAAAGTGAATTACTCATTATGTGAGTCTGTCGTAGATTTTTCTAGATCATGTTTTTTGAGTCATGGGTTGTAAGTGGTTACCATAAAATCATGTTCCCTTGGTTTTACATAGAAATTAATATAGGAAGTTCCAGTTTTAGGGTTGTGGTTCCATTATGTCGATGATACCAGGTGGATTGGGAGTGAGATTTGTTTTTGTGATCATGGTGGTTAGTTGTGGCTATACATGGGGTCTATTAGTTGTATTTGGTAAAACATGTTGTTCACTGGTTCATGGTAAATCAATCAGGTATTGAAGGATCATAATAGATGTGATGATAGTAGTATAATGTCATGCATTGGTTCACAACTATTTGATGGAAATTTTTGAAACCATAATGGTTCTAATTAGAATTTCCTCTCAAAGTGAGGTTGATAAGGAATTAATAATGTTATTTTGCATGGATGGTTAGATATTTTATGTGGGTTATAATACTTGTAAATGACCAAGGAGCACTAGAAATGTTGATCCAAATTACACCTACCATGTGTTTTAGGGATTAGTGTTATGGGGGAACATATCTAAATAATAGTCTTGTATATCTTAAATCCTAGAAAGTATTCTTCCATAGGTGGTTTAGAAAAAGTATTTTGGTTGGTAGTTCATCATATGATATTTGGGTATTTAACCATCTTCATGAATGAGGTTTCAGTAGACATTGTGGATTTAATTCTTGTAATCTATAGATGAGATGCGGAAAATCTATTATTTATTATGCTCAAGTTTGACTAATTTGGAAATGATTGATAATTTAATTTGGTGAGGAATGGGACATGGTCCCTGTAGAACATTTGTTTAGTTCCACAGCTGATAGTAATGACACTCCTTACTCAAAAACATCAAAACAGTTGTGAAAACGTTCAACCCTCATATCTGGGTGTCATTTTTGTGGAGAGACTAACCATTGGGATGATGATTTTGAATTTTTATATAATTCATTAGATAATAATTGAAATATATTTTTATGTTATATTAGGTTAAATTTGAGTGTGTACATCAGTTTCAGTCATTTTAGAGGTGATTTAAGTTGTCACTTGTTGATGGGGTGTCGACGTTGATGGTACAACATAATGACGAGTTCTATTATGAGTGGTTCAACTATGCAGTTTAACTGAAGGTTAGTTTTGAATTCAATATTTTTTTCAGAAGTTTATGGGATTTCATTGAAGGGAAAGGCGTCATTATTGGGATATTTGATAATGCATTGATAGGTATGTTTGATCTTTGGGGTGGTCATCCAATTAATGTACATGTGTTGCATCCACATGTAAGTGGACATGAAAATTTCTATATGATAGGTCAGTTGAGTATCATGCTACATAACATTAGGGAAACCAGTTTTTATAGAAAATTATTCTAGGACATGGTGAAACTAATTATTATGGTCTAGGATCAGGAACAAAGAACTGTTCTATATTTTGACCAGGGCCCAGACTGAGAGTTGGGTGTTGATTGTCTAGGGGTGGTTCAGCTCAACATTGGAAAGGGTTGTGCCAAATATTTCTGAGTTAATAAAATCCTATGGAAGGTTTGGGTTTTTATCTTGATCGAGAGACATTATTTAGTATTTAGGGAACTGGAGGTTGGTTGGTGGTTCCATTACTTAATTTTATGCTCATATACCAACAGTCAGGATGTGGTGTGGTGGGTAGAAGACTATAAGCTATTTGAACATGTGGTGACTGGTTCAAGAAGTTTTTTGTGAATTTTGTGAATAACCTGATGATGAAACCAATGGGTGGGGGTTAGATTCTTTGATAACACCTAGGTTACAATTTAAGATTTTTGTTATAAGATTTAAATAATTCAACGTTTCTAAACACCCATTTGGGCTAACAATTAGGTGATCGTACTGAATGTTTATATTAGGTTAAAATAATGTAGAATACTTGGTCTATGATAGGCCAATTTTTGTTGGGGTGACCAAAAATTTATTTTACTGATTAAATGTATTATAAGTTAGATATTCTTGAAATAGTGACTGTTTTTGGGATGTGTTTCAGGTGAAGGTGGTATTGTGTAGTCAAATAACATTGATCGATGGGGTGTGATGTTGGTGGATCAAGAGTTCAAGGTTGTTTTCACTGGTGGGGTTTCATTTTTTGTTGAGTTCTATATCATCAATCTAGTTCATAAAGAAATCGGGTTTTATGAGATGAAACTAGTTTATGTAGTTTTGGAATGACTATAGGTTGTGGAGTATATGTGTTTCATTCATGGTTAAAGGTTTAATGTTACTTGGTTGTATAGATTTGGGAAACAATATTATATAGTGTGGAGGTTAGAAAACACTTTTCTATATGGGTTTTTGGTTTATAAAGTTATTTTGATTTTTTCATATATCAGAGGGTTCAGTTTCTCTACCAGCTTTTGGGTTTAGTTTTTTAGGGTATTAACCCCAAAAATGGGACTTTGGGGAATTTTTTTGAGTCTCTATAGGGGTTTGGGAGGTCTCAGGTGAGTTCAAGTATTTCATAATGTTTACGTGGTATGTACAAAAAAGAGATTCTATTCCACTAAATAATTAGTGGCCTTCTATGGAGTATATGGTTCTACTTATTCTCACAATCTAGATGATGGGTTCTTATGTTTTTTTTCATGAGGGGAAATGGTTCTTTAGCCCCCCCCCCCCCACCCGGCGCATTGCACCTTCTTAACAACCCAAGAAATTACCGATTCCAATCAATTTCCAAACAAGTAAATATCTTCCTCTCCCCTCACATTGACATGGTTGTTCTCCTACATGTATTGGGAATTTTTACTTTCTTTAAATGAATTAGAGATTTTATTGTAATGATACTCAGCCTATCCATTCTGTTATTCTTTAATGTTGTTTCCAAGCTGTGTCTCACTCTTTATGTGGGTTATGCCCAATATTTAGGGTGTTTTTCTACTTCATTGATTTCTATCATCTAGGATCAAACCAAAGGCTGGTATCATATGAGTGGTTCTATTAGAGGTTTTTTAAGGTGGTGTAATTTTTCCCTTAAATTGATGTTAACATATTATGTTTTCGGTTTTGTTATCACAAATTATTATTGACTCATTATGTAAATTATTTTACTTAGTTGTTAGATTCACTTTTCTTGCTAGGGAACCCCCTTTTTACAAAGTAAAATATTTTTTTCATGGGTAAAAATTTGTATAAACTCTTAACTTAATGGGTTAGGATAGTGACTTGAATTGTTTTTGGTTATTTAGGATTAAAGTTTGAAATTCATGTGTTTAATTTGAATTATGGATTTTCTAGTTTGAACATTACCAACTGGTGGTTGTCTTCTCCATGGTACATTTAGATATAATTGATAATTGAATTAAATCATGACTTTTGTAGTTGAAATTCATAAATTGAGTTATCAATTAAATAATGTGGAAATCATGGATTTAGTCCTAATATTTTTTCTATGATAAATGAAATTACATGGTGAATATTGGTTTAGAATGATAAATTGTTTTTGTTAAATTGGAATAAATTGATAGTTAGAATTTTTTGTGAGAATGAAATGCCTTGGGAAGTACCTTAGATTCATATAAAATGTGTGGAATTCCTTGAATGATCAGGGTTTCATTAAGGGACTCACATGGATTCCCCAGGAGGACTCCCTATTGAATGTAAGGATATCCAAATATGAGGAATGACATGAGTAACCATAGATTCCCCACTAATTCATCACTATTAATGACTATAGGTGCCTCCACCATATATTTATGTGATTTCTTGGGTGTTGAATCCAACTGAATAATATTGTGGATTACTAAAGGTTTTCCTTGTGAATTTCATGGGATAAGATCCCAAAATATTACTTTATCATATGAAATGAAATTACATGGGTGCAGACCCAAATTATAGTGGAGCATTATACTCAAAAATATTCAGACTATTGGTTCTGTGGAATTAGTTTAGAGAATATTGAGGTTTGATTCCTTATATTCTCTTAAATGGTAAGGAGAATAATTCCTTGGATGATTTCAATAGATTCTTAATGTAATGATTATATGGTATTTCTTGATGGATCCCCCATGGATTGTCATGTGTTTTCCAAATTATTGTTTCCTCAATGATTTCCCTTGGAACCCATGTTTATAAATTTTGTTTCAACTTAGTTCATATATACTGGTGATGGAAAATGTTTGTGGTGGCATCCCGATTTTTTTTCTTAAGATTCAAGACATGACTTGGTCATGGTTATTTTTTCGAATAATTATAATGACTACATTATTTATTTATTTCACATATTTAATATTATTAGTCACATAATATATTTACATTAAACATTATTAGTGATGGACTTCTTTGTTTTACTCTCACCTTGGTGGGCCTCCATGGAATTTAGGTATCCAAGCCTGTGCTACATGGTCATAAGGTACATGTCAGGGCTTGACCAAGGTTGATGCTTGATGATTGTGTTCCTAGGTTAAATATTGGGAGTTTGTAGTCAGGATAAGTCTTGGGCCTTACATTTTTTTCTTCATCTTATAGTATTATACCTTTTTTCTCTTCTGGGTTGTGGTTGTTGTAATGATTATTATGTATGGAAGCCTATATTTAAGGAATATCATTACAGATTGTAGGAGTTATGATCTGTAATTTTTCACTTCCACTTAATTTGTTTATCTAAAATGTGGTATTTGTTTTATTTTACATTTATTATTAGTATACTTTGATGTAAGGGAATTGTCTCTACATGGTGCTTTTATAGGCCTTTATCGCTAGTCGGAAACCTCAAGCATGTAAGGAGGCACACTTGAGGTTATGTGGTGCACTAGCTTATAGAATTGGTATAGCGGCTTCTGGGTCATGGTGTTATAGGGAATATATATGTAACCGAATAATAATAATATATAATTTATATAACGACCCACACTTTACATACATTGTTATTACTTCAAAATTGAAGCACACTTATTACAAAACCACAAAGGACCGTATAGGTATAGTGTCTTTAGAAACTGGGAAACATAAACAACTGGTTCATAAATCTTCTACAGTGTCTCCCATTTATTTCATCATATCTAGGGTCCATTTTAGCATATTCTACTTAATATCCATCTTCCTGACCTGGGGAAAAGAAAACATAAAAGGGTGAGCTCAAATGCTCAGCAAGGGCAAATAAAGGAAATAAAAATCATATCATATCTTTTTGAAAATCAAAACCTGCAAAAGAGATCATAATATCTTAACATGGAATAAATCATAGAAGTGAAAATGAGATCCCCATAATCATAACATAAAACTTGAAACTTTGTGGCATGCACACATAATCATGGAAAATCATTTCTTGTTAGTCATGACTCATCGCCAAGACTATCTTAGTGGACAAAGTCCCTTTCTGAACCGAGTTCACTCCTCGTTTCAGTCCTGTATCACTAAACCGAAATAACCTTCCGTTCCAGCCATGTCTATCTCATGAGATATAAAATCTTTACCCAATGCATTGGAGGGAGATATAGGTCCCACCCATCTTATAATGAATCCTTTCTTATGTGTGCCACATAATCATAAAACATACATCATCGCATAACACATATAACAAAAATGGGATTCTTGAAACATCATGACATCATAAATCAATTCATATATGATAAAGGAATTCATAAACATAATTCTATCACAACATAGTCAAACCAATGTAAAAATATGGATAGAAACAGAACCCTTTATTATCTTAGATGGAAAATAATTTTGATAAAACACTTGAATTGAATTCTTGAGGAAAATATCCTTTCTTCTTAAAAAACATTTTTCCTTTCATAACATGTCATACAACTTTAAAATAAAAGAAGTTGATTAAAAATAAACTTGAAAACTTGTAAAGGAAGCTTCTTTGAAGTAATGTTTTAAAAATACATTCATGCCGTATAAGTTAAAAAAAACATTCTTCGTACTTTTGTCGGAAAAGTCAAAAAGTACCTCGTACGGAAAAACGACAAAAGATTCCTTTCATATTCTTTACTAAAAACTCACCTAAGGGTAAAATTGGATTTAAACTATTGCAAGTGGATGGAAACAATATTTCATATTGAGGGAACATGGATGTGGATGATAAAATACACCCCAGTAAATACTTACGAATAAACAATCTCGGATAAAAATGAGATTGTGATATTTTCCCTTACCTTAGGTCCGATTAGCTTTGTACGTGTCCGAAGCTCCTGTATAATGGTTTAAATAATGTTATTGACTTATTCCAGAATCATACATATTTATATGATATCATATATGGTCATATTATTAGCTTCTTGTTAGTAATATTTATTGTTACTTGTTACTCGGGTCTTTATAACTTTTTGTTCTTATGCGTGTTTTGTCGAATAAATTCTTATTCTTATCTTTAGGTTATAGATAATTCATTTCCATAATGGTATTAGTGTATTATATATCATATTCATTCATTCAATTCATTTATATAATCATTATGAAATGAAGATCATGTAGAACGAGTCGCATCACATCGTGGAGACGGTATTCCGTACGTACGCACGAGTGATGATATCGTTCCTATGATCGTGGAATTGTATTGGAGTATATATATATTATTTAAGTATCAATATTACTTCATAATAATCATATGTAGTTACTCATTACACCATTATACCCATCCTTGTAAGGTGATGGTGGAAAATAGATTACACCACGGCGTGGAGACGGTATTCCGTACGTACGCACGCGCGGTGATTTCATTTTTCCGTAGGATGGATAGAAGGTGAATTAGGGTTGTTTCATATTTATAATAACATATCAGTATGTAAGTAATACTGATGTTATTACTTTATCATGAAACAACTAAAGAAGAAGAAGTTGAAGACGAAAGAAATTGAAAAGATCGGTAATGGATATTACCTCTTCTTTGGAACGCCTCTTTGAATCCTCCACTTAGGGAACTAAGAGTGGTCTTTGGAGAAGACCAGGACCTCTAGGACTATTCTAGGAAAGTGGAGAGGGGAAAATGGCAGGGGTTGGCCGAGCTTGAGTGCTCAATTTGGTGTGAGGAGGAGGGGGAGGAGGTGCCCTTTTATAAGGGAGGAGAGGGGCACCTTAGGAATATCTCAAAATATTATTTTATATTAAAGTCAAAATCGGTTTATAATGGTTCCAAAGGGTCTTATTTCTAAGATAAGGTGGGGAGGGGTCTAAATACTATCAACCAATAGAATTTAGACAAGTTTAGGATATTATTTTAACCTTATCAATTAAATTTAACTCTAAGTTAAATAATTTAACTTTTACCATGTCTTTTTGTTTTCTTTCACTATATGGTTAATACACTTACTATAATATGCCAAAAGAACCCCAAATTGTTTATTATTAATATATATATCCTTATCTAAGTCATTTGGCCGAACCTTAGATTTTTAGGAATAAAATAACAATTAATAATATAATATTTGATTTAAAAACTATTTTGTGTCAATTTTGACACTATTTGATATATGATTTTTGTCAAAGTCATAACAGAATTATATGTTCGAACCAAGTTGATTAAATCAATACTAATATATCATAGTAACCTATAAAATTAGTGGAATTCATAAAAAGTCTTAAATTACATTTATTTTGGTATTTATATTATCAATTTTGTCAATATTTCATTAATAAGATAATTACTGCATCATCTTTGTGTCATAACTAAATTAAATTATTTGATGTCTAAAAATTACAAATAAAATACCATCATGTAGGAAATCTTTTTAGCTTTCTAATGAATATTTACAATCGAATTTATCTTATGTATAACCCTATATTAAAAATTATTTACTTATTAAACTTTGATTTTAACTATTTTAACCCTTCTTTAAATAAATTAATAATAAATGTCCTAATCTAATCCAAGTGGGCCTAAATGGTCATATTTTATTCCTAAGTTTGTTTTTGGTCGAATTACACTTGTCCAATAGAATTAGGACATGTGTTAGGGTAATATTAATATCATATTTACCCTTAGTTACCCTATTTACTATTAACCGCGGTAAAAATAGTAAAAAGTTACTATTCACCAAAAAATTATTTTCATCTCATTGAACCACATTTTAGTCCTTGATATTAACCGTGTCTCTCGGATTTTTGAAATTCCATTCACAGAAGCGGTAAAATTAAGTTTTATGCAAAATTCAGTTTTTAACCTACCACTTAGTGGTTTCACTATTCATCAAAAATTGAAAGTTTTCAGAAAAATACCAAAATTTCACCCTAGGCTAATTTCGATATTCTGAGTCCAAAAATGAAGTCCATTTTGAAAAATAAAATTTATAAAATTTCAAAAAGTGGTTATTACTATTCATAACGGCTAGTTTTAATAGCATATTGTTGTTTAGTGAAACTCGGTATTGCGTACGACGCAAGCTATCGAGGAAGGTCGCGATTGCGTGTAAAGCAAGCCAAGAAAGTGTTGTGTAGAAAAAGATTCCTTTGATGATTTATATAACATAAAAGTCTCGGGTGTTACATTCTACCCCCCTTAAAAAGAATTTCGCCCTCGAAATTCGTCACTTTGCAACAAACAAATGAGGATACTTCTCCCTCATCATATCCTCAAGCTCCCATGTAGCTTCTTCAAGTTGGTGGTTTCTCCATAAAACTTTCACCAAGCGAGTGGTCTTGTTTCGTAGGAATTTTTCGCTACGATCCAGAATCTCTATCGGCTGTTCTTCATAAGAAAGATCTTGCTCCAGCGGTACAACTTCTGAGCTGAGTACATGTGAAGGATCTGGTATGTACTTTCTCAGGAGAGATACATGGAACACATCGTGAACTTGAGAGAGATTCGGTGGAAGCGCCAATCGGTAAGCTACCTTCCCAACACGATCCAGTATTTCGAAAGGACCGATATATCTAGGGCTCAACTTCCCCTTCTTTCCAAATCTCATAACCCTCTTCCAGGGAGATATTCGTAAGAACACTTTATCACCCACTTCAAACTCTAGGTCTTTTCTTCGGTTGTCGGCATAACTTTTCTGTCGACTCTGAGCTGCTCTTATGTGTTGTTGAATAGATCTGACCTTTTCTGCCATTTCATCAACGAGATCAGGTCCTAATAGCTTTCTTTCCCCAACTTCATCCCAGCAAGTTGGAGTCATGCATTTCTTTCCATAGAGAGCTTCATAAGGAGCCATCTGAATACTGGAGTGAAAGCTATTATTATAAGAAAATTCTACCAAAGGTAGGTGTTGATCCCAACCTCCTTTGAAATCCATAGAGCAAGCTCTCAACATATCTTCTAGGGTTTGAATTGTTCTCTCAGACTGACCGTCTGTCTGGGGATGATAAGCAGTGCTGAAACTCAACTCTGTATCCAGAGTATGCTGAAGACTTCGCCAGAACTTCGAGGTAAATCTCGGATCCCGATCAGATATAATAGAAAGTGGTACTCCATGCAATCTTACCACTTCCTTTACATATATCCTGGCAAGCTGATCTAGAGAGAAATCCTCTCTAATAGCAATGAAGTGTGCAGACTTTGTAAGACGATCAACTATGACCCAGATAGCATTATTGCCTTTGGATGTTTTAGGAAGTCCTGTGACAAAGTCCATAGTGATGTTTTCCCATTTCCATTCGGGTATGGGTAATGGTTGTAACATCCCCTTAGACTTCTGTCTCTCAGCTTTAACTTGTTGACAAACCAAGCATCGAGAGACATATTCAGCAACATCTTTTTTCATGCCATCCCACCAGAAGTACTCTTTCAGGTCCCTATACATCTTCGTGCTTCCAGGATGAATAGAGAATGAAGAACTATGAGCCTCATCCAGCAGCTCTTTCTTTAATTCGGGGATGGGAGGAACACAAACCCGATTCCTGAACTTTATTATCCCATCACAATCAAGGTTGAATTCAGGAACATTTCTCACCTTCTTTTGTAACTCGACATCTTCTTTCTGTGCCTCTTTAATCTTCACATGTATAGATGGTTGAACATTCATTTGAGAAAGATAAGATTTTTCCCCTTCCATTATAATTCCAAGATCCATCCTTTGTAAATCCATAAATATTGGATCTTTTGTGATCCTCATCATGGATAAACTAGCATGGTCTTGTCGACTTAATGCATCTGCCACCTTGTTTGCTTTCCCAGGGTGGTAATGGATTGAGCAGTCATAATCCTTAATCAGCTCCAACCATCTTCTTTGGCGCATATTCAACTCCTTTTGTGTGAAAATATACTTTAAACTTTTATGATCAGTATAAATATCACATCTTTCACCATAAAGGTAATGCCTCCAAATCTTTAATGCAAAGATTACCGCAGCCAACTCCAAATCATGTGTTGGGTAATTTTGCTCATGGATTTTCAACTGTCGTGAGGCATAAGCTATCACCATATCATTTTGCATAAGAACACACCCCAATCCCTTCTTGGATGCATCACTGTAGATCACAAACCTTTCTCCACTACAAGGCAGTGTGAGCACAGGTGCACTGGATAACCTTCTTTTCAACTCCTTGAAATTCTCTTCACATTCCTCTGTCCAGACAAACTTAACTCCTTTCCGAGTCAACTTGGTGATTGGATTAGATAACCGTGAAAAATCTTTTACAAAACGTCGATAATATCCAGCCAAACCAAGAAAACTTCAGATCTCAGTTACTGTTGTTGGTCTTGACCATCTTTCGATAACCTCTGTTTTTGCTGGATCCACAGATATCCCCTCTTTTGAGATTATATGACCCAAAAATGCAACTTTTTGAAGCCAAAATTCACACTTGGTAAATTTGGCATAAAGCTTCTCTTTTCTCAGGGTCTTCAATATAATTCTCAAGTGATCTTCATGCTCTTCCTTGCTCTTTGAATAGACAAGAATATCGTCTATAAAGACTACCACAAATTGATCAAGATAGTCTCTAAAGACTCTATTCATTAGATCCATGAAGATAGCAGGGGCATTAGTAAGACCAAATGGCATCACTATAAATTCATAGTGTCCATACCTTGTACGGAAAGCCGTCTTTGGTATATCCTCCCGTTTGACCCTTAATTGATGATACCCTGAACGAAGATCAATCTTGGAAATGTATTGAGCTCCGCGTAGTTGGTCAAATAAGTCATCAATGCGTGGGAGAGGATATTTGTTCTTGATAGTGATCTTGTTAAGTTCTCGATAATCAATGAAGAGTCTCATTGATCCATCTTTCTTCTTAACAAATAGAACAGGTGCTCCCCAAGGTGACGCACTAGGGCGTATGAATCCCTTATCAAGATTCTCTTGGAGTTGCTTCTTCAATTCCTGCAACTCAATTGGGGCCATTCTATAAGGTGTCTTTGAAATAGGCAAAGCAACCGGTACGAGTTCTATTGAAAACTCAACTTCACGATTTGGTGGAAGACCCGGTAATTCCTCCGGAAAGACATCATCAAACTCCCGTACAATGGGCATATTCTTAATCGTGAGTTTCTCACCAACCATTTGAGATAAATAACCTTCATTTAGTGGAATCAGTACCCATAAGATGGAAGAAATTTCCACTGGAAGGTTATGTTCATCCTTGCATTGATAGACGATCGTAGATTGATCTGGAATATGAAATGTGACTTCCCTTCTTTGGAAATTGATATGAGCTCCATGTAGAGAAAGCCAATCCATGCCAAGAATCACATCAAATTCCACTAAAGGAAGGATCACAAGATTTGCAGGAAGCACTTTCCCACAAACTTCGATCGGAGAAGAATTATAAACTTCTGATGCGATTGATGTGCCATTAGGTGTTGTCACAACTAACTCAACATCTAATTGTTGAGGTAATATGGTGATACCCTTAGAAAATTTTTCAGAAATAAAAGAGTGGGTGGATCCAGAATCAAATAAAACATTTGCTACTTTAGAGTGGATGGTAAGTGTACCTTTCACCACATCGTTATCGTACTCCACATCGCTGATAGAAATTGCATGTGACTTTCCTTTGTCTTTAGCCTTAAGAGTTTGTTGACGTCGACCATCATCATCAACCCTTGGATTTGGGCATTGATTGGCATAATGCCCCATCTCCTTGCACTTGAAACATTGAAGTGTAGCAGGTTCATTCTGTGTATCCCTTCCTTTGTTTGCATCATTAGACATCTTCTTCCCATTATCACGGCATTCAAATGCCCGATGACCTTCCTTTCCACATTTAAAACATTTAATTGTCCCTTTAAGACAACTCCCTCCATGTTTCTTTCCACACTTTGAGCATAAGGGAAAGTTCATCTTCTTTTCCGTGTGCTCTTTAGATTTTTCTTTGAATTCCATCTTCCTCTTCTTATCAAACCCATGTGACTGATGGGTTACTCCAATCTCCATCTCGACTTTGAGAGCACATCGAACGATTTCCTCGTAGCTATTGAAGTCCCTTATGGCTAACGCCCTTCGAAGACTTGGTTTTAAGCCACTAAAGAATCGATCGATCTTACTCTCAGGTTGGATAATAATACCAGAAGCGTACCTTGCAAGTCTTGTAAAATTTGCTTCATAGGTACCAACAGATTCATCATCCCTTTGCTTCAGTTCAAGAAACTCTTTCTCCATCTTTGTTCGGAGAATACGAGGGAAGTACTTATTGAAAAATAAGTTCTTGAACTCGTCCAATTCCATAGACTTGATTTCATCCCTTTGCCTCGTATTCTTAACAAGATTCCACCATTGATCCGCATCTCCTTCCAAACGATACACTGCTAGGATGACATTATCATGCTCAGAACATTGAAGAACTGAAAATATCTTTTCAGTAGTACTAATCCATTGTTCAGCAACTAATGGATCAGTAGACCCGCTGAAAGATGGTGGACGCTGCCTCATGAAGGATTCAACAGAATGTTGCTCCCTTCTTTTTTCGTTTGGAAATCCTGCATGATTCATAGCTTGAGAAAGTTGTGTGATCATGGCTACAAGATTTTGCATTCCAGCTCCCATATCGTTTGGTTGCTCAGGGGGACAATCATTGCATTGCCCATCGCATTCCGCATTAACACGGTTCCTTCGGGTTCCAGCCATTGACTAAAACCAAGAAGAATAGTGTGAGCAACACTAATTATAATAGGAAACCACATAATTCAAGAATAAAATTTTCATGCTTATGGTCTTATCCTAGGTTATTCAAGGCCATTTCTAAAACACTAAGATTGTGTTCTATGCTTAGACTTATCCTTAGGGTTCTTACTAAGGCTTTCACATCCTAGTTTCCAAAGGTTGACTATACCTTTCCTCTGATACCAACTATAACGACCCACACTTTACATACATTGTTATTACTTCAAAATTGAAGCACACTTATTACAAAACCACAAAGGACCGTATAGGTATAGTGTCTTTAGAAACTGGGAAACATAAACAACTGGTTCATAAATCTTCTACAGTGTCTCCCATTTATTTCATCATATCTAGGGTCCCTTTTAGCATATTCTACTTAATATCCATCTTCCTGACCTGGGGAAAAGAAAACATAAAAGGGTGAGCTCAAATGCTCAGCAAGGGCAAATAAAGGAAATAAAAATCATATCATATCTTTTTGAAAATCAAAACCTGCAAAAGAGATCATAATATCTTAACATGGAATAAATCATAGAAGTGAAAATGAGATCCCCATAATCATAACATAAAACTTGAAACTTTGTGGCATGCACACATAATCATGGAAAATCATTTCTTGTTAGTCATGACTCATCGCCAAGACTATCTTAGTGGACAAAGTCCCTTTCTGAACCGAGTTCACTCCTCGTTTCAGTCCTGTATCACTAAACCGAAATAACCTTCCGTTCCAGCCATGTCTATCTCATGAGATATAAAATCTTTACCCAATGCATTGGAGGGAGATATAGGTCCCACCCATCTTATAATGAATCCTTTCTTATGTGTGCCACATAATCATAAAACATACATCATCGCATAACACATATAACAAAAATGGGATTCTTGAAACATCATGACATCATAAATCAATTCATATATGATAAAGGAATTCATAAACATAATTCTATCACAACATAGTCAAACCAATGTAAAAATATGGATAGAAACAGAACCCTTTATTATCTTAGATGGAAAATAATTTTGATAAAACACTTGAATTGAATTCTTGAGGAAAATATCCTTTCTTCTTCAAAAACATTTTTCCTTTCATAACATGTCATACAACTTTAAAATAAAAGAAGTTGATTAAAAATAAACTTGAAAACTTGTAAAGGAAGCTTCTTTGAAGTAATGTTTTAAAAATACATTCATGCCGTATAAGTTAAAAAAAACATTCTTCGTACTTTTGTCGGAAAAGTCAAAAAGTACCTCGTACGGAAAAACGACAAAAGATTCCTTTCATATTCTTTACTAAAAACTCACCTAAGGGTAAAATTGGATTTAAACTATTGCAAGTGGATGGAAACAATATTTCATATTGAGGGAACATGGATGTGGATGATAAAATACACCCCAGTAAATACTTACGAATAAACAATCTCGGATAAAAATGAGATTGTGATATTTTCCCTTACCTTAGGTCCGATTAGCTTTGTACGTGTCCGAAGCTCCTGTATAATGGTTTAAATAATGTTATTGACTTATTCCAGAATCATACATATTTATATGATATCATATATGGTCATATTATTATCTTCTTGTTAGTAATATTTTATTGTTACTTGTTACTCGGGTCTTTATAACTTTTTGTTCTTATGCGTGTTTTGTCGAATAAATTCTTATTCTTATCTTTAGGTTATAGATAATTCATTTCCAGAATGGTATTAGTGTATTATATATCATATTCATTCATTCAATTCATTTATATAATCATTATGAAATGAAGATCATGTAGAACGAGTCGCATCACATCGTGGAGACGGTATTCCGTACGTACGCACGAGTGATGATATCGTTCCTATGATCGTGGAATTGTATTGGAGTATATATATATTATTTAAGTATCAATATTACTTCATAATAATCATATGTAGTTACTCATTACACCATTATACCCATCCTTGTAAGGTGATGGTGGAAAATAGATTACACCACGGCGTGGAGACGGTATTCCGTACGTACGCACGCGCGGTGATTTCATTTTTCCGTAGGATGGATAGAAGGTGAATTAGGGTTGTTTCATATTTATAATAACATATCAGTATGTAAGTAATACTGATGTTATTACTTTATCATGAAACAACTAAAGAAGAAGAAGTTGAAGACGAAAGAAATTGAAAAGATCGGTAATGGATATTACCTCTTCTTTGGAACGCCTCTTTGAATCCTCCACTTAGGGAACTAAGAGTGGACTTTGGAGAAGGCCAGGACCTCTAGGACTATTCTAGGGAAGTGGAGAGGGGAAAATGGCAGGGGTTGGCCGAGCTTGAGTGCTCAATTTGGTGTGAGGAGGAGGGGGAGGAGGTGCCCTTTTATAAGGGAGGAGAGGGGCACCTTAGGAATATCTCAAAATATTATTTTATATTAAAGTCAAAATCGGTTTATAATGGTTCCAAAGGGTCTTATTTCGAAGATAAGGTGGGGAGGGGTCGAAATCCTATCAACCAATAGAATTTAGACAAGTTTAGGATATTATTTTAACCTTATCAATTAAATTTAACTCTAAGTTAAATAATTTAACTTTTACCATGTCTTTTTGTTTTCTTTCACTATATGGTTAATACACTTACTATAATATGCCAAACGAACCCCAAATTGTTTATTATTAATATATATATCCTTATCTAAGTCATTTGGCCGAACCTTAGATTTTTAGGAATAAAATAACAATTAATAATATAATATTTTATTTAAAAACTATTTTGTGTCAATTTTGACACTATTTGATATATGATTTTTGTCAAAGTCATAACAGAATTATATGTTCGAACCAAGTTGATTAAATCAATACTAATATATCATAGTAACCTAGAAAATTAGTGGAATTCATAAAAAGTCATAAATTACATTTATTTTGGTATTTATATTATCAATTTTGTCAATATTTCATTAATAAGATAATTACTGCATCATCTTTGTGTCATAAATAAATTAAATTATTTGATGTATAAAAATTACAAATAAAATACCATCATGTAGGAAATATTTTTAGCTTTCTAATGAATATTTACAATCGAATTTATCTTATGTAGAACCCTATATTAAAAATGATTTACTTATTAAACTTTGATTTTAACTATTTTAACCCTTCTTTAAATAAATTAATAATAAATGTCCTAATCTAATCCAAGTGGGCCTAAATGGTCATATTTTATTCCTAAGTTTGTTTTTGGTCGAATTACACTTGTCCAATAGAATTAGGACATGTGTTAGGGTAATATTAATATCATATTTACCCTTAGTTACCCTATTTACTATTAACCGCGGTAAAAATAGTAAAAAGTTACTATTCACCAAAAAATTATTTTCATCTCATTGAACCACATTTTAGTCCTTGATATTAACCGTGTCTCTCGGATTTTTGAAATTCCATTCACAGAAGCGGTAAAATTAAGTTTTATGCAAAATTCAGTTTTTAACCTACCACTTAGTGGTTTCACTATTCATCAAAAATTGAAAGTTTTCAGAAAAATACCAAAATTTCACCCTAGGCTAATTTCGATATTCTGAGTCCAAAAATGAAGTCCATTTTGAAAAATAAAATTTATAAAATTTCAAAAAGTGGTTATTACTATTCATAACGGCTAGTTTTAATAGCATATTGTTGTTTAGTGAAACTCGGTATTGCGTACGACGCAAGCTATCGAGGAAGGTCGCGATTGCGTGTAAAGCAAGCCAAGAAAGTGTTGTGTAGAAAAAGATTCCTTTGATGATTTATATAACATAAAAGTCTCGGGTGTTACAATTTACAAGTAAAATATTAGGAATAAAACGCATATGATATCTCATTTCACCCTATAATCTGGAGCATTAATGTAAACCCAAGAAAAAAATTATTTAAAAAGAATGGGTTAAAAATTCTTTATTGAAAGAAAAAATGAATAAAATATTGATAATACTTAGTAATGATGTAATATATATTATTACTAGAACCATTATAGATATATTTGAGAGAATTAATTCAAAAATATTAAATTGAATCTTTAAAATAAACCCCTTACTTCCAAAATTCTTCAATGTGACCTTTCCTCAATAAAAAAAATTATAGTATGATATACTTTATTATAAAATTAAAATATGTTTATTATTTAATTATATATGTATATATATATTTATATATTTATATTAATTCATTTAATATCATATCTAAATCTTATTTAATGTATCATGTCCATGGTATTTCGTTGTTGAATTTTGATAGTTGAGGTAGTTCAAAATTATATTCTTTTGGAATTTGGTGTTATAAAGACATACGAGTTAAATAATACATATTAAATTTTTATAATAGAGAAATAATATCCATACTAATTATGTGTTTCGTAATTTTTCAAATTACATCACACATATATGATTGAATTATAAATTGTGAACTTTAGAAATTTTACATTTATAATGTTAAACATGTATTTAAGTATATGTCTCAATTATGGTGATGATACAACATCTAAATGAAAATATACATTTAAAATTAAATAATAGAACATGGTGTGTAATTTACCACCCATTTTAATTGATTTAATCAATGTAAAAAAAATAAAAATTATTAAAATTATTAAAATTAATTAATGGACAATTATTCAATCGATAATTATATATAGTTATATAAGTATATATAAACTATGAAGAATATTTCCCATGTTTTTTTGATTTAATATAAAGATAAATAATTTTTAAAAAACCCAAAAAAGAGTGGAATTTACTCTCTAGAATTTTCTTAAAAATAAAAAAAAATAAAAGAGAAGGAAAAGAATATAAAATTGAAGGGAAATGGAATTGAATTAAATGGTATGTATAATAGAGTCAATTCTTATGTTATATCTCTTTTATGTATGAAAATTTAAGGATTTAAACTTATTTTTTTACATAATATATGTTCCAAATATATTATATCCTTTATAAATTAGAAAAATAGAAAGCGTTATTCAACTAAAAAAGTTGGATAAATTGTACTACCTCTAACCTTTAAAAGAGTTAATTAGATCATTTTTCATTAAGAAATGACTTTATGATAGTTTATTAAATTAAAGGAGGGAAAAATGAAGATTTTATAGATATTTTAAGTTAAATAAATTATTTTTAGAAATTAATATCCTAAGAAGAGAGTAAAATCCCTATTTATAAATAAGATTTGGGGTGTTTTCATAAATATTCATTTTATAGGGGGTAAAAATATATTTATCAAGTTTCAAGTATCATAAATTAAAATTATACAATTTTTTAGATCCTTCCTCATCAAAATATGTTTCATGATAATTATTGTTGATTTTTTAGTTATTTGTTAAATCGGTTTTATTAGAAAATGATTTATACAGATTTTTGAGTTTATTATTATAATTTTGGATTATAAATATCTAAATTATTATGTAATTAATATTATAATATTTATATCAATTTTTTATTAGCATTTTTTATTTAAATTATAAAAAATACATTACTGTTTAAATCATATCATGATATAACCACATTTTTCTTTTCTTATGTTGTATAAGCAGTATGCTAAGATCAATAAGTATTTTCATATTTTTATTTAATAAAATATTAATTTACATTAATTTAATAATATTTATATCATATTTAGAGTATATTTTAATATAATATAAATTACATAAGTTTCTAAGATTTTACAAATCATTATAAAAAAAATATAGTAATAAATAGAATTCCACTTGAACCCAAATTATTATTTTAAGAGGATTTTAAGTGTGTTATAAATCTTAACCAATTTAAATTAATTTATTGAAAATATAAATTTAGGTGTTAGGTATTTAATGTTTTTTTATATATAACATGAATTTATTAGATATTCCATGATTTTATAAATACGCATTTAATAAAGGATTGTAGATTTTGATTCGTACATAGACTATTTTTGTAAAAGGAACTCAAATTTGTTGCCCAACCACTAACCAAATATAACTTACATATTAAACCTTTAGTTAATAACTTATTATATATATAATATTCTTATATATTTTATATATTTCCAAATTCTTATAAAATATTCAAGATATTTATAAATTTAACAACTAATAGAATTTAATCTAAATAGAAACACTTATTCTTTTAAAAAGAATTAAAATTTAAATGTATCAGTCAACTTATAAACAGATTGAATTAAAATATTTACATTCAAAATAAATCATTTGAAACATTAAAAAAAATTAATTACACATATCATTTATAATTCTTAAACAATATTTTTTTCTCAGAATAGTTATTACACAACCCATTTATTACTTATTATCCTATTGTCTTCTCATAAAAAAATTAAAAAACATCTATTATTGAATTAATAAATATAAATCTATAATTATTTTTATTAAAATTTATATGATAAAATTAAATATATATTTTTAAAATAAAATTTGTAATATATTAAAATAATATAAATAATAATAGGTATTTTTTGGAACTCAAAAAACATATTCTTGTTTCATAGCCTGACATAATATTTTTCTAAGATATAGATATCATTATAGATTCAACTAAATAATATAAATATACATATAATAAACATCATATAATAAATTAGATAAAATAATAAATATTTCATATATTTTTGTTAAATAAATTATTATATTATGGAATAACTATTTTTTATATATAACTATAACCAATATAACCCCATAATATATATTAGAAAATTAAAAAATTATATTTTTTTAAATTATATAGATACTAAATTATTCACCCCTTAAATAAATTTTATCCATGTAATTTTTTTACTCATTTGTAAAAAAGTGGGGAAACATTCCTTTCATGTCATCTTAGCATTCTCAGGTTACTTCTTTAACCATGTGATTTTTCTATAAAATTTTAGCCACAAAAGCTACTTTATTTCAAAACACTTTCTCTATAAAATCAGTCATCTGAACTAGTTTTTCATTTTTGGAATTATTTCTCTCTATATGAACTAATTTAGGGCTCAATATATGGGATTTATTATGTACATATTTCCCTGATAAAGAGACATTATGCACATGAGATAAACTCATAGGTTTGGATATATAATAAACCACTTGTCCCATTCTCTCAAAAATATTATATGGAAAAAATCATGGTTTTATATTTTATTTAGGACCAAAAGACATCACACATTTCAATATATATATTAAAAAATATGTAATCTCCTATATCAAAAAATAATTCCTTCTTTTTATTATCTATATAACTGTTTTTCATATTTTGAGTCACCTTTATATAATGTTAACTCATTTTATCTTTTTTAACCATTTCATCCACTAATTTTGTTCTAAATAACTTGATCTCCCCAACTTCATCGCAAAAAGATAGAAATTTACACCATGTTTCATACAATGCTTTAAAAGGTTACATTTATATAATACGATAAAATATATTATTATAAAAAAATTCATTCAATCAATGATGTTAATCCCAAATTACAGGATAATATAATGACCAATCCTGAAGCGTATCCTCCAATGTTTGAACCATTCAATCCAATTATCCGTTAGGTTGGATTAAAATATATACAAAAATTAATTATATTCCTAATGACTTTTGAAAACCCCTTAAAATGGATGTAAACCATGGATCATGATTAGACACAATAATTGATTTTTCAAATAAGAGTCATTCAGCAAACCTAACCACTTTCTAGATCTTATAAATCATTTTAATTAATATTTAAATCATTTAGATTTTCTTCCCTTATCAATTTTATATTCTCTTATAATCCATGTTATTCTTTCTAAGCCAAGATTTATCTTTCTTACAACAAAAATTTGAATCATACTTATTCTAAAATAGAATAGATTTATACCTTCAAAATACCCAATTAAATTTTCATTAAATCATTAAATAATTTATTATTCTCCAAATGTCCAATAAGTAATGTTGCAATATATTTTTACTCAAATCATTTTGTTCCTTGTTTTATTTAACTAAATGATGATGATTTTGGAGTTAGTGTCCTAGAAATATTTTTATTAGTATTTATATTATCTTTATATTTATATATATCAATATTATTAAATATCATATCACATATTTTTTGTTCTCATACTTTAATTTACTGTGACACTGCCTTATAATATCAATCACATTGAAAAGTTAATAATTAGTTCCCTGTTATGGGAGACCATTGATAAAAAAAATTAATATTTTTAAACTTAATATTAGGGTAGTAAGATTTCATATGAAGGGACACATATGGTGCAGAACTTTAGTTGGGTGTACTCATAATAGGATAAAACTTAATCTTATGAATTTCACACATGGTAATATCCACAATGTGATATTATAAGGAAAAGCCCACCATTAACAATTCCACAAGTTTACATGTCATTTTATATTCCTATTAATGAAAATGTAAAATGTTCCTTAGCCTTTAAGAATATAATTAATACATATTATTATTAGTGTTATTTGATGTTCCTCCAATGGAAATGTGACTTTATTTGGGAAATCATTATTTTTGAATAGTTTCCTATAGAATTTTTCATGGAACTAGAAACAACCAATGGTTCTGTATCCATATGGACCTGTTTTCCAAAGGAAGGATCTCGTTAGGGATTTTTACCCATGATGCTTAAGAACTCACATTGGTACAGAAGATGGGAGGTCGGGCTCATCATATCCTTTTGGTGGGAATTATTGAATGCTCTGGGAATCTCTTATAGATTTAAGATATGTTTGTGAATCCTAGATTAATTAACAAGTATTATGTGGGTTATCCCAATATCAAAAATAATTTATTAGTATGTGTGGTATTTTAAATCATTATTTTGTATTCGAGGTTCCTCATCAATGGAGATATATGTATGTATCTGAGATTCTAAACTAATGTTATCATCTTGTAAAGTTCTTAGAGATTCTTTGGTTGTTATTTTGATGATGTTGGTTTTCTAGCCACAAAATAGGCAACTCTAGAGTTTATGTCTATCTAGGTAGACAATAGTCACTCTATAATTTATCATCATCTAGGGAGACTAAATTTGTTATGATATTGGGATAAAAACCTTATATGGGATTCCTATGTATCCTTATAAAAGGAATAAAAACCCCCACAGTTTAATTTCTCTTAAAGGGACACATCACGACTTTTAAGGTCAAGTGATAAGAACCCAACCATGCCTTTTAAGTTAATGCGGTAAGAATATCTATACGGAAGATGCCTTGTCAAGATTTAGTGTGGAACCTGGGCCGAAATATCCTATGCAACCTAGAAGGTATATGAGTTTCCAAGTTGAATTAGAACCTACTCAAGATATGTCCCAAAAGAATAGTGTTAGTTCCTTATGTTGGGTTTGAACCTCTAGGAGGCTTCCTAGGTAACCCATTTGGATGGGAATAAAATCCCATGTAATTCGTTTATGAGGACCCATGTCTATAGAGGCACTCATTATTCTTTCTCATATGGGAGTATGGACCTTTGAGATGATAGGGTGGGTATTATTCCTATAAAAAATATCCCATGTAAAGGGACCATGAGGGGTGATTTCACTCAATGTGATTTTGTGGCTTAACTCAGTGTTTACTCATGATGAGGATATCTGAATTAAGGAGATTATGATTGGGGATTATTCTTAATGAGTATGCACATTGAGATCAGACCCTGGGTGATTTTCCTATACATCCTATTTATAAGGAATTAGAGTTCTCACATTTATATCCATTTAGGTCGATTTTTTGGTTATCGTGATCATCAACAACCTCTAATCCCATGTATGTCATGCTATGTGGGAGAAAAAATAAGAAGCAGACGATTTGAGAAACCACATGCTTTTCCTCCATTGATGGAATATGAAAGATCTATAGTGAAAGAGTTTAGGGCTATGAAACATACCTCTCTTCAATTTAAATTGGAAAAGAGTCATATGTGAGGAAATAATTAATGTGAAGGAAACATAGGTAGAGAGGAGCAAGACTGAAATCTCTCATTGGAAAGGCTAAGAGCATACACCAAGATGGCTACCCTTTTGATGTTTCATTGGGGATTAATCCAAAGGGGGATTACCATATTATTTTTGGTTGGGGTTAAATCCTAATGATGATTCCTATTTATGATTCAACCTATCATATGAGTCATGTAATTTGGTTTTATGAGTTTTTTAAGTAGTGTATCAACTCATGTTACTCGAGCAATCAAAGAAGGGAATTTAAACATGCAACACAAGAAAGAGATAAAGAGTAGTATGCCAACTCAAGGCATTTCGAGGAGTGTGGAGGAGTATCTCAAATCATGATATTCTGTAGGATAATTTTAAGGTCGTATAATAAGTAAGCCAATGTGTCCTCAAACTATCCTAAAATGTTTTTACTGTGATTCTCTATTTTTCATGGGGCTTAGTGATGGAAGTGATGGCACTTTCCCAATGAGTCGAGACAGCAGCCTAGTAAAAATCCTGAGTGGGGGAGAGGGGGTGCATCCTCCATGGAATGGAACAATGAGTTCGTGTAGGTGTTTCACATAGGTACTTTATGTAGGTTGGTCACCCAAGCCTATTTCTCCCAGTTCTACTTCTCTCAGGTGCTTCAGCCATGATGGTATCCCAATTGTGGGTTGCCCAGGTGGGTTTTTCAAGTTCTAGGTTGGTGCCTCCCCCTAGTGATGGAAGACAATTATAGTTCGGCCAAGTAGTGATATAATCCTTTGGCAAATGATTTGTGTGACCAGACCCCTCTCCTCAATTCAACTTCTAGGATTTCAGTCATCCTCAAAGAAATTAAAAGGGAGGGGTGTATTTAGAGATCCTACTGGAACTTCATGGTGATTACTACATGGATAGTTCTGTGCTGACTCCATGTGTGGATGTCTTGAGTGAATAGCTTTCATGGATGACGTGCATAGTGACATCATTACTTTATAATCTTTTTTGTCTTCTGAGTACCATAACATTTGATCTGTATGTCTATTTGGGATCTGCAACCATTAAAATAGAATATCTTGAAGAGATATACACTCTGGACATGGTTAATACCACAAATATTCTCATAAGAAACTCAAAATTTACATTTTGATTCATTAACACTGTTTCATTATCGATCTTGTAAATATACACCCAACTCCTAGAGATAGACTTTCTGCTTGTCCTTTATTGGGGAGTAGTCTCATGGAAAATGGAAGTTAAACAATGAATTATGTGGAAAATTTCATGAAACACATTATGTGGTGTCAACAGATGTATTAAATAAACTATGATTCCATATGTTCTTGGTGAGGTAGAATATATTAGGTTCATCGTGAATGATATATTATTAAGGAATAAGTCATGAATGTTTTTCTGACCTTTCACTTTCATGAAAATCGATATCTCAACCCTTTAATTAAAATATAATGGTTATATTAATTTCCATGGCCATAGTGTATAGAAATGTTTATTTCAGACATTCAAAGAAAGATATCTCAGTCATATTGGTTAATGGAATAATTATGTAACCTACTTGAAGAGACATAAATACAAATTCATTATATTATAGAGTGACCATTCCTATATGTTTGTTAACATTGAGGTACTAAATTCTTCTTATTTCATGTCATTATGTGTTATTAGGTGCTAATATTTTAAATTATTAATAAATTCCAAATTTCACAAAGAAATAAATCTAGAGTGTCACACACATAGATTTTATATTTATCTGACTTAAATTATACATGATTATAATTTTTGAAAATAAATATTATTTTCAAATCTGATGAATAATTATTTTTAGGAGCCTCGGGTTTGATTTGCTGAATTAGGAACGGGTACACTCACACCTTTGGAGAAACATTTACAGGTCAGATCATGAAGAAGGGATCAATGGATCTCATGGAATCAAACATAAATCTAGTCTTAGAGAGGCTTGAAATGTGTCATAAATCCCTTATTTAAAGACTCACACTTCCAAAAGGAGGAAATATATGAAGTCTTAAAGAATTTGTTCATAGGGTTTCTAAAATTTGGGGGTCGATAGATTGGAAATATCTTTCAATTGGGTGAGTTTTTCCACTATTTACTCCCCTTGGATGAATTAATAAAATGTTCTTGGAGTGTTGTGTCCCTTTTTCAAAGACGTGGTACTCTCAGATTACATGATTGAATTATGCATTTTGATCTTTCAAAAGTTAAAAAAACCATACAGGTTTGGATTATGTTACTTGGGATCCATTAGATACTATAGAACTTAAATATTCTCAATGAAATAGCCATGGAAGTCAATGTTTCAATTATAATGGAAAAGGAAACTAAGAAATTATGTTTTATCCATTTCACATGACTACTAATTATAAGATTGAAATGTTTATGTAGATTTCTCAATTACAAGATGGGGTGATTTGTATGTTTATAAAAAAAATTATCCTTAAGAAAATATATGTTTTACAAAGTTAAGAAAGTTGAATTCACAAACGATATTGAGTTTCTAATAATGAAACTAAATTTATTAGGATCCAATAAAGTGGATCTGATAAAGAAACGTAAACAAGTTTACTTAGGGAAATATTCTACCTTAAAGTGTACAGAATCTAAATTCGAGTTTGTACAAAAAATTAGAAAGTGTATAAAAGTTACACATTCTATCGATAAATAAATGAAGTGGATTTTAAATATACTTTTAATGAGTAATGAGTAAAAAAATTATCTTTTAACATAAATATAAGGGTATCCAGTAACCATGGATAAAGGTCCCTTTAAGAAGGTAATAAACACCTCTATCTTCTTATACTCGGAATCCCTCAGTTGTAAAAAAACAATAATCATATTTACACTAGTTAGTCCAAACAACTTTTTCATAGCTGATCAAGTTGTTCATAGTATTCGCACAAGGCAGATCAAGAAGATATCTCATAGAGTATCATCACGTCTACGAGATTTACACGAATGTTGTAAATAGAATATTGTAAATGAATACAAATGGATGGATATTTATTGTCAAGAATTCCCAAAATAAAATTCCTCCTCTGACTGTTATATTTTCCAAAAATTTCAGAGGTACCTATACATGTGGAAATCAATAAATGATTTCTTTGTAACAAGTTCGATGACATGGTTTTATATAAAAAAATTTGGGAATCATTAACATATTTTGGATCTGAAAAAATGAAACTCAATATTAAGTAAATATGATAACTTTAACAAATGAATTTAATCGTATTCTTCAGATAGATTAATTTAGAGTCTAAAAAGTATTGACAATTGGAATTTCATAAAACTGATAATCAGATTCTAGTTTTTGTGAAAATAAATGTATGGTTTTTTATGAGAATAGGATTATGATTTCTATAAAAATTAAATTCTCATTTCTATGAGAATCAGTGTCGGATTTCTAAGAGAATCAGTGTTTGATTTCTGAAATAATTAATGTCTAATTGATCATATAATCGGAGTCTAATTTTTGATAGAATCAAAGTCTGATTTCTAATAAAATTAGAGACTAATTTCTGAGAGAATCAAAGTCTAATTTATAATGAAATCAGATTCTCAATTATTCATAAATCAGATTCTGAATTCTAGTGAAATCAGATTCTCAATTATAGGGAAATCATATTCTCAATTCTAGAGAAATTGGATTCCCAATTCTAAAGATATCTTATTCTCAATTCTAGAAAAATTATATTCTCAATCCTGGGGAAATCGGATTCTATGGAACTTTAATATTCCATGTTAAATAACGATATGATTTTTGGACTTATGGAAGATATGTTTTGGATTAGTTAGGAAAACATTAAGTAAGAAATTTAATGTCTTTAGTAATGTCTAAAACATTATTAGATAATGAGAATTATCCTTAAAAAACTGTTTCCTAGAGAAAAATAATTTTCCTTAATAAAAATTATTTGTGATTTTCAAAACATAATGAAAAGGAAAATTCATAAGGATACTTATTGACACAATAATATCCCCCTTTTTAATGAAAAAAAACATTCATAAAAGAATATAATGATCTGAGGATGTTTATTTTTGAGTTCAAAAAGTAATACTTATCTACCTTTTTGTTTATGGCTCATGATTCATACGACTAACTCCCCCTTAGGTTATGAAATCCCAAAGGATAATATTCTTGTATTTTATAGAGAAATAACCCTCCCTCACTTAATATTTTCTATTTAAGTAATTTTACCCCTAAATAGTCATTCTCTTCCTTTGACTTAATATTCTTTTCGAACATTATTTTCTCCCCCTTTGTGATTTTCCAAGAATGAATGTTGGGGAAAAATTGTACCTGAATGTTTAGAAAACATACAGAATGAAACAATTCAAAGAATCTCATTCATTAAAATATCAAATGCATCCAAAAAAAATCATTACAAAAATATATCAGAATTGAAAATAATATTTTCCATCCTTCTTTTTCTTCTCCAGTATCATATTTTTCAATGTGGCCTTCAACTTCATCAATTAATTTTTATCATCATGAAACTTCTTGATAAAATCTTCCTAATCCTGGTTTTTTCTTTGAGGATATTTGATTCTACATTCTTAGGACATAACTATTTCTCCTTGATACTTGATCAAATCATCCTGGACAATGATTTTTTTCACCCAACTCTTATCTGATTTACCTACCCCTTATCATATTAAGAGAAAAAGAGTTCAGTTTCCCATTCAGATATTTGACATATTGTTGGTATCTAGATTTCTCTACTTTCTATTTATTTGGAAAATTTTTTGAGATATTCTTGATCTTGTCATACGATTTATGAAAATAATACTTAACTGTGTTAGTGAAATCATAAAAAAAATTAAGCTCATCTATGACTATCTTCTACCACTTTTTTATTTATTTTCATTACCTTATATGAGCCTCAAAGCTGATCTGGGAGGTCATGAAAAAAACTTCTAAATTTATTAAATTTTACATAATAAATTTCATTGATTTTTTATTCAAATTGACTAATTCTTGATTTAGTTGACATCTTGAATCAATGCTGGGAAAGAAATGGATGGAGTTCACAATCTTATTCAAAGACTGGACCAAAAAATCATGTCCTAATGAAGAGAAGTATTCTGAAACAGATTCTTTTTTTGCTGAGGCATGTTTACTTTTCTCATCATTTTTCTTCTTAGATGTACTAACAACATCCTCCTTTAGTTTTGCAACAAAATTTCTCATTGGGGTATCGACAACAACTTCCACTACTTTATCTTTCTTAGATATTTTCTCCTAAATATTTTGACTCACATTCTCTCCATCAAAATACTTATAATAATCTATCATCATCAACATCATCTTATTTATTAATGCATTTATCATAAACATTATCATCTTTTGTGTCACTAAATAATTTATCAGACTTTTAATCAATGTGTTGAACAATATAATCGTTACTACTATCATCATATAATAGTACATTATTAACATCATCATGGGTAACATAATCTTTCTGAATAGATTTTTCATTCAAAAATTCTCTTTGTGGAGGAAGTTTGGGAAGTACTAATTAACTGCTTGTCGGAAGGGCTCTCATTATCCTCATATTCTTCTACCATTATTATAACATCTTCTCTTTCCTCCCCCTCCCCTTATCTTTCTTGTGGGATTTATTTTTCTTAAACTACTATATTTATACCTAAAATATCATTCTCAAGGTATATTCACTTAAAAACTTTATCTTGGATGTTTTTCCTCTGAGTTTCATGAGATTTTGATGGAGTCATGGCATAAGATAATGATCATAGACAAGATTTTAGGGTACATAAATATTTGATGTTTGATTTTTACATTATTAATATAGGTGATGGTTAAAATAATATAATTAATGGGGTTAATATTTATTACACTCACCAAGATGTTCATCATAAAGATATCGCATATCGGTAGAGATTCCTTATCTTCCTTCCTTAGAATAAAAAATAATTGCATCCAATGGGATAATAATCTATAGTTTTTCTAAAAGATGGGTTATCTTTGGATTCTTCACTCCCTTATGCACAAGATACTCAATAGCCTTAATTTTATCAAAATATCCTTCCTTATCATGAAACCTATTTGAGAAAAATATTGCCTCTCTTTATTATGGTATATCAAAAATACTTCCATCCTTCTTGTAAGATAAAGGGTAAATTTTTCCAAAACTCTTAAATGTAGACATATCATTTGCACCATTTTAATAAAACAAAATGGTATCATAAAACACTATAAATAAATCATCATACACAGGATCCTAATACTTTTCCTTTACTACATATAGGATTTCCCATCCATTCATCTTTATAACTTTTTAAATCAATGTGTTATACTTGGAAAAGAATTTAGGGTCCATGAACCTTTCGTTGAGGATCAGGAAATCATTGAGTTTCTTGGTGGATTTAATTGTAGTCTATAAAGAGATCTCAATCATCATTTAGTGTTTAAGAAGAAGAGGAAAATGAAATGTCACACTTGATGGGAAATAGATCATTGGTGTAAAAACACTTAAAAATCGATGTGGGGTGCAATGAGGGGGTACCATTATGTATGCTTTATGGGGATGGTTAATCTTACTAGGTCATTTTAATGGTTGATATTTACTTGATCTAATATGAATGTAGATATCAATTATAGATAAGGATTTATAGGTTCTAATCTTTTGAGGATTTAAGGACAAAAAATCATATTTAAGAAAAGTAAATCTGATATGGTTTTCTTAAAATAAGATTGAAATAACAAAAAATAAGAAAACAATTTTAATGATATATGCTATAAAATGTACATTCGAGATTACTTAGAAATAATTAAAAATATTGATAAGATTAATCTTATATTTTTTTGGAAAAGAAACTTCTAATGTTCTTTCGAAAAAACTAGTTTCAAAATATTTTATGTTTCAAAAAAAATGGAAATTAAATATAAAAGAATAAACATATGTACTCCCTCTTTTAAAAATAGTGTCTTAATGTTAGGAGATAAGTTTAAAAAAAATATGGATTATTACCTTACAGTTATCATTCCTAAATTGTGTTTAATGTATTCAAATCTATCGAAGGGTAATGGTTTTGTAAATATGTCAGTAAGTTGTTCTTCCATTATGATAAATTAAAGTATGTTATCTTGTTGATCATTATCTCTGAATGTTACTTTTATTCAAATTATCTTAATAAAATTTTGAAAAGAAGTTTTGTTACAGGTCATGTCCTATGATCATCCACTATCCATGTACTATGTATTTTTGTTTATACTACCTTTGTTTTATTGAAAATAAAATAGTTAATCTTTCAGAATCCAAACATTCATGGATCTAGAAATGTAAGAAAATAACATCTTATGTTTCAAAATTTTCTTATAAAAGTGGTATTTATGAAAACCTAAGGATTGGGTTTTGATTAAAGAACATTTTTTACCAATGTCCACTACTTTGACACTTAGTAGAAAAAGTATCACTTTGGGGAAAAATAGTTATGACTGAAAATAGTTTTTGATTAATAATAACTAAACCCATAATTATTTCAAAGAGGACACATTTATGAGTACATTTGATCATTATTTTTGTTACAAAAATTTAATTTTCGATAAAATTTTCATTAAGGAAAATATTTTACATTTTATATTGATGAATAAATTCTTATGCTCATTTTCATTAGTCTTAGAATTTGAGTTTGTCTATAATACATTTTTCTTAGGAATAAATTTTTCAAGATCTTTATATATTTTATCCTTTTCAAAATTAAATTCCTCAGGGTTTTTAAAAAAATTCAAAATAAAGGGTTTTCTGATCAAGATCTCGTGAAAGATATTATGTTTATTTTGTTAAAATAGAGACTTTAGTATTTTCCTTATTAAGTTTTTTGTTGATGTTACTATTTTCTTAATCAAGTAACGTGGAAAAATATAATACTACTTCAAAAGAATGTAAAGTATTATATTATCATGAAGAATATTCTTCATCTGAAGATTCATAATATTCATCATTATGATATTTATCACTAAATAAAATAAGGGATAAACATTCATCCATGTTTACTGTAGCCATGAGACATTAATTTTTGTTTGGGATTCTGGATATGAGAACAATATTCTTCAGTATAAAAGATTATATATCCAAATATTCATTAGAAGAGTCTCTACCACTGGCACTCCATGAATAATTATCATTTAGTACTTTCATTCCTTTAGACTTGTAGTGCTTATTCTTATTCTATTCTTAATTTTGATTCTTTCTTTCTTTATTTTTTATCTTCGGATAGTCTGGTTTGATATGTCTAGCCTTCTTAAATTCATATCAAGTCACTTCAGATTCTTTCTTATCCTTTCTGTATTTCTTATTGTATTTGTATTGGAATTATTTCTTTACTAAAATCTTGTTCGTCCTTCGATAAATATTTCCCAGTTCATTATATTAATAATCATTATCACTTCAATCTGGTATAACAACTTTCTTATTATTTAACCTGCTAATTCTTTCAGGGGTTTTGGATTTCATTTGATTAGAAGTTTTTGTAAAATCAACACTCCCATTCTTCATCATAATATTATCATAATTTATTTTTCATTCTATTCTCATGCTCTAGAAGATTCATGAATAACTCATCAGTATTAATTGTTGAAATATTCTTTGATTCATCAATAGAAGTTCTATTAGATTCCCACTTGTGAGTTATGATATCAATAATCTTTTCTACAAGCATCTCATCATCTAATCATTTTTCTCCCATTGATTGTATGCTATTGTCAATTGTCGTAAACCTCTGTTGAAAATAAAATATGGGTTCTCTATAAGGAAATACAAAACCATGGTAGTCAACTATAAGCATATCTATTATTGTTTCAAAAACCTTGGATGTTCCAAATTGTGTAACTTATAATTTTTTCCATATTCTGTTAACAACTTTGCAGGGAAAAGTTTTTCTATATATGTTCCTAATAATATAACATCATAAAGTATTGTGTACTTTAATGATATGTTGATACTCTTGTTTTTGTTGATTGGTGTATTATCTGATTTACATGTTAAGAATCTTGTAATCACCACTTAACATAACAAAATTATCCATATTGGTATTGATAATAAAATTCTTCATCTTTTCCCTACAGTATTTAAATCCATTTACATCAATGATTAGGGGTCTAGTATCATTTGTGTTTTCTATTGATCCAATGTTAATTCCAATAATTCTTAAAAAAACCCTTTCTACCAAACGGGTCAGTATAAAAGGTTTATAAAAAATATTTTATAAATATTTGTTGAATAAAAACATGAACCAATAAAGTTAAGTAAAACAATTTCTGCAAGAAAACATATATGCAAGTATATTTATTTCAGATACCTACTCTGAAACCAATTATAGGATCTAAATGTATATGTAGATTGATCTGTTATAAGTTAGGTGTGATTTTTAGGTTTAAAAACATTCAATTTTATCCTTCATAAATTCTATGATTAATAAATTTAAACAAGATAAATTCACAAACCCTCTTTAGTTCTTAATAAAGAAACTAAATTACTTAGGATCTGATAAAGTGAATCCAATAAAAAATTTAAACAAGTTTACAAAAGTAAATATTATACAATAAAGAAAAAAATTCTAAAGTATAGTTTGTACAAGAATAATAAAGTGTAAGAAAGTTACACTTTCTATCTATAAATTAATACAGTGGAATTTAAAAAAAAACATGTAACAAGTTAAATGTAACAAATATATCTTTTAACCTAAATTTATGGGTATCCATCAACCATGGATAAAGTTGCCTTTAATTATACTTTCAAGAATGTCTATCTTATACACACCAGGGTAAACCCTTGATATGAAGATCGGTATTTGTCTTTCTGTCTTCGTGATCCCTCGATTAAGTAGGTAACCAAAACATCTATCTTCCAATCCCCAAAATCCCTATATTGTAAAAAATAATCATTTTTCACTAGGTAGGTTGAACAAGTTGTTCACAAATGAAAAAATTATTCACAGCATTCACACAAGGCTGATCAAGCCAAGATCTCATATAGTATCAGAACATCTTGGAGTTCCACACAAACATTATAATGCGAATGTTGTAAATGAACTAAAATGGCTGGGTATTTATAGTCATGAATTAAAATGGTAATATTCCTCCTCTAAATGACATATTTCTTTGAAATGTTGGACGAACCTATTTAAGATGAAATCAAGAAACAGTTACTTTGTAACTGGTTTGACGACATCGTTTTATATAAAAAAATCATGAGAATCATTAACATGTTTTGGATTGGATAAAAAAATCAACATTAAGGAAACATGATAATTTTTTCAAAATTATTTAATCAGATTATTAATATAGTGTAATTCATAGTTAAGAAAATATTAACAGTCAGAGTCTATGAAAAGTGATAATCAAATTCTATTTTTTTGTGAAAATGATATTATAATTTTTATGATAATTGGATTTTGATTTATATGAAAACTGGAGTTTTATTTCAATAAAAATGGGAGTCTAATTTTTAAGAGAATCGGAGTCTGATTTATAAAAGAATTGATGTCTGATTTATGAGATAATTGGATTCATGTTTCTAAGAGAATCAGAGTATGATTTCTAAGAGAATCGAAGTGTGATTTCTGAGGAAATTGGATTCTCAACTCTTGAGAAATGAGATTATAAATTCTAGGTAAAACATATTATCAATTCTAGAGATATCATATTCTCAATTATAGAGTGATCGTATTATCAATTCTAGAGAAATCAGATTATCAATTCTATAGAAATTGGATTCACAAATCTAGAGAAATTGGAATCTGGATTATGGGGAAATTGAATTATAAGGAACTGTAAGGTTCTGAGTTAGACAAGGATCCAATTTTTGGACATAAGGAACTGATTTTCAAGTTTAGTAAGGAAAAAATTGGCTAAGTAATTGGAGATAATTGGTAAATTCAAAAACATTCTTAGATAAATAGAATTTTTATTAAGAAAATGTTACATAGAGACTGAGAATTTTCCATAAGAAAATGAGTTTGTGATTTACAAAAAATAAAGGAATGGAAAAGTTATAAAAAATCTTAATGACACAAAACTATGGGAGGTGGATCTAAGTTCCACCTTAAATGAGTAGGTAACACATTATACCCCTAGTGATTTCATCCACATGATTTTGGAGTGTGAGAATTATCTCAAATATTATGTGGATTGTAATGCAGTTGGACATTACAAATATATCTATCATAGGAATCTCATATGTAATGTCTGTAATTTGAGAGGACATCTATCCATGAACTAAAATAACAAGGTTAAGTGAAAGGATGTGATGGAATGTTACCCTCAAAAGGATACAAACCAAGGCTCTAATGGGAAGGCTCAAAAGATTTCTTACTAGCCTTTTGCACACCGTATTACTGGTGTAACTCTACTAGGAGGGCCTTTACAACTCTATGATAAGGATGAATAGGGCTTGGAGATTAAATTTGGTTCTTTATCTCATCATTATTATTATGATATTTATTATATAAGGCTTTTTACACTAGAAGGGCTTGAAATTGGGGTTGAAAGTGCTCCCTTGGCTCATCATAAGAGGTCATGGGTTAATCTGGTTTCTGAAAAGGGTAGTCCCAATGTTGAAGATATGGGGATTGGACCTGAGGAAGAGAATTATAGACAAACTAATCAATGCATTTAATATCAAAATTATCCCAACATACAACTCTATTGGGAATATAATTGGTTTCCTCAAAGTATCAGAAGGGAAAATAAAGTTTGATTTAGCACAGCCACCTAAGGTGATCTAGGAAAGGTCTGGATCTGCCTCCTAGAACATTGAACCTACAAATTTGATCTGTATAAAGGATGAAAAAGGGATACTAGTTTAGTAATCCCTAAGAATATAGTTTGTTCTTAAAAAACTCATCGTAATTGTAGGATTATTATTTTCTCTAATGTAATTCTGAGTAGGTCCCATAGAATGGGGTAGACTACTTATTATAAATAAAATATGGAAAGTAATAAGAATGCTATATCTAATGAATTTAATAAAAGTGGTCCAAAATATAGGAATAGAGAAATGATGAAGGTATATAATTTTTTGGTTGTTATATCTCCTAGAAGTGCAGTTAGAATTATTGAAAGGAATTCTTTGGGGGTGAGTGCCTTTATTGGTACTCAGGTGGAAATTAAGGGATTTAGTCCTAGGTATGTCAATAAACTAGTCCTCATAGACTAACTATGAGTATAAATAATACTAGGGATATTGTTTCCACAATTACTTCTAACGTACCATATAGCAGTAAGGTTCATATATACTATTCCTTTGATCTTATCCCATTTTATAATAGTGAGTAGGATGGACAAAGGTGTGTTGATGAGTCCAAATAGAATAATTAAAAGCGTCTTACCATGAATAATTTTCTAATGATGAAGGTGGTGAGTAAAAGTAGGTTAAATCATGGACAACGGGACATCATCCTCATGGGTGTGGTGGATAGATCACACACCATGGCCTAATCAATCACTATCAGGTGAATTAATTGATTTTTCCATTCACAACTGGTTTTATCTAGAATTGGCTTGTTAATGCTCTTTCTTTGAATGAGGTAAATATATTTTCTAAACCATTCTACTATTATTTATTTTTTTATATTTTAATAAAGGGGCTTACTCCTCGACTTGTTAAAAATATATTGGAAAAATAATTTATTATGTTACTTTAATATTATATATTTATTTACTAGACAATTAATAGAATATTTATATATATATATATATAATGTTTTATTTTTACGTTAATATTTATTTGATAATTCAATAAATATAGAGTATTATATGTGGAACATGTTTTGGGTCTGATGATAAATATTTTATTACCGGACAATAAAATAATATTTATCATCGTGGAAATTAAACCATACCATGAGAATGATTAATAATATTATTATTATTATTTTATAGAGTATGGGGTTTATTATGGGATTAATATATAAATAAGAGACTTTATGAAATTAATTTATATTAAACCATAGACCTAGGTTTATAAATAATCTAATATAGACTTTTTTTATTTGGTTGGTGTACTCAACATATTTTTTAACCTCCCATAATTTTAAAAAAAATGACTCTAATTCCTTATCTCTCTATGGAAATTGAAATTTTTAAATCAAATATTTTTCCATAATTTCTTTCTTTCTCAAAAAGTTTATGCTTTTTTATAATAATTATCTCCCTCTTTAGTGACATTTTCTCTTTGATGTTCATATTTTATCTTCCCCCTAATGTTATTCTATATAATCATTTTCCTCCTATAAAAATTAATTTTTATTAAAAAATTATTTTGTTCTGGGTTTTAATGAAATAATTTTAAAAAAATCCAAATGTTTTTTTTCAGGATCATATGTTTTATCTTCCGCATCACATTTCCATTAAAAATATATAATTCTAAATTATCCATTATTAAAGATCCTATTTAAATATAGATTTTTTAAAATATTTCAATTCAATGTTTTTATAATTACATTTAATTTGACTAGTAACTTCATAATTTATGAGCAAGACAAAAATGTTTCCTAGAAACTCTTATGAGTTCAATCACTATAAGATCATTCTTCATTACAAATCATCATTCCAATGTTTTTAAATGAATTTTTGAAATGAGTTTAACTCTTAATGATTTTAAAAATAAAAACAAATATTATCACACTTTTGAAAAGTAAATGTTTTATTTTAAAAAGGAATTCCTTTTTTTATAATTAATTTTATAGGCTTTTATTTTTTCGAATAAATTTTTCTATGTTTATTTATCATATAAAAATATTTTTTGAATGTATATTTATATTATAAAAATTATTTTATGAGATCCAGTAATTAATTCAAAATGATAAAAAAAATTTGTTCAAATTCTTTTTTTTTAAGAAAATATTTGTAAGAAATTTTTAGGCCCTTTAAAAATAGGGTTATTTCCTATAATATTTCAAGTGATTTTTTCAAAAATATTAAAACATTGTTTTTCATTTATGATTATATCCTTAATGTTTTTTATGTTACAATGGGGATATTTTTAATCCACTAACCAACTACTTTCTCTTGATGTCTTATATAATATTTTGAGAATATTTTTCATGAAACCCACCTCTTTTCAATGGATTAATTAAGTGATGTTTAGGTATGAATTTTTTCTTGTTTTAATGGCACACATATGTATAGATTAATATTATTATAATTTTTACGATCTTATATAACTCTAAAATATATTTTTTAAGTATATATATATATCCTAATATAATAATGGGATATGATTAATGATGCTTGATACACTATGATAAACCAAAAGTAATGACAAATCCACAGTAGTAAAAAAATTCCTAATCCACTTTGGGAAATAGGAAGTAATGTTTGATCAAGTATGGGAAATAGGTTTTAATTCCCGATATAATATACGAAAAATTATGTGGTGCAGGATACACTATTTTATAATTATTATTATTATCATTATTTTGTATTAATATGTTTTATGCCTATGATTATGCAATATAGAATATGTTTATTATATCGTACTCTTTTTCCAGGGCGTATGTTTGTTCATTTGACATTAAATTTCCTTCTATCATGAATTGAGGGAAAATATCATTATTACATGATATTTTTAATAAGATATTTCTCCTTTACCCATTATTTCTCATATTCTTATGATATAACCCTTACTGATGAGTTGATTATATTTCCCTTATAATTTTTTTGGTCAAACCCATTTATTATATTTCAATTCCCCATGTTATGAAGATGAGTAAAACATATGAGAAGTCTAGAAGGGGGTATAGTGTGGATTGATTATGGAGAAATATACACAAGTGTCATAAAATATATTAATTTTGCAGTTGAACCCTAAATGTCACTAAACCTCTCATTCTTGGGATTTTTAATTTATTTTGTCTTATAATGTTTATATTATGGAAATTACATAAAATAAATATATGTTTAGATAAATTAACATCACTTGGTATCAAATATTATTTGTATAGTATGTTTTGTAGCATTAGACCTAGAATTATGGGACTAGGGTGCCTCAGTTGGTATCAAAGTAGGGTTTAATAATTTTTTAGTATTAGTTTTGTTATTTAATGGGTTATGATGAGATTAATTTAGTGAAAACAATGATGATATATCTATGTATAGGAAAATATCTTGAATTATAGGTAACATATATATTGTGAGGTTTCCAAGAAATTATATCCTTTTCTAGATACTATAAAGTGGAAGTGGTTCTGAAACATAGATGAACATAGGTGTAATAACCCTAAAAAAGTTGGTTGAGTGTTAACATGATTTTCACTCAAGGAATGATGAGTGGGCCTAAGACTGTACACATGGATACAAACTCCTGGGGGATATTATTTGGTTAATAACGTTATATTTATAATTAATATGATGTCATTATTATGTTAAGTAATTAATGGGTATGAGAGAACCCAACATAAGTAAACCTTGCGTTAACATTTAGTGATTTATTTTTGAACTAAAATCAAATGTGATGCCTTACAAGAATAAGTCATTTCAAGGATGGGTATTTAATTAGATTATTTTTTATAATTATCTTATGATTTTGATTTTTCATCACTCATGTTCACCACTTTTGGTTTTATTAATGGTTTATACAAGGATAAATTGAGAAAATAATGGGTGTGATGGAAAATATAGTGATTGTCTTAAAGGGAAACCAAATGAGATTGGAGGTTTAAAAAATATTATGGTGAATATAACTAAACTATACAAAGATAATAAAAAAAATGATAGTGTTGATAACATGAATGCACCAAGGAAAGATTATCTTGCAATAAATTCTTTCATCCAATATTTCCACACTATATTAGAGACATTTAGAATCCTCTTATTGTTGAGAAGTGGATCTATGTGATGAAAAGTATATTTTTCATTATCTACTTCTAATAACATGAGAATATTTTATTATAATTTATCATGTGGATGGTGTGGTAGACCAATGGTGGACACTAATTAAGAATATGCTAGAAATATAGTAAGTGGACTCTATTGAATGGGAGGGTTTAATGATAATATTAATCAATAAATATTTTCTTTAATCTCTTCACATTAAATGGAGTGATAATTTTTATAAGTGAAAAATAAGTAGGATGAATCCAGTTGTACTTATGAGGATAACTCCATAAGACTCATAATGTATGCATCTAGCTTTATTATTTCCCTTAAAAGTATGACCAAATGATTTTTTATTTTCCTAAAACCAAGTCTATAAAGGGAATTTGATATAAGATAATTTTTGGCTATGAGGAGGTTGTGAGAAGTGTACCTAATGAGGAAATAGAATCGTGATACACTCATTATTTTAATGAAGAAAAATAAATATGGGTTTTAATGGATATTCGATTGAAAAATCATATAGAGGGTATAAAATCAACTTTATACTTTCCATAAGTGTGGGAATAATCAACAAATAAATTTATTAAAAGGTACTAGAAGGTGCTTCAATTATGGGTGGGTTGGCCATCAAGATCATAGGTGTTAAAAAGGGATGCGAAGGTTGGATAGTATAATGGAGGAAAATAAGGTTCCAAATAATTCACCCCCACACTACCGTAATAAATTTGTAAGATTAATTATAGTTATATCAATAAATACACTAATCTATAAGTTGATGGAGATAATCAATGACATTAACCTCCCAATCCAAGGGATTAATCCAATGTATATTTAATAAAAACTACTAATGTGGTCCCCAAAAACAAAGTCGAGTAAGCCACATTAATCATCCACTATATAACTACAAGTTTCATATTTGATTATTGTTAAACCCACTCGTTTTCATCTAGAATTATTTCTATGAACCTGAAATTTCCACCTAGAAAACTATATGTATAATTATAATAAAAACAACGCGTTGTAATTTTAATTCATATCAAGTAAATTTTTTTGGGGATATGGATCTTATTATCCTATCATTTAAAAAAATTTCGTGATTTTGGAAATGTATTGGATTTCTCTACATATGATATTTAAAAATCAATAAAATAGGGATATCATAATTCATATATAAAAATCAATTGATTATCAATTAGTGCATTAATAACTATGAGAAATCATGAAAAACTAATTTTATATTAGGAGTTTTGATACCTAATATTGGGGTATGTTTATCTAAAATGATTAGATAAACTCAATATTAATATTGACCTATTATGAGGAAATGATACATATTTCTTCAATTTTAATGTTTTATATCACTTTAGAAATTATATATTAGTTCATGTCAATCTTCTAGATACCAATAGATATTTTCATTAGTATGTGGTAAATAAAATTGAAATATTTCAATTTATTTATGTGTTAGAATATATCACCCAGATATTTTGGAACTTATTTTTTCCTCTAAATTAATAATATATTTGATATATTGTTTCACAAAAAACACTAAAATAAAACAAACCAAAATATATTATGTGAATAATAATAATAATAATAATAATAATCTATATTGAAAAACTCTATGGCCCAAAACATTATTATAGAAAATAGAAATATGGAGTTTTAAGAATTTATAGAAATAAGAAATCCCAAATTGACTCTAGAAAATTCTTATAATAGTTACATTCCCCAAATGAAGCTCCCAATTGTTTAAAGCATCAATGACATGATTAATTTCTTTATATATATGAGAAAAATAAATAAATATGAAAATAATGTTTTATATATTTCTCCTAGTCTTCTATAAGTCAATTTGAGTGGAAAAATATACTTAGATTTATGGTCTATATAATAATATATGAGTCTATATCATGTTAATGTCTACTCCAATTGTTTCATCTCTCTAATTTAATTTCCAAAATCACTCCTTCTATTTCAACTTCATACTTAAAATCATTACATATTATTTAGAGAATCATGAGACTGGTCTATATATAATGTCCTTAAAGATTCCCCAACATCTAAACTATCTTGGATATACCTTTGAAGCTCCATCCATGTTGATCTTGGTCTAATATATAATGGGTATTTGTCAAATAATAGTAATATAACCAATGTTTGTCTTATACCACACTCGAATACCCATCCAATTGTACAAAGATAACTCGTGAATAAATTTTCCACTAAAGACAATATTTCAGTTGGTTTGCTACCCTAATAGTTGAAATAATACACCTTATATTCATATTGAGATCAATTTAATGGCCTTCTAATATATTATCATTACCATTATTTTAGATAATATGTAGAATTTTAGCAACCACTATCTAGATAAGGTTCCTAACTTGTGATAATTCCCATTATACAAGATTATATATAGAACTTTATCCACCATTTTTGAGAGAAGGTTCCTCATTTTTTCACAAACATGTATGTTTTAGTAAGAAATAATGGATCTTAATCAGGTTGAATTAAATGTATAAACCTTGATTGGGTTATAAAAAATAATCCAAATTGATTTATAAAAATGATAGTGAATAAAAATATGATCAATGGTATCTTATCCATGTCAACAAGAATTGAACATGGAATAATGATTTATTATAATATTCATAATAGATTCATATCTAGGGAGTTAATTATGAAAACAACTCCAAATTATAGTATATCACGAGGTAGAAATACATTGATTTCAAAATCAATTCCTACTAGAATTCATGCCATTGTGGCTACACATATAGAAATTTTAAAACAACTTACATCTAAGATATTCATGAGAGGACCAGTTTGGGATATACCTAACACTGAGAGGGGGGTGAATCAATGTTGGGGACTTTTGAAACCAATTAAAATTTTTATCCTTGTACCTCTTGACCTGTTAGGATCTTGATTCTCTTATTCTCTTTTCCCCATTGCGTTCAATTATAAAAAGCAGTAAAAATATGAACACGACATTTTTACAAGGTTCACCACTCAATAAGAGTAGCTATGTTCTTTTCATGCATGGGTATGACCAGTGCATGGATTCTAAACTATAATGTGATATTCTTTTACAATTGAGTTGTTAATAAAACAATCCTCATGCCAATGTGAGTCCCTATACTTTGGAGGAGGGGTGGGAACAAATCCTCTTCCCTGAACTGGTGATAGCCATGCCCAATTTACAGCCTTTAGCTGGTTCTTTATAATGCCTATAGAGACAGTCTTCTTTCTTATTCATAAGGTAGGTTCTTCTCCTTGTCTTCTTTAGTGCTCTTCACTTGATTACTTACAAAGAAGTAGGTAAGCAATTCTTCCTTCTTTTTTTCTCTTCATCTCTAGTGCAACACTAAATTCACTAGAATTCTTCTTTCTTCTTCTTAGTGAAACAACCAACTACACAAAACTTTTTATTTCTTTGGCTAGAATCACATACACCAATGTGATTATTCAAACACTGAGGATTAGCTCACATGGCATTATCTGAATGAAACTCTCCTAAATAATTGTCAGCCTTTAGTTGGACATACTCTGTTCAGAGGATCAAGAACCAACTCATGGGATCTCCTTCACAAAACACTGCATGGGATTGAGAAAACCAGTCTCTTGTTTTTACTTTCTTATTTGCATAGAGGGTATGGTTATCCTTATTCACAAAACACTAATAAAGTGAATAGAACTTGTTAAAGGCTTGTGGTACCCTAAAATATTGTGTACACCCTTCTAGGTGACTCGCGCATAAAATTCCAACCCTGCACGTAAAGACACCTTTCGGCATGAACAAGGATTTTCACACAACTCTTATTTCTCACCCAGCACTCTCTTTTCACGCATCACTTCATTTTTTCATGCATCAATCTCTATATTGTGATGCACTGGCTCTTTCGCATAGCACTCTCTTTTTTACGTAGAACTTGCTTTTTCACGCAGCACTCTCTTTTTTGCGTAGCACTTTATTTTTCACATAGCATATTCTTTTTCGTGCACCACTTCTTATTTTCACACACTACTCAATACTTTAATTTCTTCTACGCGTCAAAGCTCGGGTTTTGTCTAAGTGTCTAGGCTTAAAAATTGATATTTGTTCACCTCATATTTTTAGGTATTTTTGACCCTATGTGTAAAACCCCTTCTAGCGTGTAAAACTATCTCTCACTTCTTTATATTATGCATAACTTTCTGGATTTTTCATGCACCTAATGACTTTTCTATTTTTCATCATTCTAAACATGAATCCACTCTTTCATGTAAAACATCAAACCCAAATTTTGTGCACAGCCAATTTTTATGCACACAAGTCTAATGTTCCACGCACATTGCACGAACATCTTCGATTTTTCGTGCACCTCTTTCCTTTTTCATATTTTGACTTTCTAATCACAATGAACCAATTGTGCTAAAAATTACACCCCACGTTCCATAGTGTGCGCAAAACCAATCATTTCATGCAACCTCTTTTTTGTGCACTCAGGCCAATTTTTCACGTTGTCCATGCTTTTTCCATATTTTCCTAGGCTGAACAGGGAACTCCACTTGCACAAAAAATTCTAAACCACATTCTATATTGCGCACAAATCCACCTTTTGTGCAGCCTCATTTTTTGCGCACTTTGCCTTATTTTTCGCGCACTGCATCCCTTTTCCAAATTTCAATGTTCTAACCTTGAATCATGTCTTGTATTCAAAATTATATTCCATATTGAAACATGCACACAACAACCTTTTCCAAAATCACATTTCTCCATTATCCCGATTTTTTGCCCAAATATTTGGAAAACACTGGGAAATGGTGCCACCTTAAAATCTACTTCAGTAGGAACACCAATGCTGCTTCACTAGCATCTATATTATTCAAAAAAAATTATTTCATCTCTAACCATATCTATTGTCATATATAGTCTTTGATCGAACACCTTTAGAATCATCAGATTTTCCATGGAAAGTTATATTATTTTCCCTATCTTCTACTAGAATCTTTCCTTCCAATCAAACCTGAATATGACTGGCAGCATCGTTTCTCCCCCTTTCATTCCTAATTCATGAATTATAAGTTCTATTAACTTATGATATTTTTAAAATACAAATTTCTAAAGCATCATCTGATTAATTCACCATTTTTCATTTTTGTAGACAATGTATCACTTTTGATACATGTGATTTGAACTTAGGATCATCTCAAAAATCATCTGAATTTACTCCATAGAGAACTGCCCAAGTATGACATTAAATGATATGATTTCATATCAATTCTATAGGCATCCTTAGTTCAGATGATCTCCATTAACTTTGGAGTCTTTCTTCATTTCGATCGATATTGCCAACTGTTGACAACAAATATAATCTGCATACACAAAGTGGTCCCAAAAATTCTTGCTTTTTTTCCTCTAATATTAGGATAAATTTTATAGGTATAATTTAATAAACATTAAAATTTTCCCAAAAAGGTTCAGGTTAATTTTCTACAGTAGGTATAATTTTTTCCATGCTTCTCCAATCAAGATCCAAAATCATTCCATGAAAAAACTCAATTAAATCAGTACTAAATGAGTTATATTTCTAAAATTTGAGTTTTTAATTTTGGTAATTAATCCATATTCTATTCTTAATAAAATTCTATTAGAATTTTTTATACTATGACAGGTAAATGAATGGAGATAATTTATCTTACTAGAATAAAACCCCTCTATATATCCCAATTTTATAAAACAATCATTTGATTTTTCAATGATAATCCTTCATAAAAATAGTTCCAGAAAATATCCATTGAAAAATGTAATATTCTCTATTCCCATGAAACCTTCATTTAATATTTATATAAATTATTCTATTTGACCACCACATATTTCTATTCATAGATATTTAATCTCCATATGATGTTGTGAAGGAATTGGATCATGATTTTAAACCAGAAAATATGCCATATTTAATACCTAAAGAAATATACAAGTTCTTTCTGATGCTTTGACTACGGCTTTTCACCTCTCTTGTTTGATGCGTGCTGGTGTCGAAATTATTTCCCTTCATTCTCGATTTCCAATGTCACCAAGATTTCATCACTTTCAATGATGATGTATGTTCATTGATTGAAATGGGTAGGTGGGATATTAGTTGATTACTTTCCTGGATTATTCCTTAGAATTCATCAATGAGTTTGGGTCTCCCTCATATATTTTAGTAATATTCATGAAACTCGTTCTCTAGGCCATCAATTAATTATAATGGTTTTGTATGGACATTCAATGATTTTTGATAGGGTATCAACCTTTTGTAAAAATATTAGTCACATTGGGAATTGTTAACAAGTCTGGATGCTAGGAATATTGGTCACCATTATTCTTCCTCAGAAATGGTATCTCATAGATGCATCTTAGGTGGAGAACCCAATGCATCCCATATCAATCACAATGTATCTAACACTGAAGGTGTGTATCTTTCATTGCATTCACCTCAAGCCTCCCTTGTTTTTCATGAGGTATCCATTTGGAACCAAAATTTTAACATCATGTGGGGAAAGAGTTTAATTATCAAAGCAGCCCATAGAGGCAGACTAGGGAGGTGTGTCCTTATGAGGGAGCACTTGAAAAGTCTTCTGATGGATGGATCAGAACATTAGTGGAGGTAGATCCATGAGATGTATCCCATAAGGGTAATATGTCACACCATGAATGTAGATGGATTAGGATGACCTATGGAAGTATATCCTATTGATATTTCCCATAATGGGAATATGACACATCTAAAAGTGCATAACTAGGAGGTAGAACTGAGGAAGTTGATCGAAACACCCCTAGAGATGGATCAGGGTAGTGAATTCCTAAGAGGGAGAACCTAGGATTACCATGGGTTTGGATTGTACCTTGAAGTGGAATCCTACAAGACTTTCTTAGAGGATAGGGAAAAATTCTATGTAGGTTGACACCACAGTTTAAGTTCATGTGACAATACTGGTCCATATAGTTTAAAGCCACGCGGTAAGGATGCTCATGTAGCGGAAAATGTGCTGATGAGGGATGGTGTGAGGATTGTACATGAAAACTTCCAGATGGATGTATGTGGCCATGGTAAGACCTAAATAGATGTGTATGTTGGTTTTGTATCTTAGGGGGGATTATTATTTATCCCAGTTGGTTAGAAATAAGATCCCACACAGTTTTGCAAGCTTGGGGATTATACTCTCAAGGATGACCATTGGGTGGAGGTGGATGGCCTTCATGGATGCTACTAACCTCTAAGCCAACTTGAGTCATGCATGGTGTGAGAAGAAAGAGGTTGTTTTAGACCTGATTCTCATCTCAAAAAATATTATTCTATGATAGATTATGTGGTGAATATTCATGGTATTTTCCCATAATGTGGCCATTTCTTGTGAGGAAGATTTCATTGCATGTTAGGAGGATATCATCCCATGTGATTCACATGTGATGAATCTTATGATTATGGAACATGGTAAGTGGGGATTATGTATGTTAGTCTTTCTAGTATTGGGGTTTCATCCCATGGATTGGGGGAAGTGGAATCCTATTATGATCATACATGGTACATCCTGTGTGCATTACAAGGGATAAGACTACACTTTTACATCATGTGATGAGGATTTTGGAACATGGAAGTTTAATGTCATGCGACATGGAAATGGGGGACTCACTCCATACCCCTTTCACATAAATAACCAATATGCACGAACTATTTTTAGGGGTATGGATTTATGAATAACTTGTTTTAATGATGGGGCAGAGTGGTGGATCACAAGTTCAACGTTAGTGTTCCAATGATGAGAAGAAAAAAGGCATCATCAAACCTATGATGAGAATAAAAATGAAAGTGGGAATATTGGGACCCAATAAATGTATATTATGCCACATGAATGTGTGTCACATGTCACATAGGGACTGGATGTGTAGTTGAATGAATCATATAAGGATATGGAGGCTTTTAGAGATCCACCTTCATGAAGAGGTTTTCGCAGAACTAAGGCAACATGGACGGTCCTAGGAGAGGGGATTTGTAAAGAATAGGACCATGTAGATATGTGATTAAAAATACACATATGATTTTTTAGATTTTAGGGGCTTCGTTAAGGAGTACGATCCATGAAAAGTTGTTACCCTACCTCAAGAAGAAGTCTTTTCTCAAAAAAGGAGTGGTTCTTGAAGGATTAATTCTTCATGAAGCCTAAAGTGCCTCATAAGGCCTTAATCCTTTGTGAATGGAGTAGGACTTAATGAAGGGAATCTATACTGGTGTTTTATAATTTTAAGAGAATACAAAAGGGGGTTTTTTTATGCTCGGGTACCATAGATGATGCATTTTTTCTTTGGTTCGCAATGCTAAGGTGATTCAAAAATTCTGAGTAATTCAGAAGCTGAAAGGTTGGGTTAACCTTCCTAAATTATGAGGGTTAGTCTGGTATTTATAGGAAATGTGGGATAAAAAATATATTAATCATTTTGGGAATCAATTATGGTCTTTGTTAAATGGCATAGCTCAACTAGATTTGTGAATCACAACATTAATTGTCCATGTGATGGCAACGTGGTGTTAGAATCATGGTCCCAAAGTGGTGATGGACTTGTGGAGGTCACTATCAATGAGTCACGCAGACGTGATGTTGACTGAAATTCATTGAGGGAATTTTAAATTATTTTAATGATTTTTAATGGGGATTCTCAGTCCATGAGCTTCACAAAATTTAGGAAGAGGTCAAGCTTCATAAAGTATTCCCTTAAGAGGGTTTTGGGGCCATTTTGCCATGTATGTTCTCCAAACAAACTAATTCATCTTCAACTATGACCATAAAAAGTATTTTCATGTGAATAACCCCCCCCCCCCCCCAACCCACCCCATAGAGTAGAAGATGATCGAAAAAGTAAGGTTTTATTATGAGGGAGAATTTCCAAAAAATTATAGTATTCCCTCTTTCGTAAAGATCACTCATGATGCTCATTCGTGAAACTGACTTGAAATAATAGTGGGCACGGAGGCCATTGTGATGCTTGAGTCATCGTAATCCCATAAATAGTGTGTGTGGGGCCCTCAAAGGCACTAGGTTTTGTGCAAAGAAAATATGTTTATCTATTTTCACAATGCTCCTAATTTTTGTGAATGTGGTCCACCAATGCTCCCTTAGAAAACTAGATCATGGATTATTACTCCATGAACGCTGCTTAGAGAACCAGATACTATGAACCATATCTTCACAAAGAGAGCATGGGATCCTATATCTCTACAAACTGGCTTCATATATAGTCTTCATGAACAACCTTTGTGAATCAAAAAACTTTTTATCCAAATGGTTTCTAAGGAGGTCGCATAGAAATTCAATTAGGATGCTACTCCGAGGGAAGAGATGACAAACGGCATCATGATCAATGATTGCATTAAAAACACCATACACCACTAACAATTACTAGAACTACTATCAGGGGATCAGAGGGAGTATACTTTTTTCAATAGGATTTCACCTTATGGATTTGGACTGAGATATAGTGTCTTTATTCTAGAGGCAAGTAGGGATGATCCAGCTTACTAGTTCAAGGGAATATCGGTACAATACATGCGGAACAGACTATTGTAGGACACATTTAGAAGGATCATGTGTCGTTCATAGTATCCCATATCTACAACCATATCAATAATGTTAAGGGAGAGAATTTGAAGGATGATGAATCCCATCAATAGTATCAAATGATTCTCAAATAGGGCTTGGGGGATCCACCTAAGGTATGGAATGACAGATGGGATTTGCGCCAGGATATAAACTACACAGATGAATGGGTCTAGGATTCGTGAGATTTCAAATTAGGATGAGAATTTAAGATAGATCTAAAGTGGTTAGGAATTGATTTATAGGAATGGGATTCACATAGCCATGTTTACTCACTATAGGAGATCATTCCTGAGCTATTAAGAAGATGTCCACCAGGGACCAACACATCCCATCTACATCACGGGGAGGTTGGAACTAGTCTTTGGGACCAGCATCCATTTTTTTGATCTAGATCCTAGGTATGATGTATGATGAGTTTCTCACTACGAATAATTGTAGGAAGACTAGGAGAAGCTTCTATCTCTAGCGATTTTGTTGTTGATCCTGATACAGGGGACTAATGATGAGAATTAAGGCATGAGGGATGTTCCCTTCAACAAATGGTTTAGATACTTCTTGAATTAACAAGGAAATAAGCCCACTAAGAAGGAGGATCTAGCAATGAAGTTATTAATGATTCCATCCACATGCCCTAAGGTATACTAATGGGGAACTAATGGATTCTACTTCTATATTCTATAAGTGATAAAATGGTAGTTTTGGGGCTATGGAATCAATATTGATGCTCAACCCGTAAATAGGTTGGTGGGATTATCACAGATCTCATCTATGGTTGGATACTACCTTTGAGGTATATACACATGGGGGTGAGATCAAGAACCACTATAATGGTGGCGAATCTAGTGATGGGGAATCCTTTCATACATGTAATTCTAGTTCAGGAAAAGTTATACACATTACATTATAACAATATTGAAGGGAAGAAAATACAATGTGTCTGTGCGAATTTTCATTTTCTATACAGTTGGGTGGCCACACACATGGGGGGGTATGGGTCACCAAGACTTGTTTATCCTACCATGAAAAAAAATATCCATAAATTCTGAACATCATGGGGAGTTATCAATTCAAATTGGGTTTGACGTAAGTGATGAACAAGGTCAGGTTGGTGGAGAAATTTTTCATTCACCCGTTCTCCCTACCAATGGGGGTGGTGAATGATGGTGGTGCCAGGACCATGGAATTGAGATCACACCTCTGTAACTTTCACGGTGTGGTTTGGGTAGGCAGATCCATCTATGATCTGGTTTTCAAGTCGTATGGTCCACACTGATTCTCAATCCAATTCTGGTGTCTATAGAGTCTTACATTGAATGTGTAATACGAGTTGCATCATTAGTTCCACCATTTAGTTATCAGTTATCTATGTCTCATGTCATGCATAAGGATGTAAATATGAGGAAGGAGATGCATCCACCCACTACTATTTATGTCCTTACCCATGAATCCAAAAAAATTTGGGAAAATGAATACACTGGGGTTATGATGGGGTTGTCTGAGATTCAAACCAATGAACACTCCACTGTGAGGTCATGGATGAATGATATAACAGGAGAATTATAGTATTGGAGCTGGTCTAGTGGGTAGGAAAAAAGAAGTGGGTCTATTAGTCCTTGTTCCCAAAGAGAAATGGTCTATGGGGAGAGGAAAATACCATAACTAAGGCTCTTGTAAAAGAGATAGTATGAAGCAAGCGGGTCTTCTAGAGCGATTCTGATGGTGCATGTTCAAGGACCTGGGAAATTAGTGCATATACTAAATATTACCAATAATTTCATGTAGCCAGATGCCTGGGACAACTGGGGACTTCACATGTAGATCATCACTCTTCATGGGGTGTGATATTCTCTCATTAATGATGGGGTATTTCTCACTGGTATGGGCCATGAAAAATAAGATTTATACATTACTCAAACCGAAGTGATGTGATACATGGTGGAGATTGAAGATATATCCTACTCTCTATGTATTGTGCATCCCTTGACTGGTCGAGTGGTGAAATAATCGATCATTTCTCCCCTCCAAACACCATTGTGATCCATGAAGATGTTATTTAAGTTGATGAATCAGATGAATCTGGAGGGAAAAAAGCATAACAAATCTTAGAATGGGATAGGAATTCTTCTGCTGGCCAGGTAAAATCACTGCTCCTTTCATGATTTTGAACACCTATCAATCTTCAAGTTCATTGTCGATCTATTTCATTATATACATGGGAATTATTTAGAACTGAAGAAGAGGAAGTCTATGACTTAGCTCAATAATATGGTGAGGTGACCTAAACCAATAAAGTTCTGATTATGAGGACCCTTTGGGATGTTGTGGTGATGGGACATTAAACATTAACCCCTACTACTGGGGTAGTTCCTACTGAGGCTATAGTGATGATTTCAGAGTCTACCCTCCATGTAGAGAAAACCAGGGAGGCTATGATGGTCGGGTCAATTGCAGAGGCACATCTGTAAGGAACTAAAAAAGACATTCCCTTAATAGAGGGGTTCATGGAATGTCCCATAAAAACATTGATTGATGAATCTGTGATCACTAAGCTAAGAAAAGAGGTTCCACCATAAGAGACTACGGGATCCAGATGTTTCATGGAAAGGGATGAAATAATGCTTACAACTATTATAGATATAAGAGTTTTGGTGGTTGGGTATGTTGTAGTAGAATTTCTATAAATTAATGTTGCTGAAAAAACATTGACTTGGGAAGAAATAATGGATTTTATGGATAAGGAGACTGAGGAGGATGCATTGGTTGTGTTTACCTCATAATTTCCACCAACAGAAACTAAAGGGGCCAAAACAGAGGTCATGACACTAGTAGAATAAACCAAGGGAAATGGGATGATGGATTCCACCTTTATGATTCCATGAGGTGTAGTAGAAGCATTAATTATAGCTAGAGAGTCTAATGAGGAGTTATACCCCATGATGGTCATTAATCCACTCATTCTTGAAGATTTCAAACTAGAGGACATTGCTGAAAACATATTCATGGACTTTCCTCCTCATGAATTGGCACCACCAAGAGATTTTGAGGATCCTATCCCAAAATGATCTATGTATAATCAAGTTTTCATCCATAATGCATGTATAAATATGAATAATTTCATCACTCATGTCCGAATAGCTGAACTTACACAATGGGTTGGATCTCTCTTCCATTGGTCGATCGGTCTAGGGACCGATGGGATGTATTCTATCACTTTTCATACACTATCTCAAGACTTTATCACCAATTGTTCATGAATGTAAGGGTAGGATATTTATATGGATTGGAGGTAACATGGGGATTAGGTACAGTAGGTACTTCGGAAGTCTGATATATAGATTGCATACCTTGAGGGGATGGCATAAGAGCACATGATGGCTGCTACTACTCAGGCTGAGACCACTAACAGTTTGAAGGCTCAAATAGAAGTGTCTGAGGCAATGTAATCCAATATCAAGAAGCTAGAGGTTGAGTGATGAGTGGATAAGGACTGGAAGTGTATTAGGGTGATTAATGTTCTTTACAAATACTATTAGTATATGAAAAAATTTAGGATTTGGTATCATTACTTTGAGATCATTTAGTGAAATTTGGATGAGCATGGGCACTCAATTGATGAGATAGTGCTATAGAGGCACATTTTGTTGAGGGAGAAGATCTTATATATCGATGACCATCTAAAAATATGTTATTTAATTTGTATATTAAATGAAATTTTCTTTCTCTCTTATTTTAAATCAATCATATTTTTGAGAAAACTAATATCTAGTCTCCAAGATCATGTGATTCATACTTAGTTCCAGAAACAAGGTATGAACATGTGATTGTTCTTCATATGACAATGCATAGACAATGAAAAAACACAGGGGTTCTACCATTTTGGACTGGACACTGAGAGTGCTCGAACTAAGAGAGGTTGTGGTTGGATAACATGGATCTTAGAACAACCAACATTTTATTCCCAATGTGTTCTAGTGTATGAATGGTATAACACCATGGGAATTTAATTTGACCAAAAAATGGTAATGGGAAGTTTGAATCATAATTCCCAAAATCTAGAACACAAATATAGGGGCATGAAATTATAGGATTACTACTAACCATGTTTGAAGCATATAATTGGTATTCGTATCTTGAAATGGGGAAAATGAAATGAGGTTCGACCACTAACCATGTTTGAAACTCATAACTTGTTTCATAAATTCATCCCGGGTATTTTTTTTATGTTTTCCTTAGATGGTAGGTGAACCAATGTAGAATGAAACCACACCATTAGGTAATCCTTTCAAACGTGTAAGAGGATGAGGATCCAAAATGGTGGCATGTGGTGTGTGGTAATAGAGTGATGGAATGTGAGAATATACTCTAACTCTCCTGGAATGACACCACTATGGATAATAGAAAATTTGTGTTAGGGTATTGGTTTGAAAGAATATAAAATACAAATTCTAGGGGATCCCTATTATAACACCTAATATTTTATGATATATATTATTTTCAATTTCTTTGATATATTCTATTGTATGCTACACCAATACTATCTTTCAGTATATGCAACAATATACATGGCTTGTGTTACACACAAGACTGACCTTCCTCAATAGCGTGTGTTGTACGCAATACCAAGTTTCACTAAACAACGATATATTGTTATAATATTATTATGACCATGCCATTATGAATAGTAGTAAACAAATTTTATATTTTATAACATTATCATTAATCTTACACATATTCTAGAATATGGTATGAGAACAAAATAGATTTTTCAGATAAAAGAAGTATTTTTCAAAAACTGTAGTTTTGTCGCCTTTTGATGTCACACCCATTTTAAATCTAATTTTTGACAAGTTTATAAGTTCAATTTTACAAATTAAACTTCTTATTTTTAATAGGATATAAAATTTCACGTTGGATAAATGTTTTACATTATTCTAATAACCTTCATATTTTGATGAATAGTAAAAATACCCTAAATTTTAATTAAAAACAACTTTTTTCACCAAGATAGTCTTTATGGTTGAAGAATAATATTGAATGATTTTAAAGTATAAATAGAATATATTGTTAACATTTAATATAATTTATGTCATTATAATTAATTTTACATTGAATTCAAAGGTAATAACATTTCAATCTTTTGAAATGTTTAAAACAAAGACCCATTTTTTCGACAAAGGGATTAATTTTAAATTAATTACTGCAACTTCTATGTTTTAAATTTGGAAAAATAGATTCCATATTTTGAATCATTAGGTCCAAATTATGTTAATTGGATACTTTTATTTTTGGGCATCTTGAATAGAAAGTACGGTAAATTTTATTTACCATAGTTAAAGGTAAATTAGGTAATTAAAGGTAAAAAATAATATTATAAAATAAAATTAACACTTGTCTTAATATAACTGGATGATTATATTTTATCCTAAAATATACTTGGGTCTAAATGGTATCTATTGGAACCCTCTTGTATGTGATTAAGTCATTTATATTATTTTATTTAAAGAAGAGATAAATATGTCTCACTCAGATTTACTAATTAAATTTTTTTAATATAATGTTATACTAAATATAAATTTGATTATAAATATTCATTTTAAAAATAATGTGTTTTTATTTACCATGGTAATTTATTTTTAATTTTTAATAAATATATAATTACCTTAATAGCTTATACATTAATGATACAGAAATTATTTATTTAGTGAAAAATCAATAATATAGTTTTCATTAAATTAATAATACACATCAAAAGGCCCAAACACTTGCTCAAAACTTATAGCTAGATTACATATACACTGTAAGCATCCAAGTGTCTACTTGTGGACCATTTGGAGCCATATAAAACATTTTATGACATCTGTATTATTTTATTTTAAATGATGTCAAAGTTGTCACCTACATAATTTAATAAACATAACATTTTAAAATTTGGGTGTTTTAAAAGATAAATTCGACTAAAAGTATTATTATGAACTATATTCTATTTATATTAATCATAGTAGTTTATTTTTAATTTTTATACAACAGATAAGTATATTAAATAATTATACAAAAATGTTGTAGTAATTATTTTATTAAGATAAATATCAAATAAATGATTTTATAAGTAATAAAATAAATATTATATGAACTAATTAATGTGATCCAAGAATTTTTTAGATTAATATGACTTGTTAATAATCTATTAAATATTTTTTTTCCAATATATGTTCTGTTTGGATTTTATCTAAATTCAAATAAATGAATTGTGTTGAAATTGACACTATTGACATTTTATGAAAATAACATATCATTAAATTGCTTAAAAATCACAAAAATATTTAAAAATTACAAATTAAAATTTATAAGGTCTAAAATGTCATAAATTATAAAATTATGTACAATTAAAAACACATAAGTAAGTATTTATAACCATTTAAAATTTATAACATTATTACCACAAATAAAATAAAATAGATTAAATAAGGATAAATCAAAATGATAAGGTTTAAAATTAAATAAAAACATGTATAAATTTGATTTTTTGATGATATTACAACCCTATAATATCTAATATCTTAATTTGAGTCACTATGGAAGTTTTTATGTGGGGTTTGAGTTTATTATAAATTATTGTTTTTGAGGTTTCCAAAATTGGCCCTCTCCTCTCCTATATAAGGGAACCTCCTTCCCTCTCATCTTCACTCAATTTTGAGCCTTAAATCTCTTCCAAACCCAGTAAATTACTCTTTTCAACCTCTCTAGTTACATTATAGAGGTTCTGGTCTTCTCAAAAGACCAACTCTAGTGCCCTAAGAGGAAGTTTAAATGAGGCACTTTGAGGAAGAGGTAATAACATCTACCGCATCCTTTCAAATTTATTTCTTCTTATACTTCCTCTTAATTACTGGTTTAATTATAAATTAATATCATAAGTATCAATCATATATGGATATTTTATTATAGATATGAAACAACCCTATTTCACCTTCTATCCATCCTATGAAAAATGAAATCACCGCGTCTGCTTACGTACGGAATACCGTCTTCATGCTGTGGTGTAATCTGTTTTTCCACCACCACCTTACTTTGATGGGTATAATGGTGGAAATAATAACTATATATACGATTATTAAAACACGATACTAATTATGAGATATTATATCCTCCACTCCACTTACATTTAATAATTATGGGAATGATATCATCGCTCGTACGTACGTACAGATTACCGTCTCCATGACGCGATGAGATTCATTCTCCATGTTAACCATTCAAGAATGATTATAATTTATATATAATGAATAATACTATGATATATGAAATAATAATTCTACTGGATTTATGTATATATATATGTCATGTACTTACTTTCATTCATGTTAATAAGGAAAGGAAAACAACGTTCATGCGTACGCATAACCTATCATCTTCATGAACGATGTATTTCATTTCATTAATCTATCTATTATATATATATACTGAATATATATATGATATATAAATCATGTATTACAGTCTGAAGTAAGTAAATCATGATATAAGTAATAATATCAAGAACAACAAGTCCAAACACGTACGATAAATGAAACGATTATTACCCAAAACGTTACTTCAACATGGAATTGACAAATGAACGGGTAATATAAAGTAATAAGTGAATCATCTATGATATCATAAAAATGAATATGATTCTTAAATAAGTCAATGACATTAATTAAATCCTTATACTGTAGGTTCGGACAAGAATGGAAGAAATTGGACCTAAGGTAAGGGATAATTTTGCAATCTCATTTTTATCTGAGATTGCTTATAGATAAGTATTTACTGTGGTTATATTTTTCATCCATGTCCATGTTTTATAAAAATGTTTTCATAAACTGTTAAATATTTTGAAATGTATTTCAAAATTCATTTTTTCCTTTTGTTGACTTTTACAACATTGTATGGAAAGAATCTTTCTTTTGTTTACCATACAAGGTACTTTTTCACTTTTCTGGAAAAAGTACGAGGAGAATGTTTTTTTAACTTATATAGCATGAACGAATTTTTACAGTTTCATAATTCATTATTTCTATGAATATTCCTCTAAAATATTTCATGATTATTTTCAATGAAATTTTTTTCTTTTAAAATTTCATCGCATTTTGAGAAAATAAAATGATTTTGAAGATGAAAGGATATTTTCCTTAATAACTCATTTCAAGTGTTTTATCAAAACTATTTTCCATCTAAGATGACATTATATAATATGGATATGTTTAATGTATAATTCACCTATTATTTATATGGTTTTTTTATGACGAAATTATATCCATTGTTTTATATAAATTATGTTATGATGGGATGTTGTATATGAAACCCATTGTATTCATTGGGTTATGATGAATGATTTATGTCTATTTTGTGGCACACGAAAGAATGATTTCATTATGAGATGGGTGGTACCTATATCTCCCTCAAATTAATTGGGTAAAGATTTATATCTCATGAGATAAACATGGATGGAATGGAAAGTAAATCTAGTTCAGTAATATAGGGCTAGAACGACAAGTAAACCCGGTTCAGTAATGGACTTTGTCCACTATGATGGTATTGACAGAAATGACTTGGCTAATATGGAAATAATATCATGTGATTAATGATTTTCCACAATTAAATGTCTTATTACCATGTTATTTTATCATGATGGGTGTTCCTTTATGATCTATACCTTACGTACTGCCAAGATTTATTTCACAAACTCAAGATTTTGATGTTTAAACTTTATGTTCATGTTTTTAAATTCATATGTATATGGTTTGTTTTATTTTATTCATGCATACCCTTACTGAGAATTTGATCTCACCCTTTATTTGCTTTCTTTTCCCTAGGATATAAAGAAAGGTTTTAGGTAAGCAAAAAAAGGGTAATATCTTTATGGGAGATGTTGGAGATCTTTCACCATGATTAGAAGATTATGTTCCGAGTTTCCAAAGACACCAAACTATTACAATACTTGGGTGTCTATTTTTGTTATATATTAATCATTTTAAAAAAGTAATGTAATATCCATGTATGTCATGCTTAGGTCTCTACAATTGGTATCAGAAGAAAGGTTTAGTTAACCTTTGGAAACTAGGATGTGAAAACTTCATTCAGATCCCTATAGATATTTATAAGGTATGTCTAGGGATGTCCCTGTGGTTAAGTATAAGTTTAGGTTACAGTCCTAGAATTATCATAACAATCATGAATAACCTAGGATTACACCTATGATTTTAGATATTGATATTACTCCCCTTAATTATGTTGTTTTACAAGTATGATTTTTTCCAATCACACTATTCGTTTTCAGTTTTAGATAATGGATGGAACCCAAAGGAACTATGTTAATGATCAATGAACTGGGCAATGCAATGATTTTCCTTTTGAACAACCAAATTTTATAGGAAATGGATTGAAAAATCTTATTCTTATACTTACACAAGCTATGAATAATTCGGGACTTCCAAATGAGCAGAGAAGGGAACAATATTCTGTTGAGTCCTTCATGAGGTAACGTCCACCTTTTTCAGTGGATCTTCTGATCAACTTGTTGCTGAACAATGGATCAGTACCATTGAAAAAATATTTTCCATGATTCACTATTCAGAACATGAAAAATGCATTCTGGCTGTTTACCATTTAGAAGGTGAAGCAGACCAATGGTGGACTCTAATTAAGAATACAAGGCCCAAAGATGAAATTGAATCCATGGAATGGGATGAGTTCAAGAACATGTTTTTCAATATGTACTTCCATCATATTCTTTGAAAAAAATATGGAAATGGAGTTCCTTGAGCTTAAGAAAAAGGATGATGAATCTGTTGGTATATACGAAGTGAATTTTACAAGGCTTGAAAGGTATGCATCTGGATTTATCATCAAACCTAAAAGTAAAGTTGATTGATTATTTAGTGGCTTAAAACCAAGTCTTCGAAAGGCATTATCTATAAGAGACATTAGTAGATATGAAGAGATTGTGCGTTGTGCTATCAAGGTAGAACTAGAAGGTGGTGTTATATATCCATCTCATGGTTTTGACAAGAAACGAAAGGGGGAGTTCAAGGAAAAATTTCAAAACTATGGTGAAAAGAAGACAAATGTTTCATTATTCTCAATGTGTGGAAAGAAGAATGATGGATATTATCTTAAAGGGACTAGAAAATGTTTTTAGCATGGAAAAAAATGTTATTGAGTAGATGAGTGTTGAAGTAATGGGAAAAAGGTAGCTAATTATGTGAATAGAGAAAAGACTATAGAGAAAACACCACCAACACTTCAATGTACAAGTGAAAGGAAATGGGGAATTATGCTAACCAATTCCCTAATCCAAGGGTTAATGATGATCGATATAAACAACATCTAAAGACAAATGAAAAAAGGGAAGTCACATGTGATAACTATTGGCGATGTTGAATATGCCAACGAAGTGGTGAAATGATTAAGTGTTTATGTTACGGGATTCCAAAATAGTGTTGTGGAATCTAATTTATAGTATCGTGGAATTTTGGAATATCTATGTATTGGTTTATTTTGGTTTTTAATAATTATATGGTACCAGTAACCATGAAAATTGATTGAAATATTTTCGGAAAGAAGATGATATATGCATAATGAAGGGATAAGGAGAAAATAATATGTTGGTTATTATTAATGATCTCATGACTGATATAAGGACAAAGTGATATCATGATTTGATTATACAGAATTTTTTGGATTTTGGTATGTTGAAAGTGTTAAATTTTGATATAATTCATGTTTTCACTAAAGTTCTATGGTAATTCATGTTCCAATAATACATGATTAAGGTATTCACATGTATATAATGTGACCAACAAGATATATGTTATGATATATGGGGAATAAATGATGGTATTCACAAGATTCTTATATAAACTTTCTAGTAATCGTTTTCTTTATACTGTGAGTTTGGACAGAAGTATTTTTTATAAGCCTAAAGGTTAAAATGGATTAAGTTGGACATCATATAGTATTGTGTAAGGCCAGAACGTTTCAATGTTATTTCTATAATGTTATAATTGTATAGTTTTAGAAAAAATGACAACCCATAGGATGGGCGACAACCCCTCGCATCAGACAAGGCTGTGGGAATCGAACCCACAACCGAAGTGCAATAGGACTTTATCGCCTACCACTAGCCTACATGAAGTCCCTGGTTAGTATAAATTAGTTTTATTTTATTAAGTGGTATGATAGATGTAGTATCAGTCCATTTTTGGAACCATATACGATTAATATCACCATATATAGACTTATATATATTTGATAACTTTTGCAAACCTTTTGTTTGAGACAGATGGAATGACTCATCATTCTATAACATGATTTTTTAAAAATTCACAAATGACAAATTTAACTTTGTTTCTTTAAGATATGAAGTGGAAAATGTTCAGGGAATGACCAATGGTGAGATTGTACCAAAATCAAGTAATTATTTCTTCTAATTCAAAATTTTCAACTTTAGGGAAATGATATTGAAAACCAAAAACTTTGTCCTAGTACCCTCATATCCAATGAATTAGATGGTACCTTAGATCATCACCAATTTATGGCTTTTTGATTCTTGGATTTTTGATAGTCGTGTTCTCTACCACTCTCCATCAGAACTCGATGGTTAGATTTCTCTTCCATATCCATATTTTCACCTATGTACTCCTTTGTGAAACCTAGTGATGAGTTAATTTGGGTATCCGTTATATTTCTTACATTACATTTTAAAATTATGTTTTAGTATTCCTTTTTAAGATTTGGGTTTTTATGAATGAAACATTAATGTATTAAACCATTTATAACCCTGACGAATTTCGAGGGTAAAATTCATTTTAAGAGGGGTAGAATGTAACACCTCGAGATTTTATGAGATATATTATCTTTAATTTATTTGACATCTTCCGTTCTATGATACACCAAGATTAACATGTAGTATATGCAACAATATACTTGTCTTTTGTTACACGCAAGAGATACCTACCTCAATAGCGTGTGTTGTACGCAATACCGAGTTTCACTAAATAATGATATATTGTTATAATATAATTATGAATTAGCTGTTTTTAATAGTATTAACCACATTTTGAATTTTATAACATTATCATTCATCTTACACATATTATATAACATGGTATGAGAACAAAATTAATTTTTCGAATAAAAGAAGTATTTTTCAAAAAATGCAGTTTTGTCACCTTTTGATGGCACGCCCATTTTGAATCTAATTTTTGACAAGTTTATAAGATAAATTTGACAAATTAAATATCTTATTTTAAATCAATATATAAAAATTTATGTTGGATAAATTCTTGACATTATTCTAATGACCTTTATATATTGATGAATAGTAAAAATATGCTAAATTTTAATTAAAAACAACTTTTTCATCAAGATAATTTATATGGTTAAATTATAATATTGAATGGTTTTAAAAGTATAAATAGAATATATTTTACCATTTAATATAATTTATTTCATTATCATTAATTTTTCATTGAACTCATAGGTAAATACATTTCAATCTTTTGCAATGTTTTAAACAGAAACCCGTTTTTTGACAAAGGGATTAATTTTAAATTAATTACTGAAACTTATATGTTTTGAATTTTGAAAAATGGATTCCATATTTAGAATTAGTAGGTCCAAATTATTTTAATAGGCTACTTTTATTTTTGGGCATTATGAATAGTAACTGCGGTAAAATTTATTTACAATAGTTAAAGGTAAATTAGCTAATTAAGGGTAAAAATAATATTATAAAATTACCCTTACACTTGTCTTAATATAATTGGGTGATTATATTTTTTCATAAAATATACTTTGGTCGAAATGGTATCTATTGGAACCCAGTTGTATGTGATTAAGACATTTATATTATTTTATTTAAAGAGAAGTTAAATATGTCTTATTCAAACTTTATTAATTAAATTATTTTTAACATAATGTTATACTGAATATAAATTCAATTGTAAATACTCATTTTAAATATAATATGTTTTTCTTTATCATGGTAATTTATTTGTAATTTTTATGAAATATATAATTACCTTAATACTCTATACATTAATGATGCAGAAATTATTTATATAGTGAAAAATCAATAATATAGTTTTTATTAAATGAATAATACCCGTCAAAAGGCCCAAACACATGACCAAAACTTATTGGTTGAGTATATATACACCATAAGCATAAAAGTGTCGACTTTTGGACCCTTTGAAGCCTTATAAAACAGATTATGACATTTATATTATTTTATTTTAAATGAGGTCAGAGTTGTCACCATAATAATTTAATAAACATAACATTTTAAAAGTTGGGTGTCTTAAAATATAAATTCGACTAAAAGTATTATTATGAAATATATTTGATTTATATTCATCATAGTATTTTAATTTTAATTTTTAGGCAGCAAATAAGTATATTAACGAATTATACAAAAATGTTGTAGTAATTATTTTATTAAGATAAATATCAAATAAATGATTTTAAAAGTATTAAAATAAATATTATATGAACTAATTAATGTGCTCCACGAATTTTCTAGATGAACATTACTTTTTAAGAATCTATTAATTATTTTTTTCGAAAATATATTCTGTGTGGATTTTATTTAAATTCAAATAAATAAATTGTGTCAAAATTGACACTATTGATATTTTATGAAAATGACATATTATTAAATTGGTTAAAAATAAAAAAAATATTAAAAACTACAAATTAAAATTTATATGGTCTACCATGTCATAAAGTATCAAATTATTTACAATTAACAACACATACCATCCTATAGTCTGAGTTATGTCACTCTACATGGCATTATGACTTTAAACAATATGCATCCCCTATAGTCTGCTAACAATCCCACACTTATTGTATGAGGAATACCAATTTTAAGATGTTTAAACATCATTACATACATGATAAGTATAATGAACTTTTCTAGGTTAATACTACTATTTGAAGTCGTGCGTTGAGGAATGTTGGGGAAGGAATTCTGAGATGGATTTCAAGGGCATGATGGTTATAACCCAACATGAATGAGGACCAAGGTGGACCATGTCACACAACACATTACCAAAGAAGACATTTTCATATTATAAATTCATGTTGTTGGGACCTTGACTATCAAATTAAGGTCCTAAAAATCAAATCATAATAGAGCCATTGGGCCAAATGATTTGATGGATTTTCGATTGGTCCCAGAGATAAGAATTATGGGTGTCACTGCGTATCTCATAAAGATGGGAATCAAGACACACGTGGTTCTCGAGGATGATTCACAAAGTTTAAGGTCCTAAGTGCTGAACAAAAGTGATGATCAGTCTAGGTTCATGATGTATGAACTAGGAAAGGTCAATTTATAGGGAATTTGTATAGTACAAGATATTGGTGACCCAACATGAATGGATCCAAAGAGGATCACACAACACACATAAAAATTGAAATTTATTTCATACAGTTTAATTTTGTAATTCCTAAACCATGAATAAGTCCATGGGGGTGAAAGTTTGATCAATTTTCAGCTATTCCCAAACACTAAATGTTTTGAAATCACTATATATCCTACAAGAGTGGACATCAGGAAATATGTAGTTATATAATATGTCATGGTATATGACCAATGCCAATGGACACATCCACTTAAGATAGAAAATTGTGATGGTGTGTAGTTTCTCATCATGCTGCTAGGATGATAATGGTTATATAGTTTACTGTCATACAGCTAGTACGTGATGATGAATTTAGTTTAACATCATGCAAATATGATGTCGGTGGTTACATAATTTTAAATCATGAAAATAGAATGATGATATTAACCTTTTACATTCATGAAGAGAGGACCAACGATGATACACATTTTAACATCAAGAAGCTAAGATAGAGGGGATAAAGTGTTTCTAAGGGGATGTGTGTAGGGAAGAAGCTTTAACCTACTGTGAATGGGGACCTTGGTGGCCCAATGCAATGCAACACAGTCCCATGGGAGACTAAAAATAGTTTAAAGTCATAATTTCTAGACATTAACTTTTAGTTTAATGTGACAGATCTCATATCATAAGATACCTATTAGTTTATCTTCTTAAAGATACAACTATAAGATAGATATTAGTATAAGGTATTAAAGCTCAGACCAGTTGGTTAGTTCAACATCGTGTTCATGAGATGCTAACTTCTTATGAGAGGTGCTATGTAATGTTTCAGATTTTCCATTTATTATTTTTTAAATATTATATGGAATTATTTCAAGACCGCGTGTGAATACGGCACATCATTCCGAGGTCCAGTGAGCCCGGAATGGTGGTTTGAACTTTTTTTAGTTAAGTGAGTCGGCACTTGTGCACGGTTGTGGCAGTTTCCCAACGGATGCCCGGATTAAAAATATGAGCACACCGTTGCGTCCGGGACGACGACTTTAACTAATAATGAGGCTAACCTCGACCGGCGCGAGTCGAGGGAAAAAGTTAATTTTCTGACGTTTTAAGTAAAATAAAATAAAATAAAATAACCAGTTTATTTTATTTTATTTAAGGAAACATCCGCTGCATCGTGGCAATGACGCAACTGTTTCTTCAATTAATGGCGCGTCATAATAACTTCAAAATGGCAAGTCAACATCATTAATGATTCCGCATAATTAAATGACAACATGTTTCCCTTTTTAATGGGTTAAGAAATTTTTGATCATTGGAAATGTTTGAGAGGAATCTCTTCAGAATCCTCAAGGCGTTAGAGAGAATTCTCAGCGAAGAACGATGAAAGATTGAGATCGAGGATCACTGCGCCGACGTTGAAGGATCTCGAAGACAACGGCAGTGCGACACCTTCATCAACGATCGTTCCTTTCAAAATATAGGGGTTTGTTATTTCAATTTCATTTCCCCATTTTAGAGTTTAAATGATGAACGCAGATCATCCACGAACAAGTTGATCCGCGGATTCGTACGTTCTTATGGGAGGTTTTTCTTTGGGATGATTTCGAGGGAAATAATCCATGCTTTTTATTCATATTGATCTCTGCTCCAATTTAGACCTATTAACAGGAGTGGATCAATGTCGTGACGAATGAAGGCGGAGCTTCGTTCCTCATTATTTTATTTGGTTTTCTTCCTCCTTTTTCCCCGTGCATTCTTCGCGTTCTTCACGGGGCGACGAACAACAGATCATTGCACATCTGTTCTACGATTCAATGATCCCAAAGTGAAGGTTCGAAACCACAATGACCTTGTGGAGGTGCAACGACGATCGCAGATGAAGAATCAAATAGGATCAGAAAGAGCATTCTTCAAGCATTCTTCATGCGGGAATATCGGAACACGTTCTCAGAGCCGATCAGAGGCCCGAAAGTGACGGAAGTGGCTTCGTGGGGTCGGGGCGACCAGAACCTGGAGGTTTTGCGGCGATTGGATGGTCGGATTGATGATTGGAGCAGCACGGGAGGCGCGCTAGCAAAGAGCACCGTTTCTGGAAATTTCCAGAATACACGGCATGTACTTCCGAAGAACACGCCGTGTAGTTCTGACGATGGCGGCTAGGGTTTTGGGGTCAGAGAAGGATCACACGGCATGTGACCCCGGTCACATGGCATGTTGGACCTTCCCTGAAGCATGGTGTGTACTTTGGGTAGTACACAGACATGGGATGGTCTACACGGCTTCAGGCGGCATGGCGTGTACAGCTCGGCAGAGGCGGCTACGCAGAACTCGGCATGTATCCCAGGGATACACAGACACGGGATGGAGTACACGACCGTGTACTCCATCACCCGGCCAGGCGAGGTAAACAGCGCGGGTCACCCCGTGTGTAGATCACACGGGTTGGAGTACATGGGTTGGTGACCCTGTACGGGTTCATGACCAGAGTACACGGAGCCAACCCCAGTTACCCAAACACAGCGTGTACTCCGTACTACACGCCGTGTACTAAGTTTTTCTACACGACCAACCTCACAACACGGTCCGTTGTACACGGGCAGTACCCGGGGTCAGACAACATGGCGTGTATCATTTCTACACATCGAGTACTTTTTGGAGAATGGCTTGGTCTTTTTCTTCACCGTGCCTTGAACATCTTTCGTTTGGGTTAGTGCCCCTTCTTCTTGTTCCCCCGAAGGTCAGGCATCATTCCCTCACGTAGGATTATTATCCCTTCATCATAACCTTTCTGTGATAGAGTCATGCATCCATCCGAGAGGCCCAGATTGAGATCCTCTATCCATTCCAGACTGTTGGTAGAGTCAGGCATCAGCGTGACCAACTTTACCGGGCGTTTATCCTCTACCTAGAAGGTTAATTCCGTATGAGTCGCGGTATCCGCCATGGCCCTGGAAGTGATCCTCATCTGTGTATCGAAATATTTCCCACTCAAGAGTGTGTCTCCCATAATGAGTGTAACTATCTCTCGTGACGGTTCCTGACGAACAGCACTTCCCAGACGGATGTCATCAGAGCTATAAGACTCGTGGAGTGTGTTCTCCCGGAACGAGCGCATCACAGAATCTTCAAATGAAATCCCTTGCGGGGGTATGTGGTTGTATGACTTGTCTCTAGACCATGGGTCTGGGTTTTGAGTATATATGGTTTGTTTTATATGTTTTGTAAACATATATTGTGCATAGCTGACTATACTTTCACTTTGTATTGCTTTGTGGGTTTCGGGGTCCTCTACTGAGTATTGTTATACTCACCCCTGCACGGGCTTTTCTTTCACGTCTAGTGTCTTGTGCAGACGAGCATCCTTTTGATAGAGTCCAGGGTAGACCAGGACACGACCGATCTTTCTGAGTTCCCTACAAGACGAGGCATTCCTACGGCTACGAGCGGTAGTCCCAGTACCTTTGTTCTTATAGGTTTTACTTTGTAGTTTTTCAGACTCTTGCTTTTGGTGGGATTATATTATGGCCAAGTTTTCTTCTACAGTACTCTACCTTTCGTCGTACTCTATTGGTTGGGTTTAGTTGTATGCATGCATTTTTGTTCCTTAGTGTTTTACATTTCAGCATTTTTGGGCTTGGAGATGTCTGTTTGTGTGTATAGGTACTTAAGCAATGCCTCCCATGTTAGTGACATGCCTACTCGGTGCTAGTCACCACCCCCTAGCCTATTGGAGGCAGGCTTGGGGAGTCACGGCGCGGGCCCCACTGGGACGGGTCGTGAAAGAGTGGTATCAGAGGTGGTCGGTTCTACCTTAGGACCAAGAGTCCGTGAGTTTGGTTGGGGGGAACAGTGTTGAGTGTCTAAAGTTCGGCTTTCAGGCCAAAGACTCAAGTGTTGGTGTGGCGGCCGACGTATCCATACACCAGGACTCTGATAACCTGCTTTTAGACCCAGTTCACGAAAACACTGGTTGCAAAGAAATAAAAAGGTACATGCATCATATAGGAATGGGTTGTGTTTTCCATATCCTTGGTGTCACCTATCCAGATATACTCGTTGACTATGACACATCTTGTTTCTTTACAGTATGCCTCCACGACATGTACCTGCTAGGATTCAGTAACATGATCATGAGGATGACCCCCTCAGTGACAAGGCTTCGATACAGGTACCAGCCCCCAGGCGTTTCCACAAGGTGGTGCACCTGCTATACCGCCAATGGAGCAGCCAGTGGTACCTGTAGTACCGACCGGAAAGGTGCGCAGGCTTAGCGCCCTCCATGAGTTTTAGAGACAGAGACCCCTCAGGTTCCAAGGCGAGCCCGACCCTCAGGCTGCTGAGGACTATCTTGAGGTGGTGACCAGAGTTTTCCGTCTAGTGAGGACACCGACAGACCAGATGGTGGTCCTTGGAGTGAGCCTTCTTCAGGGTTCGGTGGGACGATGGTGGAGTCTGACCACGCAGACTCACGATGAGGAGACTCTTTTGTGGACAGAGTTTGAGTGACTCTTTAGGGAGGTGTTCTCCCCAGTTAAGCTGAGAGATGTGTGCATCTAGGAGATTCTTCAGCTTTAGCAGGGTAGTATGATGGTGGCTGACTATTCATTGAGGTTCACCAACCTCGCCAGGTACTCAATGGATATGGTCAGGGATCAGTACTTTAGAGCTTGGACCTTCGAGCGAGGTATACGACATGGAATCCGAGCTAGTGTCGTGCCTCTATTCATTTTGACTTATGCTGGAGTGCTCGAGCGGGCCTTGGTGATCGATAGCTTCTTGGAAGAGCAAAGACAGCCTCCGGCAGTCAGTAGCAGGCAGACAGGTGCAGAGACACTGCCAGCAGGGAGCCGATGTCAGACACAGGGATCTGGACATTGGAGACATCATAGGAGAACCTAGGATAGGGGATCGATAGTCCAGGGCTCTCAGGCTGGATCCAGACAACCTAGGGAGAAGCGATGTTATGCATGCGAGGGTAGGGGCATCTTGCTAGAGATTTCTCGACACATCGAGCTGCTGACAGGGAAGTGGTGGATGGACCACCGAGGCAGAGGTAGAGAATGGAGTAGGCAGATTTGCTAGGCGGCGGACGTGGAAGAGGAGCAGGGAGAGCTGCAGTTGGTGGCAGATGCTTCGACTTACTTCCACCACCACCCCCAGGAGGTCCGCACCAGGCTCAGGGAGCTGGGGGACAGGGACGGGGACAGCAGCATGCGGTCAAGGCATACGACCCAGGGGCTCCAGGGATGATTTGAGGTACGATCTGTGTCTTTTCTACCTTAGCTTCCATACTCATAGACACAGGTGCCAGTCATTCACTTATATCCACATGTCTCGTACAAAACCTCGAGATTCCGGTAGAACCGTTGACTCAATCCTTACGCATGGAGACACCTACGGGAGGAGACTCGATGATCACACACCTTTGAATACAGTGTGATCTTGCCCTTGGAGGTGAGAGTTTCGGTTGGAACCTCTTGGTTGTAGCATCGAGGCCTTACAACGTCATTCTGGGTATGGATTGGTTATCTTCGGTTCATGCCCAGATTGACTGTTTTAGGCGAAGAGTGCGGTGTGTCCGCCGTGATTTAACAAGGTTTTCCTTTGTGAGAGAAACGGAAACCCAGGCAGCACAAAATGGGCTCATGCATAGAAGGGGGCAGCCGATCACTCATGAGTTGGCTAGCCTTACCCTCGGAGCAGTAGATGTTCTGAGCTCTCAGTTCCCAGTAGTGGTGGCGGAGTATGAGGACATCTTTCCAGAAGATGTTCCAGGGTTACCTCCCCGCCGGGAAATTGACATCTGCATCGACTTACACCCCGGGACGACACCAATTTCCTCATCAGCTTATCGTATGGCTCCCATGGAGATTTAAGAGTTGAGGGTGCAGTTGGAGGATTTGCAGAGCAAGGGTTTCGTAAGACCCAGCATCTCACACTGGGTGGCTCCAGTCTTGTTTTCCAAGAAGGCAGACGGGAGTCTGAGGTTGTGCGTGGATTACCAGTGCCTGAACCAGGTGTCGGTGAAGAACAAGTATACACTGCCGAGAATTGATGACCTCTTCGATCAGCTAAGAGGGGCACATTGGTTCTCGAAGGTTGATCTTCGATCAGGCTATCACCAGTAATGAGTGCGGGATGAGGATATACCGAAGAAGGATTTCAGATGTCGCTACGGTCACTATGACTACTTGGTGATTCCCTTTGGCATGACGAACGCCCCCGCAGTGTTCATGGGGTTGATGAACCGGATCTTCTAGCCGTACTTGGACTAGTTCATAGTAGTCTTCATCAACGACATCCTTGTGTACTCGACGTCATAGGAGGAGCATGTGAGACACCTGTGGATGGTTCTGGACGTACTTCGGGAGCACCAGCTTTATGGGAAGCTCTTAAAGTGTCAGTTCTGGATTCGGGAGTTCCACTATCTGGGACATGTCATCTCAGCAGATGGAGTACCTTTGGACCCAGGCAATGTGGAGGATGTGTTAGCATGGGAGCCACCTCGGAGCGTGACAGAGGTGCAAAGCTTCCTTGGGTTGGCAGGATATTACCGGAGATTCATCCCTGATTTCTCCAGAAATATCATCACTGATGACAGCCTTGACTAAGAAGGGGCAACCCTTCGTGTGGACAGAAAAGTGCCAGCAGGATTTTGAGCATCTAAGATAGAGTTTGACGAGCGCCCCAGTCATGAGATTTCCAGAGGAGGGTGTCGAGTACATAGTTTTCTGTGACGCATCAAGGAACGGGCTCGGCTATGTCCTAATGTAGTGGCATGCGGTGATTACTTATGGTTCGCACCGGTTTAGGCCACATGAGAAAAACTATGTGACCCATGATCTCGAGTTAGCAGTGTTAGTCTTTGCATTGAAGATGTGGCGACACTACCTTATGGGCGAGTGGTTCATTGTCTACTCTGACCACAAGATCCTCAAGTACATCTTCTCACAGAAGGATATGAATCTGAGGCAGAGGTGTTGGCTAGAGTTCCTCTAGGACTATGATTTCGAGATCATCCATACTCATGTGAAGGGGAACAAGGTGGTGGACGCTCTTAGTAGAAGGTCAAGCTCACAGCTGTTGAGTGAGGTGACACAACAATTAGCCGCGTTACAGTTATCCTTCAGGGATGGAGAGGATACAGCTTACCAACATTTAATGGCTGTCACCCCTCCACTCTTACAGCGAGTTAGGGAGGCACATCTTGGGGATGTCGACTGTGTGACCTTATGTGCTCGGTTATCCATAGGACATGCTCTTAATGGATATTCTCAAGGTGGGGAGCACGTACTTATTTTCAGAGGATGCACTGTTGTACCAGTGGCGTTGCAGGAGAAGGTTATAAGGGAGTTCCATACATCCCCTTTGGCGGTACATCCCGGTGTGGCAAAGATGTACCAGGACCTCCGATGTCATTTATGTTGGTGAGGCATGAAGAAGGCAGTGGCAGAGTTCGTTTCTCGATGCCTCACATGCCAGCAGGTGAAGGCTGAGCACCAGGTTCCAGCAGGGTTAGCTCACCCCTAGAAGTTCTAGAGTGGAAGTGGGATGGAATATCGATGGACTTCGTGATGGGCTAACCACAAAGGTCCAAGGGGCACAATTCCATCCGGGTGATCCTTGACCGACTCACCAAGTCATCCCACTTCCTAGCTATGAGGGAGAAAAGTTCCGTAGAGAGATTGGGATGCCTCTATGTACAGGATATAGTTCAGCTTCATGGCGTCCCCTTGACTATAGTCTCAGACCGAGATGCCCGCTTCACATCCCTGTTGTGGAAGGGATTGCAGGAGGCTTTTGGGACTCAGCTGCGCTTGATCATGGTGTTTCATCCCCAGACAGATGGTCAGATGGATAAGACCATTCAGGTTCTAGAGGATATGTTGCAGTCCTGTATCATGGACTTTGGTCGCAGCTGGGAGGACCACCTACCACTGGTGGAGTTTGCGTACAAGAACAACTACCACTCCACCATCGTTATGGCACCTTTCGAGGCCTTGTACGGGACACCCTTTCGGTCACCGCTTTGCTGGACCGACCCCGGAGAGTCTGCACTCATGGGTCCAAAGCTAGTACGAGCTACTACAGAGAAGGTGCAAATCATCTGGGAGTGGATGAAGTCTGCATAGAGCTGGTAGAATTCTTATGATGACAGGCGACGGAGACCTCTAGAGTTCGAAGAGGGAGACCACGTCTTCCTTCGGGTCTCACCTCGACGAGGGTTACATAGATTTGGCCGAGGCGGAAAGCTATCTCTGAGGTTCATCGGACCTTTCCAAATCCTGGGAAGAGTTTGCGAGGTGGAGTACCACCTGGATCTATCGCCACAGTTTCATTGGGTACATGACGTCTTCCACATGTCGCAGCTGAGGAGGTACGTGCATGACCCATTGTACGTCATCGACTGGGGAGAGCTGGACATCGAGGATGGAGTGACCTTTGCTGAGTAGCCAGTGGAGATCAAGGATCGGCAGGAGAGGATCCTTCGTGGGTGATCTATTCCTTTAGTGCATGTCCGGTGGCAGCACAGGAATCTTTAGGAGAGCACGTGGGAGCGGGAGGCCCAGATCCGTGCCCTGTACACTCATCTTTTTAGTAGCCTTTGTTTTCGCTTTTCGGGGACGTAAAGCCCCAAGGTGGGGAGAATTTAATGTCTAGGATTTTCCGTTTATTATTTTTAAAATATTATATGAAATTATTTCGAGACTGGGCATGAAGAAGGCACATCATTCCGAGGTCCAGTGAGCCCGGAATGGTGGTTTGAACTTTTTTTAGTTAAGTGAGTCGGCACTTGTGCGCGGTTGTGGCAGTTTCCCAACGGATGCCCAGATTAAAAATCTGAGCGCACCGTTGCGTCCGAGATGACGACTTTACCTAATAATGAGGCTAACCTCAACCGGTGCGGGTTGAGGAAAAAAGTTAATTTTCTGACGTTTTAAGTAAAATAAAATAAAATAAATTAACTAGTTTATTTTATTTCATTTAAGGAAACATCCGATGTAGCGTGGCGACGGCGTAACTGTTTCCTAAATTAATGACGGGTCATAATAACTTCAAAATGGAAAGTCAACATCATTAATGTTGCCGCATAATTAAATGACAACATTTTTTCCTTTTTAATGGGTTAATAAATTGTTGATCATTGGAAACATTTGAGAGGAATCTCTGTTGAATCCGCAAGGTGTTAGAGATAATTCTCAGTGACGAACGACGACAGATCGAGATCGAGGATCATTGTGCTGATGTTAAAGGATCTCGAAGACAACGGAAGTGCGACACCTTCGTCAACGATCAATACTTTAAAAAGGTAGGGGTTTGTTATTTCAATTTCTTTTCCCCAATTTAGAGTTTAAACGACGAACGCGGATCAACCATGAACAATTTGATCCACGGATTCGTATGTTCTTACAGGAGGGTTTTTTTTGGGATTTTTTTGAGGGAAATAATACATGATTTTTATTCATGTTGATCTCTGCTCCGTCTTAAGCCTATTAACGGGAGTGGATCAACGTCGTGATGGACGACAGCGGAGGTTCGTTCCTCATTTTGTTATTTGGTTTTCTTCCTCCTTTTTCCCAGCATGTTCTTTGCATTCTTCGTGGGGCGACGAACAACGGATCGTTGCGCATCCGTTCTATGATGAAACGATCCCAAAACAAAGGTTCGACACCGCAACGACCTTGTGGAGGTGCAGTGATGATAGCGGACGACGAATCGGACCGGATCGAAAAGTGCATTCATCGAGCGTTCTTCACGTGGGAAGATCGGAACACGTTCTCGGAGCAGATCGGAGGCCCGAAAGCGACGGAAGCGGCTTCGTGGGGTCGGGGCAACCATAACCTAGAATTTTTGCGGTGATCAGATGGCCGAATTTATGATCAGAGTAGCACGGGAGGCACACTGGTGAAGAGCGTCGATTCTGGAAATTTCCATAATACACGGCGTGTACTTCCGAAGAACACGCCATGTAGTTCTGATGGTGGTGGCTAGGGTTTCGGGGTAAGAGAAGGATCACATGGAATTTAACCCTGATCACATGATGTGTTGGACCATCCCCGAAGCTCGGCATGTACTTTGGGTAGTACAAGGACACGGGATGGTCTACACGGCTTCAGGCGGCACAGCGTGTACAGCTCGGCAGAGGCGGCTATACGGAGCTCGGTGTGTATCCCAGGGATACACGGACATGGGATGGTGTACACGACCATGTTCTCCATCACTCGGCCAGGAGAGGTAAACAGCACGGGTCACCCCGTGTGTGGATCGCACGGGTTGGTGACCGTGTACGGGCTCATGGCTAGAGTACACGGAGCCAACCCCAGTTACCCAGACACAGCGTGTACTCCGTACTACACGTCGTGTACTATGTTTTTCTACATGACCAGCCTCACGACACGGTCCGTTGTACATGATCAGTACTCGCGGTTGGACAACAGGGCGTGTATCATTTCTACACACCATGTTCTTTTTGGAAAACGGCTTGGTCCTTTTGTTCATCGTGCCTTGAACATCTTTTGTTTTGTTTTAGTGCCCCTTCTTCTTGTTCCCCTGAAGGTCAGGCATCATTCCCTCATGTAGGATTATGATCCCTTCAGCAGTACTTTTCTGTGATAGAGTCAAGAATCCATCCGAGAGGCTCGGATCGAGATCCTCTATCCATTCCAGACCCTAGGAAGAGTCAGGCATCGGCGTGACCAAATTTACCGGGCATTGATCCTCTACCTAGCAGGTGAATTCCAGATGAGTCGTGGTATCCGCCATGGCCTTGGAAGTGATCCTCTTCTATGTATTGAAATCTTTCCCACTCAGGAGTGTGTCTCCCATAGTGAGTGTAGATATCTCTCGTGATAGTTCCCGACGAACAGCACTTCCCAGACGGACGTCATCAGAGCTATAAGACTCATGGAGTGTGTTCTCTTGGAACGAGCGCATCACGAAATCTTCGAACAGAATCCCTTTCAGGGGTATGCAGTTTCAAGATTTTTCTCTAGACCATGGGTCTGGGTTTTGAGTATATCTTGTTTGTTTTAAATGTTCTGTAAACATATATTGTTCATAGATGACTGTACTTTTACTTTGTATTGCTTTGTGGTTTTCGGGGTCCTCTACTGAGTATTTTTATACACACCCATGCACGGGATTTCCCCACACGTCTAGTGTCTTGTGCAGACGAGCAGCCTTTTGATAGAGTCTAAGGCAGACCAGAACAGGACTGAGCTTTCTGAGTTCCCTACAGGCTGAGGCGTTCCTACGGCTACGAGCGGCAGTCCCAGTACCTTTGTGCTTACAGGTTGGGCTTTGTAGTTTTTCAGACTCTTGCTTTTGGTGGGATTGTATTCTAGCCCAGTTTACTTTTATAGTACTCTACCTTTCTTCATACTCTGTTGGTTGGTTTTAGTTGTATGCATGCATATTTGTTCCTTAGTGTTTTACATTTCAGCATTTGTGGGCTTGGAGATGTGTGTGTGTGTGTATAGGTACTTAGGCAATGCCTCCCATGTTAGTGACATGCCTACTAAATTCTAGTCACCAGCCCCTGGCCTATTGGAGGTGGGCTTCGGGAGTAACGGCGTGGGCCCCACTGGGACGGGTCGTGACGTGATACATGAGTTACATGGCATTGGTTGGAGGATTAATATTCACTCCTTCCATGGTGATCAAAGAGTATGCACTTCTGAAAAAGTCCTTTTGAATGATATGAAGTACCTCCCACTTGGGCTTCAACTTTGGGGGCTTCCTTCTATGTATCATTTTTGGTTTGAGATCCAGAACTTTTTCACCCTTGTGGAAGGAGAGGAAGTGAACCTTATTATTAAAATCCCATTCAATAATATTCTAGTTCCCCTCTTGGTTATTTAAGGCATAAATCTTGTTTTCTTTAAGGGTGTACAACTCATCTAGATGGACTTATGTCGTTATTTTTGAAATATGTTGGTCATAGAAAACTATTTTTATCAATGAAAACTCAATTAAGATGGGAAAGACTACCTCTATGTCATATACTAGGTAATATGGAGTCACATGGGTTGAATTTTGAGTCATTCTCTGATGGTCCATGAGAGAATTGTGGATATTTTTCAGGTAAATCTTCTTGTTTTATACCACCATCTTTTGTAGAATGTTAGAGAGGGTCTTTTTTAATTCCTTGATCAATCTATTTTCTATTTCATGGTAGTGGGAAGTATGGTTTGAACGAATGTTGTAGTTACCATACAGCTTCTTTTTCTCAGTATCCTGAAAGTTGGTATCATTTTCCGTGATGATGGAAAGAGGAACTCTGAATTGGTGCATGATGTGGGAGATCAAAAATTCAATAATGGATCCATATTTATCATCCTTGAGAGGAATTTATTTTACCTGAATGGGGGATAATTCCATCATGGTAAGAATAAATTTTTACTAGTGAGCTATTTTTTTGGATAGAGTCCCACGACATCAAGCCTTCATATTGAAAATGGCCAAGAATACTTCGTAGTATGAAGGGGATTTTATGGTCGATGAATGAAATTAGAATGAACCTGTCATGCATGGAACCTCTTTCCAAACTCAAATAAATCATAGACCATAGTGGGATAAATATAACCCATCCATCTAATTTTTTGGGAGATTTTGAACCTGCCTTAATCAGAACCCCAAGACCCACCATTAACTTCTTACATATCCTTGGAAAGATCATCTTCATGAATGAAACAAGGACTAATTTCATCAAACCCACGTATATAGACAGTCTTCTTAAGGTTTTTCTCACCCTGGAGGGTGAACTATGATGCACACTAATGGATTATCACGTTTTTGGCTCTATCTAGTGGGAGGATACCATGATAGAGATACTCGATGAGAATAAATTTCTAATTTGTGGTTTCTTCTGTTGCAGTGGGGTTCTGGATGTCCTGATGAGGAAGCACTGATGGTCATCTAGATTACCTACTAGATAGCATCATCATATGGAGTGATGGGTACAACAACTCTCTAATGCACCACATGAATGACTAGATCATCCTAATAGGGATACTTAAGAGATGAGAAAATATTGGCCAAAGAATAATCTTAGCTATTCTATGACTTGGGAACATGAGTCACCTCTCATTGATAGGGGAATTAGTCTATCATTGTTTTAGTCCACTCTATCAATGGAATCAGCTCTAGATTTCTGATGATGTAGTCACAATTTTTTATCATGGTGACTAACTTAGAGTATCCTTTCACATGGAAGTGGGGGAAATTAATCTCTAGGTTCATCTCAAGACTAGTAATGAGATCCTGATACTCTGCCTCATTCTTGGTGCATCCTTTTAATAGTAGGAATGAGTAGGGAATAACATCCTATGTGGGGATAATGAATACAATCTGAAATCCTACTCTATTGAACATGGGATCATGGAGCCTTCTACCAGTTTGGTTCTAAGAGTCTCCATAAAGAAGAATCTATGAGAACAACATGATCTGATCTTCTAAGAGGATGGCCTCATCTGATAAATCAATATCTAGAGGAACCTCTTCAAGAGCTGGAGGGGCAGCCAGAAAGTATTCCAATGCCTGAACCATAACATATTTCTTCAGAATTACAATGATGTGAAACTTATTCAAGATCACTACCCAGTGTTTCCATTAGCCTACCAGCATTGGGAGATTCAACATATATATTAGAGGATCCACATAGGACACCAGTTCCATGTTGTGATGCTAAAAATAATGTTGTAACTTTTTCACTATGAAAACCAGCACGATGCATCTCTTATCGATAGGGGAATATCTACCCTTCGTGTTGATGATCATGTGAAAAAGAGAGTATAAAATTGTCACTCTACCATCATTATTCTTTTAGGTGATAAGGGAATCGAGGGACCATTCCAAGGAAGTCATGTAGAAGACTAAATGCCTCCTGGATACAGGAGGCATCATAAATGGTTTATGTAGTAGATATTACTTGATTTCCTTGATGGAAATATGGAATTATTCATCTCAGTGATATATAGAACCTTTATTCATGACCTCTTCATGGTCTTTGAAAAGGGATAACACTTTCTGTCCATATTCGTGATGAATTGACGTATGAAGGTTAAGTGTCCATTAATGGATCAGATATCATAGAGGTTTCTCAGAGGAGGCATCTAGCTAATGGAAATGATCTTATATAGGATGATTGAAACACCTTTTTATCTAAATACAAATATAAGAAAATTACATGATGTAACAAAAATGCACACTTCAAGGAGTTCATTTTACATGTTGGGAGTAGAGGAAACTGAACATTTTCTCAGGATCTCTAAGATGGTCCCGAATCTGGTGTAATTTGGCCAAAAGTCATCTATATAGCATTTCACTATCATTTTGAATATTGATTTAAATATTTGGTACATTGATCACTAATATTTGGCATCATCATTCTTCAAACTGAAATATATTACTAGAAAGAAGAATGTACCTTGAGGCACCCTAAAGGTGGCCAAATCTTCATCCTTAGGGGCCATCCAAATCTGGTTGTACCTGGCATATCTTTCCATGAATGAGAGATCATGGAACCCAATTTTAGAATCAATCAATATATATTTAACTGTAATGGGAAAATCATCTCTTAGAAAATGACAGTTGAGTTCCTATAAGTCGATATAGTTTCTGATCTAGCCTTTCTTCCTCCTGACGAGAATGATTTTGGATATCCACTTGGGGTAATGAACTTCCATGATGAATTTTTCATTGATAATATTATTTACATTATCCTCAAATATGTAACCATGAAATGGGTGCATTTTCCTAGGAGTCTTATTGAACCTGTGATGGATCTTCCGGAGACCAAGATAGTGGATTGCTACTTGAGAGTCTAGTCATGGAATCTCATCATAACTCTTAGAAAAGACCTTTCCTTATTAGTGCCATGGTTCACCTAAATAAAATCATTATTCGTGGTGGAGACACCCTCTTAAAATGTCATAGGAGCTTCTTCCATATCCAATTTATCATCTAAGGAAGGGGAATCTGTGGGAGGAGATGGTCTATCCCAGATGAATGATTTTGGACGAACATTGGTGCCTTTGTTGGCGGACATGGAATCACCTCTAGAGGGCTCCAGATATATTGAAACTATATAAATAGAGGTTTTAAATATAATTCCATAAGGACTTGGACCATGGGGTATATTCTTGGTGGAAAAGTAATGATGGTGGGTCATCTTCTAGTGATTGAACATGGCACGTAGAAATAGTAAATAATGTAATCCAACAATATCCATGTGGTGAAAATCTATGTACTTCATTGGGGTGGGGGATTTTGGTATCACTTAGGCTATGATGGTGTGAGAGTATGAAGTAATATTACAAATTTCATTTTTCCTAAGGATGTGAAACCCCTTCCTCTCAGAAATGAAAAAGAAACTCCCCATATCTGGTGTTATGTCTTACAACAGATGAATTGGTAGGATGAAATCGTCATTCAAATCTATCAATGGGATGTCTTCCAGGATTCTACTATTAACCTCTTTGGTCTTAACCTACTTATCCTTGATCTTGTAATATCCTACACTCATATAGAATGCTCCATAGGATTTAAATGGGGATGAATCACCCTAAAGCCTTCCTAATTGACCATTGAGGGGGTACTTGATCCATTGGTGATACAAGGAGGGAACTACTCATGCTGATGAAGTTAGATACTTCCCATCAATTCATTGTAGTTAGTATATTGAGAGAAAACCATGAATTCATCACTTTTTACAAAGCCTTGTAACTAGTTCTTTAATCAAATTATACCACTTGGTCAATTCATAACCATGAATCTTTAGTTCAAAGGGACTCATGTTTTCTTCCATCAGTACCAGCTTTTAGAGTGTCTGTGTCAGGATGAGTTTGATCCTAGAAACTATGTCAAATAGATAGCAGTGGATCTCAAAATTTTTGAACTGACCTGTGATGTATAGTAGGTGAATTGTCCATGCATGATGTATCCCTCATCTTCTCTAGGTAATGACATAAAATTTAGGGATTCTTCTGGATCAACCTACTATACATAGTAGGATTCAGCAAAAACTGCTTAAATTTTGAATTGTAGGGGGTTTTCATGCCCTCTGCAAGGCCCTCATTAATTTATTTATACAAGTGGTGATCCTCATGGATTGATATCTGTGAAGTAATGTTGTAGAGGTGATTTATCATATCATACTTCTTTTCCAAATACAAATTTCTTCCAAAAGGGGGTCGCTTCTTGGTTGGGGGTGTGACAAGTGTTGCTGGATGAACCACTGGATTCTAGATGATGTAGGAAATTTCGTACTTCTTATCGACAAACTCACCCAGAACCACTACTGGATAACTGTTGGATTGTTGAGGAATACCTCTAGCTAGACACATTTGATCATTATGTGGTTGTGGTTATTCTTCCCAATTAGTTATCATGGTTAGATACAATGGTGTGTCTGATGGGGTGGGCTAGAAGGATTGTGCCTACTAAGATCTGTGCGACACCTATTTTCTAGTCTCCGTAGCATGCAGGGATTTTCTTTAGTCATAATCATGATCATTCTTACAGTTATCACACCCTTGTATTCCTCTTTTATGAAGTTTACCAGAGGCACTTGGGTAACTCACCTAACATTCCTCATTGTCGGCAACCATGAAAGGATCTACCAACTCAACAATGTTTATGGAGGAATACTTCTAATCATTATCAAAGGATTATTCGTATACTGGGTGGACCTAGGGGTGATACATATCTCGGGAGGCAGGAATTTATCAAGTGTGCAGGATGGATTTGACACCCAAGGGGGGATTTTCTTTCCCTTACTCTATAAGTTCCTACTTCTATGAGAGTGTAAGGGCTATGATGTGGATGAAAGAACATCATCTGGAGAAGGGGCAGTGACTTCAGGAGGTTCAATCTAGCCTAATCAGGTGTAAATGAAATAATGGTCATAAGTGACTTCCCTGTGAGCCAACTAGTCATCATACTTATTATTCCCACAATTAAAAACCTATTTTTATTCACCCTCACTCTCATGGTTAGTCTCAGCTAAGATGTCTTCCACCTATGTTTTGACATTTCCAAACATGAACTGAAATTTATCCACTTGTTCTTGAATCCAATACTTTAAAACATATCATTTTTTTATGATATGTCCAATGATCCTATTGCACGATTAGTGGTCAAAGTGATTTTTATGCTTAACTTCATGGGACTTCTTTCATTTTTCATGTCCCAGAATCCCTTAATCGATGGAAATGAGGAAATAACTGATGAAATATTCATATTTCAAACAATAGGTATGGTTTCTATATTATGGGAAGGGAACTTTGGTATTCTAAATTTGATGAGGGGATAGGTCTTGAAGAGGGGTTGCATCCATATTTTCTCATCTAGTTAGTTGTTCTTAATGGGCGGTGACTTCCAACTCTACAATGGGAAAGGCTAATCCTTCTATGGTTGTTTCACTTGTTGAGTCTATACTGGTAGAGGGGATAATATCTCTAGTGGCTTTGAGGCCTCTAATTATACTATGGGGGCAGTCTCTACCTTGGTGGTTCTTTTTGTAGGAGTTGGGAGAGGTAATGGGCATGCTTTCTTGGAAAGTTTTAAGGATTATTTCAAGAACTATTCCTTGTCAAAGAAATCCTAGAACCCACCGAGTATGTTTTGAGTGATGAGTGTAGGGACCATATCAGTCATAAAATTCCCCATGAACATCATTAGAAAATTATCTTGGGTTAGTTTCATATCAAGTGAATATGTGAGTCCCATCCATTGGGAAACAATTTCTATGACACGCTCATTAGTTAGTTTCTTTCAAATAAAGAGTTATGGAATGATTGTCTTATGCTTGGTGGAGCTAAAATGGTAGAGAAACATCCTGTAAAACTCTTCCCAAATAGATATGGACCCAACGGGTAACTGGTTGTACCAGAAAAATATATTCCCTTCCAATATCTGTATGAAACATCAATTCTTATAGGCCTACTGCAACTCTCTAGTACCCAACATAGACCCAAACCTTAAGATGAAGTCGGTCATATGTTGCAGTAGTTCACTCATCCCGTTTAGGTGGGTGAAGTTTGGGTTTCCAAAATCTGGGGGTTCTTTCATATCATCCATCCATACAAGATATGGATTTCCATCAGCTGGGATCACCACATATTTAATATCCAAGGTTTTGAGGTAAGTGGTGAAAGTAGTTAGAAAATTTTCTTGGTAAGATTCCTATCTTGATGAGAGTTCCTAACCACTAGTGTGTTCATAGGCTCATCCAAATGATATACAGGCTTAGTGCCTCATGGAGTGAGGTGACCAAGATCTTGAGGAGGGTAATTATGCTTCTTGAGTAGGTCTGGTGACTCATGTTATGGATGGTTTTCATTCAATCCTCCTCTTCTCTATTGATATGTCTATGATCACTGATCCAAACTGTGATCAACTAGCTGAGGAGGATTTTCTCTTACCCCTACGTCCCTAGTGGAGGAGGAATAAGATCCTGTAAAGGAGTTCTATAATCTAGGTGCCACTTAGTAAAGAGATTTTTGATGATCCCATCCTAATATGTGACCTATTGGAAAAATGATGTGATACTAGGATCAGCCTCTATCTTTAGTGTAACATTAGACGAATCGAATGGGTTGAGATGTCCCGTTATATTATTGACATTTTAATTGTTGTAAATGATGAATAGGTATCTCTATGGTTGGTTTCGACCTTGGAAGGTGGGTAATAACAGCTATATTAGGGTCTTCCTAATACTTTGTCCCCCAAGGGGTGGGTTCTCCTTGTCAGATCATGTGTTGTCTCCCCCATCCTAAGAAAAATTGGGGATAACCATGTTTATCATAATGATACCTAGAGGTAGATCCTCAATATCAATGGGTATGTTAGGCTGTCATAGGATAGGTTGGAATTTGGTTTCAACATATTTTCCCTAGTATCATATCTATAAATGTGAGGATACCTCTTACAATACATTATAATAGATGATTGGACTCTTGACGAATCTTTGTTGAAGGGTCTAGTGGTATCCATGTGATGTATGGTAATGATCCACTAGGAGTGATGCCAACTCAACCATACAGCGCTTCTGATTAATGTCATCAAAATTATATCATCTTACTGGGAAGACCAACTGATTTTCGGAGAGGTAGAAAAGTGTTTCATGAATATTTATGTGGAAGCATGAAACCTAGACTAGGGTGTGGGACTCTAGAATGCCAAAGTTGGTGGTAGAAATTATCCAGAAAACCACAATCAACTGATTAGATTCTAGGATATCATACATTATTTTCTTCTTATAAGTTATACCCTACTCTAGGTTAGACCAATCCTTGATCCAATATTTACATAAGATTATAGGGACACATGTGTGGTCGTTGTGATGTGTGGCCATCCAACCAAGAATCCACTAAATTAGTGGACTGTTCGCTATATGTTTTCTTGTCTCTTGAGGGAAGTACTGGCCACATAATTACATACCTATAATACGGGGTGTTCACCACTACCTCATGTGCAAGGGTGGTAGTGATTTTGAGATTATCTTCTAGGTACTCATCATTTTTTACATAATATAATAGTTATATGTGATCATGATTAGATGTAGAGAGTGAAACTAGTGATGATAGAGATGATTTCATAGTGAGACCCTGGAAATGAGCTATTATTTCTTCCATCTACACATACCTATAGATGGGTTTAGGGATCATGTAACCCTCACCTTCTCATATGAAGATATTTTATTTTCAGGATCCTACCCCAGACTTTGATGAATGGGGTTAAGGCTCCATCATTGAATCACATTTTAAATCAGAATCTAATAAGTGAACAATATTGACCATGACTTGGTGCTTCCAAAAATATTACCTTTAGATGTATTTGTTTTTCATTCTACCATGGGATGGTTCTTCTGGGTAGGGATGTTATTCTGCATGGGGATGACCTTCATAATGGTGGTTTATAGAATGGGGAGGATCTATTCATTGATTTATTGGCATATGGGGAGGTCCTCTAGGTTTTTTGATGTCAAATCATGGAGGACCTCTATTTTTACTATTGTAATAGTGGGGAGTACTTCTACTCTGGTTATCAATAAAGTAGGGAGGACCTATTATTTTTCTACCAAAAACATGGTGGGACCTTGATACTAACTAGTAGACCAAGTAGGACCTATGATTTGTTGGTTTTAAGTGTGAGGAGGGACTTCACACTGATCAATGAAGACATGGGGAGGAACTCTGTGTTGAGGAGATAGAATATTGGGAGGAAATCTGTACTGTAAACTGAATACATGAGGAGGTCCTCATCTTTGGTAGGTGGAAACATAAGAATGGACTCCATGCTAACCATTGAAGGAGTGGGGAGGACCTCCAATCTAGTCGGTTGTGAAATCAAGACGACATCATATTGAATGGTGATTTCATGGTGAGGACCTCCATACTGATTTTTGTTAAATAATGGTGGACCTTATCATTGGTTGATGTTTGAGAAAAGTGGACCTCCTATTGAGGTAGGTACGATTTGAGGAGGACCACCATGCTGACTGGCCACAACATGAGGAGGAACTCCATGTTGACAGGTGGGGGTGACATGAATAGGACCTCCGAACTAAATCTCTTCATCATAGTTTTTTCCATGATGGCTACTGGTGGGATGAGAAGTTGATAGAGTCAACTTTTCCTGCCTATAGGGCGGTTGAGTTCATGATCACAATTGCGTGAAGAGAAAACCTTGTTTATTAGTTGCAGGGATCTACTGCAATTGTCCTATTCCGGAAGGGGCCAGTGATGTATTGTAAAAATATTCCCCTTGATAGGAATTATCCTGAGATTATGGATAATGTTGACTTCTGATGGTCCAAATCAGGTCCAGAAGAGCAGGTGTATTGTCCACCTGTTCTTTGACCTGAGTGACCGATCGTTGTTAGAATAGAAGGGGCCTAGTGGGAGATCTTTTGGGTGGGCCCTAGGAAGTAGTCACAATTGGATTTACTTAGTCATCCCCACCTTCTTATCTTAGAGGATTGAGTCATAAGATCAATCTGGTTAGAGGCCCCCAAAACAATTTGTTGTTGGATTCGGGACTAGCGGCTCAATTTGTGGACCTAGGGGCAGTGTTGATGATTCACTAAAGCCTAGAGGTCCTAGAAATCCATGTCCTTTATGGGAATAACTATATCCTACTCATACCCATATATGAGGACATCCATAGCACTTCTTTTAATGATCTCAGAGGGTGATATGGGGCATGCAAGACCATTAGCTGATAGGATAGTTTCCAGTATGGTAGATGTAGAGATATTAAGTATTTCAAAATTTATATGTCTCTTGTCCCTGTGCCTATGGGTATTGGGTGGTTGGTTTCCTACATCTTGGGTCCTCCAAATCATGAGGATTTACATTTCAATACATGTGTGAGTAAATTGATGCTCAATACCCCAATTTCATCCAAAATTCCATTGTTGGAAGAGAGAATCCCACTAGCAGTGTCATATACTAGGGTTCCAAATGTTTAACTGCTCCAATTTTTGGTGAGTTCTTTGTTGGGACCATTGTTTTATTGGTAATACATGGCTTCATATAGCTAGATCTATTGACATGAATATCTAATATTCTCTTGAATGCTAATAGTCCCCATGTTGAGGATAAGATATTAAGGTTGGGTTTAAAATTTCGGTATTTGATGGTTTCATTAGGGCGCACTACCTAACATGTTTGAATCATACTGGAATTGCAATTGTTTCCTTGAATTCCATCTTTCTGAAGGTGGGAGACTTTCATCAATTTAAATAAAGATGTATAATCCTTGACCAAAATGGTATAATGGGATGTCAATTTCTTCTTCCATGGATTCTTCCTCATAATTTGTTTCCCAGTCCAGATCTCCCTCGTATATTTGAGTCATGTTTGTGAAATTCCTTCCCAGTACCATATATTTTTCAATTTCGGTTAATTACACCACTTATATATGGAAATTACAAAGATTCTTAATAGGGTATCATCATTTGGTCATAAGATAAGTCACTTTGGGCATCGCTAGCTTGTCTGGACACTAAAAACATTGGTCCTATATATTCTTCCTCATATTAGGGCATAGCATGGAGGCATATTAAGGGTGGAACCTAAGCCTTCTTGTACAAACCACGAGGTATATAATGTTGAAGGTGTGTATCTTAAAAGTCTTCCACCTTAGGCATCCCATGTTTAGCATGAGGAATATAGGAACATATCTTCCAAATCATTCACCTCTGGCATCCCATCTTTAGAAAGAGGTAGCTATTTTGAAAGACAAGTATAACATCCTATGGGGATGAAGTTCATTAATAAAAACACTACATAGATGTGTATTAGGGAGGTGTTTCCCTGGGAGGTAGAACTTCCAATGTTTTCCAATGGATGGATCAGAATGGAGGTGGATGTAGGTCTAGGAGGTGTGTAATAGAAATGGATGTTGTCACATCGTGAAAGCAGATAGATCAAGACGCCCTATGGAGGTTTATCCTAGAGATATTTCTCATAAATATAATATGTCATGTCATAAATGTACATACTTATGAGGGATCACCATGGAGGTTGATTGAAATATCCCTAGAGGTGGATCTGGAAGGTGCATCCCTATTAGGGAGCACCTCATATTACCATTGGTTGGGATTGGACCTCAAAGAGGCACCCTACATGCCCTTCTTTGAGTATAGGGATCAAATCATAGTTATTTGGATGCCAAAATTTATGGTCATGTGATTGGACCGGTTCTGGTAGTTTAACTTCATATGATAAGAATACCTCTATTGGGGAAGGTGCGATGACGAGGGATTGTGTGGGCATATTCATGTAAATTTCCAAATGGATAGATGTGGATTGAGAAATATTGGAATGGATGTGGTTGTTGGTTTTATACCTCAAGGAGGCTTCCTACGCATCCCATTTGGTTGGGAATCAAAGCTTATGGAGTTCGGTAAGGTTTGGGCTTATACTCAGGAGAATACCCATTAGGTGGAGGTGTATGGGTGTTGTGGTAGTGTCTAACCTCTATGAAAATGTTAGTCATGCTCGGTGTGAGGAAAAAGATGAATCAGTAAACTTGATACCCATGTCTCAAAATATGTTCCAACAATAGATGATGTGGGGATTACACATGGAAACTACCCATAGAGGATGTCATTCCATATAATAAATATTTTATTCCATTTGAATTGGATCTCATTCCCAATGAGTCACACATGATGCATCAGGTGATTGTGGAAAAGGGTAAGTGGGGCTTACGTATTGAACCCTCACTGTTGTTGGGGTTTTATCCCATGGAGTGGGAGAGGTGGAATCCCATGATGATCATACATTGGAAAAACCAAGTGCCCTATATGGGTTAAGATTATAATTTACATTATTTTCTAAGGGAGTTGGTATTTAGTAGTTTTACATCATATATAATGGCTATGGGGGATTCACTCCTTACCCATTATGCTTACTTATCTATCACACATTCAACTTTGGGATGGTGATAAATTTTTCAATTATTGGTTTCAAAAATATAGAGGAGTGGTTCATCATGAGTTCCATATTAGATTGCCTATGCTGAGAGGAAAAATGTATTCACTAGTGCAGAAAACGTTTTTTACGTCGGTTATTTTTAATTTTTTATGCTGGTTTCTAGCCGACATTAATACAGGCAATGCTATAAATAATGTTTTTTACGTCGGTTATTTAAAAACTGACATCAAAAACAAAAATCGGGATGTTTATCACGTCGGTTATTTTATAACCGATGTGGTAAAGAAAACGGGAAGGGTTTATAACGTTGGTTTTTTAATAACCGATATGATAAAAGGCTTGGGAAATCGTTTATCACGTTGGTTATTTAATAAACGATGTGATAAAAGGCATGAGAAATGGTTTATCACATCGGTTATTAAATAACCTACATGATAAAAGACCTGGGAAATCGTTTATCACATCGGTTATTTATTAACTGACGTGATAAACCCCCCCCCCCCCCGGACGGGTTTATCACGTCGGTTATTATATAACCGCCATGATAAACCGGGGGGGTTTATCAGGTCGGTTATTATATAACCGACGTTATAAACCTATCCCCCCCCCGTGTTTCATGTCGGTTATTGAATAACCGACGTGATAAACCGGTCCGGGTGGGTTTCTCACATCGGTTATTCTATAACTGCTGTGATAAACCGGGGGTAGGGGGGTTTATCATGTTGGTTATATAATAACTGACGTTATAAACCCAGCCCCCCATGTTTCACATCTGTTACTTAATAACCGACGTGATAAACCATTTCCCAGGCCTTGTATCACATCAGTTATTAATTAACTGATGTTATAAACCCTTTCCCAGGCCTTCTATCACGTCGGTTATTAAATAACTGACGTTATAAACCCTTCCCATTTTCTTTTTCACGCCGGTTATTAAATAACCAACGTGATAAACCATTTCCTGGGCTTTTTATCACTTCGGTGATGAAATCACCGACGTGATAAACCGTTCTTGTTTTCTTTATCACGTCGGTTATAAAATAACAGATGTGGAAGCCAATTTTTTTTTAAAAAAAAATTAAATGCAGTCATCTGCTCTCCCCCAAAATCAACCAGAAAACAAATTAAGAATTCATACCACAAAAACAGAAGGAGATCAAATTTAAGCATTTACATTGATAACATATAAAACTTTCCCCACTAGACAGCCCCCACCCTCATCTATACCCCATGGACAGCCCTCCCCCACCCCATTGGAGCCCCCACCCTCATGTATACCCCATGGACAGCCCTCCCCCACCCCATTGGAGCCCCCACCCTCATGTATACCCCCTAGACAGCCCTCCCCCCACCCTCATGTATACCCCCTGGACAGCCCTCCCCCCACCCCATTGGAGCCCCCACCACACCCCTGGACTGCCCCCACCCCCTGGACAGCCCCAAACACCCCTCAACAACCCACCAACCTCCTAAACAGCACCCCCTCACCCCAATTGATAGCCCCCACCACACCCCTGGATAGCCCCAAACACCCCTGGACAACCCCCCCCCCCCCCCACCCTCATGTATACCCCCCACCCCCTAGACAGCACTCCCACACCCTTGTACCGCCCTCTCACACCCCTGGACAGCCCTCCCACCCCCCTGGACTGCCCCCCCACCCACCGGAAATCCCTCCCATACACCTCGACACCCCCAACCCCACTGAACACACCCCCATACCCTTGGAAATCCTCCCCCACAGACCAAAATCCATACCAGAAAAACCATCATAAGTAGACCAAAACAAGAAGTAGAGAAAAATTAAACATTCACATATATAACATTCAAAACTTACACTGTCAACTTCAAAAAAAACTAAATCCAACCTAAACAACTACCAAATACTCAATTACAACGACAATATTCAAAATTAGATTTTACATTACAAACAACTAAAATTGAATCAAACCTGTAAAATGATTTGACCACTCCACTTGTAAGTGTTTGATGTCTTCAGCAGTATATGGTTGAGGGTCATAAAAAAGCTACAAATGAAAAAGAAAAGTAATTAATGTGTATAATGAATAAATAAAATTGAAATATTATGGAAAAGTTTAAGAGGAAATCGTACGAGGTCAAAATTCACAACTGTCCCAGTTGTTATTATTTCATACATAAATCTTAACATACAATATCCGCATTTGATGAGGCCTTGTTTTTCATGACAATTTTGTTTGAATGAGTGTAAATTCAATATATTATTTTCATGTAATAGATCAAAAAGTACAAATTATAAATGGATATTTACCTTCGCATTTACATATTTGATCTTTGCATTCCTTTTCTTTGTGTTTTTTCGAAAGTAGGCCCATGCACTGTTAGAAAATAATACGAATGGGGTAAATGTACAATTCATTATAATATATAAAACTATTGAGAAATTTAAACTTACTTTTACAATATATTCTTAAAACTTTCCCACACATCACTATGGACAGAGCATATCCAATAAAGTGATTTCTCCCTTGGGAAAAACCCCTAACATCCAATGATCACTGATAAAAGGAAATTAAATGCTATTGGTTTTTTATGTTAAAAGATAATTAATTCTATGAGAGAAATTTGTTTCATACCTCTCACAAAAAGGCATCATCCAACATTGTGTGACTATATTCTTTTCAAGTCTTTCAGCAATATAAACCATTCTTTGTTCCTCATTCAATGCACATGCTTCAGGGGAAATCAATTGTGGGTCCATGAATCCAAATACATCTATCAGCTCATTCCTCTCACAAATTTTATAAAGATACCTAATACAAAACATACATAAGTATACATTTTTAATAAATATAATATAGGGAAAAGGTGTTAAGACTTACATGCAAAAAAATTTCACCACATTGATGCCCAACTTATCTCCAGAAACAAGCTACAAGATATCAGTGTTCGTAATCCCCACACTTATTTCACGTCCACAAACCTGAGCTTCTATTGGAAACTCATAATAACCCGCCAACAAATTTGAATATCTTGACAATCTATCAAGACTACTATAATTTGTATCTGATGTCATAGCCATTTGTCTTTGTTGTTGTCTATACAGTATTTCATTACCTTTAAAGTATTCCTGTAAAAAAAATTGAAAAATATATTAGTTTTCAAATGATAAAACAACTTTAATAAAAAAACAAAATAAAAGATATAACATTCATACCTCTATGGTAATGAGTCGAAGAAGTCTGGATGGCCAAATTAAAAAATGGCCGATACTCTGTCCAACTCTCGCCACCTCATATGTAGGTATTGTTATCCTAGATGATCTATCTATAATATCATGTACAGTGACCCTCTGATTCTCTACCTCTAGTTGTTGATGATGAACTGTATCTCCTATATAGTATACCACCCCATATGATACTATATGATGTTGAGTATCATCAACAAACAACTCGCAATAATTAAGAAGCTGCTGTGGAGGAGTAGGATAAAAAATGGGGTCCATTGGCTGAGGTGGGGGAGTGGAAGCTACTGGAGGAGGTGGAGGATAAATAATGGGGTCTGCAGGGGGAGGTGGAGGAGTGGGAGCTGCAGTCTGAAATTGTCTTTGCATTTCTGCAAACATAGACTGCACCGATGCTCTAATCTTGTCCTCCATCATCGCATTAATATTTTAAACTTCAGCCTCCAAGGATTCTATTTTTTTTATAAACCCCCTCAACGTTAGAAGTTGAAGAACATGGCAACACTTTTCTTACCGATACACCTACCAGATATCCTCTTACACGACCAGGATGTTCGGGCCTTCCCAATGCTGCTGATAAAATATGTTCCCTCCCAATAGTTGTAAATGTCCCCTGTGAACTCTGCTCCTCAAGAGAGTCCTGTATTGATTAATTGAACATTTCTGTAATGATTGAAATTATATGAAGAAAATTGTTAACTTAAATAAATAAAATAGATATCTTACAATCCTCTCAGCTACGATTCTCGATTCTTCCGATAGATATTGCCCTTTTTTTCCCTTCCGAGCTCTCTTCCATTTTTCATGTCTAGATGGAGGGGATGGAGGGGCCACCTCTCCAGAGCATGAAGCCTCAGGTCTTAGTTATTGAAATTTTTCCGCCATCATTTGTTCTTCCAATAATGCATACCCTCCCCAAGATAAACTATGAGGGTATAAATTTTTAGATTGGATCTCCTGATGAGATTTCCTTGTTTGCTGTAATTTAAGAATAAGAAATCATTAACAAAACATTAATAAAATCATTTATATAAGAAAGTTTATAAAAGTTTACATTTCCCTTACTAGAAATGACTATTTTCTTCTACTTTCAAAAAACTGTCTCCATGTGTCTTCATCTATAAAAGGATATATACGACATGGATTTTCATGACTCCTATGACCATAAATGAAATCAGATGAGAGGGTTGATTTGAAATCCCTCCATCTCCTGGCATCCAACGATAAGCATTTATTCCTGACTCCTCCAGTGTCAGTAATATCAAATGTCATATGATACAGAAGAGGTTAAACATATTATATATACTAGAAACATTAAAAGAATAGTCAAACAATGACAAAAGATCTTACCAAAATCGTCTCCCATAATTGAGAGATTATCAATTTATCCACACTTCTCCAATCATCATATAGAATGCTTACTTTGCTCTTAGCCTGATTTCCTACAAAACTCTTAAAATCTTTTGCATTCGGACCTCTAGGAATATCATCATCATCAAACTCAATGACTATCCTATGATCTTGCGTACGGGCAAGTGATAATTTTGGTAAACATGTGCACCCACGTTTACCAACCTTTGAACTCTTTTTCTTAATAGGAGAATGTGAATGTTCATCCCCAGAGGTATGACCAGAAATATTCTCATCTACAGAATCATGTGGTTGATCAACTAAATGATCTATCATTATCCTTAAAATCAAAAAAACAAACGTCAGTTCACAAATATAAAAATTCAAATATTTTAATAATACTATAATTAGAAAGTAGAAAAGTGTACTAAGTTATGTAATAGTAAACATTGGTGATATGGTAAGCATGTTAAACAATGGTAAAGATGGTCAAAATGGTCAAGATGGTCAAGATGGTAAACATGGTAAACCTGGTAAACATGGTAAACATGGTAAATTAATTGTCACTGAACAAAAATAATAGATATATAATTCATGTAATGGTTATAAACATGATAAAGTAAACCAAACAAACTTAAAACAAACAAAAACTTATACTTATTTTGTTTTAAAACATGTTTTAATAAATAAAGAACTTAAAAATATACAAATTCAAATATTTTAATACCACTGTAATTAGAAAATAGAAAATTGTACTATGTTACATAATAGTAAACATTGGTAATATGGTAAGCATGTTAAACATTGGTAAAGATGGTCAAGATGGTCAAGATGGTCAAGATGGTAAACATGGTAATCCTAGTAAACATCGTAAACATGGTAAAGTAATTGTCACTGAACAAAAATAATAGATATATAATTCATGTAATGGTTATATACATGATAAACTAAACTAAACAAACTTAAAACAAAAAAATCTTATAATTATTTTGTTTTAAAACATGTTTTAATAAATAAAGAACTTACAATATCTAACATTTATGAAAAAATAAATGTAAACAGGAAATAAACATATTTTACCTGTAATTTTAGGAATGTACAAATTGATTATTTTTCCAAATTCCTTCATCGTGATTGTTCCTTATGGCACAAACAATGTCTTCAACATGCTCATCATTATGTTCAGTTAATCCTTCCATAGAATTAGGTATCTCACATAAATCATCATCTTCATCAATTTCATCCTCACCAACATATTATTTTTTCCCTTGTAAAACAATAGCCCACTACATATCTGATTGATCTACTACAGAAAAAATTAGTTTTTCATGTGTTGACATTATAAAAGAATCAGTTGTGTCTTCCAATCTATTCAGATTAACAAGTGTCATTCTGAATTCATCGTGTCTGACACTGTTTTTACCGATAAACCATTTACAGTTAAAAACAGGAACTTTAATTTTAAAGTAATCAACCTCACATATGTCTTCAATCACTCCATAATATCAAATTGATTCAGAAATTGGGTTTTTTTCCTTAGCACTCGAAAAATGCATCGCTTCTGCAAACACCAATACACCCCTATTCTAAACTGCACTTCTGTTGTCCTGAGATTTCGTATGAAATGTATAACCATTAATGTCATAACCGGACCATGTTATCACATTTAAACATGGACCACCCACTATCCATTTTAATGTCTCTGATACATCTGATCTACCAAGAAAAGTCTTTTTAATCCATGACAAAAAAGTTTTGTTATGCTCATTCAAAATCCACATTTCTTTCTTCTTTGGATGACATTGTTTCAACTCATTAATATGCAATGTGATATATGGTTGAGCATTAGCTATGTTATTCAAGATGTGTGATCCTAACTTCTCCATCTATTCAGCTGACAATGATTTGAATTTCAAGCCACGAATCCCCTTTCCCTCATTATTAACTCATTCATTGTGAGATGGAGGCAAACCTATGTATTGTGCCGCAGCCAAGTAGCTCATACAAAAATCTACTACCTCCTCAGAAATATACTTTTCAATAATGGAGGTTTCAGGTTGATATGGATTTTTAACATACCCCTTTAATATTTTCATATACCTTTCAAAAGGATACATCCAAAGAAGATATACAGGTCCACAAAGCTTTATTTCTCGAACTAGATGAATCATTAAATGCACCATTATATCAAAAAAAGTTGGAGGAAAATACATTTCCAATTTAAAAAGTATAAAAATTACATCCTTTTCCAAAATGTTCAAAGCATTCACATCAATCGCCTTGTTACAAATTCAATTGAAAAAATAACACAACTTCATTATAGTCTTTCTGACACGAATGGGCAATATTCCACACAATGCAACTGGTATAATTTTTTGCATTATGACGTGTCAATCATGTGATTTCATACCTATGAACTCCAAGTCCTTCAATGAGACAAAATTTTTTACATTAGAAGAATAACCTTGAGGCACTTTGATATCATGAAGACATTGACAGAAGCTAATTTTCTCTCTCTTCGATACTGTATGAAAATCCGGGGGAAGATATGTTCGTCTTCTTTTAGGAGTGGGAGCTAACTCCAAACGTATTCCCATTGATAGTAAGTCTAATCTTGCATTCAACCCATCTTTTGTCTTTCCATTAATATCTAAAAATGTTCCAATCAAACAATCACAGATATTCTTCTCCACGTGCATGACATCAATATTATGTTTAACTTCATGATACCTCTAATACGGTAGCTCAAAAAATATTGATCTTTTCTTCCAAATATGTCTATCATTACCAGATTTCTGTGTCTTTCCCAATGTCACATCAAGGTTTTTCACCCTCTCAAAATAAAGATCATGGGATAAAGGTTTTGGAGTAGTATCAAATTCTTGTGAGCCATTGAATTCCTTTTTTAGTCTTCTATAAGGGTGATCCATAGGAAAAAAGATTCGATGACCCATGTACACTTTTTTCCTCCCATGATGCAATTGACAATATGACGTCTGTTGTTCGCAAATTGGACATGCTTTATGCCCTTTAACACTGTATCCAGACAAATTTCCTTACACTGGGAAGTCATTTATAGTGAACAGAAGCACTACATGCAGTTGAAAATATTCCATTTTATAAGAATCATACACCCTAATACCATCAGCCCATAACAGTTTCAAATCATCCATCAACGGTGACAAGTAAACATCGATATCATTGTCGGGTTGCTTTGGACCAGAGATCATTATACACAACATGACATATTTACACTTCATACAAACTTCAGGAGAGAGGTTGTAAATTACCAATAAAACAGGCCATGAACTATGTGTGCTACTGAGGGTTCGGTATGGATTCATTCCATCTATGCACAACCCTAGTCTGAGATTTCTAATTTCATTTACAAATATAGAATATTGCGCATCAATTTTCTTCCATTGTGGACAATCAGCTGAATGACGTATTTTTCCATCACATACCCACTCATTATCATGCCATCTTAACCTTTTTACATCATGTGAATTAGCGAATAAATGTTTGAAATGATGAAATATAGGAAGATACCAAAATACCTTTGAAGGGATCTTTGTAGTCTCAACATCAGCCTGTGATTTTTCATTCACCTTATACCGTGATGTCCCAAATTTAGGACACTCTGACAGAAATTCATATTCCTTCTTATATATAATGCAGTCATTCGGACAGCCATGTATTTTCTTGTATCCCATTCCCATCGGGCATAATATTTTCTTGGCCTTGTAATGTGAATATGGAAGATCGTTATCTTTTGGAAGAATGTCTTTCATCAATTGTAGCAGCTCTGTAAAACTTATGTCACTGCATCCATGTTTCACCTTCAGGTTAATCAATCTTAACACCGCTGAAAATACCATAAAATCTGTACAACCAGGATATAATGGTTTTTCAGCATCACCATATAGACGCGCAACTTTCGGTTCTATATCAATTTGTTCTGCTAAAATATCGCGAATTAATTCTTCAATTCCATCGGAGTTACCATCTTGTGCATCATCATCATCAGTGAAATTTTGTCCAGTTTCACCATGCCAAATCCAAGGGTTGTAACTCAGATTAAAACCATGACATATTATATGATCTTTTATCTCTCTACTTTTCAACTTCTTCATATTCAAACATTTCAGGCATGGACAGAAAAAAATTTCCCTACTTTGAACATTTCGTTTAGAAAATTCCAAAAAGGAATCAGCACCTTCCTCATATTCATTGCTCATTCGATGTGCTGTAATCCAACTTCGACTCATTATTACCTATAAAAAACATCAAAAATATATATATTTTTAAGATAAGACAAATATTAGTTTATATGAAAAAAATCATAATTTGAATGTAAAACAATTTTGAAATATAAAACAAATCTATGCGTATTTAAAAAAATACGCTTGAATATTATTATTAAAACAAAATATAGTAATATATAATAGTTTTAAATTCCATTGAATAAAATAAAACCATGGCGCCTACATTGTTGATAGAAAATTGGAGAGAATGGAGTAATCCTGAGAATCAAATCATATTTAAAATAAAAATTCAGATGGAGAAAATCACAATATAAATCCAAACACCCCTGGACACCCCCCAACCCTATGGACATCCCCCCACCCCCAGACAACCCCCAAAACCCTATGGACAGGCCTCCACCCCCTTCAAAAGCCCCCCCCCCACCCACCCACCCCCCTAGACACCCCCCAACCCTCTGGACATCCCCCCAACCCCCTGGACAGCCCCCCACCCCTCTAGACAACACCCCCACCCCTCCTGGACACCACCCCCACCCCTACCCCCTTGGACACCCCGCTGGACACCCCCCAACCCTTTGGATAGCCCCCACCCCCTGAATAGCACCCCACCCCGGGACAGCACCCCACCCCTCCAGACAGCACCCCCACCCCTCCTGGACACCACCCCCACCCCCGACCCCCTTGGACACCCCCTGGACACCCCCAACCCTCTGGACAGCCCCCACCCCCCAGACAACCCCCCAAACCCTCTGGACAGGCCTCAACCCCCTTGGACAGCCCCCCAGACCCACCCACCCCCTTGGAAACCCCCCTGGACACCCCTCAACCCTCTGGACAGCCCCCTACCCCCCGGACAACCCCCCAAACAATGGTTTACATATAAAAATAGGGATGGTGAACAAAGAAAAACACATGCATTTAATATATACTTTAGCATGAAATAGATGGAATTAAATATTATTAAATATGGATACTTAAATGATTGTATGATAATTAAAAATAATCATTGATATTCAACTAGTCAAATGATCACAAGTTTCTCGATAACTAATATCATAATTTATTTTATCAAAAAAGTCACACAAAATAGTCCACAAACATGTTTTGCACCAACATCACAATTTAATAAAACAATTCCTCAATTTATAAAACATTCTGAAAATGATTGACATCTTAAATCACCTCTTTACCTTTCAAAAACCCTTATTAGGTGAATAACATCGCCAAAATATGGCATTTACACCATTTTATCACTTTTTTTAACTCACTAAATCATTTTCAATTTTCATAAAACAATCCCAAGAGGAACAACCATGTTTTGAACACAAAAGACATTCCAAACCCCCAATCAAGAAAAAAATCATACCAATACAAATCCAAAATATAAATTTCAGCTCAATACACATTTATTAAACCACCCCCGTATTTTAATAATTTACCTCAAATAATGTCACAAACAATACACATGAAAAACAAACTTTTTCATAAAACACCTTCAAGAAGTGTGACAAGGTTTTACACATAACACCCCTTCAAAACCCCCCTTTTGAGGCCCACATGACAACAAAGAATTAAAACACCATAATTGGATTCCCCTTTCAAAATTAATGAATCACTTTCATAGGTTATAAAATACACCCAAATAATAACCTAAGAGTCACACATTAAAATCACCCAATTTCAAGATAAAATGAATATATAAAATTAAAGACATATCCAAATCCATCAAAAAAAATTGGGACCACAAAAAATATATGATGTAGGCAAAATGAATGAAAAAAAATACAAAAATATAGTGTTGTGAGATGAAGGCTTACATGAAATGGGGGTTTTGGAATGCCTTTTGTGTTGCGAGTTGAAAGCACACAAAACGAGTTGATATGATAGATTCGGGGAAAAAAACACACAAAATTCGAACGAGTTGAAAGCACACAAAATGAACAAAAAAAGCACACAAAAATCGCAAAACATAAATATAGACTATCCGGGAAAAAAACGAACGAAATAAATTCATTGAAGGCTTACTTGAGTGTTGCGAGTTGAGATGATAGATCCGAGGAGAGTAAAGATGATAATTTTTGTAGGCAAAATGAGTTTAACGGCGAGATCGACGAGCTAATTAGGGTTTATCGCGCAAGACAGACGAGCCGCCGGACTGTCGAACGAAAATTTGTAAATGACAATCCTTAGGGATTGTTAATTTTTTAAATGTTTTTATAACGTCGGTTATTTAATAACCGATGTTATAAACTGTTTTTTACATTTATAATGTTAGTTATTATAATAATCGGCGTCATAAATGTATCAGATACGGATTTTTTACGTCGGTTATTATATAATTGACGTAAAAAGACCTCAAAAATCACAGTTTTTACGTCAGTTATAACATAACCGACATAAAAAACTCGTAGATATCTCATTTTTTACGTCGGTTCTCCAATAACCGACGTAAAAAACCACACGTGTTGTGGTTTCTTACATTGGTTATTTGATAACCGATGTAACAAATGCGTAGATATATCGTTTTTTTAGTCGGTTATCAAATAATCGACGTAAAAAACCCCATGCGCTTTGGTTTTTTACGTCGGTTATTTTATAACCGACGTAAAAAATGTGTAGATATCTCGTTTTTTACGTTGGTTATCAAATAACCGATGTAACAAACCCGTAGATATCTCGTTTTTTACTTCGGTTATCAAATAACCGAAGTAAAAAAAAAACTCCACGCTTTGGTTTTTTACATTAGTTATAACATAACCGACATAAAAACCGAACACGAGCGATTTGTAACGTCGGTTATTAAAATAACCGACATTCAAAATCTACTCACTGCATTTGTTACGTCGGTTATAAAATAACCGACGTAAAAACCACGTTTCACAGATTATCACGTCGGTTATATATAATCGATGTAAAAAATGGTGACGTAAATAACGTTTTTTGCACTAGTGATTATTATACACATGATGAGAAAAAAAATGTAAGTGGGAATCTTGGGCCACACTCGAAGTACATTGGACCACAAAAATGGGTGGCATGGGTCACATAGGGACGTGAGGTGCAGCCGAGATAATCCTAGATAGATGTAGAGGCTTTGGTCACTCAACCTTCATGAAGAGGTGTCCGTAGAAGGTAGGTATCCTGGAGAGGCCCAGAAGAGGGTATTCACGAAGCATAGGACCTCGCATAGAGGTTCTTTATTAAGCTCAAATGCTTCATAAAGATCAAGGGATTTACAAAGGATTAGTCTTTACGAAATAGAGTGACCCTACCTCGATATAATGTCGAATATTAGGAAAGGAGTGTTTTATAGAGTCTTATTCTTCATGAAGCCTCAAGTTCCTTGCATGGCCTTCTTTCTTTGAAAAGTCATTAGGCCTTCCTGAAATTCATCCACATCAAAGGTGGGTGATTTTATGAGAAACAATTATGGGGTTTCAGAAAGTTCATGTACCATAGATTAAACATTTTTTCCTTGTTTGCGATTATCAAGTTCTTTGAGAATTGGGAGAAATTCAAAAGCTTAAAGGTTGGGGTAACCACCCTAAATAATGGAAATTAGACAGGTATTTATAGGAAATGGGTTTCATGAATCTGGGAAGCAGTTCGAAAAGGCTTTGTTAGACCCATGAAGAACACCATCAATGCTTTGAATGGTTCTAAAGTGTTTTTAGAATCACAGACGGAAACAACAATTCTTCACATGGTATCAAAGCTACCTTGATCTCTTAGTGGCTTTCGTCAACACTTCATGTGATTGCGATGGGGGATTCTCAGTTCAAGAGCTATGCAATCTTCATGAAGAGTTCAAGCTTCACAAAGTAGACCCTTAAAATGTTTTTATGACTTTTTTTCTTTGATGTGCTCAAAACAGGCTGCTTTATCCTTATCTATTCTCATAAAACATATTTTGGTGTGAACACATGTTTTAAAATATCAATACCTTTAATGGGGAAAATACTTTTAGAAAGCGAGAGGTATTTTCCTTTAAAATAGAACAAGTTATATTTAACACTATTCAATCTTTCCTTAAAGTAATATGTTTTTTCCTCTCTAAAAAAATAAGGGTATAACCATATATGTGGATAGAATAATATCCCCTTTAATTTTCAAAACCCTCTTGATTTTCAATTTTCTTTATGAGATAGAACTTCCGAATAAATAAAATCTGGAATGTATTTCAGCTAATGTGATGATTAAGGATGAAAATAAAATGATTTAAGATCATCCTGATAGCCTCAATATACCTTGATCCTACCTGATAAAATATAATTAGAATATAAGAATAAAAAAGGTTTTATGGTGCTAATAGATTTCTCCATCTTGAATGAATTTTTTATTTACTTTTTCAACCATTTTAGGAATGTATCTACTTAGATAATTCTCAACTATATTGAGAATTATAAAAGATGGAGGATATTTAGGTCTAATATCTAATTAATAATAAAAATATACTTTACGAGTTTTATTATACATACCATGTATCCTGACTAATTCTAAAATATTTGGAATCATGTGATTGAAAAAAATCACTAAATTCAATCTGATGAAGGGCCTCCATCATAAATTCTCAAATAATTATTTCAAATATATCCCTAATGCTTAGTTTTAGAGCAATGATTCTTGTTCTGTTGTAATTCCTTAGTAAGATAATAAATTCATAAGTTGTAAGAACATAGTATTGTATCCTTTAACCATGGATAAATCCATATTAATTGGTAGAGACTACTTTATTAAATATTATAGAAATTCCGGTGTCAAAGATATTACTATGGAAGTTGAAAACTAAATTGGATAACTCCAAAATTATAAATGAAGTGAGAGAATTAGTTTAATTAGACTTAGGTAAGACAACTATAAATTGGGAGTTATGGTCATTTAGAAGAATCCCATTCTAGAATAAAATATAGATAATCTTTATAATATTATCCTGAATAATTTCACAATAATCCTGAATGAAAAGGTTGGTAAATCCATTAAATATAGGGGAAGTAACCAGATTGTAGAAAATATAAAATTTATGACCTCCACCATGTTTTTATTCAAGTGAAGATCATATTATCTAAATGATCAATACCTATATGGATGAAATTCTTTAAATCTACAAGGATGGACTTAGAACCACTGTTAAAAAATTTCTTTAAAGTAATTGACAATACAATCCTTGATTTATAAATTCCTAGTTATAATATCACTAATATCCTTAAAATAGGTGATATGCTTATAATATTCTCAAACCTTTTGAAGATCATTGAAAAATTAATTATTCCTATGACCTTATTTGACCCATTTAGCCTTGAATTTTTCCTTCCAAATTGCCTCCCTCTGAGTGCTTCTATCATTTAACCTTGATGAAATTTCAACCTCCCTATAAAGGTATGAAATTTCAATCTCTTATTCATGGCCATTTTAAATATCCAAACACGCCTTTTATAAAAATTATGTGCCCCCATCAATAGAATTTATGAAATCTTTAATCCAAGATTTATGTTTGGATATAAGAACCCAAGTTATTCATTGATGTTTGAATTTTTATAATGTTGAATTCTATTTAAATTATTTAAGAAGTTTGAAAGATAAATGTTTTTTAATTTGATTATTTTTTAATTTTTTTTCATTTAAAAGAATCATATCAATGTTGAATCATTTTTTAGAACATGTAATGTCCAATAAATGTTTTTCTATTACATGAGGAATAACAATAAGTCCATGTAAAATTTATTTAAATTTAACATAAATAATTTTTGGGGAAGAAGTAATTAAGAAGAATAATGTGTTTTGGTTTATCGTTGAAATTATATGTTCTCATTTACACTTCTATGTTGTTTGGAAAAAAAGGGTCCAACCAGGCCATCTAAGGAACTAACTCAATATTATACATATGGGAGAAGGAACTCAACCATATGGGAGAGGAGGTCCAAAAATACCACATGGATTCAAGATGAGTGGATATTCATTAGTCCTACTAGGACGCATACGATATCATGCATTCTAATACTCCATGGAGTTAGGGGGATGATACTGGTGTGGGATATCTCGTGAGGTGTTGGGTTGTGAGTTGTGGGTGTTAATCCCCCAATACCATGTCCCAAACCAATACCCAAATAGAATGGTTTTTATAAGTCCTCGATCAATCACTACATCGATATAGGGAAAAGGAAATTTGTGTACAATTCACCCATCACTTAAGAAGTTATAGATAAAACATGTTAAGTCCAATCAGTTTTAACAAAGTCATTATATCAAGATAGTTTATTTATATTTTACCTTTATATGTCCAAGTGATCTAAATGTGCCCAAATTTATAAACCAAAATCTCCAAAAAAAAATGCTTGAGATGAGTATTTAATGTCTCATGAAGATGAAACTGATCATGTGAAGAACTGAGATTTCACATGATCAAATGAAGTGATCTTGTGATCGATTAAATACTGAATCATCATGTACCAAGAGAAATAGAAATTGAGGTGGTGGGTAACTAAATTATAGATTATGAAATATATCATTTTCCATTTTTTCTGAGCTCTAGTTCATTGGAGGTTCTTCTAAAAATACCTCTATACTTTTTTACTTTTTACCAAATGAGCATAATAAGAATTCAAATCACTAAGAGAGAGAGAGAGAGCGAAACTATTGAATTTAATTGCCTTTTTTTATAAATATAGAGTGATATTAACTCTTGTTCTACCTAAAAATAAGTGAAACAGAAAATATCGAGATCCATCTAAAGTGAGGTTACACTTTCAGATGGTTTTTCACATACAGTGAGTTATTTGAAGAGTGTGTAAGAATATACTCTTACATTCTTAAATGAATAAGAAAGAAATTATCATATGATATAATCAAATCATGAAGAAATATATGTACTTATACTAATAAAACAAGGACAAGCAGTTTCTGTGATTCCATCATGTGAAACCCAAAAGCCTTATCGATCTGGAGAAGAATAATCTATGACACCATGTGAATTTTGAGATAGTAGGTTATCTTGATCCAATCGTGTCACATACATGAAATATTTTAAATGTATGTTTTATTTAATTTCCATTCATGCTTTGTTTTGGGGGTTTCCTAAGGTTTTATGGAGGAATATGTGAGTTTTCATGAATTGAGCCAAACCTTGAGCTCAATTCCTGATTTAAAAATAATTTGTTTTTCTTTTATAACTTTATCATTTATTAATATTTTTCAATCATTCCAATTCCTAAATTTCCTCCCTTGACATATTAACACCACAATAAAAATTTGGAACCATTATAAATCCATAAACATGGTGTATTTGGGTTTTTATTTAAGGTATTGGGCCTTCCCGGAAGCCCATATCCAGTTTTAAAAATGAATTTTATTTATTTACTAACATATTATGTATTAAGTATTTTTTGGTGATTTCAAGTATGACACGAGACCATTGCACCCAGCCACTCACACATCCTCTTTACCCCCTCTTTGGTGCTCTTAGGCATCGCGAGGTAGGGACGAACATCCTAGGGTTTCTCAAATCAGTCAGATTTGAGGAGGTACATTCTTTCCATCCTAACACTTTCAATTCTTACTCGTTTTCACCCCATTCCATGAAGTTTATTCTCATTTTCATGAATTACAAAATTTCCAAAGGGTGGGTTTTTTAACCTAGGGTTTAACCTAGTTTTTTTGGGTCATTTCTTTTTGTTTTAGGATTGATCTATGTCCCTCTTGGTGTAGCGGTGGTGCGATTTTACATTCACACAAAGGATTCAAGGTTTTTATTAATTTGGTAGGTGATTACTCTTTTTATACAATACTTGTAACATAGATACTGTTTTTATTATATGTTCATGTTTAACCTATTGATTTTTTGTTGCAAAAATTGGTTTAGTGGTGTTTGTAATGTAAGTGAATTTTAAGTGCCAATTTCATGTGAAATTTGTGTTTTTTCATATAAATATTTCATTGGTTTATTAAGGGCTGTCTTTTAATTATTTAGTTTCCTTTATTGAATTTTATTAAGGAATAAAATAATTTTTAAAATGTTATTATTTTCTTTTCTGAAAAATTGTTTTGGGAAACGTTTGTTATGAAAATGGTCTTTGAGTGCCAATTTGGTGTTGAATTGGGTGTTTTACATGGATATTCTATCTGATGCTTATTGGGATTGTTATATAACTCATGTAATGAGTTTAAAGAAATTTTTTGGGTGTTTTGGATTATTTTTTGATAAATATGAGAATGAATATGGTGTTCATGTCGTGTTTTCAAAGAATTTTGGGTGCAAAACAAGGAATGATTTGGAGAAGTTGTTTTATTGAAACTCAAAGTGTTTTGTTGTGTGTTTTAAATAGTATAAATTTTTTTGTAGATATTTTACTGATTGTATGTGACCATTAGTGGTGTTTTATATGAAATTGGATATATTTATCATTCTGAAATTGTTTGAGCACAAAGGGGGAAGCCCGAGTTCCTAGGTGGGGCGGATGTGTACTAGTACGGCTAGTAGACCAGATGGATTTTGTCCCTGTTTCACCTAGAATTTGGATAATGACAACTATAACTAAACTATGTGGATGATGATTGGGGATAACTAGGTTATGGGTATGTTACCTACTAGTGGATCATGCACAAGAATGGATTTTACTATGGTTACTTTACACCGAGGTATGAGGTACATGGGGCCTGAGACTATCTAGTGCTTAGGGGTGTTCCCGATTTTGTTGCTCATTGTGTTTGTGGTATTTTCCAATGTATTGGGGTGTTTTTTGAAGTAATTTATAGTATACAACATGTCTATTTAAATTTCTGAACATTCTGAAAACTTTATCTTGAAAACCGTTATCAATTTAAAGTTGCATTTCTTCGATTTTATCAATGATTTTCTTTACGTATTAAAACTTCTTGATTTTTCAAATTTTATTGCATGCTCGTTGAATCATTGGGTGGTATAATATTGGGATTAGGCTAACACCCTAATTACACTCCTTGGGTGTAAGTAGACATGGTTATGTTTGAATCAGGTAAAGGAAAGGCTGAGGGTGATGGCGGTTCAGGGTGTTAGTCCCCATCCTTGGGGAGGAGTTATAGAGACGGATTGGGGGTGATGACCCCTTGTCATGTGGAGTCCATGGGGATGTTTTGTTGCTGTTTCATTTTGTCTTTGGACCTTTTTTATTGAATTTGAACTTATGTATTCAGTTCTGGATTTTTGTATAAACCTTGTTGGTATGAATTTTTCAAATTCATTTTATCAAATATTTTTGATGTTTTATGTGTACATATTCTTTTAAATAATTCCCAAACCAAGATAAATGATACACGGGAACTTGTGACAGCATGTGGGGATAGAGAACACCCTTCAGGCCTTATCACGGGCTAGGTTTGGTGCCAGTATTGGTGGTGAACAGATTCAGTTCGTGACAAAATTGTGTCAAAGGGGGTTAATGTTTTTGGGTTATATTTCTATTTTGGGATGAGTCGGGATAGCCAGAAGCTAGGAATTTCAGGGATCATAGTTTTATTTGTGAGTAGGTTGACTGGCTTGTACCTCTCATGGAAGTCCTTGAGTCACCAGGTGACGTTGGAATTTACGGATTGACTTCATTTCCTGGCGAGACGTGTGGGATACAGACTGCACGTGGACATCAGGAAGAGGTGGAGTAGTTGATTCTTTTATTAATGGAATGTGTTTAGATTATTTATACTTGATGTATTTGAATAAAAATATCAGAATTGTGGTATTGATTATTGTTTTTTGACTGTTGAATTTTGTAGCAACATGCCTCCCCGTAAAGCTCCCACGTGCCCACCGGAGGAAGCTGGAGAGAGATCTCTCACACTAATTGATCAGAGGTTAGTCGTGGTTGTGGTCTGGGATGTCCAAGATCTGGTATAGAGACCAAATCTTGCTCTTATTCCTACTACGGAAGAAGATAAGGGTCTTAGAAAAGATAAATCTTAGGCGTTTTTGAAAAACAAGACTCCTACCTTCTGAGGCATCTCAGAACCCCAGGAAGTAGAGGAATGGCTCCAAAAGATCGAGTGTATGTTTGAGTTCCTGGAAACACCCAAGGAGATCAGGGTGATGTGTTCCTCCTTTCAGTTAGAGGGTCCCAACCACAAGTGGTGGTAGTCCGTGCTTTAGAATTGGGAAGAATGAGCAGATGCACTAGGTAGATTTCAAGGTTGTCTTCAATGAACAGTACTGCCCTGAGGTGTTGGGTTAAGCTAGGTCTACAGTGTTCATGGACCTTGTTCAGGGGAATCTATCTATGATGGAGTATTCCAAACATTTCACTAAGTTGGTTCGGTATGCTCCATAAATCATCTTAAATGAGCAGGTGAAGGCCCAGAGGTTTGAGAAAGGCTTGCGACCAGATATATACTCCCAGTTGTTCTTATTTAAGCTGAGGACCTATGTTGAGGTTGTTGATCAGGCGTGTAAGGTGAAGATTGATATTAAAGGTAGGGATGGTTTCTTTGGTTCAGTATCAGCAGTGGGAAGTGGCCGCTCCTTAGATAAGAAAAGGAAGTAGGAGGATCATGTGAAGAAAGAAGGTGGCAGTTCAGGACACTCTTCCAGGAAGTTTTCGTCTACGGCTTCTGATGCGAGATTGGTCATGTGCCACTAGTGTGGGGAATCCTGGGCACATCCGACCAGCATGTCCACTTCCTCCAAATCCTTGTTACGAGTGTGAAGGTAAGGGGAATTTTTAGCATTTCTGTGGTGTGGCATGTCCACTTCCGAGTGGGGCAGGGTCAGTGGCTTTAAGAGGAGTGCCAGCACAGTCCGAGCCGTTGAGGACTAGGGGATCTCATTTTAGCAGCCGTGGTGGTAGGTATGGGTCATATTTTGGGAAGAGTTAGTTCAAGGCATAGCCATAGACTAGCAGTCATCCACAGTCAAATACTGGACATCTCCATGCAGTGGATCAGGCACCAGGAGGATCAGAGGCGTGACCATTGACAGTTAAAGGTACCGTTCTGATCGCATCTTCTATATCTACTTCTCATTTTGACACTGTCACATCTGATTCATTTATTTTTGACTGTTTTGTGGACATGGTGAATTTTCAAACTGAGTTGATGTCTTTCATGATGGAGTTGGTGACACCGTTGGGAAAGAAGAAGGAGCATGTCCTCAGGTGCCCGTCGTGTGCGCTTTCTCTGTCAGGGGTCGAGATAGAGTGGGACCTCTTGGTATTAGATATGGACTCTTTTTACGTCATTATTGGGATGGATTGGCTAGTACACTTCCAAGAACATATCTATTGCTATAGGCTGTGAGTGAGTTTCACAGCACCTGATGGGAGTCGTCATGTTTTTCGAGGAAAATGGGATCCTCAGTCTGGTCGCACAGGACCTCCACTCCCAAATTTTGGAAGCCTTAACTTCCAGTTATCATCTCTCATTATAGAGTATGATGTAATTTCTCCTGGAGGAGCACTACCTCATGTAGTGAATGAATTTCTGGAGGTATTCCTAGATGATTTCATAGGTTTTCCCCCAGAGCAGGATGTTGAGTTTTCGATTGATCTAGGGTCGGGAAGACAAATGATATCTCTTCCCTCATATCGCATGGCCCCCATCGAGCAAATGGAATTAAGGATACAGATTCTCAACTTAGAATCCAAAGGATTCATTCGCTCGAGTGTCTCTCCTTTGGCCTCTCCTGTGTTGTTTGCGAAAAAGGCTGATGGATCCCTCTGGTTGTGCATTGACTACCAGAATCTGAATAAGGTAACAATTAAGAACAAATACACTTTGCCCAGAATAGATGATTTGTTGGATCAGTTGAAGGGGGTGAAGTGGTTCTCAAAAATAGACTTTTGTTCGGGGTATCATCAACATCGGCTGAAAGAGTCAGATATCCCAAAGACAGCCTTCTAAAGCAAGTACAAACACTTTGAGTATTTTTTCATTCCATTCAGATTGACCAATGATCTAGTGGTCTTTATGGAACTCATGAACAGGGTGTTCATCAGTATCTCGATTCCTTCATTGTGGTGTTCATGGATGAAATTCTGGTATACTCTGGCTCTGGGGAAAAACATGAACATCACTTGAGAATCGTTTTGGGTATAAAATGGGATCACCGCCTCTATGAAAATTTTTCAATGTACACTTTTTGGATCAGGGAAGTGATATTTATGGGGCATGTGATCTCTGATCATGGGGTTTTAGTGGACCCCGAGAAGATTAGTGCGGTTATGTCATGGGAGAAGCTAGAGAATGTGTTTGAGATCAAGAGTTTCCTTGGATTGGCTGGTTATTATAGGCAATTCGTTTGGGATTTCTCTCGTCTTGCTTCACTGATGACTGCGCTCACCCAGAAAGGGGTTAAGATTGCATGTGTTCCAGAATGTCAGGAATCATTTGAGGAGCTGAAGAGGCGGTTGACTACCGCCCCCGTTCTGATTTTTCCTACGTCCGGGAAGGGTATGTGGTCTATTTTAATGCTTCAGGTATAGGTCTTGGGTACGTGCTAATGCAGTATGATCACATGGTGGCGTATGTCTCTCACCAACTCTGACCACATGAAAAGAATTACCTGACCCATGACTTGGAGTTGGGAGTAGTGATGCATTCTTTGAGGACTTGGTGTCACTACCTCTTTGGGGAGAAGCTTTTGGTTTTCTCTGATCACAAAATCTTAACCTATATCTTCTCGCAGAAGGACCTCAACTTGAGGCAGCTTTGCTGGATCGATTACTTCCAGGGATCCAATTTGACATTGTCTATACCTCAGTAAAGGGTAATGTGGTGGCCGATGCTCTGAGCAAAAGAGTTCCAATGCAGGCTTTGAGGAATTCCGGTGATGAGTGGGCTATGATGTGGCTCTTTTCTCAAATGCATGTGGAGACCAGGGAACACAGTGGAGGGGAATTCTTTTTGATCATCTAGTTGACTCCTTCTTTGTTTGAGTTGATTCAGCAAGAATAGCCCAGTGATGGGCTTTGTCAGTAGTTGAAGCAATTTCTTCAGGGTGGGGAGACATCCTATGATAGGTCGTCATCTTTAGATGGCATATTGTGCTTCAAGGTCCATTCAGTAGTGTCATCATCTCTACGGAAGGTGGTGATGTAGGATAGCCACCAGTATGAGTGGGCTGTCTATCCGGGTGCCACTAAGATTTATTCTGATTTCCATCGGTATTTTTGGTGGCCTGGTATGAGATGGGACATAGCAGAATTTGTGTCTAGATGCTACACATGCCAGCTGGTGAAATTAGAGCACCAAAGGCCCTCTGGTTTCTCTAACCACTACCCATTCCTACCTGGAAGTGGGATGTGGTCTCCATGGACTTAATTGTTGGATTACCTTGTACACCTCGGGGTAATAATTCCATTTGGGTGGTGATTGAACGTCTGACCAAATAAGAACACATCATTCTGATAAAAGATACAACTAAAGTGGATGAGTTGGGCCATTTGAATCTTCAGAAAGTGGTGAGACTCCATGGCGTACCATCAGTAGTAGTCTCAGATAGAGACACCCTCTTCACTTCTCGATTTTGTGAAGGCCTTCAGATGGTCTTGGGGTCTCAGATTAAGATGAGCACGGCATACCACCCTCAGACTGATGGTCAGACCGAGCTGGAAAATCATATTTTGGAGGAAATTCTCCATGCATGTGTCCTGGACTTTGAAGGTTCTTGGGATAGCCATTTGGGATTGGTTGAGTTTTCTTATAATAACAGTTACCAATCCTCAATTCGAATGGCCCCTTTTGAGGCGCTCTACAGTCGGCCATTTCAGTCCCCCCCTATGTTGGGATGATATAGGAGTGACTTCACTTTTGGGGTCGAACCTTTTGCAGGAGACTTCTGAGAAGGTCAAGTTGATCAAGCATCAATTTTTGATATCTCAAAGTCGTCATAAATCTTATTCTGACCAGAGGCGTCGAGATCTAGAGTTTTTTATGGGTGATAGGGTATTCTTCAAAGTGGCCCCTCGTCTGGGCCATCGTCGATTGGGGAAGAAAGGTAAGCTCATGTCGCGGTATTTCGGGCCTTTTTATATCACTGAGAATATTGGAATGGTGGAATATATGTTGGATTTACCTTCTCAGTTGGCATCCATCCATGATGTCTTCCTTGTCTCCTAGTTAAAGAAATACAACTCGGATCCATCCCATGTGCTCAGTTGGGAACAACTGGAGCTAGTGCCTGACTTTTCTGTTATTGAGTGGTCGGTGCAAATAGTGGACTCCCAAGAGAAGGTGCTTCAAGTGAAGTCCATTCTGTTGGTCTGGTTTTGTTGGCAGTATAGTAACGATACACATTAGACATGGGAGCAGGATTCATGGGTTGAAGAAGAGTATTCGTTCCTGTTTTCTGATCAAGCTTCAGGTTGACTTTCTAGGACGAAAGTCTTCATGGTGGGGAGAATTGTCACATACATGAAATGTTTTTAAGGTATTTTTCATTTAATTTCCATTAATGATTTTTTGGGGGGTTTCCCAAGGTTTTATGGAGTAATAGGTGAGTTTTCATGAATTGGGCCAAACCATGAGCCCAATTCTAGATTTAAAAATAAATTGTGTTTATTTTATAACATTTTCATTTTTTAATATTTTTCACTAATTCCAATTCCTAAATTTCCTCCCCTGACATATTAACACCAAAATAAAAATTTGGAAACTTTAGAAATCCATAATCATGGTGTATTTTGGTTTTTATTTAAGAGATTGGGCCTGCCCGGAAGCCCATATCCAGTTTTAAAAATGAATTTTATTTATTTAATAACATATTCAATATTAAGTATGTTTCAGTGATTCTGAGTATCACACGAGCCCATTGCATATATCCATGCTCCCAGACTCTTTTCCCCCTATTTGGAGCCCTTAGGCATCGTGATTCATGGACTAACTTCCTAGGGTTTCTCAAATCGGCCAGATTTGAGGAGGTAAGTTCTTTCCATCATAACTCTTTCAATTCTTTCTCCTTTTCCCCCATTTCCATGAATTTTATTCTCATTTTCCTGAAGTACCAATTTTCCATAGGGTAGGTTTTCGAACCTAGGGTTTAACCTTGGGTTTTTAGGGTCATTTATTTTGTTTTTATGATTGATCTCAGTCCCTCTTGGTGTAGCGGTGGTGCTATTAGATATTCGCACAAAAGATTCACGGTTTTTACTAATTTGGTAGGTGATTCCACTTTGAATGAAATCCTTGTGACATAGAAAATGTTTTTATTATATTTTCATGTTTAACCTATTGATTCGGTGCTGTAAAAATTAGTTTTAGTGGTATTTGTAATACAAGTTAATTTTAAGTTCCAATTTCATGTTAAATTTGTGTTTTTTTATATTTATATTTTATTGGTTGATTAAGGGATTCCTTTTAATTATTTAGTTCACCTTATTGAACTTTATTAGGGTAGAAAATAATTTTTTAAATTTTATTATTCTTTTTTTGTTACTGAAAAATTGGTTTTGGGTGACCTTTGTTAAGAAAATGGTCTTTGAGTACCAATTTGGTGTTGAATTGGGTGTTTTACATGGGTATTCTATGCGATGCTTATTGGGATTGTTTTATAACTCTTGTAATGAGTTTAAATAAATTTTTAGGGTGTTTTGGATTATTTTTTGATAAATATGAGTATGAATATGGTGTTTAAGTGGGGTTTTCAAAGTGTTTTATGTGAAAAATAAGGAATGATTTGGAGAATTTGTTTTATTGAAACTAAAGTGTTTTGTTGTGTGTTTTAAATGGTATAAAATGTGTGTAGCTTCTGTACTGATTGTATATGACTATTATTGGTGTTTTATATTAAAATAGATATATGTATCATTCTGAAATTGTTTGAGCACAAAGGGGGAAGCCCGAGTACCAAGGTGGGGCGGATGTGTACTAGTACGGCTAGTGGACCGGATGGATTTTGTCCCTGTTTCACCTAGAATTTGAAGAACTACAACTCTAACTAAACTATATGGATGATGATTGGGGAAAATAGGTTATTTTTATGTTCCCTACTAGTTGATCGTGCTCGAGAATGGATTTTACTATGGTTACATTACACCGAGGTATGCGGTACATGGGGCACGAGACTATCTAGTGCCTAGGGGTGTTCCCGATTTTGTTGCTCATTTTGTTTGTGGAATTTTCCCATGTATTGGGGTGTTTTTGGAAGTAATTTATTGTAGCTAACATGTCTATTTAAATGTGTGAACACTCTGAAAACATTATCTTGAAAACTGTTATCAACTGAAAGTTGCATTTCATGGATTTTATCAATGCTTTTCTTTGTGTATTAAAACTTCTTTCTTTTTCACATTGTATTGCATGCTCTTTGGAATAATTGGGAGGTATCCTGTTGGGATTAGTCTCACACCATACATACACCCCTTATGTGTAAGTATACTTGGTTATGTTTGAATCAGGTAAAGGAAATGCTGAGGGTGATGGCGGTTCAGGGTGTTATTCCCCATCCTTAGGGTGGAGTTGTAGAAAAAGCTTGGGGGTGATAACCCCTTGTCATGCGGAGTCCATGGGGATGTTTTTTTTTGCTGTTTCATTTTTTCATTGGAACTTTTTTTTTGAGTTTGAACTTATGTATTTAGTTCTGGATTTTTGAATAAACCTTGTTGGTATGAATTTATCAAATTCATTTTATTAAATATTTTTGATGTTTTATGTTTACATATTCAGGTAAATCGTTCCCAAACCAAGATAAATGATACTCGAGAACTTTTTCCAGCCCATGGGGATAGGAATTCCCTTCGGTCCATGTCATGGGCTGGGTATGGTGCCAGTGTTGGTGGTGACCAGATTCGGTTTGTGACAAAATGGTATCAAAGGTGGTTAATGTTTTTGGGTTATATTTCTATTTTGGGATGAGTTGGGATAGCCAGGAGCTAGGACTGTCGGGGCTTAGGTTGTTGCTTGTGAGTAGGGTACCTGGCCCTCACCCCTCATTGAAGACCTTGAGTTACCGGAGGACATTGGAATTTATGGATTGACTTCACTTCCAGTTGAGACGTGTGGGTTGTAGACTACACGTGGAAGTCACGAAGAGGTGGAGTAGTTGTTTCTTTTATTACTGGAATGTGTTTAAGTTATTTATACTGTATGTATTTGATTAAAATTTTAATAATTGTGGTATTGATTATTTTTTTGGGACTGTTTCATTTTGTATAAACATGCCTCCCCGGAAAGCTCCCACGTGCCCATGAGAGAAAGCTGGAGAGAGTTCTCCCACACCGATTGATCAGAGGCTAGTCAAGGCTATGGTCTGGGCTGTCCAAGCTCTGGGATAGGGACAAAATCCTTCTCCTATTCTTTCTAGGGAATAAGATACAGGTCCTAGAAAAGATAAAGTTCATGAGTTTCTGAAAAACAAGCCTTCTACCTTCTGAGGCAGCTCAGAACCCCAGGGAGCAGAGGAATGGCTCGAGAAGATCGAGCATTTGTTTGAGTTCCTGGAAACACCCAAGGAGCTCAGGGTGAAGCATGCATCCTTTTGGTTGGACGGTCCCAGTCACAAGTGGTGGGAGTTAGTGCTTCAGACTGGGAAGAATGAGCAGATGCACTAGGTATATTTCAAGGCTGTCTTCAATGAACAGTACTCCCCTGAGGTGTTGGCTTAAGATAGGTCCAGAGAGTTCATATACCTTGTTAAATGGAATCTATATGTGATGTATTACGCCAACTGTTTCATTTAGTTGGTTCGGTATTCTCCAGAAATCATCTCCAATGAGTAGGTAAAGGCCCATAGGTTTGAGAAAGGCTTGCGACCAGAGATATACTCCCAGGTGTTCTTATTTAAGCTGAGGACCTATGTTGAGGTTGTTGATCGGGTGTGCATGGTGAATATTGATAGGAAAGGTAGGGATGGTTTCATTGGTTCAGTATCATCAGTGGGTAGTGGCAGATCCTCAGAGAAGAAAATGAATTAGGAGGATCATGTGAAGAAAGAAGGTGGCAGTTTAAGCCACTCTTCCAAGCATTTTTCGTCTGCGGCTTCTGATGCAATATCGGTCATATGCCACCAGTGTGGGAAGCCCAGGAACATCTAACCAAAATTTCCACTTCTTCTGAAGTCTTGTTACCAGTGTGGAGGTATGGGTAATTGTAGCGTTTCTGCGATGTGGCACATCGACTTCTGAGTGGGGTAGGGTCATTGGCTTCAAGAGGAGTGCCCGTATAGTCTTAGCCGTTTGGGACTCAAGAATCTTGATTTGGCAGCTGTAGTGGTAGGGCTGGGTCATATTTTGGGAAGTTACAGTTCAGCGAATAGCCACAGACTATCGGCCATCCTCATGCAGATACTAGATATCTCCATGCAGTGGATCTGGCACCATGAGGATCAAATGTGGGACCGTCGACAGTATGAGGTAACGTTATGATCGTATCTTCTATAGCTACTACTCTTTTTTATACTGGAACCTATGTTTAAGTTATTTCTACTCGTTCTATAGATATGGTAAATTTTCTAACTATGTTTATGTCTTTCACGATGGAGTTGGTGACACCGCTGGGAAAGATGAAGGAGCTGGTTCTCAAGTGCCAATCATGTGCACTTTCTCTGTCAGGGGTCGAGATGGAGTGGGACCCCTTGGTCTTAGATATGGAACCTTTTGACATCATTATTGGGATGTATTGGCTAGTACACTTCCATGAACATATCGATTTCTATAGGTGTAATAACACGGGATTTTTTAAAACGGGTTAAATTTTGGACCCTGTTTGAATTTTATGCTTTTTTTAAGATTTTGACTTCTTTTTGTGAAGTCTATAAAATTTGGGATGTTTCAGGAAATTTCTAGACTACACGCCATGTACTCCCATGTACACACCGTGTATTAGCTAGGCAGGTGAAAACCCGTCTGAGACCTAGTACATGTCGTGTGGTTCCCAAGTGTAAATTTCCATCTACACGGCATGTAGTCCTTCTTGAAATGTCATTTAATTTTTTCATTCCATGCATTGGCTGAGTCCCTGGCCATGTGTTGACCGTGTAAAGGGTCCTAGCCGTGCACTGGACTGCACTTAAGTTGGAGTATCGAAAGGTCATGTACACAATGTGTAGTCCAAAAATACACATCGGGTACCTTTTTGGTTATTTGTGCGAGTGGGAGGTCGTCGCGTCTTATTTCTAGAAACACCTTCTTCTTCCCTGTGGGACAAACCACTCATTCGAAAACCTATAAAGAACCCAAATCCTCCAAGATCTGTCATATGACCTCCATTCTTAGATCCATCGGTGGTTGCATGACTATGTTGGAAAGGCTAACCCCATGCACCCTATTTCATTCAAGATTCCTTATCCTTTTCTCTGAAATTTCCCTCTGAGCGGAATTTCCAGAATTTGAAAAAACCGCAGATCTACTACATTTTAGACCGATTCTAAGGCTGATATCGAAGGAGTTTCATCGTACGAGTAAGAGGTGGGTGGTCCATAACTTCTTTCATGTTTTCGTAGACTTTTGGGGGTTTCAACCTTTGGGCGTGAAATTGGGTATTGAGAGAAACCCTATTTAATGTTTTTAATTATTTATCTGCAATGTGGGATGCCTCTAGGAATTCCCTGACCTAGTTTTGATCAAGCGAGGCTAGGTTAGAGGTCGTTGCTCGTCTAGGGAAATTTGGTTGGGGGTGCCAAAATGGGTATAAATTGAACTGCTTAATTTAAACTATTGATTTTAATTTGTTAAAGCATGATTGAATTTTCTTAAGGAATTCGAGACCTTAGGTGCTACTATGGGACAGCACACGTGTGGTTTAACTTGAATATTTAGTAATTTCCTATTCAAAGTGATGATTTATAGTATATATATGCAATGTGTGATATTTCCTGTGTTGAACTATTTAGTTATGTTGGGCATGGACTGGATATTTTGTTGAGTAATGTTGATCATAGGTTGGGGCATTGGCTGGGTTACTTGGGTGGTTTCTACCATGGGATTGGGCATCATGGACATCGGTTGAGGCATTTGGATTTTCAGGTTCGGCTTGGCCCGAGTTACCTGGATGGAGACGTCATCAGACTTGAGCGACTGGTTCGCAGGGACCTGAGGTGTCATATTTGTTGTGTCTTGGGAACTTATTGAGGTGATTACCGCTCACTGGGTACTTTTGAGATGTTTGCACATAGATAGAATTCGTGACGAGGTGGTATGGGCACTCTCTATGTAAATTCCCTCAATAGATGCGGTGAGGTGTTATTGGTTTGGGGGTGCTTTCCATAAGAGGCCACGTGGGAGGTGAGGAGCCTTTGGGAGATAGCTTTGAGGCTGTGAGGTTGGGGGCCGAGGATCGCCATGATTTGAGAGTAGATATCTCTGTCCCTCCGGTTATTATTTAAGGGCAGACATCATTCTCCCTTCGGTTATTATATGAGTAAAGGTATCGGTGTTCCTCCGAATGTTGTTCCTCCGGATGTTGTTCCATGCGTAGGTTGAGCTTTTGAGATGGGTTACGATTATTGGGAGAACCTTCGGGACGTTAGTACTTGAGACACATGGTGTCATGTGGCACGTGGTGCCGAGTTACAGACCAGAGATTCTGGCATTGGCCGAAGTAGGTGACACTTCCTGGTGGCTGCTGAGCACCAATGAAATTTTTGTTTACTTTTGGGAATTGAACTGTTTACTATTTTTCTTATATAAGCATGACTTCTAAAACACTTATATTAGGTATGCACCCTTGGGTGGTATCCTACTAAGACTCGTCTCACACCCTACATGGGCCCTCTCGGACGTGTGTAGACTTTATGAAATTTCGTGCAGGTAAAGGGTCTGCCTCAGGAGCTGGACCATAGTGTTGTTGGCATGGAGATTGGCATGGACCTTGAGGTCATGCCTAGCTGGAGTTTACTTTGTTATGTTTTCATTTCTATATCAGCATGATTATTATGTAGCAACAGTTGCTTAGCCATTGGCGTCTTTTGGTATATTGACCTGCTTTGGATGCATGTTTTGTTGTGTGTTTAGTATTTACAAGTGGTTTTCAGCAAACTGTTGTGTTTACTTTCCGCTACTACTATTATATTTATTTCTTCCGGAATTTATCGATATTGAATGTGCTTTCTCTCTACGGGTCTGGTTTGAGTCTTCTGAGTTCTTTTTCCACTGCATCTTTATTATTATACTCAGACCAATACCATTATTATCCTTCGATAGGGTATAGCCTCCCCACTATACCTATGGACCCTCACTGATATTCGGCAGCCTTTGGTGTTTGGGGAGGTGCACTTAAGTTAGTAACACCCGACTTGTTTGGCACTGTTCGGGTAGCTTCTCGGGTCCGGGTCGTTACAATAGGTTGTGAGTGAGTTTCACAACACCTGTTGGGAGTTGTCAGGTTTTTCGGGGAGAATGGGATCCTCAGTTAGGTCCCACATGACCTCCACTCCCAGACTTGAGAAGTCATAACTTCCTGTTATCTTATCTCATTCTAGATGATGATATTATTTCCTATGGAGGTGCACTACCACATGTAGTGAATGGATTTCTGGAGGTATTCCTAGATGATTTCTCAGGTTTGACCCCAGAGTAGGATGTAGAGTTTTCGATTGATCTGGCACTGGGAACATAGCCAATACCTCTTCCCTCATATCATATGGCCCCCACCGAGTGGAGGAAAGTAATGATATAGTTATATGACATAGAATCCAAAGGATTCATTCCCCCGAGCGCCTCTCCTTGGGCCTTTCCTATGTTGTTCGTGATAAAGGTTGATGGATCCCTCTGGTTGTGCATTGACTACTGGAAGCTGAATAAGGTAACAATTAAGAACAAATACCATTTTCCCATAATAGATGATTTGTTTGACCAATCGAAGGCGTCGAAGTGGTTCTCAAAATTATACTTGCGTTCGGGGTATCATCAACTCCTGGAGAAAGATTCAGATATCCCAAAGAAAGCCTTCCGAAGTAGGTACGAACACTTTGAGTATTTGTTCATGCCCTTCGGATTGGCCAATGCTCTAGCAATATTTATGGCAATCATGAATAGTTTTTTATATTAGTATCTTGATTCATTCTTTGTGGTGTTCATGGTTGACATTCTGGTATACTCTCGCTCTATGGAGGAACATGAACATCACTTGAGAATCGTTTTGGTTACATTATGGGATCATCACCTCTATAAAAAGTTTTCAAAGTGTACTTTTTGGATCAGGGAAGTGAGAATTCTGGGGAATTTGATCTCTAATTAGGGGGTTTCAGTGGACCCCAAGAATATTAGCACAGTTATGTCATTTGAGCAGTTGAAGAATGTGTTCGAGATCAAGTATTTCCTTGGCCTGGCTGGTTATTACAGGCAATTTTTTAGGGATTTCTCTCGGCTTTCTTCACCGATGACTATGCTCACCCAGAAAGGGGTGAAGTTTGTATGGGGTTCAGAATGTTAGGAATCATTAGAGGAGATGAAGAGGCGGTTGACTATCACCCCCGTTGTGATTTTTCCTAAGGCACGGAAGGGGTTTTTGGTCTATTGTGATGCTTCAGGTATGGGTATTGGGTGTGTGCTTATGCAGGATGATCACATGGTGGCGTATGGATCTCGCCAACTCCGACCACATGAAACATATTACCTCACCCAAGACATGGAGTTGGTAGTGGTGATGCATTCTTTGAAGACTATGTGTCACTACCTCTTTGGGGAGAAGTTTTTGGTCGACTATGATCACAAAAGCTTGACCTATATCTTCTTACAGAAGGACATCAACTTGAGGCAGTGTCGCTGGATTGAGTACTTCTCGGGATTCCACTTTGACATTGTCTATTCCATGGAAAAGGGTAATGTGGTGGCTGACTCTTGGGGTAGAATACTTCTTATGCAGGCTTTGAGGTAGTCCAGTGATGAGTGGGATTTTATGGGGCTTTTTTCTCAGATGCATGTAGAGACCAGGGAACACAGTGGAGGGGCATTCTTGGCGAGAATCTAGTTGACTCCTTCTCTATTGGAGTTGATTCAGTGGGAGCATCCCAATGATGATATTTTTCAGTAGTCGAAGAATTTTCTTCCTAGTTGGGAGAAATCCTCTAATAGGTCATCATCTTCCGAGGGAATATTGTGCTTCAAGGTCCATTCAGTAGTGTCGTCATCTCTGCAAGAAGGTGGTGATGTATGATAGCCACCAGTCTCAGTGGGATGTTTATTCGGGTGCCACTAAGATGTATTATGATTTCCATCGGTAGTTTTTGTGGCCTGGTATGAGATGGGACATAGAGGACTTTGTGTTGAGATGCTACACATGCTAGTAGGTGAAATCAGAGCACCAAAGGCCCTCTGGTTTGCTCCAACCACTACCCATTCCTACCTGGAAGTGGGACAAGGTCACCATGGACTTTATTATTGGATTACCTCGTACACCTCAGGGTAAGAATTCCATTTGGTTGGTGATTGATTGTCTAACCAAATCATCCCACTTCATTCTGATAAAAGATACAACTAAAGTGGATGAGTTGGGCCATTTGTATCTTCAGCAAGTGGTGAGACTCCATGGCGTACCATCAGAAGTTGTCTATGATAGAGACCCCCTATTCACTTCTCAATTTTGGGAAGGCCTTCAGAAGGTCTTGGGGTCTCATATTAAGATGAGAATGGCATACCACCCTCATACGGATGGTCAGACCGAGCGGGCGAATCAGATTTTGGAGGACATTCTTCGTAAATGTGTTCTGGACTTTGGAGGTTCTTGGGATAGCCTTTTTGGATTTGTTGAGTTTTATTATAATAACAGTTACCAATCCTTAATTTTAATGGCCCCTTTTGAGGTGCTCTACGGTCAGCCATGTCGATCCCCCCTATGTTGGGATGAGGTAGGAGTGACTTCACTGTTGGGGTCGAGCCTTGTGCAGGATACTTCTGAGAAGGTCAAGTTGATCAGGAATCACTTGTTGATATCTCAGAGTCTTCATAAATCTTATGCTGACCAGAGGCGTCGATATCTAGAGTTTTCTGTGGTTGATAGGGTATTCTTTAAAGTGGCCCCATGTTTGGGCCATCGTCGATTGGGGAAGCATTGTAAGATGATGTCGTGGTATGTTGGGCCCTTTGAGATCACTGAGTGTATTGGCATGGTGGAATACAGGTTGGCTTTACCTTCTCAGTTGGCATCCATCCATGATGTCTTCCATGTCTCCCAATTAAATAAATATAACCCGGATCCATCCGATGTGCTTAGTTGGGAAGAACTAGAGCTAGAGCCTAAATTATCTATTATTGAGCGGTCGGTGCAAATAGTGGACTCCTAAGAGATGGTGCTTCAATTTAAGTCCATTCTGTTGGTCCTGGTTCATTGGCAGCATGGTAATGATAAACATGAGACGTGGGAGAAAAAGTTTTAGGTTGAGGAAGAGTATCCATTCTTATTTTTTGATCAAGCTTCTGGTTGACTTTTCAGGACGAAAGTTTACATTGGGGGGAAAATTTTCACATAAATGAAATATTTTTAAGGTATTTTTCATTTAATTTTCATTCCTGCTTTGTTTTGGGGATTTCCCAAGGTTTTTTGGAGGAATAGGTGAGTTTTCATGAATTGGGCCAAGCTGTGAGCCAAATTCCAGATTTTAAAAAAATTATTTTATAACTTTTTCATTTTTTAATATTTTTCACTCATTCCAATTCCTAAATTTTTTCCCCTGACATATTAATACCAAAATAAAAATATGGAACCTTTATAAATCCATAAACATGGTGTATTTGGGTTTTTATTTTAGGGATTGGGCCTTCCCGGAAGCCCATATTCAGTTTTAAAAATGAATTTTATTTAATTAATAACTTATTCAATATTAAGTATGTTTCAGTGATTCCAAGTCTCACACAATCCCATTGCACCCAATCACGCGCCCAGGCTCTTTTCCCCCTCTTTAGATCTCTTAGGCATCGAGATTTTGGGATGAACGTCCTAGGGTTTCTCAAATAGGCCAGATTTGAGGAGGTAAGTTCTTTCCATCATAATTCTTTCAATTCTTACTCCTTTTATCCCCTTAACAGGAAGTTTTTTTTCTCATTTTCATGAAGTAAAAAATTTCCAGATGGTAGGGTTTCGAACCTAGGGTTTAACCTTGCTATTTATGGGTCATTTCTTGTGGATTTAGGATTGATCCTGGTCCCTCTTGGTGCGGAGGTGGTGCGATTTGATTTTCGCACAAAGGATTCAAGGTTTTTACTGATTTGGTAGGTGATTCCACTTTGTATGCAATCCTTGTGATTTAGCTAATGTGTTTATTAAATTTTCATGTTTAAAATATTGAATTTTTTCTGAAAAAAATGGTTTTAGTGGTTTTTTAATGCAAGTGATTTTTTAGTGCCAATTTCTTGTGAAATTTGTGTTTTTTTCATATAAATATTTTATTGGTTGATTGAGGGATTAATTTTAATTATTTAGTTGACCTTATTGAACTTTATTAGGGCCAAAAATAATGTTTTAAATGTTATTGTTCTTTTTTTGTTGCTGTAAAATTTGTTTTGGGTGATGTTTGTTAAGAAAATGGTTTTTGAGTACCAATTTGGTGTCGAATTGGCTGTTTTACATGGGTATTCTATGTGATACTTATTGGGATTGTTTTAAAACTTCATGTAATGAGTTTAAAGAAATATTAGGGTTTGTTGGATTATTGTTTGAAAAATATGAGTATGAATATGGTGTTCAAGTGGGGTTTTCAAAGTGCTTTATGTGAAAAACAAGGAAACATTTGGAGAAGTTGTTTTATTGAAACTCAAAGTGTTTTGTTGTGTGTTTTAAATGGTATAAAATGTGTGTAACCAATGTACTGATTGTATGTGACCATTAGTGTTGTTTTATATGAAAATGGATATATTTATCATTCTGAAATTTTTTGAGCACAAAGGTGGAAGCCTGGGTGCCTAGGTGGGGCGGATGTGTACTAGTACGACTAGTTGACCGGATAAGTTTTGTCCCAGTTTCACCTAGAATTTGGATAGAGACAACACTAACTAAACAATGTGGATGATTATTAGGGAACACTAGGTTATGGGTATGTTCCCTACTAGTTTCTCGTGCACAATAATGGATTTTACTATGGTTACTTTACACCGAGGTATGAGGTACATGGGGCCCGAGACTATCTTGTGCCTAGGGGTGTTCCCGATTTTTTTTCTCATTGTGTTTGTGGTATTTTCCCATGTATTGTGGTGTTTTTGGAAGTAAATTATATTAGCTAACATGTATATTAAAATTAGTGAACATTCTGAAAACTTTAGGTTGAAAACTTTTTTTCAATTGAAAGTTTCATTTCTTGGATTTTATCAATTCTTTTCTTTGTGTATTAAAACTACTTGATTTTTTACATTGTATTTCACGGTCTTTGGAATAATTGGGTTTTATAATGTTTTGATTAGTCTCACACCCTACTTACACTCCTTGGGTGTAAGTATACTTGGTAATTTTTTACTCGGGTAAAGGAAAGGCAAAGGGTGGTGGTGGTTCAGGGTGTTAGTCCCCATCCTTGGGGCGGAGTTGTAGAGACGGCTTGGGGGTGATGACCCCTTGTCATTTGGAGTCCATGAAGATGTTTTTTTGTTGTTCCATTTTTTATTTGGACCTTTTATATTGAATTTGAACTTATGTATTCAGTTCTGTATTTTTTTATAAACCTTGTTGGTATGAATTTTACAAATTCATTTTATCACATATTTTTTATATTTTATGTATTCATATTTGGGTAAATCATTCCCAAACCAAGATAAATGACACCCGGGAACTTGTGCCAGCCTATGGGGATATGGAACTCCCTTTGGGCCTTGTCATGGGCTGGGTTTAGTGCTACTATTAGTGGTGACCAAATTCAGTTCGTGACAAATTGCATAAATCCTTTATACAAAGATGATTCATGTGAATATAAGTAGATTCATATTTTGTTATGAAAATACATTGAAAATGATGCATGAAATTATATCCATGAATTAAATCAAATTTTTGTGCTTATTCTGAGGAAGAGATCATGTATACCTTTGTTACATCAAGACATAGTAACATCACATGAAGCACTATCTTGATGTAATTTGTATGATCTAAGAGTCATAAAGAATAATTTTCTTTGATTTATATATTCATAAAGGTAGTTTTAAACTTTATCAAAGTTTAAGAATACAATTGAGATATCCTCATGATGTTAAAACACTTTTAGGAGAAGGATATTTTCAATTTGTTTTAAAAAAATATTTAAAATATATTATTCCATGAATATGACATAAAATATATGCATGAGAAATTAATTGTGTAGTGGAAAAGAATCAAATGTGTTATTGTTGTTGTGTGAAGTAAGATGTGTGGTCGAATTTTCAAATAATATCAAATAATATTGATTCCATCATAGATGAAAAGTTATAATAATTTATGGTGAGAAAGGATGATTTTAGTTATATAATATAATTTTAGTGAGTATAGAATTGAAGAAGAAAATTTATAATTGATAACGTCATGACAAGTAAGTATAATTTTAAGATATGTTTATAAAAGTTTGTGAAGACCATTAAATAACTGATAGTATGATAGTATAAACAACCAAATTTTTTCAAGAGATATCTCAACTAGTGGGAGTCATTATAAATTACACTAATGGGATTATAATCTTAATGTCTCATCTTGATATCGCCAATTATATTCATTAGTTATATGGAATTATGGGAGTTTTTATGCTAGGAATTTTAAGAGATTAGTTGTAATCACTTTTTCTTTATTATTGTAGAATCTATATCTCATATCATCCTGAAAACAGAAAGAACATAGTCATCCAAATTAGGGGAGAACCTTGTAAAAATACTCATGTGATTATTGGTGCTTCCATTTGATTTCATATGGGGTATGTGAGACATTAAAGAACAAGGTATTGAGGTAATAACTAATCAAAGAGGTTCTTCTCAAAAGAATAAATTTTAAAAACAACATCACTTAGTCACCCCTCCCCCTCTCAGTAATACATATGAACCAGGGTATATCATGGACGTTATATTTCATATATTTAGAACACATAAAGAGATGTAATTAGTGAATTTTTTATTAACACAAGCCTCAAGAAAAATTACCCTACAATTTGGATATTAACCCAAAAATTATTAAACCTGAAGGTTTGAGGGCCACTTTTTGTAATGAAATTAGTGAGGATAAGATGATGATGAGAGTTCATATTCAAAAGGGTTCTGGTTTGAACATCAACCCATTATTCTAGAGAACTAATATTGAAAAAGATATAATCCAACTTATTAGACACAATTATATTCATTGATTTTTTATATCGTGTGTATCTATATCCATGAAGAGAAAATTCCGCCATATTATTAATATCCATGTATTCCTTAAATTATCTACTATAAGTAGAAATTTTAGCTTCACGGCTTCATTTATAATGTCCCAAGACCTAATTAGAGTCTTCTAAAAGTATCTTTATACCTTGAATTTCTTGATCGATATGTGAAACTTTCTCCCATAAATCCATTTTACCTTAATGGATTATGAGATAATAAACAAAATAATAGAAAAAATGATTCCTTCAGAAAAATCATGGGGGTAAGAATCTACTAACTAATGTGAACCATTTTAAATCTATTATCCTTATTTGAAATCAAAACCCAAAGGTATTCCACTATTTTTGTATACATATTTATTCCTACAAAATTAAAACTTAGGGAATTAAAATTAATACCTCTGAATGAGATCAAATGATCCATGGGTTCAGCAATACCAATCATCAGAGGGTGGTGATTTTAAATACAATAATGAGGGATGTAGTGGTTGATAGATAGTATATAAATTTAAAATTATAGTATAAGACATTAATTTCTTCTAAGTATTGGATTTTTACTTCTTGATTCCTAAGGGTGAATTTTGGATACTAGAAGAGAATTAAAATCTGCCTTAATTTAGTAGAAAATACAATGAGTAACTGGCCTCTAATAGTAGAGAGGGTGCTTCATTGGAATGCAATTATGTTACTTCACTTTTTTTATAATATATTCATTGGTGTAATCAATGTTCACAACACTAAGTGATAGAAATCCTAAATGTTATTTATTTGGTAGGTACTCCTATATTGGAGCATGATTAGGCTAATGCCCATTGTCACAAACGAGGTCAAAAGACTCCTTAATAATCTCCTGAACTTTATAATTTTCTTCCTATTTTTTATAATTAATGACTAAATTTTCCTATCATGTAGTCTCTATATCTATAAATTAGGTAGCATGATTCCCCTCCTTAACTATCTTACTGCATTCCTTACCCACTATAGACTAATCCCCTATAATATTATTCTTATTTTTGGCTGGATTTTTAAGCATAGTCCTTTGAAGTTGTCTTTAGGTTGAAATCTCAGGGCCAACAAGTTTGAAGTTTTCACAAAAGGATGGAATAAATTCATATTCAAAATCCACCTCAATATTATCATCATCCACCACTAGTGTAGCACTCTTAGGCTAGGAATTAAAAATATCATCATCCACACAAATCATATACTAAAATCCAATATTTCCCAGAAAGGTATTTTCATCTAGTTTATAGGATGTTAAATGCATGAAATAATATCTTTCAATATCTGACGAAGCTAACACACCCATGTATTCTAATGAAACCTAGAAAAAATTTGTAACTTATTTTGTTTTTAGATATTGGGATTAAAATTAATTTCCCACTTTAAGATCCTTATTTTTCTCAGATTAAGATTATAAAAGTTGGAGTCCCGTTTTTTTATCTCTATAATTCAAATTGGAAGACAATGTGAAAGTGTCCCTTCCCAATTGGATATTTTATTAATATTGTACAATATTATCATAATAAATTAAATTATCTCATTTTAAAATATTATTATATATAAAAAAATATATTAACATTATTTAATTTATAAATTTATATTATATAATATTATGAACACTTATAATGATCATTTTTCAATAAAAATATTTTTTCATTATATTTTTCATTTTCATTCAAAATATTAATTTATAAAATTTAGGATTTAATTTACTGAAAAACAAAAACATTTTCTAATTATAATGATAAATTATCTTTTGATTATGTGTTTATATGTTTTTGAAAGATTTAATTTTTGGTGTATAGAGAAAAATATCAACTTTTCAAATATTATCTATTTTATCACATTTTCATAAAATAAGAATTGTTTTACAGTTTAAGAAATCATTTTTATATAAAAAATATATCTATAAATTAAAATAAAACATTTAAAAATATAATTATTAACTATTAACATTGATGTTAAACATTTTAAAATATAAGTAATATTTATTTTAATATAATTTATTTTTAGTTCATTTCGTTTAGTTAAGTATTCTTACAATGGAATTCGTTTTTAGAATAATTTTGAAGAAAAATAACTCTTATTTTAAATTAATCAACCAATAAATTTAATTTTAATCAATGTTATAGATAATATTATCAAAAACATATTTTTCAATTAAAAATACACTTTTCCAAAAACTTATTTTTAGGCATAATGTGCTCTAATATTAAAATTATTTTATTTAACCCTTATAATTTTTTTTAAAAAATATGGATTTCATATTTTAAATCACTATGTTCAAATTATGTATCAAATAATATTTTTATTTTTGAGAATTACATATATGTTACTTAACTAAAAATTAATTACCACAATAAAAACCAAAAAAATGGTAACATTGTTGAATTTAAGTGTAAAATAAATAACAAGTTGTTAAAAATATGTGTGTAAAATTATTTTTTTGGATTTCACAATATTACCACCCTCCAATCCATTAATTCCCATGATTTCATCCAATTCACCATAAAATAATGACATCACATTTTATATTATTACAAAAACGACACTCTTCTCTCTTAAAAATGTATCCCTCGGCACCCCCACTTCTCTACACACATCATTCCTCTTATATTAGAGCATAATATACTCAAATAACTCTCTAAAACTAAAATTTACATCCAATATGTTTTTTTTATTCTCAAAATACCACCTCTCAATGACTTAATATAATTTGAAAAGATGATCTACCAAAGGGTGAGGAAAATTTTTAAATAAATTCTTTTTAAATTTACTATCCTTTATTTATTCGTATACATCCTCTGAATCTAATATACACCTGTCAATATAATAAAAATATTATTATAATTATTTTAAAATTTTATTTTTTATGGTATATCAATCTTCTGCCTTCCACCCAATAATTTAAAAAATGAAAATGTTATTTTTGTTACGTACAGACTACCGCCGCCGTTAATGATGTGATCCATTTTTCATATCCTCCATACATGGATGGTTTAAAGGGATTATTTAAAAAATAAATATTATATTGATAAAATTATTTAAAAAAATTAAAATATAAATCAATTCCAATATTATTTATGTTCTCTGGAAAATTGGAATTACATGTGTGTATGTGCGTACTAATGCCTCTATGAAGAAATATATTTCATTTTTCATTTAAACATTTATTCTTCATTAAATTATCAAAAAATATGATTCACATAATTGAAAACATAGAAATAATATCATTATAATTTTTTATAATTTTATTACGCCCAAAAATCACATTCTTAACCATACTTATCCAATGATTATAACTTCTTATTGTTTGGGTTAGATTAACCACCTACTTGAACTGTGCTATAAATTTATATCATGGATGAATATGGATACATAAATACCAGTATTATTATAATTTAATGTGAAAATAATATTTTTATGGTTTTAGAAATGTTATATTAATATTTAACTTTTTTTTATTACACCACCCTTCAATTCATTAAAAATTACCAAAAAACATGACACCAAATCCATCATTGCAAATCATAACTGAGATATAGAGGAAATTAAATTAAAAAATTATAAATTAGTATGGAAAATATATTATATTAAATTTAATGATCTTATAATGATATAAGATAAATCCCTAAACAATGATCAATTCCACCATTATAAAACTAGTACTAAATAAACAATTGAAGCTTATAACTTCTGATGATTAAAATAAAACATAACGAAATAATATATTTGTAATAAATGATTTCAAATGAATTTTATAAAAAAAATTAGGTATTAATATGGTTTTATAATATGTGATTATAATACTTATATTGTTGATACCTGAGGTAAGATTCCTTTTGACTTAGTGGGATTAAAGGTATGGGTTTTTTCAGACTCAACTCCATTTCTTGATCCATAATTATTATTATTTGAGCATGGTTTTACATGATTTTTTTCTTATTTATATGATTATAATATAATAACTTCTATTTATATGTAAATATAAATTTTTATTTTAAATCATTTTCCTTGATAAATTGATTTCTCAAAAATTATATCATCATTATAAATAATTCTCATCCTCTTTAATAAAGGTTTCTCATTCATGTATACATTTTTCTTCCCAATAATATTAACATTTATATTTATAACCCTAATTATGTGTATTTGATGTTAACTTCATCTTTCATTTCTCCAATTTTCAAAATTGTTGTTTTTATCTCTTTTTATGATATTGGTTTTCAATAAAGATATTATAAAATATTTAGAAGTTATTCCATTCATGATCTTATGCTTTATCTTCCACTCCACATTTACTCTAAAAATTTATATATTTTTCAAGGATAAATTATTGAAGACACAATTTAAATATTAAAATTTAAAAACCATCACTTCACCTTTTTGAAAATGGATTTTTAATGTGACAAATTTTAAATCCCTAGGTTTTTAATAGGGTCGGATATTCTTATTCAATTTTATTTTTTATTTGGTTGATGGTCCAATGTTGATTTTGAATTTAAATAGTTAATTATGAGAGTTGGATCATGTTTTTATATTATTTTCGTTTTTATATATTTTAAATAATTTTTTTGGGAGTTCAGTTAGGTTTTTGGTGTGTCAAGCCTCTAAAAACCAGTTTGTTTGAATGAAAAGGGGAGGTGCATGCTTATCACTTGGTCAGTGCAAATACTGACTGTCAATTTTAAGTCCCTATAAGGTGGGTCACACGGTTTTAGGAACCATGAACCTGGGGGTGAAAAGGGAAAAAGGTACATAAAATAATTATTAGAGGATTTCTACATGGGTTGCATAGGGTTTTCACACTAGGTACATATCCCACATAATTAGTGCCACATAGGAAGCGGGTGCACATAGTTATTAGAGGGTTTGGCCAAACTATGAATTCAAATTGTTCACATCATTAGAAATGGTCAAATTACTATATTTACCATCTGTTATTTTATACATACTCTCCCCTTTGTTCATTTTCATGCATAGTAGGGGGTATCTCCTCTATTTTACCTCAATATAAGCTTTGATGATTCCTCTTGGTCCGAGATCCTATTCGAGCTCTATAATTTGTGTTGGATAACTAGTGGTAAAGATACATATCCTCTTACTTCAATTATTATTTTATATTTTCGTTTGGAATTTCATTTCCATTAGAGCTCATATTCTATTTTTCTAGTATATTTTTAAGATTCATCATTTTCATCTAATACAGTTCAAAAGAGAGGTCGGTCTTTGAATAGTAAATGCATATGAGTATATAGAATGCATTTCCCTAATATACACTAATTAGTATTAATTTTATGGGATTTTTATTTAAATATGAATGAGTAGGGTGTTCTGAGTGTGTCATTTTATTTAATGATAGTATTTTATATTATTATCATAGGATTCCAATGGAAAAATCCATGTCCATTTAACTATGTAGAGCCTGTTATAGCATGATATGTGTGAAATGAGGTTTTTTATTTAGTTGGAAAGAAAATTATAGTTTATTAAATTAATTTAATTGTGATGAAATATATTAGTTTCATGGGAATGTGTTGGGATTTTCCCAAGATACTCGGGATGATTTCGATAACTGGGATTGATGTGATGAGGTTTTTTAGGTTATATAGGATGGTGATTTCCCATGCCACATTTGGTTGATGAGGTTCGCATGTGGAAATGGATTTATTCTGGATGGTGTGACTTGGTTTTTATGTTGATTTACTCTCACCAAGGTATGATGAGTGTGTCATTGGAGTCGTTTTTCCAATGGATAAGGATTCGGTGAGGAGTTATTTAGTACTTGATGTGGGTGGAGGCCACTTTGGTATTATAGCCTTAGGGGATTATGATTACCATCTGTTATGGGGGAGGGTATCATCATAGAACATCATGGTTGACGGTATGTGAGACTTTTAGATAGGGTATGAGGATCATTATGATATTAAGGTCAATGGTCCAAGATAATGGAAGGAAGAATATTTCATTCCTTGGGATTTCTGTTTGATGAGTCGATAATGGTTCTTCAAGAAAAAGTCAGAGGGATAGGTGATATGAATATTGGGTGTGTTGTTGGGATGCATGTTTAACTTGAAATATTTTACAAATGTTGTTGATTAGAAAGGTGTTTCATTGACATGAATATGGTTGGGAGATATGGTATCTCCAGTATCGGTGGTATTTAATACATCATTCCATTCTGGTGTTGGATAAAGTTTTTAATCACTCCCTTGTAGATTTTATGCACAATTTAAGTGGGTTAATTTATGTTTGAGTTGATGAAATTTATTTTTGGTTTTCATACACTTAAATAAATATGTATTTAATATAGTCACACATTGGTAGTGGTTTATTATGTGCATACTCACACCCTACACAGTCCCCTTGGGACACGTTGAAAATTTTATGGCATTGAGATCAGGTAACAGATCACACATGATGTTTGGAGCATAGTGAGTAGGGAAGAACTGTGAGTTCATATGATGGATAGAAGATGAACTAGGGTTTATTTAATTTCAAAATGGAGTTATATTTGGGAATTTTGAGTATGAAAATATATGATCATCCTCTAGGAGATCATGCATTATTTTATATGTTTATCAAGACATGTTGATATTATCTATTATTTATAACTTGTTTGATTTTGGGATGTAATTATCACTTTTTATATATGATTTATGTGAGGTTGAGTAATTTTATGTTTAATTTTTTATAATGAAAATAATCATAATCACCATCACCATTATTATTATTATCATTAAAGGGTATAGTATCCCCACTATCCCCTAATAGTCCCTCGCTTCGAGTAATAATTATTTGGAAAATAAGGTTGTGCGCCTAAGTCCCAATGGACCTCTTGTCTAGAGTACGGGTAAAGTGGATACCAATTTGGGGGCACTAAAAATGGTATCAATGTTATAGGTTGAATGAATGTTGAAATAGAATTTCATTGGTGTCTAAGTGGTATTAAAGGGTAGCTTTATAAACGGTCTAAGATTTATGTTATTATAGACCAAAGACTAAGATCCAGTCAGAATATATTAATGATCTTTTTTGGGTTCCTAAATCCCCATACATGGGGATAAACCATTTTTTAGTTGTGGGAAATCGGTTTTTTTTTCTTTTACTGTTGGAATATTTTATCCTTGAGTGGCGCACTTGGGTGTTATGTTATTGGTTTATTTGGTTATGACCCATGGTCTGGTATGGAAAGGGAGGAGAATTCATGCATCGTGATAGACACTTAGGTTCACATGAAATATTTGTGTGACTTTGATTATTACTTGGAACTTTTAGTATGATAGAATGTGTTGTGATGTTTAAGGTCTATGAAACAGTCTAAACAATGCTTTCCTACTTAGCTTATTAATGGAATTTTACTCAACTATACCAAGTATGTGGTTCTTGATGAGATTAGTATGTGATCATATGTGTGTATGGTATATGTGGATCCAAGATCTAATATGGGTAAGAATAAATAAAGAAAGGGGTGATCTTTTTAATGTTTCAATGATAAGTTAAACATCATTTTCTTACATTGATTCCTGGTGACATTCTACTCATCCACACCAGGCTGGTACTTTTCGGTATGCTTAGAATATGATTTCTTACTATGATATAGAAAAGTATGGGGCATGAGGCAGAATGATATGTTATTTGGGTTTGGTAGAGATTTGTAAGGGTGTTTATATTTTTTTTTCTTTTATATCATTACCTATTTGCGATATATAGAAAATTATTTTTTATATTGATTGTGGATTATTGTTTTTTAGTGTGATTCCACATAAACATGATTCAATGGAATGTTAAGAGGTTGGATAGGTGGGGTTTCTAGTTAATTCATATGGTGAGGTCCCTAAGGGCTAGGATGATCATGATCCAGAGGTAAAGGCTCTAAGGAAGGAAGGCCAGTTGTAGCACATGGTATAGTTTTGGTTATGGTGAGATAAGTAGATTAGGGAGCACCTAGTGTGGGTTTTTCAGAGTATTAATAAGGGAGATCTGAGATCTGAGTTGTCCATGGTGTATCTGGTGCATGAGTTTCAATTGAATCTCCCACCTTTATTTCAGGGTTGTGGTGGACCATAGGTGATATAAAAATAGATCGAGTTTTTTAATACCATATTTGATTAGATCGAGTTACCCATAGGCAGGGGAGTGAAGTTAGATACTTATATGCTCAAGAGATCATAAAAGTTTTAGTGGTATGTACATGTACATATAGTTACGCATGAATGGATCACATGGGAGGATTTTAAGGCCAGGTTCATTGAGAAATTATTCTTATATACTTGAAGGGTATATTGACCAACTGAGTTCATTAAATTGAAGGGTGATGATACATCTGTCATGGATTATTCTGAAAGGTTCATTTTCCTATATCGTTTTTCACCTTTTATAGTAGGTGATGATATTTCCAGGGTGATTTTATTTGAAGATGTCTTGTATTATTCCATCAGAGTGAAGGTAAATGTCTTTAGGGTGACCGCATTTTCCAAGGCAGTGAATATGAAATAAATTTCCAAGGGGAATATGACAAATGATACCTATTCGATCGAAGTGATTATTTTTAGTGATCTAGGTAGTGGTGCTTTGGGTATCTAAAAGAAAGGTCATGAAGAACCTCAACAAGGTAATCAGATCAAAAATTGAATTAGATCATTGAGGATCAGGTCATGGATAGTGAGCTTCAAATTTGGGAAGTTGGTTCATGTTAGGACTCAGTGTGAATGGATTATAAAGGACTATCAGGAGTGTGAGAAGATAGGACAACTCAATAGGTTCTATCAAAATATTTCTTGGATTGTTATAATTCAGGGACGGGATCGGAATCAAGGATCTGAGGTATGACCAAGAGTGGTACCAGGAGATGATATTTGAGATACTACAATGCACGTAGGTCATGGAAGAGAGAGAGAGAGAGAGAGAAAGAGAGTACCAACTATGGGGTCAATGGTTAGTAGTATATAAATCTCCACAAAGAGGGAATGATTTTTCATGCTTTAACTTAGGTGTATGAAGTTGATTTGGTAGGTTCAAAGTAGTTCGAGGAGATGATGATGTTTATAGGTATGTTGTGATCATGGGTTCTTCATTTTTTTCATAGAAGTTACTGGTGCACGAGGTGCATGATTGAAAGAAAAATTAACCAGGTTTAGGTTAATATGTGGACATTAGGAATGGTGTGTAGATTATATGAGATGTGTATGAATCCAGATGTTTTTTGGGCATGATAAATATATATGTGATGTTAGATATTTTTGGAATCAATTGTAGTGCAAGACCATGTGGGTGTCATGTATGATGTGGCTATGAATTGACAAATAGATGAGGTGCAGTATTGATATATCATATGGGTATGTTTGTGTATGGAGGATGATTATTGGGACCATAATATTTCTTTTAGTTAAAGTTAGGAAGAGACCAGGTGGGTAATTCATAATATGGGGATCCATAAGAGAAATTAGTCATCAATAAGTGAATGGGTAGTATTGGGTGACGGTTATGAGATGAGTATGTTTGGTATCATCTCACTCTAAGACTATATAGCTCAATGATGAACTATAATATGGTGGTGAGGTTTTAATGCCTTGGTTTTTTTGGTGGGTAAGATATTCTATGTAAATTAAATTTTTTAGTTGGTCGATGGTCTAACATCGATTTGAAGATTCAATAGCTAGTAAAGAGAGTTGGACCATGTTTTTATATTTTTTTAGATGATGGTTGATTCCTTGTGAGTATATGGGTGTTTTTTTAGGTTTCAGGTGTGTCAATCCCTAAGAAACAATTTTTTGGAAAGAAAAATAGAGGCATATAGTTATCATAGAGCTAGTGTTAACCGTACACCTCAACTGTGTGGTCCTGTAAGTTATATCATAGAGTTTGAGTAACCATTCACCTGGGAGAGTACATATTTCGGAGTCACATTTAGTAAATTATAGAGTTGATCCACATGGGATATACATGTTTTATCAAACCATGTTCTTATATCTCACACTTAGTGCCTCTTAGGTAGTGGTTTCACATGGTCGGTACATTATTTGTCCAAACTAAGAATCCAATACATTCACCGCATTAAAATGATTGAATTTATGATACTTATCCTCTCTTACTTTATACTTATTCCCCCTTTTTCCTCCTCATTTGAATGCCCAATAGAAGGGATCTCCTTCATTCTTATATCAAGATAGGATTTGAGGACTCTCTTTGGACGAAGCTCCAATTTGAACTTCGTTAGTTGTGTTGGATAGCTAACAGTAAGGATATTAGTCATATTACTTCATTTATTCATTTATATTTCCATTTTTAATGATATTTCCATCCAAGATCATATTACCTATTTCTAGGTTTGTTTTAAGATTCTTTATTTTATTCAAATACGACTTAAATTAGAGGTCAATCCTCGATGAGAGAACACCTATGAGAATAGGGTGGGAGGTTCCTATATTTCTAATCATTTATACATGTGCTATGGGATGTATATTTAAATATAAATGAGCAGATTGTTCAAAGTTTGAACTTTAATTTAATTCGTTTATTTTATATTATTATTATACAACACTGATGGAAAACTTCACACTTATTTAAATGCATTGAGTTGGGTATGGTAAGATCTATGTGAAACAGGTTTTCCAATTTTTTTGGATAGGATATGATGGTTGGTTAAATTAATTTAATTATGATTTGATATGTGCATTTCATTGAAGAATTGTGGGATTTTTCTAAGATATTTGGAATGATTTTAATCACTGGGGTTTATGATATGTGGTTCATTGGGTTTTAGTGTGTGGTCATTACCCATGTATATATTGGGAAATGAGGTATACATGAGGTGATGGAGTTCCACTATATGGTGTTTCTAAGGTATGTTGGTGATTTACGCTTAGTAAGGTAGGCCGACAGTGCCATTAGCGTCATTTTTACAAAGGATAAGGACTCGGTGAAGTGGTTTTGACCACTCTATCACTACTGAAAATGTGACCTTTCCCAACACTTCTATACCCCCTTTCCCAACAGTTTGGCCAAACTGTTGGGCAGGCCCTCTTTGTGGCCACTTTTCCCAATGGTTTTCCGAAACCATTGGGAAAGGGTAGGCTTTCCCAATGGTTTAGCCAAACCATTGGGAAAAGTCCACTTTGTGGCCACTTTTCCCAATGGTTTGTCCAATATGTTGGGAAAGGTCCCGAATATATCAACAACACTTCCCAGATCCCAGGGACCTATACCAACAGTTGTCAAAATCGTTGGTATAGGTCTATACCAAAGGTTGTCAAAACCGTTGGAATAGGTCCTTTTATTTTTTATCGGATCTTCTTAACTAGAACATTCTATAAATCAAAATTTAAAATAATTATGATAATATATATATATTTATTTATGAAATTATATTCACAAAAGTCATGTTAGGTTAGTGGTTAGGTCGTTCAATGATAAACTGGAGGTCTTGGGATCAAATCCCAGTGAATGTTTTTTATGGAAATACATATACCAACAGTTTTATGGAACCGTTGGTATAGATTTTCATATACTTATACCAACGGTTTTCAAAACCATTGGTATAGGTATATACTAATGGTTTTCCATAAACCGTTGGTATAGACCTATACCAACAGATTACTTTCCTACGGTTCTCCAAACCGTTGGTATAGGTTATACCAACGGTTTGGAGGCCTATACCAACGGTTCCAAACTATTGTTATAGGTTAGTTTTCCAGTAGTGCATGCAGGTGGAGGCCATTTTAGTATTAGTGGATTAAGGGATAGTGATGGCCATAGATTTTGGAAGAGGTTCATATAGTAGAAATCAATTACTGAATGTATGTTGGACCATTTATTGGGGGATAATACTCACCATGATATTGAGGATGACAAGAAATGATTATGGAAGGGTGTGTATCATCGTACCATTGGACAATGGGTTGATGAGCAGAGGAAATTTATTCCAGTTAAACTCTAAGGTACTTGTGATATAAATATGGGGTAGGTCATTAGGATTCCTGATTTAATTGATATGTTGTACAAGTGTTATTGATTGGAATGAGGTTTTGGTGATATGTATATGGATAAGAGACTAAGGGTTCTCAGGTATGAGTCATAACAAATATATCGTTCCATTATAATGTTGCATAAGCAAGTAAATTCTCTATTATGGTTGTTGAGTACAAGTGAAGTGCACTAATTTATGTTTTATTTTAATATATTTATTTACGTTTTCTATACACGGATATAAATATGGATGTAATACATAAACACATTGATGGTGGCCTAATGAGTTCATACTCAGACTCAACATGGGCCCCATGGGATGTGTGAGAACTTTATAGTTTTAAGATCAGGTAAGGTATTAGACTCATGGATGAGACCATAGTGAGTATGGATGCACCGTGAGTGCATGCGATGGATGGTAGATAGACCAAGGTGTTCTTTGGCATTGATCTAGATTTTATCTTTGTGTTTATGAGAATATACTTATATGATTATCCTCTATGTGTACTTATATTTTTTTATATTTTTCAAGAAATGTGGATATTATCTATTATGTATATCTAGTTTTCTTTTGTCCTGTTATTGTTTCTATTTATATATTCTTTTTCTATGTTTTGATTGTTTTCTTCAACATTGTTTTCATTATAATGACCATAATTGTTGTTGTTATTATTGTTATTATTATTATTACTATAGGGTATAGTCTCCTCACGATTTCCTAATATATCCTCAATACTAGTCTGTAGCCTTTAGTATATGGGGAGGTATTCCAAAGTCTCCATGACCCTTTGGTTTGGAGCATAAATTAAGTGTCTCACGGGTTAGGGTGTTGCACTTGTAACTTCATATTTTACAATTATGGTACAAAAATATAAAAACTATTTTATAGTTTTTTCTTATATATATAAGAATTATTATTTATTAATCTTCCTTTACATGTTTCATATAATTTTAAAAATATTATTAACTATTGATGATTTTGAAAATAAATAGAAATATTTTTATATTTTCAAAAAGTTAATTTTTTATCTTAAAAAGTAATTCTTGATTTTTAAAATTGATTTTAAAGGCTTGTGTTTATAAAAATTAATTATTCAGTCATTCTATGTCTTATCAAATAATATTTTTGAAAAAATAATTCTCTTATAATTTTTTTAGAAATCCATGTTTTTTGTGTTAAAGGATAATTTTTATTAATATAAAAGTATTTCATTTCAAAAAAAATATTTTTATGGAATTTTAAATCATTTTAAAAAAAAGGGTATTTCCTCCTATTTTTTAATGATTTATCCAGTGATACTAAATATTTATTTTTCATCTATGTTTAAATCCTTAATGGTATATCTTTTACACTAGGGAAATTTTAATCCACTATCCAACTTCTTTCTCTAGATGTCTTATGGAATGTTTTAAGAAAGTTTTCATGAATCCCATCTATTTTCCATGAGTTAATTATGTGATATTTGATGTATGAATGTTTTAATCTTCTAAATGAACACATATGTTTGGATGATTTTTATTATATAGATTGAGGTCTTATATCACCATCCAATTCATGCATTAAGGTTTTATATCTCATGAGATAATAAAAGGAAATGGGTAATGATGCTCAATCCACTATGGGAAACAAGGAGTAATGACTGATCCACTATAGGAAAAATAAAGTAATATATGGTTTATAATGGGAAACATGACGAAATGTAAGATCCACTATAGGAATTATAAGTAATACATGGTCTACTATGGTAAAAAGTTTGTGATTCTTGATCTTCTAAGGAAAACAAGATTTGATTCCTGATTTACTATGTTATGATCATATGCTAATTATTATGCCATAGTTATATTCAATATTCCTATAAGTATACACCACAACTCGTGTATATTATCTCAGAATCTAGTTCATGGTATATTTTTATTCATTTGAGATTACATATCCTTATATCATGACTTATGGAAAACTATGAATATTCTGTGATCTTTTTAATAAGAGGTTTTTCCCTATCTCATTTTTTCATATATTCTTATAAACTAACACTTGATGATGTAATGATGAGTTTTTCGCTTACTGATTGTTTGAGATAACCCCATTATATGTTTTTTTATTCCCTTGGTTATGAATATGAGTATAACCTATGAGGAGACTAGAAGAAAGTCAAGTATAGTTTTTTTGGAAAGAAATTATGTTGTTGAAGACTTAAATACACGGAAAATCATATTATTAGAATTGTGTGATTATTATGACATATAAATTTTCACTTATGAAAATGATATAAAATAAAGATATATCTATAATAGACCATATCAATTGGTATCGAATACTATGTGAAAATTATGTGTTTTTCTCTGAAAACCTAGGATTTTGGGTCTATGATGCCTCATTGTCCCACCTAGAGAACTCTATCTCAATATAAAACTTCTCTAAGGTTATCTCTCATGTTTGAAAGAATATCAGCCTCCTTCCTCTAACTCTAATTCCATAAAGACCAAGATATTATCCTTCCAAACCGAATGGATCACTATAGCTTTCAAGGTAGCAATGAAAGATGATCAGTGCCATTGTGATGGATCCTAGAGTACTATCAGTTATTCATTAAGATCAAAAGGACCACATATGGATCACCTCTAGTGTTATTTTTATTTGGATACACTGATGAGACAACATTTCAATCAAATAGAGGTTCAAAAAATCAATGGATTATTTAATGAAATAATTATCAATATCAAGGAAATTATTTTAATTAAATTAATTACAAATTAATTATGAAAATATTTCTCTCTTATTGGTTTCATAATTCTCAGTAAATTAATATTTGGATTAATTCATTGGTGATTTCCATTTATCATCATATTTGTATCAGATTCTTCATTGATTTGGACAATAGGCCATATTATCCACTACCCAATAAGTGATTTTGTAATATCATTTGCCTTATATTAGTATTGGAAAGGTCACATTAAAATTTATAATTATTCAATAAATATTGATGTATTTATGAATTTCATTTTTTTCATTTCATTAACTTTTTATTTGAAATAATAATTTCAAGATATTTTATTCTTATTCATTGTTTATACACGAATAATTAAAAATGAGTTGATAATATATAAATAAAATATGATGAACCCATACATAGGTGCTGTTAATTCTTGTTAGATATCATAAGATTGAATGTTGTGCATCCCATTAGTACACATCATTTATGTAACATCCAGATATTTTATGAAATATATTCTATGAAAATAATTTAAATTCCTTAATATCTCACATTACATGAAACACTATGTTTATCATGTATTTCATCTAGAGTCAAGGTTATCTTAAGTTACACTCAACATTGAGTTTCTTTGATGACTTATGTTACACAGAAGCCTAAGTCTTACTATAAAACAATATACTTTTAATGTTATTTTGAGAGATATAACCCAATAATTGGAATAGAGAAAAATAATTATATTAAACAAATTATGAAATTATTGTTTAAAAATATTTATAAAGTAAATTCATTTGTTACTAATTAATTATAAATGAAAATAAAGGGAAATTGTTTATTAATGATGTGTATTTATAAAAAACTATATATTAAAAAAATGGAATTTTATATTAATAAATTTAATTAATCAGTACTTTTTCAATATAACAATTTAATTTATATTTTATTTATCTAATAAAATGTTTTGAAATTCATCAAATATGGTTTATAGGATTAAGATAACAATAAATCAAATTTTTATTATAAAAAGCTGTATTTGTTTAAGGCAATTTTGTTACCATTTAATGGAAAAATTGTTTTAAAACCAAATTTTGAAAAAATTATAATTTTTATTTGAAGAAACTAGAATTAATTTTTTAAATTTTAATATTAAAATTAACATTTTTCTAAATTTTGGTATTAATCTGAGAACTTTTATATTTTGATGAATAGTGAATGGCACTATATTTTAATTGAAAACTACTTTTTCATCTAAATAATTTATTATTTAAAATGATATTTTAAATTGGTTTTAAAGAAAAATTATTTATATTTTATATATTTTCAACCAATTTAGGTAATTTGAAACAATTACACATTGGAATTGGATGTAAAAACATGTTAAACATCTAAAATGTATTTATTTTAAACCTAATTTCTCTTCTCGTAAGCAGGATTAATTTTAAATTAATTTATATATCTTTTGTTATTTGAATTCAGAAAAATAGGTTATAATTTTTAATAAGGAAAATTTATAATTACTAATAGTTTTGATGTTGTTTTTTACCAAAAATATTATTGAAGGTAATTAAAATTACTTACAGTGATTAAAGTAAAACTGAGTTCATTTAGTTGTTAAATTTTATTCTTAAGAGGGTAAATGACCTTGAAACATGTGAAACCCCAATTTTATAGAAATTATTAGACCATATAAACTAATTTGTATAATATTTATCATTATTTTAGTCACATGATGTAATGGAGACCTTCCAATATGTTTACCTTCTTATATTTACAAGAATGTCACTCCCCCTACACTATAAAAAGGCACTCAATATACCCTCTTCAACACGCATATAAATCCCTTTGTATAATCCACAACATGCCCAATTAATCTCCAAAAATAACATTTATCATCATAAAATCCTTAATTTGGGCTTAAATAAAGGTAAGTAATTCATTTGGTGGAAACTAGAAGGATTTACCCGAAAAAGAGGTAACATTCTTCAAAGATCACTTTTGTTTTATTTATTTATAAAACCACTTAAAAATTATTATTCATTGATTATATTATAACCTCATTATACCAAATATTTTTATATTTTTTATGTTATGGTTTTAACCTACACCTATACACACTTCTATAAAATGGGTAATGAAATCACTATTCATGTGTACGATGAACTACAGCCTCGTGAAATGATGTCATTCGTTTTTCCTTTACTACCTATTATGATTAAGAGTTAATATGTAAATATTGTTTTTAAATAATATATATTATATATAAGATGTATTTATGATTTTTTTAATTATTATATAACACATAATTCCATGATTTATATTTTGTGGGAATACGATAACCTCATTTTTGGACGTGTGGACTACTGTCTCCTCAAAAAGATTCGATTCATTCACTATTTACAAAGAAATTAATTAGGGATTGTTTTCATAAAAATATATGATATAAATGAAATATTTATTATAATAATTACATAATTTTATATATTTACAAAAAAACATATTATTTTCACCTTTCCATTTCACACACTAAAAAAGTTAAAACTTTGTTCATGGACTTGTGGACTACCATCTCCTCAAAGCAATGTTATTCTTCCATGATATATATAAATACATATATTTATATAATATGATTTTTAAGATATAATATTAATTATATAAAGTTAAAAATTACTTACCTTCTTTCCATAATGATCGTTGAAAAATGAAAATGTTACTCATATGTATATAAACCGGCTCTATGATCGTAACATTTGATAATTTTTCGTAACCGTATTTCTAGTATTATTTTAAAATTATAATTAATGTAAAAATTTTGATAATTGGATACTTTTTATTATTATTGAGATGTCAAAATAATTATATCATTGACCATATTCGACTAATCAAATTCAGTTTTGATACATAATCTAAATAGTTCAAAAAATACAACTTAAACATTATTGCTTATGTAATTATATATTACATATTAATAAGTGAAATGAATGTAATAATAAACTTTTAAACGGTTATTGAGTTAATAAATAATTAGCATTATTTTATTATTCGTTATGACATAGTAAAATCATGAGAAATAAAACACAACGTAAGGGGTTTCATCTCAATTTACATTCCACTCAAACATATTTGTTATTATGCACTTGATTATTTTATATAGTGTATATACTTCCATATGACATTTTATATCAATAATTTCATTTATTTATTAGTATTAAAAGTTTAAATTTTTGTTATCTCTTTTGTATGGTGTATCTACTACCCCTTTTCATATAGTAAATCATGAATTATTTTCACTTCATGGTATATAAATGTTTCATTTAATGATCATTCTTTTATGGGTTTTACATTTTTAAATTTAATAAAGTAGTTATGAATTATTGTCACAATTTATTTTATTTGTCACGTGTGTTATGTTATACAACTATGTTATTTCATAAGGTGTATATACTTCCTCTTTTGAATGTTATATCACGAATATCATTGTTTCTTAGGATATTATTTGTTTCAATTAATTATCATTATTTAATGGGTTTTACAGTTTCAATGTTACCAAATAAGTAGTGGATTTTTGTCACATTTTTTTTCTTCTTTTTGATGCTTGTTATGTTATACACCTATCTTATTTTATAAGGTGTATATATTTCTTATTAAACAATTTATATAATGGATATACTTATTTATGATTATATTCTACATTTCACTTAATGGCTTCCTTCATTGGGATTATGATTCAAATGTTTGAAGGTGGTAAGGGGCACTTTGGAATGTTTAAATATTATTTTCCTCAAGATTTTTTCTAATGATATTTTAATGGTATTTCCATTCATCAATATTAAAAAACCTTTTTGTTAATTATCAACCACTGGGGATATTTCTTATTTATACCATCGTCATTATTTGATGGAAGGATTAATACTGTTTCAAATAACATATTATGGAATCCATTTCTCTTCAACGGGATAACCATGTTTCAGTGATATTGTTTTAGTACCCATTTAATTTTCATAGGTTAATTATGATATAAAGAGATTTTTATGGAACACATTTATTTCCCAAGGTTCTATCATGTTTCAAATATATTATTATGGAATATATATTTTTCATTGGTTTTATAATTTTTAGAATATATTATTATTGAACCAATTTCTTTCACATGGGTTAATCATGTTTCAAAGAGATTGACAAGAAACCCATTTCTTTTACATGGGTTATAAAAGGTATAATGGTTGTTCTTATGAGTTTATGATGAAATGAAGTCATTTATTTATTAATATTTTATAATTTTACTTCTACATTTCATGGGTGGTTATGTGAAAAACCATTTATGGATGGTTCCTTGATAAACAAATGTCAAGTGATTCTGTGATAAACCAATTATGGGGGGTCTGCTATATCCCTCTAAGGTATTGGGTATGTATGTTAGATGCATGGCTATTCCATTTGTATGAGTGACATGTATGGATGTTGACCACATGGTTATTCTAATAAAAATTATTAATATGTCCCAAGATACATTTATATGTTTTATTTATGATTTATAAGGGTGTATATTTTTTCTAATCATAAATATTGATATCACATGGATTTTGATTATTGAATCTGATGTCTCTTTCCTTTACCATAATTTTATATTTGATAGTATAGGTAATTATGGTTATGAGTTATTTTGTGACTCACTCATGCACTGTGACTATGTCGTCATACCCTTATATAATCTTATGCTCATTGATGAAATTAAATTGTTAATACTTGTGTTTTTCCGTAATGAGAATCTAAACATACCCTTATTATATTTCTTTTTCCCATTTTTTTATAATTGTTTTAAAAAAATTATGTTTATAGGGGATTTCATATGGATTATTATGATGTATTAATTTGATAAAGAAAAGATGGGTTAATAAGGAGAAATTATCACCATGTTCAAACCGTTTTATTTTTGTTTAATATCTAATGAAAGGTGGAATATCTTGACTATACATTTTATGGTTATATAGTCTTTAGAAGATAATTTTTGTGCATCAAGCATAATAAAATTCATCTTTAATACTCATAGTTTGGATAAAAGGATAATATTTTGGTGGAAATTTCCTAATGTATGAAATTATACTCATTAAGTAAGAATATTTAATTTATTTCACTTTCTCTACATGGTATAAAAACTTTTTAAATTTTGTAAAAGGATCTTAAAATAAAATGTTATCTATTACCATATTTTTTGATGATATCAATGATATTTTCCAAACCTATTTTAATTGTGGTTTTTTCATCATTAACTTCCTATTGACCAAGTTCTCTATCACTCTTTATAAGTACATTTGAATTATTTTCCCTTCTAAATCCATCTTTTATTTTCCCACAAATGTCCTCCCTAAGTCCAATCCCACTTATGAGTAACTTACGGTGATCTTTTTATTTAAAAACTTTCCATTTCAATAGGATATTGTATTAACCCATTGTATGATGTTGGTTTTAAAAAATGAATTCTGAAAATGTTAATACATAGATAACCAAGATGAATTTTTAGGTGGTAATTCATTTTAAGGGGAGTAGAATATAATATCCTAATATTTTATGAACTATATTCTTGGAAATTATATTAAATTATTTTATATATTGGGTTACATTAAATGTCAAATTTGTCTTTCATTACACACAACACCATGTTTATCTTGATTTACATGCAAAATCGAGTTCCTTTGATGACGTATGTTACACACAAGCTCAGGTCTTACAAGAAAATAATATATAATTAATATTATTATGATAGATATCACTTAGTCATTGGAATGGTGGAAATTAATGAGACTAAATAAACTATGAAATTATAGTGTACACATGTTTATAAATTATATTTTTTTGTTACTAATTAATTATAAATTAAAATAAAAACCAATTAAATATAAAGGATTTTTATTTATAAAAAAATTATTTTTATGACCAGAATGGAATTTTATCTTCATAAATTAAATTAATAATTATTAGTGGAAGATATTTATTTAAATTTATATTTTATATATTTAATAATTTTTTTAAATTCATCCAATATATATTATTGGTTGAATATAATATTAAATCCAAATTTAAGCATAAAAAGTTGTATAATTCCAAAAGGAAGTTTACTTCTTTTTAATGGAAGACTTGTTTTAAAACTAAATTTTGACACTTATAAATTCATTTTCACAAAATAAGATGTATTTTGTAAAATTGAATCTAAAAATTTACTTTGGGTGAATTTTATGTATTAATCTGAGAACTTTTATATTTTGTTGAATAGTGAATGACACTGAATTTTAATTGAAAACTGATTTTCATCTAAATAATTTATAGTGCTAACTTATATTTTCAATTGGTTTCAATGTATAATTAGATAAATTTTAAATCATATAAACCAGTTTAGTTCATTTTAATCATTTTGAAATTTAAATAGGGTATGAAAACATTTTAAACCTTTGAATTTTTCTCTTTAAAAACATTCTTTGTCATCACGTATGTCGGATAAAAATTAAACTAATTTCTACCACTTCTATTATTTTAATTTAGAAAAATGGATTCTATATTTTTTATTAGCATAATTTATAATTTCTAGTATGTCTAACATATTATTTGAACAATAATATAAGTTAAATCAATTAAAATTAATTACAATGATTAAGGGAAAAAGAAGTTTACTTAGTGGTTAAAATTTTATCTTAAGGGGAAAATGACATCAAAACATGTGAAAAACAAATTTTTTGGGAATTATTAGACTATATATCATGTTTTATATAATTTCTATCATTATTGTGGTCAAAATATTTAAGTTAAACCACCCAATATTGTTTACCCTTTAATATTTACAAGAATAAAACTCCCCCTCCGCTATAAAAAGGAACCCACCTTCCCCAATTTTTCACACCTCTCAAGAACATTGAATCATACTACCCCTTAAAAATAAGATTAATTTATAAATCCTCTCAAACTATAATCATCACATTGTGTTGAAATGAAACCATGTAAGTCCTTTGGTGCAAATCAAAATGAATTACCTGAAAAAGATGTATCATTCTTCAATGATCACTTTCATTTTATTTCTTTCTCAATCAACTAAAATTATTATTATTCCATGATTTTATTATAAAATATATATCCTGAAAATATTGATATGTATTTATGTTATATTTAATACATACACCCATACAAACTTCTATAAAATGTGTAACAAAATCATTGTTCGTGTGTACGATGTACTACCGCCTCACAAAATAGTGGCATTCATTTTTCATTTACAGCCTATTATGGTTAGAAATTATGATAGACATATTTTTTATTTTATATATATATGATATTTATGATTTCTTTATGATTATTTAATTATTATATAACACATACCTTCAGGGTTTCCATTTTTCTGGAATACGATAACATCATTTGTAGATATGTGGACTACCACCTCTTCAAAGCGATGTGATTTATTCATTATTTACATGGAAAATTATTAAGGGTGGTTTTAATAAAAATATGTGGTAAAAATTTAATATTTATGATATTAATTTCATAATTATATATCATTAAATATAACATATCATTTTCTTTTTTCTATTTCACACACTGAAAAAGTGATAATGTCGTTCATGGATGTGTGGACTACCCCCTCCTCAAAGTGAGGTGACTCTTCCTTTATCATCACAAAATAAAAATAATTCTATATATAAGTATGTGTAATTAAATAATATTGTTTTTATGATATATTTTTAGTTCTATAAATATATAAACTACTCACCTTCTTTCCATAATGATCCTTGAAAACTGAGAACGTTACTCATGCGTACGTATGGAATACTGTCTCCATGATCTTAACGTTGGTTCAACTTTCATAACCATATTTCATGTATGATATTAAAAGTATACTTTATGTGATAAAAATTGATATGTATTTTATGGTTATTATTCTTGATATGTCTAAATAATTACCTCATTGACCATAGTCAACCAATCGAAGGCAGTTTTGACATATAAGCAGAATATGGTCAAAAACATACTAGATAAACATTATTGATTAAGTAATTGTAAGTAAATAGTTTATAAGTGAAATAAATGTAATAATAAATGTGTAAAAAGTTTAAAATAATGTAAATAATTATAATATGTTTAATTTTCTTGTAATATAGAGGACAAGCATTATAAATTGATCTCAGGGTAAGAGGTTTTGTCTCAATTTACATTCTATTGAAACTTATTTGTTATCAAGTACCTAATCACTATTATATAGGGTATATACTTCCCTATGACATGTTATGTCATGAATTTAATTTTTTTAATGGTATTAGATTTTAAAATTCAGGTTAATTTTTCAAGGATCTCATGATTCAAAATTTCCTCAAGTGGTAAGGGATTCTTATCTCACTTCTACATCTGTGAGGCATATGCCCTTTTCAACACTTATCTCTTTTATGTGGTTTATATACTAACTATTTGGATATATTATATCATGAGTTATTTTATATTTATGTTATTTAAATATTTAATTTAATAATAATTCTTTTATATGGTTTATGTTTTCAATGTTACCAAAGAGGTAATGGATTTTTGTCACAATTTTCATTCTTTGTGAGGTTTGTTATGTTATACACCTATATTATATTATAAATTGTACATAATCCCTATTTGACAAGTTATATCATGAATATAATTATTTCTCATTAAATTATAAATTTCATTTATTTATCATTCTTTAATGGGGTTTATGACATCAATATATCAAAAGTTGTAATGGATTGTTGTCACCATTTTCCTTATTTGAGATGTTTGTTACGTTATACACCTATATTATTTTATATGGTGTATATAATACATATTTTACATGTAATATCATTAATATCATTATTTGTTAAGATATTATAAGTTTCATTTAATTTTATTCCTTCATGGGTATTATGATTCAGATGTTTCTAGGAGGTATGGAGAATTTTGGAATGTTTAAAGATTATGTTCCTAAATAATGTTTTAAATGGTATTTTAATGGTATTTACATTCATCAACATCAAAAAACAACTTGTTTTTAATTATTATCAATTGAATAAATTTTGTATTGATATCATGCTCATTATATTATGGATTGATTAATATTATTTGAAATTTATTGTTATGTAATCAGTTTCTTCTCCACGGTCTAACAATGTTTCAAATAGATTGTTTTGTAACCTGTTTCATTTACATGGGTTAATCATGTTCTAAATAGATTTTTATGGAACCCATTTATTCCCCATTGTTTAGTCATGTTTCAATAAGATTGTTATTGTACTAATTTTTTCCAAGGGTTAATCAGGATTCCAAGAGATTTAAAAGAAACCCATTTATTTTCCATGGGTTATAAAAGGAATAATGGTTGTTCCTATGAGTTTTTGATTAAATTAAAGATTCTATGTGTTATGATTTTTTTAATGGTACATAGACTTTTTCAGGGTGTTTAAGTGATAACCCAATTATGGGGGGTTCTATTATAATCCAATGAATGGTGGTTCTGTGATAATCCTATGATTAGTGGTTATGTGAAAAACCAACGATGGGTGGGTCCATGATAGCCAGCCAATGAATTTGGTATTGAATTCGGTCATATGGATATTCCATTTATAAGAGTGAAATTTATGGAAGTTAACTACATGGTTATTCCAATGAAAAGTATAATAATTTTCTAAGATACCTTTACATGTTTTATTTATTCTTGTTAACGATTTTAAATGTTTCTAATGATTGATATTGATATCACATGGGTTTATATTATTTAATATAATAAAACACTTTTCTCCGTATTTTCATTTTTGATGATCCATGTATTTTTGGTTATAAGTTATTTTATGACTCACCCATACAGTTTGATTATTTCATCATACCCATATAAACTATTATTCTCATTGATGAAATTCTTTTTTTTAATTCTTCTGTTTACCCTTAATGGTTATTTGTGCTCACCCTTCTAATGTTTATTTTTCCGTATGATTTAAATAATAACTTTAAAAAAATTATTTCCTATAATTTATTTCATATGGATGATAATTTTGTATTAATGTGGCAAAGAAAATATGGATTAAGTGGGAAAAATGTTCATTTAATGTCATGTGAATTGTTTTTGTAGGAGTTTTTCATTATTATTTAAAAATATAAACATGAAAGGTCCTCCGGGATATAAGTGATCAAAGTATATTTTTAATGATAAAAGGTTTTACAAAATAAAATGGGTCACGATTATTAGCATCAAATTCTAAAATTTAATGTTATGGATTTCAGTATAGGATTAGGGAGTGCGAGTTTTGGGATGTTATAATTTACTCAGTTATAGTGTACCAGGATGAACAAAGAAAAATTTAGGTCACCATTTAATAAATACATTTTTAATGTATTAATACATTTCATATATTTTTTGGGCTATCCTGGAATGTGGTTATATAGAATACACATCATGTAATTCACTTACATGTCATGTATTCCATGAGTTTTCATGGTGGAAAACTCCAAGTCAATGAAGTTTCATGTATTTATTACATGACATTTGTGACTAGAAGGCATGAAACTTTGATATCAAAAAAAAATTAAACTCTCTTACACATAGTGTAACTCATAAATTTTCATGTCTTATAGACATTTCTAGTCCCTATCCATGTATCATGGATAAATAGTGAAGAGAGATAAATAGTGTGTAGCTGGAATATACACACTTAGTATCCTACCTATTTTTGTATAAAAATTTACTAATCAATTTAATTTTTTCAAAAAATGTATGTGTATCATTTATTGATATTACAAATAGTGTGGTATGTTTTATAAATATTATTACATTTTTAACTAATTTTCTAATAATTTTTGGAAATACACATTGTGTACTCCATGTGCATTAAAAGCATCACATGCCACATAATTTACATGTGTTTTTGTAGCATTTATTGATAGTAAATTTCATATAGTAACATAGAAATATTTTTACATTAAATTATATCTAAGTATACAATATATGATAAGGAAAATTTTATGTAGTTTTTGACTGGTACATGTCATATTTCTTCTAAGGTGCATGTCATGTACTTAATTAATTTTAATTAAAATTAATATTTTGATTTCATTAAAATTAAGGTGGATGGCATTCTCAAGGAACATTTGGATAACAAAAATTAATAGAAATTAATTAATTAACTAATCAATATAATAAATTTATTTTAGTGAGTTCATTTAACTAAGAATTTTTGAAATGAATGTTATTTTATTAATGTGTAATTTTTACATGCATGAATGTTCATTATCTTAGACTGAATTTTGTACATGTGTGGTTTATTTTATTTTAATTATTGAGAGAGTATTTTCAAATTATTATTATAAAATTAAAATGATGTCATGTATACTACCCCTCCTTCCTCATTTTGTAAAAGCTTGTATTCCCATAGTTTTTTATATAAAACCAATTATAATACTCTACACCTAAATGTAAAGTAAATGATTTTGGAATATGGATTTACAAAGAACATGGTTTTTGTTCAAGACATAATCAAGGTGAAACCAACCTAGGTGATACATAGAAAAGATGTGGAATGCTAGAACCAGATCCAAGACTATCTCAAGAAGTTTTTCCATAAGGGTCAATGGTTTTTTATTTTCTACACAATAAAAATCATAAGATAGAGATTATGATCATGCCACATATTTATTTTTTCATATTAATGATTATTTGTTTTATTTTTTTGGATGATATGATAAGATTACATAAATAAATGAATTAAATAACAAGATTTTTCTGATAGAATAAAATAATTATATTATCTATAAAATTTAATTTTATCTAAAAAGGATTAATAAATTATATAAAATCCACATGATATTAACAAGACATGTTTATGAATAATAAATAAAAAACCTTGAAAAAATATTATATTGGATGAATCCTTCCATTACTTGATTTATAATTAAAATCATAGAATTAATTGTTGACCTGCCTCTTGTCAGGGAACTTAATTTTATCAGGGAGGTATAATAATATCATTGGGTTAAATTAACCAAATTAACATCAATAAAATTATCCCTTACTAGTATTTTTTTATCTTGGAGGAAAGTAGTGAGGAAATACAAGTAATGATTTCAAGGATGGGGAGTACAATCAATAGATCAAAGAGTTGTAAGCCTATAATTGGAAGGGACACATACCAAAATACCTTCAATTAACTGACTAAACCCTTATCTAGATTGTGATAAGGGTGTAGGATCAAAATGATACTGATTTTAGCATCTAAATAATGATGTATATGCTCAATACACAAGAGGGGGGGTGAATTGTATTCTTTAGAAAATTCCATTGTAATTGTTAAAGATGGTAATGTTTAATAAAGTTAAACAAAGAAAATTCACAAAACCTCTTAGTTCCATAAACTTGCATGATTCCGGAAATGTGGTTCTGGAAATGAAACTTAAGAAAATATTAAAAAGATAAAGATTATACGTTAAAGTGTATAGAATCTCACAAATTATAGTAAAAGTATAAGAAATTATAAGACAGTTATACTTTTTTCAACAACCAAAATACATTAGAAAACTTGAAAGAATATAAGTAACAATTAGTAAATATTTTAACCCAAAGAGAAGGGTATCCAACAACCTTGGATAAAGGTCCCTTGATTTATGCTTTCAACAAAGTCTTTCTTACCCACACCAGGGTAAGACCTTAATACGAATATTGATGTTTTTCTTGTTATCCCCGCAAGCCCTCGAACTTCAAGGTAGTCGGCACCTCTGTCTTCCTATCCTCTGAAGCCCTTAAATGTACTCAGCAACATTCAGAGATGCACGAAGCAATTATGAACAAGATGTTTAGTACACACAAATAATTAAATTATATCTCTCTATAAATCACTTCAGCAACATGTAATCTCTACATTGATCAACCTCTTCAAAGTTGTGAACCTGTCCAAATGAGCTCATATTCATAGGCTCATCTTCAACGGTCGGCTTCCTCCTCCAACGGTCATATTATTCCTTGAATTTTGGAGGGACCTATACACGTGTCACTCAAACAAAGGTTGGTTAGAAACTGAAAGCACGATATTGTTTTATAACTCAAAAAATTGTAAACAAAAATATGGTTTCTTAACCAAATCCATTTTTCAGAATGTAAGGAAAAATAAATGTGCAAAGTCTAACCAAAAAACAAATCAGTGTCTATAATACATGGATATTCAGATTCTGTCTTTAAATAATTAGAAACCTGAATTCTATAGAATTCTGAAGCATTAATTTCAAGGAAATTCATAGTTTAAATTCGAAAGAATTTGGAGTCTGAACTCAGAAATTTCAGAGTCAGAATTCAGAGAATTTGGAGTCTGGACTCAAAACTTTCGGAGTTTAAATTCAGTGAATTCATAGTCTGAACTCAGAAAGTTTAAAGTATGAATTCATAGAGTTAAAAGTCTGAACTCAGAGAGTTTGAAGTCTTAATTCATAGATTTTGGATTCTGAACTTAGAGAGTTCGGAGTCTGAATTCAGAGAATTCAGAGTCTGAACTCAGAAAGTTCAGAGTCTGAATTCAAAGAATTCGGAACCTGAAATCGGATACTGAAAACAGAATGATATATATCTAAGGATTTATAATATTCTGAGGTTTTAGATATTAAACTGAATTTTATACTTAGAATATGAAAAATGATAACAAGGTAAGGATAAATTTCCTTCGGGAATGAAAACTTCCCCTATGAAAGCAAAACTGGGTAAGGATAAAATTCTCTCGAGGAAGGAAAATTTCCTTAAGGAAGTAAAATTTTACTTATCAATATAAAACACAAGAGAAAAGAAATTGCCCATATGATATAGTGTTTGTGATTTTCAAAACAAGAAATAATGGAAAATTCATAATGAAACCTTATTGACTCAAAAATATACCCCTTTTGGAAAGCACAAACATCCTTAAGAAAATGAATATAAGGACTTAGAAAAAAAATTTCTAGAATAAAACATATATCCCTTAACACATGGGAAATGATGAATACGACTAACTCCCCTAAGGATTTGTAAACACTAAGGATCGTATTCTTGATTTCCAGATTGAGACATAGCATTTTATTGAAAATGAAAAATCTTCTTGGATAAGAACTCCCCCTTAGATGAACTCCCCCTTACTTAGGGAAATTTATTCTTTTAATTTGTATTATTTTTTAACATTCCTTTCTCCCACTTTTTTATTTTCAAAAAGGAGTACAGGGAATTGAATAAGAAATGTGGTACCTAAAATATTAGTAGTAAACAACCAAAAGTATAAAGATCAACCCAAAATTTCATTACAATTGGAAGAATTTACACAAGTAATTAATACAAAAAAGATCAGAATTGAACAAGATTATCCTTCCTTCTCCTTCAGAATCAACTTCTTTACTATGGTTTTGAGCTTCTTGAGTTCCTTGTGATCTTCATCTGCCCGTTTAAGAAGCTGATCTTGATCTTCTATTTTCTTCACTAAGGCTTTAATTTTTTCTTCCTGAGCCTTAAGAGATTATGCCGTACCATTTAGAACTTCTTCTTGTGTAGTAAATTTTTCTTCAAGTTTGATTCTAAGATCTCTTTACCTCTTCCAACTTTGAGAAACTGAATATAACTTCCCATTCAGATCTTTCACTTCTTCCATCCGAGAATTCTATTCTAGAGTTAGCTTTTCCTCAAAACTATTTATAATATCCTTGATCTTCACATCTTCGGTATCAAATTCATCCATGACACTTTCTTATAACTTATCAATATTTATCAAGTCTTCTATATTTTTCTTTGACTAGCTGGTAATTTTCTTGCAAGATCTTTTGTGGACTTCGTAGTTTATGAAAAATGTTTTGAAAACAGCCACAAGCATGATACACTTATCCATCACCATGGATATTGAATCTAATTTTTGATTTAATTAGTGTTGAAGAATTTGGAATATCAAGTACAAACTGGGAAATTGAGGGATAGTTCCAAAAATATTCTTCAAAGACTGGACAAAAAAATCATGTCCAAGGGAGGACAATTCCAAATTTGAAATTTTGCTTGGTGAGGTTTTTTTCTAACTCAGCATCTTTTCTCTTTCAAGAACCACTAACATCGTTCTTCTTTACCCCAAAATTGGTAGGTGTATCAACTACTACCTTTTTTCCCTTATCAAACTTTGGAATGACTTCCTCATCATGAGATTCATGTTCACTATTAGATAGCTGAACGATTCTGTCTTCTTCAAATTATTCATTTTTGACTCCTCCCTCAGTATCATCAAGGTGAATAAAATATTTATTGATGATTTCTTCTTGAGCTGGTTTGTCTACTTCATCTTCATCATTCTCTTCATCCTTCTAAGGAGTAACAAGTTTTTCTAATTCAGCTTGGGAGGTTCGGAATGATAATTTCTCAGAAGGGATTTTCTTCTCATGAAAATCCTCAACTTGCTTTATCGGATCTTCGGTATCACCACTACCTTCTTCTTCTTCTTCTCCTTTTTCTTCTGCTACTTCTTCTTGGTGTTTTTCCTGAATTAAAAACTTCTTTCCTGGAGTTATAGTAATGATTCAATCAAGAAAGATTTTGGTACCAGTATATTCTCAGAAGCTTTCTCAGCAGCCTTCAGAATGGATTGAACTATTTTGTCCACAGACAACTTCTTCTTATGCTTCCTCTCTTTCTCTTTCTTGTCAAGCTCTTCTGCTGCCTTTTCCATTAAATATGTTTCCTCAACAGGGTCAAAGCCAAACATAGTCTCTCCTTATTACTGATTTTTCTTCTCTCCTCTCCATTTATCCATAACATCATCAGGATGGGCTTTTTTTTCTTTGTCTTTGGTTGTATGGATTGGGTTTCCTTAGCCATTGGGGTTTTTTCATTCTATTCCGCATGATTTAACTTTCTCTTCCTTACACTCTTTTTAGAGGTCTCATCCACCACCTATATCTTTGAAATAGCTTTAGATTCCTCTTCAGGAATGTCATATAATTCTTAGGATTCTATGGAAAATCCAACTTTCATTCTTCTCAAAGTGTCATCACTTAACAACATGACTTTTCAATTCCTCAACTAAGATCTTCATGGAATTTTGAAAGATTCTAGACACCGAACAATCATCTTTGAAGGAATGGCTGGATACATAATAATATGAGCCTTCAGATTTCCATTCTTTATTTTGTCAATCTTAATCAAGATATGTTTAACCAAGTTTATCTTCCTTAGGTTTACCAAGAAATCCAGAATGCACATATCACTTTTCTTCAAAGTATCATTGTCTCCTTTTCTCAGTATGATGAATCCTTGAACCCACAATTCCAAAATCTTATAATTTGTAGCCAGGTGAAGAATCTTCGCAGTCTTTACTTATGAGAGACCAAGTCAAGCCATAGCCTTCACCTTATCAAAACTTCCTTGAACATCAGGTAGCTTATTAGAACAAAACTCTGATTCCCCTTTATAAGGAATACCAACCAAGCTTGTATCCTTGGTGTAAGAAAGTGAATATGTATTTCCATAACACTTGAAAGAAAACTTACTCCTCCCTTATTCCTTGACGAAAATTACAGACTCATATAATCCTATTAACAAATCCGGATATACCAAATTCTGAGCTTTTGGATTTGAAAGAAAAACACTTTCCCATCCATTAAACATTATATTCATAGAGATAATAGAATCATAATTTGAGAAAACTCGAATCATCTAACCTTTCTCTGTATATTTTCCATTTAGATATTGGTTTGAAAGTTGACTTATCTTTTTGAGAGGAGACTTCGGCAGACATTCAGAAGTAAGAAAGATATGAGATGTTCAGAATAGGATTATGTAGGAGGGCAGAGCTTCAGCACGCATGAGCTTGAGTTTCTATGTGGGATGACCATTGGGGGATCCTTTATATAGGCAATTGAGGAGATCGTTTAACTTTCATACTCAATCTAATGATTTAAAACCCTTTTGATCAGATTTAATGGTTGAGATGATAACTAGAAGGAAATTTTGATAAAATCCAATCTTTTGAGGTCTTTTTAAAAAACATTCGGATTTATGAAAAAGTGAATAAAAAAATTTAAAAAAATTTAAAATACCAACAAGTAAAAGATTATTACGATAATTAAAGAAACGAAACATACCTTTCGGATTGCTAGGAATATTATTTGTAATGAGGAAAATTCTTCTTGAAGAACTTTAGATTCTGAAAATTTTGATTACGAAAATTTTCAATATGAAATCCCCATTATAAAAATTTTAAGTACAAAAACATTCATTACGAAAACCTTAAGTATGAAAATCTTCATTAAAAAAATTATAAGTACGAAAATCTTCATTACAAAAAATATTAAGTACAAAAATCTTCATTAAGAAAATTTTATGTACAAAAATATTCATTACGAAAATTTTAAGTATAAAAATATTCATTACGAAAATTTTAAGTACGAGAATCTACATTAAATAAAAATTTATGTACGAAAATCTTCATTATGAAAATTTTATACTACAAAAAAAAATTGACAATGAAAAAAAATTAGACTGCGAAACAAAAAATTAGACTACGAAATTTTTTGAAATCTAACAAACAAATGTACTCCCCCTATGAAAAGGAGTTCCTTATTGTAAATAGATTGGTTTCAACAGAAAGTTAACATGGAAGATTACCTTACAGTTATCATTCATAACTTCTGTTTAATATATTCAAATCTATAGGAGGGTAATTATTTAGAGAAAATATCAGCAAGTTGATCTTGTGTTCCAATTAATTGAAGAACGATATCTATTTTTTTGTGATCCCTAAGAAAGTGATGCCTAATATCTATGTGTTTTTCACGAGAGTGATGTGAAAGGTTTTTACTTAAGGCAATGGCACTACTATTATCTCACAAAATTTTTGTTTTGGTAAAACTCATACCACAGTCTATGAGTGTGTGCTGCATCCACAACACTTGAGCACAATAACATCCAACTGCTACATATTCAGCTTCAGTAGTGGAAAGTGCTAATTTGTGTTGGTTTTTTCATAACCAAGAAACTAATGAATCTCCTAAGAAAAAAAATGTTATAGTTGTAATTTTCTTATCCATTCTACATCAACCAAAGTGATCATCTGAAAAACCTTTTAAGACAAAATCATTTCCAGAAGTGTAAAATATTCCAAGATACATTGTTTCTCTTTAAGTAGAGAAAAATCCTTTTCACTGCCTTTAAATGTGATTCTTTAGGATTGGATTGATATCTTACACATAAGCATACCGAAAACATTAATTATAGATAACTATCTATCAAGTAAAGTAGGCTTCCTATCATACATCTAAAAGATGTTTGATCTACTGGTTTCCCAGCTTCATTAAGATCAAGTGAATTTGTGGTACCAATGGGAGTACTTATACTCTTAATGTTTTCATATCCATATATTTTAAGAAGATATTTAATATACTTATGTTGGGATATGTAGATGCATTCTAGTTTTCGAGAAATTTGAATACCATGGGAAAATGTTAACTCACCCATCATACGCATTTCAAACTAAGATTTCATTAGAACTGCAAAGTAATTAATTAATGATTGCTGAGTTGAACCAAATATAATGTCATCAACATAAATTTGAACAATAAAAACATGTTCATTGTCTTTCTTTAAAAAAAACATTGGATCAGCATTTCCCTTAACAAAATTACTTTGAATCAAAAATCACGTAAGTCTATTGTAACACCCAAATATTTCATAGTACGTTATTTCTTCAAAGTAATTCAATAACTTGCACTACACACAACACAGAGATCAAGCACCCCACAACCTACCAAACTAGTAGTTCAAAAGTGGTTATGAATATTACTAACTGAATTCTATGCTTTACATAATCCTTATAATTTTAGAATCCACATTATGAGTTTTATAGACATAATTTAAGAACAAATTCATTTTTTTCAGAGGAAAGAAATATTTTTCAAAAAAAATGCAATTTTACCACCTTTTAATGGAAAACCTTTTTTAAATCAATTATTTGAAACTTTTATATATTCAATTTGACAAAATAAACTTATTATTTAGAATCGAGACATAATAATTTATTTTCAATAAATTATTTGTGTTTTTCTTGATAACTTTCATATTTGGGTGAATTGTGAAAAATACTATATTTTAACTGAAAACAACTTTTTTTAATCAAAATAATTTATATTTTTTAATTATAAATTTTAATGGTTTGGAAGTATAATTAGATTATATTTTTACCATTTAATCCAATGATGGTCATTGTAAGTAATTTCACATTGAAATTCGACATAAACAAGTGTTAGTCTTTTGATAGTTATTATTTCTTAAAAATACACTTTTTGGTTTTGACAAAGGGAATCAATTTTAAATTAATTAATGAAACTTCTATTCTTTGAAATTGGTAAAATATAATTCATTTTTTAATTCATAATATCAAAATTATCTTAGGGTGAAGTTTTGGTATTTTTCTGAAAACATTCAATTTTTGATGAATAGTGAAAACCACTAAGTTGTTATTTAAAACCGACTTTTTATATAAATAATTATTTATTTTATTAAAATTTACTTTAGGTCCAAATAGATAAATAATACCTATATAAATTCAATGTAATTCATTGGAGTCAGTTTATAATAATTTTAGATATATAAAAACTTTTTCGAACTTTTTACCATCTTTTACCCACCTCTTAGGACCATCTGCAAATTTACATAAAAGATAATTTTACCACTTCTGTGGGTTTAATTTCAAACATCTAAGAGAGACGGCTGATATTATTAAGTAAAATATGGTTCAATAAGATGAAAATTATTTTTTGTGAATAGTAACATATTACTTTTATTTACAATGGTTAAAACTAAATAGGGTAATTAAGGGTAAAAATGATATTATTATTACCCTAAAACCGGTTTTAATTCTATTGGATAAGTATAATTCGACCAAAAACAACCTTATGATTAAAATTTAAACCTTTTTGTCCACTTAGATTAGATTAGGTCATTTATTATTATTTGATTCAAAGAAGAGTTAAAATTGTGAAATTCAACATTTAATAACTAAAACATTTTTAATATAGGGTTATACATAAGATAAATTCCACTATAAATATTCATTAGAAATATAAAAATATTTCCTAAATAATGGAATTTTATTTATAATTTTTAGACATTAAATAATAAAATTTCTTTTGCACACAATGACGATACAGTAATTACCGTATTAATGAACGATTAAAATAATTGACATTATAAATATCCAAATAAATATAATTTGAAACTTTTTATGAATTTTACCAATTTTAAAGGTTAATATGAAATGTTAGGGCTGGTTATATGAATTTTTTGTGATGTAATAATTCTTTTAGGAATTTAGAAAAAACAAAATACCAAATAGTGTCAAAATTGACATAAAAGAGTTTTTAAAACAAATATTATATTATTAATTCATATTCTATTTCTAAAAATCTAAGGTTCATCCAAAAGACATATATAAGGATATTTGTATCTTTAATTAACCACTTGGGGTTATCTTGTAATTTTATAGTAAGTTTATTAACCATATAAGTTAAAAATACAAAGAGACATGGTAAATGTCAAACTAATTAACTAAGAGTTAAGTATAAAAGATAAAGTTAATATAGTGAACCAAACCTATATAAAACCTATTGGTTTAGTGGTTTTGAGACCCCTAACCACATTATCCTTTAAACAATTAATTTTGGAGCCATAATAAACCGAAAATTATTTTATTATAAAATAGTATTTCAATCTTTTTCTAAGGTTCCCCTCACCCCTCTTATAAAACGGAACTTCCCCTTCTCTATAATGCACACCTTCAAATACATTTCTCTCAGACAAACCCTACCCAAATATCCTATCCACTCTCCTCACTTCATCCTAGAGGCCTTCCGTTAGTCATAAATCCAACCTAAGGATCTCTTTTGATCAAATCAAAAGGAAGAACACAAAGAAGATGTAAATATTTCATCACCACTTTCAAGTTCCTTTCTTCTTCCACTTCCTCTTTCTTTGTTGTTTATATTATAAAATAATAACTATAGTATCTTCTATATAATGTGATGTTATTATAAATATGGTACAATTGTATTCATTATTCTATCCATCCTTTGAATAACATGTCACCATATGTGGGTACGTATGGCTTACCGTCTCCACGTAGTGGTGTAATTGTTATTCAATACATTATTATTGGGATGGGTATAATAATGATGTGTAATTGATGTAAATAATAAATATAACATATTAATGATTATATATATATATGATATACCATCCAATTATATATTATTTTAACATAAAAGGATTAATATTGTCGCTTGTGCGTACGTTCGGATTACCGTCTCCACGACGCGATGAGATTCATTTCCACGGTCACCATTCATCGACGATTATAAAAATATATATTGCTAATAAGAATGTAATATATGAAATAATAATTCTACTGGAGATATATATATATATATATGTACATACATATATCTTATTCACTGACTTCTGTTCAATACAATATGAAAACAGAAACAATGTTTATACGTACGTGCGACCTACCGTCTCCATAAATGGTGTTTTACATTTCATATATCTATATATTATAAATATTTATATTCTAAATATATATAATATATAAATCAAGGTTTATATTTGGGAATTATTTAAATCATGATCTAAATGATACAATCAAGAATAACAAGTTAAAATACGTACGATAAAGAAAGCGATTATTACCCGAAATGTTAATTGACATGAAAATCATTATTAAATGGGTAGAATAAAGTCATAAATTAATAATGTGTGATATAATATGAATATGGTTCGGTTATAATATAATAACACACAATGGACATTATATAAGATGTTAAACGTACCCTAGACCAAAGTAAAGTGCAAGGTTAGGGTTAATTCTAAAATCTCTTTATTGTCCAAGGTTTTTTTACCTAAGTTTCTACTGGGACATATTTATTATCCATGTCCTTATTTCATAAAATATTTTTCAAAGGGATTCATTTTAAGGGACTTTTCACTAAAACATAATTTTAAATGTTTCAAATATTTATTCTTCTAAATAATTCTCATTAATTTCCATATTTTCAAAATGGTTTCTAAGGATTTAATTATATGGACATAAATGTTTTAAAAATGTTAATTCCTTTAAAAAGTTTCAAAGTGGTATATGACACTTTGATTAAAATATGTCTTTAAATGTCTTCCTTTCTAAATTGTGTTAATTTTAAATGTTTTCATGAAAAATGGATATTTCTCTCAAACAAAGAGTTTTACAAATCATTTTCATCTATGTCAACATCCTTTGATGGGTTTTAAGATTGTTTGAAGTTGTTTTATTATGATACAAATCATCTATATTGTATTAAAGGTTTTGTGATATGCCTGAAGATGGATGTGTTATTTTTATACCATTCATAGTTTATGATTAAATTATTTACATTTCGTATGCTATTTCTAATATGAAAGTTTATGTTATGTTTCAACCTTTTCATATGAGGAATTTGTTGGACATAGTAGGTGACGGGTGGAGACTGCTATAGCTCCTCGATGCATCGTTAGGTCTCATGAGACAACTAGACTTGAAATTGGCTGAGGCCTTTCCCAATTTGATATAAGGTTTTTTATGAGGCCTTAATCATTTTTAGACATCTTACCCGAGGCCTTGACAAAATGTTTCATAATGTCTGGCATTATACATTCCCTTGTTATGAAAATAATATTGATGGTTCATGGGGTCATTCGACTAGTAGAATACCCATGATTATGATTTATTATGGAATTATTTACTCAGATCATATTCCTTCCATAAAAGTATTCATGTTAATTATTGGTAAAGGAATGTGGTTTCAATTATTCACCATGCTTAATATTTATGTTATCTTCCACTGTATTGCTTACCCTTACCGAGCATTTGAGCTCACCCATTTCTTATAATTCATTTTCCCAGGATATGAAGAAGTTAGTTATGAGTGACTTGGAGGCATTATCTAGGAGGCTTGAATGTTTCAACTGGAATAAATTCATGTTTTATTTCTTTTCATGTTATAAAGTTGAACTTATGTATGAATCTTGTTTCCAATAATATTAAACTGATCGGTCTTTCAATACGTGATTTCCTTGTGATCATGCCAACATTATTTAATAATGCACCGACTCTAGGTAACTAGGGTCTCAGGGTTATAGTTGGAATCGGAGTAAGTTTAGTACAAACCTTGGAAACTATATTTAGATAAACTTTGATTAGAGCACATAGACATAAGATAGACTTTGAGGATTGGTATAGAAGAACTTCATAGAATATTGATATTGTAGATATTTTTTGAGTTTTCCAAGAAATACATCGATGTCTAGATATGAGCAGGTAGAGGCGTCTCTGGCACAGATGTACCTAGGGGTAAAACCCGAAAACACCGCTTTGAGCTAGTCTCAAACGGGAACTAGTGCATGACAACAGGCCTTGCTGTACTCTTGGTTACGACACTCCCAGGGGATATACTTAGGATAATTCACATTTTCATTAGAAGTCATTATGAAGTATTTAGGAGTAAATACTTCCTAAAAGAAAATTTTTTATGATGATGGATTATATCTATAATATGTTAAATTTACATTAGGTATTTTACAAGTTTGAAAGTATTCATTTCAATTCATAAATTGACCTAGTGTATGCCATTATTTAGAAATGGTGCTCAGTAGAAGGAATTAGAACTCAAGCAATATGTATGGTCCAAAGAGTAAGAAGGATCAATCTTTCATGGTATTAAGCCAACATTTAGAAGGGAAATAGTCTCCCATGTATTCTCAAAATATAAATAAATAGTATCATGTGTTAATAATATAAGTAATGAAATCTCTGAGTCATATGGATTTGAAGGGAAGCAAGAGATGAAAAGGATGGAAGAGAGAAAGATGGATAAATGGAATAAGGGAATGAAGGATTTAGCCATTTGTGATAAATATGGAAAGAATCACCTTGGTAAATTCTTAAAGGGAATGGAAGTTTGTTATAAGTGTGGAAAAAAAGGACACCAAGAACGTGATTTCAAGGGTGAGAAAAAAGTTTCAAATGTACAATGCTTCATCTGCAAGGAGATGGGACACTACATGAATCAATGTCCAAATCATCAGAGTATACCCCAAATGCTACTATTGGATAAGAATCAAGTTATCCTACTACTGAATATGAAGAGGAATGATTAAGAGTTCTTATGCTGTTATTAATGTACTGTGTCATTTGAGTGTTGTATCAATGATGTACTGGTTATATGAATTATGGAAATAAATAAGTATTGCATTATAGTACTATTTAATTATGGACTTGAGATTGTGTGGAACCAATAAAAGTGACTCAATAGCAGGTTAAATTTTTGGAAAATATATGGTTGAGAGAAATATAAACCATAATATGGTTTCAATACCAAGGTAGTGATTTTTTGGAATAGTACATGATTGATTTGGATAAATTATATTAGATATTCTTGACTATCTTGAAACTAATTAATGATTTTTATATTCCATCATTGTTGGTTTTTACAAAATTTTTGGATAGAAGGAGTATATCCAGTAATGTTTTAGGAATAAGGGCGCACGAATGTAATCAGTAAGGTTTTATAGTAATTCAGGATGTTGCAGTGTTTTAAAAAAATACATGATGAAGGTGTTCACATGTTATTATGTGGAAAAAGGATCTTCATTGTGTTTACCTTCCTTATAAATTATGGACTGTGAGTTTGGAAAGAAGAATTTTGGATAATTATAGTTTGTGATTTTTTTTGGATTCCCATAAAAAGGACAACCCGGAGGTCGGGCAGCAACCCGTCGTGTCCGGCAAGGCTACGAGACTTGAACCCGCAACCGAAGGGCGACAAGTGTGTATCACCTACCACTGTCCCATGTGATGTCCTAGATTGAATAAAGTAGTTTTTTTAAATGTTCTGGTAGATGAATTATAAATTCATTTTTTTAGAACCTTATACGAATTGGATAAATAAAATATTTTTTTATGTTCTATTATCTTATAGAGTGAAAGATGAGTTTTTGGTAGAAATTAGTTAAAGGTTGGAACTCTACCTGTCATGTATATATTTTTTTCTTCTCTTATTCTATGAATAAATAAATTCTTAAACTTTAGGTAAGGGATATTAAAACTAAAAATGTGTTATCCTAATACCTTGTGTTCTGTTGAACCCATGATATTTTAAATCATCATAGATTGATGGCTTTGAGACCCTCAATTCTACAATTATTGGTGACTGATGACCAAAATCAATCCATATAAATATTTACATTTTTCCTCCAATTATGTGTCTTTAATTTCCACCAATGTTCTCCTAATCGAGATCATAATTTGGTGGTGAATTTTTCATTCCCCTTTTCCACTTATTAAGAATAAATTTTATTAACCCAATTTCTGATGTGGGTTTTCCCACAAACGTATTTTCTATTTTCATCCTTTTATTTTCAAAGAACAATATCAAATTGAGAGGGTGCAATTTATTGAAGGAGGGGAGGAAGTAACACCCCAAGATTTCATAGAATGTTATTTCTTAAAAGTAATTCAATAACTTTCATTACACTCAACACTGAGTTCAAGCGCACCATGACTTAACAAACTAGCCGTTCAAAAGCAGTTATGAATAGTATTAACTGAATTTTGAACTTTATATTATCCTTATAATTTTAGAATCCATATTATGAGTTTTATATACATAATGTAAGAATAAATTCATTTTTTTCAGATAAAAGAAGTATTTTTCAAAAAATGAAATTTTACCGCCTTTTAACAGAAAACCTTTTTTAAATCCAATATTTGAAACATTTATATATTCAATTTGACAAAATAAACTTCTTATTTATAATAGGGACATAAGAATTTAGTTACAATAAATTTTTGGTCTTTTTCTGATAAATTTCATATTTGGGCGAATAGTGAAAAATACTATATTTTAACAGAAAACAAATTTTTTTAATAAAAATAATTTATAGTGTTTAATTATAAATTTTAATGGGGAGGGCAGTTCCTTGTAGATATTCTGGTTAAATTCCCTAAGACCTTCGGGTCATGTAATCCCCTAAGCCTACGGGCCATGTAATCTCCGAGCCTACGGGCCTTGTAAGTGTTCCCCCCCATCCCTTGAAAGGGGGGTTATCAAAAATCAATTAACAATTAAGGCATTCAGGCCATTCAGGAAATGGTTTTGAAGTATAATTAGAATATATTTTTACCATTTAATCTAATAATGGTCATTCTAACTAATTTCACTTTGAAATTGGACATAAACAAGTGTCAATCTTTTGATAGTTGTTATTTCTTAAAAATACGCTTTTTGGTATTGACAACGGAAATTAATTTTAAATTAATTAATGAAACTTCTATGTTTTTAAATTGGTAAAATAGAATTCATTTTTTATTTTTAATATCAAAATTATCTTAGGGTGAATTTTTCGTATTTTTCTGAAAACATTAAAGTTTTGATGAATAGTGAAAACACTAAGTTATTGTTTAAAACCGACATTTTATTTAAATAATTATTTATTTTATTTAAATTTATTTTAGGTCAAAATAGATACATAATATCTATATAAATTCAATTTAATTCATTGGAGTTAGTTTATAATAATTCTAGATATATAAAAATTTTACCGAACTTCTTACCATCTTTTACCCACCTCTTAGAAGAATTTGCAAATTTACATAAAACTTAATTTTACCACTTCTGTGAGTTTAATTTCAAAAATTTGAGAGACACAGTTGATATCAGTAAGTAAAATGTGGTTCAATAAGATGAAAATAATTTTTAGTGAATAGTAGATTTTTACTTTTATTTACCACTGTTAAAAATAAATAAGGCAATTAAGGGTAAAAATGATATTATTATTACCCTAAAGCATGTCCAAATTCTATTGTATAAGTATAATTAGACAAAAATCAACCTTAGGAATAAAATAAGAACCTCTTTGGTCCATTTGTATTATTTTAGGACATTTATTATTATTTAATTCAAAGAAGAGTTAAAAGTGTTAAATTCAATGTTTAATAACTAAAACATTTTTAATATAAGAGTATACTTAAGATAATTTCTACTATAAATATTCTTTAGAAATATAAAAATATTTCTGACATGAAGGTATTTTATTTATAATTTTTAGACATTAAATAATTAAATTTATTAATGACATAATGATGATGCAGTAATTACCGTATTAATGAAAGCTAAAAATAATTGACATTACAAATATCCAAATAAAAGTAATTTAAACTTTTTATGAATTAAACTAATTTTATAGATTAATATTACTTTTTAGGGTTGGTTAAATGAATTTTTTTCTAAGTAATAATTATGTTATGAATTTAGCACAAACAAAATACCAAATAGTTTCAAAATTGACATAAAAGAGTTTTTAAAACAAATATTATATTATTAATTGATATTCTATTCATAAAAATATAAGGTTTGGAAAAAAGACTTATATAATTATATTTTTATCCTTAATTAACCACTTGGGGTTCTCATGGTACTTTATAGCAAGTTTATTAACCATATAATATAAAAATACAAAGAGACAAGGTAAATGTCAAACTAATTAACTAAGAGTTAAATATAAAAGATAAAGATAATAAAGTGTCCCAAACCTATCTAAAACCTATTAGTTGAGTTTTTTTAGACCCATAACCACCTTATAATTTAAATAATTCATTTTTGAGCCATTAAACACCGAAAATTATTTTATTATATAATAATATTACAATCTTTTCCTAAGGTTCCCCTCACCTATCTTATAAAAGGGCACTTCCCCTTCTCTCTAATTAACACATTTAAATCCATTTTTCTCGGCCAAACCCTACCCTAATATCCTCTCCACTATCCTACCCTAATCCTAGAGTCCTTCCTTTAGTCAGAAAGTCAACATAAAGATCCCTTTTGATTAAATCAAAATAAAGAACCTGAAGAAGAGGTAAATATTTCATCACCACTTTCAAGTTCCTTTCTTCTTCCACTTCCTCCTTCTTTGTTGTTTCCATTCTGAAATAATAACTCCAATATCTTATATATAATTTTATGTTATTATAAATATGTTACAACCATATTCATTATTATATCCATTCTTTTAATGGCATGTCACCATACGTGCGTATGTACGGCTTACCGTCTCCACATCGTGGTGTAATTGTTATTCAATACATTATTATTTGGATAGTTATAATAATGATGTCGAATTGATGTAAATAATAAATATAAAATGATAATGATTCTGTATATATATGATATACGCTCCAATTTTATATTATTTTAATATCAAAAGATTGATATTGTCGCTCGTGCTTACGTACGGATTACCTTCTCCAGGACGCGACGAGATTCATTTCCACGATCACAATTCATCGACGATTATAAAAATATATATGAATAATAAGTATGTAATACATGACATAATAATGATACTAGATATATATATATATATATATGTATTTATGTATTTATTTACTTACATATATCCTATTCACTTACTTCCGTTCAATACGATATGAAAATCGAAATAGCGTTTATGCGTACGTACGAAATATCATCTCAATAAAAGGTGTTCCCATTTCATATATATATCTATTATAAATATTTATATTCTAAATATATATGATATATAAATAAAGGTTTATATTCTGGATGTTTTTAAATCATGATCTAAATGATACGATCAAGAATAACAAGTTAAAATACATACGATAAAGAAAGCGATTATTACTCGAAATGTTAATTTAACATGAAAATAATTATTAAATGGGTAGTATAAACTCATAAATTAATCTTGTATTATATAATATGAATAAGTTTATGGTATAATCTAATAACATACATTGGCCATTATATAGGATGTTAAATGTACCCTCAACCAAAGGAAAGTGCAAGGTAAGGGCTTAATTCTACAATCTCTTTATTATCAGAAGTTTTTTTTAAGTAAGTATCTTCTATGAAAAATTTATTATCCATGTCCATGTTTCATAAAAGATTTTTCAAAGGGATTATTTTTAAGTAAATTTTTACTAAAACATAATTTTAAATGTTTTAAATATTTACTCTTCTAAATCATTCCCATTAATGTCCATATTTTCAAAATGGTTTTTAAGTATATATTTATATCAACATGATTGTTTTAAAAATGTTAATTCCATTAAAAATTTTCAAAGTGGTATGGGACACTTTGATTCAAAAATTTCTTTAAATTTCTTCCTTTCTAAATTGTGTGAATTTTAAATGTTTTCATAAAAAATGGATATTTCTCTCAAAGTGTTTTCCAAATCATTTTCATCTATGTTAACATAATTTGATGGATTTTAAAATTTTTTGTAGTTGTTTTATTATGATACAAATCTTATATATTTCATTGAAGGTTTTTTATATGTTTGACTATGTATGTGTTATTTTTATACTGTTCATAATTTATGATTAAATTATTTACATTTCGTATTCTAGTTCTAATATGAATGTTTATGTTTTGTTTCAACCTTTTTATATGAGGAATGTATTGGACATAGTAAGTGACGGGTGGAGCCCGCTATAGCTCCTCGATGAATTGGTAGGTCTCATGATATAACTAGACGCGGAATTGGTCGAGGACTTTGCCAATTTTATATATGGTTTTGGCCGAGGCCTTAATCATTTTTAGACATCTTGGACGAGGCCTTGACAAAATGTTTCAGAATGTCCGGTATTATACATTCCCTTATTATTAAAATAATATTGATGGTTCATGTGGTCATTCGACCAGTAGAATACCCATGATTATGTATCATTATGGAATTATTTACTCAACTCAAATTCCTTCTATAAAAGTATTCATGTTTATTATTGGTAAAGGCATGTGGTTTCAATTATTCACCATGCTTAATATTTATGTTATCTTCCGCTGTATTGCTTACCCTTACTGGGCGTTTGATATCACCCCTTTTTTATGTTTCATTTTCCCAGGATATGAATAAGTTAGTTTTTAGTTACTTGTCGGCTTAATCTAGGAGGCTTGGATGTTTCTAATGGAATAAATTCATGTTGTATTTCTTCTAAAGTTGTAAAGTTGAACTTATGTATGAATCTTGTTTCCAATAATACTAAAAAGATCGGTCTTTCGAGGCATGATTTCTTTGTAATCATGAAAATGTTATGTAATAATGCACAGACTCTAGGTAACTAGGGTCAGGGCATTACATCTATCATACTAAACTCTAGGGTCTTTCTTAAGTCCATACAAAGCTTTTGTAAGTTTGTAAACATGTTCAGGATGTTTTGTTTCTTCAAAACCAAGAGGTTGTTCAACAAAAACTTCCTCTTGTACAAAACCATTAAGGAATTCACATTTAACATCCATTTGAAAAATTTTGAAATTGAAAAATGATAAAAAAATAAATTAGAATACAAATAGATTCATGTATAGCTACTGAAGTATAGGGTTCTCCATAGTCTATTCCTTCTTGATGATTATAGCCTTTAGCAACCAATCTAGCTTTTTTTCTTACTACGATTCCATTTTCATCACATTTATTTCCAAAGACCCATTTTACTCCAATAACATAAGTTTCCTTAGGTCTTTCAACCAAGGTCCAGACATTATTCATTTTGAATTAATTTAGCTCATCTTGCATAGCTTTTATTTAATCATCATCACCTAAATCTTCATCCGTGATTTTTGGTTCTAATTGGGAAAGGAATGCTAGATGTTCAAATTCATTTCTGAAGGAACTTCTAGTCCTTACAGGTTAATGTACATCAACAATGATACTATCACTGGGATGATTCTTTAGAAACAACTGATTTGGGTTTTGTAAAACCTGTTCATCAACATAGGGTAGGAAATCTTCTGGGGTAAATGCTTCAGAAGTACCTTCTTGAACATTTTCCTTATCAGAAGTATCTTCTATCAAAGGTTGATAATAAGTTCTTGAAAACACATCTAAAGATGTAGGTTAAGGTTGTTTAAAAACAAAAGGATCGGTTTCACCAAATTTGACATGTATTGTTTCTTCAACAGTAAAATTATTTTTATTGAAAACACTATAAGCCTTAGAAGTTGTGGAGTAGCCTAAGAAAATACTTTCATCAGATTTTGGTGCGAATTTGTGTAGATTATATTTAGTATTCAGAATTAATACCTTTCAACTAAAAACCTTGAAGTAGTAATGTCTATGTTTTCTACCATTCCATAACTCGTAAAGAGTTTTATTAAGAAATGTTCTAATCAAAACATGATTTATAGTATAACAAGTAGTACTTTCAGCTTCATCCTAAAAATGTTTGGATACCGAATATTCACTCAACATGGTTCTTGTTGTCTCTTGAAAAAATTTATTTATTCTTTCAACAACAGCATTTGTTGAGGTTTTCTAGGTGTTGAGAAGTTATGAGTAATGTATTTTCTACTAAAAAAATTATCAAAATCAGAATTTTGAGATTCTCCTCCATGATCACTATGAATAGTTATCAAAGGAAGGTTTTTCTCAATTTTAACTTTGGATATAAATGTTTTGAAATGAGAAAAATCTTCATATTTCATTGCTAGAAAATAAACCCACCTAAATCTAGTGTAATAAAAAACTAAGATAAATACATAATATTTTCCTCCAATTCTTCCGGTTTCCGTTGGACCAAAAAGATCCATATGCACTTACTATAATGCATAAGTGGTTGAGACTTCACCAACTGATTTAAAACTTGATTTATGTTACTTTCCATATTGACAATGACCACAAAATTTTGAAGAATCAAATCTAATCTCTAGTATGTCCTTAACTAATCTTTTCTTATAGAGTTTGCATAGGTTCCTAAGGTTACAGTGTTCTAACCTTCTATGACCCATCCAAGAATTATCTTCAATTGCAATAAGGTAAGGTAGATCTTTGATTCTAAGGTATTCTATGTTTAGTGTGTAAAAAACTCTTTCCTATTGGAAGAAAGAATAAACTCTTCCTTTGAATTGTGTACTAAGCACATGTCATTCCTAAAATTCACAATGTATCATTCATCACATAATTGACTAATGCTAATGAGGTTGTTCTTAAGTCGTTTAACAAATAAAACATTTGAAATCAAAGTTTTTCCAAGAATAATAATGTTACCTATACTAATAATTGCTCCCTTAGCATTATCTATGAAAGTAACTTTTCTTCCTTTCATCTTGATAAACTTTTCGAAGAAGTTTTTGTTACTAGTCATATGCCGGGAACATCCATGATCTATGTACCAAGTATTTTTTTGGTACTTTATTTGTTTTCTTGAAAATAAGAGTGTTAGACTTTCGTAATCCAAGCTTTCTTGGATCTGGAAACTTCACAAAGAAAATTTTTAGGTATCCACATTTTTTTAAAAAATATGCTTTATGAAAACCTAAAGACTGAGTTTTGTTAGGCCTGAAAACATTTTTCATAGAAATTACTTTTTCTATATTCTTAAAATGTTTCTCCTTATTAGAATTAACCTCCTAAAGGTTTTTTGAAATACTTTCAAAATCAAGTGTTTTCTAATCAAGATCTTTATAAAGATCTGATATTTCCTTGGTAAGAATAGAAATCCTAGAATTTTGCTTATCATGCTTTTTCTTAACTTTAGAATTTTTATTCTCAAGGAGCATAGAAAACCTAGAAGCTTCTTCATAGGTAGGTAAAGTATTATCTTAATCAGAAGAAGATTTTTCATCTGAGGATTTATAGTATTTAATATCACTATAATTATAATTAAAGGATACATTGTTGATAGATTCATCATTGTGTACCATTCACATTAAACAATGATTTTCGATAGGTAGTCTGACTATTAGACCAAGATTCTTCTGTCTAGAAGATTCTTAATCTGAGGATTCATTAGAAGAGTCTCCACCACTGGCACTCCAAGTGTCATTAACTTTCAAAACATTCTTAGATTTAGCTCTTTAGTACTTCTTTATATTCCTCTCAGAATTCTTTCCCTTCCTATCTTTTCTCTTAAGCATAGGATAATCTGGCCATATATGTCCAACTCTTTTGCATTCACAACAAGTGACTTTAGATTCATTCTTATACTTTCTTTCTTTCTTCTTGTATCTATACTGAATGTTTTTATTTCTAACTATCCTTTTCTTCCTTCGAGCAACATTAGCTACTTCATTATCATAATATTCACTTTCACTTGATTCATATAAAACAGTAACCTTCTTAGACTTAGATCTTGTAACTCCCTTAGGAGTCCTGGCTTTCATATGATTTGAACTATTTGTAAAAGAAACACTTCCATTACCATTCTTCATTTTAACATTGTCAGCATCTCTCTTCATTCCAGTCTCTTGTTGAAGAAGAGTTCGAAAAAGTTCATCATGAGTGATCTGTGAGACTTTCCTATTCCCATCTAAAGCTGTTCTCTAGGATTCCCACTCATTAGGCATGATGTATATAATCTTTTCTACAATTGCCTCGTCATCCAAACCTTTTTCACCCATGGATTGTAAGCTATTTAAAATAGTCACAAATCTATGTTTTACCTTACATATAGGTTCTCCATAAATAATGAAAAAACCATGGTACTCATCTCAAAGCATAGCTCTTCTAGTTTCGATAACTTTGGATGTACCAAAATGTGTAACTTCAAGTTTCTTTCGAATAAAATTCGATTCATCACAAGAAGAAATCTAGATATATATATTCATGGTCATGGAACACAACAAAGTATTGTGTACCATATAGTTTAGTTGATATTATGACTTCTCTTGATTAGTAAAAGTTTTGACTTCCTTATCTGGAATTTTGTAATCTCCAGTAAGAATAACAAAGTTGTCCACTCCAGTGTTAATAACAAAATTCTTCATACAATCTCTCCAATATTCATAATCATTATCATAAAAAATAGGTGGTCTAGTTGGATTAAGATTTTCAATTGAACCAACATTCAATCCTTCCATCCAAAAGAAAATCCTTCCACACAAACTTGTCAGTAACAAAACTTTGTAAACAAGAAAAAAAATCCCAACCAAGGAAAATATCGAACAATGAAAAACTTGAGTAAGAATACATATATGTGAATATAAGAATTTCAGCGACCTCCTATGATACCAATTTTAGGATCAAAATGATACGGATTTTAGTATCAAAATAATGATGTATATTATCAATACTCAAGAGGGGGTGAATTGTGTACTTTAAAAATTCCATTGGAACTTTTAATGATGGTAATGTTTAACAAAGTTAAACAAGGTAAATTTACAAAACCTATTAGTTCTACAAACTTTCTTGAATATGGAAATGTGGTTCTGGAAATGAAACTTAATAAAAGTTTACAATGATAAAGATTCTACCTTAAAGCGTATAGAATCTCAAAAATCTGAGTACAAGTATAATAAAGTATAAGATATTTATACTTTCCTCAACAACCAAAATACAGCGGAAAACCTAAAAACAATACAAGTAACAAGTAGTAAATATTTTAACCCAAAGATAAGGGTATCCAACAAACTTGGATAAAGGTCCCTTGATTTATACTTTTAAGAAAGTCTATCTTACCCACACCAGGGTAAGCCCTTGATACGAATACCGGAGTCTGTCTTACTATCCCCACAAGCCCTTGAACTTCAAGGTAGTCGGAACCTCTGTCTTCCTATACCCAGAATCCCTCGAATGTACTCTGCAATATTATGAGTGCCACAAAACAATTTGGAACACGATGTTCATTATGCACAATGAATTAAAGTCTATCTCTCTAGAAATCACTTCATCAGCATGTAATCTCTAGATTGATCAACCTCGTTAAAGTTGTAATCTCGTTCAAATGATCTTCTATTTATAAGTGCATCATCAATGGTCGGCTCCCTCCTCCAACGGTCATATTTTTCCTTGAATTTTGGAGGGACCTATACATGTGTCACTCAAACAACAGTTGGTTAGAAACTCAAAGAATGACATCATTTTATAACTCAAACAGGTGTAACCAAAAATATGGTTTCTTAACCAAATCCATTTTTCGGAATGGAAAGAAAACTAAAAGTTCAGAGTCTAACAAAAAAACCATTTGGTGTCTATAATACATGGATATTCAGATTTTGTATTCAGAATAATTCAGAACCTAAATTCTATAGAATTTCGAAGTCTAAATTTTAAGGAAATTCAGAGTCTGAACTCAGAACGTTCAGAGTCTGAACTCAAAGAATTCAGAGTCTAAACTCAGAAATATTGGAGTTTGAATTCAGAGAATTCAGAACCCGAACGCAAAAAGTTTGAAGTCTGAATTCAAAGATTTTGGAGTCTGAACATAGAGAGTTTGAATTCTGAATTCAGAGAGTTCAGAGTCTAAACTCTGAGAGTTCGGAGTCTGAATTCAGAGAATTTGGAGTCTGAACTCAGAAAGTTCGGAGTCTGAATTTAGAGAATTTGGATCTTGAATTCAGATCCTTAAAATAGAATTCTATATATCTAAGTATTTATAATATTATGTTGTTTTAGATATGAAACCTAGTTTTATACTCAAAATATGGTTAATTAAAACAAGGTAAGGATAAATTTCCTTGGTGAAGGAAAATTTCCATTATGAAAGAAAAACTGGGTAAGGATATAATTTTCTTGAGGAAGGAAAATTTTCTTAAGGAAGGAAAATTTTCCTTATCAAGATAAAACATAGGAGAAAAGAAATTTTCCTTAAGATAGAGTTTTTGTGATTTTCAAAACAAGAAAGAATGGAAAATTCATAAGGAAACATTATTGACTCCACAAAGGGAAATATGGATCATTTCCTCTATAATATCTACATAACAAGGTATTATTAGTCCAATAGTGAGGGTTTGGGGGGCTTGATAAAATATTAGGACACTAATAATTAAATTTATTTCATCTTATATATATATTCATAATCATATAAATTATTTATTTCTACTATTATTATTTTTAGTTAAATGGAATTCTCATCAACCACATTATCTATGAGATCAACTTCAGAGAAATAATATCTCTTATTTTACAGTAACTTACATGAATAGAATAGGTGTGTGCATGTTATAATATGACCTCCAAATAAGTTTCATAAGCTAAAAATCCCAATTCATGATATTTTTTTCAAAGAGGTTAGTGATAATGTGATTGATATCTTTGAGAAACACTTGGATGTTTCACTTTATGTCTATTTTTTGATGTTTCCATCCATGACTGGGGATATAAGAAAATATCATAAGAGAATGAATGTTTATAGTATTCTCAATAATCCATCTGATATTCATCATGAGAAAGTTATACAAGAGTATTTTAAGATATTAATTGTCATATTCATGAGAAAACTTATAGAAGGAATACCATTTAGACTTCATGTAGTCAAGTTGATTGTATACATTAAGCTTCAAGAAGTTTTATGTGTTAGACTACGTGATGAATTGTAAATTAAGATCATTTTTTCAAAACTCCATTATATATTCTCTATTTTTTTGAAAATTCCAATAATAAAAACATAGATAAGTATATCCCAGATATCCTTACTCTACTTCACAATGTTGATAAGGACATAAATACTGAAAATCCTTTTCTTCCTATAAAAAACAAGAAGAATGAAAAAGTGAAAATCCATATGATTGAAACAATTTCTAAGAATTTTTAAAAACTATATTCTAGGAGATGAAATATCTAGGGGAAAGAAATAGATATAGATGTTTTCTATTTCACTTATGGAAGAAAGGGAAACTTGATGAAAAACTTCACCCAAATAATTATCCAAGAAGAACTCTTAGATTCATTCTTTGATGACTGCAATCTATTTGTTTCTATAAATAGTGTATTATATATAGATTTTGGTTTCAATATATATATTAAAATATATAAACCAAGTATATTATAAAATAATTCAGGAGGGGGTTTGGATCTACAAATATCAAATAGAGCTAGACTTTTTGGTGTGGCCATCATAGACGATCATCTCTCATTGATGACCGAAATTATTTTGGTTTTAAAATATAATTATAACGTTCAATCAATTTCTAAAAAGAAATTTTTTCTTCATACATGAAAAATAATTATAAGAAAATATATTGATGTAGATGGTTATTTTTTTCTTTTGGAGTTGTTTAAATCACCACTAAGTCATTACAAAGTAGTTTCAAGAAATTACCCCTAGATTTCCTGTTAGGAAAAATTTCATGGAATTTTTTTAAAATTTCATACTGGTTTTATTCAAATGACATGGTAAATTAATTTTAGAATAATTTTTACATTTTTATAAATATTTTTAGTTTTAAATTATCATTTCTTGAATAATGGATATTTAAACAACTACTAAATGAAAACAACATTTAGTGGAAGTTTAAACTTTCACTGGTTAGTATAGTAAAAAAATTAATAATATTTATAGTTTATCCCCCATCATGAAAAAAATAAAATATATCACAACTTTAAATATACATTATAAAACATAATTAAAATATTATTTATGTTATAACAAAAATATTTCAACTTTCATTAGTAAATTTCCTCACACTTTATTTCCTATTATATACATCACCGAATGAAATTTCATGGGTATATATATAAATAATAAAATATATTATATAAAAACTATGTAAAGGGAAAACATAATGAATAAATCTATTTGATATATGAATGATCAAAATGTATGATATAATATATTCGATATATTAAACCTAGGTAGATATAAGAACATGAACATGATACAAGACATAAAACTGCGGAAATAAAATGATCTTGAACCATAGTGACATATGATGGGGGTATTATAAATATAATAATAGTATATTATAATCAAAAGTCAATGATAACCCCTAATAAAATCATAACATATTGGACTAGGATAATTTCCCTTCTCCCATAAATAATAATATAATAAGTTATAATTCTTCACCCGATGAAATACAGGTTTATATAATTTCAATCCATCCCATCACATGATACTACATCCATATATATATTGGTCACATGGAGAATAAAATAGTCATATATCCAGTAAATTTCATAGAATTATTAACCCATGAAGATAAAATCTGTCATATAAAAATGTTCTCAAGGTAAGATAAATCATTTAAAGAAAGAATATGGATTATATAATGATTGCATATCTCTAGTGAAAGGAGGAAAATATAATATAAAATATGTGAATAGGGGGGAAATTTATATTTTCCTAGATTTAAAATACATTTAAAAATACATATAAAATTATATAATATTTTTTAAAAATATTCCTTAGGATTTTCATAATATTAAAACATTTAAAAATAAAGGGAAAATTATTTTAGATTTATTTTTATTGATTTGACTTAAACATAAGAATAATTTCATAAAAAATATGTAAATGATGGCTAATATGTATGAAATATAATAGAACACAAGTAAAATAACATGAATACTAAGGAGGAATAATTGAAAGTATTTTAAAATTTAGAGGACATGTTATTTTGAATAATTTCATTATATATGAAATATCTAAAAATAATAAAACAGAAAAATGTAATTAATGTATAAAGGAAAAATTATGTTTCATAATTAAATGACATAAAAATATTTTTAGAAACATAAATAGGATTTAATAACATTTATAGGGAAGATAGATATACAATAAAAAAAGTGATCAAGAGGAGGGTTCCCTTTAGTTTTCTACGCCAGCAAACATGATACCAATAATATGTACATATCGTAATAAGAAAAATAGTGGATAATAAAATAAATACAATTTTTATTAATAATAATAGCTTATAAGTAACTATTTTAGTTATATAACATCACCAAGATGGAGTTAAAAATCAATCCTATCGACCTCCTGATGATCGATAACCACCTCTATCTCTATCTCAGCTCCCTCTTTCTGGAACTTGTATTATAATTTAGTTGAAAATTGTACTATTATTTATATTTTTATTTCAACATAAATTAAATAAAACTTTATTCTATAAATTATTATTAAATTTTCAAATTTATATGTTAATGTTTTCCAACCATCAATGTAATCTCATTGGGGACATATCGAGTCATCTTCTATAATAGTTTAACTTATGCTTGTTGTAAAGAGACAACCTTTTCATACAGAATTCTTATATGATTCCCATATTCCTAGATTGTGTTATATTATAATTAAGTTGTATTTTCATCATAAAAATATCCCCTTAATCTTATATAGGGTGAGAATAATTACAACATTGTATATATGTGGCCACAAATAATAAACTCAATTACCTTCCAAAAATATGAGATGTTAGTGGTCCAAAAAACATCCTATTCACATGAATATAATTCTTCTTCCTAAGGACCTGATTGATACGATCATCCTTAAAGACCAAGAAGGAGTGTATGGGGTTAGAATCTCATAATTATTTTCTTTTTACATGTAAATAAAATATCATTAAATTTTTTTTATTAAAAATTAGAAAAATTAAGGAAATTTGATTTATACATCTCATAAATAATTTCAAAACAAACCACACCAATCATTGAAGAAATAAGAAAAATAATATTCAAATTTAGTTAAGAATATCTTCTCAACACTCCTAATTCCAAGGTTCCATGTTTTTTCTTGAAAGAACTATTTGACCAGGATGTGTGGGGGATGATCTATTTCATTCTACTCAATGCAATTTTCTTGCATAATTCTCAGAATTAAATAACATAAAATTTAATAATAGTTGAATACATTAACATATATACATATATATATTGATATAAATATAACAATATAATATTCAATATTGTATGCTTGTTATGGTGATGACTATTGACAAAAACACTCCACTCCTCTTGAGTTACAAATCTAGGTACCTTATCATACATCTACCGAATAGTCAATGACATATCACTAAACTCATATAATGATTTATATTTTAAATACATCCATTTATTAACCAATTTTTTTAATTTCTGTTGACGTGAAATAGCATCATTCACCGTGATGTGAAAGAAAATCTATAAAAACATTAATTAAAATTATTTGAATTTAATTAGATAATTATATTAAATTTAATCTATGATGGATAATGTATTAAAATTACATTTATCTGTGAACCAAGGTCTTTATTATTCTAATATAGACACATATCCTTCCAATAAGAATATTTAATGGGAATGTTCACTAGCTCACCATCCAACTATCATAAAATATAACTGAATAATCCAACAATATCCTCTATTGGAACCCTAAAACTACCAAATGGTTCAATAATATTTATTCAATTTATATTCCACAGTTATGAACTATCAATATCTATATCTCTAATGTTTTTTATATCAATAATGAATAAAACAAATATATTATTATAACAAAATTTACTGTGTTTTTCACATTAAAATTATTACCTATAATCACAACTCTCTAATTATTCTTTTGAGGTAATAGGAGTGGACACCAAATAAATTAATTCATTAACATTACACACACAACTTGATGAACCTAAAATAATTGTTCGATATTATTTTGGGTGGGTGGATAGAGGTAAAGTTGACTATCATTGGGAGGGTGTCATAGGGCATTCCAAATGCCATCGAAAAGGAGATAGAGGGTGTTCTAGATTTAATATCTGAGGGGTGTTCAGGAAAATTAAATATTTTTGGATAGTTTGTGGGCTACCTGGTGTTCGTCGACACATGTCACTAAATCATTTTTTCCTTGAAATTCCTATCGTTAAAAAAAGTAAAAAAATTAGAACATATGATTAAAACAATTATAACATATATTTTTTCAAAATTAAATACCTTATACCTACACTCTCATAAACAAAATATAATTATATAATGATATAGGAATAAAATAAAATAATTAACACCATTTATGTTGGAAATAATATTTTAAATCCTTAAAATTTATCCATCACATCCATTATTGCTACATTATAATGGATTGTTCTATATTTATGAAAAGACAACTTCTTATTCAAAGACCATTTTTTGAAAAATACCACATTTAAAACACCAAAATATATTTCCAAGAGACTAAACTCACAAATATTCGAATACTCATGTTTATTAGTAATTTTCTTATATTTTTTCCAGTGTGATTTTTGAACTTTGATTTCTTCCACAAACTAATTTTCATTCTTATATTTATCCCAAAACATCATTTATAATATAAAAAAATATTAAAAAATGATAAAATAACTATATAATTGATAAAATATTAGAAATTTGGAATATTTTTCCACTAGTACACATTAAACTAGCATAGGATTGGGTGTTGTTTGGACAAGGGTATGATGGTAGGTCCTAGATGGTAAGCTGGGACAACAAGGCTAATATGTTGGGGATAGAATAGTTTGGTGATAAAATGGGGGGTATAGATTGTGGTATATGATGGTGGGGCTCATATTGTGGGGTTAGGTGGTGGGGCTTGGATAGTGAGGTGAGATCAAAGGGCTCTGATGGCGAGGCTTCGATGGTGGGGTGGGATTGTGGGGCTCAGACAGCGGTGTGGCAAGGTAGTCCTTGATGGAAACATAGAGCCTTGGGTAATTATGGTTGGGGAAACACCTTTTTAATTTTTTATATATATACCAGTGTTTGTTCAAAAATGGACTCAATATAAAAAGAATTTTTTTTGTAGTTTTCTAATCCACAACTATAAAGAGGATCTAAAAATAAAAAATGTTGTAGCGCATATGGATTTATTTTTTTATTTGGGAATAAATGTCATTTATTTTTTAAAGATAACAATTTTAGGTTAAGTAATATTTAAAAAATAGTTTTTATGTGTTTTATTACACACAAAAATTAATTGAAATTAATAATGAATCTAGTTTGAATGACTCATATCACACACAACTATGGAATCACCATCTTGGTCATGTAAACAAAACGTGATTGACTAGATTAGACCAAGATGTATATTTAGATTATTTTTTTCTAAGACAACTTGGTGTATGTTTCTCTAGTATAAAAGGTAATGTTTCCAAATCACCAATTAGTGGAATAGGTTAAAGGGATACAAATATTCTTCAACTGGATCATACAGTTGTATAAAAATCATTTCTAGTTGTAGTTGTAACACCCCGAGATTCCACGATACGCCTCTCTTTCAATAATGCAATAGCTTGCATTGTACGCAAGTTCGAGTTCTAACACACCGCAACTAATCAAAGTAGCCGTTATGAATAGTAATAACCACCTTTTAAATTTATATAAATTTTATATTTCAAAATGGACTTCATTTTTGTATTCCTAATATTGAAATTAGCCTATGTTGAATTTTTTGTAATTTTCCGAGAACTTCCAAATTTTTATGAATAGTGAAAAATACTTAAAACAACTTTTTTAATCAAAATAATTTATAGTGATAAATTATACTATTTAGTGGTTTTAAGGTATAATTAGAATATATTTTTACCATTTTATCCAATGTTGGTCATTAGAATTAATTTAACATTGAAATTGGACATAAACAATTGCCAATCTTTTGATATAAATTGCTTCTTAAAAACACGCTATTTGTCGTAACAGCGGGAATTAATTATAAAATTAATTAATGCAACTTATATGTTTGGAATTTTGTAAAATAGAAATCATTTGTGAATTCTGAATATCAATTATATCTTAGGGTGAAATTTTGGCCTTGTTCTGAAAAACTTCAATTTTTGATGAATAGTGAAAACACTAAGTGGTAGTTAAATAACTGATTTTTCGTTTAAATGAAATATTACCACTTCTGTGATTTTATTTTCAAAAATCCGACATACATGGTTGTCATTAAGAAGTAAAATGTGGTTCAATGAGATCAAAATAATTTTTTTGTGAATAGTAACTTTTAAGTTCTTAATCGCGATTAGAGGTAATTAGTGTAGTTTAAGGTACAAATAATGTTTTAATAATATGAGATGAGCATGAAACTTGTCCTACTCCTATTGGATGATTCATGGCCGACCAAGAAAACCCATGGGTCAACTTGGGGACCCCATGGAGCCACTTTAGTTGGAAAATGACATTAATATATATTTATTTAATGTTAAAATTAAATTGACACAAACATGAGTTGTTTTACTAAAACAATTTTTAAGTGGGGTTACACATGTCCAAATTTTGATTATAAATATTCATTAGAAAGATAAAAAGATTTCCTACATCATAGTATTTTTTTTATAATTTTTAGACATTAAATAAATTAAATTATTTATGAAATCATGATGATGCAGCGATGACCTCATTATTTAACGATTTAAATAAAATGGGAAGATAATGCAAAATCCAAGGCTTACACTTGTCCAAAGACAATTGGATGAGGAGATTTAGAACCCTTATCACCTTATCCTAGAATTATATAAGTTTGGGACCTTTATAATCCGAAAAGAATTGTGTAATAATGTAACATTTCAATCTTTCCAAAAGAGCCCCTCCTCTCCTCTTATAAAAGGCCCCCACCTCTCCCACCTCATTTACACTTTCAAGCCATTTGGCTCGGCCGACCTCTGCCCAAATACTCTCCCAACATCCCTCTATTACTCCTAGAAGCCTCACTTTGGGCAGAACTCTTCCCAAGGAATCATTTGGCTCAAATCAAAAAGAGTTACCCGATTTTGAGGTAATAACTTCTCTAATGTTGTTTTGTTTTATTTTTCTTCTCCAACCCCCTAAACTCTTTTTATTCATTTCTTTTGTAACAACACCAGTATCCTCAATATACTAGGATTTTGTTATAAGATGTATTCGAGCTACACTTACACACACCTACATCTAATGGTTAAAGAACATACTGTTTCTGTGGATGGCGAATTTCTGCCTCACGAAACGATGATTGTTCAAATTCTTTTAACACCTATAATGGTGGCCATTTTGATGACACTATTTTCATATATGATATATATATTATGTTTATGTTTTACTTATTCTTCTGTATTTCTCATTTATGCCATACTTTCTTATTTCCATTATGGGTAAAATGCGATAATTTCATTTTAGGAAGTGCAGACTACCGCCCCCTCAAAGTGATTTGAATCGTTAATGCCATATATGGGATGTATAAAGGATGGAGTAAATGGTATTATACACTATATTATACTGGAATTATATTATACATTTATATCATTATGATTTTGTTCCATTAAATTTGAAATTGAAATGAAAGTAGTGTTCATGCGTACGTACGGCTTACCGTCTCCATGAACGGTGCATTTCATTTCTTACCTCTAAATGTTACGTAATATTATAAATGAATGTATATACTGGATATATATGATATATATGATATCTAAATCATGAATATAATTCTGTATATAATGGATATTCTACCACATTAACAACTTGTAATTATAAGAAGGTTATTGTTGACACAAGTACCAAAGATCGACAAAACGACCGTTATTAACTTAAATAATTACATAACGTTCATAACATTGTAATAAGTGATATAAAAAGGATAATGAAATTGAAAATGGTTCTTAATAAGGTAGATATTAACTCTAGTTTATTATTCAGGAGGTTAAATAACGGTTGAGTCATGTCAGACACAAGGTAAGGGAACTTCTTAACCCAACTTCCATTCTTTGGGTTAATCTCCTACTTTCAAATTATGTCATGATATTATTATGTCTTATTTTGTATTCTTTATGTGTATCGATAGTGTTTACACATAATATCTCTATTTTATTTTAAAAATGATCTTTGTAAGGACTTCGTCTCAATCTCCTTTCATTGAGGCATATTTGGTTTTATACACAAATTTCTTTTATACGGTGTATAAACCACTTTGACTTTTACGTTTATTCAAAAGGAATCTTTTTTATACGAAGAGTTTACTAAACGAAAAAAGGGAATGTTTTTGTCCTACATATGCGGCGAAAACGACTTCTCCGCCACCGTGACCACTATTTGAGTTTTGGCTTCCTCTACAAGCCATACCCTTTTTTAATGAAGAATAAATACCATGTTATACTTTTCATTTATTTTGGTATTGAAAATGGTTTTGAAAGCGTTTTTATTATATCAATGTGTTGTATTGATATCTTGTAATTGAAATTCAGAAATGTTATGTTTCCTTTATGCATGTTTTATGTGATACGATTATGTTATGGTTTATGATATGTTTAAACCTGTTCATATGAGGAATGTATTGGACTTAATAAGTGACGGGTGGAGCCCGCTATAGCTCCTCGATGCATCGGTAGGTCTCATGAGACAACTAGACATGGAATTGGCCGAGGCCCTTTCCCAATTTGATTTATGGTTTTGGCCGAGGCCTTAATCATTTTAGACGTCTTGGCCGAGGCCTTGACAAAATGTTTCAGAATGTCCGGCATTATACATTCCCTCATTATGAAAGTGGTTATTGATATTGCATGTGATTATTCGACCAGTAGAATATCCATGTGAATAAGTAAATGGCATTATCTCATTTTAATTTTTCCATATTATGTTGAAGTTCAAGTTTAAAAAGGCTTTTGTTTTAGTTATACATTGCCTTAAATGTTAATGTTTATTTATGAAAGCTTCCGCATTATTGTTATCCTTACTGGGCATCTGAGCTCACCCCTTTCAATGTTTTAATATTTTCCAGGATGTGAAGAAGTATTTTATGAGTGACCTGCAGGGGTTGTCAGAAAGGCATATGATTGTGGACTATGAAGACCATGTTATTGTAGTTTGTTTACTTTTTGATGTAATGAAAGACTTATGAATGTATCTAGTGTTTCCAAGGCTACTAAACTAATCGGTCTTTCTAGACTTGATCTTTTGTGATCATGCCAATGTTACGAAGTAATGCACCGGCTCTAGGTAGCTGGGGTCGGGGCGTTACAGTTGGTATCAGAGGCAGTTTAGTACTAACCTTGGAAGCTAGATTTAGATAAACTCTGATTAGAGCACATATCCCGAAGATAGACTTTGAGGATTAGTAAAGAAGAACTTCCTAGAATTTTGGTATTGTAGAGATGTTGTGAGTTTTCCGAGAAATACATCCCTGTCTGGATACGAGCAGGTAGAGGCGGCTCTGGAACAGATGTACCTAGGGGTAAAACCCGAAAACACCGCTTTGAGCTAGACTCGAACGGGAACTGGTGCACGACAACGGGCCTTGCTGCACTCTTGGTTACGACACTCCCGGGGGATATGCTTTGGATAATTTCCATTTTCTTTACAAACCACTATGAAGGGTTGCGAGTATATACTTCCTCAAAGAAAACATTTCTATAATTATGGATTATATCCATAATTAGTTCAATTTATGTTAAGTGTTTTATAAGTATGGAATTATGTATTTTGATTCATGAACTAATCTAGTTTATGCCATTATTTAGAAATGGCGCCTAGTGGAAGGAATGGAAACCGTATCAATGCACGCACTCCGTGTAGGGATTGCCCTCCTGCTCAGGATAATTATGGTGGATCTAGTGATACAACTAGTGCCGATCAGCTTCTCACCATACTGGGACAACTCACGCAGGTTATGAATAACAACCTTACTCGTATGGAGCACCCTGATCTGCAACGTGGAGGATCAATGCTAGACCGTTTCATGAGGCAACAACCGCCAACCTTCAATGGGAGTACAAATCCTATAGTAGCTGAGCAATGGATAAATTCCTTAGAGAAAATATTCTATGCCTTGGGGAGTAGTGAAAGGGAGAATTTTGTCATGGCAGTTTACCGCCTCACTGGAGATTCCGATCAATGGTGGTCACTAATTCAAAACACAAAGGAAGATGATGAATTAACAAACATGGAATGGCAGGAGTTCAAAGAGCTGTTCTTAGAAAAATACTTTCCTCGAGACCATCGAGCGGATATGGAAAGGCAATTTCTGAGTCTGAGGCAGAAGGAGGATGAGAATGTCGTAAAGTATGAGGATAACTTTACAAGGTTAGCGAGGCATGCTTCCGATTATATACGTTACCCAAGGAGTAAGATTGATCGTTTCTTTTATGGGTTAAAACCATTTCTCCGTCGAGCTTTAGTATCACAATCCTTCTCATCATACGAAGATATTGTCTCGTGTGCTATCAAGACAGAAAAGGAATTCTCTAAGTCTTATGACAACAAAGTAAAGCAAGAGAAGAAGAGAACGGTGGAACAAGAGACAGATAAAGGGAAAAAGGGAAAGAATGATTTTCCATTATGTGATAATTGTGGGAAGAATCACCCTGGTACGTGCCTAAAAGGAATGGGAGTTTGTTATAAATGTGGAGAAAAGGGTCACCAGGCTCGTGATTGCAAGGGAAAGAAAGAGGCTCTCAAAGTTGAATGCTACAATTGTAGAGTAATGGGTCATTATGCAAATGAATGTCCTAAGCGTCAGGGAAACTTACCTCAGAAAAGGCCAAGGGATCAAGGACAATCTTATGCTGTAACTACAGTTGAAGCAGAATAACTAATGTATTGGTGCTTTTGGACTCATGGATTATACTCTAGTTATTAGAATAATGTGATATATATATAAGGATTGTAATGCAGTACTTGTTGATTTCAGTAAGGTTTTAATATGATTAAGGTAATCATATTTTTAGTATGTGACAATAAGAGAAACTTTTCTTTGTTTGGGTATTCTGATGTTACAATTGATTTTGGAATTTAGAGACCTTTTAGAGAAAGTCTAGACAGAGGTATTTTGGATAACTATTAAGGTTGGAATGGATTAAGTTGAACCATGGATAGTATTGTTTAAGGTTAAAGAATTTCTGAAGATTATTTTTGGAATATTATAATACTATAGTTTTAGGAAAAGGACAACCTGCAGGGTGGGGAATAACTCGTCGCGCCGGACAAAGCTGCAGGAATCGAACCCACAACCATAGTGTGACAAGCCTTTATTTCCTACCACTAGCCTACAGGAAGTCCCTGGTTATTACAAAATAGTTTTACAAATCTAAATGGTATGTGTTAACATTTTGAACCTTATACAATTAGGATAAATAGACTATTTTTGAGTTCTGTTACCATTTGGAGTAAAAGTTGGGTTTGTGGTAAAAATTTATTAACGAATGAAATTATACATAACAAGTATGTATATTCCCTTACATTCTTAGTAAATCTCCTAAATAAATTCCTCAACATTATAAAAGGTAACTTAAAACAAAAATTTTGTCGGTTAAATTTTCCAATTGGGGATTCAATGACCGTTTAACCAGTCACAAGTTTGTGATTTTCTTGTAGTTAAACTTTCTCCTAATCCTATTTTCTATAACTCTCCATCAGACCTTGATGGTTTGTTTCTCCTCCATATCCATATTTTCATAGAATCCTAGAATGGGCTATATCGGGTGACCTTTGTACTTATCTTGCTTTCTTTTAATGTTATATATTTATTAACCTTATTTTCGATGTGGGTTTTCCTCAAAGGTATTTTCTCTTTTCAACCTTTTATTTTCAAAGAAAAATTTCAAATTGCGAGGACGCAATTTATTGAAGGAGGGGAGAATGTAACCCCCCGAGCTTCCACGATACGCCTCTCTTTCAATAATGCAATAGCTTGCATTGTACGCAAGTTCGAGTTCTAACACACCGCAACTAATCAAAGTAACTGTTATGAATAGTAATAACCACCTTTTAAATTTATAGAAATTTTATATTTCAAAATGGACTTCATTTTTGTATTCCTAATATTGAAATTAGCCTATGTTGAATTTTTTGTAATTTTCCGAGAACTTCAAAATTTTTATGAATAGTGAAAAATACTTAAAACAACTTTTTTAATCAAAATAATTTATAGTGATAAGTTATACTATTTAGTGGTTTTAAGGTATAATTAGAATATATTTTTACCATTTTACCCAATGGTGGTCATTAGAATTAATTTAACATTGAAATTGGACATAAACAATTGCCAATCTTTTGATATAAATTGCTTCTTAAAAACACGCTATTTGTCGTAACAGCGGGAATTAATTATAAAATTAATTAATCCAACTTATATGTTTGTAATTTTGTAAAATAGACATCATTTTTGAATTCGGAATATCAATTATAGCTTAGGGTGAAATTTTGGCCTTGTTCTGAAAAACTTCAATTTTTGATGAATAGTGAAACCACTAAGTGGTAGTTAAATAACTGATTTTTCGTTTAAATGAAATATTACCACTTCTGTGATTTGATTTTCAAAAATCCGACATACATGGTTGTCATTAAGAAGTAAAATGTGGTTCAATGAGATCAAAATAATTTTTTGATGAATAGTAACTTTTAAGTTCTTAATCGCGATTAGAGGTAATTAGTGTAGTTTAAGGAACAAATAATGTTTTAATAATATGAGATGAGCATGAAACTTGTCCTACTCCTATTGGATGAGTCATGGCCGACCAAGACAACCCATGGGTCAACTTGGGGACCCCATGGAGCCACTTTAGTTGTAAAATGACATTAATATATATTTATTTAATGTTAAAATTAAATTGACACAAACATGAGTTGTTTTACTAAAACAATTTTTAAGTGGGGTTACACAAGTCCAAATTTTGATTATAAATATTCATTAGAAATCTAAAAAGAATTTCTACATAATAGTAGTTTTTTTATAATTTTTAGACATTAAATAAATTAAATTATTTATGACATCATGATGATGCAGCGATGACCTCATTATTTAACGATTTAAATAAAATGGGAAGATAATGCAAAATCCAAGGCTTACACTTGTCCAAAGCCAATTGGATGAGGCTATTTCGAACCCTTATCACCTTAGCCTCGAATTATATAAGTGTGGGACCTTTAGAATCCGAAAAGCATTGTGTAATAATGTAACATTTCAATCTTTCCAAAAGAGCCCCTCCTCTCCTCTTATAAAAGGCCCCCACCTCTCCCACCTCATTTACACTTTAAAGCCATTTGGCTCGGCCAACCTCTGCCCAAATACTCTCCCAACATCCCTCTATTACTCCTAGAAGCCTCAATTTGGGCAGAACTCTTCCCAAGGAAGCCTTTGTCTCAAATCAAAAAGAGTTACCCGATTTTGAGGTAATGTCTTCTCTAATGTTGTTTTGTTTTATTTTTCTTCTCCAACCCCCTAAACTCTTTTTATTCATTTCTTTTGTAACAACACCAGTATCCTCAATATAATAGGATGTTGTTATAATATGTATTCGAGCTACACTTACACACACCTACATCTAATGGTTAAAGAACATACTGTTTCTGTGGATGGCGAATTTCTGCCTCACGAAACGATGATTGTTCAAATTCTTTTAACACCTATAATGGTGGCCATTTTGATGACACTATTTTCATATATGATATATATATTATGTTTATGTTTTACTTATGCTTCTGTATTTATCATTTATGTCATACTTTATAATTTCCATTATGGGTAAAACGCGATAATTTCATTTTAGGAAGTGCGGACTACCGCCCCCTCAAAGTGATTTGAATCGTTAATGTCATATATGGGATGTATAAAGGATGGAGTAAATGGTATTATACACTATATTATACTGAAATTATATTATACATTTATATCATTATGATTTTGTTCCATTAAATATGAAATTGAAATGAATGTAGCGTTCATGCGTACGTACGGCTTACCGTCTCCATGAACGGTGCATTTCATTTCTTACCTCTAAATGTTACGTAATATTATAAATGAATGTATATACTGGATATATATGATATATATGATATCTACATCATGAATATAATTCTGGATATAATGGATATTCTACCACATGAACAACTTGTAATTATAAGAAGGTTATTGTTGACACAAGTACCGAAGATCGACAAAACGACCCTTATTAACTTAAATAATTACATAACGTTCATAACATTGTAATAAGTGATATAAAAAGGATAATGAAATTGAAAATGGTTCTTAATAAGGTAGATATTAACTCTAGTTTATTATTCATGAGGTTAAAGAACGGTTGAGTCAAGTCAGACACAAGGTAAGGGAACTTCTTAACCCAACTTCCATTCTTTGGGTTAATCTCCTACTTTCAAATTATGTCATGATATTATTATGTCTTATTTTGTATTCTTTATGTGTACCGATAGTGTTTACACATAATATCTCTATTTTATTTTAAAAATGATCTTTGTAAGGACTTTTTCTCAATCTCCTTTCATTGAGGCATATTTGGTTTTATACACAAATTTCTTTTATACGGTGTATAAACCACTTTGACTTTTACGTTTATTCAAAAGGAATCTTTTTTATATGAAGAGTTTACTAAACGACAAAAGGGAATGTTTTTGTCGTACATATGCGGCGAAAACGACTTCTCCGCCACCATGACCACTATTTGAGTTTTGGATTCCTCTATAAGCCATACCCTTTTTTTAATGAAGAATAAATACCATGTTATACTTTTCATTTATTTTGGTATTGAAAATGGTTTTGAAAGCGTTTTTATTATATCAATGTGTTGTATTGATATCTTGTAATTGAAATTCGGAAATGTTATGTTTCCTTTATGCATGTTTTATGTGATACGATTATGTTATGGTTTATGATATGTTTAAACATGTTTATATGAGGAATGTATTGGACTTAATAAGTGATGGGTGGAGCCCGCTATAGCTCCTCGATGCATCGGTAGGTCTCATGAGACAACTAGACGTGGAATTGGCCGAGGCCCTTTCCCAATTTGATTTATGGTTTTGGCCGAGGCCTTAATCATTTTAGACGTCTTGGCCGAGGCCTTGACAAAATGTTTCAGAATGTCCGGCATTATACATTCCCTCATTATGAAAGTGGTTATTGATATTGCATGTGATTATTCGACCAGTAGAATATCCATGTGAATAAGTAAATGGCATTATCTCATTTTAATTTTTCCATATTATGTTGAAGATCAAGTTTAAAAAGGCTTTTGTTTTAGTTATACATTTCCTTAAATGTTAATGTTTATTTATGAAAGCTTCCGCATTATTGTTATCCTTACTGGGCATCTGAGCTCACCCCTTTCAATGTTTTAGTATTTTCCAGGATGTGAAGAAGTATTTTATGAGTGACCTGCAGGGGTTGTCAGAAAGGGATATGATTGTGGACTATGAAGACCATGTTATTGTAGTTTGTTTACTTTTTGATGTAATGAAAGACTTATGAATGTATCTAGTGTTTCCAAGGCTACTAAACTAATCGGTCTTTCGAGACTTGATCTTTTGTGATCATGCCAGTGTTACGAAGTAATGCACCGGCTCTGGGTAGCTAGGGTCGGGGCGTTACAGTAGTAAGGGATGGATAATCACAGATAATAACATTTACTATTGAATTTAGTAGATATAGAAATGTATTATTAATTAGGTATAAGTTTGATTAACATTTTAAATTCATATAACACATAAATAATGTTTAGAATCAACTTGATAAGAAAATAAAAAACTCTTCTTAGACCATGGTGGATAATATCTTAACCAATCATTCATTGATTATCTATAGTATCATGAGATTTCATCCAAACTCACCACTCTTTATAGAATAAAATATAAGGGTTTAAGTGAAGGTACGAACCATGATTTACTATAAATGGTAGTATCACTGATAATTCATTCAAGTTCTCTACTATTATTTTGGTTATATTCATTACAGACAAAAGAACACATACTAAACTATGTGATATTATAATGATCAACATCATTATGAGTTGTGATTTCCTAAGGGAATTTAAATTTTGTTTTGGTGAGGGATTTTTATTAAAATTCAGGACTCTAATTGGGATTTAAATTATGTAAAAATCTTTAAAAGGTGTTTTTAAATGTGGTTTGAGGATCAGTATGTACCTTATTTTTTTGGGTCGACATAGAAGTAACCATTACGTTGTCATGTTATTGAAAAGTGTAGACACAATTCATTTATTCCATGATTAGTGGAATTCAAACAATGAATAGACTTTTTATATAACCTTCCAAACCATGATTAGGGTATCTAGGAGATGGGTTCATTGCCCAAAATAATTCACATCATGAATAGGGTTCACTCCATTAATGTATTAAGGCATTCGGTCTCCCTCTTCTTGGAAGAGTATTCATGGTCTAAACACCATATCCACACTACAGACCAATTCTAGAAACCCCTTTAGGTTTATTCTTATAATTTTATATGGATTCATTCTTTTAGGAACCCTTGGGGTTCCCACATTATTGGTTAACCAAATGAAAAGGGTGACACATCTTTTTATCTTATTTTCCCCTTCCTTGATTTCCCTTAAATCTGGATGATATGGGAGAAGTTCATTACATGAATTTAAGGTAATATTATTTCATAAATGTCTCTTGTAAAAATATTCAATGATTTATTGATCTGGGTTAATATGGTTAAACATTTGAAGTTACAAGGGATGGTGAAATCACCACGCTTGATGGGGATTTCATGTGCGGCTTATCGAAGAGGCCGTATGAGAAAATATTCATGCTTTTTATAATTGTTTGACTTAAGCTATGTTGTTTTATTTATTTATTTAAGGTTTATACTTATTTTAGGTGAAATTTGTTGTTTAATCGATGATGTAATTTAAGGATCAATATTTATTAGGATCATATTTGTGCCCGGAAAAGTTTGTACCATGTTTCTCATGGTTTTAGTGTTATACAAATGATTAGTGATTTTGGTGTTAGTTATTACATTTTAAAAAAATTATTTAATTTTTTCAGTTATTTAATTAGGTGGTATTTATTTATTATACAGCTTTTCATGGAGTCATAGAGGATCATTATGAGCTCATTATTGATTAATGAAACCTTTTTTGAGGTAGGTGGACCTTACATTATTTGTGTCCCTTTTGTTAATTTGTGATTATATGTCAGTGTTTCATCACTAGTATTATAATTCTATAGTTCCATGACTATTTTTTTCATCAATAAGTTTGGATTTTTCTAATGTAATGGAATGGGGTCATTTATGAGTGAGATTAATGGACCTGATATATGAGATTAGATAGTCGGCCCACCATGACTGAGATGTGGTCCATGTTGTGATGTTCTATGGATTATAGATGTATTGTCCTACCTTGAGTGAGAAGGATGTGTTTGTTTGGTTATGTACCCTCCCTTTAGTGATATAGGATGGTTGGATGCCTGGTATAACATCAAACATTGATGAAACCAATGCTAGACTCTTCAGGTATGGATTGAGACTACGGTACGCAATAACTCTTCCTTCGAGCATCGAATAAAGTAGGTATAGTCAGGGTTAATGGTGGATTTTTTATCACATGATAAGAGAGTGTGTACGTCTATGTTTGTATTTTGTGTTATGTTTTTGGGTATATGTGTTTCTCAAATATGATTCCACCTATTTATATGAATTTTATATATATCCACTTGATCAATGTGTCACTAAGTATTTTTGAAGCATTGGGGGTTCCAATAATGGCATTGGACTCCATCCCTACCCATGTACATAGTATGGGTGTCAATATACATGGGTAGATATTTTTTCTCAAGATATATGTATCAGTTAGAGTTAGACACATGGTCCATTCAATATTTCATGGAGGATATGTATTCAGTATAATGATTATGAGAGTTATGATTTCGGTCATGCAGTTTAATTTTTATTTATTTTTTTTATTTACTAGCCAATGTTACATTATTTTATTTATATATGATGAATGTTATTATATGTTATCTACTTATTCCACTTTATTTCAATTAATACAATGAGTAAATAGTTTACTAATTTTTATTTGGATCTTTGGGGGCCTATGGGGCTCCATGTTTTGTATCTATATGTTTTTTATAAGTCCACTACATAGAAATATCATGATGAATTTTTGGTACATTCTGGGATGACCCTTGGGAATTATCTTAGAGGTCATAGTCTTTCCATGACTATCTTAATACCTCACCATTAATCAGTATCCTCTTGAATACATGGAGGTGTCTCTAAGGTCATGCTGGGATCCCCATTTGGGTGTCATTTGGGAAATCAAGGTTAAGGGGTTAAATCCAACTAATCTAGAAAACAATATTTCAAATGAACTATTGGGTATTATGATATATATGATGTTGAATTTATATCTTTGTGGATTTGAAGAATTTATTAAGGGATATTTAGGTAAAAAACATGAACCTTGAGGCACTGAGTGTATTTGTATTGGATTCCCTGTGGAAACATGGGGATATGACCTATATTGACCCTTAGAAAAAAAAGGTACAAATATCCTGATTTTCTATATATCTTGAGTGGGACTGCATCCCTAGAAGTGGTAGTGGGAGTGAGATAGGATTTGATGAATTGATAGATAACGGTAAAAATGTGTTCCCACAAGAATATATTACATAAATCCATATGGAAGAGTATGTTATGAAGACACAAATATTACATAGGAGTGAAATATAGTTTATAGAACATAAAAGATACGTTATTATATTCACCAAGGATAGTGAGTCGTTATTAGTATAACAAATTTTCAATGTAAACAACAATAAAGAAGTAAGTGTCAATGAAACATCCAAGTGAAAAAAATCGATGAATTGTGAAATGGATTCTATATACCAATACCATGTATGTATTTTGGTAGATCCTCCAATATATGTAAGACTTATTTGCTATAAATGGGTATTAAAGAAGAAACTGGACATGCATAGACAAGTCAATACTTAAAAGTCTTTAGAGATTTCCAAATGGTTAAAATTGAATTAATGAATATACGATTATGAAGCACTTTCACCGGTTTCTATGTTAAAATATATTAGAATTATATTTTCCAAAGCATCTTATCATGTCTATGAAATTTGAAAACTAGATTTACAGACAGCATTCCTTAACATGAAACTTCAAGAAGATGTCTATGTGACGCAAATAAAAGGATTTTTGAATCCAAATAATTCTAACATAGTATTCAAGTTGAAAAAAAAAATATTAATGAAATAATCTATGTGATAGAACATTATTTTTTATGAATCCATAATGGAATGTGTATTCATAAATAATGAATGGGAAACTTGTGTCTATAAATGGTTTAGTTGGAATGAAATCATTTTCATAATAGTTTATTTTGATATCATGTTACTGATTGGAAATGAAATAACATCCTTATAGACCATTAAAATTTGGTTAAACTCATACTTCTCTATGAATGACATTAGTGAATCACCATATATTCTCAAGATAAAGATCTATTATAAAAGATCCCAGAGGTTTTTTGGAGTAATTCAATGTATATACATTTTCATGATACTAAAGAGATTTAGTATGAAATAATCCAAGAGGTTATGGTTTTTAATTTAGTGGGGAATTTATATATATATATAAATATGTGTCATTAGAAATATGAGTATAGACAAATAACGGAAAGTATTCCATAAACATCAGGTATTGGGTTAGTAATGTATGTCATGTCATGTATTAGGCTATACAACGCCCTGGTATTTTAGACTATATTTGTCTAATAAATAACTTTATTGATAGCTTGTGAAGTGTAAAACCCTAAATTATGTGAATAATTCTTATAACTCATAAAATGAATCAGATTATTTGGTATTTAAATTAAATATAATTATTTATAATAATTTATTACTCATTTAAAAAATACTATTGATCCTAAATAATTATTTTGATGCCCTTTTTTTAAGAACATTTTTCTTCTAATTTATGTTTTATTTAAAAATTAATTTAGATTATTAAACATATTAAAAAATCACATGAATAAAATTAATTCATTGGTTATAAATGAAAATAAAATAACTTGAGTGTAAAAAAAGAGATCTTTTTCAAAAAATAGTTTTTATGCACATAATGTTCTTTTATATTAATAAAATAAATAAATAAATATTTATTAATAGTTTTATTGAAACATGAATATAATATATTCAATAAAATAATTTAACAATCATTTAATTGTTTTCACTAGGTACGGTATGAGAATAAAACTAGTTTTATACTTAAAATTTCATTTATCTAAAAATATTTTTCATTGTCTTTTGTGATCTTATTTTTAATTTAATTGATAAAAAATGGAAATTTAATTTGATAAAAGAATATCGATATTTTTAATCATCATCTCCAAATTTCTTAATAAAACCACTTTTATTTTTTTATAGTGAATATTAATGATTGTAAAAATGTGTTACCTCGATTAAGGACAAAATGGTTAACGAGGGGGTTAAACTAAAACAGAAGGTTTAAAATATCAAATAAAATTGTCTAAAATTAACTTTATGAAGATATTTAAACCTTAAATTATATTAACTTTTAAATTTTTTCCACTTTTTTTAACTTTCACTTGAATATGACTATTAAATTTTATTGTTTATGTATTTTCAGGAGTGTCACCCACCTCACTTTTAAAACAACACCTCCTCTCATCACTTATTGACATAATTGTATCCATATATGTCACAAAATATCTTCAAAAATACCTTCATAACTTATTTTACCATATTCTATAGATTTTTTTCTTCCCAAAATACCATCCTTTGACTAAGTAATGTGTAATCCAAAGGATGTTTCCCAAAGAAGAGGTAATGATCTTTACCGTTTTATTTTGAGTTTCTTTCACCATTAAAATCCACTAAAACATATATAAAAATATTAAATTATTAAATTATTATTATTAATATAATATTTAAATATTAATGGTAAGTCTATTTTCTACCTTCTTTCTATCTTATGGAAAATGATAACGTTGTTTGTGTGTATGTGTGGACTTCCACCTCCACAAAGTGATGTGATTTGTTTTTTCATGTCCAACATAAAAATGGATTTAATGAATATTTATGATATATACGATATTATTATTATTATTATTATTATGTAATTATTTATTATTATTTACATTTATCTCTTTCCATTCATTGGAAAATGAAAAAATTACTCATTTATACGTAAAGATTGCCTTCTCCACGAAGTGATGTAAGCCATTTCTCATCACCACCTTATATGAATAGTTATAAAAATATAAAAAATCATTAAATATTAAAATTATATCATGAATAATATTTTTTATATGATGAAACCTTGACCATGGTTCAAGGGCTAGAACCTGCACCCCGAAACATGCATGGAAAATAGACCAGTTTTCACACGAATATTGATTTTAATGAATAATTGTTAATTAATAGTTAATTAGAAATTATAAGGGAATTATATATTATAATATATGTATGATTATGGTTATGGTATATATTTATAATAATTATAAATTTATTATTTAGTAACTTAAGGCTTTGTATAAAGAAATTCAAGACTTTAGGTAAGGGTTTATACTATAATATCATTTTTAATCAGGATTGTTTATTCATGATTCTTCTTTAGGGAAAATGTATAATATTTATCTCTTAAACCCAATATATTTTTCTGTATTATAGATGTTTATATATTTTTCATGTTTTTGTTTCATCCCCATCACTTTGGTACATAAAATTATTGAGAATCTTTTTTAAGAAAATCCAGCGTTATTTTCACTACGGCTGATGAACTTTTTCTTCCATGTCCATGTTATTTAAAATGTTTTCAATAATGTTATTTTATATTATAAAATGGTTATTTAAAAACATTTTCAACTATATTTTGTTTTATTTCAAATGTTTTAAATATAATTTTCTTATTTTTTCATAATGATGTACTTTTTATCTTTTTATTAAAAGTGTGAAAGGAATATTTGTTTTAACAATTACCAAATGAATACATTTTCCTACCATCATAACTATTATATGATTAAAATATTTTGTTTTAATATTATAATGTTATTTTCAAATAAAATAATTTTATCAACATTCATTGAATTTTTATTTAAAATTTTATAAAAATAAAATGATATTTTAATCATTCTTTGAATGATAGGCACAATTTTTATTTTAATGCTATTTTTCATTTATGTCAACCTTATTTGATATTTATTATGACTCCCAATGGATATTATGTAATGATATCAACCATTTTATTTCTGTGGATATCATGTGATTATGTGATGATAAAATAATTATGAAACATGCTTTATTTACGTGGGTTATGCTATGATGGAATGATGGTCATTTTTATGATCTTATGGAACACATATGGATTATTTTAATTATGTGATGGGTGGTTCCATTAAATAACTATAATTAATTGGGTAATTATTAATATTTTATTAGATAATATGGAAGAGGATGGGGATTAAACCCATTCTTTGGATGAAAATATGTTGGGGAGTGAACACAAACGATTATGGGACTTTTTCCTACATGTGATGATGGTCTTGGTAGTGAGCCTTGAAAAATGAAATTATTGTGTATACATATAACTATGTCAAAAAATTATATGACATGTTTCTATTCTTAGGATATTCTCTCACGACTAATCATTGACTAATGACAATTCATCACTCTTATGACTCGTGTATTTTTTAATGCTTAATCTTTACATCGTGATCCATGATTTATGATATTTGACTACTTTGTTATGATATTTAAAATTTATGATCATGATATCATAAATTTATTCTTGTCTTATTCTTGTATATGATCTCTAATTTATATCCCCCATGTTTACCCATACCAAGCATCAGATCTCTCTATAATTACCAGTATTTTCATGAAGATGTGGATTATTAGTTTTTTGTTCCAATTTCGTTAAAAATTGTTTATAATGATGACCAATTGAGTTATGGGGGTCATGAGGGTGTATGGGGCCTATTCAGAGCCCGGAAACCTAAATTTTGGAAAAGTAATTGGGTCGCACAGTTAGTAAAAACTGTACCTCCCAGCCCGTATAGTCTCTAATAACCATGTGCAGAAAAACAAAAGTATATTAGGAGTGGCATGGATTTTCTAAAATAATGTGACTCTAGGAACACAGTCATGAAAACCACCTATATTTTTGGATAATAGTATTCCACATGATTTTCACATGGTTAGGGAATTCATACACCTTAACCATGCATGGTCTTCCCTTGGACATTTAGGGGAGCACAACTAGGGAATGGTTTTTTGAACTATTCCAAAAAAATTAGTACCCCTTTTTCTATTTTTGAAATGACATTTTTCCCCTGATTAAATATATTTAACTATTTTTTTCCTCTCCTCTCATTCAAATGGATGGGTGGGTTTATTCCTCCCATGAGCTCCCACCTCCCTCAATTAAGGATTCTTGATAACTCTCACATCTTTTGTTCGTTTTGAGATCCATAAAATGTGTTATATAACTAGAGGTGAGTTCTCATAAACTCTTCCATTACATATCAGTTTTTCTTTAAATCCATTGCGTTATTTAGTTGAAACTCGTTTTCCCTATTTTATAATAATTATATAATTTAATATATTTCTTCCAACCTACTTCAAATCGGAGGCCTCCATCGGATGAGGAGTCATCAATGGACCTAAGGTAGGTGGTCTCATCATTTTACCTAACAGTTTCAGTGTTTTTTATGCTTTTAAATATGATGCCCACAATCATTTTTAGCATGTTTTCTTTTTATTTAGTTATTTATATTAACTTGATCTAAACACCATGGTAGACACCTTTTCATTCATGTTTAGTTGATTAGATGATTCTGACCTCAAATATAGATACCCCTTTGGTGTTTGAATATGAATTTTCCTTTTTGGAAAATTTTTTATCTTTTTGGAATTCTTTTTATGCATTCAGATTGGTTATAAAATGAACTGGCCCCCTATTAGAGAATTTTTTTATGAACCTAAGGCACCACCTAAGGTCTGGACCCACTGTAATTGGAATTTATGTGTAGGTAATTTCTCTTTTTAACTTGTCACCTACACAATGACTCTTTGAGTATTATAAATTCAAATTCCATGTGTTATTTAAATAATTATTATTTTTATATGGGATGACATGTTCATTATGGGTAGTTAAATCTTAAATGAATCAAATGAATGAAATGGAATGGGTTGTAAAGTGTTGTAAGGAAACACCATTAGTTTATTCATTATTAAATGATCTTTGTTAACTGTAATAGCTTATTATAATTGAAGATGACATTTGATACACATGAGATGTATTTCCTTATGTTTTATAATATTATTATTATTAATTATTACTATTGGTTGGGGAATAATGGTAAGGGATTCGTTGAGCATGATTGTATCATTCTCCCTTACATCGAGTGTTGAGCATGAGGTCTCACACCATTTACACTAGTTGAATGGTGGGTTTAATGCACAACATATCTTTCTTTGAGTGTTGACATGATAGAACATTCACCATATAAAGTGATGGGCGTGGTGTCTCCTACTAATTATGATAGGAAGGTTATGAACCCTATTTCCCGAGCTTATAGGCATGTTAGACTAGTTATGGATGTTTAAGTTACGCCTCAGACCATTCAACTACTAGTATTCCTAGATTTTGGTTGCTTATTTGTACACATAATTGGTTCATATAAGTTGATGAAATATATAACTATACTATATATATTATAAGTATATATAGTGATTGATTATACATTCCTCCCGACCATGAGTTGAAGTTGGTAGATCCACAAAGTGTCCTTTAGAAACCCGATTGATCTGTTATTTATTATTTCATAATTGTCAAATATTTCATTTATAAATGCATGCTATTTAGATATGAGTTTTGTTTGGATTACTTCTAGACACTATTGTTGGTCACCTACTAAGATTTTTTTCACACCCTACTCAGATTTGGTACTCAAGAAGATTATTTGTCTTTATGTGCTCATAAGGGAAAGGGCATGGCTACTAGTCTTTGATATTCTTACCTATAGTTGGAGATTAGGAGAATAGGACCAAGAATATTCAAAACATTCTATTATTTCTCTATTTTGTTCTTTTTGTAGTTTTTTATATATTATAATTGTATTTTCTGATCCCATGTTCCCATTTTGTATATTAGGATGTCATGCATCAATGCATATTATGGTGCCAATAGGCCATTGATATTGTTATTCAGTTTCTCAGTTGTTTATTCTTCTACTACTGTATTATTCTTTCAATTATATATATCCTTGAATAATTTTATGTTTATGGTTGTATTCATTTTTTACTCTAATAGGAGGGTATTTTCTCCCCACCATACAACCTTTTCACACTCACTACTATCCATAATTCTCTAGAACATGGGGAGGAATGCATGAGGTCATGTGACCCACCATCTTGGGAAATGGGTTAAGTGGACCATAGGTCAGGATATTACAATGTGGTATCTGAACATTATTTTTCTTTCTTCATACTGCTTGGGTTTTAGATTGGAGACTATGAGTTAAGGGAATTTGGAAATGACCCTATGCCTAGCCATAGCTAAACCATGTATTGGGGAAACCCAAATTACCTAGGATGGGTAATTAATGCTTTTTATTATTTATATTATAGTTGATATGACTTCACTATTTGGTGACACACCATCCTTGTGATGTTAGTTATATTGTTAGTATTGAAATGGTGATTTATTTTACCATGACCTGATCAAATGAGGGTGTTTCATTACATGAATCATTATAGTCACAATAGGACAAATATTCCATGAATTTTTTTATTCAACATCTATTTTTAATGTGAATCTTATTGTTTTATATTTTTAGTGCCATGATTATGTATTGAAATATGATAAAATTCTTATAAGTAATGGAAAACATAATTGAAACATAAAGTTTCTTCCTTAATCTAACAGTGTTTTCCTGAATAGGTTAAAGCAGATAGCTTTAGAAATTAATTAGGGCACATTAATCCATAGACCATTGGCCACATTGGGCTAGAACATGTCATGGTATGAGTTAAGTGTATGGTATATTTATTGTTCCAAAAGAGTATAGTCCCCTGTGGATCGAAAATGGTAATCCAACTAATTCAACCATTTAAAGGAATTTAAATATTTTAACAAGAACAAGTTTATAATGAATATGGATTCTAATGTGAAATTTGATTTCATATATATGTGAAACTGTGACTCTTACATTAACCTGGCCTTAGTAGTGTGTATTTGGTGTCTCTTACATTCATATGAACTACCATCGTCTTTCTCTATTGCCCAGTAAATTTTCTAGGAGTAGGTAGAGGGTTTTGATCTATTCTTAGAAGTCTTTGTACCTGTTTGAGTTTTCTATCTGTTGTCTTTTAAACTTTTAAAATCTCTTATGAGGTGTGAATTTGAAATTTTAGTACCATGTCACCATGAAATCCTCCTGTAACATTCCCTAAAGGAAGTGGTGACCATTCACCTGAGGTGGAAGGCCTTGATCCTCTAGTTATATCATGTGTAGTGTCACATATAGAACCACTTATTTTTCATGATATGGGCCCTGACACCCAGTTTCATGAGATATTTCTATGTATTCTATAGAATATTAAATGTTATTTTTGACTTTCCGAGATTATAGAGGACTTAACTTGGGATTTATAGTAGTAACATCCTCCCACCTTTTCAGGAGATGTAGGACCACACACTGCTGTGTCTTGGATTGAATCTATCCTCTATATTTTAATGTATCTAGATATTCCTCTATGTGGGTGGGTAAAACATGAGGTGTATATTCTACATGATTCTTCCATGAAATGGTGGAATGTTATTACCCAGGAATATTTACATAGAGAAATGGTCTGGGAAGATTTCCATACTATCTTCTATAGTTATTTCAATCTCTAGACTCTAAGATCTGATAGAGCTCGATAATTTATGAACCTCTAGTAGGGAGGTATGTCTATGATGAAATACTCTGATCATTTTATAAAGCTATATTGGTTCACCCCTAATCTAGCTGGTGGTGATCTTACGATTTTCAGGTGATTCGAGGATGGGTTAGTTTACGCGATCTGGTTGTAGATCAATGTGTTCAGGTTTACTAATATTTCTAAAATCATCAACTAAACCCGTATTAAAGAGATTAATTTGAGAGATTTCTCTGGTGAGATTCAAGGGAACTCAACACCTATATCTTTCAATACTTATTCTTCAGAAAAAAAATAATTTATTTAGGTTACTCAAGGAGATACAAGAAATCCGTCTCGATGTGCTAATAGGTTTCTAGTTTTTCACCAGTGTGGGAATTTGGGACACATGAAGCCTCAATGATTATGATATTCATTAAAATATAGATATTGTTGTGGGATAGGGGATATACATCACTTTAATAGAATATTACCTTCAGATCCTAGTATGTGGGGATCTACACCTACTCCACGATCAAGAGTAGGGCCTGTAGAATCATGACAGGAAGGCAGTTGGGATACCACCGATCGATCAGGATGAGGTGGTGGTCAAGGAAGAGGTAGTCGAACTCAAGATTATTTGTGCCAGTAGAGAGGATATGATTAGGGAAACTAGGAAGTTACTTAGGGAAGTAGTACAAGCCAGTTATATTCAACCAAACCAATACTAAAGGAGCATAGCATTGGACCTTCTACAGTTCGAGGTAGTATTCTAGTAGCCTTCACTTTAGTGGCTTCTTTATTTAAAATAGGTATGTCTCACTCATTAATATCTAAGGAAATCATGGAAATTTTGGGACTAGAGATTTAAGACTTTCAGGGCATTGTGATTCTTGATACCCCATTAGGTAACTAATTATAGGGAATTCATTGTTGTAATAATTGTCCCCTGAGATAGATGACCAAACAAAAGTAAGTGAGATTTTTTATTCCAATTTTTTATTTAATCATTATTTTCAATAATAAAACACATGTATTTAAATTTTAATATAAATACTCTGTCATTTGAAATATATAATGAAAATGGGATAAAATATTAAAATTTTTTATGTTTTGAATTTTGACAAATTTTAAGCACTTTTTTATTTTTATCTTAACTTTTAAATTATCAATACAATTGAAGTGATTATTATTTTTAGGATTATCTGATTTTTTATAAAACATTAAATACTATACCCAAAGATAAATCAACCATATAAAATCCCAAAACTAGCCCATAAATTATTCCTTGAAAATAATTCACAGATTTGTCTATTTTTTATATTGGGACTATATACTCTGAATGTATAGACCATGTAAGATGAAATTTAGAAGGTAGATGAGAAAAACATTTATAAACAACTTTCATGAAGGATTCAATGCATGAATAAATAATTTTCAAGGTCATTATTGTGTGAGAAATTGGAGATATGAAATATGGGGAGTTTTCATGGGCAGAATAAATTTTTGGATTGAAATTAACATCATTCTAACAAAACATGGATCCATTCCTTGGAATATGGAGTGGATACATGAAATTAATTAAGTAACAAATTTAATGAAGGATTCCATGCATGATTAGAATATTTAATGGTCATAACATGCAGAAACTTTAGAAGAGAAATTATCGAATGTAAAAGGAGGCAAGAACCTCCTTTAAAAATCATCACATACCATCAGTCGACCACCAAAGAGGAGATCTCCAATAATGATTTGTGTTAAACCATCTTATTCCTCCCTAAATTTCAACATCTTAGTTTTTTTCTTTTATTCATTTTTTTAGTGTAAATTTTTCATTTTAAAGTTTTATTTAAATTTTAGTTTAAATTAAATTAATACTTGTATAAATGTTTTAATTTTTTTATACCCATTATCCATCCTCTATTCTTTTTCCTCTTAGTATTACTATTATTAGTATTATTATTATTAGTCGTATAACTACTAATATTATTATTATTACTAATACTATAATTATTATTAACACTCTTTTAACATTTTATTTTATTTTATTACTTTCTAAATCTCATGTTCTATTAATAATAATTATGATAAAAAATTATTATTATAATTATATTATTTTTTATAAATTATATAATTTCGTGTTTGTTGTTTTCTTTTTTTATTTTCTTATTTTCTATTTTCTCTCCTTCTCTTATCCCGGCTCAATTTTCTTTTATTATTTTATTTTCTCATCCCATTCATTTTGAATTTATTCTTTCTTTTTTTATATTTATTTTTATTATATTCAATCAAATCCACCTAGTGAACTATTACTCTATAAAATGAGAGGGTGACCCCAAGGCTTGTCCAGGGCATAGTCTGAGGTGTTCTTGAATTTTTCATAAATTTTATTTAAATTTTATGGTTGATTTATGTAGCATGAATGGGGGGTGAATGTCACTGATTTGGTGACTTACCACCAATTAAATGAAACTCAATTTAATTTTATTCCTTCATTTAAATATCTTTTCCCTCTCTCCAATGGTTAACTCTTCACATGAAGGAGTTGACATTTTCAATGGATGAAACAATATTTACAGAGTTGGTTCATGGAATATGGAACACCCTAGACCATGTTTTTTCATCAAACTTGATTATAGGAGGTGGTGAAATTAATATTTCTTAATATCTCAAAGATTCCATGATTTATAAATAAATAATAGTAATTAAAACTTGATATTTCAGGTTTTTATTATCAAAAAAAATCATAAAATCAATGGAAAATAATTATTGAACCTTAAAATGAACCCCAAATCCAATTTCGGTCTTCCTTAACATATCATGTTTTGCATTGTATGATTTTTTATAAATTTATATTACATTTCAATTAAATAAAAAAACCAAAAAGTATTGTCATTTTAATCTTTAAATACTTAAAATGAGAAAAAATAATTATTTTATGTGATTTAGTTTAATGTAACAAAACCAAACTAAGAGGCACCTTAAGTGAGGCAACCCTGGTTGGACATTCTGCTTCACCAGGAAAAATAATATTTCTTTCTTTATGCCTCAAGACAGGCATGTGTCAAAACTCGCACCATAGTTGGGGATCCAATCAATTATTCATTTGATTTTTCAATTTTAACGTCTTATATAGATTTCATTACATTATATAAAAACAAAAAAAGTATTTCATGATGTTTTTATATGAGAATAATTTAAATTAATGGAAAAACAATACTCTCACATGAAAGAAATTGTGATTATAAATGAAAAATAGGTGGATCTACTACGAAATATCAATGAACTCACTAACCAAGCTAAATGGATGATAAATGAATTGGAAACTGAAATTTCATTTCAAGAAATTCTAGAAATGGTTGATAAAGTCAAACATAATTATCAATAACTGAAGACCAAAAAGAAAGTGCCACCAAACTTACCTAATTTTACTAAATACATCAAAGAGGTGGATTCCAATCTTGAGGAGGAGGCCACAATAGTGATAGAATTTGAATAAATGATGGAGTAACCTGACTACCTGCATCCATCTACAAAGAGTCTACTCTAAGAGGTAGCTACCACTGAGACAGAGTATGAATCTGAACCAACTCACAGAGTTGAACCTCTACTTGACTCTATCTCTTCTTATTTAATTGAATATGAATTATTTTTCTCCCCTTATTTTTCTGATTATATATAATAAAATAGTTTATGTTTACCTTGGTGGAGGAAGATGAAAATGGATATACACCAATTCAGGGGAACATGGAGCTCCCTAATTTCAATGAACTTACTTTAGAAGAGCCCCATCAATAGATCCATGTAATTGAGCCTAATGAAATCAGATAATATTCTAGTAATTTGTAAAGTGATAATCACCAATTAAAATTTCTAATTCAAATTTTATTCATATATAATTACCTGCATATTTTTCCATTATTCATTAAATACACGCAACCCCTATGAAGCTAGAATTGGAAGAGAAGAAGGAGGTTACGCAAGTAGAAACTAGGAAGGAGGATGGTTCATACTTCATCCTACTCCCGCCATTCATGTTATACATCATTGTGAAGGGGGGTTATAGTGAACTCAATCCATGGATCATTACTCACCCACAAAGATGAATCATAATCTAGGAAAATCAACATGTGGTGGTTCAAATCAAATAAGATTTTTCCACCATCTCACATTGGATAACAGTTTGTACTACAATCTAGAGGAAATAAAAATATAGGTCCCACATGGGGGATTATAACAATACTTATACATTTAATATTGTTTCTAGTAATTTAGATTTTAATTTCTTTTCTTTGAAGTGGTGAAACATACATCCCTAGTCCCTCTATCCTTTTGAGTATAAAGGACATGAACCTTGTACTTAATTGAGTGGATCTCTTTTTTAAGCTCATAAATGGAAGAATTCAGCCTAAACTAGTGAGGTAGAAATACCAAGATTCATAAGAAAAGGCATTCATTTTTTATGATTATATTTTAAACTCTTTACATTTTTTTCCAAATATTGTTTTTAGATTTAATATAAAAAATGCAAGCCATCACTTAAATTATGCTTTGCTTCCCTTATCTAGGAGGCATGAGTTTCTTCAAAATTTTATGATTCCATGTTTTATATTTCAATGTTAATGAAATTTAATAAGTAAAACCGAAAATTAAATTATTAAATTGAATCTTGGATATTAAAACAAGGGCTCATGATTTGAAGGAATTAATTGATTCATGTTAATGAAATTTCATAACCATTTTTCATGTTTCTATTTTTTGAAATTCATGTGAATTAATTTTTGTTATTAATAATTCCTTGGGTGATTTTTCTAAATCTTATTTCCCATTTCCTAGATGATTTCTAGTCAAAGTACTTCCTATTTTATCCTTGGGAATATTTCTTGAGTGCTTTTGGGGCATGTCACTCATCAGAACATACATTTGAACTTTTCAAAGATATAAATATGAAAAAACGCGTTTAAAATGAATGAGGTGTCTTTTAATAATAAAATTATACTTAAAATTCCACCTTTACATCAATATTTTTTATCCCATAGAGACCATGAATGACCTTTGTGGAAATGATCCATGTTTCAAGCCATTTTTATCAATCCCACCATCCTCTTATTATTTTTGTGATATTTTAAAGATGATGTGTGGGGGTGAAGGGATTCAGGAGAAAGGGATGAAATGTTTTGTAAGGGAATAATGTGTGGGGGTGATTTTTTGGAAAAAATTAAAGTATTTTTATTCATTGAATTTACTTAATTATTGGACCTTATAGAAAAAATTGAAAAAAATGAATGAGTTGTGACATAGAAGAATCAAATATCACCATCACTGGACTAATGAATTTTATCATATGTGGTTATGTGGTGTTTGGGAGGTAAATTATAAATAATAACATTCAAAAAATGAAAAAAAAATAAAAAATTTCATTAAAAAGAAAAAAATTGTATAAAAAATATATTCAACATTGGGCACAAATCAATCATAATGATTAAACTGATCATGACCGTTGATTTGAGTTTAAATAAGTTTCTAGTTATTACAATTTTAAGGGGATAATTTCATAAAATTTTTACTATAATATAATGCATTTTACTTAAGAGATAAACCTCTCCCTTAGGCCTTAATTTTTTAAAGCATAAAATCCTACCAACATTATCCCTCATAGTCATTTAAACCATGACTAAAAAGTCCTATTTATTTTATTTTCTATTTTTCTTTACAAAGTGGAGAAATTAGTTCATTTACAATCCTATGGATAAGGATCATTCATTCTTGATATGATCATAAATCTACCTAAATTGTATCATAAGGGATTAGATAAAAGAATCCATTGTGATGTAGATCATTGTTTGAAATGTTTAATAATAATGAATTAGGAACTTGAATGAATAAGAGGATAATTTTCAACAATTTTGAAAGGGGAAAAGTAAAATATATGGATTGGTTGTTTTATTAATAAAAGTTAAAATAAATTAATATTTCATATGGAATTTGAAATTTTGATTTAACATTGATAATTTTTTTCTTATATTGCATTGAAATTTGAATATTGATAACATTGGTCCCCTCTTTAACTTTTTTTAGAGATATAATGCTTGAGAAAAAGCATGGATTAAGTGTGGTGGTATTTGGTAAACAAAAATTAAGTTCAAGTGTTTATTTAAATTATGATTATTTATTCACCATTTTCAATCATAAAATCCATGTATTTCAAAATGTTTTTAAAATAATGGGTAATTTTATTTATAAAATGAAAATGCTCTAAAATTTAAAAATTACATGGGTTTAGAATTTTGACATATTTTAATCACATTGGTATTTGGATTATAACATTTAAATTATTGATCCAAATGATGTGATTATTTTTTTAGGATTACTCTATTATAGGGATAAAACATTATTGTCTTGACCCAAAGATAAATCATCCATGTTAAAGCCCAAAACCAACTCACAATTTGGTTTGGAAACATTGCATTGATCTAGAAATGTTTTTTGTTTGGACCATATCTCTGGAATGGATAGACCAAATATGCTAAAAGTTGGAGGGGATATGTGAAAGAAATTCTTAGAGTTAAATATGAATAATTCTCACCAAACATGGCCACATATGATGAAATCTGAAGGGGAGACATGGAAGAAATTAAGGAGAAAATTTTATGAATTGGTCTATAGGTTAATTGGCTATTTAATTGGGAAAACGTGTGGAAACTTTAGGAGGGAAATTATGGCCTATAAAAGGTGGCAAGAACCACTTTTCAAAATCATCCCATATCATCAGTCGACCACCAAGGAAGACATCTCCACCAAAGATACATGTTGCACCGTCTTTATCCTCCCCCATTTCTTCTTCTTAATATTTTTTATTTTATTTTTTTAGTTTACATTTTTCATTTAAAATATTAATTTAAATTTAGGTTAAATTAAATTAAGACTATCATGAATGCTTTAAATATTGTTTCCACCCACTCTTTATCCCCTCTACTTCTTCCTATTATTTTTATTATTACAAGTTTTATTATTATTATTGGTATAATTATTAATATTGTTATTATTATTATTACTATAATTTTTAATAATACTCATTTAACATTTTTTATTTTATTTTATTACTTTGATAATCTATTTTTATCTTAATGATAATAATAATAATAATAATAAAAATTTATTATATTATTATTATTTATAAATTATATAATTTAATATTTTTAATTTTTTATCTCTTTTCTTATTTTCACTTTCATATCTCTCTCTCACATCCCAATTCTATATTATTATGTTATTTTATTTTCTCATCTCATTATTTTTAAATTTATTCTTTTTTTATTCTATTTCATCTTTTTATCTTCTATCCAATCTTCTAAGTGATCTCTTACTCTCGGAAATGAGAGGTTGACCCTGAGGCTTGGCCTCGAGGAGGTCATGGTGTTCTTTAATTTTCCTTAAAGTTTATTTAAAATTTGTATTTTATTTGAGTAGCATCCATGGGGAGGTGAATGTCACTAATTTTTTTATTTCACACCATTGACATGCAACATGATTTATTTCTATTACCTTATATAAATATCTTTTTTATCTCTATAATGGTTAACTCTTCATATGAAAGAGTTGAGCTAGTCAATGGATAAAACAGAATTAATAGAGTTGGTTCCTTCGAGATGGAACACCCTAGACTAATGTGTTTCATTAAACATGACTATAGTAGGAGGTAGGATTATGATTGCGTAGGCTTTCAAAGACTCCAGAATTTCTAAATAATCAATAGGAAAGTAGGCATGACATTTTATATTTGGATTATCAAACCAAAATAAAACAATTAATGGAAAGTAATTGTTGAACTTTATACCAAACCCCAAATCCAATTCCTTTCTTCCTTACCTCATCGTATTTAGCATTGCGTAAAATTTTAGAATTTTAAGTTTCATGTCATTTAAATCAAAAACCCTAAAATGTTTACCTTGTTTTCATTAAATACTTAAAATGAAAAAAAAATAATTACTTTAGGTGATTTCAATTAGGTGGGTAAAACAAACTGAGAGGCTCATCAAGTCAGATGACTTTGGCCAGCCATTATGCTGCACTTGAAAAATAGTGTTTCTTTTTCCATGCCCCACTATAATAGTGTAATAATAGGCAGATACCTTTTCATGTGGAATATTTTCATCCTCAATATAACAGGATCTGACCTAATCATTGGAATGAAATGGTTATTTCCCTATCGATCCCATATTGACTAATATCATCAGAGTGTGGTGTTTATATCACCAAAGGGTGGTAAGCAGATTAATAGGGGAGAATGGGATGTGAAGGATACATGATTAGAAATCAAGAAGAAGAGTTTGGGTTGTGTCATAAATCATATTACAGTCTTTTTATAGATGACCAGAGGTTACGACCCATTTTCTTTACTCCCGTAGTAGAGTGTTTTAGAGATGTATTTCTTAAGGACTTGTCTACTCTACCTCCAGTGCGAGAGGTAAAATTCATTATTGATATTATGTTTGGAGAAGCACCAGTGACCATTCCTCTTTATATGATAGTGCCAATGGAACTTTTGGAGATCAAAAATTAGTTAGAGGATCTGGAGGAAAAAGGCTTTATACACTTTTGTACTTCTCCATGGGGTTCACTGGTCCTTTATTTCAAGGATTCAGATGGCACTCTCAATATTTGTATGGATTACTATTGTTTAAACTAGCTCATAGTAATGAATCGGTATCTACTGCCTAGAATATGTGACGTATTTGATTAGATCATATGCGAGAGTGTGTTTTTAAACATAGATTTGAGTTCGGGCTATCATCAGTATCATGTTAGGACATCGAACATACCTCATGCATATTTTAGAAGTAGGTATGGTCTATACAAGTACCTGGTAATGTCATTCAATCTCAAAAACATATTTACCAGTTTCATGTCTCTTATAAGTAATTTTTTACACCCTTATCTGGATTCATTTGTGGTAGTCTTTATTAATGATATCTTATTGTATTCATGCTCTAGACACAACCATGTCAACCATCTTGATATAACACTGAATACGTTAAGAGAGAATAAAATTTATGCTATGATTAGTAAATTCCTATTTTGGATCGATAAAGTCCACTTCCTAGGTCACATTATCTCGGAGTCAGTAGTTTCAATGGACCCAAATAAAGTAAGGGCTGTAGATTCCTGGGAGTATCCCAAGAAATTATTTGACATCATTATTTTCTTAGGGATATCCAAGTATATTATTTCTTTCATCCAATATTAATCATGCCTTGTACCACCACTTATAGGATTGAAAAATAAGGTTGTGAAATTTATGTGGTCAAAATATTGTAAAAAATTCATTCGATAGATGAAGGTGGTATTGAATTTAGCATCAATTTTGACTATTCTATATCTAGGAAAGGTCCACACATTATATTATGGCACATCAGGAATCGTTCAAGTGGCTGTTTTGATGCATGATGAGAAAGTTTTCATGTATTAGTCTCATTAGTTGAGGCCTCATGAGTGGAATTACCAAACATACAAACTCAAGATAGATGTTGTAGTTCATGGTCTATGTTTTTTGATAAATTATCTACTTATATTACAGTTTTTGTATACAAAAATCACAATATTCTCAAGTAAATAATTACACATCATGATATGAATCATAGGAACTATAGGTGGGTCAAATAACAACAGTCATTTGATTTAGAGATTTTGTATATGCCTAGGAAAGTAAATGTAGTGGATGATGCTATAAGATGAAAGACTTGGGTATAGGAAGTTTAGGTGTCCATTAGTGAATGGATGCTCATGGACTTATTTTTAGAAATGTACATTGAGGTTCTAGATGATCATGGTCTTAATATCCTCAAATCCTTAGTAGTTACCTCTACTCTCCAGGAACAGTTAATAATGAGGAAAATTTCTGATCTCAAAATCCTTTTCCTATGGGAAATCACCTCAGATTATGATACATATTCAAGTTGGACCATATATGGGGATGATGATCTATTATTCCATAGGTGTGTATGGGTCCAGAAGACCTTAGAAATGAGTCGATATTGGAATTTTACACCACATCTCGGGAGGTTCACCCTGGTGTCACCAAACTTTATAAAGACTTATGACACCAATGTTGGTGGCCTAGAATAAAAAAGGTATATTACTTGATTCATCACCTGATGTTCCACCTTTCAATAGGTGAAGGTAGAAAAATAGTGTCTATAAGGGATATTATATCTAAGGTGTTTAACATATTGAATTGGGGCCTAGGGATGTGCATCCTAGGGGAAATGGTGAGCAAAGACACTACATTGGACATGGGTGATAATGAGGTGGTACCCCAAGATAATGAAGTTTTTTGTTGCAGTGAAGAGGTAACGAATGACCTATGTATGATTTTGAATGTTGGATCTAATATATGTAGTAATGACTGAGTGAAGGAGGTAATCCTGGAGGAAATGGAAATCCATATGGTTCCAACAAATGATACCAAAGTTACCGAGGTGATTGAGGGTGTTCATGATGACCACAACTCTGGGGAGGATTCCTAGTGTCTAGATCCAGAGGACCCCTCAATGAAATTTCAACATATGGGATGAGGATATCAATAAGAATTATCCTCTGATATGATAATGCAAGCCATGTAGGTGATCCTTTCTTATGCTGAGAAGGTGTAGTTGGGGGATCAAATATGAACTTTCAAAACTGGTATGCAGTGATGGGAGATGACGATGGCCAAGCTAGTGGGGAACTAAATAGGAAGGATATTACACATGGATAGGACCACTCAGTGGATGTGAGAGATACTCAAGATGAGATGGATGATATTTTGGACACCTCTACTGAGCCCAATGAAGTGTCCATTGTGGAGGAAAATCTTATATCCCCCTCATGGAAGGGAAAGTACACTGCTATTGATTATGATGGATTTATTAATAACAACTTGAGGGGGTGATATAGGAAGGAGTATTCTAACCTACATATCCCTCCTATAAATAGATATAAATGTAAGTTCATGCTTCCCCCAAAGGTTCCAATTACTATGATCAACTCGGATGTAGTGGCCAACACATATAGTGACCTGGTGTCTACACGAGATGAGGTTGTTATCCCTTCCACTCCCCCGAGAGGTCTGAATATGAGGGATCCTGGACAGCAACATCATACAAGATCCTCTGGATACCCATAGTGATAGATATCCTCAAGGATGGAACACATGAATCTACTTTATCACTCTAATGAAGTAATGGAAAAGGAAGATATATATATGACAGCATTGAATAAGGTGAGAATAATTCTTTATGTGATCACCACTAAGGATCAAGGTGAGTGGATTGATAATCAGGCTCGTATTCTACTTAGAGGCTTCAATATGGGGTTGATAAACATGGAGGAATTCATGAAAGGTTGGGACAACTTGGCACATCCGTATCAAGGAATCTTAAAGGGATTCATGGACTCCTAGGTAAATTCTATTTCTTAGATATTATTTATGGAAATTTATTCCAATTGGATAAAACTGTTCTTCAAAAAATCTATAGTTTATTTTGATGTTTAATATTGTGAGGGTTGTCACTTTCCCCTTAAAAGTGTTCAAAAATTAAATAAAAAGTAGTGTTGGATGGATAGACCTTCTCGGTAGACAGTCTAGGAAGGTTTTACATTAGGGAGATTTTATGACTTCATGGAGATCCATCATCTATCATTTCTAATAGTGACTCTTTCTTTACATTAGAGTTCTTGGAAGGGTTGTAGAAGTATTTGGGAATATATATGCTTTTGATGATGACCTTTCACCATCAATCCAATAGACAAATAGACCGTAATATCCAGTTTCTTGAGGACATGCTTCGTGCATGTGTCCTTGACATTAAGGGTTTCTGGGATAAAAACATTTTCCTTGTGAAGATTTCATATAATAATAGCATTTAGGCTACCATCAATATGGATGCTTATGAATCCATATATGTAAGACCTTATCATTCACCTCTATATTGGATAGAGGTAGGGGAGGAAGGTATGCTTAGACCACATCTCATGTAGGAAACTACATAGGAAGTCTTTCTGATCATAAATCACGTGATTATTTCTCAATCAAGATACAATTCATATGGAAATAGACGCTAAATAACTCTCATGTTCAACATAAGATATTGTGTTTTCCTAAAAGTCTCACCTAGGTTGATCCATATACTTATTCATAGGAAGGGTACACTCTTGCTATGGTTTCTAAGACCCTTTGAGTTTTTCAAACAGATAGGACCAATGGATTACCAAATAGATCATCGATAGAGATATCGAGATATGTAAGATGTATTTCACATATCTTAACTTCATTGATATTATCCAAACCCATCACATATATTTCATCTTGATGAGGTTGAATAGGATATGGATGCTTCCTTTAATGAGTATTCCATTCGTATTTTGTATTAGAGCATAAAGATACTCTGAGGAGGGTATATTCCCTTGGTATGAGTGTTATGGAATCATGGCTAAGTGCAAGAAGAGACCAAAGAGGAAAGCTGATATACAGGGTCAGTTTCTAGAAATCTTTCCAGATGAAACCTATTTTTCCTCATAAGGTTGGCTTTGGGATGAATTTTTTTGTGGGTTGTAATGACCTATCTTTTTAAGAAGGTATGGTTATTATTTTTTTGATTAAATTTATTTAAACGTCCCTTATAAGGTTAACCAATGGAGTCATAGGGGTCATCAGAGCATCTGAGGATCGTTCAGATCTAAGAAACCCATATTTTTTAAAAATAAAATCACCATAAAGTTAGTAGAAAATATGCATACCACCCCGCATTTTCTCCACTGACCAATAAAGGCACAAAAATTATAGTAGAAGACACATGGTTTTTTTGAAATCATGCACCTCTACGTGAAAGACCATATGAACTAACTACATTTTTTAATAGTGAGATTTCACATGGTTTTTTTATATTTAGTGAAATCATGTTCCTTAATTGTGAAAGGTATTCCCTTGGATAGTGAGGGGATCATGGTTTGTGCACAGTTTTCCAAACTATGTAGAAAAACCATTTTCCCCTGATTTTATGTGTTAAATGGAATTTTTCCCATAATTAAATCTATTTAATTATTTTTTTCCTCTCCTGTCATTCTAGAAGATGAGTGGATTTGTTCTTCTTATGAGTTCCCACCTCCCTCAATCACGGATTATTTATCACTAATACTATTGTTTTCCATTTTCAAATCTGTTGAAGGCATTGTATAGAAAGAGGTAATTTATCTTTCGCTCTTCCCTTTGTTATCAGTTTATCATTAAATCTATTGCACTATTTATGTGCCATATTTTTCCTTATTTTCTGGGAATTGGAATATTTATTATATTTGTTTCAAACTCCTTCGAATATAATCCCTTCATCGGATGAGGTGATTTAAATAACCCTAAGGTAGGTGTTCACCACATTTTCCCCAAAAGTTTCTATGTGTTTGTATCTTTTCTATTGTTCTACACACCGGAATTTTCTACACATCACCTTTTTATTAAGTTATTTATATCAAATTGATCTATCCCACATGGTATATTCCTATTTATTCGTGTTTAGTTTATTATAGGATGTTGACCTCGGTTATAGTCACCCTTTGGGTGCACCAACTTGAATTCCCCTTTTCAGTTAATTGTTTAATTTCCCATAACACCTTCCAAGTTTTCAGATTGGTATTGAAATAGAATGACCCCCTATTGGATAAATGTTTGATGAACATAAGGCATCGCCTAAGGGATCATCCAACTATAATTGGAATTTCCATGTAGGTAATTTCCCTTTTGACCATTTAACTATCTCAATTACTCTTTGATTCTTATAAATTCAAATGTCATGTATTATTGAATTAATTGGTTTTGTTTATGTGAGATATCTTGTCATCATGGTTTGATAATTCATAAATGAATTTAATGAATAAAATTGAATGTGTTTTAAATGGTGGTAAGGCCACACATATTTTTTATGAATTATTAAATGATCATTATGGATTGTAATTCCCTTTTGTAATTGAACATGGAAATTTAAGAACATGAGATGTATTTTTTTATTTTTTATAATATTATTTTGATTATATCATTATTGGTTTTGGTATGTTGTTAAGGGATCATTTGATAATGATAGTATCATGCTCTCTTACGTTTATTATTGAGCATTACATCTCACACCATTGACACTAGTTAGAAAGGGGGCTTGACACACCACATCCCTTTCATTGAGTGTTCAAATGATGGAATGATAACCATATCGAGTGATGATCATGGTTTCTCCCTCCCATTATGATATGTAGGCCATGTTCCCAATTGGTTGAGTTTATAGGCTCGTGAGACTAGTTATGGAAGTTTGAGTTACACCTCAGTCTATCCAGGAACTAGTATTCCAAGTATATGTCCACTTACCTCTGCACATACTTTGTTCATATAGGTGGATGGAATATATAAATATAAAATAAATATAGTTACTGGTCAAAAATTCCTCAAGGGCATGAGAAAATTTTGGAAGAGCCACCCAGTTTCCTTTTGAATCCTAAGTGGCCTATTACTTATTATTTCAGCATTCTCAAATATTTAATTTACACCTAATCGTTGTTTAGTTATTAGAACTACTTGTATTACTTCTAGACACCATTGGTGGTGGCCTATTGAGATTTTATCTAATGCCGTACTCAGGGAGAATTTGGTACCTAAGAATATTATTTGTCTACAGGTTCTAATAAGGCCAAGTTCAATGTTACAGGTCTTTAATATTATTACATGTAGTTGGATCTTAGGAGCATAGGACTGATTATATGATCCAGATGCTAATGGATAACCATTTTGTTCTTTTTTTAGTTTTATTATATAATTTTTGTATATGTATATCCTATATTCCCCTTTTTATATCAGCATGCCATACATGCATGTATATGACACTACTTAGAGGATTTTGTTATTTTTATTTAGTTTCTCAACTATTTATTATTATGTTATTTTATTATTTTGTTTCTTATATATATGATTTCTCTATTTTATGTTTATTATTGTGTCTTTTTTGTCACTATTGTAAGAGGTTAGAGTTTCCCCACCATACCACCTTTACACCCTCACTTCTAGTCATCACCCTCTAGCTTTACAGCGAGGTGCGCTTGGGTCCATGTGACCCCCTGAGTTGAGGAACAGATTAAGAGGACCCTTAGGTGGGATGTTACAATCACCATTTCAAATGTATCCATTTTCCCAAAATTATGAAGAAATATTTAAGTAGGTTATATATAATAATTTTACTACAAAATAAGAACTTTTCAGGAGATTTTGATGATTTTCTAGAAATAATTTGATTATCTAGTCTCTAAAGACACTAATCCTTTATGGTTCTGGGGAATTTTTTTTTTGAGATGTCTTGAATATTCTTCAAAAAGTATTTAATATTCATAAATGTTATTCTTGTTTTTATTCTATTGGTATTAGAAAAGGGTTTAATTATTTTTTGAGATAAATTTATTAATAATATTAAGATAGAACATAAAATACTATGATGAATTGAAAGCTATATAGGGTGAATATAAAAGTACCATAAGTTGATAAAAACGTATCATAAAATAGGTAATATTAGGATTTATTTTCCTAAAAATATGATTTCTAACTCTAATTATGGTATCTATATTCTTACATTATGCATTTTGGTTTTATTTGATGGATAGAACTATTAGATATCATGTTAACAGTGAATATAGTAGACAATTCAATGGTTTTCTTCTTGATAAACTAAATGGAATGGGAGCTAGAATGAAAAATATTCTTATTATTCTCACACAAATTTCTCAATCCACGAATCATGTTGATCATAAAAATGAGTGAAGGAGGGACCAATTAACCATTTAGTATTTCATGAAGCAATATCCACATTCTTTGAATGGGTCCTCTTATCCTCTAGTTTCAAGAAATGGATTAATACCATTTAAAATATATTTTTCAATATCTAGTCCTCAAATCATGAAAAATTATTCTCAATGGTTTATCATTAATAAGGTGAAGAAAATAAATAAGAGAACATTATTAAGAATATGAGTCATGAGAAATAAATTAAATCCATTGAATTGGATGAGTTTAAAAGAGTATTTTTTAGAAAGTATATTCCCCAAACACTTCTCATAAAAATAGAAGGATAATTCCTTGAGATGAATAAAATATATGATGAATCTATTACTACCTATAGAAAAAATTTTGAAGGATTTTTTGTTATAATTATATTTTTATTATTGAACTTGAAATAATAAATGCTTGATTATTCAATATCTTCAGAAATTTATATAAAAGGCACTGTCTAGAAGAGACTTTAGTAGCTATGAAGAAATCAATTTATGTGCTCTCAATAAATAATTGGAGAGTATATATTCCCATAAATATCATGTTTATGATATGAACTAAATGATCTATTTTTTAGGAAATTATAAAAATAAAACCCTTCGAGGAAAGAACATAGATCATATTTTATGCTAGAAGTGTAGCAAGAGACATGGGGGAAATAGTCTTAAGGGAACTGGTAAATGTTTAGAGTGTATAAAATAAGGACATTGAGAAAGTGAATATCAAATATATGTAAAGATTGAATCTAATGAAATGAATATAGATAGAGCTTAACTAAATTCACTGCCCATATTCAAATTCAATAACTACAATGAGCATGTACATTATTCCAATATGTCCCCAAATCCAAGGGTTAATGAAGAAATCCAATGTCAAAAACATCTTACTCCAAGATAAGATGGGAAATATCATGTGATCACAACTACCAAGTGAGTTATGAAAATAAATTGGTGAGAGGTACACTTATAATTCACTATAGCACTACAAATGTCTCATTTTAATATAGTTATACCCATCATCTTCTATCTAAAAAATTTCTAATGGTATAATATCACCACCTTAATGATTAGTAATTGAATTGCTAGTGTAACCTCATAATTGTATGATGATTCCATCTCAAGTCTATAACTCCTCTCCAATAGAATATTTTTGTAATATACATCTTATAAATATTTTGATTCTCCCACTAGATAAATTTGATGTTATTATTGCAATGAATTATCTCTCTCTATATAGATACTGTAACAATTTATGAGGAAGGGAATACAAGTTAGAAATTCGAAATCAACCCATGATTTTCTCTCAGTGAGAGCTTGAATATAAAGTTCCAATGGAAAATAATTCCATTGTATGGGTATTATTAATTATTTATCATGGGTAACTATCTCAAATGGTAAGGGATAAACTCAAAATTGATGATATTCCTATTATTTGGGAATATGCTGATGTATTCCTAAAGTACTTTCCTAGTATTTCATGGTGTCAGGGAGTTTATTTTTCAATGGAACTCATACCTAGTTCTATGCCCATTTCAAAAACTCTTTAAATAATAGAACTAATTTAGTTATATGAATTAAATAATAAACTCTAGGATAATCTTGATAAGGGATTAATTCGTCCATCTGTATCACCTTGGGGTGAACTAGTTATTATATTTAAGAATAAATAGGGATAATCAATATTTCAATTAATTATTTAGAACTTACCAAAATTACTATCAAGAACAAGTATCACATACCCCATATTGATGATTTTTTTGATCAATTTTAGGGACCTCAATAATTCTTAAAGATTCACCTCTAGCCTTTATATCATCAGTTTAGCGTACAAATGAGGACATATCTAAGATAACCTTATGAATGAGGTTTTTCCATAATGAATTTATATTTATATCATTTGGACTTAATAATTACCTTGATAAATTCCTAGATATAGTGAGTAGAGTATTATAAAATTGCATTGATCAATTTGTGGTAGTCATTATAGATGATATTATTATATATTCAGAAATAAATTAGGAGAATGAAAAAAAATTAGGATTGTGTTGAAGTCCTTGAAGAAGGACAATTTTTATTCCAGATTTATTAAATTTTAATTATAGCTATATAAATTATCATTCTTATATTATGTAATCATAAGAATGGGGGTATAAGTGGGTCCCTCAATGATGAAAGTTATTAATCATTGTTTGAGACCAACCATGGTGAATGAAATAAATAGTTTCCTTTTGTTTTTTAGATACAATCGATTCTTTTTAATGAATTTATCATGACTATTAAATCCACCAACCATTTTTAGAGGAATTTTTATATTAAGTTTAAACCCTATCTTAGAGACCATATCCTTTGGTAATTCATTGGTGGAAATATCTGAATTTTTTTGTTGGTGCTAATATACTGAAGTTTCAAATCACATTATACCACATTTTTTTGATGAAATGATATCTAAGATCAATGTACATTGATCTAGAGTGTTGAAAAAGTTTATTTGATATATCTATAAAACTTTGACTGTTAGGCAATACATAGTGCCTTCTCAACCTTAACTCGCAATTATTTTAATTGAATATGCATCAATGTCATTAGAGTATATGAATATATAGTTTTTTCTACTCAACTTCAATTGTTCTCAATTCCACTGAAAATTTATTCTTATTATTCCATGTCGTATAACATTTCCCCAGAAATAATGTTTAACCAAAACTAGACTTTCAATCAACATAACTATAGCCCAATCATTATCTGTGAACCCTATTAAGGTTGATCATGAATAGTATTTTTATTGAAATCCATAACTGAGGGTAATCTTAGTAGACATAATAATAATATTTTCTATCAAAATTATAGATTACTAAGGACCATTTTGAAATAAAATGCATAATATCATAGAAAATAAAATTATAGGTCTGGAATTTGTTAAGTGGATAAGGATTCCAATCCGTTTTCTATAATTATTTTGATTCACACTAGTTACAGCCACATCATTGATCAGCTTAGTGAAAACAACTATATAATTATAAATCCCATTATATTCCTCCCTGAAAAAACCTCTTCAATAATTCATAATAGTATTTTCATAGGATTGAAAAATATGATCAACCCCTTGAATTATTTTTAATCCTAAAAAATATGATATCTCAACTAACATAGACATATCAACTAACAAAGGAAACTCAAAATTCATCTTTATTCTTATAAAACGTTTTACAAATATTATATTTTTCACCTAAAAAATTATGTTATCCATATATAATATGACATTGAGAGTATATGTAGATGACTATATCACATAAATATTATTATCAAATTTTACTTTTGAATAATTTTTGTTTATCAAGAAATTTTCTATCCTACAATCATTTTTCTTGGAGGATGTTTTAGTCCACATAGATCCTTCTTAAGACTAGATATCATTCTCTAATATTTAGAAGGAAGAAATCCCTCACATTGTTCAATGAAAACCTCTTCTTCAAGGCCAATATTTAGGGAATCATATTTCGTTTTCATTTGATAAATGATTTATTTTTCATGATCTAATACTTCCAGAAAACATCATAAGGTTATCAATTATTTAAACTAGTGAAAATTTCTCTTAAAATTCAACTCATTTAATCCAAAAAGACACCTTGTAAACTAGTATTAAATTATTTATTATGATTTCATCTTTCTCATTCATATTATTTATGAAACCCTGCTTAGTTACAATAATGTTTTTCTCCCAATTCTTGATGTCAGGTCCCAAGTGGAGTTATTTTCTATTCAATTAAGTTCAACATTAAAATCAAAAATTCATTATTCATGAGCAGTTACCTCTTAAATAGTTTGAGATTCTACTTATGAAATAATTGAAGTTTGATTTTCTAACCTCACCATTCATCTAGTTTGTATTGGCGTATTTCAATGGCCAATAATATTATAAAAATAAATATTTTTCTTTAGAAAATGATTATTTTCCCTATTTTCTTTAATTGACTCTTTATCACTAATCATAACTGAGTCAATATCCACCTTACCTTCTCATTTCAATCCTATTCCACACCCTATTTTCTAGAAATTTCATGTTTCTAACTCTAGTAGATTTAAATTCAGAATCAATAACCTTATCTATTTTTTGATAATATTAAATAAATTTGAAATATAAACACTCTATTATATTTTTTACTCTAGTATTTGTTTCCACTCTAATGGAAAATAAATCTTATAAAATTCTCTACATCATCTTTTTTATCAATCTTCCCTGGATTTTTTTATTTATCTCCATATAATAAAGGATTAAAAATGAATTAAAGTATCTAAAAGTTGGATTTTTTTGGTATTGAATCTCATATGGAGTCTTTTCTATATTAGGACTCAAAAAATTTATTCTAAATGTCCATAGCTATAGATAAACTGTGATTTTTTACATGACTATTACATCATTTTTAATATAAAAACATAATAGATATACAAATCTAAGATCAAAAGGATTTTTGTCTTGGGAAAATTAGTCTCATACATAACTTGGATATAATAAAACATAAAAATTTATCCTTAAAATATCAAATTCTTTTGAGTACATGTAATCACCAAAGGATATAAATCAAAGAAAGGGGGTGAGATAAAAGCTCAGTAGGAGGATGAATAAGAGACATGAATAAATATAACATGGTAGAGCATAATCATTATCATCATCAAATAATAAGTATAGTATCATCATAAACATAATAAGGGAAACATTGTTTTAAGTCATGGAAAGTGTAAATTTATAAAAATAATACATCATGCCTTAGTGGTCAAGTACCACACATAGATGTGAACAAAGATAACATCATATTCATGCATAATGTGTGTGAATAATCATAACATAGTCATTGTAGAAAAATATAGAATCAGGATCATGCATATTACACATTATCTCATGAGATATATCACATTTCCCAGTGCATTGGATGGTTATATAATTCAAGGACCACCCGTCACATCATAATGTTTACATAACCATGCATGCCACAAAAGACATATAACGATCATAGTTTTGAAATAACCCTTGTAAAGGAATGGGTTTCATAATAATTTCAACATTTATGATTTCAAGAATAAACTTTGGGTTTCAAATAGAAAAGGGTAATCATATTTGGCAAAATATTCATCATTCTTGAAGAAGAAATAGCTCAAGAGGAGTCAAGATGTGTTTTGGAAAGAATAGTTCTTTTGGAAATTCGTTATATTTTTCATAAAACCACGTTTGAAACATGTATATACACAAAACTATAAAGGTAATAGAAATGAGATTATATTTAAGGAATGTTAATGGAATATCCACACTAAAATTCTGTATGAAAATGGACAACTCAAAGAAAGGAAGTTGGGTTTGAGAATGCCCTAACCTTATGTCTGAATGGGTTCTATACATGCACTTAATATCTTGTATAATAAATTTATATTCATTAATATCTTAATTAATATATTATTATACATGTATTTTAAATATTATTATTTTATTAAGTTCATTTATGGGTATTTTTATGTGTTATAGACTTCAATTTCATCATTCGAGGAGCATTCATTTTCATGGTTTCAGGGTCAGTTTACTAGTGTATAATTACGGAAAATCTTGAAAAATGGGAATAATTATCAGAAATTTAAATTATAAGTTATTAATTAACAATTAAATGTGTAAATTTTCTCATATATAATTTGTTTTTCTTTTATGAGGATGATTCATTTGATAAAACATTAATGATAAATGTTTTGTTTATTTTAATGGTTCTTCTGACCATCATGAACTAGTTTCATTTTATTTAATAATTCCCTTATAAATTAGTTACAGAACATTATACAAGTTATAATATAAATATTAAAATCTTTTTTAACAATAGTAATTTTTTATGACTATCCATGAAGGTAGTACTGGAAAAAAACTCGTCATCCACCAAGGCGGTGAAAAACAATATCACGAACGATGTTTTAATTTTTAGAATAAAAGGAGAAGAGAAGATATTGGATGATCTATATTATAGTAAAAAAATACAATTATAGTATATATATGACATTATAATTATAATGATGCTTTGGATAGGGGAATTTGGTAGAGGAAAATAAAAGAAAATAAATTAAAATAGAAGTATTGTGGATTTTTCTTCTCTAATGTCCTCTCCTTAAGAACCTCCTTAAGGAACATGGGTTTTTCTTTTATCGAGACCAGAAGATACTGGACATGGGGAAGATTCTTTGGAAGGTAATTGGGCATAATTTATACAAGCTAAAAGGACTAAAAGTTGTGATGATAAGGGGTGGTTATGGGTGGTATTTATAGGGGAGAAGGGTTTTTTTTATTATTATATTCAATAGTTTATTATTTTGGATCAAGACTATAAATAGTGTTAATTACTAAGACTAAATTTATTAAATATTGGATAGGAGTTCTAGATAATGTGTTCTTACATCATCCATACATCATCCATGACTCAAAAATTCTGGTATTTTTTATTATACAGTAAATTACTGTATTTCACTATTCACCAAAGAATTCAACTATTTAGAAAAATATAAAAAAATCACCCTGAACATTTTTTTCCATTTTTTAGATTTCAAAAATTGACTCCATTTTATGAAAATAATTTTCTAAATGTGATAAATTTAACTTTTTAAAAAAATCACCATTTATTCAAAAAATACCAATTTTAATATTATAATCTATTTTATGACCCTTTGGAAATTTACTTAATGTCTCATAAAATTATATTATAATTATAATAAAATATCATATTAATTTATGAATCTATTTTATAAAAATAAATTTTATTTTAAATCGTTATACTAACTATTAAATTATAAATAAACATTTACATTTTTAAAAATTACTAATACATAATTTATCATTTTTAAAACATTTATTTATATATAAGATGATATAATTATATCATATTTTCATATATAATATACCTAACATTTATTATACTTTCATAGGTGGGGTTACTATTCTAATGGTCAGATTACTATTCCTAATAGTTAGGTTACTATTCCAATGGTATAGGTTCCTTAATTTCTATAAATACCACTTATTTAATTCTTTATTTATGAGAAAAAAAAGTTTTTATTAGGTTCTATATTTTATGAATGTGTTTTATGAAATAATTATAAAAAGTTAAATTCTATTGATAAAATTATTGTTTGTTACATTCTTCCCCCCTTATGAAATTTCATCCCCAAAATTTCATTTTACATACTAAGGTGAAAACATGTGAGGGTATATCTTCTTCATTTATTCATTAGGTTTCCATGTCACTTTTTCAAACCTATGGTTTTTTCATATTACCTAGAATAATTAAGTTGTCTTGTTATGTATAACCCTATTTATTCAGTCCAAAATCATTACTTGTTGCTCAGCATAAGAGAGATCATTTTCCAGTTGTACCACCTCTGATTTCAACACATGTGAGGGATCAAGTATTTACTTACATAGGATAAAAACATGTAATAAATAATGCACTTGAGACATAGTTTATGGAATTTCAAACTGATAGGCTACTTCTCTTATGCGATCAAGGATCTCAAAGGGTCCAATATAACTTGGGCTATGCTTCTCTTTATTTCCAAACTACATGACTCTTGGACATGGTGATATTCAAAGGAAACTTTTATCACCAAATTCAAACTCCAAGTCCCTTCCACAGTTGTTGACATATATCATTTTCCAAGTTTGAGTAGCATTTATATGTCATTGGATATCTTGAACCTTCTCGACCATCTCTTGCACAAGATCAATTTCATGTGGATTTCACTCATAATCTTTATCCTAAAAATTTGGAGTTATAAATCGATTCCCATACATAGATTTATATAAAACAATTTCGAATAATTTAGTAGAAGTTATTATTTCATGAGAACTCAGCTAATGGGAGATGTCGATCCCATCCTCCTTTGAATTCCATCGAGCTTGCTCTTAGCATGTCCTAGATTGTCTAAATAGTATTTTTATATTGAACCATAGTTTGAAGGTGATAAGTCCTGATCAAATTAAATTTATTACTCAAATCATGAGGAATAATTATTAAAAATTTATTTAAAAACCTTAGATCACAATCACATATAATTTAATGTGGAACCCCATGAATCATCACCAGTTCCTTTACATATATCTTATAAGATTCTTCAAGTGAGAAATATTCCCAAATAGTAATGAATTGGGACGTCTTGGTGATTCAATCCACCACAACCCATATTGCATGTTTCCTTTGGACGATTTTAAGATACCATTGACAAAGTACATAGTGACATTATCCCATTTATACATGGGTATAGGAAATTGTTTCAGAATTTTGTCACTCTACTTTAACTTTCTATCATACAAAACATCTGTAGATATAATCTACAACATCTTACATTATGTTATCCCAGCAAAAGTTCTCTTGAATATCATGGTACATTTTGGTAATTTTGGGATTGATAGTGAAAGATGAGCAATGTGAATTATCCAATAGCTCCTTATTTATCTCATGTGATTAAGGCACACAAATCCTATTTCCAAACTAAATCATAGCATCATCATAGATGTCGAACTATTATAGATTCCCATCCTTCACCACTTCTGACTTCTTTTTTAGCTTCAGATCATACCTTTGGGCCTCCTTGATCTTTTCTTGAATAGATTGTTGGGAAATCATTTGGGAAAGGTAGGGTGTATTCTCTACCATTATGATTTCCAAATTTAACCTCTTCATTTCTTTGAAGAGAGAGTATTTCTCAATTCACATCATGGATAAGGTAGAAGGTTATTTTCTACTAAGAGCATCATCAACCTTGTTCATCTTTCTCAAATGGTAATTAACAGAGAAATAATAGTCCTTGATTAACTTTAACCATATTCTTTGAAACATATTTAATTACTTTTATGTGAAAATATACTTTAGACTCTTGTGATTTGTATATATGTCACACTTCTCGCCATATAGGTAGTGATGCCATTTTTTCAATGAAAAATAATAGCTTCTAGCTCCAAATCATGCATCAAGTATTTTTTTCATGGATCATCAACTTGAGGGGGGCATAGTCTATCACTTTATCATTCTTCATGAGTACACAACCCAATCCTTTATTTGAAGCATCATTGAATATCATAAAACCTTCTCTAATTGTGGGCAGTCTGAGTAAATGTGAATTGATAATCCTCTTCTTAATATCCTTGAATATTTCCTCACATTATTCAATCTAGATATACTTTACCCCTTTCTTTGTTAACTGAGTTAGTGGGATAGAAAATCATGAGAAATTTCTCAAAAAAAAACAGTTGTAACCTGCTAATCTAAGAAAATTTTGGATTTTTTTGACACTAGTTGGTTTGGGCCATTCCTTAATTACCTTTTTTAAGGGACCACATAAACTCCCTTAGTGGTGATAATGTTCCCCTATAATGTAACCTACTACATACAAAAAACACACATGGGGAACTTGGAATAAAATGTATCCTTTCATAATGATTCCATCAAAATCCTTATATATTATTCATGTTCCTCCTTACACTTGGAGTAAATGATAATATCATCGATAAGCCCAACAACAACAAAAATCAAGTTATCCTCTAAAGACTCTATTAATAAAATCCATCGATATTTCATGGGAATTGTTAATTTTGAAGTGAATCACTAGGAACTCATAATTCCCATACCATATATGGAAAGTAGCCTTCTGAATATCTTCTTTCTCCACCTTTAGTTGATGATATCTAGAACAAATATCTACCATTGAGAAGTATTAATCTCCTTTTAGTTGATTTAATAATTCATTAATACATGGATGAATATACTTGTTATTTATGGTGATATGATTAAGCTATTGATAATTGACACATACACACATTGACCCATACTCTTTATTTAGAAAGAGCATTGACACAACCCAAGGTGATTCACTAGGGCATATGAAAACTTTTTCCACATTATCTTGAAGTTGTTTCCTTAAAACCTCTAGTTTTATAGGGGCCATCCTATAAGGAAATTTAGATATATGAGTGGCTCCATGTAGAAGTTCTATTGGGAACTATACCTCATAATCTGGGGAAGTTCATGTAAATATTTAGTAAATACATCATTATATTCCCTAACAATGGTAATTTCCTTCAAGTTGATACCTTGGTTTAACAAAATTAGTTGAGAATGGTATGATTCTTCACAAGGAATCAACACCCACACTATGCATGGATATTTCAAAGGATATACATGGTCTTTCTTTGGTTAATAAAGGATCATGGGATGGTTCATAATATGAAAATATATTTCCTTTTCTGGAAAATTGATTTTTTCTCTATATAACAAGATACAATCCATGCCTAGTACAGCGTCAAATTATACCAAGGGAATCATTGTGAGATTTGCTAGAAGAATATTTCCACATACACCATGAAGAGAAGATTCCAATACTTGGGTTGTAATTATCATATCACTATGTGTTTTTACAGATATCTCTACTTCTTGGTATCATGACTTTGATTAAATAGTTCTAAAAAACTTGAAAGATATAAATTAATGTTTAGAACCAGAATCAAATAAGACTTTTTTCATTCTTGAGTGAATAGTAAGTGTACCTTGTACGACTTCATTTTCTTATTCCACTTTACTAGTAGTGATGGCATAAGCTTTTCCTTCTTCCATTAGATTTAGTGGATGCAAACATTGACTACCATCAATTACTCAAGTCTTATTACACTATCTTGTATAATCCCTTTTCTCCCTATAGTTGAAGCATTGAACCATAGGTGGTGCATTAGGAGGTTCCCTCATTTCCTCCATTGTGTTGGTCGTCTTCTTCAAGTCACATCGTTATTCATTATCTTAGTGTCCTTTTATCCCGCACTTTCATCATTTCCCTATTCCATTGAAGCATTTTCCATGATACTTATTCCCACATTTTTGAAATGTGGGAGGTTGGATCCTCCTTCCTCCTTTTTCATTTGACCCACCAATTTGGAACTCAATTATTCTCTACTTATCTCCATAACTATGAAACCATTATCTGAACTCTATTACTTATTTGATATCACATCAATCCAATTCTTTATAACTCCTAATATATGGAAAACTATATCTTTTTTAAGGTTTGCTTTTAAACCACTAAAGAATATCTCCATTTTGATATCATTGTTGATAGAAAAACTCAAGTAGTATCTTGAAATCCTTGTGATGTTTTCTTTTTAATCCATAACAGATTCACCTTACTTTTGATTCAGCTCTATAAATTCTTTATCTGTATTTATAGGATTATTTGGATGGAAATACTTGTTTATATATATTTTCTTAAAGACTTCCCACTCCATCTCTTCTATTTCATTCATCGACTTGGCCATATTTTTTCTATTCCCACCATTGATTAGATTCCCCATCTAAACAATATATGGGGTGGTTCACCTTCTCCTTCTCAAAATATTAGAGCATAAACAAATTCTTCCCTATTGAGTTAACCCACTATTCGGTAACAAGTGGATTTATAGATCCACTAAATGGAGGTGATTTTTGCAGCATAAAGGACGCAATGGATAATTTCTCCTTTCTAGGTAAATTCAGATGTTCCACACAATTCATGTTATTATTCATAACCTAAGAAAACTGGGTAAGAATTTCCAAGAGTTTTTAACCCCACTTCCCATGAAATTAAGGATATTATTCGAGAAGTAATTGAAATGTCCCTTACATGGGTTGTTGGCCTAGTTTCTCCTGGTTCTAGTCATTTTCTAAAAATGAAATTTTTTTTAACAAACCATGAGTCAACAAGTTATGACTAAAGAATTTATTATTTTTCAGAGTTAACTCTAAAGTAATATCTTATGGGATTTCTTTGTTAATCATTATTCTAAAAAAAAGCTTCTTGGAACTTTAAATATACATAGTCTTATTTTAAGGGGTTTCACTAACATTCTATAATCCAAATTCCCAAATTAACTAAATTGTGATTTGATACCAACTCTAGCGACCCTAGTTTTTCTTACATGATTGTTACATCATTTTTAAGATAAACAACATAATAGAGATTCAAATCTAGGATCAAAATTTTTAGTGTCTTGGGAAAATTTTGCTCATACATAACTCAAAAATAATAAAACATAAAAATTTATTTTAATCCTTCATCTTCATCCTTAAAATATCAAATCTATCTTAGTATATTTAACAACCTAAGGATGTACAACAAAGAAAAGGGTTAGATAAAATACCATTAAGAGGGTGAATATGGGACATGAATAAATATAAAATGGGTGAGCATAATAATAATAATCATATCAAAATCATATTATCATCATCAATATTATGAGGTAAACATTTGATAAATGAATGGAATGTATCAAGGCAAAAAAAATTACCATCATGTCTTAGTGGTCAAATACAACATATAGTTGTAAACAAAGCTACCCTCAAGTTCACACAGAACATATGTCCCTACTCAAAACATAATTATTGTGAAAAAATATACCATCATGTTCATATATATTACACATTATCCCATAAAATACATCACATTACCCAATGCATTTGAGGGCTATATAATTTTGGTTCCACCTATAACATCATAATATTTACATAATCATGCATCTCATAGAGGACGCATAGTAATACTAGTTATGAAATAACCCATGGAAAATAATGGGTTTTATAAGGATTTAATCAGCTATGATTTCATGGATAAAATAGGGTTTTATGAATATAAATGGGAAAATCATATTTGGTATAAGATTCATCATTCTTGGAGAAAAAACAACTCAATAGGAGTCAAGATGTGTTTTGGAAAGAAGATTTATTTTGGAAAATATATATATTTGTAATAAAACCAAGTTAAAAACATGTATATCCCAAAAAATAAAAATGTAAGAAAAATTAAAATATATTTATTGAACCTTGAAGGAATATCCATGTTGAAATTTTTCATGAAAGAGGGATAACCCAAAGAAAGGGAGTTGGGTTCGATAATTATCTTACCTTATGTATGAATATATTCTGAACTTGCACATAATGTATGGGTTAATCAAATTAGATTCATTAATGATCTAATTCATAACCTATTATACATTTATTAAAATTATTAAAATTTTAATAAGTTCATTTATGTCCATTTTGATGAGTTATAGAGTTCAATTTTGTCATTTTGGGAGCATTCATTTTTATGGTTTCATAGTCTGTTTAATTAGGTATAATTAAGGAAGTTCTTTTAAAATGAGAATAATTATGCAGAATTTAAATTATTTTGTTATTAATGAACTAAAATGTTTTTCTCATATATCATTTAGTTTTCTAGTTTGATGATGATTCATTTGATAAAACATTAAGGATAAATGTTTAGTTTCTTTTGGTCTTTTTTCCAACCATCACGAACTAGTTTCATTTTATTTAATATTATTTATATAAATTACTTCCAAACCATTAAAAAGTTTATTATACATATTAAAAACTATTTTAACCAGAATAATGGTTTTATTACCATCTTTGAAGGTGGTAATGGATAATGGAAACTCATCATCCCCGAAGGTGGTGAACTGTCATGTCACAGACAATGTTTTCATTTTTTGAATAAAAGGAGAAGAGAATAGATTTGATGATGTATATTCCATTAAAATATAAAATTTTAGTACTTATATGATAATATAGTTATAATTATACTTTTTATAGGGCCGGGGAGGAGAAAATAAGAAAATAAAGGAAATTAAAAGAGAATTATTAAGGACTTTACCTTTTGAATGTCATCTCTGTGAGTACCTCCTTATGTAACTTAGGTTTATCATTTTGTTGGGATCATAAGATCTTGTAAATGGAAAAGAGGCTTGGTAAGGGAATTTGGAATAATTTAGATAATATAAAAGACTTACAATGTGTGAGGAGAAGGGGTGGTGAGAGGTGGAATTTATAGGGTGAGAAGGGTATCTTTGATTATTATACTCATTAGTTTATTATTTTCTCACAAGAATATCAATAGTATTGATTACTATGACTAAATACCATAAATAGTGAAGTAAAGTTTGATATAATGGGTGCTTAAATAATCCATAACTAAAAAATTATTGTATATATCTTATACCATAAATTGTTGTATTTCACTATTCACTAATAATGAAACTATTTTAGAAAAATCATGTAATGGCCCAGAACCACTTGGTCCATTACTTTGCCAAATTATAAGTGTTAGGGTGTACTAGACTCACCAATTAGTTCCACCAATATTTCTCACAGATCTGTTTCACTAATCAGCTTCAATGATTGGCTTCACATATCAGCTTCACTGATCAGCTTCACTGATCACCTTCTTAGATCAGCTTCACTGATCAGCATCACTGATCAGCTTCACAGATCAGCTTCACTGATCATCTTCACAGATCATCTTCATAGATCAATCTCATAGATCAGATTCACCCAATCAGTTTTACAGATCAGTTTCACCCAGTCGGTTTTGCAAATCGGTTTCACCCAATTGGTTTCACATATCGGTTTCACCAAATCGGTTTCACAAATCAGTTTCAACCAATCGATTTCACCCAATTGGTTTTAAAAATCGTTTTCACCCAATAAGTTTCACCCAATCAATCTCACAGATCAGTTTCACCCAATCGGTTTCACCCAATTGGTTTCACACATCAGTTTCACCCAATCGGTTTCACAGATTGGTTTCACCCAATCAGTTTCATAGAAGAGTTTCACCCAATCGGTTTCACAAATTGGTTTCACCCAATCGGTTTCACATATTGGTTTCACCCAATCGGTTTCACATATTGGTTACACCCAATTGGTATCACAGATCGGTTTCACCCAATCGGTTTCACATATCGATTTCACTAAATCGGTTTCACAGATCGGTTTTACCTAATCGACAACCCAAATCAGTTTCACCCAATCATGTTCACCCAATTGGTTTCTCCCAATCGGTTTCACATATCGATTTCACCCAATCAGTTTCACATATCAGTTTCACCCCATCAGTTCCACAAATCAGTTTCACGGGATCATCTTCATAGGAACAGATTCCTGGGATCAGCTTCACAGGATCAAATTCACAAGATCAGCTTCACCCAATCAGCTTCACTGATCAGATTCATGGGATCAACTTTACTGGAGCAGCTTCACGAGATCATCTTCACACGATCATCTCCACTGATCGGTTTCAACTATTAGTCTCACCAATCGGCATAGAGGGGTGTCGGGGTTTCCTTCCCTGTTTTTCCTATAACGCAACTTTTAAGTCTTTTAACCTTTATAAAGTGGTACAAAGCTATTTTAGCACCATAAACAGCATTTTAAATCCTCTAGGAGTGGGGATCCCCTCAACGGACCCGTTCTCCTCTCTTTAAATGAAATCCTTTTGCACAGAGATATTATGGCCACCCATCTGTTGTGAATTATTAAATAATAATTAATCCCATTATGTGTAACCGTCTAACTTTATGGTGAAACTACTATCTACATTTAGTACCGTTCAATATTTTTCATATGTCGTAACTCTCGAATATTGTCATTTTATCTCACTATAATTCTTTCCTTCTTTTTCTTGGCTGGTTTCATTCTTTACTTGGTGCATTTGGTGTCCCCTTTCTTGAGGATAGTTGTGCGCCTATTCCGTAGCCTTTCCTACTCATTTTTTTGAGTCCTCCAAGTTCCTCCCCTACAAGTTGTGCATCCCCAATTATTAGCACTAGGAGAAAAATATTTTGATCGTGGATCATCCAAGTAGGGTTATTCATTTTTTTCTCTTTACTGTGCATCATGCTGAGTGGGTATCATAATGTTTATTATGGGGATGGATGAAACCAAACCTTAATGAAGATAATAAATGGATTTACTGAATGAAAGGGTGTGTTTGATGATGTTATTATACTCTTTTATCTCTTCCTATACGTTATGAATTGAATGGGCTTATGTCCACTAAAAATCATGGTCATTGGTGGTCTTTTCTTACGCACTAATGAAACTCTATTTTCTTGATATTTATATAATTGAATGGATGTAACTTGGAAACTAGTTATTCATGTAAACTCTGTTGACTAAATGGATTCCCAATGAATAAAAGTCCTTGTGTGGTCACCTCGGTTAACCAAACACAAATACGGAACTAAATGAATGGCTTATTTAAATTTTAGAACTATCTAACTATGCTCTGGTGATGTTTACGATTGATTCTTGTGAGGTGACATGGATGGGGATGGAATCCCCTATTGTTTAGTTCTTGGTTTTTGGACCTAAGGTTATGTGGGGCCATATGTTTGGGCTTGTTTTGGTTCCAGTACTTAGAGGGATCTCACGGATCCCTTTAGTCGTTGTGACATTACAAGAGAACTAGGTCAGAATGCTTAAATTTTTTCTTGGATGTTTTTCTTTCCATTTCTTATGGCTATGCCTTTTAGTTTCCCAATAGTGAAGACTTATCTAATTAGAATCACATGAATAGTAAAACAAGAATGGGTTCAAATGGGAATTGTCTTCCAGGAATGAGTTGTGACATGGTTGTGGCTGTGGTGCTTCTTATGAAGGAATAGTAATGAGGGTGTTTGTATATGGGCAGGTTTGGGAACCCCTAGGCTAGGATGAGTGCTTGTTACCTATATATATAATTTAGTTTTTATGTTTCTTATTCTTGCCCCATCCAATTTGAGCACGTAGTGTCGAACACCCCCATTTCATGGTGGAGGGTGTTTCTTCCAACACTCCTGTGAGTGGCTAGTTATTAGATCCTTTCCTGCACCATTTCTTGAGTAACCCAAGATTCTTCAGGAAGGTTGTAATGGAATTAAGTCCATTATAGCCCTAGATAATTCGGGTGGGGTACGATGTGGGGGTTGAACCAGGTGTGTACGGGAAGTTTGTTTCCCAAGTGCCTTCGGTATGAGGCCCAGGTGTCTTTGGGAAAGGTGGTAGTTATTTTGGCCCAAGTGCCTGTGGGTATGGTTACATGTGGTTGTTGTGGCCTAGGTGTTTGCAGGTAGGATGTGTGGTTTTGGTAGCCTAGGTGTGTGCAGGAGGGGTATGGTAGTGGGACTGTGGTGAGAATGGCAGGAGAGGTTTGATGCGTAAGATGTCTTCAATAACTAGAGGGAAAGTGGCATAGGGTACCCAAACATCGATGTGTTTTACTATTACATTACTTGACTTGTGTTATTTGGGGAGTGTGCCTTGGTGATGTTTGGGTGGATAGTTTTCTTTTTATGTGCTTTAATATCTCCTTTTTCACAGGGCATTAGTATGCTTCCCCACTTGTACATGAGAGCTTTTGGTTTTCTTTACTGAGTATACCTATATACTCATCCTATATATATAAAAATGCTTTCAAGAATCTAGGAGGACTTCAAGGACCATGTTGGACCCTACTAGTTCGAACATTGGGGCAGTTGTTGTTGCTATTTTTTCTTTTCTTTGGTACTTTCCTTTGGATTTTTCTTATACTTTTGAAGCACTTACTTTTGGAACATGCATATAAGAATGGTTTTCTTTGGCTTTACCTCTACCCCTAGTTTTGCTGTTGTTTGGGATTTAATATCTTATCTATCGATTCTAATAAATAAAATGGATAATGATTTCCATTTTGTGTGTGATTCTATACCCTTGGTGCTAGTCTCCACTCTGGGACCAATTGAAGGTGGGTTTCGGGGGTCATTATATCTTTTTTCACTTGAGGAAGGAAGGGTCTAGAAATCTGTTGTCCCTTCCCTCATCTTGGTGAAGGAAGGTCGTGACAGAATGGTATCAAAGGAGGGTTGGGAGATAGGATGGAGCTCAGGGTTAGGTACAGTGAAGATTGCATGGGAGGGTAGGGAAACGGTTTTAGGCAATCCTAGTGTGTGAAATAGGCCAGGGAAGATTGGCTAGGACATGGGATTTTAGGGCCCCCCATGATCTGATGCAAGGACTCAGGACCTACCAAACAACTGAGTGGGACTACACTGATTGCAGGGCAGAGACCCTAGGAAAGGTACATGCATCATAATGACTTGTGTTCTTGTGTGTTCTGGGTGTTCTAGGAATTTAAATAAATAAAAAGTTGAAAAAAAAATTAAAAGCATTATTCTACACTACTTGGGCTTAGGAATTCTTTATTTACCTTGCAGTTATGGAACCCGGACGACGACCACTAGTAGTGTGGGAGATCGATGCCCAGGAGGCTGATTTGGATGATCAGCAGATGTTTGATTGAGAGGAGGAGGATGACTAGTGGTAGAGGACACTTCATCCCTTTCTGCGGAAGACACTCAAAAAGTATGAAGGAAGCATCTCAGACATGGAGACGGAGAGATGTATCGATGAGCCGGTGATAGCTTTTAGCTTGATCTGGGCTCTGATTAAGTGCTAGGTTCCTCTGGCTGTAAGCCAGATGTGGGGAGCAGTGCGTCAATGGATATCTTGGGGATAACAGGGTGGCTGAAGTTTCATGGACTGACTTTGAGAGATAATTTCAGGAGGAATTCCTCTCTTCCATGATGAAGGTGGATAAGATTAAGGAGCTACTCTCCCTTCAATATGGGATAATGTTAGTGAGGGAGATGGGAATCAAATTCAAGGATCTCCTTCATATTTCTCCGGATGTTTTTTCTGATGAGGAGTCTCAGGAGAGACGTTTAGAGGAGGCACTCTAACATTCTCTTCAGTATGTTGTTACTCCCTTCACCCTACTGATGTACTTGGAGGACTAGAAGAAGGTAGAAGTGGTAGATATGATGCACACACTGTGAGGTGTGCCATAAGAGAGGAGCCAATTGGGCTCATCAAAGGGGAAGGTCATTAGCAGTAGGCCTCCAGCATTAGGACCTTCTAGGTTTTGACTAGTGGGTAGCAAGCCCCAGCAGATCCAGTTTCAATCTCTCAGTCCTCGGCCTTTCCTTGTGGGCCCAATACTGAGATTCTTCATTTGTGGAAGCTGTGGGAACCTTTGGAATCAGTGCCCGAACTGATTGCAGTATAGTGGTGGTGGGCAAGTTCAGTGACCACCTCAGCAGTAGTAGTTTCGAGCCAAGCCCTTTTAGTAGTAGTAGTAGGGACAGTGATCTACCGCTCCTCCGAGAGTAGACATGGAAAAAGGAGGACAACCCTAGAGTGATCTTCAAGGACCATGACTAGGGTGTGGTCAGGGAGGCGGCTGACAGCCAAGATGCAGAGGAGCTGGGTGTGGGTAGTTTCACACTGCAGAGGCAGCGGTTCTAGTAGGGACAGAAGTCGTTCGAGGTACGATCAGCTGGTTTAGCACTCTTTCTTGAGCCTTGTTTGAATCATGAGCTTCACACTCCTTTGTTACAACTGGTCTATCCCATTCCCTGGGCCTATATATTTAGAGACTCTCTAGGCCTCTAGTGTTGTGTATGCTAGTAGGGGGTCATACCAGCCTATTTGATGTTTATCAAGGATGCAGACTGAGGTTGGGGACGCATCAGTCTAGTAGGGATCTTCTTCTGCTATAAATGCAGCCATACAATGTCATCATAGGCATAAAATAGTAGTTTTTTGTGCATGTTGTTATCGACTGCTTCCGTAGAAGATTCATGTTCTCCGATGAGGATGGCCAGCCTGTGGATTTTGTTAGGGAATGGAGTTTTCAGGAGGATATATGGCATTTGGAACCACTTTTTTCTAAGTTGGATGATATTTTAGTAGAATCAGTGGATGTAGAGATGATGGATGTTCCGGAAGTTATCAGAGAGTTCCTAGATGTTTTTCTTGAGGAGGTTTTGACTCTACCCCCTCAAAGTGACATTGAGTTCGGGATAGACTTGCAACCCGGTGCCCATCTGATTTCGATGGATCCTTATCATATGGAGCATTCTGAGTTGCGGGAGTTACATATTTAAATTGAAGATCTGATGAACAAGGGTTTTGTCTGACTTAGTGTGTCGCCATGGGGTTCTCTAGTCTTGTTTGTGAAGAAGGAAGATGGTGGTTTTAGGCAGTTCATAGACTACTGGAGACTGAATCAGTTAACGTTCAATAACTGTTACACTATCTCGAGGATAGAAGATCACTTTGACCAGCTGAGTGGAGCACGTTGGTTCTCTAAGATTGGTATGCAATCTAGGTGTCACCAGTTAAGGGTGAAGGAAGGTGGTATTCTGAAGACTGATTTCATGTGAAGGTATGGGCACTTTGAGTTCATAGTCATGTCGTTTGGTGTTACGAACTCACCTGTTACGTTCATGGGGCTCATGAACTCTGTTTTCTATGAGTTTCTTGACCGGTTCATCATTGTGTTCATCGATGACATTTTGATCTACTCAAGATCAGAGGAGGAACATACTAAGAACCTCAGGATGGTCTTGGAGGTCCTTTGACATCACCAGCTCTATGGGAAGTTGTCCAAGTGCAGGTTCTTGATAAGAGAAGTGCCTTTTCTTAGACATGTGGTGTCTCAGAAAGGGGAGTGATATCTTATGGGTCTAGGAAATTATGTCCTCATGAGAATAACGATGCCACTCATGACCTATATCTTGCATTAGTAGTGTTTGCGTGGATGTTGTGGCGGAATTACCTCATCGGGGAGCACTTTGTGGTATTCACGGATCCCAAGAGCTTGAGGCATATATTTCCCCATTGGGACCTAAATTTGTGAAAATGAAGGTGGGTGGAGTTTCTTTAGGACTACAACTTTTAGATCTCTTACACTAAAGTTAAGGGGAATGTTGTGGCTAATGCCTTGAGTAGTAAATCATGGAGGGAAGTTGTTCTGTAATCTATGGATTCATAGAAGGCAATGGATGAGTTGGTTTTCCTACACTTGGATGCAGGGGTGGATGGTGGTAGTGGTTTTCTGTTTCATATGATAGTTCAATCCTCTTTGTTGTGGAAGGTGGAGGAGTCTCAGTGGGGAGACTTATAGAGTGAAGTGATGCGTGATTAGGTTAACCAAGGCAATGCTTTGGAAGGGTGGTCAGAGGATGGTCAGAGTTGAATGCTTTTCCAAGGGAAGTTATTTGTCCTAGAGATAATGTGCAAGGGAGTTCTTTGTGAGTTTCATAACTCACTATTAGTGGTACACCCTGAAGTTTTCAAGATGTACTGAGGCCTGCGGGAAAATTTTTGGTGGCTCGGTGTGAAACGGGTAGTGGCGGTGTTTTTTGAAAGGTTCCTGGTGTGTCAGCAGGTGAAGGTCGAACACCGTGCCCCAGGAGGTTTTTTTCAGCCTTTATATGTCCTCGAGTGGAACTGGGATGACATCTTGATATATTTCATCATAGTACTACCAAGGGTTCAAGGAGTTTGTGATGTTATCTGGGTAGTGGTAGACCGGTTGACGAAATCAACTCACTTCCTGGCAATCAAGGATTCAAGTGCAGTGGATTCCTTATCCCGGAGATACATAGATGAGTTGGTGTGGTTTCATGGAGTTTTGAGGTCCATAGTCTTGAATAGGGATACACGGTTTACCTCATGAGTCTACAAGGGATTGCAGCATGCTTTTTCCGCCCAGATATATCTTAAAATTGCTTTCCACTCCCAGACAGATGGGAAGACAGAGCGAACCATCCATACATAGGAGGATATGATATGGGCATGTGTTATGGACTTTAGGGGATCATGGGAATGACATTTTCCCTTAGTATAGTTTGCCTTCAATAATAGCTATCACTCTACTGTTATCATGTCACCATTTTAAACCTTGTATGTGAGGTCGTGTCATTCACCCGTGTGTTAGACTGAGGTTGGGGAGGTAGGTGTTCTTGGACGATAGGTAGTGAAGAGCACAATAGAGATGTTTTAGCTTGTGTGTGAGAGGATGAAGGCAGCCTAGGACCGGTAGAAGTCGTATGCCAAGTTTTTGAGGAGGCCCTTGGAGTTCGAGGTTGGAGACCATGTGTTCTTGAAGGTTTCCCCTCAATGTGGGTAGGGAAGGTTCAACAAGGGGATCAAGCTCTCTCCTATGTTCATTAGGCCTTTCGAAGTGTTGGGGCGAGTCATTGAGGTGGCATATCAACTGGAATTTCAACCTTAGTTGGAAAGGATCCACGACATTTTCCATGTCTCCCAGCTTCGTCGATATCTACATGATGACTCCCATGTCATTGATTGGGGTGAGTTTGATATAGGGGACGATTCTACGTTCGTGGAGCGACCAGTGAGGATCGAAGATCAAAAGGAGAAAGTTCTTCATGGATGAATAATCACTTTGGTTCATGTGTTGTAGAGGCGTGGTGGCATCAAGGACAGTACTTGGAAGCGAGAAGCTCAAATGTGCACCCAGTACCCAAAGATGTTTTGAGTTTCTGTTCTGAGCCTTCATTTGTTTTCCTGTTTTTGTGATCTGTTGTGATGTGATGCTGACCCTATTGGTTTTTGAGATGATTTTTTTCCCTACCATGTGAATATTTATGAAATGTCCAGATATGTGGGGAAGGGAGAACTTAATTCCTAATCAAGATACATTAGTGAGGATGCGATTAAACCCATGTGGGTGAGCCAGTATCACAAAAAGTGGATAATATCTTGACATGGTGGGAGGAACTCCCTAATCCATGTGTTGGGACAATTTAATCCTTGGGTTTCGTACTGTTGTTTGGGGTGGTTTTTCCCTGAGAGGTGTCTTCGAGAGTGGTTGTTCAGGTTACTCTGGTATTCTCGAGGGTGAGAATAATTTTGAGAGGTATATGATGTAATAGCCCAGACCCTCCTGGTCCATTACTTTGGAAAATTCTAAGTGTTGGGATGTCCTGGACTCACCAATCAATTCCACCCATCTGTCTCACAGATCAGTTTTACTGATCAGCTTCACTAATCATCTTCACAGATCAGCTTCACTAATCGGCTTCACAGATCATATTCATAGATCAGCTTCAAAAATCAACCTCACATATCAACCTCATATATCCTCTTCACATGATCAGTATCATGGATCAGTTTCCCCCTATCGGTTTCACAAATCGGTTTCACCCAATCGGTTTCACCCAATTGGTTTCACCCAATCAGTTTTTCCCAATCAGTTTCACAAATCAATTTCACCCAATTGGTTTCACCTAATCTGTTTCACCCAATCAGTTTCGCAAAATGGTTTCACCCAATCGGTTTCACCCCATCAGTTTCACCCAATCTATTTCACATATCGGTTTCACCCAATCAGTTTCACAGATCGATTTCACCCAATCGGTTTCACATATCCCTTTTACCCAATCGGTTTCATAGATCTGTTTCACCCAATCAGTTTCACATATCAGTTTCACCCAATCGGTTTCACAGATCAGTTTCACCCAATATGTTTCAAAGATCCATTTAACCCAATCAGTTTCACAGATCAGTTTCATCAAATTAGTTTCACAGATCAGTTTCACCCAATCGGTTTCGCAGATTGGTTTCACCCAATTGGTTTAACATATCGGTTTCACGCAATCATTTTCACAGATCAGTTTCACCCAATCGATTTCACCCAATCGGTTTCATAGATCGGTTTCACCCAATCAGTTTAACATATCTGTTTCACCCCATCAGTTCCCACAATCGGTTTCACGGGATCATCTTCACGGGATTAGCTTCACGGGATCACCTTCACAGGATCAGCTTCACAGTATTAGCTTATCCTAATCTGCTCCACTGATTACCTTTATGGGATCCGCTTCACAGGATCAGCTTTATGGGATCAGCTTCACCCGATCAACTCCATCGATCGACTTCACCTAGTAGTCTCACCAATCAGCTACAGAGGGGTGTCAGGGTTTCCTTCCCCATTTTTTCCATAATGACACATTTATTACTTTTAACCTTTTTAAAGTTGGTCAAAGTCTTTTTAGAATCATAAACAACGTTTTAAATCACCTAGGAGTGTAGATACCCTCAATAGACCCATTTTCCTCTCTTTAAATGAAATCATTTAGCACATAGCTATTATGGCCACCTCTCTGGTGTGAAATATTAAATAATAATTAATCCCATATTGTGTAACCATCCAACCTTGTGGTGAAACAATGATCTACCTTTAAAGTTGATCAAGATTTTTTATATGTCGTAACTCCAAGATGTTTCCTTTTTATCACACAAGAATTCTTTCCTTCTTCCTCTTGGCTGGTTTCCTTCTTTCCTTGGTACGTTTGGTGTCCCCTTTACCAAGGCCAGAGGTGCGCCTCTACTGTAGCCTTTCCTGCTCATTCTTAGAGTCCTCTGAGTTCCTCCCCTTCAAGTCACGCATCACCAATTATTAGTTCCAGGAGAAAATAAACTTCAATCATTGATAATCCAAGTAGGGTTTTTCCTTCGTCTCTCTTCACTATGCATCATGAGGGGTGGGTATGATAATGTTTCCTATGGGGATGGATAAAACCAAACCATAACAAAGATAATAAATAGATTTAAATAATGAAGGGGTGTGTTCGATGATGTTTTTGTACTCTTTTATTTCTTCCTATATGTTGTGAATTGAATATGGTTATCTCCACTGAAAATCGTGGTCGTTGGTGGTCCTTTCTTGCGCTCTAATTAACCTCTATTTTCTGGATATTTATGTAATTTAATGGTTGTAACATAGAATCTAGTTAATCATGTAAAATCAGTTGATTAAATGGATGTCCAATGAATAAATATCATTTTGTGGTCACCCCATTTAAACAGATGAAAAGACGGAACTAAATGAATAGAATATTTAAATTTGAAAACCCCCTTGCTCTGTTCTGGTGATGTTTACAGTTGATCCTTGTGAGGTGACGTGGATGGGGATGGGATCCCCTATTGTGCAGTTGTTTGTTTGTGGACCTAAGGCTATGTGGGACCATATGTTGGGGCTTGGTTTGGTTCCAGTACTTTGAGGGATCTCGCGGATCCCTTTGGTCGTTGTGACTTTACAAGAGAATAGGGTTTGAATGCTTATATTGATGCTTGGCTATTTTTCCTTCTTTGGCTTGTGGCTATGCTTTTTTTTTCCAGTAATTAAGACTTATCTAATTGGAATCAATTAAATAGGAAAACAAGAATGGGTTCAAAGAGGAATTTTTTTCTAGGAATGAGTTGTGACATGGTTGTGGTTGTGGTGCTTCTAATGAATGAATAGTAATGTGGGTGTTTCTATATGGGATGGTTTTGGAACCCCTAGGCTGGGATGAGTGCTTGTTACCTATATGTAAAATTTAGTTTTTATGTTTCTTATTCGCACCCCATCCAAGTTGAGCACTTCGTGCCGAATACCCTCATTTCGTGGTGGAGGGTGTTTTTTCCAACACTCCTGTGAGTGGCTGGTTATTAGATTTAATTCTGCTCCCTTTCCCAAGTAGCCCAAGATTCTTCGAGTATGATGTGATGGCCTGAAGTCCAAAATAGCCCAAGATTCCCCGGGTGGGGTACGTTGTGGTGGTTGGTCCAGGTGTGTGCAGGCAGGTGGTTTCCCAAGTTCCTTCAGGATGAGGCATAGGTGTCTTCGGGCATGGTGGTAGTTGTTCTGGCCAAGGTGTCTGTGGGTTTGGTTACATGTGGTTGTTATGGACCAGGTGTTTACAGGCGAGATGTGTGGTTGTGGTATCCCAAGTGTGTCCGAGTGGGGGATGGTATTGGGACTACGGTGAGAATGGCATGAGAGGTTCGACGTGTAGGATAGCTTCAATAACCATAGGGAAAGTGGCGTGGGGTACCCAAACATCGATGTTTTTTACTATTACTTTACTTGACTTGTGTTATTTGGGGAGTGTTCCTTGGTGAGGTTTGGTTGGATAGTTGCTTTACTAAGTGATTTGATATCTCCTTTTTCAGGGGGCATTAGTATGCCTCCCCACTTATGCACAAGAGCTTTTTGTTTTCCCTTATGAGTATACCTGTATACTCACCCTACGTATATAAAACAACTTTCAGGTTTCCATGAGGACTTTCAGGATCATTTTGGACCCTACTTGTTCAGACTTTGTCACAGTTGTTGTTGATTTTTTCCTTTTCACTGGTAATTTCTTTTGGAGCTTTCTTGTACTTTTGTATCACTTACTTTTAGAACACGCATATGGGATGGGTTTTTTTTTCTTTACCTCTATCCCTAGTTTTGGTGTTGTTTGGGATTTACTATATTATCTCCCGATTATACTAAATATAAAAGGGTACTGCCTTCCATTTTGTGTGTTATTCTATACCCTTGGTGCTAGTCATCACTCTGAGACCTATTAAAGGTGAGTTTTTGGGGTCATTATCTCTTTTTCAACTTGATGAAGGAAGGTTCTGGAAATCCGATGTCCCCTCCATCATCATGGTGAAGGTGGGGGATGAAAAATCCCAAAAAAATCATTCTATCAATTTTTTGACATGTATATTTCAAAAATTAACTCCATTTTATGAAAATAATATTCTATATATGAGAAATTTAATTTTTAAATAAAATCATTATTTACTCAAAAAATACTGATTTTAGTATTTTATTCCATTTTACAACCCTTTGAAAATTTAATTCAGATCTTTTAAAATTATCTTATAATTATAATAAAACATAATGAATCTATTTTATGAAGATAAATTTTCTTTTAAATAATTTTATTGATTATAAAATTATAAATAAAAATTTACATTTCATAAAAATACCAATCCTTAATTTAGAATTTTTCAAACATTTATTTAATTATACCATGATATAATTATATCATGTTTCATTTATAAGATACCTAAATTTTGTTGATACTTTTATAGGTGAGGTTACTATTCTAACAGCCAGATTATTATTCCTAATGGTCAAGTTACTATTCTAATGGTATATGTTTCTTAATTTCTATAAAAATCACTTATTTCATTATTTATTTGTGAGAATAAAGTTTTTATTGGGATATCGTATTATGATATTATTATAAAAGGAGAAATTCCATTGATAAAATTTGAATTCATTACAATAGAAGTGCACATATATTCTCTCCAAAATAAATGTGAATTCTTTTTTTAGCTAACATTGACTTTCTCATGTTAAAATGCTATTATTTTCTCATAAAAGAAACACCATTTTTTGTAGATTTAATGGGGTTCTATATTAATGATTTATTATGTGATTTTCTAGATATCCCCCAAAAGTATTTTTTATATACTATTTTCTATTATCATACCTCACCTTCTTGATATAGACACTAAGTTATTTCTCAAGTTTTCTTATGAAAATTTTAAACATTTTACGAGTAATTGATATTTGTTTCAAAAATGGTACCTCAGTTATCCGGGTACATTCATCAATGAATATAATGAAATTTAGATCACCATTGGGTGAATTTTTCTTTATAAGACCATTCACATCTAAATATTCAAGCTCTAATGGTTTAATGGATTGAAAATCCAATTTATTGTGTTTCCCTTGAGTCATCTTCCCTTTTATTTGTGTGTTAAAATTGATTATATATCTCTTTCTATATTTGGAAGGTCTCTTAACAAATAATTTTTGAAAATCATGCTCATTTTTTTGGTCAAAATGTCTTAGTCTTTGATTCTATAAAGCATTCTGATTTTTACCACTCATATATAAATAATTGGATGGATCACTAATTTAAAATAAGTTCCCACTTTTTCTTTATCATATTGTGTTTCCTATAAAATATTTTTATATCTTGAAAAGAAATGAGTTCCTTTGAAATAAAACATAATTTCATTCATCATAAAAGTTTCTAACACTGAGAAAATTGTGTTTTGGTTCTTCCACAACTAACACATTTTCAGATTTGAATCCTTTTGACTCAATCTCAATAGTTCCAAAACCTTTTATTTTTAAAGAGATATAATTGATTATTTGAGTACTCCTCCTTCTGAATCTTCAATATATATCATGATTTTTTTGCCTCTAATCTTTTTTGAAGAACACCCACTGTCATGGACCCATGGTCTTCCTCTATTTCATTATTTCAGTGCCACTTACACTATGAAGGTTATTTATTCTCAACTTTTATTTTTTTATTATTTACAGTTATAAATGTAGGAGAAAAATATAAGGATATTTTTCCTACACTTCACAATATAATCCCCTAGTCCCTCAAATCTACCATAAACTTATTTTAAATTTTTAAATTGGTTCTGAGTACGTAGGATTTTATAGATTTTTTTCACAACCTTCTTTTTTAAAGACTCATTCCTTTTTTACTTTAGATTTAACCCTCCCCCCCTAATTTATACCTTATTCTAGGTAATGACTTTTTATACCATCATATATGTGAATTATGTCCAAAATACCAAAACATCAATAATAACTACTGAATCTAAATCCTCTGTTACATCTATAATGTTGTCTAAAAAACGAATTTAATATTTTTTACTTAATTATACAAATTTGGATGGATTATTCTTATTCATAAATGTGGTTAATTTTTCGTTCATTTTAATTTCTTCACTGGATGAGTAAGATAGTTTCTCATTATTTATTATTCACCATACTGATAAAAATTTTGAAATAGAACCAGCACTATTAGGAAAAATAGATTCCAACTTTTGAGTAAATTGAATTACATACTAAACCTAAATTAGAAATTTAAGATTTTTTTCAGGATTTATCCTTAACGTAAATAATTTTTTTAATTTATTTTTTCACCCTTTTTAACTATTTTTTTGTTGTAAAAAATATTTCATCTTGATCATTTCTTCTTCTTTCAAAAAAAACATTCAATATACTTCTTGATATTCTCATACTCACTATACTTCAACTTGAATTTCTTGGGATATTTAATTAGTTAAGTGTATAGTTTTAGATATTCTTTATTAATTAAACTTTATTCCCATCAAAATTATACTAGGTATTAATATACTTCTTCAACTTTGTATTTTTTGCAAAACATACCTCTAATTGATATCTAAGAAAATGCTCTATGTAAGTCTCTTAACCACCTTCATCGTCATTTTTTGAGTAGTTTTCATGGTCTTACATAGGAGACATGAATTGTTTTACCATTTGGTGATTCATAATTAGATTAAAGACTATTGTAGGAGCCTTCCTCTTCTTATTTAAAAATCATTTTTCTATTGTATCTTCTTGGAAATTTTTTCTTAATGTAAATTGTATTTATTGGTGATTTAATTCCCTTTTTAATTTATTATTTTATGGATATTTTTTAATAATTCTCAACCTAATACTCATAGTTTTTATTATTTATATAGTTCAATTCAAAGTGTCCAGTACCCCAAAAATTGAATAACTTCAAGGGAAACATCCCCTTGTATTTCCCTTTTCATTTATAAAATTTCTAGTGATGTGAGACATAATTCTCTTTTTTTATTATCTATATCCTTGTCATCATCATCATAAAATTTTGTAGAATTTTCAAGTTATTCTTATTTTAGCTTCATATTTCTGAACTGTTCAAAATCCATCTCATATTTCACCTTATCCACCAGGACAAGTGTATTTCTCATATCATAGGTAATGAAGATAATGTGTAACTAATCCATGATATATCATTCTTATTTAAAAGATTAAAATTTTTTGGATCAAATATGTCATGAAAATTTCCCCCAAGGTTTTTTTACAATAATAAAGTCATACATACTTTCACAAAATCCTATAATGTTTATATAAATATCATTAACTATAGTGAAATGATCATCAATTCATCATCATCCATATTTACATATTCAAAATTTCTTCGCCAAATTTGTCATTTTTCTTATTTCACTTTAACATTTTATTCATAACTTCTTTTATATTTATCCCAAAGATATTTATTAGTTTTTAATATCATGACTTTGATAAACACCTTCTTAGAGAGTGACATAAAAATAGTACTCCTAGATTTTCCAACAACCTCAAGGTTCCTTTTATCAAAAAATACATTTTCTCACCACTTCGAATGGGTGGAAATCCCACTACGGCTGCATAAAGAACGTCAATAACCTGAGAAAAACCCAAAATATTCTATTTTAACAACCATGGATATTATTTTCATTAAATTTATGCACAACTATACTATTCATGGATTTTATTTTTTCAAAGTTACAGAAATATATTTTGACAGATGGAACCTTCTACTCTAATACCACATGAAAGTCTCAGTTGAAAAAATTCCTATACTAAGAGGGGAGGTGTGAATGAGTGTATCTATATTTTTATAATTTCTTTATTCGAAATAATCCTATATGATCAGTTAACACATGACCCTATAAAGTAAAAAAAACTAATCCACACCTGAATTATATTAAAGTAAATAATGGAAATTTATGTGATAGTTTTTACAAGGATTGACCATAATGTGTTCTCTTACTCTATTTTATATCTAGTTTTTATCTTAGGCTAAATTGTTTTCACTGATTTATTGTTATCAATAATGGTGGTTGAGTTAGTTATTATCTTGAGACCATGCTTCCTAGAACTTACAATTCCTCCCATAGGTTACACTATCTCACAATAGTTATAATGAAATAAAATGATAAGATATGAGAGAGGTATTATTTAATATATAGGTTACTTCAAAAAATTGTTATGATATCAACTCCTTATATTCAGAACAATAATTTTTAGGAAAAAATACACACATTATTTAATAAAATCTACTTAGGAATCTACCTAGTATGTAAACACTGATAATCTTAAACCTCTCAGCTCAATGCATGTTGATCCCTTTTTGTAACTGGTTATTCTCCTTATCTAAAACTCAGGACAATAATGTTGGGAAAAACATAATTTTATATGAAAACTACATTGGATTTAGAAAAAAAGTTCTTCTTTTTTATTCAACTCATTCTCACACACTTCTCAGTTTTAAACTACATAAATATATTCTATTTCATAAAACTCAAATAATCAACACCCTCAGCATTTATAAGAATAAAAAATATCTCTTTTTATATAATTAATTGTCATATATAGCTAGATCAATAATTTCTCATATTTTCTCATAAACCTGAATTAGTATAATATAATTTTTATAAATCATACTTCTAAAAATCATAATAATCAAATACCTATTTTTATCAATCATAATTTTTTTGTAATATTCACATATATATTTATATACTTAACTCTCCCATAATTTATATTTAATGAGAATTTCAAGAACTAACCACTTCTTCTTAAATTCATAACCAAACTACTCGGGACTTTATAGCTTCAATTTCAAATAAGATAAACTCGATAGGAAGAATAATTTATTTCTATATTCATAAAAATAATACTCACCAACACTCATTCCATAAAGGATATCACATGAATCAACAACTCATTCAAACTAATATTAAATAAATATTATACTTTTATATCAAATTCATCATGCATCACAGCTTAAGTATCATGTAATTTAGGAACTAAAGAATATAATAGCATTCCCCCATTAAAAAATCTATAAAATTATTGAAAACAAAATAAATGAATTTAAATTTCATTGAGATCTCCATAATTTGGTTGTCTAAGTTAATAGTTTTGATCTTCATGATCTGTGGATTATAGATTTATTATATTTCTTGAATCACATTTTAAATGTGATTTTTTTATTATTGAAGAACAATTATTACATTATCATGTTTGGATTGTTCTTTAAAAAAATTATAACAGAACACAAAATTTCATCCATATGAAATAATGATTTTGAAGCTATAATGATGGTCAAATGGTATATATAATGATTATGTAGATCCAATGATTATTATGTATACTCACATATGATTCTTATGGGGTTCATTTCTATACATATAGATTCACGCTTACACATCTTAGGAATATTTTTACACAAATGCTACATGTTGGTTACACAAGGGATGATGATGGTTACATAATAAAGAATAATGGTTACGCAAGGTAAGGGATCATGACTGCACATACACTAAAATCATAACTATACAACCAATATAATCATGTTCATTCATATATTTATTTTCCATTTTTTTTCTTGAACATGAGAAACCAATAGTTTATGAAATAAGCATAGAATCTTTACAAATTAATCTCATCCCCTCTCAAACCCTCTGAAAAACACTTTATAGAAATCCATACACATAATGATTGGCCTCGATATATTCCAAGTATTATTTCAAGATATGTTTAAAATAAATACAACATTAAATAATTCCAAGGGGAAATAAAAAAAATATTTAATCTTTATTCTTATGCATAAGTATGATATTTGGTTTCCTAATTCTTAACAATATCAGTCAAATTTCTTGTGGGATGATAGATGCAGTTGATATAGAGATAAGTAGTTACCCTTATGTTGTTTTTCATGATATTTATTCTCATATTTTATGATTTCATATGATTCACCACATAAATCAGGAAGGAATATAATGACCAGATATTTTAAGCATGGTTTCTTCCCTAACGTCCAGGTTGGTTAGGAATAGATGGTTGACATATTTCTTCCCAATTGTCCCTTAAATGTAGCATTATGTGTAGATATATCTAGGTTGTAATGGATTAATTTATATGATAAGTGTCTATATGGATTTTAAAAATAATTGGTCTTACTATACATGTATGTACAGACTTTAACTATTTAGAGTTATAGCAAATACTTTTATCTAGTTGTGGTAACTATAGTTTCCCTTGAGTGTACATGTATGGGAAATAGTGTCATGAGGTATAATTCATGATACATGGGTTTTAATGGATTTCACACTTACTATTGGTTTTAGATGGGATGTGATAAGGTGTGGTATTAATGTATATGGTACAAGAAGACTTGTGAAAGGGATGGGCGCAATGGATATTTTTCATTGGGGAATGATAGTGAATACCCAGGGGAAGTGGATGTGGCACACCTTTATTACATATATATTTTGATATGGATATTCTTACATGTATGTGTTACATGTTGAGTGAACCTTGGTGAGGATGGGATATATATTTACCTATTTTGATAACATGTTGGTTTCATATGTTTGTTTAATGGGATTTAGTATGCTTCTTTCATATTTACATGATTGGTTTCAAGAAAACTTATACTGATTATACATGTATGATCACCCAATATATATATATATATAAACTTATTTTCAGATCTATATGATCTATTTGGTGATCAAGATAGGTGTTACTAGATCATAGTGGGTTTTTAGATGTTTTTTTGGATTTAGATCACTCTCTATGTTTGTTTTGGTATTTTTAATTTTTTTTATTCTATATGGAATTACATTCATGTATTGGGATTGATTTTTTCTATTTTATTGTGTTGATTAGTTTATTTTATATTATATTTTCTTCTTATATTTTTATAACGTGTGTAACACATCCTATTATATGCATTTTATACCCTCAGTACTAGTCACTGTCCTATGGCCTATTGGTGATGGGATTTTGGGGTTATCCTCATCTTCACCGCTAGACCACGAGAGGTACCAATGGATAGGGTTTATGAAAAAGTGGAATCAGATAATATGATTACGATTTAAGATATATTTTAGAGATAGAAACTAGTTAGAATTGCATTGGTTTGTTGGGAAATAGTATAAAATGATCTTATCATTTAATGTAATCAAGGTAGACTGTCTAAGACATGGGTATTTAGTGTCCCAATGATATTATATATAGACCTTCACGTTTATTGAACCTGCTAAGAGAAGTTATATTTTCTACAATGTAGATACCTAGTTAATGATCATGCATCATGATTTTCCACACAAGTGTTTTAAGTAGGTTGAAAAATGAGATAAATTGTTAAATTGAGATAATTAATTAACCTAAAATATTCTATATTATAGTTTTAAGAGGCCCTAAAGTTTGTTATTTTGATAAAACGGCTCCAGGTCGACATCCTCCTTAGGTTAACACTGATTATTTTTAGGGTAATTCTCCATCATATCATCAAAGAGTTGACGTAGATAATGATGATGATTAGAGGATTACACTCTAAGAGTTTTATTTCTAGGGTCTATAGAAGTATAAGGGATTAATTTTAGATCAGTAGACTAGAGATTGGATGGAGGAGGTAGAGATTACCTCCAGTTTGATATATGCTTGGGATGAATAATGTGTTTCATTGAATGTAATGATATCCCATGGGGTAGCTTAGCCATGATGTATTCTATTCTTTATTATTCCATAGGATTGATTGACTACTAAGTGGGGGATAATGAGTGGTTAACTTTTACAAATTCCTTAAATTTTTAATTCAACCTCTCAAAATATTTAATGATCTCGATCCACAATGTGATATCTTGTAATCTCAGTATTTATAAAGAAATAATTAGTGAGAGAACAACACAAGGTATATAAAAAGTTTTCTATAAATAAATTATCCTTTTTATACTGGTTAATCACCCAAATATAGATTAATTAATGGATAATAATGTGATTATAATAAATAAGGTAGCAACTAGTTATACACCCTATTATTGAATCCTCTAATTGATTCTAGTTCTACACCCCATCAAACAATTCTTCGAGATTGGTTGGTTATACACCCTAAATATATTATTTTTTCCTACATCTAGACTAGTCAGACACCCCATCCTTGATCCCCTTCAGTAACTAGTTAGACACCCTGATCATAATCTTCTTTTTCTCAATGTTTCTGATCCAAAAATAGAAAGATATATGTTTTCTTATGGTTTCTTCTGCAACACTTAAAATAGATCTTCCTCCATGAGTGTGATGGATCTATTATACTAATGTAGAACTTCATGATCATCAATAGATTATCAAAGTAATATTTTTGGTATTGAAAATCATTCACACCAAATCTTTAATGATACTATTCTTCTCCAATTACTAAATTCTCAATCCTAATTGTCTTCTCCTGAAGTATATTCTAGAATCTGTCTCTTCAAATTCTGCTCTTTAGTGATGATCATATCTTTTTCATATTAATTCTTAAGAAAGGAATCTTCCTTCTTCTGATGAATTTTAAGCCTCAAAGAATGTGTTCAAGTGATGCACATAATATATTCAATATTATTTTATGCAAGATAGAAACTTTTGAAGCTAAGAATAATTTGTCTTTTGAATATCAACTCAATTATATCATGGAATCATTCATATTTCACAGACTTCCCATTTTCATATCCACTTTATAAACTTCAAAAAGTAAACTAAATTGTTCTTGTAGATTTCAAATGATAATAGAATAGAATAAATAATTTATTACATTTTATTATTCCACATTATTGATGCTTCACATACTGATTCTTCAAACAAAAAGTTGGTTCTTTTTCAACTGAGTACCACTCTCCTTATCAACCTTCACCAATGTGTAATTATCATAGTATTCCATATGCATAGAATTTTTCTTTATGGATATTCCTGCTTATCTAAAATAACAATGTGCTTTTCATAACTCACCTTGAGTAAAAATATGATCTTTCACTCTCAATAAATACTTCTCAAAAAAATATTAATTCAAATCATCCAAAGTATGACTTTTATTATTGGAAATAAATAATGGTTAATCAAGAACATAACACATGATAAAATTGGTGAACATGAGAATAAATTTAAATTTGTTCATTGGTAACCACATAGATACTTCGTATGGGACTTTTATTTATGTCAACATATAATTTTAATTATTTTCCATGAAGAATATTAATTCATTTCCACATAGTGCATGAATGCATTTCAAATAGTATTCTTTCAATCCGAAAAGCATCATGTCTGCATAACATTTCATTTTCTATGTGGATTTCACAAAAAATAAATCTAATTGACATAGAATCACAACTAACACCCTCTATATATCATTTTTTTTAGTTGATCATGGGACCATTTATTCTTCTGAAAACCACTGTTAGTGAACTAAACTTGATCGTCTGAAAATTCTGCATAGGATTTTTAATTCCATTATTACATGATATAAACATGCATCATAAAGAACATATGTAAACCACTATCATTAAGAATTGTCTTCATCCCTCTATCACCTTCACCACACATCATGCATTACTTTTTTTCAAAAGATATTATTTATCCTCCAAGAATTCATCTACATACTAAGAATTCGTGTATAACTCCGCATGTTTCATGGTTATCCAAAAACAATCTCTACAATATCAACATTTCTATTAGTTAACATCAAAAAATAATGTCTCTTCCCAAAAATTACTTCATCTATTTTGAAAAAAAATCAATATTGTTTGCAATTTCTCATCATCATAATGAAAATCTCATCTGTATAATACCTTCACCGCAAATCATTCTTTAACATTGCAAAAAAATTTATGCTTTGTGGAAAATCATCCTTATCTATATTTTCAAACTTCAAACGAACATTATTTAAATCACATGGAAACTAGGACATTTTTTGGGTACTCATTTTGAAAAACCTCATCCATGATGGGATCATTCTCGAAATCTATGTATGTGGGGAGGAAATGGTGATTTCCTATGTTGATTGGGTAGCTCAAATTAAAATGATCGAAAAGATATGATGTCCAAAATTATTTACATGTTTTTAAATGATTTTTGTACAGTACCACAAGGAACTATCCCACATAGAACTCTAAATGTGCTGGGGTCATGGTATATTAATCTAGACACACCTTTTATATCCATATATCTGAATCCCCTTTTATTCTGTTTCCCAACATAGTAGAGCCAACTCTATCTCTCTTGTGGGTGTACTCTTACACCCACCTATGCTGACTTAGGTTTTTCTCTTTTTGGTCTCTATACAAGAGCATAGTCACTCCATGTGGGAACTCTGTCACTCATGGGCTTGTCTATGGCTGCTCCCATGGGTGTGTTTGACCTTTGGGTCCTACATGTTCCCTTAGTTGAGTGGACTAGGCTACCATGTGGGTTGGCCTTTTTTTAATAAGACCTCCATTAAAATTACTTATAATAAACTAAGTATAAAATGGATTACAAATCCATCATCAATAATATCTAACAAACTCTAATTTTCTTATCAACTAATCTCCATGCAACAATAATATATGAACTAATATATTTTCATGGTATCTTCTTTATATACTCATGCATTAAACCACAATTCAATGGTTTCTTTGATTATTCTTCATGTAATTACTTTTTCCATGGTCTCCACTTATTTTAAAAAAATGTTTTAACTCCATAGAACATGTCTTTCTATGGACTTAACTTATTTTAAATAATTTGGTAACTCCTGGTAACATGTCTTTAAGCATTAAAGATTAGTGAAAACAATCTTCAGAGTTATTCTTCTTTATGTTAAATATGTATGTATGTATGTATGTATGTATGTATGTATGTATGTATGTATGTATGTATGTATGTATGTATGTATGTATGTATGTATGTATGTATGTATGTATGTATGTATGTATGTATGTATGTATGTATGTATGTATGTATGTATGTATGTATGTATGTATGTATGTATGTATGTATGTATGTATGTATGTATGTATGTATGTATGTATGTATGTATGTATGTATGTATGTATGGATGGATGGATGGATGGATGGATGTATGTATGTATGTATGTATGTATGTATGTATGTATGTATGCATGTATGTATGTATGCATGTATGCATGTATGCATGTATGCATGTATGCATGTATGCATGTATGCATGTATGCATGTATGCATGTATGCATGTATGCATGTATGCATGTATGCATGTATGCATGGATGCATGTATGCATGGATGCATGTATGCATGGATGCATGTATGCATGGATGCATGTATGCATGGATGCATGTATGCATGGATGCATGTATACGTGGATGCATGTATGCATGGATGCATGTATCCGTGGATGCATGTATGCATGGATGCATGTATGCATGGATGCATGGATGCATGGATGCATGGATGCATGTATGCATGTATGCATGTATGCATGTATGCATGGATGCATGTATGCATGTATGCATGTATGCATGTATGCATGTATGCATGTATGCATGTATGCATGTATGCATGGATGCATGTATGCATGTATGCATGGATGCATGTATGCATGTATGCATGTATGCATGTATGCATGTATGCATGTATGCATGTATGCATGTATGCATGTATGCATGTATGCATGGATGCATGTATGCATGTATGCATGTATGGATGTATGGATGTATGTATGTATGTATGTATGTATGTATGTATGTATGTATGTATGTATGTATGCATGTATGGATGTATGTATGTATGTATGTATGTATGTATGTATGTATGTATGTATGTATGTATGTATGTATGTATGTATGTATGTATGTATCTCATGGTTATTCTTCTCCAATTCATGCAAAGAAACATTCTCATGGTCTTTCACTTATTTTAGACAATGTTCATTCACCATCAAAACTTATCTTCAATTACTTTTAATATCATCCAAACAATCATCACATTTACAGCATATAAAATTTCTCAAGCATGAAATCCAATGATCTGAATCCGTAAAAATTATCCAGGCTTTTCTTCCATCAAATAGATCTATAATAATTATCTAAGACTCACTACCATTAGATGGATCCATAAAATTTTTCCATCCATCACCACTTCAAGAATCCTTAACTCCTTATATAATTCTCCCACTTAAATAGACATAATGATATACTAACAATAAATACAAAATTCATTCATCATTCACGAACCTGATCTCCTCAATATTCTCCTTTGTATTTGTTGTTGATACTTCTTCACTTTATAATGTCAATAATTTTATCCCCCTTATTGACTGTAAATTCAATGGGAAATTGGGGCATTATCATCATATTATCTTTTCAAAATCATGATCATCTCCCTTGTATGAAAATTTCTTGATCACTTCTAATATAGGGATGATATAACATTTTTTTCTTAGCAAATATCCTTCAGTTAATCAACTCTAAGTCTACGTGATCTGACCTCATGTAGAAAAACAAGAGATATGTAACCAAATTTGTCTAATATGTCCATAAAATTCCATATATTTGAAATAATTCTTAAAACTTCTCAACTATTATTTTAGGGGATTTAAATAATATGGTTTATCAATTAAATTCTAGATCCGACACACACTTTAATGGACAAATCATAAAGTTCAAGTGAAATTGTTGGATCTCCCCCTACTTAGTACAACATTAACTTTCCCCTGATAATGATTATAAATTCCTATATAGTAGATATTTGGGTGTGATTATCCTACCTTAAACTTTATTTTTATCAAACTGCCCATAAAATTCCAAATTCATAATATTTTTTCATCCTTCCTTCTTAACTTGGATCCCCCTCAAGGGAAACACTTATCAAAATCTTCATGATGGTGAGTCTCTTCAAGGGTGCATTTTAATATATTCCAATTTGATAACAAAAAAAAATGTAATTCTTTGTGTGGCTATCTAGTTTTAAAAACATTCACATCCCCTTACTATCTTGAAGGTGAAATCACTCATTGATTCTCAAGTTCTCTCCCTAAGAAATTGTTACACCTTTAATTCCATGCATTGTAAAAACAAGTACATGCAAAAAAATATAAGTGAATAACATGGAGTTACTTGTTACTAAATGTGAATAGCAAGGTTGAGATGGATTTCTCAACCAATTTTCTCCACATTATCTTGTATTCATGCTTTGACATCTAATTTTCAAATCTTATTTATCCATTGGTAACCAAGATCTTATCGCACATATCATTTCATTTTGTGGGATGGTTCTAGTTTCATTATCCATCATGTCATATAAATTTTATAACATAAGATTCATTCTCTTTAAGACTTATTATTATGTTGAAAATGTGTTTAAACATCTTCCTACATTTTTTCCATATTTATTGCATCTCTCACATAGAAATTTATCAATACATGAGTTGTCCTTTTTTGAATACCTCTCTTGAAATTATCCTTCTTCATGTGGAATCTTCATTTTACCTTTAGCGTGATATTTTTCTTATGATTTTTATAACTTAATGGGTTTCTTTAAATCATCTAGAAAAATCACTGAAATTTCTTTGGGAATGTTTTCAGTTTGTTTGGAGTTTACACATGGATTCACATGAGTATCTTTATTCTAATATTTAGCACTCATGTTTATCTTCGTAGACGTGATATGTTTTTGAAACTTATTAGTACTAATATTATTTATAGTATTTATTAGGTTTTTACCCATGTTTCTCAATTATTTATCATGTGGTATTATCTTCCAATACATTATTGATACATGTTGATATGTACATGTATCATGTTTGTGACAACTTTTATTTCAGAGATCAAATATATGATTAAAAATAAAAAATCTGTCTGAACATGATAGGTTTTCTTGGTCAATGATTTTTACATATTATTCTCTAGATTTATCACACATGATATAGTCTTCCATTATTCCTTTACATTTAATGTATTATAACAAAAATCCACTACACAATTCCTAAATTTGTTATAGTGCCAACATTGACCCACAAACATTGATCTTCTTTTATTTTCTATATGTTTCCAAGAATTTCTAGAATAATGTTTTTGGGTCTTCCTCACCTCCTATTGGGATTCCTATGAGAAGTAAGTATTTATAAATCTTATTTTATACACCATTAACGTAGTTATAGGATCTTATCCATCTCTCCTCATCTATAATATAATAGATTTTTTATTTAAACCATCACATTTTGAAGAAACAGATTTAGAAAAATTATTACATTGAGATATGGATGGTACACCTTTATTCACTATTGATTTTGAAATATCATTAGATTTTGTAATGATCATTATCCCATATGATGAATATTGTTTAATATTATAATCCTTAAAATATAATTGGGTGGTAGTAGATACATACATCTTTGGTTGTGAAGTATCAGTATATGTCTTTTACGAATTGGACAATTTAATTTTCAATTCAAGATATCTCATGTTTAGAGAATTATTCTGATCTTAAAAAAATGCTACTTGATCTTCACATTGATTCTTCATTTTATCATCACCCAATTTACAAAATACAACCTTTTCTTGTACTAATGTATCAATATCCTTAATCCTTTTAGATTTTTTATCTAGTTGATCATTCTTTGAATCCACATAAACTTTTTTAGAATTTTCAAGTGTATGAAGGGATTATATAAAAACAATCTCCTAAAAAACTTTCTCTCAAATATACCTTTTTAATTATTATTTAGTATGAAAAATGTATTTACACCTTCCTTACAGGATTATTGTGATAGTGATTCGCTTTCTGAACATCTTTCATAGTGCATCCTCTAATTGTTCAAATTATTCTTCTAGATATGTTTTATCAAAAAGGAGTCCCTTGAAAGTACCAAAAATGAATTTGACTAATTCTTTAGGAACTTTCTTCAAATGTTCATTGAATTCAAAATAAATATCACTATGTGATTAAATATCATCATAGATTGAACATGGGTCATTATAAGAATCATAATCAAAATAATAATTACTACTTATATCACTCTGATTATCCTTAGTTTGTGGTATGTCTCCATTATCCGTTGCATTTATCTTTAATTTTATTTCCACTATTATCTTCCTAATCATATATGTTTTGGTAGAAAAACCTAGATTTTTATCCTTAAGAGAAAATTCATTTTTATCTATGTGACGTAACTCAAATACTTCTTAAAATATTCACCTCATAATGGTTGTTAAAAAATATCATGCAAAACTATTGGATCTTCAGAGTAATATATCCTCTAGTATAAATTGTAGTGCCCTGGGTTGGATTAACCAATGGGAGGGGATCAATCAGTTATTAAATTTTTAAAATTAATTTTCTTTTTAATTCAAACTCTCAAACTTGTTAATTTTCTCTATCAACTCATTGATATATCACAATCTCACCTCATGTGCATAAATAATCAATGAGATCACAATAAATGGTATATAAATGGTCTGTCATAATGACCTACACCTTTTTGTGTTAGTAAATCATCTCAACATAGATTCTCAACTTTATAAGAATGTAATTATAATTAATAATGAAGAAATTCATTATACACCCCAGTAGTCGATCCTCCAATTGATCCTGGTTCTACACCCCATAAACCAATTATTCTACTTTGGTTGGTTAGATACCCCAACCATCTTCTCTTTTCCTTCTTCGAGACTTGTTAGACACCCCATCCTTGATCCTCTTCAGCAACTGGTTAGATACCCAGGTCATAATATCCTTCATCTCAATGGTGTTGATCTATAAATATAAATATCTATGTTTAATTCTAGTTGCTTCTAAAACACTTCAAATAGATCTTCCTCCATGATCATATTGCATCTATTATACTCATGTACAAATTCAAGATCTTTGACACACTCTTGATATAATCCTGTTATTCTGGATACTCATACACACTAGATATTGAATGATCTGGTTTATCTCATTTTACTAAATTCTTAGACCTAACTATATTCGCCTAAATTATATTTTGGTTTCATCCACTTTAACTTATAATCTTCAATGATGATCATATATTTCTATGATTAATACTCAAGAAATGATTTTTCCTTCTTCTAATGAATTCCCAGCCTCAAAATATGTGTTCATGTGATGCACACAATTTGTTAAATATTATTTTATGAAAGATAGAAACTTTCACAACCCAGAATAATATGACTTATGAATCTCAACTCAAATACATCATGAAATCATGTGTATTTCAGGGAATTCCCATTTTATTCTCCACTTTTTAAACTTCAAACAGTATGCTAAATTGATCATGTACATACCAAATGATAATATCACATCATAAATAATTTATTGTGTATTTTTGGTCTACTTTATTGATGCTTCATGTATTGGTTATTAAAACAACATGTTTCTTCTTTTTCAAGTATTTGGAACTTTTTTTATGAAACAAAAGCAATGGGCAATTAGTATATCATTCCATCCACATATAATTTTTTGTTAGGGAATTTCTTACTTCATTAAAATCCAAATTTTATTAGTGTAACTCAACTGAAAAAAAAATACAAGCTTCCACACTTGATGAATACTTCTCCCAAAATTATTTATTTTGATCAGTAAGAGTTATCTTTTTATTTATAAGAAATAAATAGTGGTTAATAAAATAATTATCAAATGATAAAAAAATTTAACATTCAAAGAAGTTTATATTGGTTCATTGATCTCTACATAACAACTTCGCATAGAATATTTATTCATGTCAACGTAGCTTTTCTATTCTTCTATGAAAATGAATATTAATTCATTTCTACATAGTGTAATAATTCCTTTCAAATATTATAATTTTTTCTGAAAAGAATCATGTTTGCTTAGCATTTCATTTTCTATGTGGCATCCCCAAAAAATAAAGCTCATTTTTACAGAATAACCACAAACACCCACCATAGAGGATTTCATTTATGGTTGATCATGAGACTATTTATTCTTCTGAAAAACACTACCCACAAACTCAACTGAATTATCTGCCAAATCTGAATATGATTTTAAAATTTATTCTCATGTGTTGCAGACCTGCAACACAAAGCATGTCTGCAAACCACTATCATTCTGCACTTTCTCTATCTATGTAGAACCTTCACCGCACAGCAAGCATTATTTACTTTCGCAAAAAATTAATCTCTAAATAATTCATCCTTGTACTGTGCATCCATGTATCACTCCACATACTACACGACAGTCTACAAACCATCTCCACTATATCAATTGTATTTTCTACAAATACCAAAAAATATTATCACTATTCACAAATGACTTCACCTCTTCCACAAACTATTCAATATCATATGAAATTTCTCATCATCATAAATAAAATATTCTCCAAATAATATCATCACTGCAAATATTTCTTCAACATGACGAAGCATTTTATTCTTTGTGGAAATGTTTCCATAGCCATATTTTCAAACTCTCGATGAACATTATTGAACTCACATGGTGACCAGAATATTTTGTTAGTGGTCTGTCAGAAAATCCTAATCTTTGATAGGATCATTCAAAAATGATTTATACATGGGGAGGAATAAGGTTATTTACAACAATTATCAGGTAGATCATATTCAAATGATCGAAATAATCGGATGGCCACCATTATTTCTGTGTTTTTTAATAACGGGAGAACAGTACCATGAGGCATCATCCCACATTTACCATTACATGTGTTGAGGTCACATTATATAAATAAATTAATTCATTTTATGGATAGTAATCCTGAACTCACTACTGCCATACCTACCCACATGGTGGTGTTTCCTCTGCCTCCAATACGGGTGTGCTCTTTCACCAATCTATTCCACCTTTAGTATTGTGCTCTATGGGCCCAATATACAGGCTCAACCACTCCTTGTGTTCAATTATCCACTAACTTTCTTGTCCAAGGATTCTTCCTTGGGTGTTTTCAACCTTTGGGTCCCACATGTTTTTTTAGTTGGGTGGTCTACGCTTCCATGTGGGTTGGACATTTTTTTTTAATAAAACATCCATTAAAAATTACTTAGTGTAAACTAAGCATCAAAGGAATTACAGATCTATCCTCAATAAGATCTAACCAACTCTTATTTTCTTATCAACTAATCTTCATGTAGCGATTATATAGGATTTATATATTTTTCATGGTCTCATGTTCATATCCTAATGCATTAAAGTAAAATGCATGGGTTTCTTTGATTCTTATTCATGAAATTACTTTTTTCATGGCCTTCACTTGTTTTAAACAATGTTTTATCTTTTTTTAACATGTATTTAAATTTCTTCACTTATTATAAACAATATTATAACTCCATGGAACATGTATTTTATCATTAAATATCATTTCAAACTATTTATATAGATATTCTTCTTGATGATATATATATATATATATAATTTTCATGTTTATTCTTCTCCACTTCATGAAAAGATACATTTTCACGGTCTTTCAATTATTGTAGACAGTGTTCCTTCACCATCAAATTTTGTATTAAATACCTTTCAATATCAGCACAATAATAATCAAATTTACAACATAAAAAAATTCTCAAGCGTGAAATCCAATTCTATGAATCCAAAATAATTATCTTAGAAATTCATCCATTATATGGATCCATAAAAATTCTCTTGCCACCTCTACCATTATATGAATCTACAATAATTCTCCAAGAATCGCCACTATAAGAATACTCAACTCCATATATCAGTCTTCCACATATATTGAATTTATGATATGCTGACAACAAAGACAACCTTCATTAATCAACCTTGAACTTTGTCTCTTCATTCATTATATATTTTGAGGAGTTTGATATTATGTGAGAGATTTTAGTTTTCAGTTCTAGGTATAGTTTCTTTCTTTGAGATAAAATAAGGCTTATCGGTGTAATATTCTTACTCTATTCTATGGGAATTCTAGTGTGCGAGTGTTCAATATCGAATATAAGAGCCTATTTCATTCTTATTTAGACCTTCTACCAAATGAGGAGGCTAGGGTGAGAAATTATAAAGATTATTTTCATCTAAATTTCCATCACTGTGTAACATTATTCATGTTTCTAACATATAGCAAGGTTCTAAAAAAGTTAAAGTTTGTTGAAAGTGTACTATCTAAGACCCAATTTCCATAGGTGGGGAGTCACCAAGACTCTCCAAAAAGTATATATATGTCCAGAATTCCACAATTTATAGGTCAGTAGAAGATTCAGACAATAATAATTTAGTCATATCCTTCTTCATCCCATTTGAAGATGGATAGAAATTTCTGGACTATTATTAGTAAATTAGGTTTGGTTTACTATGCCCAAAGAGGTAATTGTCATTAGAGGCTTGTGTAGCCAACCTTCCATAGTAGTTTGTGTTGAGATGTAATCCATCTTAATTTTTAGTAATTATAGTATTATACTCCAAGGGAGTTGTGGTAATAGGGAGATTGAGTCATTAATATATAGATAGGGGATGGGGAGGGTAGAGGAATTACCCATGATTCCCCTCATCGTCAAGGAAAGTGAGTGGAGCACATCCATGGAGCTAGTCATTATTAAGGTTTAAGGGGATCATGGTGCAAGCCATGATCAAATGAATACATCATAGTTGTCATCATTGAGATATCTATAAACTGTGCAAATCATTATCTAATTATATTATACTTTGGTGTATGAATTTTTGATTCGTAGATTATGTACTCCTTTTTTTCACCTACCCAAGTCCATGATTTGGGACTTTATGTGGAGAGGATTATACTACCCAAAGAATTAACAATCCTAGTTTGAGGTTAAGTTATCCTATGTGATGTGTGTAGATATTATTAGTTGATTCTAGGGAAGAATCTCTATTAGGGATTCTTCCAACATTTTTTGATACATCTATTTGTTATCAACCTCATCATGCATTGGTTATATTTGTTATAGGATGTTTTGGATTTATATAGAAGGTGTGTTATATTTTACGATGTCAATGGAGTTTTAGTTTTTTTTAGTGTACCAAACCCTCAGATGAGTTGGAGGCATGTGGAGTCTCTATATTCATTAATGGATGATAAAATGTTGAGTTCAATAAGGGATCATTTTAGTGGTTTTTTGAATATTAAACTAATTTATTTATAGAATATGTTGAGACCCAAACCCTCAATGTGAGATCCATTTTATGATATATTTTCATCTAATTGTCACTTCAAAATTGATTTACTTATATAGTATGGTGCCTTTTTTGTTGTGAGAACTGTGGATTCATATTTATTATCTTATAAAATAATGTTTCATTTAGCCTATTGTGTATCCTAAGGTTCTATAGTTCTATTTTCAATGATGGTAGAATGTGGTCTGAATTTTTGTATATATTTATATTACTTTAATCAAGTGGTAATGAAGAATCGTTATCCCCTTCTATGAATTGATTATTTATTCAATCACATGAAGGAAAAATTCTGGTTCTCGAAGATCAATTTGTGGTCAAGATATCATTAGATGTGGGTGAAGGATGATAATATTGTAAAGACTAATTTCAAACTTCTTTATAGGAATTGTGTATTCATAGTAATTTTTTTTGGTGTTATAGATTCACTATTTTTGTTTATATGACTATTAAAGTTAGTATTCCATGAATTTATATATTGATTCATGGCAGTGTTTATCGGTGAAATACTTGTGTTTTCAATATTTGAGGAGGAGAACAATGATAATTTGCAGGCCATTTTGGGAGTACTTCGGTTTCAAAAACTATTTAGGATTCCATTGAAGTGTGATTTTTGGGCATGTGAGATATTCTTTTTATGGAATTTTATGTATCATCATGGAGTATCCATGAACCCTTTGAATTTTTAGATGTTGTTTTCTTTGGTATCCCCCAAAAATGATGTATATGTGTAGAGTTTACATGGTGTTTTTTATTATTATAAGAGTTTTGTACCTAAATTATTTTAGATTATGACTTATTTTAAATCTTTGACTATAAATGATGGAGTGTTTGTATGTACTAACTAGTTATAAGAAACATTCAACTATTTTAAGAAGACTTTTTTAGTGCTCTGGTTCTTCATTTTCTAGGAGAGGGCATTGTGTTTGAGGTTTATTATGATGATTTGTGCCTTATTTTCAGTAATATCTTGATGTAGTTAAGAGAGATTATGTCTTATAGTTCTTGATATTTATGTCCTAATTAATGTAACTATGCTACCCATGACCTTTATATTGCTTCAATTGTGTTTTATCTAAAATTTCGGTGGCATTACCGCATGGGTGAATGTTTTATGGTTTTCATAGATCACAATATTTTGAGTTATATCATCTCCCAGTTTGATTAAAAGCTAATTTGGTGAATTTGGATGGAATTATTATAGGATTATGACATTGTGATTTCCTATAAACCCTAAAAATGGAATGTTGTGGCTGATTACAGGAGTAGGAAGTTGAATAGTGATTTCATGTGTGAGTTTGGAGATGTTTGGAGGGTAATGGGGGATATTTCCAAGATGCATCTTGATATGGTAAATATTGATAGTAGAGGGAGTATTTATCATATTATGGTCTATTTAGCTTTACTGTAGTTGTTTGGTAGGTCTAAACTGGGTGATTTTGGGGTGAAGGACTGGTGAGATCAAGTTTTATGTGGGGATTCTCATTAAGGGTGTTCTAAGGACAGTCATTATCTGGGGTTGTTTTAGGGAATAGTCTATGTTCCTTTGGTGATTTCTGATTTATTTCTTCATGAGTTACAATTTTTAACTTTATAATTAGATTCTATTGTTTATAATATGTATCATGAATTTTTATATCATTTTTGGTGTTCTTGTATAAAAATATCTATGGTTGATTTTTTCCTTTGACGTTTGTTTTTTTAAAGGATGAAGGATGAGAATAATGTTCTTGGTGGGTTACTCCATCCACTATATGTTCCCCAATGAAAGTGGGGGGACATATTTATTGAATTCATCACCAGTTTACCTTGATCTCATAGAGTTTTTGATGTTATATGGGTGATTTTAGACCATTTGATGAAATCATCTCACTTGTTAAAAATTCTGGAGTAGAGTTTAATATTGGATTTATCAAGGAACAATTTATTATATGTGGTGAGGATTTATAAGATTATGAAGATGGACATATTTTAATATGAACCCCTTTCCACCTCCTGGGTTTGTATAGGTCTTCATCTTGAATTTGAATCTTAGTTATTCATTAGAACCTCTTTTCTTCTTCAAAAGGATGTTTAGATAGAGCTGGTTTTCCTGACCTAAGAGGGCATTTTTTTGCATTAATTTTAGATTGTGATGTTTTGTGGGTGAGACACATGATCTTGGTGTAGTTTTCTTATAATAATATTTATGTCTCTACTATTACTATAGATCTGTTTGAAGCACTTTATGGACAAAGTTTTTTATCTTATTTGTGTTGTACTAGGGTTACAAAGTCATATGTTCATAGGAAAGAATTAGTGTAAATCATGATAGAGAATGTGAAAGTTTTCCACAAGAGAATAAAATATAAAAATTATCATCATAATACCTATTTCTATCATAGTAAGAGGCATTTGGAGTTTGGAATTGAAGATTACATGTTCTTGAAAGTGTCTCTTCATCATTGGTAGTGAAGGTTTGGTCATGGGAGTAATATATCTCCTCGATTTGTAAGACATTTTGAGGTGTTTACATGTGTTTTAGTTATTATTTATTATTAAACACTTCCCTCATCAATGAAAAGATTCATGATTTCATTCATGTGGCACAACTTCTTCATAACCTCTATTATGATTCATTTGTCATCAATTATGGTGATCTAGATGTTAAAGATGATGTAACCTTTGAGGAACGACCTATTGAGATTCAGGATCATTGGGAGAAGGTGTTTCATAAGCATTGTATTCCCTTTTTTTGTCATGTACTGATGAAATGTGTTATAGAAGATCACTTGGGAATGGGAGTGATAGATGCATACTCAATATCATAAGTTTTTTTTATGTTTTTTATTTGTTTAGATGTTATGTATAACCTATACTTAGTTCCTATGAAAATAATAGTTGTTTCATATCTATTTATTTTATCCACATGATGTGTTGATGTTGTTATTTTCTAGATAGATACTTGAGAGATATCTATTAAGGTGGTTATTGTATTCTCATTTCTTTCCTTCTTAGGTTTTTGTTTAAATTCTTAAGGATGAGAATTGTTTGAGAGGTATCTAACATAAGAGATGAGTTTTTTCTGATCCCATACTTGGTTATTTGGGGTGGTTAGTGGTGTTTGGGGAATAATGGATGAATATAAGTGTAGTATATGATGAAATTTCATATGAAATAAGAGATTATGATGTAATATTATTGGATATGTCGTGGAGCCCTAGGGATTGGGTTTCCTTATCTATACTTTATGGAGGACAATTATAAAAATATTCATAAGTTATTCCATAGATTTACTCCAAGTTTGTCAGATCTAGGGGATATATGTGGATATTGAGGCATGTATTTGAGAGGTTTTAACTTCTATTGTGTGACCTCCCTTGTTTTATTGCAGTTTTGATGAAAACCCTAGGGGTTGCGGCATAGTCATGGGTGTTTAACCATGGTATATTAAGATTTAATCCTGTATAAATTCATTATCCAACTAGAATTACTACTATTTATAAAGTTCTATTTTGAACCCTACCCAACTCGATGGCCTCTTTTGGATAATTTAAGTCCCTTTTCTAGGATTTTTCCCCTAACTACTATAGATCACCAATTAGTGATCAGAGGTGAATTTATTCATGTATGATTGTCTCTTCTCTCTCTATTTAAATCATGTAAATATATGTAAGTTAATTTAATTTTATTATATTAGGGTTTATATTTTTTTATTGGTGTATTCATGTTTTGAAGTCTATAGGGATCATGAGTTCCTTATAGGAATGGTGATTGGATATTTTTTCTTGTTCTTCCATTCTTGCTTAGAGAATTTTGAAACTTCCATCTTAGGGTAGGGAATTCGTTACTTGTATTAAAATTTTATATTTAAATATAAAATTATCATGCTTTATTTTCTTTGGGTATTTGTGTAATTAACATATTAAAGGTTATAACTTGCACTGAGAATGAATCGGAAGACTATTTTGATCTCATGTATTGATGTTATCTTGTTGATGCCTCTTGATATTTAATAGATAGTGATCTATATATGTTATTATGATTATTGATTATTTTTTAGAATAAATTTTATGAATGAAATTAGATATATAGCATAAATCTTGTAAATAATAATTGAATAATAAAATAGGCATGTGAATTTAAATAACATTCTTTTTTGAAACTTATTGGAAAAAAATTAATTATTGAGTCATGTTCATGGTTGATTATTAGATTTTGTTCCATGATGATGATATGTTTATTTTAGTTAAAACATATTTGTAATTAAATATTTAATTCAAGAAAAAATGAAAATGTTTTTTTCTAATTATAAATGTTTAGGGTTGTGAAATCCTATTATTGTTTGTTAGGCCTATGTTCTTGATGTTATTACCTTAGTTTCCAATTTAGTTTATCATGCTAAAAATATGTTTTATTGTTAGGATAGTATCTGTTATTCCCTTCGTATATGTTTTGATGTGTGGGGTTTGGTTGTGAGAAATATAGATGACACAAGTTGATAGAAAGGACTTTTTGTTGCCAATTGTTGGGATGATCTTGGTATTAGGATAAATTGTGTTGTTTAAGAACTAGGATTGCCTATTTTTTAAGTTTTTTTGTAAGAAATACTGATTGGTTTTTTGGGAATAGGTTTAGAGATAATATTTTCCATATTTCTTGATGTTTTATTTTGATGGATACATATTGGATAGTTATTTTTTGTTATTTCCACATGCCTATTATGGTTGGAATATGCACGATGAATGCATATTACTTATTGTTTTTTTCTAGTCAATTCCTAGAATACCCGGTTTTGGGATGGTAAATGAATTAATATTTAACTCATGGGATGGATGTCAATTTTAGTAAAGTTTAATAACAAAAACCAAGGTATGGTTGAATGGAATGATCCAAGGATAATAGAATAGAAATTTGGATGTTTTTATGGCAATATAAAGTATGTTGACATCAAATAAAATAAATTTATTAAACCAAAATCTATAATGGGTTTAACAATAAATAAAATTTGGTTTCTAATTACTTGTGAAGATGGATAAAGATGTTTAATCCCGATTCTTGTGTGAAAGTATGAGATCTTGTTTATTATGCCTTAGCAGTGGTAGTCTGGTCTCAAGTGGGATGATAACTGCATTTGATTATAAAGACAAGTAGTTTTCCTTAGTGTTTTGTTATAACATAAAGACCAAGATTCCACTAAAATGGTTCTATGATCTGGTTCAGTATGAGGCCTCAAGTACACCTCCCTATATTCCAGACGAAACTGACATGTAGTGAGGGTCTAATGGTGGTACAGTGGAGAGACTGCACCCTCATATCAGAGTAACATGGAAACATTTACTAGATAACATCCAAGTAGTAATAAAAAAGTTAAGAAGTAGTAAATAAATGGAACATAACATGATTTAATACCAAGATTATATAAAATAATTAATAATTATGCCATACATACAATATTGGTCACCCATTGGGTTAACCATATACATAGGTGTAAATAAAACAAACTGAAACAAAAGTAAACCAATCTACTACTAACTCTGAGCTAGACCACATACCTAGTCTCTAGATAATTCAAAACATCATCATCCTAATAATATTAATCCACATGAGTAGCTTCGCTTGATCATGCATTGTTATCCCTCATGCAATATGATCAGCCTAGTTGAGACACAACTAGAAAGACAAATCAGATAAAACAAGTGAACCACATTCAAACCATGGGTTTGTAATCCTGATCAATTGGGAAAGTTATATGTTGTGTAATTATATTTATATATGTATATATGTATATTCCCATATAATTACATATATATATAAATATGAATGCACATTACTAAATTTAATGACCAAATGTAAAACAATTAGTTATCGATCATTGGGTCATTAATCCTGGTCTCTTAGACATATTTTTTCAGTACATTGATATGGATGTCGTACCACTCAATCTATGTATAATTATGTTGGTCCTTGGGTCCGTAATCCCAGTTGATAAGTACCTAATTCAGCCAGTTCTATAAATCTCTTTGAGCAAGCTATGTCTCCATAGTGGGATACTCATTCTAACCATGGGTTCACATGTACTAACCTCTAATCATTGTAAATAAGGATTCTCGGGAAGTACATTCAAGCATCCTACAAATGGTTGCTCATATGGATGTTATTCTGCTTATTCCATGTACATATAGTGAAATTAATGAGCCCAATGTATGATTCCATATGTGGTTTCAACATTGAGACTATGATCAACCCTAAGGGTCTAACCCTTAGATGGACTGTAAGGATATCTAACTGATGATATGCCAAGCCCACACCAATAGGTCTCTAATTAGGGAGATAATAATCATCCCTTACATTGGAGAGAGTGTAATTATATGAAAGTATAATCAGATTGAGGCGAGTGTAATCATCCTCATCACATATCAAATAGAGAATATTGGAATCATCCTCTTCATATGTCAAACAAAGGAGGACAGAATCAGCCTCATCATATAAAAATTTGTGGAGAGGAGAATCATAATCATCACTCTGAAGAACATAATAATCCATGAGTATCATTACTATGGATTCCATGCCTGAATATCATAATCATAGGATCAGTAGCTAGATCCTAGGAATAACCTTTGGAAATCTAAATAATCTAATAGTCAAATATATACGCTCAGTAGCAATTTCCCAGGTAGTACCTCAGGTATACAAATAAATATATGAAATAACATAGATCATAATCTTTATCCTATGAAATACATCTGAGCTCCCCATGAGAAAGAATGACACATAACATTAGTCTCATTATCCACCAACTAGAAATCACCTCAAGTAATCATTGTTACATTGACAATAAACATGTGGAAGTATAAAAATAAAGTGAGAAGGTGTCCAAATGCCTAAATCCACCACTAGAGAATCATCCTCATGGGATTACAAGTTCTTCATGGGTCCTAAGGTGACACATTCTACCATCTCTACCCAAACCAGACGTACTTTCTTAGGGTCAGTCAAACATCGGGGCACCCATTGGGTAACTTAAGTCAACAAAGAGAATAGAAATCCCACTTGGGATCCTCAGGTTTTAGAAAAAGGTAATGACATCCTACTATGTATCCTCAGTAGTGAAGGTAAAAGGAGGAATCCTACAAGGGATTGGAAAGTGTTATGTTAATAGAGGCATCCTATATGATATCCAATGAATGTTATATAGGAAAAACACATCCTATAATGGACCCTTAACAATGGTGTAATAAGTAGATTCATCTTACATGTGATCCTCAGAACATTTTACTTGTAATGGGATATTACAAGGGAATCCTTAAATCATCATATAAGAAAAGGCATCCCTCAAGGGATCCTCAGTAATAGTTAGATGATTGTGTCATCCTATAAGAGATCCTTAATGTCAAAACATAAGAATATGTATCTTGTATGGGATCCTTGGGTACAACTAACCACATGGCCTCATAGGACAAAAGTGAACATCTTGCAATGGAGATGTCCTTTAGAAATAAACCAAAAATTCATTGATCATGGAGATGATTTAGGGACCATATCAGATCAAGGTATCTCTCTCAGGAGACAACTAGATTTGATTACTAGATAAAGAACCTTTTTATTTAGAAAATTCGTAAAATGCCACCTTGGATTCCTCAGATCACCATAATGGTTCCACCATTGCGATCTATGTGAAGAGTTACTAAGAATGGAATACTCTTGTTTTAAATTCATAATATGGGGAATAAAATAAGAAAAATCCTCAAAATGATAACAAAAAAGCAGTACATGGCATTTTTACCCTAGTACAGGACGTGTACCCTTGAAGCTCCACCTAAGCATGTACTCTAGCCAAACTTGGCATGGAAAAGTAAAAGTAAAATGCATGTTGATCATATACATGGTGTGTACCCTACATAGGGTATATTCTTATGTTAATTGAATGGACTATTCATGTACTATTTCCTCATAGTGTACCTTTACATGATGTGTTGTCCACATGGGGTTTGTTCGTCTAATTTTCAGGACCATGTTCCCCTACACGAGATGTATGGTCGGGTACTCTGCTATACAGCCAAGTTCCCCTACATGGCATGTACACCCATTACATGGTTTTTAAATCTTAAAATACCATCTTCCCAAAACATAAATAACACATGGTGTGTGTTCCTAAACTACACACCATGTGATTAGGATTCTCGAATGGGAAATCCTTCAAATTGACTAAAACTCGTGATTTTCCTCCAAAATAAACATATCAACCCATAATGGGTTCTATATAAGAATAAAAGGTGATTAAAACTTCAAAATGTTGAATATATAGGGATCTATGGAAAAACATATAATAGCCTACCTTTGGTCAGAATCCACTGAAGCTTCACCCGTTTTTGTGGTCCACGATTTTCGCACGACGATCTAGCACATACTGATCTCTGTTGTGATACCTCTATTCCCCTCTCCCTCTATCTCCCTATTTATTTTTATCTCAATTACTAGATAAAGGAGAATCCATAGGTAGAATGTGTGACAATCCAGGGAATCGGTAAGAAAACAAAAAAAGAAAAAAAGGAAGAAAAATAAAAACAAAACAGAGCTTGGCCTAGCCCCAGCACCCAAACTAAGTCTATTCCCCACCTAGGAAATGTATCATGTTCTTGACTCAATAGAGAATATGGAAAATCAATCCGAATATTTATTCAAAATATATGGCTGAATGAATCTCTGAGAATAAATTAAAATTTAATTAAATAAATAATAAATATTAATTTTTTTTATTAAAATTTGAATGGCTTAGAATTCCACCAAACTACTATTATAGATTAAAAACCTTATTCTAGGACAAACCAAAATGGTTAGAAATATTATACAGGATCATTTTCTATGGTAAAATTACTGTGATACCCCTTACAAGAATCTGAAAGCAAAAAATTAAAATTTGTGATCAAAATTCATGTCATGAAAAAAACATCTTCTTACAGTTTCCCCATCATAAACATTTTGTTCCTTGAGATGCCTTGGTGGTAAGACTAAAATTCATAAAATAAACACGATTATAGTTTCAACAATAGTATCATACACGTAATATTTTTTTACTACAACTGATCTAGTATTCTCCACCTTAGGAATATCCTTATCATTTTCTCATCAAACTAACACTGAGTTCAATGGCCACAGAAAACACACAATTTAAATAGAAAATGAGGGTTACTATATTTAAATTGACAAAGATGCACTCCCCACCTAATTTATTACCTTATATCACTCCTTGAGAGAAGCCTCAATAGGTTTCCTCAAACTAGGAAAGAGCATTCAAAATAAAATAGAGCTCGGTGTAGAGCTGAAACTCTCTTGGTGAACTCAAGATGATTTCCAGATAGAGTACAATCATCTATAACTATGATTACACTAAAGTTTCATCAAAATGTTTGTATAAATCACTCTATTCCACTCTCACATTAAATAGGCTACACTTTTCTTTAACTAACTCTTGACACCATGTCTTCCGACAATGCATTTCTAGCCCTAGCCACATGTCAACTATCACATGACACCCAACCCATTTCTGATGTCTCCTCTGCCATGGAGGTATATTCATTATTTAACCACAACTCTCAAGTAGTCATGTCCATGGTATGTATGGAAAACATTGACCCTTAGATTACACCTGACCACTCACTAATTTACAATTCACATGATACGATACATAAAAGACATGTACCTTATCACCAAACACATACTTCATCAAGTCATCATCACAAGGATAAGATAACCATGATACATGGTATATCAATCTCATTAGGACATAATTTCCCTTGGAACTCCTCTTCAAAATAGAGCACCTCACCTATGTAATGATCTTATTTCCACGATCTCTCATCACCCAACGTCATTCCAATCATGACAATATACTCACACTCTGAGTACATTAGCAATGGTGGAAACCCTGGTCAACAGACTCAGGAAAAAGAGCAGTCTTACCCATATAATCTTGTCTTGATACCAAATCACCCAAGACTATTATAAAAATCTAAAGGAATCAACATGAATATATCAAAAAACTTGAGCACTAGCCATGTATCAATCTCAAAATGAGCGTATAACCAAGATCACTACCTAAAAAGGCACCCAAAACATAGGACAAACTCTCTCATTGGGTTTCCTAGATCAAGATGAACATCAACCTATATGGGTTTGAGTCAAAAATATGGGACTCTATGTATCATGCCTAGGTCTGCTAGTCAATTATCATAATTGGGTCACAATTTCAAACCAACGAGTCAAAAATATCCATCCTCTACAAGGGAGGAAAAGATAAAAAGGACCTATGAAGGAAAAAACTATCAAAATAGCCTACCAAGGCCATAATCCTCTCTGGAAATCCTGATAGGGAATTACTCCTTGGAGTTCATGATACCAACATAGAAAAAATGATAAAGTAACACTCACCGGGCATCTGTATATGGTAATACCCCCTGGATTTCCATTTCACAAGAAACTTCTTGGTACCTATCAGTATCATACACAATGATCCTACTATATAACCACAACAATGGTTTTTTAAGTATAATTTCATTCTAATATATGTAAGAAAAATCTATATAGAATATTACTAACAATAAGTAACTGAACTTGAGAAACAACACCCTAAGAGGTGTCCAACACATGGGAATAAAGCACTACCAACCTATAAGGGTCATTTCACCTCCCATGCATGAGGAATAAGTCACCATCCTCACATCCCAATGCCTAAATATATATCCAAAACAATAAGAATGAATTATATATATAAATCTCATCTAAATTGACTATAATACAACCAAAAACCTTTACAGGAAAATACTATTTATGATTGTGTTGTCACATTAAGAAATTTTCCTCCCAAGTCCATAAAATCAACACTAGTGAGCTTATATAACATGTGAATATTACATGCAAAATATGATGCATGATATACCTCTTTCCTTTATTTTTTAAGTGTCATAAACCCATATTTGGCCTCATTAAAATGGGGAAAGAGCCATAAATACATAATAAATCATAACATCCACACGATATATGAATTGATCAAAGTGAAATTCATATAAAACTATAACATCACAGATCATAACAGCAATACCAAACCCTTGAAAACCAGTACTTCTTATCAAAGCAGGTGTTCTTGATGCACCAGTCTGATATCCATAATATGTTCTCACACATTTCTAATAATTATATCTACCATATCCTCAATAGTAATACAACATGAAAATAAACAGCTCTGATTCCACTTTCTAACATCCTGACATAGATTCCACTATATCGGTTCTATGATCTGGTTTGTTACAAGTCCTTAAGCACATATCCTGCTACACCAGAGGATGTCAACTAGTAGTGAGGATCTAAAGGTGGTATAGTGGGGAGACTATAACCTTATATCAGAGTAAGAATAGTGGAAATAACTTGATAAAATCCAAGCAGAAATAAACGTAGTACAAAATTAGTAAATAACTAAAAATCAAAAGGCATTAATAATAAAATTCTATAAAATCTTAAACATCTATGTCATAAATAAAAAAATGGTCACCCACTATGATGACCATACATACATGAGTAAATAATAAAATTACATGTCTCTACTACTAAATCTAAGCTAAACAACATACTTGGTCTCCAAATACTATTGAATTTCATCATTTAGATCATATGAATCCATACAATTGTCTCTTCTCAATAATGAAACGTTGTTCCTCACCCCTAACTACAATGCATCAATGCTCAATCGAAAAAGAAGATATACGGTTTGTATACACACCAAGGTTCACGTACGTGGGTGATAAATAATCTCAATAGGCCACCATAATGATGAACCTATAAATGTGATATCATAATTTCATGGTCATGAAATATACTCATCCTATCTAAGACACAACTGTAAAAAAAATCGGATAAAGTAAGTGAATCGTAGTCAAACCCTGGTTCTGTATTCCTGCTCAATTGTGAAAGTACTATCACGTATATTTATATTTATATGTTTATATATTTATATTACTATACATATACATATATACATAAATATTAATATACATGAGTAAGGTGAATGAAATAATGTAAAAAAAGTAGTCGACCCTTGGGTTTATAATTTTGATCACCTAGAGATCTTGTGCAAGGTAATTCAGCTAGATATCATACAACTCAAGTCATGTATCATTAAGCTGGTCTTTGGGTCCATAATACCAATCAACAAGTACGTACATCATCTAGGGTCAGAAATGTCTTTGAACAACCTACATCACCAAATGGGGACACTCGTCCTAACCCTGGGTTCAACCGTACTTACTTCCAATCACTATAAAGAAGGATTCTAGGGGAGTACTTTTGGATATACTTCAAATGGTAATTAATTTGGAAGTCATATTTCTCATTCCATGTAAATCCAGTCCAATGTTTTCTCCCTATGTCCCAGTCCGTAAGAGTTCACAACATTGAGACTGGGATGAACTCTGAGGGTCTGAACCTTAGGCGGACTCTATGGAGATCTCCTCGGTGAGACTCCATGCCCACCCCTACAGGTCTCTAATCTGGAAGAGAATAATCATCACTTTCATCCAGGAGAGCATAATCATCCATGGGTATAATTAGATCATGGAGAGAGTAATTTTTCTTATCACAAGTCAAATAGAGTAGAGTTGAATCATCCTTGTCGTATAAAAATTTGATGAGTGGAATCATCCACATCACTCGGGAGATCATAATTGTCCATGAGTTTCATTACTAGGGATTCCATGCAATAATATCATAATAATTGGATCAATAGCTAGATCCCAGGAAGCATCTCAAAAAATCCCAGTAATCTAATAGTCAAATAAATAGCCTCAATAGTCAGGTCTCTGGTAGTACCTCTAGTTATAAAAATAAACATAAGAAATGACATGTATTAGAAGCTGGATCCTAAGAAATACATCTGGGAACCCTAGATATAAATAAGGATGCATCGTGTCAGGATCATCAGCCACCAACTAGGAATCACCTCTGGTAATCATCATTGCATTGGTAGTAATCATGTGAAAGTGTGAAAAATAAATTTTGAGGGTGGTTGAATGCATAAACCCGCCACTATTGACTTTGACTCTTGGGCTTAAAAATTTGGCACTTGTTCTATAGTGACACTCGCTACCATCTCTTCCCAAACCTGATGTACAAACTCAGTGTCATTCAAACATCAGGGTACCCACTGGGTCCCTCAATTCAATATAGATAAGAGGAATCCTACTCGGGATACACAGGGTTTACACATAGGTAAAGGAATCCAAAAAGGGATACTCAGTAGTAAAGGTAAAGGGATTAATCTTACAAAGTATTCTATAATGGTAAGAAAAAATATGGGTTCAATGAAGGATACTTTGAATAATACATAGGAAAAATGCAACCAACATGGGACCCTTAACAATGGTGTAAGAAGTAGAGGCATCCTACATGGGATTCTCATAATGGTGTACAAGTAAATAGATCCTAAAAGGAACTCCCTAAGTCATCATGTAATCATAGGAGTCCATCATGGGTCCCTAGAAAATATTCATAAGATTGAGTCATCCTACAGGGTATCCTCTATGTCAAAACGTAATAGAGATGTCATATAATGGATCCTCAAGAACAACTATCCTCATGGTCTCATAGGATAGAAGGTCAATGTCACAAGGGATAAATTCTCAAGGAAAACATAAAAATTCATTCTTTAGGGAGATTTTACATAGCCTATGTTGAGCCCTCTGGAAGATTGCTGATTTCATGTTTATAACTGATGTTTTAATAATCACAAATCATCACAACTCATTGATGCTTAATCTGGTTTGATGTCTCATAAACATAATTCCAATCTATGAATGAATCTGTTATCATGTTTTTAACTATGCTTATTGACTTGCAAAGTATGTTGGAAGTCTTCTGGATTCAACATCCATCAGACTCACCGATCCATCAGACTCACCGATCCATCAGAGTCACCGATCCATCAGACTCACCGATCCATCAGACTCACTGATCCATCAGACTCACCGATCCATCAGAGGACTCACCGATGCAAATGAGTCACTGATCCAAGGACTCACCGATGCAAATGACTCACCGATCAGATGACAGACCGATGCTGATCAAAATGACTCACCGATCAGATGACAGACCGATGCTGATCAAAATGACTCACCGATCAGATGATAGACCGATGCTGATCAAAATGACTCACCGATCAGATGACAGACCGATGCTGATCTATCTGAGTCACCGATCATTACTCTAATGCTGATGACCTACCGATCTCTTGAACAGTCATAAACAACTGTTTGAATTTCTTTATCTTTATCTTTATTTATTCTAACCAACGGTCATATTAGTTATATTTTAATACCCTGACAATTAATTAATAAAAGTTGTCGGATGTCAGGAAACCGTACCTCGTACCTGCGGAAAGGAAACCTTTTTTGTCCTACGGAGCACGTGATATAAATACAAGAAGACTCTGCTGAAGAGAGTAGTGAAAAGGTTTGAAGTGAAGAAGTGAAAAACCAAGAAGAGAGAGAAAACACACACAGAGACAAGGAAGCATACGACATACTCAAGAAGAGCTCTGTGCATACAAGAAGAACCAAGCAAGACAGAATCAAATATACAATCAAGCCTACTCAAGAAGAGTGGTGTGCATACAATAGAATATTGAAGAGCTTCATCGACTACATCTCACCGCCTATGAACCTGAAGCATACGACACTCTGCTTCTCAAACAAAATCGAGAAGAGGACTCAGAATCATTTCTGATTAATTCCAAAACGAGTCCAGTGCTACACTGAAATCACTAGAGCCATTCCTAAACTCCACATCTCTGCTCTATGATTTATTTATTCTACATTTTGAGCAGTGTGTGTTATCTGCTGTATTAAACACACACACTGACTCCTGTACTTTCACTGGAGGATCTGTAAATCCTCAGCAAACCTTTTTACACTTCACTTCCCACTGTGGATAGTGGTAGAGGTCTTGTGACCTGGACAGCTGGCTTCTGTTGTTTGTTTTCCCACGTAGAATTGTGGTAGAGGTCTTGTGACCTGGATAGTGTGTTCACTGTTGTTAACCCCGATCCAGGGTGTGGATCACTTTTATATAAACTTTTGAGAGGACTAAGTCTCGGCTTGAGACTGAACCTCTTGGTTACTTCTCTGTGTTTATAGTTATACTCTATATCCATACTATACATATTTATTTCATATTCCGCTGCTATTACTTTGAAATATAATCTATCTTCAAAGCTACTTTGATAATTAAATTCGCAAGTGTTTATATTTATTATAAATCAGTAAATTAGTTTCAAAAGTTAATTTAATCATAAGATTAAGTTAACTGAGAATTAATCAATCTTTGAGAAGCTAATTGAACCTTTATAATCTATATAAATTCACTACAGTTTAATTTGTTTTTGAAATTGGGGGATTTTATTAGAAATTGTTTTTAACAGAAAATTTTAATTGGAACTCAATTCACCCCCCTCTTGAGTGTCCACTCTGACCAACACTTGGTATCAAAGGAAGTTAATACTTTCTAAAAGTTCTCTGCTTTTGAACTGTGATTTTAGTTGTATTTTAAAGTTCTTAAAATTTCTGTTATTTCTAAATTTTTATCTCTTTAAAATTCCTTTTTGTAATATCATGGATAATAGACTTGAGGGTGCTGCTACTAACCGGCCACCTTTCTTCAATGGAACTAATTATTCTCAGTGGAAACTGAAAATGAAAATTCATCTAGAAAGCATAGGTTTTGATATTTGGACTGCTATTGAATCTGAATACAAAATTCCCACTACTGCTAGATCTACTTGGGATGAACCTACAAAGACTGCTTACAATAAAAATTGTAATGCTATGAATTCTATGTACTGTGCTCTAGGAGATGAAGAGTTTAATAGAATTTCTGCATGTAAAACTGCATATGAAATTTGGGATACCTTAGCTGTTTCTCATGAAGGAACAACAAATGTTAAGGAGATGAGATTGAATACCTATACTATTAAGTATGATAATTTTAAGATGAAGCCTGATGAACCCATTTCTGATATGTATCTCAGGTTCAATGAAATTGTCAACACAATGACTTCTCTGGGAAAGGATGTTCCAGCAAAGGAACAAATTATGAGAATTTTGAGATGTCTACCTGAAAGATGGAGAGGAACCTCTGTCTCCATTAGAGAATCCTGTGACATTGCTGCTCTACCTGTCAAGGAATTAATTGGTAAGCTGATGATGTATGAAGAAGAGCTTAATGTAAATAAAGAAGAAGATGATGAACCTAAAAGGAAGTCTATTGCCTTCAACACTACAACCTCAAAGAATAAGGATAAGGAAAAGCTTCAAGCTATCAATGAAAGTTCAAGCAGTGAGGAAAGTGAAAATGATTCTGACAGTGATGATGAGATGGCTCAAATAGCCAGGAGATTCAAAACGTTCTATAGGAAAAAGAAATTCTTTAGGAAACCAAATTACAAGGGAAAGTATGACCAACAAGGGAAATGGAAAAAGGACTGGAAGAAGAACGACAAATCAGATGATGTTGTCTGCTATGAGTGCAAGAGGAAAGGACACATTAAAGCCGACTGTCCAAAGCTGAAGTATAAAAAGAAATATGAATACAAGGATAACAAGTACAAGAAGGCCATGAAGGCTACTTGGAGTGCTTCAGAAGACAGCACAAGTGAAGCTGAATCTTCAGACTCTGAAAAGAATCGGGCCAACATGTGTTTCATGACAAACACTTCTGAGGTAACATCAGAGACTCCTGCTTTTAATTCATACTATTCTGGAGAAGATTCTGACTCAGAAAACATGTCAAAATCTGAATTGTTTGAATACTGTGACATGCTAGAAGAAACATGTAATGAGATTAAAGATAAATATAAAGGTCTAAAGAAACAGTATGCTTTAAGTGTTAAGCATAAATCTGATCTGGATATAGAAGTAGAAAATAATGCTCAGCTGCTTAAAGAGAATACTGAACTAAAATTGTCTAATGAGCAACTCAAGAAAGACTTATAGAAGTTCACCAATGGTAAAAATACTCTAACACAAATGCTAGGAAAGCAAGTTTCACCTAGATACACTACTGGTATAGGATACCAACCTGGACAAAGGAAAGTTGCCAAAACTAGATTCATTCCTAAATCTGGACAGAAGATAGTTAATTCTGGAACTTCTTATGCCTCAACCAGTTATACTCATAGTTATGAATCTAATAAGGTTTATCTTTCAAAGAATGTTATTTCTACAAATTATATGAGACCCATTAGACAAATATGGGTACCTAAAGTGTTATTGGCTAACCTGTCTGGACCCAAGAAGATCTGGGTACCAAAATCATCTTCCATCTAAATCTGTTTTGTAGGAGACCTGCTTGAAGAGCTGTTACAAGAAGATATGGTATTTAGACAGTGGGTGCTCAAGACACATGACTGGAGATTATTCTTGCTTCAAGAGCTTAATAAAAGTTGATGGAGGATTTGTCACCTTTGGTGATAACTCTAAAGGAAAAATCATCGGCCTAGGCCAGATTGGTAACACTGATTCAATTTTGATTTCTAAAGTTTTATTTGTTGATGGACTTAAATATAACCTGTTAAGCATTTCTCAGTTATGTGATGATGGTTTTCATGTTAAATTTGAAAATGATTCTTGCAATGTTTTTAACTCTAAAAATGCTTTAGTATTTTCTGCTTTAAGAAATGAAAATGTTTATGCTGTTGATTTAGATTCTTTAGCTAAACAGAACATTCCTTGTTTAAATGTTTTTCATAAAGAGTCTTGGCTTTGGCACAGAAGATTAGGACACTGCAATGTTCACTCACTTAGAAAACTTTCTAGGAAGAACTTGGTTAGAGACTTACCCAAACTTGAATTTCCAGCAGACAAAGTTTGTAATCCCTGTCAAAAGGGAAAACAACACAAAGTTTCTTTTAAATCAAAGAAAGAAGTTTCAGCTTCTCAGCCACTTGAATTGGTTCACATGGATTTGTTTGGACCATCAAGAGTTTCTAGTTTAAATGGGAAGCACTATGTCTATGTTCTCGTAGATGACTTTTCTAGATATACTTGGGTATATTTTCTAGCTCACAAAAGTGAAGCTTGCTCTTACTTTGTTAAATACTCCAAGTCTGTAGAAAATCTTAGTGGACTCAAGATTAAGACCCTAAGAAGTGATCATGGTCGTGAGTTTGAGAATCAAGATTTTGAATCTTACTGCTCACTCAATGGCTATTCTCATAACTTTTCTGCCCCTAGGACACCCCAACAGAATGGTGTAGTAGAAAGAAGAAACAGAACCCTGCAAGAAATTGCTAGAACCATGCTCAATGAATATGACCTGCCAATTTACTTTTGGGCTGAAGCTGTTAATACAGCTTGTTATTTCATTAATAGAGTCTTGATCAGACCTGTTCTAAAGAAAACCCCTTATGAGTTGTGGAACCATAGGAAACCTAAGGTAAACTACTTCAAAGTTTTTGGCTGCAAAGTCTTTATTCTGAATACTAAAGATAATCTGGATAAATTTGCATCCAAGAGTGATGAAGGAATTTTCCTAGGTTACTCTATCTCTAGTAAAGCCTATAGAGTTTTCAATAAGAGAACCAAATGTGTGGAAGAATATGTTCACATCAAATTTGATGAAACTGATCCACATGAGCCTAAAACCTATCTTGGGAATCTTGAAGAAGATTTGTCTATTCTGGACCTTAATGATAAATCTAAAGAACCTGTTATAAAAGCATCCAGTTCTGGACATTCTCCAGAATCTGCTTCTGTTGAACCTCAATCTCTAGATGAACCTGAAATTTCTAGCCCTATCTTTTCAAGACCATCTAGGACTCTAAAGAACCATCCCTTAGATGCTGTTGTAGGAAATCTATATAGAGGGACACAGACTAGAGCTTCTCTAAGAAACCATGTTGAACATCAATCTTTTCTTTCACAGTCAGAACCTAAAAATATCAATGATGCTATCAACGATGAATTTTGGGTAATGGCTATGCAAGAAGAATTAAATCAGTTTGAAAGGAACAAAGTCTGGGAATTAGTTGACAGACCTAAGGACACTTTGACAATAGGCACAAAATGGGTGTTTAGAAATAAAATAGATGAATCTGGAAATATAGTTAGAAACAAAGCTAGACTAGTTGCACAAGGATATAGTCAAGAAGAAGGTATAGACTATGAGGAAACTTTTGCACCTGTAGCTAGACTAGAAGCCATTAGGATCTTACTTGCATATGCTGCACATCTGGATTTCAAATTATATCAAATGGATGTTAAAAGTGCATTTCTAAATGGTTTTATAATTGAAGATGTTTTTGTAGAACAACCACCTGGATTTACTAATCCCCATTTTCCAAATCAAGTTTTTAAACTTTCTAAAGCTTTATATGGTTTGAAACAAGCTCCAAGAGCTTGGTATGATAGACTTAGCAATTTCCTTATTTCAAAAGGTTTCACTAAAGGGATTGCTGATCCAACTCTTTTCATTAAAATAATTTCTAAAGATGTTTTAGTTGTACAAATATATGTTGATGATATTATTTTTGGATCTTCTAAAAACTCCTTATGTACTGATTTTTCAAAAGTTATGCAAAATGAATTTGAAATGAGCTTAATGGGAGAGCTTAAGTATTTTCTTGGATTTCAAATCTTTCAAACTAAAAATGGTATTACTTTGAATCAAAGTAAATATACCAATGATCTTTTAAAACGTTTTGGATTAGATAGTATTAAGGAAAGTAATACACCTATGAGTACTACCTATAAATTGGATGTTGATGAAACTGGGAAACCAGTTGATCAAACCAATTACAGAGGTATGATTGGAAGCTTACTTTATCTTACTTCTAGTCGACCAGATATTATGTTTAGTGTGTGTATGTGTGCTATATTTCAAGCTAATCCTAAAGAATCACACTCATTAGCTGTTAAACGGATTTTTAAGTATCTTAAGTATACTATAAATTTAGGTTTGTTTTACCCAAAAGGACAATCCTTTGAGTTAATGAGTTATTCAGATGCTGACTTTGCTGGTTGTAAGTTAGATAGAAAAAGCACATCAGGAACATGTCATTTTCTTGGAAAATCCCTAGTATCATGGTGTAGTAAGAAACAGAATTCAGTTGCATTGTCTACTACCGAGGCAGAATACATAGCTGCTGGTAGCTGCTGTGCACAAATTTTGTGGATGAAACACACTCTATGGGATTATGGATTTGATCTTAAACATGTTTCAATTAACTGTGACAACACTAGTGCAATCAACTTATCCAAGAACCCTGTGTCTCACTCTAGAACTAAGCACATTGATGTCAGACATCACTTTCTAAGAGATCATTACCAGAAGGGTGATATTTCTCTAGAATTTGTTAGTTCTGAAAATCAATTAGCTGACATCTTCACAAATCCCTTATGCTCTGAAAGAATGAAATTTATTAAACAAGAATTGTGTATGATTGATCTGTGAAACTGATCTGTGAAACTGATCTGTGAAACTGATCTGTGAAACTGATCTGTGAAGCTGATCTGTGAAGCTGATCTGTGAAACCGATCTGTGGAACCGATCTGTCACACTGTTCTGTCAAACCGATTTTTTTTAAAAATTACTTTTTATTAATTAGTAAATTACTTTTGATGGGAACCCTAAATGATAAAATAAATGATACGCGGCTATTTATCTTCCCTAAACCTTTGACCTTTCATTTCCTGCCGAACCTCTCAACCTCTCTTCCCCTCTGCTTCAAACCTTCGAACCTTCGAACTCCTGCCTCTCCAAATCCTCGAATGGCTAAGAAAAAGAGACCGAGCAAAGGACCAGATAGCCCTGTACCTTCAAAGCGTGCTCGAGGCGAGTCGAGCAGTACCTCTCAACGCTCAGTAAATCCGAACCTGGAAACTCGGATTGTTGCTGTAGAAAAAGAAGTAAACTCGGCGTGGCTTCTGTCAAGTAAGTCCCTATTGCTACAAGTTCTTGAATCGCAAGGATGGATAGACTGGTTTTCAGACAACGCCCGAATAGATTATCCAAAGCTAGTACATGAGTTTTACATGAACCTGAAAATCACGCTTGATGGTGTGGAAGCTGCTAGGATGTCGTCTGTTGTAAAAGGAAAGAAAATATCTTTCTCATCTAAGCAGTGGGCTGAATGTTTAAACGTACCTCATGAAGGTCGATATGAGGACTATGCTGGCAATATACCCCCAGTCACTGACTATTTTTCTTATGAGCTAGCGCTAGAGCTCCTAACTGGAAACAGAGAATCGAGGAGAATCACAGCTTCAGAATTAGATGGTGAAAGCAGACTCCTATTCAAGTTTATTCAGCACCAACTTTGCCCTCGAAGAGGAGATTTTGCTGCTGTTAAGTTTCAAGATGTTTTTCTATTATTTCTGCTCAAAACCCATGAAAAGATAAATCTGTGTAGATATGTGATGGTCCACATAGCTAGTATGCTGAAACCTTCCAAGAAAGCCACAGCGTTGTTTTATTCAAAAATGATATCTACTATGCTCTAGAATCTGGAATGTGTTGATGAAGATGATGAAGTTGTTGAAACAGAGCGTACCTTCTGTCTCAACAAAGAGATCTGCAAGAGGATGAAAATCAATTGGAATCCATGGAAGAAGTGCTGGGTTGCAGATGAAGATAAGTTGTATGAAGCCTAAAATCCCATAGATCATGGCAAGAGGCCAAAGGATTTGAGAGATCCTGGATTAAAACCAGATGAGGAACCAATTTATTCTGATGATGATGAGCAAGCAAAAGCTGCAACTGAAGAAGGAAGTGTGTCTTCTCCTCATGATAGGAGTGATCCAGACACTGCTAGCCCCAAGAAAAGAATAGAATTTGGACCTGCTAGTTCACCCTTAACCCTACCAGAGTCAGAACCTATTCTTGATGATGAAGAAGATTCTGATACTGAGGAATATCACAGTGAAGCCTCTGAGCAGAGTAATAATGAGCAAGGTGATGCTGATGACAATCTTGGTGGTGATGATGATGATGCTGATGATGTTGAAGCTGCTGCTGATAGTGTTAACAGACCAGTGGATGGTCTTGCTGTAGATCAAGTGGAACAACCTCAGTCAGTACCAGAAATCCATATCAGTGGCAAGGCTGACTCATCAAAAATCAGTGGAACAGCAAGCTATGAGAAACCCAACTACACCCTGTGTGCTGCTGTTTGGGATGACTACCCTGGATATGCTGTTTTGGGCTTAGACTATTCTGAAGAAGAAGACGAATTGCCAGAATCTGCTGCAGCTGTGAAAAGGAACCTTCCAAGAGAAGCAAGGTCTATTCCTACTGTTGATCCTGTAAATGTGAATTTACCTGGTTCTGAAATCTCTCGAGCTGATCTTGATAAGTTTAAGACTGAATTGCTAACCACTGTGAGAGATATAGTCAGAGAAGAACTTTCCAATGCCCTTCATCAAGTATCTCTGCAAGTTTCTGAAAATTCCTTGAAAGCTTTTTCAACGGCAGTCTCAGATGTTCTCAAGCCAGACTTGACTGCTACTGGTGAATTTGTTGGTAGGCACCTAGCCTCTTTGAATCAAACTTTGAAGGATCTCCAAGTTAGCTTACTTTCTCTATCAAATGAGTTCAGATCAACCATCTCTGGTATGATGGAAGTTTTGAGAAATCTGATTGAACATCTCAACAAGTCTGACCTGAGGAAGTTGAAAGCTGAACTAACTCATATAGTCGGCCAAGCCAGTACAGGCAAGGTAACCAAAATCACTACTCGTGAGATAGAAGCTCTCAGAGAAGTTGTGCATGCAGAGCTAGCTGCTGTAAGACAAATTCTTGACTTAGAATCTTTGAGGAGGATGAAAGAGCTCTGTGATAATAGTCATAAGATGGCCTTAGTATATTCAGCAGATGCTAAGAAAGCCCTGCAAGAGATCAAGGAAAAAGTTGATACTTACTTTTCCAAGATTTATACAAAACATGAGATGGCTGCAAACTTCAAAGTCTTGGCAGAGAATCTGAAATTACCTCCAGTCACTCAGGCCTTCAACACTCAAGTTCACCAATTGCAAGATTTTGTCCCTTCCTTGGGGCAGTTCATGGAAAACAAGGATGATTTTGAAAAACCTATGAAGTATGGAGCAGAAGTCATTCAGGACTTCATTCATCTGTTGAAGCCTTACTTGGATGCACAGGCCACTGCAATTGTACTCCCTACTTCTGAACCTCTCAGTGCCTCTGATGTCGCTCCAAATCAGCTGTCTGTTGCCCAAGCTCTATCTCAGTTACAGCCAGTCTCTCAGAAAGGTTCTCATCCATCTCCTGCTCCTTCTCAACAACCCTCTGTGACACCTTCAACTGCACCTGCCCGAGTTGTCCTGCCGCCACTTCAGCTCCGTGAACCACAGCCTGCCTCCAAGCCTTCTACATTACCTACCATTGATCCAAAGGATAAAGGGAAAGACCCTTTGTATCCCAACAAATAGCCCTGTATTGTTTTTGATGGGGTGATCTATGTATTGCTTATCTCCTTTTCTGTGACTTTATCAAATTTGTTTTTTCCTTTGTGTTATGTTCTATCCTCTCTACACCCTGCTTCTCTTTTCCCTTATCTGTTTTCCCTCCTTTTTGATTATCCCAAAGGGGGAGAAAGAAGATATATATAATGGGAGAAAGAAGATATATATAATGGGAGAGGAAGATATATATAATGGGAGAAAGATATATATAATGGGAGAAAGATATATAATGGGGGAAATATATATCTAAGGGGGAGTACTCTATATATGAAGAGGGAGATCAATATCTCAGGGGGAGAAATCTGAATACTATATATATGGGAAGGTTATTTTAAGAGGGAGATTTTTTTTTATTATTATTTTATATATATATATGAAGATTTGTGATTATCAAAAAGGGGGAGATTGTTGAGCCCTCTGGAAGATTGCTGATTTCATGTTTATAACTAATGTTTTAATAATCACAAATCATCACAACTCATTGATGCTTAATCTGGTTTGATGTCTCATAAACATAATTCCAATCTATGAATGAATCTGTTATCATGTTTTTAACTATGCTTATTGACTTGCAAAGTATGTTGGAAGTCTTCTGGATTCAACATCCATCAGACTCATCGATCCATCAGACTCACCGATCCATCAGAGTCACCGATCCATCAGACTCACCGATCCATCAGACTCACCGATCCATCAGACTCACCGATCCATCAGACTCACCGATCCATCAGACTCACCGATCCATCAGAGTCACCGATCCATCAGAGTCACCGATCCATCAGACTCACCGATCCATCAGAGTCACCGATCCATCAGAGTCACCGATCCATCAGACTCACCGATCCATCAGAGTCACCGATCCATCAGAGTCACCGATCCAAGGACTCACCGATGCAAATGAGTCACCGATCCAAGGACTCACCGATGCAAATGAGTCACCGATCAGATGACAGACCGATGCTGATCAAAATGACTCACCGATCAGATGACAGACCGATGCTGATCAAAATGACTCACCGATCAGATGATAGACCGATGCTGATCAAAATGACTCACCGATCAGATGACAGACCGATGCTGATCTATCTGAGTCACCGATCATTACTCTAATGCTGATGACCTACCGATCTCTTGAACAGTCATAAACAACTGTTTGAATTTCTTTATCTTTATCTTTATTTATTCTAAACAACGGTCATATTAGTTATATTTTAATACCCTGACAATTAATTAATAAAAGTTGTCGGATGTCAGGAAACCGTACCTCGTACCTGCGGAAAGGAAACCTTTTTTGTCCTACGGAGCACGTGATATAAATACAAGAAGACTCTGCTGAAGAGAGTAGTGAAAAGGTGTGAAGTGAAGAAGTGAAAAACCAAGAAGAGAGAGACAACACACACAGAGACAAGGAAGCATACGACATACTCAAGAAGAGCTCTGTGCATACAAGAAGAACCAAGCAAGACAGAATCAAATATACAATCAAGCCTACTCAAGAAGAGTGGTGTGCATACAATAGAATATTGAAGAGCTTCATCGACTACATCTCACCGCCTATGAACCTGAAGCATACGACACTCTGCTTCTCAAACAAAATCGAGAAGAGGACTCAGAATCATTTCTGATTAATTCCAAAATGAGTCCAGTGCTACACTGAAATCACTAGAGCCATTCCTAAACTCCACATCTCTGCTCTATGATTTATTTATTCTACATTTTGAGCAGTGTGTGTTATCTGCTGTATTAAACACACACACTGACTCCTGTACTTTCACTGGAGGATCTGTAAATCCTCAGCAAACCTTTTTACACTTCACTTCCCACTGTGGATAGTGGTAGAGGTCTTGTGACCTGGACATCTAGCTGCTGTTGTTTGTTTTCCCACGTAGAACTGTGGTAGAGGTCTTGTGACCTGGACAGTGTGTTCACTGTTGTTAACCCCGATCCAGGGTGTGGATCACTTTTATATAAACTTTTGAGAGGACTAAGTCTCGGCTTGAGAATGAACCTCTTGGTTACTTCTCTGTGTTTATAGTTATACTCTATATCCATACTATACATATTTATTTCATATTCCGCTGCTATTACTTTGAAATATAATCTATCTTCAAAGCTACTTTGATAATTAAATTCGCAAGTGTTTATATTTATTATAAATCAGTAAATTAGTTTCAAAAGTTAATTTAATCATAATATTAAGTTAACTGATAATTAATCAATCTTTGAGAAGCTAATTGAACCTTTATAATCTATATAAATTCACTACAGTTTAATTTGTTTTTGAAATTGGGGGATTTTATTAGAAATTGTTTTTAACAGAAAATTTTAATTGGAACTCAATTCACCCCCCTCTTGAGTGTCCACTCCGACCAACAGCCTATCTCATGTCATTGTCTCACTCTCAAGAGAAAACTGGATTTGATTATTGAAGTAAGAACCTCTCTATTTAAGAAAATCTTGAAATGTCACCTAGGAGTCCATAAATCACCACGAGGGTTTAACCATCACGATCTGCATGGAAAGTTACCAATAATGGACTCCTCTTATGTCCATTTTCAAATATGAGTCATAAAAAATTATAAGCCCTCAAACGGGTAGTAAAACATGAGTACATGGCACGGGTACCCTGGTACACGGTTTATACCCTTAAAGCTCTACTTGGGTGTGTACTTTTTCAAGACTTGGTGTGTAAAAGTATAAATACATAATGTGTTGATCACGTACATAGAATGTACCATTTATGGGGTAAATTTACATGTTCCTCACATGGTATAGACATGTACCATGGCCTGATCATGTACCTTTACATGGCATGCCACCTAGACGGGGTTTGGCTGGGTAATCTAAACAGTCATGTTCCCTTACATGGATTGTCTGGTAAAGTACTCGACTACATAGACAAGTTCCCTATATGGAGTGTACACAAAATACATAGTGTGTACCTATTAAAATACTATATTCCCCAAATAGTAATAACACATAGAATGTGTTCCTAAACTACTTGGTGTGTGGTCATGATTTTTGAATGGGAAATCCCTCAAATCACCTAAAACCCCCAATTTCTCCCCAAAATCAATAGATCAACCCAAAAGGGGAACTATTCAAGAATAAAAGGTGATTATAACTTGAAAATGAAAAATATATGAGGATATATGGAAAAACAAAAAAATTTCTAACTTTTGGTAGAATCTACCGAAGCTTTTCCCATTTCTATGGTCCAAGGTTATCGCATGATGATCTGGCGCGTACCGAGATCCATGGCAGTACCTCTCTTCCCCTCCCTATCTATTTATATCTCTCCATATCACTTTCTATATCAATTTAATGTTGAATGAGGATCCCCAGGGTGCATGAATAGGAATATAGGGGAGAAGGAATAAAATAAAAAGGAAGAATAACAAAAACGAAAACAAAAGGGGGGCCCGCCTAACCCCAGCACCAAAATTGAGTTTATGTACCACCTAAAAAAACTCCATATTATGAAATCAATAGAAGATATGGAAACTTAATATGAATCTATATTTAGAGGATATTGTTAAATGAAATTGAATGAATAAATTAATATTTAATTAATTAATTATCAATTATTAATTATTACAATAAAATTAGAACAACTTAAAATTCCAAAGAAATCATGTCCTGGGGTAAAAACCCGATTCCAAGACCAAAAAAGTGATCATAAAAATTATTTTAGATAATATTATAGGGTAAAATTAACATTTTACCCCTTACAAGAATCCACAAGCAAAAATTCAAATTCTTGCTCAGAATTCTTGTTTGAAAAAACATGAGTTCTTAGATTTGTGCATAATATTTATTATTATAATTTTTGATTTCATACACTTGACCACATGAGTTGGGTTGGAATATGATTCCCAAATGATTTGGGTTTGGTTTTTTCCTAACATTTAGGTTAACGAGGAATGAATGGTTGACTTCTCACACCTCCTCACTATACCTTTGGCAAATCATTACGTATAGTCATATTTGGGTTGTAATGGATTATGTTATTGGGTACATGTCTACACAGTATGTGATAAAAATTGGACATACTATACATTTATGTGTGGGATATAGAGGCTTAAGGATGTGGCACATACTTTTATTTGGTTTTGGTGACTATGGTTTCCCAGGGGTGTATATGCATGGTCTATAGTATATTGAGGTATAATGCATGATACATATGTTGTAATGGATTTTTGGGATTACTATTGGTTTTTTATGTGATTTTATAATGTTTTTTATTATTCATGGGGTGCATAATGACTTATGTAAGGGATGGTAGTAGAGGATGTTTGGAATTGGGGTGTGAGAGTGAAAAAATATTGGGGAAGTGGATGAGGGGTACATTTCTTACATATATGTTTGGATTTTTATATGAATACTTGTATGCATTACTTAGTGAGGGTTTGATATAGATTTACCACTTTATGTAATGATTTGGATTCATCTTTTTATTAATTGGGATTTAGAATACTTCTTACACATTTTTATTAGGGGTTTTAAGGAGGATCATATTGTGTATACATATATGATCATCACACACACACATATATATATATATATACTAATTTATTATTCTACTAGTGTTAGTTTGTGATCAAGTTGGGTGTAACTATCTTGGAGTGGTTTTTCAGCAGTTATAAAAGTCCATGGCTATTTCTTAGGCTTGTTTTGATAACTTTATGTTTTTTATCTATAATTTATTACATTTATGTATAGGGATTGACTTTTTCTATGTAATGGTGTTCATTGTTGGATATCAATTTATTTATTTTCCTTATATATATATAAATTGGGTAATTACTCTTATTTTATGGATTTTATACCCTCAGTTCTAGACATAAACCCATGACCAATTAGAGGCAAGATTTGTGGGTGATCCTTATCTTCACCATCAGCCTAGGAGGGGTACTAATGGGGTGTTGGAAAGTAAAATAGATCCGAAAACATTATATAAACGTTCTTAGAACATAAAAAAAATCATTATAACACTTAAATTTAACAGTAAACAAATCCATTCATAAACCTGGTTTCAATATTTTATAAAATCTATCAATTTTATTTTCATGATCTAGAATAAAATTTGGTGCATACCATTCAAATCTAGTAAAATTTTCTCCATATAAAATAACTATGTCATTATCCTTCTGATTTATCTCCAGAAAGTTTCTTTCCATTCAAAGTCAAATAACTTTAGGAAAAAAATTCAATAAAAAATATATTTAAATAAATTTCATTCCATGATATAAATCACATTCATTTAATTTGTATTCTTCATTAGATAGCACCCCTAATTTAAGTCTCCCTCAACCTGATAAATTATAAGAGTTACTTTATATGCTCTAAAGACCTAAAACATCAAATGCCTTCTCCAAACCATTCATACATACTTTAATTATGACCATTTTTGAGATTCCATCCAATTTTAGAGTATATTTTCACATGAAATAATCCATTGTTAGCATAGTAATGCATAGATAATTTGTTCAGTCACTTGCATTTAAGTAGAAGGTTTGGAAGGGTATTATCCTTTTGTTTCCTCCCTAACTCATTGATCATGTTACCTATATGGAAAACCATTATAAAAGAGAAATATATTGGATAAAAAACATGGGAAGCCCTTAAAATGAAAAAAACTATCTCATGGTAGTATAACCATAAAAAGTGTTTTATCTGTATTCGTACCTATTTATAATCCTTAAATTGTTTCTCCTTTTAATCCTTTTCAACATCATAACAACTAAATTTATATAAACCTTTCTCTAATACCAACTGTAATAACCTAAACATAACCAACCCATAATCACATGTTTTATAGAAAATATTAAAACAAATAAATTCCCAGAACCTTTAGTATTATAAATTTATTGGATTTGTATAATCTAGTACATAACAAAACTAAAACTTTTCACTCAATATATTTTATTTTACAAGAACATGTTATATTATAGATATATTTTCTCAATTAAGAATATATTTCTAAAACTATAACTTTAAATTTATTATTTTTTACTCTCATCCTTATAGCCTGTAAAAATAATTTTAAAATGTGTTATGATCATATATATATATATATATATAAGGGTTAAAAAATGAAGTAAAAATCATTATGATATTTAAATATGTGAAACTCAATGAAAAAAATATTTTAAAAATCAAATTTTCAACTCATATAAAATAATAGGCTTATATTCAATCATGAAATCAAATTCATTGCTTATAATAAGGATATAAAAATATTTCCATAAAACAAACTCATGTCAAATAATAAAGGAAATATAATAATCATGAAGGTTTATTGGGGAATTATATTCATATCATTTGTAATCACCCATAATCACCCTTACAATCACCTATAATGGAATAACCTAACCAATGAATTCCAATATAACTTCTCTGTATAATAAATCACTACCCAATGAATTGGGGATATATAACTCTAGACCACCTATCATTATCTATAATTTATACATAAAATACCACAAATACAAAACATATGATCTTTCATTTAAACTTATAAGCATAAGCATTAAAGATAACTAAATTAAAAAATGATTTCAAAAAAATGGGTTAATCAATTCCTTATCGAGAGAAATATAAAAGAAAAAAATAAAATGTTGATAATGATCATAAAAATGTAAGAAATAAAATTCTTATAAATGTTATAGAGATAATTGGTAGAAATATTTCAAAAAATTAAAAGTAAAATTTTAAAACAAACCCCTTACTTAATTCCAAGATACTTCAGTTTCTTTTTTCTTGCATAAAAATAAATTTACCTGTGTTATTTTTTACCATAAATTTAAAATAATTTTATTATACGATTCTAAATGGATATTTTTAATTCATTTAATATTATATTTGAATCATGTTTTATGTTCTATGTCCATAGTACTTGATTTTTGATGTTCGATAGTCACGGTAGTTCAGAATTGAATTCTTATGAAATTTGGTATTATCACCACTTAAGACTTCAAAAAGACATATGAAATGCTTATTATATAGTAACAACATCCATATAAATTATGTGTTTAACTTATTATTTAAATTCGATTTCTCATATATGCTTTAATAATAAATTAAGACTTTTATAAATTTTACAATTTGAATTTTAAACATGTATTTAAGTATATGTCTCATTTATGGAAATTACAGCAATCTTGGATGAACATATACTTATATAAATGAAATAATACACCATAGTGAATTATTTTATAACCATGAGAATAGGGTTGATCAAAAATAAAAATAATTGAAATTAAATAAATTATTAAAACTATAATGTCGAGAATTAATTGATACACTGTAATATATAGTTGTATAAGTATATAACCATTGTAATGAATAATTATAATAAAAAATATAATTAAAATAAAGGTAAATTAATGTTAATACCACATCAATTAGTTGAATTTCCTTCTTAGAAGTGTCTTAAAATGAAATAAAATAAAAAAATAAGGAAAGGAGAACAAAATAAAAAATTGAATCAAATTTAAAGTTATGTATAAGGGAGTTAGTATTTGAATGATTTAGATTTTAAAAATAAAAAATAGGATTAAACCCATTTTTTGGAAAAATATACATTCCAAAGATATTATATCCTTACTAAAATATAAAAATATAATGAATTATTTCATTGAAAATGAAGGATAAATCATACCTTCAACAATCATTAAGATAGCTACTTTGATCGAGTGGTTTGGTTGAGAAATTGATTTGGAATAGTGCTGGAAATGAAATGAGGGAAATTTTAATTTTTTATAGAGATAGTAAACAAGATAAATTTGTGTATCAAAGTAATTTTTTTTGAATAGAGAGTAAAACCTTAATTTTTAGACAAGTTTTAGTGGTTTTTTCACAAATATTCATTTATTAAGGATTAAAAATATAATTTTCATGAATCAAGTTACTTATAAATGGAAAATATAATATATATTAAATAATTAATAATTTAAATATTTTTTAAAATATTTTTTGGGGATTTGTTTAATAATTTATAAATAATTATTATCAAAAAAAAATCAAATTTATATAGATTTTCATGGTTATTATTATCATTTGAGTTTAAAAATATATAAACAATTGTGGAAATAAAATTATAATATTAATATAAATTATTTATCATCATATTTATCCCTTAAATTCATGTAAATACTTATCTTTTCTTATTATTATTATTATGTAACCATTTTTTACTTTTCAAATGTATCACAAGTTGTGCATCGACATCAATAAGTATTCTCATATTTATTTTGACATAAAAATTACTTTATATTGATTGAATAATATTTTTATGATATTTTTATATTATTATATTTTAATACATTTTACTTAGTAATCTATAATATTTCATATCATTCTAGATATAAATATGACAATATGAAGTAGAATTCCACTTGAACTTGAATTCTAATTTTAATAGGAGTTTAAGTATGATACTCAATCTATAACTAATTTTAATTCATATATTGAACTTGAATATCTATATTTTAGGTACTTGAATAGAATTTATATTTTCCTCACCTTTCTTAGTAGTTTTATAATAGTCTAGACATACGTTTAATAATGAATTATAGAGTTTGATTCGAACTTCAACTATTATTTTCTAAAAAGAATCCAAATTTATTACTCAATATCTAATAAAATGGAATTTAAATATTAAACCACTAAAAATAATGTTTTTTATCTAAAAAATTATAAAAAATTCCATTTATTTCCCAATTTATATAAATTAATATAGATATTTATAAATAAATAAATAATAGGATTCAATTTGATTTCAAACTCTTATTTTTTAAAAGGAATTCAAATTAAGATGTATCACTCAAATTATGAAAAAATTGTATTATAATATTGAATTTCAAAATAAATCACTTGAAACTTAAAAAATATATAAATTGAACTAAAAATATAATTTATAGACTTTTACCAATATTTTTTATCAAAAACAATAAATATATATCACATTTATTACTTACTTTTATATCATATTTTTATGATTTTTTAACAAAATACATTTCATACATTTTTTTAAAAAAATGATTCAAAATATATAATTCATGTTATTAAAATCAATCTATAACTATTAAGTATTATCTTTCAAAATTAAACTCAAAATATATTAAAATAATATATATATATATATATATATATAAAGACATATTTTTCTTTAAACCAAAAATAATATTATTATTTAATACCATGCCATAATATTTTTATAACAAATATATATAATTATATATTCATAATAATAAAATAATCCCCCATATATAAAACATATTATACTAAATATATAAAATAATAAATATTATCTAACATTTGATTGAATAAAATTTTCTGTTATGAAATAACAATTGTTTAGGGATAATTAGAATACACATAAGTCTATAATATGCACTATAAAACCATTGAATAACATTATTTAAAAAAATTGGATACTACACAACTCTGGATGGAAGTAGGCTATGTATGGGATGGATTTACATGCATTTATCATAGTCACCTAATTGTGTTGAGGAGTATATTATCTTGCATTATGTGCATGGATATATCTTATGACACATTAGAGAGACTGTGTGTGTTGAAAACATGATAATGTGTGTTCAAATGATGTATCTAGGGATACTGTAAGGTTTATATCAAGTTGGGAGATACAAATGCGGTTCTATATTCTTATCACACACATATAGATCACCATGCATGGCATACTGATTAAATTGCAATAATCTTGAGGGATCGGTCACCCTCATTTAGATGTAGGAATGGGAGAACATCCCTATCCTAGCCCCTATGGTTTCTAGTGTAGATCTTACCTTTTATGTGATATATTAAAATATTCATGAAAGATGGTGTGGTTATACATATTTAATTTTTTTATGTCACTATGATCAATATTACAGACAACTGTTTATAATTTATCTTTTTCATACCATAAATTCAATATTGAATCAAGCACACTATTATATTATGAAATTGTGACATAATTTTTTAGTATATAATATCATGTTAGATTTTTTATAAATAAACCTGTGTTTTATACTCATTTTAATATATAGATTTTAGCATAAGAATACATAAAACACAAACTAAGGATCCAGTGGTCTAGTTTCTTTCATAGGTTATACACATAATAAATAAACATAAAAATAAACTACATATTCATTATTTTTAAGTCCATAATTTCCCTTAAAAACATTTGATCTTCTATTACTACATAGGATTCCTTGGGGAAGAATATAATGGAAAAGGGTGTGTTATAAAGCCCTTTAAGGGAGTAAATATGATAATGAAGTATAAAATCTGAGAAAAAAGGAATTAACATGTTATCATAAAAGAAAAAAATAATATATAATCATATTGAGGCATGGAATAAATAAAAGGATATCATGGGAAATTTCCTCATAATAATGTTTCAACGACATAAAACATGACATCATAAGTATAAGTCAAGGCTCTCTTCCTAAACAACAAGGCAAAAAGTTCTAGGCTAACTTCCCACACATCATACATGGTATCTCATGCGAAGAAAAAATTAACCAATACATTAGAGGGTTATATAATTATAGGACCACCCATTATGTTATATCATGTACAATAATATGTGAACCAGATAATTAAGTCATACATAATCCATAATTATATGAAAATCCCATGAGAACCAAATAGGTTACATGATCTTGTCTCAAAACATAATCATTATGTATTTCATAAATATTCCCAATAGAATAAGTAATTATATATTTTGGAACTTCATATTTTATATAAGAAACATAGTTATTAAATATACACACCATGTTATGAATATTTCCTAAGAAAAGGAGGAGATGTAGATATAGAAGTGCACCTCTTAAATGATGTTTTAAGATTTGAGTAATGAAAACTTAAATAGGGAGATAACATAGAATTTTACTTTATTATAGAATCAAACTAGAATGGTTTACCATAAAATATTCATCATTTTATAAAACCATATAGTGAAAAAACTTTAAAATATAGGCATATGAAAAAATAATTATGATTAGGAAAGTTCCATTTAAACAGGGTTGTTTTTAAAAAAATATTGAAAATGGAACATGAAAAATATGTATAAACCCAAAAAATAAAGGAAAAATAAACTATGAATATATTTCAGATCCATATATATAGAACATAAAAGAGACAAATTAGAATAAAGGATAGTTAAAATGATCCTTAAAGATATAAATCATAACCCAAGATAAAATAGAGTGGTTCAGAGGATCCCTTACCATGGGTCCTAACTCACTTGTTTTACATGCCTAACATTATGGATAATCAAGTTTTGTTTATTAAATAATTTATTTGGAACGTTTTTTATCAATATATAATTCATTATTATTATTTTATATTAATTTATAATCATTTTTTTAAGACACCAAATTTATTCTTACTATCCAAAGGGTGTTCGTTTCAGGGTTCCAATGAGGTTTCGATTTTTTAGGATTGTGGAAGATCATTTAAAAAGAAGAAACAACTCCAGAAGTTAAATTAAATTATTTTCATGTCATTATTAATGTTTAAATGGTCACATAATCATGTCTCACTGAGTATAAAGGTTATTGTTAAATGGCATGTTCGTCTATGAAGTTTTACTAACCATTATGAAATAGATTTATTTTATTAAGATTTAAAATTATTAATAAATTATAGAAAATTAAATAAGTTATAATGTGATTATTAGAATATTATTTAACCAAAAAATTATTTCTATAACCATCCATGAAGGAGGTGTTGGAAATAACACATCATCCATGGATGTGATAGTCTTTACAAAACATGGGAGTGGTTTTCATCTTTCTAATGAATGGAAGGATGGTAGATAGTTGATATTCCATTAACATAATAAAATGTATATATATATATGATAAAATTGTAACTATTTCCTATTCTATGGGATTCATATAGATGAGGTAGAAGAATAAAATATTAAAATAGTTAGGTTAAGAACATTACCTCTTTTTTGGATGTCCTCTCTTTGACTACTCCTTATAGAAACATGAATTTGTATTTTTATGAAAACATAACATATATGATATTATTAAAAATTTTGGGGATGTATTTTAGCAATTATAGGTCAAGATAAGATACTTATGGTGTGTTTATAGTTGTGGTGAAGGTCTCCTTTTATAAGTGAGAGGGGTGACACTTTTGTAAATATAATTTCTTAATATAAAAGGGATATATTTATGAAGGAAAGTGGGCCCTAAAATGATAACTTATGAGGAAAACATTTTTTAAGACATTAAATCTCTCATACACCCATTTAATGAGGATTTTTTTTATATTTACCTCTTGATTTGACATTTTTACTTCATTTTAACCTTTATCATGGTGACTAATTTTTACCTTGGTAAGTTATTTTTATGTCCTCAAATTAAATTAATATCATTAACTACTTTTGATTGTGATAATGTTAAAATGAAATCCATTTTATTAAATTAAATTTCCAAAGGTGATAAAATTAACTTCAATATTAGTAATATAAAAACAATATTTTCATAATTCACTAAAAGTCAATTATTTTATAAAAAATACTAAAAGTTAAACCTAGGATAATTTTGAAGTGATGATTCCAAAAATAAAAAACATTTTATAAAAATTATTTTAAAGATATGAGAAATTTTATTTTTAAATAAATTCCTTATTTATTGTAAGAGATTAATTTTTATGACATGATCCAATATCCGAACCCTTGATATTTTACCTATGATTTCTTAAAATTATTTGCTAAAATAACTAGTGTTTAATGAAACTATTTTATGAATAAATTTTATTTCAAAACTAAAAATATATATTTTAATGAAAATAAAACATGTAAGTTTTACCAAAAATAAAATTTTTATTTCTTTTTTCCAAAAATTTGTTTCATAATATTTTACACTTTTATTTAACTAAATTATGGTATAAATTTATTATATGTTAAATTATTTGTTAATATAATAAATTTATTGTGTTTAATAATGTATTCTTAAATATGATTAATGTGTTAATTTAGAAGGGAAATTCCATTTATAAATTTCTAGGTGGTTAAATTATTCCCCCTTAAGAAATTTTACCTCAAAATTTAATTTAATAATCAAATGAGAAAACCAATGAGGGTACTTTTGTTTACATTCTTCCTCAAGTTCCCATATTACTTTTTCAAATTTACAGTTCCTCTGAAGTACTTTCACAAGGTATGCTACTTTATTATGTATAACATTGTCTCTAAGGTCCAAGATTGTCACTGTATGCTCCTAATATAAAATATCATGATCAAAAAAACATCTATGAATTCAATGAATTTTCAGGATCTGATATATACTTCCTCAAGAAGAATACAGGGAACATATCATGTACTTGAGAATTATTTTTAGGGAATGATAGTTGATAATCCACATCTCAAATGAGATCAAGAATATCAAAGGGGATAATGTATCTAGGACTTAGGTTTCCCATCTTCTCAAACTGTATGAATTAATTTCATGGTGATATATGAAATAACACTTTAACTCTGTAACATACTGGCCCAAGTGCCACAAACTGGTTCCTCAAGCTGATCAGTCACATGACCTCAAGAAAGACTCCCCATACATAAGTGGCTTCCAACTAGAAGTGAATGTATGATAAGTCATTCTTGGGGAGACTATACCCTCTTTGATCAGAGTAATACACTAGAATAAAAATAATAAATAATAGTGAAAGAATATATTAACATGAAAATACCAATATCTCAAGATAAAAAATGTATGAAAAACTATATCCAACTAAATATAAAAACATGAAATTTTAATGTAAGTGTCAAGTGTCTAAAATGAAGACTAAAAATAAATACATTGATGACTCTAAAATGGTTCTCGAACCTCATCTAGTTCCTTCTTCCAAGATCCATCCCAAAATCAACTATCTAATATAGGGCCTTTTCCAATAACCTGTCCTACAACAATAATGTTTTTTTGGTATCGATTAGGTAGCATGAGTAATGTGTGAGTACAACTCAGTAGTTCACCACCAGTAATGTCTAAAACAATATCTATTTTATCTAATATTGTATATAGTTATATAAATAAATAAGTACAATGCATAAGTAAATATTTATCGCCCTATTAATTATTATTTACATAACCGCATTAACTACTAGGTTCCCAAGGAAACCCATTCCTCAACGCCAGCATCAGCTCATTCAGAGCCTGAAGTGTTCTTAGGTAATATCATTTCTTAATCCCTACTCTGGATCATGCCAGAACCTTAAGTATTCAAAGGTTTATCACATCTCAAAACCTTCTTTGGATCATGTCGGGGCTTGAAGTATTTCCAAGTGAGGTCGTATCTTGGTGTACCATTTCTACAATTATTTAATTTATTATTCACTACTCATTTTACCATCCATAAATCACACATTAGAATGACCATTTTCTCATTCTATAATTCATTCTTGAATTACCATGTTCCCATTCATAAAAAACATTAGAATTACCATGTTCCCATTATTTACTTCAAACTTTAATAAAAATGTTCCCATTAAAAAACACATGTTAGAATGATAATGTTCACTTTCTTTACTTCATACTTGAATGACCATGTTCCCATTAATAAATACAAATTATAATGACCATGTTCCCATTATTTACTTCAAACATGAATTACCATGTTCCCATTCATAAAAACATAATTAATTCAGTAGTTAATTAGTCATATAAATTCCATTACTAATTCAATAATTAGTGTATCACATAATCACCCTTAATTAATTTACCAATTAAGTAAGTCATCAAACCAATTATTTAATTTAATAACTAATTAATCAAGATTCGCAAGATCAAACACCATAACTAATCCCATAGCTAATTATCTCATTATCATCCTCAATTCTTCATAATTAATTCAACAATTAATTATCTCAATCCATAATATCAATATCACATAATTAATACCACAATTAATTATCTCAATTTAGAAAATTTGATATCTCATAATGGATCCCCCAATTAAATATCTAAATAAAAATCCCTAAATCTCATAATTAACTCCCCAATTAATTATCTAATTGGAAATCCCCTTAATCTCATAATTAATTCCTTAATTAATCATTTATTTCAACAATAATCCAATTAATCAATTGGCCACATTAATTTACCCTATTTGGGAATTCAAATTTCTAATGAATTCTAACAATTCTAAAAAAATTTATACACATGTCAAAATAAAAATTATGGGAATTGAATATTATACCACCTACCTCAATTTGATTATGGATAATCAACCAACAAAAAACCCCCAAAATTGGTTGGGACAATGATGTAGATCTATATCCTAATATGAAAACACTAAATCAAGATTAAAGAAATCAAGATCTTATAAATATAGATCTCAATCTATAATAAGAGACCTAGATCTCATAAAATAGTTATATAATTTTCCATAATAGTTGACAACATCACTAAAAGAAAGAATAAAGAATGGAGGAAGTGTGCGAGAAGAACCGGGAGAGGATTCACCAACTAAGAGAGGAGAAGACTTTAGATTTGGGATTACATTCTCAATGAATGGTAGTTATGAGGGAATATAATTCTTCTTGAGATCTACAAAAACGTGAAAGATGAACTACAGATGAATGGGGGTCGAAATAGGTGAGTTTTGGGGGCTCGGAGAATTATAAAATTAATTTTGGGGATTAATTAATTCATGTTCATTGTTAGCTGGGTCGGGCCACCCAGTTTTCCCTAACAGTGCACCAACAATAAGCCTATTATTTTATGGGTGCATGGTTACTACTAAGAGGTCTCATACTTTTTTGAACTATGCACCATCCATATGAATCCACTCTTCCTAGGTTCACATGGTTAGTTGAGATGAGGTGCATGGTTTTCCCTAACCATGTTCCAATTTTGAACAACCCCTTTTTCATTCATTTTTTTCTAAAATTTCACCAAAACACACCTCAAGTCACAGCCCAAAAACAATTACTCAAAAATGAATATAATAGTACCTAAAAATGATCCTGAGACACCTCCAATAATGGTCAGGATCGTATAATCTCCCTGCCTTATAATAGATCCTTTTCGAGCTGTACTCCCAAGCCTCTCTAAGATTATAAGAAAAAAAATCAGGCTATTGGACCCACATATCTGATTCCCATTCCCATGTCTCCTCCTACACAAACCCATTTTTCCACAATACAAGTACTATCAACAAAGTATTTCCCTACAACACTTTCTCACTACGATCCAACACATGCATCGAATGCTCCTTAGAGGGTACATCTATCTAAAGATTAACATCATCCACATCAATCACATGAGAAATCATGGGGTGATACCACTATAGTTTCGACACATGGAAAATTTCATGGAAAGCACTATATTCCTATAAAAGAACTAATCGGTATGTCACAGTCTTGATTTTATCCACTACCTAAAATGGTCCAATGAACTTGAGCACCAACATTCCCGGATTTTGTATCTTGTGGTGGCCCAACCTAGGAGACACCCGAAATAATGCATAACCACCCTCTGTAAACTCTAGGGGCCACCTCTTCCTATCAGCATGTGACTTTTTCCTACTCTAAGCCATGGCTATACATTTCTGAATCTGTTGAACCTGCTCCAACTTCTCCTGCATGTGACTCGGTCCTAGCAACTCTGACTCACTATCCTCTATCCAGTATAGTGATAATCTACATGGACTGCCATAAAGAGCCTCATATGTTTCCATCTATATATTTTCCTGATAACTATTGTTATAGGAAAAATTCCACTAAATCCAGGTTCTTTTCCTAAGACCCACCGAAGTCAAGAACACATGACTGCATTATGTCCTCCATCACATGTATATTACACTACGACTACCCATCTGTATATGGGTGGAAATACATACTCAATAATATATTTTTATCAAGAGTTTTATGAAATCCCTTACACAATCATGAAGTGAATCACGAGGAAAAATCTGAAACTATAGCTTGTGGAACTCTATGTCAAAGAACTATCTTCTGAACGTTCAAGTATCCTAGCTACTCCACTAATAAAGCCTCCCATATAGGCCAGAAATGTTCTACTTTTTTCAGTCAGTCCAAAATAACCTAGATAGTTCCGTTCTTCATAATAATCTTCAGGATTCCAACTAAAAAATCCATTATCATGTCATCCCACTTCCATTCTGAAATGGGAAATGGCTACTTCAATCCTTCGGGTCATTGATTTTCAACCTTCACCTGCTAACAATTATAACATTATGTCATGAACCATGTTATCTTCTCCTTCATGTATGTCCACCAAAACTTTCATCATAGTTCATGGTACATTTTGGTCACACCTAGATGTAACACCCACTTCAAGTCATGAAATTCCTTCATAATCGCCTCTCACATGCTCATAGGCATAGCAACCCAATTTTTCACATAGATGATCTCATCCTCATCTATCAACCAGTCTAATGGTGAGTCCCCATCTTCAAGGCTTTCCCTGAAGGTCAAACACTCCAAATCCTCATACTTCATATCTTTAATCCAGATAAAAACCATATACTCCACGAAAAATGATATGATATTCATCTTCTCCTGACTCTCCTAAACCACCACATGTATTTTAGCTGGTAGAGTTGTCATCTTTCACTTATCACTAGACTCATACTCCATCTATGTCTGAGTTTTCCTTCTCAAAGTGTTAGCCACACTATTTCCCTTCCCATGTTTATATACTAAATCAAAATCAAATGATTTCATATACTCAACCCATCTCCACTATCAGATATTTAAGTCCTATTATGAGAAGATGTATATTAAGATCTTGTGATATGTAAACACTGTAAACTTATCTCCCGATGAATAATTTTGCCAACACTTGAAAGCATAAACCTTTTCCTCTATCTCTAGTTCATGTGTAAGGTAGTTCCATCCATGTTTCCTCATATTCCAAGACCCATATGCCACAACACGATCTCATTGCATCAACACAGCTCCAAACCCTATTCTAGAAGCATCATAATACACCATGTACTCTCCACCTAGATTTGGTATGATCAAAATTAGTGCTAATGTCAAACACTTATTTAACTCATAGAAGGCCTTCTCACAAGCTTCTAACCAATGAAACTTTTCCCCATTATTGGTAAATCACAAAAGAATCGCTGTCAAATTTGAAAAGTTCTCAATGAATCTATGATAATATTAAGCTAACCCCAAAAAGCTAAAAATATCAAATACGTTCTTGGGATACCCCATTAAAATAACTCCTGAACATTCATTGGGTCCACTGATACACCTTCCTCCAAGATTATGTGTCCTAAGAAGTGTACCAGGTTAATCAAAACTGACACTTAGATATCTTAGCATATACATGATGTTTTCTCAGTGTACTCAGGAAAATGTCAAGATGTTGGGCATCATCACCATGGGTCTTGGAGTACACCAAGATGTCTTCCATGAACATTACCACAAACTAATCCAGTTATGGATAGAATATTCCATTTATTAATTCCATAAAGACTTATTTCCATTTTTTAACCCAAACGACATTATGACAAACTCATATAGTCCATACCTACTTCTAAAAACAATCATCGGTATATCTGAAGTCCTAACTATCAGCTGATGATACCCTATTCTCAATTCTATCTTTTAGAACACAAAATATCCTATAATATGGTCAAAAGTATCATTGACACTTGGAATAGGATACCGTTTATTTATATCAATCTTATTCAATATCTGTTAATCGACACACAAGTGTGAACTCTTGTTAACCTTATTTGGAAACAATAAAGTTGATCCCCAAGGTTAAGTACAAGGGTAGATAAATCCCTTATCCTCTAAATCCTATATCTAAGTCTTGAGATCTTGAATCAATTTTTGTGACATTCTGTACAGTGTAATAGATATTGGCTAATCCCTTGGCATGAGATCAATAATGAATTCCACATCTCTATAAGGTGGAAGCCCAGAGAAGTCCTCCGGAAAAACATCCTGGAATTGTTCCACCACTGGTGGACATATATATTATTTAGGCCTCCATCATCTAGAATAAACTAGAAACATGGGTTGTGTGCTCTCCAAGTTTCTATGTTATTGGTCCTATTCATTCTTATCAGATATACCACTCTCCATGGTGAATATTATGGTCACCCTTAGTTGAAATAAAAGTCACACTCCTCCGATAACAATCTGTGTGAGCTCAGTATGCGTCGAGCCTGTCCATAACCATAATTCGGAAAAATCCTAACATTTCAAGGATATATATCCCATATAAAATGACACTCCCTAACTTCAAGAGAAAATACCATGCATGTAAATATTTCTCTAGATCGTACTCCCAATGGTGTATCTATAATCATTACCCTGCTCACAAACTCCACTTCCAGGATCAAACCATTAAAAGATTTTGTAGATATAAACGAATGATAAGAAGCAATATAAAATAGGGCACTAGATAATATAGATTCTACAATAATATTACCTCCCACTATCGATGGTTCAGCCTCCCTATCAAAAATTGTAGGCTACACAACATGTAATTTTCAATCCCTTATTCAATGTGATGTAGTCTGACTCCCCTAAGTTTCACCACTCTTTTGATATGGGAACTCTTTCTCAGATTCCCTACATCCACCACCTCTAATAACATGTCTAGTAGAACTCCATATTCCAGTCTGATGAAGTGTATAAGATCATGTTCCCACACTCGTACTCTATCTAGTTTCATCCACACTGGACATTCATTGTTATCTTCTGTGGAATTTTTGTAGATGCCCCATCTTGCCACAGGACCTGCACTCTACTGGTGGTTGGGGGTAGTTTCTATGATAATGGACTAGACTACCTCACTGATAATAGATCACTCTAGTAAGGTCATTTTCAACCAAACCTCCCATATAACCACTCATATTTTCACTGCCCTATCTAAAGTTCTCATAATAGTGTTTCCTTCTCTCGGAAGTCACACCCCTTGATTGTTCAGTAGCAACTATCTATCTAGCACTGGAATCCTTCTTTAGGTTCCCATCATCTATGATATCCTGATCCACTACCTCATTAAACTAATTTAATCAGAATAGGTTAACTTGGTTCTTAATCTTGCAATTAAGTCTATCCTGGAAGTCTCTCTCCGTAGTTGTTTCATCTCTTGGAAATGTTTGAGAAAAGCACTAAATATCTATAAAGAATCCAGCATAATCAGTCATGAACATGCTCCCCTGATCCAGTTGTATGAACTTTGTTTCTCTCTCAAAACTTATGATCTTTTGATATAACTTCTCCAAGAACTTCTCCAAGAAGCCCTTCCATAACATACCATACATTTTTTTAGTCCGCACCTAAACATATCACCCGCATTTATCTGATTCTCATTGCATATAAGTAGCTAACTTGACCCTCCTATCGGTAGGAGTTTCCAAAATGGTCATGTATCGTCACGATAAACTCAACCAATAACTCATCTCCCTCAATTCCACCCTCTCTGGTAAAATTTTAAGGGTGAAGTGACTAAAACTCTCTCGTTAGGTCATACATACTCTTCCCAACCATCCATGGGTCTCTTCTTATGAATTTCATGAAGCGAGCAAAGTTCTCTTAGATCTACTCCCCTTCTTCCTCACCTAGCACTATCAGTGCCTCAGGTTCCACTGTTGGTAGACCATTACCAGTCATAACGTCTTGTTATACTCTCAAAAAGCGTCATCATGGAGGAATATCTCTAAAATTCCAAACAAATGTCTTAGGAATAAAAAAACAACTCTATCACATATATGTAATAGGAATAATCACAATACGACTTTCCTGAAACCTCGTCACACTATCAAAACTGAGGCGTTATCACTACCCTTAACCATCCAACACCTAGGTATTGGTTATCTAAGGATATTCTCATTCCAATATAGTGTTTCTAATTTAGAAATCCAATTATTCACATTATTTCATTGTTCAAACACTTTCAATTTCATATTAGGTACCATTTCAATTTAATTTCATAAGTAAGGAAAAAACAGTTTATGTTCAACAACTTACAAAAAAACCCATTTTCTCATGAATTCCTAAAAGGATGAATGTCACAAAATAATCTTGATTTCCTAGAATGATGTATGTAGACTCAACTCTGAATACATTATCGGCCATGAGTCAATTCTCATAAAATCTCAAAAAAAATCCACATCACACAACAAGTGCATCACCTAAGGTGAAATAACATTCAACCGTAATAGAAAATGGTAATAACAACAACCCTACCCTAGATACTTGGGGTTTTCCCTCATACATGGGTTTAAAAATCCCATGTATGAGTTAATTACCAAGGATTGACTTATACTAGTCTCTTTTCCACATTTCCCAAATAGTAAGAAAAAATAAAAAAATAAAAAATGGATCAGATACCCCTCTGTAATGTCCTGGCCTGAGTGCCACACACAGGTGCCCTGAGCCGATCGGTAACATTACCTCAAGCGTGCCTCCACATATGTTTGAGGATTCTGACTAAAAATGAGGGTCTAATAAGTCATTCATGGGGATACTATACCCTATTTAATCTGATTAATACATTAGTGGAATAATGATAAAGAATTTCAGAATCATATACAACCATGAACAATACCAATATCTAAAGATAAACAAAGTAGAAAATATGATATCCAACTGAAGCTAAAAACATGACATGCTAATGTAATTTTCAAGTTTCTATAATGAAGACTAGAATTAAAGACACTAATGACTCCCAAACATGTCCCAAACCATATCTCATTACCTCTTAAAATCCCCATCCCCAAATCATCAATCTAACTCAAGGCCTTTTCCCTTAACCTATCATACTACAATAAAATCTATTTGGGTACTGATCAGGAATTCGGAGTAGGGTGTGAGTCCAACTCATAAGGATAAACCCAATGGTGTTTAAAACAATATGTAGTTATATAATAGTGTATAAATTTATATAAATAATTAATTATAATTCATAATTAAACAGTTGTCACATTATCATTTATTATTTACTTAAGAAAATTAACTCATGGTTTCTCGAGGACAACCATACCTCAACACCAATTTAGGATCATGTTGAAGCCCAAAGTATTCCTAGTTAATATCATATCTTAATACCTTAATTGGCTCGTACCAGAGCTCGAAGTATTCAAAGGTGATATCATATCTCAATACCTACTTCATCTCTTGTCGGAGCCCAAATTATTCTCAAGTGAGGACATATCTCTAAGTACATTTATTACCATTATTTAATTCATATATGAATTCCCATGTTACCATCCATACATCACATGTAATAATGACCATGTTCCCATTCTATAATTAATACTTGAATGACCATGTTCCCACTCATAAACATACATTATAATGATCATGTTCCAATTATTTACTTCATACATGAATTACCATGTTCCCATTTATAAACACACATTGGAATGAACATGTTACAATTATTTACTTCATACTTGAATGAATATGTTCCAATTCATAAAAACATAATTAATTCAGCATTTAATTGTTCACATAAATTCCATTACTAATTCAAAACTTATCTTATCACATAATTTCCCTAAATTAATTAACCAATTAATTAAGTCATCAAATACATTAATTAATTTAACAATTAATTAATCAAGATTCACAAACTCAAATCCCATAATTAATCCCATAATTAATTATCTCATTATCAATCTCAATTCTTCATAATTAATTCCATAATTAATTATCTCAATCTATATTTCCAATATCACATAATTAATCCCATTATTAATTATCTCAATTAAACCAATTTGATATCAAATAATTAATTACCTAATTAATTATATAAATCATAAATCCTTAAATATCATAATTAATTCCCCAATCAATTCTCTAATTTGAAATCCCCTAATCTCAAAATTAATTCCTCAATTAATGATATATTTCAATAATAATCAAATTAATCAATTCGCCACATTAATTAACCCTATTTAGGAATTAAAATTGCTAAAGAAATCTAGAAATTCTACAATTTTTCATACACATATCAAAATCATGAATTTGGGAATTGATTATTAGACCACCTACCTCAATTTTTTGATGGATAATTTCCCAATTTGAAACCCCAAAAAATGAGTGGCACAATGATGTAGATCAAGATCCGACTATTAAAACCCTAAATCTAGATTAAATCAATAAAGAAATTGTAAATATAGATCTAAATATTTAATCATAGATATAGATCTCACCCAATATATACGGATCTATCCATAATAGGGGATTAAATTGCTGAATGAAAGCATAAATAATATGGGAAAGATGAGAGAAGAACTAGGATATGATTCACTGACTGGGATAGGAGTGGACCATCAATCCAGGATATTATTTTAGAAGAAAGGTGGTTAGGAGGGCTTATTATTTATCTAGAGATATCCAAAAACAAGAAATAGGATTTATAGTATAATGGGAGTCAAAATAGAGGATTTTCAGGGGTTTGGGGGATTTTGAAATTAATTTTTTTTATTAATTAATTCATGTGCATGGTTAGATGGGATGGGGAACATCGTTTTCCCTAACTTTGCACCAACTATGCACCTATTATTCTAGGTATGCACGATTAGTCCTAATAGGGTGTAAATATTTCTAAACCATGCACCAGCTATGTGAATACCCTTTCTCTAGGGTCACACGGTTATCAAGGATAGGGCGCACAGGTTTCCCTAACTGTGCACCAACCGTTTATAACCCCTTCTTTTCATTTTTCCCAAAATTTCGCCCAAACACATATCAAGTCATAACCCAAACAAAATCTACTCAAAAATTAATAAAAGATTCATTAAGAACATCTCCAAGACAACTCTAGAAAATGTTGGTATATTTCAATCTCCAACTTCAAACTCTAGATATAGTTGATGAATATCAACATAGATATTCAATCAACTCAGTTCTTCCCTAATATGTTATAAAATTACATTAACCAATTCTAGAATTTATTCAACCAACTTAGGTCCCAATAACATACATTCGCCAACTTCATCCCAACACATGGTTTTTCTACATCTCTTCCTATAAAGGGATTTATAAGGATTAATCTAATTTTTTTAGTGAATTTTTTTAAATGATAAATCAACTAGATAAATATGTTGGTATCAACCTTCTTTGAGGCTCATTGAGTAAGAACTCAGTATATCCTCGAGTGCCAGGATAGTTCTTTCATATTAGCCATCAATCTGAGGGTTATAGGTCGTATAAAGATCAACTCTATGTTTAACTCATATTGAATAATTTTCTAGAAATTCTAGGATAACCTTGGATATCGATGAGATATAATCTATAATGGTGTTTAGAAGTTCCAAAGGATCGAATAGAAACTGATAGGGGGGTTTAATTAGTTGTTCACTTTTTATAAGTTTCAAAACTTTTAAAACATAACCCATAAAACCTATTAAGATATAATTCCTTATCATATTTTTTAAATACTCATGTATGAAAAAGTATAAAGTAAATCACACAAGATTTACAAGGTTTGACCTTAGTGTGAGAACTGAAATTCTTTTCATAGCCACTCCTACAAGTCTATAGAAATCAACTATTATGTGGAAGCGAATACAACTTGTTCCATATCCTGTCAGACACCTTATATTGATTGATAGGAAATATTATAATATATATCAACATTTTACGATGTTTCTTACATTACCATTGATCCAAAACAAAATATTAAAGAATTTTTTAAAACTGCTCCACAATTGCTCAGTCTCCTCATTCTAGTTTAGATAGATTCTATTTTCTCAATTCGATGATGTTGGATCTAATGAACTCAATCTTATAAAATCAATATGATTCTACCTTCCTCAAACTCAACTTCTCATACTCTACTCATTAAATCAATACAATATTTCTTAGTATGATCAAACCAATACGATCTTCTCAATACGATCTTGCTCAATCTAGTAAACGAAATTCCATATGTTTGATTATCCTCATGATATCTATTTCTAGAAATTAATTTCACTTGACTTCATCAGTGATATGCCTTTTCCACTTATGTAAAAGTTATGAAATGTGAACAAAGTGGGTCTTTATATATAGGTGACTTATAAAAACAACGTCAGAGACATGAAATATTTCCCCACTTGCTTAAAATTTCAAAACTCTAGAAAACATTTGCATTTAAATTTCAAATTTGACTTCATCAAACTATCTCAAATGTCTCTGAGATTAAGAACTATTTAATTTTTAGGTTTGACCTATTAATTTCTCTATATCTTTATTAACTCATTATTATCTATTTATTTCTCATCTCATTACGATCTGTTTCTTTATCATCTCATTATGATCTATTTCTTTCTTAGCTCTTTACAATATATCCCTTCATCAGCTCATTATTAACTGTTTATTTCTCATATCTTTATAATCTATTTACTTATCATCTCATTACAACCTATTTATTTCTCAGTTCATTATGATCTATTTCCTTTTTATCTTATTATGACTTATTTCCTTCACAAATAATTATGATATGTTTCCTTCTTAGCTAATTACGATCTGTTTCCTTCTCAACTCATTATAATTTAATTCCTTCTCAAATTCTTATGATATGTTTCCTTCTAAACTCATTATGATTTTTTTCATTCTCATCTCATTATGGTTTATTTCATTCTCATATTCTTATGACCTATTTTCATCTCAGCTCATAACTATATGTTTCCATCTTACTTTATTGCGATTTGTTTCCTTCTCAGCAAATTATGATCTGTTTGACTTTCTTTCGTAGAGTTAGTCTGATGGAATCCACATTAAAATGGAATTTATCATTATGATGGAAATCCCATTATAATGATTTTCCCATAAATATAGAAAGTATTAAATTATTAATCTACTTATATACTTTTAAATTCATCAAACATAATCATCTTTACACTTTATTTCTTCTAAAAACATATGAGTCTGGTACTTTTGGATCTGATACAATCATTATGGTTCCTCCATTTCTTAAAAATTGATTACAGTTTTAAGGATTTGTGAGAAATTCAATATTATGAAATCATCATGTGACTTGTTTAGAAAGGTTGAGAACTTTCTAACACTTGACTCACTTTCTTCAACAAACATATTCTGTATCATTATGAGTTTCATTCTTAGAAACTTCAAAACCTGAGTCTTGAAACTAGTGTCCAAAAAACAAAAACCTTTTCTCCCATTTTATATTTGGGTTTGAACAAACATAAAGTTTCAACTTTCTTAAATAACTCATTATGATGGACTGGTTCTGATTCTTGAATAACAAAAACATTCTTATACAAAAATGTAGTTTTCAGAAAATACAAAAACTTTGTTAAAACAATTTAACAGAAAGGTTCTTCAATATACCCCTTTGGATTTGTTGAAAACCATTGTCAACAAATTTTAAGACTCTCAGAATTTTTCCACAACTTGACTTTTGTAAACAAATCGTGTTTTTTTAATTTTACCAAAACATATCCTTTCTCACAAGAGAGTGTCCTGACACCACACTACTAGATAAAGTAATGTTTTTTAAGTAATTACATCCCTAGGTGGCAAGAAATATTTTCATCAATGTAAATATAAACTCCCCTTTACTTTTATCTCTTCCTCTCATTTTTTTCTCTCTCCCATTTTATGATAACCACAGCTTCAGATTCATTAAATAATGATAAGTACAAATATCTTACAAAATACAAATTTGTTACCTTCTCTCCCCCTTTTTCAACATAATCCAAATCACGATGGGGTTTTTTCATTATCAGATTAATGAATTCCTGGGAGGATGTGGAGAATGATGTTTCATACTTAATTCCACAAATCATTATTTTGGCATGGATTTTGTAAAAATAATATAAATTTGATACTTTATTGAGATGTATTCTAGCATAACATCTCCAGTAACAACTTTCTATTTTATAAAGTGAAACTTTATGTCAATGTGTTTTGATCTTGAATTTTGGATAGAATTTTTAGAAAAATCAATTGTTATCTAATTATTACAAATTATCTTCAATGTTTTAGAATGTTTTAATTTCAAATATTTGATTTGAACTTTCAGCCACAACATTTGAGTAAAAACATGAGTAGTTGCAACCTATTATGATTCAAAAGTGTTCAGTGATACTGGTCTTTGTTTCTTACTATTCCAACTCACAAAACATTCACCCAAGAAAAATGTTCCTCCTGAGTTTGATTTTCTATCATTAAAATCTCCATACCAATTGATATCAGTAAAATAATAAAACTTCCTTTCACTATTTCTTTTTTATAACAACCCATGTGTAGTTTTTCATTTTAAATGTCTCAAAATTATTTTTTGTTCCAACATATGTGATTATTTTGGATTACTTTGATACCTAGAACACTAAGTCACTGCATAAACAATATCAGGACTTGAGACTGTAAGATAAATTTGACTACCTATAAGATTCCAAAAATATTTTTGATTCACACATTTTCTAGATTCATTTTTACTAAAATTTTTTCTCATTGAAATAAAAGTAGAAAATTATTTATATTCTTCCATACCAAACTTATTTAATAATACCATAGCATAATTTTCCTAAGATAAGAAAATTTACTTTACTTTTTTTTGAAATTATAGTCCAATTAAGAAAGTTAATTCTCCTAACATTGATATTTCAAAATTCTTCTTCATTTATTCATAATTATTTTTAAAAACATCTCCTATACCACAATTAAAAATAATATCAACCACATAAAAAATTACAATTAGAGTTACAAAGTCAACAGCTTTCACATATAAGTTGAATTTAACTATTCATTTAGTATAGTTCAACATTATCAAACAATTTTTAATTTTATAATACCAAGAACATTGAGATTGTTTTCTCCCATACAAATATTTCTTCAATTTAAAAACATGTTTTCATCCTAATCTAGTATAATCACAAAAAAAATTACATGTAAACTTCTTCATCTATCTCACCATTTAAGAAAGTTGACTTTACATCTATTTGATAAACTTTTTAATTCTGATGTGAGGCCACTAAAAGAAACATTCTTACAGTTTCTAATCTTGAATTTAGGGAAAATGTTTCATCAAAATCCACACCTTCAACATATTCACATCCTTTAAAAACAATTCAAGTTTTTTTTTGAAACATATCCATGTTCTTTCAAACTGTTTGTATAAACCCAATTCATTCTAATAGAATTTTTAATTAATAACCTTTGAAAAATTTCCCATGTTTCATTTTTATTAATTGGATCCAACTATTCATTGACCGAATTTTCCCATTCTTTGTGTTGAATAGATTCTAAAAATTATTATGATTCAACTTTTGAGATCAGTGAAGTCTGATTTCCTAATCTCAACTTTCTTCTTATCTAAACTAGAGCCTTATGATTTCCAATAATGTTTTCAGACTCAACATGTTTTTTTAAGGTAGGAAATTTCAATGTTTCTCTCCTAGCTTCACTTTCCTCATCACATGATTCATCTGATTCTTGATAAGGTTGTTTTGACTTACATTCACTATTATTAGAAATATTTAGTTTATCCTCCATAGTATTCTCAGTAAATTTTGTTAAGGAACTTGTATTTTTAATTAATTTCAGATCGTATGAGTCCACCAAAAATTTTAAACATTTTTTCCAACATTCTTAACTTCTTCTATTTGGTGAATAATCAATAAAAGTTCATTCCTTAGCTTACCCATAAAACTTTCCTAGATCCAGATTTTTGATTTTAAGTAAATTGGGAATTATAAAAACATTGAATTATTTCAATTAAGGTTTTTTTATTCCACATTTAATAAGGATACGTATTGGATTCAGGTGTCAGCAAACATCTTTTCTGAGCATGTACAGTAGTACTAACAACTTCTTTCTAGTAAAACATTGAAAGTTTGTATACTGATAACATACTTATTCCCATTTACACCAAGAGTCTATTTTTTATTTCTACTAATCCATTTTTTTTATGGTGTATAGAGATCACTATATTGATTCTTGATACCATTTTTTCTCATATAATCTTCAAAATAAATTTTGGTTAATTTGATGACATTATATGTTCTCAACTTCTCTATATAAACCCTCATTTCATTCTTAGCTTATTTTCTAAAAAACATAAACATTTACACAGCCACTGACTTGTGTTTCATAAAATTTATGTTTTTCATACGGGTGAAATCGTAAATAAAAATGATAAGGTATAAATATATTTTTTTATTAATTTCTAATTATCCCACCTAAATTACAATGAATAAGTTCAATAGGTCTTGTAGACTGAATCTAAACTCCTTTATGACAATTATTAATCATTTTTCCTTTCTGAAATATAATAATAACATCTTTTTCTCTTCTTTTAAATTCTCAAAATTCTATAATAGTATTAAATTTAGAATTTTTGTTAACGATTTTACACCCAAGGTGTCCTAGTCTTTGGTCCCACAACTTATTTTCATCTTCATCACTCAACTAACAAGAGTTATGAAACTCTCTTATTTGGAAAATATTACCACCATCTCTTTCTCCTTTGGTAATAATTGTTTTATCTTTCACACTTAGGATAATACAAGAATATTTTATGAAAATGAATTCTTTTACATCATTACAAATTCTAATTACACTAAGCAATGATTTTTCCCATCCACAAATAGTACTTCCTTAGATCTCAACTTTTCCCCTTCAATCTCAGATGTTCTGATTCCTCTAATTTTTAAGGAACTATCATTAACAAAGGTAAATTACCCTACATCATGACTTTAAACATGATTCAAGATTTGTATATCACCTTTCATATGTGAACAATAATAACTATAAAAAATCCATGGTTTGATCCTTTTACTTTCTTTCAACGCTATCTCAACAAAAAAAAATTTGTTTCCTCAACATTTTTCTTTCCAACTTCCATTTCTTTTCTATTATAAGAATCATTTTTAGGAAGGAGTGTCATATATTTTTTGGCATGATGACTATCCTCGTCACATAATACACAAACTTCTTCAAGACATTCAAATTTAGTTTTTGTTGGAAGGTTACTTACATCTCGAGATTATTCTTTTCTAACTTATTATGGATATGGAAATTAATTCATTCTTATTTCATCAAACATTATTCTAGGAAGAGATAGGTTATACCAATAATTATAATACTTGTGCCCATAGATTCTACTGTACTAAAAATAACCAATAAATCTTGATTTTCTATTTAAATAATAAATTTATATATTGAAACTTTTTTCATTTTGATTGCTTCTTTTTTATCTATCATACTTAGGACATGAACCAACTTTCCCCCTGAGTGATTTTTCAACATTGGTAGATGTGATAGGTTTCCCACATCCTTTCTCCACCCATTCTTTCCCAACACATTTCTTATCATGTAAAATATTAGAAACATTAGATGAAGCATTATATTTTGTGGGTGAGGATTTAACCTAATTCTTTATTTTATTATTCTTAGTAACTTTAGAAGTCTAAAATTTTTCATCTAGGGATTTTTTTGAAGTTTTCAATACTCTTTAACATGTTATTTTTGTACTCAATAATTTTTTATTGAAACTTGTTAAATTATACTTCCTTAACTTTCAGATTCATACTAAGATCTTCAATCATCATTTCTTGTTCATCAATTCTATATTTTTAACATAAGATCTCCTGAATGTATTCATCCTCCTAATTGATTACATCTTTTCATACTTTAGTAACTTATTTAAAATATTTATTTATCATTCTGATTTCTTTCTTAAGATATTTTCTTTCTTAATACATGCAAGAAGTTCTATCCCGATCTAATATTCTCTATAAGATTATTTACCACCTTCTTCACTATCTGAGGAATCCTTTGTTTTTTCAAATTTTGCAATGAAGGTTCTAAATTTTTCTTAAATTTCATTTTTAGAAGAATTGTATTCATTTTATTTCGATTATCCATTCTTACATAGAATACTTATTTTCTTTTTGGTAAACTTCTTATTGAATTTATTGGATGAATTTTTTTCTTTATCATTTTTGTTTCACTGCTTACATTAATATTTTTCATCGAAACCATCTCTATATTCTCTAAATTTTTTCTTGGGGAAATTCATAGAAATGTGTATTATTCCACCACACTAAAAAAATGGAGGAATTTTACCTCCATAATTTCCTCTTATTATTCTATATTCCTTTAATATAAGTGATGTTATTTTTTAATTCAAATCATCATCCTCTTTATTTTTGTAGTAACAAGGATCAACATCTTTGGCATCTTGTATTTTCATTTTTATCATGGCTTCAAAATCTATTTCATTTGGAATCTTCTATTTGAGCATTGGATATTTTCTCATTTCATAACCAATAATAAAGTAATGAAAAACATCAAGAGTTAAATCATCCTTATCTTCTAAAGAAGTATTTTTAGAATCAAACTTGTCCAGAAAGTTTCTCAAAAGTTTCTTTACCATTATAGAATCTTCCAAGACATCTCCAAATACTCTGAGGTTAAAAGCAATTTCATTTACTCTGGGGATGTATTCATCAATTGTTTTTTAATCTCTCATTATGATGTCTTCATACTTACTATGCTATATATTTAACTTTTCTTCTGTCACTTTAGTATTCACTTTGAAAAGAGTTTCCAGCTTCTCCCGCATATTTTTTTAAGTATTGAGACCCCTAATTTTATGATAAACATTATCTGATAAGTAAATAAGTATTGTAGTTCCAGTCTTTCCATGAACTTATATATTTCTCTTATCAGTAAACTCTAGAGGATCATCTTTCTCAATAAGTGGAAAACTAATAGTAGTAGAATCAACAACTTCTAGGTCAAGTGATAGGTGATAAAGAATCATCCTATTTTTTCATACATAATATTTTTTTCTATCAAATGTATGAATTCTTATACAATTGATAGTATTGATATTATCCATGATAAGGATTCAATAAGAGAAATTCCCTTTGATAACAATTAAAGATTCAAAGGATCAAATAACAACTAAGAACGGGGTGGGGGTTGAATCAGTTGTTTACTTTTTATAAGTTTTGAGCCTTTTTAAAACATAACTATTGCAACCTATTAAGTTATATTACTTATCATATTTTTAAAATACTCATTCTTGAAAAAAGTATAAAAGTAATTAAATAATGAATGATTTATAAGGTTTGGCCTCTATGTGAGAACATATATCCTTTCCATAGCCACTCCCTTTAGTCTATGGAAATTCGCTATTATAAAGCAGTGAGTAACACTTGTTCCAAATACCATTATACATATTTTATATCCTAATAGGAAAGATTATATCAACTCCCATTAGTTTATATAGGTTCTTACAAAACCATTAATCCAAAACATAAGAATAATGACTTTTTTGAAACTGGTCCATAATTTCACAATCCAAATCCTCAGTTCGATTTGCCTAGATCCAAATTTCTCAATCCATTGAGGATGGATCCGATGAAATTAATCCGATTAAATCAATATGATTCTCCCTTTCTCAAAATCTACTTCTTTAACTCTTCTCATAAACTCATTATGATCTTTCTTAGTCTAATAAACATAATATGATCTTCTCACTAAGATATTTCTTAATATAGTAAATAAAATTTTAGCTTTCTAATCCTCCTCATGATATCTCGGTCCAAAAATAACTTTCACTTGATTTCTTCAACATTCTTCTTTTTCTACTTATGTAAAATATAAAAAATTTCAATGATGTGTGTATCTATTTACAGGCGACTTAGAAAAACAAAAGCAGAAAACATGAAAACTTTCCTCACTTCCTTAAATTTCAAAACATCAAAAATTGCTCACATTTAAACTTAAACATTGGATTCTTCAAACATTATCAAATTTCTCTTAGATTTAAGAATAATTGAATTTTTATTTTTGACCTCTTTCTATCTTTCTCATTTTATTATTATTTGTTTCATTTTAATCTCATTAAGATCTATTTATTTCTCATCTCTTTACAATCCATTTCATTCTCATCTCATTAGGACATTTTTCTTTCTTATCTCATTAAAATCTATTTCTTTCTGATCTCATTATAATCTATTTCCATATTAGTTCATTAATATATGTTTCCTTATCATCTCATTATGATATTTTTTCTTCTCAGCTCATTTTGATAAATTTTCTTCTCTTCTCATTACGATATGTTTCTTTCTCAACTTCATACAAAATGTTTCCTTCTTAGATCATTATGATATGTTTCTTTCTCATAAAATTATTATCTATTTCCTTCTCAACTTCTTAAGATATTTTTACTTCTCATCTCATTAAGACATATTTCCTTAGCAAGCTCTGATTTGTTTCTTTCTTTTCTCATTATGATTTGTTTCCTTCCCAGCTCATTATGATCTATTTGACATTCCTTATTAGAGTATGTCCGATGAAATATTTATTATGATAAAATTTCCCATTACAATGGAACTCCCATTATGATAATTTCCCCATAAATATAGAAATTATTCAATATGAATCCACTTAAAAAATTTTAAATTCTTCAAGATTCATCATCTTCAAACTTTATTTCTTCTAAAAACTTATGTGTCTGGTACCTCTGGATGCAATACAATAATTATAGTTCCTCCATTTATTAAAAATAATTTAATATGATAGTTTTACTGATTTATGAGAACTTCATTATTAAAAAATAATCATCAGACTTATATATAAAGTTTGAGAACTTTCTAACACCTAGCTTCACTATCTTCAACAAATAACTTCAGCATCATTATGACTTCGATTCTTAGAAATTTCAAATCCTGAGACTAGAAACCTATGTCCAGAAAACAAAATACTATTATCCAAATTTATGTTTGGGTTTGAAAAAATAGAAACTTTCAACTTTCTTATATAACTAATTATGATGGACTGAGTCTAATTCCTAAATAACAAAAACTTTATTATACAAAAGGGTTAGAAGTCAAAAAACACTAAAAACTTCGCTAAAAAAACTATCACAAAGGTAATTCAAGTTTCGTGCACTCTCAAAACTTGTTTTATGTATATAATTGTGATTAATCTAAGTGATAAGTCCTCTAAATGGTTGGTAAAGTGATAAGACTTTGTTAGATAGTCCACTAAAACTCATATATCATTATATCCTTTTGATATCTTCAGAAGATACATGAAAAAGTACATTGTGATGTTTTTACACTTCCATGTAGGTATAGATAATGGTTACAACATTCCCTTGGGACTTTACTTTCTGATTTTACTTATTGACATACTGAAGACTTTGATATATATTTAGAAATATTCTTCTTTGTAATGTTCTACAAATATTGATCTTAGATATCTCTAAACATCTTTTTTATCCCAAGTGGGAAAAAGAAATTTGATCTATTAACATCAATCAAAAAATCCTTCTTTACCCCTGGATATTAAGGTACACATAGTTATGAACCAAACCTCACAACTTCTTATTATTTATTGTTCAATATCAAGGATATCCCCATACTTATAACATCCATATTCTTTTATACGCCAACAAAATTATTTTGATCTTTGTTTATCTTATCCATAATGGAAGGATGATAAATAATTTGAGAAAGGAAGGATGTTGTTACATCCTTTATGATTCAAGTGTACATCCATTGTATGGCTAAGAATATCTCATCTCTATCATTACTCATCATGGATAACGTTATAGGATCTTTCTTACTTAAAACATCTACCTCTTTATTTTCCATCCTATGATGATAATGGATTGAGTGGTCATAATCCTTGATTGTATCCAAACACATTTATTAGTTTATGTTGATCTCATTCTATGTTAATATATACTCAAGGATATTTTGATTCATACATATGTCACACATCTATATATAGAGATAATTCCACCATATTTTTAATGCAAGGATTATAATAGTAAAATCCAGATCATGATTCTGATAGATTTGATCATATATATTCAATTATTGAAATGAATATGAAATTAAGTTATCATTTTTCATGAGTAAATAGCCTAATACCTTCTTTTAAGAATCACTTTAGACCACAAATACTTCCTCACAAGTGGGTAGTGTTATTATAGGGCAGTAATTAGAATATTATTTAACTCCATGAAGATCTCTTCACAATAATTGGTCTATAAAAACTTTTCAACCTTCCAAGTAGGATTAGTTAGTGGCTTTTAAAATCATAAGAAGTTTCTCAAAAATCACTGATAGTTCCTAACTAATAAAACAAAAATGTGAATCTTTGTTAATGATTTTGTTTTGGGCCATTCCTTTACCACCCTTGTCTTCAAAATATTTATATATATAACATTTATTATGATAAAATTCCCCAATAATGATACTTGATCAATAAAAATCACATTTACTATACTTTTCAAATATCTTCTCCTTTATTGGAGTCTTTGGAAAAATACTCAAACAATCCTCATATTCCTCATTGGTTTTGGAGTATATAATAATATCATCTATGAAAATTACCAAAAAAAATTGATGTAATATCAATATTATATATTCATAAATTCCATATAGATTTTAGGATAATTAGTGATTTTTAATAGTAGTAATATGAACTCGTAGTGTCTTTACCATGTTTGAAAGGTAGTCTCTGAATATCCATCTTACACACCTTTAATTGATGATGTCCCAACTGAAGGTTCACTTTAGAGAAGTAATAGGCCCTATATAGATGATCAAACAAGTCACCAATCTATGGAAAAAAGGATTATTGTTCTTTATTGTGACTTTTTAGTTCTTAATAATAAATTCATAGGTACATTTAACCATCCTTCTTTTCGAAAAATAGGACTAATGTACCCCATTGTGAATAATTAGGGCATAAGAAAACCTTTTCTACAATTCTTTAGTTCTTCCAATTCAATATGGGTTATTCTATTGGGATTATTGAATATGGAAAGATATCTAGGTAAAAACTTAAATAATAACTTAACCTCTTTGTTAGGAAGAAGACTAGGAAATTTATTAGGTAATACATCAGTATATTCTTTCACAGTATGTATGTATTTAATTGTGACCCTATTCTTTATGTCAATCATTTAATCTAGATATTCTTGTTCATAGGTGAATAATATTCATTCTTGAAAATAAGATTCCAAATGAGATTTATCCTCCTCTATACACTTTTATATAATTAAGGAATGGTTCAGGATGTGGAAAGTGATTTTAGTCTCCCAAAATTTGATGTAGGATCTATATAAATATGGCTTATCCATGCCCAAAAAAAGATTCAAATTCACTTAAAGAAAATATGATAAGGTTTTTTGAGACATTCATCCCACAAACATTGACTAGGGAGGATTTATATTCTTGAGATGTGATAATTTACATATATTGTTTTCACTAATAAATCAACCTCTGTGATTTTAGGTGTTGTTTGAATAGTTCTACTAAATTTTGATGATATGAAAGAATTCATGAAACTGGAATCTATTATTTAATTAAAAACCAATGTATTTTTACCGCTTAATTTTCTAGATCTACTTCAATGATAGTTATAACATATAACCATCTTTTATCTATTAGCCTTGGATGTGGTTTTCATTTGTTATCCTTGACAACCCTTGGCATAGTACACTAATTTTCACAATTTACTTATTCCATGTAATTAAAATATTATACCAAAGGTTAAAAATTAATAGGATCTTTATTTTCCTCCATCAAAATGGTGGGATTATTCATATCCTATTGAAATCCATTATATTGATTCCCCTCATTTTTTACACTTATAACATATCCATGGTCACCTTTGGTAGTTACTAGAGCGCTTCTTCTAATACTTATAACAAATGGGTAGTTATATTTTATTCCCTTCATAAAATTTCTCCTTTGATCTTATAGAATTAAAATTTATTATCCTTTTTTCACTATCCCCATAATAATATTGTAAATTACCAATCTTAAATTCAACTTTGATGGCACATCAAACAATTTTCTCATAGCTATCAAAGTCTTGAATTTACAAAGGACATAAAATACTTGGATGTACACCACTAAATAAGAATAAAACCTTACATTCAAGGTTAATGAAAATGATAGAGGAATACCTTAAGAGCCTTGTGATGTTTTCCTCATAATACCCTGTTGATTCATCCTCTATTTACTTGATTCCGAGAAAACCCCATACCATTTTAAAATGGAGAGTCTGAGGAAAATATTTATTAAAAATATTTTCTAGAATCCTTCTCAATCCATTTATTAAATTTCTTCCTTGAGTTTCATGTTCTTCATCAGTTCTCACCACTAATTTGATTCTCCATTTAAATGATAAATTTTCAAAATAAATTAATATATCTAAAAAAACTTGAGGATGTATTATATCTTCTCAAATGAATTAATCTATTAGTCCACAACTACATGATCATAAGGTACACTAAATATGGTAGTCCTTTTATACATAAAATACTCTTTTGATTCTTGTTATCTCTTAAAAGAAAGAATATGTCATGTGTGATTTGAGTTATTATTTATAACTTGATTCGGTTTTGTGAGTACCACCATGAATTTCTCAACTCCTACCCCTGTGATATTAGTCATTTCATTTTTTAAATAAATTCATTGACCATAATATTTATTTTTTTCATGATTACTTTTATTTCAATCCATTAACTAAACTAAGATAATGTTTTGAATGATAATACTTAAGTTAATAATCCCATAAAATAAAAACTATTAATTTAGAAGGAAAAAATAATAAATGACATGTATACTACAACTTATGAATTTATAGGTTTCAATCCATGTTATCCATGGTGTAACTTCTCGAGTCAGAATGTCACCTTACAGTGTACTGAGCCTGGTTGGCCACATGTCCTAAAGTTCATCTCCCCAAATTCCAGAGGCTACTGACTAGCTGCGAGGGACATTGTGATTATATTTGGAAGACTATTACCTCATTAGTAGAATATTACACAGTGGAAACAACAGATAGATAGGGGAAGGAGTAAACCATACAACATAAGTAAAATGAGGTAGAAAAATTATATAAATAGTCATTTGTCATATCATATACAAAATGATGTATGTCACATGTTTCTAAGAAAACATCCAATCAAGTCACAAGGTTATCATACACAGTAAAAGATCAAAATGGTAAAAAAATAACAAAAGTATCCAAGAAACATTGGAAGCCACATCTTGGTTCCAATCTGTCCTACTCCTAGGCTGCATATCAAAAACCTGATGGATGGTACTTTCTCTTGTCTAATCATACAGCCGTATAATCTGTTTGGGCCTAAATCATGACCCAAACAGGGTGTGAGACTAAATCCCAGTAGCCAACCACCCAAGGTCTATTCCAATATTTCAGTGAGTATATATAATAGGTAATGTAAAATAGAGAACCAGTAAGCTTGGAATTACTCAAAAATAAACAGTCCAACATGTACTGATTTTCATTTTTATTCAATTAACAATTTAATTACATTTATTTTTATAATTCTCAAGATCTAGCATAAACCTGATGATCCTATGTATAGCAGTAATCATAACTGATACCTCATATGGGAATCTAAACAAGTACAAGAGAATACTGAATCCAAGCTTGTTTTTTGGCTTAGCAGAGGTGTTATAAGTAAAATAAATATTCAATTATAACCCAAGCCCATCCTTGAAATTCCTAAACTGGAATTCAATTATCACTTCAGTTTCCAATCTACTAACATCGTAAAAGCTCTTCTTCGAAAGCCTCTCAAGGACCCAGTATCACTCTAGGTGTGGTATAAGTCAATGTCAACTGAACCCGTCATTAGCAGTCCTATAGGGATCCCCAAGTATCACTCATGAAATATTCATGCCTCAAGATCCCATCCATGGAATCCTATAAGATCCATGATTCACTCGACATTTAGTTCATAACCTCTATGATCCCATCCATTGCGTCCATTGTTCACTCACAGCCTAACATTAATTAATAAACCCATTGAGCCCATCCAAGGAATTCAATAGAATCCATGATTTACTCAAAGGAACAAGGTAAAATAGACATTTAATCGCATCCATGTAATTCTATTTGAATCCAGGATTCAACTAATTCGATTTACCATTATACCTTCAAGTTAATAATTCTACAATATGATGGGGTCAAAACAATAAGCATTTCATAACTCACCACCAAGGGTGTCACAAGATAAGTCCAACCTATGAGGCTTGGCCTATCATTACTCACATGTTCATAATTCATATAACAAGAAACACATGAAAAAACTATTATGTGGATTTAAATATTGGTTAACTCATGTGGAAACGTTCATAGTTGGAACTAATAGTCCAAACATGCTTTATCAAGAATAGGCCTAACATGGTTCAAGGGTTAATTTACCTATCCCATACCCCTATCCAAAAGGAAACCATTTAACAACATGGAAAAACCTATTTAAATAAAAATCCATTTTATACAAACCATAAATGAGATTCAAGGAATACCACATGGGTATCCTAGTCCAAACGGCCATAAATGGGCCAAAATGGGCACTCACCTGTGGGATGCTCCTTTTCTAGGTATCAAACCTATAACATGATTTGAAACACCTAATAAATTACCTAAAAGAAAACAGGTAACATCAGATGCAATTTATAAATCAAGGAGACACCCCAAAATGGGTCTGTGACACTCCGACATATATAAACAACTTAACAATCAGCTAAAGGAACGAGACCACCTACCTAATACTCGTTCTAGATAGCTAATCTAGTATCAAGCTCTGATTAACAATATTTTTTGAGAAATATAAAGAACAGATGAAGAATAGGATATTAGGGAATATGATCCTAAATCCAAATAGGGCAATCGATATCCAGAAGAATAAAATATGGCTAAAAAGGAATCAATTCATTACCATTGTGGATCTTTGGAGACGAACGGTGCTCAATTATGAGGTCGTACGGAGTGGGGATTTGAAAACCAATATTAGGCTTCCAAAAGATCTATCATGAATGGATTTTGTGCGATGGAAGAGGGGAGAGTTATGTATTTATGTTTAAAACATTTTAGGGGGGAAACGGTCATTTTACCAAAACCATCTGGGTCGCACGGTTTCTATGCACAGTTTGCCTAGCTGTGCAGAAACCGTTCGATACCTTCTATAACCATGGGAAATAATGCATGGTTACCCTACACAATTTGGTTAACCATACAAAAGCCTTTGTCAAAGGTCCACAACTTTTCAGACCTATTCCACGACCATGCGGATGCTGCGACATGATTTCTCAAAACCGTGCAGAAGCTATTGCCTCACTTTACACGGTTTCTTAAATTGTGTGGCCTAACCCACATAGATTCTCCTAACCATTTGGTATCCCAAAACTCTCCAAGATTTGGGTTTCGGGCTTCCAACAATCCCTGATAACCTCTGATCCTTCAACAACCTCAATTGGAATCACCATTAGGTCATTTTTAAGAATTTAAACAAGGAATAAAAGGAAAACTCCCAATCCATACCTCAAAGAAGAATCAGGTTCTTGCAAACTTCCCCCCTTAAATCAATTCATCCTCGAATTTCCCTTAAAAGGGTGGTGTATAAGTATCTAAGAACAACTTCAGCCACTATAATCGAATATCAGCCTCCCTCTCCCATGTCTTTTCTTGTACTCGTTCATAAAGCCATAACACCCATACTAAAGGAATGGATCAGCCGCAAATAACCACTATACTTCAATCCACAATATATATTGGATGCTCCTTAAAGGATTCATCTACCTATAACTCAACCTCAGAGGCTCATCAACATAGAAGGTTTCCTTGATAGGTAGGAATTGTGAAACCTTCATGATCCTATCAACAACAACCCAAATGGCATCATTACCTCGAGGTGACCTCAGTAAACCTGTAAATAAATCCATCATGAAATCATTCCATTTCCACTCAAAAATGGTTAGCTACTACAAAATTCCATCTAGTCATTGTTGTTCCTCCTTCGCCTACTAACAGGTGGAGCACCTCATGACAAAACCTGCTACATCCCTTTTCACACCTATCCACCAATACTACCGACGTAAACCCCAATACATCTTGGTGACACCATGATACACCGCCCATACATATGCATGAAAATCCTACATCATCTCTTCATGCATGTCGGATGAAACTCATACGCGACCATGTAAATGTAGAACATCATCTTCACCTATGGTCCAACGGGGAGGAGGGTACTCACCTAATATACTCTCCTATAGAACTAGGCCTTCAGAATAAGATAGTTTTATTATCCTCACTTTGTCTAGTAGGGTATAGTTAATAGCTAAGAATGAAAGAAACATTTGGCCCTGACTGTTATGAACCTCTAAATGCATCTCAAAAAACAAATCCATAAGCTTACACTATCTACTGGCATGTTTCACTTCCTGTATCTGAGTCCTTCTACTCAAAGCATCAGCCACTTAATTTCCTTTACCAGGTGTGTAGGCAAGATTGAATTCAAAATACTAAAGTTTTTAAACCCAAATTATCTTCCTTAGATTCAAATCATGTTTGGTAATAATATAATTGAGGTTTATGTGGTCTGTGTACACCATAAAATTTTTTCCCATCAAGTAATGTCTCCAATAGTGAAATGAATCAACAACATTAGCTAACTTGAGATCATGTGTTAGGTAATTTATCCTATGCAACCTCAACTGCTGAGACATGTAATCAACAACTTGAACTAATTAAATAAGCACTGAACCTAGCCTGAAACTTAATGTTTCACAGTACATGGTGTAACTCCTTTCTGTCTATGGAAAAATTAGTATCATCACTGAATTCAATCTCTCTTTATATTCCTGAAAGGTCATATCATAAGAGTCTATCCAAGCATACATTTTACCCATTTTATTCATGCCATTAAACGGCACTGGTAAATGTGATAAGTCTTTCATGAAGCGCCTATTGTAAATAGCTAGCCCAAGAAAACTCCACCCCTCAAATAAATTCTTGGGATTCTCCCATGAAACTACCACTATCACTTTTTATGGGTCCACTGATACTCTTGTCCCTGAGATGACGTTACCCAAGAAGTGAATCTGATCCATCTATAATTGGAACTTTGTGAGCATAGAATATAACTGATGCCCTCTCAGTGTACTCAAAATGATCTCAAGATGTGTGGAATGTTTGTGTCGATTATGATGATACAGAAATATATCATCCACAAAACCACAAAAAATGATCCAAGATAGGGATGGAAAAAATGGTTCATCAATGCCATGAAAATCATGGGCGCTTTTGATAGACTGAACAGAATGATTGTGTACTCATACATATTATACCTACTCTAAAAGACATTTTGAGGTATTTATAATGATTTAACATGCACCTGATGATAACTATATCTCAGGTTAATCTTGAGAAAACATGAGCTCTTAGAATTAAGTCGAAGAGTTCATATATCCTTGGTAGAGGATATTAGTTCTTAACTGTAAACTAGTTCAGTTTCTGATAATCCAGAAAAAGCATAATGTTGCCATTTGCCTTTTTTGAAAAAAGGTCGGGCAAACCCTACAGAGAAGTACTATGTTATATGAAACTCTTAGCCACCAAATCCTCTAGCTGTTTCTTGATCTATTGAAACTATATAGTATCCACCCAGTAAGGAGGATTGGATATCAGTGTAGCTCTAGACACTAGCTCGATAGAAAACTATACCTCTCTCACTGAAGGTAAACCTGAAAATTCATCCGACAAGACATCCCTGAAATGATTAACCAAGGGAGGGAAATCCATCTAACTTGCTCCCTGGTCATCCAGATACAAACTCACAATTTAGGATATCATATTTACCAAATCCCAATTCTTGGGTCCAGCTCAACTCACCTAGACATCCCATTCACCATTATGTAGAAACGATCCTCCCTTTGGTGATGTGAAACTCACCCTATTGTGATAGAAATCGACAAAGGCCTAAAAGGAAACCAGACATTCCATCCTGATAATGACATCAAAACTTATCATCTCTAGGACATAGAGATACCATGATAAGTGACGCCCACAAACCTTAAGGGGTATTCCTTGCACTAATGCACACCTACAATTTTAATCTGTAACAAAGTATCTAACATCATGATGTCATTAGAAGAAAAAACATAAATCCCTAGACTCTCCATGATGGGTACATATATAAACCTATATGAATCCCCTATATCAAAAATCACAGAAGCTAAAATGAAGGATACTAGAATAGTACCTCTGATAGTAGAAGGTATGTGTTCCTACTCCTACTGGGTCGATTGCACTGCAAAAGTCTATCCTATACCACAACCCTAAGACACTGCCTAGCTAACCTAAGTTGATCCACCCTGATGCCTCTGTGGACCTGGGGTTTGGATTCCATGGCCATGACCACCACCTTAGCCCGAACCGACTGATGCATTCCAGTTTCCTGATTGGTGAGAAGTTGCAAACCCTTCTCCTGAATGTGGATATAGTGTAGACCCTCTCACTAGACACCTATGGAAAAATATTGCAAAATCACTGAATATGACCCATCTTGCCGCAATATCAGCACTCGACTGGGTCCTACGGACATTGAGGCCTCATATACCCCAGCCTACTACACTGGTAACACCACACCTAGATACCAGAATATTCATTTTGACTGCTTACATCACCCCATGGAATCTCCACATGATTCTTCTTATTTCCGGTTGAGACAGTACTAGATCTAGGTACTGAACCACCCTAGCTCACAGCTCTATATTCCCTCATGTTACACTCTGTGATTATCACTTGATTCACTATAGTAGAAACAATATTCAACTAAAAGACATTTACCTATGATCGGATGTCATACCTAATACCATCCTCAAACTAAGTACCCTTTGATAAATCATCACCCACTAGAATAGGTGTGAATCTCTAGGGCTCAGTAAAATGGGCCAATTAATCCATCATTGACCATGTTCCCTTCTCCAAATGCATAGTGTCCTAGTATTTATCCTCCTTGAGCATCTCGAGATAGAAATAATTGTAGAAGACTTTCTGAAAGTCTCCCCACTCCATATCCCAATGACACCCATCCGGATTAATCACATCCCACCATCTCTTGGTGGAATCATGTAGAATAAACATCGTGAGATTTACCCTTCTCTCCGGAGGTTTCAATAAATTCATAAAGATCAAAAGAATGGCCTCCAAACATGAATCTTTAGCCTATGGTCCACCATCCCACAAAAATGTAGATAGATGCTTTTATTGGAACACATATGTTAGCTTATCCATAGACATGGTAGGTTGTGGTGCTCCTTGAAAGGTTTTCATGAACCTCATAAATCCTTCACAGAACTATGCATAAACACCTGCATCTAGTGTAAAAATTGGTTCCCCACCAAACACTAATAGAGGATCCACTGGTAGCCCATGGCCTACCACCTCTGGGGTATGATTTGCTCCACCCTCTTGGCATACAGATAGAGGTTTCCTTGGTGGCATGACTCTATAAGGTCAATCATGCACCTTAATTATAGATCAAAATAAGTTCGTAGCTAAAAATAATAGAACAAATAGGATAGGTTAGAACCTTATTCTAATAACACATCACTCTCTATACCCCATGGGTCAGTTCTAGGTGAAAAACCATTAGAACCCTTACCGAGATCCCACTACTAAGGTGGGGTCTGGTCAAGTTCTCTGTTAAAAGTAATTTTAGTTAACTTGATTTTCACATTCACTACAATTTTCAAGCTGATTCCACATTCAAAACTAAAATTGTCACTCATTTCAAGATTATCCCCATCCTTTATAGAAAAAATAACCAATGGAATACTGAATTTTGACCTTTGGGCCCAAGAATAGAACATGGTAGCACACTTCGATATAAATCTAAAACATGATCCATCAAATTCTGATCCAAGAAGGACCATGCACCTCAATGAATAAATCTTTTCATCCATACAATTCGAACCATAGCATGTACCAATACACCTATCAAAATAGTAGACATATCTTTCACGATACCTACCACAACAGCATGCAATCAGTAATGCCTCTAAATTTCATGGAAAGAATGCATGGAATGTGATTTCTAGAAAGTGTATATATAATGCATGAGATTGAATGCCCTTATCTCATCAGCTTTCAAAAAAAATAAAACCATAATAATATCAATAATAGAAACACCATACAAGTGTGTCACCCAATTGTGAAATCAAATCAATTTTAACAACTCAAAATCCAAAATTCACAATTCAGTTCGAGGTGATTTGGATTTTCCCTATACATGGGGTAGCTACTCTTAGGCACCGATTATTACCAAATCCCAATTATTTCTTATCCAAGTATATTGGATCCAAATAGTAAAATAAACTAGAAAAGACTCCTTTGATACCACTTTATAATGTCCTGGGTCTAGATTCCACTTAATTGTGCTCCAAGGTTGGTTGGCCACATGGCCTCAAGCATATCTCCACAAACATCAGAGTCTTCCAACTAGTAGTGACGGACAAGGTGATGATATTGAGGAGACTATTCCTTCATTGGCAGTGTATAATAGGGAGAAAACAACATACATATAGTGTAAGTAGTAAACCATACAGCAGAAGTAAATAGAAGAAGACGGATGATAAAAATAACCTGATTTTATATCATATAAAAAATATGCATGTAACATATTCCTAAAAAAACATCTAAAAAAGTCATAAGGATATTACACATAGTACAATATCCAAAATTTACACAAAGAACAAATGTATCCAAGTAACATTGCAAGCCTCAACTTGGTCTCATGCTCTCCTTCTCCTAGGATGCATATCAAGAACCTGATTGAGGGTGTTTGCCCTTGTCTACTCCAAAAACTATATAATTTGTTTGGTCCCAAAGAATGACCCAAATAGGCTGTGAGACTAAATTCCAGTAGGCAACCATCCAAGGTCTATTCCAATCTACAATGAGTATATATAACAGGCATTGTATAATAGATAAGTAGTAAGCTAGGAAGTAATCAAAAGAAAACTGTCTCAAATGCACTAGTTTTCATTACCACTCAATTAATAATTCAATTACATTGATTTTTATAAGTATTAGGATCTTTCCTAAACCAGTAAATCCCCTGAATAGATGTAAGCCCAACAGATACCTCTGAATTCTATCTAAATAAGTACAAGAGAAGACTGGATCCAAGATTATGCTTTGGCTTAGCTAACGAGTCATAAGTAACTTCAACATTCAATTATAACCTAATATCATCCTTGAAATTACTAAACTATAATTCAAGTATCACTCTAGGTTCGAATCTATAAACACCCTACAAGATCATCCTGACGATCCTCTCAAGGACCTGGTATCACTCTATGTGTGGTATAAGTTTATGTCAACTGAGCCCATCATTGGTGGTCCTATAGGTATCCCCAGGTATCACTCGGGAAATATTCATGCCTCTCAAGCCTATACATGGAATCCTATAAGATCCATGATTCACACATCATTTAGTGCATAGGATTTATGAGCCCGTCCATGGTATGCATGGTTCACTTCCATCCTAACATTAATTAAGAAACCCATTGATCCCATCAAAGGAATTACATAGAATGCAATGTTCACTCAAGGAACCAAGGTAAAATAGACATATAATCCCATCAGTGGAATTCCAATAGAATACCTAATTCATTTAATTTTGTTTACCAATCGAAAATAATTGGTTCAAGTTAATAATTCAACAACATGTCGGGGTCAAAACCATAAGCATTTCACAACTCACTACCAAGGGAGTCAAAAGATAAGACCAACCTCTAAGGATTGTTCTATCATTACTCACGGTGGAATAATTCTTATAACAATAAAAACATGAAAAAAAACTATTAAATGGTTTAAAATATAGTTTAACTCACATGGGAAAGTTCATAGTTGGAACTAACAGTCCAATCATGCTTTATCAAGCATAGGCATAACATGGATCAAAAGTCGATTTACCTATCCCATAGCCTTAGCAAAAAATAAATCATTTAACAACATGGAACAATACATTTAAATAAAAATTTATTTTATAAAACCCATAAATGGGATTCAAGGCATACAACATGGGTATCTTAGGCCAAACGGCCATAAACATGTCCAAATGGGCACTCACCCATGGGGTGGCCCTTATTCTAGGTATTAAACCTATAACATGATTTGAATCACCTATTAAATTACCTAAATGAAAATAGGTAACAACAATTTCAATTTATAAATCAAGGTGACACCCCAAAAACATATTCATGGCACTCCAGCATATGTAAACAGGTTGACAATCAGTAAAAGCCCTAAGACCACCAACCTTATACTCGTGCTAGATAGCTCATCTAGTTTCAAGCTCTGAATCTCCTTAGTTTGTGAGAAATATGAATAATGGTAAAAGAATGGGATATTAGGAAAAATGATCCTAAATACAAATAGCATAATCTATATTCAGAATAATCGAATATGGATAAAAAGTAGCTGAGGCATTACCATGGAGAATCTTTAGAGATGAACTATGCTCGATTTGGAGGTCGGATGGAGTGGGGATCTGAAAACCTAGATTAGGCATCCAAAGGAGCTCCCATGTTTAGTTTTTTTGTGATGGAAGAGGTGAGAGATATATTTTTAAGTGAAAAACATTTCAGGGTAAAATGGTTATTTTACCCAAAACATCTTGGTCACGCGGTTTCTGCACACTGTTTTCCTAACAGTATGGAAACCACGCGAAACCTTCTATAACCCTGGGGAATAATGTACGGTTAAACTGAATGGTTTTTCTAACCATGATGTAACTTTGTGTAAGCCTCTATAAAAGTTCAACAACTTTTGTAGACCTTCTTCACAACCGTGTGTCTACTATAGCACGGTTTCCCAAAACTGTGAGAAAGTTAATTCCTCACATCGCACAATTTCTTAAACATTGCGGCTTGACCTGCATGGTTTCTCCTAAGTGTAAGGCAAGTCCAAAATCTCCAAGAGTTGGTTTTTTTTCTTCCAAAAATATACGAACACCCCTGATCCTTTTACAACCTCAACAGGAATCACCATTATGTCATTTTTAAGCATTTAAATTGGGAATAGATGGAAAACTCATGATTCGTACTTCAAAGAAGAACTGGGTTCTTACACATGGTAATTTTACTACTAGGTTCTCTTAACTAACTAGTTATATATTACATTATACAATTACATAAAAATATATTCAATCTTCATAATGGTTTGTAAATAGTATGTGAATTAGCCCAAGCATATCTCTCAGGAGCATCAAATCATGTGCATAGTTAGACACACTAGTTTTGAATCAAGTGAAGATCGAGTTAATACACAGCCAAACTTTTTTAGGCTTATTAACCCTATGTTAATCTATTTCAGAGACTGTATCCACATTATTGTATACAGATAGAGACTTTATTACTAGGAAACCACATGCTCTATACTTTACTAAAATTTTAAGAAGTTTTATTATACTTAAACTTATCCCAAGTGTTTTCACTGGTGTATTCTTCCTAATCCCCAAAAATAAATAGACCTCTATTTTGTACCAACTATAATGACCTGATTTTCATACTTATTTTATTAAATTATTTTTAGCATAAAATCCATAAAACACAAACCAAAGATCTAGAGGTCTAGTGTCTTTGGGAGATTAGAAAAATAATATATAAACTTAAAAATAAACTATATATTCATTATTTTGATCTCCATGATATGATCCTAAATCCCTATGAACATATATTACTACATAAGATACCCAGGGGAATAACATAAAGGAATATGGTGAGATATAAATCACTGTAAGGGAGTAAAAATGATATAAATTATAACATCTCAGATAAAAGGAATAAAATGTTATCATAAAAGAGGAATATCATATAGAATCATATAGAATCATGGAATAAAGAAAATGGTATCATGGGAAATGGAATCATAAGAATGTGGAGACAACATAAACCATTACATAAAAAAGCAAAAGTTAATCCTCTCTTCCAAGACAACATAGCATAATGTTCTTGGATAATTATCTATGCACCATACGTGTTATATCATGAGATGAAAATATTACATAATTTAGTATAGGGTGATATAATTTTATCCCCACCTATCACATCATAACATGTTCATTCATATGTGTGACACATAAGGAAGTCATACATAAGGCTTAATCATAAGCAAACAACATGATAATGAAAAGGGAGGGATAAAATTTTATATCCCTATACTAAATTATACAATATTTTTATCTCATGATATAACATGTATATTGCACAAATAGTTATTTAAGAACATTATGTTATGTTGTCTTGGTATAGAGTCTTAACATATTCCTTTTATGTCATGTTTAATGTTATTTCAACATTCTTATGATTCAATAAAAATTACAAAGAGAATAAGGAAATAAATTTTTTTTAGTTTTATATCTAAAATAAGAATCATATGTCTTAAATATGGGGACCATGTTAAGAATATATCATAAGAAAAGGTGGATTTGTATGTATATAAATCCAACACATAAAAAATGTTATAAAAAATGGGTAAAGAACCTTTAGAGAAGGTGAACATGTAGCCTTTTACATTAAACCAAAAGTAAATCAAAATTGTTTCCCAAAAAATATAAATCATTTATAAAATAATGTAAGGAAATAATATTTAAAATATTGGAACATGAAAAGTAATAATAATTATGAAGGTTACCTTTAAACAGGCTTGTTTAAACGAAATATTGAGAAGAGAACTTGAAAACCATTTGTAACCACCGTAAATAAATGGAAAATAAAATAGGTTTATTTTTTAAAATATTTATACATAATATAGAAGATATTAATATTAAAAACATAGCCTTTTACACAAATCATTTCATGATTTTAATCATAATAAAGCATCATATTACAATCCAATGATCCTAAAGTCTAGTGTATTGTAAGACTCAGTACATAAAACATAAAACATGGGGATAAATAAAACATTTATTTTTTATTCTTCATATACATCTCCTAAATTCCATTGTTCTCGTTCATCCTCGTAGAATAAACTTTTGATAACATGAATAATGGTATGAGCTAAAATCCTAGTAAGGGAATAAACATAATAATAAGGATTTAGAACATGGGTTAGAAGGCAAGACATAATGATATAAGAAGGCATCGAACATGTTTGATCATAACATATAAACATGGCATCATATAAACATGGATTCATAGTAATTTGGAAGTAACATAAAACATGACTTTATTAAGATTCAAGGCCAGTTTCACATAGAGGAACACAACTCAAGGTTAACCACCAAGACCGTTGTACCTGGTAGCACGAGTCAAAGCTAACTACCAATACCATTGCACATAAAGTCTCATGAGACTCAACTTTACCCAATGAATTGGGATTATATCAGGGTGCACCCATCATAACATGTTCATGAATATTCTTTCCACATATAAAATCATACATAATCAATCATACATAAAAATAAGTTTACCCATTGTATGAATTAGTTATCATAATAATTTCATAAATCAAAACAAATGGGAGTATCATAAAAATTTCCATGAAGGAAAAAATTATATCATATATGGTAAATAATATCTTATAATAGGCATGTATCCTACAAAAATTATTTCAACTTTAATTAATAACATTTAAAAATAGTACTTAAGAAACTTTAGAATTAAAACATTTTAGTGCGGTTAAAGGAAAATACCAAAGGTCATTTAAAACATAAAAGGTAATAATATTTTATATAAAACCATAATTTAAACAATAAATTTATCATAATAAAATTAGGGTTTTTATAAAAATAATGTTGTCTTAAAAACAGATTATATATTGTACATGAAAATGGGTAAGAATTCGGAAACTTCCCGTAAAGTGGATTTTCTTATCAGGAAGAATTGAGAAGGGAATAATTTAAAAAAATGTATATCCTCAAAAGATAATGATGAATGGATCTTAATACAAGATTTTTTATCATATAAATAGAATTTAAAATATGTGAATTAAAATAAAATATGACTTTATTTGGATAAAAAGAATTATAGAGAAACCTGTAAGAATAAAAGAGGTTCTAGTAGAATCCCTTACCTTAAGTATGAAGGTGTCCTTCACTTTATATTAATGTCCTGGATAAAAAAATTAAATTCATTAATTAATTTGTAAATAAACTATTCTATAATAAATTGATTTATTATAACCTTATTAAGTTCATTCATGACCTTTTTGATGGGTTAAGAGGTTCAATTCCATTGTTTGGCAGCGTTTGTTTACTTAGTTTTCATGATTGGTTTACTTATATACATGTAAAGATAAACATGTAATATGAGACTAGTTTTCCAGAATTGTAGTCAGATTTTATTAGTGATCATCCAGATGTTTACATGGTTATAAAATTCATTTTGTTATTTTAAGTGAAGATGAATCATTATATAAAACTTTAATGATAACAGTTTTGATTAATTGCCGGTTTTTTATCACATTGAACACATTTTTCATTATAAATTAATATCATGAGTAAAAAAATATTTAAGAACATTACAGAAGTTATAATACATATATTATATTCTTTTACAACCATAAAAATTGTTTCATGACCACAATTTAAGTTGGTAATAGAAATTGAAAACTCATCGTCCTTTAATGTGATAAATTAACACATCTCGGATAGTGTTTTCATCTCTAGTAAAAAAATGGTAAAGGATAGATGATGATTAATAATTATATTTTCATAAAAAAATTATAGTACTTTTAAGGTACTTTAGTTATCATAATATTTGGATGAAAGGAGGTGATGAGAGAAAAAGGAAAGAATGGAACTTGAAATAAAATAAAATAAATGAAAAGAGTAATTTACTTATTCAATATATCGTCCTTGAGAACCTCTTTATGGAAGAAGATTTGGTATTTTGAAGATAACAAGGTATTATGGACATAGGAGAGGGTCTTAAAGATATATTTGAGTAGAATTTGGACTAGTAACGTGGCTTGAGAGGAGTAAAGATAATAGAAGGTGAGGATGGTTTTTATAGTGCAGGAGAGGGGTTTCCCATTGTCTTAATCATTATTTTATTTTTTTTCTCTATAATAATAACAGTATTGATTCTTGTAACCAAAATTATTAAATAGATAAAGTGAGTTCGAACCAATGGCAATTTACATCATTGATGACTCAAGCATGATGCAAAAATTCATTATTTATCTTTTATCGTAAATTATCATATTTTAGTATTCACCAAATATTAAATTATTTTAAAAAAATCCCAAAAATTCACCCCAACCATTTTTTGACATGTAGAATTAAAAAATGAACTCCATTTTATGAAAATAATTTTATAAATATGTGAAATTTTATTTTTAATTAAATTCATAATTTACTTGAAAATATAAATTTTAAAATTAACACTACTTTTTTAACACTTTGAAAAATTAATTAAGGTCTCATAAAATTATCTTATAATCATAAGACATCAAAATATTATTTTATTAATATGTTTTATGAAAATAAATTTTTATTTAAATTATTAAATTAATCGAAAAATTGTAATTAAATATTTATAACTTTCTAAAAATACCAACATTATCATATTATCACTTATAAGATGGATAAATTTTTATTTATACATTCATTGGTATGGTTATTTTTTACTTAAATTATTTATTATTAATAACATTCATATTACTATTCATAATGGTAACTTTACTATCCATAATGGTAAGTTACTATTCACTAAAAAAATTATGTTTTTCTTATCAGAATCCAAACATCTTACTAATCACAACCGTGTATGTTATATTTTCGAAATTCAAATCACAGATGTGGAAAAATTATTTTTAAAGGTCTCATATAATTTTTTATTTTATTTAATCATGATGTGGAATTTTATTGTGATTTTATGTGATTATACTATATGACATAATTATAAGAAGAAAATTTCCATTAATAAAACATTGGGTCGTTACATTCTTCTCCCCTTATGAAATTTCGCCCTCGAGATTTCATTTTACATTCTATGTTGTAAACAGGTGTGGGTACTTTTCCTTCATTGATTCCTCTAGTTCCCATGTTCCTCTTCATACTTACGGTTCCTCCATAGTACTTTGACCGGGTTAGTAGTCTTGTTTCTAAGAACTTTATCTCTATGATCCAATATCTTCATTGGTTGATCCTTGTAAGAAAGATCATTTTCCAACTTTACCACCTCTGAAAAGAGTAAATGTGAAGGATCGGGTATATGCTTCCTTAAGAGGGATACATGGAAAACATCATGTGCTTTAGACTTGGTAGTTAGAATATCTAGTCAATAGACCACATATTCAACATGATCAAGGATATCAAATGGGATGATGTACCTGGTACTTATATTTCCTTTCTTCCCAAACCTCATGACCTTTTTCTATGAAGATATGCAGAGCAATACAATTTCTCCAACATTAAACTCAAGGTCTCATTGATGATTGTCTACATAACTCTTCTATCAACTTTGGGATACCATGATGTGCTGTTGAATATTTTTTACCTTCTCCACCATTTCTTCGGCCATTTTAAGTCCTAACAGCTGATACTCATCGACTTCATACCAACACACCGGTGTTTTACACCTTTTCCCTTCAAGTGATTCATATAGTTTCATTCAGATGCTCGAGTAGAAACTATTTTTGTAAGAGAATTCGACCAGTATAGGATTTTGTGCCCATCCTAATTTGAAGTCCATTGAACACACTCTCAACATATCTTACAGTGTGTGAATATTTTTCTCATATTGGATATCAGTTTTAGTATGATAGGTTATACTGAAGTTTAGTTCAGTGCTTAGAGCATATTGGAGACTTTTCCAGAACATCGAGGTGAATCTCATATCTCTATCAGATACCATAGATATTAGTAATACACACAGCCTTACCACCTATTTGATATATATCCATGAAATTTGATCCAATGATAAGTCCTCTCAAATTGTGATAAAGTAAGTTGTCTTTGTAATATGATCCACAATTACACATATAGCATTTTTTCCTCTCGATGTCCTTGGAAGTCTAGTGAAAAATTATATGGTAATGTTCTCCCACTCCCATGTTGGTATTGGTAGTGTTTTCATCATAAATTTATAAATTTTTCTTTCAGCCTTCACTTGTTGACATACTAGGTTCTTTGATGTATATTCCACAATCTCCTTCTTCATATTGTCCCACCAAAAGTTCCCTTTGAGATGTCGATACATCTTTATGATCCATGGGTGAATAGAGAAGGTTGAGCTATGTGCATCATTAAAAATATCCTTATTTATCTCTGGATTGGATGGTACACATTATTATGACCCAAATATTACAAATCCTTCCTCATCAATCTTGAATATAGATGATTTCCCATTTCTAATAGCTTCTACCCTTTTCATAATTTACACATCATTTCTTTGAGAATCCTTTATTTTATCTATGAGGGATGGTTGAGAAATAATTTGAAAATGGATTGATGATCTTCCTCCATTAATAATTTCCATATTAATCCTCTTCAAATCTAAGAAGATTTCATCCTTTTCAATTCTCATCATTGATGAAGATGCAAGATCTTTTCAACTTAGAGCATCTACCACCTTGTTTGTCTTACCAAGATAGTAGTGGATTTTTGATGATCTATAACTATATTAGCTAGTTCATAATAAGCTCATTCTATGTGAATATATATTTTAGACTCTTTTTATCATTATGTATCTCACACTTCTCCCCATAGAGAAAATGATGCCAGTTTTTCAAAGAAAAGATCATAGCTTCCAACTCCAGATCATGCGTGCGATAGTTTTTCTCATGGATTTTAAACTATCTTGAGGCATAGGCTATCACTTTATATTTTTACATTAGTACACAACCTAAACCTATATTTCAAGCATCATTGTACACCACAAAGATTTCTCCACTTCTTGGGAGTGTGAGTACTGGCACAGTGATAAGCCTCTTTTTGAGCTCCTTAAATCTCTCCTCACATTATTTATTCCAGAAAAACATCACTCCCTTACATTTCATCTTGGTCATTGGGATTGAAAATCATGATAATTTATTCAAAAATCATTGATAGTAACCAGCTAGACCAAAAAAGTTATTGATCTCCATTACATATGTTGCCCTAGGCCACTCTTCAATTGACTTTATCTTAGAAGGGTCCACATATATTCCTTTTCTAGTTATAACAAGCCCCAATAATGAAACTTACTCCATCCAAAACTCACATTTACTATAATTTTCATAAAGTTTCTCCCTCCACAAAGTATTCATCATATTATTCAAATGCTCTTCATGTTCCTCCTTGTTCTTGGAGTATATTAGAATACCATCAATAATGACTACCAAAAATTGTTAAGTTAATCTCTAAAGACTCGATTCATTAAATCAATGAATATTTTTATCAAATTAGTGAGTCTGAAGGGAATCACTGTGAACTCAAAGTGTCCATAAATCATTTTAAAGGTAGTATTGGGAATATCTTCCCTCCTCACCTTTAATTAGTGATATCAAAACTAAACGTCCACCTTAGAGACATAACTGGACCCACGTAACTCATAGAACAAGTCATCTATCTGAGGTAGGGGATACTTTTTCTTTATCATGATTTTATTAATCTCATGATTTTCAATGCAAGGGAACATTGATCTATCCTTCTTATTAACAATGAGGACTAGTTCACCCCATTATGAAGCACTCGAGCATATAAAACCCATCTTTATATTCTATTGTAATTGCTTCCTCAGCTCTTCCAGCTCAATGGTGGCCATTCTATATGGTGTCTTTGATATAGGTAGGGATCCAGGAATAAGTTCAATTGAGAACTCAACCACTCGATTAGGAGGAATACTAGGAAATTATTCATTGAATACATCATTGTAATCCCTCATGATGGGAATATCATTGAGAAGTATCATCTTCTTTGTCTCAATAATTTGAGCAAGATATGATTTCTCAAAAGGAAACATTATCCATACTTGAGACAATGATTTTGAAGGAGATTCATCTTCCTACATACAATTTTAAAGAACTAGAAGATACTCTGGGATGTGAATATTGATCTCCCTTTCCCAACATTTAATGTTGTCTTTGTATAGATATATCCAATCCATGCCCAAAATAGCATTAAAATCCACTAGAAAAAGTATAAAAAGATTTTCTCGGAGGTTCAGTTAATAAAAATTTATCAGGGAAGAGTTATAAACCTTGGATTCAATAATTTCCCCATCTGATGTTCTCACAAATAACTGAAACTCCAAATTTTGAGGTGGTGTTTGAATAGTTCTACAATACTTTCCATATATGAAAGAATGAATATAACTAGAATCAAATAGTATATTCTCTATTCTTGATTGGATAACAAACATACCTATCACCACATCATTATCTGGATCCACCTCAGAAGTAGTGACAGAAAAATACCTTCCTTATTGCCTTGGAGGTCGTTATTGATTTCCTCTGACAACCAATGGCTTAAGGAAATAGTTCGAATAATGACCATGTTCATTAAAGTTGTAACACTACACTATTGGATGATCTTTGATCTGAAAATTCCTTTATTCTTCCACATTACTGGGATTCTTCATATTAATTAATCATTTTTTAGCCAAATGTCCCATTCTTCCACATTTAAAGTAATTCATGGTTCCCTTCATATAGTTCCCAAGATGATTCTTTGCGCAATTTTGACATGTTGTATGTTCAATCGTATTTCCATCATGGGATTTATTTTTCAAACCACCCATATAAGACTCCATTTTACAATTTTTATCACCAGTCCCATGAGACCATTGAGTGTCTTTGATCTCCATTTCATCCTTGAGGGAACAACAGAAAATCACCTCATAACTGTCGATGTCTCAAATAACCAATACTTTTCATAGACTTAGTATTAGTCTGCTAAATAAGTGATCCACCTTGCTTTCAGTGTTAATGAAAAATCCAGAGGTTTATCTTGCATGCCTTGTGATTTTTTCTTCATACACCCCGATGGACTCATCTTCCATATGATTAAGTCTGATAAATCTCTTTCCATCTTGAGATGGAAGTTTTGATGAAAATATTTATTAAAAAACATTTTATTGAATTCCTCCCAATCCATGGAATCAATTTCCTCCTAGGACTTCATATTCTTGATCAATGTCCACCGTTGAATAGCTTCCATGTCTAAATGATAAATAGCCAGCATGGCTTTCTCTTATTCCGAGTACTAGAGGATAGAGAATATCTTTTCAGTGGAGTCAATCCATTGTTCCTCGAGGGGTGGATTGGAAGATCCACTAAACATGGGAGGCCTTTACCATATGAAGGATTCGACAGCAACTTTCACTTTCTTGGGAGGAGGAGTGCATTCCACATGATTCGATTTATTATTCATAACTTGAGACTAATGATCAAGTACTATCATGATGTTTTGAGCACCTATTCCCATCATATTTGGTATAACATTAGGGCAATCGTCGCATTCTCTGTCACATTTATTTTTGGCCTGTGTTCTTTTATTTTCCACCATTAACTAAAAAAATAAAGTGTAATTTGGGGGCTGGAAGAAATAGTTAATAAGCATAAAGGAAATGTTGAACATAAAAAGATAAACTTGTAAAGGAAAATTATATCCTAATATGTGATTAACTATATTTAAATCTAGGTTATCCATGATATGTTTCTTAACTTATATTCTTATGGGTTATTTTTTTATTCCCTTAAAAATTATTTGTACGAATCTTATGAATTTTCTTGATCATATCACATGGGAGTTTCAAACTAGGAGTACAAAAAGGCTCATTATCATGAAAAAAATCTCATTTGTGTCTCTCTCAAAGTAGTGTTTTCAGGTTTTACCCATATATACATCTGTGCAAGAGCCACATCCACTTTTTCATATCTAGATAGGGATGTATTTTCTTAATAAACTACTTACTCTACCTACAAAAATTTCAGGATGTTTTCTTATACGTAGTCTCATCCTTATAGATCTTACTAAATTGATCTATTCCTAATCTCTAAAATTAACTAGACCATCCCATGATGCCAACTATAGAGACCCTATCCATTTACACAAATCATTACATGATTTTAAGCATAATAAATCATTATGTTAAAAACCATGGATCATAAAGTCTTGTGTCTTGGAAGATAAGGTACATAAAAATTAAAACATGGGACTAAATAAAAATTTATTTATTTAGTCTTAATAAAGAGATCTTAACTTCCATTGTGTTCATACATCTTCATAGGATAACCTGGGGATAACATGAACAAAGAGATGATCTAAGAGGCCAGTAATGGAATAAACATAAGAATAAAGTTGTATCACATTGGTTAGAGGGAAAGACATAATGATATAGAAATGCATAGAACATATGGAATCATAACTTATAAACCTGATATAATATAAACATGGAGTCATAGTAATGTATCAGAAATATAAAACATGACTTTAGAGTGATTCAAGTCTCGTTGCTTGTAGAGGAGTACAAGTTAAGGTTAACCACCAAGAACATTGCTTGTAGTAGCACGATTCAAGGATAACTACCAATACTATTGAACATAACATCTCATGAGACTCTACTTTACCCAATACATTCAAGCACTATCTAGATGCACCTATCATATAATGTTCATGAATATTAATTCCACATATATAATCATACATAATCAATCATTCATAAACATAAGGGATACCTATTTTAAGAATTGGTTATCATAATCATGTCATAAAGCATAAAAAATTGTAGTATCATTAAAATTTACATGAAACAAAGGAATTAGATCATGAAAGGATAATAATAGGATATAATAGGCATGTATCGTGAATATTTATTTCAACTTGATGTAATAACATTTAAAAATATCACTTAAGAAACTTTAGAATTAAAACATTTTAGTGCAGTTAAAGGAAAATATAAAAGATCTTTTAAAACATAAAAGTGAATAATATTTTATATAAAAACATAATTTAACCAAGATAGTTTTCATAATAAAAATAGTGGTTCTATAAAAATAATGGAGGCTTAAAAATACATTATAGTGAACTTGAAAATGGGTAGGAATTTGGAAAGTTCCCTTAAAACGGGATCGCTTATCGGGAAGAATTTAGGAGGAATTCATTTAAAAACATGTATAAACCCAAAAGATAATGATGAATGGATATTTATACATGATTTTGGATAATATAAATAGAATTTATACTATTTACATAAAAAATAACTTCATTTGGGTAAAAATAATGATAGAGAAACCTAAAGGAATAAAGGAGGTTCGGGTAGAATCCCTCACCTTAAGTAGGAAGGTTTCATTCACTTGATATTAATGTCCTTGATAAACAAATTAAATTACTTAAATAATATCTGAAAACGTATTCTATAATAAATTGATTTATTATAACCTTATTAAGTTCATTCATGACCTTTTTGGTGGGTTAATAGGTTCAATTTAATTTTTTGGGAGTGTTTGTTTCAATGGTTTTCATGAATGGTTTACTTATATACATGTAGGGATAAACATGTAAGATGAGATTGGTTGTCCAGAATTGGATTTATATGTTATTATTGAAAATAAATAAGTTTAAATGGTTATAAAATTCATTTGGTTTTCTGGAGTGAAGATGAATCATTATATAAAACTTTAATGATAATTGTTTTGGTTAATTGGCAGTTTTTTATCCCATCAAACAAAATTTTCATTATAAATTAATACAATGGGTAAAAAAAGATTTCATAACATTAAATAAGTAATAATAAAAATACTATAGTCTTTTTCAACCATCAAAATGGTTTTACGACCAGAATTGAAGTCGGTAATAGAAATTAAAATCTCGTCGTCCTTGAATGTGATAAATTAACACATCTTGGATGGTGTTTTCATTTCTAGTATAAAAGGAGGGTAAAGGAGAGATGATGATGAATAATTACATTATCATAAAAAATTATATTACATATAAGGTACTGGTGTTATCATAAAATTTGTATTAAATGAGGTGAGGAAATAAAAAGAAAATTATAGAACTTGAAAGAAAATTAAATAAATGAAAAGAGGAATTTACCTCTTGAATATTTCTTCCTTCAGAACCGATTTATGCAAGAATATTTTGTCTTTTCAAGAAACTAAGGGCCATTGGACGTGTGAAATGGTCTTAGGGAGAGATTTTAGTAGGATTTAGACTAGGCACAAGGCTTGAGAGGACTGAAGAGAATGCGGGGTGAGGGTGGTTTTTATAATGGAGGAGAGGAGCGTTTTCCCATTAGTTTAATATTTTTTCAAGACTATGAATAGTCTTGATTATTAGGATAAAAAATATTAAAGATGGAATGTGATTTCAAACAAATGGCCATTTACACCATCCATGACTCTAGCATGATGTAGAAATTCATTTATTTAGCATTTATCGTAAATTATCATATTTTATTATTCACCAAAAATTCATGTATTTTAGAAAAAATCCCAAAAATTCACCCAAGACATTTTTCAATGTTTAGAATTGAAAAATGAACAACATTTTATCAAAATAATTTTTAATTAAAATCATAATTTATATTAAAAATACAAATTTTAAAATTAAAACTGCTTTTCTAACACTTTGAAAATTAATTAAGGTCTCGTGAAATTATATTATAATCATAAGACATAAAAATATTATTTTATGAATACATTTTATGAAAATAAATTTTCATTTAAATTATTAAATTAATCATAAAATTGTAATTAAATATTTATAACTTACCAAAAATACCAACACTATTATATTGCCACTTATAAGATGGATAAATTTTATTTATATGTTCATTGGTAAGGTTACAATTTACATAAATAATTTACTATTCATAATGGTCATAATACTATTCATAAGGGTAACATTACTATTCATAAGTGTAAGTTACTATTCACTAAAAATTTAATTTTTTTATATTAGACTCCAAACATCTTACTGATTGCAACTGTGTATGTCAGAGTTTTTATATTCAAATCACAGAAGTGGAAAAATTATATTTAAAGGTCACATATCATTTAGTAGTTCATTTAAGAATTATGTGGCATTTTTTTGTGATTTTATGGGATTATACTCTATGAAATAATTATAATAATGAAATTTCCATTGATAAAACATCAGGTTGCTAAAATTCATGAGAATAATAGAGAGACAAAATTAATTTTAGAGAGAGAAATAATAATTTGTAAAAAAAGAGGGTGGTTTGAAGGATCTCTTACCTAAGGTACTATCTCTCTTGGTTAATGTGTCAAACCACTTTAATAATCAAAAAAAATATTAAATACTTTATTTTAAAAAACTTAAATCTATATTTCATTTATTATTATTATGTTAGGTTTTTCTATAATCCTTTTAATAATATATCATGTTTGTTCTAATTATCATGAGGGTGTTCGTTTCATGGTTCCAAGGATTCTTTGATTATTTTATGATTATAGAAGTTCTTTTCAAATGAGGAGACAACTCTAAAATTGAAGTAAAATTAGTTTAATTTCATTCCAAAAGTTTTTATAGTCCCATAATCATGGTTAACTGAGTATAATTGTTATTTTTTAATGGTGTATTCAGTTATGAAGTTTTACCAACATTTAGGAACTAGATTTTCTTTATTTAGTTAAATGATTATCCATTAATTTTGCAACATTAAATATGTTATAATCTTATTATTATCATTACATTTAACTATAAAGTTATTTTTATAACCATCAATTAATTTAGTGATGAAAAATGAAACATTTCATCCATAGAGGCAATAATTCACACATAACACGGGCGCTGTTTTCATTTTCTAATGAATTAGATGAAAGTAGATAGTGGATATTCCATTAGAAAAATAAATTTTCAATATATTTATATTATTTATGTCACAATCTCAAGATTAATTGAAAAACTTTTGTGGCGGTTGAAGAGGAAAATATTAAAATATCTTGGTTAATAATATTACCTCTTCCTTCAGATGTACTCGCTTGAACTACACCTTAAGTGTCACGACCTACCCCCACTGGTACCCCTTCTAGGCTTGCAAGGAAGGATTTCAGTAATCTCTTAAAGCCTTTATCTAATAGGATATGTTTTTACAGCAAGCATTAAGGGTTTCATACAAACAAATTAGAGGCATTTCCCTCAACAATCCAAGGAATAAAAGAAACATTCACTAACCAAATCCATCATACAAATAAATAGTACATCCACATAATCTAGATAAATTATATGTCATAAAATGTGTAAGAAAAACTAAAAAATAATAAACCACCCTTGATTCAATGACCTCAAACACTATCGTCTCATGAACAACTGAAAGTGCCTAGCCAAGATCTAAGTATAACTGAGAGGGGGTGAATTAGTGATATCTTTTTATTTAAAGTTTCCTTTCTTTTGAAGAAAAATTCACCTCCTATTAAAGATTCTTTACCTTTCTAAAAAAACAATCACACATATACAGGAACATATGAATTTACAAGGGTCACTACTCAACATGAGTAGGTAAGTACTTAATATGGTATGGAAACATTATGATACCAGAAAATCCACTAGAAAACAATCCTTTTGGGTGGATACAACAAGTAGGATATTAACTTACACTTGTGTCGCACTATGTTTAATACAATAGTGAATGTAGTTCAAGTAGATTGAAATTATGTAATAAAATTTATTTAAAAAGTTAAGAAACTTTCACCAGATGCTTCAAAACATGTTACTATGTTGTCTTTTCATATTTTACAAATATAATATTTTCAAAAAATCATTATCATTCCTACCCATAAGTAGGTAAGAACTTATCTGGAATTCATAATGATATGAATTCTGATTCCCTGTCTGATCCATCTGTATGATTACTCATTCAAATAATACAAATATGATATAATATTACTAAAAGAATTATAATTTGAATCTTCCTTTGCCCAGAAATCCCAGTTCTATATCTCAGGCTAATCTAGAAAATATGAATATGATCTTCTCTCTTATTATTCTTTTTTGTGAAAAAATTCATAAGGAATGCTCAATCCGAAAACTAATTCTCTTTATAAACTTTTAACACTCTGTCTTCTCCCTTCAGCAGTACTTTTGTTAGAAATTAAAAATTACTTCCTCTATTTATAGGTGCATAAAAAGTGGTTTAGGATGGATTTTGAATAAATTTCATGCTCTACCAAATTTCCTGAAACATTAAATTTCCTTAAATTTTAGATATATATTTGAATTACTAAATGCTTATTAACTCTTATCATTTATTATTTAACTTTCTAAAATATTATTATAACATCTACTCACTTCAAACATTATATATAATATTTACTCTTATTATGAATGTCACTATGATTTCTCTATTATATTGAAGACTGAATATTCTTCATTATGTTTCTCCACACTAATTGAAATATATGAAAATAAAATTTATTCTTGTTATGATTTTTTGAACCAAACTAAAATAAATTTCCCATTACAATTCTTTATACCAACTGGAAAAAAAATCTCATTCCAATGCTCAATACCAACTGACACCTATAAAACATAGAAACCATTCTACCATAAATGTAGTCACAACTTCAAAATATTTCAACACTTCTTGGAAGAACATTAGTACTAGTTTCTATATTTTTCAATAAACATTCAATACCCCCTTTGAAAACACTATCACAAATCACTTCCAACAAAACTCCTTATCCTTTTCTTTAGATTGATGATCCTACATATGATGATGTTATCAGTGTTAGTATACACCAAATGAATTGGTCTCTATTTTACACTAATAATCATCTTCAACACTAGTCTGATGACTCTTGACCCACTTGATAAAAACAAGAGATAGTTATTCCAATTGAAAACATATCAAAGTTCTTCTATCTATGTTTACCCACTTGATAATAAAAAAATAGATCATTTATTTTCTCTTGACCTAATTGAATACAACCAATAATTCATCTTGATCAAAAAAATTGACTGCATTACTGACTAGTCTCAGAATTTCCTCTATGCATTAGTTCAAAAAACACAAAATGAAAAAAAAATATGCCTATGATCCACTTTTTCAACCATCATTGCATCTGATGATCAGTGTCATGATAACTATGATGATCGGTGGCACACCATGTCCAAAAGATTAGTATTAGTTGCTTTGACTTCAAAAACTTCTTTCCTTTTATGATTATGATACACACTTATGTAATTCAAAAAATTCTTTCACTGAAGATTCGTATCTTATGTTTTATTGGTCTAACTGAAAATTGATATCTTCATATTTTCAAATTCTAAAAAAACACTCCTTGACTTTAAAAAAATATGTTTCTTGTGATCTCAAATCGATGATTTGAGACTAGATAGTTTTGTATTCATAAAATTTCTTCTCCTACAAACATCAGAATTTAATCATGACTTCTTCATGACTTTTATAACTTTTAATATTGACTTTATCATCATTTGACTTACATTGGTAATTATTGTAACTTCTTATCCTTCTATAAACTTATTTCTTTCCCATCCTTATATAAACTACTTTCTTTCCTTCATATGGATTTAATCACATGTTCTCATAAAACATATGAATTTTTTTAATTAACAAATAGAAAATCATCATCATATTTACATAGGATCTATGTATACTCTGATATAACTTCTCATTATGATATTATTTTTATTCCAGACTGAAGGTGACTCTGATAAATCTTTTCTTCTAGAAAAATTATTCTTATTCAAATGGAAATTTTTAAGAATTTTGATTTGAGTAACATGATTATCATTTGGATTCTGATCACTAACTCTTACAAAGTGAGGTGATTTATTTCTTATTTGACAAAAAAAGACAGCACTTTCAAAACAAACAACTTTCATCTTCCAAAAAAAAACCCCAACCAATTTGGTCCTAAAAGTACCCTCTTTAGATTTTGTTATTAACCAAGGTTTATAAAACACTACACATTGTATCCTCAAGCTATGGATTAATTATCAATAAATTTTAATCTTATGTGAGCTAACTCATTATAGGAAAAAATAATCATTGATAGAAAGTACATGGTCTCTAATAATATAGACTCATTAAATATTGAAATGCCTGGATCGGTTGTGATCACTGAGAGGGGAGGGGTGAATCAGTGATAACTTTTTCTTTTTATGAATTGTTCTCTTTCGATTATCAATTCAACCTCTGCAGCTGGTTAAAGCCTAGATCTACTCTTTTAGTGGTGCAGTAATAATGAGAACACAGAACACAGAGATTTACAAGGTTCGGTACAAAGACCTACTCCTTGCCGTGTTGGTTATACCCCCCAACACGGATTCTTCACTATGCCAAACGATGATTACACAGTAATTGGTTATACCCCCCAATTACAAGTTGGTTAAACCCCCCAACTCCACAGCATCATCTTCATCATGGCTCCACTTCACTTCTTCAAAGGTGTTGTTCAGAACTTCAAGTAGCTTCAACAGTCTTCAAAAGATCTCGTTGGTCTTGCTCACCAAAAACCAATCACTTAGAATGACCAGTTCTTTTGCATTCACACACTTAAGTGTGTAATCCTCTTCTTCTTATGTTTTGTCACTCTTCTTCACTTGTGCACACATACACAACTCATTTTGAATGTACTCAACTGGGTACAAGCCGAACCTCGGCCTCTTCCTTTCTTTGCACACTCACAAGCCTCGGGATCTTCACTTCACACACACTCAAGGTGTGTTCTTTTAGTTTGTTCTTCGAAGTGTGCACACACAAGGCTCGGCCTTCTTCATATACTTAGACACACACACACAACTTAGGTGTGGTCTTCTTGTTTTGCACATACACTACCCGTAGGTGTGTCTTTGGCCTTCACTCCACTTCTTGCACACACAAGGCACTATGCCTCGGGTCTTCTTGCTTCTATTCCACCTGAATGCCAAAGGAGGCGCGCAAGGGTCTGCTTGAGCCGCGGCCAACTTCTTCTCCAACAGATGCACAAGGTATGAGCCGCAGCCTCTCTTCCTCAACACTGCCACGCAAGCCTCAACAAAGGACAAGGCGCGCAGGTCTCAACAAACCTCGAGGGCGCGCAAGGTGCTTGCGGCCTCGGGTACTTCCTGTCGCGCAAAGGATAGCGCGCAGGGGGTCACTTTCGGGCCTCGGGTGGCACCGAGAACAACAGCCGTGCAAGGTAGTTGCGCGGTGGCTCTTTCTTCGCGAGGCAGAAGGCTCTCGCGGATCACAAATTTTTCAGCAAACTTCCAGAGGTCTCGGCCTCTCTTTTTATAGGCAGAGGAATCCTCAAAACATCCGCGGGATATAAATCTTGATCCACCGAGATTTTCGGTTCTTTGAAAACTTCAAACGCGGGCCGAGAATCTCGTTCTTTCTCTCTGCACAACGCGGACTTCTTCTCCTTCTCCTTTATCCACGTGCATGCATTTTAAAACGCATGCAAGCCTCTGTTTAGGCTCATGCATGCAAAGCATGCTCTCCACGTGGCCTCGGCATTATATTTTGCCTCGGCCGAATCTCGAAATCTCTCTCGATGCATGTATGCAACAGTTTAATGCATGATCGTGTTCGTAGAGGCCAGACGATCACAATGGAGGCTTCGGCTCGATCAGCGGTGGCCGGGAACTCAAATTCTGTCGTCGGGAGGCTCTGGTTCATGCGGCGGCTCGCGGGAGGCTTCGACTCGAGCTCGAGGTGGAAGACGAGCCACGGCTGTCGGATCGATGATTTGGACGGTCGCGATCAGGATGGGCCGCGGTGGATTAGATGGGCGGCCGAGATCTGGCGCGCGATTGATCGTGCGGCCAGGATCGCTCCCGGGTGAAAATTCCGCGTCCCACATCGAAACGGGGCGCGGTTTTCACGCGGCTTATCAATATGCTGCTGCCGCTCAACTCCCAGTTGTACTTCTCCCTCCACGGTGCCGCCCCGCACCGTGTTCTCCCTGCGGGCGCGCTCTGCGCCCACTCTCTGCTCCTGCGGGCGCGCTCCTAGCGCCCACTATGCACACACCGGGTGCACGGGCTTCACCACCGCGTGCCCTGTGCTCCTCCGGGCGTGCCCCAGGCGCCCATGCGGTGTCCTACGGGTGCGCCCTTGCCTCAAGGATGCTGCCCTGGCCTTGAGGGTTCCCCATGGGCGTGGTGACCTTGAGTCCCACATGTGCCTTGGGTGATGACCCTCGGCTGGCCTCCTTGGTGGCCTATTTTTTTGCAACAAAAACACTAAGTACTTTGTTAAACAAAGTGACCAAGTGTAACATGCCAAGTGCCACATGTTAGCCATCCTCCCTTATTCATATCTTCTCTTCTTCTTCAGAATTCCTCCATTCTTCTTAAACAAATAATCTTCACTTATGAGTGAAATTCCTGAAGGGTCTTCCTTCAACCAATGCTCCTGAATCAAATAATTCTTCAATGTTCTTCATTGATCTAATCAGAGATCAAATTGGATCTTCTTCCAATTCACATGCTCTAAGAGTTAGTACATGGACTCTATTAAAGCACATCATCCACTTAGTAGTTGTGGATGGATCTTCTTCAACTCCTCATGCATTGTCACTACAATGCATGGTCTTCTATCATTGTACATGGACTCTATTAAAGCACATCATCCACTTAGTAGTTGTGGATGGATCTTATTCAACTCCTCATGCATTGTCACTACAATGCATGGTCTTCTATCATTGTTGTGACTTTGTATCATCAGGATACAAGTTCTATGAACTTAAAGATCAGCTCAACAATCGTCAGATGTAATGCTTCTGTAATCATCAATCTTCAAGATGTACTTCATCAGATGGCACACCATGACAAGTTATTGACAACAAATGCAATTACTTCACTTGGGCACAACAAATATCTTCAATATTTTTCGAATAAGAATGTTATTTTGGGTTTCTTATAAGACTTATAGAACTCTGATTGTCACAAACCAATATAAATGGTACCTTAACTTTAATATGTAATTATTATAACTAAGTCTCTATCCACATAAGTTGATTAGCAGCTTGAGTGGTAGAGACATACTCAGATTCATCTTTGATAAGAGTTACTAAATTTGGTTTCTTTATATTCCAACAAAAAAAAAATTCCTAAAAAGAATACTCCCCCATATGTGGATATTCTATCATCAACATTTCCTTCCCAATCAGTTTCTAAATACACAAAAAAGTCAATACTTTCTGAGCTATCATATCTGATTCAGAAATTTTTTGTGCCTTTGATATATTTGAGAACTATTTTTCCCGCCAATAAATGTTATTATTTTGGAGCACTCTAAAATCTTACAATAAGGTGACTATGTAAAAAATTACAGGTCTTGAGCCAGTCAAATACAAAAAAAATACAATCAGCTTACAAAACTCTTTAGAGTAAGCTTCCTTGCCTTCTCTATCTTTATACAACTTGATTCCCACTGAAATCGGTGTGGAAACTAGTTTTAAATTTTCCATGTCAAACTTCTTAATAAGTTTCTTAGCATACTTTTATTAAGAAAGAAAAATGTGTTTCTTATTTTGTAAGATTTTTAATCCCAGAAAGAATTTAATTTCTCCCAACATGGAAATCTCAAACAAATTTTTCATTTCTTTAAAAAATCTCTCACATTTTTTGTTATCATTACCAACAAAGATAATTTCATCAATATAAATAACTACAATGAGGTAAGTCTCCTAACTTTATTTGATGTACAAATTACTCTCAACCCTTACTTTCTTAAAACTTATCCTCCCCAAGCAAGTATCCAATTTGGAATATCATTCCCTCAGAGCTTGTTTTATCCTATAAAAGTATTTCTCAAACTTTCACACATAAATTTCATACTTTACAATAATAAATACACTTGTTTTTTCAGTATAAACTTCCGCATCAAGATCACCTTTTAAAAATGATGATTTCACATACATCTGAAAAAATTTGTAACTTCATTTTGAAACAATAGCAAGAAATATTATGATTGTTTTTAACCTTACCACAAGAGTAAAATTTTCATCAAAATTAATGGATTCAACTTTTGAGTAACATTTTCATACTAATCATTATTTTTTTCTTATCACTTCACCTTATTCATTCAAATTGTTCCGGAAAACCCATTTTGTACCAATAATTATTTTTTCCATTTGGTATAGGTATGAGTTCCCAAATATCATTCATTTAAATCTTATTCATCTCTTCATTCATATTCTAAACCCATTCTGGATGGTCAAAATCTTCATTCATATATTTTGGATCAACTATTGAATACAAGGAAGTATGTGTAATAACCATTTATGTTGTTCTGGTTTGAACCGTTTTATATCGATCACCAATAATATTTTGAGCTTCCACTTACTTCCACATCCTGGGATGATATTTTTAAAATTATTCTTCACCACATGAAATAGATTATTCTAATTATTATTCTTAAGTAGTATTATCATTGTAGGTATCCTTATCAGGATTGTCACCATACATTATTTCATCCTATTTATCTTTCTTATCAACATTAGTTTGTTTAGAATTTTCCCCATATTTTTCAATAAATTTCACATCAACAAAATAAACTAATCTTCCTATTTATTTTGATGAAACATCTATATCATCTTCTATTTTGAACATGGCAAAAAAAAATCAACCTTTACCTCTCTTATCAAACTTTCAAAGGTTTTCACCTTTCTTCTTTATGATGCATAGACTCCCACAAACTCATAACTGTTTCAAACTTAGACTTTTGTCATAAAAGTTTTTATATAGATACATATCTAAACATGGAATGTAGAAACTTTTTATTTGAGAACAGACAGTGGTGGTATACTAAAATCATATCTATTTACAAGATTTTCAATATAACATTCAAACTATTCATATTTTTATTCACCACCATTGTCTATTCTCAACTTCTTCACTAAATACTTATATTCCTTCTCAAATTTCCTCCTGAAAATTTTAAAAAAAAATTAGAGCATCTGACTTATGTTTAATATACATAACACTAGTAATGCGAAAGAATTAATCAATGAAAGTAATGAATTACTTATCTTCGTGAGTTTATTATTTTCTCATTGACCCACAAATACCATAATGAATAAGTTATAGAGGTCATTTTGAACAAATTTAATCTTTGTTATGCACATAGTTTGTAATATTTCTCTCCTAAAAAATCATGTAACCCAAATCGCTTCTTATATAATTAACATGATTACCCTAGACACTATCTTGCTTTGATAGTTTTCTCATATTTCTATTAAACATGTGTCCTATACTTTTATTCCACAACTTATTCTATTCAACTATTCCAAAGTAACAATATTTTTTAGCCTCACCAACATAGAACGAGTATCCTTTTCTACATTTTCCTCTTGTATCTATTTTTACATCATCCTCTCTTTTCATATAAAACCCATATTTTCTAAAAATAATTTTTTTACCTTCATCACAATGTTTTGAAAAAATTATCAATTTGTGTTTCAACCCATTAAAAAATAAATCATTCATGGATTTTAACGTTTCTTCCCCAATAATGGTTGATCCAAAACATTTGATTCTGAGAGATTCATCATTTCCAAATGTCACCATTACTTATTTAAAGTCTTTCACATTATTAAAAAAATTTAAATATCCTATCATATGAGAATAAATCCATCTATTCGGAATCCATTTTTTTTATCATTTTGTAGCTTTGAGAGCGGTTTCTATAACAATATCTTTTCCTTACCCTTTTTCTTTCTTCACATATGGCATCTAAGAGTTAACATTTTTTATATCAATAATAGACCAATACATAATTTTAAAAGTTTTATAGGTTGTTTGAATATTTAACAAATAGTTTCCAAAGGTTCAAACCTATTTTTATTTTTCACACTAACCTTCTCAGGTTTCTTTAAAACATCCTTCTTAGAATTCTTCCTTTGAGAGGATTGACTCCCCCTAAAACTTTTTCTTCTATAATTGATGGAATAATATTAATGTTTTTGATTAAACCAACACATATTTTTTTTATGTCCAAATCCACCACAATTCCATTTATATCTAGAGAAATAATACTTTCATTTAAAACTTCTACAGTGACTGGAGTTGTGAGCATGTTTCTCAGAATCCTTCTTATCTTTATTATCAGAACGTTGTTGGAAAATGACCTTTATATTATTAATAGAGATCATATTATTAATATAATATTTCATTTTATAATTTTTAGAACCATAATATATAGACATTTTTCAGAATCCTAAATTTTAGAAACTTTTGATTTCTTCACTTTGTTGTTTTGGGAAATATATATAACTGTCCCAACTTTATTTTTCTAAAAAACAATTTCATATTTATTCTCAACCTTTGAAGGTAACTTTTGATCTATCTCAGGTTTATCATTTCCAGAACTTTCCCCAATTTCATTAAAGGAATTTTTGAAACTTTTAAACCTATTTTCATCTACAAAAAGTTTTTTTTAAAATTTCTAATTTTTTTCTTTTTTCTTTCAGCTTCACTTCTAGATGTTCATTCTGATTCTTTTCTTTGTCAACAGATTTCTTAAACTCATAAATCTCTTATAGTAGTTTAAATTTATCATCAGGAAAGAAATTGTAGAAGAATTTTCTTTTTTCAACTTACCAATCTCTTTCTCAAGCCATCCAATCTTACTCAATCATTATTTTAATTATTCTTTCAGATGAAATTCTAATTGGGTTTCTTCTTCTTAAAAACTAATGCTTCTGAACTCTTTATTGTTGATTTTTTCAATTATGGTATTCCATCCAGGCATTTCAATATACTTTTCACATATAGCTTCACTATATTATTCATTATAATCTTTAGATAAGAAACTTATTCTTTTGGATTTGGAGAATTTTCTTTCTTTCCATTTGAATTAAAATCTATCCTTATCACCTTATTTCTTCCACGATCTTTTTTTCCTTTTTTCAAATTCATCACCATCATCTTATTTATTGATTTGAGAAAAATCAACTCCAAAGTTCCCACTAGATCCACATTCAAAACATTTCAATGTAATTTTTCTCTTATATTTACCATTACCTATTTTCAAATTTGTATAAAACAATGATAAAAATTTATCAATATTTTTACATACCTCATTTTCGATATCGAAATCACTAGATGTTTATTTCTAAATAATCTTGTAAATCTTTTCTTTTATAGAAGCCTTGAAATGAATTTCTTGATCAACATTAGGTTTTCATTTTATAAATTTTTTACTTACCATTTCATAATTAATGAGAGTGTTGTGAAAATCATTCATAGATAGTGTTTCTGGATCTCTGACTTCCAATATGGAAACTTTGGCATCAAACTTGTTGGGAAGAATTCTCAAGATATTTTCTACAAAAGTAGAGTCTTATAACTTTTATCCTAGACATTTTATAGTGCTAAAAATTACATCCACACTGGTAAAGAATTAATTAACTGATTCATACTTTCCCATATTTAGATCATCATACTTTAGCCTCTAGATTTGTAGCTTTTCCTTACTCACCTTTTATTTCGTTCATAAATGTTCTTCAGCTTATCCCATATACCTTTGGTAGTGGGAGCACTCTTCACACTTAACAATTAAATTTCAGAAATTGATGTGAGTAAATCATTATTAACTCTTCCATAATTCTCAATATTCTTCTTATCAATAGGTGTGAGAGGTAATTTTTCATCAATAGGTGTAAATCCATTTTTTGAAACTTCAAGAACATCATACCTAATAGATATATGATAATGAAACATTATATATTTTCATATATGATAGTCATTACCATTGAAGACCAAAATCCCTTTTCTATTCACACAATTCAATTTCTCCATCAAAACTTTTCTTAAAAAACTTTAAAAAGAGTAAAGGAAGTGAATCTAGCTCTGATGAAACTTGAAAGTTCCCATCCATAACCTAAGTATCACTGAGCGAATAAGGGTTGAATCAGTGATATCTTTTTATTTTATGTTTACTTTATTTTAAAACAACATTAACCTACTATTAAAGAATTATTACCTTGCTAAAAAAAATAATCACACATCCATAGGAACACAATAATTTTTAAGGTCTGCTACTCAACAAGAGTAACTACGTCCATGGTATGGTATGGAAACAATTTGATACCAAAAAATACACTATAAAATAATCCTTTTGTGTGGATACAATGATTAGGATATTCGCTTATAGTCATGTAGAATTATGTTCAATATAATAGTTCATGTGCTTCAAGTATTATGAAATAATGTAATACAATTTGTGTAACAAGTTAAGAAAACTTCACCAGATACCTCAAAACATTTAACCTTTATTCCTTGTCATATTTCACAAATATAATCTTCTAAAATAATTCTTCCAATTTCATACCAATTGGTAGGCATTAACTTCTTTGGACTTAATAATGTTTATAATTCTAATTCCTAGTCTAATCTATTAGTTCAATGGATCAGTCTGATAATATAACTTTTCCAGAATTCCACTGAAATAATTCTGAACTCCTTCTACCTTAGTTTAGAAATCCAAGTCCAATTTCTCAATCCCATCTTGAAACTTTGAATTCAATATTCTCTCTTCTTATTCTTTTTTCTTCCAAACTTCATCAAGAACACTTGATATATAAACTTCTTCTCTCTATAAACCTTCAAAACTCCACCTTCTATCTTAAACAGTACTTATGTCAGAAAGTACAAGTACTTCCTTTATTTATAGGTGGCTCAAAAGTTTTTTAGGTGGGATTCTGAAAAAAATTTCTGCTCAACCAAATTTCCCAAAACATAAATTTTCCTTAAGTTTTGGATACATCTATGACTTACTCAAATATTATAATTTCTTCTTGATCCTTATCAAATCTTCTTAAATCATTACCTCACTTCAAACTTTCTTTAAAATCTTCATTCAGAATTTGATTTTCACTCTGATTTATCCATTACGATGAAGAAAATAGATTCTCCATTACATTTATCTACACCAATTTAATGATATGAAAATAAAATGACATCTCAATACAATTCTCATTACTAACCTAAAAAACGTCCCATTACAATGTTTCGTACTATCTAAAAAACAATATGCTCATTTTAATTATTTGTACAAATTGATAACTAGAAAATATTGAAACTATTCTACCATAAACATAGTTAAAACTTCTAAATGTGTCAACACTTCTTAGCATCACTTCAGCACCATCTTCAATCTTCTTCAAAAAACTTTCAAGGTAACATTTTACAACACTATCACAAACCAGTTAAAACAAAACTTCTTTTTATTTTCTTCATATAAATAATCCTATATCCAAGGATGTTATCTGTGTCAGCCTGCACCTGATGAATTAGTATTTTCTTTACTTTGATAATTGATGTTAATGTCAGTCTAATGAATCTTTACCCACTTTATAAAAAATGAGACAATTATTCCAATTTAAAACTTATAATATTTAATATTTCTCTCTTAACCAACATGATAAGAAAATTAATTAGAGAATTTATTTTCTCTTGACCCAATTCAAGACAACAAAAAAATTCATATTGATGCAAAATAGTTGACTACATTTTTGATATGTCGTCGAATTTAATCAATACATCAGTTCAAAAAACTCTAAAGGAAAATAATTCTTTCTCTGATCCACTTTTTTAACCATCATTGCATCTAATTATCGGTGTAAAGATAACTCCGATGATCAGTGAAACATTACATCTAAAGGACTAGAATCAATAGTTTCAACTTCAAAAACTTCTTTCCTTCTCTAATTACGATACACACTTCTGAATTCATCACAGAATCAGGTATACTATGGTTTTATAGTCACATAGGATCGTTCATTAAGTAATTCATAAAATATGGTAAAATATTTCAAATATATAAATATATATATATAAGGGTACCACACTACCATGTTCCCATTGAACCAATCACCCTAAATCCCAAGGACTCGCATCCTAGAACTCCCATGTCATTTTAATTCATCCTTCACTATTGGTTGTGCCTCAATTATACCTAACCTAGTCTCTTACATGGCCTATTATATCTTGTTGGAAACAAACTATATATCCATTCCATTATCACATCTTGCACCATGGGCATCTCATTGAATCCACGTCGTCGTCACCTCTCTCCACCACATTAATTATGTCATCACATCTCATAACTATGTGGTAAGTACATAATCCACCATATCTCATGCATGAGTATGCCTATAATAACAATAAATATTGCAACCAAAATGAATGTATATTCAATAACCTCAATCTTTCACATTCCACATATACAAGTACAGTATAAAAAAGATCCATAACAATATGTTTGATCACGTACCCTGTAATAAAAATCTGTCACCGTTTTTATGTGTCCACAAACATAGTCTTCCTATAAGCGAGAGTAGAGTAGGGATAGTATTTATCCATATGATCCCTCAACAACCTAGATGTTGGGAAACATATGGAACCGAAGTCCATAATAGGAATCAGTCTCCCCAACCAAAAAGAGTGGTGAGGTATAATAAATTACATAATATAGGGATATAATATCTCACAACCACATTAGAGGGAATTACCAACCATATAATCAATTTATAACTATCATAACTCGTGAAATGTCAGTTTTTGTCTCTTGGAATAAACTGATAAATCTCTATGAATAAAATCATAAACGGTTCCTCATATTGTTAATTAATTTAATAGTTATCATTTCTTAAAAACCTCAATATTTTATAAAATATTTCCCTATAAATAAATTTTATTTCTTTGATATCTTATCTTACATTAAACACTAATTTTAAATGAACCGTGATATACCATTAAAATATAATTATTTAAGGTGACACTTATTGCCTAGACATTAGATTGGAGGGTACGAATAAGAATAAATAAATTATGAATAACTTAATATTTAAATATGAATAAAATTAATTAATTGGTTATTAATTAAATATAAATTAAAATAAAAAAACATTTTAAAATAAATAAGATATTTTTACAAAAAAACTATATTTATGCACGCATTACATTTTTATCTTCAAAAATTAAATTAATCACGATTACTAAATGATTTTATAAAATTTAAGTATGATTTATTAAATTAAATTTTTTTATCATTTTTATAATATTTTTTTATACATGGAATAAAAATAAATCTACTTTTATGCTTAAAATGTATTTTTTAAAGTTGTTTTCACCATGTTTTGTGCGCATATTTTAAAATTAATTTATGAAACTTATATAAATTATTTTTAATAAAATGGATTCCATATTTGGAATTAGGATATTCAAATTTGGTAGATAATTCCTTTTTATTTTTATGTATTATGAATTGTAACTTTGGTAAAATTTATCACCACAGTAAGGTCTAAATCGGGTTAATCTAGCTTAAAACTAAGTGATAAGGCCATAATTTCTTATACTAATACCTATTGGATGAATTTAATTCAATTATTATCACCTTATAATCCAAATATAATTTTTTAAGGGGCAATTTTCCTTAAAAATGACCTATATAATATTTAAATTAAAAAAAGTAGCAAAATATCACTCTCTTAGTTTAAAATATCAATTATGTGTACAAAAAAGGAAAAAAGAAAGTTATCAATGAATATAAATGTCTATTTATAGATTAATGAAATTATATTCATGATGTAAATTTATTTATAACTTTTAGTAATTATATAATTACCTTAAATTCTTATGAATGCAAATGTGGTAATTCTTAAATTAATATAAAAATAAAATAAATAATTTTAAAAATATTAAATGTGATATAATATGAATTATTTATGGTTTTATAAAAATTTAATAGATTAATATGAAATATTAGTGCTTTTTATAATAATTATATTTTAATTTAACCTTGTATTTATGTATTTTAATTAAAATTAAATGAATATTGTCAAAATTGACATTAATTATATGTTATAAAAATAAAATTTTATTATTTATTTAAAAATAATATGAATATTAAAAGAGGTTAAGGTGGATAATATATGGTTTAAAATGTAACCCATTTTCAATTTATTATCCAATTATGACATTATAAGTAAAATTATAAACCTTTAAGAGTTAAAAATATATTATTGTAGTTAAGGATAAAATAGGTTAACTAAAGGGTTAAACCAAACGATAAGGTTTAAAACACCACCTGGACTTGTAAAAATTTTATTGATTGATGGTATTTAAACTACATATTATCTTATATTTGAATCCCTATTTTTTTAGTAATTTTTTTTATATAATTACTTTATTATATTTTAATCTTTTTAAGAAATTTGAAGATTGCCCCTCCCCTAAATTATAAAATGGCATATCTCATCTCTCTTCTTCACACCACTTTAAGCCTTATAGATTAACCAAAACCAACAAAATTATCTTATAATATCCCGTATCTAAATTATATTGTTTATTTTATTCCAAAAATACCAACCCTATGGTTCATAAGAGGATATATAAAGGAGGTGTTTCAAAGAAGAGCTAATCAAATTAACTGATCACTTTCATTTTAACTCTTCTTTTACCTCCTCTAAATCTATTATATTATTCATTAAATAATAAATTAAATATAAAAATATATATTTAAATTTAATTATTATTATGAAACAACCTTTATTCACCTTTTTCTCATCAAATGGGAAGTGAAAGTATTGCTCGTGCGTACATACGGCTTATTGTCTCCACGTAACGATACAATTCATTTTCCATCACCATATTTTATGGATGAGTATTATGATTAGTTTCATTTTTATATATGATGAAAATGAATTAATTATTATTTTTTTACTTATAATTTCATATCAACCATCTTACCTTCCATACCATTGGAAAACGATAACATCATTCATGCATATGTTTGGACTACCACCTCCACGAAGTGATGTGATTCATTTTTCATCTATGTTTTACATTGATGGTAATAAGGATGTATTTAATGAATATATATTATTTATATTATATTATAATTATTCGATAAATATAAATTATTATTTATCTTTTTTTCATTTCATCCTCCAAAAAGTCAAAATATTGTTCATGTTTATGTAAGATCTACCATCTCCATGAATGGTGTAATTAAATTTTCTATCTATAAATTTTACGGATGAATATAAATATGTATATAATTAACATATATTATATTTATATCATGATTATAATTATGTAAATTATATAACCATAATAAAATTATAGGTATTGGGACTACAAAAAAAACATTCTTAAAAAATGAATCAAATATCACTTAGAAGGGTGATTTTAATATTAAATGGTTAATAAAAAGGTGATAAAATGTCATAAATAAATAATAATTATCATTATAGATATGAATATTATTTTTAAATATATTTATAATAAATATATATTTATTATATAGGAGTTTCTAATGTGTTTTAAGAAAGTAGAAATATTACGTAAGACCACAAACCATTTTTTTTATTTTTCAAATAGCCACTTTTTTGGTAAGTGGGAACCATACAAAAAGGGGAAGTTTTTCCTACATACCAACATCCACATAAACTAGTAAACAACACATTAAAAATTCAAAATTTCAACATTAAAATTTCAAACTAAATAAAAAAACCACCAAAATCCATCTCTATCCACATGCAAACCCATCGTAATCCACAAAATCAACCATCAAGAGGAGACTTAGAACCAAAAGGCCAGTCACGTTACTTCCATCCACCATCATTAGTACCATCATTATCACTGTTCACTATCGGAGAAGGTAACTGGAAACTATAAATGATTTCAACTTCATCGAGATCCATCGCCAACCACAGAAACACCATCATCTTGCCATCATTGACCATCCATCACGGAAACGAGAAACAAAAATACCGAAACTAAAAAAAACATCACCGATACAACCAACACCACCACCTTCATCATCATCTTAACTTCACTATAAAATCCAAGAGAATATCATACACTGAACTAGGTGGAGCAAACAAACCAACACCAAAAATTAAAACAGACCACATGAGTAGTATTGTCAGCCACTAAATCCCCCCTCTCAAAGCCTCTGAGGAAACACCACTTCGGATGCCATTTAGAGAGAAGTACAAGGAATTTAAGGCCAGGGTAGTGATTTGAATTTTGAGAATTCCTAACCAGCACAACGAAAAAATATGAAAATTGGGGAAGAAACCCAGAGAGAACACGGTCTAGAGGAAAATGGGGAAGGACCAAATAGAAACTGGGGATAAATCCCAAAACAAGACAAAACCAAAAAAATGAGGGAGAAATAGGGAAGAAACTGATCAGACCCACAGCCGCCAAAACTCAATCCCAAAACCTATGTGATTCAATTACTCTATATCTAACCTAGAGAAGAGAAATGAAATGCAAGGTCATATTGTGGTAGTGGCATCCTAGGATAAAATTAATATTTTTTTAAATTATATAACATGAACTAAATTTCATTTCATAATGACCGCTCAATGATTTCAATCCTACTTTACAATTTTCCATGGTTATTTTCAAATAAAATTGTTTTCATGATATTTTGTAAATTTTTAGATTTTAAATAATGGATTTCAAAATTCAAAGGATATTTTCCTCGATATTGTTTATAAGGGTATTTCAATTCATCTAAGATAACAACCTTTGTCATTTCTTATGTTTTATTGGGTATATGATCCAATGGTGCCATTCTAATTCTCTCTATAGATGCTTTAATATTTTGACGATAATATTTTAATTAAACCCATTTATTTCCTATCGGTTATGCTATGATCAGATTATTAAATGTTTATGAAACCCATTATATTTTCATGGGTTATGATATGATGATATGATGAATGTTTTATGATCTTGTGGTACACATATGTATAGTTTTAATTATGTGATGGTTGGACCCTAAATTATATAACCCTCTAATTAATTAGGTAAATTATTATATCTCATGTGATAATCTTGTAAAATAAGTCAATGTGCTTGATTCATTATTATAAACAAGTTGATATGCGTGATACATTATGAGAAATAAGTTGATATGGTTGATCTACTAAGATAAAAAGGTTGATTTTTTATCTAATTTGGGAAAAAAGGTGTTGAGGTGTAACAACCTAGGTACTTAGAGAATAATTTGTTTCCATTCTAAAATTAAATAATTACATTCATTATAAATGTATAATGAAATAAGTGGTATTTATCAAAATTAAGGAATATATACTAAGATAATGGTAACATCACCTACTAGAGTATAAATAAAATTTATGTATCTTATATCAAAATATGATATATTTATATGATGGAATAAGTATATAAATGATTTAAAAATTATAAATTAAGTGTTGGTATTTTTTTACAATGTCATAAATATTTAATTACAATTTTATTATTAATATAATGATTTAAAATAAAAAATATTTTCATAAAATATATTCAGAAATTAATATTTTGTTGTCTAATTATTATAATATAATTTTATGAGACCTTAATTAATTTTTCGAAGTGTTTTAAAGTCAGTTTTAATTTTAAAATTAGTATTTTTCAATAAATTATGATTTTAATTAAAAAATAAATTTCTAATATTTGGGAGATTATTTTCATAAAATTAAGTTTATTTTTTTATTCTATGCATTTAAAAAATTTATGGTGAATTTTTGGTATTTGTTTGAAATATCTGAATTTTTGTGAATACTGAAATATAGAAATTTAAAATATAAGATAAATACATGAATTATTGAATCATGGATGATTTTTGGATTATGTAAGTCCATAATATAAAAATATACTTTTAACTTTTCTTTATTTATTCATGGGAATCAAAACTATTCATGGTCTTGAGCCAAAATAATAAACTAATGAATAAAATAATCAAAAAACACCCCTCTCCTCCACTATAAATACCACCTCCCACCACCTCTTCTTCTCACAACTAAAAAACCTTTTATAATATTTAATTTTATCCCAATTAACCTTAAAATAATTTTACCCACTTCCAATACCTTATGGTCTCACCAAAAGGTCAAAACCCGGGTCCTTAAGAAAGTTCTCAAGGAGGAGAATTCAAGAGGTAAAACCTCTTTCATTTTCTTTTATTTGTATTTCTTTTGTTTTGTTTTGTTTTTATCTCCTCACCTCCTCTCATAAAATTTACTTAATACCAATATTATTTTAAATATAATTTAATTTTATTGGTTTAATTTAATATCCATCATCAAACCTCTCCTCTTATCCTTTTATTCAAGAAAATGAAAGCATTATTTGTGACATGTCGATTCACCACCTTCATAGATGTCGAATTTTAATTTTCATTTACCACCATCAATGATAGTCATAAAACCATTATTATGGTTAAAAAATATTTTCATATTAATATTATAATTTTTTAAATTTTTTATAACCAATATATAAATATGATATTAAATAAGATGATATAAGTTTGTGATGGTCGTAAAAACCGCCAAAACAAAATAAATCATTTTCATTAATTTTTTATCTAATGAATCATCCTAATATCAGAGAAAAAAATGATATATGGTATCATTTAAAAATATAAAAACATATTAAAACCATTTCTTTCCAATTCTTAAGTTTTTCTTCCAATTGAAAAGACAACCCATAATGAACCAACTGTGGAAAACATGAAATAAACACACTTGAAACAATCAAAATAACAATATATTATTAATAAATGGGGGAAAATATGTTATAATAATATCATATAAGGACTTATAAATATGAATATTTTTCATTGATATATAATTAACACTCTTTAAACCATTATATAGGAGGTTTGAACACGTTTTAAGTAAGACAAACTTGAGGTAAAGGACTTTTTCTTTAAAAATACCATTTTAAATTTCTATTTTAAAAAAATTAAAAAAAAAGTGTTTTATGATGAAAGTTTTCATGTTTTATGACTATTTTTTTATTCTTGAAAATTTTTTATGATGAAGTTTGGTACCTATATCTCCCTCTAATTCATTAAGAATGTTTATGTTGTAAGTTGGTCATAATGGTTATTCCAAGTGTAACTATGATGGTTACACCATAAGGTAGCTGTGAGGGTTATATCATAAGATAGTCGTGAGGGTAACATTATAAGGCAGTTATGATGGTTACAAATCATATGGTAGCTATAATGGTTACAATATTAAGTAATTAATTCCCCTAGTAATCTTTATGATTTTTATTATGTCGTCTATGTATTATGGAAACCTCATGTTTTCATAAAGTAGCTATATTATACTTTATGGGTGAGAAGTGTATCTTTGTGAAAAAAAATTCATATGTTTATAAGTATTAATGGCATAATGGTTCTTTTCTTTTTATATACCTTATTGAAATTTTTTCATCCCATGTTTTAAAATGTTTTTAAGATGGTCTAATTATGGGTAAGATAAAAGAATAATCCAAGATGAATATTGTGAATATTGTGAATATTTTTCATGAAAATATTTCATATTTTATTAAAAAAAATTCTTATAAAAGGATTAAATATTGTTTTAGTAGTACTATTTTGTATGCTTGTGGGTTGTTATGTATAAATTATTTCTTAATCCTCTTAAACTATAAAATAAAAAGTTATTTGGGAATATAAGAAATTGAATTCTAAAATAATTTATTATTTTATGAAATGTTTAAGGTTAGGTCCTTATAGTTGGTATCACATCATGGTTTAGATAACATTAGGGGTTAGTATGGTGTTAGTGGAATACCATAAATGATTTTTACCTTGTTTTTATTTTGAAATGATATAGAATTTTAATATTACTATGTTACTTCATCTAATATATGTTTATTAGAATGTTTTTTTATAGAAGAAATAGGGAAGCTGAAGTACGAAGGCATTGAGAGGATGATATATTTCCAAATTCGAAAAATGTAATGGTTGTAATTGGAATCGAGCAGTTTTTTATTGTAAGGGATCATTTGGATAAAGTTATAAATGGTAGTATAATCAATGCAAGATAATATCCAAGGATACCACAAAGGAACAAGATGATAGTGGAATATTTTATGATGCAACAGCCTCCTACTTTTAGTGGATCTTCTAACCCAATGGTAGATGAAGGGTGTATTAAAGTTCTTAAAAAGTTATTTTATGTCATGGTGTGTTTAGATAATCCAAAGCTTGGTATTTATATTTATCATTTGGAAGTTGAAACTAACTAGTAGTGGTAAATAGTCAAGAATATCATGAATAGAGAGGATATTGATGAATTGGAATGTGATGAATTTAAAAATCATTTCCATGAAAAATATTTTCCTCGGGTGGTTCGACTAATGATGGAAAATCAATTCCTTTAATTGAAAAAAAGGTGAAACTTTCAGTGGTCGTGTTTGAATAAAACTTCACCTGATTAGAATGGTATGTTTTAAACGTTATTCAACATATTAATAGTAAATTCAATAATTTTTACTCAGGATTGAAGTCAATATATCAAAGGATATTGGTCTCTTGTGAATTCAAAAGTTATGAGAAACTTGTTTGATATGATGAGAGGGTATAAATGGAGTTTACAGATGATCATGTTTACATTGAATAAAATCATAAGAAAAGGTCTATATAGAATGAAATGGGTAAGAATCGATTAGATAAATCTAAAGTTAAGAAATTTCAGTTTATAGTTTGTGGGAAGTGTGGTTAAAAGAACCCTCAGGAATACCTTAACAAATTTGGGAAGCATTTTTGATGTGTAAGCTTGTACATATAGACTGAGATTGCAATGAAAATGATCTTAGTATTTTTATATTAATTTTGATAGGAAATATAAAAATGTTTCAAATGTGTTGAGATGAAGAATTATTAAAATACCTTTCCAAAGAAAGATCTGAATGGTAGAAACCAGCCATATTATAAGAAAAAATGTGTAGTGAAATCCTTTGAGACTATTTCAGTATATGTTGGGTTATCCAATAAAGTGGTTTTAGATACATTGTTTGTTTACTCATACTTTGCTAATGTATTGTTTGATATGGGGTCTACACACTCCTTTATTTATGATAAATTTTCTTGTAAATTGGAAATTTCACCTCAGGAAATGAAACAAAAACTTATGGTAAAAACACTAGGAGAAATATTAAGGAAAAATGTAATTATAAGAATCTTCCTATTTTTATCTATTGAAATAAATTACCGACAAACCTTATTGGTTTTAACTTAATAGAGTTTGATTTTATTCTGGTTATGGAATGGCTTTCTTTTTATCATAGTAAGATTTATTATAGAGATAAAGAAGTTGTTTTTTATAAAGTGTTTAAGTTTGTATACAATAACGATCCCATACCATTGATAACATATTAGGAAGCATAGAAAGTATTAAAATATGAATATGAAAGTTATCTTGAACAATATTTTTGAAAATAGAAGAATTGTTCAAATTAATGATGTTCTATTGGTAAATGAATTCCTATATGTTTTTTCTGATGAGTTTCTTGGTGTTATACCTTGTTGGGAAGTTTAATTTACCATTGAATTATTTCTTGATGCTAATCTAATTTCAAAACCCCCTTACCGAATGGATCAAGTGGAACTTATTAAATTAAAAAATACTTGTATTAGTATCTTAATAATGGTTTCATTCATCTTAGCACTTCATCATGGGGTGATCTAATTTTTTTTTTTAAAAAAAGATGGTTCTATGTGGTTTTTCATTGATTATAGTTCTTTTAATAACAACTCTGTTAAGAATAAGTATCCATTGACTCATATCGATGACTTGTTTGATAAAATCCAGGGAGCTCAATATTTTTTCAAGATTGAATTGATATATGGGTACCATTAGCATAAGGTAAAGTAGGATGAAGTTCTGAAAATGGATTTTTATACTAGATATGGGAATTATGTGTTTGTTTTTATTCCTTTTGTTTTGAAAAATTCTCCTATTGTATTTATGGATCTCATGAACATAATATTTCATGAATATTTTTATAATTTGTTTGTTATTTTTATTGATGATATTATATTTTATTCAAAAATTTATGAGGATCATTAAAAACATATAAGTATTGTCCTACAAACACTTAAAGAAAAAAGTTATATGGGAAATTTAGAAAAAGTGATTTTTTGTTGCAATAGATTTATTACATGGGAATATTGTAAACAAGGATAACATAATAGTTTATCCCCTGAAAACAAAAGTGTTTGATGAAAGACCAAGACATACAAATGTTATAGATATTCATAAAATTCTTGTATTAGCAGGTTATTACCGAAGGTTTGTTAAACAAAATTTTCAAGGTTATCTATCCCACTAACTAAGTTAACATGAAAAGGGGTGAAATTTAATTTAATTGGATAGAATACTGTGATGTTTGTTTTCAAAAACTGAAAATAATATTGCTGAAAGAATTATTTTTGGCTCCGCCTTCTAGAAATGGTGATTTTTTCATCCACATTGATGCTTCATTGAATAGACTAGGTTATGTTCTGATGCAGAATGATCAGGTAATTTCATATGCTTCAAGACAACTGAAACAACATGAGTTAAATTATCTGACACATTATTTGGAATTAGAAGCTATGTTTTTCACTTTAAAAAATTAGAGTAATAATTTATATAGATCATAATGAGAAATATATACTGACCATAAAATATTGTAGTATATATATACTCATAATGAATGAAACATAAGGAAGAGAAGATAGGTAGAACTGATAAAGGATTATGATTGCATGATCAATTTCTAAACTGGAAAAGAAAATAAATTTTAGGATACATTGAGTCAAAAACAATATGCATCATTAACAATGTTGTGTATAAAACATATCCCCTTTGTTTACGATTTGATGAATTTTGAATTGGAAGTTGTTGGTGTAGGAAATTCCTCTGTTTTGTTTGAGGTTTCAGTGTATTTTTCTCTCTAAGGAAGAATTAAGTAAGCATAGAATGAAGATATTGAGTCACAAAAAATGTATAATTCATAATAAATATTATGTTTCCAGAATTTAATATTGATAAGGATTGTATTTTGATATTTGGGAAGAGATTATGTATGTTTTCTTATTCTCGATTGAAAAAATAATTGTTAAGTGAAGATCGTAGTTCCCCATTTCCAGTTCATCCTAGAATCACTATGATGTACAGATACCTTCAGGGGTATTATAGGTGGGATGGAATTAAAAGAGATATTACTAATTTTACAATGAAATCTTTGAATTTTCAGCTGGTCAAAGTAGAGAAAAAAATTTCAAAGGGGATGTTTCAACCTTTTCCAGTGACATAATGGAAATGATAAAATAAATCAATGGACTTTGTGGTGGGACTACCAAAGACTTATCATAGTAAAAAAATGTGATTTGGGTTACTTTTGATTGACTGGATAAATCTATACATTTCCTTCCTATTCAAGACACTCTTTCTCTAGATCAGATATCTTGATTATACCTTAAAGATATTATCAAGTTACAAGGAGTTCCTATTGTTATTGTATCTAACCATGATCTCGTGTTCACTTAAAACTTTTGGAAAGGCCTTCAGAAGTCATAGGGAAAGGAATTAAATTCTAGCACAACCTTCCGTCATCAATCTGATGGATAGACCGAGTGAAAAATTCAGACACTAGAAGACATGTTTCATGCCTTTTCAATGGATTTCTAGAGAATTTGGTATCAACATATTTATTTAGTTGATTTTTCCTATAAGAATTGTTTTCATTCCAGTATACCGATGGAACCTTTTGAGGCATTTTATGGAAATTAGTGTCGAACTCTATCATTTTGCAATGAATTTGGGGAAATAAAGTTGATGGGACCATAATTTTTAGACGAAGTGGTTGAGAAAGGAATGATGATCCAACAACGCCTGAGGAAAGCTAATAATAGGAAGAAAAGTTAAGTAGATAATAAGAAGAAATATGTTTCTTTCAAGATAGGTGGTCATGTTTTCCTTAAAATCTGTCCTTGTTAAAGTTTTGTGCATTTTTTTAAGAAAGAAAACTATGTCCATAGTTAATTGGGCATTATGAAATACTAGATAAATTTGGACCAGTATCCTATCGAGTAGCTTTGACCTTGAGTTTTTCCCAACTACACAATGTTTTTCGTGTTTCGATGTTAAGAAAGTATGTGACAGATTCATCTCATGTTTTGGACCCAGAAGTTGTTCTACTAGAGGCGAACCTTTCTTATGAAGAGAAACATATTAAAATTATTGACCATAGAGATCAAGTATTTTGGAATACGTTAATTCACCTGGTTAAGGTTTTGTATATAAATCACATGGTTGAAGAAGCAACATGAGAATCTAAAAATGCTATGAGGGAGAGGTTTCCTCACTTGTTTAATAAGAAAATAAAAATTTTGAGGAAACAATGTCTAGAAGTTGAGGATAATGTAACAACCAAGGTACTTATAAAGTAATTTATTTTCCTTAAGGAATTAAATAGTTAAATTCATTATAAATGTACAATGAAATAAGTGGAATTTATCAAAATTAAGGAATTTATACTAATATAACAGTAACTTCACCTATGAGTGTATAAATAAAATATCTGTAAGTTATAAGTGAAAATATGATATATTTATATCAGGGAATACTTATATAAAGGAAATAAAATTTATAAATTAAGTGTTGTAATTCTTATAATTCATAAATATTTAATTACAACTTTATAATTAATATAATGAATTCAAAGAAAAAAAATTTCATAAAATATATTCAAAGATTAATATTTTTTGTCTTATGATTATAATATAATTTTATGATACTTTAATTAATTTTTCTAAGTTTTATAAAATCAGTTATAATTTTAAAATTAGTATTTTGAATAAATAAGTTTTTTAATTAATAATTAAATTCCTAATATTTGGAAAATTATTTTTATAAAATTGAGTTCATTTTTTAATTCTACACATCAAAAAATGGTTATGGTGTTTTTTTGGGATTTTTTTGAAATAGTTGATTTTTTGTGAATAGTGAAATTTGGTAATTTGCATTATATGCTGAATACATGAATTATTGAGTCATGGTTGATGTATAGCTAATATAAGACCATAAAATCAAACTATACATCTCTCTTCACTATATTTATATATGATAATCAAAACTATTCATATACTTGATCCAAAATAATAAACTAATGAATAAAATAACCAAAAAACGCCCCTCTCCTACACTATAAATACCCCCGCTCACCACCTCTTTTCCTCACACCTCCAAATCCTTATATATTGGTAAATTTGTACCTAATTACCCTCCTAATTATCTTACCCAATTCCAAGACCTACATGTATAAGGCCCCAGCCTTAAACCTTACTTAATCTTGAGTTATTACAAGATTACACATTGAGGATCTTTTCAGGTTTAGAGTTTTAGAGAATTAGATCATGAAACTTGCATTACATTACACATTTAAACAAAGTGGTTACCTAAAAGACAGTATTCATTCTTCCCATCAACGGAAACATATTTAAAATAAAACATGGATTCTTTCTTGACACATCCTTGACACTATCATCACATCATGTAACTTTCCCTTGACCTGTGAAAAACATTTCAAAAACTTGGGATGAGCATAAAAAGCTCAGTAAGGGTTATAAAAAATATGGAAAGGAAAAATGAGTTCATATATACATAAGAATGAAATCATAATTTAACCATAAAATATAGGCACTTTAACATACCTCATCAAATCATGAATAAATCATAGAAATCATAAGACATAAAAGTATCTTGAGGCATTCATAACATTCTTACGTAGGGAGTAACCCTCTTGGTTACGTTTTGAATACCCATCACAGCATATTCCCTAAATCTCTTCGGAGAAACCCTAACGTTTCACTCCTTCACGTTACCCAATGCATTGGAGAGCTATATTGGGCTCACCCGCCCTTAGTTTATCAAGGAACCACCCGTCTTCATAACAATGCCCAAGAACCATAACATAATCTTATCACATAAAACATGCATAAAGGAAACATAACATTTCCACCTTTCAATAACAAGATATCAATACAACACATTGATATAAATACATTATGAAAACCATTTTCAATACCAAAAAAAAAGTAAAACATGGTATTTATTTTTCTTTTAAAAAGAATGTATGGCTTGTAGAGGAAGCCGAAACTCAAATAATGGCCACGGCGGCGTAGAAGACGTTGTCGCTGCATACGTATGAAAAAACATTCCCTTTTATCGTTTAGTAAAATGCTTTGTATAAAAAAATGATTCCTTTCAGATAAACATAAAAGTCAAAGGGGTTTATACACCGTATAAAAGAAGGTTGTGTATAAAACAAAATATGCCTCAATGAAAGGAGATTGAGACGAATTCCCATACAAAGATGGTATCCTTGGATTAAGGATAAATCAATTACATAATTATGTGTGACAAACTAATACACCAAATATAAGTGGATATTAAGTGTAAAAAAATCAGAGGTTATTCACACATATTCATAAAACTACATATTCAAGGAGTATAAGCTTATCCCAAAGAATCGAAATTGGGTTAAGAAGTTCCCTTGCAATAATTAGACAGCCTAACGGCATCACTTCAAAATTCAGAAAAAGAGTTGATGAGAGATAAAAAGGGTATATCATCACTTGGACATAAAATTTACATCAATAAGGATATAGAAGAACATATCCCAAAATAATATTATGTGAATTAAAAGACATAACAAAATAAGTCTTTTAAAAAGAGGAGGGTGAAAGGTTCCCTTACCGACATGGGTATCTTTCGAAACAAACGCCCCGTGAAAGAGGGACAATACATCATTGTTGTAAATACTCATAAATGAAAGAATATTACACAATGAGCAAATTAATGGTCAGTACATACACCACTCAAAGGAAATTGTGGCAAATTTAGCATAAATCTCACGGAAATAAAAGTGAGATGAAAAATCACTTTTGAAAACTCAGCAGCCTAACGGCGCCACTTAAAACTTCCAAAAATGGATTGATGATATCAAATAGGGTATCTCATCACATTAAAATAAAATTTACAGAAATAGGAATATGAAGGATTAATGAGAGAGAATAGGGTCTCTCATCATATGAACATAAAAATTACAGTAAGAGTAATATAAAATAACATCCCAATAACAAGAAATATGAGCTTAGAAGGAATGACATAAAAGAGTGTACTTAAAAATAAAGAGAGGAGTAGGATCCCTTACCTCAAGTCCAACTTGTCTTGTTTGTTTCTTTATATTCCTGAATAATAAAGTTTGTTCAATTAATAATTGCCTAATTAACTCCTTTAGAGATTATTATTCAGTTCATATCACATATTATAATGTTATAATAATTGTTTAATAATGTTAGTTCATATCAGACGTTTTTGCCGATGTTTGGTACATGAGTCAAAAATGAACTTGTTTGAAAAAATATTTCCCATGTAGTTATAAGTAAATAATTTCTAGAATAGTATTAATGATTAAAATATCATATATATCCAGTAAATATTTATTTTATACTATTCCATATCATTTGGAGATAAAAAACGAAAAGCACCGTTCATGGAGACGGTAGGCCGTACGTACGCATGAACGCTACTTTCTTTTTTTGTCATATTAATGGAATTAAAACAAAATGAGGTATATATATATATATGTTATAATTCCATAATTATATCCATAATTTAGATGTAATATATTAAATATATATCCATTATATATATGTACTTATAATAGTACACAACATTTTGTGATAAGAAATGAAATGTATCGTTCATGGAGATGGTAAGTCATACGTACGCATGAACGCTACTTCCATTTCTATTTCATATTTAATAGAATTAAAAAATAATGATACATAATATTATTTTAATTCCAGTATGGTATCATATTTAATATTATTAAATATATCCTTTATACGTACCACATATGGTATTAACGAATCAAATCACTTTGAGGGGGCGGTAGTCCGCACTTCCTTAAATGAAGATATCGCGTTTACCCATAATGGAAACCATAAAGGTATGCCCAAAATGAAAAAAACATAAGATTAAGGAAAACATAAAAATATTATATATCACATATAAATATAGTTTCATCTTAATTTCCACCTTTTAAGGTGTTAAAAGAATGTTGAACAATCATCGTTTCGGGAGGCCGAAATTCACCATCCACGGAAACAGTATGTTCTTTAACCATTAGATGTAGGTTTGTGAAATTTTAGCTCGAATCCTTCTTATAAAAACATCCTAGTATATTTATGATATTGGATTTGTTACAAAAGAAATGAATAAAAATAGTTTATGGGGTTGGAGAAGCAAAATAAAACAAAAGGACTCAAGTGAAGACATTACCTTAAAATCGGGTAACTCCCTTTGGTTTGAGCTCAAAGGCTTCCTTGGGAAGACTTATTCCCAAAGTTAGGCTTCAAGGAGTAATATAGGGAAGTGGAGAGACAAAATGGGCAGGGGTTGGCCGATCCAAAGGCTTTGGGAGTGTGGGTAAAGAGGTAGAGGTGGGGGCCTTTTATAAGAGGAGAGGAGGGGCACTCTTGGAAGGTAAAGAAAAGTCACTTTATTTTAAAATGGTATTCGGATTTAAGAGGTCCCACATTGATTTGTTTCGAGGATAAGGTGATAGGGTTTCGAAATCCACTCATACAATAGGTTATGGACATGTTTGGTCTTAGATATTACATTATCTTTCCATTTTATTTAAATCGTTAAATAATGAGGTCATCGCTGCATCATCATGATGTCGTAAATAATTTAATATATTTAATGTCTAAAAATTATAAAAAAAAATAATATGATGTAAGAAATATTTTTAGTTTTCCAATTAATATTTATAATCAAAAATCTGATTTGTATAACCCCATGTAAAAATTTTTTTAGTAAAACATTTCATGTTTGTCTCATTTTTACTTTATCTTTAAATAAAAAAGATATTAATGTCATTTTCCAACCAAAGTGGCTTCATGGGGTCCCCAAGTTTACCCATGGGTTGTCTTGGTCTGCCATGACACATCCAATGAGGTTATGACATGTGTCAAGTTCATTTCATATTATTAAAATATTATTTTTACCTTTAACTACACTAATTACCTCTAATCGCGATTAAAAACTTAATAAGTTACTATTCGCCAAAAAATTATTTTTATCCCATTGAACCACATTTTACTTCTTAATTACAACCATGTATGTCGGATTTTTGAAATTCAAAACACAAAGATGGAAAATTTTCATTTAAATGGAAAAATCATTTTTTATAAGTACCACTTAGTGGTTTCACTATTCATCAAAAATTGACGTTTTTCAAAAAAATCCCAAAAAATCACCCTAAGCTATATTTGATATTCTGAATTCAAAAATGAAGTCTATTTTAAAAAATTCAAAACATATAAGTCACATTAATTAATTTAATAATTAATTCCCGTTGTCAGAGAAAATAGCGTGTTTTTATGAAACAATAAGTATCAAAAGATTGACACTAGTTCAGGTCTGATTTCAAAGTGAAATTAATTCCAACAACCACTATTAGATTTAATGGTAAAAATATATTCTAATTTCACTTTAAAACCAATTCAAAAGATAATATAATCATATAATTAAAATATATTAAAAAGAGGTTTTGAATTAAAATACAACATTTTACACTTCATTAAAAAAATGAACTTTATCGGAAAGATACCAAAAATTTACACAAAGTAAATTTTGATGTCCCGATTCTTAAGAAGAGTTTTATTTGGTCCAATAGAATGTATAAGAGTGAACAAAACTATATTTAATGACAGTTCTCCATCAAAAGGCGATAAGTGAACCTTTAGTGAAAACTAGGGCATATACGCCTAAAATTGAATTCTTTCCGCATTTTAAGCCTTTATCTTTTATTGGATAAATGTAAAAACATTTAAAAACATATATAATCATATTTGAGTTATTTCTATCCATTCTCACCAATACAACGGCTACATGTTAACTACCATTTATAATAATATTATTTTATTATTAGAGTGCAACGTAAGATTCCCAAGAAACTCGTTGTTGCGTGTTGGGTACGCCATCGAGCATTGCATCCCCTTTAAAGTCATATTAATATTTTATTCACAAATATGGATAAATATGAAAATTTCATATTCTTTGTTCACCTGTGGTGTTACATCCTTCCCCCCTTTTGGGAATTGCATCCTTGCAATTTTAAAATTGGGCTCAGAAACTTCATTGAAAATCCCACATCGAAACAAGAGTTGGTAAAACAATCACTTTAAAATAAAGAAAGATAAGTACAGAGGTCACCCGAGTTAACCCGTACTAGGATTCCATGTAGGAAAGTATGGACATGGAGGAGAAAACATAGGGTCATGTTCTGATGGAGAGTGATAGAAAAAATGTTTAGGGGAAAGTTAACAATAAGAAAATCACAAACTTGTGATGGGTTAAACAGTGTAGGGTTCCCCAGTAGGAAAAGTTAATAGAAAACATTTTTGTTTTAAGTTACTTTTTATTGAGGAATTTATTCATAAGGAAACATAATCACTTATCATGTTGACTTTCAACTTTTACTAGATTCCTTAATCAAACTCATGTTTTTTTCCAAAAGACGAGTATTTAGGGAGACTTGTTCGCATTAAGAGTATTATAATCAACTTCTAGAGAATCACCTAATCCATCAAAGATAACTATATACTTCCCATGTCTTTAGACTCTAATCAAAACCAAAACCAAAAAGGATAGTACAATATCAGATAATCCATAAAAGGATAACCCTTTAAAAAGAAAATATATGCTTAATCTCCAAAATTTGTCCAACAAAACCCAAAGTTCAATGAGGACCATTTGATAACCAATTTGTCTATAAAATTCTTCAAAGTAAACCAATCTAAGATTGAAACCCAAATATTTGAAGGATTTAGTCACATAGTCTTCCAAGTTAAATCGTAACATTTATCTGCAAACAACATCAGTTGCTCTTAATGTCTCGTATTGAAAAGTAATTAACCTAATCACATATCCTCCATGATAGGTTAATAAATTTCCATAGATAACCCAAAATCAACTTACTATTAATTCATAAAATCATCTAACTAAAAATAATCAGTCAAACTAACCAGGGACTTCACGTAGTCTAGTGGTAGGCGATAAATAGCAGTCGCACTTTGGTTGTGGGTTCGATTCCCGCAGCTTTGTCCGACGCGACGGGTAGTCACACGGTCTGTGTGTTGTCCTTTTTCCAAAACTATATAATTTTATAACATTCCACAAAAATAGATAAATTCATCAAAAATAAATATAACATATTCCTCAAGTTTATCTCATGCCTTCTTTTTCCATCATAACATATAATAACCCATAATTACCTCAAAAGTAAGGATCATATAAACCCTAATGGTTACCTTTATAATTATTATCTGAACTTTCACATCGATTGGTCATCTCGTACATGATGCATTAAAGATCATACCAAGGTTCAAGTGGTTGATCATGACTCCTTGATAGTTGGTTTAGAATAACCACGAGTTTCCTCATTGAATCCCCCATTTTATCTAGTATCTTAATCATAGAACCACCACAATTTCCTTCAAACCTGTTGTCTCTTTGGTGCCTGCTAGATCCATCCATTCACTAAAAATAGAAATGTCAGTGTGAGTATATCAACAAAACCATCATGTACAAATGAGGAAGATAAGCACTAATATATACTTACTCATTCACTTTATCTAAAACTAGGACTCTTTCTGAAATCCTAACCATTATGGTAATGTCACTTATGCTTAGAGAATACCCTAACCTCTAAAGTTATCTAAACCGACCTCTGATACCAACTATAAGGCCACAGCCTTAAACCTTACTTAATCTTGAGTTATTACAAGATTACACATTGAGGATCTTTTCAGGTTTAGAGTTTTAGAGAATTAGATCATGAAACTTGCATTACATTCCACATTTAAACAAAGTGGTTACATAAAAGACAGTATTCATTCTTCCCATCAACGAAAACATATTTAAAATAAAACATGTATTCTTTCTTGACACATCCTTGGCACTATCATCACATCATGTACCTTTCCCTTGACCTGTGAAAAACATTTCAAAAACTTGGGATGAGCATAAAAAGCTCAGTAAGGGTTATAAAAAATATGGAAAGGAAACATGAGTTCATATATACATAATAATGAAATCATACTTTACCCATAAAACATAGGCACTTTAACATACCTCATAAAATCATGAATAAATCATAGAAATCATAAGACATAAAAGTATCTTGAGGCATTCATAACATTCTTACATAGGGAGTAACCCTCTTGGTTACGTTTGGAATACCCATCACAGCATATTCCCTAAATCTCTTCGGAGAAACCTTAACGTTTAACTCCTTCACTTTACCCAATGCATTGGAGAGCTATATCGGGCTCACCCGCCCTTAGTTTATCACGGAACCACCCATATTCATAACAATTCCCAAGAACCATAACATAATCTTATCACATAAAACATGCATAAAGGAAACATAACATTTCCACCTTTCAATAACAAGATATAAATACAACACATTGATATAAATACATTATAAAAACCATTTTAAATACCAAAAAAAAAGAAAGTAAAACATGGTATTTATTTTTCTTTTAAAAAGAATGTATGGCTTGTAGAGGAAGCTGAAACTCAAATAATGGCCACGGCGGCGGAGAAGTCATTGTCGCTGCATACGTACGACAAAACATTCCCTTTTGTCATTTAGTAAAACGCTTTGTATAAAAAAAAGATTCCTTTCAGATAAACATAAAAGTCAAAGGGTTTTATACACCGTATAAAATAAGGTTATGTATAAAACAAAATATGTCTCAATTAAAGGTGATTGAGACGAAGTCCCATACAAAGATGGTATCCTTGGATTAAGGATAAATCAATTACATAATTATGTGTGACAAACTAATACACCAAATATAAGTGGATATTAAGTGTAAAACAATCAGAGTTTATTCACACATATTCATAGAACGACATATTCAAGGAGTACAAGCTTATCCCAAAGAATCGAAATTGGGTTAAGAAGTTCCCTTGCAATAATTAGACAGCCTAACGGCGTCACTTCAAAATTCAGAAAAAGAGTTGATGAGAGATAAAAAGGGTATCTCATCACTTGGACATAAAATTTACATCAATAAGGATATAGAAGAACATATCCCAAAATAATATTATGTGAATTAAAAGACATAACAAAATAAGTCTTTTAAAAAGAGGAGGGTGAAAGGTTCCCTTACCGACATGGGTATCTTTCGAAACAAACGCCCCGTGAAAGAGGGACAATACATCATTGTTGTAAATACTCATAAATGAAAGAATATTACACAATGAGTAAAATAATGGTCAGTACATACACCACTCAAAGGAAATTGTGGCAAATATAGCATAAATCTCACGGAAATAAAAGTGAGATGAAAAATCACTTTTGAAAACTCAGCAGCCGAACGGCGCCACTTAAAACTTCCAAAAATGGATTGATGAGATAAAATAGGGTATCTCATCACATTACAATAAAATGTACATCAAGAGGAATATGAAAGAAGATCCCCCATCATAACAAATAGGAGCTTAAAAGAAGTGATATAAAGGGGAGTACTTAAAGAGAAAGAGAGAGGTTAGATCTCTTACGAAAATTCGGCAGCCTAACGGCGCCACTGAAAACTTCCAAAATGGATTGATGAGAGAGAATAGGGTCTCTCATCAAATGAACATAAAAATTACAGTAAGAGTAATATAAAAGAACATCCCAATAACAAGTAATATTATCTTATAAGTAATGACATAAAAGAGTGTACTTAAAAAGAAAGAGAGGAGTAGGATCCCTTACCTCAAGTCCAACTTGTCTTGTTCGTTTCTTTATATTCCTAAATAATAAACTTTGGTCAATTAATAATTTTCTAATTACCTACTTTATATATTATTATTTAGTTCATATCACATACTATAATGTTATAATAATTGTTTAATAATGTTAGTTCATATCAGACGTTTTTGCCGATGTTTGGTACATGAGTCAAAAATGAACTTGTTTGAAAAAAGATTTCCCATGTAGTTATAAGTAAATAATTTCCAGAATAGTATTAATGATTAAAATATCATATATATACAGTAAATATTTATTTTATACTATTCCATATCATTTGTAGATAAAAAACGAAAAGCAACGTTCATGGAGACGGTAGGCCGTACGTACGCATGAACGCTACTTTCTTTTTTTGTCATATTAATGGAATTAAAACAAAATGAGGTTTATATATATATGATATAATTCCAGAATGATATACATAATTTAGATGTAATATATTAAATATATATCCATTATATATATGTACTTATAATAGTACATAACATTTTGAGATAAGAAATGAAATGTACCGTTCATGGAGACGGTAAGTCGTACAGTCGCATGAACGCTACTTCCATTTCTATTTCATATTTAATAGAATTAAAACATAATGATACATAATATTATTTTAATTCCATTATGTTATGATATTTAATATTATTAAATATATCCTTTATACGTACCACATATGGTATTAACGAATCAAATCACTTTGAGGGGGCGGTAGTCTGCACTTCCTTAAATGAAGATATCGCGTTTACCCATAATGGAAACTATAAAGGTATGCCCAAAATGAAAAAAACATAAGCTTAAGGAAAACATAAACATATTATATATCACATATAAATATAGTGTCATCTTAATGGCCACCTTTTAATGTGTTAAAATAATGTTGAACAATCATCGTTTCGGGAGGCCAAAATTCGCCATCCACGGAAACAGTATGTTCTTTAACCATTAGATGTAGGTGTGTGAAAGTGTAGCTCTAATACTTCTTATAAAAACATCCTAGTATATTTATGATACTGGATTTGTTACAAAAGAAATGAATAAAAAGAGTTTATGGGGTTGGAGAAGAAAAATAAAACAAAAGGACTCAAGTGAAGACATTACCTTAAAATCGGGTAACTCCCTTTGGTTTGAGCTCAAAGGATTCCTTGGGAAGACTTCTGCCCAAAGTGATGCTTCACGGAGTAAGAGAGGGAAGTGGAGAGACAAAATGGTCAGGGTTTGGCCGATCCAAAGGCTTTGGGAGTATGGGTAAAGAGGTAGAGGTGAGGGCCTTTTATAAGAGGACAGGAGGGGCACTCTTGGAAGGTAAAGAAAAGTCACTTTATTTTAAAATGGTATTCGGATTTAAGAGGTCCCAAATTGATTTGTTTCGAGGATAAGGTGATAAGGGTTCGAAATCCACTCATCCAATAGGTTTTGGACATGTGTAGGTCTTATATATTACATTATCTTTCCATTTTATTTAAATCGTTAAATAATGAGGTCATCGCTGCATCATCATGATGTCATAAATAATTTAATCTATTTAATGTCTAACAATTATAAAAAAAATACTATGATGTAATAAAGAGTTTTAGCTTTATAATGAATATTTATAATCAAAAAGCTTATTTGTATAACCCCATGTAAAAATTGTTTTAGTAAAACATTTCATGTTTGTCTCATTTTTACTTTATCTTTAAATAAAAAGATATTAATGTCATTTTCCAACCAAAGTGGCTTCATGGGGTCCCCAAGTTGACCCATGGGTTTTCTTGGTTGTCCATGACACATCCAATGAGGTTATGAAATGTTTCAAGTTCATTTCATATTATTAAAACATTATTTTTACCTCAAACTACACTAATTACCTCTAATCGCGATTAAAAACTTAATAAGTTACTATTCACCAAAAAATTATTTTTATCCCATTGAACCACATTTTACTTCTTAATGACAACCATGTATGTCGGATTTTTGAAATTAAAAACACAAAGATGGAAAAATTTCATTTAAATGGAAAAATCATTTTTTATAAGTACCACTTAGTGGTTTCACTATTCATCAAAAATTGAAGTTTTTCAGAAAAATCCCAAAAATTCACCCTAAGCTATATTTGATATTCCGAATTCAAAAATGAAGTCTATTTTACAAAATTCAAAACATATAAGTCACATTAATTAATTTAATAATTAATTCCCGCTGTCAGAGCAAATAGCGTGTTTTTATAAAACAATAAGTATCAAAATATTGACACTAGTTTAAGTCTGATTTCAAAGTGAAATTAATTCCAACAACCACTATTGGATTTAATGGTAAAAATATATTCTAATTTCACTTTAAAACCAATTCAAAATATAATCTAATAAAATAAATAAATTAGATTAAAAAGAGGTTTTGAATTAAAATACAACATTTTACACTATTCATTAAAAAATGAACTTTATCGGAAAGATACCAAAAATTTACACAAAGTAAATTTTGATGTCTCGATTCTTAAGAAGAGTTTTATTTGGTCCAATATAATGTATAATAGTGAACAAAACTATATTTAATGACGGTTCTCCATCAAAAGGTGATAAGTGAACCTTTAGTGAAAACTTGGGCATATACGCCTAAAATTGAATTCTTTCCATATTTTAAGCCTTTATCTTTTATTGGATAAATGTAAAAACATTTAAAAACATATATAATCATATTTTAGTTATTTCTATCCATTCCCTCCAATACAACGCCTACATGTTAACTACCATTTAGAATAATATTATTTTATTATTATAGTGCAACGTAAGATTCCCAAGAAACTCGTTGTTGCGTGTTGGGTACGCCATCGAGCATAGCGTCCCCTTTAAAGTCATATTAATATTTTATTCACAAATATGGATAAATATGAAAATGTCATATTCTTTATTCACCTAGGGTGTTACATATGGTCTCACTAATATACCAAAACCAAGGGCATTAAGTAGGTTCTCAAGGATGAGAATTCAAGAGGAAAATCCCCCTTCATTTTTTTATTTTCTTTCCTTTTCTTTTATTTTATTTTTCTCTCATCCCCTCCCCTCATCCAAGTTATTTTATAACTCCAATATCATACATACACTATAATTTGATTTTTTTTAATAGAATATTCATCATCAAATCTCCCCTCTTCTTCTCTTATTCAAGAAAATGAAAGCATTGTCTGTGACATGTCGATTCACCACCATCATGGATATCGAATTATAATTTTACTTTAAAACGATAAAATATGGTCATAAAACCATTATTATGTTTAAAAAGTATTTTAATATTTATATTATAACTTTTTTAATGTTCTAGAACCAATATATAAACATGATATTAAATAAATTGATATAAGATTGTGATGGTCATAAAAACTGCCAAAATAAAATAAATCATTTTCATTAATGTTTTATATATTAAATCCTCTTAATATCAAAAAAAATTATATAAGGTATAATTTAGAATTCTAGAAACATATTAATACCATTTATTTCCACTTCTGGAGTTTTCATTCCATTCAAAAATAAATCACATAATGAACCAACAATGAAATTAACGCACCTGAAACAATGAAAAAACAAAATGTTATTAATAAATAAGTGGAAATATGTTATAATAATATCATATAATAACTTGTAAATATTAATATGGTTCTTTAATATATCAATAAAACTCTTTAAATAATTATATAGGAGGTTTGAACATTTTTGAAATAAGACGAACCCGATGTAAGGGACTTTTCTTTAAAAATCCTCTTTCAAATATCTATTTTTAGAAAATTCAAAAGGAATGTTTTTATGAGGCAAGTATTCATGTTTTATGATTATGTTTTTTTTATTGGAAATTTTTTATGATGAAGTGTGGTAATTATATCTCCCCCCAATTCATTGGGTATATTTATGTTGTAATTTTACCATAATGGTTATTCTAAGTGTAACTGTGATGATTACCCCATATGGTATCCACGAGGGTTACATAATATGGTAGTCAAGAGGGTTAAATTATAAGGTATCCATACGGGTTAAAAATCCTATGGTAGTTTTGAGGATTATAATATTAAGTTACTAATTCCCAAAGTTACCTTTATAGTTTAAATTATGTTGTATATGCATTATGGAAATATCATGTTTTCACAAAGTATATGATACTTTATGGGTGAGAGGTGTATATTTATGAAAATAATTTCTTATGTTTATAAGTATTCATGGACTAATGGATAATTTAATTCTATTTCCCTCACTGATCTTTTTTTCTCATCCCATGTTTTAAAATATTTTTCATAGGGTTTAAGGATGGGTAAGGGAAAAGAAGAATCTGAGCTGCATGTTGTGAATATTTTTCAAGAAAATATTTCATGTTTTATTACAAATTTTGTATTATGAAAGAAGCGAATACTATTTTAGTGGTGAAATTTTTTATGCTTGTGGGTTATTATGTATGAATTATTTTTTTATTCTCTAAAACTCTAAACTGAAAAGATATTTGGGATTGTATAAATTGAATTCTAAAAGAATTTAATTTTTTATGAAATGTTTAATATTATTTCCTTATATGAGGCATGATCCATTATGATTTGATGGTCATGGTAGTTAACTGTGACATATGAAATTGTTTTTATACCTGTGATGGTGCTACACTTTTATGGTATGAACTTATGGTTCATGATTTATTTATAAAGACTTATCATTATTATGATTCATGTATTTTTAAATGTAAATGATTTATACCATGAATCATGTTTATGATCAAAGACATATTGTGTATGGAATTTTTATGTTATGGTTATGATATCTTACTCAAATTCTAATATGATTCATTCATATGATCATTGATTTATATATATCATGTTTACCCTTACTCATAATATGAGATCATCCATTATTATGGTTTTTTATAAGGTTATGAATAAAAGATTAAGTAGAGTATATATATGAATGGTACTAAGAGGAATGATCTTTTTGGGTGAAGTTGAATATCCTTCTTTAAATAAGAATATTGGGTATCTAATCTATAAAATCACTAAACCTTTATAGTATTTGGGCATATGTTTGTGGAGTGTATTGAATATTCATCTAAAAAGATATAATATTTATATATGAATAGATTGGGCCTTTACAGTTTTTATCCGAGCAAGGTTCAATTAGCCTTTGTAAACTAGGATGATAAAACATTAGTGAGAACCCTAGGAATAATTATAAGTATATTATAAAATCCTAAAGTTTTGTTAATGACTATGTATAACCTAGGTTAAACCTATGTTTTCATATATTTAGAAGAATGTTTCATGATTTAGACATCCTATAATTTATTTTTCATGATTGGATGGTTTTCTAATATGATTATTGTTTATCACACTTTTCCTTTTTAGTTTTAGTCAATGGATAAACTTGTAAGAAATATTACTAACAACTAATGTGTTGGAAAACATAATGACTTCCAACCTATTCATCCATATACTATAGGATCTAGAATGAATAATCTTATTGTTATGCTCACAAAAATTTCTCAGTACATGAATCATGCTGATCTTTCAAATGATTAAAGTAAGGAAAAAAATACGGTTGAATATTTTAGGAGGTGACATACACATTATTTTAGTGGGTTTTGTGATCCACTAGTATATGAGTGATTGATCAGCTCCAATAAGAAAATATTTTCTATTCTCCATTAATTGAAACATCAAAAGGTTATCCTAGCAACTTATTATTTTTAAGGTGAAGTAGATCAATAGTTTAATCTTATTAGTAACATGTGGTAAGAGGAAGAAATTGACTCTATGGAATAGGATGATTTAAAAAAGATATTTTTTAGAAAGTAATTCCCTCATATTCTACATACAAATATAGATAAGGGACTCCAAGAGCTGAATAAAAATGGAAATAAATCTATTAGTTACTATGAGGAAAATTTTACGAGGCTTACAAGAAATAAGTCTAGATTAATCGTTATCTCTGAAATAAAATTGATTGATTTTTTGGTGTATTAAAACCAAGTCTAAAAAGGATTTATTTATAAGTGAATTTAATTGCAATGAAGAAATTATTTTTTGAACACTCAAGGTAGAAATTAAAATTGGAGATTAACACGATATTCCAATGGTTTTGAAAACAAAATAAAGATTGAGACTCATGTAAACTAAAATAGATCATGTGGTGAAAAACATATAGCCATCTAAATTCCATAAATGTGGGAATAAAAATCAATGTAATTTCTTGAATGGAACTAGGTGGTTCTTTAAATGTATAAATGTAGTTCATAAAGCCTATGAATATTAAAATGGGACAAATAGACTAGTTAATACAATAGAGGAGGAGAATATGTAAACTAATGCACCACCCATGCTCTAATGATTCAATTGAAAGGATTATTCCAAAAATACCAATCAGTTCATAAATCCAAAGGTTTTTTATAATTATTAGCATCAAAATATTTCTAATCCCAAAGAAAAAGATAAATATCTTGTGATCATGACTGTTGAAGTGGGTTATGATAGTGAAATGATGAAAGGTACGCTTACCATTGAATATAAAACTGCTAATGTATTATTTGAATCTGGTCATACCCACTCTTTTAAATCTGAATAATTTTATAAGGGTATAAAACTTCCACTGAAATGATTATAAATTGAATTTGCAGTGAAAACACCTAATGTTATGATTATAACATCTCAACTTTATAATTCTTCTCTAATTGAAGTTTTTATGAATTTGATTCCTAAAAATATTTTTATTATCCCTATGGTTAAATTTGATGTTATTTTGGGAATGGGTTGGATTTATTTACATAAATCCCACATTAATTACCAAGTAAGGGAATTGATTTTTTATATTATGAATCAACCTATTATCATATATCAGTATGGGGATAAATGTGAACTTTTATGGAAATCACATCTATTATATGGGTCTTGATTTCTTTTCAAAGGGGATGCATGTCTCAGATGGTTAGGTATAAAATCATTGTCAAATATATTCTTAATGTATGAGATTTTTTTATGTATATTTGGAAAAAAATTATTTTCTTCCACTGAATCTTGAATTTGAGTGCTCAATGTAAATTTGAGCACTAACAAGAATAAGTATCTTATAACCTGTATTGATGACATGTTTAATAAAATACGTGGATCTCGATACTTTTCTAAGATTGGACTTTATTATGTATATCATAAATTGAGGGTCAATAGGGATTATATACCCAAGACAGCATTCTATATAGGGTATGCACCCAACAAATTTATATTGATATCATTTGGTCTTATAAATTCCCCATCTATCCTCATGGATTTAATGAATTGAGTATTTAGAGATTACCTTGATTTGTTTATGGTAGTATTTATAAATTATATTGTTACATATTCAAATTGAATTTAAGATAAATAAGATCACATGATAATTGTACTGAAGACCCTTAGGAAGGATAATTTATATGAAAATTTTACCATGTGTGAATTTTGGGTTTGGAAAGTTTCATTATTGGGTAATATAATCTCATGTGAGGTTATTTTGGTGGATAATTTAAAGATAGATATTATTAATAAATGTATCATACTAACCATGGTTACTAATATCCATATATTTCTTGGTTTGGATGCATATTATCGACACATTGTGGATAATTTCACATGGCTTTCTAATACACTCACCAAGTAAACTCAAAACGGAGACAAGTTCTTTGGGAAAAATGAATGTGAGGGTAGTTTTAAGAAACTAAAGATAAAGCTAGTCATCACACCAATGCTTACACTACCTTGCAGTAGATAATGTTTTGTAATTTATATTGATGTATCAAATAAGGGATTGGGATGTGTTATCATGAAAAACAATATAGTTATTGGTTATTCTTCATGTCAATTGATGGTTAATGAGAAAAAATATACGACTCACAATTTGGAGTTAGTTTTGGTGATCTTTTAACTAAATATATGGAGGAATTATCTTTTTAGATAATGGTTTTATATATACTGATCATAAAATTTTAAAGTATATTTTCACATAAAATAGTTGAATATGTGCCAAATATGATAGTTGTAGATGATTAAAGATTTTGAATTCTCCATACATTACCACCCTAGGAAAGAAAACAAGGTTCTAGATAATTTGTTTCCAAAGGATTGTGTAATATTATCTATGATGAGGATCACAAAAGATACAATATGTTTTTTAATTTTAAAGGATGGACTAGGAAATAATAAATAAAGGGATGAAATCTCATCTTGCTCAAATAAATGTTCAACCATCTATCAATGTGAAGAATAATGAGGTTCAAAAAAAATATGTCGAGCTGTAAAATAAGTTGAGAAATGTTTAGCAGTTTAATATTGATTGTAATAGAAAGATAAGGTTTATGAACTATGTATGTCTTCTATCCATACTAAATTTTAAGAAGAATTTATTGTATGAGGCTCAAATTTCATCATTCTTTATTCATCCTAGAAGTATGAAGATGTATAGAGGTATGAATGAGTGTTTAAAATGGGACAACAAAAAGAGAGATATTTATGAGTATGTATCTCAATGCATGGTATTTCAGTAATTTAATTTTGATAGATAGAATTATAAGGGAATTTTACAACCATTACACATTCCGAAATGTAAATGAGAAAACATCACTATGGATTTTTTAACCAGACTCCCCAAAACTTATAAAGGAAACAATTTTATTTGAGATATTTTCGATCATCTTACTAAGTAAGTACACTTAATTTCTATTAGAGAAGATTTCACTCTTGATCATCTGGTCAAGAAATAAATTAATTAAGTGGTAAGGTTATATGGAGCACCAAATTCTATAATATCATATCAGGATATGAGGATAACCTCAAAAATTTTGTGAATTCTTCTTCAGGTTATGGATATAGAGATAAGTTTATATACAGTGTGTCATACTCTTAAAAAAGTCAGTTTGAGAGAACCATTAAAACCCTATAGGATATTTTGATGTATCATTATATAGATTTCAATGTTTTTTGGGATCAACACCTTCTTTTAGTTGAGTTTTCTTACAATAATATATTTCACACAATTATTCATATGGGTTGTTATGAATCCCTCTATAGAAATAACTGTGAAAATATAGGTTTTTGGGATGAATTTAGAGAACTAAATATATCAGGACCTAATATAGATAATTAAATTTAATAGAAATTCAGATCCATTCAATAGCACATGAAGGCCACTCAGAGTCGACATAAGAGTTATCCTAACATTCATCGGCATGATCTGAAATTTAATGTTGGTGAAAAGGTTTTTTATGAGTTTATCCATGGAAGAGGGGTGTAAAATTTGGAAAGAAGGGATATTTTATCCCTAGGTATATTTTCCCTTTCAATATTCTTGATTTATTAGGGATGGTATCTTATTGCTTCATGCTTCCATCAAACCTCTCTCAAATTCAATATGTGTTCTATATATCTCTTCTGAGGAAGTACATACCTAATCTATCATGTGTACGAAAATCATAATTGACACCTATGGAGCTTGATCTTTCTTATAAAGAATAACCATTTGAAATATTAGATCATAGAGATAAAGTTTAATGGAATAAGACAACTCACTTGGTGAAAGTTGTAACGTCCCAGATCCAGAAACCACACAATGGGTGCCCTGAACCCGGTTGGTCACATGACCTCAATCACATTTCTCCAAATGCCAGAGGTTGCCGACTAGCAGTGAGGGCCCAGGTCTGAGAGTGGGGAAACTATGCCCTCATTTGTTAAAGTGTAGCACAGTGGAAAAGATAAATAACATAAAACAACAAAACTAGTAAACAATATACAACTGAAACGGACAACTAAAGTAAAAGAGAACCGGAAGTCATATATATAAAGATGTATCATATCACTATTCTATGAAATCAGCTAGAACAGGATACACTGCAATACAATACAATACAACTCAAAGCACAAGGTACATCCAAACGAAATAAAGCAGTGTAAACAGGTAAACAGAACACAGCAGCATCGCAAGCCTAAGCTCGGTCTCATGCTCTCCTACTCCTCTTATACAATCATGTACCTGTATAGGGACCCTTTCCCCTATCGACACTTGTAGAAATATAGTCTATTTGGGAAGAATGCATGACCCAAATAGGGTGTGAGAAATAAATCCCAGTAGGCACCCACCAAAGGCTCGTGCCCAACTATCAGTGAAAATGTGCAGCAGTAGTGCGCAAAAGTAAATGCAGTAAACTAGTAAGTACTCAAAAGTATTTATCACTATTAGTTTAATTTCCATTTTAATTATTACTTATCACCTCCAAGCCTATGATTCTTCATGGCAGGTACAACATAGAAAATCACCACAGTGAATATTCTAAATAGTTGTGTCCTCAGACCTACTATCCTTACCCTCAGGTAATAGAATCAAATACCCGCAGGTGATTGCCCTCAGGCATAATGATCATTGCCTTCAGGCATACATGATATTTCCATTCGGCACAGAAACTACTTCCCACATGTATAAACAAAGTTTACCCTCAGGCCAACCAACCACTTCCCTCAGGCTAAGCAACACTACCCTCGGACTAATAGAACATTTCCCTAAGGCTAATAGAACACTGCCCTCAGGCTAAAGGAACTGGGTTGAGCCCAAAGAATAAAAAATATATTTATATAAACTTTCTCTCAAGAAAATTCAATGCACAATATAATCATGGAATACCCTCCGGTATCCTAGCCAAATAGATAAACAAAGGAACACACCCCCAGGGAGGTCCTGGATCCAAGTAGTGATCCCAAATAGCAGTTTTAACTTATCATTAGATTATCTATGAAATTCTAGATATCTTCCAGCAAATGCCTCAGCCATACGACACCCCAAACATGGGTTCATAGCACAACAATACACAAATTCAACTCAACAGTTGTAAATAAACATCATACCACCTACCTCGATCACCCTTGATCGATATATGTGAACGAAGCCTCCTGAAATGCTCGTGAACGACATAGATCTGTGATAAATGTTCACACATTAAACCTCAAATAACTTTCACTAGAGAAATAATTGGTAAGAACTAATCAAGGAGAAGGAAGAACTCACCCATGTGGTTCAATCGAGACTGTCAGAGAAGGATTTGGATTCCCGGTGTGCGGTCAGGAGATCTCTGAAGCTCCGGCCTCCTCTCCTGGCTTCAAAACGAACTCAAATCCTCCTCTTCCAAATGAGGAGGATACTACCTATTTTAAGAAAAAATAAAAAACTACACAGTGTGTACTCCTAAGTACACGGCGTGTACTTTTCATTTTTTTAAATTGTTCCTCTGGAGGCTCCTTTCCACCGTGACATTGTTCATCCATCGACATGAGTACATGGTATGTATTCCTGATTACAAGGCGTGTATTCTTGCTCCACAGGTGGCTGCCTCCACCACCTTACTGTTCACCTTCTGACTGATTACACGGCGTGTAAGTACCAAGTACATGGCGTATAGTTAGTTTTTACACCCTTCATCGCTGACAGGCCTACACGCCCTGTGTACTCATCCCACATGGCTAAAGTACACGTCGTGTGGAAAAGTACACGGCGTGTACCCACAAAACATGGAAATTTTCCCCATTTTCCTCATTCTCTCAAAAACACTTAATGAAAAGGGAAAAGAAGAAACCCATACCTCAAAAAAAACTGGGTTCTTATAAATGTTCTCCAGATAAATCCGAAATTTGAAGAATCTAAATAGAAACCTATGGATGTAATAAAAGAGATATATCCTCATTTTTTTGTATTAGTGTGATGAATTTTGAGGGAGAAATTAATTTTAAGGGGGGAAGAGTGTAAAACCCCAATATTTTATTAAATATTTATCTATAAAAAAATTCAATTTCTTTGATATCTTATGTTATATGAAACATCGAGTTTAAATGAAACATGATATACTATTAAAATATTATCATTTAATGTGATGGTTACCGCATTATTGTTGGATTGGTGGGTATTAGTAGAAATAAATAAATTATAAAAAAACTTATGGTTTACATATGAATAAAATGAATTCATTTATTGTCAATTAATTATAAATAAAAATTAAAAAATCATTTGAAAATAAAAGAAGTTTTTTCTGAAGAACTATTTTTAATCACGTAATGTATTTTTATCTTAATAAATTAAAAAATCACTATTTTGGAATTATTTTAATTAAATTTGAATATTATATACTCTATAAAATGTTGTATTGTTTATCTAATATTTTTTCTAGACATGGGATAAGAATAAATCAAGTTTTGTGCTTAAAAATGTATTTTTCTAAAAATTGGTTTTCATTGTCTTTTTCATCATTTTTTTAAATTAATTTATAACACTTATAGAAATTGAATTTAAAAAAATGGATTAAATATTTAGAATTAGGGGGTTCAAATTTTCTAAATATTCGCCTTTTATTTTTAAGCATTATGAATAGTAACTATGGTAAAATTTATCACCTCGGTAAATGGTAAATCGGGTTAATTTAGGATAAAACTAAGTGATAATGCCATAATTTTTCAATATAATTATTTTTTTATGAATGAAATTATACCATTATCAACCTAGTCATGAAATTTGATTTTTTTAAGGGTGAATTTTCCATGAAAATTATTGATATAATATTTAAATCAACAGAAGTTACAAAATGTCATTCTATTAGTTTTCAATATCTATTATGTGTCTACATAGGTAAAAAACTGAGTTATTAATGAATATAAATGTATATTTTGAGAATAATGACATTATTTTTATTATTTAAATTTATTTATAATTTTTAGTAATTATATATTTAGCTTAAATTTTTATTCAATGTCGATGCAATAATTCTTCAATTAATAGAAAAATAAATTGATGTTTTAAAAAATATTAAAAGTAGTATAATTTGACTAATTTATGTTTTTCCAAGAATTTTATAGATTAATGTGACATATTTTTTTGTTTAAAAGGATTTAATTCTAATTCCAAATTTTTATTTATGTATTTTAAGTCAAATTAAATGAATAGTGTCAAAATTGACATTAATGATATTTTGTCAAAATAATATTTTATTAAATAATTTAAAAATCATAAAAATATTGAAATATGATAATGTGGATAATTTATGGTCTAATAGTTCACACATTTTCCATTTATGACCCATTTTCACCTTATAAGTAAAATTATAACACTTTAAGAGTGATAAATGTGTTATCACATTTAAGGTTAAAATAGTTTAACTAAAGCATTAAACCAAAATAAATGGTTTCAAAAACCACATAAACCTATCTAAATTTTATTATTTTAAGTAATTTAAAATATATTTTATCTTAACTTTGAATCTATGGCCTTTTTTATGCATTTTTTCTTGATAATAAATTTATTATATTTTAATCTTTTAAGAAATTCCAAGAGTGCCCCTCCCCATACTTATAAAAGGGAATATCTCCTTTCTATTCATCACACAACTTTGTGCCATATATATCAACCAAAACCTAAAAAATTTTATTTTAAAATTACTTAGACACATTATAGAGGTTATGGTTCTCCCAAAAGACTAATCCTAGGGTCTTTATAAACAAGTTGTTTCAAAGAAGAGGTAATCACATTAACCGATCGCTTCATTACTAATTATTATTTTACCACATCTAAATATATTAAATTATTAATTAAATAATAAAATAAATATATTAAATATACTAAAATTTTAGTATGATTATGAAACCACCTTTATTCACTCTCTTTTCAATCAAATGGGAAGTAAAAGTATCGCTTGTGAGTACGTACGACTTATTGTCTCCATGTAGAGATACAATTCATTTTCAATAAATATATTTTATGGATGAGTATTATTATGGGTTTAATATTTATATTTAATATTAATGAATCAATTATTTTATATATTTATAATATAATATCTAACTTCTTACCTTCTGAACCATTGGAAAATGAAAATGAAACTCATGTTTTCATGTGGACTACCACTTCCATAATGCGATGTGATTTTTTTTCACCTCCATATTACATGGATGGTGGTGTGAGATGGAATTTTTAACATTTATTATCTGTTATTCATTGAATGTGTGCCAATTTTAATTTAATTATAGGGTTAATAATTATTTTCATTGACTATTTGAAATTGAAACTTAGATAGAAATTGGTTTTCAATATGATGTTTATTGATATATTCATCCTTTGATGTAAATTTTGAAGTCATAATTTAGAATGGAATTTAATATTATTATAATAGTGAGTTTTAATTTTAGAAAAATACCATACTAAGAAAAAATGTTAATCTTTTTGTTCTGTAATTCAAAAAATTACAAAGGCTAGAAGTGACTATGGCGTCCGTGATCACTACACTTACTATGGTTACTGGACATGAATTGTTCCTAGTATTGAGAACCTATTGTGACACATTTGGTATTTCTATCATCTAAAATCACTTCAAATTCTATCCATGAAGAATAATCATTCATTACTTCAGGTGATTATGAGCACTACTCATGGTCACTTTATCACCTTACTATGCCACCACTCTCATGATAGGCATAGATACCGTGAGATTTTACCCTTCAAAAAATATCTTTGTTGGAATATAGACTATTTAATTTATAGTTTTCATGCCTACCATAATATTTTCCCACCCCTTCCTATCATACCTCCTCCTCTAAAGCTTCCATGTGTCCACCAACTGATTCCAAGCCTCTATTTCCCCTGAATAAGTCCATCCATATTGAATGAAGATTATAAATGATCCAAAGGTTGGTAATCACTTCAAATGTGTCCACCATTACTTATTTTCCATGACCATAAGAAAAGGTAGGATTATACCTAATTGGATTGCACCACCTTTAGGTGCCACCCAAGAATGTGGGTCAATGGTGGAGTGGATACACCTTACAAGGATAGTCAAAAATGTACACTAATCCAATCCGAATTCTGAATTTAATGAGGCTGAGATATATCATAATTAAACACTAGTAAATTCACCCTAGATAAACCACCTCTAATAAATTATTGGCATTCCACTCAGTTGAAAATTAGATCGCTTCCGGTAGACACTAGAGCTGCACAACAAAAGACCAAACTCCCATGATATTTTGAAGAAAATAGGGGAGTGGTGTCAAAATGATGTACTTGCTATCTGAATATTAAAATAATATCCCTAAACCATTGTATAGAACCACACATGGGTGAAATATTCATTCCTTAGGTAAGAAATATACATGAGAAGCCATTCTCCTAAGAAAATTAAATTCCACTAACAACATACGGTTGTCATTCGTTGGCCAGTAATGGGAAACCCATGTTATATACACAGGTAGAGTATGATGTTTCATGGTTAAAAATGAAACATCATAAGGAAAACTATAGAACTAGAAGAGTCATTAAGGCTCAAATCAACTGGAAGGCCTTCCCCTTCTCACATTATTGGGTAATGAATGAGAGGACCTACAATATATATCCTGGAGATGTCACCTCATGGTATTATACAAAGAATACCTTCCTATATAAATTCTTCCCAATTTCAAGTAGTGCTAAACTTCAGAAGGAAATCTATGGAATCAAACAACAAACCTGAGAAATTCTCTATGTGTTCTGGGAGATATTTAAGAAACTAACCACATCCAAACCACACCACCCATATTAAGAACATCACTTATTAGTATTTTTATATCAATTATTTAGGGAAAATTATCAAATCCTACTTAATGATTATTTAGTAGGAGAACTGATTGATAAGTCACCAGTTGAAGTAAGAGAACTTATTAAGATGGTCTCAAAAAACTCTGAACAATTTGGTATTAGAACTATAAATAGATGCATACATGATGTAAAAGCTTCAACTATCCTTTATTTGAAAATAAAATTTAAGAACTGACTAATCTTGTGAGACAACTAGTTATGAAAAAATTATTGGAATCATCACCCACCACATCCCCCCCCCAAGTGTCTTCTATATATATTATTCCCATGAACATTTCGCTTGTGGATTCCCTCAAGTTTAAGGTATTTAAAGTTGTGATGAAATATTACAGAGGAAATTATAAAACCAACCATGTGAAAACCAAGGATTCAAATATTTTTCCACTAACCAATTTGCAACTTTGATCCAATATCAAAAAAAAATACCACCATTCAATAAATCATTCTAATATGATTCTCAACATATTTTCCAACCCCCTCCATTCCAGAGATAGAATTTACAAACCTCTAAAAGCTACAAAAAAAGGAAAAAATATGAACCTTCCATGAATTACATGATGATATAGGTAATAAAATATAAAAATTTTCAGCAAACCACTCTTATCACTCTTGAATCAGAATTGAAATAATTGAAAGGATAGTTCGACCAACTCATAACTTCCCTTAATAATATGGTAAATCAAGGATTAAGAAAGCTTCATATTCAACCAATTTCTAACCCTAATTGTAATTTTAGTGATATTAAATTAATGAGTGGAAAGGATCATAAAAACGATGAAGTGAAACCCCTTGAAATCAAATATGGAAGAGAACAGTAGCATGAATCTAAGAAATCTACATAAGAAAAAGAACCTAAGAAGGAGGCGATGAAGGTTCCATAAAATAAAGATAAAGGTAAATCCAAAATAGAATCCCCCTAACAACCCTAACCATCCTTCCTTGTAAGTATTCAAGAAACCAAGAAAACCAAGGAAAATCACCGTAACAAAAGATAATGGAAATATTCAAGAAAGTGGATATCGATATCCCATACTAGAAGCCATTCATCAAATTCAAAGTTATTAAAAATTCATTAAATTCATGTGAATTGGTAGAAGGAGTTTCAAGTAAATGAAGAGAGAAGGTTAGGTAAGAATCTTTCATCCCTTGTTTCCCCAAAAATCCCCCAAATTCCAAGATCCAAGTACTTCATTTATTCCGTACAGAATTGGTATGCTAAATTTTTCCATTGCACTATGTTATTTGGGAGCATAAATAAATGTTATTACGTATTCTATTTATTCTTATCTATATATGGGAGAACTAAAACCCACCCATGTGGTTGTGAAACTAGTTAATCCTACCACTTCTTACCTAGTATGTGTCTTTGAAGATGTATTTTTAAGTGTATAAGGTTACTCATTCCCTATTGGATTCTATATTTTCAATCTGGAATTAGGCAAAGGTGAAGATCACTCTCTAATTATTTTAGGTTGACCATTTCTAAAGACTACCAAAACCACCATAAATTTCAATTAAGGCACCCTTTCCATGACTTTTTGTGAAGAAATAGTAGATTTAAACATCCTTGATTCAGTGAAACACCCACATAAAAATTATTCTATTTTTACATTAAAATAATTTGAACTACCTTGTTCTTCTAGGGTGGAAATGAAAATGTTTTATGATATAAACATATTAGAAGAATATTTTTAAACACCAAACATACCTAGTAAGTATTTTTTTTTAAATTAATTTAATTTGGAGATAGTCTTGAGTGTTGGTAAATTTAATGAAATCGATGAAATTATTTTTTTAAGTCAATAAAATTTGATGCTAATAATTCTTCCTAGAATGTACAGGTTTCCTATATGAAGAACACTAAGCTCGAACATCTTTATCAAACCCCACTTAGTTATAATTAATACTTATTCAATCAAAGATAAAATATGAATTTTTAAAATAAAATGATAAATTTTCAGTCATAATATCAATTTATTTAGAGCCTATCCAAGAACACCAACTACTATAAATTCTAAAAAATAATTATAGGTAATTAAGCAGGACATTTGGAGACATCCTATGGATTATCCCAACCACTTTCATGCATAGGATTGTACTGGAAGATGAATCCAATATAGTGAGATAGATCCAAAGGAAGATTAACCCAACCCTTATGTATCTAATAAAAAAATAGGTAGAAAAACTTGTAATAAATTGAATAATCTACCCCATATCTGAGTCTTAATGGTTAAGTCTCATCCACATTGTCTCAAAGAAAATTAGTTACACTATTGTGAAAAATGAGAACAATGAGTTGTTTCCCAAAATAATTCAGAACAACTAGAGATTTTGAAAATATTATTGGATATTGAAACATGTGACTAGAAAATTCCACTTCTATATACCCTTTGTGGATCAAATGTTAGAGAGACTCACTAGAAAGGGTCATTATTGTTTTCTTGATGGATTTTTTGGGTATTTTCAAGTTCTAATAGATCCTTGTGACCAAGACAATGCCACTTTCACATATCCCTTTGGTATATTTGATTACCAAAGGATGAATTTAGGTATTTTCAATTCCCTAGGTACCTTTCAGTGGTGTATGGTAAGTATTTTCTCATAATTTATTGAAAAATGCCTAGAGGTATTCCTTGATGGATTTACTATGTATGGGACTTGTTTTCAAAGCTACCTAGAGTCTAGAAAAAAATTAAAAATATATATTGAGAAAAAAATGGTTTTAAAATTTGAAAATGGATAGTTTATGATCAAAAAAGGGAATTTTCTAGGCTATTTAATTTATAAATCTGGTATTAAAGTTGATAAATCCAAAGTTGACGTTATTTAAACTCTTAATTACCCCACCATTGTGAGAAACATCAAATCATTTCTAGGCTATGTTGGATTATATAGAAGTTTTATTAATGACTTTATAAAAGTTTATTTCCCCATAACTAAACTAATAAAGATGTAAAATGGGTTTTTTTATGATTCATGTAGGGTAGCTTTTGAAAAATTGAAAGAGTGCTTGACCACTTCCCCCATCATTAACCCTCCAAACTGGAGTCATCCATTTGAGATTATATGTGATTCTTCTAAGAGAGTTACAGGTATTGTGAATTCCTAAAGTATTGAAATAATTCTATAAGTGATAGCCTACACTTTACATACCTTATATACTACCCATATTAACTATATAATAATAAATAATTTGTTTTTTTTGTAGATTTAGAAATTTTTCATTCTTATATTTTAGAAATTAATGTAACTATTTAATCTGATCATGAAGCGTTGAGATATTTTAACAATAAAGCTGATTCAAAGACTATAATACTGAGATTGATAATACTAATATAGGAGTTTGACCTAGATACTAAGGATAAGAAGGGCTGTGAAAATAAAGTGGCTGACTATATGAGTAGGCTTACCTACACTGATGAGGTCAAACTAATCCTCAACACTAATCTAGATTATTCATTCCTTGGTATGAAATTTCACAACCTCACCCAAATTCCATTGTATGCTATCATATTGATATTTATGGTCATAGAAAAGGTACCACTCTTCTTTTCTAAACATCAAACTACTAAACTGAAATCGGAATCAAAACATTACATTTGGTAGTATATTTATTTATATAAAATTTACAATTACCAATTCATTACAATGTGTATCCCTGAAAAGAAAATTAACTTTGTACTTTCTTTTTCCATGCAATTATATGCGGTGGCCATTCCGGACCTCAAAAAACTACTAGAAAAAAAATTAACATGGATTTTTTTGGCCCTAAATCTTTAAAAATTCACATGATTTTTGTAAAAAAATGTTATAAATGAAATTTTGCTGGTGGAATTTCCAAAAATCATGAGATTCCCCAAAAAACCTTTGATTTTATGTGAGATATTTGATTTCTAGTAAATTGACTTTATGGGCCCATTCCCTTTTTCATTTGGATTTTCCTACATTTTTTGGTTTTAGATGATGTTTCTAAGTGGATTGAAGAAAAATCCACTCAAATTTATAATTCAAAAACCATGATTGAATTTCTAAAATATTTTTTTTTGAAAACCTAGAGCTATAATTAGTGACCAAGGAACCCTATTATGCAATAAGAACATAAAGTACCTCATGAGGAAATATGGTGTGCACCATAAAACCTCCACGTCCTACCACCCATAGGTAACTGGATTGGATGAGGTTTCTAATATATAAGTCAAAAAAATTTTGGAGAAGATAGTACAGCCCAACCACAAGAATTGGAGTAAGAAATTATAAGATACATTGTGGGAATATATAATTTCCTACAAAACACTATTCGGTATGTAACTTTATAGGATTGTTTATATTAAACACTTTCACTCGTCTATTAAGCTACAACACAAAGCATATTAGGTTTTCAAAATAGTGGACCAGGAGTTTGGTTATGATGGAGAATAGTGGAAGCTGTAAATTATGGAGCTAGAGGAGTTGGGAAGGGAAGCATAGTAAAAATCACTACTGTACAAGGACCAAAATATATATTTTCATGAAAAAAAATTTCCAGAAAAATATATTTCCAAGTTAGAGACCAATTAACACTATTTTCCTCAAGGATGAAGCTCCTCCTTAGTAAGATTCATTCCAAATAGACTAGACCATACATAGTAACTAATACCTTTCTTTTTTGTATAGTTGAAATTAAAGGAGATGGTTCAAAATATCCATTTAAGGTGAACATCCAATAAATTAAGAACCACCAAGAATACATTCAAAAAGAACCTATGGTAGACTTCAAACTCCTCCCTACTATAAATAAATAAAGCACTTCCGGGTTTTTTCTTTCCCTCATATTGGTATTACTATGTAATTCATTTTGAACTATTTTTCTTGAACAAATTCTTACTAGAATCAAACTGGAAGAGTGTTTGAAATAAGTATGGTGAAGGAGAAAAACCTGTTAGAGTAGTTTTTTTAATTCTTATTAGTAATTTATTAGCATCTTTAAATAAATACAAACAATTTTTTCTATACATATTGTAACATCCCAGGTATATAAAGAATATGAAATTTTCATATTTATTAATATTTGTGAACAAAATTTTAATATTAATTTAAAGGGAATTCTATGTTTGATGGCATACCCAATACGTAATAATGAGTTTCTTTGAAATCTTACGTTGCACACTAATAATATAACAATATTATTTTAAATGGTAGTTAACACAGAGCCGTTGTAATGGCGAGAATGAACAGAACTAACTAAAAAATTATTACATATGTTTGTTAAATATTTTTACATTTATCCAATAAAAGTTATAGGCTTAAAATAAGAAAAGAATTCGATTTTAAGCATAAATATTCTAATGTTCTTTAAAAGGTTGATTAACCGCCTTTTGATGGAGAACCCTTTTTAAAACTAATTTTTTTCAATTTTATATGTTATATTTGACAAAATAAAATCCTTCTTTAGAATCGGGATGTCAAAATATACATTGTGTAATTTTTTGTTATTTTTCCGATAAATTTTATTTTTTTAATGAATTGTGAAATTGTTGTATTTTAATTCAAAACCTCCTTTTAATCTAATTTATTTATATCGTTAGATTATCTTTTAATTGGGTTTAAAGTTTAGTTGAAATATATTTTATCCATAAAATCCAATAGTGGGCATTGGAATTAATTTCACTTTGAAATTGGACATAAACAAGTGTCAATAATTTGATAGATATTGCTTCATAAATACACGCTATTTGTTTTGACAGCGGGAATTAATTATAAAATTAATTAATGCAACTTTTATGTTTTTAATTTGATAAAATGGACATAATTTTTGAATTTGGAATATCAAATACATCTTAGGGTTAATTTTTGGTATTTTTTTGAAAAACATCAATTTTTTCTGAATAATGAAACCACTAAGTAGTAGTTAAAAACTGAATTTTTCGTTTAAATGAAATTTTTCCACTTCTGTGAATTGAATTTCAAAAATACGACATACATGGTTGTAATTAGTAAGTAAAATGTGGTTCAATTGGATGAAAATAACTTTTGGTGAATAGTAACCTTTGAGTATTATTAACCACGATTAAAGGTAATTAGGGTAATTTAAGGTAAAAATAATATTATAAAAATATAAAAATACCTTGACACATGTCCTAACCTTATTGTATGATTCATGGCCAACCAAGACAATCCATGGGTCAATTTGGGGCCCCATGGAGCCACTTGGGTATGATAATGACATTAATAACTTTCTATTTAAAGTAAAAATAAAAATGTCACAAACATGTATTGTTTTACTAAAACAATTTTTACATAAAGTTATATAAGTTATGTTTTTGACTATAAATAATAATTATAAATATAAAAATATTTCCTACATCGTGGTAATTTTTTTATAATTTTTAGACATCAAATAAATAAAATTATTTATGACACCATGATGATTCAATGATTACCTCATTAATGAACGATTTAAATAAAATGAAAATATAAGGTAAAATATAATACTTACACTTGTAAAAAAATCTATTGGATAGGTGGATTTATAACCCCTATCACCTTATCCTTGAAATATATCATTGTGGGACCTTTAAAATCCAAAAATCATTTTATAATAAAGTAACATTTGAAGACTTTCAAAAAGTGACCCACCTCCCTCTTATAAAAGGCCCCCACGTATACCCCCTTAAATTAAACAAAGACGATGGAGTTTAAAAATCATCAAATAAAAATATCAATAAAAGAAGTGATTATACATTAATGGGGTGATAAATAACATCCAATCCAGCCCCTTTCTACTCTCTTGGATAATCCCATAAGTGGGTTAGCCCTCCATTGATCCCATGGTTTCAATTGAAGTGGAAAATAGACTCATGAGGGAGGAAATGGAGAAGTAAAGAAAACAACAACAAAAATGATCACTCCATCGTTGTGTGAATAATTTCACAAGGTTTGGTGTGAATAAATTCACACCTTTATCCAAATGTATCAAAGTGATATGAGGAAAAATATAATAATAGTATAATAAGAACTTTTATTAAGAAACTAAAGTGAATTGAACAACTTACATGTGAAAGACAAATTTGAGACAACAAGATTGCAGCATAACATTACAATTGAACAAAGCATCCAATGATGAAAAACTCCTTCACCACCACTGACTTAAATAGGTATTTTTGTAGCATTGGGTCTAGACTCCAACAGTACAAAATATCCCACTTGAGTATGGTAGGTCTAGGGTGGTAGAAATTAAGAGAGAGGAGACTTTTTCACCCTTGAACCGAGGTGGCAGCCAGCTTGCTTCCACCGAACAGACACGCTTGAATGACCTTATAGATGGCCGAATCAGAGTGGGTCATAGAATAATAAAATGTCCCTACGGATGTATCCTACCCTAATGTAATATTTGGGCCCATTTGGAATTGTGTATTCGGAGATATGATTATATTAGCAGACTGTTGTTCTGGGCCGCAGAATCTGGACCAGAATTTTATCTCTAACTTGGGACGCTTAAATAAACATTATGGAGGCCTAATTAGCACTAGATCCTGAATAATTATTTGTTCCCAAATATGTATTATAGTAGAATATGAAATTGGGGCTTCATTGGGCCTGTATGTTGGGCCCCACAATCTCATCAGTGGCCTGGTGTCCAATCTGACTTCTCCAGAATTGTTTCCTTCCATCACAAAATATCTCCATCTTCTTCCATGAATTCTCCATTGATCCCTGAATCAAACATGTTCATATTTAAGTGTAGATAAATTTCCAAAAATATCAAATTAAAATATGTATAATCATATGAATCATTGGGTACTTCAAATGATTTTAAAAAATGTACCACATAATAGTGCATTTTAAGAAGGTATTACAATCATAATGTGAAATGATGATTAAAGTGTAAAATGCACTAAAATGGTGTTTATGAATAATAAATAACATGAATATTATATATATTAACAATGAATATTAGCCTCATTTACTGGCTAATCAGACCCCCAACTTGAGTTTTTCTAGTCCCGAGCAAAATATATCTCAAAAATATAAAATTTGAATTCCCTTTTCCAAAAACATTTTAATACACAGTGATCACCAGAAACCCTTATGCCAAACAATCATGAAACCCATCAAAATATTTTAATACAAGATAGTTTCATAAGCAGATCTCAATCCCAAGCACATTCCTTTGTTCAAATTCATTGCCATATTTCATCCAATATCAATTAAGTATGAGGATGTGTTGTGCATCATAATAGACATGGGGGTTCATCTTTATTCAAGGGGGAAATGACGGAAGCACTAGGTGGAATCACATTTCAATATTAATATGAGTATTCAATTTTTTTTTGTATCTTTTTTGTTTTTGTTTTTCTGTTTTTTTTTTTTTTTGTTTTTTTTTTTTTTTTGCAATTTTTCCATGGTAATTGAAGTTGCACTCAAAAGAGTCAACCCCTATAGCGAGACTTTGCCGATGACTCCCAAGCTCAAAGACCTTAGGTAACCAAGTGAAACCCACATACTTGGGTATAATCTCGAGTTAAATCAGTCAAAAAAAATTCAAATTACCAAAAATAGAGATAAAATTACTAACTCTGGGCCAGACAACTATGGAGTCACGATCCCCAAGTGCCAAAATCCACGCATTAGGTCATTTCATTGCTCTACGCACAATTTTTTTTTGAATACTCAAATTAAACTAAAATTATCACCAAACCTATGCTATTTATTTTGGGGACCCCATGAACTCAAACTAATACCCCACTATCCAAAGGACGTGCGTTGTGATCTTTTTTTTATTTCGATGAAAATATAAACGATGAAATATCACATTGGACAGCCACACTTTCAAAAATCTATGATCATGAAATTATACAAGTATTAAAATCATAATTAGGGCATGATAAATTATTTGATATTCAGTTTCAAAGTGTGCAATGTGTATTACCATGTTCAAAGTTAAAGGAATTTTTCCTTCCATTTACACATTTGTTTTTCAAATCATTCATTTTTTTTTACACAAAAGCATTTTTTTTATTTTATCTCCCCCCCCCACATAAAATAGCACTGTCCCCAGTGTTTAAAGAAAAGAAAATTTAGAATGGGTTAGAGGTAGAGAATGAAAGTTCAAAAAGGAAATTGAAAATGAGAATCATGGAATGAAGTCACCTAGTGGTTGAAGTTTGAAGTTCTTGACCCTCCAATTTAGTCCTTTGATATCCATATTGCTTGCAAAGTTCTCGTAGGTCAGTAGTAAGTGTGCGCCCTTGTCTCCCTTGGATCCCGGGTTTGAATCCCCATGGCTTCGCCGGTTGTGACGGGGTTTGACCCACGACCCACGACGTGTCCCTTTTTATTATTATTATTATATTTTTTTTATTTTTTTTTAACCTACAAAAAACATTAAAATAAAACAAACTGATGATACATTGTCTTCTTTTTAAATTTCTAGGTAAGGCATTACTCAAGGATCACACCACCTGACATGGATGAATATGGTTCTCCCTTTTCATACCCATCCATACTCTTAATATAAGAACAGGTCAACAGTCAATTTTTTTTTAAATATAAAAATGATAAATTAAAATATAAATTTTATTAAAACAACAAAATGATATGAAACTTGAAAACCATGGGTTGCCTCCCATGCAGCGCTTTGTTTAACGTCGTTTGCCCGACATGAACCCCCAAACTTACACAATACCAACTTTCAACATTTTAAAGACCACATGTTTCACTAATTCAACCAGTTTGAGATTGATTCTATGTTTATAATTTTTTTCATTAACAAATCTATGTTCTAAAATGAGTGGGTAAATCCAAGGAATATCAGAAATGGTGGATCTAGTTTCTTCTCTAGTTTTTTCTAAGACAACAATAATCATTCCTACATTTTATTTTTCAATAGAAGCCTGAATTCCAACTAAAAGGTCATGGTTATACCCTATGAAGGGATACATGAGTGGGTAAGGAAGGATAATAATTTTGAGCTCAGTTTGGATAGGACATTCAAACACAGGTTGAGATTTTAAATCCAACTAAATTTCTTTTTCAAAATTGCTCAATATAATTGGTTCCTTTTGAATAGAAGATTCATCCATAAAATTGGAAAGATCAATTTTTTGTAATGGGTATTGACTCAATGTTTGTTATTTCTCTCAATGGTTCAATGGTTAGTGTTTTTGAAAATTCATCAATGAATTTATACTTAGGAGACTCAATCCATGATGTCAAATTCTCCTCTTTTGAATCCAAAAAGTCAATTTCCTCCTTATTTAAAGACCCATCAACAATTCCTTGATCCTCTTCATCTTCCAAAAATCCAAATGTTTTCTCTTCAGTAAATTCATGTGAGGTTTGTGGGAAACTAGGCACTTCACATAAGGTTATGGAAGGGACAGTTTGTGTAGGGATGGGTTCCTCACAATTTTTAATGCTTTGTAGTTCTAACCTCAATGATGAAACCTAAAAATTCATTATCTCCATTTTTTGACACAATTTTTCAAGTAATGGATGTGGATTAGGATGGATAAGGGGTTGACACAGATATTCTATTCCAGGAGGGAAACTATGTTGTTGGAATTCTATAGGAGGATGTTCAAATTGGATTTGTGGGGACTGAAACTCATTATATTTTGGAATGTTTTGTGGATAATAGGAGTTAAAACATTTTGTCTCAAATGGTTATTGGTTATACCACCAGTAGAAACTAGGTTGGTCATTGTACATCACACTTGGTGTGGGGTGATCAATGTAGGGAGAGGTTCCCCATGTTTGGGCTTGTTCAAAATTGATTTCCATAGGAGTGAGGGGGTCAGAATAGAGAAGTGGGATGAAAAAAAAGTATGATAGTGTCTAAGATAACTTACTTAGGTCCCCGGAAACGGTGCCAAAATTTGATTCTCACTCAAATTTACCCAAGATATGAAGGTAGAATGGTCCTTGTAGTTTAGCTTGGGTTATCGAATCCTCAGAGACCTAAGAAGTAACCTATGGACACGTACATTCTATGGACTGATTTTGGCTATTAAGTGGCCAACTTTGGGTTGATTTTAGATGGTTTTAAAGGATAACTAACAAATTTAAGTGAATTCAATTTAAAATAATGAGTTGATCCTATTTTATCGCTCGGGGTGGATTGAACGTATTTTCTTTTTAATGATTTCAATTTATTATATTTGAGATGGGTTCATTTAAGGAGATAAAACAACATCATCACTTGCTGGTTTAATGCCTACACCCTTTAATACTAATCACTTATACACTTTAAGGATCAATGTTTTGAGCACTTCAAAGTAAAGGTTCGTATTAGCACTTGAAGTGTGTGGCTTTAAATTCAACAAGGACGATGGAGTTTAAAAATCATCAAATAAAAATATCAATTAAAGAAGTGACTATACATTAATGAGGTGATAAATAAAATCCAATCCAGCCCATTGCTACTCCCTTGGATCAACCCATAAGTGGGTTAGCTCTCCATTGATCCCATGGTTTCAATTGAAGCAGAAAGTAGACTCATGAGGGAGGAAATGGAGAAGTCAAGAAAACAACAAAAATAAAATGATCACTCCACCGTTGTGTGAATAATTTCACAAGATTTGGTGTGAATAAATTCACACCATGATCCAACGGTATCAAAGTGATATTAAGAACAATATAATAAGAGTATAATAAGAACTTTTATTAATAAACTAAAGTGAATTGAACAACTTACATGTGAAAGACAAATTTGAGACAACAAAATTGCAGCATAACATTACAATTGAACAAAGCATCCAAAGATGAAAAACTCATTCACCACCACTGCCTTAAATAGGAATTTTGGGAGCCTTGGGTTGAGCCTCCAATAGTACAAAAGATCCCACTTGATTATGGTAGGCCTAGGGTGGTGGAAAGTAAGAGAGAGGGGACTTTTCCACCCTTGACCCGAGCTGGCAGCCTGCTTCCTTCCACCGAACAGACGCGCTTGATTGACCTTATAGATGGCCGAATCAGAGTGGGAAATAGAAGAATAAAATGGTGCCCCGGATGTCTTATACCCACATGTAATAGTTGGGACCATTTTGGAGTTGTGGATCCGGAGATATGATTATATTAGTGGAATGTTTTTCAGGGCCGCAGAATCTGGCCTAGAATTTTATCTCTAACTTGGGACGCTTAAATAACCATGATGGAAGAAGAATTAGCACTGGATACTGAATAATTATTTGTTACCCTATATGTCTTATAGTATAATAAGAAATTTGGGCTTAATTGGGCCTGTATTTTGGGCCCCACAATCTCATCAGTGGCCTGGTGTCCAATCTGACTTCTCCAGAATTGTTTCCTTTCATCACAAAATATCCCCATCTTCTTCCATGAATTCTCCATTGATCCCTGAATCAAACATGTTCATATTTAAGTGTAAATCAATTTCCAAAAATATCAAATTAAAATATGTATAATCATATGAATCATTTGGTACTTCAAATGATGTTAAAAAATGTACCACATAATAGTGCATTTTAAGAAGGTATTACAATCATAATGTGAAATGATGTTTAAAGTGTAAAATGCACTAAAATAGTTTTTATGAATAATAAATAACATGAATATTATATATATTAACAATTAATATTAGCCTCATTTAGTGGCTAATCACTTATGATTTTATAATGGTACTTGTACATTTGACGGGTGGTTATGTGATAAACCAAATGATGGGTGGTGCCGTGAATACCAGGATGGGTGGTTATGTTATGACCTCCAATGCATTGGGTATGGAATTTGTCCATATGTCTATTCCATTTAGTGACATGTGTGGAATTTGATCATATGGTTATTCCATTTATGTATGTTTATGTTCCAAGTTACCTTTATATGTTATCTGTTCTCTTGGTTAAAAAAGGGTAAGTAGTGATCTTTTATTCAGTGAAGAGTATTTACTACTTCATAAAGGTGAAAAGTATTACTTGTGTTAAATTATTCATGGTTTACCTTTTGTTTTGATAAACTAATAGTTTCCTTATTTTTGTATTCCTTACTGAGCTTTTTATGCTCATCCCAAGTTTTTGAAATGTTTTTCACAAGACATAAAGTGGAACAGGGTCAAGGATGGGATCAAGGAAAGTCATGTTGTCTAAAACATGGAACTGGACATGAATTTTTTTATCAAGAGTTTTTATTTTATGAAAACAAATGGAATCTGAGTAGAAGTGTCTACTTTTTAACTTTCGAGATGTAATATTTATGTCCTAATTCTCTAAAACGCTAAATCTGAAAATATAATCAATGTGAATTATTCATTTAATCCAAGATTATGTAATGTTTTAAGGTTGGGTCCTTATACATATAGTTACATACATTCCTCCTTTTTTATAGTTTTTTATTTTATTTTTTTCAAATATTTATTGAACTTCATTATTTTTTTTCCTAGTTTGAACATACTAATTGTAGAGTTGAGTAATTAATTATTTATAAAACTGCAAGACTTTAAGTGATTTTTGAGTTATTTAATCACTCTATTAATGGAATTTTTGTCTTATAAATTTCAATGTGAGTGTGAGTGAAAATATTTTTTGGGAATAAATTTTATAACTTGAAGGTCACTTATAATTTATGACTTCTTCCAAGGTAACTTTACCTTTATGAAAAAAACACCATAGGTTTCCATCTCAATTAAGAATAATATAAGTCCTTTGAATATAGAATAAAATGGAAAATTGGGATCCTATAGTGAGTCTCTAAGACAAGGGAACTGGATGTGTTTTTTAATTAAATAAATCCATTTTTTTCATTATCAATATGCATTGTGAATAGTGATTTTCACAAAAGTATGGCTTGGAAAAATTTAAATAAATGGAATTTTCAAAAATGAGTTTATTTAGGTGAGGGGAATATTAAACCCATGAAAGGGGAAATTTACTTATATCACATTCATTTGATTTTTATCAATAATGTGGAAAAAATCATTGGTTTGTGGAAACTTAGGAAATAGGGGAAAATATAAGTTCTTATGATTAAAATATTGATTCCACTTAAATCGCATTTGATCCACTTATATATTTTTAATTTTTACTAATTTCAAATGATGTGGTGTTTTGATTAACTTATAAGGCATAATAATTTTTGCAGTGGATAAGTCTCTATTTACTTATTCTCTGGCTTGAAAATTTATATATAGGTGGGATGAATTTCTTTTTGAATAAGTTGGAATTCAATGATAATATTGCTCATGAGTTAAATTGTTTAATTTTTGGGGAGTGATGTAAAATATAATTTTCCACATTTATTATTAGTTATTCATTTAAAATACCTTAATTTTAATTATATTCCCATGTAAATGATAATTTTCATTAACTATATGAAATTGAAACTTAGTAGGAAATTGGATATAAATATTTTTTATATATTGATATGTTTATATTTTGATATAACTTTTCAAGCCATACTTTGGAAGGTAATTTACTCTTATTATCAATTTGAGTTTTAATTATAGAAAAATATTGAACTAAGAAAAAATATGAATCTTTTTATTTTATAAGTTAAAAAATTGAAATTTTTTAAAGTGATTATGCCATCCATGGTCACTAAACTAACAGTGGTTACTAACAGTGTGGTTCCCCTAGTATTGAGAACCTATCATGACACATTAGGTATGGCTACCATCCACAAGTACTTCCACTAACAATCATGAATAAAATTTGATTATGCCTTCAACTAACCATGAGTACTTCTCACAGTCACTTCATCACCTTACCGAGCCACCACTCTTATGGTAATAATACCTACCATGATCTTTTCCCCTTTCAAACAATCTCTCAATTGGAACACTGACCATTTTATTCATTGTTGACATGCTTACCATAAGATTTTCCCACCTCTCCCAACTAAGTATCCACCACTCAATCTACCATGCAACCAACAACTTATTCTAAGATTCAACTTAACCTAAAAAATATAATCCCTTTTAATTAAATCTTGAAGATAATCCAGAGACTAGGTATCACTCTAAATGTCACCACCACAACTTATTTTCCAACACCACGAGAAAAAACGATATTCTTCCTACTCAGGTTCTGCCACCTTCTGGTGTCTCCCATGAATCTTGGACAATGATGGAGTGGATAAACCTTTTTAGGAGAGTTATATTTTTACACTGATCTCATATAATATTCAAATTAACTATAGATGAGATATATCCTAATGTTCCATGAGTGAAGTCTCCCTACCTGCGCCACCTCTGAGGAAGCTTTGACATTCCACTCAGTTTCAAAGGAGATCACTACCTGTCAACACCAGAGTTGTAAAACAAAGGACTAAGCTCCCATGAGAAGTTTAAGGAAATAGGGTATCAGTTTCAAAATAAAGTTAGCATGATACAAATATTTTTAGAAGCTCCATTTTTTAATTAAATATAACCACCTATGGGTGTAAGATTCAAGCTCGAGTTAAGAAAATACATGATAATCCATCCTATTGAGAAAATGTCACTCCAATGATAAGAGACAGTTAGAATTAATTGGCCAATTATGGAACATATGGGTTATATACACTGACAGAGTATGATGTTTCATGGTTAAAAATGATAATTCCTAGGTGAATTTAAATAATAAGTCCCATAAACTGAATCTCATGCCCATTTTCCCCATTTAAGCAAAGAAAAAAATATTTGTAGTGTTGTGAGGCACCAGAACAGCCCACCACAAGAAAACACTAAACTTGATCATGGGTGGAGTATTCAATTCATCCATACCCTTGATCCTGGACACGTTCTAATCATACAATAAAAATTAAACATGCTCCTTGTTGGATACAAAGGACATTCCTGAATTTCATGATGAGGTTTGTGCCGCTCACGTAGAGGGAAGTACACTTGGATGGATGATAATTCTTCTATAAGAGGAGTAGGATTGTCTAACTATAGGGATAGAACACTCACAATCTACTTTCCACAACCCTCATTTTATATTTATCCTCTTTATTAAAAATCCAATGATGGAACACTAGTCCATTTTTAGTTTCTCCAAGGAGAATCCCCTCACCCCCCCCCCCACCATTGATGAATTATGATCATTAAATGTTATTTCAAAATAATATATTGATATTAATGGTTTTTATTATTATAGGTTGCTTCTCATTTTATCTTTTAATTTATTGTGCTTATTATCTACATTGCACACATAAGACACTTGGATTTAATTCACTACATGTGATAGCAATAAATGAGGGAAATCAATGGTGAATGGAGGTATCAAATCACTAAGACAAGAAATGGTAGGGAATAAAATGATTTTATTTCCCTATATGAATTGAAATAGCTAAAAAAATTAATTAATGAGATTTAATTTATAATATGAATATTAGAGGCCAGTTAAATAATGATTCAATAGAAGAATAATGGAATGATACAATGTGAGAATACTACTTGATAAATTTTAATTTAAAAAAAATTCATAATTTATTTATTAATTTTAACTACAAATTATATTTTAATTCATCCACAACAATATCTTCTCTTGAGACAACCTAAGTCCCACTACACTGCATTTTTCTCATGTTTAAAAATCATTTTGTTAAGTGCCAATGATAAGATCGCATAATATAGTAATAATGATAGATTTTATGAATATATATGATTTATATGATATAATAATGATTTTGGATTGATTAATTATTATTTAACTTTCTCTAGTTTCATTCGTCAAAAAGTGAGAACAGCGTTCATGCATACGTACGGCCAACTGTCTCCATAAACGGTGTAATTCCTTTTAATATCTATAAATTTTATTGAGGAAATTAAATATATATATATATATAATGAACGTATATGATATTTATATTATGGTTAAAATTCTATAAATTATTTTACCAAAATAAAATTATAAGTATGGGGACAGTCAAATCGAAACACGCTTGAAAAACAAAACAGATATCACCCATAATGGGGATTTTGATAAAATATTGTTAATAAATAAGGGATAATATTTCATAAATAAATCATTTATGATATGATATATATTAATATGGTTCTATAATGTATTTATAATTATTATTATTCATCATATAGGTGGTTCTAATGCATACGAAGAATGACAAGACTTGAGGTAAGGGATTTGTGTTTCAATCCTATTTTAATCGTGATTGTTTATACTTTAATTTCCATTGAAGAAATTATATGATAATTATCTGATGAATCTATTAAATTTTATTCTCCATTGGTTATTTATTTATAATATATTTTTCCCTTTTATTTTCCTCACTTTAATTATTTAAGATATTTAAATAGTTTTTTTAAGGGAAATCGAATTTATTTCTCTCTTCGGTCTAAAATCATTTTTATTACATATCCATATTTTCTAAAAATGTTTTCAAGAATGTTTTTTTTAATATTATCCTATTATTTTTTAATGTTATTTTCATCCATGATTGTCTTTTTACAAAAAAAGGAATCTTATTATCATTTTCGAAATGAAGTACTTTTTGAATTTTTCTATAAAAGTGTGAAAGAAATGTTTTATTTTAACTTATATGGCGTGAATGGAATTTACTGTCATTGTGACTACACAATTATTATAATCTTACATAATAATTTTTTATATTTATTTTAAAATAAAATTTTTTATAATTTTTTATTTATTTTTTACATTTTAAATAATGGATTACAAAATGGATAGGGTATTTTCCTCTAAAAATTTTTTAATGGTATTTCTATTCATCAAAGAAAATAACCATTAGTGTTGGTTATATTTTAATGGGTATATGATCCAGTGGTACCATCCTTATTATTTATTGGGATGGATTTTTATTATTATGTTAACATGTTTAAGAAACCCATTTATTTTCCATGGGTTATGTTATGATGAGATTATGAAATGTTTATTAAACCCATTTTCTTTTAATGTGTTATGATATGATGATAGGATTAATATTTTATGATATTATGTCACAGATATATAAGGTTTTAATTATGTGATGGGTGTTATTGGAATTATATATCCCTATAATGCATAGGGTAAATTATTATATCTCATGATATAATTACAGGGAACAAGTTAATGTGCTTGATTCGTTCTGAGAAACAAGTTGATGTGCTTGATCCATTATGGGAAACAAGTTGATGTGCTTGATATATTAAGAGAAATAAGTCTATGTAATTGATCTACTATGGAAAATTGGTGTTTAGGCCTAATCTATTATGATTTTATGGAATTTTTAGTTAACCTTGAAATATGAAATGGTTTCTATACCTATAATGGTTCCACACTATTATTACATGAACTTATGGTTCATAATTGATTCATGAAGACTTATCACACTTATTATTAATGTATTTTGAAATGAAAATGATTTATTCTATGACTTATATTTATGATCATTGAAATATTGGGTATGAACATTTTATGTTATAATTATGATATCATACCTATAGTCTTATCTTATTCTTTCATATGATCATTGATTGATATCTTCCATGTTTACCCTTACTGATCATCTGATCTCACCCCTTATTATATTTGATTTCCCTCAGATTAAAAGAAATTATTAAGTAGGTTATGTCTATGAAAATTAATAAATGGAAATATATTTATGGGAGATGTTGAATATATTTCATTAAATAATAATATTATATATCTAGTCTCTAAATACACTAAACCTTTACAGTCATTGGGCTTGTCTTTGGAATGTATTGAATATTCATCTCAAAACATAAAATATTTATGTATGAAAAACCTAGTCCTTTACAATTTAATTTATAAAACTATCATAAATTATGGTTACATTATTTCATAAACACCCATATTCAAAAGACATTACATTCATTATCATTTCAATTCCATATTTCATTAACATGAACTCAAACATTTCCAAATCGTATCGTGGTTTCTATTTAATTATAATTTCATCATGACACCCCTTCCCATTAGTTCAAGAATAATTTAATTACCATTACATATCCTAGGAATTATAATACTCAACCCAAATAAAAAATCTTTGCATTAACCTCATCACATCAAAGGTAGTAAGAAATCCCCACTCTCAACCTATGCTAAAAACCATGGTGTCATCCTCGATACCCAAATCATTGTGACAAATCGAGTAATCCAGCCCCACACTCACTGATTAAATCAATTATACCAGGTTCAACATAAAATTATAGAATGTTATATATCTTATAAATGTATGGTAGTAATCATAATTACAACATAACAATTTCAAGGGATAATTAAGGCCTTTTAACATGCCCATAAGTAGAAAAAAACTTTCCTAGGATTTAAACAACCTTAAAAAATAAATTTGAGTAGCAAGCATCATTTATCATTTATCAGCCTTGATAAATGATTCATTATATATGGGTTCAACAAACAGGAACATAAATTAAATTGTGTCTTAAAGTAGCTAATAAATTAATTTAACATGCCCGATCAATACATCATATTACGTAACAATTCCAAGGAAGATACATATCAATTACATCTATTATTTCATTTTATATATTCCTTACCAATATAATTATATCAATCCATTTTAAATATATTCTAGAGATTAACATTGGTTTTAAACATCCAATAGACAAGCTCACATTAGTTTTCATCATACAAAATAGATGCAAGGAAGAATTAAAGATTTCAAGGAATTTTCCCTTTTATTATCTTCCTTTTTCTTACCATATTTATATTTATTATCAATTTCTACATTCCAAATTAGAAATGGGAGCATAAATAAATAAATAATCATTTTTATACACTACCTAGTAAAACACATGGATCACCAATCATGTAATAAGGCCCCAACATATGAATCACATCTTCCTTTTCCCATTCCTTAAATTTCTTTATTTCTAGATATTATTATTATTAAAGACAACATTAGTCATTTAGCAATAAATATGTTGCATGATCCCTAAACACATCCATATAAAAAAGAGGATTCATGGATCTTCTACCTCAAATGAAGCTTTAACAACTCATGTGATTTTATTTTGATACATTTTTTCCACATAACTTCTTTAAATTAATTATGTTTTTTGTAATAAAAATATTTTATGTAATTAGTTTACTTTTATAATAATTTGATGTTAAAATAATTTAACTCATAATTTTATGATTTTAAGTTTAATTAATGTTTTTTTTATTTTCTTGTTTTAACTTTATATTGTTATATAATGTTTCAGTTTATTTTAAAACTTTAATTTTAATTGTCTTTGTTTTATTTCTCTATTTTAGTTTTAAACTAATTAAAGTTTAAAATTTTATTTATTTTATTCAAATAAATTAATAACCAGGACATGTAATTATAATTTAACCGTTTCAATTAATTTTATATTTTTTTATTTAGTCATTTAATTAATACATTAATTAATTTTAGAAAAAAAAATTAATTCAACAAAATTAATTGTTTAGATTTTATTTTTTTTAATTCTTATTTATAAAATAATTGGTAATATTTTAATTTACATTTTATATTTATTAATAAATTCAATTGTTTATAATTATTTATTTATTTTTATTTTATTTTATTTGTTTTCATAACATGACATATACTAAGGATGGATTTCTTTTGAATTTTTAAGCACATCCGTAAGATATTTTGGAGGGACCATGTGTAAGGGAATTTTTCTAAAATATATACCACCACCTACCATCTTTCTACATGAGAGATTTCACTACCTTCCAAGAATAAGATAATTCCATAACTCTCGTTTTATGTTTTTTAGGTGTTCCCTAAAAATAAACTACCTAATATAATCCCATTAAGATAATTTATCTTACATTCATATCTCTCAGTGGTTCACTCCAAACCAAATCTAAGGCAGGAGCTAAGATCGAGGTCACCACCATTATGAAGACCCACTAACCAAATTCCTATTGACAAGATATGAGAACACCATGATGAATTTTCTTGAGCATGAAAAAGAAGAATCCTTCATCACCACTTAAGGTCATCACCGAGGATCTTGATTCAAGTTCATGATACACCAATTGATGAAAACTACTTAAGCCACCACCGTGAATCCACCCACCACCAGATCTGGGTTTTTCTCGAGCTCATGACAGCGACGCAATGGATATGTACGTAGATATGATCCAAGAGTTTAGTTCAACTTTGGGATTTAAGTTTTTGAGTTGATCCATCATCAATTTTAGGGTTTCCATAGTTGATTTCCAGACACTTGAGGCTATTTGTAGAAGATGATGTCAAGCCTCCATCAAAGGTTGACGACAAACCACATTTAAACCATCAAAGAACACCTAAAACTAAACCAGATGAGATTCAGGTTTTCAAAGCTTCAATGGATGATTTCGAAGATGATCCGATGTTTTTTAATTGATGAAACTGGTTGGAGTTGAGATTTGTGGTAACCGATGAATTTCAATGTGAAGCTCATTGAGTTTGATACCTTCCATTTAGACATATCCTGACCTCACTGACCAAATAACCCACACCAAATCGTTGAACCTTTTGTTGTAGAATCTCCATGATTGAAGGTTTATAATTAGGATAATAGAGAATTTGAGTTTTGTTTTGAAATTGGTTTTTCAAGGATAACATTGAGCTTGGTCGTGTGGTAATTACAGGTGAAGAAGATGAAATGAGGTCGATGGTGTGATGAGGGATTCGATCTCTATGGAGACTAATTGATGGTGATATGTAAATGTTTAAGCAGAGTTTGGATAGGTTCAATGTTGATGTTCAGTGCACACCTTGTGCCTTCACAGTTTTTGGTTTTTCTTTAATAGGAGCACTTGGTTAATCACTGTGCACATTCTAAAGTGGTTGAAGTCAAAAAGTAGGGTGACCAATTTCATTGAAGATTGAGATTTCTTTATCCGTTGATCTAAGAAAATAGATATGGTGTTGTGGTTTTGTATTTTGAATCTTGAGTCTATGAAGTTTGGTTAGAAAGAAATAATGAACTGATTATGAGGGGATATGTGTGTTTTTTAGTTGTTTTTTGATGATACTAGTGTTCATTTTAGAAGTTTGATAAGGTGGATTAACTTTTCATCGAATTTCAAAAAAAAATCATTTTGGAAAAATAGGAGTAGATTGATACTGACACATGTATTTAATAATGAATAGTTGACTAATATATCATTTGATTCTTATATGAAGGAGAGAGTTAGTTGTTATAGAGTTTTTATAAAATACTAGATATAGTGACTCAAGGTATGAGAATTAATTCTCAAATGATGGTTTAACATTAAAAAGGAAGTGTATAGGATGTGAAATGTAATATAAAATAAAATAGAAGAATGAAGATTAATTATATAAAGAAAATCTAGACATAGGAAAGAGAGGATAGGAGCATATAGCATAACACATTTCACATCAATTTAAGTGGAGCAATATAGAGAAGAACCAATATATTTTCTATCAATCAAGAAGAAGTTAAGATTATGAGAATGGAGATGAAGATCAAAGGCCTATATTGTTTTTGTGTACATGATTAGCTAATTTCCTTTTTCTATAAATTATGTTTTTCTCTAGTGATTTATTTCTGAGCGTTCATATTTTCTTTCAATTTGTAAATAATTTCTAGAATTGTAATTGTTGAATAATAAATAGATGTTTGATAATTGTATTCTTATTATTTTTCTTTATTTTATCTTCCATTATTTGATCGATAAATTGAAGATTGGGGTGTGTTTTTAAATATATGTAGACTGTTAGTTCTATCTCGTTAAGTTCTTGTTGTTTGATTCTTGTTGTTGAAGCTTCTCAAATCCCAATAGAGAATTATGAGAATAGTGCTTCGACTCTATCAAAGTGGTTGGTATTAATTGAATACTTTGACCAAATCTTGATAAAATAAGGTTGAAACTAAGATCCTATTTGATAACCATAACTCATAAAGATTAATGAGACACACAGTTCAGAGATTTAAAACTGTGTGTTGAGAAAATTTATGGAATTAATATTTTTAAATAAATGAAGAATAGATGAATCTTGTAGAATCACTTGGGAAGACTGCTTTACCATTTCATACTTATCTCTAATTTTATTTCATCCAATTCTTTATTTCTACTATTTTCATGATTTCAATATTTATGATAGATTAATTCTGACTTATAAATCCATCATAAATATAGTATTTTAGTAAAAAATAATAAAAAATAGAAAAACATAACCAAGAAACTCCACAATTGCAGCCTCATTGGGAGACAAACCTCGTGGCTTCTATATTATAGTATTTAAGATATTTTAAAATATTGAAAAGGGTAAACATGACTAAAAAAATTTTTTTTGATTAGAACAATTTCCGAGGAGGACTTTAGGGAGTTTTATAAAAAAAATAGTAAACTAGAAAACATAAAAATCTACTAAAAAATAGGAACAAATGGATTTTGAACTAACCTATAATGAATCTATTAGATATTTTTCCTACAGTACTCAGAGGATTTTTAATACATTAATTGAAAATTAATTTCAAATCATGTTATAAAACCTTAAGTAACATATAAATCCACAAGTCTTGGAATATTTAGTAATATAACTTATGGAATTCTCACAATTTTTTCATGAGTTTCATGTAGGAGAATTGTAGCATCCAACTTACGATGAAGAAATCCAAGAGGTTGAGGTTGGACTTTATAACCCTTAACTTCCAAATTAAATTGATTTTTCCATGGTCACAAAGGAAGAACATCAGATTCCAACCATTTCACTTTATACAGATTTCAATATTTTTGAAATTTCTTCTTTAGATCTTTCTAAATATGAGATGTCAACTAAATTCCTTTATTTTTACACTATAAGAAATCCACCTACTTCACTATCTGAGGATGATTTGAAAATGTTTATAAAATGATACACATTTTTTGGGTAAGTCAAGGAATCAATGGAGTTAGATATGGGTATAGAGGTGGTCTCTAAGGAAAAGTATTTGGAGCTAGAAATAGAAAAGGAGGTTGTCCGATTAAGGAATAAAAAGATAATTCTTCATCTATTAATGATGTACCAATAAGATTTGAATGATCTTATTGATAATTTTTTCATCGAATAATTAGAAGAGGAGTTTCATTATATAGTTTATCCAGATTTAACTAAAACATTATACCATAATAAGAAGGGGCTGGGTACACAATATTATTTCAATGGGAACCTCTGCAAAGAAGTAAAGCTATATGATTGTGGTAAAGAGAAGATGTGGTGGTTTTTACAACACAAGCCCCATACACCAATGGATTGGGGATGAAAAACACAATGTTTGGATATAAAGAGAATAAGTGTAGCACATATTGGGGGGTTTAACCCAAGATCCTCTTCCCTTTATTTCTTTTCTATTTACTTTCAGTTTTATTTTCTTCAATTTAAATAAAAAAATTAAATTCTACTTGTTTTTCTGGTAGAAGATAAAGTGGAAAAGTGATGTGTACATAACATTCCAAGGATTTCCACCTTCAAATTAGTTCAACTGTTCACCACTGAAATCCAATAGGGATTAATCTTCATCATTTTGGAATAAATTCTTTATTAAATACATTGATCAGAAGGAGCTATGAGCTGAAGTAACTTGGATCATGTAACACCCCGAGCTTCCATGATACGCTTCTCATTCAATAATGCAATAGCTTGCATTGTACGCAACTTCGAGTTCTAAAACACCGCGACTAATCAAAGTAGCTGTTATGAATAGTAATAACCACTTTTTAAAATTATAGAAATTTTATATTTCAAAATGGACTTCATTTTTGGATTCGGAATATCGAAATTAGCCTATGTTGAATTTTTGGTATTTTTCTGAGAACTTCTAATTTTTTATGAATAGTGAAAAATACTTAAAAACAACTTTTTTAATCAAAATAATTTAGAGTGATAAATTATACTATTTAGTGGTTTTAAAGTATAATTAGAATATATTTTTACCATTTTATCCAATGGTGGTCATTAGAATTAATTTAACATTGAAAATGGACATAAACAATTGCCAATCTTTTGATATAAGTTGTTTCTTAAAAACACGCTATTTGTTCTGATAGCGGGGATTAATTATAAAATTAATTAATGCAACTTATATGTTTGTAATTTTTTAAAATAGACATCATTTTTGAATTCGGAATATCAATTATAGCTTAGGGTGAAATTTTGGCATTGTTCTGAAAAACTTCAATTTTTGATGAATAGTGAAACCACTAAGTGGTAGTTAAATAACTGATTTTTCGTTTAAATGAAATATTACCACTTCTGTGGTTTGATTTTAAAAAATCCGACATACATGGTTTTCATTAAGAAGTAAAATGTGGTTCAATGAGATTAAAATAATTTTTGGTGAATAGTAACTTTTAAGTTCTTAATCGCGATTAGAGGTAATTAGTGTAGTTTAAGGTAAAAATAATGTTTTAATAATATGAGATGAGCTTGAAACATGTCCTACCCTCATTGTATGTGCCATGGCCGACCAATACAATCCATGGGTCAACTTGGGGACCCCATGGAGCCACTTTAGTTGGAAAATGACATAAATACCTTTTATTTAATGTTAAAGTAAAAAATGACACAAACATGAAATGTTTTACTAAAACAATTTTTACATGGGGTTATACAAGTCATATTTTTGACTATAAATATTCATTGGAAAGATAAAAATATTTCCTAAATCATAGTATTCTTTTATAATTTTTAGACATTAAATAAATTAAATTATTTATGACATCATGATGATGCAGCGATGACCTCATTATTTAACGATTTAAATAAAATGAAAGGATAATGTAAAATCTAAGGCTTACACTTGTCAAAAACCTATTGGATGAGGAGATTTAGAACCCTTATCACATTAGCCTTGAATTATATAAGTTTGGGACCTCTAAAATCCGAAACTCATTTTATAATAAAGTGCCTTTTCTTTACTTTCCAAGAGTGCCCCTCCTCTCCACTTATAAAAGGCCCCCACCACTCCCACCTTATTCACACCTTCAAGCCATTTATCTCGGCCAACCTCTGCCCAAATACTCTCCCAACATCCCTCACTTAATCCTAGAAGGATCACTTTGGGTAGAACACTTCCCAAGGAAGCCTTTGGCCCAAATCAAAAAGTGTTACCCGATTTTGAGGTAATGTCTTCTCTAATGTTGTTTTGTTTTATTTTTCTTCTCCAACCCCCTAAACTCTTTTTATTCATTTCTTTTGTAACAACACCAGTATACTAAATATACTAGGATGTTTTTATAAGAAGTATTCGAGATACACTTACACACACCTACATCTAATGGGTAAAGAACATACGGTTTCTGTGGATGGCGAATTTCTGCCTCACGAAACGATGATTGTTCAACACTCATATAACACCTTCAAAGGTGGCCATTAAGATGTCACTATATTTATATAGGATATATAATATGTTTAAGTTTTACTTATGATTCTGTATTTCTCATTTATGGCATACTTTATGATTTCCATTATGGGTAAACGCGATAATTTCATTTTAGGAAGTGCGGACTACCGCCCCCTCAAAGTGATTTGAATCGTTAATGCCATATGTGGGATGTATAAAGGATGGAGTAAATGGTATTATATACTATATTATACTGTAATTATATTATACATTTATATCATTATGATTTCATTCCATTAAATATGAAATAGAAATGAAATTAGCGTTCATGCGTACGTACGGCTTACCGTCTCCATGAACGGTGCATTTCATTTCTTACCTCTAAATGTTACGTAATGTTATAAATGAATGTATATACTGGATATATATGATATATATGAAATCTAAATCATGAATATAATTCTGGAGATAATGTATATTCTACCACATAAACAACTTGTAATTATAAGAAGTTTATTGTTGACTCAAGTACCAAAGATCGACAAAACGACCGTTATTAACTTAAATAATTACATAATGTTCATATCATTGTAATAAGTGATATAAAAAGGATAATGAAATTTAAAATGGTTCTTAATAAGGTATATATTAACTCTAGTTTATTATTCAGGAGGTTAAAGAATGATTGAGTCAAGTCAGACACGAGGTAAGGGAACTTCTTAACCCAATTTCTATTCTTTGGGTTAATCTCCTACTTTCAAATTATGTCATGATATTATTATGTCCTATATTGTATTTTTACATTATTTATGTGTAATTATAGTTAATACACATTATAGATGTAATTTATTTAAAAAAATGATCTTTTTAAGGACTTCGTCTCAATCCCTTTCATTGAGGCATATTTGGTTTTATACACAACTTTCTTTTATACGGTGTATAAACCCCTTTGACTTTTACGTTTATTCAAAAGGAATCTTTTTTATACGAAGCATTTTGCTAAATGACAAAAGGGAATGTTTTTCTTTTCGTACTTATGCGGCGACAATGACTTCTCCGCCGCCGTGACCATTATTTGAGTTTCGGCTTCCTCTACAAGCCATCATTTTTTTTAATGAAAAATAAATACAAAGTTTTAACTTTATTTTATTTTGGTATTGAAAATGGTTTTGAAAGCATTTTTATTATAACAATGTGTTGTATTGATATCTTGTGATTGAAATGTGGAAATGTTATGTTTCCTTTATGCATGTTTTATGTGATACGATTATGTTATGGTTTATGATATGTTTAAACCTATTCATATGAGGAATGTATTGGACTTAATAAGTGATGGGTGGAGCCTGCTATAGCTCCTCGATGCATCGGTAGGTCTCATGAGACAACTAGACGTGGAATTGGCTGAGGCCCTTTCCCAATTTTATTTATGGTTTTGGCCGAGGCCTTAATCATTTTAGACGTCTTGGTCGAGGCCTTGACAAAATGTTTCAGAATGTCTGGCATTATACATTCCCTCATTATTAAAGTGGTTATTGATATTGCATGTGATTATTCGACCAGTAGAATATCCATGTAAAGAAGTGAATGACATTATCTCATTTTACTTTCACCATATTATGTTGATGTTCAAGTTTAAAAGGCTTTTGTTTTAGTTATACATTACCTTAAATTTTTATGTTTATTTATGAAAGCCTCCACAATATTGTTATCCTTACTGAGCATCTGAGCTCACCCCTTTCAATGTTTTAATATTTTCCAGGATGTGAAGAAGTATTTTATGAATGACCTGCAGGGATTTTCATAAGAGGATATGAGAGTGGACTATGGAGACTTTGTTATTGTAGTTTTTCACTTTATGATGTAATGTAATGTTTACGAATGTATCTAGTGTTTCCAAGGATACTAAACTAATCGGTCTTTCGAGACTTGATCTTTTGTGATCATGCCAATGTTACGAAGTAATGCACCGACTCTGGGTAGCTGGGGTTGGGGTGTTACAGTTGTTATCAAAGGCAGTTTAGTACTAACCTTGGAAGCTAGATTTAGATAAACTCTGATTAGAGCACATAGCCCGAAGATAGACTTTTAGGATTAGTATAGAAAAACTTCCTAGAATTTTGGTATTATAGAGATTTTGTGAGTTTTCCGAGCAATAAATCTCTGTCTGGATACGAGCAGGTAGAGGCGGATCTGGCACAGATGTACCTAGGGGTAAAACCCGAAAACACCGCTTTGAGCTAGACTCGAACGGGAACTGGTGCACGACAACAGGCCTTGTTGCACTCTTGGTTACGACACTCCCGGGGGATATGCTTAGGATAATTCTCATTTTCTTTACAAACCACTATGAAGGGTTATGATTATATACTTCCTCAAAGAAAACATTCCTTTTTATGATTATGGATTATCTCCATAAATAGTTCAATTTATGTAAAGATTTTTACAAATATGGAATTATGTATTTTAATTCATAAACTAATCTAGTTTATGCCATTGTTTAGAAATGGCGCCTAGTGGAAGGAATGGAAACCGTATCAATGCACACACTCCATGTAGGGATTGCCCTACTGCTCAAGATAATTATTGTGGATCTGGAGATACAACTGGTGCTGATCAACTTATTACCATACTGGGACAACTCACTCAAGTTAGGAATAATAACCTTACTCGTATGGAGCACCCTGATCCGCAACGTGGAGGATCAATGTTAGACCGCTTCATGAGGTAACAACCACCAAAATTTAATGGGGGTACAAATCCATTAGTAGCTGAGCAATGGATAAACTCATTAGAGAAAATATTCCACGCCTTGGGGAGTAGTGAAAGGGAAAAGGTTATCATGGCATTTTACCGCCTCACTTGAGATGCTAATCAATGGTGGTCATTGATTCAAAATACAAAGGAAGATGAAGAAGTATCATGTATGGAATGGAGAGAGTTCAAAGATCTTTTCTTAGAAAAATACTTTCCACATGACCATCGAGCAGATATGGAAAGGCAATTTTTGAGTCTGAGACAAAAGGAGGATGAGAATGTCGCAAAGTATGAGGCCAACTTTACAAGGTTAGCGAGGTATGCTGCAGATTATATACGTAACCCAAGGAGTAAGATTGATCGTTTCTTTGATGGGTTAAAACCATTTCTCCGTCGAGCTTTAGTATCACAATCCTTCTCATCATACGAAGATATTGTCTCGTGTGCTATCAAGACAGAAAAGGAATTCTCTAAGTCTTATGACAACAAAGTAAAGGTTGGAGTGGATTAAGTTGATCTTTGGATAGTATTGTTTAAGGTTAAAAAAATTATGAAGATTATTTTTGAATATTATAATACTATAGTTTTAGGAAAAGGACAACCTGCAGGGTGGGGCATAACCCGTCACGTCGGACAAAGCTGCAGGAATCGAACCCACAATCATAGTGCGACAAGCCTTTATTTCATACCACTAGCCTACAGGAATTCCCTGGTAATTACAAAATAATTTTACTAATCTAAATGGTATGTGTTAATATTTGGAACCTTATACAATTAGGATAAATAGAATATTTTTGAGTTGTATTACCTTTTTGAGTGAAAGATGGGTTTGTTGTAAAAATTTATTAAAGAATGAAAGTATACATGACAAATATGTATATTCCCTTACGTTCTTAGAAAATCTCCTAAATAAATTCCTCAACTTTATAAAAGTTAACTCAAAACAAAAATGTTGTCGGTTAACTTTTCCTACTGGGGAATCAATGATCGTTTAACCAATCACAAGTTTGAGATTTTCTTGTAGTTAAAATTTCTCCTAATCTTGTTTTCTATAACTCTCCATCAGACCATGATGGTTTGTTTCTCCTCCATATCCATATTTTCATAGAATCCTAGAATGGGCTATCTCAGGTGACCTTTGTAGTTATCTTTCTTTCTTTTAATGTTATATATTTATTAACCTTATTTCTGAAGTGGGTTTTCCAAAAAGGTATTTTCAATTTTCAACCTTTTATTTTCAAAGAAAAAATTTCAAATTGCGAGGACGCAATTTATTGAAGGAGGGGAGAATGTAACACCCCGAGCTTCTATGATACGCTTCTCATTCAATAATGCAATAGCTTGCATTGTACGCAACTTCGAGTTCTAAAACATCGCTACTAATCAAAGTAGCCGTTATGAATAGTAATAACCACTTTTTAAAATTATAAAAATTTTATATTTCAAAATGGACTTCATTTTTGGATTCGGAATATCGAAATTAGCCTATGTTTAATTTTTGGTATTTTTCTGAGAACTTCTAATTTTTTATGAATAGTGAAAAATACTTAAAAACAACTTTTTTAATCAAAATAATTTATAGTGATAAATTATACTATTTAGTGGTTTTAAAGTATAATTAGAATATATTTTTACCATTTTATTCAATGGTGGTCATTAGAATTAATTTAACATTGAAAATGGACATAAACAATTGCCAATCTTTTGATATAAATTGTTTCTTAAAAACACGCTATTTGTTCTGACAGCGGGAATTAATTATAAAATTAATTAATGCAACTTATATGTTTGTAATTTTGTAAAATAGACATCATTTTTGAATTCGGAATATCAATTATAGCTTAGGGTGAAATTTTGGCATTGTTCTGAAAAACTTCAATTTTTGATGAATAGTGAAACCACTAAGTGGTAGTTAAATAACTGATTTTTCGTTTAAATGAAATATTACCACTTCTGTGGTTTGATTTTCAAAAATCCGACATACATGGTTGTCATTAAGAAGTAAAATGTGGTTCAATGAGATTAAAATAATTTTTGGTGAATAGTAACTTTTAAGTTCTTAATCGCGATTAGAGGTAATTAGTGTAGTTTAAGGTAAAAATAATGTTTTAATAATATGAGATGAGCTTGACAGATGTCCTACCCTCATTGGATGTGTCATGGCCGACCAAGAAAATCCATGGGTCAACTTGGGGGCCCCATGGAGCCACTTTAGTTGGAAAATGACATAAATACCTTTTATTTAATATTAAAGTAAAAAATGACACAAACATGAAATGTTTTACAAAAAAAAAAATTACATAGGGTTATACAAGTCATATTTTTGACTATAAATATTCATTGGAAAGATAAAAAGATTTCCTATATCATAGTATTTGTTTATAATTTTTAGACATTAAATAAATTAAATTATTTATGACATCATCATGATGCAGCGATGACCTCATTATTTAACGATTTAAATAAAATGAAAGGATAATGTAAAATCTAAGGCTTACACTTGTTTAAAACCTATTGGATGATGAGATTTAGAACCCTTATCACCTTAGCCTCGAATTATATAAGTGTGGGACCTCTAAAATCCTAAACTCATTTTATAATAAAGTGACTTTTCTTTACTTTCCACGAGTGCCCCTCCTCTCCACTTATAAAAGGCCCCCACCACTCCCACCTTATTCACACCTTCAAGCCATTTAGCTCGGCCAAAATCTGCCCAAATACTCTCCCAACATCCCTCACTTACTCCTAGAAGCCTCACTTTGGGCAGAACACTTCCCAAGGAAGCCTTTGGCCCAAATCAAAAAGTGTTACCCGATTTTGAGGTAATGTCTTCTCTAATGTTGTTTTGTTTTATTTTTCTTCTCCAATCCCCTAAACTATTTTTATTCATTTCTTTTGTAACAACACCAGTATCCTCAATATACTAGGATGTTTTTATAAGAAGTATTCGAGCTACACTTACACACACCTACATCTAATGGTTAAAGAATATACGGTTTCTGTGGATGGCGAATTTCTGCCTCACGAAATGATGATTGTTCAACACTCATATAACACCTTCAAAGGTGGCCATTAAGATTTCACTATATTTATATAGGATATATAATATGTTTAAGTTTTACATATGCTTCTGTATTTCTCATTTATGGCATACTTTATGATTTCCATTATGGGTAAACGCGATAATTTCATTTTAGGAAGTGCGGACTACCGCCCCCTCAAAGTGATTTGAATCGTTAGTGCCATATGTGGGATGTATAAAGGATGGAGTAAATGGTATTATACACTATATTATACTGGAATTATATTATACATTTATATCATTATGATTTCATTCCATTAAATATGAAATAGAAATGAAAGTAGCATTCATGCGTACGTACGGCTTACCGTCTCCATGAACGGTGCATTTCATTTCTTACCTCTAAATGTTACGTAATGTTATAAATGAATGTATATACTGGATATATATGATATATATGACATCTAAATCATGAATATAATTCTGGAGATAATGGATATTCTACCACATAAACAACTTGTAATTATAATAAGTTTATTGTTGACTCAAGTACCAAAGATCGACAAAACGACCGTTATTAACTTAAATAATTACATAATGTTCATATCATTATAATAAGTGATATAAAACGGATAATGAAATTGAAAATGGTTCTTAATAAGGTATATATTAACTCTAGTTTATTATTCAGGAGGTTAAATAATGGTTGAGTCAAGTCAGACACGAGGTAAGGGAACTTCTTAACCCAATTTCTATTCTTTGGGTTAATCTCCTACTTTCAAATTATGTCATGATATTATTATTTCCTATCTTGTATTTTTACATTATTTATGTGTACTTATAGTGAATACACATTATATATGTACTTTATTTAAAAAAATGATCTTTTTAAGAACTTCTTCTCAATCCCTTTCATTGAGGCATATTTGGTTTTATACACAACTTTCTTTTATATGGTGTATAAACCCCTTTGACTTTTACGTTTATTCAAAAGGAATATTTTTTATACGAAGCATTTTTCTAAATGACAAAAGGGAATGTTTTTCTTTCTGTACTTATGCGGCGACAACGACTTCTCTGCCACCGTGACCATTATTTGAGTTTCGGCTTCCTCTACAAGCCATCATTTTTTTAATGAAAAATAAATACAAAGTTTTAACTTTCTTTTATTTTGGTATTGAAAATGGTTTTCAAAGCATTTTTATTATAACAATGTGTTGTATTGATATCTTGTGATTGAAATGTGGAAATGTTATGTTTCCTTTATGCATGTTTTATGTGATAGGATTATGTTATGGTTTATGATATGTTTAAACCTATTCATATGAGGAATGTATTGGACTTAATAAGTGACGGGTGGAGCCCGCTATAGCTCCTCGATGCATCGGTAGGTCTAATGAGACAACTAGACATGGAATTGGCCGAGGCCCTTTCCCAATTTGATTTATGGTTTTGGCCGAGGCCTTAATCATTTTAGACATCTTGGCCGAGGCCTTGAAAAAATGTTTCAGAATGTCTGGCATTATACATTCCCTCATTATGAAAGTGGTTATTGATATTGCATGTGATTATTCGACCAGTAGAATATCCATGTGAAGAAGTGAATGGCATTTTCTCATTTTACTTTCGCCATATTATGTTGATGTTCAAGTTTAAAAGGATTTTGTTTTAGTTATACATTGCCTTAAATTTTTATGTTTATTTATGAAAGCTTCTGCAATATTGTTATCCTTACTGAGCATCTGAGCTCACCCCTTTCAATGTTTTAATATTTTCCAGGATGTGAAGAAGTATTTTTTGAATGACCTGTAGGGATTGTCAGAAGAGGATATGAGAGTGGACTATGGAGACTTTGTTATTGTAGTTTTTCACTTTATGATGTAATGTAAAGTTTACGAATGTATCTAGTGTTTCCAAGGCTACTAAACTAATCGGTCTTTCGAGACTTGATCTTTTGTGATCATGCCAATGTTACGAAGTAATGCACCGACTCTGGGTAGCTGGGGTCGGGGCGTTACAGATCAACACCCTCAATTCTTGCACTCTGGATAATTTTTAATTGAGCAGAATATTTATTGAGTCTAATGTTAATATGATTTCATTTTTTAGGTTATTTAATTTGATTAACCAGTGTATATTCATAAAATAAAATATGGTACATGTTTGAATCTATGAAAAGGAAAATAAAAATTCTAATTCCGGGAGCTTTTTAGTTTAAAATTTTACTAACCTTTTCATATATTTAAAAAAATTATTTCTAATACATTAATATTTAATTGTTATAAAATTTTAAATCTAAAAGAATTGTTGCATGCTTAATTTTGTGCTTAAACATTTTGGTTTCTTCCATTTAATGGATTATTTTTGCATGTGTATTAGTGCTGAAAATTTCTTTACAATCCTGAAAATATTTCAGCGCACTTCTTGAAAATGAACTAGTATACATATTATAATTTTGAGCTGAATAATTAATGTAGTAACCATTTAGTAAATTAATATGCATTCTGAAAATTATTTTTATGTTTTTCTTACATGGAAAACATTTACTATGAATTAATATAACCCTTTTTAAATGATTTTAATCAATTACATTGTTAAATCTCTTTTAACATTAAAATTGAATTTTCATTTTTTATAAACCTTGGGATTAACATTGAGGAAAATGTGAAGATTCAGTGTGGGTGAGAGGGTATTTCAATTTTCTAATCTATACCACAATGTTTTCCCATCGAAATAAGTAAAATTTTTCTAATTTTATTGTTTCTAAAGCTCCAATGAAATTTTTTCAATAGTTTTAATTTTTTGTGAATATTGAATCTTAAGTAACCACTTTAAGGATTTAAATTTTATATAACCCTGGGATATAATTGAGTAATTTAGTTTTTATCACCCTCTTGAAAATAGTTTGACTTTAGTAAATAATTGTGAGAATGTTTTTCAATTTTCATTTCCCTTAAATCTTTTAATTTTGATTTAAATTCGTAAGATATGTATTCAAATGAATTATAAAATGAAAATACCAATCCATGTTGGACCAATTATTTTATTCATTAAGCTTTTGGATGAGTTACTTATACTTATTTTAATTTATTAAATGTTCTTATCCAAAAAGAGTGTCCAAATTAGATGATTGTTAATTTATGTGAGTGAGATCTCTTGAAGGTAAAGAGAAGTTTGGACGTACATTTTCATGAAAATTGAAAAGAGTTAAATGTAAATTTGAATTTTTAGGGACAGTCATTTTTTTAAAATGGGAATCGATTTTTGACTTAAAGAAAAATTAATTTTTTGAGGGTAAACATTTTCACTGTTTGATAGAAATCAATGCGGGGAAATCATTTTTAAAACCAATTTTCATAGAAACATAGTATTTAAAACATAATATTTATTTTATTTCTATGGATTTTATTAATTGTTTTCTTGAGGATAAGAAAAACCTTAGTGTGGGGGAATTGATGTGGCTACATTTCGATACATTTTTTCAACATAAGTTCTTTAAAATAATTATATTTTTGTTATTATAATAATGTTTTAACTAATTAATTTACTTTGATGATAGTTTAATGTTAAAATAATTTAACTCTTGAATTAATGATTTTATGTTTAATTAATTATTATTATTATTTTATGTTTGTTTTAGCTTTAATTTATTGTTTAATATTTTAATTTATTTTAATATTTTAATTTTAATTGTTTCTGTTTTATTTCTCTCTTTCTGATTTAAATTAATTAAATAATTAATTTAAGTTTAATATTTAATTTATTTTATTCAAATAAATTAATAATTCGGACATGTAATTGTAATTTAAACCTTTTAATTAATTTTATAATTTATTTATTTAGTCAATTAAAAAATCAGTTAATTATTTTTTGAAATTTTTTAAAATTATCAAAATAAATTATTTAGATTTTATTTTATTTCAATGATTATTTTTATGCTAATTGGTAAAATTTTAATTTATAGTATAAATTTATTAATAAATTAATTTATTTATATTTATTATTTTTCAGACCAGGACGTCTACTGAAGATTTATTTCTTTTCAATTTCTAAAAACACACGTAAGATATTTTAGAGGGCCCGTGCATAACAAAATTTGTTTAAACTGTATACCACCACCTAACATTTTTCTACATAAGATATTTCACTGCCACCCAGGCATAAGATAATTCTAGAACCCCCATTTTATGATTTTTAGGCATTCTTGTAAAATAATCTACCAAATATAATCCATGTAAGATAATTTATCTTACATTAATATCTCTCAGTGATTCAATCCATGCCAAATCTGAGGCTAGAGTTGAGATCGAGGTCACCGCCATAGCAAACAACCACTCACTGAATGCACATCGACCAGATCTGAGAACACCACACCAAAATTTCTTGAGCAAGAATAAGCCAAAACCCTCATTTCCACTCGAGGTCATCACCGTGGATCTTGATTCAATATCAAAAGCCATGAATTGAAGAAAACTATAAAATCCACCCCCATCACTACACCCACCAAAGGATCTAGGTATTTTCGGATCTTGAGACAGTTTCACTGTCACTATAAACATCGATCTAAGTCGCTAGTTTAGTTAAAATTTGATATTTATGTTGTTGACCTGAGCCTTCACTGATTTCGTGGCCACCACATTTTATTTATAGACACCTGAGGCTATTTGGGGAAGACGATGTCGAGACTTCAATGAAGGTTGATAAAGAACCTGGTTAAAACCATGAAAGAACATCTAAAAATAGATGATATCTAGGTTGTTAAATCTTTTATGGATGATTTTGAAGTCGAGTCGAAGTTTCATCGTCAGTGAAACCAGTTGAAGCTGAAATTTTTTGTAACTGGGAAATTTCTATATGAAGTTAATTGAGTATGATACTATCCATTTTGACATAGACTGGCCTCACTAAATAATTAACCAAACCAAATTGATGAACCTTTTATTATCGAATTTCTATGACCCAAGGTTGTGAAGCAGGATGATGACAAATTCAATTTTGGTTTTGACCTCGATTGGACAAGGAAAACATCAAGCTTAGTTATTTGGAAATTACAGGTGAAGAATATGAGATGATGTTGATGATGTGATGAATGATTCAAGATAGATGGTTACCAATATGTGGCGATATAGAAATTTCTGAGCTACATCTAAACGGGTCCAATGTTGATGTTCAGTGTACACTAGGTGCCTGCACAGTTTTTGGTTTTGCTGCAGCAGGAGCACTGGGATAATCTGTGCACATATTCTGAACTAGTTAAATTCAAGAAGTTGGATGACCTATTCCATTGAATATTTATATTTATTTCTCCATTGATCTTATAAAATAGATTTAGTTCTATGGTTTTTTGTTTTGAATCTTGAGTTTGTGAAACTGGGTTACAAAGAATTATTGAACTCATTTTGAGTGGAGAAGTGTTTTTGCTAGTTCTATTTTTTCTAATACTGGTGTTTGGTTTATAAGTTTGATAGGGTGGATAAAATTATCATCAAATGTTATAAATTTTTTTCATTTTGGAGAAATATGAGAAGACTGAGACTAACATGTGGGTTTAATAATGAATAATTGATTGGTGGTGCAATTAATTTTCATATAAAGAAGAGTTGAAGCTATTACTGAGTTTTTCTTAAATATCAGAGACAATGACTCAAGGTATGAAACTTAATTCTCAAATGATGGTTTTAACCTTGAAAAGGTAGTGTAAATAATGTGACATGGGGTGGTGGGAAATAAAATAGATTAAGGTGGATTAATTTTATACAAAAATCTAGACATAGGATGGAGAGGACTGGAGCATACAACAGAACACATTTCACATCAACTAGAGTGGAGAAATGGAGTACAGAACTAGGGTATTTTCCATCACTCTCGAATAAGTTATGATTATGATCATGGAGTTGAATATTGAAGGCATGCCTTGTTTCACGTACATGATCAGATAATTTTTATATGGTCTTACCTTGAGGTTTTCTCTGGTGATTTCATTATGATATATCTGATTTTTTTCCAATCTGTAAATAATTTCAAGAATTGAAATTGTTGAATTATAAATTGATATTGGATAATTTCTTTTAGGTCATTTATTTTCATTTAATCTTCCATTATTTGATCGATACATTTCAAATTTTTTATTTTTTCAATGGATATCGACTGTTAGGTTAGTCCGGTTAAGATATAATATATCGATTCTTGTTGTCGAAGCATCACAACTCTCGATCGAGAATTGTGAGTATAGAGCTTCGAATCTATCAATGTTTTTGGTGTTCATTGAATAATTTTACCAGATATTGATGAAATAAGGTTAAAACTAATGTCTTATTTAATGACCTTGACTCATCAAACATAATGAGACACACAGTTCAGATATTTCGGACTGTGTGTTGGGAGAATTTATGGAATGAATTTGTTCTATGAAATTAATAATGGATAAAACTAATGAACCAAGCAAGAAGTACATGGAAATTGCATTAATTTAGTGAAATAATTAATACATTAAACAAATATAAACCCAAAGACCATATTATTTTAGTTTCTTTAGAAACTTGGAACATAAACTTCTAGTGTAGTGAAATATCTTCAATGTTTCCGACAAATATCTTCCCCTTTTTTTAAACCTACCAAAAACCATTATTTATAACCTGGGGAAATGAAAAAATAGGATAGAGTGAGATCATATGCTCAGTAAGAGTAAACAAGGGTGATATGTAAAAATAAACATGATAATAAAGGGGATGATAACATGATCATAACATTATAAGTTTTTTCCCTACATATCAAAGGTAAACTTGAATCATTAGGAAATCAAAGAACATAATCTATAAGATCATAAAATTGACATGGGGTAAGAAATTTTGGCATATTAATCAACTTGTAACTTTGTGAACATATATAAATAGTAACATGTTCACTCATTAAGGACATGAAATTAGGACCTTGCATAAATATATGGATATGGAAACCAGGTCCTCTCAAAAAATTATGGAAATAAAAACCAGGTCTACACATAGAATTGTGAACACGAAATCAGGATCACGCATAACATATATACCTCATGATTTATCCATCCTTACCCAATGAATTGTAGGTACATATAGGGACCACCCATATCATAATGAAATCATACATATTTATTCCAAAAAAATAGAAATCATTCATCATATTAGAATCCCTGAAATAAAATGGGTTTCTTAAACATCATTCCATCCTAAAATAATCCTTAGAAAATTAATGGATTTCATAAATAACATTCCATCATAAAAATTATCAACCATAGTAATAATATGGATAATATAATTGAATTATATCCTTATTAAATAATGGCATCTTATATGGAAAATAATTTTGATAAAATACTTCAAATTTATTATTGAGGAAAATATTCTTTCTTCTTCAAAAACATTTTCTTTTCTTAAAACTCCTCGCAATTTTAAAAGAAAACTAATATATTTTAAGATAACCATGAAAACTTTTAAGGTAATATTCATGGAAATAAGGCATTATTAATGCATAAAAATCCATTCATTCCAAACAAGTTAACAAATATTCTTCACGTACTTATGCTGAAAAAGTAAAAATGTGCCTTATTTGGAAAATGAAAGAAAGATTATTTTAAAATCGTGTATTAAAAAGCCTAAAATTGGTAAAAATGACTTTAAACATCCATAGTAGGATACCAAAACATTTTATGAATTTGTTTTTATAAAATATTTATATGGATGATAAATAAATCCCAGTAAATACTTATGTATATACAATCTTAGATAATAATGAGATTGCGAAATTATCACTTACAAATTTATAATCGGTCAAATCGTATGCCTCATAAAATAAAGAAATTTATATGCATATTTAAATATCATAACATTAATAATAATAATCATAAAAACATTAATTTTAAACATAAACACCACAAAAAATAAATAGGTGGTGTATAAAGAATATATCCCATAAAAATAAAAGTGAGACAAAATAATATCTTACCTTAGGTATGGGTTCCTTCGTATGAATTATAAAATCTTTTATAGTGGATTAAATAAAGTTATTTACTTATTATAAAACCATATTTACATTTATGATATCATATATTGTCATACTAACACCTGTTTAATAATACAACATTATTATGCTACTTTTGGGTGTTAACTGCTTAATTTTCTTATGCATGTTTTATCAAATAAGCTATGATTATTTTTCATAGGTTATAGTTATATCATTTACATAATATAATCCATATAATATATATCATATTTACTCATTATATACATTTATATAATTCATTTTTTAATGGATATCATTTAGAATGAATCGCATCACATCGTGGAGACGGTAGGTCGTACGTACGGACGAGCAACGATATCATTCCCGTAATTGTGAAATGGTATGGAATTTGATGGTATATATTTTGTTAAAAAATCAATACCATTTTATAATAATCATATATAGTTATTATTTACATCATTATACCCATAAAATTAAGGTGGTGGTGAAAACATATTACACCATGGCGTGGAGATGGTAAGTCATATGTACGCACGTGTGGTGATTTCATTTTTTATAGGATAGATACAAGGTGTAATATGGTTTTAATATAATCATAAAAACATCTAATAATATATTTTATATTATATTTATTACTTTATAATAGATTCAACTCATAAATAGGAAGTGTAACAAGAAATAAGTTTGAAAGATTTAGTATAAGAGATTACTTCTTTTTCGATGAGCTTCCACTTGATCTCCTCTTAAAGGCACTATAGTTGGTCTTTTGAGAATACAATAACCTCTAGAATGTAACTAATGAAGTTTATAGGGTAAATGGGAAGTTTTTGGTCTACATTGAAGGCTCAATGTGAAGTTAAGTTATGGGGTAGGATATTCCCTTTTATAATTGAGGTGAGGTGTACATTTAGAGTCTCCAAAAATATTAGTTTATAATAAAAATAAAACCCATCAAAAAACCTCCAAAATGTCTTAGTTTAAAATATGTGATGAGATAAGTTTTTAATATCATAAAAAAATTATGCTAGTTTTTCTGTTAATTTAAATATTATCATTTTAATTAACACTTAGTTATTCGAATTAATTTTTAACTAAGGTAACAAATATTTCAATATTAAAAGTGTGAAATATTCACTTATATGATGTCATTTAGACCATAAATGAATAATTTAGAAGAATTTACACCATATAATAATTATTATATAATTTTATAAATGTTTAATGATTTTAAAATATTTTAATAATATATTATTTTAATAACTAATTAATAGTGTCAATTTTGCCAATATTCAATTTATTGATTTTTAAAAATATAAGGATGAGATGCTATGCTTGAAATAAATATTTTATTATATCTATAAGTGGTCAAGGTAATCTATAAAAATGATTGGATATTTTAAATATCCCAAATTATATTTATTTTAATATTTTTAACAACATTAATTTGATATTTCCATTAATAAAAAACTTTCTACATCAGTTTTGTGTAATTATTTAATATACTTATTTTTAGGAAAAAATAATATAATATAATTAATATAAATACTACATATTTCATAAGAGTACCTTTAGTATAAAATATATCTAGTAAAATCCAACATTAAAAATGTTATATTTATTAAAACATGAATGTGACAACTTTAACATCACTTTAAATAAAATATTATAAGTGTCATAATATTTTTCATATAGATCCAAATGGTAAATAACTCGCCATTTTGTTGAGTATGTTCGATATATACTTGACCAATAATATTTTTTCAAGTGTTTTAGTCTTTCAATGGTTATTATTGTTTCAATAAAAATTATTTTATTGATTTTTCATCAATTAAAATATTTCTGCATCAACAATGTATAAACCATTAAATTAAATATTTATTTCATAAAAATTACAAATAAATTACCATGACAAATAAAAACATTTTATCTTTAAAATAATTATTTTTAGTTGAATTTATATTTTGAATAATCTTATTTTAAAAATGATAAAGTTATTAAAATTTGAGTAAGACATATTTAACTTTTCTTTATATAAAATATAATAAAGGTCCTAATAAAATACAAGTGGCTTAAAAAGGGTACTATTTATAACTAAGTATTATTTAGGTCTAAAATAACTCATCCAATTATGTTAGGAAAAGTTTTAGAGTAATTCTATAATATTTTATTTACGATTAATGGCCCAATTTACCTTTTTACCATATTAATAAAAATTACGGAAGTTACTAACCATAATGCCAAGAAATAAAAGAAATATATTTTGATAATTAGGACACACTAATTCCAAATATGGAATATATTTTTAAAAATTGTAAAAACATAATTTTCAGTAATTAATTTAAAAAAATCGCGTTTTCGGAAAGAAAAGCGGGTTTCAAAAGTAAAATTTTTGAAAAAGATTGAAATGTTTTTACATCTAAGTTCATGGTAAAATTAATTCCAATGAACAAAGTTATATTAACTGATTAAAATATATTTTATTTATACTTTAAGACCATTCATAAAATATGATTTTACCATATAAATTATTTCGATGAAAAAAAATTAAATAAAAATTTAGTATATTTTTAATATTTATCAAAACATGAAACTTATCAGCAAAATATCAAAAATTCATCCAAATTAAATTTTTATATCTATATTCCAAAGAAAAATTTTTTTTGTTAAATATAATATATAAAAGTGTCAAAAACTAGATTTAAAAAGGGTTCTCCATCAAAAGGTGGTAAAATTGTATTTTTTTTTAAATAATTCTTTTATCTGAAAAAAATGAATTTGTTCTTATATCATGTCTATAAAACATATAAGATGTATTTTAAACATTATATTGGATATATTAAATATATATTTAATTAATAAAATCCATAAGCAGTGATTTTATTATTTCATAAACTCACTTATTTGCATTTAAATAGTTTTTCAAAAAAATATTTCTATTTATGTAAAAAGGATTTTATTTTTATTTATAATTAATTTTTCACTGAAGAATTAAGCATATTTTCATAATTTAGTTAATATTTTTCATACTAGCCTTTATAATGAATATGTTATAAGGTAACATAACAATATTTAATTTTTCTCATAACCTCAGTCAAGCGTGAAATGAATTCTATCATAAGAGCTTGAAATTGTGTGTAACACGGTCCAAGAATAGTGTTGTGTATACTGCACGCTAATCTAGTATTACATGTATAATAAAATTATCTTTTTTTATCATACATCACAATACATCAAATAAATTTAAAATAAACTATCTTATAAAAATCTCAAGGTATTACATTCTACCCCCCCCCCCCCCTTAAAATGAATTTTTCCCTCAAAATTCATCTAGGTTATAAAGGGTTTAATACTTTAAAGTTTCTTTTATAGAAACCCACAAAATAAAAAACACTAAAACTTTCTTTTAAAAATAATAGTTTAAAAATAACAATTACCAAAAGTAAATCATAACTAAGTTTTTACATAGGATAACATAGGTGAATATATGGGCATGGAGGAAAAGCGTAAATAATAAAAGAGATTGATAAAGATCACTGATCACAAGAAAGTGGGTTATCTAGATAATGTTACCAATCACAAATCTATAAAATAATGAAGCATGAAAGTGGTGATTGATATCTTCAAACATAATGATAATAATACACCCTTTTACATCACGATCCATTTTCCAAATTTTGATGAATTTTCATGAGAATATATACTTACTTGATTTCAGTACAATGTCATTGTGGGTCATACCTTGAAAAATTTTACACTTTGTCTCTTATTAAAATAAATAAAGTTTAATTTTTCATTCTTGAAGCATTAGTCGATTATGTGAACCATAAATAGAATGCAAGGTCATTCTATGTGTCATTATCACAACAAAAATTTATCACAAGTTATCAAATATGCAGAAGTCCACCTATGGTGAGATAATTTTTTAATATACCAAACTCCATACAAATTTTGACTTAAACTTTCTATAATTTGATAATCTTATAATCCTTATGAAAGATGAAAGTCAAAAAAATTATAAAGAGGTGCACTAACTTGGCTTAACATTTATTCCCCATATATCATAAGGTATCTCTTGTTGGTCACATTCCAAACATGTGAACACCTTCATCATGTATTCTATTGAGCCATGGTTATAACATAAATTACTATATATCCTTATTTAAAGCATGCATGTTTCCTTATTCCAAAACTTATTTGATATATTCCTTATGTCTGAGAAATTTGTATACTTTATCCATGATATCATAACCCTCATCCAATTTACTTATTCATATCTAACATATCTTTATCGAACATCATTATCATAACATAAGGGATATATTAAGGTTTATCTTTACCTTAATCATGTGTTCTCAAAATAAACCATCTTACCCTTAAATCACTTTTCTATTTATTAAGAATTATTCAACATTTTATTTCAATTCCTTAATAAAAAACTTATACTGAAAATACTTATATGTATCATGATTCATATAATCTTTGAATTCTGAAACATATACACCTCAATCATCCAAATCTATTCTTAACCCATTACTCAAGTTCCATCATCCTAGTCTTTCTTAAAATATGAATCATGTCTTTAATGTTCCTCAACCTCAATCAAACAAACATTCCTAGGTTTAATGTAAAAAATTATTCTATAATATCCTATACCTTTCACATGTCATTTACAATATCTTTATCATCGGTAGTATAACCAATACTCATACCAACTTCATGATTCTCTTTATGATATTTCGACTTAGGAAATCAGTTTTCATTATTCCTATATATTCCACATCTGAAACATTCAACTTTAAATATGTTCTATCTAGTTCTGTCTATTGACTAAGACAAGAAAGAAAAGTGTGAGAAATACATTTCAGAGATTAAAAACACATAAGTAATGTAAATTACTTATAATATTTAAATCTAGGATATCTTTAGTTTAATCATAGGTTATTCATGATTATCAAAAAAAACTCTAGTATTATAACCCATAATTAGACTTATACTTAGGTATATCCCTATAAATATCTTTATAAATATCTCTAGGGATCTCAAAAATGTTTTCATAGCCTAGTATCCAAGGGTTAACTAAACATTTTTTCTGATACCAACAATAACGACCCAAGCTAGACATACATGGACATTACAATAATTTTTTGGAAAACATAATACATTGAAAAAAATTAAAGCCCAAATACCATATTATTTTAGTTCCTTTGGAAACTTGGAAAAAATTGTCTAGTCTAGTGAAAGATCTTTAATGTTTCCCACAAATATCTTCACCTTTTTGTACACCTACCTAAAACCTTTCTTTAAAACCAATGGAAAATAAAACATAAGAGAGGGTGAGCATAAATTCTTAGTAATAGTAAAAAAGGGTGATATGTAAGCATAAACATGAGAATAAATGGTATGATAATGTGATCCTAACATTATAAGTCCATGCCATGCATATCAAAGGAAAACTTGAATCATAAGGAAATCAAAAAACATAATCCATAAGATTATAAAATTGACATAAGGCATGAAATTTTTGAATACACAACAATTTGTAACTTTGTGAACATGTACAAATAGTAACAGATTCACTCATTAAGGAAATTAAATTAGGACCTTTCATAAACATTTGGACACGGAAACTAGGTACACTCATAAAATTATGGATATCAAAACTAGATTTAAGCATAGAATTGTGAACGTGAAATCATGTTCATGCATAACATATATACCTCATGAGTTATCCATCCTTAACCAATTAATTGGAGGGAGATATAGGTCCCTCCTATCTCATAATTAAATCATACATATGTGCTCCACAAAAATATAAATCATTCGTCATATAATAATCCAAGAAATAAAATGGGTTTCTTAAACATCATTCCATCATAAAATAATCCATAGAAAATGAATGGATTTCGTAAATATATTTCCATAATAAACATAGTCAACCATAATAATAATAGTTATAATATTATTAAAACACATCCTTATTAAATAATTTTCTCTTAGATGGAAAATAATTTTGATAAAACACTTGAAATTGATTATTGGGGAAAATATACTTTCTTCTTCAAAAACATTTTATTTTCATAAAACACCACAAAATCATAAAAGAAAATAATTTCTTTGGAGATAATCATGAAAACATGTAAGGTAATATTAATGTAAATAAGACATTATTAAATGATAAAAATTAATTCATGGAATACAAGTTAAAAAACATTCTTCTCATACTTATGCTGGAAAAGTAAAAAAACCTTATTTGGAAAATGAAAGAAATATTTTTTTCAAACTATGTAGTAAAAGATAAAAATGGGAAAAAATGACTTTAAACATCCATATGAGGATTGTAAAACATTTTATGAAATAAATTTTAGACAAAATAGACATGGATGATAAATAAACCCTAGTAAATACTTATATATAAACAATCTCAGATAATAATGAGATTATGAAATTATCCCTTAAAAATTTATAATCAGTCAAATAATATTCCTCATAAAATAAAGAAAAATATATTAATACGTAAATATCATAACCTTCATAATAATAATAATAAAAATATTCATGGGAAACATAAACACAACACAAAATAAATAGGTGGAGTATAAGGCATATGTCCCATAGAAATAAAAGTGAGACAAAATAATCCCTTACCTTATGTATAGGTTCCTTAATATGTATCATAAACTCATGTATAATGGATTAAATAATTTTATTAACTTATTAAATAAATATGTTTACATTTATGATATCATAAATTATTATATTAACAGCTATTTAATAATATTTTATTATTACGCTTCTTTCGGGTGTTAACTGCTTAATTTTATTATATGTTTTTTGTCGAATAAGTTATTATTATTATTATGTTATAGTTAAATAATCTTCATAATGAAAGTAACATAATATATATCATATTTACTCATTATATAAATTTATATAATTCATTATTTAATGGATATCATGTAGAATAAATCGCATCGCCTTATGGAGGTGGTGGGTTGTATATACAAACGAGCGACGATATCATTCTCATAATTATGAAATGGTATGGAAGTGGATGGTATATTTTTTAAAAGAATAAATTTAATGTTATAATAATCATATATATTTATTATTTTAATCATTATACTCATCCAAGTAAGGTGGTGGTGAAAACAAATTACATCATGTCATGGAGACGATAAGTCGTACGTACGCACGCGTGGTGATTTCATTTTTTATAGAATAGATATAAGGTAGAATATGGTTGTTAAATAATCATAATAACATATAATAAAATATTTTATACTATATTTATTACTTTTTAAAGGATAAAATTCATTAAGAAGACGTGGAAGAAGAAATATGTTTGAAATAATCGGTAGAGGAGATTACCTTTTCGTCAATCAGATTCCTCTAGATCTCCTATTAAAGTTAGTATAGTTGGTCTTTTGAGAAGAACATAACCTATATACTATAATTGATAAATTATATATGATAAATGGGTAGGGGATGGATGATATTTAAGAATCAAAGAGAAGTGAATTTGTGAGGGAGGATGTGCCCTTTCAAAATTGAGGTGAGTGGCACCTTTGAAATCTCCAAAAATATACATTTATAATAAAATTGAAACCCATCAAAAAAAATAAAAAATTATTAGTTTCAAATATTAGATGATATAAGGTTGTAATATCATAACAAAATAAATTCTAGACATGTTTTTCTATCAATTCAATCCTTATCCTTTTAATTAACACTTAGTTATTCTATTTAATTTTTAACTAAGGTAACAAATATTCCAACATTAAAAAGGTACAATATTCACTGATATGATGTCATTTTGATCATAAATTAAAATTTTATAACATTTTACACAATATAATAATTATCATATATTTTTTAAAATGTTTTATTATTTTTAAATAATTTAATAATACATTATTGTTATTAACAATTAATAGTGTCTATTTTGACGCTATTAAATTTATTGATTTTTGAAAATATCAAAATAGGATGTTATCCTCGAACAAAATATTTTATTACATCAATATGGGGTAAAGGTAATCTATAAAATTATTTGGATATTTAAATTATCAAAAATTATATTTATTTTAATATTTTTAAGAACATTAATTTGATATTTCCGTTAATAAGTTAATTACTACCACAGTTCTATGTAATTATTTAATATAATTATTTGTAGAGTAAAAATTAAAAATAAAATAAAATAATGAAGATAAATCCTCTATATTTCATAATAGTAATTATAGTTTAATATAAATAATATAAAATACTATATTGAAAATGTTATATTAATTAAAACATGAATATAACAACTTTAACGTCACTTTAAATAAAATATTATAAGTGTCATAATCTTTTTCATATGAATCCAAATGGTCAATAACTCAACCCTTGGATGATTATGGTCATGATATACTGGACCAATAATATTTGGTCAAATTGATTGGCCTTTTAATGGTTATTATTATTTTAATAAATATTATTTTATTGAGTGTTCAGCAATTAAATTATTTCTGCATCATCAATGTATAAACCTTTAAAATAATTATTTATTTCCTAAAAATTAAAAATAAATTACCATGATAAATAAAAAAATTATATTTCAAATGAGTATTTATAGTATAATTTATCTTCTGTATAACCTTATTTTAATAATGATAAAGTTCTTAAAATTTGAGTAAAAAATGTTTAAATTTTTTATATAAAATATAATAAATGTCCTAATATAATCTAAGTGGATTCAAAAGGGTACCAATTTGACCCAAGGATTATTTAGGTCTAAAATAAATCATCTAATTATATTATTAAACATTTTAGACTAATTTTATAATATTATATTTACCCTTAATTACTCAATTTACCTTTTTACCGTATTAATAAAAATTACTAAAGTTACTATTCATAATGCCCAAAAATAAGATAATGCTTTTTACATAATTTGGACCCACTGATTAAAAATATAGAATCCATTTTTAAAAATTCAAAACACTTAAGTTACAGAAATTAATTTAAAATTAATCTGATTGTCAGAATGAAAAATGGGTTTGAAAAGGTAAAAAATTGAAAATGTTTGAAATGTTTTTACATCTAAATTCATGGAAAAATTAATTAAAATGATAACAATTATATTAATTGATAAAAAAATATATTGTATTTATACTTTAATACGATTAAAAATATAATTTAACCATAAAAAATATTTTTATGAAAAAATTTGTTTTCAATTAAAATTTAGTATATTTTTATTATTCATCAAAACATGAAACTTATCAAAAAATATCCAAAATTCATCAAAACTAATTTTTTATATCCCACATCCATATAAGAAGTTTTTTTAAAAATATAATATAGAATAGTTTCAAAAACTATATTTAAAGTGGATGTTCCATCAAAAGGTGGTAAAAATGTATTTTTTTGAAAAATACTTTTTTTCCGAAAAACAGAATTTGTTCTTATATCGTGTCTAGAAAACATATAAGATGAATTTTAGACATCTTTTTGGATATATTAAATATATATTTAATTAATAAAATCCATCAAGAGTGGTTTTTTCATTTCATAAACTCACTTATTTTTATTTAAATTGTTGTTCATAAAAACATTTCCTTTTATTTAAAAAGGGTTTTATTTTGATTTATAATTAATTTCTCACCTAATAATTAATCATATTTTCATAATTTAGTTAATATTGTTCATACCCTCCATTATAATGACTAGGTTATAAGGAAACATAATAATATTTAGTTGTTCACTTAAACTCGATCATTCGTGAAATGAATTCTGTCAAAAGAACTTGAAATTGTGTGTAATGCAAGCCAAGCATAGTGTTCCATATATCGCAAGCTAATCTAGTGTTGAGTATAGCGCAAAATTAACTTGGTGCATTATACAACACAAAACATCAAAGAAATTAAAAAAACATCACATAAAAATCTCAGGGCATTACAATGAATCCAATAGAATCGCATGGGAAGACCACTTTTCCATTTCTTACTTCTCTATACTTTTATTTCATTCACAAATTTATTTATTTTTTTCATGTTTTAAAGATTTAATATAGTTTAATTCTTCCATATAAACCCATTATAAATATAGTAGTTTAGCAAAAAATAAAAAAATGGAGAAACGTGACCTCGAAACTCCATAGTTGTAGCCTAGTTGGGAGACAACCCTAGATTATGATATATCTCATTAGTTAATATATTAAAAAATATTGAAAAGGGTAAAGAAGACTAAAAATAATCATTTAAAAAACACTTATCACAAGCTAGAAGGAGAGAAAGAGAATATTTATATCCTAACAATTTTCATGGACTCTACCTTAAATCACATGGGGGCTCTCAAAGTAAATAGAGTAAACTTAAATAAAATATATCCATAAAACTCAAGGGGAAACTTTTTTCATGTCTGGTCAAGAAAGGTTGAGAGAATAAGGGAGGGAGAAATGGGGAAGAAGTGGATCAAAGAAGGGAAAACTTACAGTAAGTCTCAATTCCCCCTTCAATTTTTACCATGTATGATTGATACAAACAAGGGGAGGATGTGGTGTTCTAAGCTCCATGTTTCTCCCCATCCTTGGTAAGTGAGGAACCAAACATAAAGGGTTGGTGAGAATAAAATAATTTATCCAAAATTCCCTATATTGGATAAATACCCTCTCCACCATGGTATACTAAAACATCCATGTCATGATTCCCTTCAACCCTAGATAGAAAAGGTATCCTCTATAGTGTGGTTAGTCCTACCTCACCATTTTGATGGTCGCTATGGGTCGACCAATGATGTGGAGGTCAACCACCTTCTTTTTCCAACCATAGATTATCTTCATGAGTGTTCCTTGACTGGGATCATAACTCACACCAAAACAAGTTTGGTGGCCTCTAAGTTTCCCATAAGGAGGCTCACCAAGAAAACACTCAGGACTTAGGGGTTTCACCCTCATAGTTTTCACAAGAAGAACTCACTTGAGTTTTACCCAAGAACCACACCCATGATAATAGGGAGGACCTAGATCATTTCAGCCTTGGGATTTTCTAAGTACCAAAATTTCTAGCCCCATGCCTACGGCTCTAAAAAACCTATCCAAAATGATTATCAATTGTAGCCAAGCACCAAAACAGAAATCTCTATGGGTGTTTTAGAACCTATAGAGTGACCATACACCAAAATTTATAACCTCTAAAATTATCAAGTCCAAAACTCCTCCTACACCTTTGGAAAACTTCCAAGATCACCTTTAATTCCTTTAAAGTTTATGAATTCATAAAGGAATGGTTTGGGGTAATATACCATTACATAAAATACCTATCAAATGATTCTCATACTCAACAATGAAAACAAAACATGGGATGGAAATAAGTGGGAAAACATAAGCTATCATCTAGAAAGATACATATCAAATAGGTATCTCACTATATTAAATGTAAAACCATCCATCATAGGTGAAGTATAACATCTAAATCAAATCATACATTAACACTGATCATACATTTAATCAAAACATAAATTAACAAAAAAATCAGTATATTGATCACACATTTGAAACTATCATTCTCAGGTAGATTCTTCCAAACCACTATGTCACTACAGAATATGAACATAAGGGACAACACACCTATGAAACACTTTCCCATAACAGTCTTGAATCTCAATTGGCCATTCCTAAAAGTTAATTTCATCTCTAATGTCCAATCAATGACCTAGGAATCATCTTGGAGATATTGTGAAATTTGTGATACAAGTAAAGCATCATAAAATAGATTATCTGTGAGAAAAGTGATAGCTGATAAATAATAACACTGATAAAACCCAGCATCCTAAAATGCCTAAAAAATCAGGGATAAATCTTACTCCCATAACCAAACCTTTACTACCCAAAATTGGGGGATACCATTAAGAATATATGATCCCCAAAATTAAAATCTAGAGGCATTCCCTAGTGATAGGAATAGTACTTTTAATGATCCTAAACTACCTTTATTCTTCCTTGAATAACATGGAATTTATCCTTAATATTTTTTACCAATTGTGGTTTGAGATTAACTGACTCTCCAACCTCTATCCAACGTAATGGATATCCAAAATGTCATCCATATAGTGCTTCAAATGAGGTCATAGAAATGGAGAAGTGATAAATTTTATTGTAATAAAACTCAATCAACTGTATATATTGTAACCACAGGCCTCGAAAATTTATAATTCATGCATTATTTCTTCTAATGTTTGAATAGTCCACTTTGTTTGATCATCCATTTACGGATGAAAATCAATGCTAAAATTAATTTGAGATTTGAAATAACATCAGAGACCACTCTACACCCAGGAGGTAATATGATAATTAAGATCAAATATGATCAACTTTTAAACCCCATAAATCCTCACCACCTCCTCCAAATACCACCTTGATAAAACACCCACCGAGATCAATTCCCGGATCACTAAGAAATGGGTTGAATTTATTAGGTAGTTCACAACTACCCAAATATAATTATATTCATCCAATTATCAAGGTAAACTAGTGATGAGGTTTATTGAGATATCCTCCCACTTCCACCAAGGAAAAACATTTGGATGAAGAAACCCACCAAGAAAATGATGCCCAACATTTACCTACTAGAAGACCAAACATAGATATATTAACATTACAACCAACTACTTTATCCTAGGACACTTTTCTCCTCAAGGTATGATATATATTTTCCACACCAGGATATACCACTAAAGGGCAATGGTAACTCTAAAATAACCACCCCACGCATCACTGAAGGAACTAAGATCATCCCCTGATAAAACAGATAATGTTGATCATCCTCATACCATCCCTCAAGGGAATTACGAAAAATAACTTGATCTCACTAAACCTATACCTTATATTACCCCAATTGGGAATCATATGAAAGTTTCACCAAATATAATTGCATGATTATCTAGAAGAAACATCATATACCATCAAATTCTCCTATATATAGGTGTATCAATAAGAGATCCTATATCGCTTTTTAAGAATCACCAGTCACATGAATAGAAACTCCTCACAAATTCCTACCCAGCACATTATCCACAAAATTCCCTTTCCATAGGGTATAAAAATTATTATAGTCATAATATTGTATGAATTCCATCCACTATCATTATCACAAGTTCAAGTCACAAGGGGAAAATATATACCTCTAGTTCTTATAATATTTTAAGACCATACAGAATTCACCAATGAGTTCATACTACTAAAACATCCTAGAAAAATCATTGCAATAAACTCAAAGTCCTAGGTGGAATACTTACACAAATGAGGTTTTAGATATTGATAGGCCCATAATATATAATATCTCTATGTTGTATAATCATGAAACCCAATATAATTTGTAAATAATTATAGTAAATCTTATAATCAAATCTTTCCTTTGGAAAACAAAAATAAGAGCACCGATTAGCTTCTATTTCAAATACTCAAAAGAAGCTTGACACTGGTTAGTCCATACAAAGGCATGATCTTTTCTTTTCATGGTTGTCATAGGAGTTATAATCCAAGAAACGTTAGGCATGAATATTCTATAATATACTACAATACCAAGGAAACTTTTCACTTCAATAAAATTCTTGGGGGATACCCAAGAAACATATACCTTAATCCTCGATGGATCCAAATCTACTCCCCATTGTAACATGACTTGTACCAAGAAATGGACCCCATGGGCCCAGAAATTAAACTCTGATAACTTCTCAAATATATTTTTACTTTGAAAAATCCAAAAAAATATGGTAGGTTCTCAAAATTATACATCTTAGACAAAGAATACACCAAAATGTTGTATATGAATGCTACCAAAAACTAGTCTAATAATTTATAAAATATATATTTCATGATTCCCATGAACATAGTTCGGTGTTAATAACACCAAAACGAATTAACATGAAATCATAGTGTCTATACTGATATATGAACATAGTATTTGGAATATCTTCATCCTTTACACACATCTGATGATATCTCAACCACAAATTCTTCATAAAAAATCATCTAGATCCCTTTAACTGGTCAAAATATTCATCAATATATGGAAATAGATATTGGTTATTCATTTTCACCTAATTCAAGTGATAATAATTTATGAAAAAAAACATACTTTTATCTACCATCTTTACAAACAAGACCAGAACAACCCAATGTGATACACTTGGCCAAATAAAACATCTATGTAAGATATTGTCAATATAGATCTGTAGATCATGTAACTCATAAGTTGTCATTCTATATACAAACATTGAGATAAGATAAAAACTATATTATATCTAAATCCCAAACTTGATCTCTCATCAAGGGGATGTTGTCACAGGATCTTTATGGAATACATCAATGTACTCTTCCACTACCTTGGGAAACACCAACTGTTGAACCTCTATTGAACACAATATCATCTTTTACATCAAGGATGATAAGGAATCAACAACCATTTATCCTATTTTATATTCTTTCCCACATAATAACATGGAAGAATAATCATTGACATCATAAAATATATCTCACCTCCTAAAGAAATCCATGATATATTTTAGTGAATGCAGATATTCTGTGTTAAGGATTATGAAATACAGTTATGTCTGCAAACATAAAAAATCTTATGAAGACTGATACTACCCTAGTGTTATCTCATAATCTCTATATACATAAAATAGGATAACTCAACCTCCAACAGGCATAGTTAATTCTAATGGAATTGGAATCCACTCCAACTCAATTCCCAAAGCATGGATAGGGTGGGTGAAATAAAGGAATGTATTACTACTGAATCATATAAGTTATTTACTATTTTAGAATATAAACAGATGCTATATTGTATGATGTTTGTCTCTCTCAATGCTGGAAACTCAAAGGAATTCCTCTGACCATTCCCTAATTTAATATAACACACCATGTTAATGTTTATTTATTAATTTAATGTAATTTGTTGTTATTTTAAATGTTGATAATTTTGGGCATGAATTTTCAAATTTTTAAGAATTTTTATTTTGTACATGATTTGTTCACGTTCACTGTATGATTTTACCAAACATATAGATGAAATTTATAGAGGGATTCATTTTTTGTATAGGTTAGTGTGAATTTTTTTTTAAACCATTTCAATATCCTTACAGATAATCTTCCTTGGTTCATTTTTTAATGTGCATGGTTAATGTTCATAGGTAACTCATGGTTTGAGGTGAGGCCTAGGGGAACTCATGTAAAATACCCTTCTGTGTGAGTGTGCTTATGGGTGTTTTTACATAGATTTTTAATGGTTAGTATAAACCATGTGATTCAACCATATATCATGCTACATCTTGGATAGTGTTATATTCAAGGTTGGTTCATTGTTTTTCAAAAACTGCGCTCAACCCAGATTCACTTAAAAAGTGAATAGACCTATTTAGCCCCTTATAATTTTAACTCCCCTATCCTCTCCCATACATGAGGATGAACATAGGGAGCTCAAAAGAGTGATCCAACCTCCTCCTCCTTTTATTATTGGCCCTTTTATCTAGATTTAATATAAAATTCAAGGTAATTTATCCTACTTCTTCCTTATTTATTCTACCCACTACCTTTATTCCATTTATTCTAGGTTTCTACATCTACTATGAACCTTAATTCATGGTTAATGTGAGACGTATGGTTAAAGTTAGTTATAACCTAGGTTTTTTTCTCTTTTAGGACTTGATAATGGTGATTTATTTCTTGTTTGAGTGTTCTCCATGGAAGGTGACATATTGCAGCTTGATTTTCTTCTAGTTGAGATAGTTTTTTCTATTAAATAGATTTAGTCTTAAATTTATGATGATCTTGAGTTTTAAATACCTATTTTAATAAATTTATGTTGTTATATGACATTAATTTGGAATTTATAAAATGTTTTCCATGAGTTTTAAGCATTTTAAAAAAAATCTACATATGAATTTCAAGTATAGATTTGAATTTTAAATATTTAAGTATGCCAAGTCCCTTGAAAATACCTATAAGGCCCCAGCCTTAAACCTTACTTAATCTTGAGTTATTACAAGATTACACATTGAGTATCTTTTCGGGTTTAGAGTTTTAGAGAATTAGATCATAAAACTTTCATTACATCCCACATATAAACAAAGTGGTTACATAAAGATAGTATTATTCATTCCCATCAATGGAAACACATTTAAAATAAAACATGGATTATTTCTTGACACTTCCTTGACACTATCATCATATCATGTACCTTTCCCTTGACCTGTGAAAAACATTTCAAAAAAACTTGGGATGAGCATAAAAAGCTCAGTATGGGTTATAAAAACATGGAAAGGAAACATGAGTTCATATATACATAAGAATGAAATCATACTTTACCCATAAAACATAGGCACTTTAACATACCTCATAAAATCATGAATAAATCATAGAAATCATAAGACATAAAGGTAACTTGAGGCATTCATAACATTCTTATGTAGGGAGTAACCCTCTTGGTTACGTTTGGAATACCCATCACAGTATATTCCCTAAAATCTCTTCGGAGAAACCTTAATGTTTCACTCCTTCACGTTACCCAATGCATTGGAGAGCTATAATGGGCTCACCCGCCCTTAGTTTATCACGGAACCACCCGTCTAAATAAATATGCCCAAGAACCATAACATAATTCATATCACATAAAACATGCATAAAGGAAACATAACATTTCCACCTTTCAATCACGAGATATCAATAAAACACATTGATATAATAAAAACATTATGAAAACCATTTTCAATACCAAAGTAAAACATGGTATTTATTTTTCATTTAAAAAAAAGGTATGGCTTGTAGAGGAAGCCGAAACTCAAATAATGGTCACGGCGGAGGATAAGTCGTTGTCGCCGCATACGTACGACAAGAAAAATATTCCCTTTTGTCGTTTAGTAAAACGCTTCGTATAAAAAATATTCCTTTTGAATATGTGTAAAAGTCAAAGGGGTTTATACACCGTATAAAAGAAGGTTGTGTATAAAATAAAATATGCCTCAATGAAAGGAGATTAAGACGAAGTCCCATACCTCGTATCCGACTTGACCCGACCATTCTTTAATCTCCTGAATAATAAACTTGAGTTAATATATACTTGCTTATGAACCTTTTTCAAGTTCATTATTCCTTTTATACCATGTTATGAACATCATGTAATCATTTAAGTTAATAGTGTTCATTTTGTCGGTATTTGGTTCTTAAGTCAAAAATAGACTTCTTACACTTACATGTTGTTAATTTGGTCAAAGGTTCATTGTATCCAGAATGATATTAGTGATTTGTATAACATATTTATTCAGAATATACATGTATTTATAATATTACATCACATTTAGAGGTAAGAAATGAAATGCACCGTTCATGGAGACGGTAGGCTGTACGTACGCATGAACGCTACTTCCATTTCTATTTCGTATTTCTGGAATGGAATCATAATTATATAAGAGTATATTATAACATATATAACATCCCACATATGGTATTAACTTTATCCTTTACACATCCCAGTATAATAACATATATAATAACATATATAATATCATATATAATATACTTCCAGTATAATAACATATATAATATCATTAACTTTATCCTTTACACATCCCACATATGGTATTAACGAATCAAATCACTTTCAGGGGGCGGTAGTCCGCACTTCCTAAAATGAAGATGTCGTGTTTACCCATAATGGAAACCATAAAGGTATGCCAAAAATGAAAAAAAACATAAGTTTAAGGAAAACATAAACATATTATATATCATATATAAAAATAGTGGTATCATAATGGCCACCTTTGAAGGTGTTAAATGAGTATTGAACAATCATCGTTTCGGGAGGCAGAATTTCGCCATCCACAGAAACTGTATGTTCTTTAACCATTTGATGTAGTTGTGTGAGAGTGTAGCTCAAATAAATCTTATAACAACATCCTAGTATATTGAAGATACTGTTGTTGTTACAAAAGAAGTAAATAAAAAGAGTTTATGGGGTTGGAGAAGCAAAATAAAACAAATGAACATGAGAGAATGAATTACCTTTAAAAGTGTAACTCCTTTTGATTTGAGCCTAAAGGCTTCCTTTGAAAGGATTATTCCCAAATGGAATCCTCTAGGATGAGGAGAGGGATGTGGAGAGAATAAATGGGCAGGGTTTGGCCTAGAAAAAGGCTTGAGGAGTGTGTGAAATGAGGTAGAGGTGGGGGCCTTTTATAAGAGGAGAGGAGGGGCACTTTTGGAAAGTAAAGAAATATTACTTTATTTGAAAATGTGTTTTGGTTTTAAAAGGTCCCACATTGATATAATTCGTGGATAAGGTGATAAGGGTTCGAAATACACTCATCCAATTGGTTTTGGACATGTGTAGTTCATAGATTTTACATTATCTTTCCATTTTATTTAAATCGTCAAATAATGATGTCATCGCTGCATCATTATTATGTCATAAATAATTTAATTTATTTAATGTATAAAAATTATAAAACAAATACTATGATTTAGGAAATCTTTTTATATTTCCAATGACTATTTATAATCAAAAATCTGATCGTTATAACCCCGTATAAAAATTGTTTTCGTAAAACATATTATGTTTGTGTCATTTTTACTTTTACATTAAATAAAAAGTAATTTATGTCATTTCCCAACCAAAGTGGATCCATTAGGTCCCCAAGTTGACCCATGGCTTTTAGTGGTCGGCCATGACACAACCAATGAGGGTAGGACATGTTTCAAGCTCATTTTATTTTATTAAAGCATTATTTTTACCTTAAACTACACTAATTACCACTAATCGAGATTAAGAACTTAATAAGTTACTATTCACCAAAAAATTATTATAATCTCATTGAACCACATTTTACTTCTTAATGACAACCATGTATGTCAGATTTTTCAAATTCAAAACACAATGATGGAAAAATTCCATTTAAACTGAAAAATCAGTTTTTATAAGTACTACTTAGTGGTTTCACTATTCATCAAAAATTGAAGTTTTTCAGAAAATTACCAAAAATTCACCCTAAGCTATATTTGATATTACAAATTCAAAAATGAAGTCTATTTTACAAAATTAAAAACATATAAGTCACATTAACTAATTTAATAATTAATTCCCGCTGTCAGAGCAAATAGCGTGTTTTTATGAAACAATAAGTATCAAAAGATTGACACTAGTTTAAGTCCAATTTCAAAGTGAAATTGATTCCAATGACCACCATTGGATTAAATGATAAAAATATATTCATATTACACATTAATACCAATTCAAAATATAATCTAATCATATAAATAAATTAGATTAAAAAGCAGTTTTGATGTAAAATGCAGTATTTTTCACTATTCATTAAAAAATGAACATTGTCAGAAAAATACCAAAAATTCACACAAAGTAAACTTTGATGTCCCAATCATAAAGAATAGGTTTATTTTGACAAACATAGCTTATAAAATTTTCAAAAGATAGATTTAAAAAGGGTTTTCCACCATAAGGCAGTAAAACAATCTTTTAAGAATATTAGTGTATTTCATGCTTAAGATTGGATTTATTTTCATTTTAAGCCTCTAAAAAACTATCTTAATCATTAATAGACATAGATAAAAATATCTATTATTAATTACTTACTTGGGATGTTACATCCTTCCCCCTTTAGAGAATTGTGTCCCCGCAATTTATTTACTTATCGAATAAATGAGGGTACTTATCCCTCATTGCATTTTCAGATTCCCATGTTGCCTCTTCAATCATGTGGTTTTTCCACAAAACCTTTACCTGGTGAATCACCTTATTCCGTAACACTTTCTCTCTGTGGTCAAGAATCTGGACCGGTTGTTCCTCATAAGATAGGTTCTCTTCCAGCTGAACTACCTCTGGGCTCAAAACATGAGATGGATCTGGCATATACTTTCTCAACATCGAAACGTGAAAGACATTGTGTACCTGAGATAAACTCGGAGGTAAAGCCACTCGGTATGCAACTGATCCAACTCTCTCCAGAATTTTTTATGGTCCAACGAACCTTGGACTCAACTTTCCTTTCTTACCAAATCTCATCACACTTTTCCAAGGAGAAACCTTGAGAAAAACATGATCACCTTACTCGAAAGATAGATCCTTCCTCCGGTTATCCGCATAACTCTTCTGCCTGCTCTGAGCTGTTCTCATGTGTTTCTGAATCAGCGGAACTTTTTCTGCCATCTCTTCTACCAATTCTGGTCCCATCAACTTCCTTTCACCCACTTCATCCCAGAAAGCTGGAGTTCGACACCGCTTCCCATATAATGCCTGAAATGGTGCCATCTGTATACTGGAATGAAAACTGTTATTATATGAAAATTCAACCAAAGAAAGATGTTGGTCCCAACTTCCCTGATAATCCATAGAACAAGCTCGTAGCATATCCTCCAATGTCTAGATTGTTCATTCTGACTGCCCATCTGATTGAGGATGAAAAGTTGTACTAAAATTTAATTCAGTACCCAACGACTTCTGAAGGCCTTTCCAAAAGTTAGAAGTAAACCTGGGATCACGATCCGATACAATGGAGAGAGGAACTCCATGTAACCTGACTATTTCTTTAAGATACAAACGGTAAAGTTGATCAAGAGAGAAAGTATCTCGTATAGCAAGGAAATGAGCAGATTTGGTCAAGCGATCAACAATAACCCAGATTGAATTATTACCTCGAGATGTCTTCAGTAATCCAACAACAAAGTCCATGGATATATTCTCCCATTTCCACTCTGGCACTGGTAAAGGCTGAAGCATCCCTTTTGGTAACTGCCGCTCTGCTTTAACCTATTGACATGCCAAACACTTCACAGTAAAATCAGCAATGTCTCTTTTCATTCCATCCCACCAGTAATACTCCCGCAGATCTTTATACATCTTAGTACTGCCCGGATGAACTGAAAACGGAGAACTATGAGCTTCACATAACAACTCTCTCTTCAACTTTGAATCACAAGGCACACACAATCTCTTCCCAAATCTCAAAACACAATCATTATCAATGTTTAATTTAGGCAACTTACCTTTCTGAACCAGCTCTACCTTTTTCTGCAACTCACTGTCTTGCTTCTGTGCTTGCTTGATTCTATCTGATAGAGAAGATCTCACTGATACCTGAAACAAAACAGAAGTACTTCCTGCACCAACAACTTCTATTCCAAAGTTCATCAAATCCTTAACCAAAGGATCACGTTCCAAATGCAACATTGTTAATGAAGCATTACTTTTTCGACTCAAAGCATCAGCCACTTTATTTGCTTTTCCCGGATGGTAATGAATTGTACAATCATAATCCTTGATTAATTCTATCCATATCCTCTGTCTCATGTTTAACTCTTTCTGAGTGAATATATACTTTAAACTTTTGTGATCGGTATATATTTCACACTTTACTCCATACAAATGATGCCTCCAAATTTTTAAAGCAAAAACAACAGCAGCTAATTCCAAATCATGTGTAGGGTAATTTACCTCATGAGTTTTCAACTATCGTGAAGCATAAGCAATTACCTGATCATTCTGCATTAGGACGCAACCAAGTCCTTTCAATGAAGCATCACTGTATATAACAAACTCACCATTCCTGGAAGGTAGTGCCAAAACTGGAGCATTCACCAATCTTCTTTTCAATTCCTGAAAACAATCATCACATTCTTTTGTCTAGATAAACTTAACACCCTTCCAAGTTAGCTTAGTCATTGGACTAGATAACCGTGAAAAATTTATAAAAAACCTTCGGTAATATCCCGCCAAACCAAGGAAGCTACGAATCTCGATTACATTTGTGGGTCTTGGCCATTCTTCTACAACCTTTGTTTTTGCAGGATCAACCGTTATTCCATCTTTAGAAACAATGTGACCAAGGAAAGAAATTTGTTGCAACCAAAACTCACACTTGCTGAATTTCCCATTCAGTTTATTTTCTTTTAAGGTTTGCAAGATAACCCTTAAATGTCTTTCATGATCCTCTTTACTTTTAGAAAACACCAAAATATCATCAATGAAAACCACCACAAATTTATCAAAGAACTCATGGAAAATTCTATTAATTAAGTCCATGATTACAGCAGGTGCATTGGTTAGCCCAAAAGGCATTACTACAAATTCATAATGTCCATATCTCATACGAAACGCGGTCTTTGGAATATCTGTCTCCTTTACCTTCAGCTGATGGTACCCCGATCTCAGGTCAATCTTTGAAAAAAACTGAGCTCCCTGGAGCTGATTAAACAAATCATCGATATGAGGCAAAGGATATTTGTTCTTAATAGTGATATTATTCAAGGCTCTATAATCAATGCAAAGTCTCATAGAACCATCTTTCTTTTTAACAAATAAAACAGGAGCACCCCATGGTGATGTGCTAGGTCTAATGAAACCTTTCTCTAATAAATCTTGCAATTTCTCCTTCAACTCTAAAAGTTCAATTTGTGCCATTCGATAAGGGGGTTTTGAAATTGGCTTAGCATCAGGAACTAAGTCAATAGTAAACTCAACTTCCCGATCTGGTATTATTCCAGGCAACTCATCAGGAAAAACATCAGGATACTCATTTACCACTGGCACATCATTAATCTGAACAGTTCCTTTATTTTCAACGACGTGTGCAAGGTAACATTCATTTCCATCTTTTACAAGTTTCTCGTCCTCTTGATATGTTATCAAAAGTAAGGGTTCATTCCTGTAAACAAACTGAAAGTATTTCTGAAAAGAAACTTCTTTAGCTCTACAGTCAATTTTAGCATGGTAAATAGAGAGCCAATCCATACCCAGGATAACATCAAACTCTACTAGAGGTAGAACAATAAGGTTTGCAGGTAGGTTCATTCCACAGATAAGGATAGGAAGATTCTTATAAATTCTTTTTGCCTCAACATTTCCCCCAGGTGTTTTTACCAAAAGTTCAGGAGTCATTTCTTGAGATGGTATTCCCATTTTACTAGAAAAGGTTTCAGAGATGAAAGAATGTGTAGACCCCGAATCAAACAACATGCTGGCATAATCTGAAAAAACAAACAAAGTACCTGATACAACTTCATTTGATGGCCCGACATCTGCTGAAGTAGTTGAAAAGGATTTCACCACCCCTTTCTGCTTGTAGTCTAACTGCTTCCCATCACTCAATCTCTTTGCCGGACACTCGTTTGCATAGTGACCCATCTCATTGCACTTATAACATTTCACTAACTGTAAATAAAATTTGTTCTTACCTTCACCTTGATCCTTTTCAGTGCAATCACGAGCCTTATGTCCCATCTTACCACATTGGTAGCACTTTCCAGAATTCAGAAGACATTCCCCAGCATGCCTTTTGCCACATTTATCACAAACTGAAAACTTAGTTCTCTTACCATCAGACTTTTTTGAAGAATTCTTACCTTTCTCCTGCCACCTCGGTCTCTTCTTCTGCTAGTTGTTATAGAACACTTGGTCATCGACAAACTCCATTTCCACCTTCTCAGCACATCGAACAAGCTTTTCATAACTTTTAAACTCACAAGAAGCTAATGCCCTTCGATATTTTGGCTTTAATCCTAAGTAAAAACGATTGATTTTACTATCAAGGTTTCGGATAAAATTTGGAGCATACCTTGCCAATCGAGTGAACCTTTCTTCATAGGCAGCCACTGAGTCTTCTTCTTGCCTCAATTCCAATAATTGCTTTTCCATCCTAAGTCGAACAGCCTTAGGAAAATACTTCTCAAGAAACATACCTTTGAATTCATCCCAGTCAAGAGCATCAATCTCATCGGCGTCCCTGATATTTTTAACCATAGACCACCACTGATCTGCTTCACCCTCCAAACGGTAAATAGCAAAACTAACCTTTTGATTGTCTGAACACCCCATGACATCAAAAATCTTCTCCAGTGCTTTAATCCACCCTTCAGCTAGCACAGGGTCAGATGATCCTCTGAATGATGGTGGATGTTGCCTCATGAAATGTTCCACCACTGACATGTTCCTCTACGGTTGATCTGGCAGATCTCATGCATGGATACCACCACCATTTATCGCTTGAGTCAACTGCGCCATTACTGCAACAAACTATTCAGTTCCAATTCCGACCATTTCTGGATGCTGATTCGGAAGGTTATTTCCTTCTGTATTCCTTCCTAGCACTGCTTCCCTGTTTCCTCTGCGGAAAACCATTCTGAACAAACATGTCTTAGATGAAGCAACATGGTAATCTTCAAATTCTATATCATTTCAAAGAAATTTTTTTTTGGATAATCATTTAATAGAATTATAACTCCTAAAGTTATCTAAAACGGCCTTTGATACCAACTATAAGGCCCCAGCCTTAAACCTTACTTAATCTTGAGTTATTACAAGATTACACATTGAGGATCTTTTCGGGTTTAGAGTTTTAGAGAATTAGATCATAAAACTTTCATTACATCCCACATATAAACAAAGTGGTTACATAAAGATAGTATTCTTCATTCCCATCAATGGAAACACATTTAAAATAAAACATGGATTATTTCTTGACACTTCCTTGACACTATCATCATATCATGTACCTTTCCCTTGACCTGTGAAAAACATTTCAAAAAAACTTGGGATGAGCATAAAAAGCTCAGTATGGGTTATAAAAACATGGAAAGGAAACATGAGTTCATATACATAAGAATGAAATCATTCTTTACCCATAAAACATAGGCACTTTAACATACCTCATAAAATCACGAATAAATCATAGAAATCATAAGACATAAAGGTAACTTGAGGCATTCATAACATTCTTACGTAGGTAGTAACCCTATTGGTTACGTTTGGAATACCCATCACAGTTGATTCCCTAAAATCTCTTCGGAGAAACCTTAACGTTTCACTCCTTCGCGTTACCCAATGCATTGGAGAGCTATAATGGGCTCACCCGCCCTTAGTTTATCACGGAACCACCCGTCTACATAAATATTCCCAAGAACCATAACATAATTCATATCACATAAAACATGCATAAAGGAAACATAAAATTTCCACCTTTCAATCACAAGATATCAATAAAACACATTGATATAATAAAAACATTATGAAAACCATTTTCAATACCAAAGTAAAACATGGTATTTATTTTTCATTTAAAAAAAGGTATGGATTGTAGAGGAAGCCGAAACTCAAATAATGGTCACGGCGGCGGATAAGTCGTTGTCGCCGCATACGTACGACAAGAAAAACATTCCCTTTTGTCGTTTAGTAAAACACTTCGTATAAAAAAGATTTCTTTTGAATATGTGTAAAATTCAAAGGGGTTTATACACCATATAAAAGAAGGTTGTGTATAAAATAAAATAAGCCTCAATGAAAGGAGATTGAGACGAAGTCCCATACCTCGTATCCGACTTGACCTGACCGTTCTTTAATCTCCTGAATAATAAACTTGAGTTAATATCTACTTGCTTATAAACCTTTTTTAAGTTCATTATTCCTTTTATACCATGTCATGAACATCATGTAATCATTTAAGTTAATAATGTTCATTTTGTCGGTATTTGGTTCTTAAGTCAAAAATAAACTTCTTACACTTACATGTTGTTAATTTGGTCAAAGGTTAATTATATACAGAATGATATTAGTGATTTGGATAAAATATTTATTCAGAATATACATGTATTTATAATATTACATCACATTTAGAGGTAAGAAATGAAATGCACCGTTCATGGAGACGGTAGGCCGTACGTACGCATGAACGCTACTTCCATTTCTATTTCGTATTTCTGGAATGGAATCATAATTATATAAGAGTATATTATAATTCCAGTATAATTACATATATAATATCATTAACTTTATCCTTTACACATCCCACATATGGTATTAACGAATCAAATCACTTTTAGGGGGCGGTAGTCCGCACTTCCTAAAATGAAGATATCGTGTTTACCCATAATGGAAACCATAAAGGTATTCCCAAAATGAAAAAAATAGAAGCTTAAGGAAAACATAAACATATTATATATCATATATAAAAATAGTGACATCATAATGGCCACCTTTGAAGGTGTTAAATGAGTATTGAACAATCATCGTTTCGGGAGGCAGAATTTCGCCATCCACGGAAACCGTATGTTCTTTAACCATTTGATGTAGTTGTGTGAGAGTGTAGCTCAAATAAATCTTATAACAACATCATAGTATATTGAAGATACTGGTGTTGTTACAAAATAAGTAAATAAAAAGAGTTTAGGGGGTTGGAGAAGCAAAATAATACAAATGAACATGAGAGAATGAATTACCTTTAAAAGTGTAACTCCTTTTGATTTGAGCCTAAAGGCTTCCTTTGAAAGGATTATGCCCAAAGGGAATCCTCTAGGATGAGTATAGGGATGTGGATAGAGTAAATTGGCAGGGTTTGGCCGAGCCAAAGGCTTGAGGAGTGTGTGAAATGAGGTAGAGGTGGGGGCCTTTTATAAGAGGAGAGGAGGGGCACTTTTGGAAAGTAAAGAAATATTACTTTATTTGAAAATGTGTTTCGGTTTTAAAAGGTCCCACATTGATATAATTCGTGAATAAGGTGATAAGGGTTCGAAATCCACTCATACAATTGGTTTTGGACATGTTTAGTTTGTAGATTTTACATTATCTTTCCATTTTATTTAAATCGTCAAATAATGATGTTATCGCTGCATCATTATTATGTCATAAATAATTTAATTTATTTAATGTCTAAAAATTATAAAAAAAATACTATGATGTAGTAAATCTTTTTATCTTTCCAATGACTATTTATAATCAAAAATATGATCGTTATAACCCCATGTAAAAATTGTTTTTGTAAAACATATTATGTTTGTGTCATTTTTACTTTTACATTAAATAAAAAGTAATTTATGTCATTTCCCAACCAAAGTGGATCCATGGGGTCCCCAAGTTGACCCATGGATTGTCTTGGTCTTCCATGACACAACCAATGAGTGTATGACATGTTTCAAGCTCATTTTATTTTATTAAAGCATTATTTTTACCTTAAACTACACTAATTACCACTAATCGCGATTAAGAACTTAATAAGTTACTATTCACCAAAAAATTATTATAATCTCATTGAATCACATTTTACTTCTTAATGACAACCATGTATGTCGGATTTTTGAAATTCAAAACACAATGATGGAAAAATTCCATTTAAACGGAAAAATCAGTTTTTATAAGTACTACTTAGTGGTTTCACTATTCATCAAAAATTGAAGTTTTTCAGAAAATTACCAAAAATTCACCCTAAGCTATATTTGATATTACAAATTCAAAAATGAAGTCTATTTTAAAAAATTCAAAACATATAAGTCATATTAATTAATTTAATAATTAATTCCCGCTGTCAGAGCAAATAGCGTGTTTTTATGAAACAATAAGTATCAAAAGATTGACACTAGTTTAAGTCCAATTTCAAAGTGAAATTGATTCCAATGACCACCATTGGATTAAATGGTAAAAATATATTAATTTTACACATTAAGACCAATTAAAAAGATAATCTAATCATATAAATAAATTAGATTAAAAAGCAGTTTTGATGTAAAATGCAGTATTTTTCACTATTCATTAAAAAATGAACATTGTCAGAAAAATACCAAAAATTCACACAAAGTAAATTTTTATGTCCCAATCATAAAGAATAAGTTTATTTTGACAAACATAGCTTATAAAATTGTCAAAAGATAGATTTAAAAAGGGTTTTCCATCATAAGGCAGTAAAACAATCTTTTAAGAATATTAGTGTATTCCATGCTTAAGATTGGATTTATTTTCATTTTAAGCCTCTAAAACACTATCTTAATCATTAATAGACATAGATAAAAATATCTATTATTCATTACTTACTTGGTATGTTACAATACCAATGAGACATTCCTTAAATGTTTTATATAGAAAATGAGAGGCATTGTCCCATTTTATTTTGAAAGGAAAAAACCTTATCTTAAAGGATGATTTGAAAGAGGTTTTTTGTTTCATATGGTTTCTAAAGGATATTTGAAAATGGAATTTACGAGAATTAGAAATGACATGACATTATGAGTCTATTTTTAATTAAAGGTATTTTGTGTATTTTATGACACAAATGGATTATTTCTCACGAGATCCTCATTTCTTTCCCCACTGTCTATTTCACTAGTTATTGGTTATTTATTATTATATGAATATTTTATTATATAAAAAGGGGTTGTTTTGTGAAAGGGAATTATAGGTGGGTGTGAGTTATTGTTTATTTTCTATTAATGTGATTGTATTGATTACTTACATACCTCATTACTTGATTGGTCATGAAAATCCTAGGATGCTAAGAAGGGGATTAGATATATGTAACCCTTAGTGTATATTGTGCTCCTTATAGGGGGTCACTACCTATGGAAGCTCAGTTCTCCTAGGATGTATTATGTTCTCAGAGTATATTCATGCTCATGGGATGGATATAGAGCCTAACTAGTTTGAAAATACTAGTAGGAAGACATGTCCTTTAGTGTCGGCCTAAGTTTCATGTTTCTAGTCCAATATCTCATTAGTTCATTTTTAGTAGATAATTCAAGACACTTATGCTTTTATTAATAGTGAATATTGGGTATTTTATTAAACTTATTTTAATACCTTATTCTCATCTTATTTTGGACCCATTTAACTTACCTTATTCCAATTTTCCATTGTCCCTTGATATAATAGTACATGATTTTGTTATGATTTCATTATTTATAAAGGGTTTGGTTTATAAAATGGTTTAAAAGATGTTTTAGGACTGTTATTTTAAATGAAAAGACAAATAGTTATTTTTTGGGGTTTTTATGAAAGATTATAAATGATGTAAAATTGTTTAATCTTGTTCTATTTAAAATCAAAGACCCACATTTCTGGTTTTTAAAGTGTTTTACTGCTAAGTAAATATTTCATTTAATTTCAATTTAAAAAAGGAAAGTTTCATTATTTAAAAGTGAAATTGTGTTATATGTTTTCAATATTTCCTTATTAATAATGAAAACCATATTTTATATTTTATTAATACTAGAATTTATGAACTACTTATCTAAAGTAATTGCATGGAAACATTGGTGATATCCTACCGGGCCCATTATCTCACACCTTGCATGCACACTATGTTGGGTCGGAGAAAAACGGAATGATGGCAAGAGGGGGGTGAATTGCCTTTTAAAAAATGATTAACAAATTAAAATCAAAGTTGAAAGTGCAGTGGAAATAAAGAGGCAAGACACAAGAATTGATAACGGAGTTCGGCCAAAAACCCGGCCTACGTCTCCGCTCCCAACTCAACCGTTGAGAGATTCTACCGGTTGCTTTTCAATGGTTTTATCAAGAAACCCACTAGGCTTTGAGGTAGCACTAGAACCTATTACAGCTTGCTTTTGGTGGTTAAGCAAGAACCCACTTGCTTTTAATGGTTGAGCAAGAACCCACTATCCTTCTTACAGGTGAAGGATAGCTCACCTATGTCTCAAGCTATTTAAAGGAAAGCTTGACAACCTCTTCACACCTTAGAGGTGGTGTGAAACCCAAAAGAGAGAGGAATAGAAAAGGAGTTGGGGTTTGTAGGCACAAACCCAATTTGAAAGCTCAAAAAGATAAATACAATAAAACCCGTAATTGGAGAAGCCTTGGGCGCCTTTGATTGATAGGAGAGTTTGAAGGCCGCTTCCAAGCTTCTTTGGTGGTGCTCTTGGATGTGGAATTGGATGGAGCACTTGGGGTTCCTTGAGGTGGCTCGCCGGAGGATTGCCGAATGATCAACAAAGTGTCCATGGGCTTGGTTTAAGTTCCGGTTAGTGTCCGGGGCTTCCTTGGCCTTTATTTATAGGCATGGAACCCATTGGGGGCCTTCGGAGCCGTTGGAGAAGTCTTCGGAGCCGTTGGAGGCCAAAAGAGGGTTGACTGGTCAAAGCCAACGGCTAGTTTGACTGGGCTACCGGCTGGCCGGTGCAGGGCCACCGGCTGGCCGGTGCCTTGGATGTTGAGAAGGCCTTCTGCCCAGGCAGCACCGGCTGACCGGTGCCAGAGCCACCGGCTGGCCGGTGGGCAGACAGTAGCCATCACTGTTGCATCAGGTTGCCACCGGCTGGCCGGTGACAGAGCCACCGGCTGACCGGTGGAACCTGGCAGTGGGCAATGCCTCTGCCAGGTCCACCGGCTGGCCGGTGCTATCACACCGGTTGGCCGGTGGACTGAATTTCAGTCCACTTGATGTGCTTCATGGCCCATTTCCTTGGAAATCTTTTGCCTATAAAACAAAAACACTTAAAACAATGTTAAACACATATGAAAGTGATTGTGATCATGAAAATCAAAGAGTGTGGGGTACAACAATCTCCCCCTATTTTGATGATCACAATTACTTATCTAAGAAATGTAAAAACTTAAATGAAAGGCATGCTTTAAATGATAAATTGAAAATAAATACTAAGCATGAGAGAAAAGATTCTCCCCCAATCAATCAAGAAATTTCTCCCCCTTTGTGATTATCAAAATAGAATGGGGCATAAAACTTAATTGAGGGAAGCAGAGATTTGAAAAACAAGATTTGAGATTTGAAAATCAATTGAAATTTTGGAAAAAAAAATTCGATACCAATTGTTGAAATCGAAAGTTTGAATCTAAGACAAGGTTTTGAAAATTCTCCCCCTAAATGAAAACAATAAGTCACCGGGGATAGGAAATAAATTTTGGCCCGGAGAGACTCGCAAGAAGGGATTTTTCAATCCAAACTTGTCTCATAGCGGGTCTTCTCCTATAGAACTCATCGGAATAGAAAATAGACTTGGGTTGGCCATACCGGGAATTTTTGCAATCACACTCATAAATGAGGTGCCCGGGTTTTTTACAATAGTTGCAAAATTTAAAACTAGAGCTCCCCCTTACAAAAACAGTGGGTGCATGGGAGGAGGAAGCTATATTGATGTAGCCAAGTCCATTGGTGGTTCTAGATACTTGTTGAGAACCTAATAATTTGGTCAAATTTTGTTCACCTTGGGTGAACTTGGCTAAGGATTCTCTAAGGTCCTTGATGGTTGATTCAACATTGGGGAAATTTTGGATTTTTAGGGAGAGTTCCTCCTTCTCTTTGAGAAGTTGTTCTTTTTCGGAGGAAAGTTTTTTGAAATTCTTTTTCAAAGAAACAAATTTTGAAGAGAGTTCATGAAAACCATTTTCTAATTGGTCTCTAGCATGTTGGAGTTCTTCATATGATAAATGATTAAAAGAATTTGAAGATGAGGACGAGGATGAGGAATAGGAAGAAGTTACCTCGTGAAATGCCATTAGGCATTTTGTACCTTGGTCGCTCGAGGAGGAGGAGGAGGAGGATGATGAGGAGGTGTCACTCCATGTCGCCTTGAGGACCTTTTTCTTTCCTTTTTCCTTAGCCCGTTTCTTGTTGAGTGGGCAATCGGTCTTGTAATGGCCCTTTTCGCCGCACCCGTAGCATTTTACCTTGGGCTCGGATTTTTCGGTGGGTTCTTGCTTTCGGTGCTTGCGGGATTTCTTCTTCTTGTGCTTCTTCATAAATTTGTGCATTTGGTGGGCGAGATTCTCCATTTCCGAGTCGCCGCTTGATGATGAAGTAGATGAGGAAGATGAGGATGATGAGGAGGAGCTTACTTCTTTTTGTACCTTGAGGGCAATGTTCTTTGGTGTCTTGATTGGTGTGCCCTCCTTTTGAGCTTGCCTCCTCATTGTGATCTCGTACGTCATGAGAGATCCAATGAGTTCTTCGACCGGCATATTTTTTGACATCCTTAGCTTCTTGGATGGCCGTCACTTTAGGTGCCCATGAGCTCGGAAGGACCCATAGAATCTTCTTGACCATTGCTTCAGCTGAAACATCATCACCAAGAGATTTTCTATCATTGCAAACGTCAGTGAAGCGTGTAAACATTTCAGAAATAGACTCATTTGGATGCATGGAAAAGCTTTCAAAATCTTTTCTATACATGTCTAATCTAGTATCTTTGACTTTATTAGTGCCTTCATGGGTCACTTCTAAAAGCTTCCAAATTTCATGTGAAGATGTGCAAGTGGATACACGATTAAATTCATTTCTATCTAACCCGCAATGAAGAGCATTCATGGCTTTGCCATCAAGCTCAAAATTCTTAATATCGGCGGGGGTCCATTTGGATTCGTCGGGGGAAGACAAAGAATAACCTTGCATGACAATTTTGTAAATAGGATATCCTATGCTTCTAAGAAAGGAAGTCATGTGGGTTTTCCAATAATTATAGTCGGTCCCATCAAAAAATGGAGCCCGACCCAATGAGTAGCCCTCGGGGGCGAAAGAGGAAGATGCCATCACAAAGGATCTTTAATTTGAAACCGATTTAGGGAATTATTCAAAAACCTCCCTCTGATACCAATTGTTGGGTCGGAGAAAAACAGAATGATGGCAAGAGTGGGGGTGAATTGCCTTTTAAAAAATGATTAACAAATTAAAATCAAAGTTGAAAGTGCAGCGGAAATAAAGAGGCAAGACACAAGAATTGATAACGGAGTTCGGCCAAAAACCCGGCCTACGTCTCCGCTCCCAACTCAACCGTTGAGAGATTCTACCGCTTGCTTTTCAATGGTTTTAGCAAGAAACCCACTAGGATTTGAGGTAGCACTAGAACCTATTACAGCTTGCTTTTAGTGGTTAAGCAAGAACCCACTTGCTTTTAATGGTTGAGCAAGAACCCACTATCCTTCTTACAGGTGAAGGATAGCTCACCTATGTCTCAAGCTATTTAAAGGAAATCTTGACAACCTCTTCACACCTTAGAGGTGGTGTGAAACCCAAAAGAGAGAGGAATAGAAAAGGAGTTGGGGTTTGTAGGCACAAACCCAATTTGAAAGCTCAAAAAGATAAATACAATAAAACCCGTAATTGGAGAAGCCTTGGGCGCCTTTGATTGATAGGAGAGTTTGAAGGCCGCTTCCAAGCTTCTTTGGTGGTGCTCTTGGATGTGGAATTGGATGGAGCACTTGGGGTTCCTTAAGGTGGCTCGCCTAAGGATTGCCGAATGATCAAAAAAGTGTCCTTGGGCTTGGTTTAAGTTTCGGTTAGTGTCCGGGGCTTCCTTGGCCTTTATTTATAGGCATTTAAATTTCTTGATTGATTGGGGGAGAATCTTTTCTCTCATGCTTAGTATTTATTTTCAATTTATCATTTAAAGCATGCCTTTCATTTAAGTTTTTACATTTCTTAGATAAGTAATTGTGATCATCAAAATAGGGGGAGATTGTTGTACCCCACACTCTTTGATTTTCATGATCACAATCACTTTCATATGTGTTTAACATTGTTTTAAGTGTTTTTGTTTTATAGGCAAAAGATTTCCAAGGAAATGGGCCATGAAGCACATCAAGTGGACTGAAATTCAGTCCACCGGCCAACCGGTGTGATAGCACCGGCCAGCCGGTGGACCTGGCAGAGGCATTGCCCACTGCCAGGTTCCACCGGTCAGCCGGTGGCTCTGTCACCGGCCAGCCGGTGGCAACCTGATGCAACAGTGATGGCTACTGTCTGCCCACCGGCCAGCCGGTGGCTCTGGCACCGGTCAGCCGGTGCTGCCTGGGCAGAAGGCCTTCTCAACATCCAAGGCACCGGCCAGCCGGTGGCCCTACACCGGCCAGCCGGTAGCCCAGTCAAACTAGCCGTTGGCTTTGACCAGTCAACCCTCTTTTGGCCTCCAACGGCTCCGAAGACTTCTCCAACGGCTCCGAAGGCCCCCAATGGGTTCCATGCCTATAAATAAAGGCCAAGGAAGCCCCGGACACTAACCGGAACTTAAACCAATCCCAAGGACACTTTGTTGATCATTCGGCAATCCTCCGGCGAGCCACCTCAAGGAACCCCAAGTGCTCCATCCAATTCCACATCCAAGAGCACCACCAAAGAAGCTTGGAAGCGGCCTTCAAACTCTCCTATCAATCAAAGGCGCCCAAGGCTTCTCCAATTACGGGTTTTATTGTATTTATCTTTTTGAGCTTTCAAATTGGGTTTGTGCCTACAAACCCCAACTCCTTTTCTATTCCTCTCTCTTTTGGGTTTCACACCACCTCTAAGGTGTGAAGAGGTTGTCAAGCTTTCCTTTAAATAGCTTGAGACATAGGTGAGCTATCCTTCACCTGTAAGAAGGATAGTGGGTTCTTGCTCAACCATTGAAAAGCAAGCGGTAGAATCTCTCAACGGTTGAGTTGGGAGCGGAGACGTAGGCCGGGTTTTTGGCCGAACTCCGTTATCAATTCTTGTGTCTTGCCTCTTTATTTCCGCTGCACTTTCAACTTTGATTTTAATTTGTTAATCATTTTTTAAAAGGCAATTCACCCCCCCCCCCTCTTGCCATCATTCCGTTTTTCTCCGACCCAACAATTGGTATCAGAGGGGTATTTTGAATAATTCCTTAACCGGTTTCAAATTAAAGATCCTATTTTTTGATGGCTTCTACCGCTTCTTCCTCTCAATCCCCCGAAGGACATTCTTTGGATCGTGCTCCATTCTTTGATGGAGCCGATTATACTTTTTGGAAAACCCGCATGTCAACTTTTCTTAAAAGCATTAGCTATCCTATTTTTAGAATTGTTATGCATGGTTTTACGCTCTCTTCTCCCGATGAGTCTAAATGGACCCCCGCCGACATTGCTTATTTTGAGCTTGATGGAAAAGCCATGAACGCTCTTCATTGTGGGCTAGACCGAAATGTATTTAATTGTATTTCTTCTTGCACTACCTCTTATGATATTTGGAAATTTTTAGAGCTAACCCATGAAGGTACTAGCATGGCTCAAAAGCAAGAACCCACTTGCTTTTAATGGTTGAGCAAGAACCCACTATCCTTCTTACAGGTGAAGGATAGCTCACCTATGTCTCAAGCTATTTAAAGGAAAGCTTGACAACCTCTTCACACCTTAGAGGTGGTGTGAAACCCAAAAGAGAGAGGAATAGAAAAGGAGTTGGGGTTTGTAGGCACAAACCCAATTTGAAAGCTCAAAAAGATAAATACAATAAAACCCGTAATTGGAGAAGCCTTGGGCGCCTTTGATTGATAGGAGAGTTTGAAGGCCGCTTCCAAGCTTCTTTGGTGGTGCTCTTGGATGTGGAATTGGATGGAGCACTTGGGGTTCCTTGAGGTGGCTCGCCGGAGGATTGCCGAATGATCAACAAAGTGTCCTTGGGCTTGGTTTAAGTTCCGGTTAGTGTCCGGGGCTTCCTTGGCCTTTATTTATAGGCATGGAACCCATTGGGGGCCTTTGGAGCCGTTGGAGAAGTCTTCGGAGCCGTTGGAGGCCAAAAGAGGGTTGACTGGTCAAAGCCAACGGCTAGTTTGACTGGGCTACCGGCTGGCCGGTGCAGGGCCACCGGCTGGCCGGTGCCTTGGATGTTGAGAAGGCCTTCTGCCCAGGAAGCACCGGCTGACCGGTGCCAGAGCCACCGGCTGGCCGGTGGGCAGACAGTAGCCATCACTGTTGCATCAGGTTGCCACCGGCTGGCCGGTGACAGAGCCACCGGCTGACCGGTGGAACCTGGCAGTGGGCAATGCCTCTGCCAGGTCCACCGGCTGGCCGGTGCTATCACACCGGTTGGCCGGTGGACTGAATTTCAGTCCACTTGATGGGCTTCATGGCCCATTTCCTTGGCAATCTTTTTCCTATAAAACAAAAACACTTAAAACAATTTTAAACACATATGAAAGTGATTGTGATCATGAAAATCAAAGAGTGTGGGGTACAACACACTAGTGTGTGTTCATGCATCTCTTACATTTTATATTGGTTTCAGGTTCTATTTTGGATTTTATATCACTTTCTTGCATTGTCGATGGGTGAGTTGGTATGTGGTGAGTATCCTTGGGTTTCACATAGGTGATTTGACAGCTTTAGTTTTTATTTTTGGATGTTATATTGTATCATCCAAGAAAATCTCCACTTATTTTATTTAGTTTCTTCTATTATATCTGTTGTGTATTATTTTTGTGGATAATTTATGCATGTCTAAACCAATGCATTGAATCATAATTGTGGGTTATGACTCATTTGTTTCTCTTACCTATTTGGGTTTTCTTATTTCTATTTTTTGTGGATGTCTAATATATGATTTCCTAATTTTGAATCTTTGGTAGGTAATATATTGTATTTTACTCTATTTTAAGAATAAATTAATTCCCAAATTAAATTCCTATTATTACCAAGAACTATTTTCCATCCTATAGGGATCGAGAATACTCTTCAGACTGATTGGTGGGATGGGTAGGGTTGCGTTTCAGGTTAGATCAGGTTGGTTCATTAAAAAATTGTATCATATCTTAAGTTATTTAGGGATATAGGTTCTTGAAAATTCATTCTTTTTATTTGGGGAGTGTTTGTATAGATTTGAGGTGAGAATTTGGTACATGGGTAGAGTTTACATGGGAGTGTTTGACTAGACCTTACTCATAATGAACCTCAATTTACTAAGAAAAGTACAGATTTAAGTCTTTTATCTTGATTTTGTTATTGAATTTTGATTTATTTTAATATGGAAGGATGATATTTGGATCTTGGGTGATTTTTTTAGGTGGTTTGGGGGTTCCCATACATTTTAGGGTAAAATTTTATGAAGAATTCGGAATATGAGATCAGCTCACATGGTCTGGTAAACTGTATTGAGCCCATCATAAATAGTTTTGGGGACTTAACCAAGTTTTATGAAAATTTCAAGCATCTTCTACCATATCATATGGAAAATATATGCATAGCTTTGCATCCCACCAAGTTTTTTTGACATCCTTTAGTTTTAGATTTCACCTATATTGGATCCCATTCTTTGGAGAGTTAAATAATTATTGAAAATGTTTTAATGTAGATGAGGTAGATTTTTTTGGGTGTGTGGTATCATGATTTAATTATTCTTAATGTTTAAAGAATGTTTTGGGTTGAAAAAAGGGATTTAAAAGGATGTTTAATCAAAAAAAATTATATTTAATTGGTGATTTGGGAAATAAATTCTTTTTTCTAAGAAAAATTTTAAGAACTATTTGATTTCATTATTGTATTTATAAAATGTTTTAAAAATTGATGTACCTAGTGGACTAGTGAAAACACATGAGAGGGGGGTGAATCAAATATTGTCTATTTTTTGTAAATTCAAAATTATCCTGAAATCCCTTTATAATTTAACTTTTGTTTCTAATTATTTTATATTAGTTCTATTAATTTTTTACCTAACAATAATCTGTCGAATGAATTATTATAATATAACAAAGAGGAAATTGATATTTTATAACATTCAATACAAATTCCTAATCCTTACCTTGATTGGTTATTAACCCAAATCAAGGATTCTTCACTATAATCTAATTTTGATTACAATAGGTGGTGTTTCTCATACCTATACTTATAGAGTCTCACTATAATTACAAATACTTATTTTACATGGGAATTCCTTCTATAGATTCACAATATATTCACAAGGTCACATTTTGATATCCCTATATACCCTAAGTCACATAGGTTCTATGGAGTCCCACCATATATATGAAAGTGTTCCTTTTAATTTATTTTATTGAGTAGATCAATAGTTTTATTAGGATTATTTTTCATTAATAAGATAAATCTATTTCAACTCACAACGGTTTCTTCAATTATCAAATGATCTTGAAGAAACCTCAGTAACTCGATCACTAGTTTAAACTTATCATGACTAGCTTCCTCACTCACTAAGAACTAGAGATCTTCAAACTTAGTAACTCCTTATTTATTGTAATGCTGACATTAATAAATTAGAGAATGCACTTCAGATTGACCTTACTCTCTTTTTTTCTCCATAAGATTCTACAAAAATGGATGTCATAATAATATATTATTCTTCAATTAGTTTCAATACCTCGATGATCTATCTTATCAACATAGGCTCAGATCCACCTTCTTTTTTATCTTTAAGAGTTTTCTTCAAAATATCTTAGAGCGCCATATCTCTTGGTTTATCTATTTTTTATAAATATTTAACTCTCTCCTTTATTTTATTTTTATACATATGTCACCTATAAATCATATCCCTTATTTTTAAATAAATTTAAAAAAATGGTGGCTCATGGTTTTCTCATATGAATCATACAATATGATCTCTTTTATTTTCTCATTTGGATGGCTCGTAACCAAGAATCGCAATGTTACTTTATTTCTCAAATTTTTCATATATGATATGATTGTGATCTCAATATTATTTTGTATATAAATCAATGTATCCTATATAATGATAGTATTTCACTCACATTTTTTCCTCATATCTTTCTCATTTTTCTATTAGTTAAAAAGAAATATTTTGGAGTTTCCCAATTCTTCTAATTGGCCTCGAGACTTCCTCATCCTCTTCTTAAATACTCATTGACATTCATAGCTTCGATCATTTATCACTACCATAGATAAATCATATAGTAAAAAAAGATGTTTATTTTTATAATATTTAATAATAGTAATATACATCAATACTTCATAGAAACTCATTATTTTCATTCTTACTGAAATAATATCAAGATCGTCTTCAACCTATAGAGTCAAAAAATATTCCATAGCTCCACTGATATTTTAGATTCTTCTAAATAAGGATTGTATTATTCAATTTATTCAATAATATTTCCACACTAAGTAAAATTCAATCCCCTTTTCCCAATAATTAGTATACAATATTACATATGTATCATGATTTGTCTTCATGTAGCATTAGAGCATCATTGAATACCACTACAGGTAATAAAATGATCTGCACATTCAAATATCAGCTCATATTGACTTATCATTTAATATCAAACTTAAATAATATCTATTAATAGATTATTGTTATTGTAAAAATGAAGGATCAATATAATCATCAACATATTTTATTTCCTCAAAATTGGAATAATTCTAGAAACTCCAAATTTTCATTCCACTTTGATATTCCCACTAATTTCATGAAAATTATCTTCATAGAACTTTTATGATGGAATAAAAAAACTTTTCAGGTTTTTATGATGTTTAAATTAATGAGTAATGGTTCTAAGATTATCCTAATATATTCATCTTTATCAGCTTCAGAATTTTGAATATCAATTTTTCATCTAGTGCAACTTCAAAATTTTTCTAAGTGTTGAAATCATACGGTGGGGACCTCAAAGTCTTACGCTCATACCTTCTCTAATTTCATGCCTTAGTGAAGTCATATACTCATAAATTATTATTATTATGAATAATTTTACTCAAAATCAGAGTTATAATTCTTTGGATCATAGTCTTATGCTCAGATCTTATTCCTTGAGTGTTACGCTCAAAGTCTTATACATGGAGACTTCGACTTTTTTGTTCCAACTCATTCAATTGACCACATGACCAACTCAAATGACCACATCTATAATCCAACCAACTTCATGAACATATAAACTAGCTTCATGAACAACTCAACTACCCACATGAGTCCATACTTATACAAATTATATACTCTGTATTCTAAGTCTATAACTTCTTCAATTAAGCTCATGTCTTTTCCAAAAAAAAAGTCATGCTTGAATAAAACCTTCACCCAAGTCTTATACACACTGATTTAATTATTCATTCAATGTATCACACTAGGATGGTATTTTTCCATCTGATGGATATTCATATTCAAAATGAGACATCCTTGAAATTTTGTTAAAAATAGCATATTGAAATTTTTCACTATAGCCATCATTTTCTCTATTCCAAATTGTTGTAGATAGTACTAGAACTCTTTATTAACTAAATTCCATATTCACCCATGAAGATCAAATCATTAAATATTCTGATACATTTGGATAATACTGAAATATTTCTAGCTATATATTTAATTATTAGTATTTTTTTCTCATTTCATTGCTAACTTATGAGACTCACTTTATATTTACACTAGGAGCGCCTTCAACCTACTTTTCACATAGTTTATGGGAAACCAATTTTCCATGGATTGGGTGGATAATAAAATCCACCACCCATGTTATAAAGATATTTATTGACATGCACATTGATAAAAAACACCATCATTAATCTAAATTAAACTTCAATTATAAGAACCCATGTTTTTTCATAAATCAAATTTGAGAAAACTTTTGAATTTTTTCCATCAAATGCTTATAAGTGGAAAAATTATAATTTTACCCAAAAATATGACATCAAATAATTTTTTTTACCACTCTATTGGTCCCAGAATATTGTTCTTACCCTAGGAAATGAGTTTCGTGGAACTACATTCCATTCTAATTTTCATGGAATAATTAATATTTAATATTTAGTTAATTAAATATTAGTTTATTCGCACACATTTTTTTGGTGATATATTTTTAATGGATCATTGGATTGAGAATTTGTATCCATAATTGAGTATGGAATGGGGGGTTTTCTATTCAAGTCATAAACTTAGTATGGGCTCTAGGGCTGGGTTGAGGCCCTTTTTCTTTTTCATTTCATTTCTTTATTTTCTTTTTCTCTTTTATTTTCTTCTCCTCCCCTTTGGCTTCTCGTGTAGGCCCACCCCTTATGAGATTCCTTTTAGCACCCCAAGTTTTTATTAATTATTTTTTAAAAACAAAATTAAATTTATTTGATAGCTTTTGTTACATGAAACACCAAGTTAAGCCTGCACTACACACTACATTGGGTTATCTTCCGTTACAAATGCCACTGAGTATTAACAAAACCATGATATATTATAATCATTTAAACATGAACATTATAATCTAGATTTTAAAATTAGAGATCTGAATAGTAATAAATAATTTTAAAATATCAAGTATAGTGGTTTTATATAATGAAAAAAAATTATAAAAAAGTACTTAATTTTCGGTAAAGTCTTCATAAGTTTTAAAAAAATGATTTTTATTTATTTTTGTGAACATTAATAAAATTAATTATTCATATTATTAAAAATTAAATTTTATAAAATAAATTTAATTTTTGAAATCATCTTGTAAATATTATCTTATGGTGAATGTTTTGTATTTTTATGAATAGTTTCATTTTTTGATGAATAGTGAAAAATACTGAATTTTAATTAAAAACTGACTTTTCATTTAAATTATTTATAAAGTTATATTATATTTTAAATTTGTTTAAATTATATTTATTTCAATTATATAAATATTAATCCAATTTTTTTCATTATAATCAATTTCATATTAAAATTGGATATAAAAACTTTGTAAACTTTTGAACATTTTCATTTTGAAAACCAGCTTTCTTGTTGCATCTCCAAGATTAATTTTAAATTGAATTTTGAAAATTTTGTGAATTTAATTTGGAAAAATGGATCCAATATTTTTAATTATAATAATTTATACTATCCAATAACATCAATTTAATTTTTTACCAAAATGAATAGTGAAAATAGTAAAAATCAATTACCATGATTAAGGTAAAATTTGGTTTACCGAGGGGGTTAAATTAAGAATATAAGGGTTAAAAATGAATCCAAAACATGTATGAATCCTATTTTTTGACAATATTTCTATATTATACTTTATAATTTATAATCTAGGTTTATTTTTAATCTTTTGTTTTAGGACTAGCTTTATTATTTTGGAGTCCTGGGAAATTTCCAAGTAGTTTCCATGTGGTTTCCTTTCCCCCGCTTATAATGGCCACCACCAACCTTAAATTATTCACACATATCAATTCATTTAGATAAACCAAAATAACATCAAAACATCCATACTCTCATCCTAGAATCATTATATTGAACATAAATCCAGCCTTTGGAGGCTTTTGGTGCAAAACAAAAGAGGATACCTGAAGAAGAGGTAACATTTATCTACAAGAATATTTGTTTTATTTATTCCTAAAACTAATTAAATTATTATTAAACCTTTATGAGATAATATAAATAGTATATTAAATATTTTTAGATGTTTTTAGGTTAAAATAATTACCTACAACCACCCCCACTTCCCTAAAATTGGTTACGAAATCATCATTAATGTGTACAACAAACTATTGCGTTGTGAACCAATGTCATTTGTTTTTTCATTACCACCTCTCAAGGATAGAATTAATGATGTATTTTTTATTTTTATATTATATTTATGATATTATTATACTTATTTATTTATTATATCACACATATCTTCATACTCTCCATCTTTTGGGAATATTATAAAGTTATGTGTGTGTATGGTGAACTACCACCTCACAAAACAGTGTGATTCATTCATGCATTTTATGGAAGGTAATAAGGATGGTTTTAATGAAAATATCTTATATATATTAAAAAAAATTATTATTTAATGATAATATATCAATTACCTTTATTTCTTTTAATTAGATAAGAAAATGGAAACAACGTTCATAGGTACGTATGGCCTACAGTCTCCATGAGTGGTGTATTTCATTTTCTATCACTAAATTTATGGATTACTGTAAATAAATATATAATAAACATATTTTATGTTTATATATTTTTTAATATTCTATATATAATTAAACCATGATCAAATTAATAGGACAAAAGATAATAATCCAAAATATACATGAAAAACAAAGCAATTATTGCCCGAAATGTGACTTTAACATGAAATTGTTCATAAATGGGTAAAAAAAGGTTATAATTAAAGTATATATAGTATTATATATATGTTTATTTAATATATTTATAAAAAAACATATATTTATTATACATTAGGTTTGAACATTTATGATGGAAGCCAAGACTTGAGGTAAGTGATTTATAGTCTCTCTTTTATTTCTGGGAGACATATGAATATTCACCAATCATTTATTTTGTATGGTGTATATACTACCACATTTACATTTTATGACTTTAATATAATTAACTTCATGATATTTAAAGTTTTATTTTATTTTATAATTTATTGGGCCTTATGATTCAAAATATTACTAAAGTGGTAAGGGATTTTCGTCTCACATTTTACTTTTAGGATAAACATGTCATATTCACCACTTATTTCTTTTATATGGTGTGTATGAATTCCATGAATTTAATTTATCATTATTATACTAAAAATAATAGATATTTACATATCCATTTTTTTATATATCTTTTATGGGGTTTACAGTTCCAAAGTTACCAAATCGGTAAGGGGTTCTTTTGTATCAATTTTCCTCCCTTTAGACATAGGTTATATTACGCACCTACCTTATTTTATGTGATGTATAAACAGACACTTTGACATCTAATATAATTAATTTATTTATTCTCATGATAATATAAGTTTTATATAATTTTATTCTTTCATGGATCTTATGATTAAAAGTTACTAAAGTAGTAAGGATTTTATGTAACAATCTCATTATTTATAAGAATTTTTTATGATTATGATTATAATGATTAAATATTATGATCTATATATCAATAAACTCATGAAGTTTCTTCAAATTTTGATATTTAAATAGAATATTTTTTTTTCTTCATTTTCCTCTCTTTATGTACCCAAGAGTTTCAAAATATTTTTTTTAAGAAAATCGCCCTTATTTTTCTCTTCAGTTGAAAGCCCTTTTCCAATAAAACCATATTTTATAAAAATGTTTTAAATTATGTTTTAGTAATATCATATAATTTTTAAAAATATATTTTTAACAATTTTTTAATTTTAAAAAAAATCAAAATAAATCTTCATGTCATTTTCAAAAACAATGTTTTTTGGATTTTATAGAAAATGTAAAAATAATCTTTATTTTTAACATGCACGTCATGAACATTATTTTATACTATCATGTAAACTCAATTTTTTCAATATTCCCTTAAAATTTTTCAAATTTATTTTCAATGAAATTTTTTCCCATAATATTTGGGAAACTTTTTGATGTTAAATAAATGATTTCAAAGTGAAAAGTATTTTGAAAATGTTTTATGTTTTAAAAATTATTTTTCAAATAAGAAAGGATATTTTAATCAAGAAATGTTTTAAATGATTTTTAAATATTCCTTTATAAGTTTTCAAGGTTTGTTTAAAATAAAGTATTTATAAAAAAAATTATCTTTTAAAAAGTTTTTTCAAATAAAATTTATTTCCCTCAAGAATTTTTCTAAGCGATTTATCTTTCAAAATTATTATCTATATAAGATGAAGTCATTTGATATAACTTATTATTTATTATGGATATAAACCAAGGATACCATTATTATTCTCTATCTAAATGGTTTGTTATGACATTATTTTTATGAAACCCTTTTTTCTTCCATGGGTGATCCATGAAAAATTCTTATGAAACCTGTTTCTTTTTTCACAGGTTATATTATGATGAAATGATGAAATAATTATAAAACCTATATATTTTACAAAATTTATGACATGATGAAATGTTTTTTAAAACCATTTCATTTATTGTTTTATCATATGATGAAAGTTTTATGGTCTTGTGGTGCACATGTGTATGATTTTCATTATGTGATGGGTGGGACCTAGATCTCCCTCAAATTAATTGGGTACTGATAAATGTTCTATGAGCTAAGAGAGTACATGGGTGGTCAAATAAATCCCAAAAAGGAGGGTACATAGGTGTTTTTCCAAATCCCAAAAAAAATTGGGTGTATGGGTGGTTAACCCAAGCCTGTAGTAGGTACACCGGTGGTTAGACCAATACTAACATGTTATAAATGTCTTGGTGGATAGTCTTGATATAAGATTTTATATTTTTATGTGTGTTAAACAATTCTATGTCTTATACTAATGTCATTATCTCATAGATCATGTTCTTTGATTTTCTTATGATTCATGTCTTATGAACTTTCAATCGTTGTGTCGTGACTCAATATTATGATCTTTAATTTTCATGTTATCATTTTCAAATGTTATTCTCATGTTCTCATACCCATATTTTAATGTTATGCTTACATATCTCCCTTGTTTATCTATATTGAGAATCTGAGGTCACCTTTTCTTATGTTTCCTTTCTCCATGTAATGAAGATTGGTTTTAATTTTGATTACTAAAGGGGGATATATTTATAGGAGACATTTAATATCCTTCATGATTTAAGAATATTGTGTTCCAAGTTTCCCAAGGCACAAAACTATTATAGTCATCGGGCGTGTGTTTGTGTAATGTCATGAATATTCATCTAAAAAGATATAGTATCCATATATGATAATGCTGGGTTTCTATATTCCTCCTCCAAATGACCAAGATATAAAAGGTATGTGAGGATAGAGATAGTGGAAGGTATGGAGGTGCCACCGTGGAGATCATGAGGATCTGAATCATTGTGCAGTAGCTGTGGATCATGGAAATGGGTGAAGATTCATTGAATTCCACCCAAAGGTATAATTTTTTTAATTTTTATTGTGAATACCCATAGATTTAAAATTTTCTAGTTTTAGAGCCCTATTATAACTACTTAATACCACATGAGAGTTGATCTATAGATTTTGGTAGGAAAAATAGGGTTTCTAGCTAATTTTAGGGGCTTCCTGTTCGGAAATCTCAATCACACGATGTGTAGTTTTGGAACACACTCCTTGTTTTCTTCCTGTTTGGGTTTTTATAAGTAAATTATCTATAATGGGTATACATTCCATGTACTAGGACTCTTTTTTATAGCTGAGTACCCAGACATACATCCTATGTAGTGGCCCATGGCCATGTAAATTCCATGGATAGATCCTATGTGTGTTGCATGTAGTGTAGAGGCACATGGTGAAGAAAAAGTATATAGTCTGGCCATGTGAGGTACATAGGTAGGTACCCCATGTAGGGTACATTCCATGTACCAAAATTACACACCACGTACTTGGGTTATACATGAAAAGTTTGATTGAAGTTCATTCCTAGGTGGAGCTTTAAGGGTACACATCATGTACCAGGGTATACACATCATGTATTCCTTTTGAGGGTTTTTCATGTCCTTACACACCATAGTCATAATTATAAAAATGACTAGTCTATTTTGAGTATATTTCCACATAAATCATGATGGTGAAACCCTTAAGGTGGTTTGAGGACTCCAAAGAGGTGTTTCTATATTTTACTAAATGGAGAGGTTCTTCCTCCAGTAATCAAATTCACCCATCACCTGAGAGGGAGACCCTTGATTTGATGTGGGGCATGAGTATTCTCTCTAGACTTATATTCAATTACATTTCCTTTTAGTCCAATAGGTCGTCTTATATTTTGACCTAGAGTGTCCCTTTTAGTATTTCTCTACCTTACTACTATTTCCAAGGGTCCCTTGTGGGATTTCTTCACTTACATGTTGACATAGGTAATCCCTTATAGGATCCCTTTCACCTTTTTAATCTTTCTAAGGATCCCTTGTAGTATTCTTCTACAATTTATATCATTTCTATAATCCCATGTAACATTCCACTACCTACAGACACTCTTATTGAGGGTCCCATGTAGGACACCTATTTCTATATACCATCTTTGTGGATCCCAAGTAGGATTCCTTTTTTGTTTTTTGACATTATGTACCAAGTGGGTTCTCTAATTTTTTGTTGTCCCTAAGCTAGTATGTCAGGTTTGGGTATAGATAGTAGTAGGTGTCACCTTAGAAATCAAACTGAATTTTTAATACATGAGTTTATGGTTGTAGTGGTGGGTTTATGTGTTCAAAAACTCCCACTCTTTTATTTAAACATTTACCTATTTGCTAGTGATGTAGAAATGATGACCAAAGGAGCTTTCTATTTTTTGACTGATAATCCTGATACGATGCAGTTTTCTTTATTAGGATGCTCAAATATACTTCCTAAGATCAAAATTTTGAGCCTTATGATTATGATCTCGGGCATGGAATTACTATGATTATAATGTTTAGGAATAAAATCCCTATGTTTATGATAATCAAGCATGCAATCCCTATTATTATGATACTCAGTCATAGTGTACCTATGATTATGATACTCATGCATAGAATCCCTATGGTGTTGGACATGTATCTCCTCACTGTTGATGTGACATATACTCAAAGGATGATTACGATCACCTTGAGTGATGCCTATGATTCTCCCTAAGGTTGGGTGGATGCACCATTACTACATTGCCTAAAGGTAATTCTTGGGGATGTAGTTTTTGATCTATTTATATGAATGGATGTCAAGCATGTACTTGGATCTGGAGATAATTCTCTTTAAAGATCACTAATGGATCAAACCCTTAGGGATTATTTTATTTTCAATGTCATGATTTCCTATGGATAGAGACCTAGGGTACATACATCAAAATAGATTCACATGGATTGAGTGATATGGAATCCATATCGAAGACCATTGACATGATTTTCTATCAGTATACAGAATCCTCTTCTATAGTGATTGGTGGAAAGTAGGGGTGAACCCAGTGCTAGGACATGTATCCCCCTATGGTGATGTAGCTTGCTCAATGAAATTTACAGCACTGTTCAAAATAGTTATAGTCAATTAGGATTAAAAACCTAGATATCAACTTAATCATATACATTTTAGTGGCATGATATCCAACTCAATTCCCTTTTAATAGGATATCAAGATGATCAGGATTATGAACCCAAGGATCAACATATATTGATTTATATTATTTTTCACCATACTCATGTATATACATATTTATGTATATATATGTATATTGGAATATATATATATATATATACATATATATATATATATACATATAAATATATATATACATGATGTCACATTGCCCAGTTGACTGAGATCATAGACCCAGAGATCAACTGTGGTTTCACTTGATTTGTTTTATTTGTTATTTCAGTTGTGTCTCAGATAGGTTGAGCATATTTCATAAGCATGCACTTATAACAGTAGATTTATTGGTTCATCATTAGAGAATCTCAATTAGATTATTTATCACCCTTGTATGTCAACATCGATGTGTGTTCAGACCTTATGTTTACTTTTTAGGTTGATCACAGATACAAGATGGATAGGTTTGAGTCCTAGGGTTTCATGATCGAGCAGATCCACTCATATGGATTCTTTTGATTAGACTAGAGCATCTCTATAGTGTTTTGAGAATGGGTATGTGTTTTTTATCTGAGTTATTATGAGATCCATGTACTTTTATTTCATTTTACTTTATGTACTCCTTTTATGGTTATCAAAGTGGGTGACCGGTGTTGTATCTATGACATGGTCATTTGGAATTTTATAGATCTTTATTTATTATTCCATCATGTTCTATTTCATATTATTTATTACTTCTGCACTCTATTTATTAATGCTGTGAAATATATCTGGTCATTTCCATCATTGTTATTCTGGTATGATTCTATAGTCTCCCCACCTTACCTTCTTTAGACACTCGCTGGTAGTCAGTAGCCTCTGTCATATGGATAGGTATTCTTGAGGCTTTGTGGTGGACCGAATTGGGGTATTGGTTTATTGTAACCCGGGTTGGGACGTTACTATATGGTATTGAAGGGTTTATTTTTTTGTTGTATTACTATTTGGGATTTGGTATAAAGGATTATTAGGAATTTTTTTGAACCTATTATGGATATCAGACTGGTGTGTTAAGAACACTTGTTCAGGTAAGAAGTACTGGTTTCTAGGAATATAGTATTTTTGTTATGATCTATGATGTTACAGTTGTATATGATTTCATCTTTGAGAGATGTACATGTTGTGTGGAGTTTATGATTTATTATGTATTTATGGATCTTGGCCATTGGAATGAGGCCATTGACTAATTTTTACTCTTATCCATCATGGAAAGAGGTGTCTCATGCATCATATTTTTCATATAGTATTCACATGTTATAGTCCTACTAGTGTGTGATTATAACTAATGAAAGATTTTGATTGCTTAATGTGTCAACAAAAACATAAAATTTGTTTTCCCAAATAGGTTTTTGGTGGAGTTCCACTCAATTGGGATGACATTAAAATATATTTCATTCTGATGGAAAGCTATGTGGATCTACATTGAGATGTTTGGTAGCGAGGATGACGACTCTGTCCTCAGGAATGGGAGGTGCAGAGACCCTAGTAGGTTAATATGGCACATAATTCCCATGTTTTGACTCCCTCACGGAGTGTTATTTCATAGGTTCAATTATTTAAAGTGTTTGTAACAACCTATACAGTGTTTTCATGCATATATTTAAATGTGATTCTACTTAATCGAATCATATGTATTGTACAACATGGATCATCGATAATATTTTTTGTGCATAATTTTATCCCCCATAGGTCAAACTTGGTAGTTGATGCCTTCGTTTATGGTTATCTATTCGGATCGCTGAGTATGATATCGATAGGTACTAGGATATTTATGGTGAACTAGACCTTGAGGGGGCGTTACCATATGTGGATGCCCGGTGAGGGTCATATCATTATATTTTCTATGCTATATCATGAACTCTAGGGAGACGTTCCTTATGAGGATTCTTAGAGAATATTAAGCCCTAGTAGACCAATGAATGGTAGTTTTTTACCCTTATTGGTCATTTTTATCTGTACATACCTTATAGAGGTTATAATCTTTGTCTATGTGCCTAGAACTAGTGACCATTTTATGATCCTTGATTAGTAAGGATAGGTGGAACACCAAGAGTGTAAAGACCCGTAAATTTCAAGGAAATTTTTTTTTCTTAATTTTTTTTGGAATTTTACAAGAACGCAATTTCTGACGGCACCTGATTCCAAGGCCCGGTGTGCCCGGAATCATTTTCCGAAGTTTTGGCTCGGGTACGTTCAGTGAACGGACGAGCGGGTTTTTCTAACTTTTGAACCGGTGCCCGGAATCGAATTCTGAGGGCACCGATGAAATCGCAGCGCCGGGTTTTGCCTAGAAACGCCTCTTCCGGAGTTGCGTTTGCTCAGGTGTGGTTTTTAAATTTTGGGACTTAAGGTTAAGAAATAAAATAAAGTTGTTACGACAACTTTATTTTTATTTCACTTGAAGCCACTTGAAAGCCACATTAAGCTGGTTAAGCTTAGTTGAAGCGGATAGGGTGCAACTGAAATATCCTATCCTCTTGATAGGATATTTGTGGGTGGGGCCCGCACGAGCCCCGCCGTTTCTTCCGCTAAGTAACGCACCCGCGAAAACCCGTCAAAGAAACTGAAAGTCAACTGACGCGGTTTCTTAGTTTCTTAACAGACCATTAAATTGGGCTGTTTCTTTCGTCCAATTAATTGGGCGGTTTCTTTGGTAAATTAATTCTTGGAATTAATTGTTCGTTTCTTTTTTTTTTAATCGTTGCTTGTGCGTTAATAAAATAAGATTACTCTTATTTTATTTTGGGTAGAAGCTTGTGGCGTGGGGAGAATTTGGAGGAGAGCGTTCTTCTTCGGCGAAGAACGCGAAGAACGCCGGCCTCCGGCGAAGAACGCCGAAACCGCGGAAATCAACGACGCTTCTTCCGCGACGTTTCTTCCGCGACGATCGTTCCTTTCCAAGCGACGTTCTCCCTTCGGACGCAACTCGACGACAACGGAATCAACGACGTTTCTCCGGCGACGTTTCTTCCGCGACGATCGTCCTCTTCCGCGACGAACTCGCGAGCGACAACGCTTGAGGTAGGGGTTTTAAACCTTTTTAAAGTTGTTGATCTTTCCTTCGATCTTGAAGGTTCTTTTTTTTTGTCGGCCCTTGTTTCCGAATCTTTTTTATTTTTAAAAAGATTGTGATGGATTATCGTTCTATAAAGGCCGATTGTTATCAATCTAATGTGAGGGGGGTCGGGCCGCACAAACACGGCCGAACCCCCCCCCCCCCTCCTTTATTCTTGTTGTTTCTTGCGGATGGAGCGAGATGGCGTGGTGCCGTCGCACCACGCGGGAATCGTACGACAACTATTGAGCGGCGCCGTCGCGCCGCGCTGTGGAACGAAATCAAACAAGATCGAGACGCCTTCGCGCCACGCCGAGAAGTCGTTCAAGCACGCGACGTCGTCGCGCCGCGCCAAAGAGGCCGCAGATTAAATTAATTTTATTTTGTTCTTGAGCGCAGATTGACGGGCGACGACAAACGAGGCCGCAAGTTAATTTTGAGGCCTCCGCAGTGAAGGTCGGGTCCCGGGATGACCGTAGGCGCAGACGGGAAGCAAATCGGACCACCGGAGCGTCTCCGGTGGCCCGCGGAAGCCGGCGGCGGCGCGGGTCGCCGGCGCAGCGGCGCCGGCGGCCGGAGGCGGCGGCACCCCGCGGGTGTCCAGGGTGGCACCCCGCGGGTGCCGCGGGGTTGTCTGGCGACACCCCGCGGGTGTCCAGGGGGGCACCCCGCGGGTGCCGCGGGGTTGTCAGGCGGCACCCCGCGGGTGTCCAGCGCGACACCCCGCGGGTGCCGCGGGGTTGTCAGGCGCCACCCCGCGGGTGTCCAGCGCGACACCCCGCGGGTGTCCAGCGCGACACCCCGCGGGTGCCGCGGGGCTGTCAGGCGGCACCCCGCGGGTGTCCAGCGCGACACCCCGCGGGTGCCGCGGGGCTGTCAGGCGGCACCCCGCGGGTGTCCAGCGCGACACCCCGCGGGTGCCGCGGGGCTGTCAGGCGGCACCCCGCGGGTGTCCAGCGCGACACCCCGCGGGTGCCGCGGGGCTGTCAGGCGGCACCCCGCGGGTGTCCAGCGCGACACCCCGCGGGTGCCGCGGGGTTGTCAGGCCGCTCGGCCGAGCCGAGCCGGACCGGCCTTGGCCGGGCGGGCCCGGGCCAACCGGGTCGGACCCGGTTCGGGCCGACCCAGGGGGGGTCGGGCCGGGTCGGCCCGGACCCGGACCCCCCCCCCCCCCCCCCCCGTTTTCGGACCATTTCGGTCAAATTCACATATCTTGAGCTCCGGACGTCCGAATGACGTACCGTCCGCTTTGTTGAATTCCTCTCAGTGAGACGGAACTTTTGGCTTACTCTGCTCGAGGTTTGGATGCCGACGGAGTACGGTCGGGTCGGTTCGTACACGAAACCAACCGGGCCCCTGGAACGAAAAAGCCAATAACTCACAGACCGGGCGTCCGATTGACGCGCCGTCTGTTTCGTTGACTTCCTCTTGATGAGACGGAACTTTTGACATACTCCGCCCGAGTTTTGGATGCAGTCGGAGTATGGCCGGATTGGATTGTACCCGAAATCCAACCGGGCCCCTGGAACGGAAAAGCTGATATCTTTCAGCCAGGACGTCCGTTCGACGAACCGTCAGCGGCGTTGGTGATTGCGTTGAGTAACGGTCCCTTTGAGTATACCCTATGGGAGTTCAGGGTACAGTTGTGATACGGCCGGGATTGGTTCGCACACGAAACCAACCGGGCCCCTGGGACGAAAAGGCTAATAACTCACAGACCGGGCGTCCGATTGACGCGCCGTCTGTTGCGTTGAGACCCCTATGATGAGGCGGTCCTTTGAGACACTTCTTTGTGGGACTTTGTGATACTTGGAGTATCGACCAGTAGCTCGTGGAGCGGACCCTCCCGGAGACGAGCGTGCAGAGTACGGAGACCGTGTAGCCGACTGAGACCTGACGACTGCTTGACCGACTCGACTTGGAGTGAGTCGACTAGCCCAGTGGACGGAGCGCCCGGTATTTGGCGGCAGACCCACGGCGGACGGAGCGCCTGGTAGTTGGCAGCAAACCCGCGGTACTCGACAGGAGGAGTACCTCAGTAGGCTATTTGGGTGAGCGCCCGGTATTTGGCGACAGACCCTCAGCGGACGGAGCGCCCGGTAGTTGGCCGCAAACCCGCAGTACTCGACAGGAGGAGTACCTCAGCAGTCTTAGGTTAGTGAGCAGTACCTCGGAGTCGTGACAGGACCACTGTACACTCTAGAGACGGAGCTCCTCAGTAGTTACGGTTTCGATAATGAAAATCCTGGTTTGAGCTGAGTCAATGAATCTTTGCGTTTCCTCATGATTGAGATGGGTCGCTTGATAACTTAGGTATATGTATGGGCATATACCTGGGTGATGGTTATCCGTTGATTTCATGATTTTTGGGTATCCTTGTGATTGGATGGGTTACTTGATTACTTAGGTATATGTATGGGCATATACCTAAGTAGAGTCTGATGTTACTTCGTGATTGCTGTCTTTACTTTGTGGATATCCATGTTGGATTTAGTGAGACCTTAAGGGTCTCGGGGTCCCTACTGAGTAGCTTATACTCACCCCTGCACGGGCTATGCCCGCACTTCGTTGTGTTGGTTGCAGACGACGGACAGCGCAGATCGCAGTTGAGGCTTGCGGAGCAGGTCGGTACCCGGAGGAGGACCACTGGGCGGACGTACCCGGAGTAGACGACAGGACCCGAGGAGTAGAGGAGCTATCTGTACCTACCCTTCAGGTAGGATCCGTGGTGGACGACCCAGAAGCTGAGCCATCTGTACCTACCCTTCAGGTAGGAATCGAGGAGGACGACCCAGGAGCCGCTTCGTTCTTCCAACTGCTGTTTTTTTTTTCCTTTCGAGTTGTACTTTACAGTTGGGCTTGTATTTCCGGCCCCTTTTACTTTTCTTCGCTTGTGTTTACTTTTCCGCTTGCTTACTCTGTGGTGTTTGTTTGCTTTTGTAATGGCAATGCCTTCCCAGTTATCGGGATTTACGCTATTGGTGCTAGTCGCCAGCCCCTGGCCTATGGAAGGCGGGCTTGGGGTAGTCACGGCACGGGCCCCGAGGTCGGGTCGTGACAGATTGGTATCAGAGGTGGTCGGTTCTACCGCCGATTCTGATCTTTCTTTCTGTGAAGCAATAGTGTTAAGGGTACCGAGTATGGTTTTCAGTTCAGGGAGTCCAGTGTTGGTGCGGGCGGCCGACGTATCCATACACGAGGACCCTGACAACTGAATTCCGACTTTGTGCACGAAAACACTGATTGCGTGTGTGTTTCCAAAGTTTAAAAATGTCAGCTCAAACCAGGTCAGCTCACCAGGTTTAATCGTTTGACCGTGTTACGATGTTTCTTTCAGGATGCCTTTTCTCGGACGACCAGCTTTAGCCCAGAGGGATGTGCGTACTGACAGCCTGCCGACCGATGAGGCTTCGGTTCAGGGCCCTCTTGCAGTCGAGGCACCAGCAGAGGCACCAGCGGTACTACCATGCGTTGGGTCACCGATGTCACCAGCCCCAGCAGTAGGCGATGCACGACGCTTGAGTGCGCTGCATGAGTTCCAGCGCCAGAGGCCACCCAGGTTCAGGGGAGAGACGGACCCGCAGGCGGCTGAGGATTGGCTGGAGGCTGTGGTGGGAGTCTTCAGGCTAGTGGGGACGCCATCGGACTTTATGGCGATCTTTGCGGCTAGCCTTCTTCAGGCAGCAGCAGGCAGGTGGTGGAGCCACTTGTTCCAGTTTTGCCGTGGGATGGCCTTCTCTTGGGAAGACTTCGAGACCTCCTTCAGGTTGGAGTATGTGCCAGTAGCTCTACACCCCAAGCGTGTTCGGGAGCTGCTGCCTTTGTCGCGTGCTTCTCGATCAGAAGCCGAGTCATCTGTGGGCAGTAGACAGATAATGCAGAGGCCCAGAAAGACCAGACCAGCAGTTGGGCGATCTCGGGTTTTAGGACCGGTGGTGCAGGGCACCCGGAGTGGGAACAGAGCTAGCCGTGCAAGGAGCAGGTTGTGTTACTCATGCCGCGGAAAGGGTCATCTGGCACATGACTGTCCGACTCCCGATCCGCAGGCTTTGGGGGAGCCACCGAGATAGAGGCAGCGACAAATGCTTGAGCAACAGTAGAACTCTTGGAGCAGGTGGACAGGAGCGGAACTAGTGGATACGTCTCTTGTACTTCTAGTTCCATGTTTGATGTTGTATTCGTGTCTTTGTATTATGAGCTGCAATAATAAAGAAGACACTTATCTCTTGTGATGTTTGCCTTCCTGTCCTCTTTTGTGATGTTACTGAGTGGTCCCGGTTAAACTGTTGACTTGACCCTCACTTTCGAGATTTCAACTGGAGCAGACCCAGTGACCTCACACTGATGCCGACAGTGTGACTCGACCCTTGGAGGCGAGAGTGACAGTTGGATCTCTTAGTAGTTACGTCGAGGCCTTACGACGTCATCCATGGCATGAATGCATCCTTCATGCCAGGATTGACTGTATTAGGCAATGGGCGTGGTTCATCTAGAGAGGGGATGAGACCAGGTTTCTCTTTTCGACAAAGGAGAAATTTTAGCAGCTCTTCCAGATCATATGAAAAGGAGGTGCAGTTCATCCAGGAGCGGATGAAGACTGCACAGTGCAGTAAGAAACAGGAAACCAGTGCCAGTCTTAGAGACTTGGGCGTGTTAAATGTTTCAAGAAGAGGAAGCTTAAAGGACAGATGAATCTGCGGAGTAGTAGACGTGGAAGTGGGGCCTTGAGAGCAGCAGGTGGTGGTGTACATCTCAACATGTTACAACCACCCGCCTTTGAAATCCCCGCCAGGCTCAGGGAGTAGGAGGGCTGGGAAGGAGAGTAGCTGCATGCGGTCAAGTAGTGTGACCCAGGGGCTCTAAGAATGATTCGGGGTACGGGCTATGTCTACTATGAGCTGCCATATCTTTAGACATAGGTACCAATCATTCTTTCCTTCCACGAATCTTGTCCCAGACCTAGAGGTTCCGGGTAAGCCGTTGACTTGACCCTCACGTCTGGAGATACCTTTGGGAGGAGACTCGATAATCACACTTACGCTGACAGTGTGATCTGACCACGAGGCGAGAGTTTCGGTTGGAATCTCTTGGTGGCAGCGTCGAGGCCTTGCGACGTTGGTCTGGTTATGGATCGAATTCACAGATCATACCCAGGTTGACTGTTTTAGGCAAAAAGGTTGTGGTTTATCTACAACGTTGGGATAGGTTTTCCTTGGTCAGCGAAAAGGAAACCCTGGGCAGCTCAAGATAAACTCATGCACAGGAGGGTGTAGCCGATCATTCTTGGGTCGACCCACCTTACCTTCGTGGCAGCAGGAGTTTTGAGTTTCAGTTTTAATCAGAAATGGAGACCTCTGGAGTTCGAGGATGACGACCACGTCTTCTTACGGGTCTCACCTCGACGAGGTTTACGGAGATGTGGCCTGGGAGGCAAGTTATCTCCGAGGTTCAACGGACCTATCTAGGTCCTCAGCTGGGTAGGCGAGGTGGTTTACCGCTTGGCCCATCCACTTCAGTTGCACTAGGTGCACGACGTTTTCCACGTATCCCAACTGAGGAGATACGTGCTCGACCCCCCTTCGCATATCATCGACCATGAGGAGCTAGACGGTGGCGATGAGTGTCTTATACGGAGGTTCCTGTGGGGATCGACGATCGACAGGAGCGGATCCTAGGAGGATGGTCGATTCCTCTTGTGCACTTTCTTTGGCAGCGCGGGAACCTCCAGGTGAGCACATGGGAGCAGAAGGCTCAGATGCGTGCTCAGTACCGCTTTGTTTCCCTAAGTCTGTGGTGAAGCTTTACGGGGACGTAAAGCCCTGTGGTGGGAGTAATGTAAAGACCCGTAAATTTCAAGGAAATTTTTTTTTCTTAATTTTCTTTGGAATTTTACAAGAACTCAGTTTCTGACGGCACCTGATTCCAAGGCCCGGTGTGCCCGGAATCATTTTCCGAAGTTTTGGCTCGGGTACGTTCAGTGAACGGACGAGCGGGTTTTTCTAACTTTTGAACCGGTGCCCGGAATCGAATTCTGAGGGCACCGATGAAATCGCAGCGTCGGGTTTTGCCTAGAAACGCCTCTTCCGGAGTTGCGTTTGCTCAGGTGTGGTTTTTAAATTTTGGGACTTAAGGTTAAGAAATAAAATAAAGTTGTTACGACAACTTTATTTTTATTTCACTTGAAGCCACTTGAAAGCCACATTAAGCTGGTTAAGCTTAGTTGAAGCGGATAGGGTGCAACTGAAATATCCTATCCTCTTGATAGGATATTTGTGGGTGGGGCCCGCACGAGCCCCGCCGTTTCTTCCGCTAAGTAACGCACCCGCGAAAACCCGTCAAAGAAACTGAAAGTCAACTGACGCGGTTTCTTAGTTTCTTAACAGACCATTAAATTGGGCTGTTTCTTTCGTCCAATTAATTGGGCGGTTTCTTTGGTAAATTAATTCTTGGAATTAATTGTTCGTTTCTTTTTTTTTAATCGTTGCTTGTGCGTTAATAAAATAAGATTACTCTTATTTTATTTTGGGTAGAAGCTTGTGGCGTGGGGAGAATTTGGAGGAGAGCGTTCTTCTTCGGCGAAGAACGCGAAGAACGCCGAAACCGCGGAAATCAACGACGCTTCTTCCGCGACGTTTCTTCCGCGACGATCGTTCCTTTCCAAGCGACGTTCTCCCTTCGGACGCAACTCGACGACAACGGAATCAACGACGTTTCTCCGGCGACGTTTCTTCCGCGACGATCGTCCTCTTCCGCGACGAACTCGCGATCGACAACGCTTGAGGTAGGGGTTTTAAACCTTTTTAAAGTTGTTGATCTTTCCTTCGATCTTGAAGGTTCTTTTTTTTTGTCGGCCCTTGTTTCCGAATCTTTTTTATTTTTAAAAAGATTGTGATGGATTATCGTTCTATAAAGGCCGATTGTTATCAATCTAATGCGAGGGGGGTCGGGCCGCACAAACACGGCCGAACCCCCCCCCCCCCTCCTTTATTCTTGTTGTTTCTTGCGGATGGACCGAGATGGCGTGGTGCCGTCGCACCACGCGGGAATCGTACGACAACTATTGAGCGGCGCCGTCGCGCCGCGCTGTGGAACGAAATCAAACAAGATCGAGACGCCTTCGCGCCACGCCGAGAAGTCGTTCAAGCACGCGACGTCGTCGCGCCGCGCCAAAGAGGCCGCAGATTAAATTAATTTTATTTTGTTCTTGAGCGCAGATTGACGGGCGACGACAAACGAGGCCGCAAGTTAATTTTGAGGCCTCCGCAGTGAAGGTCGGGTCCCGGGATGACCGTAGGCGCAGACGGGAAGCAAATCGGACCACCGGAGCGTCTCCGGGGGCCCGCGGAAGCCGGCGGCGGCGCGGGTCGCCGGCGTGGCGGCGCCGGCGGCCGGAGGCGGCGGCACCCCGCGGGTGTCCAGGGTGGCACCCCGCGGGTGTCCAGGGTGGCACCCCGCGGGTGCCGCGAGGTTGTCTGGCGACACCCCGCGGGTGTCCAGGGGGGCACCCCGCGGGTGCCGCGGGGTTGTCAGGCGGCACCCCGTGGGTGTCCAGCGCGACACCCCGCGGGTGCCGCGGGGTTGTCAGGCGCCACCCCGCGGCTGTCCAGCGCGACACCCCGCGGGTGTCCAGCGCGACACCCCGCGGGTGTCGCGGGGCTGTCAGGCGGCACCCCGCGGGTGTCCAGCGCGACACCCCGCGGGTGCCGCGGGGCTGTCAGGCGGCACCCCGCGGGTGTCCAGCGCGACACCCCGCGGGTGCCGCGGGGCTGTCAGGCGGCACCCCGCGGGTGTCCAGCGCGACACCCCGCGGGTGCCGCGGGGCTGTCAGGCGGCACCCCGCGGGTGTCCAGCGCGACACCCCGCGGGTGCCGCGGGGTTGTCAGGCCGCTCGGCCGAGCCGAGCCGGACCGGCCTTGGCCGGGCGGGGCCGGGCCAACCGGGTCGGACCCGGTTCGGGCCGACCCAGGGGGGGTCGGGCCGGGTCGGCCCGGACCCGGACCCCCCCCGTTTTCGGACCATTTCGGTCAAATTCACATATCTTGAGCTCCGGACGTCCGAATGACGTACCGTCAGCTTTGTTGAATTCCTCTCAGTGAGACGGAACTTTTGGCTTACTCTGCTCGAGGTTTGGATGCCGACGGAGTACGGTCGGGTCGGTTCGTACACGAAACCAACCGGGCCCCTGGAACGAAAAAGCCAATAACTCACAGACCGGGCGTCCGATTGACGCGCCGTCTGTTTCGTTGACTTCCTCTTAATGAGACGGAACTTTTGACATACTCCGCCCGAGTTTTGGATGCAGTCGGAGTATGGCCGGATTGGATTGTACCTGAAATCCAACCGGGCCCCTGGAACGGAAAAGCTGATATCTTTCAGCCAGGACGTCCGTTCGACGAACCGTCAGCGGCGTTGGTGATTGCGTTGAGTAACGGTCCCTTTGAGTATACCCTATGGGAGTTCAGGGTACAGTTGTGATACGGCCGGGATTGGTTCGCACACGAAACCAACCGGGCCCCTGGGACGAAAAGGCTAATAACTCACAGACCGGGCGTCCGATTGACGCACCGTCTGTTGCGTTGAGACCCCTATGATGAGGCGGTCCTTTGAGACACTTCTTTGTGGGACTTTGTGATACTTGGAGTATCGACCAGTAGCTCGTGGAGCGGACCCTCCCGGAGACGAGCGTGCAGAGTACGGAGACCGTGTAGCCGACTGAGACCTGACGACTGCTTGACCGACTCGACTTGGAGTGAGTCGACTAGCCCAGTGGACGGAGCGCCCGGTATTTGGCGGCAGACCCACGGCGGACGGAGCGCCTGGTAGTTGGCAGCAAACCCGCGGTACTCGACAGGAGGAGTACCTCAGTAGGCTATTTGGGTGAGCGCCCGGTATTTGGCGACAGACCCTCAGCGGACGGAGCGCCCGGTAGTTGGCCGCAAACCCGCAGTACTCGACAGGAGGAGTACCTCAGCAGTCTTAGGATAGTGAGCAGTACCTCGGAGTCGTGACAGGACCACTGTACACTCTAGAGACGGAGCTCCTCAGTAGTTACGGTTTCGATAATGAAAATCCTGGTTTGAGCTGAGTCAATGAATCTTTGCGTTTCCTCATGATTGAGATGGGTCGCTTGATAACTTAGGTATATGTATGGGCATATACCTGGGTGATGGTTATCCGTTGATTTCATGATTTTTGTGTATCCTTGTGATTGGATGGGTTACTTGATTACTTAGGTATATGTATGGGCATATACCTAAGTAGAGTCTGATGTTACTTCGTGATTGCTGTCTTTACTTTGTGGATATCCATGTTGGATTTAGTGAGACCTTAAGGGTCTCGGGGTCCCTACTGAGTAGCTTATACTCACCCCTGCACGGGCTATGCCCGCACTTCGTTGTGTTGGTTGCAGACGACGGACAGCGCAGATCGCAGTTGAGGCTTGCGGAGCAGGTCGGTACCCGGAGGAGGACCACTGGGCGGACGTACCCGGAGTAGACGACAGGACCCGAGGAGTAGAAGAGCTATCTGTACCTACCCTTCAGGTAGGATCCGTGGTGGACGACCCAGGAGCTGAGCCATCTGTACCTACCCTTCAGGTAGGAATCGAGGAGGACGACCCAGGAGCCGCTTCGTTCTTCCAGCTGCTGTTTTTTTTTCTTTTGAGTTGTACTTTACAGTTGGGCTTGTATTTCCGGCCCCTTTTACTTTTCTTCACTTGTGTTTACTTTTCCGCTTGCTTACTCTGTGGTGTTTGTTTGCTTTTGTAATGGCAATGTCTTCCCAGTTATCGGGATTTACGCTATTGGTGCTAGTCGCCAGCCCCTGGCCTATGGAAGGCGGGCTTGGGGTAGTCACGGCACGGGCCCCGAGGTTGGGTCGTGACAAAGAGACCCTCATTTTTTACTCTGAACCTAGTAGGTTGATGTTTTTTTATTCGAGGACAACCTGTGAGAGGGTTTGGCCAAAGTTTATCGATTCCTTTTTAGGAAGTGATCTTGGTAGTATTCTCATTTGATACTAATGCATGGTTATTGCTCAGGTTTTAAGATATAGTCATATTGATGCCTTTAGATTTTGATGAAGCACCTAGGGTGATTTGGTATCAAGACTCAATTTGATGGGAAGGATAGTTTGGGTTCCTAGCCCTATTGACTATTATTTCTAATATTTTTAAGGTAGTCATAGTGTGGGTGAATTCTCATGATTGGAACAATTTTTAGGGATTAGAAGTCATAGAATAAATCATGGAATTGGTAAGGTGCCTGATTTTGAAGAGGAGTTCCAAGGGATATTTTAGCTTGTTTGGACTGACATGTCATGTAACATGGTCATCATGGTTTTATTAGAAGAAAAATCACTAGAGTAATAGTCAAGGTGATTAAGGTAAATACTAGTTTTATATGGTACCATTTAAATCATAAATCAATGAGTTTTCATGTGCGATCTAAGGAACCATTGATACAAAGACTAGTTGTGGGCACGGTTTCTCAGGATTTGTGTTTAAAATGGAAAATTTCCCTCCATAGTAGAGGTGACATAAAGAATAAATCAAATGTCGTGAGGTGGCAGACCCATGCTTGTACTTGGAAACACATTTTCAAGAGACGTGGTGTTGAGATTTGGTTAAAGGAAAGTTCATCATGTTTGATGTGAGTGTGGCTTGGGAGAGCCTTACACACCCTTTGATAATATCCTATCATAATCCTAGTTACAGATGATCATTACCTATACCTTAACAATGTCTTGAGTGTTCTGAGAGAGAATCAGCTATACGTTGAGCTTCTTTTCATTTAAATATCTTTATTGGTTGGTAATGGAACTTGTTGAGGTTACACCTGAGGATTGGTATAAGGTAAGCCTTATAGTGGGGAGTACACCATTGGTCGTTTGAGGGTGGTGAATGTCATTTTCACTTGAAATTTTTTATTTTCATTGTGATTGAAACTTGAATGTGAGATGATGATAAGGGTATTCCTGTAGTGGGTAGTACTAGATTAGTCACAGTTAAATGTATCTCATATAGAAGATATTTGTGGATGATATAAGACTATTCATTGGACAATAAAGATATAATTTTTTTGATGATTTTTAGGTTAATATAATGGATATGTTTAATAACCAATAATTCTCAGGGATGATAAGGTTTGTAGTAGGTATACTGTAAGAACTCATGTTTTTTTGGACTATAAATTTAAGTAGAAATTTTAATTTTTTCATTAAAATTATTATAAGGGTTAAAAAGGTCATTTTTCACTAGTATATTACCTTAGATAATTTTTTTAACCACATTTTTTGTCCCAAAATAGGGTGATTACTCTGGGATAAGAGTTTGGTGGAATTTCTATCGGTTTGAATTTTCCTGGAATAATTAATATTTAATATTTAGTTAATTAAATATTAATTTATTCACATAGATTCATTCGGTGATATATTATGAATAGATCATTGTATTGACATTATATATTCTATATAAATTCCATAACTATGGTTTTTTTCTAGGTGAGGAATAAACTTAGGTTGTGTGTCGGGCTCGGGCCCGGACCCCTTTTAAATTTTCTTTTCTTTTCTTCCTTCTTTTTTTCAATTTTATTTTATTATCCTTCCTTTTATATTCTTGTGTATTCCCCCTATGGGATACCTTATTCATATTATTGAGAGAGAAAATTGATATAAAGAAATATATATAGGGGAATAATAAGGGAGGTGTCTTCACGGATCTCGTGAGGATTCGAATCGTTGTGTAGAAGCTGCGGATCATGGAAATGGGTGAAGCTTTAGAAAATTCTTCCCAAAGGTATTTGATTTTTAATTTTTTCCATAAATACCCATATATTTAACATTTTTTAGTTTTATATCCCTATTATCACTTCTTATGACACCTTGATATTCAATATATAGCTTTTTAGTAGAAAACAATGTTTTGAGCCGTTTTGAGGGGTTTATTGTTCAGATATTCTGATCACACGACGTGTAGTTTAGGAACAAAAACCATGTTTTATTCCCATTTAGGTGATATATAATTTTCATATGTAAATTCCATAATGGGGTATACACTCCATGTAATGGGACTCATCCATTTATCTGAGTACCCATCCAGACAACCCATGTAGGGTAACATGGTCATGTAGAGTACACAACCAGACCCCATGTGGGTTATATGTCATGTAGAGGTACATAGCCAGGAAAAGTACATGGCTAGGACATTTTAGGTACATGGGAAGGTACACCATGTAGGTTAAATTCCATTTACCTAACTTACACACTATTTACTTGGGTTTTACACACCAATTATTGCTGAAGTACACTCCTAGGTGGAGCGTTGAGGGCACACATCATGTACCAGGGTATACACGTCATGTACTCCTACCTTGCTATTATTTTGAGAGTGTTTCATGTATTTACACACCAAAGATGCAATTTTACATATTATTAGTCTATTTTTAGAATATTTCCATGTAAATCATTATGGGAACCCATTGAGGCGGTTTGAGGACTTCGAGGAGTCACTTTGGGATTTTTACTAAATAGAGAGGTTCTTTCTCTGGTAATTGAATTTAGTTATTTCTTAAGAGTGAGAACCTTGATCTAAGGTGGTTCATGATCCATCTCTCTAGATTGGTGTTCAAGTAATTTTACTTTTAGACCAAGAGGTAATCTTATATTTTGACCTATAGGATCTCGTATAGAGTGACACTACCTTATTATTGTTTCCAAGGGCCCCCAATTTGATGCCTTCACTTACATGCCGACCTAGGGAATCTATTTTAGGATCTATTTCACTAGTTTACTCTTTCAAAGTAACCCATGTATGATTCATATGCCTATTTATACCATTTTTAGGATCCCATGTAAGATGCCTCTACCTAAGAACACTGATATTGAGGGTCCTATATAGGGCACCTTCTCCCATGTACCATCTTTAAAGATCCCAAGTGGGATTCCTTTTATGTGTCTTGACATGAGGAACTCAGTGGGTGACCTAATGTTTAGCCAAACCTAATCTATTATATCAATATTGGGTATAGATGGTACTGGTCGTCACCTTATAAATTGTACCAAACTTGTAAGTCGTAAGGATATGGATATAGTGGTGGGTTTAGGCATTCGATAACCCTCACTATTCTATATATACATTCACCTATATGTTGCTGATATAGATATTATTTCTAGATAATATTTTAAGTTTTTTTATGATGATACTAATTATATATTACTTTCTTTATTAGGATTCATATATATACATCCTGGGATCTAGATTTTGGTCCTTATGATTATGATACTCGGGCATGGTGTCCCTGTGATTATGATGTTTTGGAATGGAATCCTTATGTTTATGATACTTTAGCATCGCATACCTATTATTATAATTCTCATTCAGTACATCCCTATGATTATGATACTTGGGCATGGCTTCCCTATGATTATGGTGTTGTACATGGCACTCCTCAACGTTAATGTGAAATATACACAACGGATGATTATTCTCTCCTTGAGATATTTCTATGATTCTCCCTATGGTTAGGTTGATACACCAATACTATATCGCACAGAGGTACTTTCTATGAAAGGGAATATTGATCCATTTATATGAATGGATGTTGATCATTTACTTTGATCTAGAGGGCATTCCTTTTATATATCTCATAAGGGTCATTCACGTACGAATTATCTATGTCATAATGTCATAATTTCCAAAAGACTGGGACCTAGGGTTCTGACATCGGAATGGATTCACATGTCTTGAGTGGTATTCAATGTATCTCAATGATCATTTATTGTATTTTATTTTAGTATACTACATCCTTCATTATAGTGATTGGATGTGAGTACAGGTGAACCCAAGGCTAGGACATATATCCCCATGTGGTGACATAGCTTGCTCAGATACATTTCTAAAACTGGATGAAGTAGGTATTGTCGATCATGATTATAGACTTAGGTATTGATTGGATCATACATGAATTGAGTGCTAGGACATCTGGATTAATGTTCGTAGGATGTCCAGATGATCAGGATTATGGACCCAAGGATCGATTTCTGTTGATTTATGTTATTTTTCACCTTACTCGTGTATATAAATATTTATGTGTATATATATAAGTATATATAATATATATACACATATAAATATATGTACATATATATATATATATAATGGAATATTGGTTAGTTGATTGGGATCATGGACCCAGGGATCGACTGTGATTTCACTTGATTTTTTTATTTATTATTTCAGTTGTGTCTTATCTAGGCAGAGCATATTTCATTAAAATAAACCTATAGCAGCTTATTTTTTGGTTCATCGTTGGGGTGTCCTATTGAGATTATTTCTCACCCCTATACGTTCACTTTGGTATGCATGTAGACCTTATTTTTACTTTTCAGGTTGATCATAAATACAAAATGGATAGGGTTGAGGCCCAGAGTTGCATAACTAAGAGGATTTACTCATGTGGATTCTTTTGATCAGGATAGAACATATTGACGATATATTAGATAAAATATATATTTTCTAGATTAGAGTTAGTAGGATATACTTATACATTTTTTTCATCTTCCTTTATATAGTCCTGCTTTAATGGTCTGCCTTGTGGGTGACTAGTGTTGTATGTATGATATGGTTGTTTGGGATTTTGCATCACATTATTTATTATTTCATCATGTTCTATTTTATTTTATTTATTTCTTTTACACTGTATTTATTAATTCTATGGATGATATTTTGTTATTTACATTGTTTTTACTCAGATATGAGGGTATAGTCTCTCCACTATACCACCTTTATATCCTCGCTTCTAGTTGGTATCATGTGGCATATGGGGAGGTACAAATGAGGCCTTACGTAAAAATATCTTGGGCATGGATTTAGTGGCACTCGGTTTGGGATGTTAAATCAATACCCCTCATTGGTTTTTTTCAATAATCCTAAATTTGATACTCAAAAGATTCATTTCAATCTTTAATATAAGTTATATTTTCGTCTCCCCTTAATGAAAATAAATTCAAAGTGAGGGAAATTTTTATTTCCCTTAATATAAGGGTTCTCTTATCCATTTTAAATACCACTTATTTTCCCTATGTTCTTCTAATAGTATTAGATAAGGTATGCACCAAAAACTTCTTAGTAATGATCCACCACTTAATCACTCTAAGTATACTTGGGAAAATCTAGTATAGAAAACCGGAGTTGATAAACTGAACACTAAATTTTTCCATTACATTTTTCAATGTTGTTCCAACTAAGTATACATTTTCATAGGTTCTATACAAATCATTCTTTCAAAACAGTAGTAAACATATAAATATCTATATAAAACACATCATAAAGTTCAATTGAAAGTAACCCCCCCAGACAAAAACACCCCTTTGATAAATATAACCAGTATACCTCATAATAAGAAAATGAGAGGGGACATCATACCTCATAATTCATAAATGATAGAGTTTTATAGATTCCAGAATTTTAGAATATAAGATATCTTTGGAAGCCTTCACTTCTTCAGTTGATCCCCCTACTATAATTCATCATCGTGGTCACTTTATTCCAAAAATAATCTATAATTATTTGATACAAGTTAGTGAATGATATAAATTTTAAGATAAAAATTAATTTAAATTTATTCCACTTTTATAGTCATCCTCTCTGAATGTATATTTATTTAATCTTTCAATAATTATTATCATTCATTGCCTTCAATCCCATTGGACATGCATTCACTAAGGATGTAGAAATAAGGTGTATATTCATTACCTCCTCAATTATAAAGTTGGGTATGAGGCTTCTATCTCAGCCCATTTTTATTTTTCATTAAAGCTCTAACATGTCTGTTTTTCATCATGTTTATGGCCTCTTTAGTTTTCCATATTTGTACTACATTAGGAAGCATGGAATTGTTTTTATTAGTTTTAATCGTAGTTGGAATAGAATTTTTTTTTCTTAAGAAATCATGGTGATTTTATTCTTTAATTATTGAACTAACTTCCATGATTATTCTAGGTTTTTTTTCATATGATCAATATACCATTTTCCTCATGCGCAACCTTCTTCTTTGGTGTGGACTGTTTCTTTATAGAAAATGATTTTTCACTAAGGACCAATGGTGTTTTTCCCTTTTTCTTCAATATATCTATCTACTCCAATAGATTAGACATACACTTTTTTGGAGTATTTACAACTTTATTCTACCTGCCACATGCCATTTATTTCTTCTCTAAAATACCATTCTTATGAAACTTATCATATACAGCCTATTTTCTCTTAAGAGTCATGTTCTTTTCATATCTCTTCTTCGAATAACTTCTCAATGTAGACTTATTTATTTGATTCTTGATTTTTAGTGATTATTTATTATCTTTAGTATGTGAGTAATACCTGGAATGGTTATGATATCATTTCTCATAAGAATGACCAAAACTATTACCCATCTAATATAAATTTTAAAGATAATTAAATCTATTATTTAGAGACATATTTTCATTTTTTTTATGCTTCTAGGTTTTGACTAGTAGGTTTCTTTTTAGCTTTAATTATTCTCCCACTAACATATATACTTCTACAACTTGTATATATGACATATTATTCCAATAATCAATTGATCTATACTTAAAATTTCATCAAACTTTCACCTTCTATATAGTGACCCAGGCTTATCATACATATATATTACATCATTTTTTATGAATATTCATTACATTACATAGATACATGCCTGATGAAAATAATAGTTTAGTGCCTTTATAAACATGAAAATTTAAACAACTGGTTCATAGGTGAGTTACATAACCTCCCACTAATATCTTCATATCTATCACCCTTCTTAGACAAATCATACATAATACATATCTTCATAACCTGGGGAAAGTAAACATAAGAAATGATGATCTCATATTCTTAGTGAGGATAAATAAGGGAGATACATAAGAATATCATGAATACAAATTTATGATAACATGACTATAACATATGAAAATCATACCATGCATATCAAAGATCAGAATCTTCCTTCATTTAATAAATATTGGTACTTCATAATACATGAATCATAAGGAAATAAAATAACATGATCCATGATAGCATAACATTATCATAAGGAATACTTTTTTGTCATACACATAAGCATAAAAAATCTTATGTCCTGGATACCCACTAATACATTCATAACATGTTAGGCTTGTGACAACCACTCATGTACCTACTTCAAGATTGGGATGACCTCTCATGTACCCTCTATCGAGCTTGGTATAACCACCTGGGTTCCCTCTTTTTTGGGCTTGGTCTAACCACCCATGTACCTTATAAGATCATAAAACATTTATTATTACCCAATTCATTAAAGAAAGATATAGGTACCACCCATCACAAAATGAAATTCATATGTACATGTCCCACAAGATCATAAGACATTAATCTTGTCATAACCCATGAAATCATGTGGGTTTCATAAAAATTTCACCATATAATAACCTATATAAAATATAAAGGTTTCATAATCATTTTATTATTTCATCGCAGCACAACACATGGGAAAATAAGTGGTTTTCATAAGAATTATATCATGGTATAACCTGTGGAAAAATAAGTGGGTTTTATAAGAACTTTATCATGGTATATCCCATGGAATAAAAACAAGATTCATAAACATCATTCCAACATAAAAAACCATTAAAATAAAGAATAATAATTTTATCCCTAGATCATATACCAGGTAAGGCATAGGTAACATCAATGGATGTCATTTTATATAGAAAATGATTTTGATTGATCATTAAAAATATTTCTTAAGGAAAATATCTTTTCCGCTTTCAAAAAAAATTAAAAAATAAAATATTTTCTTTGAAAAAAAACCTTAAAACTAAAAAATTAATCTTCAAATAAAATAATTTTCACAAAAATGGAAATTTTCATTTATGTTGTACATGTTTAAACAAAGATTCCTTTCACATTTTTTGGTAAAATCCAAACGTGAATTGTTTGGAAAACAATGTGAAGATTCATTTAAAAACATTTTCGTAAAATTAAAATATGGGTAAAAATTTCTTTTAAAAATAATTTTATAATAGTAAAAAAATTGAAAATATTTTCATAAAACATGGTTTTAAAAGAAAATAGATTTCTGACCAAAGAGAGAAATAAAGTCTGATTTTCTTAAAAACATTTTATCAATTATTTTAACTACAAAAGAGTGGGAAAATGGAAATATTACTCAAAAATATCATGAATAACTATGGGAAAGTAGAATTATTATGTTTATTGAGAGATTTATTATAATATTTTATCATCAGAAACATAATCATAAATAATCCTGATAAATGACGAGATTGTTACATAAAATCATTACCACTTTGGTATATTTGAATCATAAGCCCCATGTAGGAATAATATAAAATGGATCTTAAAATATTATGAGAATAGATAAATTCATGATATTACATGTCAAATTTTCTGCATATACCTCTCATGAGAGAATATAGGTTCATAACATAATGTATGTCTTAAAGAAAGAAAATTGAGACAAAAATATGTTACATCACATATTAAATTATGTTGTACACATTCAAACATATGGTATCATAAATATAAGTTTATTATAAATATATTAAAACAATATTTATATATATCATGTCATATATTATTTTATTATGACCTTTTATTTCTCATTTATTAACAATTTCATGTTTAAGTTATGTTTTGGGTAATAACCGCTTAGTTTTTTGTATATGTTTTGATTAGTTATTTTTTTGTCCTATTATTTTGATCATGATTTAATAATATACATAATTTTAACCATTATATAAATATACTATATATTCATTATATATTTATTTATATTAATCCATAAAATTTAGGGATAGAAAGTGAAATACATTGTTCATGGAGACGGTATATCACACGTACGCATGAATATTGTTTCCATTTTCTTGTTGGATTGACATAAATAATGTTAAATGATATATTATCATTAAATAATCATTTTTATGTCATATATATCATATATTTTTAATAAACTTTTCCTTATTACCTTTTATGTAAAGTGTGAACAAATCACATTGCTACGCGAGCCTTTATCTTTCTTAACAATTAATATACTCAAGAAAGCCTTTATCTTTCTTAACAATTCTAAGAAAGATATAAATATATATATATATATATATATATCAATTGCATTAATTATTTCATTTGGTATCTTTCTTAATTTACCAATTTGATTTTATCATTTTGTTTTAAATTTATTCCAACAATTAACATCAGCTTTAAACATTTAATATACATTCTCAAAGAAAATCTTATTATACAAACTAGTTACAAGGAAAAATTATAGAGTTCATTGAATTTTTCCATTCTTCATCTTACTCTTTCATACCCGATTTAAGTTGCTTATCAATTTTAGTATGCCAACTTATAAAGGTAAGAATAAATAAACATAGAATCATGCATACAAATGACCTAGTAAATCACATAGAATTCACATAATGTAATAAATCTCAAACACATGAATTCACATAATCCTCTTCTCATTTCTTTAATTTCTTCATTTATGGTTATTATCTTTATTAAAGCTAATATAATCCATTTACTCATTAAGATAAAGCATGATTCTCCCATACTTTCACATAAAAAGAAGAATTTTTGGATCCCCTACCTCAAATTAATCTTTAAAAACACTTCTCATAAGTTTTGAGGAGAGGAAGATAAGCTACACAACCCAAAACTCTTCAATGACTCCAGATCGAGTCACAACATCAGCCTCTCAAAACTAAGGGATGAAACGCAATTGAAGGGTCTCTATTGAAATTAAGGGGGACTTTTGAACATATTTGGTCAAGAAAGGTTGAGAGAGGGAGGGAGAAACGGGGAGGAATCAGCTTAAAGAAATAAAAGGGGTTTACTTACAGTAGGTCTCAGAACTACCCCTGTAAGAATCTACATCTGTAGTGGTTAAGGATTTCAATGGGAATTTGAATTTTCTTCATTGGTTAATGATTCTTATTGAAAGGTAAAAATAGAAATGATGTTTTTAGTGTTTAATATTCCCAAAATGGTGTTTTTTATGATGTTCAATGTTCGAGTGATAACCCGGTGGTCCGAGAGTCCACTGAAAGAGTGGTTGGAGCATGAGACTACTGAAAAGCACAGAAACACCTCATTCAAGTCATGAATATTTCATTCAAAATATAATATGGCATGGAGTCTTGGCCTGAAAATTCACAGATACAAACTATGTTTTATATTGTAACACTGGTTAGAAAGACCCAATAAATGATTTTCCCTAAAATTTGATGATGCGAAACTCGTTTACACATCATGAATTACCCCTGTGCAGTTTTATGTGGGATTTAAAATGATAGGATTCTTCAAAAAACCTCATAAGTTATTTCCTCTAAACCTCTTATGCCAGAAGCGATGGGATTAAAGGGTTTTTTCCTACCAAGAGCTCTTCCGATCTCATCCCTCCACTATTTGAAACATTTTTAATTGCAACGGATTCCTCTTAGAAAGTTATGGATTATGAAATCCCTGTATATTCAAAATCCTATTCGAAATCCCCTTTGTATAATAGACCATAGATTGATTTTTATTGATAAATCGGATGGAAAAAATCCACCAGATCATGAAGTACTTGTCCAAGGATGTCAAGATTAAGGATTTACATGATGAGAGGGTATCCTGTATTGATGAACACATTCTGTTGATGTGTGATTTTCCAATTTAATTATATTAAATTAATTTTCATTGGATTGATGTGTGAGGGATTTTTCTCGGACTGGTGTTGGATGGTCATATTAGAGTTTCCATGAATGGTCGGTCGAGGATGCTGCTTGGCGATGATATCCAGTATGTCTTTTATCATGTTTTTCTTTCGGTGTTGAGTGTGATATTCCTTATTATGATTAATTAATTATAATGTAATTATAATTAATTAATTTGGATGCTTGTGCATGAGATAGAAACTCTGACAATTGAGGAAGGTCAGACGAACTTGGGTGATCGAGATAAAGTTGTTGGGTTTTTATTGGCTTTGAGTTAAATTCATGATGTGCCCTTAAAATCACTTGTTTTACCACATCTTTTTATTTGATTTTTATTCATTTAATTAATTAATTTTTCAATTTTTATTAATTAATTACACTTGTAAATTTTTAATTAAATTTATTATTTAATCATTTTTTATAATTAATGTTATATTTTTTTGCTTTTAAATTTATTAGTTTGGTCTCTCATAAAACAAATTAACTTTATTAATTAATTTGATCTCATTAATTAATTTTTATCCTTTAAAATTTAATATTTTAATTCATTTTATATTTCATGTTTTAATTATTCTGTTCAACAATTTTAATTAGTTTTAATTAAACTTCAATTTTAATTTTTAGTTTCATGTTTTGAATCTTTTAATTTGTTAATTGATTTAATTAATTTAAATGTTTAGTTTGAGTTTTATTTATTAGATTAATTGAATTAAGTTTTTAATCTTTAATTCTTAATTACATTAATTTCATTTTTTATTAAATACTTTTTATTTTCTGTAGATGAGTCACTGTTGTGGAGATATCGTCGCATTGCAACGGTGAGTCCTTGACTTACCATTGTAACGATGACTCCACCATTTTCTTTTTGGGGGAATGACACCCTAATACCGAAAGAGGACCGTGGCTAGTTCTGTGAACAGTGAAAAACACTGTTCACATAGGGAGGGGGGACTTTTGGTCCCCAATTGTCATTCCCCCTTCCTTTTTTCCACCATCAACCTTCACCAACACCACCAGTAACCGTTGGTCAATCTGCAAGTCACCTATGCACGTCCTCTGTTTCAGCGGTAACTCATCCCCTCCGTTGCATGTCACACCGCCACCGCTAAAACTCCTCCCAGCTTCTCATCGTCGAGCAACCATCACTTTGAAACAGACCCACACCACAACAAACCTTCAAAATCAACAAATCAAACCCATTGTCACCTTCCCCTTTGCTCAGATCTGAAGAAACAAATCGCTCTGCACCTAAAAATCATAAGCCACCAAAGCCAGAATCCCTGACTCACCGCCATTGTCGATTTCTCATCTCGATCCGTCGTTCTTCTAGAGTCACCGTCATTTCCAGAGATCTACGAGACACCGTTAAACTCCTGCATTAAAATCATTCCGCCACTACAAACAACTTCAACTCGTCGGTCACCAAGCATGCCGCAGCTTCTGGATCTACCATCGATTAAGCTGAATCAGCCACGACACTTACCTCTTCTCACTACCGAACCCTTGCACAGATCTCAAAATCAAACCCAATTTCTCCCTATTCACTGAATCAATCGAACCGGAGCTGAGGTTGAGCCGAGGAGGCGCCATTGATGAAGATCGAGGTCGAGCCAAGTAGGCACTGCTGTTGCGATGGAGCCGAGACTGGAGTAGGAGGCGCCACTCGTGAAGATCGAGGCCGAGCCGAGGAGGCACTGCTGTTGCGATAGAGCCGACACCAGAGGAGGAGGGACCGCTGGTGAAGATGGAGCCAAAGCCTCAGCCTAAGGCTTCTCCAGGAAGCCATGAAACCCCCCGGGTCGCTGCTCAAACAGGGTGGGAGGTAAAAATTAATAATAAATTTAAACTAATAATAATAAGAAAAAAAATATAATAAATAAAACTAAATTATTATTATTATTATTATTAATTAATTAATAACTAATAATAATTCATAAGTAATAATAATTAATAAAATATTTTAAATATTTTAAATAATTAATAATCAAATAAATAAATATGAATTAATATTCTTAAATAATTTAATATTTATAATTATAATAATAATTAATAAAATAGATTAATTAATAACTATAAGACTAATAATAATATTTAATAAAATATATAATTATTAACTTATTAACTTAATATTTAAAATTAATTAATTAATTATCTTTTTATAAAATATAAAAAAATTATCATTAACAATCTTAAATAGATCATTAATAATAAAATTAATTTAAGTTTTTAATAAAATAAAATAATTAAAATAGTCAATTAAAATAATAAATTAATTATAATTACAAATAATTATAGTTTAATATAAATTAATTAACAAAATAAATTAATCAAATAATTGTAATAATAATTATTTATAAAAGTAGTATTTTTAACAACATAACTTCTATTTTTTTATTTTTTATTTTGTTATTCAGGAATCAAGCCAGAAATGCTTCCAGGTTCATTGGAACAACCACATTGAAAACAGTTACAAGGGTTCTGTTAGTATGACAAGTTTGTTAGAGAAAAACACACGTGGGCGGTGAAAAAGATGAGGACCTACCTCTGTCAGTGCGTACAATAATAACCAACCAGAGAGGATAGATGACTTAAAATTCACAATAGTAGTAGAAGATGCATTCATTCACAACATTGACTAGAGACTATCAGGAGCAGATCCAAGACATCTCTCAGAGACAGAGACCAAGAGATGGAGGAGCTCAAGAGCAGAGCAGCAGATCATGATTGAGAGGGGGATTTCTTCTCCCTTATTTTTCAATTTCATTACTCTATAATTGAATCATTTCAATTTCAATTCTTGAATATGATTGTTGTATGCATTTCAAGCGCTCAAGGGATAGAATTCTGCTGGTTTAGTTTTCTACTACATCGCTTATTTTTTTTATCAAGAATTAGACTTGACTGATGACGTTGATTCTAATTATTAAATTCAAAATTTGTTTTTGCACATCTTTTTTTCAATTTCATTCCTTCAAGATCGATTGGTGAGATTTATTTTGAATGCATTTTATCAAATTTTTAATTCAAAAACATCAGTAATTGTTGTCAAGATGGTTACAGAGGATAATTTCTTTGTTACTTATTGCCTATTGTTTGTACTACATTACCCATTTTACTGCTTGTGTACTTTTTCTAACTGTCTGAATCATTATCATTTTTCCACTGTTTTCTACATGATCATGAGAACATCTACTGATAGATTAGAGATTTTGAGCCCAGAAATTGAATAACACCTTACTGCTCTAAAAAAGAAAAATAAATTTGCAATGGAGAACTTAAGAGAGAGAGTTCTTACACCTAATAAACAATCAAACTATCACCTTGAACTCTTAGAAGAGAATGAGGGGCCAAGGATAAGAGATTTTCAACTCCCTCAAGTGTCAAGCAACCCATCTTCCATTAGATTGTCTCCCAGATCTAGGAACTATGAATTAAAATAATCACACATGTCACTGCTTCCAGTCTTCAATGGACTCTCTAATGAGATCTCTTTATCCTTCATTATATATTTATACAATATAGTGCAACAATTACCACTATTAAGACTCACTGATAATGAGCTTAGAATGAGAGTATTTACCCTTTGCCTTAAGGGGAATGCTAGGAATTAGTTCTTATGTCTAGATGAGAATATATTTGAAAATTGGGATCAATTGTGTAACTCATTCATAAGGAAATTTTATCCTCAAAGACTTAAAGGATAACTTAGAACTAAATCACAAGTTTTTACCAATATGATGGAGAAGCCTCTCATGAAGCTTGGGATAGATTTAGGGACCTGATTTTGCAGTGTCCCCATGATCAAATCCCATCCCATGTTCTCATGGACACCTTTTATAAAGGGTTTTCTTCCTCTGGTCAAAACCTTATTGACCAATCTACTGGGGGAAATTACAATGATAAAATAGATGAAGAGCTAAGACAAATCTTTAACAACCTTTCCATGAACTCTCGATATAAAAATTCAATAAGGAAGAAAGTAAATAGAAATCCAAATACCAGTTCTGGAACTGAAATGAATTCACAACTTGATGAAATGACAAATAAACTTCAAACCTTAATGAACCAAAATGGAAAATAATCTGTGAATCAATTGGGATATCAAAACACAAACCAACCAATTAGGGAACAATGTTCTCAATGTGTGATGTTTTGTCACAATGAAAATTTTTTCCCAAATTTTGACATGCCATCCCAACAACAATAAATATCAAATTTTGTTAATTATGGTCCTAGGATTCCTTCTAAGGATGACCCATTTTAAAACAATTACAACCAAGACTATAGAAACCATCCCAACCTCTCCTGGAAAGAAAAATGAATGATTAACCAATCCACTGCCCCTTCCTACCAAAACCAACCCAGAAAAAACTTTCAAAACCAACCAAGGGGTGAGTCTTCTAATTCACAAGGAAATTATGAGGGTCAAATGTTTTCAAAAGTGGATCAAATTTTAAATATAATGGACTCTCAAGATGAAATTTTTTAAACATAATTGAATAAAAAACAAGACCAATATGAATCTGATAAAATTCAAAATGATTCTAGAATAAAAAATATGGAAACTCAACTAGGCCAACCATCTAGATATATGACTTCTAGATATAAAAGAAGGCTGACTAGTACAACTGAAATAAACCCTACATAGAATGTTATGGCTGTTGTAACTAGTAGTGGGCTCAAAACTCAAACTATAGCTGAAAAATACTATAAAAATTCCCAAACTGAAAAAACTGTTTGATTCTAGAAATAAAAATCTGCTTTGCACACAATCTATAAATCAAGAATAAAATCCTAAAAAATAAGAAAATATGATTTTTTCACCTGAAATTCAATCTGTTTTTTTTAAATAAGAAGAATAAAGGGAAGGGGAAAACTACTGAAGAACTAAGGGATATGCCATTTTTCCTTAGAAACTTTTCCCCACCCATCCCTTTCCCTGAAAAATTAAAACAAAAAAGTAATAATAAATATGAACTTCTCTAGCTCCTTGGACTTTTGACCAAGCTCAAAGTGAGCACCCCGTTCATTCAAGCCTTAATACAAATTTCAGCTTACTTGAAATCTCTCAAAAAAAATTCAGAAAAATACTCTTGAATAATTTTCTACCAAAATCCTCACTGAAGAGTGCAGTTTTGTTCTCCAAAATATAATCTCACTCAAGTTCAAGGACCCAAAATTTTTTTTCATTCCCTACGCATTAGGAAATTCTAGCTAACTCAACTACCTGTGTGACTTAGGTTCTAGTATTAATTTGCCCCATACTCATTGTTCCAATAGTTGAGATTGGGTGATCTTCAACCCATCATAGTCATCATACAATTGGATGACCTCTCATTCACACATCCTATAAGAAGGGTAGATGACCTACTAGTTGGAGTTGGGAAGCTATTTTTTCCAGTTGATAATGTAGTCCTAGATATGGAGTGTGACAAAGAGGTGCCTATAATTCTGGATTGGCCCTTATTCGCCACTGGTGGATTTGATATTGATGTTTCTAAGGATCAGTTAATAGTTAAAATTGGAGAGAAACTAGTGTAATTTAATGTATTTAAAAATGTCAAAGGATTAACTTTCTATAAAAATTGTTAAATGGTAGAGTACTTAGAAGTTAAAAATTCATTTAAAATCTTTGAAGAATATGAAGAATAACTATCTATTTAATAAATTAATTTGGAAACTGAAAATATTAATTTTACTATCTCACAAACTATAGGATCTTCTCAAATAAAAAATCTAATTTTTTTTCCAAAACTAGATAACTATCCAATTTATGCTTTTATTGTAAATTTATCGTATACTTATGAACTTAAAGAATTTCTTAGGTAACTTGAGGGTAATTTTGTTGTCACCATGAGTACTGAAAATTTTAATAAAGTGAAGGGATATATGATAAGAAAACATGATTATTTTTCCTTGATAAATATTTTCAATTCAAATCTGGAAACTTGGGATAGTGGGTTATCCATTTCAGATGGCAGTATTGCAAATTTTGAAATTGATCTAGAAATTAAAAATCCTTCATCTTTTCAAACCCCTTAAAATATTTATATTGAATACCTTGGTCTTCCTAGGCCCAAGATCCATCCTTAGAGTGTATAACCACCCACTCTTGAGATAAAACCAGTTCATTCACATTTGAAATATTCTTTTTTGGGTGAGAATTCAACACTTCCTATCATTATTTCTTCTCAACTGGAAAATAACCAAGAAGAAATATTGTTAAATGTCTTGAAAAAATTCAAACCTACCATAGGATATGTAACAACCCAAACTTTCATTAATGGAAATTCCTATTAATCTAATTAACTGTATCTTTATATAAAATTTTTATATAAAATGTCAACTTCTTTGGTTTTATGTTTTTTTATTTTAAAATACTGTTAAGAATTTTGATTGTTGCTAATATATCTATTTAACAGTGATCACATGATTAGTATAAATATAGGGATTTAACTAATCTAATTTACTCAGAAAAAAGAATTGATGGCCTCATCCAGTAGATGTACCCCATAAGAAGCCCATTTTTTGGATCTCGTAAAGGAGGTAGCGTCATTAGGTTTCACTCTTGACCAAGCTCAAGCCGATCTTGAATACGTTAAGCTCAAGCAGAACCGCCTATGAGAGAAGTGGAAGTTGATAGAGATTACCACCCGAGCAATGTTATCTGAGCCACCCAAGAGTCGGTCACTATCACACACCTTACCCTTTGGTCTTATGCAGGTTTTATAGGGGGTTACGTAACAAGACATTATCACTATTAATATATGTGTTTTTTAATATACATTCATTTTATTATTGTTACTTTGTAAATAGTTTTAAAAGTACAGATAGTATTTTTAGTTGATGTTTAACTAAGAAATCTATTTTGATAAATTAATGGATTTTTGAATTAAATAATATTTTAATAAAATATTATTATAATTAAATTAATTTTTATTAAATATAAACGATCGTATAATTTTATAAATGCAATTGTAATTTTTATTATGGTTTGAAAGCCATTGTTTTCAAAACCCGTGAATTTTCGATAAATGTCAGTTTTTATTTTAAAAGTGAAAATTCAAATATTTGGAAAATTATTTAGATAAAATTAATATTATTTATAGAATCAAGATGTGAAAATTATCCAATGGTGAATTTTTCATAATTTTATGAGACAGTCAAATTTTTGTGTAAAAATTAAATATCGTTCAAATATATAATGTGTTTTATGACATCATAATGACCCGGTATGATGTAATAAAATACTATAAACTTTATGTTCGGACAATATAGGTTTTACCATTAAAATAATGTGATTTTGGGTTTTTTTGATTTATTTTACAAAGCTTTAGTGAACCCTCCAAGAGTTATTAAACATTTAGGGTGACTCACCTCCACATAAGAAACCCCATTATTTTAAGAATTTAGGACTTTGGTCTTATAAATTATTGTTTTCCACTTCCCTTTTCCAAAAACCATGGGAAAAAACCATGGTATGGTTTGTGGTTTGGATTAGTTTAATGTGAGGTGTCCCAAACCTAAATAATAAAGAATTCCCTCACCTTTCCTATATAAACCCTCCCAAGCTCCCACTTCCTACTCACTCAAAGCCTATGGAGTTCGTCCAACCTATTCCCTCCTCTCTCTATAATCCTCCCAAGGTGCCCCAAGCTCCCAAGAAGCCTCTCGCAAGCCTCTCTCAAGCCTTTGGAAGCACACTTCCAAGTAAGGGTTTTTTCATCCTTTCTCATTTTTGTCCAATATTATTTAAATTGTTATACCCTTTTAATTTCAATTATAAATGTTGAGGTATGGTTTAGAACCTCACCCATACTTCCCTCTTTATCTTTGGATAATGGTAGACCCCTTTCTCTCTCATTAATTGCCTCCTATGTACACCCGTTACTATACCAAAATTCTGAAAATAATTTCTCTCTCCTCATTTACATTCAAGCAATTATTTTGTATCATGAACCTAAATTCCATTACATTTGTTGGGACATGTATCTATATGACCCCCTTACTGTTCATGTTATGTAAATATGATGAGACGCCTCTTTATCTCTAATCAACCATTTTTATGAGTTCTTATGTTACGTCGTTATGCTGTTGAAATTGCACCGCGCTCTTCCAAGCCAAAGTCATTATGTAGTGAATACCATGCTCATTTCTCTATCAAGGGTATTCACCTTTATTCACATTTACTTATTGTTTAAATAGTTTCATGTATGCATTCCACATTCTTTTATCTTGGAATAAAATATTATGTTGAATGATTCAATGTTTTATGATCCATGTGGCACACTTATGCATGAAATGAAATGTTTAAGAAAGGTGCACCCTGATAGCACTCCAATGCATTGGGTAAATTATAGTATCATGATACATCATGTGAAATGGGTGTTGACTCATTATAATTCAAGTGAAATGATGTTTTACTCGTGCATCATGTGCAATGAGGGTTTACTCATGCTCCATGTACAATGAGCCTTGGCTCAGGATAATTCCATGTTAAGTGTTATTTCCACATTTCCATGTTATGATTATCATGCTTTATCATGCACTATTGGAAAATAGGTCTATACCCACAGTTTTTCAAAACTGTGGGTATAGGGATAGTATGTGAACTTATACCCACAGTTTTGGAAAACCGTGGGTATAGGCCACCTATACCCATGGTTGTGCCAAAAACGATGGGTATAGTTTTCTTTTAAGACATATACCCACGGTTTTGGAGAAAACCGTGGGTATAGGGTATTTTCCAAAGACTTATACCGACGGTTCTTGAAAACCGTAGTTATTGCGGTTTTTTTTTGAAGACCTATACCCACGGTTCTCCAGAACCGTGGGTATAGCTTTCTCGCGTTATGGCGGGAAAATAAAATTAGGCGGGACACGGGAAAAATTGGCAGGGATACATTTTTTCATGGTTTAGATTAATATATTTATATACATAAAAATATAAATTAACAAAAGTTGTGTAGCTGAGTTGGTCCGTTTGTGTAGCGCGGTCGCTGAGTCTCAGCACGCAGCCTGGGTTTGAAACCCGCTGGGCGCCTTTTTTTGAATTTAAATACCATATATTAATATATATGCACAAATATATTTATATATATCAAATGAAAATCCCAGCTGGGTTGGTCCGTTGGGTTGCTCGGCCTCAAGGTACAGCACGCGGCACGGTTTCGAAATCCCCTGGGAGCGTTTTTTTGAATTTAAATACGTCATATTAATATATATACGAAGATATATGTATATAAAACAAATAAAAATAGCAGTAGGGTTGGTCTGGTGGTGCAGGACGGTTGTGAATCTTAACGCGCGGCGCGGGTTCAAAACCCCCTGGATGCAATTTTTTTGAAATTAAATTCCCCACGGTTTGAAAACCGTGGGGTCTGCTGTGTGCCACGCTGGAACAATGTTGTGCCAAATTGGACTCCCCTATACCCAAGGTTCTCCAAACCGTGGACATTGGATGAGACCCCTATACCTACGCCATTCCAGCCCACGGTTCCCAAAACCGTGGGTATAGGCTATACCCACGGTTTTGGGGGCTATACCCACGGTTTTGAACCATGGGTATAGGTCGTTTTTCCAGTAGTGATGCCTTTATGTTTATGCTTCTATTTTACTCTATTGATATGCCTATTTTCTAACATTTATTGTATTCCTCATGTTATTCCATGATTATTCCCTTACTAGGCTTTATAGCTCACCCTTTTCTTATGCATGTCCTCGGGTTATCTCATGCAATGCTAAGTATGAGGGAATGTAGTGGTCATGTAAAGGAAGTTTTCAATAAAGATGTTGTATTTAATGTTGTTAGTTGTTATGTAATGATCCTAAGCCCCAAAGACACTAGACCTCTCGATCTTATGTGTCGTATCAAGTGAAGTTTATGTAATAAATTATGTTTAATTGTGTAATAAAAAGTAGGGTTGTCATCATTGGTATCAGAAGATAGGTTTAGTTATTTTTGATATTAGGATTAGAAAACCCTATTAAAGACTTAGATACAAGAATAAGTATAATAAAAACATCCCTAAGTTTTGGTGAGTACTGAGTAAGTGGTTTATCAATAAAATACATCCCTTTCTGGATACGAACAGGTAGAGGCAGCTCTGGCACAGATGTATCCTAGGGGTAAAACCTGAAAACACCACTTTGAGCTAGACTCGAATGGGAACTGGTGCACGACAACAGACCTTGCTTTACTCTTAGTTATGAAACTCCTGGGGGATATGCTTTGGTAAAATCACAAGCTTAGTATAAACCATTATTAAGGGACAAAAAATCCCTAAGAATATATGTTAGAAAGTAGATCATGGATAATATAGACTGAAGCCAATAGATTCATATGTCAAGGAAATAAGAGTTATTTATAAGTCATCAGTTTTGTCCTGTTATTACCCTTTATGTGTTACCCCTAACTTTTCTTTTATTCCAGCCAATGGCCGGTAATAGGAGGACTTAGGCTAACAACCGATGTGAAGATCAATGTGATGATTGTACTAATGAGATTCCCAATCCAATGGGAGCGGGAATCGCAAACTTTGTCATGCTTCTCTCTCAGCTAACTCAAGATTTGAATAGAAAAATGGGTCAAGAGGAAAGATCAACCCCCTAAGAATGAACAAGTCACTATCAAGAGCTTCATGAGACAAAGGCCTCCTACTTTTAATGGATCATCTGATCCCTCAATCGCTGAACATTAGATCAACTCCATTGAAAAGATCTTCTCCATACTTAAATTTTATGAACAAAAGAATGTTCTTTTGGCTGGTTATCATGTAGAGGGTGAAGCTGATCAATGGTGGACATTGATCAAAAATACAAAGCTTGAGGAGGAGATAGAGGCGTTGGAATGGAAGGATTTCTAGAAGATGTTTTTCGATAAATATTTTTCACGCACCCTCCAGCATAAGATGGAAAGGGACTTCCTTGCCCTAAAGAAAAAACGATGATGAATATGTTGGAGAATATGAGGAAAAATTCACAAGGATTTCAAGATATGCCTCTGACTTTGTCGTTACCCCCGAATGCAAGGTTTACCGCTTCTTTGGTGGGCTGAAACCTAGCCTACAGAAAGCACTAGAAATCCGTGACTTCGACAGCTATGAGGAAATTGTCTGATGTGCCCTCAAGGTCAAAATAGAGATCGGAGAATCTCAAGGGTATCATGGGGATAAGAAGTGTAAGGTGGACTTCAATTCTGGCAATCCAATGGATAAATCCAACGGTGCTAAGAAGATCTAGCACCCCACTTTCCAAATGTGCGGAATGAAGCACCTTGGAAATTGCCTGAATGGTACGAGGAAATGCTTTAGGTGTAAAAGAGAAGGGCACCTAGCTGTTAACCGACGACAATAAAGACCAGCGGCTACGACAGAGAAGAGGAATGCTATGTTCGAACCTCAATGTGTGGTTCATTACTACAACTACAAAGAACCAGGGAACACTATTGGAAATCCCACTTTTACCAATGATTATATCCTAATGGTTTATCTAAACCGTTGGGAATGGCTATGTATAACAATGGCTTTCTTAACACCTTTGGCATAGAAGATTTTTTGGCCTTTTACTAATGGTTTGTGTGAACCGTTAGTATAGGCCTCACATTTTTCCTCCTTTTACCAACAATTTATACAAACCGTTGGTATAGGGATTATTCCCAATGGTTTTTAAAAATCATTGGGATTGTTTTCCCCTAATAGTAGATCTTGTGTCCAGTTCCCCCTCCTCTCGATTGCAGGTCCCCCTCCACTCGATTGGTGCCTTAAATCTAATCCCCCTCTTCCCCAGCCTTCCAAAATTCTTCCACTGATCGATCTATCTTCAATCAAGGAAATTATTTATTCTACACTTCAAATCTGTAAGTGATACCTTGGTTTTGTTGTTCTGCAACTATTTCTTTTTTCTCTTTTGATCTGGCAGAAAGGAGAGCTCTGTGGACATTAATCATGGTCATGGGTGTTCATTTAGGATGTATGATAGTATGCCTTCATTTTACTTGATATATCCAATAGTATTATTGATTTATGTTCAATTTGATTATCTTTGACAAATTATGTTGTTTAATAAGTTGTTTTTAATGGTTGTAATAATGAATATATGGTATAAGAGTTCACATGGTTTTTATAAAGGTTCACATGGTGTCTAAGATATTCTATTGTCCTGGGAATGTATAAAGAGTACATGACTTGGATATCCATGTAAATATACATTTCCAATCCCTTATGGTGAAAAGTATGTTTGGCCAAATGGGGTGTTGAAAACGTCCCATTTAAACATGCCTTTGTTTCATGGGTATGCCCATATGATGTGTTGGCCATACTATAGATTGGGTAGTAATTAGCTCACCCAAAACACTTTCATCCCTAAAATCCAAGACTAAATGGTTAAATAGAAGAACCCATGTTCTAATGACATGCCTAACCTGGTTTCTAACTCACCTCACCTAAACATAAACTAGAACACTCGTTAAATGAAAGAACTCATCCTAAACATACACTATAAAACTGGTTAAATGGAATAACCCATCTTCATTACTGAATTCCATACACATATGGACAAAAAACCATCATTCATGAACATCACTATAATGCATAGGCTTTTCACAAAACACATATCCCTTAAATGTCATGAAATTCCAGTAGGTACCGATATAAAGTTTTCATGTTTACAGGTGGAAGCTTCATAGATTTGGATAATATATTCTCAGAACTATAGAGTGAAACCCCATTTGGTGTTTTGAGGTCAACCCAACTCCACACATGAAAAAGAAGATCATTATCCATCAATAAAACCAATGTAAATATATAAATGGTTATTCATATCAGTATCATTAATATATTTCCTTAGGAATTCATAATCCATTAGGGTGTTCTCCAGATACCTCCCTTGTTGGATTTCAAATTTAGTTATCCTCTTTTAACAACAATTTGAGGCATCTATTCATTTACAATTATGTGTTGGTTATATGATATTCTAAAATCTTTATCTTCTATATGAGTTGGAGCTATTTAATTATAAATTTTAAAACCCTCCATAAAAATCCTACTTTTAACACTTTAATTTTCTTTTCTAAACCGACCTATTTAATTTTAGAACACTCCAAAGAGTCTTATTACACAGGAAAACTTGATTTTCTTCATCCTTGAAGGTCGTGAACAACATCAAAATTGCAAAAAATCTATCATCGTTTTTAGAATTTGGAGTAGAGACATAATATTTTCATTTGTTTGAAGAAAAAAAATCATATTTAAGGTATTTTTAATTTCAATGTCATGTTTTCCGGGTGGGGAGGGGGAGTGTGCAGGTGGGGTGGGGGATGGGGTGGGGTGGGGGGATGTCCAGGTGGGGGGGGACTGGGATGTCCAGGTGGATTCATGGTTGACCAAGTGTCCCAACCATTATTTAATTATGAGGTAATTTTTATATTTTTTTGGTATTTTATTTTTTCCTTGTATTTACTTCAGTTTTTTTAGAGAAAATATATTATTTTTAACCAAAAATATGTGGTTCATGGTTGTCACATAGTTCAGTGAAACTGTGCCACATCCCAAGGAAAACCGGGTACCAAGGACAATATTTTTTATCTTTACGAGTCAACCCCTCCTCAATCCGATGCATGGTGTGGCCGGTATCACTTAAAGTGTCTCACTTTTATTTGAAATGGACAACATTTTAAATGAAAGCAACATATATATGGAAAACTTATCAAACACATTTGGATTGTGTTGATAATTTAGGAAAATGATCCATGGGTCATTTTTGATGTGTACGAGTCAACACCACCTCAATCTGATGCACGATGTGGCCGATACCACTCAAAGTGTCTCACTTTTATTTGAAATGAACAGGATTTTAATTGAAAACAACAATTGGCAAATGGAAAACCAACCAAACTCATTCGGATTGTGTTGATACTTTATCAAAATGATCCATTGATCATTTGTGATAGGTATGAGTCAACCCCGCCTCAATTCGAGGCACGGTGTGACCGGTATCACCCAAAGTGTCTCACTTTTGTTTGGAATAAACAACATTTTAAGTGAAAAAACAACTGGCATACGGAAAACAAACCAACCACATTCTGAATGTGTTGATACTTTATCACAATGATCCATGGTCATTTTTGATGTGTACTAGTCAACCCTGACTCAATATGAGGCATGGTGTGACCAGTATCACTCACAGTGTCTCTCTTTTATTTGAAATGGACAACATTTTAAGTGAAAACAACTAGAATATGGAAACCAATCAAATGAATTTTTATTGTTTTGATAATTTAGGAAAACGATCCATGGTTCATTTTTGATGTCTACGAGTCAACCCTGCCTCAATATGATGCACGGTGTGGCCGGTACCACTCAAAGTGTCTCACTTTTATTTGAAATGGACATGATTTTAAGTGAAAACAACAATTGGAATACATAAAACTGACCAAATGCATTCAGATTGTGTTCATACTTTATCACAACGATCCATGGATCATTTTTGACAGGTACGAGTCAACCTCACCTCAATTCGAGGCACAGTGTGACCGGTATCACTCAAAGTGTCTCACTTTTGTTTGAAATGGACAACATTTTAAGTGAAAACAACAACTGGCATATGGAAAACCGACCAAAAACATTCAGAATGTGTTTATACTTTATCATAATGATCCATGGGTAATTTTTGACATAAAATAGTCAACCCCGCCTCAATATGAGGCATGGTGTGACCGGTATCACTCAAAGTGTCTCTCTTTTATTTGAAATAGACAACATTTTAAGTGAAAATAAATGGCATACAGAAAACGAATCAAACACATTTTTATTGTGTTGATAATTTAGGAAAAAGATACATGGGTCATTTTTTATGTGTAAGAGTCAACCCCACCTCAATCTGATGCACGGTGTGGCCGGTACGACTCAAAGTGTCTCACTTTTATTTGAAAAGGACGGGATTTTAAGTGAAAACAAAAATTGGCATACTTAAAACTGACCAAATTCATTCGGATTGTGTTGATAATTTAGCATAATGATCCATGGATCATTTTTAATAGGTACGAGTCAACCCTGCCTCAATTCAAAGCACGGTGTGACCGGTATCACTCAAAGTGTCTAACTTTTGTTTGAAATGGACAGTATTTTAAGTGAAAACAACAACTGGCATTCGGAAAACTGACCAACCACATTGATAATGTGTTGATACTTTATCACAATGATCCATGGGTCATTTTTGACATGTAATATTCAACCCCACCTCAATCTGAGGCACAATGTGACTGATATCACTCAAAGTGGCTCTCTTTTATTTGAAATGGACAACATTTTAGGTGAAAACAACTGGCATACAGAAAACCAATCAAACAGATTCGTATTGTGTTGATAATTTAGTAAAATGATCCATGGGTCATTTTTGATGTGTATGAGTCAACCCCACCTCAATCTGATTCATGGTGTGGCCGGTACCACTCAAAGTGTCTCACTTTTATTTGAAATGGATAGGATTTTAAGTGAAAACAATAATTGGCATACAGAAAACCGACCAAACACATTCATATTGTGTTGATACTTTAGAAAAAAGATCCATGTATAATTTTTGACTAGTAGGAGTCAAACCTGCCTCAATTCGAGGTACGGTGTGACCGGTATCACTCAAAGTGTCTCACTTTTGTTTGAAATGGACATCATTTTAAGAGAATAAAACAACTGGCATACAGAAAACTGACCAACCGCATTCAAAATTTGTTGATACATTAGAAAAACGATACATTTATCATTTTTAAAGTGTATGAGTCAACGCCGCCTCAATCAGAGGCACGGTGTGACCGATATCACTCAAAGTGTCTCTCTTTTATTTGAAATGGACATGATTTTAAGTAAAAACAACAACTTGCATATAGAAAACTAACCAAACGCTTTTAGATTGTATTGATACTTTATGAAAACAATACATGTGTCATTTTTGACGGGTATGAGTCAACCCCGTATCAATCCGATTCACGGTGTGTCCGGTACAACTCAAAGTGTCTCACTTTTATTTGAAATAGATAGGATTTTAAGTGAAAATAATGGCATATGGAAAACTGATAAAACACATTCATATTGTGTTGATAATTTAGGACAATGATCCATGGGTCGTTTTTGATGTGTACGAGTCAACCCCACCTCAATTCGATGCTCTATGTGGCCGTTACCACTCAAAGTGTCTCACTTTTATTTGAAATGGACCAGATTTTAAATGAAAACAACAATTGGCATATAGAAAACTGACCAAATGCATTCATATTGTGTTGATACTTTAGTACAATGATACATGGATAATTTGTGACAGGTAAGAGTCAACTCCACCACAATTCGAGGCACGGTGTGACCGGTATCACTCAAAGTGTCTCACTTTTGTTTTAAATGGACAACATTTTAAGTGAAAACAACAACTGGCATACAAAAAACCAATCAAACGCATTTGTATTGTGTTGATACATCAGTACAACGATCCATGGGTCATTTGTGACGTGTATGAGTCAACCCCGCCTCAATCGGAGGCACGGTGTGACCGGTATCACTCAAAGTGTCTCTATTTTATTTGAAATGGACAGGATTTTAAGTGAAAACAACAACTTGCATATAGAAAACTGACCAAGCACTTTCAGATTGTATTGATACTCTAGGAAAATGATACATGTGTCATTTTTGACATGTATGAGTCAAACCCGCCTCCATCCGAGGCATAGTGTGGCCAGTATCACTCTAAGTGTCTCACTTTTTTTGAAATGAACAACAACTTAAGTGAAAACAACAACTGACATACGAAAAACTGACCAAACATATTTGGATTGTGTTGATACTTTAGGACAATGATACATTACTCATTTTTTATATGTATGAATCAACCCTGCCTTAATCCGAGGCACGATGTGGTAGAATCCTACTCTAATCAATAGATCACACCATACTTGTACCATTTAGTGTTTATAGCTTTAAGAACATTAATATTATTCTCACTAAGGTCAATAAACTTACAGTTTCATTCTTATAAACCCTCACAAGTTGAACTTCTGATCATTTCAGTTCTTCCTGAATTTTAAATCAAGTAAAGAGTTCCATACTTTACTCCTTTTGTAACGACCATGGAACTATGTGTCAGTTTCCATACCCCATTTCTAAATTTAGTTTCATAGCATGCATCATCAAACTTTCTATTTAGATTTAGGAAGAAGAAAACCACTCCTAGGTAAAATCCATTTCCAGACATTTTTCATTTTCTATAAATGTTGCTTTCATTTGAGGATAAATCATATTTGGGTGTTCTTTCGTTGTCAAAAGATCTTATTATGATCCTCAAAAACCTAACAATTTCAAAATTTTAGGGGTTTTATTTCACAACATCAAGAAATTGTAGTGAGGGAATATGATTCCACTTGTCAAAGTCCTATGGTAGGATGGTTGGGTTAAAGAGGGTATTTGGGGCATGATTTATTTGGATCCATTTTTTTTGAGGATATTATGTGTTGTCACTTTTATTCTCACTATTAAGCATGAGAGGGTCTCATCAATTATTTTTATCATGGAATAAAGAAGTGTCTCCCTTATATTAACCAGTAGTACACCATGTATGACTATAACCCATCCTGGAAGGGGACTGTTTTTTTTTGAACCTCATATGCATCACGACACACTCTGGATTAGACACATGTTCAAAATACACTTATTGAACCAATTTTGACATGATCACTATGTGTATAAAAACCAATACCCAAGTATATTATGTTATTACCACCACAGAGTCTACCAAAAAAACCATTACCATTCACCCAATATCCAACATTAACACCCCAAACTCCTTCATCTTCCTTCTTAGTGCATCAAAACTGAAATTTACTTTACAAAGAACATATTCCATTTCAAATTTGAACATCTACATGTATTTTATCCAACACATATGAAAACAATTTAGTTCACATTAGAATAAATTATATTACTATGACATTCAGTTTGCATATATAACATGTCTCTAATCAAAGAGGTGGGGTCTCTGAAATTTACACTCATCAACGATAGTCGCAAACAATTTTTCATGAGTTGGGTAGTTTCACTCATGGGGTCATAAGTGATGATACTCCTTGGAAAATACCTTTTCACCATATATTATAAAAAATACAAGTTCAATGAAAAATGCATCACAAATCATTACATACCAAAATCTAGGATCGAGATAAAAAATTGGGATTTGATACAATTTCAAACTCTTATTCAACTCTAATAAGTATTTCTCAGACTATTCTATCTATTATAATTTGATGGGGAGGTGGGGGGGTTGTGCTGGTTGGGGGGTTGTGCAGGGGTGAGGTGAATTACTACTGGAAGAGTGGTTGTCATATGAATATTGAAATGGGTTTAAATAAAGTTTTAGTTGTTGAAAATGTTATTCAACTCTACTAGAAGATTGTTTTCATATGAAGATTGAAAAATGGAATTGTAGTAAATGACCTGGTTGGAAGAGTTTGATGGTTTTATGTGTTTTTTTGTGCTATTGTAGGTGTTTTTTATGCTGTTTTAAGTCTGTTTGTATGTGTTTTTTTTTCTATCTTTTATGCAGGTGTATACTAGAGGGGCTACTGGAGGGGTTTTTGTGCAATAGTTCTGGAAATACACAATAACAATAGTTTTAAACCGTTGGTATACTTTGAGAAAGAAATTTACCCTCGGTTTCAATAAACTTTTGGTAAAGAACTATCCCAACGGTTTAAAACCATTGGTATAGTGTTTAGTCTTCAATATATACCAACGGTTCATTAAAACCATTTCTAAAAATGCTATACCAATGGTTGTAAACTGTTGGTTTAGATTAAATGCAGGGTCTTCCCAACCGTTGGGGTAAATATATACCAACAGTTATCCTACAACCGTTGGTAAATCAATACATGCAGTGGCCCATACCAACGGTTTAGATCAAACCGTTGGTATAGAGCTTTCCTCACGGCTTACTTCCCTACAGTTTGGAAAACCATTGGTATAGGCTATACCAATGGTTTTCCAGCCTATACCAACAGTTTAGAACTATTGGTATAACCTTCATTTCCTGTAGTGGCATCTTGCAAATCAGTGCCCTAAGCCAAGTTTTTTCGGAGGCAACCAACAACCTCCAAGGCAGCAAGGGCGAGATTTTTCCATCACTACTACCAAAGTGAACCCCAAAAATGAAGTGGTGACAGGTACGCTAGTTATTCATTCAAGAATAACGAACATACTTTTTGATTGAGGTTATACGCATTCTTTTATATCTCAAAAGTTTAGTTGAACAATCCCAGCACCACCATAAATCATGGGAGTGAAGATTTCAGTGAGTTCGAAAAATGGGACAATCATTGCAACCCATGAATATAACTCCTCCCTTGTCATAATCTGTGGATTGAACTTCCCGGTGAACCTCTTCATACTCCCTATGGTGGAATTTGATGCAATTATTGGCATGAATTGGATTTCCTTATATAGAGCCAACATAAATTGTCATGAGAGGGAAATCACTCTCCATGTGGAGAATCGACCCCCGATTCTTTACAAGTGAAATGAGGAAGATGAACCTTCTTTAGCTCTATCATCTCAAGTGTGGATATTACTACCCTATGAGCATGTGAATCTGGATCATATGATTGAGTATAAGGAGGCAACCATCCTAGAAGACATGCCTATTGTGAGGGAATTCGCTGAAGTGTTTCCCGAGGAATTTTCTGGTCTTCCTCCTAGAAGAGATGTTGAATTCTCAATTGATCTTATACATGGGGCATTTCCAATATCCAAGACTCTATATATAATGGTTGTTGTGGAGCTTGAGGAGCTGAAGAAACAACTATAGGAGAATCTAGATAAAGGTTTTATACACCCAAGTGCTTCACCATGGGGTGCACCAACACTATTCGCCAAGAAGAAGGATGAGTCAATGCGCCTTTGCATCGATTATCGTGAGCATAACAAAATCACGATAAAGAACAAGTATCCTCTCCCAAAAATTGATGACTTGTTTGATCAGCTTCATGGAGCACAATACTTCTCTAAGGTGTATTTGTGGTCAGGATATTATGAAGTAAGGGTGAAGAAAGAAGATATCCCCAAGACTGCTTTTCGTACAAGATACGGGCACTATGATTCATAGTAATGCCTTTTGGACTCACTAATGCTCTAGAAATTTTCATGGACTTTATGAATAGAGTCTTTAGAGATTACCTCAAAAAATTTGTGGTATCCTTTATAGATGATATTCTGATTTTCTCCAAAACCAAGTAGGATCATGAGGAGCATCTAAGAACTATACTAGAGACCTTGCGGAAGGATAATCTTTATGCAAAGTACATAATTTGTGAGTTCTAGTTGAAGGAGGTCTCATTCTTGGGCCATATCATCACAAGCAAGGGGATATCTATGGATCCCTCCAAAACATATGCAATTGAGGGATGGATGAGGCCAACATTGGTAACGGATATCTGTAGCTTCTTGGGGTTAGCTGGATATTATTGACGAATTGTGAGAAATTTATCACAATTTTCCAACCCTATTACCAATCTAACTCAGAAGGGAGTAAAGTTTTCTTAGAGTGATGAATGCGAAGAAAGCTTCAAGGAGTTAAAAAGGAGGCTTATCACTACACTCGTGCTCACTTTACCCACAAGTGGAGAACTTCTTGTGGTATTCAGTGATGCTTCGAAGAAGGGCCTAGGATGTCTGTTGATGAAAAATGACAAAGTCATTGCCTATGCTTCAACGCAATTGAAAGTTCATGAATAGAACTATCCAACACATGACCTCGAGTTGGCTGCAATGATCTTCGCATTGAAAATTTGTCAGCATTATCTCTTTAGGGAGAAGTGTGAAATATATATATGGACCACAAAAGCCTCAAGTATATATTCACATATAAAGAGTTTAACATGCACCAACGAAGATGGTTAGAGTTGATCAAAGACTATGAATGCTCAATCCATTACCACCTTGGGAAAGAGAACAAGGTTGTGGATGCCCTAAGTAGAAAGGACCCATCGATTCTATCATTGATGAGAATTGAAAAGGATCCAATCTTCTTAGATTTGATGAAGATGGACATGGGAATCATAAATAAGGGAACATCATCAATCCTTTCACAAATGATTCCTCAAACGTCACTTTTGGAAATGTTAAAGGATGCTCAAAAGGATAATGTGGGAATTCAAGAAAAAGTGGAAGCTATCAGAAAAGGAGTTTAATGTTAATGAAGAAGGAATTGTGAGATTTTGGAAAATACTATGTGTTCCATCAAGTTTGGATCGGAAGAAGGAACTTTTGGATGATGCACATAGTTCAAATTTCTCTATTCACCTAGGAAACAAAAATATGTATCGAGATATTCGAGAGCATTATTGGTGCGATAATATGAAGAAGGATATCGTGGAATATACATCAAAGTGCCTGGTGTGTTAGGAAGTGAAGGCAGAGAGGCATAAGTCTAAGGGGATGATGCAACCATTGCCCATACCAGAATGGAAATGGGAGAGAACATCACCATGGACTTTGTCACCAGACTTCCGAAGACATCCAAAAGCAACAATACAATCTGGGTTGTTGTGGATCTTCTTAAAAAGTCTGCACACTTCATTGCTATTCGTGAGGATTTCTCATTGGATCAACTGGCACAGATATATATTAGGGAAGTGGTAAGGCTTCATAAATTACCACTATCTTTTGTGTCTGATCGAGATCCAAGATTCACCTTTAAGTTTTGGAAGATTCTTAAACATGCTATGAATATTGAACTGAACTTCAGTGCGGCCTATCATCCTCAAACTGATGGCCAATCCGAGCGGACTATCCAAACACTTAAGGACATGTTTAGAGCGTGCTCAATGGAATTTAAAAGAGGATGGGATCAACATCTTCCTCTGGTTGAGTTCTCTTATAATAACATTTTACACTCGAGCATCCAAATGGAACAATATGAATCCCTTTATGGGAAAAGGTGAAAAACACCAGCGTGATGTGATAAGGTCGGTGAGCGTAAGCTGCTTGGACCAAAAATAGTCGAAGAAATGGGGGATAAGGTGAAAACCATTCAGCAGCATATCAAGGCAGCCTAGAGTCGATAGAATAGTTATGCAGATAACCGTCGATGAGACCTTGAGTTTAAAGTTGGATACATGGTATTTCTACTCATATCTCCATGGAAGAAGGTCATGAGGTTTGGAAAGAAAGGGAAGTTAAGTCCAAGGTACATCGGCCCCTTCTAGATTCTTGATTGTGTCGGGGATGTGGCCTATCGACTAGCACTTTCACCTACCATGGCCAAAGTACATGATTTCTTTCATGTATCTCTCTTAATGAAGTACATACCGGACCCTTCACATGTACTCTCTTCAGAGGTGGTACAGTTAGAGGATGATCTTTCTTATGAGGAGAAACCAGTAAAGATATTAGATCGTAGAGAAAAAGTTCTATAAAATAAGACAATGCCCCTCATCAAGTTTTTGTGAAAAAACCATAAGTTTGAATAAGTGACATGGGAATTAGAAGAAATGATGAAGAAGAGTTTCCCACATCTGTTTTATTGTGGGAAAATGAAATTTCAAGGGAAAAATTTCTTAAGGGGGGAAGATTGTAACGACCCAAACTTTCATCAATGTAAATACCTCTTGATCTAATTAAATGTCTATTTATGTAAAATGTTTATATAAAATGTCAACTTCTTTGGTTTTATGTTTTTTTATTTTAAAATATTGTTAAGAATTATGACCATTGTTAACATAGTCATTGAACAGTGATCACATGATTAGTATAAATATAAGGCTTTAACAAATCCAATTTACTCAGACAAAGGAAGCGATGGCCTCATCCAGTAGACGTGCCTCATACGAAGACCATTTGTCGGATCTCGAAAATGAGGTGGCATCATTGGGATTTGATCATGATCAAGCCCAAGCCGAGCTTGAATACTTTAAGCTCGATCGGAACTACCTATGAGAGAAGTGGAAGTTGATAGAGATTACCACCTGAGAAATGTTATCTGAGCCACCCAAGAGTCGGTCACCATCTCACACCTTACCCTTAGGTCTTATGAGGGTGTTATAATGGGTTATGTAACAAGACATTATCACTATTAATATGTGCATTTTTTTAATATACATTGATTTTATTATTGTTACTTTGTAAATAGGTTTTAAAGCACAGATAGTATTTTTAGTTAATGTTCAACTAAGAAATCTATTTTGATGAATTAATGGAATTTATAATTAAATAATATTTTAATAAAATATTATTATTATTAAATTAATTTTTATTAAATATAAATGATCGTATAATTTTTTGAATACAATTGTAATTTTTATTAAGGTTTGAAAGCCATTTTTTGTCAAAACCCATGAATTTTCGATAAATGTTAGTTTTTATTTTAAAAGTAAAAATTAACATATTTATAAAATTATTTAGATAAAATTAATATTATTTATGGAATCAGGATGTTGAAATTATCCAACGGGGAATTTTTCATAATTTTCTGAGACAGTCAAATTTTTGGGTAAAAATTAAATACTGTTTAAATATATAATGTGTTTTATGACAACTTAATGACCCAATAGTGATGTAATAAAATACTATAAACTTTATTTTCGGCCAATATATGTTTCAACATTAAAATAATGTGATTTTGGGTTTTTTTATTTATTTTACAAAGCTTTAGTGGACCCTCCAAGAGTTATTAAACATTTTTTCTTTTTAAATTGTTTTCCTTGGGAGGGTGACTCACCTCCACATAATCAACCCCATTATTTTAAGAAGTTCGGACCTTGGCCTTATAAAATATTTTTTTCGACTTCCCTTTTCCAAAAATTATGGGAAAAAACTATGGGATGGTTTGTGGTTTGGATTAGTTTAATGTGAGGTGTCCCAAACCTAAATAATAAAGAATTCTCTTACCTTTCCTATATAAAACCACACAATCTCCCACTTCCTCCTCACTGAAATCCTATGGAGTTCGTCAAAACTCTGACCTCCTCTCTCTATAATCCTACCAAGGTTCCCCAAGCTCCATAGAAGCCTCTCTTAAGCCTCTCTCAAACCTTTGGAAGCACACTTCCAAGTAAGGGTTTTTTCTTCCTTTCTCATTTTTGTCCAATATTATTTAAATTGTTATACCCTTTTAATTTAAATTATAAATGTTGGAGTATGGTTTTTCACCTCCCCCATACTGTCCTCTTTATGTTTGTATGATTGGATACCCCTTTCTCTCTCATTAAATTCCTCCTATGTACACCCGTTACAATGCCGAAATTCTGAAAGGAATTTCTCTCTCCTCATTTACATTCAAGCAATTATTTCGTATCATGAACCTAAATTCCATTACATTTGTTGGGAAATGTATCTATATGACCCCCTTATTGTAAATTTCATTTAAATATGATGAGACACCCCTTTCTCTCTCATAAACCATTTTTATGAGTTCTTATGTCACGCTGTTATGCTGCCGAAATTGCACCACGCTCTTCCAAGCCAAAGTCATTGTGTAGTGAATACCATGTCCATTCCTCTATCAAGGGTATTCACCTTTATTCACATTTACTTATTGTTTAAAGAGTTTCATGTATTTATTACACATTTTTTTATCGTGGAATAAAATATTATGTTTAATGATTCAATGTTTTATGATCCATGTGGCACACTTATGCATGAAATGAAATGTTTAAGAAGGGTGCGCCCAGATAGCGCTCCAATGCATTGGGTAAAGTATAGTATCATGATACATCATTTGAAATGGGTGTTGACTCATGATAATTCATGTGCAATGATTTTTTAATCGTGCTTCATGTACAATGAGGTTTTAGTCATACTCCATGTGCAATGATCCTTGACTCATGCTAATTCCATGTTAACTGTTGTTGCCAAATTTCCATGTTATGATTATGATGCTTTATCATGCCTTTATGTTTATGATTCTCTTGTGATCTATTTATATTACTATTGTCTAATATGTATTGTATTCCTCATGTTATTTCATGATTATTCCCTTACTGGGCTTTATAGATCCCCCTTTTCTTATGCATGTCCTCAGGTTATCTCATGCAATGCTAAGTACAAGGGAATGTAGTGGTCATGTAAAGGAAGTTTTCAATAAAGATGTTGTATTTCATGTTTTAAGTTATTGTGTGATTATCCTAAGCCCCAAAGACACTAGACCTCTTGATATTCTATGTTGTATCAAGTGAATTTTATGTAATAAATTATGTTTAATTGTGTAATAAAAAGCAGGGTTGTCATAGGATAGACCATATCTAATATGAAATGGATTAACCCTTCATTATATATGCATAAGATCCATATGGATCTAGACCAAAAACCTAGAGTTGAGTAACAAAGGAGACTAAATCCCAACATGAAAGAGGTTGTGATAGAGGAAGTAATTAAAATGACGGACATTGGAATTATTTATCCTATATTTGACAGTACTTGGGTCAATCTGGTCCAAGTAGTCCCTAATAAAGGAGGTATCATTGTTTTCACTAATGAAAAAATTAAAAAAATTCAATTGAGTAAAGAAACTAAATGTATAATCTATATAGACTATAGGAATCTTAATTCATCCACTAAGAAGGAACATTTTCTGATTCCCTTCCTTGATCAAATGTTTTGGAGGAATTTTGGGAATGAATTTTTTCATTTTATGGATGGGTAATCTAGTTACAACCAGATTCCATTTGCTCCAAATGATTGGGATAAAACTACCATCATATTCCCCTTTGGGATATTTTCCTACCATTGGATGCCTTTTGGGTTATGTGGATCTCCTACTACCTTTCAGAGATGTGTGATGGATATTTTTTCTGATTTGATTGAGAGGATCATGGAGGTTTTCATGGATGATATCTTCATATTTGGTATCATATTTGATACTTGTTTAGGAAATTTGGAGTTAGTGTTAGAAAAATGGTTGGAAACCAACCTTGTACTCAACTGGGAAAAATGCCAGTTCATGGTCACTGAAGAGATAGTGCTTGGAAATAAGGTTCCCAAGATGGGTTTGGAGGTATACACTACCAAAGTATAAGTAATTTAAAAATTACCACCTCCTAAAAATGTTAAGGGTGTTAGAAGTTTCCTAGGGCATGCCAGTTTTTATCAAAGGTTCGTAAAAGACATTTCAAAAATCCTTAAGCCCTTATGTTCTCTTATTATCAAGGATGCACCCTTTTTATTTGATCAATACTGTCTTGATTCATTTAATATGATATAATAAAAACTCAATAAATCACATATCATCACTACACCTGATTGGAAACTTCTTTTTGAAATACTGTGTGATGCTTGTGATATGGTTTTTGGATATATCTTAGGACAGAGGATGATAAGAGGTTTCATGTGGTTTATTAAGCTAGAAAGTTTCTAGATGAGGCATAAAGGAATTACACCACTAATAAAAAGGATTTGTTACTTGTGGTGTTTTATATAGATAAATTTAGGCATTATCTTCTTGGTTCAAAATTCATCATCTTCACTAATCATTCTGTCTTAAAATATATGTTGTCTAAGAATAAGGATAAACCCAGGCTGATTAGATGGATTATCTTGTTACAAGAGTTTGACATGGAAATTAGAGATAAGCATAGAGTTGAAAACATATTTACAGACCACCTTTATAGGATTCATCATACCCACTATGAAGATCTAAGGGAGATTAACTCTTTCTTTCCAGATGAAAAACTTCTCACTGTTTCAATAAGGCAGTCTGCATGGTTTGCAGACTTCTCAAATTTCCTAGAAACTAGTGTCATTCCCAAATATTTTTCTAATAACCAAAGAAAGAAATTCATTTTGAAGCTCAATCATTACCATTAGGATAATACCTTTTTGTTTAAAAGATGTGATTATAGGATCTTAATAAGGTGTGTGCAGGAAGAAGAAATGATTCCTATTCTTGAAGTTTTTCACTCCTCACCTTGGGGAGGACATCATGGTGGTGAGAGGACAACTCAAAAATTCTTTAAAGATAGATTTTATTATCCCACCTTATTCAAGGATGCTAGGAACTATGTTATAAGAAGTTATTGATGTTGAAGGTTGGGTAATGTTTGGATGAAGCAGAAGTTTCCCCAGAAGGGTATTTTAGAAGTCGAGATTTTTTATGTTTGGGGTTTAGATTTCATGGGTTCATTTCCATAATCGCATGGGCATGAGTAAATTCTATTGGCTATTGATTATGTTTCTAAGTGGGTTGAGGCAGCAGATCTTCCCAACAATCAGGCCAACGGTGTGATCATTTTTTTAAAATAACATCTTTTCAAGATTTGGAGTGCCAAATTCCCTTATCACATATAATGGAACACACTTCAAGAACTATAAGTTTAAGTATTTAATGAATAAATATGGTTGTGTTCATAAGAATGATACTTCTTACCATCCACAATCTAGTGGAAAGGTAGAAATCTCTAACAGAGAGCCAAAACAAATTCTAGAGAAAAATGTCTCTAAATATAGAAAGGATTAGTCTCTTAAGTTATATGAAGCTTTATGGCCATAAAATATAGATTTTAAGTCCCCAATAGTTATGTCTCCATATAGGATATTATTTGGGAAAATCTGTAATTTTCCTATGGAGTTGCAACATAGATCATATTGGGTAGTTAATGCCATAAATTTTGATTTTAAGAGTGCTAGAGAGAGGAGACTACTTGATTTGAGTTAGATTAATAAAATAAGCATAGAGTCATATAATAACTCTATGATATATAAAGAGATGTTTAAATTTTTTCATGACCCTGTCATTCAAAATAAACAATTTAAACCTGGAAAGAAGTTCCTTCTCTTTAATTCCAGATATAATCTCTTTCCTGAGAAACTAAAATCTAAGTGGTCTGGACTCTTTAAAGTTGTTAGAGTTCTTAAGAATGGTGTTGTTGAGATTATAGGTGAGGATGACAAGATCATTCTTGTTAATGGTCAGAGAATCAAACTCTATTTTGAAGTAAAAATAAAGGGCTTGGCTGCCTTCACTGTGTTGGAGAACTGAAATTTAATAAAGTCTAATATAATACTTAGAACTTAGTACTTCATGGGAGTTAACCCATGGTCCATGATTTTTATTTACTTTTTCTCAAGTTTTATTTCAAATAAACTGTTGTCTTACTATATCTGTTGTTTTGTTATGATAGATATGTGTACTTGGTCCTACTAGTTCTTATTTTTAAGACAAAAAATATGTTTTTTGTGTAAATTAAGAGTATAACATCCCTTTGTTCTTTAATTCACATGGAGTTTCATTATGGAGTATCTTTGGAAAAAAATTAATTCAAGGAAGTACCTTCTTTAAATTTTTGCATATATACTTTTTTTCTTCTCCTTATTACTTTTAAAAAAATCGTTGTTAAGTAATTATTCTTCTGTTCAATGGTTTTTCCTTGACTCACTTTTTCATTTGAGTCATTGTTCCAATACTAGTAATGATTCACCAATACAGTGACTCACTGGTAAATTAGTGACAACCAGCCAGTGATTTTCTATTAATGTTGGAATTTTTTTTCATATGCCTCTTTGCTGGAAAGTATTGTTGCTTGTCTTGGTGTGCTGGAAATTTTACTACTATACTGGATTGTTTCTAGAAATTAGGTTTTATTTATTGTAAATTTCTTCACTTTGTTAAATTAAGTGTGGGGGGTAAATTCTGGCTGGATTTTTGTTTTTAATTGAATATGCTTTTTTGATGGGTGTTTAACATTAATTGTTCTTCTATATTGAAAATCTGATTGAAAAAAATATATCAAACTTTATTATACTTTATTCACTATGAAATCAAATGTTTTAAATGTTACTGTTTGAACATAATTAAAAATATCTCTTTCAGTGGATTAAAGGACAATGCATGTGATCCGGCTATAAAATATTTCTTGTTCCAAATTCACTGTTTGAGTTTCACTGAGACCATAAACATTTTACCAATCTGCTGAATAGAAAATCTGATTTGAGATTTAATTTTCAAATTGTCTTACCCATACTTAAATTCAATTTTTGGGACAATTTTGGGTTTTATGTGGGGGGAGGGGGTCAAAATATGTCAATCTATTCTATGCTTTATTGGAATCCCATCAAATATTTTTGCCTCTTTTTTTTTGTAAAAAATGGTTAATTTTTTTTAAATTATTTCACATTTTGAGTTTATTTAGGCTTGGAATTGTACTTAAGATCAGTATTTCTTAAGAATAATACCATATTAGTAGTTAAGAGATGACCAGAATTTGAAATTTTTGAGGATGAAAGATTTCTGAGTGATTTTTTTTATTGATTTTATGAATGTTTTCTTTAAGAACTAAGTTTTAGAGTGATATAGGATACATTTTTATGGATTTAAGATCATAACCTTAGGAAATTGTAAGATTAAAATTTTTCCTTTCGGAATTTTCTTTTTAATTATTCAAAAATTAATCACTTTAGAAAGCTAATTTAAATGATATTCATATAAATCTTTTGAAATAGGAGTAAAATGGGAATTTGGGAACCCACGGTGGATCTCTAAGACACTAGGCACAATGTGTGTGAGTAATACCTCTATAAAATATTAAATAAGTGCATATGAACAGTTCTTAGCACATGTTACATGGCTGTGTAAAGATAAAAAAACAATAAAGTTCCTAGTGTAAAAAACGTGTTCATTAAGGTGAGGGGAATAATGAATACCAAATGAAGAATGAGACATTTTATTTGTATGAAACCATTTATGTTTTACCAATAAGGTGATTCAAAAAAATTAATTTTTACTTTTGGAACCTAGGAATAAGTCAAAGTATAAGGATCTTTTGGTTAAGTTATTAATTCCACTGATTTTTAACCCATTATCATTGTTGGATTTATAACTTAGATTTGATTTGAAGTAATTATATAAGAAAATTAATATGTGAGGAACTACATCCTCATTGGTAGATGATTCATCACTTACATGATTACATGTATGTATTTGAAATTGGGAAGGACTAATTTTTAACATTTCATTTCAAAAGCATATTTCACAGTTTGTGATCCTCTACATTTTAACTGCTTACATGCTACTTTATGACCTTAATGTTTGAAAACATTTTTTTGGTTTTAAAATGAAAATAAAGCGTGGAATTGATTGAGGAAAATCAATGATTAAATGTGGGGGAATTTGATGTGGCCTTAAAATCACTTATTTTTTCACATTTTTGTATTTAATTTTTATTCATTTAATTAATTAATTTTTCACTTTTTATTAATTAATTACACTTTTGTAAAATTATAATTAAATTTATTATTTAATCATTTTTTATAATTAATGTCATATTTTTGGATTTTAAAGTAATTAGTCTGGTCTCTCTTAAAATAAATTAACTATATTAATTAATTTGATCTCATTAATTAATTTATATCCTTTAAATTTTAATATTTTAATTCTTTTTGTAATTCTTTTTTTAATTATTCTTTCAAAAAACTTTAATTAGTTTTAATTTAAATTATGTTTTAATTTTTAGTTTCATGTTTTGAATATTTTAATTAGTTAATTGATTTAATTAATTTAAATGTTTAGTTTAAGTTTTATTTATTAGATTAATTGAATTAAGTTTTTAATATTTAATTATTAATTTTGTTAATTTCATTTCTTATCTGATAATTTTTACTTTCTGAAGGTGAGTCGCCATTGTGGAGATATTGGCACACTGCAAGGGTGAGTCTTTGAATCACCATTGGAACCTGCTACCACCACTACAACAGTGTCTCATTGAGACACCATCATCCAACTGACATCGTTCCTTTCCCAGTCACTATTGCATCTATAATGGTGAATCAACCATTTTCCCTTTGCCACTACCATCCTTTAGCAACACCAACAGTGACTCTATGAGTCACCATCAGGAAATCTGTGAGTCACTATTGCACATCTTTTATTTTACAACTCATACCCTCGGTTGCTCGTCACACTGCTATAGCCATAACACCTCTCGACTTCTCACCATCGACTGACCATCACTTTGAAATAGACCCACACCACAACAGACCTTCAAAATCAACAAATCAAACCCAACCTTACCTTCCCATTTTCCCAAATCAGAAGAAACGAACCACGCCGCACCTGAAAATCATCAGCTACCAAAGCCAGAATCCTTGACTCACTACCATCATTGATTTCTCATCTCAATCCACCCTTCTTCTGGAGTCACCATCACCGCTAGAGATCTATGAGACACCATTAAACTCCTGCATTAAAATCATTCCACCACTGCAAACAACTTCAACCCACCGGTCACCAAGTATGTTGCGGCTTCAGGATCTGCTATTGGTTAAGCCGAATCAGACATAGCACCTACCTCTTCTCACTATCATATTGAAACTAAAACCTTGTGAAGATCTCAAAATCAAACTTGGTTTATCCATATTAACTGAATCGGTCAAACTAGAGCTGAGGTTGAGCAGAGGAGGGGCCGCTGGTGAAGATTGAGGCTGAGAAGAGGAGGCGATGCTCTTGCGATGGAGCTGAGACTGGAGTATGAGGCACCAATGGTGAAGATAGAGGCCAAGCTAAGGAGGTTTTTATTGTTGCGATGGACCCAAGACTCGAGGAGGAGGCACCACTGGTGAAGATGGAGCCAAAGCCTCGGCCTGAGGCTTCTCTAGGAATCCATGAACCCCCTACAGTGCTGCTCAAACAGGGGGGAGATATAAATAATAATAAATATAAAATAATAAGAAGAATAAATAAAATATAATAAATAAAACAAAATTAAAAATAATAATAATTAATAGCTAATAATAATTAATAAAATAAATAAAATATTTTAAATAATTAATAATCAAATAAATTAATATGAATTAATATTATTACATAATTTAATATTTATAATTATAATAATAATTAACAAAATAAATAAATTAATAACTATAAAACTAATAATAATCTATTCTAAAATAAATATTTATTAATTTATTAAATTAATATTTAAATAATAATATTAATAATAATCTTTTATAAAGTTATAAAAATTTACTTTAATAATATGAAATAAACAACTTATTTATTTAATAATAGTTTTAAATAAAATAAAATAAAATAATTATAAAATAATTAAATATTTTTAATATGATAATTATAATAATTAATTATATAAGTAAATATATATTTTTATTTTTATTGCGTTACAAAATGTATTAATAAATCTCTGTTTTCTTTTGAAGATTCATTCCAGAGTCAGACTGACGTCCAAGTTCATGAAGAAATAGAGAAGAGTAGGTTGTTACAATGGTTCTACTCAAGTTATAGAAGATATAGGATTTTTCACTACATTTATGATGAAAAGTAAAATACCAAGAAAGTCAGTGGAGGGTGTGTGGTGAAAGAGTAGTAGATTACATAAGGCTTTAAAATTACAGCAGCAGCAAGAGATTCTGTGGAACCACATATCATTCATTCAATCGGGGGATCTCAACCATTCATGACATTCATTTGATACATTTGGGAGACTCGATCTAGTAGAAGATACAAGAGACCCGAAGATAGAGGTTCTTGAGAGTAGAGTAGAAATTCATGATTGAAAGGTGGATTTATTCTCCCTTATTTTTCAAATTATTTACTCTGTAATTGAATGGTTTCAATTTCAATTCTTGAATACGATTATAGGCTAAATCTTTTAGTGATCGGGGAATCAATTTCTATTGGTTTAATATTTTTGTTCTTCGTTTGATTTATTTTTATAAGAATCACATCCAACCGGCAAGGTTTGTTCTCTTTCTTGAAATTTAAATTGATTGTACTCCTCTCATGATTAATTTTTCAAACATTATGATCTTTCGATGCAATCAATCATGGAACCAATTCATCAAGAATTATTTTAAAAAAATCAGAATCTTAGGAAGAGGTTTTTTATATTGTCTTTTTTTCAAACTCTTAAGTTGTATTTTGGTTCTTGGAGTGGTGAACCTCAAGAATTTAAATACAGTGTTAAATATTCTGGTGAGGAAGGTTTAACTACTCAAGTTGTAACACCCCAAGCTTTCACGATACGCTTCTCTTTCAATAATGCAATAGCTTGTATTGTACACAAGTTCGAGTTCTAACACACCGTGACTAATCAAAGTAGCTGTTATGAATAATAATACCCACTTTTTAAAATTATAGAAATTTTATATTTCAAAATGGACTTCATTTTTGTATTCATAATATCAAAATTATCCTAAGTTGAATTTTTTGTAATTTTCTGAGAACTTCCAATTTTTTATGAATAGTGAAAAATACTTAAAAACAACTTTTTTAATCAAAATAATTTATAGTGATAAATTATAATATTGAGTGGTTTTAAAGTATAATTATAATATATTTTTACCATTTTATCCAATTGTGTTCATTATAATTAATTTCACTTTGAAATTGGACATTAACAATTGTCAATCTTTTGATATATATTGTTTCTTAAAAACACGCTATTTGTTGTGACAGCGAGAATTAATTATAAAATTAATTAATGAAAAATTATATGATTGGAATTTTGTAAAATAGACATCATTTTTGAATTCGGAATATCAATTATAGCTTAGGTTAAAATTTTGGCATTGTTCTGAAAAACTTCAATTTTTGATGAATAGTGAAACCACGAAGTGGTAGTTAAAAAACTGATTTTTCGTTTAAATGAAACATTACCACTTCTGTGATTTGATTTTCAAAAATCCGACATACATGGTTTTCATTAGGAATTAAAATGCGGTTCAATGGGATTAAAATAATTTTTTGGTGAATAGTAACTTTTAAGTTTAATTAATCGCGATTAAAGGTAATTAGTGAAATTTAATGTAAAAATGATAATATAAAAATATGAAAATACCTTTACACTTGTCCTACACTTATTGGATGAGTCATGTATGACAAAGACAATCCATGCGTCAACTTGGGGACCCCATGGAGCCACTTGGGTAAGAAAATGACAATAATAACTTTTTATTTAAAGTAAAAATAAAATTGTCACAAACATGAGTTGTTTTACTAAAACAATTATTACATGGGGTTATATAAGGTAAAATTTCGACTATAAATATTCAATGGAAATCCAAAAATATTTCCTACATCATGATATTTTTTTTATAATTTTTAGACATTATATAAATTAAATTATTTATGACACCATGATGATGCAGCGATTACCTCATTGTTAAACAATTTAAATAAAATGAAAAGATAATGTAAAATCTAAGATCTAAACATGTCAAAAACCTATTGGATGGGTGGATTTATAACTCTTATCACCTTATCCTCTAAATATATAATTTTGGGATCTTTAAAATCTGAAACTCATTATATAATAAAGTAACATTTCATGACTTTCCAAGAGTGCCCCTCCTCTCCTCTTATAAAAGGCCCCCACCACTACCACCTTATTCACACCTTCAAAGCCTTTTGGCTCGGCCATCCTCTGCCCAAATACTCTCTCAACTTCCCTCTATTACTCCTAGAAGCCTCACTTTGGGCAGAAGTCTTCCCAAGGAAGCCTTTGGATCAAATCAAAAAAGAGTTACCAGATTTTAAGCTAATGTCTGCTCTTTTGTTATTTTATTTTATTTTTCTTCTCCAACCCCTTAAACTCTTTTTATTCCTTTATTTTGTAACAAAACCAGTATATTAAATATACTATGATGTTTTTATAAGAATTATTCTAGCTACACTTACACACACCTACATCTAATGGTTAAAGAACATGCTGTTTCTGTGGATGGAAAATTTCTGCCTCACGAAACGATGATTGTTCAACACTCATATAACACCTTCAAAGGTGGCCATTAAGATGTCACTATAATTATATGTGATATATAATATGTGTATGTATTACTTAATCTTCTGTATTTTTCATTTATGGCATACCTTTATGGTTTCCATTATGGGTAAACGTGATATCTTCATTTTAGGAAGTGCGGACTACCGCCCCCTCAAAGTGATTTGAATCGTTAATGGCATATGTGGGATGTATAAAGGATGGATTAAATGATATTATATATGATATTATACTGGAATTATAATATACCTTTATTTCATTATTATTTCATTACATTAAATATGAAATAGAAATGAAATTAGTGTTCATGCGTACGTACGGCTTACCGTCTCCATGAACGGTGCATTTCATTTCTTACCTCTAAATGTTACGTAATATTATGAATGAATGTATATACTGGATATATATGATATATATGATATATACATAATGAATATAATTATGGAGATAATGGATATTCTACCACATAAACAACTTGTAATTATAAGAAGTTTATTGTTGACTCAAGTACCAAAGATCGACAAAACGACCGTTATTAACTTAAATGACTACATAATTTTCGTAACATTGTAATAAGTGATATAAAAGGGATAATGAACTTGAAAAAGGTTCTTAAGAAAGTATATATTAACTCTAGTTTATTATTCAGGAGATTAAATAACGGTCGAGTCAAGTCGGACACGAGGTATGAGAACTTCTTAACCCAATTTCCATTCTTTGGGTTAATCTCCTACTTTCAAATTATGTCATGATATTATTATGTCCTATCACGTATTTTTACTTTATTTATGTTTAATTATAGTGAATACACATAATAGATCTATTTTATTTAAAAAAAATGATCTTTTAAGGGACTTCTTCTCAATCACCATTCATTGAGGCATATTTTGTTTTATTCACAAATTTCTTTTATACGGTGTATAAACCCCTTTGACTTTTACGTTTATTCAAAAGGAATCTTTTTATACGAAGCGTTTTACTAAACGAAAAAAAGGAATGTTTTTTCTTATCATACATATGCAGCGACAACGACTTCTCTGCCGCCGTGACCATTATTTGAGTTTTGGCTTCCTCTACAAGTCATAACTTTTTTTAAATGAAAAATAAATACAAAGTTTTAATTTTCCTTTATTTTGGTATTGAAAATGGTTTTGAGAGTGTTTTTATTATATCAATGTGTTTTATTGATATCTTGTGATTGAGGTGTGGAAATGTTAAGTTTCCTTTATGCATATTTTATGTGATATGATTATGTTATGGTTTATGATATGTTTAAACCTATTCATATGAGGAATGCATTGGACTTAATAAGTGACGGGTGGAGCCCGCTATAGCTCCTCGATGCATCGGTAGGTCTCTTGAGACAAACTTGTGTCTTGGCACGAGGCCTTGACAAAATCTTATTTGTGGTCTTGGCACGAGGCCTTGGCTACGTGGTTATGATAGTCTGGCATTATGAATTCCATCATTATGAAAGTGGTTATTGATATTGCATATGATTATTCGACCAGTAGAATATCCATGTGAATAAGTAAATGACATTATCTCATTTTACTTTTTCCATATTATGTTTATGTTCAAGTTTAAAAGTCTTTTGTTTTAGTTATACGTTGCCTTAAATGTTTATGTTTATTTATGAAAGCTTCCGCTATATTTTTATCCTTACTGAGCATCTGAGCTCACCCCTTTCAATGTTTTAAATTTTCTAGTATGTGAAGAAGTATTTTAGGAATGAACTGCTGGGATAGTCTAAAGGGGATATTAGTGTGGAAATGGATACTATGTTATTGTAGTTTTTCACTTTATGATGTAATGTAACATTTATGAATGTATCTAGTTTTTCCAAGGCTACTAAACTAATCGGTCTTTCAAGACTTGATCTTTTGTGATCATGCCGATGTTATGCAATAATGCACAGACCTTGGGTAACTGGGGTCGGGGCGTTACAGTTGGTATCAGAGGCAGTTTAGTACTAACCTTGGAAGCTAGATTTAGATAAACTCTGATTAGAGTACATATCTTTAAGATATACTTTGAGGATTAGTATAGAATAACTTCCTAGAATTTTGGTATTATAGAGATTTTTTGAGTTTTCCGAGCAATATATCCCTGTCTGGATACGAGCAAGTAGAGGCGGCTCTGGCACAGATGTACCTAGGGGTAAAACCCGAAAACACCGCTTTGAGCTAGACTCGAACGAGACCTAGTGCACGACAATAGGCCTTACTGCACTCTTGGTTACGACACTCCCGGGGGATATGCTTAGGATAATTATCATTTTCTTTACAAACCATTATGAAGGGTTTATGAGTATATACTTCCTCAAAGAAAAACATTTCTTTTTATGATTATGGATTATATCCATAAATAGTTCAACTTATGTTAAGTGTTTTACAAGTATGGAATTATGCATTTTAATTCATAAACTAATCTGGTTTATGAAATTGTTTAGAAATGGCGCCTAGTGGGAGGAATGGAAACTGTATCAATGCACGCACTCCGTGTAGGGATTTCTCTCCTTCTCAAGATAATTATTATGGATCTGGAGATACAACTGGTGCTGATCAACTTATTACCATACTGGGAAAACACACTCAGGTTATGAATAATAACCTTACTCGTATGGAGCACCCTGATCCGCAACATGGAGGGTCAATGTTAGACCGCTTCATGAGGCAACAACCACCAACATTTAATGGGGGTATAAATCCATTAGTAGCTGAGCAATGGATAAACTCCTTAGAGAAAATATTCCACACCTTGGGGAGTAGCGAAAGGGAGAAGGTTGTCATGGTAGTCTACCACTTCACTGGAGATGCCGATCAATGGTGGTCGCTGATTCAAAACACGAAGGAAGATGAAGAAGTGTCAAGTATGGAATGGAGAGAGTTTAAGGAAATTTTCTTAGAAAAATAATTTCCACATGATCATCGAGCAGATATGGAAAGACAATTTCTGAGTCTGAGGAAGAAGGAGGATGAGAATGTCACAAAGTATGAGGCTAACTTTAAAAGGTTGGCGAGGCATGTTTTAGATTATATACGTAACCCAAGAAGTAAGATCGATCGTTTCTTTGATGGGTTAAAACCATTTCTCCGTCGAGCATTAGTATCACAATCTTTCTCAACATACGAAGATATAGTCTCGTGTGCTATCAAGACAGAAAAGGAATTCTCTAAATCTTATGACAATAAAGTAAAGCAAGAGAAGAAGAGAACGGTGGAACAAGAGACAGATAAAGGGAAAAAGGGAAAGAAGGATTTTCCATTATGCGATAATTGTGGGAAGAATCACCCTGGTACTTGCCTAAAAGGAATGGGAGTTTGTTATAAATGTGGAGAAAAAGGTCACCAGGCTTGTGATTTCAAGGGAAAGAAAGTGGTTGTCAATGTTGAATGCTATAATTGTAGGGAAATGGGGCATTATGCTAATTAATGTCCTAAGCATCAGGGAAACATACCTCAGAAAAGGCCAAGGGATCAAGGACAATCTTATGTTGTTACTACAATTGAAGTGGAATAATTAATGCATTGGTGCTTTTGGACTCAAGGATTATATTCTGGTTATAAGAATAATGTGATATATATAAGGATTGTACTGCAGTACTTGTTTTTTTCATTAAGGTCTTAATATGATGAAGGTAATCATATTTTTAGTATGTGAAAATAAGAGAAACTTTACTTTGTTTGGGGAATCTGATGTTACAATTGATTTTGGAATTTAGAGACCTTTTAGAGAAAGTCTGGACAGAGGTATTTTGGATAACTATAAAGGTTGGAATGGATTAAGTTGAACCTTGGATATAATTGTTTAAGGTTAAAACATTTCTGAAGATTATTTTTGGAATATTATAATACTATAGTTTTAGGAAAAGGACAACCTGCAGGTTGGGGGATAACCCGTCGCGTCGGACAAAGCTGCAGGAATCGAACCCACAACCATAGTGCGACAGGCCTTTATTACCTACCACTAGCCTACAGGAAGTCCCTGGTTATTGCAAAATAGTTTTCCTAATCTAAATGGTATGTGTCAATATTTTGAACCTTGCATGATGAGGATAAATATAATATTTTTGAGTTCTATTATCTTTTTGAGTGAAAGATGAGTTTGTGGTAGAAATTAGTTGAAGGTTGAAACTCTACTTGTCAAGCATAAATATATATATACCTATCTATTATTCTATGAATAAATTAATTCTTAAACTTTATTAAAGGGATATTAAAACCAAAAAAATGTGTTATCTTAATACCTTATGTCTTGTTGAACTGATAATATTTTAAATCAACATAGATTGAAGGCTTTGAGGCCTTCAATTTTACACTTGTTTGTGATTGATGACATCAATCACTCCCTACAAATATTTACGTTTTTTCTCCAATTATATGTCTCTAATTTCCACCAATGTTCTCCTTATCGATATCATAATTTGGTGGTGACTTTTTCATTTCCCTTTCCCTCTTATTAAGGCTAAATTTTATTAACCTTATTTCCGATGTGGGTTTTCCACAAAGGTATTTTCTATTTTCAACCTTTTATTTTCAAACAAAAATTTCAAATTGCGAGGACGTAATTTATTGAAGGAGGGGAGAATGTAACACCCCAAGCTTTCACGATACGCTTCTCTTTCAATAATGAAATAGCTTGCATTGTACGCAAGTTCGAGTTCTAACACACCGCGACTAATCAAAGTAGCCGTTATGAATAGTAATACCCACTTTTTAAAATTATAGAAATTTTATATTTCAAAATGGACTACATTTTTGTATTCTTAATATCAAAATTATCCTAAGTTGATTTTTTTGTAATTTTTTGAGAACTTCCAATTTTTTATGAATAGTGAAAAATACTTAAAAACAACTTTTTTAATCAAAATAATTTATAGTGATAAATTATACTATTGATTGGTTTTAAAGTATAATTAGAATATATTTTTACCATTTTATCCAATTGTGTTCATTAGAATTAATTTCACTTTGAAATAGGACATAAACAATTGTCAATCTTTTGATATATATTGTTTCTTAAAAACACGCTATTTGTTATGACAACGGGAATTAATTATAAAATTAATTAATTAAATATTATATGATTGGAATTTTGTAAAATAGACATCATTTTTTAATTCGGAATATTAATTATAGCTTAGTGTGAAATTTTGGCATTGTTCTGAAAAACTTCAATTTTTGATGAATAGTGAAACCACGAAGTGGTAGTTAAAAAACTGATTTTTCGTTTAAATGAAACATTACCACTTCTGTGATTTGATTTTCAAAAATCCGACATACATGGTTGTCATTAAGAAGTAAAATGCGGTTCAATGGGATTAAAATAATTTTTTGGTGAATAGTAACTTTTAAGTTTAATTAACCACGATTAAAGGTAATTAGTGAAATTTAAGGTAAAAATGATAACATAAAAATATGAAAATACCTTTACACTTGTCCTACACTTATTGGATGAGTCATTACCGACCAATAAAATCCATGGGTCAACTTGGGGACCCCATGAAGCCACTTGGGTAAGAAAATGACAATAATAACTTTTTATTTAAAGTAAAAATAAAATTGTCACAAACATGAGTTGTTTAAATAAAACAATTATTACATGGGGTTATATAAGGTAACTTTTAGACTATAAATATTCAATGGAAATCCAAAAATATTTCCTACATCATGGTTTTTTTTATAATTTTTAGACATTAAATAAATTAAATTATTTATGACACCATGATGATGCAGCAATTACCTCATTATTTAACAATTTAAATAAAATGAAAAGATAATGTAAAATCTATAACCTACACATGTCAAAAACCTATTTTATGGGTGTATTTCGAACTCTTATCACCTTATCCTCGAAATATATAATTTTGGGACCTTTAAAATCCGAAACTCATTATATAATAAAGTAACATTTCATGACTTTCCAAGAGTGCCCCTCCTCTCCTCTTATAAAAGGCCCCCACCACTACCACCTTATTCACACCTTCAAAGCCTTTTGGATCGGCCAAACTCTGCCTAAATACTCTCTCAACTTCCCTCTCTTACTCCTAGAAGCCTCACTTTGGGAATAATTCTTCCCAAGGAATCCTTTGGATCAAATCAAAAAAGAGTTACCCGATTTTAAGGTAATGTCTTCTCTTTTGTTATTTTGTATTATTTTGATTCTCCAACCCCTTAAACTCTTTTTATTCCTTTCTTTTGTAACAAAAGTAGTATCATAAATATACTAGGATGTTGTTATAAGAAGTATTCAAGCTACACTTACACACACCTACATCTAATGGTTAAAGAACATATTGTTTCTGTGGATGGCGAATTTCTGCCTCACGAAACGATGATTGTTCAACACTCATATAACACCTTCAAAGGTGGACATTAAGATGTAACTATAATTATATATGATATATAATATGTTTATGTATTACTTAAGATTCTTTATTTTTCATTTATTTCATATATTTATGGTTTCCATTATGGGTAAACGCGATATCTTCATTTTAGGAAGTGCGGACTACCGCCCCCTCAAAGTGATTTGAATCGTTAATGCCATATGTGGGATGTATAAAGGATGGAGTAAATGATATTATATATGATATTATACTGGAATTATAATATACCTTTATATCATTATGATTTCATTCTATTAAATACTAAATAGAAATGAAAGTAGCGTTCATGCGTACGTACGACTTACCGTCTCCATGAACGGTGCATTTCATTTCTTACCTCTAAATGTTACGTAATATTATGAATGAATGTATATACTGTATATATATGATATATATTATATGTACATCATGAATATAATTATGGAGATAATGGATATTCTACCACATAAACAACTTGTAATTATAAGAAGTTTATTGTTGACTCAAGTACCAAAGATCGACAAAACGACCGTTATTAACTTAAATGACTACATAATTTTCGTAACATTGTAATAAGTGATATAAAAGGGATAATGAACTTGAAAAAGGTTCTTAAGAAAGTATATATTAACTCTAGTTTATTATTCAGGAGATTAAAGAACGGTCGAGTCAAGTCGAACACGAGGTAATATAACTTCTTAACCCAATTTCCATTCTTTGGGTTAATCTCCTACTTTCAAATTATGTCATGATATTATTATGTCCTATCCTATATTTTTACTTTCTTTATGTTTAATTATAGTGAATACACATAATAGATCTATTTTATTTAAAAAAATGATCTTTTAAGGGACTTCTTCTCAATCACCATTCATTGAGGCATATTTTGTTTTATTCACAAATTTCTTTTATACGGTGTATAAACCCCTTTGACTTTTACGTTTATTCAAAAGGAATCTTTTTATATGAAGTGTTTTACTAAATGACAAAAAGGAATGTTTTTCTTGTCATAAATATGCGGCGACAACGACTTCTCCACCGCCATGACCATTATTTGAGTTTCAGCTTCCTCTACAAGTCATAACTTTTTTTAAATGAAAAATAAATACAAAGTTTTAATTTTCCTTTATTTTGGTATTGAAAATGGTTTTGAGAGGGTTTTTATTATATCAATGTGTTGTATTGATATCTTGTGATTGAGGTGTGGAAATGTTATGTTTCCTTTATGCATATTTTATGTGATATGATTATGTTACGGTTTATGATATGTTTAAACCTTTTCATATGAGGAATTCATTGGACTTAATAAGTGACGGGTGGAGCCCGCTATAGCTCCTCTATACATCGGCAGGTCTCATGAGACAAACTAGTGTCTTGGCACGAGGCCTTGACAAAATCTTATTTGTGGTCTTGGCACGAGGCCTTGGCTACATGGTTATGATAGTCTGGCATTATGCATTCCATCATTATGAAAGTGGTTATTGATATTGCATGTGATTATTCGACCAGTAGAATATCTATGTGAATTAGTAAATGGCATTATCTCATTTTACTTTTGCCATATTATGTTTATGTTCAAGTTTAAAAGGATTTTGTTTTAGTTATACATTACCTTAAATGTTTATGTTTGTTTATTAAAGCTTCCGCTATATTTTTATCCTTACTGAGCATCTGAGCTCACCCCTTTCAATGTTTTAAATTTTCCAGGATGCGAAGAAGTATTTTAGGAATGACCTGTAGGGATAGTCTGAAGGGGATATGAGTGTGGAAAATGGAGACTATGTTATTGTAGTTTTTCACTTTATGATGTAATGTAACATTTATGAATGTATCTAGTTTTTCCAAGGCTACTAAACTAATCGGTCTTTCGAGGCTTGATCTTTTGTGATCATGTCGATATTACGCAATAATGCACCGACTCTGGGTAACTGGGGTCGGGGCGTTACACAAGGGGTGTGCCAAACCTTAACACCTTTTAAGAAGTTAAACAAAATAAACCTAGAGCCCCTTGAGTAATTATAAATTATTATTATTTGACATGAAAAATTAATCTTCTTGGCATGTGAATTGAGAATTTGGCATGACATGGTAAATAGAAAATTGGATTGAATGTGAATTATACAACTTGAATAAATGAATTATAATTTTAATGGATTACGTATGATAAATCAGTGGAAAAGGTATGATAAATCATTGTATTATGGGTATAATGGAACAATAATAATTAAATGGTTTAATTAATACTTGAAATATGGATAGTAATAATTATGATGATAATTTGTATCTTGGCTAAACTGAATAAGTGGTTGCAAAATTAGAAAATTGATAAAATTACAAAAGTGAAATGTAATGAATTTTTTTATGTGTATGATTTGGTCCCCTATGTTATATTATCTTATCTTATTATCTTTTTATGACATCCATTTATACTAAGATTATTAAATAAAGGTCTCGTGCCTAGTTATGTTAAAATGATTATATAAAGGTTTTGTTTCCATTTATACTAAAATACTTATATAAAGGGTATGTTCCTAATTATACTAAAATTATTATATAAAAATATTGTTCCCAATTATATAGAAATTCTGACATGAAGGTATTTCACTCAGTAATTCTAAAATGATTATATAAAGGGATTCTACCTAATTATGCTGAAATTATTATACAAAGGGAATTCTACTAGAAATGTGGCAATTCTTATAGGGAACTACCTGATTCACCTTTGATGATTTGTGGTTTAAACCCTGGGAGGGTTATGACAATGGTTATCATGGTTCTGTGACATTCTTATAGATATCTGGTAATTTTCCAAATAAAGTTTGGCTAACCCTGAGTGTCACTCTGAAACTTGAGGGTAAATAGGTTTATTTTTTGAGATGTATTAATTTATTAAAATAATTCCTCTATTTGTCACTTAATTACATGAACTATATACTCAAACTTTATTTTTTTAGACACCATTTTTGGTGGCAAACTAAGTTTTACTCACACCCTGATAAGTTCGCCATTGCACAAGGGTACCTGAGCAACTCTTACATGTTTATTATAGGCACCTCTTTAGGATGAGGCCTAAGTTAGTGTGGTTAAGAAGGATAGCTAAACTGGAATTATGAGATTGGATTAGATTCAACTTTTATATGTATTAGATCCCTTTTTTTACTTCTTTTATTATAGTATGTAACTATGATCGAATTGGTGGGTGGTTGGTTATTTGTATAGCATGGTAGTTTGAGCCTTTTCTACATTTCATATATAACTTATGGATGTATCTTTATTATCAAGTACTATATTTATTTACTGTTGTGGATGGTATTTTATTATTTCATATTCTATTGCACACTCTGATATAGGGTTATAGTTTCCCCATGGTATCATATTGGACCCTTGTTGCTGGTCGGAAACCTCTGGCGTATGAGGAGACATGCCTGAGGTTATGTGGAAAACTAGTCTGACCACTGGTTATATAGTGATTCAAGGCTGAATTTTATAATGTTGTATTAGATAATTATTTATTTTTCTATTTTATTATGTTTTTGGGATCTGGTAGAATAGATATTTAGGAATGTGTGAAAACCTGTGATGGATTTTAGGTCGGTGTGTCACAAACACCAGTGTGAGTAGGAAGTATAGTTTACCAGGACATGGGGATGGTGTTATAATTTTTTTTCAAAATTTTTATTTGATTTTTTTGGTGATGCACATGTGGTTAATATGTTTTGATTTATCATGGGTATCTGGCTCTTGTCCCATTGACAAGTGGTCAATGATTTGATTTTAACTCTTGTACAATAGAGGCAATAGGTGTCTCATGCATCATATTAGGAATGTAGGATTAATATTACATATAGGCTTTCTAGTTTTTTATTTCATTTATTAAATTGTAATATTTTCTTAATGTGTCAACAACAGATCATGTGACATTTTATTGTATAAGTACTTGGTGGCATTCTACTCAGCAAGGCCGACTTTCATATTGAATCTTTCTGATGAAAGGTTATGTGAATCTATAGTGAGATTCAAGAAGATGAGGATGATGACTCAATCCTCATACAAAATAGATATAGTTAACCTAATAAGGTCAGTATGGCCCATGGTTCCTAAGAGTTATTCCCTTATGGGTGGTTGGTTTGGCATGTGATATCTTTTTTATGTGAGACTGTGGAGGTGGATGTTATAACATATTGATGTCATGTGATATTAGGATGGGAGCATGATTGATTCCCTATGAGTTGGGACCTTTTTAGAGGTTGACCTATGGTCTAGATGGTCATACCTAGTGGTTGTAACACCCTAATATTTTATGATATATTTATTTTAAAATAAACTTTATCTCCTTGATAGCTTGTGATACACTCGACCTCTGAGTCTAAACAAATCATAATATAGTACACCATTATAACTTAGTTTTTAAATTGGTGGGTATGAATAAAACAAACTAAATTGTGAAGTATATATAGTTTACATATATATACAAAAAATTCATTGGTTATCAATTGATTATAAATAAAAATAAAAATCATTTTAAAATAAAATAAATATTTTTCTAAGAAAACTATTTTTATGTGTAAAATACATTTTTATCTTAATAAATTAAATTAATCTCTATTTTTGAATTATTTTAATGAAATTTATATATTATATACACTGCTAGAAAACAAGGCTAAAGCCACAGACATATAGCCATGGTTTTATAATTCTGTGGCTATAGCTTAGTTTATAGCCACACTTCTATTAAAACTGTGACTAAATCACAGTTTATATCCACGATTAAAAAAAATTGTATCTATGCTTTTTTACCATCTATCGGGCTCCTCCCCACTGCATGTGACTCCCTATTCCTCTCCTCTCCCGACCCCTCACGACCCACCTTATACCCATGACCTCTTCTCTCTCAGCAGCCCTCTCTTTTCAGTGAAACTTCTCCTCTTGGCCGCCCTCCTCCACCCTCGCAACTTCTCCTCTCTCGGCGGTGACCTCTACTCTCAGTGGAGACCTCTACTCTAATTGGAAACCCTTATTCCCCGACGGCCTTCGTGACCTTTACTCTCCCCGGTCCTCATCCCCTGATAGTTCTCGGACGGCCATCGCAACGCTGCCCCATCCTCATCCCCCTCGTGACACTGCCAGTCGCTTCCACCGAATGAGTCAACCCCATCGACTTCGTGGTAACATCTCACCTCTCAAGCATGTCCAAGTGGAATTCATTCTTGGAATTTTATAGTATCCTTCTTCCACCAAAATCCTTACTTATCATGATTCTAGGCATGTTAACATTCCTCATTCATCCTTTATTTTCTACAGCATTGTGTAGCATTTTGAGGTAGTGACAATTGTTCATATATACCCCTATTTTTGGTTTATTTTGATTTGAAGCATACTTCTAGTTATGGGATTCTTATTCTCTATTATTTTTTGCATCTATGCAACTAGAATATTTCATTTTTCCTTTAGGTGGATGGAAGGATTAACTAATTAAGGAAATGATATAGCTTTAAATGAAATTTAAGGGGATGTAGTTTTTTTACATGTTTTACCAGTTTATTATTATTTCTAAGTGATGATTCTTTCTCTAAATTTGAATGTTTTATTATGTGCATGTTGTAAATTTTGTGAAATAGTTAAACCCTATGGTTGATTTAGAGTCCTTATTGTCATTTTTTTTGAAACCAACACTCATAAAAGGATAAGTACTTATATAATACTAATAAATGCTTGTGTGTGAACTTGGAATTTGTGTGAAAATACATGTGAAAGTGATGATGAATTAATGAGAAAACTCACCCTTTAAGTGAATTGTGGATTTATGTGGTTTAGAAAAATTTTATTGTGCACTTCTAGTATGTTTACTTTTGGCCTTATGAATGTAATACTAGTTATTCCTTTACTGCTTTGATTTTAGTAAGAGTTTTATGTGTTCCTTACTTCTTTCATTAAATTATTGCATCTTGAATCTTTAGATTCTGCTGTATTGGACTGCTACTTTAAAGACCCATATTGGTCCTTAGGTGTTTGTATGTTATTTCTTTTTGTCTTTCACCCTTACCCCTCACAAGGTTGTATCAAATCCAGACTTGTTTTCCTTTTTTATCGAACCTATTTCTTTTTTCAGTAATTGATTTTGTGTATTTCTACATCGTGATCACTTTATAAATTGCCTATATTTATCCACTATATTTTACTAGAGCCAATTTTACTTTCATAATTCCTTTGAATTTCAAATCTATTTTGATAAACATAGTTTATGCTTGAGATTGGTCAGATTTTAGAGTCATACACTTCACGTTGTATACAAGAACTAGAAAACTAATCTTCTTGTAAACTTTTCAAAAACTAGGTTTGAAATCGAAAAATTTGATAGTGATAATGACTTTAACATTTGAAAAAATAAGATGAGATCCCTACTAGTTCAGTAGGGCTTAATTGATTCCATATTTAGGCTCATGAAAACTATTATTACTATAAATAAAAATAGAAAAGCTATCATAGAATATAAATATATTTCCATGTATTTTTTAGTTAAAGAATATAGTTCTATGTTGCTTTCTTTATGATATAAAGTTCTTTGTGAAACTTCCTTGGAATCCAAAACTACTATTATTTGTCTTAAACTAGAAAAAATATACATGACAGCCCCTTTAGTTAGCATTTATTATAAAAGACACCAAATTTTTACTTTTAAGATAAAACTTAGTAGTTCTATAAAGGAACATTTAGATTAATTTAACAAAATAATGTAATATCAATCCAACATTAATATTCTTAAGATGACACTGCCAAACATTAAAAAACTCAAATTTTTCTTATTGTTTTCCATTTTACTTTTCCTTAAATTACTTCATTGACTTTTATTTAGATTACTTCATTTAATTTTCTCTAATATATTGATAAAAAAATATAAAATGTTACCATGATCCTTTGTTGGGTACTTCAATCTCCCAATTTGGATTTATTCTCAACAAAAATTTCTCATTAATGTTTCCTTAAATTCAAAGACTTATTCTCTACCTCATATTGATAAAATTTAATGTCACATTTTACGGGATAAATTTCTTCACTTTTCCATTCCTCTTATTGATCTAAATTTAAATCCCTTTCTTTGAAATTTTGAGATGAGGGAAATATTTCTTCACGTTTTTTCTTTTTCTCCCTTTATCTTCCATTGAACTCAATACGACTATTATATTTATTACGATAGGGATAATAACCTGTTTCTTCAATAAAAAGGTCCCAAATCAGCCAAATATAAGTATGTGTGATCTATGCTCATTTTAAAAGACTAGTGTGATATACTCAAACATTAATACTAATCAAAAAATTAACAATGTGTTTCTAAGTTCTAAAAAATCATCTCTTAGGGTTAAATTCATTATTTTTCCATTCATCTTAATTTCTTTCATCCATTTCAATAGACAAATAAAAATTTATAAAACATGAAATAATAGGTTTCTACCCTTTTGTAAAATCATTTTTTTCATCAATAAATCAATTTTATCCCATTTTATTAAATCATCAGTTTTCATATAATAATGGGAAAGTGTGGAAAAAGTTTGTCATATACTAAAGAAACTTCAATTATATGGATTTTATATATTGGAAATATCTTCACCATCATATATAGATTTAGTTTATGGGTACTTTAATGTTCACTTTACCAGAACATTAGAAATTATTTTCTGAATCATTAGCTTTTTAAGATTTTTTATACTTTATATCAACTTCATTAGGTCTCCAAAATCCACAGCTTTAGCATTTATTCCTTTATAGGGGTAAACACTTACTCAATTTCATCACCTTAAATTTCTTTTTTCATTGAACCACATCACAACAAATCAAGGAATACGGTCGATCTATCTTTCCTTATTAGTTAGATTAATAGGATTGAGAGTATTATCTCAATAAAAAATCATTTTTCATGTTAGCTTTATCTTTCTTCGTGTGACCACACTTGATTATCCAGCAATTAATCTTCTTATGCTTCATATACTTCTTTTTCTATGTTTTATTTTTTATATGTGGGGTTTTCTTCTTCATGTACTCTAGAAATGAACATTCATCCTTATTTTATTTTTCATCAAACCTCATTGATTCCTCAAATTTTTCTATCTATACATCCATAAAAACCTTCAGCATATGTATATTTTTCTTCTTACATTGTTATTTTTCTTTCATAGTAACCTTCATATCTTATTAAAAAAGAATATTTTTATTTATCAGATCCTCATACCTAGGTAATCATGTTATTCATTTTTTAGATTTAATATTATTACATCATCCAAAATGATTATTTTCCTCCGTAATGTTACCCATCAGTGGTAAATTTCAATTAACATTAACTTATTTATTGGAGATGTCATACACCATGTTGGTCGGAGAGTGATGGAAAGAGGGGGGGGGGTGAATTTCCTTTTAAAAATTAATTAACAATTTAAAAACAATTTATAAATGCAGCGGAAATAAAAAGGGGCAAGACACAATTTGATAACGGAGTTCGGCTTAAACCAAAGCCTACGTCTCCGCTCCCAACTCAACCGTTGAGAGATTTACTTCAGCTTTCTTTTTAATGGTTGTAGCAAGAAACCCACTAGCCGTTTTAAGGTAGGCTAGATCACCTTCGTACAACTTGCTTTTTTATGATGGTTGTAGCAAGAAACCCAAAATGAAAGTGAGGAAGAAAAGGATGGTTTGTTTTAATACAAACCCAATGAATAACTAAACAATTGAAATAAATAAATTACAACAAACTTGAGGAAGCCTTGAGCGCCAAGAGTGTGAGAGTAGTTGATGTAGAGGCATCCCAAGCTTCAAGGATGGAGGTGGATCACAAGTAGCCTTAGAGATTTGTCGTTTAGAGCTTCAAGGGATCAAAATATCATTCCAATGTATCGGGGGTGTTCCCGGCATCCATCCTCGTCTATTTATAGGAGAAATATCCCCAAATACTTCAATATGGCCGTTGGAGGGCTTTCGGAGCCTTTGGGGGTCAAGTGGACAAGTCTGGTCAAAGCCCAACGGCTAGTTTGACTTTGCTTACTGGCTGACCGGTGCTTGGCCACCGGCTGGCCGGTGCTCCAGACAGAAGGAAGAGCTTTCTGTCTGGGCTCCACCGGCTGGCCGGTGCTGGGCCACCGGCTGGCCGGTGGTCTAGACAAAGAGCAAGTTCTCTGTCTGGTTCCACCGACTGGCCGGTGGTCCAGACACCGGTTGGCCGGTGGTCCAGACACCGGTTGGCCGGTGGTCGAGACAGAGAGCAATCTCTCTGTATGGTTCCACCGGCTGGCCGGTGGTCCAGACACCGGTTGGCCGGTGGCACCTGGCAGTAGGCAAGGCCTACTGTCTGGTTCCACCGGCTGGCCGGTGGTCAGGCACCGGCTGACCGGTGGCTCCTGGCAGAGAGCATTGCTTCTGCCAGAGACCATCGGCTGGCCGGTGGTAATCCACCGGTTGGCCGGTGGACTCAGAGAGTCCTTTTCCAGTCTCCTTGGGCCAACTCTTTGGCAACCTTTTTCCTATCATCAAACAAACTTGAAAACAAGTTAGAACATGATGAGAGTGATTGTGATCATTAAAATCCAAGAGAGAGGGGTATAACAATCTCCCCCTATTTTGATGATCACAATCACAAATGAGAAAGCTTTTAAAAAGGATATGCCAATTAAAAAGAAATAAGAAACTTGGACATGGAAAATTTTAGAGATCATTTTAATACAAGAATTTCATAGATGTATCATGTATTGAAAATGATATTAATCTTGAAAGGATTTGAAATAAATAGAATGGTTTATTTTGAAATTGTAATCATTGGTCATTTAAAAGAAACAACTGAAAGCAAAAACTTAACCATTTAAAAACAGATTTTGATGAAAGTAATAACTTAAAATTGAACTTTTTAAAAAGAGCACTTAATTAAATGAAATACGTAACTATGTAATAGAGAGTTTTTCTCCCCCTTTGGGATTATCAAAATAGGCGGAAAAGTATGAAAGAAAATTAGAAAAACAATAATAAGGAAGTAAGCAATGAAAAAAAGGATTGATAGATAAGACAACTTGAATTTTATAAAAGATGAAACATTACATAGAAAGTTCAAAATACAAATACAAAGGCAAGTAAAAAAAAAAACAGGAATGGCTCTATTCACTCCTAGAGGGCCGAGAGTGACGACGACGCCTGAAGGTCGGAGGAGCCGGAGGAGCCTGGACCGCCTCAAAGCGACGATCAAGAGAATCGATCCGAGAGTGGAGCTGATCAAACTGAGAGCTGAAGTAAGAAAACTGTAAGTCGAGCCGGGTCTCAATCTGATCCTGGAAGAGAAGGAATTGATCAGCCGTCACCGACAAGCTACCAGTATCAGCGGGAGGGGGCACAGCCTCAGCAGGCTCCGGTGCATCATCACCCGCTCCATCTCCCTCATCAGCAGCAGCAACAGCCTCACCTTCGTTGTCACCACTCCCTTCCTCTTCATCATCACCACTGTCCTCACTATCTGAAAGAGGATAGGCAGCGGCAATGGCAGGAGGCATGGCATGGGCAGGAGGTTGTGAATGTGTCTGAGGGGAGTAAGCCTTGAGAAGGCCCTCCTTGTCAGTAATCCACTCCTGACGCCAAGGATGCCAACGAATGTTCATCCGTTGAACCATCATAAAATTGATGATGCTATCCTTCTTTGGCTGCTCGAAGGAGGTAGAACGGAGAGGGACATCAAGAAAGGTAAAGATTTTGGTCAACAAGCGCCCGTGAGGTAGAGTTTTGGACCGACGCGGGTGCTCAGCCACATAAGACATGGCCCGGAACAGGAACCGGACCAAATTGAAATGAACGCCTCTGGTGATATAAGAAAGAAGATAAATATCAATAAATTTCACCGTATCGTGATCACCGATACGGGGTGAAAGGGTGGTCTGAATGAGGCACTCAATGATGCGATGGTTAGGGGAGAGCTGGGAGAGCTTGACAATGGGATCGGTGGGCTGCCATGTGAGATGCTCAAGAACGACAGCAAGATCAAAATCAGGGTCCCGAGGAAACCCCCCCTGAGCAAATTCATGAGGTCCAACATGAGGAACCCCTAGCATCCTGGCAATCTCCAAAGAAGTGAAAGTGATGGGTTGCCCAAGAGCTGTGGTGGAAATGGTATCGACGTCGTCAGAAACCGACCACGTCAGGTGAGCATAAAATTCTTTGACAAGAAGGGGATAAATAACATCCTTCTCAGGAGGTTCAAAAAAGGAATGCCAGTGTTGATATTCAATGATGGAGAAAAGCTCGAGACGAGCAGAAGAAAGCCAAGAATAATCAATTACTCTACCAGGCAGAATGACTTTGTCATGCCAAATGTCCGGAAGTTGAGGGATTGAAGGAGGAGGAGGTGCTTCTTGAGCGATGCCCTTTCCCTTGCGTGAAGAGCGAGGACCCATGATGGAAAAGGGAAAAAATTGAGAGAGATTGAGAGAAAATGGAGTTTGAGAGGAAAAGAAGGAAGAAGGGAGGCTAGGGCAAGGAGGAGGCGCGGGTCTGGAGGAGGCGCACGAGAGAGAGAGAGAGAAATGAAGGGGAAGGGTTTTATTTTTAAAATTAACCCTTCCTCCGGCCGGCCCAAAAAAGGAAAACCCGACACCACCGGTTAACCGGTGATGTACCACCGGTTGACCGGTGGTATTGAAATTCATAAAAAATGAAAATAAAATAAAAAAATAAAAAAAGAGTTTAAATAACTTAAAAAGAAATATAAGCAAGCCAAAAAGAGTCAAATATGTAATAGTGCTCATTGACGAATCATTCCTAACTCCCCCTTAATAAAATCAAAACGTTCAACCGGGAGCGGTTTGGTAAAAATATCAGCTAATTGGAAATCAGTAGAAATGAAGTCCAAAGTGATATCCCCTTTTTGAAAATGGTCACGAAGGAAATGATGCCTTAAATCTATATGCTTTTTCCTAGAATGTTGTATTGGATTTTTAGAAATACTAATGGCACTAGTGTTGTCACACCGTATAGGGACATGATCGTAGGAAAGACCATAATCCAAGAGAGTGTGCTGCATCCAAATAATTTGGGCACAACAATTACCAGCTGCTACGTACTCGGCCTCGGCAGTAGAAAGAGAAACACAATTTTTCTTTTTGCTACTCCATGAAACAAGGGACTTGCCTAGCAGATGACAGGTTCCACTAGTACTCTTACGATCTAATTGACATCCGCCAAAATCAGCATCCGAATATGAATAAAGTTCGAAAGAAGTATTAGAGGGATAAAACAAACCAATGTTTTTGGATCCTTTTAAATACTTAAAAATTCTTTTGACCGATTTAAAATGAGATTCTTTGGGATTGGCTTGAAAACGAGCACAAAGACAAGCACTGAACATGATGTCAGGACGGGTTGCAGTTAGGTAAAGTAGACTCCCGATCATACTCCTATAAAGCTTGTTATCAACCGGTTTCCCGGCTTCATCTAACGTAAGTTTACAAGAAGTACTCATGGGGGTACTAATTTCCTTCACTTGATCCATACCAAAACGACTTAAAAGTTCGTTTGTGTATTTTCCTTGGCTTAGAAAAAAACCATTTGAATTTTGAAAGATTTGAAAACCAAGAAAATTTTTTAATTCCCCCATAAAGCTCATTTCAAATTCTTTTCTCATTAAATCTGAAAAATCAGTACAAAGCGATTCTTTGGTTGAACCAAATATAACGCCATCAACGTAAATTTGGACAATTAAAAGATCTTTCGAAGTGTGTTTTAAAAATAGGGTACAATCAGCTTGACCCATTTTAAAATCATTTTCTAAAAGAAATTTTGTTAACCGCTCATACCAAGCCCGAGGGGCTTGTTTTAAGCCATATAGAGCCTTGGTTAATTTAAAAACATGATTTGGAAATTTTGGATCTTCAAAACCGGGGGGTTTTTCAACAAATATTTTTTCTGAAATAAAACCATTTAAAAAAGCACTTTTAACATCCATTTGAAAAAGTTTGAAATTTAAGTGAGCGGCGAATGCCAACAAGATCCTAATGGATTCCAATCTAGCAACGGGCGCAAAGGTTTCACCATAATCAATTCCTTCTTCTTGATTATAGCCCTTAGCTACTAGGCGAGCCTTGTTCCGGGTTATATTTCCTTGATCATCAAGTTTGTTCCTAAAAACCCATTTAGTGCCAATAATTGGATGATCATTGGGTCTTTTAACAAGAGTCCAAACATCATTTCTAGAGAATTGATTTAGTTCCTCTTGCATTGCAAGAACCCAATTCTCATCATTAATGGAATCATTAATGGTTTGAGGCTCTAGTTGAGAAAGAAAGTCTTGATGTTCAACCTCGTTGAGGATTGATCTTCTAGTTCGAGTACCGGCTTGAAGATCACCTATAACATTTTCTAAAGGATGGTCTCTAGATGGTTTCCAAACCTTAGGCAAGGTGGAAGGCGAAGAATGTGAAGAGGGTTCTTGATGGTCATCCTCCTTGGGAGGAGAAGAGGAATCATTCAAATGAAGCTTATCAAGCTTATCTTCAACATCTTCAATAACCGGGTGAGGTTTTGGAAGAGTTTCATCAAATTTGACATGAGATGATTCTTCGATGGTTTTTGAACGTTTATTGAAGACACGATAGGCTTTGCTTGAGTTGGAGTACCCAAGAAAAATACCTTCATCAGATTTGGTATCAAATTTCCCTAGGTTATCTTTTGTGTTAAGGATAAAGCATTTACAACCAAACACTTTAAAATAACCAACTTTGGGCAATTTGCCTTTCCAAAGTTCATAGGGGGTTTTCTTAAGAAGGGGTCTTACAAAGACTCTATTGATAGTATAACAAGCAGTGTTTACCGCCTCGGCCCAAAAATATTGAGGGAGGTTGAATTCACTAAGGAGGGTTCGAGCAATTTCTTGGAGAGTTCGGTTTCTCCTTTCAACCACTCCATTTTGTTGTGGAGTCCTAGGGGCAGAGAAGGTGTGATTGTATCCTTGAGAGGAACACAATTCATCAAATTCTTTGTTCTCAAATTCACCACCATGGTCACTACGGAGCGATATAATTTTATACCCTTTTTCGTTTTCTACTTTCCTAGAGAATTTCAAAAAGGTTCTACAAGCATCATTTTTATGAGCTAAAAAGAAAACCCAAGTGAAACGAGAAAAGTCATCTACTAGGATAAAGGTATAGGATTTTCCACCTAGACTTGCTACAGGGGTAGGACCAAAAATATCAAGATGAAGGAGCTCAAGAGATTTTGAAGTGGACACTTCCTTCTTAGATTTGAAAGAAGATTTGTGTTGCTTGCCAAGTTGGCATGGCTCACAAATCAAATCTTTCTTAAACTTAAGTTTAGGAAGGTCACGGATGAGCTTGTTCTTATTAATCTTTAGAAGTGAATGAGAGCTACAATGCCCCAACCATCTATGCCAAATCCAAGACTCATTGTCAAGAGCACTTAAACATTTAACATTTTGGCTAGCTAAAGACTTTAAATCAATAATGTAAACATTTTGAAAACAGGAAGCAGAAAATATCAATTTGTTTTGAAAATCAAACACATTGCATAAATCATTTTGAAAATTCACCGAAAAACCACTATCACAAAGTTGACTAATGCTAATTAAATTATGTTTTAAACCTTTAACAAATAAAACATCTTTAATTAAGGAGGAGCTACCAAAACCAATGGTACCTATTCCGACGATCTTGCTTTTTGAATTGTCACCGAAGGTGACGTATCCTCCATCGAATTCTTCAAGGGAGTTGAACTCGGAGGGATCGCCACACATGTGCCTCGAGCATCCGCTGTCGAGATACCACGAGCCTTTAGAAGTCCTACTTCTTTGGTGTTTATCCTACAAAATCAAGAGAGAATAGATTTTGGTACCCATATAAGTTTGGGTCCGGAAAGATTAGCTAAAAGAGACTTTTGAACCCATACTTGTCTAGAGGGATACATCCTAAGATATTCATCCGAGTAGGTAATGATTTTGGGGCGGCCATATCTAGCATTTTTACAATCGCATTCATAAATCATATGTCTGGTTTTTCTACAATAATTACAAAATTTATTTTGAGAGATCCCCCTTACAAAAGTAGTGGGTGCTCTAGAAGAGGTGGCTTTCTTGTTAAAGCCAAGTCCATGTGTGGTTCTAGCCAAACGTTGAGAACCTAGCAATTTGGTCAAATTTTGTTCACCTTGGGTGAACTTGGCAAGAGATTCCCTTAAATCTTTAATAGTTGAATTCAAAGAATCAACATTTGGAATATCTTGGACCTTAAGGGCAAGTTCCTCATTCTTTTTGAGAAGCTGATCTTTTTCAGAAATTAGAATTTTGTGTTTCTTTTCTAAGGCCAAAAATTTAGAAGTAAGTTCGTGAAAACCTTCCTCTAATTGATCTCTCGCATTTTGGAGATCTTCATAAGACATGTTATTATTAAAAGAAGAAGATGAGGAAGAGGATTCGGAAGAAGATACCTCATCAAATGCCATTAGGCATTTTCCACCTTCATCGCTTGAGTCGCTTGAAGACATGGAGTCATCGCTTGCACTCCATGTTGATGCTTTGAAAGCCTTCTTGTTTTTCTTTTCCTTTAACCTTTTCTTGAAAAGAGAGCACTCCGGTTTGATGTGGCCTTTCTTTCCACATTCAAAGAATGTAACTTCTTTTTCTGCTTTTGTCTCTTCCTTTCGTGTCCTTTGAAAATTCTTCTTTTTCTTCATGAACTTGCTCATTTTTCTTGCAAGTTGAGCAATCTCGGATCCGCTATCATCGGAGGAGCTTTCTTTCTTTGCTTTGAATGCTATGTTCTTTTGCTCCTTGAAGATTTTACCTTCTTTATCGGCTTGCCTCTTCATGGTAATCTCATAGGTCATAAGTGATCCAATGAGTTCTTAAACCGGCATTTTCTTGACATCTTTCGCTTCTTGGATTGCCGTCAACTTTGGAGCCCATGAGCTTGGTAGGACCCAAAGAATCTTCTTGACCATCGTCTCTGTAGAAACATCATCTCCAAGAGACTTTCTCCCATTACACACATCAGTAAAGCGGGTAAACATTTCCGTAATAGATTCGTGTGGGTGCATGGTGAAACCTTCAAAGTCTTGACGATACATATCTAATCTAGTGTATTTGACTTTGTTAGTGCCCTCATGGGTCACTTCCAAAAGCTTCCAAATTTCATGAGAAGTGGTTCAAGTAGAAATACGATTAAATTCATTACGGTCTAACCCACAATGAAGAGCATTCATGGCTTTGCCATCAAGTTCAAAATTAGCAATGTCTTCGGGGGTCCATTTAGACTCATCTTTGCTAGAGAGAGTGTAGCCTTGCATAAAAATTCTATATATAGGATTGCCAATACTTCTAAGAAATGTAATCATGCGAGTTTTCCAATAAGTGTAGTCGGTTCCATCAAAGAATGGAGCCCGAGTCATGGAATACCCTTCGGGTGCTTGTGAGGAAGAAGCCATCACTATGGATTTTAGGTTTGTAACCGGTTAAGGTATTACACAAACGTCCCTTTGATACCAATTGTTGGTCAGAGAGTGATGGCAAGAGGGGGGGTGAATTTCCTTTTAAAAATTAATTAACAATTTAAAAACAATTTATAAATGCAGCGGAAATAAAAAGGGGAAAGACACAATTTGATAACGGAGTTCATCTTAAACCAAAGCCTACGTCTCCGCTCCCAACTCAACCGTTGAGAGATTTACTTCAGCTTTCTTTTTAATGGTTGTAGCAAGAAACCCACTAGTCGTTTTAAGGTAGGATAGATCACCTTCGTACAGCTTGCTTTTTTATGATGGTTGTAGCAAGAAACCCAAAATGAAAGTGAGGAAGAAAAGGATGGTTTGTTTTAATACAAACCCAATGAATAACTAAACAATTGAAATAAATAAATTACAAAAAACTTGAGGAAGCCTTGAGCGCCAAGAGTGTGAGAGTAGTTGATGTAGAGGCATCCCAAGCTTCAAGGATGGAGGTGGATCACAAGTAGCCTTAGAGATTTGTCGTTTAGAGCTTCAAGGGATCAAAATATCATTCCAATGTATCGGGGGTGTTCCCGGCATCCATCCTCGTCTATTTATAGGAGAAATATCCCCAAATACTTCAATATGGTCGTTGGAGGGCTTTCGGAGCCGTTGGGGGTCAAGTGGACAAGTCTGGTCAAAGCCCAACGGCTAGTTTGACTTTGCTTACCGGCTGACCGGTGCTTGGCCACCGGCGGGCCGGTGCTCCAGACAGAAGGCAGAGCTTTCTGTCTGGGCTCCACCGGCTGGCCGGTGCGGGGCCACCGGCTGGCCGGTGGTCTAGAAAGAGAGCAAGCTCTCTGTCTGGTTCCACCGGTTGGCCGGTGGCACCTGGCAGTAGGCAAGGCCTACTGTCTGGTTCCACCGGCTGGCCGGTGGTCAGGCACCGGCTGACCGGTGGCTCCTGGCAGAGAGCATTGCTTCTGCCAGAGACCATCGGCTGGCCGGTGGTAATCCACCGGTTGGCCGGTGGACTCAGAGAGTCCTTTTCCAGTCTCCTTGGGCCAACTCTTTGGCAACCTTTTTCCTATCATCAAACAAACTTGAAAACAAGTTAGAACATGATGAGAGTGATTGTGATCATTAAAATCCAAGAGAGAGGGGTACAACACACCATTCCAATTTTCTTGTGTTATTCTTGTATTTATTCAAAAAAAAAATTATATATATTTCATTAACATTAATATTCAATGATTTCTTATAGCTTTCCAAAAAGTGGAATTTCCTTCCATAGTAGAAGTTTCTTTGTTTTAGTGTGGCATTTTATTTTAATTTCATCAATGGTGTAACCTTCTTTGTAACTTAATTTACTTTACAACCCATAATAGAGTTACAAAATATTTTCCTTTTATTTTTCTTCCACTATTGTGGTCTCCTTCCATTATTTGTACTAAATTTGTTCTTGGTAGTTGTCACCCAGTACTCACCATCACTATGATCACATCATACAAAATTTCTAATGAATTTTCCAAGATATTGAAATTTGTTTTCAAAATATTTTCTCATTTCCATGTACTAATATTGAATTTATCTGAATTTTTATTAAATATGATTCTTCACCCCATTGACATGCCCATATCCTTTTTAATATTTTTTTATATTATTCCAATAGTCAATGTTTGGGCGTCTGAACATTCCCCAACACTGGTAGTTTCCATGAAATCTAATCTTCTTCCATTGAGTATAATTTTACTGGTGGAGAGATATTTTAGAATTGTTTCCATATTGTCACCTTATGGGAGAATTATTAAATTTATTATTTCCTACAAATTCACTGAATTGGTGCATTTAACAATATATTTATTCACCCATATTCATGTAGAATTACAACCATCACTTTTCAATGTAGTGGAATTTGTGTATACATATTCATTAGAATGTGGGGTTAACATATTCTTAAGATTTTAAAAAGATGATTATTTTAATTTACGCATGCTTATCCCACTACTATAATGAGTATTTTGTGATGTACTAATTTTATTAGGAACTTCATTAGAGGTTCCTCTCTCAACATCAAGTGAGTATTCAACTTTAGTGGTTTCAAAGTTCTTTAATTTAAATTATAACTCAAGAAATATTAAATTTTATGTTTTTTTCTAGTCTATAATAATTTTTAAATTATCTTCATAGTCATCCTTAAATTTTTGAATATTCTCTTCATGCACTATACATTCATTCTATATTGAATTTTCACACAGTTTTATTCTTATAGATTAAATTTTACACTGAGTTATTGGCTTCAAGGGGGGAGGGTGAAGGGGGTCTGGTGAAGGGGGATCTGCAGAGGCAGGGGCAGGGGGGAGGGGGTAAGGTGCAGATGGGGTGCAAGGTGGGAGGGTGCAGGGGTGTCTGTAGGGACAGGTGGGAGGGGGAGGGGTAGGGGGGAGGGTGCAAGGGGGTCTTCAGGGGTAGGGGTGGGGTGGTGGTCTGCATGGGGGTCTTTAGGGAAGGGGTGCAAGGGGGTGGGGTAGGGGCTGCAAGGGGGTAGTGGGGCGAGGGAAAACTGGTAGGGGGAAGGTGCAGGGGGGAGGGGACAGGGGGTCTGCAGTGTAGTGGGGAGGTGCAGGTGGGGGTGCAAGGGGGATTCTGCAGGGTAGTGGGGAGGGTGCAAGTGGGTTGCAAGGGGGAGGGGTGGGGCGGGGGTGCAAGGTGGGTGGGCATAGGTTAATAATGAATCCATTCATGAATAACCTTTAGATATTCACCCAATAACATATAGTGTCCCCCCTATATAGACTAATTTTTCATTTATTTTTATGAATTATAATAATTTCCCCCTTTTATGAAATCCATACATGAATAATAGCATCATTAAATAAATATGATTTAATATTTTAACCATCTCCAAACATGATTACTCTCTTATTCTTATTTTGGTCTATTTAGACCATAAGACTCTTACTATTTCTCTATATTCTAAACATCATTATTATTTCTCTTCAATTTTATGTTCATGAATCATCATACACAAGAATATTTCAATGCTTTCATTAATTATATGTGTTCTCATTTGTATGAATTATGTTTATTAGAGTATTTTATTGGTACCATAATGATATTATATGAATCACCATATAAACATTGAATGTTTTAATTAATTAAATGTGTTATCATTTTTATGCATTATGTTTATCAGGATTATTCTCTCCTTCCACAGATTTAGGTGCATAAAACAATGAATATTTCAATGATCATGTTGATGGTGGTGGAGGTGGTGGTCTGAGAGTAGGTGATAATGATGTTGGTGTTTATATAGGAGACGATGAGGGTAATGATGGTTCTGGTGATATTGATATTGAGGTACATTTCAAATGTAAATTTTATTCTTCTTTTATACATTTAATTTTATCAAATAGTTCTTTTTATTATGATGATATTGATATTAAAATTGTATACTATTTATATTAGAGAGAGTTTTAATTCTTATAATATATATTGTATTATGCTTGAGTTCAATTTTATTTGGAAGGTGGTGTTTTTCTGTTCGTAGCTAGAGGGTGTGAGTACTTCTATAAGGTGCAGGTATTATGGAAGCATTTGGTGATTAAGTATAGGTAGGTAGGAATCAATTTACATGGTTATTAACAGTACGATACCAATTTTCATGAGTGTTTATGGACCATGGGACCCATATCTACCAAATTTTAGACTACTCATGCAAAATCTATACACTTGACCAGAATTATTGTATCCCACATTTGATTTCTTTGTATTAAATAAGGGAAAGACAACTCCACATACATGCCCCACATGTATCCTTACAATTTCCATGCACATAATCCCTAAAGGGACCAAATAAAACTAAATATTTTGTTCTTATATATTTTATTGTTTATTTATTTTGAATCAATTTATACTAATCATTCTTTAAGTAATTTCTTTGTTATATTAAATGGTGTGTACCTAGGGGACACATACTGTGTTTTTCGAACCACATAACTTGGCATGTATAGGTGTAAAAACCCTGAATTTACACTCAAACACACATGTTGTGTGTTCTAGGGTATATTACATGTATGATATCGATAACATGACATAGGTATCATAAGAGGACACAACTATTAACACTAATTATTCACACACTGTGTGTAAAGGAGAAACGTGACATTTATGTTAGGTTAGATTAGCTTGATGTATACTGGAGGTAGATGCCTAAGTAACTCATCAGTCCCATATTTTGTGTACCCTATTGGTATAGACTATATAGTTAACTCAACATGGATATATGAAAACATTACATGCCCTACCTTTTACTGGGACTCACAGACCATGTTAAGAAAAGTACATTCAGTATACTATGTGACTTCTTATGTTTTTCATTTCTTGTCACCTATGTGTCAGCATCCAAAAATTAAATATTATATTCATAGTAGTTTTATATGTAGAGAATTATGGTATGATCATATTATACATAAGATAAATTTTATGATGAATATTAAAGTGTTTGATTTTATTTTACCTACAAAGGAGACTACTAGGGTTCGACAACTTAATCAAAGATGGCACATGGTTAAGTACTCCATAATAGATATGCTAGTGACATGGAATGCTTCCTCATAATTCTATGAAGATTTGTATACTAACTTAGCAACATATTTATTACAGGATTTACTTACTCTATATTTTTTCTAGGAGTTCAACACTACCCCACATACTCAAAGTGGGGGTCCTCTATATTAAGGGATAATTTTTGGAACCAGGTGAAGGGGAAGGGGGGAGGGGGAAGGGGGAGAGGGCAGGGGGAGTTCTGTAGGGAAGAGGGAGGGGGATGGGGGTGGGGGTGGGTAGAGGGGTAGGGGTAGGGGAAGGTATGTAGGCCAGGGGGTAGGGCAGGGTAGGGGGAGGTCTGTTGTGCAGGGGGAGGGGGTGGGGGTGCGTGGAGGGGCAGGGGGTAGGGGCAGGGGGTAGGTCTGCAGGCCAAGGGTAGGGGAGGTCTGTAGGGTAGGGGGAGGGGTGGTTGGAGGGGGAAGGGGCAGGGGGAAGGTATGCAGGGTAGGGGGCATGGGGGAGGTCTTCAGGGTAGGGGTAGGGGGAGGTCTTCATGGGGGTCTATAGGGTAGGGGGAGGGGGAGGTATGCAGGGCAGAGGGGAGGGGGAGGGGGAGGTGTACAAGGATGTGGGTAGGGGGGAGGTCTATAGGGAAGGGGAGGGGGAGGTCTGTAGGACTGGGGGTAGGGGATGGTCTGCAGGGCTGGGGGAGGGGGGAGTTCTGCAGGGCTGGGGGCAGGGAGAGGTCTGCACGGCAGGGGGAGGGGGAGGTCTGTAGGGAAGGGGGTAGGGGGGAGGTCTGTAGGTTAGGGGGTAGGGGGGATCTGCAGGGCAGGGGGCAGGGGGAAGGGGTGGTCTGTAGGGGGGTCTGCAGGGTAGGGGGGAGGGGGTCTGCAGGGCAGGGGTAGGGGGGGTCTACAGGCTAGGGGGTAGACCTCACAAATGGTTTTTAGGGATTTTCATTAATTATATGTGTTCTCATTTGTATGAATTATGTTGAGTATTTTATTGGTAGCATAGTGATATTATATGAATCACCCTATAAACATTGAATGCTTTCATTAATTAAATGTGTTCTCATTTGTATGTATTATGTTTATCAGGATTATTTGCTCCTTATACTGATTTAGGTGCATAAACCAAATAATATTTCAATGATCTTGATGTTGGTGGTGGTGGCGGTGGTCTGAGAGGAGGTGATAATGATGTTGGTGTTTGTATAGAAGATGATGAGGTTCATGATGGTTTTGGTGATGCTGATATTGAGGTACATTTCATATGTAAATTTTATTCTTGGTTTATACATTTAATTTTATCAAATAGTTCTTTTTATTATAATGATATTGATATTGAAATTTTATATTGTTTATACCAGAGATAGTTTGAATTATTATGATATATATTGTATTATTTTTGAGTTTAGTTTTATTTGTAAGGTGGTGTTTTTTTTGCTTTTAGCTAGATGATTTGAGTAGTGCTATAAGGTGCATTTATTAAAGAAGCATTTGGTGATTAAGTATAGCTGGGTAGGAATCAATTTACATGTTTATTAACTATGGGTGTAGGGTCCATTTTCCACTGTTTTGAAAGTGTTATTAGGGACCAAGATCCATGGTTTAACCATGGGTATAGTTAAAAATTTCCATTTTTAATATCATGGATTTATCCTATAATTTCCTTGGGATTAACCGTGGTATTATACTCTAATTTCCAAGGTTAACCCATGTCCATACATGTACTAATTTCATAGTTCAAGACATTTCTATACATGGAATAATTCCATGGATTAAAACGCCAAAATTATAAACCCATGCTACAACTGATTTGGTGCAGATCTTGTCATGGGGGGCTGGCAGGGGTGGGGGGGCTAGCAGGTGGGGGTGCATGGGGAAGGGAGGGGCAGGGAAGAGTGGGGGGGATTTTCATGGGGGAACGGGTGCTGCAGGGGGGTGGGGGTGTCCAGGGTCTATCTTGGGGGGAGGGGAGTCTGTCCAGGGTCTGGGGGATGGAAGGGGGTGCATAAGGAAGGGAGGTGAAGGGGATTTTCATAGGGAAAGGGGTGTTGCAGGGGTGGGTTTCTAGGGTCTGGGGGGTGTCCAGGGTCTGTCCTGGGGGGAGGGAAGTCTATCCAGGGTCTGGGGGGATGTCCAGAGTCTGGGGGGACTGGCAAGGGGAGTTCATGGGAAGGGGGTAGGGGAGTGGGGGGTTGCATGGGGGAAGGGGTGTTGCAGGTGGTGGGTCCAGGGTCTATCTTGGGGGGAGGGGAGTATGTCCAGGGTCTTGGGGGGGGGGGACTGGAAGGGGGTACATGGGGAAGGGAGGGGGTGTCTAGGGTGGGGGTGTCCAGGGTCTGTCCTAGGGGGGAGGGGAGTCTATCCAAGGTCTGGGGGGGACTGGTAGGGGGTGCATGGGGAAGGGGGGAAGGGAGGAGTGAGGGGGGATTTTCATGGGGGAAGGGTTGCTACAGGGGGTGGGGTGTCCAGGGTTAGTCCTGGGGGGAGGGGATTCTGTCCAGGGTCTTGGGGGGGACTGGCAGGGGGTTCATGGGGAAGGGAGGGGTAGGGAGGAGTGGGGGTGTCCAGGGTCAGTCCTGGTGGGAGGGGAGTCTGTCCAGGGTCTTGGGGGGACTGGTAAGGGGGGTGCATGGTGAAGGGAAGGGGTAGGGATGAGTGGGGGCTTCTAGGGGGTGTCCAGGGTCTGGGGGGACTGGTACGGGGTGCACGGGGCAGGGAGGAGTGGGGGGACTATCTAGGGTGGGGGTGTTTAGGGTCTGTCCTAGGGGGAGGGGAGTCTGTCCAGGGTTTGTGGGGAGGGACTGGTAGGGGTGCATGGGGCAGGGAGGAGTGGGTGGGTTGTCCTGGGTGGGGGGTATCTAGGGTCTGTCTTGGGGGGGGGGGTCTGTCCAGGGTCTGTCCAGGTTCTGTCCTAGGGGGGTATGTTTAGGTTCTGTCCTGGGGGGGCTATCCAGGGTCTGTATGGGGGGTGTCCAGGGTCTGAGGGTGTTGTCCAGGGGGAGTGGAGGGAGGGATTTTCATGGGTAAGGGGAGCTACGGGGGGGATCCAGGGTCTGTCCTAAGGGGGGGTATGTCCATGGTCTATCTAGGGGGTGTCCAGGGTCTCAGGGGGGGCTGTTTAGGGGGGAGTAGAGAGAGGATTTTCATGGGGGAATGGGTGCTGCAGGGGAAGACTGTGTAGGTGGGAGTGGTTGGGGGGATTTTCATGGGTGGAGGTGGGCTACAGGGGGTGGGTGGGGGTGTTTTTTTTATGAAATGGAAAACCATATAGCCATGGTTTCAAACCGTGGATATATACCTGTGTTCCTTAAGGTGCTGCCAGGGTTTTAAACTATTTCTTTAGGTGTTTAGCCACAGTTTGAACCATGGATATATGGTTATAGCCACGATTCAAATCGTGGCTATAGGTCTTTCCCTATATCCACTCCAATACAAGCCACGATTCATAAAACTGTGCCTATAAACTATAGCCACAGTTTTTGGACTTATAGCCACGGTTCCAAACCATGGTTATACCCTAAATTTCTTATAGTGGTATTAAATTAAATATTTTATTATTCATCTAATATTTTTCTAGGAAAGGGATCGGAATAAATCTTGTTTTATACTTAAAACTGTATTTTTCTAAAAATAAGATTTCATCATGTTTTGTTAACGTATTTTATAATTAATTTTTTCCACTTATAGGTATTGAATTTGATAAAATCGATTTAAAATTTGGAATTAGTAGGTTCAAATTTGATAAATAAGACCTTTTCAATTTTAACCATCATGAATAGTAACTTTGGTAAAAAAATTCACCTCGGTAAAGGGTAAATTGGGTTAATATAGGTTAAAACTAAGTGTTAAGGTAACCACACTTTATATTAATTATTATTATATAAATTTAGTTTTACCCTTATCACTTTAGGATTGAAATTTATTTATTTAATGGGAACTTTTAAATGAAAATGTCCTATAAAATATTTAAAGAAAATAAAACTATAAAATTTGACTCTTTTAATTTTAAATATCACTTATGTGTTAAAATAGAGATAAAAGAAAGTGGTGAATTCATATAAATGTTTTTTTTTGTAAAAAAAATAAATCATATTGATGATTGTATTTATTTCTAATTTTTAGTGGTTAATTAGTAACCTTAAATTCTTGTGCAACGCTAATACAATATTAATTCAATTAATAGAAAAATTAAATTAATGATTTTAAAAATATTAAAATTAATATAAATAGACTTTTTTATAGTGTTGCAAGATTTTTTAGATGAATATGAAATATTATTTATGTAAAAATGGATTATATTTGAATTTAACCTTTTTATTGTTATCTATAAAGTTAAATTAAATGAATAGTTTCAAAGTTAGAATTAATGATATTTTATTAAAATAATATTTTATTAAATTATTTAAAAATTATAAAAAACATTAAGAGGATTATGAGGATAATATTTAGTAAAACATTTCATACCTTTTCTATTTATGATTCAATAGTCACCTTATAATTCAAATTATAACCCTTTAAGTGTGAAAATTTTGTTACCACAGTTAAGGATAAAATCAGTTAACAAACAGATTAAACCAAAAGATAAGATTTAAAACACCACATAAACCTATAAAAATTTTATTGGTTGATGGGAATAAAAACCCATCCTATATTATCTTCGAATAATTATACTTTTAGTTCCATTGGGTCAATATAATTACTTTATTATATTTTAATCTTTTATGAAATTCCAAGAGTGCTCCTCCCCTCAATTATAAAAGGGAACCCCTCCTTTCTCTTCTTTACACCACTTTTAGCCTTTTATATTGAAAAAAAAACTTCAAAATTATCTTCCCAACTCCAATATAAATATTATGCAGGTGTTTTTCTTCCAAAAATACCAACCTTGTGGACCTTAAGAAAATATTTAAAGGAGTTGTTTCAAAGAAGAGGTAATCACCTTTAACTGATCACTTTATTTTTAATTATTATTTTATATCCTCTAAATCTATCATATTTTTCATAAAAAAACAAATTAAGTATCCTAAATATACTATAATGTTAGTATGATTATTAAAATACCTTTATTCAACCTCTTTTCATTAAATGAGAATTGAAAGTATTGTTTGTGCGTACGTATGTCTTACCTTCTCCACATAGCGATACAATTCATTTTCCATCACCATATTTCATGGATGGTTATTATGATGGGTTTAAAGTTTATATGTGATATTTATTACATAATTATTCTTATATAAATATAATATGATATCTAACTTCTAACCTTACAATCTTTTGGAAGACGATAACATTGCTCGTGCGTATGTGTGGACTACCACCTCCATGAAGCAATGTGATTCATTTTTCATTTCAATTTTACTTGGATGGAAACAAGGATAGATTTAATTAATTTATTTTATATTTATGACATGATAATTATTAAATAAAGTTTAACTTCTATTTACCTTTATTTCATTCCATCTGTTGAAAAATGAAAACAGCGTTCATGAGTTCTTATGATAGTCTCCGTGAATGGTGTAATTCATTTTTCTATCTATAGATTTTATGTGTGACTATAAATATGTATATAATTAATATATATTATATCTATATATTTATTAAAAAAATTATATTATTTAATAATTATCAAAGCACAAGAACAAAAACTATCGAACCAAAATACACATGAAAAATGAAGCAGTTATCACCCAAAAATGATGATTTTAATAAGGAATTATTAATAAATGAGTATTGAAATGATATAAAGGGATAATATATGATATTATAATTATATATATTATTTTTTTATTGAATTATAATAAATTTAATTTTATTATATAGGTGGTTAGAGTGATTTCAAAGAAAGTGGAACTCAAGATAAGGGTATATCGTCTCAAATTATCTTCTTTGGGACATATGTTATGCCATGAACCTATATTATTTTATGAGATGTATATATTTCCCTTTGAAATTTTATATTATGATCATAATTATTTTCATGATATTTAACATTTCATTTTAAATATTATTTTATGGGTCTTACGATTCAAATGTTACCAAAATGGTAAGGGTTTTATGTTACAGTCTCATTTTTTATCTGAATTCTTTATAATTAAGTTTTTTATGATGAACTATTATGATATACCTCTCAAGAAATTCATGAATTTTATTCTAATATGGTTATTTCTTGAGAATACACTTTTTCATTTCTTTCACCTCACTTTAGGTACTAAAGATACTGAAAGAACATTTTTAAACAAATCTAGCATTATTTCTCACTTCAGTTGAAAAACTTTTTTCTTATATATCCATGTTTTATAAAAATGTTTTAAAGAATGTTTTTAATGTTATAATATAATTATTTAAATTAATTTTTACCCATAATATAATTTTTTACAAAATGGTTTAAAAGGAAACTTTTTTTCATTTTCTGGACAATGTAATTTTTGAATTTCTACAAAAATGAGAAAGGAATGTATTGTTCTAACTTATACGACAGGAACATAATTTCATACCATCATAACCTATGAATAATAAAAATATTCATTTATATGTTTCCAATTATATTTTCAATGAAAATAAATTTTATTTTGTTTTTTGAATTAAGAGTTTTTGAAAAGTGATTTTCAAAGTAGAAAGGGTATTTTCCACAAAAATGTTTTAATTATATTATAATGGTATTTCTATTCATCAAATACAAAAAACCTTGATTTAAATTATAATTTAATGAGGATTTGATATAAGGGTACCATTCTTATTATTTATATGGATGGTTTATGATTATGATTAAGTGATTTTTATGAAACCTCTACGTTTTACATGGGTTATGTTATGTTGAATTGATGAAATGATTTCAAAACCCTTTCTTTTACATGATATATGCTATGATGAAATGTTTATGAAACCTATTTTTTCTCATGAATTATGATATGATTAATGTTTTTTATATTTTGGCACACATATGTGTGGTTTTCATTATGTGATTTGTGGGTCCAGAATTATATATCCCTCTAATGAATTGGGTAAATATAGAAATATCATGAAATAAACAAGACTGAAATGGAGAGTGAACCCAGTTTAGTAAGGGACTCTATCCACTATGATGGTCATGGGAGTGAACCTTGACTACTATGATGGTTTGGGGAGTGATCCCAATCCACTATTATAATCTTGGTAGTAATCCTTTACTACTAAGAAAATGATTTTATATTCTTATGTGTATGCAATAATTTCATGTCTTATGAAAATGTTATGCTCTTATGGATCATATTCTTTGATTCCTTTATGATTCATGTCTTATGAACTTCCAAGATTTATGTCATAACTCTATATTATGATATATGATATACAGGGTATGGTTTTGAAATTTTAATCACATTTTAACATACTCTTATGCTCATGTTATGCTTATATGATCATTGATATATCCCTTTTTACCCTTACTGAGCATCTGAGCTCACCCTTTCTTATGTTTCCTTTAACAGTTTATAAAGAAAGGTTTTAAGAATGTTATTTCCAATAATTGTTCTATTTGTGAAGAAATAAGTGGGATATGATGTAGATCTCTTATGAATAATTTGATTATGTGTATAAATTTCCAAACATACCAGAACTATATGATTTAGGAATGGATCATTATGTAACGTAATTAATATTCATCTAATAAGATATAATATCTATGTATGAAAAGTATGGATTTCTATAGTTGGTATCAGAGAAAGGTTTAGTAAACCTTTGGAATCTAGGGTGATAAAACTTTAGTGTTAAACCTAGGGATAATTTTATGTATATAATCACATGATAATGTTTTAGTAAGGATCATAGATTGCCTTAGTTAAACCTAAGGTTTCATAGATTGAAAAGAATGTGTCTTGATTTAGACATCCAATAAATGATTTTTCATGATTATTTATTTTTACTCTATGATTATTGTTTCTCACATTATGATTTTTGGTTTAATTAAATGGTCGGAACCTAATAGAATCATGTCAATGCTAAATGTTATGTACAATACAATAATTTTCTACCTGAGAAACCAAATGTTTTTGGATCAATAATAAAAAATATTGTTGTTATACTTTAAAAAAACATTCTCAATCTATGAATCATGTTGACCATTAAAATGTTAAAATTAGGGAACAAAATTATATTGAGTTCTTTATAAGGTGAAAGCCACCTTCTTCTAGTGGGTCTTCATATCCACTAGTTGTTGAGAAATGGATTAGTACCGCTAAAATGATATTTTTTATTCTCCAGTGTTTAGAACATGAAAATTTATTTTGGTTGTCTATTTTTTAGAAGGAAAATTATATTAATGGTTTAATATTATTAAGAACATGTGGAAAAGGTAATAAATTATATCTATAGAGTGGGATGAGTTTAAGAGTTTGTTATTTAATAAGTACTTTCCTCATATTTTTTGTATGAAAATGGAGTAGTAATTCCTTTAGATAAAGCCGAAGGATAATGAATTTGTTAGTATATATGAATTAAATTTTTCAAGACATATGAGGTATGCTTATAATATTATCATTCAACATAAAGGTAAGGTTCATCAGTTCTTCAATGGATTAAAACTAAGTCTCTAAAGGGCATTACCCATAATATAATTTAGTAGAAATGAATAAATAATTAGATGTGATATCAATGTGGAAATGGATATTATATTTACCTATCTATATCATAGATTTTATAAGAAAATAAATATTGTATTCAAAAGGATTTATAAAAATCAATGATAAAAGAAAATGATATTTCTTTTATGCTCAAAGTGTGGAAGGAAACATGGTGGAAATTGTATTAATGGGATTATTAAATTTTTTAAGTGTGGTAAGTAAGGTAATTAGGAAATTGAATGCATAAGTGATGTGAAGAGACTATTAAATGAAAGGAATAATGAAAATTCACCACAGAATGCACCACCCACACTTTAGTGTTTCCAATGCAAGGAGTATTGGCATTATGCTAACTAGTGATCAAACCTGAAGGTTAATGATGATGATCAACATCAACAACCACTTAAGCCTATATATAAAGGGAAATATCATGTGATCACTATTATCTACGTTGAGTATGATAAAAATGTGGTGAAACATACACTTATTATCCTCTCTATAACTAATAATGTCTTATTTTATTTTAGATATACATTCACTTTTATATCTGAGGAATTTACTAAGGGTTTCAAAGTACCACCTTAAATATTAAGTGTTTAGTTAATAGTAAAAACTTATAATGGTATGACGATCACATATCAGGTATATGATTCTTCTCTAGTTTATATTTGTGGAAATTCACTTCATACAAATCTTGTTATTATTCCTCTAGTTGAATTAGATGTTATTTTGGGAATGGATTGGATTCACTTCCATAAATCCCACATCATTTTATGAGGAAGGTAAGTTATATTTGATATTCCTAACCACCATATAATCTTCTATTAGTGAAATGAAAAATATGAACTTCTAATGGAAATTATATCCCGTGTATGGTTCATGATTTTTATTTAGGGATTTTTATCTTAGATAGTTGGGGATGAAATAAACATTAAATATGTTCCTATAGTGTAGGATTTTTTGATTTTCTTATGAAATAGTTGTTCAGTCTTCCATGGAATCTTGAAATTGAGTTTTCAATATAACCCATGACTATAGCTACATCTATTTCAAAGACTCCATATAGAATATCTCTGATTGAGTTTCCAAAATTAAAGAATAAACTATAGGAAAATATTGACCGGGGATTCGTTCAATTAAGTGCATCACCATGTGGTGCTCCATTTATTTTTGTTAAGAAGAAATATAGATCGATGAAAATTATCATTGAGTATTTAGAACTTAACATGATAACAATCAAGAATAAGTATCATCTACCTCATATTAATGACTTGTTTGATCAAATATGTTGAGATCAATACTTTTCTAAGATTGAACTTCATTCTGGTTATTATCAATTAAGGGAAAAAAGGATAATATACCCATGAAAACATTCCATACAAGGTATGGACACTATGAATTTATAGTGATTCCTTTCGGTATTTCTAATTCCCATATATCTTTATGGATTTAATGAATAGAGTCTTCAAATATTACTATAAGTAGTTTGTGATAGTATTTATATATAATATTATTATATGTTCAAAGAGAAAGGAAGATTATCGAGATAATTTGAGGATTTTTCTGAGGATAGATAATCTATATGAAATATTTACCAAGTGTGAATTTTATCTTCAAAATGTTTTATTTTTTGGGTCATGTAATCTCATGAGAGGGTATGTCATTGGATTCATCAAAAACTAAAGTTATTGAAAATTATCCTTCACTGACAACAATAATTGAGATCTATATTTTTCCTGGTTTATCATGGTATTATGGATTCTTTGTAGAGAATTTATCATGTTTGTATGACCCACTCACCAAGTTCCTTTGAACTAAATAGTGTGAATAAAATTTAAAATGATAAAGAGAAGGAAAAAATAAATATTAACTAGTAGATTCAATTTAAACCCCGAAATGAAAGTATTTATCCTATAATCATCTCTATTTTGTATACTAAATTCATTTAATTACAGAGCAAGAGAATTGAAAGAGAACAGAGGAATAAAACTAACTCTACTAGCATCAATTGTTGTTGCTCCTGGACCTTGGAACTCTGAAGAATGGCTCTCCGAGAAGTGCTTCAGGTTCTCTGCTCTGCTCCTGAAGTGATTGCTCAAATGAATTCCCCGCTCGAATCTGGTATGTTTGTGGAATTAATGAGCGTCCCTACTCTCATCTGATGTGATCATGAAATGATAATGAGAGAGTCCGAATAAGAGTGCTATAAATTCTGCTACATCTCTTCTTTTATACCCTTCATCATCTACTTCATGTCACCACTCACTTCAACCGACTTTAAAAGTACCTCAGTTGTGCACCTCACACATGTGTTTTTTCACGGCAGGCACGTCGCACTAATTTTTCTCATGTAACTAACTCCTGTTGAGTTAGTTGTGTGAATCTGGACGTATACACGACCTTTGAATGAAACTTCATAATTAAGAACAAAGATTTATAAAAAAATTTAATTATTACAAATAAATAATTATCTACTTTACTAATTTAAGATTGAATGTTATTTAATTTACATTAATAGTTATCTGTTATAAATTATTTATTTTATTCTATTTAGAACTATGATTAGATTATTTAATTAGTTACTTTACATTATTTATTTTGTTATAAATATTTTATAACATTACTTAAACAACATTTAAGTTATTATTTGTAAATATTTATAAATAAACAATTTTATAAATATTTAGATAAAAAATTAATTTATATTAATGTATTTAATTTAATTATCAATGTTATTATTATTTAAAAATAATTATTATTGGTTAATTAATTCTAATTTAATAAAATTAGTTTAATTTATTTTCATTATTATTATTAGTAACTTTATTATTATTATTTTATTTTGTTTTTATATTAGATTGTGTGTGTTCTTTTATCTTCTTCCTCCCCCCAATTATCAGCGCACTGGGGGGAGGGTTTCAGTCTCTTCTTTAGGAAGAATAAAAGGCTTCATCTCGGAAATGAATCTCCTACAGCCCGCCTTCAACCTCGGGTGACTTCAACTCTAACAACGGCGAGATCGGTTCCAGTTGGTATCGGTGGATGGTGATTAGGGATGAAGACACAAATTCCAGGTCCAAGGCAATGCGATGGCTCACAAGGGAAAAGGGGTTTGTCAGTTCTAGTTCTTCTCCTAGAAACAGCGTCGCGGCTTCCTCTTCCTCCCGAATATCATGCGCAAGCTCCTCTCTGGTAGTAAGAAACCCAGAAGTTTACCTTGCTTTTCAAATGGCAGTGAAATAAAAAAACTTCCCTCCATAGCGGCATGAGTCCTCTTTTCTATTAATGGTGTGCAGCACTCTTCATCTATAGAGCATGGAATGGAATCATATTCGGTTCATAGAATCTCCAGTTCTGGCGGTGGAATCTCCTTGCAGCTCCAATCATCTTCAGCTTGGTGGAAACCATCTTCAGGCAGCGACAGATGGTCTCCCTGGTTCAGTAGTGCATGACTCAAGGAACTTCAACTGTGATGTGGTTCATCCAGATCTCAACGTTTGATGGAGGCTTGGGTATTGAGGGTCTTCGACACACCAATTGGTTTGTGAAACAATAGCAGCTTCAGGAGATAATTCGGTTCGAGTGTATGTTGAATTTTTTTTTAAACAGGCAATGAATAGATAAGAAACAGTTATGTGGTTATTGAGGCACCATGAAGGGGTAAACGGTACCAAGAGGAAACGGTGTGTGATTTTACGGTGGAACCATGAAAGGAATACGGTGCAAGAGACATGGTGAGACAGTAAAGAGAATCACGGGGGGACAATGATGAAACCAGTGCGTGGTGGAAAAAATTACAGTGCGTGGGGGCACTGTGACAGGAAACAGTTGCTGAGGAACCGTGACACTACAAAAAAATAGAGAAAATAAATTAAAACTTAAATAAAATAATAACAAAATAATTAATAAAAACTAAAATATATTAAAACATTTGAAATTTTAATTACAGCATAAAATTTAATAAATTTATAAAACCAATTAAACTTCAGTTAAATTATTAATAAATTTAATTTGCATAACTTAAATTATTACTATACTAAAAATTGAATTCAGAAAACATTAAATTATTTAAAGTTAATAATAAATTAAAACAATTATAAAACAAAGTTTAATTATTTTTAAAAGACTACTGTTTCTAATTAAATTAATTAAAGAAATCAGATAACTATTATTTTACTAATCAATTTATGATAATTTATTAATTTTATGAAATTAAACAAGATTAAAACATTGATAAAACTAAATTAATAAATAATGAATTGTTAAATGAAATCAAATATTTAAATTATGTTATATTAAATTAATTAGTTTTTAATCCATGCAATGTTAGATGAAGAGTAAATAATTTATGTGCGAAAGCAAACCATTTAATTGAATAATAAATGTTAAATCATTAAGTATGCATACAAAGATACCAAACTAAATAGAAAGTAATTATACTATAAAATTAAAGTAAGAAATAAATTAATTATTTTAAAGCTTAAAATACACAATTAATAACAAAAAAAATTTAAATTGATAAATTTATTTATAGAAACACAAAAGTGTTAATATATATTATAATGTACAAGAATAACCAATTAATTCATTAAAAATTAACGAAAAGATGTGGCAAACCAAGTGTTTTTAAGGCCACATCAAACGACGTTATTACTTTTTGGTGAGTGAAAAGGTGAGAAATAAAATGATATATTATATTTTGATAATTATAAATATGTCATTAATATCATGATTATTTCATTTATATCACATATATTCATTATCTTTACCCTTATTACATTCCATGTAAATATCTAGTAAAAAACGAATCGCATCACTTCATGAGGCGATAATCCACCATACACACAATCGAGGTTATAATATCTTCTATAGAATGGAAATTAAAAAATTTAATATTATATAATAACTATAGTGGTATAATTATGTTTTAAATATCAGATATATATATATTATATCCATCATCATACCCAACCGTTATAGGTGGTAATGGTAAAACGAATGACATTGGTTCGCGAGATGATACTCCTCTGTACACATGAATGATGATTTTGTAACCCATTTGATGGAAGTGGATAGAGATAAATAGTATAACATAAAAATAATAACATATTATTATATTAAATATAATTTTTTTATTATATTTTATGTGTTAATAAATAAGTAAAGGTGGAAAAGGAAGAAAAAAACAAAAGAGATTTGTTAAGGTAATTACCTTCTCTAGGAGAAACCTCATTTTGATCACCTCTTAAGGACCCTAGGGTTTGTATTTTGGTAGGAAATGAACCTATATAATGTGTTTAAGTATTTTTTAGGTATTTGTTTAGCATTTTGTCGAGACAAAGTGCTTTATAGGTGTGAAATAATTAGCTGGAGTGAGTTCCCATTTATAATTGAGGAGTGACATTTTTGTCCATCTAATGGCCCGAAGGCCTTCATTTTTATATTCATTTTGATAATCCACCTTTCATTTTTGTAAATACCCAAAATTATTCAATAATGGGAGGTCACCCTCACATCATTTGGCTCAAAACATTGATAAATAATGTATTTTAGGGTTAATATGTTCAATACACATCTCCGACACAAAAAAAAACATGTCTTAAAAAGTTCATTCCTTAGCCTTTGAGTTTTACTCACTCTTACCATTTTATTTCCACCACGGTAACAAGTTTTTTTCATCATAGGTAATTAATCATTTACAACTAAAATAAAATGATCCTTATTAGATACTTTATACCTAATTATTATAAATCTTAAATCAAATTTATTAAATAAAAATCCTAGTTTTGTGGAAATTTAATTTTAACACAAGTGTATCTAATGCGCAAAACCTCGTTTTAACCTTAATCACAGTAATTAATTTTTAACTGTTTTCACTAATCATTATGGTAAAAAATTAATTTGATTCTTATTTAAAATATAAATTATTATTATTCAAAATATGGAATCCTTTTTCCAAATTCAATTCACATAAGTGATATAATTTAATTTCAAATTAATTTTGTAGAGGCGATGAGAAAGAGGCTTTTTAAAGAGAATATATTCAAAAGTTTATAAAGTTTTTATATCAAAATTTAATATGAAAATGATTAAAATAACCTGAATTTAATTAATATATATTTATATATATATAATTAAACTAATATTACTTTAAGACCAATTTAAAATATAATTTATCTTTATAAATAATTTAAACAAAAAATCAATTTTAAATATAAAGAAATATTTTTAAATATATATCAAAAAAATCCTAAAAATTCACCCTGATATAAATTTGATATGATTATTTAAACAATTATGTTAATTTTATCAAATTAATTTTTTAAAAGTGGAAAATCAATTTTAAATTATGTGTGCAAATCGCGAATAAATTGTCTTTGAGAAAAATGTTGTTTTTATTCATAAAGACGGATTTATTATTATCCCATTATTAGAAAAATATTAGATGGAAGATAAAATATTTTATTGAATATATAATATATATGTGTTTCATTAAAATAATTCACAAAATGTTATTTTTTTTAATTTATTAAGATAAAACACATTTGTGTGCATAAATATGGGTTTTTGGAAAAACATTTACTTTATTTTCAATTGATTTTCATTTTCATTTATAATTAATTGATAATAAAAGTATTCATTTTATATATAGGTGTAAATAATATATTTTTATAATTTTTTTAATCTTATCCATACCACCATTCTAATGGATATACGATAATTGTTATATAATAATATTAATAATATAATATTAATCGGTAAAACTCAATATTGCATGTAACACAATCTATTGAAGAAACACATTGTTATGTGTTACATAGGATAAAATCATTGTTTCATGAAACATAAGATAAAATTAGTATTTTTTCCAATGAAAACTAAACTCAATGTTGCGGGTAACATGGGCTATGAAAAATTAAATTTATTCTAAAAGAAATATATTAGAAAATTTTTGTTTATTGCATTCTGCCCCCTTAAAAAGAATTAATCACTCAAAATTCATCTCGGTCATCAAATTTTATAATTTTTAAAATTACTTTATAGAAACCCATATTGTAAAAATGAAAAATAATACTTACCTTAAAAAGGGAAAGTTTGAATCATAAAGGTTTCCTAAAGTAACTCATAATAAGGTTTTCACCTAGAGAGAACATTGGTGGGAAGCAAAAATATGGACATGGAAGAAAAAAATAACTCCCAATGACCAATATAGGGTGATAGAGTACATGGTCAGGAAAAATTTAACCACTAAAAAATATTAAATCCATGATCGGTTAAAAGGTCATTGATTTATTGGTTAGAAAATAAAATGAATAATGACTCTATTTCAAGATCATTTTCCAAAAGTTGAAGAATTCCAAAAATAATTTGGAAATGTACTTACTTGATAAGTAAATTTTCATCCATTAATAAATTTCCACCACAATATCATCTTTTTCTCCAAACAATGAGTGTTAAATATGAAATTTTCATTCATAAATCACTAAAATAAACTTATATAGATCAAAAAAATCAAAACAAAAAATAATAACAATATATTCCTTCTGTTTTTAGACATTAAACAAAATAAAAATGGTTAGCACAATGTAAGATAATTTATAAAATACATTAGTCTCCAAAATTCAATAGTAATACCTTAGTTCAACTTAGATCATTTGATAAATAAATATCCTTAAAATTCCTTGAAATATTTAAAAATTTAGAAGAATTTTATCACATAGTCCTCCATGGTAAATTTATTATTTATATCTAAATAGTATCAACCACTCTTGAAGTATCGTACCAAAAAATTTCTATGATCTAATAATATAATCTCAAATATTAGATAATCATTTACATAAGTAACATAAATCATATAATGTTCCCCAAAATTCTGAACTTATTCTAAAATAAAATTAATCACCAATACATCAAACAGGACAATGGTAGGTGTTTCACCCTATTTTCCCTTCGGTTGTGGGTTCATGCCCCAAAGCCTTGTCAGATGTGACAAGTTTTCCTTTTTCTAAAAATATAATTTTTCAGAGGTATGCTGAACATCATTAAAAATAACCTTAATCATCCAAGATTATATAAACCCTTAAAGGTTATCAATAATTTTTTTAACATATATCTATAAAATGAAAAGAGAATCCTTCCTAAAATAACTTCTAAACATGTACCTCGTTCATCTATAAAACTTAATAAATGTCTCCCAAAGTATTACCATTACTTAAAACATAAAAATATGGGTGCCTAAGACAATGGGATTATGATCAACCATAAAAAAATACCAATATCCCTAGATATTTTACTACTTCACCAGATGATGCAATATCAATTGTAGTAGTAGAAAATAATTTTAACACCACTTTTTTACTTCCAATATTGATGATTTCCACCATGAGTAAGTAACTTCAGACAAACATTAACATAATTTTCCAACTCATTATAGCTAAAAAACCTCACCATTTACTAGATATGTATTATCTAATTCTTGTATTGTTCAAGACTTTTTTCTTTCCAATCATGCACCTTGTGACCAAACTCAACACACCCGTATCACTTTCCAAATATTAACATGCATTCCCTGAAAGGTATTTTACCTCACATGGAACATGTTTGGGGATTAACACCAGTATTGTTAGTTTGTTTCTTCTCCATTTCTACCATTTTGACCATTCCATACTCTTTTCATATTGTGGAACATAAGTGTTGAAAAACCCCATCTCAACTTTCTCAGCTCAAAGAAAAAAAAATCATAACTTTTAATCACTTATGTGGAAAAAGATATTTATAAGCTTGGTTTTAATCCTGATTGAAATTTATTAATTTTACTATTAATATCACAAACAAAATATAGTATGTACCTGGATAACATTTTAATATTTTCTCCATATTCAGACACAAAATCTTCATCCTTTTTCCTTAATTCCATGAATTGTTTCTCCATCCTAAGTAAAAAAACCTTAGGGAAATATTTCAAAATGAAAATATTCTTAAATATATCCCATTATATTACATCGATAATATCTTTATCTCTAGTATTATTAACCATAGATCACCATCGATCAACTTTACCTTTAAAATTATAAATGGAAAGAGTTACCTTTTTTATTATGAACATCCCGTGATGTCAAATATCTTTTCCTGAGCATTGATCCAACCTTCAGCTACCACAGGGTAAGATGATCTATGTAATTATGGGGGAATTTGTCTCATTTTATTCTCTACTATTGGAATATTCCTCTAATGTAGTTCTTGTTTCTCCATATAATGGATACCACCACCATTTTTAACTATATTTAATTGATCCATAAATGCAACAAACCAATCTATTATAATTCAAACCATCTTGGAATGCTGATTTGGAAGGATATTTTCCTCTTTTAACTTTCCTGCTACAGCTTCTAAGTTTCCCCTATGAAAAACCATTCTGAAAATACATAGTTTAGATGAAGAAACATTGTAATCCTATAATGTTATCTCATTTTAACTTAACCATAAATAAAAATATTTAAAAGGTATGTTATTAGTATTATCCTAACCTATAAAGTTATCTAAACCTTTCCTCTGATACCAAATATAAGTACCCAACCATAAAAATTAGATATTATAGTGTCTTTAGACTAAAATTAAAATTCTATCAACCCCGATGATCTTTTTAGGTTTATATTTTTAGAGAATTAGGTCATAACTCTTACATATCAAACCAAGATATATAAAAATTGAACATTTCTAATTAGTATCCATTTTTTCAATAATAGAAAACTTTTAAAAAGAAACATGTTTTCTTTCATGAAAAATCTTCACAACTTTCCACTTGAATTCATCCTTTCCCTTACCCATTCTTACACTCTTTGAAAAACATTTTAAAACTTTGGATGATAACAAAAAAGCTTCATAAGGGATATAAAAACAAGTAAAATTGTTAGTCCAATGAAAACATGAAAACTCATGAAATGTTTACCTCTATGTCAATGTTAATGGAGAAAAATAAATAAATAATTTCTACATGAAAAACACACACACTTTTTTCTCAAATAAAATAATTAAATTCCATAGAAAGAAAATAAAAACCCATTTTTTAGAAACATAGAGCATCATAATCATAAAATCCCTTTCAAAACCCTTCTCGTTAGAATAACCACATGCCCAACTTCCCATATAATTCTCTATAGAACACAATCATTACCCAATTCATTGGATATCTATAATGGGGATCACCCTTAATATAAGATATATCATGATAAAATATTCTTCATGAGCTATAATGGTGATCAACCCTTTATATAATCTATATCGGGATCACCCATTTCATATAATTATCAAGTACCAAATCATGGATAAATCATTTTATGCTTTCAACTTTTCATCATAAAACTCTTTTAAAAACTCTTTTAAACCTATATTAAAAACACATTCATGTATAAAAATATCATTCTCCTTTTAAAAACTAAATTTCAATACAAAAATACCTAGAAAAAAGGATGGTTTTTATTTTAAAAAAACATGAAATCTTGTAAAGGAATCTAAATATTAAAGAATGGTCATGATGGTGGGAAAGGTTTTTGTCATCGTATACATAACAATATAACATTATTTTTGTTGTTTGTAAATAAATTCAAACATTCTATATAAAGGTTGATTTATTTTTGAAAAAAAATGAAATGTAGAAAAAAAAATGTACTTTATAAAACTCTCATTTCCAGAATAAAATCATTTTAAAACATGGAAATTAAAGAAAAAGAGATTTATAAGGAAAACATTAAAAGTGATTTTTTAATAAAAAAGTCCATTATCACTTTAGAAACATTTGAATCATAATACCCATTAAATAATAACTTAAAAACATTAAATACCATTATATCATGTAAAATGGCCTATATATACACCTCGTAAAATAATATATGTGCATAACATCAAAATGTGCCTCAATGAAAGGAGATTGAGACTAAGTCCCTTACCTTGAGTTTGACTTGTCATGTGTGTATTTATCTTACTAAATAATAAAATTATATTAATTATTTACTTTCTTGAGAAACTTTTTTATATTTATTACTAATTTTATTTCACTTATTATCATGTTATATATGATTACTTAACTAATTATGTAGTTGAATATTTCAATGATATCTGGGATATGTGTCAAAAACAACTTTGGTGAGTTGATTATGGTCAAAGAGGTCATTATTTAAACATACCTAGAATAATAATCAAGACATAATTTTCATATTTATGCATCAATTATAATTTTAATACTAATAATGAAATTTGGTTTTGATAAATTAAGTATGTTATGATCATGGATATGGTAGGTCGCACGTACGTATTAGTAACATTTCCATTTTTCATCAATCATTATATAAATGAGGTTAGTAATATTTTATCTTTCCATAATATTCATAATATAATATATACCATTTTAGTTCTTAAAATATACTTATATATATCATCCATGTGGTTTGGAGATGCAAATAGAGTCACATCACTTCATGAAGGCGGTAGCCACACGTACATAAACCACATTATCACATTTTCAGTGAGTGAAAAGGTAAGAAATAAAATGATATATTTTATTTTAAAAATGATAAATATGTCATTAATATCATTATTATGTAATTTATATGTCATATATTTATTTTATTTACCCATTTTACCTTCCATGTAAAGGGTTAGTGAAAAATGAAATACATTGCTTCGTGAGACGGTAGTCCGTCATACACATAAGCAACATTATCGTATCCCCTACTGAATGGAAATTAAAAAAATATGATATGATATAATGAATCAAGAGGTATAATTATGTCATAAATATCATATATATACATTATCTCCATCTTCATACCCAATTTTGAGAGGTATCAATGGAAAAACGAATGGCATTAGTTTGTGAGGTTGTAGTCCGTCGTACACATGAATGATGCTTTTTAACCCATTTGATGAAAGTGGATTGGGATAAATATTATGATATAAACATAATAACATATCAGTATATTTAATATAATGGTGTTATTATTTTTTATGTGTTAATACATGATTTAAGGTGGAAAAATAATAAATAAAACGAAAGAGATTTGTTAAGACAATTACCTTCTCTAAGAGAAACCTCTGTTGGATATCTTCTTAAGGACTTTTGGGTTGGTATTTTGGTATGAAAATAACCTTTATAATGTGTATAAGTATATTGGGGAGGGATTTTGGTATGTTTTGGTTGAGCCAAAGGGCTTTAGAGGAGTGAAATAAGTGAGGGTAGTGAGTTCCCTTTTATAATTGAGGAGGAGTGTCATTTTTATAAATACACAAAAGCATTAAATAATGAGAGGTCACTCTCACCTCATGTGGAAATTTTTTTATAAATATTGGAGGTGATATTTTATATGTTAAATACACACATAAATAAAAAAACAAGTTTTAAACATGTCATTCTTTATCCTTTAAGTTTTACTCACTTTTACCATTTTAATGTTCACCACGGTGACTAGTTTTTTATCCTAGGTAATTTATCCTTTAAGCATAAATAAAATGATACTTATTATATAATTTATACCTAATATTTATAAATATTAAAAAAAATATTAAATAAAAATTATATTTGTTTGGAAAATTAATTTTAACATAAACGAATGTAATGTGCAAAACCTCATTTTAACCTTAATCATGATAATTAATTTTTAACTATTTTAACTAATCATTAGAGTAAAAAATTAAGTTGACCGTTTTAGATAATATAAATTATTTTTATTCAAAATATGGAATAGCTTTTTTCCAAATTCAATGTATATAAGTGCAACATCCCGAACCCGGATTCCACCTTATGGTGCCCCAAGCCCGGTTAGCCAAATGGCCTCAAGCGCATCTAACAAAATGCTAGAGGCTTCTGAATACCAATGAGGGCCTATCTGAGTTAGTGAGGAGACTATGTTCTCATTAACTGAGTATCATAGTAAAAGTAAAACATATAATAAATAGCATAAGTGAAATAAACAGCAGACCACTAAATGTAAGACAAGACAGTAATACATATCAATAACTTGAAGTGTCTCATATACAAAATGATGAAGATGGTACAAGTATCTATAAATAATCCAAATAGGTACATAGAAATATAGTACAGTACAAGTATCCAAAAAATAACAAAAGACCAAAAGGTATCCCAAAATCGCAAGCCATAGCTTGGTCCTATGCTCCCCTGGTCCAAATCTACAATCAACAACTTGTACTAGGGCACTTGTCCCTATCACCACATGTAACCATATAATCTGTTTGGATCCACAAGGAGGCCCAAACAAGGTGTGAGATAAACATCCCAGTAGGCAACCACCCAGGTCTATATAATTATAATAGAAATTATAAAAAATCTAACAAGTGTAAACAATTATTAAGTAAGTGAGTACACCCATGGAATAAGTCTACTCTAACAAGTAAAACCCAATAGCCCTCAAGGATACTTGCAAAAGAGATTCAACTCCTAACAAGGTAACTATAACAAGTAAGAAAGTAAGTCACTCGTCCACATCGTACATCCATCTATATCATGAAACCATAGCCACACTATATAGAGAAGTCAATTATCCCATGACCATGTCGTATTGTGAAGTGTAGACTGCAAGTTATGGATCCAAGGTGTCAGAAGACCAAGGAATCCAAGTAATTAATTCTAGACCATGGAGGTTCGGATTCAAGGAGCATGTCCAAGGAATACCATCAAGTCCCATGTGCATTCTTGGTGGAAACTCGGTTAGGAACTGGTTGGGGTCCTAGGAGCATGGTAGTAGCAAGTCCTACGTGAGCCCAAGCAAGCCAGATCCACAAGGTAGCAATCCCCGAGGCATCCCATGGAATCAAGACCCAAGGGGCAGAGTCAACCCAAGGCTTCCAATACCGTGTTCCAGATCCATGGAGAGCAGGCCATGGAATCTATCAAACCATTCAAACAAGCATTCAAATTAAACATTCATAACCAGGTGAGTATTGTCACGACCCGCCTTCACCAAAAGGAGGTAAGGGTCAGCAGATTTCCAGGCCCTTCCTTCTTTAAGTTGATGGAGAGATAATGACCCCCGAAACCCGCCTTCAATTGGTCCTGGAGTGGCGACCAGCACCAAGGGTATAAAATCACACACTAAATGGAAGGCATTTCCCTTTTTCTTTTAATAGGATCAGGAGATAAGATAGTAAATCCCACAACACCGAAAATGAAATTAAAAGTAAAGCCAAGAACCATTCCCAATGCATGTTACAAGAGTAAAATCCACAATGTATAAGGAGACTACAAATAAAAATACCAAAATAAAGAACAAAAACAACTGTAATGATCTATCACAAGGTCTGAGCTAGTACGGCCCAGCACGATCCTCTAAGTCCTCCTAGAAACTTGAAAAAAGTTTTATATACGTAGGGTGAGCATACAAGTACACTCAGTAGGGAAAACCAAAGTCTCTCGTGCACAAGTGAGGAGGCATATTAATGCCCAGTGAGAAAAGAGATAACCAAGCACCTAGAAAGGAAACTAACCACCCAAGCCTCACCAAGGCACACTCCCCAAATAACGCAAGTCAAGTAATGTATAGTAATAGCACATCGATATTTGGGTACCTTGCGCCACTTTCCCACTGGTTATTGAAGACATCTTACGCATTGGACCAATCCTGCCATTCTCATCGCAGTCCCACTGCCAAACCCCACCCACACACACCTAGGACACAACCTCACCGCAGTCCCACTGCCAAACCCCATTCACACACATCTGGGCCATAACCACTATCCCGCCTGCAGACACCTGGGCCACAACTGTCACACGTAACCATACCTGCAAACACCTAGGCCAGAAAAACTTTTGTCACGACCCGCCTTCACCAAAATGAGGGAAGGGTCAGTAGATTGTCAGGCCCTTCCTTATTTAAGTTGAAGGAGAGATAATGATCCCTGAAACCCGCCTTCAATAGGTCTCGGAGTGGCGACCAGAACCAAGGGTATAAAATCACACACTAACTAGGGATAAGTGAGATCCCTCAAATTACTGGAACCAAAGCAACCCTGAGACACAGCCCCATGTTCCCAAAATCCAGAAGCCAAAGGTTCCTCAACAACAGAGGATTCCACCCCAATTCGTGATATAAATAGAGTAACCACACAGCCTCAGATTCACAACCGGCCAATGTATAACAGCAGGGGATCCCATCCCCACCCAAAACACCCCACCAATCTAAGCCCCTATCCAACCGTGGAGGAAGAAACCAAACCAAACTACCAACACAAGGCATGCCCAACATGTATTCTTATATTTAAAAGATTTAACACACTTCATGATTTCAATTCCACTGGGCTTAACCAGGCTTATCATAGAAAAGGAGTTAATCCGGGTGCTTCCAATTTATTTAGCCGAATATACGTAATTAACCAATTTCCTTTACTCATCAAAAGGTTCACAACCAAAACACATGCCATTTAAACATCACAAAGGGTAAGGGTTTATTAGTGCATAGAGAAAGACCCCCAACGACCATGATTTTCAGTAGGTGTAAGCCCGCACAATTCAGAAATCATTAATCGTCAAAGGGGATAAAAACATAGCAGCAGCATCGATCACACCCCTCCCCTTCATTCTTTAGAACCAGTTTATTATTTTCATTAAAGTTTGGTTCATCCAATTATACAAAATCAGTATAGTACCCACCCCACAAGATACACATAAAGGAGAGACGAAGGTGAAACCCCTACTTGATTGATCAAGGATCATTGTTTAAGTCCTCTCTTGGAACTGGAACAGGAGTAGCAGTAACTCCACGGAACACGATCAAGAAAACTTCAACGGGTTACAACTCGTTGGGAGGAGGGGTACTCTGATGGCAGGGTGATCAAGAAAAAGAAACCTAGGGAGAATCCTTTAGGTTATAAAGGCTATACGGGTTGGGATCGAGCAGGCTCGGAATGGTTAAGATACGAAAGAAAACTTGAAACCGCCTAAGGAGCGGGATCGTGGGTTGACCACACGGTTAGGACACCCCACATATCATTAAAGGGCCCCCGCCGTTGGGGGCGGTTTAAAATAGACTCACACCTCACCAACATTTAATTGAAACCCATTAATCGCTTTAAAGAGGGTCAAAACGTGGCTTAAAAGCCAATTTGCGCAAAAAGAGGCGCCATTGGGAAAACCCGTGGTCACCAGTAGCTGGGAGCTACCGGTAGCTGAGAGCTACCGGTATCCTAGAGCTACCGGTCACCGAGATCTACCGGTTTCCGAGCTACCGGTAGGCCGAGATACCGGTAGGCCTGCTACCAGTAGACCGAGCTACCGGTAGGCCAAGGCTACCATTAGATATCTTCCCAGACTACCCCGAACACATAACATCACATTTTCACCAAGTAATGGACCCCAAAAACCCGGGCCATTACATCAGATACTTCTCAAACTATTCTCGTCCTCGAGAATATAAGAACAACCCAGAAAGGATAAAAGTGGGGTCCAAACAACCACCCTCTAAAGATACTTCTCAGGGGAAAACCCCGGAGTTGTTCGAAAGCTGGAACCCCCTACATCCAGAAACACTCCCCTAATAATTTTCAACCACAAACATTCACAACAAGCACAAATATCACATTGTCCAACACATGAGTTAGGGAGTCCCCTCCTACATGTGAGGATATTATCCTCTTTGGGCGGCACTAACTCGCCCGCACGAGTTTAATCACATCCACATTAATGCGTCCTGATTAGGAGTCAAGTTTTCCCATCATCACACATTCGGACATACACATAGAGAACAGGGAACAGATCATCCAATAGCTAAGCAAACAAGAATTTCACCTACATTAAATCACCAGGCAAAACATCTCAACAAGGTTAGAACAAAACAAGGAAGTCAAAATAGCTCTGGGTACTGGATGCGTAACTGGGCATCCTGCTCCCAAGTGCTATCTTCCAGGACACCATGCCTCCACAATACACGAACCAAGGGGATGGTTCATCCACGAAGCACTTTCTACTTATGATCCTCGATCTTGATTGGTCGTTCTATGAAGGTTGAATCCTCTTCCACATCTAATTATCCCCAATCGATGACATGGGAGTCGTCGTGTATATATCGACGAAGCTGGGAAACGTGAAAGACATTGTGAACTTTCTCCAACTGAGGTGGCAATGCCAGCTGATACGCTACCTCACCAACTTGTCCCAACACCTCGAAAGGTCCGATAAACCTGGGAGAAAGATTACTTCCCTTGCCGAACCTCCATTGTCCACACCGAGGGGAGACCTTTAAGAACACTTGGTCTCCTACCTCAAACTCTAAGGCCCTTCTCCTGCTATCGGCATACAACTTTTTTCAGTCCTGAGCTGCCTTCATCCTTTCTCGTATAAGATGAAACTTCTCTGTTGTGCTCTGATACCATTCTGTCACAACCCGCCTTCACCAAAAGGAGGGAAGGGTCAGCAGACTGCCAGACCCTTATTTATTTAAGTTGAAGGAGAGATAATTACCCCCGAAACCCGCCTTCAATAGGTCCCAGAGTGGAGACCAGCACCAAGGGTATAAAATCACACACTAACTAGGGATAAGTGAGATCCCTCAAATTACTGGAACCAAAGAAACCCCGAGACACAGCCCCATGTTCCCAAACTCCAGAAGCCAAAGGTTCCTCAACAACAGAGGATTCCACCCCAATTCATGATATAAACAGAGTAACCACACAGCCTCAGATTCACAATCGGCCAATGTATAACAGTAGGGGATCCCATCCCCACCCAAAACACCCCACCAATCTAAGCACCTATACAACCATGGAGGAAGAAACCAAACCAAACTACCAACACATGGTAGTCCCAACAGGTATTCTCAGATTTAAAAGATTTAACACACTCCATGATTTCAATTCCATTGGGCTTAAACTGGGATTATCATAGAAAAGGAGTTAATCCTGGTGCTTCCAATTTATTTAGCCGAATATATATAATTAACCAATTTCCTTTACACAGAAAAAGGTTCACAACCAAAACACAATCCATTTAAACATCACAAAGGGTAAGGGTTTATTAGTGCACAGAGAAAGACCAAAAACAGCCATGATTTTCAGTAGTCATAAGCCCGCACAATTCAGAAATCATTAATCATCAAAGGGGATAAAAACAGAGTAGCATCATCGATCACACCCCTCCCCTTCATTCTTTAGAACCAGTTTATTATTTTCATTAAAGTTTGGTTCATCCAATTATACAGAAGAAGTAACGTACCCACCCCACAAGATACACATAAAGGAGAGATGAAGGTGAAACCCCTACTTGATTGATCAAGGATCATCATTTAAGTCCTCGCTTGGAACTGGAACAGGAGTAGCAGTAACTCCACAGAACGCGATCAAGAAAAATTCGTCGGGTTACAACTCGTCGAAAGGAGGGGTACTCCGATGGCAGGGTGATCGAGAAAAAGAAACCTAGGGAGAATCCTTTAGGTTATAAAGGCTATACGGGTTGGGATCGAGCAGGCTCATGATGGTTAAGATACAAAAGAAAACTCGAAACCGTGTAAGGAGCGGGATCGTGGGTTGACCACGCGGCTAGGACACCCCACACGTCATTAAAGGGTCCCTGCCGTTGGGGGCGGTTTAAAACGGACTCACACCACACCAGCATTTAATTGAAACCCATTAATCGCTTTAAAGGGGGTCAAAATGCGGCTTAAAATCCAATTTGCGCAAAAAGAGGCGCCACTGGGAAAACCCATGGTCACTAGTAACTGGGAGCTACCGGTTGGCAGCAGCTACCGGTAGCTGAGAGCTACCGGTAGCCTAGAGCCACCGGTAGCCTAGAGCTACCAGTAGCTAAGAGCTACTGGTTGCCGAGCTACCAGTAGGCCGAGCTACCGGTAGGCCTGCTACCGGTAGACCGAGAAACCGGTAGACCGAGCTACTGGTAGGCCGAGATACCGGTAGGATGAGCTACCGGTAGGCCGAGCTACCGGTAGGCCGAGCTACTGGTAGGCCTGCTACCGGTAGACCGAGCTACCGGTAGGCAAAGGCTACCGTTAGATAGCTTTCCAGACTACCCCGAACACATAACATCACATTTTCACCAAGTAATGGACCCCAAAAACCCGGTCCATTACAAGTATACCCACTCACATCAACAAGAAAAATCCATGAGTATACCCACTCATGCAAACCATTTATCAAAATCATATGGGCCTACCCTCCCATATAAACCATTTAAAATGAAATTAGTTATTTACATATAGGTATATCCACCCATATAAACAAATTTCATTTAATCCAAGCTATCAAAATAGGTATGGCGTCAAAAGATATCAATATGAAAGGAGGTAGTACATCTTCTAAGAAATATATTCAATTTATCAAGGCATATAAGGGATTTATCTAACTAGTTAAGCCCAATCACACACCCATTGGGTGGTTTTGAAAGGAATAAACAAGCTATTACCTTAAGGTGCACCCCTCGGGTGACCTCTAAACGAGAAACGGGTGCCAACGCACCTAAACGAAACTTGTGTTCAACCTCACTAGGTCCAAATACAACTAATAAAAGATACTTGCTAAAAAAATAGACCTTCCTAGAAATTTTGACAAATGGAATATCAGCCAAACACCCAAAAAACACCAAGAAAATATGAAAGAAATTATAGAGCACCTACCTCGCCTCGGTAGTAAATAGCTCATCCAGTATCATGTTTTGATTCGTCCTGGTTTGGAAGAGATCTGAAGAATGGGGGAAGAATGGAATATTAGGGAATATGAGCCTAAATCTAAATAGCATTGTTGTTGTTCCAAAGAATCAAGAATGACTAAAAATGAACGTATGACTTAATGATGCAGATCCATAGAGACAGTCGGTGATCAAAATGAAGATCTAATGGAAGAACATAATTAAAGCCTATCTTAGGCACCAAAGGAGAGCTCCGAGAGGTGTTTTTATGCGTATAGGAGAAAACCCACTTTGGGTTTTAAAAAAGAAAATTATATTTTAATTTAAAATTAAAAAAAAACACAGTAGGGTCTCAAAATTTACCCACACGGTTTCCCAAACCATGCAAAAACGGTGCGCACCTCACTACCTAAGAGGGGCACTTTGAATGGTTACCCCACAAGGTTTGAATAATCATGTGGTAAATTTGTGGAACCACTCTACCCAAAAACCTTAAATTTCATACCTCTTGCACGGTTTGTACTAACTCTGCACAGGCTGTGCGCAAATCATGTGCCAGGTCATTTTTAGCCCAAAACATGGTTTCAGCATCCTAACAAGCCCCAAACACCTCCAAAACACATGTTATCAAGATAATAATTCACATAAGGTCATGAAAAGTTATTTAAACCAAAAAGATAATGAGCCATACCTTGTACAAAAAATCAGGTTCTTACAATCTTCTCCCTTATATCAATTCATCTCAAATTTCTCTCTGGAGGGTGGTCAAGATTTTTCTGAGAACAAATCCAGACACTGAGAACATACATCGGCCTCTCTCTCCCAAGTATCATCTGGTAAATGGCCATGCTTTCATAGCACCCATACTAGAGGAATTGATCGGCCTCAAAGAACCTTTGTGCTCCTATCAACTATACGAATCAGATGCTCCTCAAAGTAGGAATCAACCTAAACCTCAACCTCCTAGGGATGAAAAATGTGAGACTGGTCTGAGTGATAGTGGCATAGCTAAGATACATGGAAGATTTTGTGCATGGCTTAGTACCTCTAAGGTAACTTCAACCGATAGGCAACCAACCTGACTCTATCTAGAATCTCAAATGGCCCGACATATCTCGGTGAATGTTTACCCTATATCTTGACTAAATGTGTCCCAGCCTCAGTGAAACACGCAAGAAAACTCAATCCCTAACCTCAAAATATAGAGGTCTTCTACGGAGATTGATGTATGATTTCTAACGAGACTGTGCAGTAGCCATCCACTTTTGAATCAAATGGACCTGCTCAGATGTCTCCTGCATGAGACATAGTCCCAATAAATCTTCCTCTCCTACCTCTAGCCAGCATAGGGGAGAATGACATGGCCTAACATATAAATCCTCATAAGTTTCAATATGTATCATTTCTTGATAACTATTAATCTAGGAAAACACAACTAGGGGAATGTGCCTCTCCCAAGATCCCCCAAAATCTAGGACGCTTGCTTGCAACATGTCCTCTAGCACCTGTATTGTACACTCTGACTGGCCATCAGTCTAAGGGTGGTATGATGTTCTCAGAAACACCTTTGTACTCAGCGCCCTCTAAAAATTCTACCATAAATGAGACGTAAAGCGGGTTTCCCTATCTGAAATGATAGTGCACGGGACCCCATGTAGTCGTACCACCTCTCAGATATACAACTTTCCAAGATCATCAACACTAAAGGTCTTTTTAATTGGTAAGAAGTGTGCAAACTTCATAATCCTATCAAAAATAACCCACACGATGTCGTTACCTTGAGGTGACCTTGGTAAAACAATCATGAAATCCATTATTACATCATTCCATTTACACTTCAGGATAGGTAACTGCTGTAAAAGTCCATCTGGTCTCATTTCCACTCTGGGAACACCTAGTAACAAAACCATCTACCTCTCTCTTCATTCCCGGCCACCAGTACTGATGTCGCAAGTCACGGTACATCTTAATAACCCCAGGATGAACTTCCCAAGTTGAATCATGAAACTACCACATAAACTCCTCACATATATCCACTGGAACCCAAACACATCCATGGATACACAGGATCTCATCGTCACCTACTATATAACAAGGAGGAGGGTCCTCACCAACCACACCTTCCCATAAAACTAGGCCTTCTAAATATGATAATTGCCTCATCTTAACTTTGTCTAGTAGGGTAGAGGTAACATCTAAGGATGAAATAAAATTCTGCCCCTATCTGTTGTGCACCTCCAGATGCATCTCAGAAAACAATGCCACAGGCTTCCACTCTCTACTGGCATGTTGCATTGCCTATATCTGAGGCCCCCTACTTAGTGCATCAGCCACTGAATTTCTCTTACCAGGCGTGTGGGCAAGCTCGAAGTCAAAGGACTGTAGATACTCCACCCACCTTCACTACCTCAAATTTAGATCACACTGTGTAAAGATATACCTGAGGATTTTGTGGTCTGGGTACACAAAAAAAATGCTCTCCCAGTAAATAGTTTCTCCAATAGTGCAACACATGAACAACTATAACCAACTCGAGATCATGTATAGGGTAATTACTCTTGTGAGGCCCCAGTTATCGAGACTCATACTCCATGACACAATATCCCTACATCATCACTGCCCCCATCCCAATACCTGAAGCATCATACTACACCGTCTAGCTGTTTTCCTACTCTGGTAGTATCAAGACCAGTGTTATTGTAAACCTCCATTTCAACTCCTAAAAGGCTATCCCACAATATTTTGACCACACAAACTTCATAGCCTTCTTAGTCAAGACCATCAATGGTGCTGCTAAGCATGATAAGTTCTGTATAAAATTCCTATAGTAACTAGTTATCCCCAAGAAACTCCATATGTCCAAAACATTATTGGGTTGTTCCTAGGAAACTATAGCTCTCACCTTCTCTAGGTCCATTATCACCCCTGTCTCTGAGATAATGTGACCCAGGAAGTGAATCTGATCCATCAAAAATTGGCACTTTGTGATCTTAGCATATAACTGATGCTCTCTCAATGTATTCAAAATGATCTCAAGATGGTTGGCATGGTCGTGTCGATAGTGATAATAAACTAATATTTCTTCCATGAAAACCACCACAAATGAATCCAAGTAAGGATGGAACACTCTGTTCATTAGTTCCATGAAAATCACTGGCAATTTCATGAGACTGAACAACATAACCAGATACGCGTATAACCCATACCTACTATGAAAGCTTGTACAAGGTATGTCTGTAGGTCAAACACTCACCTGGGGATATCCTAAACTCAAGTCTATCTTCAAGAACACTCGATGTCCTCGGAGATGATCAAATAGGTCATCAATCCGTGGCAAAGGATATCATTTTTTAACTGTCAACTGGTTAAGTTTCTGATAATCCATGAATAGCCTAAGAGTTTCATCTGCCTTTTTTACAAAAAGGACTGGAGAACCCCACAGAGTAGTACTAGGCCTGCTAAACCCCTTCGCCTACAAATCCTCTAACTGCCTCTTGAGCTCCTTCAACTCCATCGTAGCCATCCTGTATAGGGGAATGGATACCGGTGCATCTCCTGGCACTAGCTCTATGGAGAACTCCACCTCTATCTCAAGAGGTAAACCAGAAAACTAGTCAGGAAAAACATCCCAAAAGCATTCAAACACTAGAGTAAAGTCCACCTGACTCACTCCCTAATAATCTAGAAACAAACTAGTAATCTGGGCTATCATCCCACCAAGCCCATGATGCTCAGGTCCATCTTTGCTTGCCTGGACATCCCATTCACCCTTTTGAATTAACATTGAACCCTCTGGTGATGTAAAAGTCACCCTCCGGTGGTAGTATTCAACGTACACTCGATAAGCCACAATCCAGTCCATTCTGAGAATGACATCAAACCTTGTCATCTCAAGGACATATAAACTTCATAGGAAGTGGCACTAACCAACCTCAAGGGGACACTCCATGCACTGTCGTGCATCACCCATTATTACTCCTAACAGTGTTTCTAGCATCAAAACATCATCAGAAAGAAAAACCACAAGCCCTAGAATTTATACCACTCATGCAGAGATAAAACTATGAGAGGCACCTATATCGAAAAGAGCAGATGCAATAGTAGAATCTACTAAGATCGTACCTCTCACTATAGATGGTATGGGATCCTACTCCTATTGGGTCTATTGCATTGTATATGTCTACCATGTACCGCAGACATATTCCCTACCTGGCTACCCTAAGCCGATCGATCCTGTTGTTTTTGAGAACTCGGTGTCTAGCTAACACAGCCCTGACCACCACTACCCTGGCCTAACTAGACGACATTCTCTAGCTCCTAGCCTGATGTGGATCTAAATACCCTACTCTTGAACCTGACATCAGATCTGACCCCATACCACTTGAAGCTGGAGGGAAGGTCCTGTAAAACCACTACATGTGCCCAATCCTGGCACAATCTTAGCACTCGACTGGGTCGTAGTCAAACTGATTTTTCATGTGGCCTCGCCTATCACACTAATGGAAAAACACCAAGATGTCTACACCCACATCCTGACTAGCACTGAAGTCATAGGAAGCCTCACACAGTGCTTCCTTCCTAAAGACATAGATCCACTGGGGTGAGAAACAGCACTCCCATGTTTTGTACCCCTATCTTCCTTCATTTTTCGCTCTGTAATCAGCGCTTGATTCACAATCTCAGTGATAGAAGGAAACCTGAAAACATTGAACTGAGATCTGATATCATATCTGAGACCTTCCTCGAAGCGCCTCACCCTTGATAACTCATTAGTAAGATACATTAGTGAAAAATGATGCAGCTCTGTAAAGCATGTTGAGTATTCCATAACTATCATCGCACCCTACTCCAAACACATAAAATAACTACCTTCTCTACTCATAGAGTAATGGGGTAAAAGTATTCATAAAAGAGGGTTTAGAACTCATCCCAACCCATATTATGAAACCTATCAGCCTGGTTCAAAACGTTTCACCGGTGTTTTTCTGCTCCACATATCATATACGTCGCGAGCTTGACTCTCCAATCCAGAGGAATCTCCAGATTCTCAAAAATCACTAACATGGTCTCTAGCCACAACTCTGAAGCCTATGGTCTACCATCCCCTAAAAACATAGAAGGATGATGCTTCTAGAACACCTATTTCATCACATCCATAGTCAAGTCTAGCTATGGTTCTCCCTAGATCATCTACATATACTGAAAGAAACCCTTGTAGAATTGTGCCTCAGAACCTGTGTTCAAAATATCCTTAGGTGCTGCAGCTGGCACTATAGGAGGATCAACTAGTAGCCCATGGCCCACAATTTTTGAATTATGATCATCGCCTCCATTGTGTAATACCAATGGAGTTCGTCATGGTGGCATGTATCTACAATTCCAAACACACACCTCAGGAAAGAACAACATCAAGGAACAAATCTTAAAATCGTAGGATAGGTCAAAACCCTCATAGAAACTAAATCAAACCAATAACCTACTCCAAAATCTAGGACTGTATAAAGAATAGCCATCAAACAACCAAAAACTATACCTCTCACCAACTCAAAAGTCAGGTCTAGGTCAAGTCTCTATTCCCTATTTAGGTTTTCATTTCCATTCGAGTTCAGGTTTAGTTACCCAGGAAATTATAGCAAGGGTTTACCAATTCCTGAATCCATGAGGGTGCATAACACCTCATGAACCCAAAACATGGCTCCTGTTCAAACCATACATATCAAGTTCATTTAACATTTACATTTCACTGGTGTGTAATTTCCTAATTCATAAAGTCCCATACACCTTACATATTGAAATATGACATCGTACCTTTATCTACTACACCCAACTAACACAATAGTAGGCATAGCTATCACCTCAACTATCACAAAAACATGAAATATCTAATGAATCCTAGATGGAATAGCATAATGCATGGAATGTGAATATAAAAAGTGTCTATATGATGCATGAGATGGCATACCCTCATCTCATTATGTTGCAACTGAAATAAAACCCACAATTGCATCAATAGTAATATCAGAAATCAAGTTCATCACCCAACAGTGAAATCAAATCAACTGTAGTAGTCAAAATCTAAAAAATCAAAACTCAATTTGAGGCAATTTGGATTTTCCCTATACATGGGGTAGCTACTCCCAGGCACAGTTTATTACCAAATTATATTTCCTTCCTATCCCTATTTAATGTCACCAAATAGTAATTCAAACCAGAAACCTTCCTCTTATAACACTTTGTAATGTCCCGACCCTGGATGTCACCTTTCGGTGCCTCGAGCCCGGTTGGCCATATGGCATCAAGCGCATCTCCCCAAATTCCAAAGGATGCCGACTAGTAGCGAGGGACTAGGTGAGTCAGTGGGGAGATTATACCCTCATTACCAGAGTATCACAGAGGAAGTTAAACAAATAATAAATAGCAGAAGTGAAATAAACAGCAGACCATTGAAAGTAAGACAAGACAGGAATACATATCAATAACAAGAAGTGTCTCATATAGAAAATGATGTAGATTTTACAGGTATCTAAAATGTAGCCAAATAGTTACATAGAAATACAGTACAACACAAGTATCCCAAAAAGAACAAAAGACCAAAAGGTATCCCAGCCTCACAAGCCACAACTTGGTCCTATGCCCCCCCCCCCCACTCCAAAGACACAATCAACAACCTTTACTAGGGTTCTTTCCCAAATGATCACCTGGAACCATATAATCTATTTGGGTCCCCAAGGAGGCCCAAACAGGGTGTGAGATAAACATCCCAGTAGGCAACCACCCAGGTCTATACAGTTCTAACCGCAATTCTACAAAATCTAGAAATTATAAACAACCAGTAAGTAAGTGTGTATGCCCATGGAATAAGTATACTATAAAAATTAAAACCCAATAGCCCTTAAGGCCACCTTCAAAATAGAGTCATCTCCTAATAAGGTAGCTATAACAAGTAAACAAGCAAGTCACATAGCCATGTCGTACATCCATTTGTACCATGCAACCACAACCATGTTGTATATAGAAGTCAATTATACCACGACCACACCATATAGTGAAGTATATACCACAAGGGTCGGATCCAAGGTGTCAGTAGACCAAGGCATCCAATTAATTAATTCTAGACCACAGAGGGCCAGATCCAAGGAGCATGTCCAAGGAATCCAATCAAGTCCCATGAGAATACCTAGTGGAAACGTAGTTAGGAACTGGTTGGGGTCCTAGGATCATGGAAATAGAAAGTCCTATGTGAGCCCAATAAAGCTAGATCCATGGGGTAGTATGTCTCGAGGCATCCCACGGAATCAAGGCCCAAGGAGAAGAGTCAACCCAAGGCGTCCACTACCACATTCCAAATCCATGGAGAGCATTCAATGGAATCTATCAAACCATTCAATCAAGCATTCAAATTAAACATTCATAACCATGTGAGTATACCCTCTCACATCAACAAGCACAATCCATGAGTATACCCACTCGTGAAAACAATTTATCAAAATCATATGGGCCTACCCTCCCATATAAACCATTTAACATGCCATTATTCATTTACATATAGGTATACCCACCAATATAAACACATTTCATTTAAGTCAAGCAATCAAAATAGATATGGAGTCACAAGATATCAATATGCAATGAGGTAGTACATCTCCTAAGAAAGATATTCAAACTATCAAAGCATCTAAGGGCTTCATCTAACTAGGAAAGAATAAGAACACACCCATTGGGTGGTTTTAACAGGAATAAACAAGTTATTCCCTTAAGTCTCACCCATAAGGTGACCTCAAAATGAGCAAAGGGTGCCAATGCACCTAAACAGAACCCATGGTCAACCTCACTAGGTCTAACTACATCAACCAAAATCTAGTCCCCCAAAAAATAGACCTCGCGGGAAAGTCTGACAGATAGAATATCGGCTGAACACCCAAAAAATAGTAAGAAAATCCAAAATAAAGTATAGACCACTAACCTCGCCTCGATAGTAGACAACTCATCCAGTATCGTGTTCTGATTCGTCCCGGTTTGGAAGAAATCTGAAGAATAGATGAAGAACAGAATATTAGGTCATATGATCCTAAATCGAAATAGCAAAGTCATTGTTCCAAAGAATCAATAAAAACTAAAATATAATGTAGGCCTTACCGATGTGGATTTGTAGAGATGATCTTCGATCAAAATGGAGATCGGATGAAAGAACAGGCTCAAAGCCTATCTTAGAAGCCAAAGGAGAGCTCTGGGGCTATTGTGCGTATAGGAGAAAACCCACTTTGGGTTTTAAAAAATAAAATTATATATTAATTTAAAATTTTCAAAAAAAACCACATATTATGGTCTCGCGGTTTACCCGCACGATTTCCCGAACCGTGCAGAAATCATGCACACCTCACTGCCAAGGAGGGGCACTTCACACGGTTACCCTACATGGTTTGGCTAACCGTGCGATAAATGTGCAGAACTGATCTATCAAAAACCCTACAATTTCAGACCTCTTACATGGTTTGGACTAACCATTCCCAAGCCATGCGCAAATCGTGCGCCAGGTCATTTTCATCCCAAAACATGGTTCTGACCTCTAAATAAGCACCAAACACCATCAAAACACCAGCGATCAAGATAATAATTCACATAAGGTCATAAAAAGGAATTAAAAGAAAAAATATAATGATCCATACCTTTTTTGAAAAACTGGGTTCTTACAATAAGTGGAATGATTTAATTTGAAATTAATCTCGTAGATACGATGAGAAAACAAGTTATCAAAGAGAAAATGTTCAAAAGTTTAAAAAAAATTATATCAAAATTAAATATAAACATGATTACAATAAAATGAATTGGATTAATAGATATATAATAAAATTAATTTTACTTTAAAATCAATTTAAAATATAATTTAACTTTTTAAATGATTTAAATGAAAACAATATTTTCAATAAAAAATAGTATTTTTCACAATTCATCAAAAAATAAAAATTTACAGAAAAATAACAAAAATTAACCATATGATAATTTTGATATTTTGATTTCAAAAATGAATTTTATTTTAGCAAAAAAATCTGAAATTTTTAAAAATTAATTTTAAATTATGTGCGCAAACGCTAAATAAACCATCACTTAGAAAAATACAATTTTTATGCATAAAGCTAGATTTATTATCATCCCATTATTAGAAAATTATAAGATGAAATATAAAATATTTGATTGAATACAAAATATATAATTTTCATTAAAACCATTAAAAAAATTTGATTTATTTCATTTATTGATATAGAACACATTTTTGTGCATAAAAATGCATTTTCAGAAAAATATTTACTTTATTTTCAATTGTTTTTTGTTTTCATTTATAATTAATTGATAATTAAAGTATTAATTTTATTTATAGGTGTAAAAAATATATTTTAATAAGTTATTTAATCTTATTCATACCCATCATTCAAATAGCTAGATGATAACTAACATATAATAATATTAATAGTATATTTTTTTACGGTAAACTTGATATTACATATAATGCAAGCTATTGAAGAAACATGTTTTTCATGTAATGAAAGATAAAATCTATGTTGCATGAAATTCAAGATAAAATTAGTATTGTGTGAAATGAAAACTAAACTCGTTGTTTCATGTAACTCAAACTATGAAAAATTAAATTTATTCTAAACGAAATATATTATAAAATATTGGGTTGTTATAGTATAGATAGAGTACAGATGGACACTCATGATGGGAGTGATGTAGGGTGACTAAAAATCATGTGGATGTGTTTGAAACACCGTCATCTAAGGGTGAGAACCTATGGTTCTAGAAATATTCCTTAAGATGGGCGGTCGTGTGAGTAGTCATGGAACAGATAAGGTGCCTAGTTTTGAGGAGGAGTTCCAAGGGAGCTTCTAGAATGATGAGGCTTATGGACTAGGATTCATGGTTAGCCTCTAAGATAGGAATTTGATCCCAGTTCCAAGAATGTAAGACTCATGGAATTTTGAGTCAGGGTTAGTGAATGGTTATAAGAAACTATGTGACATGGGGTTTCTATTGAAGTAAAGATGGTTAGCATGTGCTGGATATGTGCAATACCATTTGGGGTATGTGAACGGGTGGCTTAGGATTAAGTGCCTATTTTTTTGGTGAAATCAAGGTGATTGATGCAGATTATAGTGGGACTGATGGTTTTGGATACTTATGACATATTATTTGTGTTACTATTGATAATCATTTAGGTTATGGTAGAGGAACTGGAGTTGTGTGTTAATAGTAGTGTTACAATAGACTTTTATTCATGGATGCTTGACATAGATTCAAGTAGCATTAGTGATTTTTTGTTAATGAATCCCTCTTGAATCAAGGAGGCTAGTATTGTTGAAATTTAACACCCTAATATTTTATGGTATATATATTTTTAAATTTAATCTCTTTGATATCTTACATTGAACCCAACACCAAACTTAAACAAACAACGATATATAATTAAATATTATTACTTTAACACTAGCCATTAAGTTGAAGGTTGTGAATATGATTAACTAAATTATAAAAATATAGTTTAAACATGTTTATAAAATGAATTCATTGATTACCAATTAATTGGAAATGAAATTAAAAATCAATTGAATATAAAGGATGTGTTTTTATTAAAAATCTATTTTTATTCCCATAATGGAATTTTATCATAATAAATTAAATTAATTACTATTAGTGAAAGATATTAATGAGATTTATATGTTATATATTCAATTTTTTTAAATTCGCCCAATAATTATGATAGGATTAAAATAAAAATAAAACAAATTTTAAGCAAAAAAGGTTATATTTTTTTAAAGGTAGTTTTATCGCCTTTTAATGGAGAACCTATTTTAAATCCAATTTTTGAAACTTTTATATATTATATTTTAAAAAAAAACTTATTATTTTAAATATGAATATAAAAATTTACTTTGATTTAATTTTTGGTATTTTTCTGATATGTTTCATGTTTCAATGAATAGTGATAAATTATTGTATTTTAATTGAAAACAAATTTTTCATCTAAATAATTTATAGTGTTAAATTATATTTTTGATTGGTTTTAAATTATAATTAAATAAATATTTTTATCATTTAATATATTTTGGGTCATTTTAATCAATATCACATTGAATTTGGATATAAAAATATTTCAATATTTTAAATGTCTTCACTTTAAAAACTCATGTTCTCATTCTGTCAATGCGATTAATTTTAAATTAATTACTAAAAATTATATATTTTTAATTTTAAAAAATGGATTCCATATTTGGTATCAGTGGGTAAAAATTATTGAAATTTTTTTCTTTTATTTTGGGGAATATGAAGAGTAAATTTAGCAACATTCTAATTATAATAGTTAAGGGTAAATCAGGTAATTATGGGTAAAATTAATATTATAAAGACTATAAAATTACCCAAAAATTTATCCTAATTTCATTTGATGAGTTTTTTTTGACCAAAATAATCCTTGTTCTAAAATTATAACATTTATAATTCAGTTGGATGAGAGTATGACATTTATAATATTATATTCAAAGAAAAATCAATTTTGTCACACTTTTGTTTTTAACAAGTGAGATATTTTTAATATGGGGTTATATAGGCGATCCGTTCCAATATAAATAGTTTTTTGATATCTAAAATCATTATCTTTATCATGATAATTTATTTTTAATTTTTAGAGAATAAATATTTAAATTAAAGGTTTTCACAGTGAAGATGTAGTAATTATTTAATTGAAGGAAATATCAAATAAATGATATTAAAAATACTAAAATATATATAATTTGAGATGATTAATGTCATAAAAAAAATTTATATGAATTTTACATATTAGGAATGTTTTAGAAATATTTTTTCGAATTTAACTTTTTTATTATGATATTTTGAAAAATTCAAGTAATGAATAGTGTCAAAATTGACATTATTGATATTTTAAAATAAATAATATTTTATTAAATGATATAAAATTTATAAAAAACTCAATTTCTTCCAAATTACTGGGATAAATTTAAAATTTCATCCATGATTCGTTTATGGTTCGTTTTTCATTTTATAGTAACTATATTAACTCTTAAAGAGTAAAAATTACAGTTGTCACGGTAAGAGTTAAAGGGTTTAATTAAGGGTTAAATCCAAAAGATAAGGGTAATAATGTGACCTAAACATGTATAAAAATTATTTTATGAGAGGATATAGACTCATAATCATATTATATTTGAAATAAATCTATTTTTATACATTTATAATTGAAAATTAATTTATATTAATTTAATATTTTGAGAGTTTCCTAAAGTGCTGCTAACCTCAATTATAGAAGGGAACCTTCTCCCTCACTTCCTCACACCAATTTTAACCTTTTAGCTCTACCAAAACCTTCCCAAATAAGATCCCAACTTCCCTAACCTCATAATATAATCCTCTATTTGTGAATAAATCAAACTAATGAAGTATTTTGGTATAAACCAAAAATATTTTCCCAAATAAGAGGTAATGTTCTTCAACAATCACTTTATTTTTATTTCTTTCCCCAATAATTAATTTATTATTATTACAAGATTATATGATAAAACCTATATCCTATATATACTGATATATTTTCATGTTAAGTTTTCTACCTACACCTACACAAAACACTTCCACCAAACGGGTAACGAATTTACCATTTGTTTATGACAAACTACCGCCTCACGAAACAATGTCGTTCATTTTTACTCTACCACCTATCATGTTTGGTCATTATGATAGACATTAAGTTTTTAGATTATATATATGATATTTATATTGTCTTAATACTTATTTAATTTTTATATAACACATACCTTCATGCCTTCCATTTTTTTTAAATATGATAACATCGTTTGTGGAAGTGTGGACTACTGCCTCCTCAAAGCGATGTGATTCTTTCACACTATACATGGAACGTATAAAGGATAATTTTTTAAAAAATATGATATATATGAAATATATATGATATTTTAATTATAATATACATATATATATCATTTAATGCATAAAATAAATGAAAGTAGCATTCATACATACGTACGACCCATTGTCTCAATGAACAGTGCATTTCATTTCCCATATCCAAAATGTATAAATTATTATAAAAAAATATATACTAAATATATATTATATTTAAATCATGTTTTAAATTATTGAGATGATTAAATAATGATCTAATTAATAGGAACAAAAAATAACAAATTAAAACATACTCTAGAAACTAGACAATTAACACCCGAAATAGTGAAAATGATGAAAAATTATTAACAATGGGGTGATAAAATAATATAAGAAGATCATATATTATATAATAAATATGAATAATGTTCTGATATAAATTCATAACATTATTTTAACCATTATATAGTAGGTTAAATCACATACAACTAAAAAGGAATTGTGGGGTAAGGGATCTTTGTCTCACTTCTATTTTTGTGGGACATAGGGCTCATACAGTACTTGTTTCTTTTTTGTGGTGTATATACCACCCATGAATTTATTTTATGAGTATTATTATGAATATTATGGTATTAAAATGTCTATATAATTTTATTTCTTTCATGTTCATATAATTCTACTAATTATAAATTGGTAAGGGGTTATTTCACATTCTCATCATTATTCAAAATTGTTTGTGTTTAAGTCTCCACCGATGAATACTTATCCTTCATGTTAGTGTCTTCTAAAAATGATTTCAAAAACTTTATTAATAATATATAATGATATTTTAAAGTAATTTTTACCCATTTTTTATTTTTTACAAAACTATTTAAAATTAATCATCGTGTCATTTTCCAAAAGGAGTTACTTTATGACTTTTCTTGCAAAAGTAAAAATAATATTTTTTAACTTATACAGCATGAATTTAATTTCACATATTCATGACTCCCTAATGTTTGGAATATTCCTTTAAAAGTTTAAATGTTTATTTTCAAATAAAATATTTTCTTTTATGAATGCACGACCTTTTAAAAAAATGATTACAAAGTGGTAAAGGATTTCATCTAAATTTACATTACATTGAGGATTATTTTTTGTTATGCACCTAGTTTTATTTATATAGTGTATATACTACCCTTTCACATGTTATATCGTGAATATAATTTTTTTCATGATATTACAAGTTTTATTTAATGTTATTCCTTCATGGGGATTATGATTCAAATGTTTCAAAGTGGCATGGGACACTTTGGAATGTTTAAAGATTATTTTCCTCAAGAATGTTTTTAATGATCTTTCAATGGTATTTCCATTCATCAATGTCAAAAAAACATTGATGTTACTTATCCTCCACTGATGAATTATTGATAAATCCATAATATTTATTCAATATGGATATTTTATGGTAAGTCGCATTTTTTATTAATTAAATTGATTATTCGATATATAAGGAATGATTCAGAAATAAAATATATAGGTTGGAGACCAGTTAATGCAAGCCCTATGGGTTGGGTACTATTTAAAGTAATCCCCATGATTCATTGGTAGTCTCATGAGATGAAATTAGTTGGAAGAAAACCCTTTGACTTTGTTTCCAAGTAAAATAAACGGGTTTCTACACATAGACTTAAACCATCTTGTGAAAGGTCTTGATGGTATTAGTTCATGTGTCAGATACATGACATAGAATAATTAAGCATTATCATCATTTAAATTATTATTTATACATTATATTTTTCATCGACATATCTATGGATGAATTTCATTCTTATACCATTTATTAAATGGAGAGTGTTTCAATTATTTTGTTTTCTATATTGATTATGCCTTATCTAGTTATCTAAATGGAAAGTGTTTTTAGTTACATACCTTTACATTTTCTTATTCTTATTGATTCGTGATTACTTCCATTGTACGCTCACCCTTAATGAAAATTTGATATCACCCTTATTTTTTTTCTTTCCCTAGGATATGAAGATAAATTCTTGGAGTGAGTTTCAAGGATGAAAATTATTTTCCTTTTTTATGTTTTATGTTTTAACAATGTAATAAGCGAACCATTTATGTATCTAGTTCTTCAAGACTAATAAACTAATCAGTCCTTTGGTATTTTAATCCTTATAATTATTCCAATGTAATAATGTAATGCACTAGCTTCGAGCGTCTGGGATTGGTCCGTTACAATTGGTATCGAAGGAAGTTTAGTAGATACCTTGGGAACTATATTTAGTAAAACATACATTAAGGAACACAACCCATTGGTTTAGTATGTGTGAAAAAGTTATTTAAGGAAAAATGCCTTTATATTTTATAGAAATATGTTTAAAGGTAAGGATAACCATTAGGGTTTATATAATCACAGAATTTAAGGTAATTAGGGGTATTTATATTATCAGGACTACAAAATGATACATATGAGATAACCTTTATGGTTAAAAAATATTTAATGTTGAATATATTTAGGTTATTTCTTTAGGATTATTATCAATTTTTTGTATAATATTAATATGGTTTTAGAAAAAGTAAAACCCCCACATCAGGTGACAACCCATCGCATCCGGTAAGGTTCCGGGATTTGAACCCACGACTGAAGGGAAACAAGGGTGCGGTGCCTACAAGTAGCCTATGTGATTTCCTGGCTAGCATGAAATTTTTTAGTTAAAATTATAATAGATAAAGTTTATATTTAGGGGTATCTTTTTATCAAATAGATAACCTTGTATTGGAAATTTATTTGGTGGTTAAGTGATTTAGGTTATTTCATAATATGTTTGCTATTTTGGGAATCCTATAAGATTAAGGTAAATAGAATATTATAAGGAATAAATGTTTAATTGTCTTTTGGAATCAAATTTTATTTTATTGTAGACTTATTGTGATTTGGTTAATTTATGGAAATATTTGGCATATCATGAATATTATGTGATTTAGGAAAATAAATTTTTAGTATATGCCAATAAGAGTGATTGATGTGATTTGGAATACTATATTATAAAATCCTTTTTATTTTTGGGTTTTAATATTATTCTATAATATTTTTGAGGAAGGATGGTTAGTTTATAAATGATCTTTTTTTAAATTTGGGTATTACTATTTAATTTTGGAGATTAATATTGTTTTTTTTTATCATATAAAGGTTTATTCAATTTGGAAAATTATCTTATCTTTTCCTAACCATTTTGTTTTTTATTAATATATAAATATAGGAGGAATAAATAGTTATAAATTGTGTAATTTTTGTTCTGTATAAGTTTTTTTGAATTATTCAAGCAAAAAAAATCATCTTAAATACTCAGTGTTCGTAGAAAAATATGAGTTTGTGGTAGAAATTGATTAAAAAATGAAACTCTACTTATCATGTATGTCTATTTTCTTATGTTCCTATAATAGGAAGTAAATTAATTCCTTAAATCTAGGAAAATAATTTTAGAATAAAAACATTGTTCGTTTAATTTTATTACTAGGAAATTGATGGCCTCTTTAACCAATCAAGGATTTACATTTTTGTGATGGTGGACATTCTGATGAGCATGTTCTATATCACTCTCCATCAGAAATTGATAGTTATATTTCAATTCCATGTCCATGTTTTTACTTCCCACTAATGTTTTCCTATTCTAAAGCCTAATTTTTTGGTGGCCTTTTCATTTCTCTTTCCCTCTTATTAATGGGATGTTTTATTAACCCTATTTCTGATGTGGGTTTCCCAAAAAGGAATTTTCAAGTATCAAACTTTGATTTTTAAGTAAATTTTCAAATTATGAGGATTCAATTTATTGAAAGAGGGGAGAATTTAACACCGAAATATTTTACTATATGTATATTTTTAAATTTAATCTCTTTGATAGCTTATATTTCATGCAACATCGGGCTTAAACAAATCGTAATATACTATTAAATATTATTATTTTAACACTAGAAGTTAAGTTGGAAGTTATAAATAAGATTAACTAAGTTATAAAAATATAGTTTACACATGTTTATAAAATTAATCCATTTACTACCAATTAATTGGAAATGAAAATCAAAACCAATTGAATATAAAGGATGTGTTATTATTAAAAACAATTTTTATGCCCATAATGGAATGTTATCATAAGAAATTAAATCAATCAATGTTATTGAAATATTTTAATGAAATATATATTTTACATATTCAAAAAAATAAATTCATACAATAAGTTTTATATGTTTAAGAAAAGAATAAAACAAATGTTAAGCATAAAAGGTTGTATTTTTTTAAATGGCATTTTTATCGCCTTTTAATTACGAACCTATTTAAAATCAAATTTTTGATAACTTTATATATTATATTTGAAAAAATAAACTTCTTGTTTTAAATAAAAATATAAAAATTTACTTTGGTTTAATTTTTAGTATTTTTCTATTAAGTTTCCTATTTTGATGAATAGTATTGAAATATTGTATTTTAATTGAAAACATCTTTTTTGTCTAAATAATTTATAGTGTTAAATTATATTTTTGATTGTTTTATATTATAATTAGATCAATTTTTTATCATTTAATCTAATTTATTTCATTTTAATCAATTTCATATTAAATTTGGATATAAAAATATTTCAATCTTTTGAATATTTTCTCTTTAAAAACTTGTTTTCTCATTTCGTCAATGGGATTAATTATAAATTAATTAATGAAAATTATGTGTTTTGAATTTTAAAGAATGGATTACATATTTGGAATCATTTGGTCCAAATTATTTAAATATTTTTCTTTTATTTTTTGTTATATGAATAGTAAATTTAGTAATATTTTAATTATCACGGTTAAGGATAAATTAGGTAATTATGGGTAAAAATAATATTATAAAGACTATAAAATTACCATAAATTTGTTCTAATTTCATTGGATGAGTTTGTTTAGAAAAAAATTACCCCTAGACCGAAATTATAACATTTTTAATCCACTTTGATGAGAGTATGACATTTATAATATTATATTCATTGAAAAGTTAATTTTTTCACACTTTAGTTTTTAACAAGTGAAATATTTTTAACATGGGTTTATATAGCGTATATGTTTGACTATAAATAATATCTTGAAAGATAAAATTTTTATCTTTATCATTATAATTTATTTTAAAATTTTATAGATGAAAAAATTAAATTAAAGTCTTGCACAATGATGATTCATTAATTGTTTAATTGAAGTAAATATCAAATAAATGATATTAAAAATAATAAAATAAATATAATTAGAGATGATTAATTTCATCCACAAATTTTTAAGATTATTTTGACATGTTATTTTTTTTAGAAGTAATTTTTTGAATTTATCTTGTTCTTATGATATTTCAAAAAATTCAAGTATTGAATAGTGTCAAAATTGAGATTATTAATATTTTAAAATAAATAATATTTTATTAAATGATATAAAATTTATAAGAATATAAATTTCTACCAAATTATTGGGATAAAGTTTAAAATTTCATCTATTACTCATTTATAGTTCTTTTTTCATTTTATAATAATTATATTAACCCTTTAAAAGTAAAAATAGTCAAGTTGTCACGGTAAGAGTTAAAGGGTTTAACTAAGGGTTAAAGCCAAAATATAAGGATAATAATATGATTTAATCATGTATTAAAATTATTGGATGATAGGATTTATACCCATCATAATCTTATATTTTAAATAAATCTCTTTGGATCCTTTTTTAATTGGAAATTAATTTATATTAATTTAATATTTTGAGATTTTCTTAAAGTGCCCCTTACCTCAATTATAGAAGGGAACCTCCTCCCTCACTTCCTCACACCACTTTGAGCCTTTTATCTTGACCAAAAACTACCCAAAAATCTACCAACATCCATCAAATCATCCTAGAATCCTCCTTTTGAGAATAAATCAAACTAAGTAAGGATTTTGGTATAAACCAAAAGAAGTTACCCAAATAAGAGGTAATGTTCTTCAACGATCACTTTAGTTTTATTTCTTTACCCAATCCTTCATTTATTATTATTCAATTATTATATAATAACACCATTATAATAAATATATTTATATGTTTTTATGTTAATATTTTTGACCTACACCTACACACACTTCCATCAATTAAGTAATGAATTTACCATTTGTGTACGACAAACTACCGCCTCACGAAACAATGCTATTTTTTTCCTTTACCACCTATCATGATTGATAATTATGATGAAAAATATTTTTTTATATGATATTTATGTTTTCTATATACTTCTTTAATTTTTATATAACACATACCTTCATGTTTTACTTTTTTTTAAATACCATAACATCGTTTGTGGAAGTGTGGACTACCGCCTCCTCAAAGTGATGTGATTCATTCACACTATACATGGAACATATAAAGGATAGTTTTAATAAACATATATGATATATATGAAATATAAATGATACTGAAATTATAAAAAATATATATATCATTTACTTTTCATTCATTTAATATGAAAAAGAAATGGAAGTAGTGTTCATGCATACGTACGACCTACTGTCTCCAATAACAGTGCATTTTATTTACTGTCTACAAATTTTATGGATTATTATAAATATATATATATATATACACTAAATATATATGATATTTAAATCATGTTTTACATTTTTTATATGATTAAATCATGATCTAAGTAATAGTAACAACAAATAACAAGTCGAAACATACTTAAGAAACTAGGAAATTAACACCCAAAATAGTAAAAATGATGAAATATTATTAATAAATGGAAGATAAAATAATATAAGAATAACATATATGATATAATAAATATAAATAAGTTTCTGATATAAATTAATAACATGATTTAAGACACTATACATGAGGTTAAAGTAGGTAAAATTAAAAATTAAGTGTGAGGTAAGGGGTCTTTGTCTCGCTTTTATTTCTGTGGGACACATTCCTCATATAGTACTTTTTTATTTTGTATGGTGTATATACCACCCATGAATTTATTTTATGAGTATTATTATGAATATTATAGTATTTTAATTTCTATGTAATTTTTTTTTCTTTCATGGTCATACAATTCTACTAATTATAAAGTGGTAAGGGGTTATTTCACAGTCTTATCATTGTTTGGGATTGTTTGTGTTTAAGTATACACTAGCGAATAATTATCTTCCATGTTAGTGTTTTCTAAAAAAATCAAAAAAAAATATTATTATCCAATTATTTTTTAAAGTCATTTTTATCCTTTTTTTAATTTTTAGAAAATTCTTTAAAAGTAATCATCATATCGTTTTCCAAAACAAGGTACTTTATGAATTTTCTTACAAAAGTAAAAGGAACGTTTTTTAACTTATAAGATATGAACAGAATTTCCCACCATGGTGACTACCTAATGTTTTGAAGCTTTCTTTATAATTTTACATGATTATTTTCAAATAAATTTTTTCTTTTAAAATATAAGGCCTTTTAAATAAATGATTAAAAAGTGATAAAGGATTTTGTCTCAATTTACATTCTACTAAGACTTATTTGTTGTTATGCACGTAGTTTCTTTTATATGGTGTATATACTACCCTTTCACATGTTATATCATTAATATCCTTATTCACATGATATTATAAATTTTATCTAATCTTATTACTTCATGGGTATTATGATTCAAATGTTTCAAAGTGGTATGGGACACTTTGAAATGATTAAAGAATATTTTCTTCAAGAATTTTTTTAATGATCTTTCAAAGTGATGGTAAGTCACATTTTTTATTAATTAAATCGATTATTTGATATATGGGGAATTATTTGGATAGGAAATTACCTAGTCAAGGACTAGTTAATGCAATCCCTATGGTTTTAGGACCGTTTAAAGTAATCCCCATGATGCATTGGTAGTCTCATGAGACAAAATTAGTTGGAAACAAACCCTTCGAGTTTGTTTCCAAGAAAAATAGATTGGTTTCTACCCACAGGCTTAAACCATCTTGCAAAAGGTCTTTATGGTATTGGTTCATGTTCCAGAAACATGACACCCAATAATTAAGAATTTCTTTTACTTCAGTTATTATTTATCCATTAGATTTTGTGTTGATCTATCTACGGATTCATTTCATTCTTAGTTCATTGATTAAATGATAAATTTTTCAGTTATTTTCCTTTCCATATTGATTATTCCTTATTTAGTTGCCTAAATGGAAAGTTTGTTAATCTATTTACCTTTCCTTATTTTTTTATTCTTATTGATTCATTATTACTTCCATTGTATTCTCACCCTTACTGAGTATTTGAGCTCACCCTTATTTTGTTTTCTTTTTCTGGGATATGAATATGAATTCTTGGAGTGAGATTCAAGGATGAAAGCTATTTTCCTTTGTTATATTTTATGGTTTAATAATTTAATAAGGGGACCATTTATGTATCTAGTTCTTCAATACTACTAAACTGATCGGTCCTTTGGTATTTTATTCCTTGTAATTATGCCAATATAATAAAGTAATGAACCAAATTCAGGCTTTTGAGGTCGGTTCGTTACATGAAATGTTTGCGACCAAGGAGGAACGAAACCTTTGGATGGGTAAGACATGTCCCTATAGTATAAGGTGACATTAGAAATATATGGGTTGTGGTGGAAATCATTAATGAAATCATAATGTACTTATAATTTAGTAAAGATTTTGGACAATATCTTATCATCATCCAGAGTATGTTAAGAGAAAATTGATTATACATCAATATATCAAAATGTATTTTTAGGTCTGATAAAGGGCCTTCCTGGGGTTTCACTCAAGGATCAGTGTAAGGAATGATGTATGGTGGGGATAGAACCATAGGTTGTTGGAGGATGAATTAATGTGAGAAGGGTTGTTGGCTTCATTGGTCCAGCTATCGGATGGTTGAGGTAACGTTTTGATGTTAGGGAGATGTAATGTTTTGTTGGTTAGAGTGGAATATCAAGGGGGTGAATTGAGTTCCTACTTAAAATTTTTGTTAAAAAATTTCTTATAAAGATCCCCCAAATATGAAATGCCCAGTTAATTAGGGAAGTAGAGATATAAATTTTTATTTGGTCAATAAGTTTCTCAAAGGGTGATTAGTCTTCAGTTGAATCGGTGTAAAACACTTCTTCATCTTTTGAAATAAGTTTACTGAATTATACACATACACACACTAACCATAACTAACTATAAAAGTCAATGTAAAACAATTTTATGTTTTAGCAATTAATGATCATTGGAAAATACATAAAAATGGATCCTCACAAAATATAACACATAGTAGAGTAAAATTAGAGGTTCAGTCTCAAGCTGAGACTAAATCCTCTCCACTTGGTGATCACCTTCCACCAAGCAGTTTATATTGACAACAAACTTAATACACATCATGTATCAGGCTTTACAATAGTTTTCATAGACTGTCTAGGTTTCACACCCTCTACCACAGTTCTTCATGGTAAAAACAAACAATATAGACCACACATGGTATCTTCCACAGTTATACATGGGAAATAGAATGTAATTGAATTTTGATGTGGGGATTTTTAGTATCCTCTAGTTCAATCACAGGAGACAGTGTGTGTAACATACAGAAACACACTTCTCAGTAAGGTAAAATAAAATAACATAGTAGAGCTAATATTATGAGATTGAGTTTATAAAGCTCTATGTGTTGGTATTTCAGCTCTTGAATCCTTGGAAGGAAGAATTTTTAGTTTGAGTCTATCTCTGGAAGTTTTCCTCAAAACAGAGTGTCATAACTCCATGTTCTATCTTTTAGGAGGTGAGTGTTCTACTTCTTGTTTGATAGAAATTTGATGAAGCACAGAATCTATCCTTGAAATTGTTCTCCTGAAATAATTTTCTTGAGATTTTTGGGTTCATAGTATAAGCATTGAGTGGTTCTTCCTTGTTCTCTTTGATCTAGCGAGTAAGCACTTTATCATTCATTCCTCTGCACTCTCACACGCCTTTTCACACCCACACTTCTTTAATTATCTCAGTACATCTTATTTCTTCCTTGGTACTATTCTTTTTTTATTTGAGATTCGACAATAGAAATAAGTAAACCATGTACGGTCCTTCTCGTACCTCGTACTGTCCCTAGATACAGTTTCTTGATATGTCTGCAATCAGCATTAATTAATGTCAAATGCATTAAATTTACCAAATATGATCATTATAATAATTTTAAGAATTTGAAAAGGTGTGGAAGGGTGAGCATTGGTATACTGGTAACGGTATCCTTCACAACGGTAGGCTTTAACAGTAAATGCATCGGTAGCCTTCATCGGTATCCTTGCATTGGTGACCTTTATCGGTGACTTTCAGTGATAAACTAATATCGTTAACCTTTTCATCGGAAACCTTTGCATCGGTAACCTTTGCATTGGTGACCCTTGCATCGGTAACGTTTGCATCAATAACCTTTTCTTTGGTGACCTTTTCATTGGTGACCTTTGCATTGGTAACCTTTGCATCAGTGACCTTAACTTAGATAAATTTTCTATTGTAAGATTAAATAATAGAACAGTGAGATTAAAGATACATAGGTATCATGGGATAGAGATTATAAATATTAATTAAGCATGATTATTCTATAGTAGAAATATGATTATCACATAAATGAAACATGATTTGGAATTATCAAAATAGGTGAGTTTAACAATCTCCCCCTTTTTTATAATCACAAATTATGTCAGTATTTTCTCAATCAGGGTTAAACACATTTTTTAATATCTTTAGTGGTGTGTATAATTAAAACTGAACATGTTTATGGTGGAAAATGAAAATAGTGTGTGTATGAAAAAATTCTAGGTAACTTAAAAACTTCTCCCCCTTTGGGGAACTTTGGAGAACTTAAAAATTCTCCCCCTTTGTGACTGACAAAAATAATAGAAGCCAAAAAGGGATAAAAGAGGATTTTATTATTAATGAAGTAATAATACAAGATACAAAAAATGTACAAAAGATCCCTATCAACTAAGACATCCCACAGTCAATCCACATCAGATATGTCCAAGGGAGCTTTGTCTTTTGAAGATGAAGAGGCGGGTTCTGAAGATGGAGGGATAGGCCTAGGTATGGCAGTCATTAGGGTTGGATGAGCTGCTATAGAGGAATCAGTAGACCTATAGTGAGTATATCTCTGATGAATCATGGGGGTTAATCTTCTGATGTCCTATGTAGGAGTCATCATTGGTGCAATACTGGTAGATACTGAAGCTGCTGAGGAAGAAGGCAGGGCTGGAGGAACAATTATGGGAGTGCAGTTCACTTAGATGAAGGGTAAAAGAAGATTTATGAAATCCATAATAATACTTCCTCCTCTTTCCATGGCTGAGATAGAATCACCCTTATTCTCCATAAATCTCTATAAGGCAGGATTCAGGTCTCTAAGCTTGCTAACTTGATCCTTAAATGCTTGAGTGACAGGTGGGATCCTCAAGTTCTCCAACAGTAGCTTAAAGTGACCATCCATCTGATGCTTAGTGTACACCCTTTTGTAATAGAAATCAACTTGATCATTGATTGTCTAATTATCTTGAGCATTTTCTCTTAGATAATCTCCTACAATCTTATGAATTTCCCTGGTAGTGGAAATAACCTGAGTCATAGACTGAGGGTCTAAGGTACTTGTACCAGAGAACTTCTCCACTTCTTCTCTAACAATCAATCTGAAGGCCTCTAGATCAATAGGAGGAGAGGTTGAAGAGAAAGCAGATGCACACAGAGGTGCCATAGTGAAAGCCAATGTCTCCTTAAAAGATTTTGTTAGTCCAATGATCAGCCTTTTCACATCATCATCATGGCCACTCACATGTGTTTCCATAGACTTCTTAAAGTCTTCAAACACTGTGACCATCTGCTGAACCACACTTTTAACATATCTAAGATCTCTGTCCACTTGCAACCTTGAATCCATGTGTAAATTGGAAATAGAATTTTTCACAGATTCTATATATTCTTATAAGTTTCTGACCTTATTTTATCACTCCTTCACTTCATGTAGTAGATTTGAGTGGGAGACGGAAATAACTCTCTCTAAGGAAGATGCCACCACTTCTCGGTTTAGGGCCACAATTCTCTCTATCTCAAGAGATTTATCATCAAAATGACTTTTTAAATATTCCAAATCATCCTTCTTCACATAGTCTCAAGGTAAAAGTACTACCGGTTTCACAATAGTAGTCTCTGTAACATAAGGAATTGGAGGACTTATGATAGGTCGGTCATCATTATAATCTCCATAATCTAAGCCTAAGACCACAAATCCAGGGTCTTATAACCAATATTCTATCCCATGAGCAACAACAACTGAACTTGTAGCAACATGTTCCCCCCCTCACTTAGATCATTTCCTGATCAACCACATTCATCTCTTTTGTACCTCCTTGAGCAACTACATCAACAGGAGAGTCCACTACCACTTTCTCCACAGAATCTTCAACTACTGCCATTGAAATTCCACCTTCAACCGAATCAGCAACTTCTTCATCCACGTTTTATACCATTTATGTATGTCCTATCAGAGGACTGAAACTTAGACATTCTTCTTCACTTTTACCAGCAGCTGTCTCAAAGTCATCATGACTAGATTCAGTGTCATGTTCCTCCTATGAGGTCTCTCTAATGTCTCTTAATACATTTTGATCTTCTTATTCTTCACTAGTTTCCTCATCATCATTGTCCCTTAGAATAGTCTCCCTTATAAGCATCCATTTTGGTGGTCTAGGCACACCAAAAAATACAATATGGGTCTGAGGAAGGTCAGGATCACTCTTGTCATCTATAGAAGAGTCCTCTCTAACATGCATAACAACAGCCTCTTCTTCTTCATCTGAGTATGCAGGATCCACTTCATTAGACTTCAGGCCAGGATCTCTCTTATCCTTAGGCCCAGTAGGATGAGTAACTAGGTTTAATTTCTTATATAGCTTAGCCTCATCATTTACCCATCTTCTTTTCCAAGGGTTCCAACTGATCTTCATAAACTTGCAAATTATCTTAGTGATGTAAAAATTGTCTCTCACAACAACTGTTTATTCTTTATTTCTAGCAACTCCTTTTACTTTCAACATCAAGGATACCAATATGGAATGAAACAATTCAATGTACTCAGAACTAGGCTTTGTTATATCTTCTAATTGAATCATTGGAATCCTACACAAATTTATCTTATGTCCATGCTTTAATAGATACAAAAGAAATACATCCTGATATTTCAAGGTAGCAAAGTCCCCTCTTCTGGGACTCAACAAATGCTGAACAAATTTAAACATCAACCTATATTCTACTTCCATTTCGGCAGTAATTAATTTTATAGGGATCCCATTCCCTATCAGTTCAGCTAGAACTTCTTCATAACAGAATAACTTAGTAGTGGGAGGCACCACTCCTGAGTAGTAATCAAAAATCCCTTCATGTGGTGCTCTTAAACACTCAGCCCATTCAAGATAGAAGAATATTATACTTAATCCATTTACCTTCAAAGACATTTTTTTCTCAACCTCGGTCTGCTCGAACTTTATAGATTCATAAAAATCCTTCACTAGATTCGGATAATAGGGTCCATTATTATTTTCAAATCATTCGACCCAACCTTGAGCTTCAAGTGCCTTCAGCACTAAAGACCTGCTCGACATCAGCCATTCTGAGCTTAGTTCCTTCTTAACCACAATTTCCCTCTTAGAAAGATGTGGATTGATCATATTTGCCACTTCATGGCTTCCACTACTCGACTCAGCTCTAGGTCTCTTAGGATTTGGTGCATCTCCTTCATCACTGACCAATAGTCGCTTCAACCTTGCTATTTCAATATGGAGCAGTTCGAGGGTTTTGGAAGAAGGTGAGGTTCTTAGGTTAGGAAGTAAGAGGTTCGGGAGAGAGTATAAGTGGATCAAAATGTGGTGTATTCTTTATTTTTATCATTTAGGGATAAAAAATCAAATCAAGTAAAAGAAATAAGTAAAATAGAAAACGTTTCAGATTCCAGTAGAGAAATCGCAAGTCCCAAAAACATCAACTATCGGTAAGGTAACAACGGTGAGGTCTATCAGTGAGGTTCTAATGGTGAGGTCTATTGGTGAGGTACTAATGGTGAGGTCTATTGGTGAGGTTCTAATGGTGAGGTCTATCGGTGAGGTTATAACGGTGAGTTTTATCAGTGAGGTTTCTAACGGTGAGGTCCAACGGTGAGGTTTCTAACAGTGAGGTCCAATGGTGAGGTTTCAAATGGTGAGGTCCAACGGTGAGGTTTCTAATGGTGAGGTACAACAGTGAGGTTTTTTATAGTGAGGTCCAATGGTGAGGTTTCTAATGGTGATTTCTAATGGTGAGGTTTCTAACAGTGAGGTCTATCCTTAATAGTTTATCATACCTAACTCATGTTTGATGTAATTTAACCTCTAAAAATTTAAAGGCTTTGTGAATATATCATCCGATTGATGTTTAGTTCCAATGAATTCAAGAGTGATATCACCTATTTGATAATGTTCTCTTAAGAAGTGATGTCTCACATTAATGTGCTTTGTCCTAGCATGAGATACTGGATTTTTAGAGATGTTAATAGCACTTTTATTATCATAGTTTATAGAAACATATTTAAATTGATATTCATAGTCTATTAAAGTGTGTTTCATACATAGAATTTGAGCACAACAACTACCATCAGCTATATATTCAGCTTCTACAGTAGATAATGCAACAGAATCCTGTTTTTTACAAAAAAATGATACTAGTGACTTGCCCAAAATGTGACATGTTCCCGAGGTTCTCTTTCTATCTAACTTTCAACTAGCAAAGTCAGCATCCGAATAACTTATTAAATCAGATGATTGTCTTCTTGGATAAAATAGTCCTAAGTTTTTAGTATACTTAAGATATTTAAAAATCCTTTTAACAGTAGTTAAATGAGACTCTTTGGGATTGGCTTGAAAATGAGCACACATGCATACACTGAACATAGTATCAGGTTTGCTAGAAGTAAGATAGAGAAGACTCCCAATCATACCTCTATAATTGGTTTGATCCACTGGTTTACCTGTTTCATCAGCATCTAATTTATAGGTGGTACTCAAAGGTGTATCACTACCTTTATTACTATCCAAACCAAAACATTTAAAAAGATATTTAGTATTTTTACTCTGATTTAGAATAATACCATTTTTATTTTGAAAAATTTTAAATCCAAGGAAAATTTTAAGTTCCCCCCATTAAACTCATTTCAAATTCATCTTGCATAATTTTTGAAAAATTAGTACATAAAGAATTTTGAGAGGATCCAAAAATAATGTCATCTACATAAATTTTTACTATTAAAACATCTTTGGAAATCCTTTTAATAAAGAGAGTATGATGCACTATTCCTTTAGTAAAACCTTTTGAAATAAGAAAAGAACTAATTCTATCATTCCAAGCTCTTTGAGCTTGTTTTAGATCATATAAAGATTTAGAAAGTTTAAAAACATGATTTGAAAAATGGGGATTTGTAAAACTAGGGGTTTTTCAAAAAATACACCCTTAACTATATACCCATTTATAAATTCACTTTTGACATCCATTTGATAAAGTTTGAAATTCAGATGAGCTGTATAGGCAAGTATTATCCTAATGGATTCTAGTCTAGCTACAGGTACAAAGGTTTCATCGTAGTCTATTCCTTATTATTGAATATATCCTTGTAAAAATAGTATAGCTTTATTTCTAACTATGTTTTCAAATTCATCAACTTTATTTCTAAACACCCATTTAGTGCCTATGGTCAAAGTGTCTTTAGTTATTTCTACTAATTATCAAACTTTGTTTCTTTCAAACTAATTTAATTCTTCTTGCATAGATATCACCCAAAATTATTCATTGATATCATCATTAATATTTTTGGGTTCATGATATGAAATAAAATCTTGATGTTCAACCTGGTTTCTTAGAGAAGCTCTAGTTTGTGTTTCTCTATTTAGATCACCTACTACAACATCTAAAGGATAATTCTTGAGAGTTCTAATACCTCTATAAATATTTGAACTAGACACCTCATAGTTGTCTATAGGTTCAGATTCACCATGCATAGATTCTAGAATATTTATAGAACTAGTTGTTTTCACTAAGGGTGCATTGTATTTATAATTAAGGTCTATAATTAACATATCTTTATCAAGATGTTCAATAGAGGTTTTGGGTTCATGTGGATAAGTCTCATCAAATTTGACATGAACTGATTATTCCACACATTTGGTTCTCTTATTGAATACTCTATAAGCTTTACTAGAGATTGAGTAACCTAGTAAAATTACTTCATCACTCTTAGAAGCAAATTTTTTAAGATTATCCTTAGTGTTACGGATAAATACTTTGAAACAAAAAACTCTAAAGTAATTAAACTTAGGATTTATATTATTCCAGAGCTCATAAGGGGGCTTCTTAAGAATAGGTCTAATTAAAACTCTATTTATAATGTAAAAATCTTTATTAATAGCTTCATCCCAAAAATAGATAGGTAGATTATACTCATTTATCATATTTTAGGAAATATATTGAAGTGTCCTATTTCTTCTATCTATAACTCCATTTTTTTGAGGTGTTATAAGAGTAGAGAAATTGTGATTATAGCCATTTTGTGAGCAAAAATATTTAAATTCCTGATTTTCAAACTCACAGCCATGATCACTTCTCAAGGTCTTAATTCTGAGTCCACTAATATTTTTTACAGACTTCGAATATTTAATGAAGTAAGAACACGATTCACTTTGTGAGCTATAAATTATACCCAAGTATATCTAGAAAAATCATCTACGATAACATAAACATAGTGCTTCCCATTTAAACTTGAAACTCTAGATGGTCCAAACAAATCCATGTGAACCAAATCAAGCTGTTGAGAAGTAGAAACTTATTTCTTTGGTTTGAAAGAAACTTTGTGTTGTTTTCCCTTTTTACAAGGATTGCAAACTTTTTTAAGTAGGAATTCCAGTTTAGGTAAGTCTCAAACTAAACCTTTCCTAGTTAGTTTCCTAAGTGAGTGCACATTGTAGTGTCCTAATATTCTATTCCATAACCAGGATTCCTTATGAAAATCATTTAAACAAGAAACATTTTTCTTAGCTAAATAATTTAATTCAACAACATAAACATTTTCATTTCTAAGAGAAGTGAATATTAAATCATTTTTAGAATTAAAAATAATGCATGCATCATTTTCAAACATAACATTAAAATCATCATCACATAAATGAGAGATACTTATTAAATTTTACTTTAACCCATCATCAAAAAGTACTTTTGAAATTAATATAGTATTAGGATTACCAATTTGGCCTAAGTCGATGATCTTTCCTTTAGAATTATCATAGAATGTGACATTTCCACCATACACTTTAATTAGGCTCTTGAAGAATGAATAGTATCCTATCATATGTCTTGAACATCCACTTTCTAAGTACCATAGAGTTTTACAAGAGCTCTTTAGATAATTTTCCTGTAAAATAGATTAAGTGTAGGGTAACTTTGGTACATAGATTTTCTTGGGTCTAGAGAGGTTAGAAATTAAAACTTTGGGAACCCATACTTGTCTCATAGGTTTCCTATAATCAGAAGATATGTTTTGAGAGATGAATACTTTGTTAGTTCTTTTAGAGAAATTTTTTTCAAAAGATGGTCCAGAGATCAAACTAGTAGTGAACTGTTCAGATTTTGGAACAAATTTATTTTTAATAATCCTTCTTTTTCCTGGTTAATATATTATACTAGTTGTGTATTTTGGAGCAATCTATTTACCTAGAAACTGAGTCAAGGTATACCTACCTTCAGTAAATTTCTTAAGATCTCTTTTTAATTTATCATTTGATTATTTAAGTTTAGTATTTTCTTTTAATAGTTGAGCATATTTTTATTTCTCAATATCCTGATCAGACTTATAATTAGCATTTAAAGAATGTTTTATTTTCAATAATTTGTATTTATCCTTGAGTTCATTAAAGGTATCCTTAAGAATTCCACAATATTCAAATATTTTATCCTTAGTCATATTCTCATCATTAATTGATTCACTTTCATTCCCATAATAATAAGCATTATGTATAGGGGAATTGGGTGTAACCTCATATGTTTTTTTCATAAAACACAGGTTTTCATGTTTGTTCTTTTGAATATCAGAAGTGTCAGATCCACAGGAGCTATCTTCTAAAGCACTCCAAGTAGATTTCATATCCTTTTTATACCCTTTTACATTGTCTTCATATTTCTTCTTAAATTTCATCTTGGGTCAATCAGCCTTCACATGGCCTTTTCATTTACACTCATAATAGACTATCTCATTTGTGTTTTCATTCCATTTTCTATCCTTTTTCCACTATCCTTTATTATCATACCTTCTTTTATAGTTTAACTTTCTAAAGAACTTCTTCTTACGATAGAAATTTTTTATTCTCTTAGCAAGATGATCCATCTCATCATCACTGTGAAATGTTGAGTCTACGTTGGTGGAAGTTTCTACAAGAGCTTGAACTTTTTCTTTGTCTTTTCTTTTTAAGGTAGTAGTATTGAATGCTACAGATTTATTTCTTGGTTCTTCATCTCCTTATTTATTTACCTTAAGCTCCTCCTCATACATCATATATTTTCCAATTAGTTCCTTTACTGGTAGCTTACCTATGTCACAGGATTCTCGGATAGAAATAGAAGTTCCTCTCCATATGTGAGGTAGGCATCGAAGAAATCTCATAATCTGATCCTTGTTTTCCACTAGTTTTCCAAGAAGAATCATGGTATTTACTATTTCATTGAACATAATTTACATTTCAGATATAAGTTCATCAGGATTCATTTTAAAATTATCATATTTAATATTATAGGTATTTAATCTCATTTCTTTAAAATTGGTTGTTCCCTCATGAGAAATAGCCAATCACAAATTTCATAAGTAGTTTTATAGGTAGATATTCTATTGGATTCTTCATCACCTAAGGAACAATACAATGCATTCATTTCTTTATAGTTATTTTTATATGTAGCTTTAGTCAATTGAGACCATGTGTCTCTAGTAGTAAGAGGCAATGCATGTTGTTCTTCAATTGTGTCCCAGATTTCAGGACCCATGCTCTCTAGATATATTTTCACTTTTAATTTCCAATGAGAATAGTTATTTACATTAAAGAAAGGTGGCTTATTAGTAGCATCACCCTCAACTCTGTTATCCATAGTTAATTAGAATTTTAAAGAACTGAAAATTTAGATATGACAGAAATTTTAAGATCTTTAAGATACAACTAAAACCGCAGTTGAAAAGAATTTGAAAACTTGCACAATAGTTTAGATATTAGCAATAAAAAACTAAGTCCTTTGATACCAAATGTTTGTTGGAGTGGAATCTCAAGGGGGTGAATTGAGTTCCTACTTAAAATTTCTGTTAAATACTTTCTTATAAATATCTCCCAAATATGAAACACCCGGTTAATTAAGGTAGTAGAGATATAAATGTTTAGTTGGTCAACAGGTTTCTCAAAGGGTGATAAGTCCTCAGTTGAATCAGTGTAAAACACTTCTCTAAATTTTGAAATAAGTTTACTAAATTAAACACATACACACACTAACCAGAATTAACTATCAAAGTCAATGAAAAACAATTTTTTGTTTTAGTGATTAATGAGCAGCGGAAAATAGATAAAACAGAGTATCACAAAATATAATACACAGTGGAGTAAAACAAGAGGTTCAGTCTCAAGCTAAGACTTAATCCTCTCCACTTTGTTAGCACCTGCCACCAAGCATTTTATATTGACAATAAACTTGATACATAGCCTGTATTGGGATTTATAACTTTTTTCACAGACTGTCTAGGGTTCACACCCTCTACCATAGTTATTTGTGGGAAAAACAAACAATATAGACCACACACGGTCTCTTTCATAGTTATAAGTGGGAAACAGAATGTAATTGAAGTTTTATGTGAGGATTTTCAGTATCCTCCAGTTCAATCACAGGAGACAGTGTGTGTAACTGATAGACACACACTTCTAAAAAAGGTAAAATAAAATAACATGGTAGAGCTAATATTATGAGATTGAGTTTAGAAAGCTCTATGTGTTTTAAGTTCAGCTCTTGACTCCTTGGAATGAAGAATTTTCAGTTTGAGTCTGTATTTGGAAGTTGTCCTAAAAACAGAGTGTCTTAACTCCAAGTTCTAGCTTTCAGGAGGTGAGTGTTCTGCTTCTTATTTGATAGAAATTTGATGAAGCATAGAAGACAGCCTTGAAATTTTTATCCCTAAATGATCTTTTTGAGATTCTTGGGTTCACTGTATAAGCATCGAGTGGTTCTTCCTTGTTCTCTCTTTTATCTAGAAATTAAGATCTTTCTCATGCATTTTTTTCACTCTCACATTCCTTTTCACACCCACACTTCTTCAATTATCTTAGTACGTCTTGTTTCTTCCTCAGTATTCTCCTTTTTATATTTTATATTCAAAAATTGTAATAAGTAAACCACGTGCGGTCCTTCTCGTACCTCCTACTGTCCCCAAATACAGTTTCTTGATATGTCTACAATCAGTATTAATTAATGTCAGACACATTAAATTTACCAAATATGACCGTTATAATAATTTTAAAAATTTTACAAAGTATGGAAGGGTAAGCATGGTAGACTGGTAACAGTATCCTTCACAATGGTAGGATTTAACAGTAGGTGTATCGGTATCCTTGCATTGGTGACCTACATTGGTGACCTTCGTCGGTGACTTTTAGTGATAACCTTACATCAGTGACCTTTTCATTAGTAACCTTTTCATTGGTAACCTTTGCATAGGTGACCTTTTCATCGATAACATTTTCATCGGTAACCTTTTCATTGGTGACCTTTACATCGGTAACCTTTGCATCGGTGACCTTAACTTAGATAAATTTTGTACTGTAAGCTTAAATAATAGAACAGTGAGACTAAATATGCATATGTATCAAAACAGGTGAGTCCAACAAGTTTGATTATTTGGTTCCATATAAACACTATATTTTGAATTTAGACAATACATTGAATGGATTAAGTGCATTGTAAATGATCTCTAGATATTTTGGCGTAATTAGAAGATGATTCATGGGGTTCCTCCCTCCCCCATTTAATGGCATGGGTCATGGGGTGAGACACTTTTTTGACATGTTTTGTGGGGTGTTCCATGATTCATTGATTGGTTCATGGGGTGAACCAGTTTTATCACTTTCTTTAAGGGGTGAATTCATATTTTGTGACATGTTTTAGGAGTGAAACATGCAACAAAATATTTCAATACATGTTTCGAGGGGTGAAACATGCGACAAAATGTGCTAAAGGTGTTTTTTTGGGTGAAATCTATAGAAAAGCTAGGAAAGTTGGTACCATGGTTCTGATTTGTCATTTTTGGTATGCCAAGAGTGTTTCAAATTTATTATAGGGCCTTCCAAGGAAAGTTAGGAGTGTTCTTTACCTCTTCATAGGTAGTGAATAATCATATTTTTTGGATGGGAATTAGTGATGAGTGGTGGTATCATCTTTAGTGGGTGTTTTTCCATGTTCGGGCACAGTGAGATGGAAATTGTATCAAGAGAGTTGTTGGACCACTGAGAATGTGTTTTTATTATCCCTCTCAATGGTGGGAAACACCGTGGGTCATAAGTGATCATGAAAATTTTGGTTCTATGGTGGAGAGTACCATGAACTAGCTGATGAAACGTCTAATGAAATAGTGGTGTTTCGAAATAGGCAAGTGTTGGGAAGTGTCGTCTAGGGGTTCAGTGATGGTTATGGGTGGTGGATCAGGTTTTTATGAATAACAAGACTCATGTATGGATTCATGAAATGGAAGATCTTTTTTGTGTTCTGAAGTAGAACGCAGCTTATTGAATGTGGTTAAGTGACCCGTATAGGCTGGGTTTGTCTGGTAAATTTTGATAAAGATTATCTAGAATGAGAGGTTTTATGGTAGGGAGATTATAAGAACCCACATCCGTATCGATTAAGGATTTCAGTGGAAATTGAAATTTTATCCATTGTTCTATGATTCTTTTTGATAACTAGAAATATAAATGAGGTTATAAGTGTTTAATCTTTCCAAAATGGTATTTTTTGATCAGGTTCAATGTGCGGGTGATGACTTGAGGGTCCGAGAGGCCACTGAAGGAGTGGTTGGGGCCCTGGACCAATAAAAACAAATGAAACACCTCATTCACGTTTTGAATATGTCAATAATTATGTGAGATGGTTTCATAGGGTGATTTAGAGTGTTTCATGATGTGAAAATGGCATAGAGGATGGGCCCAAAAATTCATGTCATGAAACTATGTTTCATGCTGTGACTTTGGTTTTCCAGAACTGGTAAATTCTTTTCCCTAAAATTTCATGATGTAGAACTTGTTTTCACATCATGGATTTCCCCTAGGTAGTTTTATGTGGGATTTAAACTGACAAGATTCTTTATAAACCCTCATAATTTATTTCCTTTTAACTTATTATGCAAGAAGCGACAAGAATAAAGGGGTTTCCTTTTGAGATCCCTTCAAATCCAATCCCTCCAATATTTGAAACATTTTTGGATGAGATGGATTCCTCTCAAAATGTTATAGATTCTACAATCCCTATACATTCTCAATACTCTTCAAAATATCCTCCATCTAATAGATCAAGGTTTGATTCTGATTGATAAATTGGATGGAAGAATCCACCAGATCATGACGCATTTTTCTAAGGATGTCAAGATCTTAGATCTACATGATGAGAGGGTATTCTGTACTAATAAACATGTGTCATTGAAGTGTGATATGATGAAGTTACATCATTAGGATTACCTTTTAAGGTTTTTAATTTAATTATATTAAATTTATTTTTATTGGTTTGTCACATGATATGGATTTTTCCTGGATTGGTGTTAGATAATCATATAAAACTTTTCATGAATTTTTTGTTGAGGATTCGACTAGGCGATGACATCGGGTAAGTCTTTTAGAATTTTTTTATTTCATTATTAGGTATTATGTTCATTATTATAATTTAATTAGTTATAATGTAAAAATAATTAATTAATTGGGATGTTTGGGAATGATATAAGAACTCGTGGCATTTGAGGAAGTTTGGATTGACTTGGGAAATGCATAAAAAGTTTTTGGCCTTATCTTGGCATGGATTTAACTTTTTTTGAAGTGGATAGTCTTGAAAAACTTTTTTTTATCTGATTCATTTCCATGGTATAATAAATAAGTGTGATCATGCCAACATTCCATGCATTTAGACTAACTAAAATGGTAATCCACTACCTGAATTTTTATTATTAGACTTCTCAAGGACCTCATTGGGTCTCTTGGCATTGTAGTCGGGACTTACAGCTACCCGAGGGGTGTTACAACCTTTAACACCTGTTTATAAGTTAAATAGAATAAGCATAGATCCCCTTAAGTAATAAAAAATGTTATTATTTGGATTTAAAAAGTAATTTTTTTAGCATGTGAATTGATAATTTTTCATGATATAGTAAATGGTAAATTAGATTGAATATGAACCACATGACTTGAATAGATGCATTAGTATTTTAACGGATTAAGTATGATAACCATTTTATTTTGGGTATAATTTCACAATAATTATTAATGGGTTTAATTGATACTTGAAAGAGGGATGGTAAAAATTATGATGATAATTGGTATTTTGGATCAATGGAATAAATGGTTGGAAAATTAGAAAATAAATGAAATAACTAAAGTGTATTGTACTGAAATTTTTTATGTGTGTGACATGTGCCCCTATGTTATATTATATTTTATTATTATCTTGTTATGACATTTAGTTATGATAAAATTCTTATATAAAGGGATTTTTTCTAATTATGTTAAAATGATTATATAAAGGTCTTATGCCTGGTTATTATAAAATGATTATACAAAGATATTGTTCCCAGACATGTTGTAATTATTATAAATAATTTCATGGTTCACATATAATTATTTGTGTCTCAAACCCTATGAAGGTTATGGATATGGTTGGCATGGTTTTGATACATGCTTAGAGATATCTTACAATGTGTCAAAGCAGGTTCGGTTGACATTGAGTTCCACTTTGGAACTTGAGGGTTAGTGGGTCTATTTTATGAGATATATTAATTTATTAAATTAATACCACTATTTATCACTTTATTTTATGTATTATATACTCATAATAGATTTTTTAGACACCATTGGTGGTATCTTACTGAGTTTTACTCACACCCTTCTCAGGCTTCCATTGCACATGGGTATTTGAGAATCTATTAGATGTTTATTGCAGGTACTTGTTTAAGCTAAGGCTCAGGTTAGTGTGGCCGAGTAGGATAGCTCAAATAGTATCATGAGACTAGATGAGGTTCAGCTCAGAGATGTAGTAGATCCCCTTTTTGTTTTATTTCTTTTATTTTTATGTGTAACTATGATTGACCCAGTGGGTAGTATTTTGTTTGTATAGCATGATCGTTTGGGAGTTTATTGAATTTCATATATCACTAATGGATTTCTATTTATTTATGTGTAATATATTTATTTCCTAATGTGGATGGTATTTGGTTATTTTATATTCTATTTTTTATATTGATATAGGGGGTATAGTCTCCCCACAGTACCAGCTTAGACTCTCACTGCTAGTTGACAACCACTACCATACAGGGAGGTGTTTTTAAGTACATGTGGTGAACCGATCCAGCTGATGGTTATATAGTGATTCAGGGTGTACAACCCCCTTCAAATTTCCATATAAATTATTTTTATGAGCAAGGGGAGGATGTAGTGTTTCAAGATCCACGTCTCTCAACATCCTTGGTAGGTGCAGTACCAAACATGAATTGATAGAGAGAATAAACAAATAAATCCATAGGTCCCTTGGTCAGACGAAGACCCTCACCGCCTTGGAATTTTGAAACCACTATGTTATGGTGCCTTTCAACCCTATATGAAATAGTTAGTCTCTATGGTATGGATAATCCTACCTCACCATTTTGTGTCTCTCCACGAGAAGTACAATGATGTGGAGGTCCCATGCCAACTATATTTGATCACAATTACTCCATGCGACCGCACCTAGATAAGGATCTCCACACCCACCAAAATGAATGTTGTGGTCTCTCTATTTCTTAAAAGGATACTTACAAAGAAAAATTCTCAGTACCCAAGAATTTCCACCTGAAAAAATCACATGTGTTCTACCCAATAACCACACCTAGGAGAGAAGGGAAGACCTTGGACCTTTTGGCCTTAGACTTATCCAAGAACCAAAATGGTCAGCCCCATGCATGTGGCTCCAAACAACCAATCCAAAATTGTCGGAACTCATGACCAATCAATAAAATGAGGACCACCATGGGCATTTTAAACCTCTTGGTACACCCATGAACCTAAACATCCTACCTCCAAAATATGTAAGTCCTAAACTATAATGACCCAACCCATTGAGGCCCGCACTATTAGAAAGTGGGGATATCCCCATTCCTCTATACCAATAGTTTAGAAGAACCATTAGTATATCTTTCTTTTATCCAATCTATACCAATGGTTCATTCAAATCGTTGGTATATATACCAACAGTTTTTTGAAACCATTGGTATATGTTGGGTTATACCAATAGTATTTAAAAACCCATTGGTATATCCTTTTCACAAATCCATTGGCTCCTAGCCTCCCCACATTCAACCATAATCCCTACCCTAATTCCCCTCACCCGAGTGAGCGATGTCTTCCCATCACTTCAAGATATCTCCACTTATCCAAGGATTTTTTTTATTCGGATATTCTTCAACATCATATTAGTGAGTTATGAATCCTTATTATCTTCTTATAAGTACTTTTTTCATTTTTATCTAGTTCATCATGTGATTTATCTCATATATTAATGTTCTTATAATGGTTGAATATATATTTAGTGATTTTTAGTTCATGTTTTTAAATTCCTGACTTTATGGGTTTCCATTCATGCCATGGAGTAAACAAATGCATCATGAAGCATGGATGGACATGAATAGGTCATACCATGGTTTATTTTTATGTCTCTAAGATCCAATAAACATGGAAATAAAAACACAATATCTATGAATTTATTGAATTAATTTCATATCTATTGACCATGATATCTATGTTCAAATTTAAAATAAAAGAGGCATGTTAAAATAATTAGCATCGAGTTTGTTGATAATTGAGAAAGGGGCTTAAAAAGGAATTCTAGATTAAATAAAAAATATTCATCCTTTGGAATATATAAGGCTATATCTATTGATGTATATTGTTATAAATATGATAATTGAGAATTTAATTATTTCTTAAATCATTTCTTGAGGGATGAATGAGCCCGATGTTTTTTTATAAATATTGGATTGACTTGATAATTTTTTCTTATTTTCCTTTGAAATTACTTTTAAAATAATTCACTGAATATTTATTTATTCTCTATGGATTAAAGCCTGCATATTTATGATCTATCATAGATTATTTAAGTTTTATTTCATTTTTTTATCACCCTATCAGAGATTTAATGAGAGGGTGATCTTTATCTCTTCCTAACATGCGATTAAAGGGGTATTGTACTAGTGTATCTATGGATTTTTATTTAATTCATGTTGGGTTTTACATTCAATTCTATTCCCTCCCTCTCTACCTAATTTTTTATTTCATGACCATTTTATTTTTATTAAGTCAGTTTTCTGTAATACATTTACTATAATACTATTTTCACTATAACCATTGGGTATGATAGGATCTACATTTGAAAATGGTTTTTCGTTACCATTCTCACTAATAAACCGAAGTATATGACCATTAAAAAGGAGAATTTATGAGATAGTGAGAGTAATCAATCAAACAGGGAGTGACTTAGTTGTAATTTCAATGAAAATAAGAATAATTCATTAATTTTTTACAATCACTAGTGCATGAACCTATGAACTATATGTATTGTATCTTTTTTAATTTCTTATATAATTCTCTTAAATCATCATAAATATTTATTATTTTAATTTTTAATTAGTTTTTTCTTTTTTTCATTAGTTAAGTGTTTTAATTATTGAATTGAGTATTATGTATCCTTTTCTTTATCGGATCATCCTAATACTTTCATGATCTTATACTACTAAATTGGATATTTAGTAATTTTTGGTTTGTGTTGTTAACTTATAAAATGGTTGATTCCATGAGGAATTAATAACTCTCTATGGGTTGGTCATAACCTAATAAGGGTGGAATATCTATCTTCTTCAGGGATAGTAATGGTTCCCCATTTAGTGAAGAGTACTGGGGAAACCTAAATCGGGGAAGACATCTCCTTCAATTGACACCCCTAAATAATGAATAAAATCATTAGAGTGTTTTTAATGTGGCTAGTTTGGGAATTCCAATACATAATTCTTAAAAATTCCAAAGACCAGTCATTTTTGTGGTTGGTTGGGATATCTATAAAAATAAATTATAGAATAAATTATCCAAAGAAGAAAATGTATGTATAATATTCTAGATCTGAATATTTAATTAGTAGATATTCTAAGCTGTTCCTTTCACTCCCATATTATTCATATCAATCATTTTTCTCCTTTGATTTATGTTTTGATCTTTAGAATGTATTTTAGGATGTTTGAAGTATTGTGATCATTTGTAAATAAGAATTTTATTTCATGAAATTATGGTTTCTACTTTTCTTGGATCTTATTGATTGAGTCTTCATAGTTAAAAGCTTTGGTAGAACTTTATAGTGTCTCAAAGTTATATATTTTATCTACCATGATTGTGAATTATTAAATTTGGGGGATACCCACCTTGGTTTTTTATTTTTATGAATCACTTATATCATATGTTATTTCTCTTATTCTTTGTTTTTATAGCTACTAGTATTATTTGATGACTTTCATACTAGAATTTGTTGTAAAGAATTTTGTAATTATGATTTAAATTGTTGATTTGAATATAGATTTTTTCCTTGTAATAGAGTGGATATTATCTAGATGTATCATAATGATCAGATTTCAACTATTTTTTAAAAGAAATTGTATATTTTTTTATATTTTCATTTAAAAATGATTTAGATAGAGTCCATATATAGTGTCCATGTTATAATTATGTTGTAATACCATGGTTACGTCATCAAGAATTTAGATACTATATAAAAAAAATTGATTTCAAATAAACTATTATGTTTGGTATCATAATTGAGAGATGAGACAATCTTCTACTTTTCATGAACATAAAGAAATAAGTGGTATTGAGAATTTGATATTTGATCGATTTCCATTCATGCATCATCATGATAGAGATAGTATTTCAGTGAAAGAAGACAATGATATTAATACACATGAGGAAAATAATGAATATGATGATGTTTAGAGAGTGAAAAAATTAATGGATGATGCCAGAACTCTTATATTCCAGAAATGTGATAAAATTAAAAAGTTGGAATTTTTAATGTAGTTTTATCATGTAAAAATCATGTATGGAATTTATAATATTTCCATTTACTATATTCTTGCCTTTTTATGTAATTTCTTCCTGATGGTGCATATATTCCCTAAAATCATTGTAAGTCATATAAGCTAATTAATCATATTTTATTTTTCTACTAATAAAATTCATGATTTTATGAAAGATTGAAGTTTATTTTGGGAGGAAAAAATGGACCTTAATGACTATAAAGAATGCGTTATGTCTTGATAGAAGGAAAATGAAAATGGAACAAAATAGCATGTGCCACGTAAAGTCATGTGGCACTTTCCATTGATTCTCAGGCTTCAAATCTATTCATTTCTATAGAAATATCAACAAATATGCAATGGAATGATATTTCAATAATTAAAGATAATGATGACTTGGTTCTTCCTGCATATGGATTAGCATGGTGGGAATTTTATGCATAACATCCAAATTTTTCAATTGAGGTGTGTAATGTCAGGTTGGGTCTATCATGTGATATTTTTAATCCATTTGGTCAAATGATTACTTCTCATTACACATGTCTAGTTTTTATTCACATTAATAATTTTCTTCCACGTATTTTTATGAAAAAACCATTCACTTTCTTAAGTATAAAAATGTCTGGACCTTCTAATCATAGTAATTATATAGATTTCTACTTACAACCTTTAATAAGAGATTTGAAGTATCTTTGGAATATGGGTGTGTGCACATTCGATGCTTCTTCAAAAAATATATTTTAGATGTATGTCTCCCCTCTGTGAATTATAAATGATTTCCCTCCTTATGAAATGAATTAGCTTTGATAATATTGTTGACACTAAATAGCCAACTCAATGTATTTCAGGAACTGATGTGCTTACTGAATTAAATTTTTTCAATTTTTCATTAGAGAAATGTCATATTAAATATAAAAAGATTAAAAATGTTGAAACTGAAGCCACTTATAATTATAACAAGAAAAGTATATTTTTTGAGTTTCCATATTGGTCAACCAATTTTTTATGTCATTTTTTAGACATCATACACATTGAGAAAAATATATGTGAAATATTGCTTTCAATTCTTCTAAATATCAAGGGGAAGACCAAATATGACTTACGATCTCACCAAGACTTATTGGATTATGGTATTCAACCATAAATACATCCTATGTGTATTGATGAAAAAAATGGAAAGTTCCTTTTGAATCTTATGTGATGAAACCTTTAGAAAAAAACAATTTCTATAAGTATTGTAGAATATAAAGGTTCCTGATGGCTATTCCAGCAATATATCTAAATGAGTTAATAGAATGGAGTTGAAACTAAAATACCTAAAAACTCATGATTATCACATCATTATTAATTGATTGATTCCAACAGCAATCTAGAATTTATTATCTAATAATATAAGGGTGAATGTGATTTTTTTGTGGCATTTTTATAGTTACCTTTGTTCTAAAATGTTATCCAAGTATTTCTTGTTAAAAATCCAGAAAGAGGTGCCATTAATTTTTTGTGAGTTATAAAATAAATTCCCTCCATAATTTTTCACTTTCATGCTATATTTAACAGTTCATATTCCAATGTAAAAACTTATTTGGGGACCCATTTATTTTTGGTGGACATGTCCTACTAAAAGAAATATTCTCACAATGAAATCTTATGTCTAAAACAAGAATAATACTGAAGGTTCCATTTTGGTAGGTTATATGGCTCAAGAATGTATAGATTTTTGTTGAATGTATTTTTATAATGTGATCACAAGACATAACCAGCCAATAGGAAATGAATATGAGTAGTATGGAAAAATTGAGCCCTAATTTCCAAATCTTCTCCAAATAGAATTAATTCTTGGGTCATATACTTTGGTTACATTGAGCCTTGAAGAGCGGGATATGTCACATCACACAATCTTGTTTAAGTATGGTTTGTTCGATGACTACATCAATTAAGTAATTAGAATATTTATATGTTATATCATACTATATCATTTCACATATACCTCAAACTTTTATTATTATTTTATATATGGAACATAAACAAAATTATAAGTAGAGTTCATCAATATTTTCCTTTAAGTAGGAGAGAGTATTTTGAGAGAAAAGAGTTTCCTGCTTGGTTGAAATAAAAGGTATGACCATTACTTTAATTAACTTAAAATATATATATTCATTTAATTTTATTATTCATATATATTTCAGGTATTGATTTTACTTGTTGAATCCATCTCTCAAGAATTAAGATCATTTTCTTTTGGTCCCAATTCTTTATTTCTTGAATGAAAATCTTTAATAATAAATGGGTATAAATTTGTTAATTGGTGAATACGAGAGAACATCATGATGGAATTATTTTAAATAAAACAAAATATTATTGTGCCATTGCATCATATAGTAGTCCTTGATATGAAAATGTGTCTTATTATAGACTTGTTAAGAAAATATAGTTATTAGATTACTAATCTCATGGTCGAGTCACTGTGATGAAATGTAAATGGTTTGATTCAATGACATGAATTGGTATATTTATTGATGATTGTGGATTCAGAGTTATTGATATGACTCACTTTCTAGATACTAATCAACCATATTTTTTTCTATCAATTAAAAAACATGTTTTTTATGTGAAAGATCATCTGAGACCTGATTACGATGTTGTTATTTAAGTAAACCCAAGACATATTGTTCATGATGGTGGGGATGAAATTGAAACCATTGATGTCCCAATTGGTGTTGACCAAAATATTTTATTTAATGACTCAAATTGTCCCGTCACGAGAATTGATGTTGAACTTGGAGTTGTGGTGGTTAATATAGAGAAGAAACCATATATGTTCATAGTTCATTTAGTTTTATTTTACATGGGTTTCTTAGGTCGGTACTACTTTAATTACATAAATTTAGTTTTAGTTTAGAATGATATATTTATTTTAGTATTGTTTGTTCCCACTGAATTTAATTAGATTTATTTCAATTTGGAAAATTATGTTTAAAATGTGTTTTTAAAAAATTTATAACTTCGTTTTAAATAATAGTATTTAAAATAGGTTATGACATTGTTTATGACTTCTTTGATTTTTAAGTTATATGCATAATTTTTAAAAATTGTTTTTAAAAAATGTATATTTCATTATTATGAAGATTATGAAAGGTATTGAATAAATTTTATGGAATAGATTATTTGATAATGATCAATGAATGCATGATCTAGGGTTTCATCTTATGGATCCCTTAGTGAGTATAATAATTATAATATTTTTCTTTTTCATTACATTTAATGCCATGTTCTTATTCTTTATCAAAAATTTTAGGGATATTCATCTATTCCAAAGTTGAATTCTCCTTATCTTTCTAGTATGGATATGACTGGGGGTGATCCTAGAGATATAAAGAGCACTCATCGTATCCATTCACACCCTGACCCACCATCAGACACCCCATCTACCACACCTTTTAATCCTCCACTTGAGCCTCCATGGATGTTCCCACCCATGCCTCCATCATCATCTTATTTAGACTATACTTCTCATATAATGTCTATGTTTCCTCCAGGGATGTTCCCACCTATACCATATCCTATGATGCATCCTTATACCTTCTATCCTTATCTTACCATGTATACATTGCCTCCATTTCATACTATCAATCCAAGATCTGATGATTTTGATCCTTCAGCTTCCACTTTAGTGCATGTAGATAACCCAGTGCATGAATTAGAATATGCACGTCCTTTAGAGGCTACTAATCTAGGACAACCCATGTATCCATCATAGCCTAATGAGAATCATGCATCAATTTTTTTTATAAGTGTGTCAAATTATATCACATAATTTTTCCTATTTAACTATGAATTAATTTTTATTTTTTAACTTATTCAGTGGTATATTCTAATAATTAACATGGGAACACCCATATGTGTGAAGCTTGCATCATCAAACACAAATAATGGTGGATTAAAATGAAGGCATTCAAATGATAGGTAAAAATTATAGGCAGTTTAGAAGTTTTATGTAAACTTTATCAAAGTACAATGATATCATTCTAGTGAAACCAGTCACATGGAGGCATATTGGTAAATAAATCAAGAAGAAATCATGGTCTTGTATATGGGTAATAAAATTTATTAAATATATATATATATATATATATATATATATATATATATATTATTGTATTTATTTTAATTAACATGTTCATTGTAGTGTTGGTTTACCTTTACTAATGGTGAAGTTTCTAAGGTCACATAGTTGATTTATCTTGGGGTGTTATGAATATCATATAAGCAAAAGTTATATGTTGGTTGAAATATTAGATTCATTTTTTATTTAGAGGGTGTAACAATATTCACTGACTATCCAACAACACAATATCAAGAAATGATCTCACATTGTAAGAGTAACAAGTTTAAGGTATTCTTAATATTTAATGGTTTTCATTGAAATTAAATTCTTATTAATCATATTGAATTTTTGTTTTTGGGATGTGTCATAAAAAACAAAAAGAACAAGATTCTATTATCTATTTTCACACTTTGGGGTGCACTAAAGTGACTGATCATGAGAGGTGTCAGGTACTTTAATATGAATAGAAATAATATATATATTTATATTGTTACATAAGTATAAGGGATTTATTTGATGAAGTTAATATTTTGGGGGATGTCTCTATTAGATAGGATTCAATATTTTTCATAATGAGAGGTAACTAAAATAGAATATTCTAGATTTCAAAAACTACTGAATAATAATCCCAACAATCGAGTTACTTATTCCTAAACTTATAATTGTTCAAAAAATGATCTATAGATCATTTTTTGTTCTTTGAAGTTATTTTTTCCTATATTTTTCAAAAATGGATGCTTTTTTTTTGATATGTTCTCAATAAAAAGTTGGGAATAATTTGGGGATTTAGAACTTTTATAAATTTTTTATCCAACAATGATATTATTGAACCAACCATATGTGTTTTGGTTTCATTCATATTAGCTCAATTGAGTCTTTCAGGTTCATTATATTCAAGTTTCTTTATTTTAGTTTCATTTTGTAAATAGTAAAATAATTTTAATAAATAGATTTCATATAAAATATAAAATTTCCTTAGCCCCCAGGGTGAATCTCAAGTAGAATCAGCCCCTGTAGAGTCTCGGTGAGGTCTCAGGTTCGAGTCTCACTGAGTAATTTCTAGTCGGTGGTATAGGATTTTCTTGTATTTCACCCCCTCCTAGAACCATTTTAATAATATAAAATCTACTTACATGTAAATTCAAATAATCCATTCAAATCAAACTAACCTTAATTGAATAGAATCAAACCAATCTAAAGTGGTCATTTCATTTTATTTATATTTTCAAGAATTATAAAAACATAAATAGTCATAAAGGTATTTAAACTTACATAAAAAAGTCTAAAAAATCCTAAAACAAACTCATGTAGTCCTAAGATAGAAGGTCAAAAATTCCACATTAATACATAAGGATAGAAATTTCCCATTAATTTATATTTTCATGATAAAATTTAAGTTTTATTCTCATTAATATCTTTAATATAAGGGTTTAAATCCCCCCTTTAATCTAGAATTTATTGCTTGAATGAATTCCTCTTGCTGCCTCTAGACTGTGCTAACACTACTCCTCCAAATATGCTGAAAGTTCCATTGAAATCCAAAAATATCATCTTTCTTGATTTTAATTTAACTCCTTAATGATATATCGATATAATAATTCTATCATTGAAAAAAAATCTTTGATAAATGTATAATTCTTCAAGGTCTATATTTGAGAATGACTTAATTCAAAATAAAATTAAACCAAATAACCTATCTAAAAATTATAACCCAAGATAAAGAAAATACCCTAACAAAAAAATGTACTAAATAACCTAACCCAAAGAAAAATAAATAACCAAACCCAAAATGAACTAATTACCTAACCAAAAATATGTGTTGTCATGCTAAATGAATTTTCTGCAACTGATGGTATTTTTAAACTAAGAAGATATTTTTATGATTTTTTATTTTAACATGGGGAAAAGGTATCGAAACAGGTTGAATACCTTAAAGAAGTTACTTTTTAAGAAAGAAACTATTTTCTAAAATTATTCTTTGAATGAGAATTAGTTTTGAAAAGTGGTGGGTATATTGAAATGATTACTTTTTGTAATGTAATTGGGAGAGTTTTTTGTAAAATTTTATTTTAAATTAAGTTTTTTTTAGGTATAATATATATTCGAAATAAAATTTTAGGGGGATTTTAAATATAAATGTTTCTTTGGTGAAACTATTATTAAGTTTAATTTTTTTATAAAGAAAAATTTAGTGTCAAGAAGGGAAGGGTAAATCCATAGTTATTCTTATATTGGGGAGTTCCATAATTTTTAGGATAGTTTGGTTGATAATATTTTAAGAATTTTAGGTACGTTACTTGGTTTTTTAGTAGTATATCATTATGGCGATTATGGTTGTGTGTATTAAAAATAAAATACTCAATGGATGTACGATTAATATTTTGAGTGTGTGTTAGATATTTAGTGTCTAACATTTCATATTGGTGTAAATCATTGGTATTGGTAATTTGGATTGAATTTAGTAATCATGTGTTAAGGTTGTGATTGATGTCTAGGATATTATGTTGTAGAAGGATGTGATATTTATTTTGAGTTATATAATAGTTTTTTGTATATTTGTTTCCTCTTAGGTATTTGGGATTTAGTCTTTTTTTATTGAATTAATTTTTTGAAGTCGCACATCATAATAATGGTGTATATTCAAGATATGTGATGGTTTCTTAATTAGGAATTGATAATTTTGGTATTAATTAAATCCTATATGTGAAATTGGTTCATATTTTTAGGGATAATAAGTTTTTTAGTAGATAGGTTGTAAAAAACCCTGCCCTGGTGGATTAGAGTAAAAGAGGAATTTTGTATAACCTAAAAATATATAACCCAAATTGAACAAAATAGCCTAACCTAAAAAGACATAACCCAAAATCAACAAAATGAAATAACCCAAAATAAACCAAATAACATAAACCCAAGGAAAAAAATTATTCTAACCAAAAAATGAACAAATGAACAAATATACTAACAAAAAATTACATAACCCTTAAATGAAACAAATGATGTTACCCAAAACAAACCAAATGTATGATCCTGACTTTTTACAGAGTTCACTAAGGCTTGGTTTCAGGTAATCTTTTGTCCTTTTTTGAGTAATTTTTTTTGGGTTATGAATTGGGGTGTGTTTGGGTGTAATTTTGAGAAAAATTAAGGAAAATGGGTTGTGCACAGTTGGCACGAAGTTAGGGAAAACTATGCACCCCAACCCAACAAACTATGCAATCTTGGACAGTGGGTAATTGCATAGTTGGTGCATGTTTTTTCTAACTGTGAACCCTATTAGGAGTAACCATGTACCCCTAAAATAATAGGCACATGGTTTAGGTGAATATTTAGGGAAAAATGTGCGCCCCTACCCAAGAAACCATCGGCAGGAATTAATGTCTCCTGAAAATTATATTTAAAATTTCCTGAAACCCCCTAATTATCCCCAAATCAACCCCCATTAGACCCTAGGTCCTCTTTCATAATTTTGGAGCTCTAAAGATGAATTAAAACCCCTCCCTATTTCCTTTATCCATGAATTAAAGCCTGGATCAAAGGTATTTTCCTCTCCTAGTAAGTGAATCCTCTCTTGGTTCTTTCTTCATTCTTCCCCCATTATTTCCTCTTTCTTTCAGGGATGTAATATTCTGTTAGGGAGAGATATAAATCTATTTTATGTGATATAGATATATGATTCTATATATAGATCTATATTTTCAATATCATTATTTTTTTTAATCTTGATTTAGGGTTTTGAGATTCAGAACTAGATCTACATCATTGTGCCTCTCAATTTTGGGGATTTCCATTGGGTGAACGCTCCTCAGAAAATCATGGTATGTGGTCTAATATTTAAATCCTATAGTTTTTATTTTGATTATTTTTATTCTAATTGTATAATTTCTATAATTCTTTAGCAATTTGAATTTCTAAATTGAGTAATTAATATGGAAAATTTCTTAATTGAAGTATTTTTGAAATAGATAATTAATTAGGGAATAAATTATGAGATTTAGGGGATGTCCAATTAGATAATTAATTGGGGAATTAATTATTTGATATTGATATTATGAATTTAGATAATAAATTTTGGAATTAATTATGAATAATTGATATTGAGAATGAGATAATTAATTTTGGAATTAATTATGGGATTTTGAGTTGTGTATATAGACTAATTAATTGTTAAATTAATTAATGGGTTTGAAATACTTAATTAATTGGGTAATTAATTAAGATAAATTAATTGATAAACTAATTGATGAATTAGTAATTAAATATTAGTCTTTAATTAATTATTTAATTAATTAATATCATTGATGTGATCAGTTAATTATTATATTAACTAATAGAATTTTTGAGTTTAACTAATTATTAAATTAGGAATGGAAATTATGTGGATAATTAATTGTTGATTAATTATGTGTTTATGAATGGTAACATGGTCATTCGAGTATGAATTGAAGAATGGGAACGTGGTCATTCTAATGTATGATGTGTTAATGGTAACATGGTCATTCAAGTATGAATAAAAGAATGAGAACATGGTCATTCAAATGTGTGATGTATGAATGGTAATGTGGTCGTTAAAGTATGAATTAAAGGATGGGAACATGGTCATTTTATTATGTGTAGTATGAATGGAAACATGGGAATTAAAATATGAATTAAATAATGGTAACAAAGGCACTCTGAGATATGACCTCACTTAGGAATACTTTGGCCTCTGACGTGAGCCAAAGCAGGTATTGAGATATGATATAACCTTTGAATACTTTGGTATACGACATTAGATGAAGCAGGTATTAAGATATGATATTACCTAGGAATACTTCAGGAACCCAGAAGTTAATGTAGTTAAGTAAAGAATAAATGGTAATGTGATTATTGTTTACTTATGAATTTTAATTATTTATTTATACAACTGAATACACCATTATCTGATTGGATATTGTTTTAGATATCATTGGTGGTGGCCTATTGATTTGTACTCACACCCTACTCAGGATGCATGATCGGTACCCGAATAGACTTTATTGTTACAAGATAGGTTAAGGGTAAAGGTCCTAGGTTATATGGTAATTTGGGGGATGGATCTTGGATGAGGGAACAAGACATGTTTTGGGACCCACTTTGGAGTCATCAGTGTCTTTATTTTTAGTTTGAATTTTAAACACTTGACACTTACTTTAGAATGGAATGTTTTTTACTTTAGTTGGATATTGTACTTCCTGTTTTTATTATCTTGAATATTGTTTTTTATTATCTTGAATATTGTTATTTTATGGTTATATTTTCTTCCATTGTTGTTTATTTATTTCTACTATTTTATTGCTCTAATAAAAGAGGATATAGTTTCCCCATGATCAACTTATCAGGCCCTTGCTGCTAGTCAGCATCCTCTATCATATGGGTTGGTGCACTTGAATTTATGTGATTGTCCATCTCATGGCATTGGTGTGTGTGTAATCCGAGATGGGACATTACAAAGTGGTATTAGAGACAAATTTTCTTTTCTTTTTCCCTTTGTCTTACTATTTGGGGAAAGGTAGACATGAGACTAGGAAGAGTCAGGGATTGGACATGAACTCGTGCATGGGAGTTGCAGACCCATGTATAAGGAAAAACCCAAGTACCCAGAGTGGGATTATTGTTCTTGTTTTTTGTTGTTACAATTGAATATTATTTTACATTGGGTGACACACTTTTTGTGTAATGTGAAAATTGTTTTTGATATTTTTTTGGGAATTGACTCATGGACTAGAATGGTATGAGAGTTGAGTCTTCATGCATCATTCTAAGAACTCAATATTATTTGTGACATGCATCATTTTAGACATGCACGGGAAAATAGGTTTTGGGTAATTTGTTAAACCTAAACTATTTTTCCTTGTAAAATTATATTGAAAATAGTGCCTAATATGAAATTGGAATTGTTAAAATGATTCAATAATGTGAATAATTAGGTATATAAATTAGAAACATTAATATAATAATTTTTTTACCCTATACAACCAAGACCCAGGAGTAGGATGGTGAAGGGTATCGATAGCACCTCAGTTTGGACCGCGTGGTGATTTTTGGGGAAATGACTTGTTGTGACTTGTTTTGATTATTCCTCTTACATAAATGTGATAAAGTTTTTTTATGATTCCTAAGATGTGTTTTTGTCATTGATATATATTCCTCCATGATTAAACTTGTTGAGAGGAATACATGAGGATATAGATGGAGATAATCTAACAATAGCGGAACCTGAGGCACCGATAGTGTCATGTGAGGAAGAAGAGGTGAAGTTCTGATTGAACTTTTCTCATTTTATGAAAATCATGGGAAGATACCCATGGAAGTTTGAGAAGAGAATGTCTAAACTGGCAAGGGATTTTCAGTTTTATAAACCTCTAACTTTTACTAGATAGGGTGGAACTAAGGGAGTTGAGTTCTTTATTGAGTCCATTGAGACAATACTTGACCATTTGGAGACTCCTATTGAGAGGAGGGTCAAGTTTGATGCTTATATACTATGAGGATCAGCAAATCACTAGCGGGACATTCAAGAATGGACTGGATAAACATATAGTGTGTTATGGAAAGACTTCTTAGAGAGGTTCTTGGAGCACTTCTACCTAAAAAGTCTAAGGAAGGAGAATGAAGCGGAGTTCATGCAGATGACTTAGGGGAGAATGATCATGATGAACTATGTTGGACACTTTACTAACCTGTATTTCTTTTCTCCAGTGTTGTAAAAAGATGATACAAATACAATGAGATATTTTCAAGATGTAATTAAGTGTGATATTAAGTCCAAAGTTAAAATATTGTGGTTAAGGAAGTTTGAAAAGGTGGTGGATCAAGCTCTCATTGCTGAGGGGAACTCGAAGGAGGATTTTGGTGTTGGATAGATTGGTGCTACTGGATGATCAGGGGGTGTGACTTTCAAGACCAGGAATTTCTGTTATGAGAAATTTATCCAGGGTAGTGAAAAGATGAGTGGTAATATAGGAGGGTAGGTTGCAGAGGACCTTACTAGAGTGTCCTTTTATCAGTGTGGTAGGTCAGGAAATTATCACAAGAATTGTTCCCAACCATCAGTAGAGTTTTAGTCTTGTGGAAATATGGGTAATATATAGAAGTTCAGTAGGACACAGTGACATACAATTAGTAAGGGTTAAGCTAGAAATAGTTAGGGTGTGGGAAGAGGATCATCTACACCTTATCAAATGGGTAGTTTGAGTTCTACTGGTCGAGGTGGTATAGGCGATAGATGTGGTGCTTTTGGGAAAGAGAATCCATGTCAATAGAGTAGTGAAAATTAGGGGATTCAAACTGTATCATAGGGAAGAGGGGTAGGACAACTACATGTAGTTCAACCTACACTTGTGGATATCAAGGTTGGACCATTGATAGTGAGAGGTACTTTTCTTATAGCTTCTACATCAGATAGTTCCTTATTTGATATTGGTGCCTCTCATTCCTTTATATCTGAAAAACTTGCTAATGGTTTGAGCATATCCATGGAGTTTGTGAGTGGGGTTATGACTATAGATACACTATTGGGAGTATGGTCTAGAGACATCTATGCATTCAATGGCTGTTCTCTTGAAGTTAGGGAGTTTTGTTTTTTGTGGGATATCTATATCCTTCACATGTTAGGATTCTACCTAATTATGGGTATGGACTGGCTAGTCGCATACTGAACCCACCTAGACTGTTACCAAAGGAGAGTACTTTTATATCTCCTAAGGGTGACCACTATATTCACCTTGAAGAGTAGGATATCTAGGTAGGACGATTAGAGCCAATTACTCATAAACTTGGAGAACTCATGGCCTAGTTTTCTAGTTTATTGCTAGATGATGGGGGTATAAAGAAAGATATACTTCCACCAGTGGTGGGATAATTTCAAGATGTTTTTCTTAAAGACTTATTAGGTATTCCACCATAGATATATGTGTAATTCATTATAGATCTCATGTCAGGGACTAATACAGTTTCTATTTTACCATACAGAATGGCACCAACAAAGCTTCAATAACTCAAGACTTAGTTGGAGGATTTTGAGGATAAGGGATTCATCTGTTCGAGTACGTCACCTTGAGGTTCACCGGTATTGTTTTCTAAGAAGGCTAATATGAATCTGTCATTGTGTGTTGATTACTGAAAGTCGAACTGGATGAATTTTAATAATTGGTAACCACTTTTGTATATCAAAAATATATTTAAAAATTTGAGGGGATATTGTGTGTTCTCAAAGATCTACTTGAGATCAAGGTATCATCATCTGAGAGTTCAGACTTATATTATAATGAGGACTACTTTTAGAAGAAGGTATGGCCTATATGATTTCACCGTAATGTCATTTGGGTTGATGAACAAACTTTCAATGTTTATGGACTTGATGAATAGAATCTTCTATTCATACCTGGATCAGTTTTTTGTAGTATGTTTGGATGACATCTTAGTGTACTCCAAGACTCATGAAGATCATGTCCAATATATTAACATCATCCTGAGTACATTGATAGAGAATTGGATATATTCCAAGCTATCTATATGTCAGTTTTGGATTGACCTGGTACACTACTTGGGACACATCTTCTTGGAGGAAGGTGTGTTAGTGGAACTAGGGAAGGTTCAGGTAGTGGTTTCATGGGAGCATCCCAAGAATGTATTCAATATTTATATCTTTCTGGGGTTATCTGGATATTATCAGAGATTAATAAGGGACTTTTCCCATTTTTTATCACTTCTCTCAGGCTTTACCAAAAAATGGATAAAGTTTGATTGGTTAGAAGCATGTTATAAGGCCTTATAGGAGTTGAAAATTCATTTTACATCGACACCGATCTTGATCCTACCCAGGCCAGGCAAGAAGTATATGGTATATTGTGATGATTTTGGGATTGGTCGCGGAGCTGTATTGATGTAGGGAGATCAAGTTGTGGAATATGGGTATCGATATATAGGGACACATGAATGTAACTACCCTATGAATGACCTCAATCTAGTATATGTGGTTTTTTATTTATATTTTTGGTGGTATTATCTATTGGGTGAGAAGTGTATGGTTTTTATAGATCACAAGAGCTAAAGGTACATCTTCTCACAATGAGACTTAAATATTTAGCTATGGAGATGGGCTAATAATATGTCGTCATTTGACTTTGATCTGCAATATATTTCTAGGAAAGGAAACAGTGTGGCTGAAACTTTGAGTAGGAAAACTCAGACACAAGTAGTTTAGGTGTCTAGTGTTGAGTGGAAGATGATGAATTTACTAGCTAAGATGCATACGGTGGTTTAGGAGATTTAAGAGCAGATGAATCTCGTATTGGTTTCAGGGGAGTCTATGATTTTGATCCAGATTAAAGATAATAAGTATGAGGATCTAGAGTTTTTAACATTGAGGGAAATCATTGATGGTGGGGAGTCACCTTCATATTAGAGAATAGATGATGATGATATCATCAATGTTAGTAATCGGGTTATTTCACTTATGATCATACAAGAGGAGCTGATGCAAGAATTTCATGCTTCAATGGGTCTTGGAGAAAGAAAATTAATTTAATGGATTTTTTCTATAAAAATAGTTATCATGTAATTATACATATTGAACCATATTAGGTTCTTTATAGTAATCCATGAATATCACCTCTATGTTGGATAGATGCAGGTGAGTCAGAATTATTGGGACCAAGTATTGTGCAGGAGACATCGGAGCAGGTTCAACTGATTCGGAAATGTATGTATACTGCTTAGAGTGGATAGAAGTCATATGATGATAGATATTGATGAACCCTAGAGTTTACAAAGGATTATCATGTGTTCCTTTGAGTGTCTCCTAGATTGAATTACTACATGATATGGAGATGGGGTAAGTTGGCACCTAGGTTCTTCAGACTGTTTGAGGTTGTGGAGAGAATCAGGCTGGTGGCATACTAACTAGATCTTCCACAAAAATCCAGTGCTATGAATGATGTTTTTTATGTATTACAACTTCATAAGTATCATCCTTACCCTTTTCATGTGATTGAGGTGGATGACGTTGAGCTTTAGATAGATGTGTTCTTTTAAGAGTATCTGATACATTTGTTGGATCGTAGTGAGAAAGTGTTGTGGGGAAATATTATGCCAATAGTTTGCATATTGTGGAAACATGGTTGTGTTCTTGAGGATACATCGAAATGGGAGTAATATATGTGGCCTCATTGGCCTGATCTTTTTTACTCAGGATCTTAAAGAATCTTGGAAGTGAAACTCAAGGACGAGTTGTTATAAGGTGGGGAGACTATCCCAGCCTTTTCTAGAGTTGACACATACTTGGTTTCAAGTAATATTTTTTCCTTATTTGAGTACTTTTTGTTTGGGCTATGACTTGGGTTGTGTTTGGTTGGAATTTTTAGAAAAATAAAGGAAAAGGTGTTATTCATGGTTGGCGCATGGTTAGGGAAAACCGTGTGCCCCAGCCTAGAAAAATGTATAGCCCTAGACAATGGAGAATTACATGGTATTTGCATGGCTTGTCTAACTATTATCCCTCCTATGAGTAACCATGCACACCTAAAATAATAGTTTCATGGTTTAGGCACATAGTTAGGGAAAACTATGCACCCCTACACTGGAAACCGTGTGCGGGAATTAAAGTCTACCAAAAAGTATTTTTAGAATTTTCCAAACCTCCCTAATTAACCCCAAATCGACCTCCATTCAACCCAATTCCATATTTCATGATTTTGGAGATCTTTTAATGAATTCTAATCCCTTACGACCTCTATTTTTCATGAATCTAATCCCAGATCAAAGGTCCTCTTCTCTCCCGGTAAGTGAATCCTCTCCTGGTTCATTCCTCATTCTTCCCCCATTATTTCCACTTCCTTTTAGAAATGTAGTCTTCTGTTTGAGAGATATGTAAATCTATTTGGTGAGATCTATGTCTATGTTTCTAGATATAGATATATATTTTCAAGATTTATATTTCCTTTAATCTTGATTTAGGGTTTTGAGATTCAAATCTAGATCTACGTAGTTGTGCCGGTCAATTTTTGTGATTTCCATTGGGCGAACACTCATCAATGAATCAAGGTTGGTGGTCTAATATTCAAATCTCATATTCTTCATTTTGATTATTTTTATTCTAATTGTATAATTTCTAGTGTTCATTAGTAATTTTAATTCCAAAATTGGGTTAATTAATGTGGAAAATTTCTTAATTGAAGTATTGTTGAAATGGATAAATAATTGGGGAATTAATTATGAGATTTATGGGCTATCGAATTAAATAAATAATTGCAGAATTAATTATGTGATATTGATATTATTAATTGATATAATTAATTATGGAATTAATTATAGATAATTGAGATTGAGAATGAGATAATTAATTTTGGAATTAATTGTGGGATTTTGAGTTGCGCATATGGATTAATTAATTGTTAAATTAATTTATGGGTTTGACATAATTAATTAATTTTTAGAATTAATTAAGAGAAATTAATTGATAAACTGATTGATGAATTGGTAATGAAATTTTAGTTGTTAATTAATTGTTAAATTAATTAATATTATTGTTATGATTAGTTAATTGTTAGATTAACTAATGGAATTTTTGAGTTTAACTAATTTTTGAATTAGGAATGGAAATTATGTGGATAATTAATTGTTGATTAATTATTTATTGATGAATGGTAACATGAAAATTTGATTATTAATTGAAGAATGGTAACATGGTCATTCTAATGTGCGATATGTGAATGGTAGCATGGTCATTCAAATATGAATTAAAGGTTGGGAACATGGTCATTCAAATGTGTGAAGCATGAATGGAAACATGGTCATTCAATTATGAAATAAAGGATGGGAACATGGTCATTCTATTGTGTGTATTATAAATGGTGACATGGTCATTCAAGTATGAATTAAAGAATGGTAATAAAGGCACTCTGAGATATTAACTCACTTGGGAATAATTTGAGCTCTGGCATGAGCCGAAGAAGGTATTGAGATATGATATCACCTTTGAATACTTCAGGCTCTGACATAAGATGAAGCAGGTATTAAGATATGATATTAACTAGAAACACCTCAGGCTCCAACATGTGTCGAAGCAGCTGTTGAGGTACGGATGCCCTCAGGAACCTGGGAGTTAATGTGGTTAATTAAAGAATAAATGATAATGTGATAACTATTTACTTATGCATTGTACTTATTTCCTTATACAATTTCATACACTATCATCTGACTAGATATTGTTTTAGACACTTTTGGTGGTTTCCTACTGAGTTGTACTCACACCCTACTCGGGTTTCCTAATCAATACCCGAATATACATTATTATTATAGTACATGTTAAGGAAAAAGTCCTTGGTTTAGATAGCTAATTTGGGGGATTGATCTTGGATGAGGGAACCAGATGTGGATTAGAACCTTCTTGGGAGTCGTTACTATCTTTATTTTTAGTTTTCATTTTACATACTTGACACTTACTTTAGTATGGAATCTTTTCTGCTTTAGTTGGATATTGTACTTCCTACTTTGATTGTCTTGAATATTGGTATTTTTATGGTTATATTTTCTTCCTTTATTGTTTAATTATTTCCATTGGTGTATTACTCTGATAAAATAGGGTATAGTCTTCCCATGATCAATTTATCCAACCCTCGCTACTAGTTGGAAGCCTCTGGTGTATGGGGAGGCGCGCTTGAGGTCATGTGACCGACCGGTTCGGGGCACTGGTGTGTGTGGAACCTGGTCTGGGACATTACACCAAATGACCTAACTCAAATATGACATAAACCAAAAATGAACCAAATGAAAAAACCCAAAATTAACCAATTGACATAACCCAAGATGAAGAAAATGTGATAACAAAAAATGAACTAAATGACATAACCCAAAGAAAAATAAATAACCTGACCCAAAATGAATTAATTAACCTAACCAAAAAAATGAACAATTGACCAAATAACCTAATCTAAAATAAACTAATGACCAAACGACCAAAATGAACCAAATTATGTAACGCACAAAAGATATAACCCAAAAATAAACCAAATTACCTAACCCAAAATAAACCAAATAACCTAACATAAAAAAGATATAACCTAAAAATGAACAAAATAAACTAACATAAAAATACCTAACCCAAAATGAACAAAATGACATAACCCAAAATAAACCAAATAACCTAAATCCAAGTAAACCAATTGTTCTAACAAAAAAATGAACAAATGTTCAAATAAACTAACCAAAAATTACATGACCCTGAAATGAACCAAATTAAATAATCCAAAATAAAATAAATAACCTAACTCAAATATGAAATAACCCAAAGATGAACCAAATGACTGAACCCAAAATTGACCAATTAACATAACCCAAGATGAAGAAAATACCCTAAAAATTAACTAAATAACCTAACCCAGAGAAAAATAAATAACCTAACCCAAAATGAACTAATTTAGCTATCCAAAAAAATGAACAATTGCTCAAATGACATAATCGAAAAAAAATGACCAAACAACCAAAATGAACTAAATGATGTAAACCAAAAATAAACCAAATGACATAACTCATTAATAAAATAAAAACCCTCACCCAAATTGAATTAAATGACTAAACCAAAGAATATAAAAAATACTCTAACTGATAGATCAAATGACCAAATTACCAAATTACCAAACAACCTAACCAAAAATGAAATAAATGAACAAAATAACCAAGTGACTAAATAACATAACACAAATAGAATTTGACCAAAATAAACATACAAGAGGAATCCATATCATACCCATGTTCATAATACTAATCACTATGTATTTATTATGTTATTCTGCTAGTATTAAATTTTTAATTAAATGTATATTTAGATGCTTCTTCATTTTATGGATTTCTTAAATTGATAAAATTTTAATTTGTTCTATGTTTATCAATTTCATATTATTCAATAATGCACTATTATAGTAAGCAATTTTATTTTTAGCAAGTGGAATTGGGAATCAAAGGTCGTGTGCCTTGTGAAAAATTATTTTGATCGAGTAGGAGGAAAAGGATTGAAGTTCTACAAATAAACAAACACAATAAAATATTGTAGGATTTTATTGATATTTAAAATTATGATACATAATTCATAATTAAATATCTTTTTTATATTTTTGAATAGTGTGCCCTAGATTCCCTCAATAAGAAAGAAGATTAAAACTTCAAGCCAAATGGTCATTTTAGATTGGTTTTCGGTGAGGAGCACTAGAGGAGAGTCTGATGTCAACCTAAGAAAAACATTGTCCCTACTATGTATTGGCCCTTATCTAGTGCCTCTCAAACTTCTCACACCACCGAGTAGAAAAACACTCATGTGAAAGAAGTTGAGGCCAAAAAAATATCTATAAAGGAGCGCGAATAAGGTAAATTGGTCATCAAATAGTTCCTGAAAACTATTTCAGTTATATGTCCATCACTTCAATTAGAGGATGATAATGTTTTTCATTCAAGTATTATAACAATTTTCTCTATATCTGATGCACTGAGTGATGTCAATGGGGGTCTTAGTGGTAGTCAAGGTGATGATACTGGTGGTGGTGGTGGTGGTGGTGGTGGTGGTGATGATGAAGATGATGATGATGTCGATGCTCTTGGCCATAATGCTGGTGATGATTATTGTCACAAACCAACCCAGGTCGACCCTGAACCGGACACCCGGGTCACCTGAGCCGGCCCGCGACATGGCCTCAAGCGCGTCTCCCCTTACGCCAGAGGTTGCCGACTAGCGGCGAGGGTGTAAGGTGAGTCAGGGGGGGATACTATACCCTCTTATCAAAGTGGAACAAAGGGATCAAAAATACAGCAACGGAAGTAGTGTAAATAATAATAAGAAAATAGCGGAAAACATTTTTCATTTATAAGGTTTGAATAAATTTGGCGAACGGCAGTTTATATAAGAGATGCATGCATGACATGCTAATGATACAATGAAAGAATTAAATCACGCGACATACTTACACATCAATGCAGAAGTAAATGAACAAAAGTCTCCAGCCCTGAGGGCGATCTCCATGAGCATCCCGAGCCCCAACTCGGTCCTTTGCTCCTAACTCCAAGTACAAGAAACAGCAACAACATGGTCCTGCAACCAAATGGAATCTACTCGGGTACCCCAGTGCAATGGCGGCCTGAGTAGGGTGTGAGATATATATATCTCAGTAGGTCGGAACCACCGGGGTCTATCCCACTCTAGACCATGAAATATAATTAAACAAATTGCTGGTATTTTCGAACAATAGCGACACAATACAAACAATAAACGCCCGTCCAGGTTCCAGAAAGGACACCTGGCGGCTCTACCTGCTTCGGCCCATAGCCGGGATGAGAACCTGTTTAAAACAACGCAAGTAAATTTGGTTCAAGCATAAAAAAACACTTTTTATCATTTTTCTCACTTACTCTATTTATTCACTTATCATTTCAACTCAGACTGGAAACCCACTCATTCTTACCTTTATTTGATCACAGATCACTTGGGTTTTACCCACATCTCTCATTCTTTTCATAAATCATTATTATCATTCGTTCAGTGTAGATCGCCATGTCTAACACCCCGTATCACATTTGGTGTAGATCGCCATGTCTAACACCTCGAATCACATTTGGTGTAGATCGCCATGTCTAACACCTCGATAATCGTTCGGTGTAGATCGCCATGTCTAACACCCTATATCACAAGCTTGGATAACCATTGGGGAGGAACGCCATGTCCAAACCCAGATTTTAAGTCGATCTAGAACGCCATGTCTAGGACCCAAAATCTCATTCATTTATCACTTAATTAATCAATCGACACAATTCTCATTTCATGATTAATTATTCACATTTAGTTATCCAAATAAGATCTCAACTTTTTATAATCAATTATCATAATTAACTATCCTTGTTCAACATTCTGGAACTTGCACGAGCAATTGAAGGTAAAAAAAAAGCATATGGCACCAACATGCCTCTATGTTAGGTGATTAATGACATTAGATGGTACAAGTACAAGCACGCCATTGATAAAGTATAATGTCAAGCATAAAGTGTCATAAGACTTTTAAGCAAGCAATCACAAAAAAAGAAATCTACTACTACACGTTTATTTTGAAGGCAGCTCACCTCCATTGGAGGAGTTTTATTAGAATACATGTCATTACTTTATCAAACAATTAATTTAGTGATATTTAGCATTTACTTTAAAACTCATTCAACATTTAACAAAGTTAAGAAGTCAAACAATAGGAAAGGAAATCATGAAATTCTATTGCTACATTTTTAGATTGAAGGCAGCGCACCTCGAAAGAGGGGTTTTATTATTAAATCGTTAGTTTAGTGACCAAACAAACTCTTTTATCTTATTCCTGCAATTCACATGATTTGCACAGAAGCATTTAATCGGAACTAAACTTGCATAATTATAATACTAAGTGCAATATTAAAATCACTATTACTTTACTTAAATTTAAAAGGGCAAAGAGAGGGACCCTACCTCAAGGTGGATCTATCTGTCCACTCCGGCTCTTGGTGCTTTCTAACTAAAGTTGTCGCAGCTGCTCCCCCACGAGGCGTATGTGATTTCACATACGTATAAGGACACCTAGCCCCTATGCACACGCTCTGCATGGCCATGAGCGTGCCCAAGAGGATCCTTACACATATGCTTATACACATAAGCCTGTCTCCACTCACCTGCACAGGCACTTTTTATATATGTAATGGGGACAACTAGCCCCGTACGTGTGTATATTCGCTGCCATGGACAAATATACGCACGCCGGGGGAACCCACGTACATATAAATACGTACCTATGCCTGCGCAGGTGAGTCTCCTAAACTCCGGCAACCCGAGAACATATTGAAACCTCCAACGCACTATAAGACAACCACTACGAACCTTAAGACACAAAGATAAACCAATTTAGTCCAGGAAAAACCAACCAGAAATAATAAACCCTTACCTCGGGTGTTGGCGACAAACCAAAATGAAGGCGAACCCACACCGCGAGCTCAACGCACTGCCAACATCAAGCCAGGGACTCATAAACATCAAAAGCTCCAAATTTAACAAGTGCAAAACAAAGGGAAAGGTGAAAACCTCACCCCGAAACCATTCCGACAATCCGAAACCACCCGAACCGCTTCGCCTTCGGCGGCGGTTGCAGGAACACGCGCCAAGGAGTCCCAAGGAATCATTCGCCCGCCCTAAGACCCAATGAAAGCCAAAAATTCGGGTTGCCACCAAAAACCCTAAATTCAGCCAAACCAAACGGGCACCGAAAAAAAGGACGAATCGTCAAAGTGAGGATGAAGGACGCACCTAATGACTTTACCGTGGCGGATCAAACCCGGAAGATGAAGAAAACTGGCCGAAATCATCCGCGGAAAGGGGTCGCGTGTTGGGTCGCTGCACGCTGCAACGGTTCGGTCCGAACCGCTTTGCGCGGCTACTTCGAGGTCGGCCGAGGGAGGAGGAGAGGGAGAGGGGCGGCCGCGCTGGTGGTCCGGCTGCTACGAAGTCGGCCGACGGAGGAGAGGGAGAGGGGGGGGGTCGCGCGCAGCTCACGGGAGAGGAAGGGGGGTGCGTCGTCGGGGTTCTGCCGAGAGGGGGGGTGAGGGAGTGATAGGTTTTAGTTTTAATTTTTATTTTATTTTATTTTCTTTGATTTTAAATTTTAAACAAAAACTAAAACACACCCAACCCGCACGATTTTACCCGCACCTCCAGAACACCATGCGCAGCCCGCGCGCCTGCTACTGGATACACGGGGTATCCCGCACGGCTGACCCGCCCAGTTAAACCTACCACGCGCAGTCCGATATCACCTCTTAAAAAGGCTCCAAAACTCGGGACCTCGTTCCGAAGCTCGGTTTTAAAACCGACCCGCTGATAAAAGAAAAAGTTCAAAAACCTTCGCATTTTATCCGCTCTAAAAAAACGGTTCGTTACAAACTACCCACAAAAAAAACTTCTCGTCCCCGAGAATCCTTCGGAAAACAACGAAAACATCACCCGACCTACAAGGGTCGTGAAGTTGCAATCAACCGGTCGTATTGTGTTTCCAACACCCAATGCACCTTTAATCATTTTCTAAGAAAACTGCACTTAAGACTTTACAACTCGAGCCAACGCTCACGTTACAACTGAAACATCAAAGCAGATCTTACATCTGAGGCCATTATAGGGACCTCAACCCAAGAAAATGGTTGAATCACGATCGACCAACTAAAATTGGTCACGCAAGATTTCCTCGAAAGACATCGCCGACCCGAGATTCACACTCGCCCTTAAACCGACGACATGCTTTTAAAACTGTTCCGTTATCAACTACGCGTACACCGAAGTCCTTACACGACCTTTGGTGACATTCGCAAGTCAAGCCATCACAAGACTATTATAAAACTATCGTGCCTCAGCACGAAGCATAACTCCAAGAAACCGTGCATCCCACACACAACCAGAGAGAGATTACGAAACAAACCAACAACTTTTAAACTTTAGCGCGGCGTATAACCGACACTATCTTAGTGCATCCAAGACGACGTCAAGATGGGCACATGCTCGTCTCATCTAGCAGAGTACACTAAGATTAAACCAAGGTCGCTGAGAAGATCATTCGGACCAACTCTGATGCCTATACCACCCGAGGCATTCATATACGTCCAGGCTTAACCACTGAAACTCTTCCCGCACTAACGGAGTTTCTAAAGCGTTGCGCACACAGCCAACCTTATCACAGTCATGCTGCCAAGCAAGCACCGACATGAAAACAGAAACTCATGCGACACTACCTACCTTAGGAGTGTCCATGTCGTCGTAAGAACTAGCCGCTCACCGGCGCGCTATCTTTGAAACACTGTAACGCAAGGGTGACGTTCCTCGAACTACGATCATCACATCATAAGCTCACACCGAAAACAAGGAAACTCAAGCTCTAAGGGTACTACCTAGCACGGGTTAGTCCCTTACGAAGCACACGCGTCGACCCTAACTCTTGGTCACGCAAAACAAGGATTACTAGGCTCAAAAACCTCTTTCCGTTTTATCCACTTCATTACTTCCTTTCAACCTTTAAAACATTTAAAGAATTTTAATCAACCCACAATTACTATTTCAAAACTAATTACTTGGTTTTCAGACACGCCCCATGGCAAAACAGACAAGCTATAACCAACTTCCTCTTTAAAAAAAATTAACACATAACGTTATCCAAGCATAAATAGGTAATTTAGCATCTAAATTCCTTTTTAACAAAGAGGCGACCCCGAGGGTCCCATTTATTCAATTAGGGTTCTTCAAAAGCAACCACATATCAGTTCATTCCATAAGGACGTGCCCCAACTGGCCTCCTCGAGTCTAGTTGAGCATGTTTAAAAGCACACCAAACTATCTCAATCAAAGCGCAATAGTTTTACATTAATAATCATTTTCAAACACACTATGGTCTAACAAGGTTCAGTCACATGGGTGGCCACCTACCAATCGATAAGGCGCCCATACACCTTACCGTTGGCATTTGGCTCCCATTTATCAAATCACTTTTTTTCATTTAACATCCCTCTTTTAAAGGTTTGAAACCACAGTTTACCCTTTTCCCAATTATAAAGCGGCCATACACCTTACAATGGAAAACTGGCTCCGTAGTAATCGCAACCAACAAATTCAGCCAAAGCAACCAAGCTTTTACTAGCAAGCTAACAAGCCACTACAAACAGCTAACACAAGGCAACAAGCTAACAAGATGAAATCACTAAAACATGCTATAACACAGAGCATGACACACAAGCAAGATAGAAAACATGACATGTTATCACCCAAACATGTTAATTATCACCGAAACATGCTTTCTAAAGAGACGTGCTAAATAAATCCATACATGACATATTTCCAAGGTACACAATCAAAATCAGCAGGCATCCTACTAATGTAACTACATGGCATGGCACATATGCATGACATGTGAATCTATAAGTGTCTAATATGATGCATGCAATGCAATTTCATGGCCATACCGGGCCAAGAAAAATTTTCAAAACCTCTTCATAAACAAATAAGCAGTGGAAAGTACAACATTCACCCAAGGTGAAATCACATCAACTGTAACAGCAAACAACATGAACATCAATTCCCAGCCCTGGCCACTTGGTCATTTACCGTACGTGGGGTGATCAGTCCCAGACACGGCTATTACCCAAGCGCCGACACATTCCTAATCTCCTGTCTACCAATCCCAAAATAGTAAGACAATGAAAAGAAAGAAACCTCCTTTGATACCATTTTGTCACGAACCAACCTAGGTCGACCCTGAACCGGACACCCGGGTCACCTGAGCCGGCCCGCGACATGGCCTCAAGCGCGTCTCCCCTTACACCAGAGGTTGCCGACTAGCGGCGAGGGTGTAAGGTGAGTCAGGGGGGAGACTATACCCTCTTATCAAAGTGGAACAAAGGGATAAAAAATACAGCAACGGAAGTAGTGTAAATAATAATAAGAAAACAGCGGAAAACATTTTTCATTTATAAGGTTTGAATAAATTTGGCGAACGGTAGTTTATATAAGAGATGCATGCATGACATGCTAATGATACAATGAAAGCATTAAATCACGCGACATACTTACACATCAATGCAGAAGTAAATGAACAAAAGTCTCCAGCCCTGAGGGCGATCTCCATGAGCATCCCAATCCCCAACTCGGTCCTTTGCTCCTAACTCCAAGTACAAGAAATAGCAACAACGCGGTCCTGCAACCAAATGGAATCTACTCGGGTACCCCAGTGCAATGGCGGCCCGAGTAGGGTGTGAGATATATATATCTCAGTAGGCCGGAACCACCGGGGTCTAGCCCACTCTAGACCATGAAATATAATTAAACAAATTGCTGGTATTTTCGAACAATAGCGACACAATACAAACAATAAACGCCCGTCCAGGTTCCAGAAAGGACACTTAGCGGCTCTACCTGCTTTGCCCATAGCCGGGATGAGAACCTGTTTAAAACAACGCAAGTAAATTTGGTTCAAGCATAAAAAAAACACTTTTTATCATTTTACTCACTTACTCTATTTATTCACTTATCATTTCAACTCAGACTGGAAACCCACTCATTCCTACCTTTATTTGATCACAGATCACTCGGGTTTTACCCACATCTCTCATTCTTTTCATAAATCATTATTATCATTCGTTCAGTGTAGATCGCCATGTCTAACACCCCGTATCACATTTGGTGTAGATCGCCATGTCTAACACCTCGAATCACATTTGGTGTAGATCGCCATGTCTAACACCTCGATAATCGTTCGGTGTAGATCGCTATGTCTAACACCCTATATCACAATCTTGGATAACCATTGGGGAGGAATGCCATGTCCAAACCCAGATTTTAAGTCGATCTAGAACGCCATGTCTAGGACCCAAAATCTCATTCATTTATCACTTAATTAATCAATCAACACAATTCTCATTTCATGATTAATTCTTCACATTTAGTTATCCAAATCAGATCTCAACTTTTTATAATCAATTCTCATAATTAACTATCCTTGTTCAACATTCTGGAACTTGCACGAGCAATTGAAGGTAAACAAAAGCATATGGCACCAACATGCCTCTATGTTAGGTGATTAATGACATTAGATGGTACAAGTACAAGCACGCCATTGATAAAGTATAATGTCAAGCATAAAGTGTCATAATACTTTTAAGAAAGCAATCACAAAAAAATAAATCTACTACTACACGTTTATTTTGAAGGCAGCTCACCTCCATTAGAGGAGTTTTATTAGAAAACATGTCATTACTTTATCAAACAATTCATTTAGTGATATTTAGCATTTACTTTAAAACTCATTCAACACTTAACAAAGTTAAGAAGTCAAACAATAGGAAAGGAAATCATGAAATTCTATTGCTACATTTTTAGATTGAAGGCAGCGCACCTCGAAAGAGGGGTTTTATTATTAAATCGTTAGTTTAGTGACCAAACAAACTCTTTTATCTTATTCCTGCAATTCACACGATTTGCACAGAAGCATTTAATTGGAACTAAACTTGTATAATTATAATACTAATTGCAATATTAAAATCACTATTACTTTACTTAAATTTAAAAGGGCAAGGAGAGGGACCCTACCTCAAGGTGGATCCATCCGTCCACTCCGGCTCTTGGCGCTTTCTAACTAAAGCTGTCGCAGCTGCTCCCCCATGAGGCGTATGTGATTTCACATACGTATAAGGACACCTAGCCCCTATGCACACGCTCCGCATGGCCATGAGCGTGCGCAAGAGGATCCTTACACATATGCTTATACACATAAGCCTGTCTCCACTCACCTGCACAGGCACTTTTTATATATGTAATGGGGACAACTAGCCCCGTACGTGTGTATATTCGCTGCCATGGACAAATATACGCACGCCGGGGGAACCCACGTACATATAAATACGTACCTATGCTTGCGCAGGTGAGTCTCCTAAACTCCGGCAACCCGAGAACATACCGAAACCTCCAACGCACTATAAGACAACCACTACGAACCTTAAGACACAAAGATAAACCAATTTAGGCCAGGAAAAACCAACCAGAAATAATAAACCCTTACCTCGGGTGTTGGCGACAAACCAAAATGAAGGCGAACCCACACCGCGAGCTCAACGCACTGCCAACATCAAGCCAGGGACTCATAAACATCAAAAGCTCCAAATTTAACAAGTGAAAAACAAAGGGAAAGGTGAAAACCTCACCCCGAAACCATTCCGACAATCCGAAACCACCCGAACCGCTTCGCCTTCAGCGGCGGTTGCAGGAACACGCGCCAAGGAGTCCCAAGGAATCATTCGCCCGCCCTAAGACCCAATGAAAGCCAAAAATTCGGGTTGCCACCAAAAACCCTAAATTCAGCCAAACCAAACGGGCACTGAAAAAAAGGACAAATCTTCAAAGTGAGGATGAAGGACGCACCTAATGACTTTACCGTGGCGGATCGAACCCGGAAGATGAAGAAAACCGGCCGAAATCATCCGCGGAAAGGGGTCGCGTGTTGGGTCACTGCGCGCTGCAACGGTTCGGTCCGAACCGCTTTGCGCGGCTACTTCGAGGTCGGCCGAGGGAGGAGGAGAGGGAGAGGGGCGGCCGCGTTGGTGGTCCGGCTGCTACGAAGTCGTCCGACGGAGGAGAGGGAGGGGGGGGTCGCGCGCAGCTCACGGGAGAGGAAGGGGGGGTGCGCCGTCAGGGTTCTGCCGAGAGGGGGGTGAGGGAGTGGTAGGTTTTAGTTTTAATTTTTATTTTATTTTATTTTCTTTGATTTTAAATTTTAAACAAAAACTAAAACACACCCAACCCACACGATTTTACCCGCACCGCTAGAACACCGTGCGCAGCCCGCGCGCCTGCTACTGGATACACGGGGTATCCCGCACGGCTGACCCGCCCAGTTAAACCTACCACGCGCAGTCCGATATCACCGCTTAAAAAGGCTCCAAAACTCGGGACCTCGTTCTGAATCTCGGTTTTAAAACCGACCCGCTGATAAAAGAAAAAGTTCAAAAACCTTCGCATTTTATCCGCTCTAAAAAAACGATTCGTTACAATTATGATGGCACTGGTGGTGATGAGGGAGATATTTATCCCCTCAATTTTTGAGTTGATAGTATGGATACATGTGAATGATGTTTAATGACTAAATCTGATTGATGATGTGGATTTTATATATATTTCATAGTATTGTAAATAGTTTGAAAACTATTGATAACCTAATGGTTAAATGATAAATATATAATAAGTAAATTACATTAAATGTGTACCATGGTTTGTAATTTATTTGCAGGTTTTATGAGAGGTGATAGATGGTGAATTTTTTGTCCATTGGGGATAGGACTCTATACTTATGGTTCACTGAACCATGGGTATGAATCAATTTTGGACAACCCTGCATACCCAATGTTTTAGGAACCATTGGTATAGATATATACTAACGGTTTGAAGTAAATCATGGGTACTCATAATTGACATTGATCTATACCAACAGTTTCAAATAAAACCATTGGTATAGACCTATATTGATGGATCTAATTCCCATGATTCATAGAAACATTAGTATAGGCTATAATAATGGTTTTCTAAACCATTGGTATAGTTTTATTTCCAATAGTTCTTCTTAGCCGGTGGTAATCTGAGTGGGAATACTCCAAGCCTGCCTCCAAAAGTTTTGGGGATAGAGACCAGTACTGAGTAAGAATATCACACACACATGGGAGGCCTTAGCCTATGGTACATATACTCACACACACATCCATCTTTATGAAACCGTGTAGAGATAATAATAAAAATAATACCAAATGCATTAACACATGTATATCACATAATCAGAGTATAGAAGAAGTACTAGAAAGTGATAAATAGACAATTACAAGCCCAAAAAATCGTAAAAGAGTCCAACCTACTTAAATGGAGGGGACTACTATCAAATACAAATACTGATACACACCTCAGTTGTCACGAACCGAATCTAGTCGCCGCCAAAACCAGCACCAAACCCAGCCCATGACAAGGCCCGAAGGGCGTTCCCTATCCCCACAGGCTGGCACAAGTTCCCGGGTATCATTTATCTTGGTTTGGGAACGATTTACCCGAATATGTATAGATAAAACACCAAAAACATTTGATAAAATGAATCTGAAAAATTCATACCAACAAGGTTTATACAAAAATCCAGAACTGAATACATAAGTTCAAATGAAATCCAAAAGTTCCAAAGACACAATTAAATAGAAACAAAACATCCCCATGTACTCCACATGACAAGGGGTCATCACCCCCAAGTCGTCTCCACAACTCCGCCCCAAGGATGGGGACTAACACCATGAACCGTCGTCACCCTTAGCCTTTCCTTTACCTGAGTCAAACATAACCAAGTCTACTTACACCCAAGGGGTATAAGTAGGGTGTTATTCTAATCCAAATAGGATACCACCCAATGATTCCAAAGAGCACACAATACAATGTGAAAAAGCAAGCAGTTTTAATACGCAAAGAAAAGCAGTGATAAAATCCAAGAAATGCAACTTTCAATTGAAAACATTTTTCAAGATAAAGTTTTCAAAATGTTCACACATTTAAATAGTCATTTTATCTACTATAAATTACTTCCAAAAACACCCTAATACATTGTAAAATACCACAAATACAATGAGCAACAAAATCAGGAACACCCCTAGGCACTAGATAGTCTCGGGCCCCATGTACCTCATACCTTGGTGTAAAGTAACCATAGTAAAATCTGTTCTCGTGCATGAGCCACTAGTAGGGAATATACCGATAACCTAGTGGTCCCAAATAATCATCCACATAGTTTAGTTAGAGTTGTAGTTATCCAAATTCCTAGTGAAACAGGGACAAAACCCATCTGGTCCACTAGTCGTACTAGTACACATCCGCCCCACCTAGGTACCCGAGCTTCCCCCTTTGTACTCAAACAATTTCAGAATTTAACACGCATACATTTTAATGTAAAACTACAATACTAGTCACATACACCAAATACAGTAGATATCACATTTTATACCACTTAAAACACACAACAAACACTTTGATTTTGAATAAAATAATTTCTCAAAATCCCGTGTTGTTTTGTACACAAAACCCCTTAAGAACCCCACTTGTACACTATGTTCACACTTGTAAGTTACCAAAACAGTAAAGGCATACCAATAAATTTCAATTAAAACAAAAAATCAATTTTTGGGCATCCCCATGTTAAACAAGAAGTGATAACTTTGTAAAACCTTCATTTTCACACAAAAGTGGAACCAAAACTTCACTTTCTTTACAAACACAATTAAAACCCATTTTTGCAGCAATAAACAAAGGGGATAAACATTATAAACAGTATTTTAAGCCTTATTAAAGTTCAATAAAAACAACTAAGTATTTATAGGGCATCCCCAAATAAACAAATAAAACATTTATTTGGAAAACCCCCAATTTCACACCAAATTGACATTTAAAATTCAATTGCAATAGAAACATCATTAGAACCAATTTTTTCAGAAATAATAAAATGATATAAACCTGAAAATATTATAAATACGGCATTATAATACACAAATATTGCATCAACATTGGAATCACCTACCAAATCAAATGAAACCCTTGAATCCTTTTTGCGAAAACACAAATGCACCACCGCCGCACATCTAGGAGGGTAGATCAAACCTAAAAATAGAAAATTGGACCAAGAAAACCCAAGGTTAAACCATAGGTTTGATACCTTACCCTATGGAAATTTTTTACTTCATATATAAGGGAAGAAACCCTAAGCACATTGAATGAAACCCTAAGAAAAATGAAAGAAGAATGAAGGAGACTCACTCACTTGAGGGTTCTTGAAGAAATCGCCCCAAATACACCAGTGGATGAATTTGAAAATAGAAAAAAAAAATCAATTGATGTTGTAACATGAAATATAAGGTTAATTTAGAACTGTAATGGGGGGAAAAGAGTGAATAATTAAATATTTATGAAGGAATCAAATTACCTTTTAAATCTGGACGAAATGTGAGTGCTTCAAAAATTTCGACCTAAACCGCGAGGAAAATGAGCTAAAAAGAGGGTGGGAGGATATTGTATGCGCGGATGGGTTCAATGGATGTGTGTGGGGATTGGAATAACCAAAAAAGTCTTAATATTGAATAATTTATTAATTAAAGAAATTTTATTTTTAAAACTAGAATTGGGCTTTTGGGCAGGCCCAATCCCTTAAATAAAAACCCATATACAACTTGGTTATGGATTTATAAAGGATCCAAAATACAATGGGGGTGTTAATATGTCAGGGGAGACCATTTAGGAATTTGAATGGGTAAAAAATATTAAAAAAGGAAAAGGTTATAAAAGAAACAAAATTTATTTTTAAATCTGGAATTGGGCTCACGGTTTGGCCCAATTCATGAAAACTCACCCATTCCACCATAAAAGCTTGAGAAACCCCAAAAACAAAGCATAAATGGAAATTAAATGAAATTTAAATTTAAAATAAGTCATGTATGTGACAATTCTACCCACCATTAAAACTTTCCATCCCCAGAAAGCTACAACAAGGCCAGATACCAAAATCAAACCCAACCGATAAACCAAGATGTACTTCTTTGCCAAGCTTCGCCCCTAAGGGACAAAACACCTCCAGTGATCAATTAATGAATGATTAATCTCACAACCCAAAATTACACCACTTTATTGAAATGATCAATCACATTCATACTTTATCCCAAAATGAAACTCCTCGAATACTATCCGAACAAGACTCAAGCAATTCACCCAAACGAACAATAACTTCGAACAAGGTTACACTTACCTAAAATTAACTAAACCATTGGGAGCTCTCCAATCCCAATGTTTAATCAAGGAATATGTTGGTATCTAGATAGTTCCGAACAAGAATACCTACCACCAAGACAATACCATGGATAAATATGAGCTATTGGTATGGGAGGACACAAATAGGCACCCCACCATAAGAGGCAACCTATATTATTTTTTGAGATATAATCAAGACACTAACAGGGGGAGGCCTGAACGAACTCCCTAGTATAGAGGGTAGAATTCCATTCACATTTTACGAAGGAACATACATGAGAATCATAGTAGGTCTCCCCGCCATAAGAACCAACCATCTTAATCGACCAGCATGGACCGACACAAAAAGACCCAATTTTTTTTAAAGATTTGGGAAGGGCGCAGGGTCAGTCCGCACGGTTTGGGAAATTCTGCACTAACTGTGCAGATCATTCTTTTTACATGGCTTAATGGAACATGGTCACTACTAATCATACAAAAACTATGTTATCAGCACATCTATCCAAATTTCCAACCATTCTCTAATGACTCGATGGAAACCAAAGGGGGAGGGAATGACATTAGGTGATGACATGGGCACAAGGCCCTAAACCTATTTCCACTGAATGGGAACAATGGAAGAAAGATGATGAAACTAGAGGTTTAAAATCTTACTATCTTCTATACTGAGGATAAGACATTTTACATGGGTTTAAACAACCCTGGTATTTCCCCTGACTACGAGTCATTTTCTCTCTGAGACCTATGGCTGGAGCTCAAATGATTGAAGCATCTTCGACCTCGCATTTAGGCTTTGGAAACCCCCCTGAATGAGAATTCTTCTTTTGGTGCCACCAATAACTATACTGAAATCCCAGATAATATTACCAAGACATAACACATTCCAAACTCACCTCACCCTAACTCGATATTTCACTAAAACAAGGGCTTAAAAATGAACACACATCACACCTTCTTTCTTCGAGTGAGAAACTATACAAGTAAATAACACCTATAATCACCTTCCTCTAAAATGGAAGATTATGAAGTATTTACAAGGGATAAATTCTACCAACATAAATAGACTCTCATAGGATTGCACGACTTTCACCTTTAATGTTAATCGAGTGCACAAAATCACAAGGCTTCACTGAACATGACCATTACGACTGATATAAACAATACATGGAGTGGGACCTTATACAACATCCCCAAACAACACACAATTCTAGAAAGTGGCCAAAATATCCTCTTGTGACCATATTTCCTACACTGGTAGTTTATTGTGAACTCCTTCTTCGAAGAGACTACGATGGACCGAGAGGACCTCTTAGACACCATCCAGATACTCATCCATGATAACAACCCCAGACCACTTCCACCTTCAGCAAATTAGGAAACTTAAGAGGCTAATGTCTCTTTCATACTTACATGATCACTCTCCCACTACAATAGGATACAAAAAACCAAGAAAGGAAAGGGTGTATACTCAATATAAAAATATCAAGAAAAATATTCCTTATATTGATCAACTGGAGGGTCTTCAAACGGCGAAACAATCCGGGTTGCACTTCAGTTGTGCACTAACCTTTAATGGGGTGTACCTTATCGAACCATTGAACCCAAGGACCCAACCAAGATGGTCCATTGGTCAAGATATACCACAAACCAGATCCAAACACATGAAGGGAACCACCGTAAAGGTGTCCCAAAACATTTTTCAAAAGAGACCACTAACTGTCCCTACAATACAACTTACTGACCAAACCCAAACCCAAAACACAGTTCAAACAGGATGGGTTCTTGGACTCAAATCAACCCACAACATCAACTTTTTCAAAAACACATAATACAAACCATCCCAAACTATTTATCAAGACATCATATTTTTCATTAAAATCATTTCTTTGAAAACAAACGGTTTAGCGGTAAGCGTATCCACCAATGGTACCTCATGGGCCTCACACATGCATGTTTTTGTGCCACACTGGGAACCCTCCTCATATCCATTCCGGCACTCATACAGTCATGCCATAAACCATCCATCATCCCATATAACCACATGCATGTGGTCTCTCATGAAAATACCAAAGGTTAAAACAAAGATTCTTTCCACTTTTCAAAACCAAAATGGTCAACTAACACATCTTTTTTCTCAAAATCACTAACCAGGAGATCAAAAGCCCAATTCAAATCTTACTAAACGTTTCATAAAGACACAACCATTTAGACAAGAACTCACTTTCATGTTATTCACATCAATTTCATATCATCTTATCCCATTAAAACACCCTTTGATTGTTTAGAAAACTCTATTAGAAACACTTTTTCAAAACCAACTTCAGTATAGTTTCTACTTTTAAAAAGAGGTGTAAGCACACCATTTTCTATTTGAATATAATTCTGAAAATTCAGTTCCACCATTTCATAAATCAAACCATTACATATTTATTTTAAAATCATTTCACAAAAACTTTACACTTCTTAAAACCAAGTCACTTTAAAACCAAATTTCAAAGATTTCAAAATTAAACACAAGACAATGCGAGAGGAAACTAGTTTCAGTGGGTGACTTGGACATATGGTTGGTGGCCATATTCCAATCACTTCACTGTCACAGAGAGTGTTATAGGGAATATCCCCGACTCTACAGGGCTTGTCAGGCCATGTGAGCTCACTAAGACCATTAACCCAACTCTCTTTTTATTTCCCCTATTCATCATTAAACCAAGAAAACCAAAGGAATCTGAAAGGTCTCGACTTCCCCTAGAGACCTGAATCCCATCATGAGGTGTGGTGATCAGACACACTACTCATAACTGAAATTCCAAGTCCCAACATTCCTAACTCCAGACTATCCCGATTGTTCCCCAAATAACATGACCCAAAGAGAGCGAACCTCCCCTGATACCATTTTGTCACGAACCGAATCTGGTCGCCGCCAAAACCGGCACCAAACCCAGCCCATGAAAAGTCTTGAAGGGCGTTCCCTATCCCCACGGGATGGCACAAGTTCCTGGGTATCATTTATCTTGGTTTGGGAACGATTTACCCGAATATGTATAGATAAAACACCAAAAACATTTGATAAAATGAATCTGAAAAATTCATACCAACAAGGTTTATACAAAAATCCAGAACTAAATACATAAGTTAAAATTAAATACAAAAGGTCCAAAGACATAATGAAATAGAAAAAAAAAACAGCCCCATGTACTCCACATGACAAGGGGTCATCACCACCAAGCCATCTCCACAACTCCGCCCCAAGGATGGGGACTAACACCCTGAACCGCCATCACCCTTAGCCTTTCCTTTACCTGAGTCAAACATAACCAAGTATACTTACACCCCAAGGTGTGTAAGTAGGGTGTGATCATAATTCCAATAGTATACCACCCAATTATTCCAAACAGCACACAATACAATGTGAAAAATCAAGCAGTTTTAATACGTAAAGAAAAGTAGTGATAAAATCCAAGAAATGCAACTTTCAATTGAAAACCTTTTTCAAGATAAAGTTTTCAAAAAGTTCACACATTTAAATATAAATGTTAGATACTGTAAAGTACTTAAAAAAACACCCTAATACATGTTAAAATACCACAAACACAATGAGCAACAAAATCAGGAACACCCCTAGGCACTAGATAGTCTCGGGCCCCATGTACCTCATACCTCGGTGTAAAGTAATCATAGTAAAATCCGTTCTCGTGCACGATCCACTAGTAGGGAACATACCCATAACCCATTTTTCCCCAATCATCATCCACATAGTTTATTTAGAGTTTTATTTATCCAAATTCTAGGTGAAACAGGGACAAAACCCATCTGGTCCACTAGTCGTACTAGTACACATCTGCCCCACCTAGGTACCCGGGCTTCCCCCTTTGTGCTCAAACAATTTCAGCATTTAACACAAATAAATTTTAATGTAAAACACCACTAATGGTTACATAAACCAAATACAGTAGCTATAACATTTTATACCACTTAAAACACACAACAAATACTTTGATTTTGAATAAAACAATTTCTCAAAATCCCGTGTTGTTTTTCACACAAAACCCCTTAAGAACCCCACTTTTACACATTTTTCACACTTGTAAGTTACCAAAACATTAAAGTAATCCCAATAAATTTCAATTAAAACAAAAAATAAATTTTCGGGCATCCCCATGTTAAACAAGAAGTGATAACTTTGTAAAACCTTCATTTTCACACAAAAGTGGAACCAAAACTTCACTTTCTTTACAAATACAATTAAAACCCATTTTTGCAGAAATAACCAAATGGGATAAACATTATAAGAAGTATTTTAAGCCTTATTACAGATCAATAAAAACAACTAAGTATTTATAGGGAGTCCACAAATAAACAAATAAAACATTTCTTTGGAAACCCCCCAATTTCACACCAAATTGGCATTTAAAATTCAATTGCAATAGAAATATCATTAGAACCAATTTTTTCAGCAATAATAAAATTATATAAACATGAAAATATTATAAATAAATCATGCTAATATACAAATATTGCATCAACATTGGAATCACCTACTAAATCAAAGGAAACCCTTGAATCCTTTGTGCGAAAACACAAACGCACCACCGCCGCACCTCAAGGAGGGTAGATCAAACCTAAAAATAGAAAATTGGACCAAGAAAACCCAAGGTTAAATCTTAGGTTTTACAACTTACCCTATGTAAATTTTTGACTTCATGTATAAGGGAAGAAACCCTAAGCACATTGAATGAAACCCTAAGAAAAATGAAAGAAGAATGAAGGAGACTCACTCACTTGAGGGTTCTTGAAGAAATCGCCCCAAATACACCAGTGGATGAATTTGAAAATAGAAAAAAATTAAATTGAGGTTGGAACATGAAATATAATGTTAATTGAGAACTAGAATGGGGGGAAAAGAGTGAATAATGAAAGATTTATGAATGAATCAAATTACCTTTTTAAATCTGGATGAAATGTGAGTACTTCAGAAATTTCGACCCAAACCGCGAGGAACATGAGCTGAAAAGAGGATGGGAGGATATGGGACGCGTGGATGGGTTCAATGGACGTGTGTGGGGCTTAGAATAACCGAAAAAGTCTTAATATTGAATAAGTTATTAATTAAACAAATTTTATTTTTAAAATTGGAATTGGGCTTTCGGGCAGGCCCAATCCCTTAAATAAAAACTCTTATAAAACTTGGTTATGGATTTATAAATGCTCCAAAATACAATGTTGGTGTTAATATGTCAGGGAAGACCATTTAGGAATTTGAATGGGTAAAAAATATTAAAAAATGAAAAAGTTATAAAAGAAACAAAATTTATTTTTTAATCTGGAATTGGGCTCACAGTTTGGCCCAATTCATGAAAATACCCAGTAGACACCCCCAAAAATTAAAAATAAAAGGGAGAAACTATATAAGTCAATAGACCACTCAACACAAATCTAGAGATAATAGTAACCAAAGATAGATAGAACAATAATCTCTATATCCACTCATCGTCTATACGTGACTAGTTAGCTCATCATTACAAGGATTCCCAGAATCACCCAAATATACTCTTCAAATACTCCAAGTCTCATGGTCTCACCATACAGCCTGTTATAGGATTCTAATAAAGACTTAAAGGTATTTATCTTCTGAGATCACTCACTCCACGATCCCTGTCATCCCTGATGGCACTTATTTGAGTGGTCTCCATCATTGGGTATCATTAAGTCGATGGCATGTCCCCACCATCTCTAATGGAATCCGTCTGAGAGAAAAAGTTATTAGGGTATATCCATGAATAAATTCATGATATAAGCCATTAAAAAAAGATAATCGGATAGTGGATCCCACCCATGACTCATGGGGGACTCCACAAACCCTACTGAAACCCATAATATCTTAACAGACAGATTGGGGATCACTCCCAAGACTGTTGGGCGGTACCACAAACCCAATCTGGAGCTCTGAAGATCATAATTATAATATAGGATATCACACCTTAGACCACTGGGGGATTCCAAAAACCATAAAAAGACTCAAAATCACAATACACAAATTTGGGATCTCACCTAGGACTGTAGTAAGTTACCAAAACCCAAATCTGAAACTACCTTCCAAGTAGAGGATCGTATGCATGATGATACTGGGAACCCTATTGGAACCACCTGGTAAGTAGGGGATCAACACCCATATATTTTTGTCATTAAAATACCTCAAAATTCACTTATGGAAGATGATATGATAGAGGATCCCACCTCAAACTTTCCATAGGGATACAGAAACGCTTTCTGAATAAGTCCCATAGAGGGGATCACAATACTATGCTCAGGGTGTAATACCACATTGTACCCTCATAGGGATAGACCAAGGAAGTGCACCCACCTAGCATTGATATACATGACACTACAAGAATTTTCCTTATATAATCACCTCAAGTCACATCTGTCACACCAAAATTGTGGCCACCATCATGTTCTATATAGAAAACTACTCAAGTTAGGTTACTCACATGTCTCCATCCAAGTTATGAAGATAGCGATGCACAAGGGTGAAGTCCATAAGGGGTGTATATGGCATGTCCTCCTATGGTAAATGGAATTTATCTCAAGGCCAACCCCTATTTTTTCCCCCTTATTGTACTCAGTATGTAAAAATAAATTACACGGTGTCTACTTTCGGTTACATGGCATGTGGCCCTACCCAAACACCTAGGCGTGTCCTCACTCACACAGCCTGGATGGCCTTATTACCGTAAACTATGTGTATATAAAGTACATGAAATTTTTTATCAACCCAAAACCATACTGTTTCCTTCATCCCATGTCTTTGTACCTCAGCCTAGGTCATGCATTTGGTCATGTCCTTCTACACAGTCAGGTCCTCTTGACATGGCATACATGACCATGTCCTCGACCACATGGACAATCCCTACTACAAGGTGTGTACCTATAGTACATGGTGTGTAGTTCCAAAATATCATCTTCTCCAAATGGGAAGAACACACGGTGTGTTCTCCTTCATTACATGTCATGTGATCATGATTTATGAACCGTAAATCACTACAATCCTCCCAAAACCCCTATTTTTCATTGATTACCAACTGATCTACCCCCAAGGGGTCTCTAGCAATCATATATGGGCTCTAAAACCTTATTAAAATACATATAAAATGGTAAAGATATAAAAATCATAAATCTTACTAACTTGTGGTGTAGAACAAAAGTTTTGAGTCTAGTGTGATACATGGAACCTACTACACCTCAATCCGGTGTTGATCACCATTAAGAATGGATTTAGGTGGCACCTCATCTCCCTCGATTCTCCCTCGGGTCATCCATAACTATAAGGGGGTTCTCCCCTTTCTTATGAACATGGGAAACAATACAATGGGGAGGTTTTGGTTTAGGTTTATTAATTAAATTTCATTTAATTAATAAACTTCTATAATTTAATACCCTGCTAACAGTCACCTCCAAACAGGCACCTGATTCAGAAAAATGTTATGTTGCACTTAAGGTAAAACCCATGTTATGAACTCAACCTATGTTTCATATTTCCAATTTGATACTCCTTTTGGGATTTATTCCTCATTCCCAAGAAAAAATGAATGCGTGTGATAAAATATTTTTAATATTTTTAATATCATCACACCAAGGCTCTTCAGGCCCTCTAATTCCTCATTGAATTAGAGCCTGAATATAGAAATATTATTAGAAATTTTCCAAATTCTTACATGGAAAAACCAGTGTCATTACACTCTCCCCACCTACAATTATTTTTATCCCAAAATGAAATAGATTACTCACAAGGGGGAACCTGAGCTCTCAAGTGGTTTTCCCGCAATAGAAAGCTCCCCATAAGGTTCTTGTGTTGTCAAAAAAACACACACATTGGGGAACCAATTTCCCAAAAATGGTATTTTTTTGTCAGATCTCAAACACCACCAGGTACCTCAAAGGGGAAACTCCACTCCCAATGCCCATCTCATCCAATTTTACATTGCGCAATGATTCATGAACATGTATCCTCAGCTGTAACACATGTAAAACACCAAATTTCTAGTTTAACTCTAATATCAGGGTCTAGTGGAATTCCACCTCACTAACCCAACATAGTAATTTAAGTAAGGGTCTACGAACCTCAGAGATAACCTGTCATCCTATCCAAATCTCAAGCCATCTTCATCCAGCCCTGGATGAATCACACCCTCGTAAACCATTTCTATCACCAACTCTAGGATAACAACTCCGTCTACCACTAGCTACGAATAGTACATTGGTGACCTATAGGTTATCCCAAACATGGCCTTAAATGGTTCTACGTCGATGGTGGAGTGGTGAATGTTGATATACACAAACTCCATCGAGGGTAGGGTGATCCTCCTATTCATGGCCTTAATCCAACATGCATACCCAAAGAATGTTCTCACAAACCTGAATGGTTTGATTTACATAGTCATATGTCTAGGGTAACACTAAGATCAAACATAATGGATCCTTGAAAACATCATACTTTTATAGGCTCCCCAATTTCACCACTAAACTATATTCTTAGATGGTTATGAAATTGGAAAACCTAGTGAGTCGGTCTACAAACACTCGGATAGTGTCATGACCTCTTGCTGATCATGGAAACCCCCTCATGAAAACCAAATAGTCACCACATAATTTCCACCACCATCCTAGAACCTCGATATCCACATACTGATAGGTGAGACATTAAGATATGAACTCAACAACAAGCTAACATGTCCTTGGCCACCCAACCTGATGCCAAAGGATCTTGGTGAAACCACCCATCTCCTGGATTCACAACTAAGAGAAAAAACCTCCTTTACACCTCATCTCACAGTGTGGTTGGTGTCATCATCTATATTCAAAATGATTAAGTACTTCCCACCTTCAAAAGATCCATCAAGAACATATCTAGTGGATATTTGGTCAAGAGAGACCTCACAAACAAAATCCCCATGTTGTGCCTCCTTTTCTCATTGAAAATAATAGGATAAAAATAATTGACTGGAAATATGTTACACCATACTCAAACACAAGGATAAACTAAAATAAGTTAATTGATCCATTACTTTGATCAAGAATAGTGGACATAATCCTCTTTGTAAGCATCTTCTACTATGGCCATACCCTTGGGTGGCTCTCAAGCTATAAAAGACTCAACCTTTATTGAGTCCACTTTCACTCCCATTTCCAAGAAAATATATCACAATAAGTGGACCTCCTAAATCTTGACCCAACTCTATGAGAAATCCCCATGAAAATAATACTCTCAAGGTATGTCTAGGACCATCCTTAAGTGTGTCGCATGCAACTCTGACACCGAGCACACGAGGGTACCAAAGAAGAAGAATATCATGAATCAATCTAAAAAATATTGAAGGACCTGGTTCATGATTCTCTCACCCACCTCCTAGGAAAAAATATAGGTCTTCCCAAGTGATCACACTAGGTCTTACCAGGTCCTCCTTCTGCAAAACTTCAACTACACCACCGTCTCTTGAAGATTAGTGGGAGCCAACCAATATACTGGTGAAAATATATGGGTGGTCCCTAGGTGTTAGTCTATATAGAAGTAAAAAATCTAAGTGGGGAGGTAAACCTGACACATCCTTAGGATAGACATCCTCATCCTCCACCACCACTATAGGGAACTAAAATTTCATAGCATCCACTACTCCAAGTGTTATACTAGAAAACTGATAAAAATTCAATTGTATCTGAACACGCATTATCTCATAGCTATTGTCTTAGGACCACTCCTAACCAAATGAGTAACTCCTTCTAATAATCCAAAAAAACTTCCATGCACATTGGTGGAAACCAACCGAGCATTGATGGTAGGAAACCAATCTATACTGGGGAAACATCATAGGGAATATCTGGAACTATGGAAAGATTCTATGTGAGTATCTATTTCTCTCTCTCTCTCCAGAGTTGGGTCACACTATCATTAGGAGTTAATGACCTCTGATCCTCTCTATTTGATCCTCTAAGCATAAAGTTCAAGAAAAAAGGATCTACTTGTATCACTAGGCCTTAAATAAGGGTATGCTTAGGAAAATTTGGTTCATGAACCTGTTCTAAACTATAGATAAGGTAGTGAAGTCACATGTCATACCTCGATCCAATATAAAGACTCTAGGATAGAAGACCCTTTCACCTAAAGCTTATCTTTTCCCTTGCCTGCCTGTTCACCACCACCATGTCCCGCTTCAACACCTCAACACACCAAACTAACCTGAACACACAAGACAAAGGAAATAATCTTTCAAACCTCTACACTATCTACTTTGGGCGGAACTAACTCAACCTCATGGTTTTAATCATGTCACAAGAACACGTCTCAATGGGAAAAGCATCCCTATTTCTTGTAAGAACAAATAATTTTAAACATCAATATCATAAGGCTCCATTGACACCATGTATCACCCTATAAAATCCTCAAGAAAGTAGTGGAATGAAAAGTGTATCTTGCACCTATGTCTAATATTAATACTAAAAAAGTATAAAGAACAAAGATCGTACCTCTAAACACTCACAGAGCCTCTGGTTCATTGTCCTATGAAACCTACAACTTTCCTCACCCTTATCCCCTAGCTCCCTAATCCTGGGGAAAACCACATAGGGGTGGTGGTGGAAACAATTTGAACCATCTTTCACCTCCCACTGCCCTCCCAACTCATCTTCCATGTATGTATTCATGAATAAATCTTTGATATTGTTGTTTTATCTATATGAGTGGTTCATTTACCATCTCCCTGTCAGCCACATGATAGGTCAAACAATCTCATGCAAGGTGTCCTCGACTGTCACAAACAAAACATCGTCTCTCTCTCTCTAAGATAATTGGAACTAGCCTGAGAGACCTGAACCATAGATCCTACATCCTGAGATCATATACTAAATCATATAACATGCCTAGATCCCCAATCCTACCATTGGATACCATCTACCGAGGTCTCAACTACTAAGTGCCTACTGTCAGTACCCACCATAGGTGTCTGCTCAACCAGAAATATCTTAACTACTAAGGATCTCTTGAGCACTCCAATATAGGTGTAAATGCATCGAGATACCAATGTTGCCTTGATATCTTAGTTTAATCCCTACTATAAGGTTTGTGATTAGAAAAAAGGATCCCAAACTATATCCATAGAGTGTCAAAAAAGTTCAGTGAACCATGTTGAATACTCTACCATGGTCAGGATACCCTACTGGGGCTACAGAAGCTTTTGGATATGAACTGCTCACAATGTGGTTGGATAAAACTCTTACATGAAGATATTATAAAACTCTTTAAAATTGATAATCATCTCATCATGTGTATATGTCATCATAATGCACCATCACCTCATGGTTCCCTAAAGAAGACTTGTTTCTAGTACCACCATTTGATCTGGAAGTGTCCTCACAAGGTGGAAAATGCATGTGAATGTATCAAGATAGTCATTAGCTTCCTTGGGGGTCTAGATCACCCTAAAACCTTCCTTAGAGGACTTTTCCTCTGAAAATAATAGAGGGAACTCAACCTATGCATATCCTTGGTCGGTACTATCGACACAACCTACTGCTCAATGGATGGTGGCTCAACAGGAAATCCACATGGAGGTATCACCTCCCATGAAGACCCTACACTAAAGCCCCATCACTGAGTGGATCATCATCACGATCCCAATACAGAATCCCAGCCAGTTTTTATCATGAATTCATCCTAAAATAATCAATACATGCCATAATCATGGAGTATATTTGGGGAACTGGCTCAAGAAGGACATGGAAAACATAACTCATTCCTATATGATGCATGTACAAAACATTTTCCCTACAACCAATTACTACATGTTCTGAATCAATAAGTAGGTTATTAGAGTCATAATGAATGGATATGTCGGATACCTCACCAATACTAGAGTCCCTAGATTGAAATATGAACTAGATACACTTAATATTGTTTTTATACATTCCAAACCAATCTCACATCTAGACAATCTCAACACTCCAGTCCCAAAGTGGAACCTACTCTAATACCACTCTATCATGACCCAACCCATCAGGGCCTACCTGGTCAGTGATAAGCTGAGTGCGACTACCCCAATCCTGTGTTCAATAGTCCAGGGGTTGGTGACTAGTGTTGAATAGGCATATCACACACACATGGGAGGCCTTAGCCTATGGTACTTGTATATAGGCACACACATCCATATCCATGTATCAGTGCAGAGATAATGATATACCTAAAACCAAATGCATGCATATATCTATATCCCACAATTAGAGTATAAAAAAGGTACTAGAAAATGATAAAGGGGAAAATAAAATCCCACCAAAACTGCAAAAGAGTCCATCCTACTCATAAGGAGTGGACTATTTTCAAATGAAACCACAAATACACAACTTGATCTATAAAACTCACTATGATCCACCTGATCCTGGTCCTCTTAGGACTCCATTGAAGGGATTTTTGTTTTCATAATACATGATAGGTGTGGGTAAATCCCATGAAAAGGTGAGTATAACAATACTCAGTAGGAACCCAAAAAACTCAAAATAAAAGGGATCAACTATAAGGAAATATTTATCTCAATACATATCCATAGGAAATAGTAACCCAAGTGAGAGAGAATTATAATATAAATCTCCACTCCTTGGCTATACATGAATAGTTATCTCATAATCATAAGGATTATCATAATCACTCACATATACTCTTCAAATAATCTATGTCTCATGGTATCACCATACATCCTGCCATAGGATTCTATTAGAGGATAAAAGGCATCGCTCGTCTAGGAGCACCCACTCCATGATCCCTACCATACCTGACGTAACTCATCTGATAGGTCTCTCTCATTGGGTATCACAGTTTGATGGCACATACCTACCATACTTGATGGAATCCATTTGAGAGAACATGCACGTTGGGTCTAACCATGAATAAAGTGATTCTAGAACCTAACAAAACATGATAATCTGATAGGGGATCCCACCCATTCCTCATGGGGGATTCTATAAACCCTACTATAACCCATAATATCTTAACAGATAGATATGGGATCACTCCTAGGACTGTTATGGGACACCATGAACTCAATGTGAAACTTTAGAGATCATAACGCTCATATAAGGGATCAAACCTAAGACTATTGGGGGTTTTATAAACCCTTCTGAGAATCAAAATTATGATACATAGATACGGGATCACACCCAAGACCATTGAGAGATACTGTAAGCCCAATCTAGAACTATCCACCTAGTAGGGAATCATATGCATAATGATACTACAAACCTTACTTGAATCACCGGTTAAGTAGGGTATCAACACCCATAAATGTTGGTAATGCTGATACCTAAAACACAACATAGGGAAGATGATAGGATAGAGGATCCTACCTCAGACTTCCTAGAGGAATACACAAACTCTATCTGTACTAGTCCCGTATAGGGGATCACAATCGTATGCTCAGTATGTAATGTCACTATGTACCCTAAGAGGGATAGACCAAGGAAGTGCACCCATATGGCATTGATCTATGAATTTCTATAAGAATCATCCCACTAGAATCACCTTATGTCGCATATCTCACACCAAAAATGTGGACACCCGCATGTTCTATACAAAAAATACTTAGGATAGGCTACTCATGAGACTCCATTAGAGTCCAGAATATAAAGATGTGAAAAGGAGAATTCCCTAAGTGGAGTACATGGTGTGTCCTCCTAGGGTATACGATGTGTCTCTTGAGGCTAACCCCTGGATATGTCCCCTCATTATACTTAGCATGTAAAAAGGAAATTGCATGGTGTGTACTTTAGATTACATGACATGTGACCTCGCTCGAACACTTGGGCATATCCTTGTTCACATGGCCTGGATGGCCAAGTTACCCTAAACGGTTTGTACATAAAGTAAATGTCATGTTCTATCAACCCAATCACTTGGTTGTGTCCTTTATCTCATGCCCGTATACCTCATCTCGTACCATGCATCTGGTTGTGTCCTTCTACCCAACCAAATCCTCTTAACATGGCATATCTTCCCATGTCATCGACCACATGTCCAAGCCCCGCTACACGGAGTGTACCCATAGTACACAACATGTAGTTCCAAAAGATTATATTCCCTAAATGGGAAGAACATATGGTGTGTTCTCCTATACTACATGTTGTTTGATCGGGATTTCTATACCAAGCGTCACTGTAATCCTCCCAAAACCCCTTTTTTCCATAGATTACCCATAGATCTACCCTCAAGGGATCTCTATCAGTCATATAAAGGCTTCAAAACCTTAAAAAGATGCATATATGAGTATTGGGACATAAAAATCATAAATCATCCTACCTTATGGAGAAACTTTTAAGCTTCAGATCCAACACAATGTTCGAAACCTACTACACCTCAATCGGATGTTGATCACCATTAAGAATGGAGTTTAATGGTGCCTCCTCTCCCTTGGTTTGCCCTTGATTCATCCATAACTATATGGTGGTTCTCCCCTTTCTTTAATGCATGATAAAAAATATGAGGGGGAGGGGTAGGTTTAGGTTTATTAATTAAATTTCATTTAATTAATAAATATCCATCATTTAATACCTCATCAATGATCACCTCTAAATAAGCACCCAACGTTGAAAAACTTTATGTTGTACTTAGGCTATAACTCATTTTATAAACTTAATCACTATTTTAGGTTTCCAATGTAAGACTCTATTCATGATTTATTCCACATTTCTAGAAAAACTTCATGCACATGATAAAATATATTTAATATTTTTGATATCACTACATCGATACACTCCAGACCTCGAAATTCAGCATTTGACTCGTCACTTGGCTCTAGAAATATTCCAAAGTCTTACACAGTAAAACCAAATTCATTGCATAGACTTATCTTCCACCTCCATAATTCTTATAATCTTTCCTTCAACACCTCTAAATCCCAGAAATCCATAAATAAAGGGTTTGAGATGACTGGTACCTTACATTAAATCACATTGGAATGGTCTTTTGGTGATACCAACACCCCTAGGATGTTGAAAAGAGTTTTGGGGATGTGTTTTAGTGGGTATTAATCAATTTAATATGATTAAGGTGTGGGAAGAAGAGTGGTGGTGAAAGGATCCTTTAATAAGTGAGAGGGGTGACACTTTTGTAAATATAATTTCATAATATAAAAAGGGTTGTTATTATTAAGTCTATTAGAACCAAAATTTATAATTAATGAGGGTAGGATTAGTCAAGGCCATGCAATACCTATCCCACCCATTGTAATTATGAGGTTCTGTTACATTTACCTCTTGATTTAACGTTTTTACCTCATTTTAACCTTTACTACAGTGACTAATTTTTACCTTTGTAACTTATTTTTATTCCCTAAAATTAAATTGAACTGATTAAATAATTTTTGATTTTGATAATTAAAATTATTAAATATATTTTATTAAATTCAATTTCCAAATGTGATAAAAATTAACTTCAATATAAGTAATAAAAACAATATTTTCATTATTCACTAAAAATCAACTTTTTTGAAAAACTATAAAAATCCACCCTAAGATAATTTTGATGTGTTGATTCCAAAAAAACATTAATTTTAACCTAAAAATTTTCTAAATATAAGAAATTTATTTTTTGATAAAATCCTTATTTATTTAAAAATATTTTTTTATGGCATGATTGAATCTCTGTCCCTTAGAAAAATTACCCTTGATTTCATAAAATTATATGATTAAATGAGTAGTGTTTAATGAAATCATTTTATGAAAATAACTTTTATTTCAAAAACATAAAAATATATTTTAATGAAAATAAAACATATATATTTTACCAAAAATAAAAGTATGCTTTCTTTATTCCAAACATTTGTTTCATCGTTTTTTACACTTTTATTTAATTGTCTTGTGATATAAATTTTTATATTAACATTATAAGTGCATATAATGAAAATGTGTGTGTTTAATATTATATTCTTATATATGATGTTTGTGTTAATTTAGAAGGGGGATGACATTTATAAAGTTCCAAGTTGTTATATTCTAATTCCTAACAATGTATATATATATACCTTCTTTTCTTAGACATAAAATCTTGAAATTGATTTGTTTCTTAAAAAATATTATAAACTCTTTTTAACTACTATCTTTTCTCATTTAATATTTCATGAATTTCATATTGGGGTCTCTTTGATTAGTTGTTGAGATACCACACTGATGGGAGTGTGAATTTAATGGTTGCAGTTCCTCTCATAAACTTTCATATTGTTGAGCAGAACCACCCCAATAGAGTTATGTGATAGTTTGGATATGTCTAGTGTGTTCTATTGATTTTAATATATCTATTATCACTTCATTTTGTGAAGTTGTCATAGAGATAGGATGTTAATTGGAGGTTGTTACATTCATAGTATATTGATATATATGATAGATGTGTGATATTTCATTAGAGCGAATGCCTATAACATAACTCCATTTATAGTATTTGGTTGAGTATGAAACAGGGTAGGGGGAAGCCCTTTTTTATAGAACCAAACAAACACTCTTATTATACAGGGTATAGGGGACCCATTATATGGTCTGTAGACCCAGTGGGGTATGGAACCCCATGGAAACAACTGAGTTATAAATTCAAATTGACATGAAGGCCCTGACCCATAGGTCATTCAAACTGAACCACACTTCCAAGTCGTTGGGCCCGTCATTGTAGTGGCCCGACACCAAACTAGTCACCATCCTTGAGATCCCACCTCTCTACCTGTCTGCCTGCCACTAGAGTCATTATGTTGACATGTTGTTCCTTCTACCAATGTTCCTAATGAAGCTGACATCCCACTGACCACGGGTCCCTCCATTGGCCATTTATCAACTGTCCTAACCTGAAGTAGCCCATCCACCAAAAACTACACCCTCACCGCCTCACTCGCATCCAGTCGTTGTCCACCAATAATGATTACACACCACGTCCCCCACCACCACTGTGGTCTCAAAGTGATTCCCATAAATCCCCAAATTTTTTGGTGTCTAGGGTTTGAACCATGGTTTATATAGGATTAAGGGGTAACCATAACCACTAGGCTATGACCTCAATTGTCAGTTGGTTAAGGATGAGGTATGGTATAAACTAAAATCTATATTGTATCTTATGTGTCATGGTAGATGGATATAGGATCTAAAAATTCATCAAATTTACATTTTCCTATTAGTTTTAGACTTCTTTTAAGGTTTATACTTTTTTTACAAACTATTCATATATAACATATTATCCTCATGGCTGATCCTAAGGAGGATCTAGTATTCAATCAAATAGTGTGTCATTATGCAATGCATAAACTCTTTCCAACAATCCATGATATACATAATATTATATTTGAGTATTTTACACTTGGTGGAGAGGAGGAACCTATTTAGGCATCCCCTCCAATAGATATAGATGTTGAGGAGTTAAGAAGAGGATGTAGATGACGTTGGGTAGCTCACACAACCTCACCTATTCCATCATCATATGAGGCATCCCTTATATATGATCCTCAGTCTACTGTTGATGTGTCTCAAGGGGAATGAGATCCACTTATACACTTATATTATCTACAATATACGCATGGTCCTCCAAATCCAACCTCTTATCATCTATCATCTCCCATTCCATCATAATTTGCATCTGACCTTCCACAGTCCCAACAAATTTCTTATGGAATGTCTTATCTTTCTACTTATATAGTGGGAGAAGAATTTGGTCAGTGATTATCATATCTCAATACCCTGAAGCCACCTCTTTCTGATGAATCAAAAATAGAGGCACAATAGACAACTGAGGTTCTTATACAAGAGGAATGATCCCCTACAGTTCATCAAAATTCGCAACATTGTGAACGTCAAAAAACTCAATATGCATGTGAAATTCACACTTTGTATTGTAGGATATGGCCCCCTTAAAGACATAGATGAGATTTATTGTACACTTTTTTATGTAGTTTTATTTGTATTTCTCATTCACTGATCACTTGTAATTTTTTGTCTCTACAATTAATAAAACTATTAATTAAATTTATGTCTCAAAAAAACCTAATTAATTTCAAAAAAGGTAAATGAATTTACAAATAATTGTTTTTTAAAAAATACTATATACTTAAAAGTTGGGTACCCTTTCATAAACATGTCACCATCTCCTTATTCTTATTCCCTCCAACTCATTCCACCCCACTTAATTCCTCCATTTCCTACCCCTCCTTCATGTGATTTTCATCACCTCCACCTAGGGTTCCCGCTACACATCCACTGTCTAATGGTATCCCTACTCCATGTCCCATCGTTGCTTTGACAACTTTATCACCCTCAACGAACACCTCTGGCACCTCTTTTATTCCTCTCTTCCCAATCAATATACTATCGATCGACTTCTATAGGATTTTGTTCTTATTAACTATAACTCTTTTTTCCTTCGCTGAACTCAAAGATGGGTCAACAATTCCCCCTATCGCACCTTTATCACGTTCCCAGATCTGTGAAAAACAAATTCAACACCAATACTATTTCTCTCTTGTCTCATTTTGTATATGGTATGTTACTCTTCATACCTTCTCTATTAAATTTTTCTCTGGTATAAAATTTTTAATTACTATTCATATGAGTTTTCATATGATATTACAATACATCTATTTCATGAATCAATAATTAGGGAATCTAAGTCATTCAGTTGGGTGGTATTTGTTTACCTCTATATGGCTTCACCAACCCTAAACTTCCACTGCTCTGTAGAAGGTTTCTTCTTCATACTTTCTAGATATATTTTATCTCTGCTCTAAAATATTTAGTATTTCCCCTTTATTATGAATTTTTCATATGTTATTATAATAAATCTTATTTTCTGATTCAACAATTATGCCCTTTATTTATTTTGGTCTACCAGTATTTTATCACCTATATTTTTTTCAAAGTTGACATATATTTTCTCCACCACATCAAAACATATAGTATTTCAGGTCATACTAACTAATTTTATTCAATACACAAATATTTCTATTTCTATCATGGATATTGTATGTACTTTTCCTTACTACTTTGTATAAACATCTTGGATTACATGCATAATCAACTTGTTGTTCACCTTTACAAGTTATATTACATGTACTATAATCATAATTATTCATAGAATGATTTTATTGAACTCCATGACAATTCAATAAAATGATAAATGATAAAAACATGAAATTTTCATCAATTTCTAGATAAGAAAGGTTCCAAATGAGGATTCTAAGGAAACAATGGCAAATAGGTTGTTAGTTAGGTATTCATATTTACGTGGAATTTTTCTTTCATTTATCATTCATTCACTATTTATATTTATTTTATTTCCAAAAATATAAGTTCAACATATCTTGGAAATTATTTGATTACATATACTGAATTGTCTCTTACTCATATAAATGAACCATTGTCATCAAATGACATCATTCAGAGAGTAACACACATGCCATTATCACCTATATCTTTAAATGGTTCATTCATTTTAAATTTAAAGATATAATTAATTTTCTTTCATAATGAAAATTGATATACTATAAATTTGTAATATTTATCTTCTATTTATTTGATAGTGCCTCAAAATTGTGCTAATTTATCAACCATGTTTGTTGGATCTGACAAGAAAAAAACAAATACTATATACCATGTTACAACATGGTCTTTAAAATTGAAATTATGATGTCACTATATTATGATGAACAATATGCTACATATATAGGCCTTGTATTTACTAACTGGATGTTAATTCATTGCTCTTGCTAGCTTTGAGGAATGGTGCTAAAATTATAACTGATTCAACACTTCCCTCCTCATCATAGTAAGAATAACTCATTAAAATACACAAAATATTCTCTCTCATTTCAATATTATTTCTTTTTCATTCCACTTTTAACAGAAAATATTTTATTAATACTGTTATTGGCAAGTTCAATTCATTTTCAAGGCCATATATGTTACAAATTAGAACTAAAATAGCACACTTTACTTATATATATATATATATTCTATAGAATATTTCATTACAGTATAAATTATATTGTTCTGAGGAAAAACTACTACTCTGTATGAAGGTTCAATCCAATTACCACATGTTTAAGCTTCAATGAATCATATAACGTCAGGAACACATGAAATAAGAAATGGTTTCATACATCCTTCTGCATATTTTATAGGTATGTCCACATAAATGTTTTATTTTTGAAAATTAAATGTTTACCATATTGATTAATATTATAAAATATATTGTACTAGAAATTATAGTAACATTGGTTTCCATAGAAAATTCACTACAACTACAAACTGTGGAACAGATGGGTTAGTTTAATAACTTAAATTGTCTTATTAATACAAAAAAATTATAAATGAGTTCTTGATGTTATTAATAATTCTTCATTATCATCTTATATTATATTTTTTCCATCTCATTGTATTTAGATATTGGAGATCCTTATAACGTTTTCCAATATTGTGGTTCAAAATTCTAGTTTGATGAGAGAAATAAAAAATAGAGCAACAAACAGAACCCATGTATCGCTTTATGTTGCTTTCTTGGAAAGGGTGCTTTGGACTTACTGCTTGCATGTCTACAATACCTTAGAACATTAGTTCTTAATTATACATATATCGAGGTAAGAATATTCTAAGACCACATGCACATTTACAATTCTATGTTTGCATTCACATCAATGGGTTGAAAGATTGACTTATGAATCAAAAATTCTGGGTTTCTAAACATATTTATGTTAAATGGAAAAAACTATCATCGCATAGAAATACTATAAAAATGTCTTTTACCAACGCTAGAATAGTACTTTATCAACACTAAAAAAACACTGATAATTTGAGCGCGGTTAAAGGCCCGAAGCTTTTATCCATGCTAAAAAAGCACTATTAAAGGGGGCCTTTAACAACGCTAAAAAAGCACTGACAAATGCCCCACTGATAAAGGGTATATAAATTTTTTTCTCATGCCCCACCCACCCCCTTCATCTGTAGTTCCTACCCTCGTCCCTTTATCAGTGTTTCCCCCACCCCTTTATCAGTGCTTTAGATAATCCCACTCTCTCACGCGCACCATTTCTTTCAGTGAGTTTCAAACCCTAGACCTCCAGCATATACATCAAAGCCTTTCCACTCCCCTGTATTGTTTTGTTTCACATTTTATGATATATCTATATATTTATATATATATATTTACGTTTTTTTATCCATGTATTTATATATATATATTTATATATATGTTTATATATGTGTTTATATACTAATAAATATATTTTATATGTAAATATGTTTAATTATTTATTTATAAAATTAAATTTTTATTTGTGAATATATAAAAATATGTATATATTGTTACATATTTGATTATAAATAATAGTAAATTGTTAAAAATGATAAAATTTCAAAACCATAATATCAACATGAATGTAATCCCAGGGAATAAATTCAGTACCCACCAAAAAAAGGCAATAGGACCCTCATAAACGAGCCTGAAAATCCATCGAATGTTAAAAAAATCGGGGTACACCGACTAAAAACTCGGTTTTGGAGGACTTTTGGGCCTTTTTGGACTTTAAAAAAGTTACAAAGGTTTACCTATATCACTAAGTGTGTAGATATCATTACAGGATTCGATTTGATATGTGGTAGAGGTAAAATGGACACATGAATCAAAAGTTATGTCTGTTTATAGTTTGAGTTACGTTTTCAACTTATTTTAAATATTTTATTATTATTTTGATTTTTTGTGTCTTAAAATTGTTATTAAATGATTATTAATTGAAAAGTATTTGTATATAATATTATAAACATATAGTATAATAAATATATAATAAAGATATAACTAAATCTAATAAACATAATAAACACAAATAGAACATAAACATAATAAACATGGGTTTTTTATTTAATGTATACATATAAACATTATTTTTGAATATAATTAAAATATTTTTATATAAATTAATAATATTTTCTATTAAAAACTTTTATCAGTATTATTATTAATGCTGATAAAGTCGCCTTTTTGTTAGCACTGATAAAGGGAGTTCTTTATGAGTGTTAATATCAGCGTTGATAAAGGGTAGATTTATCATCATTTTTTTTCTAGCGTTGATAAAAGTCCCCCTTTTATCAGCGCTTTTTTATTACCACTTCCCTTACCCGCATTTGTGGTAGTGATTGTGACATTGATCTTTTTCTCTTGGATGTCTTGACCCGTCGCTAGATAGTAATCTTGGACTTTAGACAAACCCGCCTAATGCCAACAATAAAAAAATCTTAGATGGTCACACACTGAGTGTTTCTGTTGATCTCAATTAAATTCTATTTGAGTTTAATTAATATAATAAATATTATTCTCAAGTCTGATGAATAATTTTATTCAAGTTATATTGATCACATAAATTAAATAAATATTTATTCATCGACTTGTGAATAAAATATTTATTTTATTTATTGAATATTTTAATAGATATTTATTCGCTATATTGTGAATAAAATATTTATTTATGAATAAAATATTTATTTGGTTTTTCAATAAATGATAGAGGAATTCGAACGGACCAAGACGAGTCTGGTGACAAATATTAATTAACAAGACCGTTAAATAATATTTGTTATTGCCCAAGTTGGCGCGCGCCACAAAATAATAATAATATAATTATTATTATGTGGCATGAGGTTTATTAAAGGTAATAAATGTTATTTAATGGCCAGTATGCAATTAAATAATATTTGAACTTAAAACTCTATAAATAGACAACTATATCTATTGTGTAGAACATCCAAAAAATTAAAATATAGAATTTTTGTGCACAACGAATTCTCTCTCAACCTTTCCTCATCTCTCCCTCTCAAGAATGATAAGTACAAGAGAGATTACTTCAAAACTGAAGAATAAGCGATCAAGAACGAACAACGCAAAGACATTTGACTCGCCGCACTAGCACCCGATGATTGAGCGGTGTTGCTTGGAGATTATAGGAGCACGTGTGGATCACCACTAGAGAGATTCTATCCTTGGATCCTCACAACGCAACAAAGTAGTCTGAAATGGTCTTTTCAGATGATCAACATTCACAAGCGAAGAAAGTTTCTAAACCGAGGTATTTATTTCATCAAATATTAAATAAATTAATTATAAATTTGACATGCAAAATCCTTGCTCTTGGTTTTGAGCAATGATTATTAAAAGAAATTTTAATATATCGCTTACCTACATATGCTTCTGATGCGCCTGAAACCATCAATGTTAACAAACACATCCTTATGTCAAACACAACCAATTTTCAATAAGAGGCATAATGAATTCCTAAATTGAAAAGTGTTATAAGCACTTTTCATGAAAAATTGTCAAACACAATCTTATGTTAACAAACACAGCTTGATGTTAACAAACAGAGCCTTATGTTGACAAACACAACCATATGTCATATAGAACCTTATATATGTTAACAAATTCAATGTTATCTTTTTTGTTTCAGATTGTCTCTTATATGTTAACTTTCAAATTTTTCATTTTCAAATTTCAATATGCATTAATATTTATTCTTATTTTTCAACATTATTGTCTACGCAGAAAAACCTGTTGCGAGCTTTTGAAGATGAAGATTCAATACAACGTGACATCGTTATTGGTTCACATTCTACAACTTCAAGTGGTTTTCAATGAACAATACACTTCTACAAATACAAACATCAATATTTCTGCAAGGAAAGTTGACTGACCTTTTATCATTATCTTTTACAATTTCTCATTTTATTTGTTCTCGTATCTATTGTTAAAACCAACGTCCTCTATTTTGATTATCATCGTTTTTATTTTAGTGTAAAAACCAATATTTTTGTGAATGTTACTTGAAATGTCGGTTATATTATGGTTTTTATTTTAAATAAATGTTGTGTATTTTTATTTTATTTGAGTTATTAGTTTATTTCACTTCTATAAAATGTAACTTGACACGTATTAATTTTTTTGGCCATTATTTCGCTTATTTTCTGATATCAATATGTTTTGCGAGTGATATGTATTATATGTTTTGTATGATATATTACGTTTTGCAATGAGATCATTTAATCTATAGGTTTGTTGTTTACTATTTCATTCGAGGATCGTATGGCCTCAACTCCAACATTAATTATCACAATGCTTAGAATTTGAATTATTCATTTGAATGATGTTTTTGTTCATATAATTCAATTCTCTATGCTCAAAATAAATTTTTATTCCATATAAATTGTCATAAACGTTTTATACTATATTTATGACGTCCCACCAGTTATGTGATTTGTATTTCATTATTATGTACCACTTATTTTTGACTTAATTATATTTTATATTGATACGAATCATTAAGTTTCCAAAATAGTATTTTATTATTCAAAATAATCATAGATTTATAGGGCGGACAAAGTACTAGTTATAATATAAACTTTTTATTTTGAAAAATCATAAAAAAAAAAACTTTCCATGATTCCCGACTCCCTTGTTTCCTTATTTCCTTCGCGGAGATCCTTGTTTCCGCTTCTATCCCTCTCTACTCCTATTTATTTCCACCTCTCGAATGCCCCCACAACTGCGTTTAATCAAAACCCTAATTGCCGCTCCACGCCTCTCTACAATCCTCCCGCCAAACTTCGTCTGCGCCTCCAAATTCCGAGACTCTGTTTCAATGACTTCTTCGGCAGCGGCGGCTGAGGGAGATGCGGGAGGCAAACTGCGGAGCCGACCCTTCCGGCGATCTTCCACGCCTCCTTTTTCTGCAAGCGTCGTCCCACTCCTCGCCCCCGATCATGTTATTGCTGCTCTTCCACATCCACGTCAAGGTCTCGTGGAAAGCTCACAGGTATTGTTGGTAATTCGTGCATTATTTAGTAATAAATTCTCCAGCCTTACCCGGGAACGATCATTAGTAAAAACGCTGAAACACTATTGTAACATCCCTGTTCAGCGTTCAGGGTTCATGGCCTCATCCTTCTTCAATTCTTTGCTAAACTCCCTCTCATGGGTGCCGATCACAATTTTCAACCCCTGGGTTAGCGAATGACAGATCCATCTCTACGCACATCCCCAGCCCTATGGGATGCTTCAATTTCAGCGTCAAATCATGACCTCTAAAAAATCTTCCCAGCCGATTCCCAATAGCTTTGAGTATGGCTAGGTTCTGGCAAGGGAGCATCAAACCGGGGAGCCACACCCACATCGCCGCAAATTCATTTGGATTTAAAAAGTCGACTCAAAATATTTTAATAATCATTACTTGATCTATTGTTTGTGATTCCAATTGGTGTGCCACCTATAATTGATATATTTATTCAAAATCACTCTGTTCGTAAGTTCTTTTCAACTTCAAATGATTATGTTGTGTTTTTTTCTTTTTTTGTGCCGGATCATCTAGATCTGGACGATGATGACTGTCTTAACGAGGATGTGCTTGGAATGTTGACGGGAAGGAATGAGAAACCAGATAATTTTGAGGAAATCAAGTTGGTTTAATGAATTCTGATTATGTTGTGGTTATTGGAAAAAACAAGCACTCTGCTGCAATATCATTGACATGTGCAGCTTGTCTTGGGGAGACAGGGGATTCAGAAGATGAAACAGAAGTGAGGCCCAGTAAAAAACATAAAACAGTTTGTGGTGCTTTTAGCGGCATGTTTGGAGAAAGTACTTCAAATTCTTGAGGTGCTAATGACCACTTTATGGGTCTTGCTCTTTAGGGAACTGAATCCCTATTTTAAAAGCCTGTATCTTTTGGAAATCATTTGCAACACCTGCTGAAACAACTGATAATGGATGACGTTGAAGAGGAGTCAACATTCATCTATGGTGATTTATCCTTTTTTTATTCATGTAAAACTCTAGACCCAGACTTTTGGCCCTGATTAAAAGAAAAATATTAGTAACATGATGATAGAACATGAATGCATAGAATGCACAAGTCTATTGTACAAACCATTGGTGCATCCATTTGAAAACCCCTAGTGTAAAAAATTCGGGAGTAGCTGCATTTTGTAGACTCGCAGAATGACGTAGGAGTGATGAAAACATCAAACATAAAGACATCTTTGGAATGAACACTCTGGTATAAATGAGGAAATGGATGACCGTGGATCAGACACAGTGCCACTTGGATTGCTTGTTCCATCGTTGGAAACTTGACTGTGACAACCCAACACCGGAGAAGGGGCACAATATCAAAAAACCTGAACGTTGAACAGGGATGGTGCCCCTTCTCCAGTGTTGGGTTCTCACAGTCGAGTTTTCAATGATGGAACAAGCATTCCAAGTGACATTGCGTCTGATCCATGACCATCCATTTCCTCACCGACACCAGAGTGTTCATTCCAATGATGCCTTGTTGTAGATGTTTTCATCTCACCAACGTCATTCTGCGAGTCTACAAAATGTAGCCACTGTCAGATTTTTTGCACCGGGGGTTTTCAAATGGATGTGCCTGGGGTTTGTACAATAGGCCTGTGCACTCTTATGTGTTCATGCTTTATCATCATGTTACTCATATTTTTCTTTCAATCAGGGTCAAAAGCCTTGGTCTAGAGTTTTACATGAAGAAAAAAAGGATAAATCACCAGAGTTGAATGTTGTAGCCTCTTCACTGGGGGCTCGGTGATTCGTTGTGATGAGCCTTCATCATATTTGGGTAGAAAAGGGGGATGGTTCTCGGCCTCATCCTTGTTCTGATGATCTGATTTCCCCCTCACCTCTGCACTAGGGTCAATATCAGTAGGGAAACCCAGTAGGTTGTCCTCCCCTAATGGGGAAACTTCCAAGTCCCCCGCTAATGTTCACTCGCCACGATCTTCCTTGCCTGATGACACCTAAAGCTTGACATCATCCACCGCAAAGGTACATAAAGCCACTCTTGGTCCCTTCTTCAACGCAGTTCGCAGACCTGGGTCACTTGCATCGTCTATCTTCAGGCCAACAGAGAAGAAGGATCAACAAGTCTTTTGCAGTCCACCAGGGACTGACCCTACACCCATCATCGCAAAAAAAAAACCCCACTTTCAAATCCTATTCAATTCGTTTCCAAACTCTCTCTCATGGGTTCTAATCACAATTTTCAACCCCTCAAGTTAGGGAACCGAAAGATCCATCTCCACGCATATCCTTAACGCTATGAGATGCTTCAAATTCAACGTGCAATCATTAGCTCTCAAAAATCTTCCCAGCTGATTCCCAATAGCTTTGAGTATGGTTGGGTTCTTACAAGGGATCCTCAAACCGAGGAGCCACAACCACATCGCCACAAATTCATTTGGATGTAAAAAGTTGACTCAAAATATTTTAATAATCATTATGTGATGTATTATTTGTGATTCCCATTGGTGTTCCACCTATAATTGATGTATTTATTCAAAATCACTCTGTTAGTAAATTCTTTTCACCTTCAAATGAATTATGTTGTGTATTTTTTTCCTCTAGGATCCTCTAGATCTGGATGACGATGAATGTCCTAATGAGGATTCACCTGGAATGTTGACGGATGGGAATGAAGAACTATATAATTTTGAGGGAAGCAAGGCTGGTTTAATGAATTCTGATGTGGTTATTGGAAAAAACAAGCACTCTACTAGTTCACCATCATCTGCACCTGCTACAGTTGTTCATTCAGCTACCCTTGTTTCATAGGCTTCCCATGTTGTTGATCAGTTGGAGACTCTAAACAACTCTAATGTTGATGCTTTAAATAGCATCACAGCTATACAAGTCTCTGCCTATTCCGTTGGAAAATCCTCACCTTCAATGACAACTTAAAATTTGAAGCCTGAAAACCCATACAGGTTTTTTCATTTACATCAAGATGTTGTCCTTACTATTTTGTCTTTTAATCTAAATTTCTTAGAAGGATGATAGTTCATGTTTTAGTTAAGTGATCTGTTTTAGAACATTGAAGGTAGCTTCTTATTTTAGTTTTCTGTTAGAATTGATATACTTTATTGTTATCGTTGAACATGTTGTGATTATCATGTATAATTCTATTATTATATTTTTTTGTTAATTAGAATACATCTTGGCAGCGTTCCAGGTGAAATCATGCAAAATAAACCCGAATCGACATCTACGTCTGCTGTGTCAACATCCACTACTGGTACTTTCTCCTTTGACATTGGAGTCGGTAAATGATGATTCATTTTATTTAAGTTGTGTATCTTATTTTCATCTTTAACTTCAATATCCTTGGCATCTGTAGCTTGTCTTGGAGAGACAAGGGATTCAGAAGATGAAACAGAAGTGAGGTCCAGTAAAAAACATAAAACAGGTTGTGGTGCTTTTAGTGGCATGTCTAGAGAAAGTATTTCAAATTTTTGGGTTGCTAATGATCAGTTTCTGGGTCTTGCTCCACAGGGAACTGACAGTGAATCCCTTTGTTGCAGTGAGACAACTTTTAGTTTCCTCCTTAGCCCGCCGAGTCAGTTAGACCCGTCTTCCCTATCTCCATATTCTGGGCTAGTATTTTGAACTCTGAGGAGTGGCAATTTTGGTTCATTCAGTTCTGCGATGCATATTTCGAGTTCAAGAATACATATTGGACCGAAATCAGATTCTCTATGTTCAAATGGTTTAGGTGTTAGTAGATTCCATATGAATGATATAAGCATGGAAGGTGAGTTGGAAGTAGAATATGGGAGTATGGATTATTGTATAGAAGAGGTGTGCAATTGAAATCATTTCATGGTGGTATCTAGTGTTTGGGGGGTACAGTTGAGTTGTGTAGTTTGAAATAATTGAATGACTTTAGTACATGGAATTTATTGTTTTATCATCAAACTTTAAAAAAACGATATGGTAAAAAGTCCTAATATATTCTTTTTAAATGATTCAAAAAATTATTTTTTTAATGGCATGAAAACCATAATATTATTTAATGATATTTTTATGGACTTAATTAGGGATGTAAACTTACCAACTAGGTTCAACCCATAATATCATTTGAATTAGCTCGCATAAGGGTTTCAAATGCATTTTTGATTTCCACTGGTGCTGATGACAATTACCAAAGTATCATATAAAGAAATGTGGGAATGGTTTCACCCTCAATAGACATAAAAATATAGAAACAAAAAGCGTATCACACTATATATACAAGAATACCTCATATTTCAAGGTTTAGAAAAAGAAACTGAAAGACCATCAACATGAAACTTGAAGCAACTCATGGGTCTATCTTTACGTGATCATAAGTCATCGCCATACCAATCAATCAGAAGGCAATACGATAGGAGAGCCATCCTCCACACGACACTCTTTCCTTTACCTGTATCCTACAAAACCAAGTCTACAAACGTTCAAACATAAAAGTAGGGTGTGAACACTAAAGCTCTATAGGATACCATAACAAATCTATATAGTGTTTATCCACATGCATTCATTAGTTCTTGTATAAAACAAATTTCTAAAACAGGGAAATCATTTCTTTTCCATATGAAATCATCCTTTGATTTTCTTTTAAAAAACATGCTATATTCAAATAAACAAATCAATAAGACGTAAATTTATCCATGAGGCATAAATAGATGTATAAAGAATGTTTCAAGCATCAATATCCATATCAAGTGAAAAAATAATCATATCAAGTAAACATTCATGTAATGTATCCTCAATGCAACAAGGGGACAATCACAACATAAGGGTCTACCCAACTAACAAAAACAAGAACCACTACCCGACATGAGTGAATCCTAACTCTGTGAACCTCAGTTCCCTGGTAAAGGCTACCCACTAGCTCCATGGCATCATGAGCACCTACCTTAGTGATAACTTACTCCACTAAGGCTCGCATATGTCTCGTTTCCCCTTATATCCTAAGGTCTTCCCGATGTGCTATTACATTGTCATTATGTTCAAGGAACCAAATTCATATGTCATAAACATTTTCCAAGGCAAAACCATTCCATTCCAATGCCCAAATTTCATAAAAACATTTTCTATAGCGATGCCACATTGTTTTTGTTCTTAAAAAACCATTTCCAATTCAAAACCATCTTTGAGGCATTTTAACAGATACATCATGTGCATCAAAACAATTTTTAACAAAAACTCCTTTTTAGAAAACATTTTCATGGCCATCAAAGATAAAATTCTCCTTTCATGGATTTTAAATCATTAATTTCACAAATTAACACCTAAAGAAATCATAACATAAGCATTCCATGGGAATATACCGTAGAATAGAGACACTTACCTCAAGAGCAATGAAAACCGCATTGCCTCCAAAATCGTTGATGGGAGAGGAATAAATATGGTCCTCATGTGCCTAGATCTACAAAGAGAAAGCCAAGGAAGAAGGGAGTCAACCCTAAGTCATTGTTGAAAAAGAGATGAATGCCACAAAACCCTTCCTAGAACACGCTAGATCTGGAATCCGTGCCAATGGGGAGTGGATAGTCAGTTTTATAGAGGGAAAATGAGTCAAAAGACGTGTTAAAAGTCCCCCATTAAGGTTGTACGTGGCTGGAATAACCATCTTCAGAATATTAGGTGCCATTCAGGAATTTAAAAAAACTGAAACCACCACCACCACGACGTGGTGTCTTTGCCTAGAAGGCTGACCAAGGGGATCATCCACAATGTGTTGTTCAAAACTAGTCCATTTTGGACTCACCACAACCTCCACCACGATGTGGTGAGGTCCCTCTGGCTGTGGACGATATGGAGACTCCCAACACACTTTACCCCAGGCCACACCTAACCACTTGATGTTTTTGGCCCTGGCTGTTTTACAAAGGAGGCCCAAAGTTACACCCCAATATCCACCATGGTCATGGTCCAGCCAGTTGTGTATAAAAATGGTTCAAAAACCACTTTTATGCCACCAAGTGCCTCCCACTCTCCTGAAATCGAAAGTAACCAACTTAATGCTCAAAACAAACATACCTATGACTTGGAGGGTGTCACAATTTTCCCCAACATAAAAGACATCCGCCCCCAAAAAGTCTTAGGATACTGAACCTGAAAAGAGATAAGGCCATTACTGCATCATCAAGGCCTTACGCTCCCATGTATCATGATTGCCCCTACCACACTACCATCTCACTCAAACCTTTGGGATAATCTTTCCACACAACGTCTTATCCTGTCGGTCCAATAACTGAACATGCCTTTCAATAACTGAGGTGTTAGGTTCAATCTCAATGTCCTCCCACTCAATCACATGGGATGGATCTAACTGATACTTCTCCAATTGGGAAACATGGAACACATCATAGATAAAAGTCAAACATGGAGGTAAGTCCAACCAATAAGACACCTTCCTGAGTTGCTCGACAATCTCAAATGGGCCAACATAACGAGGTGCTAACTTTAACTACCTACCCAAACACCTATGTTCCAATCGAAGTGAAACTCAAAGGAAAACCCAATCAACTACCTCAAATTTCAACGGATGATGAAACCAATTGACAAATTATTTCTAGAGACTTTGAGTAGTCATTAACCTTTTCCTGATTAATTGCATGATATTCCTAATCTCCTGAATTATTCTTGAACCAAGGGCCAATCTAAAATCTTTTCCCAACAAATAGGCAGTCTGTAAGGCTTCTTATACAACGCCTCAAATAGCACCATCCTGATTGAAACCTGATAACTATTGTTATAGGCAAAATCCACTAAGGGCAGGTGTTTCTCCCATGAACCATTGAAGTCAAGCACACATGCTCAAAGTATTTCTTCAAGAATTTTTATGGCTCGCTCAGTCTTTCCATCCATCTGTGGATGATAATACATGCTCAACATCAACTGAGAAACCATCACTGCCTACAATCCACTCCATAATCGGGATGTGAAGAGAGGGTCCCTATCTAAAAAGATAACTGATGGCACACCACGATGTTTGATAATCTCTCGCACATACAAGTTCCCAAGATCCTCTACCTTTATCGACTCATCAATAGGTAAGAAATACGTTGATTTTTTGAGCCAATCAATAATCACCCATATCGCATCCTTAACACCAGGAGTCCGAGGTAACCCGATCACAAAGTTGATGACTATCTCATCCCATTTTCATACTGGAATGGGTAAGGGTTACAATATGTGACATCTCGAGTTTGGTCCACTAATAAGTGAAATGACCTGGTGGCCACATGGCCTCAAGCATGCCTCCTTATACACTAGAGGCTGCTGACTATAAGTGAGAGTCTATGGTGCTACAGTGGGGAGACTATACTCTCATAATCAGAGTGGAGAACAATGGTATATAATAAATAGAAAAACGGATCAATAATAATGAAGCAAAGGAAAATAGAGCATCCAAATAATAATAAATATAAAAAAGCAATAATAACTAGTATATTATACAAAAATAATGATGTCATGATTATATACAAAAATAGGGAATACAAGGGAAACAAGGTTGTAGACATATGACATATACATGCTATAAAAAACATAAAAAATATCAAAATATATATCTAATAGAACCATGAGAACAAGATCAATTCTCTTCTCCTGTACTCTATCCTAGTACAGAAAATCAAGCATCCATAGCTGGGCGCTTCGCTTTGTCCCTGCCTACATCCATGAAGTCTATCTAGGTACCAATTGGTAGCTCAAACAAGGTGTGAGTAAAACTCAGTAGGCCACCACCAATAATTTCTAATATTATCAAGTCTATGAATATATAATGAGATGTGTATGAGTATAAAAAATAAGGCGGTAAATAAATAAAAATGCCAGCATGAGTTCCTCGTGGGATACCCGTATGATGGTACCTTCTTTGGCCTAAGCCAAAAATGCCTTTGAGCATTTTATATTTTCATTTATATTAATAAGGTCGATACCTGAGGCATAAAACCAATGCATCCATATATAGTGATAATCATATAAGGTTACATAATTTTAATGGAATTTAAGTTTTATAAGATGAGTGAGTCCACAGGGGTTTACACCAGGCAATTCACCCAAAAAGGGGAAGTTCTACCTGATCCCTAGGAACATGTCCTAGGTAGCCTCAATGTGATACTTGAAACGCTAATAGAAAAATACCCTATAAAAACAGTTTGGAACCATTGTTGTAGGTCTAAAAATCATTGTTATAGCCTATACCAATGGTTTGGAGGACCGTTGGCTGGTTTGGCGTTGGGATAGGTCTATACCAACCGTTTTGTCAAACCGTTGGTATAGGTAAATAAAAAAAAACACGGCTTGGTTTTGATCCCAACACCTCTCGTTTATAATTCAACGACCTAACCGCTAACCTAACATGACTTTTATGAACATTATTTCATATATATATATGTATATTCATAAGTATTTTAAATTTTTATTTATTTAATGTTATATGAAAAAAGATTCCATAAAAAATATGTGCACCTATACCAACGGTTTTGAGAACCGTTGGTATAGGTTATTTGTTTTTTTGAGCTATAAAAAGGATTTTGGTGAAACCGTTGGCATAGGGTGGACCTATACCAACAGTTTGGCAAAAAATGTTGGTATAGGTTCATATAAGTGACCTATTCCAACAGTTTTGTCCAAACTGTTGGTATAGGTCCAAATTAGTGACCTATACCAACAGTTTTGGCCAAACCATTGGTATAGGTCCATATAAGTGACCTATACCAATGGTTTTGGCCTAACTGTTGGTATATGTCCAAATTAGTGACCTATACCAACGATTTTGGCCAAACCATTTTCATAGGTCCTATTTCTAGTAGTGAAAGGAGTTTAAGGAATAATCCAATGTGGTCCATAAATCAAGTCAAATCCACGGAGAACGATCTAAGGGATTCATTTAATTTTTGAAAATATAGGTGAACCCCCAGTGTTAAGTTGAGGAATTCTCAATCTAAGACAAATACTGGATCCAAGTGTGATCTTTCACTTGTAAGGCACATCAATGAATCAGTTGACATCCCATTAGTCCATCCAAGGAAAACCACAACAGGAATCAATGTATCACTCAGGGCATGCCACACCTTTAAGTAATTTTAGGCCTATGACTATAATCAGGCATTATGTAATTATTAATCAAGTATCCATAATTGTAATAAATCCATGATCATACTTTATAATCAAACAAGGGCTAGATGACATGGTTGTACCATTCAACTTTCATTTAAACCATTTATCCATTTCAATTGTAAGTGGTAAGGGAAAGCAATTCAAGGTGATAACATTTTATTAATTTAATTTGACATTAAAAAGGTATTTTCATGGAAGGTTTGGAACACAGCATGAAAAAACATAATATAGACAACCAAAATTTTATGGAAAAGAGCTATAACACCTACCTTATACCAGTATTTGACTCCTCATCTAGTATCGACCTCTAGTTAAGGATAGAATATGAGAAATCAGAGAAATAGATGAACACCCTAAAAATAGGGCATATTAGCTCGCAAGAAAATAACTCCTCTCCAAGTTGCCCATATAAGGGTGGTTATGCATCATCTATGAATAACTACAACCACTGAGAATGTACATTAGCACCTCTATCCTAGGTATCATCCTATACATAGCCACACCGCCATAATGCTAGAACTAGAGGAACTGACATTCCTTGAAGATACTTCATGCTACGATCAATGATACATACTGGTTACTCTTCAAAAGAAGCATCAACTTCCCATGAACCTAGGTATCCATGTACCTTGTCTCTGAATCTGCCAATGCCCCAGCCTAGAAAAAACATGAAATCATGCCTAATCCCCAAAATTTAACTCTAGAGGTCGCCGATGATGATCAACATAATACTTTTTTCTATACTGACCTATATCCATACACTTCCTAATAATTTGTACCTGCTTCGATTTTTCCTGAACGAGATGTGGTCCTAGTACTGTTGCTTTCCTTGCCTCTAACCCACACAGAGGCGATCAACACGACCTACCGTATATGGCCTCATTTGGTTTCATCTGTATAGTCTAATGAAAGCTGTTATTATAAGAAAATTTTGCCAGTGATAAGTGTTTCACCCAATAACCTATAAAACCAAGGACACATGATTGGAGCATGTCCTCTAACACCTGTATCATACGCATGAACCGATCATCGATCTATGGGTTATAGGTTGCACTCAATATTACCTATAAAACAAAATACCTCTATAACCCTTTCCAAAACCGACAAGTAAACCGAGTGACCCTATCTAATGTGATAGTACATGGAACCCTATGAAGGCGTATAATCTCACAGATGCATATCCTTCCCAGCATATCCACTGAAACGGTCTCCCTAATAGGCAAGAAGTGGGAGACCTTTATTAATCTATCCATGATCACCCATATGACATCAGTTCCTTGAGGTGACCTAGGTAATCCTGTCATGAAATACCTAGTGACACTATCCCATTTCCACTCTATAATGGGTAAGGGATGTAAAAGACCAGCATGCCACTAGTGTTTGGCCTTCACTTTCTGACAGGTGGAACACTGAGTAACAAAACCCACTATCTGCCTCTTCATATCGGGCTTCCAATATTAGCGATGTAAGTCACAATACATCTTTGTAAGTCCAGGATGTGTTTCCTATTCAGAGGCATCGTATTTTCATAAAATCTCTTCTCACATGTCTGTAGGAACCTAGATACACCCATGAATGCATAAGATATCATCCCCATCAACTACCTAACCCGACGGTAGGTTCTCACCTGAAACACTCTCCTTTAGGACCAATCATTCAGGATCCAAAAGCTTTCTCATCTTCACTCTATCAAGAAGTGAAGAAGTAATCGATAGATTTGTGAGTACAAGATGCCAATTACACTCCTAAATCTCAAGATGCATCTCAGAAAACAAGGCCATCAACTGTCATTCACTATTGGATTCTTGAATAACTTGTATCTGATTCTTCGAGTTCAGTGCATTGGCTACTGCATTGACTTTTACAGGCATATAAGAAAGATAAAAATCAAAATACTGAAGGTATTAAACCCATATTCACTATTTGATATTCAAGTCATGCTGAGTGAAGATGTATTTAAGACTTTTATGGTCCATATATACAATGAACTGCTCTCCCAACAGATAATTCCTCCAATAATGCAATGCATGAACAACTTTAGTGAGTTAGAGATTGTGTGTTGGGTAATTATGCTTGTGAGGCCTCAACCGATGAGACCCGTATGCTATAAACTGCTCCCCTTACATCAAAATGACTCCCAAACTAATTCCTGATGCATCACAATAAACCATATAGTCTCTTCCACACTCAAGTAATTTCAGGATTAGTTCTGAAGTTAATCTTCCTTTCATCTCCTAAATGGATTCCTCAAAAAATTTAGGTTGTGAAAATTTGACACCTTTCTTGTTTAAGAACGTAAGAGGTGCTGAAAGGGATGAGAATTCCTAGATAAAATTCTAATAATATCCCACTAGAAACAAGAAATTTCATATGTCAAAGAAATTCTTGGGATATTCCCATGAAACCATGACTTTCATCTTCTCTGTATCAATAAGAACTCCTATCTCTGAGATAATGTAACACATAATGTGAACTTTATCAATCCAAAAGTGGAATTTTGTGAGATTGGAGAACAACCCATGCTCTCTCATTGTACTCAATTTGATGTCAATGTGTTTGGTATGATTTCATTGAGTATGATAATATACTAATATATTGTACACAAAAACTAAAAGGAAAGAATCCAGGTACGGATAGAAAACCCAATTCATCAGGGCCATAAAAACTGCTGACGCATTTGTCGGACTGAATGATATCACCAAATACTCATAAAGTCCATACCTGCTTTGGAAAGATGTACGAGTTATATAAGAAATCCTGAATCATACCTAATGATTGAATAACCTCAAATCAATCTTTGAGAATACCTTACCTCCTTAGAGTTGGTCGAAAATGCCATCTATACCAGGTAAAGAGTACTGGTTTTTAACCATAATTTGATTAAATTTCTGGTAATCCATGTATAATCGTAGGGTCCCATCGTCCTTCTTGGAGAAAATCATGGGTGAACCCCATGATGAAGTACTAGGTCATATAAACCACTTATCTTCCAAGTTCTCTAACTACCTCTTGAGTTCCTAAAGCTTAGTAAGAGCCATCTTGTAAGGTGGGATAGATACAGTCACTACTCTTGGAATTGGATTAATAGTAAACTACAAATCTCTATTAGGATGTAAAATGAAAAAATTCATTAGGTAAAACAACCCTGAAATAATCCACCACATAAGGGAAATATTTCTGTCATGTTTCATGATCACTTAAAAAAAGACTGAAAATTTGGGTCGTCACCTCACCTAGCCCATGATTCTCATGTCCATCCTAACATTCCTGGATATCCCATTCTACTTTGTGAATATATTTATTTCCCTCAGGTGATGTGAAAGACACCCTTCAGTGATAGTAATCAACATAGGCTCGATAGGGCACAAACCAGTCCATCCTGAGAATGACATCAAATCCTGTCATCTTAAGGATTAAAAAGTTCCATAAGAAATGATAATCACTAATCTCAAGGGGGTGGATCCTTACATTGGTGTGAAATTTCAGATAAGACTCCCAACAGAGTATCAAGAGTCATCACTCCACAAATGTATTCAATCGCATGACCAAGGATATATATGATAGCCACATATATAAAGGAAAGGGAAGCACCTGTGTCAAATAAAATGGACACTAAATTTGAGGCTACTAAAATCTTACCTTGAACTGTAGACATACCAGAACCCTTCTCCTTAGGTGTAGGATGTACTCCATATATCTAGACCGATCTGCGGCCCTGAGCTTCAGCCTAACTACCCTAAGTCGGTCCACTCTGCTGGCACTGCATATCTTATGTATGGATCCCTCAACCATGACCACATCCTTGTCTTGATCGACCGGTAATAATCTAGATTCCTGCCTAATGTGGATTTACTGATCCTGATCAAGAACCTGGAGTCAATTAAGACTCCCTCTCATTGGACACTGGAGGAAAGGTTCTACAAAACTGCTAAATATATCCCATCTTTCCAGGAACACACTCTAAATATTGTTACCTCTGCGAGGAGGTTCACAGTGGCGTTTCATGCTGTTAGATATACAACTTCCCTATCGATGCACTAAACCACCATATCCCACACCTTCACCCTCCTTTAAGTTATGCTTTGAGATGAGGTCCTAGTTCACTATATTAGTAGCGGTAGTTAAACAAAACACGTTCACTTGAGATTAGATGGCATACGAGTCCATCCTCAAATCACCTATCCATGGACAATTCATCATGAAGGAGAGTATAAACGAAACACTAAAGTTCTATAAAATGGGTAGATTAGTCCATAAATAATAACATTCCTTGGTTGAGGTGCATAAAATCTCTAGCTTGGTCACCCCTCAATGTCCTAGGAAAGAAATAATCATATAAGTTAGTTTGAAAATCCATATAGACCATAACTCGATGCTGATAATCCTAGGTTAAAATATCCCACCATCTCTTGGAAGAACCTCTAAGAATGTTTGTTTTGAGATTCAATATCCTTTTTGGAGGTGTCTCTAGATTCTCAAAGAAAGATAACAAAGACTCTAGCCCTAACTTAGCTGCTTGAGGATCACCTTCCCTAAAAAAGGTAGGAGGGTGCTACTGCTGGAACTCCCTAGTCAATTATTCCATAGAAGATGCTGATCGTAGAGCTCCCTACATAGACTATACTAACTGTAACAAACCCCTTCATAACTGATCATTAATTCCCAAATTAGGTATAACAGGAGGTGCCACATGTGTCACTATTGGAGGTAATAATGGTGGTGTAGGCCCCACCACCTCCAGAGCATGGTCATCACCACCTTCTTGGTGCACAACTCATGGTCTTCATGGTTGAATATTTCTATAATTCCAAACACATGCCTCAGAACATATTTTGTTAACAGAAAAGAATTTAGATAAGGGAATAGTATAGGTACAAATACTTCATATATAAGAGCCACACCCAACTGCCTGCTCCTAAATCCAGGTCTAGGTGACGTAGAAAAATATTAAGGGTCATAAGAGACACTCCCACTTTCCACTATTAAGGTCGGATCAGGGTCGAGTTCTCAGTTTCATGATAGAGGTTCCAATACATGGAGCATCAATTACAAGTTATAAAGTAAAACACTCTTTAATTTTCAATTGAAATCCCGATTTAACAGTAACCATTTCATTTAACTTTTAGAGATCAATAGTTTGTAATCATATATATATATATATATCGCAGTCTAGTTAGATAAGTTCCATTATCAAGTTATGAAGACCCATGCATTATAAGTTATAATTGGAATTTCATATAGCTACAATCAAACCTTTACATCTGATATCAAGATGTAACAAGTCTATATTTAATGATTTGATTATATGGATCACCATTTCTAATTTATAAAGGCACAAAATTTATAAATTACAATTGGAATCCATTTAATCACAATCAACTAATGTTTCAACCCATGTAACCAATGGTTAATGGATTAAATGTGTGATAATTGGTTAGTTAAGGTGCCACCATCAAGATATGTAGGAAAACACTGCTTATGTTGATGAATACATGTTATGTAACTAATTATTTTTTCCTCGTAAGAAACGTTAGTTTATTTTCAAGTATGTAAATCAAGGCACTAGAACATGTTGCAGGCAATGCATGTGATAAAGTAAACATGGCATGGAACATGAATGACATATAAATCCTTATGTTCCTATAATGATGCATGAGATAAAACTTCTTTGTCATACTGGGTAAAGGGTAAGAATACATAATCATATCAAAAGTCATAAATCAGGTGCATCATCTAACAATGAAATCAATATTACTATAACAAAAAAAAAAAAAATCAAAACATCATGTCCCATCTAGATAAACTTGGAATTTTCTGTATACATGGGTTAACTACTCCCATACACAGGGTCATTACCAAATTTCAACACATATTCGTCTCCTTTTTACCATGCCAAAATAGAAATACAAAGAAAAGAAAGTCTCTGATACCACTTGTGTCATCTTGAGTTTGGTAAATTGACAAGTGACCCAAACCGGTGGCCACATGGCCTTAAGTGAACCCCCTGTATGCCAAAGGATGCTGACCAGCATCAAGGGTCTAATACGGTACATTTGGGAGTCTATAACCTCATAATAGGAGTGGAGCAAAATGGTATATAATAAAAAGAACAAAAAATCAATAATAATGAAGAAGTAGAAAATAGACCATCCAGATAATAATAAGTAGATAGAAGTAATAATAACTATGGTTGTATAAAAAATAATGATGGCATGATGATGTATAAAAATGGGGAATACAAGGGAAACATGGTAGCATACATACACAATGTACATGTTATAAAATCATACATGTCTCTAATAGCACCGAGAACAAAATCTTAGTCTTATACTCCCAAACTCCCTAGTATAGAAAATCAAGTATCCATAGCTGAGCACTACCCTTTATCCCTACCTAAATCCATGAAGTCTATCCCGACACCAATCGATGGCCCAAATAGGGTGTGAGTAAAATTCAGTAGGCCACTACTAATGGTGTCTATCACTATCTAGTATGTGAATATATAATGATTAGTGTGCATGTATAACACATAAGTTAGTAAATAAATAACCATGTCGGTCTAGGTTCCTTGTGGGATACCCATCCGATGTTATATGCTCCGAACAAATCCATAAATGTCTTTAATTATTTTAAATTTTTATTTATATTTATAATATTAAGAATCAAGACATACAATCAAGTCATCTATATATAGTTATAATCATATAAGGTTCCGTAATTTCCATGGAATTTATGTTTTATAAGTTGGGTGAGTCCATAGGGTTGTACCCTTGGGAATTCACCCAAAAAAGGGGAAGTTCCACCTGAGACCTTAGAGCATGTGCAAGTTAGAATCAGTGTGATACTTGAACGAATCCCAAGGAATAATACAATGAGTTCTATAATATCAATAATAATCCAAGGATAATCATCCAAAACATTCATTTAATTTCCAGAAATATAGGTGAACCCCCAAAGCTAAGATAAGGCATTCTCAATCTAAGATAAAAAATGAATCCAACTATGGTATTTCATTTAGTAGATGCATCGATGAAATGGTTGGAATACCATGATTCCATCCAAGGGAAACCATAATGGGAATCCAAGTATCACTTAAGGCATGTGACACCTTTAAGTAATTTTAAGTATGTGACCATAATCACGTATTATGTAATTATTCAACTAGTATCCATAATTGTAATAATAGCCATGATCATACTTCATTATCAAAAAAGGGCTAGGTGACATGGTCATACCATTCACATTTCATTTAAACCATTTATACATTTCAATTAAAATATGAATCAACACAACTTTAAAGGTAGTTTAATTACATAGCCTAGGCTTAGGGGCCTTGCATGGTATCACACCATTCCGTTTTATCCAATTAATCCATTCATTTATAAGTTCCAAAACCAAACCTCAAAGGTGGTTTTATTAAATAATAAAAAATAGCGTTCTTAGGAATTTTATATAGCACATCCTAAGGGGGTGACTCATATTGAGGTATACAACCTCCGAAGATGAAAATTAGGTGGAAAGGGAAACCAAATCAAGGTGCTAAAATTTTATTAATTTAATTTGACATTAAAAAGGTAATCACATAGAAGTTATGGTGTGTGACATTATGGATCATAATATGACAACCAATCTTTTATGGAAAAGATCTATAAAACATACCTTATATTGATAGTCACCTCCTCATACAATATTAGCCTCTAATATGGGCTAGAATGGGAGAAATTGGAGAAATAGAAAAATTCCCTGAAAATAGGGTATATTAGATCACATGGAAATAAAATCCAATACGGTGAGAGAAAACATGAAAATAAACAACAGTAATTTTATAATTAACATTGTCTAAACAACTTTATAAACATTTCTTGAATTAGACACCAGATGGATGAGATCTCTCAAAGCCTATTTTGAGAGGAGAAATGGAGAGCATTCAATGGGATAGGGCTGTTGTGAATTCAAGTGAGGAAGAAATAAGGATAAGGGTTAATGTTTAGGAAGTAAAAATAGATATTTAACACTTTTTTAAATGGTGCATGGTTTGGCCTCACGATTGTCCAAAATGTGTGCCAACCATGCACCACCACTGTCTAAGTGGTATACCCCTTCACATGGTTAGATGTGCAGTTAGGCAAACCATGTGACAACCATGTGGTTCAACTATGAACTTCCATTAAAAATTCCTACATATCTGTGAAAACTACCTTATATGGTTATATAAACTGTTCTACTCTACATATGGGTTGTACATTTAAGACGTACAGTTACTACTAATCATGCTCCAACCATGCATCTCATTCTACTTCTCCAAAAACCATAGATATGATCTCTGAACAAAACCCAGATGCTCTAAAAAACTCCATGAATTCATTATGAATTATCATATAGATAAAACAAAATATTTTTATAGAATTTAAAATTATATATACCTCTCTATAAATCCAGGATCTTACATAGAAAACCAGTAAGATTTTGATGTTCAACCTCAATTCACTGACACGTAAGACACCGAGACACAAAATCTGTAATTGATTGTATCATTCCCAACCACTAGTAATGATGTCTTGGGTAATGATACATCTTGGTAGATATAGGGTTTACAAACCAATTATATCATCGACCATTATCTATCAATTTCTCTCTTAATCTATGCAGGAAAACACCACTTATAGTTTTTGATCAGAATTTTAAAAAACAATATATTAAAAGTATTGTAATATTCTTTTTAAAAAAATCAAAAAATTATTTTTTAAATGGCATGAAAACAATAATATTATTTAATGATATTTTTCTAGACTTAATTAGCGATGTCAACTATTATAGACCAACTAAGGTCAACTCATAATATTATTTGAATTGGCCCACATCAAGGTTTGAAGTGCATTTCCGATTGACAAAGGATGACGAAAAGTTCAAGAATATCATATAAAGAAATGTAGGAATGATTTCACCCTCAATGGACACGATAATATACAAAAAATAGTGTATCGAAATAGATATCCAAGAAAACATCATATGTCAAAACAACCAAACCATAAAGGTAACAACCAACAACTAGATAAAAAGTTCTAGATGAACAAACTGAAAGGCCATCAACATAGAACCTAAAGCAACTCATGGGTGTATCTTTACGTGACCATAATTCACCACCATCACAATACATTAGAAGGAAATAATATAGGAGATCCATCCTCCACATGACACTCTTCCCATTATCTATATCCTATAAAACCAAGTCTACAAACATCCAAAGAAAAAATTAGGGTGTGAATACTGAAGCTCAGTAGGTTACCACAAAAAATATATATAATGTGTATCCACATGCATCCATTTGTTCTTGTATAAAATATATTTTGAAAATAGAGAAATTATTTCCTCTCTATATAAAATAATCCTTTGGTTTTCTTTTAAAAAACATGCCATATTCAAATAAACAAAGCAATATGACGTACAATTATCCATGAGGCATAATAAGATGTATAAAGAAAGTTTAAAGTATCAATATCCATATTAATCTGGAAAATAAACATATCACATAAACATGCACATAATGTATCCTAAAATAACCAAGGGGACAATCATAACACAAGGGTCTACCCATTATCTTCATGGAATCATGAGCACCTACCTTAGTGATAGGTTACTCCACTAAGGCTTGCATATGTCTTGTTTTCCCCCATATCCCAAGGTCTTACTGATGTGATAATACATTATCATTGCATTCAAGGAACCAAATTTATATTTTATAATCATTTTCCAAGGAAAACCCATTCTAATTTCAAGCCCAAATTTCATAAAAACATTTTCTATAGAGACGCTACATTGTTTTCATGATTGAAAAACCATTTCCAATTTAAAACTATCTTTGGTGAATTTTAACAAATACATCATGTGCATCAAATTGGTTTAGAAAAACAGTTTTTTAGAAAACATTTTCATGGACATCAAATATCAAATTCACCTTTCATAGATTTAAAGTAATCAATTTCATAAATTAACAACTAATTAAATCATAGGAATGTAATAATACCATGGGAATATACCATAGGATAGAGACACCTACCACAAGAGTAATGAAAATCTCATTTTCTCCGAGTCCGGTGATGGGAGAGGGAGAGATTTGGTCCTCATGATCCCAAATATAGAAAGAGAAAGCCAAGGAATAGGGTAATCACCTTAATCTACTACTAGACAAGAGATAAATGCCCCAAACCCCTTCCGGTAACATGCTGGATCTAGAATCCAATACAATGGGTAGAGAAAAATAAATTTAATAGAGGTAATCCAAGTCAAAAGACATGTTAAAACCCCCTATTAAAGTTTCACATGGCTAGAATAACTACCCTTGTAAGTTCCGACACCATTCATGTGTTTATTTTTTTTAAACCACCGCCACTACATCTAAGTGTTTCCTACGACAGTGTGGTGGCTTCATCCAAAAGACTGATAATGGGGGACGACCATGGCATGGTGCTCATAACTAGGCCATTTTGGACACACCACAACCTCCACCATGATGTGGTGAGGTCTCTTTATCCATGTTCAATAGAGAGAATCCAAAAGCACTCCACTCTAGTCCTTGCCCAACTACTGGGAATTTTGGCCCTAACTGTTTTACACAGGAGGCCCAAAGGTACACCTTAACCTCCACCATGGTCGTGGTCCTACCTATTTTTTTTCACTAGAATGGTTCAAAATCCAATTTCAATCCACTGAGTTCCTCCAAATCTTCTGAAATCAAAAGTAACCAACTTAAGGCTAAAAAGAAACATACATGTGGCTCAGAGGGTGTCACAATTCTCCCCACCACAAAATAAATCCATCCCCAAAAAGTCTCAAGATCATGAACCTGAAAATAGATATGTCCATTACTACATCATCAAGTCTTTTTTCTCTGATGTATCATGATTGTCCCTACCACACTACTATCTCACTTGAACTAATGGGACCATCTTTACACATAATGTATTATCTTGTTAGTACACTATCTGAAAAGGAATTTCAATCACTTAGTTATTGAGTTCAATCTAAATGTACTCCCACTCAATTACATGGGATTGATCTAGCTGATAATTATTTAGTTGGGAAACATAGAACAAATCATGGATAAAATTCAAAAGAGTAGGTAAGTATAATTGATAATCCACCTTCTTGAGTTTCTCCACAATCTCAAAAGGGACGACATAACGAGGTTGTAGCCTACCCTGCCTCCCCAAAAATGTATGTCCCAACCAAGTTGAAAATCCAAGGAAAACCTGATCACCTACCTAAAATTTCAATGGATTATGATTCCAATCAATATAAGTTTTTGGTGTCTTTGAGCAATTGTTAACCTTTTCTCGATCAATTGCGTGATATTAATCATATCCTAAACAATGCTTGGTCTAACGAAGGACTGTTATCCAATCTCTTCCCAACAAAGAGATAGTCTATAATGACTCCCATACAACACCTAAAATAGAACCATCTTTATTGAATCCTGATAACTATTATTATAGAGAAAATACACTAAGGTCATATGTTTCTCCCATGATCCATTGAAGTAGACAACACATTTCCAAATTATGTATTCAAGAATATGAATGGATTGCTCAGTCTGGCTATCCATCTATGGATGAGAATACATGCCCAACTTCAACTAAGAACCCATCACTATTTTTAATCCACTCAAAAACTAGGATAATAAGCAAGGGTACCTATTCAAAATGACAACTTTTCACACCATGGTTCCCAAGATCCTCTACCTTCTCAAACTCCTCGATAGGTAGGAAATGTGTTGATTTCATGAGTCGATCAATAATCACCCATGTCACATTCTTAACACTAGGAGTTTGAGGTAGCCTGATCATAAATTTTATGTCTATCTCATCCCATTTCCATACAGGAATGGGTAAGGGGTGTAACATGTGACATCTTGAGTCTAGTCCATTGATAAGGGACCTGACTCGGTGGCCAAATGGCCTCAATCACACCTCCCCACACACCAAAGGCTTCTGAGTAGTAGTGAGGGTCTATAATGGTTCGGTGAGGAGACTATACCCTCATAATTAGAGTGGAGCACAATGGTATATAATAAACACAAAAACTGATCAATAATAATGCAGTAATGGAAAATAATGAAACCATATAATAATAAATAGATAGAAGCAATAATATCCAGTATTGTATACAAAATAATTACTTAATAATCATATATAAAAATGGGTAATGTAAGGGAAACAAGGTAGCAAGAATATTATAGATGCCCTTCTTTTTATTACATAACTATAACATTATTTTAAAAATAAATAACATAATAGTGCTACAAAACCGGGATACAAAGGTTTAGTGTGTCTTGATACAATTTGGACCATACATAACTTTTATATTATAAAACATAAACATTTATTTAATTCCTTATTCTCTAGCTTCTTATTGGCTCTTGTGTTCTCCTTAGTAAAAGTATTCACCTGAGGAAATACATCAAAAGAAGGGGTGAGATAAAAGCCCAATAATAGGATGAATAAGATACACAAAACATGGGTTAGAATAATAATAATCATCATAACATCATAAAAGTATCATAATCATAATAATGATAGGAAACATTAGATAAAGGCATAAAATGTGGGAATTCATAATAATAAAACATCACATCTTAGTGTTCAAATACCACACATAGTTGTGAACATATATAGCATCATGTTCATGTATATTTCACTTTATAAAATGATATTCATCATATTACCCAATGAATTTGAGCATTATATAATTCATAGTGCACCCGTCACATCATAACATTTACACTATCATGCATTCCACATAGAATGTATGTCAATTTTGGACACAAAATGCCCCATAGAAAGGAATGGGTATCATTTTATAAAGAATACATTCATGAAATTTGGAGTTACCATGATAAAAAATGGAATAAGATGCTTGGTATCGGTCTTGATTGAAGAAGAAACAATCTAATGAGAAGTAAAAGATGTGTTTTTTAGAATGAAGAGTTCTTTTGGAAAAATATCTACATTTTCCATAAAACCAGATTGAAAACATGTATATCCCAGAAAAGAAAATTGAATGAAAAATAAATGATTTTTATAGAAAAATAAATGAATACTGAAAATGGAGTGAAAGAGAGAAAAACTAAATAGAGTTAGGTTTGAGAATCCCCTTACCTTATGTCTAAATGATTTCTTCACAGTAGTATCCAGGATAATAAAAGAAATAAATTAATTTAAAAATAAAGAACCTTTTATACATTAATTTTTTTTCATTATAGTTTTATTAAGTTCATTTATGGGGTTTTTGATGAGTTATATAGTTCAATTTCATCATTTGGGAGTGTTCGTTTTCTTGATTTTCACGACCAGTTCGCTTGTATATGAGTATGGAAGTTCATGTAAAATGAGAATGATTGCCCAAAATTAAAACTATATGTTATTAATGAAAATAAATAAGTGTATTTGTTATTATATTTCATTTGGTTATATGGTATGAGGATGAATCATTAAATAAATTGTTAATGAAAATTATTTAATTTATTTGGTGGATTTTACAACCATTATGATCTTGTGTCATTTTATTTAACATCATGATTATATATTGGTTCTATAACATTATATAAATTATAATATGTATAATAAAATATTATTTAACTATAATTATGGTTTTATAACCAAACTTGAATGTGTTAGTGAAAAATTAAAGTGCATCCTCCACGGTGGTGGTAAATCAACACACCATATATGATATTTTCATTTTTAGAATAAAAGGAAAAATGAAGAGATTATAAGATGAATTATTCCATTAAAATAAAAAAATTATAGTATATAAAATATAATTTATCTATAATGCCTCTTGGATAGGTGTAGGTTTGGAGAGGATAATAAAATAAATTAAATTGAAAATAAATTAAAAGAAAAAGAAATAGGGTTCTATCTCTTGAATTTCTCCTCCTTGAGAACCTTCTTAAGGAAAAAGGTTTGGTATTTTGATGATACCAAGAGATCCTGGATGTGGGGTAGAGTATTTTAAAGAGTATTGGGAATAAATTGGACAAGGATAAAATCTTGAAAGATGTGAGGAGAAGGGGTGGTATTTATAAGATAGGATAAAGGTGTTTCTCATTATTTTATTCATTAATTTATTATTTTGGCTCAAGACTATGAATAATTTGAGAATTATCAAAAAATATATTACAATAATGAAGGAGAGTTCGAGATTTTAGTCTTACATCAGCCTTGAATCAATAATGACTCAATAATTCATGTATTTAGCTTTTATCATCAATTATTGTATTTTACTATTTACCAAAAATTCAAGTATTTTAGAAAAATCCCAAAACTTAACCCTAACAATTTTTAAATATGTATAATTAAAAAATGAACTCCTTTTTATGAAAATAATTTTCTATGCATGTGAAATTTATTTTTTAATTAAAATCACTATTTATTTTAAAAAACCAATTTTAAAATTATAACTGAATTTACAATACTTTGAAAAATTACTTAAGGTCTCATAAAATTATCTTATAAGAATAATAAAAAAAATGTTAATTTATAAATATATTTTATGAAAATAAATTTTCTTCTAAATCATTATATTATTTATAAAATTCTAATTAAATATTTATGAATTTCAAAAGTACCAACACTTAATTAATAAATTTTAAAACATTTATTTACTTATACTATGATATAATTATATAATATTGTCATTTATAATATGCCTATATTTTATTTATAATTTCATTGATGAGGTTACTATTCTATTAGACATTTTATTATTCCTAATGGTCACAATACTATTCCAAAGGTCATGTTACTATTCCATCGGGATAGGTTCCTTAATTTATAGAAATACCACTTATTTAATTCATTCATCATTTACAAAGTTTTTATTGGGTTCCTAAAGTTATTTTATGTGGTTTATATTATATGACATAATTATAATAAGGGAATTTACATCGATAAAAATTATGGGTCGTTACATTCTTCCCCCCTTATGAAATTTCACCCTTGAAATTTCATTTTACATACTATGGTGAAAACAAGTGAGTGTACTTATCCTTCCTCACTTCATCTAGTTTCCATGTTGCCTCTTCATACTTAAAGTTCCGCCATAGTACTTTGACCAGGTGAGTAGTCTTTTTGCATAGAACTTTATCTTTATGGTCCAAGATATTCACTAGCTTCTCCTCGTAAGAGATATCACTTTCCAACTATACCTCCTTTGGATTCAGTACACGTGAGGGATCTGGTATGTACTTCCTCAAGAGGGATACATGGAATACATCATGTACTTGAGATATGGTGGGTGGAAGTGTCAGTCGATAGGCCACATATATAACTCAATAAAGAATCTCAAAGGATCCAATGTACATGGGATTCAACTTTCCTTTCTTCCAAAATATCATGATTCAATTCCATGGAGATATGTGTAGAAATACCAAGTCTCCATCCTTAAACTCTAAGTCCCATTGACGATTTTTTGCATAGTTCTTTTGTCGACTTTGGGATGCCTTGATGTGTTGCTGAATAGTTTTCACATTTCCCACCATTATTTTAGGACTTTGTAGATTATGTTCATCGATTTCATCCCAAAATGTTAGTGTTTGGCATCTTTTTCCATAAAGGGCTTCAGATGGTGCCATTTGGATGCTTGAGTGGAAACTGTTGTTGTAAGAGAACTAAACCATAGGCAGATGTTGGTCCCATCCTCCTTTGAAGTCCATAAAACATGCCCCCAACATATCTTCCAGTTATTTAATAGTTCATTTATATTGGACATCATTTTTAGGATGATAATCCATACTAAAGTTCAGATCAGTGTTTAGATCATGTTGGAGACTTTTCTAGAACTTATAGGTTAATCTCAAACCTCATTCGGATATAATAAATAAAAGTACTCCATGCATCCTTACCACTTCTTTTGTGTATATCCACACAATTTGATCCAGTGACAAGTCCTCTCAAATTATGATAAAGTGAACTATCTTTATAAGATGATAACAAACAACCCATATAACATTGTTTTCTCTAGATGTCTTCAGAAGACCAGTGAAAAATTTAATGGTGATGTTTTCCCATTTCCATGTTGGTATGGGTAATGGTTGCACCGACACCTTATAATTTTTTCTTTCATACTTCACTTGCTAACATACTAGGCACTTTGATATATTATCAATGATTTTATTCTTCATATTTTCCCACCAATAGTTCTCTTAGAGATCTCGATACATCTTTGTGCCCCCTGGGTGAATAGAGAAGGTTAAGCTATGTGCATCATTTAGAATATCCTTCTTTATATCTGGATTGGATGGTCCACATAATTGTGACCCAAATCATATAACTCCTTACTCATCAATTTTAAACTTTTTGGATTTCTACTTTATCATAGTTTCCACCTTATTTTGAATTTCCACATCATTTCTTTGAGCATCCTTTATTGTCTACATGAGGGATGGTTGAGAAATAATTTGAGAAAGGATTGATGATGTTCCTTACATAATTATTCCCATGTCCATACTTTTTAAATCTAATAATATTTAATCCTTTTCAATTCTCAACATTGATAAAGATTCAGGATCCTTTCTACTTAGAGCATCCACCACTTTATTTTCTTTTCCAGGATGGTAGTGGATTGAGAAATCATAATACTTTATGATCCCTAACTATCTTCGCTGGTGTATATTAAGATCCTTCTATGTGAATATATATTTGAGTCTCTTATGATCAGTATATATCTCACACTTCTCCCCATAGAGATAATTCTTCTAGATTTTCAATGCAAAGATCACATTTTCAAACTCCAGATCATGCGTGGGATAGTTTTACTCATGAATTTTCAACTTCCATGAGGTGTAAGATATCACTTTATCATTTTTCATAATAACACAACCTAATACCTTCATTAAAGCATTACATTACAACATAAAGAGTTCCCCACTTATTGGTAGTGTGAGTACCAGTGTGGTGATAAGCATCTTTTTAACTCTTTGAAGCAATCTACACATTCACTAGTACAAACAAAATTTTCTCCCTTATGAGTCATCTTGATTAGTGTTTTTTAAAATTGTGAGAATTTCTTCAAAAATATATGGTATTACCCTGATATACTAAGGAAACTAAATATCTATGTTACAGATATTAGCCCAGGACACTATTTGATAGCCTTTATCTTGAAAGGGTCCACAGATATTCCTTTGTTAGTGATAACATGCCCTAAGAATGACACTTCCTCCATCAAGAACTCACATTTACTATAATTTGCATAAATTTTATACCTTAACACAGTCTTTAGCATAGTATTCAAATTCTCCTCATGTTCTATATCATCATATGATCAATAAAGATTACCAAAAATTTATCAAGGTAATATCTAAAGAATCTATTCATTAAGTTTGTGAATATTGATGGAGCATTAGTGAGTCCGAAAGGCATCACTATGAACTCATCGTGTCCATACCTCATTCAAAAGTCAGTATTGGGAGTATCGTCCTTCCTCAACTTTAATTGGTGATATCCTGATTGAAGATCTACCTTAGAGAAATAATTGGACCCACATAGTGGATTGAACAAGTAATATATCCATTGAATTAGATACTTGTTCTTTATTGTGATTTTGATAAGCTCACAATAATAAATGTAGAGGCACATTGATCCATACTTCTTCTTGATGAATATGACTAGTGCACCCCATGGGGAATCACTCAGGCATATAAAATCCTTGTCTAGATTCTCTTATAACTGCTTCTTTAGTTCCTCCAACTCAATGGTGGCCATTCTGTAAGGTGTCTTTGATATAGGCAGAGATCCAAGAATAAGTTCAACTGATAACTCAACCTCTCAGTCAGGAGGAATACTAGAAAATTCTTTAGGGAACACATCAATGCAGTACCTCACAATGGGCATGTATTCAATCATGATTCTCACCTTTGTCTCAATCATTTGAAATATATATGATTTCTCATAAAGAAACAATATCCACACTTGAGATGATGGATATGAAGAAGATTCATCCTTATCCTCACACTTTTATAGAATTGTAGGATGCACCAGGATGTCAAGAGTGATCTCCCTTTCCTGGTAGTTGATGTTGAATTTGTATAAAGATAGCTAGTCCATGCCCAATATAGCATCAAAATCCACCAAAGGAAGTAAGAACAAATTCGTTGGGAGGTTCAGTCCACAAACATTAACCGGGAAGGAGTTATATACTTTGGATGCAATAATTACCCCATTTTCTATTATCATAGATAACTCAACCTCCATATTTTGAGGTGGTGTTTTAATAGTTCTATTAAACTTACAAGATATGAAAGAATGTGTAGAACCAGAATAAAATAGTACATTCACTATACTTGAATGAATAACCAACATACCTCTCACCACATCATTTTAGAGATCTACAACATTAGTAGTGATGATATAAAATTTACCACGATTCTTTGGATTTGGTAGTTGCTAAATCTGATTACCCTCAAGAACTTGAGGCTTGATGGACTAGCTTGCATAGTGCCCTTGCTCCATAAAATTGAAGCATTGAACCATACGTAGTTCTCTCCTTTACTCCACCAAATTTTCCTACTTCATCATGTATCTTCTACATTCATGATCTTGGTGGCCTTATCTCCCAAACTTATAGAATTTCCTCATCCATTTGAGGAAATTCCCATGATTCTTCTTCCCAAAATTTGACATGTGAGTGGTCGATATTTCTTTCCAACCTTTTCATTAGATCCCCCATTTTGAAACTCCATCTTTATTTTCTTATCACCATATACATGGGACTATTCACCAAACTCTATCTCCACTTTGAGAGAACATTGAACAAATTATTCATAACTCCCAAAGTCTCCAATTTATAGAGCCTTTAGAAGGTGTAGTTTTAAACTACTAAATAAAATTTCAATTTTTCTATCATTATTGATAAAAAAACCAAATCATACCTTGAAAGCCTTGAGAAATTTTCTTCATAGGCCATGAAAAATTATTCTTCCTTTTACTTCATCTCTATGAATTCTCTCTCCATATTTGTACAAAGAGTTCAAGGGAAATAATTTTTAAGAAAAATTATCTTAAAGTCTTCCCACTCCATCTCTTCAATTTCATCCTTTGTATTGGGGTTATTAATAAACTCCCACCATTGGTTGGCCTCTCCATCTAATCGATAAATGGTCATAGTCACCATATTCATCTCAGAACAGCGAAGTATATAAAAGATATTATCTACTGAGTTGACACACTATTCCATGATGAGTGGATCGAAAGATCCACTAAATGTAGGTGGTCATTTCCATATAAAAATATCTATAACCAAATTCCCCCTCTTAGGTTAAGGAGGATGTTACACATTATTCAGGTTATTGTTCATAGCCCGAGATAGCTAGGTAAGAATCACTATTAAATTTTTAACTCCACCTCCCAAGGCATTGAGGATGTTGTTTGAGCAATCACTGCATTTTCCCTCACACGGGTTGTTGGCCTAGTTTCTCCTGGTTACCACACTTTTCTAAAATATAAAAGGTTAGAAAAAAAAAATAATTCAACAAGTCATGAATAAATAATTTATTTATTTTTTCAATTATATCTAAAGGAATATCTTATGGGATCCCTATGTTTATCATTTTTCTAAAAAAAATCTTCTTGGGTGATTACTTCTACTTAGTCTCATACTAAGGGTTTTCACTAAGGTTCTCTAATCATAATTCCAAAATTAACTAAACTGTGTTATTATTCCATCTATAGCAACCCTTATTTTTCTTATATAAATATTACATAATTTTAAAGATAAATAATATAATAATGCTACAAAACCAGGATCCAAAGGTTTAATGTCTTGGTATAATTAGGACCATACATAACTTTTACATAATAAAACATAAACATTTATTTAATTCCTTCTTCTCTATCTTATTATTGTCCCTCATGTTCTCCTTAGTACAAGTATTCATCGAAGGATATATATCAAAAGAAGGAGTAATCTAAAATCCCATTAATAGGATGAATAAGATACAAGAAACATGGGTGAGCATAATCATCATCATCATAATATAAGAAAATTATCACAATAATAATCATAACAGGAAACATTAGATAAAGGCATGGAATGTGGCAATGCATAAAAATGAAACATCACATCTTAGTGGTCAAATATCACACATAGTTTTGAACAAAGATAGCATCATGTTCACACTTATTTCACTCTATCTCATGAGATTAGTCACATTACCCAATGCATTGGATCTCTATATAATTTCGATATCACCCATCACATCATAACATTTACATACTCTATATAATTCTAGGTGCACCCATCACATCATAACATTTACATTATCTTGCATTCCACATAGAACATATATCAATATTGGACATAAAATAACCCAAGGAAAGAAATGGGTTTCATTTCATAAATAATAAATTCATAAAATTTGGATTTCCAAATATATAAAGGGAATAATATTCTTGGTATCAATCTTGATTGAATAAGAAAAAATCTCATGAGAAGTAAAAGATGTGTTTTTTTAGAATGAAGAGTTCTTTTGGAAAAATATTTTCATTTCCCATAAAACCATATTGGAAACATGTATATCTTATAAAAGAAAAGGGAAGAAAAAAATAAATGATATTTATAGAAAAATAATAGAACATACATACTGAAAATGGACTGAAAGAGAGAAAACCCAAAGAAAGAGAGTTGGGTTTGAGAATCCCCTTACCTCATGTCAAAATTCTTTCTTCATGTTAATATCATAGATAATAAAATAAAATTAATTAATTTAAAAATAAAGAACCTTTTATACATGAATTCGATTCATTATAGTTTTATTAAGTTAATTTATGGGATTTTTGATGAGTTATAGAATTCAATTTTATCATTTGGTAGTGTTCATTTTCTTGGTTTTCATGACCAGTTTTCTTGTATATGAGTATGAAAGTTCATGTAAAATGGGAATGATTCTCAAAAATTGAAATTATATTTTATTAATGAAATAATATTATTTTATATTATATTTCATTTGGTTATATGGTATGAGGATGAATAATTAGATATATAGTTAATGGAAATGATTTAATTTATTTTGCAGATTTTACGACCATTATGAGCTTGTATCATTTTATTTAACATCATGATTATATATTGGTTATAGAACATTATATAACTTATATGTATAATAAAATATTATTTAAACATAATTATTGTTTTATAAATGGACTTGAAGGTAGTATTGAAAAATTAAAATGCATCCTCCATGGTGGCGGTAAATCGACACCCCACAGATGATATTTTCATTTTTAGAATAAAAGGAAAAGGGAAGAGATTAGAAGATGAATTATTAAATTAACACAATAAAATATCATTGAATAAAATATAATATAGTTATAATTACTCTTCTATAGGTGGAGGTGAGGAGAAGATAATAAAATAAATGAAATTGAAAAGAAATTAAAAGAAAAAGAAAGAGGGGTTTACCTTTTGAATTTCTCCTCCTTGAGAACCTTATTAGGGAAAAGGGTTTGGTCTTTTAATGAGAAAAATATCTCCTAGACATGAGGGAGAGTCTTGGGAATATTATTGTGTAGAAATTGGACAGGGATAAAATATTGAAATGTGTAGGTGGAAAAGGAGGTGAGGGGTGATATTTATAGGGGAGGAGTGGGGTGTTTTCTCATTATTTTATTCATTAGTTTATTATTTTTTCTCAAGACTATGAATAATTTGAGCATTATCAATAAATATATTAAAATAATGAATGATAATTCAATAATTTGGGTTTAAATCATCCTTAAATCATCAATGAATCAATAATTCATGTATATCTTTTATCGTAAATTATCATATTTTACTATTCACCAAAAGTTCATGTATTTTAGAAAAATCTAAAAAATTCACTCTAACCATTTTTTGACATGTATAATTAAAAAATGAAATCCATTTTATGAAAATAATTTTCTACATGTGTGAAATTTAATTTTTATTTAAAATTATCACTTATAAAAAAAACTGATTTTAAAATTATAACAGATTCTATGAAACTTTGAAAAATTACTTAAGGTCTCATAAAATTATCTTATAATAATAGGAAAAAAGGTGAATTTATAAATCTATTTTATGAAAATAAATTTTATTTTAAATCATTATATTAATTATAAAATTATAATTAAATATTTATGAATTATAGAAATTCCCACACTTAATTAGTAATTTTTAAAACGTTTATTTACTTATACTATGATATAATTATATTATATTATCATTTATAAGATGATTAAAATTATTTATACTTTCATATATGATGTTACTATTATATTTGACAATTTACTATTCCTAATAGTCACGATACTATTCCAAAGGTCATGTTACTATTCCATCATGATAGGTTCCTTAATTTCTAGAAATACCTCTTATTTCATTCACTAGTCATTTATAAAGTTTGTATTGGGTTATAAAAGATATTTTATGTGGTTTATACTATATGAAATAATTATAAGAAGGAAATTTCCATTGATAAAATTTTTACTTCATTACACATATGACCTATACATGATATACAAAACATACAATAGGCCAAAAGCTATCTCCAATAGAATCGTGAGCACAAGATCAGTTCTCTTATCCCGTACTCCATCCTAGTTAAAAAAATCAAGCCTCTATAGCTAGGCGCTTCCCTTTGTCCCTACCTGTATCTATGAAGTCTGTCTAGGTACCAATTCACGGCCCAAACAGGGTGTGAGTAAAACTTAGTTGGCCACCACCAATAATTTATATCACTATCCAATCTATGAATAAATAATGAGAAGTGTATAATTATAACAAAAAAGGTGGTAAATAAATAAGCATATTGATCAGAGTCCCTCGTGGGATACCCATCCGATGCTCCCTGCTTCGGGCTAAGCTAGAAATGTATCTAATAATTTTACATTTTCATTTATATTTATAATGACGGGACTTGAGGAATATAACCAAGTCATCCATATATAGTAATAATCATATAAGTTTCTATAATTTCCATGTCATTTAAGTTTTATAATATGGGTGAGTCCATAGAGGTGTACCCTTGGAAATTCACCCAAAAAGGGGAAGTTTTACCCAAGCCCTAGGAGGATGTCCTAGGTAGCCTCAATGTGATTTTTTAAAGGATCCCAAGGAATAATCCAATGGGGTCTGTAATATCAAGTAGAATCCAATGAGAATCATATAAGGTATTCATTTATTTTATGAAAATATAGGTGAACCCCTAGTGCTAAGTCGAGGAATTCTCAATTTAAGATAAAGACCAAATCCAAGTGTAGTCTTTCACATGGTAGGCACATTAATGAATTAGTTGACATCCCATGAGTCTATCCAATGAAAACGACAATGGGAATCAAAGTATCACTCAGAGCATGCCACACCTTTAAGTAATTTTAGGTCCGTGATTATAATCAAGAATTATTTAATTATTCATCAAGTATCCATAATCACAATAATACCCATGATCATACTTCATAATCAAACAAGGCCTAGGATAAATGGTCATAAAATTCACTTTTAATTTAAACTATTTATCCATTTCAATTGTAAGGTGAATCAACACACCTTTAATGGTAGTTTAATTACATATCCTAGGCTCAAGGTCCTAGAAAGGTATCACACTATTCCATTTTATCTAATTAATACATTCATTTATAAGGGAAAAAAACACACCTCAAAGGTGGTTTGATTATATAAAAATACGCGACAATATTCAGAATTTTATATTGCACACCCTAAGGGCGTGGCTCTTGTTGAGGTAGAAAACCTATGATGATTAAAATTAGGTGATAAGGTAAATATATTAAAGGTGATAACATTTTATTAATTTAATGAGACATTAAAAAGGTGTCACACATAAGGTTTAGTGTATGACACCATGATACATAATATAAATAACAAAACTTTTAGTTAAAAGAGATAGACCATCTACCTTATACCGATAGTCAACTCCTCATCCAATATCGACCTCTAATCTAGGCTATAGTGGGATAAATTAGTGAAATATATGAACACCATAAAAATAGGTCATATTAGATTTCATGGAAATAAAATCCGATTCGGCAAGAGAAAACCAAAAAAAAAACAAAGAAGAATTTTAGAATTACCATTGAAAAAACAATATGAAGAACAATACTTGAATCAGACACCAGATGGATGAGATATCTCAAATCCTTACTCAAGAAGATAAATGGAGATATTTCAATAAGATAGGGCTATTATTTGTTTGAGGGAATAATAAAGGAGGATAAGGGTTAAAGGTTAGGATGGAAAATTTTAAATCTCACACTTTTTTAATGGGTGCAAAACTGGCCAAACCATACACTGCCACTATCTAAGTGGAACACCCCTTCACTTGGTTTGTTGCACAATTAGAAAAATTGTGTGCCAACCATGTGATTCAGCTCTATAATTAAACTGATCTTCCCACATGATAGTGCATCCCCCCTTTCATGGTTATACAAACTGTGATCCTCTACACATGGGTCGTATAGTTGAGTTGCACGGTTACTAATAATCCTTCACCAACTGCACACCTCATTCTACTTCTCTAAAAAACATGGCTCTAGGACCCGAAAAATCCCTAGACACTCCCAAAACCTCCAAAACCTCATTATGAATTCTCATATAGATGAAATAATATATTTATATATTATTTAAAAGGATATTAACTTCACTGAAAAGCTGGGATCTTATAACCTCCCCTCCCTAAAATAACTTGTCCTCGAGTTTCCCTTCTAAGGGTGGTTAAGAATCATCTGTGAATAACTCTAGACACTGATCAAATACATCAACCTCTCCTTCTTAGGTATCATCTTATACATGGTTATTCTACCATATCACCTAAGATATAGCAGCTAACATGCCTTGAAGAGCCTTTGTGCTATGATCAATGATACATACCAGGTACACATCAAAAACAGAATCAACTTACAACATAGCCTCATCTGGATGATGGACATCATATGGGTCTAAATTTTAATAACAAAGATATGAAACATGGAAGACATCATGCATGTCCCAATACCTATGAGGTAACTCTAACTGATAGGATACCAGCCCAAATTTCTCCAAGATCTCAAAGGGTCCAACAAACCTAGGTACCAACTTCCCCTGTATCTGAATTTATCGATGCCCTAGCCTAGGTGAAACACACCAGAATATCCAATCCCCAACCTTGAACTATACAGGTCATTTACAATGATCAATATAAGTCTTCTAACTAAACTGATTTTATCCATACACTTCTTTATAAGTTTTACCTACTCTAATGTCTCCTAAATGAAATGTGGTCCTAGTATAACTGATTCCCCTACCTCTAACCAACATAGAGGTGATCAAAATGACCTAACGTATATGGTCTCATATGGACCCATCTATATAGTTACCAAAAATATGTTATTATAATAAAATTAAGCATGTGGTAAGTGTTTCTCTCAATAATCTCTAAAATCAAGGATGCATGCTTAGAGCATGTCCTCTAATACCTGTTTCATAAACTTATACTAATCATCAGTTTTTGGGTGATAGGCTATATTCAACAATACTTTTGAACCCAAATCCCTCTAAAACCCTTGATAGAATTGAGAAGTAAACTAGGAATCCCTATATGACATGATAGTATAGGGAACCCTATGAAGGTGTATAATATCACGGGCGTATAGCCTTTCCAGTTCATCCATTGAAAATGTATCTCTAACTAGAAAGAATTGGGTGAACTTTTTCAATATATCCACGATCAACATATGACATCATAGCCTCTAGGTGACCTAGGTAATCCAATCATAGAATCCATAGCGACGTCATCCCATTTCAACTTTGGAATGGGTAAGGGCTATAAAAGACCAGCAACCCATTGGTGTTCCAACTTCATCTAATAACAGGTGGAACATTGAGTAAAAAACCCCATTATATTCCTCTTTATATCAGGCCACCAATATTATAGATGCAAGTCATGATACATATTTGTAAGTACAAGATTGACTTCTCATTTGGAGGCATTGGATTCTCACATTAGCTCTTCTCGTATGTATGTAGGAACCCATACATGCCTATGAATGTGCAAGATCTAAACCTCATCAATAACCAAACCTAGAAGTGAGTCCTCACATGAAATTCTTGCTTTTAGGACCAATCATTCAGGATCATAAATCATTATCATCTTCACTCAATCTAGAACTAAATAATTCACCGATAGAGCAATGAGTACATGATACTCATGAAACTCACAAATCTTAAGATGAATCTCACAAAACAAGGATATAAAATTCCATTTACTACTGGATTATTAAATAACTTGTGTATGAGTCTTCCAGATTAGAGCATTGGCTGCCACATCTCCTTTCCCAGGTATATAAGCAAGATCAATATCAAAATTCTGAAGGTATTAAACCTACCTTAACTATATTAAAATCAATTCATGATGAGTGAAGATTTATTTGAGACTTTTATGGTCCATGTGTATAATGAACCACTCTTCCAATAGATAATTCCTCCAATAACACAAGACATTAACAAATTCAGTAAGCTCATGATCATGTGTCAGGTAATTATTCTTGTGAGGCCTCAAATGGTGAGACCCTTATGCTATGACCCACTCCCCTTTCATTAAAATGAATCCCATCCCGATGCATTATGAATCACAATAAACTATATAGCCTCTTATAGGATTAAGTAAGGTAATGATCATTATCAAAGTTAGTCTTCCTTTAATCTTCTGAAAGGATTCCTCACAAACTTTAGACTATGAAAATTTTACATCCATCTTGGTTAAGCCCAAAAGTGGGTTAACAAGGCATGATAATTCCTAGATATAATTCCAATAATATCCCATATTTCCTAATAAATTTTGTATGTCAAATACATTCTTGGGATATTACTAGGAAACCACGACTCTCTCCTTCTTTGGGACAATAAATAGTCCTATCTCTGAGATAATGTGACCCAAAAAGTGAACTTTATCAATCCAAAAGTGGCATTTTTTGATCTTGGAAGAAAACCCATGATATCTTAGTTTACTCAATATGATATCAAGGTGTTTGGAATGATTACATTGAGTATGAAAATACATTAAAATATTTTCCATAAAAACCATAAGAAAAGAATCCAAGTATGGGTGGAAAACCCGATTCACTAGGGCCATAAAAACTACTAGCATGTTCTTCTAACTGAATGACATCACTGAATACATGTAAAGGCCACACCTTCTTCAGAAATCTATACAAGGTATATCTGAAGGTATGATTCTTACATGATGATATATCAACCTCAAATAAATCATTGGGAAGACCTTATCTCCTCAGATTTGGTTGAGGTGGCCATCTGTATGGGGTAAAGGGTATCGGTTCTTAACCATAAATTGATTCAATTTTTGGTAATCCATGCATAATTGATAGGAACCATCAACATTCTTGGAAAAAAGTAATGGTGAACCCCATGGTGTAGTATTAGGTTATATAAACACCATATCTTCCAAGCCTTTCAAATGTATCTTGAGTTCCTAAAGATCAGTAGGATCCATCCTATAAGGTGGGATAGATACAGGTTCTACTCATGGAATCGACTTAATAGTAAAATACACCTCTCTCAGAGGAGGTAACCCAAAAAATTTATTAGGGAAAACATCCCTAAAATGATCCACCAAATAAAGTAAATATATCTTTAGTGTTTCCTAATCACTCAAAAAAGGACTTGAAATCTGGGATGTCACTCCACCTAGCCAACAATTCGTAGGTCCATTATGAATTTTCAAGACATCCCATTCTCCTTTGTGAATATAGTTAATTCCCTTAAGTAATGTGAAGGACATCCCCAGTGATAAAATTCAATATAGAATCGATAGGGAACTAACCAGTTCATCCTGAGAATGATGTCAAAGACCATCATCTTGAGGATGAAAAGGTTCTATAAGAAAAGATAGCCATCAATCTTGAGGGGGGGACTCCTTGAATTTTTGTACACTTTCTAATCAGACTCCCAACTGAGTATCAAGAGACATCACTCCACAAAAGTATTTGACCTCAAGACCAAGGATTTAGATGATATACATAGATATAAAGGAGTGAGAAGCACCTAAATCAAATAAAATAGACACTAAATTTGAGGCTAACGAAACCATACATCAAATCATAGAAGGATCAACACCCTAATCCTCAGGTGTAGGCTATACTGCATATATCTTACTCAATTTATGACCCTGAGATACAACCTGAATACCCTGAATGGGTACTCTCTACTAGCATTGCATATCCTATGTCTGGCTCCCTCAACTATGACCACATCTTTAGCCTGATTGACTGATAGTAGTCCAACTTCTTGCATGACATGGATTTTCTGATCCTACTCTAGAACATGTAGTTTGTGTAGACCCCCTCTCACTGGCCACTAGAGTAAAGGTTCTTCAAAACTATTGAAGATGTACCATATTTTCATAGGACTGACACTCAACTGGATCTTTACTATGGTGGGGATTCATGTGTCCTGTACTACCGCATTGGTGACATATCACATGGCTACCTAGGCACACACTTTGAATGATACTATTTCTATGAGAAGGTTCAAGACGATGTTTCTTGTCGCTAGATGAACCACTTCCCTATCGATGCACTGAACCAGCATGCCCCACACCTTCACCCCCCTTAGTTTATGCTCTGAGATGAGGGCATGGTTCACTATCTCATTAGATGAAGTCAAATGAAGCAATTACACTTGAGATTAGATGGAATACATGATTCTATCTCAAATCACCAATCCCTAAAAAATTTATAACCAAGGAGAGATGGAACGAAACACTAAAGTTCTATGAAATGAGTAGAGTAGACCATAACTAATAAATTTCCCTACTCCAAGTGCATAAAATCTATAGATAAGTCATCCCTCAATGTATTAGAAAATACATAATCATAAAAGGTAGTATGAAAATTCCTACAAACCATAACCCGATGCTGATTAGCTAGGGTAAAAACAACCCACCATCTCTTGGAAGACCCTATAAGCATGTATTTTGTGAGAATTAGTCTCCATTTTGGAGGCGTCTTCAGATGAACAAATATATATAACAAATCCTCTAGCCATACTTGGTGAAATAAGGACTAACTTCCCCTAAAAAGGTAGGAGGGTGTTACTACTGAAACTCCCTAGTCAATTCATCCATAGAAGATGTAGGTCATTGAACTCCCTACACATACTATACTAAAAGTAAAAAAACATATCATAACTGAGTGTTAGTACCCAGATCCGGTATAACATGGGGTTATGTAGGTGGCACTATAGGAGGTAATATTGGTGGTGAAGGTCCCACCACCTCTGAAGCATGGTCTTCTCCACCTTCTTGGTGCACGAATCTAGGTTGTCATGGTGAATTATTTCTACAATTTATAATGCATTCCTTAGAACAAGTTTTGTTAATGAAAAAGATTCAAGATAAGGGAATAGGAAATTTACAAATCCTTCATATATAAGAGTTATACCCCACTACCTGCTCCTAAATCTAGGTCTATGTGACATAGAAAAACATGAAGGGTCATAAGATACACTCCCACTATCCAATACTGAGGTCGGGTTAGGGTCATTTTCTCAATTTCATGATAGAGGTTCTGGTATATAGAGTGTCAATTGAAATTTATAATGGAAAAAACTCTTTAAGTTGCAATTGACATCCCCATTTAATAGTAACCATTTCATTTAACTTCTAGAGATCACTAGTTCATAAGCACACACACACACACACACATATATATATCACAATTTAGTTAGATGATTTTCCATTCCCAAGTTATGTTGACCTATGACTTATAAGTTACGATTGGAACTTCATGTAACTACAACTAGACCTTTACATTCGACATCAGGATGTAACAAGTCTATATTTGACGATTTAATTATATGGATAACCTTCCTAATTTATATAGGCACACAATTTATAAATTACAATTGGTATGGATTTAATTGCAATCAAATAATTATTCAACCCAGGTAATAAACGGTTCATGGATCAAACATGTCATAATTGGTTAGTTAAGGTTCCATTGTCAATATATGTTAGAAAATACCACTTAGGTCAATGTAGAAATGTTAATTAACCAATTATTTTATCCTTGGAAGACACATTAGTTCATTTTTTATTATGGAAATAAAGGCACTACAACATGCTTCAGACAATGAACATGATAAAGTAAACATGACATAACACATGCATGACATAAAAAAACTTAGGTGCTTATAATGATGCATGATACAATACTTACTTTCTATATTAGGCCAAGTGTAAAAATAAAAAATCACATCAAAACTCAGAAATCATGTCCATCGCTTAATGGTGAAATTATTACAACTGTAACAATAAAATATCAGAACATCAAGTACCATCCCAAGAAACTTAAAGTTTTCCCTATACGTGGATTAGATACTCCCATGCATAGGGCCATTAATTTTTTTTGACAAATACCATTATCCTTTTTACCATCCCAAAATAGTAAGGAAAATAAAATAAATCCTATTATAACACTTGTTTCATCTTAAGTTAGGTCAATTGTTAAGTGACCCGACCAAGTGGCCACATGGCCTTAAGCACACCTCCCCATATTCCCTAGGATTCCGAATAGTAGTGATGGTCTACTTTGGTATGTTTGGGAGACTATACCCTCATAATCAGAGTGAATCATAGTGGTATATAATAAATAGAACAACAGATCAATAATAATGAATAAATGTAAAATAGACCATCCAGATAATAATAAACAGACAAAATAAATAATAACTAGTATTGTATACAAAATAATGATGTCATGATGCTATATAAAAATGGGGAATATAAGGGAAACATGGTAGAATACATACCCCATTCACATGATATAAAAAAAAATACAAAAGACCAAAAACTATCTCCAATAGAATCATGAGCACAAACTCTGTCCTCCACTTCCATTCTATATTCTATTACACAAAATCAAGTGTCCATAGATTGGTACTTCCCTTTATCCCTTCCAGAATCGATGGAGTATTTCCGAGCACCAATCAATGGCCCAAATAAGGTGTGAGTAAAAATTAGTAGGCCACCACCAATGGTGTCTATAACTATGCAGTTTGTGAATATATAATGAGTAGTGTTCAATTATAACACATAAGGTAGTAAATTAATAACCTTGTTGGTCTAGGTTCCTCATGGGGTACCCATATGATGCTACCTTCTTTGGAATAATTCAGAAATGCCTCTGATAATTTTAAATTTTCATTTATATTTATATGGTTAGGACCCGAGACATACAATCAAGGCATCCATATATAGTGATAATCATATAAGGTTTCATAATTTCTATGGAATTTATGTTTTATAAGCTTGGTGAGTCTATAGGGGTGTACCCTTGTCTATTCACCCAAAATGGAGAAGTATTACCTGAGCCCTAGGAACATGTCCTAGGTATCCTTAGTGTGATACTTAAAATAAGCCTAAGGAATAATTCAAGGTATCCCATAATATAAAGTTAAATCCAAAGAAAATAATCCATGACATTCACTTAATTTCAATAAATATAGGTGAACCCCCAAAGATAAGATGGGAAATTATCAATCTAAGACAAAGAAAAAATCCAAGTGTGGTCCTTCACCTTGCAGATACACCAATGAATTGGTTGGTATCCCATGATTCCATCCAAGGAAAACCACAAAGGGAATCCAAGCATCAATCAAGGTATTCCACCCCTTTAAGTAATTTTAGGTCCATGACCATAATCAAGAATTATGTAATTAATAAAAAAGTATCCATAATTATAATAATAACCATGATCATACTTCATAATCAAAAAATGACTAGGTGACATGGTCATACCATTCACCTTTCATTTAAACCATTTATCCCTTTTAATTGTAAGGATAATAAAAATACCTTTAAAGGTGGTTTAATTACATATTCTAGGATTAGGGGCCTATCATGGTATCAAACCATTCCATTTTATCCAATTAATCATATGCTAATTCAAGAAACTATGAGCCTTTGTTATCATATGCTGATTCAAGAAATGAGGAGCCTTTGATATGTTCTTTTTCATCCTTGAATTACCCTCTATCTCCATCGACCATCAAATAACAACCTTACTCACAATACATTCCCATGTTAATGATCTTTTTCACCGAAGAACAACCATACAATGTTTGAATATCAGGTATTCCTTGAAATGAAGGCTAAGGAAATTGTTCATGGAATTGATCCATGTTTGACTAGGATAAAATAACATTATGGAATCATATAAGTATAACATCCTACATAGAGTTTGTATTGATAAATAATAAAGAACAATATTGTGTTTCCATAGTTGGCTAGATTCATGAACTCTATTGGTGTATGATCCTGGATCCAATCTCGATCTCGTGTCATCTTCTAAATTTCCTCGAATGGATCCTATTAATCCCTAGGTTATGAGACTAAACCTATCGATTAGGAATATCCATTTTTAAATATAGGATTCTAGGTCACTATGACAAAGTAAATAAATAAATTTATTTTATTATTTGTATTAGTGATATCATTTTATCAAAATGCTCAGTGCCAACTATGTCACACCTAGGGTAAATACCATGCTTATAACTTAAAAATGGACTCAAGTTTCTAATCTAATAATCTATTATATAATTATTCCACTTTTTCTAGAAAACAACAAAAACATGATATTAATATTTTTAATATTCTTTAAATATCAATTTTTGGATGATTGGGCCCTAGAATCTCACACTGTATCAGTGTCTGGCTCAAAAAATAATCCATATAATATTTTGAAGTAATAGATAGAAAAATCAGATTCATTATATTTTCCCCACCTTAGGGATTTTCATCTTGAAAAGAGAAAAACATATTAAAAAATATGAGGGTACTAAGCTCATATATGGGTGTCCCTCTCTCAGGTTCTCTCCTAAATATTCTTGGGATACCAACTAACATGCACTAGGAGAATAAATTGCCCATGAAAAATCCTCTCCGAATGGCCCTAAGGACTTCTTTTTTATTTTATTATAGATAATCCCCCTTTTAAGGGTTGAAGGGGAACCTGTACATGACCCTTAGGCCCAAGGAACAAGGCCCAACATGATCCGCAATACATGACCCAAAGGCCCAGAGGCATACCATTCCCATTACATGACCCGTAGGACCATCCCACTAGAACTGCCCCTCCCCAGCGTCTTGCATCATTGATCGCCTTAGCTCCCCACCTTGCATTGCTGATCATCTAGCATTGCCTCGTACAAAGCTGCACGGTGCCTGGTCCTGATGACGGCTGGCATACCCTCTCATTCTTCCAATCCGGTTAGCTCTGCATCTGGTGGCTGCTACTCCTGTTGCTCTGATCCTTTTCTAGGGCATGTTCTGTGTGAACTGGGCTACTCCATGGTCTACGTGACCCTAAGGCCCTGTGGCCCGAAGGCCTTTGATGACCCAAAGGCCCTAGAGAACCGTAGGCCCAAACCGGTGGCCCGAAGGCCCAAATCGGGTGAATAGTTCCGGCTACTACAATACCGAATAGTAACTGCTATAGTAACTGATACAGTACTGCTACAGTGACTGCTACAGTACCGACTATCTCACCCTAGTTGATAACATGTGACAAGTCATGCACATACTTCCTCAACTTTGACATGTGAAAGATGTTATGAATTGTGGTGGATCTAAATGGTATTCTACCTCACCAACTCTATACAGTATCCAAAAAGGACCAATGAATCTCAAAGATAGTTTTCCGCCCATGAAAAATCTCCATAATCCACATCAAGGTGAGGCCCTCAAGAACACATGGTCTCCATACTTGAACTCCAAATGCCTATATCATTGGTCCTCATAGGACTTATGATGAATCTGTGTAGTCCTCATCCACTCTTAGATGTTTTTTCACCTTCTCTATCGTAGCTCACAACAACTCTAGCCATATAAGGCCTTGAATGGTGTCATACCGATGGTGGAAGGGTAGCTATTGTTGTATGTAAAATCCACCAAGGGTATAAGACCCTCCAAACTACGACTAAATTCTAATGTTCAAGCTCCCAAAATATCCTCTAAGACCTAAATGGTCCACTTAGTATAGACATTAGTCTATGGGTGAAACGCCATGCTCAAACCCAACTAATTCTCAAAGGTATCATGCAATCCTTTCCATAATCATGACATGAAGTGAGCATTACAATCTGAAATGATTATCAAGGGAACTCCATGTATAATGACCTCAAATTTTATAAATGGAAATTACATTCTTATAATTATGTAATATAGTATAAATCACATAAAATAATATATAGAACACAATAAAAATTTTATAAAAGAATTTTGAATGAAATAAGAGGTATTTATAGGAATTAAGGAACCTATAACAGTGGAATAGCAACTCGACCATGGGAATAGTATTGTGACCATTAAGAATAGTAAACCATAAAATAAAATAGTAACCTAAAATTTTAAAGTATAAATAAATTTTTGGTATCATATGAATGAAAATATAATATATTTTTATTTGGGAATAATTAAATAAGTATTTTAAAAATAATAAACTAAGTATTGGTATTTTTATGAAATGTAAATATTTATTTACAATTTTATAATTTAAATAATGATTTAAAAGAAACTTTATTTTCATAAAATAGATTCATAAATTTATATATATTTTTTCTTATGATTATAAGATAATTTTATGAGACCTTAATTAATTTTTGAAAGTGTCATAAAATCAGTTATAATTTTAAAATCTGTATTTTTCGAGTAAATGATGATTTTATTTAAAAATTAAATTTATCATATTTAGAAAATTATTTTCATAAAATGGAGTCCATTTTTAAATTATAAATATCAAAAAATTTTTAGGGTGATTTCTTGGTATTTTTCTAAAATAGTTTTATTTTTGGTGAATAGTGAAATACGATAATTTTCGATATAAGCTAAATACAATAATTTTTGATTCATAGATGATGTATGGATGTTGTAAGCCTGTAATCTCAAACTTTTATTCATTATTTTATATATTTAGTGATAATGTTCAACACTATTGATATTATTGATCAAAAATAATAAAATAATGAACATAATAATAAAAAAACACCCATCTCCTCCCCTATAAATACCACCCTCACCACCTATTCTCCTCACACCTACAAAGACTTAAAATTTTTCCAAAATCTGCCCAATAATCTTAACAATACTCTACCCCACTTAAAATAGCTTCTAGTCTCAAAAAATACCAATCCCAAGTTCCTTAAAATGGTTCTCAAGGAGAAGAAATTCAAGAGGTAAAATCCTCTTTTGTTCTCTTTTAATTTCTTTACTTTTATTATCCTCTCATTATCTACTATATCAAAACATGAATGGAAACTACATTATCTTATACATACTATAATTATATTATTTTAATGTAACATCCATCATCAAACCCCTTCTCCTCTCCATTTTATTCTAAAAATGAAAACATCATCCGTGATATGTCGATTACCACCATTGTGGACAACACGCTTTCTTTTTACATTAACACCTTAAGGCTGATCATAAAATCATTATTATGGTTAAATAATTTTTTATTATAAATATTATAAGTTATATAATTTTTTAGAACCAAAATATAAACATGATATTAAATAAAATGATATAAGTTCATGATGGTTGTAAAAACCACCAAAATAAATTAAATCATTTTCATTAACATTTTATCTAATAAATCATACTCATAATATATAAAAAATGATATATATAATCATTTAAAATTATATAAGTTCATTAATAATATATAATTTCAATTTTGTAGAATTATTCCCATTTTACATGAAATTTCGTACTTATATACAAGCGAACCAATCATGAAAATCAATAAAACAGACGCTCTTGGAGCGACAAAGTTGACTCTTATAACTCATAAATGGACCATAAATTAACTTAATAAAATTATTATAAATAAAATAAATTTAGAATATGTTATTAATTAATTAATTAATGGATTAAATTTCATTTTCCAGGACATTAAGTACAAGTTCAGAACACTTTTCGACATAAGGTATGAGATTCTCTCCGAACCACCATTTTTCCTTCGGGTTATGCTTACTCTATATTTACTCTAATTAAATTATTAATTATTCTTATTTACTCCTTATAAATTATTTTTTTTATGTTCCAAACATATGTAACTAGCTCAATTATTCTTTCTTTGATGAGAAATCCATGTTTTATATGGTTCTGTTTTCAATTTATCCTGACAATAAAGCTCGATTAAATGGAACTTCCCAATTTATTACCCACATTCATGTAAACTCCATAAAATGTCTTAATCCAAAAATATTTTTATAAAATCAATATTTTTATCATGAAAAACCACCTCTTTTCATTTCTGATTTTATACAAACAATTATTCATTTTTTCCGCTTTAATGAATCTTTAATATTTTCCTTTAAACCGCACCAAAGTGGATCATTTTTAAAGTTTATTAAGCACAATTTTTACATGTTTTCAATTTAGTAGGAAATAATTTATCATAATCTATGCCAAATTTCTCTTATTAATGTCCATATATGTTTTTAATCCATTCTTTCATGGATATCATTATGATACACCCATTGTTTATTCCTTATGATATGATTATGATACAAATTTCTTTCCATGGGTAGCCCTTATATTTATTCCTTATTTTTGATTCTTTATATGAAACAAATATTAATGAAAATGTTATGATGGATGTGTATATATATCACTCCAATTCATTGTATAATGTTTAGTCTTACTAGATTTCTTGTTGGAATAGAGAGTAAACTTTATTCTTTTATGGGACATTGTCCACCATGTGATATAGTATTGGTATTTATCCTTGAATAATGTTTATGTCATGTTATAAGTTTCTACCACATTCTCATGATACCATTATTACATGATCCCATATTCGATATGTTTTCCATTCCTTTTTTATGTCATCATGTTATGCCTTCTAACCCATGTGCTATACTTTATTTCTATGTTTATTCCCTTACTGAGATTTTCAGCTCATCCCTTTTGTCTATGTATTCCACAACTTATCCTATATAGATGTAAGAGCTCAAAGGATGGTAGGATCTCATTATTTATGATTAATATAAATATGTTTTATTCTATTTCTATGTTTTCAGTTTAATGTACCTAATCTTCCAAAGACACTAGACTTTATGATCCTTGGTTTGTATTTGATGGTTAATTATGATTAAAATCATGTAATAATATGTGTAAAGAGCTAGGTCCATTATAGTTGGTGTTAGAGAACGACCTAGTTATTTTTGGATAATTATTACTAGAGAAATTTAGTAAGAATCATAAGGATAATTCTACCACCATGGATTACCTAGATGGAAACTTAGAAAATCACAAGCTAGGATATACTTTTCATTTACAAGTTTATCCTTATTTGCACAAAGTTGGTTATTATATGCTTATTATATAAGTAATAAAGACCACCTAATATTACTTTATTTTTCTTATTTAATGGCTAGAAATAGGAGAACCTGTTCCAATAGTCAATGTGATAGGAAATGTGATGATTTCCCTAATGAAATTATAAATATGATTGGAATGGGAGATCAAATATTTATGAGAGTACTTTCTCAATTGGACCATGTTTTGAATAATATCTTGAATCATATAGAACACCCTTTTTCTTATAAGAAAGATCATGTTGTGGTCAAATAATTTATGTAACTGGGGCCTCCTATATTTAGTGTATATTCTGATCCCATCATTAAAGAACAATTGATTAACTCCATTGAGAAGATATTTGTTGTCCTTTAATGATCAGAAGAAGAGAAATTCATATTGGCGGTCTATAATTTTGATGGGGAATATGATTAGTGGTGGAAAATAATCAAAAACACAAAGTATAAGGTGGAAATTGATTCCATGGAATGGGTATATATCAATAAAATATTTTTCAAAAAACATTTTCCACAAAATATTTGAATTAATATTGAAAGGGAGTTCCTCGAACTGAAGAAAATGGAAGACGAGTGTATTAGGGTGTAAATGGAAACCTTTACAAGGCTTACATGGTAGGCCTATGTATTTTTCATGAACACTGAAATCAAGTTGTATAAATTCATTAGAATACTAAAGTAGATTCTATGAAAATCATTGGCGATTCAAGACTTCAACAGATATGGGGAGATTGTTTGTTGTTCCCTTAAGGTTGAAATGGAGATAAGAGACTCTTAGTGGTCTCATGGTCTTAGAGATAAAAATTAGTAAATGGAGTTTAATATGAGAGGATCAATAAATAAATACCATGATAGAAATAAAACTCAATATACCACATGTCTAAAGTGTGGGAAGAAGCATCATAGAAACTACCTAATGGGAACAAGGAGATGCTTAAAATGTAGAAGATAGAGGAATATGGATAATAATTTCCAAATGGATAGGAAGAATCCCAAAAATGTGGAGGAAGAAATGAAGGTTTAGATCAATACTCATCCTATGGTTTAGTGTTTCAGCTGCAAGGAACATGGGCATTATGTGAGACAATGCACTAAGACAAGGGTTATCGGAGGCAATCAACCACAATCTATAAGGTAACAAGGAAGGGAAAATGCTATCACTACTGCTGAGATGGATCCTGACAATGATTTGGTGATAGTTATGTTGGTTATTCATACAATATTAGATAATTTAATATTTTATTCTATTTCTACACATTATTTCACATATTTCAAGTTTAGTATAACTATTCAAATACCACCTCAAAATATGGAGGTTGAGTTATCCGTGAGAATAGAAAATGGGGTAATTATTAAATCCAATGTATATAACTCCTCATTTAATTTCTATGGACTGAACCTCCAATTAAATGTTGTCTTACTTCCTTTGGTGGGGTTTTATGCTATATTTGGAATGAATTGACTATCTTTATATAAAGATAACATCAAATTATGAGAAAGGGATAAGACTCTTCACATCCCAAGGAATCCTTAAATCTTGTATAAGTGTAAGGATGAGGATGAATCTATTTTAGAATCATCATCTCATGTTTGGATATTATTTTCTTATAAGAAATCATATCTAGATCAAATGATTGAGACAAAGGATAGAATCATACTCGAAGACAAGCCCATTGTAAGGGACTACACTGATGTGTTCCCTAAATAATTGCTTGGCCTTCCTCCTAACCAAGAGGTTGATTTTTTCAATTGAACTTATTCTTGGATATCTACCTATATCAAAGACACATTATATAATGTCCAACATTAAGTTGGAGAAACTAAATAAGTAGTTACAAGAGAATCTGGACAAGGGTTTTATATGTCCAAGTGCTTCACCATGGGGTGCGCCAGGCCTCTTCATCAAGAAGAAGGATGAATCAACAAACCTCTGCATTATTTATCATGAGATCAAAAAAATCATTATAAAGAAAAAGCAACCCCTTCCATGGATAAATGACTTATTTGATCAGCTATGTGGGGAAGTTATTTCTCTAAGGAGGACCTTCAGTCTAGATATCACCAATTAAAGGTGAAGATGTAATATATTCCAAATAATACCTTTCAAACATGGTATGAACACTATGAGTTCATAATTATTCCCTTCATACTCACTAATTATGTAGAAATTTTCATAGAGTTGATGAATAATGTCTTTATATATTACCTCAAAAAATTTGTGGTAGTATTTGTTGATGATATTCTGATATACTCCAAGAGAAAGGAGGAACACAATGATCATTTGAATACTATGCTAAAGACCTTTAGAAGGTATAAAATCTATAAAAACTACATTAAATATGAGTTTTATATAGAATAAGTATCATTCATGGGGAATTTAATCATGAGTAAATTAATATCTATGGACCCTTCTAAGACAAAGGTAATAGTAGAGTGGCCTAGGCTAACATCTATAATGGATATCTATAGTTTCCACGGTCTATCTGGGTATTATCCTTGATTTTTGGAGAACTTATCATGACTTTAAAATTCACTAATCAAGATGACTCTAAAGGGATAAAATTTTATCTAGACCAGTGAATTTTATGATTTCATGAAAGAGTTGAAAATGAGGCTTATCACTGAACCAATACTCACACTACCAAGAAGTGGGAAACTCTTTGTGGAATAAAATGATGCTTCAAATAAGGGCTTAGGATATGTACCGATTCCAAATTATAAAATGATATCCTATGACTCAAGGAAGTTGAGAATTCATGAGAAAAACGACACCATGCATGATCTGGAGTTGGCGGCTGTGATATTCACATTGAAAATATGGTGGAATTATCTCTATAAGGAGAAATTTGAGATATATAATGACCATAAGAGCCTCAAATATATATTAACATAGAAAGAGATTAATATATTCTAGTGAAGATGGTTATATATCATCAAGGATTACAACTACTCAATCCAGTTCCATCCTGGTAAAGTAAATAAAGTGGTGGATTCTATAAGCAAAAAGGATCACACAACTTCATCAATGATGAAAATTGAGAAGGATCCAATATTCTTAGACCTAAAAATGATAGACATGGGAATCATTAAGAAAGGAACAACATGAATCCTTTCTCAAATGATATCTCAACCATCCCTTATGGAGAAAATAAAGGATGCTCAAATAAATGATGAGTAAATTCAAAAAAATGTGAAAGCTATTAGAAATGGGAAATCCTTAGAGTTAAAAATTGATGAGAAGGGAGTCATAATATTTGGGTCGTGACTATGTGTACCAAAAAATCTAGAGATAAGGAGAGATATTCTCAATGAAGCACATAGATCAAATTTCTTTATTTACCAAAGTTTTAAAAATATGTATTGAGATCTCTGCGATCACTATTGCTGAGAAAATATGAAGAAGGAGATCACTAAGTAAACAACATAGTGCCTGGTATGTCAGCAAGTGAAGGATGAAAAGAAAAAGTCTAAAGTGATTATGTAACCATTACCCACACCAAAATAGAACTGGGAAAACATCACCATGGAATTTATCACCATACTTATAAATACATCTATAGGAAACAATACTATATGGGTTGTTGTGGATCATCTTACAAAGGCATCTCACTTTATCACAATTCAAGAGAACTTCTCACTCGATAAACAAGAATGGATATACCTCAGACAAGTGGTAAGGCTACATGGAGTACTATGATCGATTGTATCTGATCTAGATATGAGATTTACCTCTATGTTTGGGAAAAGTATACAACAAGCTCTAAACACTGAGATGAACTTTAGTATGACCTATCATCCTCAAAATGATTGAAAATATGAGAAGTCTATTCAAATATTAGAAGACATGTTAAGAGCATGTTCTATGGACTTCAAAGGAGGACGAGACCAACATAAACCTCTAGTATAGTTCTCTTTCAACAATATTTTCCACTCAAACATTCAAATGGATTCATATGATTACCTTTATGGGAAAAGTTTTAGAACACCAACATGTTGGGATGGTGTCGATGAACGTAAGCTGCTAGAACATGAAATGGTTGAAGAAATTATAAAAAATGTAAAAAACATTAAAAATCACATTAAGGTAGTACAAGGTTGAAAAAGACCTATATATAAAATATTCAATGAAACCTATAGTTTAAGGTTAGAGAAATGGAATTCCTCCACATATCTCCATGGAATAGGATTAAGAGATTTAGGAATAAAGGAAAGATAAGTCCCAAGTACTTTGGCCCCTTTGATATTCTTGATCATTTCAGAACTGTGGCCCATCAACCTGAACTACCAACAACTTTGTCTCAAGTACATGATGTATTCTACATATCCCTATTATGGAAGTACATACCAGATCCCTCACATCCAATAAATTCAAAGGTGGTACTATTGGAAAATGATTTCTCTTATGAGGAGAAACTAGTGAAGATCTTGGGCCATAGAGATAAAGTTCTATACAACAAGACTACTCACCTGGTCAAAGTACTATTACAGAACCATAAGTACGAAGAGTAAACATGGTAACTAGAGGATGTGATGAAGGATAATTACCCTAACCTATTTTCACTTTAGTATGTAAAATGAAATTTCAAGGGTGAAATTTCATAAGGGGGAAGAATGTAACGACTCAAATTTTATCAATGGAAATCCCATTCTTATAATTATTTCATATATTATAAATCACATAAAATCACATATTGAACACAATACAAAATTTATAAAAGAAGAATGAATGAAATAAGAGGTATTTATTGGAATTAAGGAACCTATACCAATGGAATAGTAACTTGACCATTGGAATAGTAATGTGACCATTAGGAATAGTAAACCTTCCAATAGAATAACAACATCACCTTTGAAAGTATAAATAAAATTTGGATATCTTATTAATGAAAATATAATATATTTATATCATAGAATAAGTAAATAAATATTTTAAAAATGAGAAATTAAGTATTGGTATTTTTGTGAAACTTAAATATTTATTTACAATTTTATAATTAAAATAATAATTTAAAATAAAATTTATTTTCATAAAATAGATTCATAAAATAATATTTTTTTTGTCTTATGATTTCAATATAATTTTATGAGACCTTAATTAATTTTTGAAAGTGTCATAAAATCAATTATAATATTAAAATCAGTATTTTTTAGTAAATGATGATTTTATTTAAAAATTGAATATTTCATATAGAGAAATTTATTTTTATAAAATTGAGTCTATTTTTTAATATACACATTGAAAAATAGTTGGGGTGATCTTTTGGGATCTTTTTGGAATAGTTGAATTTTTGGTGAATAGTGAAATATGATAATTAACGATATAAGCTAAATACATGAATTTTTGAGTCATGGATTATGTATGGATGAATAATCCCATAATATATAAATATAATTCATTATTTAATTTATTTATTGATAAGGTTCAACTATTTTGATAGTTTTGATCCAAAATAATAAAATAATGAATATAGTAATAAACCCCCTCTCCTCCCCTATAAATATCACCCCTCACAACCTCTTCCCCTCACACATAAAAAAACTTTAATCTTGCCCAAATTATTTCCAATAATCTTCCCAAGCCTCTACCACCATGTCTATGATATTTTTGTCACAACAAAATTCCAAACCCAAGTTCCTTAAGGAGGTTCTCAAGGAGAAGCAATTCAAGAGGTAAAATCCTCTTTTGTTCTCTTTTAATTTATTTTCTTTTCTTATTCTATCCTCAAATAATCTATCCAAATATTAATTATAACTCTATTATCTTATATATACTATAATTTTATTATTTTAATGTAATATCCATCATCAAAACCCTTCTCATATCCCTTTTATTATAAAAATGAAAACATCGTTAGTGATGTGTTGATTTACCGCCACCGTAGATGATGCATTTTCATTTTACATTTACACCTTTAAGGATGAAAAAAACAATAATTATGGTTAAATTAATATTTTATTATAAATATTTTAACTTATATAATGTACTTGAATCAATATATAAATATGATATCAAATAAAATGATATAAGTTCAGGATGATTATAAAAACCACCAAAATAAATTAAATCATTTTCATTAACATTTTATCTAATGAATAATCCTCATACCATATAATGAAATGATATATAATATCATTTTTTTTTCAGTTCATTAATAACATATAATTTAAATTGTGGAGAATTATTCAAATTTTACATGAACTTTAATATTGGTATACTAGCAAACCGATTATGAAAACCAAGAAAAAAGACACCCCCAAAATGATGAAATTGAATATTATAACTATTTAAAAATACCATAAATGAACTTAATAAAATTATAATAAATAAAATATATATAATAGGTTATTAATTAATTTATTAATGGATATAGTTTGATTATCCAGGACATTAAGTACGAATGGAGAACACTTTCAGATATAAGGTAAGGGATTCTCTCCGAACCACTATTTTTTCCTTTGGGTTACAATTTATCTATATTTACACAAATTTAATTCTTAATTATTATTATTTACTCCTCATAAATTATGTTTTTATGTTCCAAACATATATACCTATCTCAATTTCTCTTTATTTGATGGGAAATTCATGTTTTATAAGGTTCCCCTTTCAATTTTCCCAATAAGAAAGCCTGATTAAAGGAAACTTCCCAATTTATTAACCACTTTAAAGTATACTCCATAATCTATTTTAATCAACAATATTTTTCTAAAATAAATATTTTTATCATGAAAAACTACCTTTGTTCATTTCTGGTTTTAAGTAAACAATTATGACTTTGGTTGCTTTAAAGACTTATTTATATTTCCCCTTAAACCACATAAAAGTGGATCATTTCTAAAGTTTCTTAAACACTATTTTACATGTTTTAAATTAACTTGGAAATAATTTATCATGATATATTAATAATTTTCCTTATTAATGTCCATGTATGTTTTTAATCCATTTTTAATGGGCATCCCTATGATACACCCATTAATTATGCATTATGACATGATTATGACACCCATTTATTTCCATGGGTATACCTTATGTTTATTTATTATATTTGATTATTTATGAAGAAAAAATATTCATGAACATGTTATGATGGGGACACCTAGATATCTCTCCAAATCATTGGGTAATGCTTAGTTTCATGAGACATCATGTTGGGATAGGGAGTAAACCTGATTCCTATATAGGACATTGTCCACCATGTGATATAATCTTGGAAGTTAGACTTGACTCATATTTATTTATTTTTATATGTTACTTCCACATTCTTGTTCTAACATGATTACATTAAATCATGTTATATATGTTTATTCATGTTCTATGCCTTTTTATGTCATCATATTATGCCTTATAACCTATATGTTATGCTTTATTTCTATGTTTATTCCCTTACGGGGATTTTAGCTCACACTTTTTGTCTATTTGTTACCTATGTTATCCTATGATGATATAAGAGCTTAAATTATGTTAGGAGATCATTATGGATGATTAATATAAGGATATTTTATTCGATTTTCATGTTTTTATTTTTATGTACCTAATCTTCCAAAGACACTAGAATTTACGATCCTTGGTTTGTATTTGATGTCTAATTATGCTTAAAATCATGTAATAATATGTGTAAATGGATAATTACAGTATACCATGGAGTTATAATATCTCCTGCATGAACAATAATATCAATCTCTCTACTAAAATCTAATCTCGAATAGCTAGGAAGTGGGATGACTTGGTGAGTCAGTCTACGATCTCCCATATGGAATTATTTCCTCTATACATTCATGGGAACCCCATCATGAAGTAAATGGATTTCTAATCCCACTTACACTTTAGAACCTCAAGGAGTTGAGATAAACCTGTTGGAACCTAGTTCTCTGCCATCACCTGCTATCGAGATACAAATTCTACAACACATCTCCTCAAGACTGGTCACCAAAACTGATGTCAGAGGTCCTGGTAAATATTCTCCACACCTATATGTACTGCTAAAAGGGATGTATGAAACTCCCTCATCACCTCTTACTACAATGTCACTAGTACCATATTCTATCTTCAAAAAATTATAACATTCTCCCCACCTTCATAAAATCCATCAGAATCATGTCCAGTGGATATTTGAGTATGCAAGGTCTCACAGTCGGTATCTCTCTGTTTAGCTTCCCTAACATACTGTAAGAGTGGTGGGGGTAATAAACATTGAATAAAGATATGAATCAAATCTTTTTCCACTAAGAAAAACTATAATGAGGATAACTGCTCTGGCTCTTTGGCTAATAACAGAGAACAAGATCTCCAAATTAGAGCATCTACCACCACATTCCCATTCCCTAGAGTATAGACAATCTCAAAATCAAAGTCTAGGAGTAATTATAGACTTTTAATCCATCTCAAGTTAAGATCATTTAGATAGAATATATACTTGAGACTCTTTTATTCATAGTATATGCTAAACCACTCACCCATAAGGAAGTGTTTCCACATCTTTTGGGTGATGACTACCACTACTAGCTCAAGATCATGGATCGTGTAGTTCTGCTCAAGAGGTCTCAATGGTTCAGACCCATAAACAACCACTGACTACCTTTTTATTAGAACAAAACCAATTCTGGTTCCTATGGAATCACAAAACACTACATACTCGACACCCTCCTATGGAAATATCATGAAGGGGGTGCTTGTCAACCTCTACCTTAACTCCTGAAAACAATGTTGGAAATTTTCTGTCCATACAAAAGGCTTCCCCTTTCAGGTCAAAGCTATCAAATGTGCTAAAACTATAGATAAATTAGGTAAAAACCTTCTCTATTACCCTACTAACTTAAGGAAACTCCGTACCTCAGTAAAACTCTTGGATAGATCCCAAGCTAGCACTGCCTCAACCTTTATTGGATCCATTGCCACTACTAACTCTGAGATGATGTGTCCTAGGAAGTGTACCTCTTGAATCCAAAAATGAAACTTTGAGAGCTTCTTATAAATATGGTGCTCTCATAGTTTTTCTAGGACAATCCTCTAGTGTCTCATGTGATCCTCTTCAGATGATGAGTACAATAGGATATCATCGATGAAGGCCACCACACACTGCTCTAATAAATTATGAAAGATCTACTTCATGAGTCCCATTGTACATGGGTACTCAATTAGCTCTTACTTTTTTTATTATAGGCACTTGTTTGGGCTGAGACTTAGGTTATAATGGACAAACAAGATAGCTCAAATGGTATCAATAAATTGGATGAGGTTCATCTTCGACAAGTTGTAGATACCCTTTTTGTTTTATTTAATTTATTCAAGTATGTAACTATGACTGACCCAATGGGAAATTTTTTATTTTTATAATATAATCATTTGGGGCTTTATTTCATTTTATATATCACTAATGGATGTTAATTTATTAGTCATTTCTCTCTTTATTTACTATTGTGTATGGTATTTGGTTATTTCATATTCTTATGAACAATATGATATAGGGGGTATAGTCTCCCCATGGTACCATCTTAGACTAAAAATACTAGTCTAAATCCTCTAGAATATGGTGAGGTGTTCTTGAAGTCATGTGGAAAACTAGTCCGACCAGTGGTTATAGAGTCATTTGGGGTGGGATGTTACAAAGTGGTATTAGAGAATTTTTTATTTTTCTATTGTCTTATGATTTTGGGATCTAGTAGAATGGATATTTAGGAATGTGTCAAAGCCTGTGATGGATGTTGAGATGGTGCATAGTAAACACCTATTTTGGTAGGAAGTCTAGGTTACCTTGGTATGGGGATATTTTTCTGATTTGTGTTTTTACAGTTTTATTTTATTTTTTCCTTGGGTGATTCAAATTTGGTTTGGATGTTTTGATTTATTATGGGTATATATCTTTTGACCTATTGGCGAGTGGTCATTGATTAGATTTTGAATCTTGGATAGTAGAGGAAAGAGGTGTCGCATGCATCATATTAGGCATGTATTATTCATATGAAACATAATAATTATAGTGTGTGATTTCATTAACAATAGAGGTATAGTTGCATAATGTGTTAACAATAGCTCTTATGAAATTTTCAAGTATAAGTACTTGGTGTCATTCTAATCAGTAGAGATGACTTTTATATTGATTAATTTTGATGGAAGGTTATATAGATCTATGGAGAGATTCATGTAGATGTGTATGATGAATCAGTCTCAATGCATAATAGGTATAGTGACCTTAGTAAGTTTAGTATGGCACACGGTGCCTAAAAGTTGGTACCTTGTGGGTAGTTGGTTTAGTATGTGATACCTTTTGTATGTGAGACCCTAGAGGTGGATGTTTTGACATATTAATGTCATGTGACATTGGGATGGGAGCATGATTGATGCCCTATGAGTTGTGACCTTCTGATAGGTTAACCTATGGATTAGGTTTTCAGACCTAGTCGTTGTAACACCCTAATATTTTATTATATATTACTTTTTAAATAAATTTAACCTCTTTGATAGCTTGTGATACATGCAACCCCTGATTCTAAATGAACCATAATATAGTATACTATTATAATCAAGATGTTAAATTGGTGGGTATGAATAAAACTAAATAAATTATTAAAATCATATTGTTTACACATATATAAAATAAATTCATTGGTTATAAATTTATTAGAAATTAAAATAAAAATCATTTGAAAATAAAATAAATATTTTTTTGAAAGATTATTTTTATTTGTGAAATACACATTTATCATAATAAATTAAATTAATAACTATTGGTGAATTATTTTAATGAAATTTATATATTATATATTAAATAATTTTTTTTAATATTCATCGAATATTTTTCTAGTCATGATATTAGAATAAATCCTATTTTGTGCTTAAAACCGTATTTTTCAAAAAAGAGATTTTCATCGTGTTTTGTGCACTTAATTTAAAATTAATTTCTACAACTTATAGGAATTTAATTTTATAAAATAGATTCAGTATTTGTAATTATTAGGTTCAAATTTGGTAAATATATCCCTTTCATTTTTATGCATTATGAATAGTAACTGTGGTAAAATTTATCACCTCGGTAAAGGGTAAATAAGGTATATCAAGGTGAAAACTAAGTGTTAAGGTAATTTTTTTTATCTAAATTATTATTATATAAAGTTAATTTTACCCTTATTGCATTAGGAATTCATTTTATTTGTTTAATGGACACTTGTCCATAAAAATTACATATATAATATATAAAGCAAAGAAAAAAAAATAAAATGTCACTCTCTCACTTTTAACAATATATTATGTGTTAAAATAGGGAAAAAATAAAGTGGTGAATGAATATAAATATTTGTTTTATGAAAAAATAAATTCTATTTATGAATGTAATTTATTTATAATTTTTAGTGGTTAATTAGTAACCTTAAATTCTTATGCAATGTTAATACAATATTTATTGAATTAATAGAAAGATTAAATTAATGATTTTAAAAATGTTAAAAGTAATATAATTTGGGTGATTTATAGAGTTACATGAATTTTATAGATTAATATTAAATATTAGTGATTTTAAATGGATCTTATTCAAATTCCACCTTTTTATGGTTTCCTTTAATGTCAAATTAAATAAATAGTGTCAAAGTCGACATTAATGATATTTTTTTTCAAAATAATATTTTATTAAATTATTTAAAAATTATAAAAACATTTTTAGATGATAAGGAGGATAATATTTGGTAAAAAATTTCAACTATTTTTCATTTATGAGTTAAAAGTCACCTTATAAGTAAAATTATATTGCTTTAACCGTGAAAAATTCATTACTATGGTTAAGGTTAAAATAGGTAAAATAAGGGATTAAATCAAAAGATAAGGTTTAAAAAACCACATAAACCTATAAAAATTTTATTTTTTGATGTGATTTAAGCCTCATCCTAACTTATCTTTTAATCTATATCCTTTTGAAGGAATTTTGTCTCGATAATTTCTTTATTATATTTTAATGTTTTAAGAAATTCCAAGAGTGCCCCTCCCCTCAATTATAAAAGGGTACCCATCCTTTATCTTATTTAAAAAAAGTTGAGCCGTTTATCTCGACAAAAACCTATAAAATTTTCTTCCCAATATGATATACATATTATAGTGGTTGTATTCTTCAAAAAATACCAAACCTCGGGCCCTTAAGAAGATATCTAAAAGATTTGTTTCAAAGAAGATGTAATCACCTTAACCAGTCACTTTATTTTTAACTATTCTTTAACCTTCTCTAAATATATTATATTATTCATAAAATAATAAATTAAGTATCCTAAATATAATTAAATGTTATTATGATTATTAAACCACCTTTATTAACCCTATTTTCATCAAATGGTAAGTGAAATTATCGCTCGTGTGTACGTACAACTTACCATCTCCACATAGTGATAAAATTCATTTTCCATCACTATATTTCATGGATGGTCATTATGAAGGGTTTAAAGTTTATATATGATATTTATTATATTATTATAATTTTATAAATTTAATATCATATCTACTCTCTTACCTTTCAATCCATTGGAAGACGATAACGTCGCTCGTGCGTATGTGTGGACTACCACCTCCATGAAGCGATGTGATTCGTTTTTTCATTTCAATTTTAATTGGATGGTAATAAGGATATATTTAATGAATTTATATGATATTTATGATATAATAATTATTTAATAAATTTGAACTATTATTTACTGTTTTTTCATTCCATCAGTCAAAAAATGAAAACAACATTCATGCATTTGTACGACATATCGTCTCTATGAATGGTGTAATTAATTTTTCTATCTATAGATTTTATGGATGACTATATATACATATATAATGAATATAATTTATATTTATATCATGATTAAAATTTTGATATTATGAAACCATGATCAAAGTACAAGGGCCAAAACTACCGAACCAAAACATACATGAAAAATGATGCAGCTATCACCCAAAAATGATAATTTTAGTAAGGAATTATTAATAAATGAGTATTAAAATGTTATAAAGGGATAACATATGATATTATAAGTATATAAATTATTATGTTATAGAATTATAATAAATTTAAATTTATTATAAATGAGTTTAGAGTGATTTAGAAGCTAGTGGAACTTAAGGTAAGGTTTTATCATCTTAAATTGTCTTCTTTGGGACATATGTTATGTCACGCACCTATCTTATTTTATGAGGTGTATATAACACCTTTTTAAATTTTATATCATGATTATACTTATTTTCATGATATTTAAAGTTTAATTTAAAGGTATTATTTAATGGGTCTTACAATTCAAATGTTACCAAAACAAAAAGGGTTTTATATTACAATCTCATTGTTTATAAGGATTATTTATGGTTAAGTTTATGATGATGAAATATTATTATATAACTCTCAATAAACTCATGAATTTTATTCTCCTCTTATTATTTCATTAGAATATGGTGTTACCCAGTCAGGATCCAAGTATCACTGAGAGGGGGAGGGGGTGAATCAGTGATATCGTTTTATTTTATATTTCCATCATTTTTGAAACAAACTTCACCTCTTATTAAATAGTTATTTCCCTAATGGACACAATCAAAAAACAAATCCACAGGAACACAGAATTTACAAAGTTCACAACTCAACAAGAGTAGCTATGTCCTAGGTATGGTCGGAAACAATCCAGTACCACACAATACACTAGAAAATAATCCTTTTATATGGAATATAATGAGTAGGATATACCCTTACACTCATGTATCACTTTAAAAACAATACTCAAGCATGTGTGAAACCTCTTATCACAAATAAGAAAAAACAATTTTTTACTGCTTCTTAATCAACTTTCACAGTTTGATCTTTTAAAAAAATTATTCCTTTTCCTACCCAGAAGCTGGTAAGAACTACCTTGAACACAAATTACTTATTGTGCTGAAATCAAATCATTTTTTCACCCTTTTTGGTGTCTTGCGTGAAAATTTTATACCACGTGTTCAAGATTTGAATTTTGTCAAGAAACACCTCTTGCGTGTAACTTCAATCTTGAGAACAACTTATCCTTCTTACGAGCGACTGTATTTCTTTTGTGCAACTCCATTTACTTAAAATTATTCCATTATTTAGAGCTTGGAATTTTTATAAGTGTCGTGCTACTAAAATTAGAGGGGATCACCACTTATTTATAGGCATCACTGACCCCTGCGTGCAAAAACTTTGATGTGTTGTGCAAGATCCTGATGCATTGCGCAAAAACCCATTTGATGTTGCATTGGGAACGTAAGTATCTTTCATTCCAATCTAATCATTCGTTAAATTCTTGAATCTTTCACTCACTTCATGCCTTTTTCCATTTTTTGATGTTCTAACCTCAAATCATGACTTGCATGCAACATTCCAAACTCCCTTCAATCTTACGTGCAAAAACCAATCTTTCGTGCGAATATTTCCTTTTCCATATTTTTATGTTTATATCTTGGAACTCCACTTGGGTAAAACATATCAATCCATCTTTAAAATTGTGCGCAACATTATTTTCCAAAATCACATTTCTTCATCTCTCGATTTTCAGCCCCAAAAATTTGGAAAACACTGGAAAACAACTCCACCTTAAAATCTGCTTCAACAAGAATACTGATTCTACTTCATTGTAATCTAACTTGTTAAAAAAAATACTTTCATCATGAAACATATCTACCATGATATATACTCTTTGATCAAACATATTTATCATCATCAGATTTTCAATGGAAAGTACCGAACCTTCCCTATCACCCACTATCATATTTCTTTCTAATAAAAACTGAATATGAATGGTAGAAACTTTACTCCCCCTTTCCTTTATATGGAATTCATCAAAAGTTCTCCAAAATTATGATATTTGGTAAATAGAAATCAATAAAGTATCATATGGTTTTTCAAGTCCTTTACAAACTTAATTGATTTATCTTCTTGAACAATAAAAGATAACACTTTGAAAAAAAAACTCTTCTTACTTCCTTCTCTATCCAAACTGGTCCCAAAATAATACATTTTTACTTTAATTATCCTCTCTTTAGGTACTCAATATACTGAATGAATATTTTTAAAGAAAACTGATGTTATTTATCTCTTTGATCGAAAACCTTTTTATTCCATATCCATGTTTTCTAAAAATGTTGTAAAGGATGTTTTTGATATTATACTATTATTTTTTATATTAATTTTTACCCATGATTTACCTTTTTACAAAATGTTTTAAACATAATGTTTTTGTCATTTTTCGAACGATGTACTTTTTTATTTTGTATATAAATGAGAATGTAATGTTTTCTTTTAACTTATATGACATGAATGAAATTTACTACTATCATAAACACTCAATAATATATTGATTCTATTATAATTTTATAGGGATATTTTCAAAGAAAATGGTTTTCATGATATTTTGTGATTTTATATACTTTGAAAATTATTTTCAATGTGGAAAGGTCATTTTCCTCAAGAAAGTTCTAATGAACATTTAATGGTATTTCTATTCATCAAAGACAACAACCCTTGATTTAAATTATGATTTACTGGGGATATTATCCAAGGGTATCATCCTTATTCTTTCTCTATATTGTTTATGATTATGATGAAAATATGTTTATAAAACCTTTAACTTTTCCATGGGTTATGTTATAATGAATTGATGAAATTTTTATGAAACCCTTTCTTTTCCATGGGCTATTCTATGATGAAATGTTTATGAAACCCATTTATTTAACATGAGTTATGATATTATGATTTTTTTATCTTTTGAAAAACATATCTATGATTGTCATTATGTGATGGGTAAGCCCTAAATTATATATCTCTCTAATGAATTGGGAGAATATGGATATCTCATGAGATAAATAGGACATGGAATGGGGAGTGAACCTAGTTCAAAAAGGTACTCTATACACTATTATGGTTATAGGAGTGAACCTTGACTACTATGATGGTTTATGGAGAGAACCCAATACACTATGATAATCTTAGTAATGGTCCTTAACTACTAAGAAAATGATTTTCTATGCTTATGTGTAAACCAAAATTCAACGTCTTATGAAAATTTTATGCTTTTATGGCTCATGTTATTTGATTTCTTTATGATTCATGTCTTATGGAATTCCAATTTTTTTTAAATTACTCAAGATTATGATTTATGATACATAGGGTATGGTTTTTAAATGTTAATCTCATGTTCTCATACTCTTATACTCATTTTATTATTATGTTATCATTTATATCTCTCTTGTTTACACTTAGTGAGAATCCAAGCTCAAACTTTATTATGTTTTCTTTCCCCAAGTTATGAAGAAATGTTTTAGGAATGTTATGTATAATAAGGGTGATAGCTGTGAAGCAATAAGTGGAAGATGATGTAAATATCTTATAAACAAGATGTTTATGTGTATATGTATTCAAATAAACTAGACCTATATGATTTAGTCATGGATATTTATATTATGTAATTAATATTCATCTAATAAGATGTAATATCACTGTATGAAATGTATGGGTCTTTATAGTTGGTTTCAAAGTAAGGTTATTTAACCTTTGGAAACTAGGATGAGAAAACTTTAGTGAGAACCCTGGGAATAAGTTTATTAACACTATAAAACCCTAAATTTTTGGTAATGATCATGGATTACCTAGGTTAAACCTAAGGTTCTATAGACTAAAAAGCCGGTGTCTTGATTTAGATATCCAATAATTGATTTTTTCTGATTATGTAGTTTTCCTCTATGATTATTGTTGTTCAAACTATGTTTTTGGGTTTTTTTCAATGGCTGTAACCCAACGGAATCATATGAATGATGAATTTAATGGAAAAATGAAATAATTTTACACTTGAGATACCAAATTTTATGGAATCCATATTAAAAAATATTGTTTTTATTCTTACACAACATTCTCAATATAAGAATCAGGCCGAGCTTCCATATGGGAAAAGGAGGGAATAACATTTTTTTGAGTCCTTCATAAGGAAACACCCACCTTTTTTGAGTTGGTATTCTGATCCATGAGCTATTGAGAGATGGATCAGTATGACTAAAAATATATTTTTTTCTCCAATGTACATAATATGAAATGGTTATTTTGTTTGTTTATCATTTGGAAGGAAAAGTAGATCAATGGTTGAATATTATTAAGAACACGAGGCAAAGAGAAGAAATTGGATCCATATAGTGGGATGAGTTGAAGTGTTGTTTATTCAATAATTACTTTCATAATATTATTTTAATTAAAATAGAGAAGGAATTACTTGAGTTGAAGTAGGATGATGATAAATCTTTTAGTACCTATGAGGAAAATTTTACAAGACTTGCGGGGTATGTTTATTGTATTATCATTTAACCTGAAATAAAGGTTTATTGATTCTTCAGTGGCTTAAAACCAATTTTCTAAAGGGTTTTATACATAATAGAATTTAGTAGATATGAATAAATGGTTTTATATGATATTAATTTGGAAATAGATATTGGAGTTACCTATCCATATCATAGATTCGATAAGAAAAGAAAGTTGGTATTCAAAGGAAATTTTAAAAATAAAGTAAAAAAGAAAACGAGGTTTCCTTTATGCTCTAAGTGTAGAAGGAAATATAGTGGAAATTTTCTTAAGGTGAATAATAAATTTTTTAAGTGTAGAAATTAAGTTTAGAAGGAAATCGAATCCCAATGTGATTTGAAGAGACTAGTCAATGAAGGAATAATGAAAAAGAACACCAAAATGAACCACCCACAATTTAGTGTTTTAAATGGAAGGAGTATATGAATTATTCTAACCAGTGATCAAACATGAAGGTTAATGGTGATGATTGAAATTAGTAACCTCTTAATTCTAGAGATAAAGGGAAATATCATGGGATCACTATTAACGATGTAAGGTATGATAATAAATAGGTGAAAGGTAAACTTACCATATGCTCTAGAATTTCTAATGTATTATTTGATTCTAGATATACCCACTTTTTTATATATAAGTAATTTACTAAGGGTATCATAGTACCACTTCAAATATTAGATTTTGAGTTATAAGTAAAAAACCCTAATGGTATGATGATCGCATCTCTTGTATATGGTTATTCTTGGTTTGAATATTGTGGGAGAGTACTTATTGAAAATATTATTATTATTCCTCTAGTTGAATACGATTTTATTTTGGGAATTGATTGGACTTATTTACATAAATCCCATAACATTTTATGAGTAAGGGAATTTATGTTTGATATTCCAAACCATCCTATAATTTTTTATTAATGTAATGAAAAATATGAAACACCAATGGAAATTACATCTTGTGTATGGGTCATGATTGCTATTCAAAATGGGTGTTTATCTTATATGGTTAGGGAGAAACTCAACATCAACAATATGCCTACTGTGTGGGAGTTTTTTGATGTATTTATAGAAGAGTTTTCTGGTCTTCCACTGAATTTTGAAGTTGGCTTTTCATTAGAACCCATGAATTGTGCTACACTTATTTAAAAGACTATATATAATATCCTCAGTTTAGTTGTAAGAATTTAAGAAGCAACTCTAGGAAAAGATTGACAATGGATTAATTCGACTAAGTGAATCCCCATTGGTTCCACCAATTATTTTTTTTAAGAAGAAATATAAATCAATTCCAATTTTCATTGATTATCGATAACTTAACAAGATAACAATCAAGATTAAGTATCCACTACCCCATATTAATGACTTGTTTGATCAATTGTGTTGAGAAAAATACTTTTCTAAGATTGAACTTCATTATGCATATCATCAATTAAGGATTAATAAAGAGAATATAACCAAGAATGAATTCCATACAAGGTATGGACACTATGAATTTATAGTAATGTCATTTGGTCTTACTAATTTTCCCACTATATTCACGTATTTAATGAATAGAGTCTTTAAATATTATCATAACTGGTTTTTTATAATATTTATATATGATATTATTATATATTTAATGATCAAGTAAGATAATGGATATCATTTGAGTATTTTTATAAGGAAGGATAATTTTTATGCAAAAATTACCAAGTGTGAGTTTTGGCTTCTGAATATTTCATTTTTGGGTCATATAATCTCATAAGAGGGTATATAGGTGGATCCATAAAAGAATAAAGTTATTGAACATTATCTTAGACTAATCACTATGACTGAGATCTGTAGTTTTATTGATTTTGTAGGATATTATCAATATTTTGTAGAGAATTTATCATGTCTATCTAATCCACTAACAAGTTAACTTATAAGGGATCCAAGTTCCTTTTAACTAAAGAATGTGAAGAAAATTTCAAGTTACTGAATAGAAGGTTAGTCATAACACCTGTACTTACATTACCCTATAGTGGAGAAGTGTTTTTAGTCTATAGTGATGAATCAAAGAAGGGATTGGGATGCATCACTATGTAGAATGATATAGTGGTATATTATGCCTCACGCTAATTGAAGTTTCATGTGAAAAATTACCCAACTCTTGATTTAGAGTTATCTACGGTAATTTTTTCATAAAATATATAGATACATTATGTTTATAATAAATTTGTGATATATATACTGATCATAAAATTTTAAAATATATATTGACTTAGAAGATTTTAATATATACCATAGAATATGGTATGATTTGATTAAATATTATGAATTCTCAATAAATTACCACCATGGTAGAGTAAACAAGATAAAAGATGCTCTAAGTCGAAAAGATCATGCTATCTTATCTATTATGAGGATAAAAAAAGACCCAATATTTATGGATTTGAAATGGATGGATCTAGAAATTTTGAAGGAAGGGGGGACATCTTATATTTATCAAATGATTTTCTACCATATATTCATGTTAGGATAAAAGAGTTGAAAAAGGAAGATGTGGAACTGTATAATAAGGTCATAGATGTTCTTGAGTTCAAGTTTTATTATGAGGGAATAATAATGTTCATGAACCATGTATGTTTCCAATCAATAACATATTTTAATGAGATTTTGGATGAGGCTCATAGTTCATCATTCTCTATTTATCTTGGAAGCATATAGATTCATAGAGATCTGAAAGAGTATTTATGGTGGGATAGAATTAAGAGAGATATTTCAGAATATGTATCTCATTACTTGGTATATCTTAATGTAAAGGCTAATTATTATAAGTCTAAGGGTATTTTAAAACCATTATCCATACTAGGATATAAATGGGAAAACTTCACCATGGATTTTTTCATGGAACTCCCCAAAAAATCTAAAAACCATAATGATGTTTGGGTTTTATTCAATTTCCTTTCAAAGTCAGAACACTTCATTTATATTAGATAATATTTCTATCTTGATCATCTTTCCAAAATATACATTAAGGAAGTGGTAAGGCTTTATGGAGTGCCACATTCTGTTGTATCAGATTGGGATCGAATGTTTACCTCGATGTTCTAGTGATGTCTACAACACACACTTGATACAGAGTTAAGTTTCATCATAGATTATCATCCTCAAATAGATTTTCAGTATGAGAGAACCATTAAAATGCTATAGGATATGTTGAGATCTTGTTCCATGTATTTCAAAGGTGGTTGGGATTAAAATTTTTCCTTTATTTTTCTTACAAAAATAGATTTTACCCAAGCATTCAAATGAATATTTATAAAATCATATATGGAAATAAGTGTAGAAATAATATGTGATGGGATAAAGTTGTAAGAATAAATCTATTGAGACCTGAACTAGTTGAGTAAATGGTATAGAAATTTATACATATTTAGTAGCACAACAAGGTAGCTTAGATTCAACTAGAAATTTATGCTAACAATCATCGGTGATATCTAGATTTTGAAGTTACTCAAAAGTTTTCCTGTAAATTTATACCTAGAATAAGGTTATGATATTTGGAAATAAAGGAAAACTGAGCCCTATGTATATTGTTCCCTAAAATATTATTGATCATGTAAGGATGATAAATTATCACTTGACCCTTCCACTGAACCTTTCTCATGTTCATGACATATTCCATGTATCTCTCCCAAGGAAGTACATACCCAATCCTTAACATGTATTGAACTTAGATGTTATACCATTAAATCATGATCTTTAAAGTGAGGAACAACTATTAGAAATACTGTATCATTGAGATAAAGTGCTAAAAAACATCAATACTCACCTCATTAAAGTTATATGGAGAAATCATAAATTAAAATAACTTAACTGGGAACATGAGGATATGATGAGGCTGATATATCATCATTTTATTGGATTAGAGTAATGTAATTTTGAGAGAAAAATTTATTTTAAGTAGGGTAGAATTTAACCCCCTAATATTTTATGATATAGTTTTTATATAAATTTAATATCTTCAATGGTTTTCAATACACACAACCCCTGAGTCTAAATGAACAATAATATAGTATATTGTTATAACTAAGATGCTAAATTGGAGGTTATGAATAGGAATAACTATATTATAAAAATTATATGCTCTAAAATTTTTTAAAATAAATTTATTAGTTATCATTTGATTATAAATGAAATAAAAAATCATCAGAAAAAAATCATTGGAAATTAAAAGAAATGTTTTTATGAAAAACTATTTTTATGTACAGAATATGTTTTTGTTATAAGAAGTTAAATTAATCACTATTATTGAATGATTTTATTGAAATTTATATATTATATATTCAATAACTTTTTTTAACATTCATTTAATATTTTTCTATTCATGGAATAAGAATAAATCCAGGTTTATGCTTAAAACAATATATTTCTAAAAAGAGGTTTTCATCAAATATTGAAAAATTATTTTAAAATTAATATATTCTAGTTTTAGTTTTTAAATTTAATAAAATATATTACATATTTTTAATCCAGAGGTTCAAATTTTTTAAATATGTCCCTTTCATTTTTAGGCATTATAAATAGTAACTATGGTAAAATTTATCACCTCGATAAAGGTTAAATCAGGTTAATCTATTTTTAAACTAAGTATAAAGTTCACCATACATCATATTAATTCTTACTGAATGAATTTAATTATACCCTTATCACCTAAGGGTTGAAATTTATTTTTTTAATATACAATTTTCCATAAAAATGACCTATATAATATTTAAAGAAAATAAAAATAAAAAATGTCAATCTCTTACTTTTAAATATATCTCATATGTTCACATAGGGATAAAAGAAAGTGGTGAATAAATATAAGTTATTATTTTGTAAAAACTTAAATTATATTCATTATGTTTATTTATTTATTATTTTTAGTGGTTAATTAATTACCTTAAATATTTGTGTAACTCTAATACAATATCTCTTCAATTAATAAAAAAATAAAATAAATGATTCCAAAATGTTAAAAGTAATATAATTTGAGTGAGTTATAGTGTTACAATTTTTTTAGATTAATATGAAATATTATTTATATTTAAATGAATTATATTAAAATTCCACTTTTATCTTATTGTTTTTAATTTCAAATTAAGCGAATATCATTAAAATTGACATTAATGATATTTTATCAAAACAATATTTTATTAAATTATTTAAAAATCATAAAAATATTTTAAGATTAAAAAGAGGATAAAAGTTGGTTGAAAATTTCATCCCTTATCCATTTATGAGTCAATAGTTACCTTATATGTAAAATTATAATCCTTTAAGAGTGAAGAAGTTATTACCGTGGTTAATATAAAAATAGGTTAACTAAGGGGTTAAACTAAATGATAAGGTTTAAAACACCATTTAATCCTTTCAATGTTTTTTATACTGATGGGATTTCAGAACCATACTATATTATAATACCTATCCTTTTTAAGAAATTTGGGCAAGATAATGGATTTATTACTTTTTAATCTTTTGAGAAATTCCAGAGTGCCCCTCCCCTCAATTATAAAAGGGAACCCCCCTTTCTTTTATTTACACTAATTTTATCCTTATATCTTGAAAAAAACCAACCAAATTATCTTAACAACTCCAATATACACATTATATAGATGAATTTATTCCCAAAATACCAACCCTATGACCCTTAAGTGGAGATCTAAAGGATTTTTTTTTTCAAAAAAGAGGCAATCGCTTTAACCGATCAATTTTCTTAATTCTTATTTTACTTCCACTAAATAAATTATATTATTCATAAAATAATAAATCATATAAACTAAATATAATAAATTTTTATTATGATTATGAAACCACATTTATTCACCCTCTTTCCATCAAATGGGAAGTGAAATTATCACTCATACGTACATATGTCTACTCATATCCACACAACGATATAATTCATTTACCATCACAAACATTCATGGATGGTTATTATGATGGGTTTAAAGTTTATATCTAATAATTATTAAATAATTATGATTCTATAAATATATTATTATATCTACATTTTTAACTTCCAATCCATTGGAAAATGATAATGTCACTCGTGCGTATGTGTGGACTACAACCTCCACGAAGCAATGTGTTTCATTTCTTATTTTTGTTTTACCTGGATAATAAAAATGATATATTTTTTTAATTTATATGATATAATTATTATTAAATAAATTTATACTATTATTTACCATTCATTTTTTTCCACCCATCTAAAAATGAAAACAACATTCATGCATTCGTACGGTCACCCATCTCTATTAATCGTGTAATTAATTTTTCTATCTATACATTTTATGGATGGATATAAATATATATAAATATAATTAATATATATGATATTTATTTCATTATTAATTTTTTATATATTATATAACCATGATCAAATTACAAGGACTATAAATAACAAACAAAAACATACATGAAAAATAAAGCAGTTATCACCCAGAAAGGATGATTTTATTAATGAATTATTAATAAATGACTATTTAAATGTTATAAAGGGATAATATATAATATTATAATATATAAATGATTATTCTATATAATTATAATAAATTTATTTTTTTATACATGAGTTTAGAGTGCTTTTGAGGTAAGTGGAACTCGAAGTAAGGGTTTATCATCTTAGATTATCTTATTTGAGACATATGTTATATGTTACACCTATCATATTTTGTGAGTTTTTTTACTACCCTTTGAAAATTTATATCATTGTTATCCTTAATTTCATTATATTTAAATTTTCATTTGAATTCATTCTTTCATGGGTCTTATGATTCAAATGTTACCAATGTGGTAAGGGTTTTATGTTACAATCTCATTGTTTATCGGGATTATTTATGATCAAGTTTTTGATGAGGAAATATCATGATATACATCTCAAGACACTCATTAATTTTATTATCCTCTATTTATTTATTGATAATAAATGTTTTCATTTCATTCTCCTCACTTTAATTACTCAAGATATTGAGAGAATCTTTTTAAAGAAAACCAACATTATTTCTCTCTTCGATCAAAAAACCTTTATCTTCCATATCTATGTTTTATAAAAATGTTTTCAAGAATTTTTTTAATATTATAATATTATTATATAAATTCATTTTTACACATTATTTAAGTTTTTACAAAATGTATTAAAATTAATCTTCTTGTCATTTTTTGAATGTGGTACTTTTTTTTATAAAAACGAGAAATGAATGTTTTCTTTTAACTTATATGACATGAACAAAATTTCTTTCCATCATGACCACTAAATACTATCAATATTACTTTATAAATTTTCAAGTCTATTTTCAAATAAAAGTGGTTTCATAATATTTTGTGCAATTGTATTTTTTGAAAAGTTATTTTCTAAGTGTAAATGGTATTTTCCTAAAAATCGTTTTTGTGATCATGCAATTGTATTTTTATTCATAGAAGAAAAAAAACCTTGATTTCACTTATGAATTTATGAGTATATGATTCAAGGGTACCATACATATTCTTTATATTTATGGTTTATGATCATAATGAAAATATATTTATGAAAACCATACCTTCTAAATGAGTTATGTTATGATGAATTGATGAAATTTTTATGAAACATGTGTCTTTTACATGGGTTATGCTAAGATGAAATGATAATGAAACCCATATATTTCTCACATGTTATGATATTATTAATGTTTTATTATTTTTTCACACATATGTATGACTTTCATCATATTATGGGTGGGTCTATAATTATATATCCCTAAAATGCATTTGGTAAAGATGGATATATTAAGAGATAAATGGGAGTGGACTGTGGAGTTAACCTGGTATAATAAGGGAATATGTCTACTATGATAGTCATGGCAGTGAACCTTGAATACTATGATGGTTTGGTGAGTGAACATAATCCACCATGATATTCCTGGTAGTGATCCATGAACACTAAAGAAATGATTTTATATTATTATGTGTATGCCAAAATTCAATGTCTTATGCCAATGTTGTGATCTCATGGATCATGTTATTTGATTTCTTTATGATTAATGTATTATGAAATACCAAGATTTATGTAATGACTCAAGATTATGATATATGATATGTAGGGTATGGTTTTTAAATGTTAAGATCATGTTCTCATACTCTTATGCTTGATTTATGATTATGTGATCATTGGTATCTCCCTTATTTACCCTTACTGAGCATCTGATCTCACCCTTTATTATGTTTAATTTCTCTAGGTTTTGAAGAAATGTTTTAGTAATTATATGTATAATAAGGGTCATAGTTGTGAATAACAAAATGGGAGGTGATTTAGATCACTTATGAACAAGTTTTTTATGTGTCTATGTTTCTAAAAATACTAGATTTATAAGATTATGGCATGGATCATTATGTTATGTAATGAATATTAATCTAATAAGATGTAATATATATGTATGAAAAGTATGGATCACTAAAATATCTTTATTTATACATTAATAGTTGGTTTAGGTGGGATACCTAGAGGCCTTTTCTTATGACTTTGATCTTAGTGTGTCAACATTTGGTTTGATTGGATTTTGATATCAATGCAATGGATGTTATTAGGGGTTTTGGTGATGAGAACCCTTCATGTTGGTGCTTTAGGAATTGAAGTGTGGCCTCAAGGGAAGAACCAGGGTGAAATTTGGTCCTATGTGTTTGAACACACATTAGTAGTGTAGATAGAGCACTGGTGGACACTCATTACGAGAGTGGCATCAGGCAACTGCCAAGAATATGGATGAGGTTGACACACCATCAACTTAGGGTGAGAACCTATGGTGATAGAAATATTCCTTGTGGAAGGTGGTCATGAGAGTAGTCATGGAATAAATATTGTTCCTAGTTTTGAGGATGAGTTCCAAGATATATTCTTTCATGTTAAGGATGAAGGTCTAGGAGGAATTCTTATCCATTGAATCGGTGTTTGAGACTAGTTAAAGGGATGTATGACTCCGAGAATTTTGAGTCTAGTTCAATGAATGGTTGTATGAAAGTGTACGACCTGGGGTTTATAGTGAAGTCAAGATGGTTGGAATGTACCAGAGATACATGATAAAATTTAGGGTATGTTAATGGGTGTATAAGGAGTAATAACCTATTCTTTTTTATTAAATCAAGATAATACACATTGATTGTGGTGGTAGCAATGATTTTGGATACTTTTGATGGATCAATTGCATATCTACTGAGATTCGTTCTAGTTTTGGTGGAGGAACTCAAGTTTTGATTTAAAGGTAGTTCCATAATATAATTTCATTTATGGATACTTGAGAGAGATTCATGTTTCATTAGTGAGTTTTTGATAATGAATCCCTCTTGAATCAAGGAGACTAGTAGTGGTGAAATGCTTATGAGACAGTATGATAGATACCTTGGGGAAAGTATGAAATTTCCCTATAGTATGAGGTGACATTAGAAATGGATGGGTTTTTGTGGTAATTGTTAATGACATCTTAGTTTAATCCTAATTTATTGATGATATTACCTGACATCATAATATCATCCAGAGTGCACTGATAGAACATTGGATATATGACAAGATATCAAAATTCCATTTCAGGTCTGATGAAGGACCTTCTTAGGGTTTCATTCAAGGAGAAGTGTAAGGAAAAGAATATGGGGGGGGGGGGGGGGTCATAGGATGTTAAAGGATGAATTCATGTGAGAAGGTTTGTTGGATTCATTGGGATGACCATTAGATGATCAAGGTAATTTTTTAACGTTAGAGAAATAGAAAGTTTGATTATCTCGTTCCATGTAAACACCATATTTAGAATTTAGATGAGGCATTCAATGGATTATTTTTATTGGAAATTATCTTGGGATGTTGCGGTGTATTTAGAAGGTGATTCATGGGGTGAATCCCCCCTTTATGGCGTGGTTCATGGGGCGAGACACTTTACATTACATGTTTTTGGGGTGTACCATGATTCGAGACTTGGTTTATAGGGAGAAAAAGTTTCATTTATTGATTAAATGGATAAATACCTATTTTATGACATGTTTTAGGGAAAAAATGTAAATTTTTTTTGTGACATGTTTAGGGGGTGAAACATGTGATCAAAAGTGTTAAATGTTCAATTTTAGGAGAAATTCTTAGAAAATATGGGGAAGTTGGTATCATGGTTCTGATTTGTCATTTCGGGTATTAAGAAAGTATTCAAAAGTTGGGATGAGGCCTTCCAAGGAAAGTTTGTTGTGTGTATAACTTGTGTATAGGTAGTGAATGATCATCTATTTTGGATCATAATCAGTTAAGAGAGGTGGTACCAACTTTGGAAGATGTTTTGTTCATGTTTGGGTACAGTGATATAGAAATTATGTCAAGCATGTCTTTGGACCATTGGGAATGTGTTTTGATAAGTGATCCTAATGCTGGGGAATGACATGGGTCATAAGTGGTTATGAAAAGTGGTGTTATATGGTAGGGAGCTATATGAACTAGCCGATGACACAGCTGGTGATATAATGGTGTTTTGGAATAGCCAGGTGTTAATAAGTATCATGTAGGGGTTCAGTGATGACTATGAGCAGTGGATAAATTTTTGATGAATAAAGTTATTAATGTTTGGAGTCATTTAATGGAAGATATTTTGATGTTATAGAGTATAACAAGGCTTCTTGATCATGTTTAAGCAACCCATGTAGGCTGGTTTTTTCTGGTAAATGCTGTTGAGGCTTCTGTAGAATGAGAAGTTTTATGGTGAGAAGATTGTAAGAACTCACGCCTTTACCTATAAGGATTTCAGAAAGAATTTAAATTTTCTTTATTATTAGATGATTATTATTGAGAATAAGAAATTTAAATGAGGTTATAAGTGTTTGATATTTATAAAATGGTGTTTTTAGATGATTTTCAACATTTGACTAATGACTTGAGGGTCCTGGAGGCCACCGAAGGAGTGGTCGAGGCCTTGGACTTCTAAAAAAAACTAAAATACATCATTCACATTATGAATATGTCATTCATGATGTGATATGGTTTCATGGGGTTCCTTGTAGTGTTTTAGGATGTGAAAATAAGGCATAGATGCTGGGCCCAAAAAATCATGTCATGAAACTATGTTTCACACTGTGAATTTGGTTGTCCAGACCCATTAAATGATTTTACCTAAAATTTCATGATGTGAAACGTTTTTTCACATAATGAATTTACCCTGAGTAGTTTTTTGTGGGATTTAAAGTTATGGTTTCTTCACAAACCCTCAGAAATTATTTTCTTCAATCCTCTTCTAATAGAAGCGATAAGAAAAAGGGTTTTTCTTTTTGAGATCCCTTTTGATGTCTTCCCTCCATCGTTTGAAACACAGTTGGTTAATATTGATTCCTATTAGAAAGTTATAGATTATATAATCCCAATATATTCTAAATCATATTTAAAATATCATTCATATAATATATCATGGGTTTATTCCAATTGCTTGGATGGAAAAATACTCCAGATCATGAAGGATATGTTTAAAGACGTTGAGACTTTAGATTTGTATGATGAGAGGGTATCCTATGTTGATGAACATGTACCGTTGAAGTGTGATAAAATTAATATAATTTATTAGGTTTCTATTTTCAAGTTTTCTAATTTTATTATATTAAATTGGTTATTTTTGGGTTTTCACATGATAGATATTTTTCCTGGATTGGTTTAAGATGATCATTTCAAACTTTTCATTAATTGTTGGTTGAGGATCTGACTAGGCAATGGAATATGGTAAGTATTTTAGAATGTTTTTCTTTTTTACATTATTTGTAATGTTTATTTTTATAATTTAATTAATTATTATGTAATTACAATTGATTAATTGGGATGCTTGGGCATGAGATATAGACTCATGGATTTTGAGGAAGTTTGAATATCTTGGGAGATGAAAAAAACTATTGGTTTTTTCTCAGCTTGAAGTTAACTCTATTTGGGGTGGGTATTCTTGAAAAACTCTCTATTTTACTAATTCATTTACCTATTATATTCAATATGTGTGATCATTTGGACATTCTATTCCTTTTATCTAACTAAAATGGTAATCCACCTCCTTTATAATAATTTTTATACTTAGACTTCCCAAGGACCCCATTGGGTCACTTGGAATTATAGATGGGACTTATGACAACCCTAGGGGTGTGCTAACACTTAAAACCCTTTTAGAAGTTAAATATAATGAACCTATATTCCCTTGAGTAATTGAAAATTGTTATTATTTGGATTGAAAAAGGAAGTTGTTTAGCACGTGAATTGAGAATTTTTCATGACATGGTAAATGGGAAATTGGATTCAATGTGAATCATATGACTTGAATAGATGCATTAGTATTTTAATGGATTATGTATGATAAAATAGTGTATTATGGTTATAATTTCAAAAGAATTATTAATGGGTTTAATTGATACTTGAAAGGGGGATGGTAATAATTATGATGATAATTGTTATTTTGAATCAATGGAATAAATGGTTGCAAAATTAAAAAATTGATGAAATGACCAAAGTGGATTAAAATTACATTTTTGATGTGTGTGAAGTGTTCCCATTTATTATATTATATTGGTTTATTATATTTTTATGACTTATAGTTATATTGAAAAGCTTATATAGAGATATTACGCCCAATTATGCTGAAATGATTATATAAAGGGCTTCTGCCTTGTTATGCTGAAATGCTTATAAAAGGGATTGTTTCTGAACCTACTGTAATGTTTATAGGGAACTACATAGTTCAACTCTAATGAATTGTGGGTTAAACCCTTTTAGGGTTATGGAAATGGTTATCATGGTTCTAATACATGCTTAGAGATATTCAATAATGTGCTGAAGCATATTTGGGTGACTCTGAGTGTCACTCTAGAACTTAAGGGTCAGTGGGTTTATTTTATGAGATGTATTAATTTATTAAATTAATACCACAATTTATCACTTTATTATATGTAATATATACTCAGACTATATTTTTAGACATCGTTGGTGGTGGCCTACTAAGTTTTAATCACACCCTGCTTGGGCTACCATTGCACATGGGTACCCAAGCATCTCTTACATGTTTATTATAGAAACTTGTTTAGGATGAGGCCTGAGTTAGTGTGACTGAGCAGGATAGCTTATATACTATCAAGAGACTAGATGAGGTTTGTCTTAGAGATGCAATAGAGACCCTTGTTATTTTATTTCATTTATTTTGGTATATAACTATGACCGACCCAGCGGGTGATCTGTTGTTTGTATAGAATGACCGTTTAGGCCTTTAGTGCATTTCATATATCACTTATGGATGTATATTTATTTATGTATAATATGTTTATTTACTTTTATGGATGGTATTTGGTTATTTAATATTCTATTGTGCACTTTGATATAGGGGTATAGTCTCCCCATTGTACTATCTTAGACCCTCACTGCTAGTCGACAACCCCTGGCATATGAAGAGGCATGCCTGAGGACATGTGGTGAACTAGTCTGACCATTGGTTATATAGTGAGACGAGATGGGATGTTACAACCCCTTCAATATTCCCCATCCATTATCAATACAAGAAAGGGTAAGATTTTGTGTTCCATGCTCCATGTCTCTCCCCTTACTTAGTAGGTGAGGTACCAAAAATGAATTGATGGAGAGAATAAAAAAATTGAGCCATAGGTCCCTAGGCCAGGCGAAGAGCCTCACAACTATAGCATGTTGGAACCACTATGTTATGGTGAATTTCAACCCTAGATAAAACATGCAGTCTCCATGTTGTAGTTCAGTCAGCCTCTCTATTTTGAGTTACACCATAATAAAGGCCATGATGTGGAGGTTCCGTGCCAACTGTCTCTAACCACAACTTCTCTACATGAGCATGAATCGACAATGATCTCCACACCCACTAAAATGAATGCGGTGGTCTCCCTATTTCCTATAGGGAGACTCAACAAAAAAATTCTCGTTACATGATCATTTCTACCTAGAAAAATCACTTGATTTCTACCCAAGTACCACACCTTAGAGATAAGGGATGACCTTAGGAATTTTGGCCTTGTACTTATCTAATAACCAAAACGGTCAGCCCCAAGCTTCTGGCTCCAAAATTCCTAGCCAAAATGGATATAACTCATGAAAAATCACCAAGATGGAAACCACCATGGGAGTTTTAGACCTCATGGTGCACCCCTAATCCAAATTTTCCTACCTCTAAAATGCACAAGTCCAAAAATATCACGAACTGACCAACTAAGGCCCGCCTACCCAGTGATAAATTGAGTGATACTACCCCAATATCACTTCTAAAAGTCCTAGGGCTAGTTAAAATCATTGAGTAAGCATATCACATAAAAATGGGAGCCCTTAGCCCATGGTACCTACACACACACATCCATCTCCATGAAACAACGTGGAGATTATAATACAATTAATAACAAATGAATGCGTACATATATATCCCATAACTAGAGTATAATAAAAGAATTGGAAAGCGATAAAGGGAAAAATAAAATCCCACAAAAACTACAGAAGAGTCCAACCTACTCAGAAGAAGGGGACTATTGTCAAATTAAACCACTGATACACACCTTGATCTATCTAACTCATTATTATCCACCTTCTCATGGTCCTTCCTAGACTCCATAAAATGACATGTTATATTAATAATAAATGATAGGTGTGGGTAGATCCAATACATGGATGAGTATAAAAATACCTCTTAGATGCCCTAAAAACCCAAAATAAATGGTAGAAACTATAAGGAAATAGTCTGCTCAACCCATAGTGAGAGGGAATAATAACTTAAGTGAGAGATAACATGAATCTCCATATCCACTCCTTAACTATACATGACTAGTCTCTTCATCATTACAAGGATTCTTAGAATCATTCAGATATACTGTTCAAAGACTCCAAGTCTCATGGTTTCACCATACAGCCTGCCATATGATTCTACTAGAGACTTAAAGGTATCATCTTCTTGAGCACTCAATATACAAGCCGTTCCATCCCTAATTGAACCCATATGAGAGGTATCCCTCATCAGGTATTGCTAATCCAATGGAACTTCCCCACCATCCCTGATGGCATCTATCTAAGAGAATATTCTATTTGGATCTATCCATGAAGAAAGATATGCTTGAAGCCAAAGAAACATGATAATTATATAGGGGACCCCACCCATGAATCATGGGGGACTCCATGAACCCTATTTAAACCCATAATTTCTCAACACACAGATTGGGTTTCACTCCCAAGACTGTTGGGGGACAACATGAACCGAATTTGAAACATTGAAGATCATAACGATTCAGATAAGGGATCAAACCCTAGACTTTTGGGGGATTATGAAAACCCAAGTGAGACTCAGAATCATGATACATAGATAGGGATTGACACACAGGACCGCTGGGAGATACTACATACCCAATATGAAACTACCTTCCAAGTAGGGGTCCATATGAATGATGATACCATGAAACCTTCCGGAACCACATGCTAAGTTAGGGAAAAACACTCATATATAATGGTAAAATTTATACCTCAAACCACACATAAAAAAGAAAATATTATAGAGTATACATCCCAAGAATTCCTATAGGGATACAAAAACTCTATCTGAAATAGTCTCATAGACGGGATCAAAATCCTATGATAAGGATGTAGTACCACACTGTACACTCAAAGGGGAAGACAAATGAAGCACATCCACAAAGAAATGATCTACATGTCACTACAATAATTGTCCTTCTATAATCACCTCATGTTGTATCTCTCTTACCAAAACAGTTTCCACCATTGAATTCTATGTTGAAAACTACCCAAGATAGGATACTCATGGGCCTCCATGCGAGTCCTAAAGTTGGAGATGTGCAAGGGAGAAGTCCATGAGAAGATTATATGGTAGGTCCTACTAGGGTACATGTTTCTCTTAAGGCCAACCCCTATATAATATCATATTACCATTTTAATGTAATCCTCAACCCCTCTTTTGATCATGATTTGGTTTGTTCACATTTAGGGGTATTTTGGGAATAATTTTGAATTTTTTTTAAGGACTCTTGGGTTGGACATGGCTGGAACATGGTTTTCCCAAATCGTATGACCTTCCAGTGAAAGATGTGAAAAATCATGTAGTGGGTATTTGTATGGTTGGTGCATGATTTTTCAAACTATGTGCCCACCAAGGAGAAACTGTGCAACCCCACAGCAGGGGAACCTGACTAGGGTGCACGGTTTGACACACCATGTGAACCTTAAATACTAACTGTGTGCATGAATTTAATTATTCATAAAATTATTTAATTCTTTTGGAACCCCCATTTAGACCTCCAATCAACCCTAACTGAACCTATAATGATTTCTTAGGTCTTGTAATCTCTTAAGGACCCATTTCAGCTCCTCTAAACCCTTTATAAGGTAGATATATTCTTAGAGAATGTCATTCAATCTTCTCTAGGTATGTGAATCTTCTCTTCTTGGTCTCTACCACTCTCTCCTTCCCTTCACCTAGGATTTTTTTGGATCTCCATATTGTTTAAGGATCTAATACCCGATGTTTTAGATCTTAAATATATGACTTATTCTTAGATATTCATTTACAACATTATTTTTTAGAGTTTCCCATTATGGATGTTGTGATTCATGATCCTACGGTCCCAAGGTAGGTGGTTATATTTAAGATTTTCTAATTTATTTAACCCAAAATTTCTTGATTTAAATTAAATTTTTTGATTTCAATTAAATTTTTTGATTTAAATTTAATTACTTTCAATTGGTTCATTAAAAACCCAATTCTAGTGAATTGGGGATTTGAATTTTATTTAGAATGAAATTGGGGAAAAACCCCAAACTCTAATGGATTGGGGGTGTGTTTGTAAAATTTTATGGATAATTTTGAAATTAAATTCTGGAATTAAATTGTGAAATTGATTTGTGAAATTGAATTCAAATTTATATTTGAGAAAAGTGGCTTTAATTGTGTTGATAATAACCCATTGGGTTTATCTTGAAAAGGCATGAATTAATTAAAAACCTATTTTGTTTTTTAAATGGAAATCATCATATTGAAATGGGAAAATGGTTTAATTTTATTTTGAACAATTTTGAAATAAATTTCCCATTATTGATTACTATTGAGAACAAACAAGATAAGGTATTTAGTGATTTATTTTTGGAAAACACTCTATCGACACTTTACAACTCTAAAAAAACATATGCAGTAGGTCACATCCCTAAGGGGACGATGATGAGTCCTCTATGACCATTGTGTGATGGAATGTGTACACATATTTTAATGATCACCTATTTGAGTGTATGAGAATATCGTAACCTAGAACTATCATACCTATTAGCAGATGACTATGTTTCTCATTTGTGATGATTTTGAAATATATTCCATTATCTGTAAACTGTTTTAAAAAAGACTAGTGAATTTATATAAACTATTTTATATAGAATGATTATTAGGCCATTTTTTATAAATGTTTCGATCAATTTAAATGTAAATAATGATTTTTTGAATATTATCTTTAAATTTTATGCCTATTTTATTTAAAATTGAAATATTTATTTGGTTAATTAATGTGGAATCTTATTATAGAATCCTTGGTGAGACCCTACTAGGCTTTTAGATCAAACCCTACCTGTGAAATTGGGAGTTTTTAGATTTCCTTCTATCAGGTTCGAGCAAAGGGAAAGAACCACTTGGAGGTGGTAGTTGTTGTTTATCTTTAGGCTTTGAGCTACTATGTCTATTGGGACTCGGGTTTTTTATCTTATTTTATGGTACTTTGATGATGTACTTTGGGTTTTTTATACCTGCTTCCCTTCTGGTACAGTCCTTCCTGTGGTGTTTTCTTTTGTGAATATTGACTTGTAGTTGTTTCTTCCATTGTTTTTGTGGAAAATCCATTCCTACTTTCATATTGTTTGATTCCAGGTGCTAGTCTCCAACTTGTGGGGATTGAGGGTACACTTAAGTCCATTTCAGGATTTACTCTGGTGTTACCATACTAGGGAATCCATGCTGGTTTGTGAAAAAGTGGAATCAAAGGTGTAGGTTAAGTATCTTGACTTGATGTTAGTATGCAGTTGTGTAATCTTTTCAAGAATTAGTAGGTAGTTACAACTGAGTTCCTATCCATATCTCACTATAATGAGCCTTAATTAACTAGGGGTGGTTTGGTAAATAATTATTGAGGGTTATTTCTATACTTTTCTATTATTTTGATTTGGATATATTTAAATCCAAATATTGTTTTTCTATATATTGAGATTAAATTAGCTTGTTTATCTATTTGAGTGTTAATATGATGTCTTAAATGTTGTATACTAATGTTTTGTAGAATAATAAATCTGAGAAGATGAGTGAGTAGGATCTAGGATGAATATTTTGATGAACCATAACAAGATAATACTCCCATGGACTAGAATTTGGTTGAAGTTATTGTGAGTTTTGTCCAAGTTCTGGGATAGGAACCTTAACCCTTTATCTTTTAGGATCCAACAGTAGAACCTTAGAGGGATGAATTCATGATTCTTTCTCAGGATTTACTTCCCCAGAATCCACCAGAATTCCAAGGATCAAATGATCCTCAAAATGTTGAGGATTGGTTGAGAAATATAAAGATTCTGTTTGAGTTCTTGGATACACTATATGAAATCAAGGTAAAATGTTTCACCTTCAATATAGATGGACCAAGAAGGAGACGGAGGACTTGATTGTGATAAATAAGAAACATGAGGGATTAGAGTGGAAATAAGTTAAAGTTATTTTCACTGACCAGTTCAATCCAGATTCAATGGTTTTTTCTAAGGATATTGAGTTTTTCAAACTTGAGCAGGATGATAGTATCGTGATATCATATAAAAATTGTATTACTGATCTTGTGTATTTTTCACATGAGATTATGTAAAATGAGAAGATTGAAATTCAATGGTTTTAGATGAGACTTTGATATAATATTCATTCTTAGGTTTTCTTGTTGAAGCTCTTCTTATGTTGATGTCCTGGATTGAGCGTTGATGGTTAAAATGGACTTGGTTGGTAATTCAGGGTTAATGTGAGTTACTTTTTATCCCTATGGAAGTTATGTGAGTTACCATAAATGGAATAGTAAGTGTGTCTATTCATGTGGTGGTTCATGACATAAGGGTTTTTATAGACTTCTTGAAGAACTTGGAAGAGGCCCTCTTATTTGTTACTAGTGTGGAAAACCTAGGAACTCAAAATGGGTTTGAACTGAGGAACCCAAAATATGTGACTTTTGTGGAGACTCATGTCACTTGTATAAGTTATTCCATGTCTATTCTACTCCAAATAGTGGCATGAGATCATCAATGCCTAATAAAACTACAGTACAGTTAGATGCTTCAAAAAAATGGGTTCCAACCAAAAGTGTTTAGAAAGGGTTATAACCCCTTCTAAACACTTTAGTGGCGGTTACCCAAAACTGCTGCTAAAGTGCCTGCCTACTATGATTAGAGGCAGTTCTGGGTAAGTGCTATTAAAATGGTTCTATGTTTAGTTGTATTTAGATCATAAGGGGTTTTAACCCCCTCTAATCTCACCCAAAATTCACCCAAAATAGGTCATTTAGAGGCGTTTCTAACCGTCCCTAATTTCAAGATTCATTTAGGGGTGGTTAGAACCACCTCTAAGTGTGATGATTCATGTGGTGGTTCTCAACAGAAGAGTTTTTCCATACCTCTTAAAGCACCTGGAAGAGGCCCTTTCATTTGTTATAAATGTGGAAAACCTAGGAACTCAAAATGGGTTTGAAGTGAGGAACCCAAAATATGTGAATTTTTTGGACACTCATGTCACCTGCATAAGTTCTTCCATGTCCATGATACTCCACATAGTTGTATGTGATCCTCAGTGGCTAATAAAACTATAGTGCAGTTAGATTCTTCACAAAGAAAGGGGTTTCAACCATAGGTTTTTAGAATAAAGATTCTTCATGAAATTGAAGAGTCTCTAGAGGAATCAGAAACTACAAAAAACTGGGCGATTAGAAGGGGTTATAACCCCTTCTAAACACTTTAGTGGTGGTTACCCAAAACTACTGCTAAAGTGTCCGCCTACTCCGATTAGAGATGGTTCTAGGTAATTGTTGGTAAAATGGTTCTATGTTTAGTTGTAGTTAGATTAGAAGGGATTTTAACCCCCTCCAATCTCACCCAAAATTCACCCAAAACAGTTCATTTAGAGGCAGTTCTAACCATCCCTAATTTCAAGATTCATTTAGTGGTGGTTAAAACCGACTATAAATATATCTCAAACTTAAAATTTAGGGTGGTTACATAATTAACCTTAATCCAGCCTGCGTTTTTATTGGAGAGACCTAGCACCTGCTATGCCCCATAACCCCCACATGACACGCCATTGACACCCCCTGAGGCCCCATACACACCCACCTGACACGCTATGGACACCCAACCTAACTTCCTCGGATAGACACCAAGACATCCCCACCCTGATGCTATGCCCCCAACCCAACGCTAATCCCCATGGAAACCCAAGATGACACCCCATACACACCCACCTAACACGCTATGAACACCCAAGATGACACCCCAGAAAGACAGCAGGACAACCCCCAACCCGATGCTATCCCCCATGACCCTAAGACACCCAAGCTAACACCCCATACACCCCCAAAACCCCAAACCTACACACACTGATTCCCACACACGATGACGCCCGAAAAACACCAGGACAAACACTGACGACCCCCCTGACAACTCACACTTGTGCCCACATTCCTGTAACCCACGACCAGGAAAAGGAAGAAAAAACATCCGCTGTGGGGAATCAAAGCCAGTACCAGCACCTCATATTTGGAAAAACTTACCAACCAACCCGATCCACATTTTTTATATTATAGAAAATATATTTTATTTATAAACATATATTAAGTTATATTTACTTATATATATATAATATAAATAAATATATTTACATATATATAAATATATATATTTATATATTTATATTTGTGTGTGTGTGTATTTATGCATTTATATAATATTTATAGATATAATATAATTATAATATATATATATATATAATTATTTTTATATACTTATATATATGTGTGTGTCTGTAATAATAATATTATTAATTATTATTATTATTACATATATTTTTTAAACTATAAAAATCATATGTTGGTTTTATAAATACTATAAATTTATATATTTTATGATTTATATTATAAATATATTATATTAAATACATTTATATTATTTATTTATGTATGAAATTATATACATTTATATTATATAATGTACAAGCATATATATACACACAAAATTATATAAATTCATATAATTGGAAATATATAATATAATTAAATTATATCAATATATATATATTTATATATTTATATTTACTAAATTAATTTATAATTAATATTTTATACTAAAATATATATAAAATAATTATATAATATATATAAATGTATATATAATAAAATATATATAACATAAATATTTATATTTATATTTAATTTCCTCTATATTATATATATTTGTATACATAATATAATATAAATGTATTTATACATAAATATACAAAAAATGTATTTAAAATGATATATGTATAATATAAATCATAATATAAATTTATTGTATTTATAAAACCATATATAAATTTTATATATTTGAATAAATATATTTATAATTACATTTATATCATGTATACAAATATTTATATATGTGTACATTTTTATTTATATGTATAAGTATTTATTTAAAGTATTTAAATATATATGTTTATAATGCATTCAAAAAAATTTATATAACATGCTTATGTAATATATAGATATATGAACACATGCACGCACACACACACACATATTATAAAATTTTAATTTATATGATATTTACTTTATAAAAATAAATAAAATTTAAGTCAGGTTAAAAAACATCTCTAATAAAATGGATTAGAGGTGGTTCATGAACCCCTTCTAATTTCATAGATTATATGGGGTTCAAAACCCCCTCTAATGTCATATATTAGAGGGGGTTCAAAACCCCCTCTAATATAAGGGATTATCAGTGGTTCATGAACCCCTATACTTTCTTATATTAGAGAGGGTTCAAAACCTCATATAATATCCAAATGAATATATTTATATAGAGAATCTAAAATCCAACCAAACACATAGCACCACTAATTATTAAATTAGCAGCGGTTTTGGAATAACCACCTCTAAGATCCAAACAAATAATAAAAAAATATTGCTAAAAAATTTAGAGGGGGTTCTGAACCCCCTCTAAATTTGATTATTAGAGGGGGTTGTGCAAAACCCCCTCTAAAATTAATTTAGAGGGGGATGTGAAGAACCCACTCTAAAAAACTACCACTAATCTACTATTTTTTATAGTGAGATATGAGTCCAATAACTGTGATAGGTACCATCAATATTGATTCATCCTTGTGAATTCTTTATTTGATACTGGTGCATCACATTCGTTTATTTCAATATGTATTGCGAGTATACTAAATCTTCATATGGAGATTTTATCTTATGTAATGGATATTACTATACCTCTCAAAATGAAGAGAGAGAATGGTTTTTGTTATCCTATTTGTGTATTCTCATTATCAGATATCAATATTTCTTGGTAATTTCTAGTCCTTGACGTGAAACCACTTGAATACATATTTGGGATGGATTGTCTAATTTCTAATAAATCCTAGATTTATTGTTATCTTTGATGGGTCTCCTTTACTACGCCTGATGGAGTGTGACATATATTTCAGGGAGAAAGGGACCAAGGTTGACTAGAGCTAGAAATTATTATCTAGAGATGGGGAAAGAAATATTAGTGTTCACTTTTGATCTGAAGTGGGAATACTTTAGCAATTATCTCCCTCCAGTTATCATCGAGTTTCTTGTTGTTTTTCCTTCTAACTTATCTAGTCTCCCAATGGTATGGTAGGTAGAGTTTTATATCAATTTAGTGTCTAGTAATCAACCAGTGTCTATTCCTTATAACCTAATAGAACTAGTGGAAATGAAAGAGTTGAAGACTCAGTTAAATAATCTATTAGAGAAAGGATTTATATTCCCATGTGTGTCACATTGGGCGATACCGGTTCTCATTTCTAAGAAAGATGATGGGTCCCTTCACCTAAATTTTTATTACCAAAAACTCAATAGAGACACAATAAATAAAAAATATCCATTGCCACAGATTGATGATTTTTTTGATCATTTGAAAGGGGTGAATTTTTTTTAAGATTGATCTTCGACCAGGTTATCATCAGTTGAGAATAAAAGAATATAACATTCAAAAAACCACCTTTTAGAGTAGGTTTGACTATTATGAGTAACTTTTCATGTCATTTGGTTTAATAAATTCTCTTACAGTCTTTATGTCTTTAATGAGCATGATTTTCCATGAGTATCTTGATATTTTTGTGGTAGTATTTCTTGATGACATGATTGTTTTCTCTAAGTCTATGGAGGATCATGTGAGTCATATGAGAGATGTACTATAATTGTTGATAAGTCACTGAATTTATGACATGCTATCAAAATATTATTTCTAGATTTTGGAATTGATTTTTTTGGGACACATGGTGTCGGAACAGGGTGTTTCAGTTTATCCTAAAAAGATGAAAGTTATTAAAAAATGGTAGATACCATGAAATGTTTTAGATATTCAAAGATTCTTGGGTTTATCTGGATATTATCACCGATTTTTAAAGGACTTATCAAGGTTGTATTCTTTGATGACTTCCCTAACTCATAAGGGAGTAGAATTGTTTTGGGATGAAATGTGTCAGAGTTCTTTTGTTGAGACAAAATTTCTTTTGAATACTATGCCAGTGTTGAATCTTCTAGAGGATGGGTAGGGCTATGTGTTCTATTGTGACACATCAGGTTCTGGTTTGGATTTTTTTCTTATGAAGGGTGATCATGTTGTTTCCTATGGCTCTCAGAAGATTGCACCACATGAGAATAATTATCCAACCCATGGTCTTGAACTTGAAACTGTGATTCATATACTTATGTATTGGTGGAATTGCCTTTTTAGAGAAAGGTTTACTGTGTATTATGACAAAAAGAGCTTGAGTTATATCTTCTCTAAAAAATAATTGAATCTCCACTAGAGGTATTGGGTGGAATACGTATAATATTTTGTCTTTGATATATCTTATACCTGAGGGAAAGGGAATGTTGTCACAGATGATTTGAGCATGAAAATTTTGAACTAGTACATGAAAGAATCATCAAAAGAGTGGAACTTGATGCCTCTCTTTGTACAATTTCATATAGGAGTCAAGGAATTTGGGGCCAAGGTTTCCTTGGCCAATGTTCAATTGACCTATGATATTCTTGAGTTGATTATTTAGGAAAAATATTTTAATTATGAGTTACATAGCATTATAGATGCTCTTTATGGTGGGGATACCATTGCTGGGTGTTTGTTCTACAAAGAGGGAATTCCGTGTTATTAGAATCATTTTGTGGTACCATTATCTGTCAGGAAATATATGATAGAGTATTTCTATAATTCCCAGTGGGCAGTGCACCCAGAAACCATGAATATGTTCTATGACATGCAATGAAAATTTTGGTGTCCAATTATGAGATGGGGCATTTCTGATTTTGTCTCTCATTGTTATACGTGAAAGAATGTCAAGGATGAGCACCATATACCTTCAAGTTTTCTTCAACCACTTCTAGTGTCGACTTGGGAGTAGGATGGGATATCTATAGACTTTTCAGTTGGGTTTCCACATACCCATAGAAATAATAATTCAATATGGGTTTTTATTGATAGGATGACCAAATAATTTCACTTTATACCCATTCATGATATAACCAAATTTGAGTAGTTGGGAAATATCCATACGAGAGAGATTGTTCATTTTCATGGAGTTCTATATTCTATAGTCTCTGATAGAGATATTCAATTTAATTCACTCTTTTGGAGATTCTTTTAAGAGGAATTGGGATCTCAAGTCCATTTGAGTATGACATATTATCTGTATTCGGATAGACTGACATAAAGAGATATACAAATTCTTGGGAATATTCTCTGTGCCTACATCATTGACTTAGGTGGAGCTTGATATTTCCATATTGGGATAGTTTAGTTTTCTTATAACAATAGAGACCGATCTGTGGTCAAGATGTCTCAATTTGAGGCCTTTTATAGATGGACTTTAAAATATTCATAGTGTTGGTTCGAGATTAGTTAATGTTCCCTTGTTAGATCGAGCTTGGTTTAAGCTAAAAAAATATATTTAGTTGATTCATTAGATAATGATTATTTCATAGATCTAGTATATGCCTTATGCATATTGTCATCACAAACCATTGGATTTTTTAGTTGGTGAACAAGTTTTCTTGAAAGTTTCACTCTGTTTGGGTCATCAACGTCTTGGGAGGAAAGGGAAACTTTCTCCTCATTTTGTGGAAAATTTTGGGGTTGTTGAGCAGGTGGGGAAGGTTTCTTACAGATTAGAACTTCCTTCATAGTTGACATAGATACATAACATCTTCCATGTATTGTATCTATAAAAATATCATTTTGATCCATCTCACATTCTAAGTTTGAGTGATCTTGATGTTGAGCCTGATTTATCCGTGACTGAGCATCCAGTCAGGATAGTGTGTTCTAAAACCAAGGTACTTCCTAGGAGGAAAATACCTTTGGTTTAAGTGCTATGGCATCATGGTTCTAATACTTATAATACGTAGGATAGGTAGGTACTAATGAGAGATTATCAGCCCCATATTTTTGACATAGAAGCTTCATGACAATATTTTTGTGGGCATATAGTTTCTATAGTGGGGAGGTTGTAACATACTATTACTATTTTTAGGTACTACTCAACCTATCCTTTGATAATACCTTGTTTGGGTCTCATTTAGGCGTGTTTTGGGAAGAATTATGAAAAAGTTTTAAGGTCTCTTAGGCAGTTCACAGTTTTCCCAAACCGTTCTCTCAACTATTGAAAACAGTGAAAACTTAGTAAGTGGAAGTTTGTACAGTTGACACACAGTTTTTCAAACCATGTTACCACCAAGGAGAAACCATGAAACCCCACATAAGGGGTTCATGGTTAGGGAAAATGTTTTGACAAAATGTGTGGCACATCCCAACTAACCATTCATGCGTGATTTAATTATTTTGAAAATTATTTAAAAAATTTCCGAAACCCCATTTTGACCCCTCTAGGCCATAACTAAACCTAGAAATATTTAGTAGGTATTAAGATCTCTCGAGAAACCTTTTTTTTCTCCTCTAAACCCTTTCCAAGGAGAACCAAAGCTTGGAAAACTTCATTGAATCTCCTCTGGGTATATGGATCTTCTCTTCTTGGTCTATCCTAATCTCTCCTTCTCTCCACCCTAAGGTTTTTTGGATTTCTATGTTATCAAAGTATCTAATACCCATTGTTTTAGATCTTGAATCTAGATTTTATTCTCATATATTCATTTCCAAAATTCTTTTTTGGAGTTTCTCGTTGTGGGAATTGTGATTCTTGATCCCATTATCCCTAGGTAGGTGGTTCCATTTAAGATTTAACAATTGATTTAATCCTAAATTTCTTGATTTAAATCAAATTTATTGATTTAAATTCAATTTATTTCAATTGATTTTTTAGGAACCCAATTATAGTGAATTAGGGATTTGAATTTGATTTTGAATGATGTTGGGAAAGAAACACCAATTGCAATGGACTGAGGGTGTTTTTTTAAAATTTGATGGAAATTTGTGAAATTAAATTATGAAATTGATTTTTGTAATTGATTTAAAATTTTTATTTGAGAAAATTGGATTTAATTGCATTAATAATAACCCATTGGTTTTATATTGAAAAAGGAATTAATTGATTTAAAACCCATTTTTGTTTTTAAATGGAGATTGGCATATTGAAATGGGAAAATGGGTAAATTGTATTTTGAATAGTTTTGAATTAATTGACCATTATTGATTGTTTTTGAGCACATGAAAGCCTATGTAGTTAGTGAGTTATTTGGGAGAACACTCTATCGAATCTTTATAACTCTAACAAGACATATGTAGTAGGTCACATCCTTAAAGGGATGGTGATGATTCCTATTTGACTTATGTATGAGGGAAACATGTACACATATTTCCATGTTCACCCATTTGAGTGTGTGGAGATCCCATAACATTGAACTATTTTACCTCTTGGAAGATAACCATGTTGCTCATTTGTGATGATTTTTGATATATATACCATTTTTTGTAAATTTTTTTACACATCCCTTATGAATTTATATAAACTGTTTAATAGGAAATGAATATTAGGACATTTTTATAAATGTTTCCATCAATTGAAATGTAAAGCATGTTTTTTTAAATATGATCTTAAACTGCCATGCCTATTTTATTTAAAATTGAAAGATTTAATTTTTTAATTAATGTGTCATCTTATTATGTAATCCTTTGTGAGACCCTACTGAGATTTTATCTCACACACCACTTATGCCTTTGGGAATTTTTAGATTTCCACCTTCTTGGTTCTATTAATGGGAAGACACCACTTAGAGGTGGTATTTAATATTGATATTTGGGATTTGAGCTGCTGTGTCTATTGGGACTCAGGATGGTTATCCTATTTTATGGTACTTTTATGATGTACCTTGGGTTGTTTTACCTATTTGACTTTTGGTACTATTTTCCTTGTGGAGTTTTCTTCTGTGAATACTAACTTGTAGCAGTTTCTTCTATTGCATTTATGGACAATTTTACAACTTTTATATTGTTGGATGTAGGTGCTAGTCACCAACCCATGGGAATTAGAAACTTTCTTTGGTCCATGTCAGGATCACCTTGGGTGTTATGGTATCAGGGTATCTTGGCTAGTTCGTGACACCCTATCAATCTCTCCTTTTATGAACTCATCATGTAAAAAGGAATGTACGTAGTGTGTACTTTCAGTTACATGGTGTGGGGACCTATCCAAACACCTGGGTGTGTCCTCACTCACATGGAATGGCTATCCATGTTACCTTACACAAAGTTTACATAAATTAAACGATATGTTTTATAAACCTGAGCACCTTTCCATGTTCTTCGGTTCATGACCATGTACCGTAGCCCATTCCATGCATTCTACCATGTCCTTCTAGATGACCAAGTCCTCTTAACATGGAATTTATGACCATGTCCTCGATCACATGGACATTCCCCACTATATGGTATATACCCACAATACATGACATGTAGTTCAAAAATATCATCTTTCCCAAATGGGAATAACACATAGCATGTACTCTTGCACAACACATCATGTGATTAGGATTTCAAAACTGAAAATCACTGCAATCCACCTGAAACCCATGTTTTCCACTGATTACCATATATATACCCCAAGGGATCACTAGTAGTCATATAAGGGATCTAAAACATTAAAAATATGCATATTTGATTTTTGGAACTTATAAATCATAAATCTAACAACTTTGTGGTGAAACGATGAATCTTTGAGTATAACACAATGCTCAAAACCTACTGGACCTCAACCTGGTGTCAATCATCGTCAAGAATGGAGTTTTTTGGAGTCTCCTCTCCCTTGGTTCACCCTCAGGCTGTCCTTCACCATTAGGGGGATCTTCCATTTATTTTTTTACAAGGGAAACATCACAAGGGGGAGGGTAGGTTAAGGTATATTAATTAAATTTCATTTAATTAATAAACCACCATCATTTAATACCCCACAAATGATCACCTACAACAGGGTGCCTGACTCAGACAATATTTCTGTTGCAAAGAAGGTAAAAACCATGTTCTAAACTCAACTGTGATATCAAATTTCCAATCTAAGACTCTATTTGGGATTTATTCCATATTTAGATAAATAATTCATGCACGTGATGAAATATATTTAATATTTTTAAAATGACTGCACTGAGGCTCTATGAACCCTATAATTCTATGACAACTTAGTACCTAGCATTGGAAAATTTCCTAGAAATTTTATTAATCCTTAAACATCAAAACTAGTGTCATTAAACTCTACCCAACTTAAAATATTTTTGTCCCAAAAGGTGAAATCTCACTCACAAGTGGGGAAATTGAGCTCTCAACTAGTTTTCCCACACCAGAAAGCTCTATAGAAGGTTATCATGCTGTTAAAAAAACACACCCATAGGGGAACCAGTTGCCTAACATAGGTATTATCTGGTATGATCTAAAACACTACCAGGTACCTCAAAGAGTCAACTCCACTCCTGATGCTGAGCTTATCCAGGTCGACATCACATAATGAGGCATGCACATGTCTACTCCACTACGACACATGGAAAATACCTAGTACTCGATTTAACTATGATATCAAGATCTAACAAGATTCCACCTTTATAACCCAATATAGTAACTGAAGGAAGGGTCTATAAACCCAAAATATGGACTTATATCCTGATCAAATCTCCACCCATCATCATCTTCCCCTATATGAACCATTCCCTCAACAACCATCATTTCACCAACTCTTAGTTGAAAATGCTATCTCCCACTGGCTCTAACTAGTATAGTAGTGACTTGTAGGGTCTCCCAAACATGGCCTCAAATGATTCTACGTCTATGGTGAAATGATAACTATTGCGATACAAAAACTCCATCGAAGGTAGGGAGACCCTCTTAGACATGGCCCCAAGCTAAAATTCCTACAAGAATCATGTTCTACAGAACCTTAATGGTCTGATTTACCTAGCCATATATCTGGGATAACACTGATCTCAAACAAAACTAAGCCCCCAAATCATTCTACTTGTATAGTCACCCTAATATATCCACTAAGCTCTACTCTTAGATGGTTATGAAGAGGGGAAACCAGCCGAGTCGATCCATGAACACTCAAATAGTGTTGTGACCTATCGATTATTGTGGAAACCCCATCATGAAAACCAAAAAGTTTCCAATTAATTTACACTAATATCTGGGCACCTTGGTCTCCACCTACTGATAGGAAAAGTATCAAGAGCTAAAATCAGCAACAAGATAACACATCTTTAGACACCCTACTCGATGCTCAAGGATCTTGGTACAACCAACCCTCTCTTTAGTGCACTAATAAGAAAAAAAACTCATCAACACCCCATATCATAATGTGGATAGTTTCATTATCAGTACTCAAAAGGAAGAAATACTCCTCACCTTCAGAATATCAATCAGTAAAATGTACAATGGATATCTGATCATGTGAGATCTCATAGAAAAAATCCCAATATTGTGCCTCATTATCTCGCTGAAATCATAGGGGAAACAACCGTCTACTAGAGATATATTTCATTATCCTCACCCAAAAGGGGTAACTAAAATATGTAAACTAATCCGTTATTTCACTCAGCAACAATAGATATACACCTCTCTATGAGCATATGCTGCTATGACCACACCCTTGGGTGTCTCTCAAGCTAGCATAGACTCAACCTTTTTAGGGTCCACTGTCACTCAAATCTATAAGAAAACATATCACAAGAAGTGGACCTCTTGAATCTAGACTAAACACTATGAGATATCCCCATGAAACTAGTACTCTCAATGTATGTTTAGGAACATACTCAAGTGTCTCTTGTGAAAATATATTGACAAGAACATGAGGGTACTAAAGAAAAATAATACCATGAATCTATCCAAAAATATTTAAGGACCTAGTTTACAAGTCTATTATCCACCTCCTAGGTGCAAAAAATAGGGCTTCCCATGTGATCAAACTAGGTCCTACCATGCCCTCCTTCACCACCATATCCTGAAGCTCAGAGGGATCCAAACAATATAATGGTGAAAATATCAAGACAATCCCTAGGTGTTAGTCTATGCATAATTATAAATCTCTGTGGGGAGGTAAACCCATAACATCATTAGGAAAAATTTCCTCATACCCCACCACCACTGTAGGGAACTAAAAGTTCATATCATCTATTTATCCAAGGTTCATACCAAAAAACCGATAAAAATTTGGTTGTATCTTCCCACACATGATCTCATCCAACTAGGGCAAGGACCACTCCTAAACAAAGGAGGAACTCCATCCCATAATCTAAAAACACGGTCACACCCACTGGTGGAAACCAACCAAGTATGGATAATAGGAAACTCATTTATACACAAGTAAATATCATAGGGACTCTCTACCATTATGAAAAGATTCAACATAAGTCTCTCTATCTCCTCTAGATTTGGGTCACACTGTCGATATGAGTACATAAACTCTAATCCTCTATGTTAGAGCCTCAAATAACGAAGGTTTATTAAAAGAATTCATTGGTATTACTGGGCCTTTAATAAGGGATATTTTAAGATAAATGTGTCTCATGAATCTATGCTAAACTACAACTAAAGTAGTGAAGTCACATGTCATACCTTGATCCACACCCAAGACACCAGTCTATAAGCCCGTTCTATATAAAGCTCATATTTTCCCTTTCCCATTGTTGACCACCACTAGGGTATTTTTAGACACCTCAACACACCAAAATACCCCAAACCCACAATAAAAAGGAACTCATCTGTCAAACCTTGAAATTATTCTCTTTGGGTGGCACTGACTCACCAACACAATTTTAATCATGTCACAAGAATGTGTCTCAGTGGTAGAAGCATCTATCCTTCTTTCAAAAACTAAATCCATGATAAACATCATCATTATAGGGCTACACCAACACCCTATGTCACCCTAGAATATCCTCGAGCAAGTAGTATCAAGAAAAGGGTATCTCACACCTATGTTTAATAGTAATACTGCCAAAGTAGAAAGAACACACATCATACCAATAAACACTCCCAGAGCCTCTTGGTCATAGGCCTCTATAGACTATAGATATCATTGACCTCATCCTTTAGCTCCTTGAGCTTGGAAGAGACCGCCTTGGGGTGTTGGTGATAATAGGTTAAACCATCTTCCACCTCATGCTTCCACCCTACTCCTCTTCCATGTTTTCCATCAAGAGGAACTCATTTCTCTTACTGCAGTATCTTCATGGGTGGTCCATCTACTATCTCCCTATTTGCAGCACGCTGGGTCAGAAAATCCCACACAAGGTGTCTCTAACCATTACAGGAGAAACATTACCTCTCCCTCAACTGATTGGAACCATCCTAAGATATCTGGACCACAAACCCTCCATCCTAGGACCATTTCCAAAAGTGTCTCAGATAACTAGATCCTTGATATTTCTATCATTTTATCGCTATCGAGGTCTCAACTATAAAGTTCTCACTGCCATCACCCACTATTAGTGTCTACTTAGAAAGAAATATCTCAACTATAAAGTATTGTTCGAGCACTCCAACATAGGTGGGAATGAATAAAGGCATCAATTAAGCCCTAATATCTCAGTGAAAGACTTGATCGAAGGTCCATGCTCAAAACAAAATAGACCAATAAGCATATCTAAAGAGTATCATGAAATTTCTATGAACCATGCTGAATACTCTTCCATGGTAAGGCTATTCTACTAGAGATACAAAATCTCCTAGATATGCACCACTCAGAACACGGTTGGATAAAACTCTTCCCTAAAGATATGATAAAACTATATCTATGGGAGCATAATTTCATCATGTTTCTACCTCAATATACTACACTATAACCTCATAGAGCCCTGAATAGGACTTTCCACTAGGAACACAATGTAATTTGGAGGCATCCTCACAAGGTATAAAACTCATGTGACTACCTCAAGACACTCATCCATTTACTCAGGGTCTAGCTTATTTCAAAACATACATATAGGTCTCATCATATAAATCTCATAGAGGACTCTCAACCTATGCACATCCTCATATGGTACTAACTGTACAACCTAGTTCCCAATGGGTGGTGACTCAAATGGAAAACCACCCCCTCCATTGATGCCTCATCGCTGAGAGGATCATCCTCACAACCATGTTGTGGATTCCTAGTAGGTTTTCATCCTAGAGGCATCCTGAAATAATCAAGACATACCATGGTATGTAAGTATATATGGGTAGATGACTTAATAATGACATGGAAACCAAAACCCATTCCTATATGATGCATGTACCAAATTTACCCCCTATAACCAGTACCTACATATTTTGAGTCAATAAGTAGGTTATCAGAGTCCTAGTGAATGGATATATTGGCCACTACATCAAAACTAGAGTCACTATCCTAAAATATTAACCCGAGACACATAACACTATTTCAATAAATCTAAAACTAAACTCACATCTAGACAATCTCAACACTCCAATCCCAAAGTGTAACCTATTTTGATACCACTCTATCATGACTCGAACCATTAGGGTCTACCTGGATAGTGATAATTCAAGTGAGAATACCTTAGCCTACCTCTAATAGGTCATTGGATATTAATCAGCACTGAGTAGGCATATCAAACACACATGGGTTGCCTTAGCCTATGGCATTTGTGCACATGGACACACATCCATATCTATACAACAATATAGAGATAATAATAATACAACTAATACCAAATTAATTCACATATCTATATCCCACAATCAAAGTAAAAAAATATGATAAAGTGATAAAGTTAAAAATACAATCCCACTAAAATAGAAAGAGTCAAACTTGCTTAGAAGAAGGGGACTGCTATCAAATGTAACCACAGATATACACCACGGGTTTTCTAGCTCACTATGCTTCACCTACTCATGGTCATCTTAGGACTCCATTGAAAGGCCTTTTATCTTCATAAGGCATGATATGTGTGGGGAGATCCCATGTAGGGGTGAGTACAATAATACCTATTAGGCACCCCAAAAGTTCAAAATAAAAGGGGGAAACTATAAGGAAACAATCCTCTCAGCCCATGGATAGAGGGAATAGTAACCCAAGTGAGAGAGAACATGAATCTCCATGTCCACTCTTTAGCTATACATGACTAGTGATCTCATCATCATAAGGATTCCCGATATCACCCATATATACTCTTCAAAGACTCTAAGTCTCATGGTATCACCATATAGACTACCATAAGATTCTACTAGAGGATGAAAGGTATCACTCATATTGGATCACTCACTACATATTCCATTCCACCCCTGATGGAACTCATCTGACATGTCTCCCTCATTGAGCATCACTAAGTCGATGACATGCCCCTACCATCCCTGATGGAATATGTTTGGGAGAACATTCTCTTCGAGTATAACCATGAATAAAGTCATGATAGAACCCAAAAGAACATGATTCATAGACAGGGGATCCCAACCATGCCTTATGAAGTACTCCATAAACCCTAATAAAACCCATAATATCTCAAAACACAGATAAGGGATCACTCTCAGGATCTCTATGGGACACCGTGAACCCAATCTGGAACTCAATAGATCATAAAATTCAGATAGGGGATCACACCCAGGATAGCTGGGGTATGCCACAAACCCTATAAAGACTCAGAATCATGATACAAATATATGGGATAACTACCAAGACCACTAGAAGATACTACAAACCCAATATGGAACTACCCGGTAAGTAGGAGATCGTATACATGAAAATATCACGAACTTTACTAGAACTGCCTGCTTAGTAGGTGATCATAACCTGTATATGTTGGTCATACTAATACCTAACCCCCTAGGGAAGATGATACGATAGAGGATACTTCCCTGGACTTCCTAGAGGGATACATGAACTCTATTTGAACTAATACTATAGAGGGGATCATAATCTTATGGTTAAGACATAATGTCTCTATATACCCTCAGAGGGAAGGAATAAGTAAGAACACCCACCTTGAACTGATCTACACATTTCTATAAGAATCATACAACTAGTATCACCTTTCGTTGCATCTCTCAAACCAATTTTTTTCCACCATCGCATTCTATGTGGAAAAATACCCATGATAGTCTATTCATGGGCCTCCACATGAGTCTTGAAGATAGATATGAATAAGAAATAATTCCCTAAGGGTAGTACATAGAGATTCCTCTTAGGGTGAACTGTGTGTCTCTTAAGGCCAACCCCTGGTTGTGTCCCCTCTCTATACTCATTGAGTAAAAAGGAAAGTACATGGTGTGTAATATTGATTTCATGGTGTGTGACCCTACCAGAACACATGGGAATGTCCTCTATCACACATCTTGGCTTTAAATGTTAACCTACATGGCATGTACATAATGTAAATGGAATTTTATATCATCTCATGCAATTGTTAATGTATTTTGGATCATTTCCGTGTACCTCAACCCACATCATTAATTTTTTCATGTCCTTCTACACATCCTAGTCCTCTTGACATGGCATTATTACCCATGTCCTTGACCACATGGTCAATCCCCACTATATGGTGTGTACCCACAATACACAACATGCAGTTTGAAAAGATCATATTCACAAAATAGGAAGAGCACATAGTGTGTTCTCATGTACTACATGTTGTGTGATGGGGGTTTTCAAGGTAACATACAGTGTTTTGGACTCGGCTAAAATTCTAGGGGAATTTGAATTTTCACTATTTTCTATATGGGTTATTATTTAAAATGATATTTAGAATGAAATACTAGTATTTAGAACACATAAATGTGATGTTTTTGGACTTGGTTTATGGCCTGAAATGTGTCATGAGTATTTCATTGATTTTCAGTAGCATTGATATCCGAAAACACAAAACCAGGAAGGAATGGTAAGGCTGAACAATTTTTTTAAAACAGTGTGGTTGACTAGGTGTAACTATATGGCTGATCTAGTGGAGTTGGAGGTCTCGAACGGTTTGGTATAACCATGTAAGAGGGGTCGTAAAACCATGAACCTCACTACAAGTTTTTGATTGAGGGAAAATGCATGGTTTGTGCATGGTTTCTCAAACCATGAATATAAACCATGCAATCCTCCATCTTGGGAAGTGAATAAATAATGGTTGGCGAATGGTTTAGCCAACTATGTGGCCAAACTATTCACCTCATTAAAGTTAGTTAAAATCCTCATTTTCCCTCTATAATTTTATTTCCTTCTCCCCCTTTATTATCCTCTTACCCACACACATCAACCCTCCCATGGGTATCCTCCTATCATACTCCAATAGTGGAGGAATTTCCCTCAAACAACCTCCATTTTGAGCATCATCAAGTTTGTTGGATATCCCTCAGTGATTCTACTACTTATCCTTCCTCTTTTATCCATTCAGTTTCTCTTCTCTTGTGCTATATTTGTTTGATCTAATTAAACCTATTTTGGGTGTTTTTCCATTTCTTATAATTCTCTAAAATCATACTAATTCAAACCTTGATTTGGATGTTTGGTTCATCCTAATAATTAGGTAGGTGCTCAATATATTTTCCTTTTAAAGACTCATGGTTTATAAAATATTGTCATTGGGTCACATGCCGGACTACCCGTGAACTGTTAATAAATTGTAAAATTCCATTAACTAAATTGATAGACCATTCCTTGACTACATTACACCCCATGATCTGGTTGGAGGTGATGAACTCAACCAAAACCACACCTTTTTAGGTTATTTCAATTAATTTTATTTATTTTTATTGTCTATTATATGTAAAAGTCACCCCTTTGGGTGTGCATGTTTGTGGAAATGATTTCCTAATTTAATACAAATCTTTTGGTGCGTTGTAATATACTTGGTGAATGAATTGAATCAATTAAATTAAAGGAATATTTTAATGAGAATATCTTGTTTTATAATAAAACCCCTCATTGAGGTGCACTATCTTATTAACCAAAAGTGAATTGATTATTGATGTTCATGGTGATATTATTTTTGGAAGGAGTACTTACCATGCCCATTTTAATTATTGTTAAATGTAATAGATTTCTTGATTAACTATTTGATGTGTGATGTGGAATGATTAAGTACATGGCCCATATTATTCTTTAATTGAAATGGAAAATGGAAATTCCCACTAGAGTAAATATTGGGATGTGATACACCGTGATTATGGTTATGGTGTCCCATATTGGTAAAAGTAACTATTTAAAAGAATAAATGAGTCACAAATGCAAAGAACGATACTTGGGATTCCATTTATGGATTACCTTGGATAGTCTCATTGTTCTTATAATTAGACTTTGTTGGTGAATGATAAATATGTCAGGAGTGATACTTGGTATACCTTGGATAGGATCACCGTGCATTTTATCTACCTCCTTATGAGTGATACTGGTTCCCTAGGGGAGAAACTGTGGATGAAATCAGTGGATAGATGGTTACAAAAATATAGGAGTGATACTCGGTTCCCTATGTGAGATATCTGGGATAGACTCAAAGGGTTGTATTCTCGCTATGCTGAGAGTGATACTTGGGATTACATTTATGGATTGCCTTAGATGGACTCTTACGACATTGGGAATTTATTATGCCCCTAGAGTGATACTCATGATTCCTTTTTGAATAACCTTGGATGGGGTTAGGTTTACTCTAATTAAATTCTCACGATTAACTTTTATATTAAGAATTAAGAATACATAGCTGATATCTAGGGACGTGACTGCCAAGACAAATCACATGCTTGGGATCGGTCCACTTGTTGATAGTTATTTATGGTGAACCATTTATTACACCCTTATCACACATTTTTATAGTTTGAATATTGTTCAGAGGAATTCCATCTTAGGATGAAGACAATATGGATGTCCAGGTGTCCCTTAGGAACTTGATCTGACTTATGTACTTTTATTTATTTATTTCTTTACCAGTCATACCTAAGCACTGTTATAATTTATATCCATGGACTAAATTATGCTTTAGAAACTATTAGAGGTGGCCTAATGATTATTTCTCACACCCTTCTCAAGATTCAATTGAACTGAGGTACCCAATAAGATCTCATGTTCATAGTTCTATGTATTATTTCCTATATTGTGCATTATACATGGGATCTTAGAAGCATAGGACTGAGATGGTACTCAGGATACTTATGGAGTTATCCTTTTGGCTTATATTCATTTTATTGTATTATACTACCTATTATATTTTTCCATCTTATAACTTATAGAATCATCTAGAAATGAATTCATAGTTATACATTTGGTGTTGAACATCTTTTCATTTTATCAATTGTTAATATTCTTCCACTGATCTAACATTTATGTATACTGCTTCTGCTGTTGGTTGATTTATTTATTATCTATTGTACCATTATGCCACTCTGATCATGTGAGTATAGTCTCCCAAAAATACCATAATTATCCCCTCAATGATATTCAACAACCTCGAGCATATAGGGAGGTATTATTGAGGCCATGTGGTGACCGATCAGACTATTGGTTTCATAATCATTAGGTAAAAGACGTTACATCTAAACCGAAAATTTCTACAATCCTCCCCAAACCACTATTTTCCAATGATTACCCATAGATCTACCCTGAAAGGATCTCTAGAAGTCATATAAAGGCTCTAAAACCTTAAAATGATGCATATATGAGTTTCATGACCTAAAATTCATAAATAAACCTACCTTTTGGAGAAACACAGAAGCTTTAGGTTCAATGTGATGCTTAGAACCTACTGCACCTCAATCCAATGTCGATCATTGTCAAGAATGGAGTTAGACAATGCCTACTCTCCCTTGGTTCACCCTCTAGTTAGTCATTAACACAAGTAGATTCTCCCCTTTCTTCTATGAATTCATAATGATACAAAGGGAAGGGGTAAGTTTATGTTTATTAAATTAAATTAATTTAATTAATAAACCTATATCATTTAATACCCTAAACAGTCACCTCCAACCGATCACTTGATGCTAATAAAATTTATGTTGTGTCTAGGGTAACACCTACATTTCGAACTCAAATTTGGTCTTATATTTCTAGTCCAAGACTCTGTTCATGAGTTATTCCACATTTCTAGAAAAAAATGTGTTCACATGATAAAATATATTTAATATTTTTAGTATCACCACACTAATGATCTCTAGGCCCCATAAATCTACCTCGACTCATATCCTAGATCTAGAAATATTCCAAAGTCTTACACAAAAAAACCATATTCATTACAAAAACTTATCCTCTAACTCCAAAATGCTTCTAAGATTTCCTTTAACACCTCCAAAGCCCAAGAATCCATAAAGGGAGGACTTGAGAGGATTAAGACCTTACATTAAATAACTTTAGATTAATATTATAGTGAAACCAGAACCCCTTGGATGTTGAAAGGAGTTTTGGGGGTGGAGTTTTGTGGGTATTCATCCAGTTAAGATGCTCAGGGTGTGGAGAGTAGAGTGTTGGTGAGAGGCTCCTTTTATAAGTGAGAGGGGTGGGTGACACTTTTGGAAATATAATTTCATAATTTAAAAATGGATATTTTTTAAGGAAATTATAACCTAAAATTATAATTAATGAGTATAATATTAGGTAAAGTCATGAAATCCCTATCCCTCCCATCGCAATGATGAGGTTTTGTTACATTTACCTCCTGATTTAACATTTTTATCTCATTTTAACCTTTACTATAGTGACTAATTTTTACCTTTGTTACTTAGTTTTATGCCCTAAAATTAAATTGACCATATTACATAATTTTGATTATTTTAATTATAAATATGATATATATTTTATTAAATTTAATTTCCAAATGTGATAAAAATTAACTTCAATATAAGTAATAAAAACAATATTGTCATTATTCACTAAAATTCAACTTTTTTAGAAAAACCATAAAAATTCACCCTAAGATAATTATGATGATTTGATTCTAGAACTAAAATTCATTTTATCAAAATAATTTTCTAAATATGATACATTTAATTTTTAATAAAATTCTTATTTATTGAAAAATATTGATTTTTATGACACGGTTGAATCTCCAACCCTTTGAAAAATTACCCTTGATTTCATAAAATTTTATGATAAAATAAGTAGTGTTTAATGAACCCATTTTATGAAAATAAATTTTATTAAAAACCATTAAAATATATTTTAATGAAAATAAAACATATATGTTTTACCAAAAAAAGTATGGTTTCTTTATGCCTAACATTTTTTTCATCATATTTTACACTTTTATTTAATTTTCTTGTGATATAAATTTTTTATGTAACATTATAAGTTAATATAATGAATTTAATGTGTTTAATACTATATTCTTAAATATGATGTGTGTGTTAATTCATAAGGGGGATTCCATTTATAAAGTTCCAAGATGTTACAGTCTACTTCCAGACAATGTATATATATACCTTCTTTTTTTAGACATATAATCTTGAAATTGTGTAGTTTCTAAGAAAATATTATAAATTATTTTTATCCACTGTCTTTTATCATTTCATATTTCATGATTTCCCATATTGGGGTATTTTTGATTAGCTATTGAGATACCACACTAATGGGGGTGAGAATGTAATGGTTGTAGTTCTTGTCATAAAATTACATATTGTTGGGTAGAATCTCCCCAATAGAGTTATGCGATAGTTTGGATATGTCTAGAATACTCCATATACACCAATATAGATATTATTACTTCATTTTTTGAAGTTGGTAGAGAGGTAGGATGTCAACTGAAGGTAGTTACATGCACATTATATTGATACATGGGACAATCCTTTGATATTTCATATATATGGAATGCCTACAACATAGCTCCATTTATAGTAGTTAGTTGAGTATGAGCTATAGTATAAACTAAAATCTATATTTCACATTACTAGAATAACTTCTCCTAGAAGATTAGGTGCCATTTAGCTGTAAAAAAAACTAAAACCACCACCAGAATAACCTTGTGTTCCCACCACGATGCAGTGGCTTCACCCAAAATACTAAGCATAGGAATCAACCTGTAACACCCGAGACTTTTATGAGAAATATTTTGTTTTTATGTTATATAAATCATCAAAGGAATCTTTCACTACACACAACACTAGTTTGTCTTGCTTTACACGCAATCGTGACCTTCCTCAATAGCTTGCGTTGTACGCAATATCGAGTTTCACTAAACAACGATATGCTATTAAAATATTACTAAAACTAGCCGTTATGAATAACAATACCCAATTTTTGAAATTTTTGAAATTTTATTTTTCAAAATGGACTTCATTTTTGGATTCAGAATATCGAAATTAGCCTAGGGTGAAATTTTGGTATTTTTCTGAAAACTTTCAATTTTTGATGAATAGTGAAAACACTGGGTTACTATTTAAAAACAAACTTTTTATTTAAATAATTATTTATTTTATTTAAATTTATTTTAGGTCAAAATTGATACATAATACCTATATAAGTTCAATTCAATTCATTGGAGTCATTTTATAATAATTTTAGATATATAAAAATTTTATTGAACTTTTCACCGCCTTTTACCCACCTCCTAGAAGAATTTCCAAATTCACATAAAACTTAATTTTACCGCTTCTGTGAGTGGAATTTTGAAAATCCAAGAGACACGGTTAATATAAAGGACTAAAATTTGGTTCAATGAGATGAGAATAATTTTTGGTGAACAGTAACTTTTTACTTTTTTTTACCACAGTTAAAATTAAATAGGGAAATTAAGGGTAAAAATGATATTATAATTACCCTATAACATGTCATAATTCTATTGGATAAATGTAATTCGACCAAAAACAACATTGGGAATAAAATATGACCATTTAGGCCCACTTGGATTAGAGTAGGACATTTATTATTAATTTATTTAAAGAAGGGTTAAAATAGTTAAAATCAAAGTTTAATAACTAAATAATTTTTAATATAGGTTTATACATAAGATAAATTCTACTATAAATATTAATTAGAAATATAAAAAGATTTAGTACATAATGGTATTTTATTTGTAATTTTTAGACAATAAATAATTTAATTTATTTATGACACAATGATGATGCAGTAATTATCTTATTAATGAAATATTGACATAATTGATGTTATAAATACCCAAATAAATGTAATTTGAAACTTTTTATGAATTAAAATAATTTTCTAGGTTCATATGACATGTTAGTATTGATTTAATTAACTTTTTTTGAACTAATATTTCTGTTATGATTTTCAAAAAAATCAATTACCAAATAGTGTCAAAATTGACATAAAATAGTTGTTAAAACAAATATTATATTATTAATTGTTATTTTATTTTTAAAAATCCAAGTTTCGGCCAAATTACTTATATAAGGTTATATATATTAATAATAAACAACTTGGGGTTCGTTTGGCTTGTTATAGTAAGTTTATTAACCTTATAGTGTAATAAAACAAGAAGATGTGGTAAAAGTTAAATTATCTAACTTAAAGTTAAATCTTAATGATAAGGTTAAAATAGAAACCTAAACTTGTCTAAATTCTATTTTATGAGAGGATTTTGACCCATACCCACCTTATCTTCGAAATAAATCAATTTGGAGCTATTAAAAACCGAATATGACTTTATAATAAAATAATATTTTTAGTTTTTCATAAGGTGCCCCTCTCCTCCCTCATAAAAGGGAACCCCCCCCTCTCTTCCTCACACCACTTTGAGCCTTCAATATCGGCCAAACCCGGCCAAATTCTCTTCTCCACTTCCCTATAAACATCCTAGAGGTCCTGATCTTCTTCAAAGACCACTTTTAGTGCCCTAAGAGGAGGTATCAAAGAGGCGCTTCAAAGAAGAGGTAATGTCCGTTACCGATTCTTTCAACTTTATTTCTTCTTACACTTCTTCTTCTTTAGTTGTTTCATTATGAAGTAATAAAATCAGTATCAATAATATACTTATATGTTATTATAAGTATGAAACAACCCTATTTCACCATCTATCCATCCTACGGAAAATGAAATCACCGCGCGTGCATACGTACGAAATACCGTTTCCACGCCGTGGTGTAATCTATTTTCCACCACCACCTTACTTGGATGGGTATAATGGTGTAAATAATAACTATATATGATAATTGTAAAGTGATATTGATTCTGAAATAGTATACATATACTCCAATACAATTCCACGATCATGGGAATGATATCATCGCTCGTGCGTACGTACGGAATACCGTCTCCACAATGTGATGTGACTCGTTCTACATGATCTTCATTGCATAATGATTATATAAATGAATTGAATGAATTAATATGATATATATTACAATAATGTCATTCTGTAAATGAGGTATCTATAACCTAAAGAGAATAATAAGAATTTATTCGACAAAACACGCATAAGAACAAAAACTAATAAACCCCCGAATAACAAGTATCAATGAAATATTACTAATAAGAAGCTAAGAATATGGCCATATATGATATCATAATAATGAGTATGATTCTAGAATAAGTCAATTACATTATTTAAATCATTATACAGGAGGTTCGGACGCTTATGAAGCAAATCGGACCTAAGGTAAGGGAAAATATCACAATCTCATTTTTATCTGAGGTTTTTTATACTTTGGTATTTACTGGGGTGTATTTTATCATCCACATAAATGTTTCCTCAATATGTAATATTATTTCCATCCACCTACAATTGTTTAAATCCAATTTTACCCTTCGGTGATTTTTTAGTAAAAGATATGAAAGGAATCTTTTGTCGTTTTTCGTACGAGGTAATTTTTGAATTTTCCGAAAAAAGTACAAGAAGAATGTATTTTTAACTTATACGGACTAAATGGAATTTTAGAACATTATTTCCATGAATCTTCCTTTACAAGTTTTCAAGTTTATTTTTAATCAACTTCTTTTAGTTTAAAATTGTATGACACGTTAAGAAAGGAAAAATGTTTTTAAAGTAGAAAGGATATTTTCCTCAAGAATGGAGTTCAAGTGTTTTATCAAAATTATCTTCCATCTAAGATAATATAGGGTTCTGTTTCTATCCCTATTATTACATTGATTTTATTATGTTGTGATGGAATTATTTTTATGAATTCCTTTATCTTATATGAATTGTTTTATGATGTCACGATGTTTAAGAATCTCATTTTTATTACATGGGTTATGCTATGATGTATGGTTTATGATTTTGTGACACACATAAGAATGGTATCATTATGAGATGGGTGGGACCTATATCTCCCTCCAATACATTGGGTAAAGATTTATATCTGATGATATAGACATGGCTGGAACGGTAGGTTAAACCGGTTCAGTGAAACAGGACTGAAACGAGGAGTGAACTCAGTTCAGAAATGGACTTTGTCCGCTAAGATAGTCTTGGTTATGAGTCTTGACTACTAAGAAATGATTCTCTATGATTATGTGCGTATGCCACAAAATTTCATATTTTAAGTTATGATTATTGGGATTACATTTCACTACTATGATTTATCCCATGTTATGAAATTATGATCTCTTTTGCAGGTTAAGATTTCCAAAATGTTATGTTCTTATGAATATGATGTGATTCATATTTCTTTTGTTTACCCTTACTGAGAATTTGAGCTCACCCTTTTGTATGTTTTCCTTCCCCAGGTCAGGAAGAAGGTTATTAAGTAGGATATGCCAAAAGGGACTCTAGATATGATGAAATAAATGGGAGACACTGTAGATGCTTTATGAACCAGTTGTTTATGTTTCCTAGTTTCTAAAGACACTATACCTATCCGGTCCTTTCCTGGTTTTGTTATATATTGTAATAAGTGTGCTTCAATTTTGAAGTAATAACAATGTATGTAAAGTATGGGTCGTTATATTTGGTATCAGAGGAAAGGTATAGTCAACCTTTGAAAACTAGGATTTGAAAGCCTTAGTAAGAAACCTAAGGATATATCAAAGCATAGAACAAAATCTTAGTGTTTTAGAAATGGCCATGAACAACCTACGATAAGACCTTAAGTGTGAAATTTTATTCTTGATTATGTGTTTTTCCTATTATAATTAGTGTTTCTCACACTATTCTTCTTGGTTTTAGTCAATGGCTAGAACCTGAAGGAACCGTGTTAATACGGAATGCGATGGGCAATGCAATTATTGTCCCCCTGAGCAACCAAACGTTATGGGAGCTAGAATGCAAAATCTTGTAGCCATGATCACAAAACTTTCTCAAGCTATGAATCATACAGGACTTCCAAACGAGCAAAGGAAGGAGCAACATTCTGTTAAATCCTTCATGAGGCAGCGTCCACCTTCATTCAACGGGTCTTCTGATCCATTAGTGGCTGAACAATGGATCAGTTCCACTGAAAAGATATTTTCAGTTCTTCAATATTCTGAACATGATAAAGTCATCTTAGCAGTTTATCTTTTGGAAGGTGAAGCTGATCAATGGTGGAATCTTATTAAGAATACGAGGCAAAGGGATGAAATTGAGTCCATGGAATGGGACGAGTTCAAGAACTTATTTTTTAATAAGTACTTCCCTTGTATTCTCCGAAAAAAGATGGAGAAAGAGTTTCTTGGACTAAAGCAAAAGGATGATGAATCTGTTGGTACCTACGAATCAAATTTTACAAGACTTTCAAGGTACGCTTCTGGAATTATTATCCAACCTGAGAGTAAGATCGATCGATTCTTTAGTGGCTTAAAACCAAGTCTTCGAAGGGCGTTATCCATAAGGGACTTCAATAGCTACGAGGAAATTGTTCGATGTGCTATCAAGGTTGAGATGGAGATTAGAGTAACCCATCATTCATATGGGTTTGGTAAGAAGAGGAAAATGGAATTCAAAGGAAAATATAAAGAGAAAACTGAAAAGAAGATGAGTTTTCCCTTATTCTCAAAATGTGGAAAGAAACATGGAGGAAATTTTCTTAAGGGGACAAGAAAATGTTATAAGTGTGGAAAAGAAGGTCATCGGGCAATTGAATGTCGAAATAATGGGATGAAGATGTCTAATGATGCAAACAAAGTAAGGGATACACAGAATGAACCTACTTCACTTCAATGTTTCAAGTGAAAGGAAATGGGGCATTATGCCAATCAATGCCCTAATTCAATGGTTGTTGATGATGATTGACGTCAACAAACTCTTAAGGCTAAAGACAAAGGAAAGTCACATGCAATTTCTATCAGCGATGTGGAGTACGATGATGAAGTGGTGAAAGGTACACTTACCATCCACTCTAAAGTAGAAAATGTTTTATTTGATTCTGGATCCACCCACTCTTTTATTTCTGAAGAATTTTCTAAGGGTATCACCATATTACCTCAACAATTAGATGTTGAGTTAGCTGTGACAACCCCTAATGACACAACAGTCGCATCAAAAGTTTATAATTCTTCTCCGATTGAAGTTTGTGGGAAAGTGCTTCCTGCAAATTTTGTGATCCTTCCTATAGTGGAATTTGATGTGATTCTTGGAATGGATTGACTTTCTCTATATGGAGCTCATATCAATTTCCAAATAAGGGAAGTCACATTTCATATTCTAGATCGATCTATGATCATCTATCGATTCAAGGATGAACATAACATTCCTGTTGAAATTTCTTCCATCTTATGGGTTTTGATTCCACTAAATGAAGGTTATTTATCTCAAATGGTTGGTGAGAAACTCACAATTAAGAATATGCCCATTGTACGGGAGTTTGATGATATCTTTCTGGAGGAATTGCCAGGTCTTCCAACAAATCGTGAAGTTGAGTTTTCAATAGAACTCATACCAGGTGCTTTGCCTATTTCAAAGACACCTTATAGAATGGCCCCAAATGAGTTGCAGGAATTGAAGAAGCAACTCCAAGAGAATCTTGATAAGGGATTCATATGCCCTAGTGCGTCACCTTGGGGAGCACCTGTTCTGTTTGTTAAGAAGAAATATGGATCAATGAGACTCTGCATTGATTATCGAGAACTTAACAAGATCACTATCAAGAACAAATATCCTCTCCCGCACATTGATGACTTATTTGACCAACTACGCGGAGCTCAATACTTTTCCAAGATTGATCTTCGTTCAGGGTATCATCAATTAAGGGTCAAAAGGGAGGATATACCAAAGACGGATTTCCGTACAAGGTATGGACACTATGAATTTATAGTGATGCTATTTGGTCTTACTAATGCCCCTGCTATATTCATGGATCTGATGAATAGATTCTTTAGAGACTATCTTGATCAGTTTGTGGTAGTCTTTATAGACGATATTCTTGTCTATTCAAAGAGAAAGGAAGAACATGAAGATAATTTGAGAATTATATTGAAGACCCTGAGAAAGGAGAAGATTTATGCCAAATTTAACAAGTGTGAATTTTGGATTCAAAAATTTTCATTTTTGGGTCACATAATCTCAAAAGAGGGGATATCTGTGGATCTAGCAAAAATAGAGGTTATCGAAAGATGGCTGAGACCGACAACAGTAACCGAGATCCGAAGTTTTCTTGGTTTGGCTGGATATTATCAACGTTTTGTGAAATATTTTTCATGATTATCTAATCCACTCACCAGGTTGACTCGAAAAGGAGTTAAGTTCGTGTGGATAGAGGAATGTGAAGAGAATTTCAAGGAGTTGAAAATAAGGTTATCAAGTGCACCTGTACTCACACTTCCTTATAGTGGAGAAAGGTTTGTGATCTACAATGATGCATCCAAGAAGGGGCTGGGGTGTGTTCTTATGCAAAATGATATGGTGATAGCTTATGCCTCACGACAGTTGAAAATCCATGAGCAAAATTACCCAACTCATGATTTGGAGTTAGCTGCGGTAATCTTTGCATTAAAGATTTGGAGGCATTATCTTTATGGAGAAAGGTGTGATATTTATACTGATCATAAAAGTTTAAAGTATATTTTCACACAAAAGGAGATGAATATGCGCCAAAGAAGATGGTTGAAGCTGATTAAGGATTACGACTGCTCAATTCATTACCACCCTGGGAAAGAAAACAAGGTGGTAGATGCATTAAGTCGACAAGACCATGCTAGCTTATCCATGATGAGGATCACAAAAGATCCAATATTTATGGATTTACAAAGGATGGATCTTGGAATTATAATGGAAGGGGAAAAATCATATCTTTATCAACTAAATGTTCAACCATATATACATGTAAAGATTAAAGAGGTGCAGAAAGAAGATGTAGAGTTACAAAAGAAGGTGAGAAATATTCATGAATTCAACCTTGATTGTGATGGGATAATAAAGTTCAGGAATTGGGTTTGTGTTCCTCCAATCCCAGAATTAAAGAAGGAGCTACTGGATGAGGATCATATTTCTTCATTCTCTATTCATCCTGGAAGCACGAAGATGTATAGGGACCTGAAAGAGTACTTCTGGTGGGATGGCATGAAAAGAGATGTTGCTGAATATGTTTCTCGATGCTTGGTTTGTCAGCAAGTTAAAGCTGAGAGATAGAAGTCTAAGGGGATGTTACAACTATTACCCGTACCCGAATGGAAATGGGAAAACATCACTATGGACTTTATCACCGGACTTCCTAAAACATCCAAAGGAAATAATTCTATATGGGTCATAGTTGGTCGTCTTACAAAGTCTGCACACTTCATTGCTATTAGAGAGGATTTCTCTCTAGATCAACTTGCTAGGATATATGTAAAGGAAGTGGTAAGATTGAATGGAGTACCACTTTCCATTATATCTGATCGGGATCCGAGATTTACCTCAAATTTATGGAAAATCCTTCAACATACTCTGGATACAGAGTTGAGTTTCAGCACTGCTTATAATACTCAGACAGACGGTCAGTCTGAGAGGACAATTCAAACTCTAGATGATATGTTGAGAGATTTCTCTATGGATTTAAAAGGTGGTTGGGATCAACACCTACCTTTGGTTGAATTTTCTTATAATAATAGTTTTCACTCCAGTATTCAGATGGCTCCTTATGAAGCTCTCTATGGAAATAAATTCAGGACTCCAACTTGCTGGGATGAAGTTGGGGAAAGAAAGCTATTAGGACCTGATCTTGTTGATGAGATGGCAGAAAAGGTCAGATCTATTCAACAACACATAAGAGTAGCTCAGAGTCGACAAAAAAGTTATGCTGACAACCAAAGAAAAGACCTAGAATTTGAAGTGGGTGATAAAGTGTTCTTATGAATATCTCCCTGGAAGAGGGTCATGAGATTTGGAAAGAAGGGAAAGTTGAGCCCTAGATATATTGGTCCTTTTGAAATTCTGGATCGTGTTGGGAAGGTAGCTTACCGATTGGTGCTTCCACCGAATCTCTCCCAAGTTCATGATGTGTTCCATGTATCTCTCCTGAGAAAGTACATACCTGATCCTTCACATGTACTTAGCTTAGAAGTTGTACCGCTGGAGCAAGATCTTTCTTATGAAGAACAGCCAATAGAGATTCTGGATCGTAGCGAAAAAGTCATACGGAACAAGACCACTCACTTGGTGAAAGTTTTATGGAGGAACCACCAATTTGAATAAGCTACATGGGAGCTTGAGGATATGATGAGGGAGAGGTATCCTCATCTGTTTGTTACAAAGTGAATAATTTCGAGGACGAAATTCATTTTAAGGGGGGTAGAATGTAACACCCGAGACTTTTATGAGAAATATTTTGTTTTTTTGTTATATAAATCATCAAAGTAATCTTTCACTACACACAACACTAGCTTGTCTTTCTTTACACGCAATCACGACCTTCCTCGATAGCTTGTATCATACACAATACCGAGTTTCACTAAACAACGATATGCTATTAAAATATTACTAAAACTAGCCATTATGAATAGTAATACCCACTTTTTGAAATTTTGTAAATTTTATTTTTCAAAATGGACTTCATTTTCGGATTCGGAATATCGAAATTAGCCTAGGGTGAAATTTTGGTATTTTTATGAAAACATTCAATTTTTGATGAATAGTGAAAACACTAGGTTACTATTTAAAAACCGACTTTTTATTTAAATAATTATTTATTTTATTTAAATTTATTTTAGGTAAAAATTGATACATTATACCTATATAAGTTCAATGAAATTCATTGAAGTCATTTTATAATAATTTTAGATATATAAAATGTTTATTGAACTTTTCACCGTCTTTTACCCACCTCCTAGGAGAATTTCCAAATTCACATAAAACTTAATTTTACCGCTTCTGTGAGTGGAATTTAGAAAATCTGAGAGACACGGTTAATATCAAGGACTAAAATGTGGTTCAATGAGATGAAAATATTTTTTGGTGAATAGTAACTTTTTACTTTTTTTTACCACAGTTAAAAGTAAATAGGGTAATTAAGGGTAAAAATGATATTATTATTACCCTAAAACATGTACTAATTCTATTGGATAAGTTTAATTCGACCAAAAAAAACATTAGGAATAAAATATGACCATTTAGGCCCACTTGGATTAGATTAGGACATTTATTATTAATTTATTTAAAGAAGGGTTAAAATAGTTAAAATCAAAGTTTAATAACTAAATAATTTCTAATATAGGGTTATACCTAAGATAAATTCAAATATAAATATTCATTATAAAGATAAAAATATTTCATACATAATGGTATTTTATTTGTAATTTTTAGACTATAAATAATTTAATTTATTTATGACACAATGATGATGAAGTAATTATCTTATTAATGAAATATTGACATAATTGATGTTATAAATACCCAAATAAATGAAATTTGATACTTTTTAGGAATTACAATAATTTTATAGGTTAATATGACATGTTAGTATTGATTTAATTAACCTTTTTCAAACTAATCTTTCTGTTACGAGTTTCACAAAAATCAATTACCAAATAGTGTCAAAATTGACATAAAATAGTTTTTAAAACATATATTATATTATTAATTGTTATTTTATTCCTAAAAATCTAAGGTTCGGAAAAATGACTTATATAGGGTTATATATATTAATAATAAACAACTTGGGGTTCGTTTGGCTTGTTATAGTAAGTTTATTAACCTTATAGTGTAAGAAAACAAGAAGACACGGTAAAAGTTAAATTATCTAACTTAAAGTTAAATCTAAATGATAAGGTTAAAATAGAAACCTAAACTTGTATAAATTATATTGGATGATAGGATTTAGACCCATACCCACCTTAGCTTCGAAATAAATCAATTTGGAGCTATTAAAAACCAAATATGACTTTATAATAAAATAATATTTGTAGTTTTTCCTAAGGTGCCCCTCTCCTCCCTTATAAAAGGGAACCTCCTCCCTCTCTTCCTCACACCACTTTGAGCCTTAAATCTTGGAAAAACCCTGCCAAATTATCTTCTAAGATTCCCTAGAAACATCCTAGAGGTCCTGGTATTCTTCAAAGACCAATTTTAGTGCCCTAAGAGGAGGTCTCAAAGAGGCGCTTCAAAGAAGAGGTAATGTCCGTTACCGATTCTTTCAACTTTATTTCTTCTTCCACTTCTTCTTCTTTAGTTGTTTCATTATGAAGTAATAACATCAGTATCAATCATATAATTATATGTTATTATAATTATTAAACAACCCTATTTAACCATCTATCTATCCTACGAAAAATGAAATCACCGCGCGTGCGTACGTACAGAATACCGTCTCCACGCCGTGGTGTAATATATTTTCCACCACCACCTTACTTGGATGGGTATAATGGTGTAAATAATAACTATATATGATCATTGTAAAGTGATATTGATTCTGAAATTGTATACATACACTCCAATACAATTCCACGATCATGGGAACGATATCATCGCTCGTGCGTACGTACGGAATACCGTCTCCACGATGTGATGCGACTCGTTCTACATGATCTTCATTGCATAATGATTATATAATTGAATTGAATGAATGAATATGATATATATTACACTAATACCATTCTGGAAATGAGGTATCTATAACCTAAAGAGAAGAATAAGAATTTATTCGACAAAAAACGCATAAGAACAAAAAGTAATAAACACCCGAATAACAAGTAGCAATGAAATATTACTAATAAGAAGCTAAGAATATGGAAATATATGATATCATAACAGTGATTATGATTCTGAAATAAGTCAATGACATTATTTAAATCATTATACAGGAGGTTCGGAGACTTACGAAGCAAATCGGACCTAAGGTAAGGAAAAATATCACAATCTCATTTTTATCCGAGGTTGTTTATACTTTGGTATTTACTGGGGTGTATTTTATCATCCACATCCATGTTTCATCAATATGTAATATTATTTCCATCCAACTACAATTATTTAACTCCAATTTTACCCTTCAGTGATTTTTTAGTAAAATATATGAAAGGAATCTTTTGTCGTTTTTCGTATGAGGTACTTTTTGACTTTTCTGACAAAAGTACGAGAAGAATGTTTTTTTTAAATTATACGGCCTGAATGGAATTTTATAACATTATTTCCATGAAGATTCCTTTACAAGTTTTAATTTTTATTTTTAATCAACTTCTTTAAGTTTAAAATTGTATGACATGTTAAGAAAAGAAAATGTTTTTGAAGTAGAAAGGATATTTTCCTCAAGAATGGAGTTCAAGTGTTTTATCAAAATTATCTTCTATCTAAGATAATATAGGGTTCTATTTCTATCCATATTATTACATTGATTTGATTATGTTGTAATGGAATTATTTTTATGAATTCCTTTATCTTATATGAATTGTTTTATGATGTCACGATGTTTAAGAATCTCATTTTTATTACATGGGTTATGCTATGATGTATGGTTTATGATTTTGTGGCACAGATAAGAATGGTATCATTATGAGATGGGTGGGACCTATATATCCCTCCAATGAATTGGGTAAAGATTTATATCTCATGATATAGACATGTCTGAAACGACAGGTTAAACCGGTTCAGTGAAATAGGACTGAAACGAGGAGTGAACTCGGTTCAGAAATGGACTTTGTCCGCTAAGATAGTCTTGGATATGAGTCTTGACTACTAAGAAATGATTCTCTATTATTATGTGTGTATGCCACAAAATTTCATATTTTAACTTATGATTATTGGGATTACATTTCACTACTATGATTTATCCCATGTTATGAAATTATGATCTCTTTTGCAGGTTAAGATTTCCAAAATGTTATGTTCTTATGAATATGATGTGATTGATATTTATTTTTTTTACCCTTACTGAGCATTTGAGCTCACCCTTTTTTATGTTTTCTTTCCCCAGGTCAGGAAGAGGGTTATTAAGTAGGATATGCCAAAAGGGACTCTAGATATGATGAAATAAATGGGAGACAGTGTAGATTCTTTATGAACCAGTTGTTTATGTTTCCCAGTTTCTAAAGACACTATACTTATACAGTCCTTTCCTGGTTTTGTTATATATTGTAATAAGTGTGCTTCAATTATGAAGTAATAAAAATATATGTAAAGTATGGTTCATTATACAACCACATTGTGGTGTTAAAAACTAGAAAATTTTGGGCTCACCATGAACTCCACAAGGACAAGTTGAGGTCCCTCTAGACATAGAAAATAGGGAGAATCCCAACATACTCCACCCCAGGCCATGCCCAACTATTGGATGTTTTTGGGCCTGATTATTTTACATAAGAGGTCAAAAGGTACACCCTAATCTCCATTATAGTCACGGTATAACCTTTTTTGCACCGAAATGGTTTAAAAATCACTTTTAATCCACCAAGAACCTCCAAATATTTATAAAATGAATGTAAACAACCTAATTCTCAAAAGAAACATACATGTGATCGAGAGGGTATCACAATTCTCCCCTCCATAAATGTAATCTGCCCCAATAATGTCTCAGGACAAAAAACTTGAAAAGAGATGAGGCCATTGCAACATCATCAAGGTCTTTCCCTCATATTCTGAATGATTTTCCCTACCACACTTCTATATCACTTGAACCAATGGTATTTTATTTCCACACAATATCTTATCCTATCAATCCACTATATGAACATGCATTTCAATCACTAAGGTGTCAAGTTAAATCTTAATTTACTCCCACTCAATCACTTAGGATGGATCCACTTGATACATATTTAGTTGGGAAACATGAAACAAATAATGGATTAAACTATTATGATTAAGTAAGTCCAATCGATAATCCACGTTCTTTAGTTACTCCACAATCTCAAATGGGTCGACATAACAAGGTGCTAACAAACCATGCCTCCAAAAAAATTTATGTCCCAACCATGGTGAATCTCTAAGGAAAACCTAATAACCTACCTTAAATTTTAATAAAATATAATGCTAATCGATATATCATTTGTAATGAATTTGACCCATCATTAACCTTTTCCTAATAAATTGTTTGATATTTATCATATCTTAAATGATGCTTGGTCTATCCAAGGGTCATTATCCAATATCTACAGAACAAAGTGGTTGTATGTAAGTCCCCATGTATAAAAACACAAATAGAACCACGCTGTTTGAAGCCTAATAAATATTCTTATAGTAAACATTAACTAAGGGCATATGTTTCTCCCATGAACCATCTAATTCAAGCATGTATGCCTAATGTATTTCTTAAAGAATCTAGATGGCTCGCTCAGTCCAGCCATTTGTCTGTGGATGATAAGACATGATCAACTTCAACTGAGTACCCATCGCTACCTATAATACACTTTAAAACTAGGATGTGAAGTAAGGGTCCCTATCAAAAATGATAACCGAGGGCACACCACGGTGTCTGAAAATATATCGAACATACAAGTTCCCATGATCCTATAACATTACCAACTCCTCAATAGGTAAGAAATGATCTGATTTTATGATCCGATCAATAATTACCCATATCACATCCTTAAAACCAGGATTCTGAGCTATACCAATCAAAAAACTGACGACTATCTCATCCCATTTTCATACTATAATGGGTAAGGGTTGCAACATGTGACATCCTGAGTTTGGTCCACTAATAAGTGAAACCGACCTAATGAGAACATGTCCTCTAGAGTGCCTCCCCATAAAGAAGAGGCTTGGAACTAGAAACAAGGGTCTACGACGGTATGGTGGGGAGACTATACCCTTATAATAAAATAAAGTTCAATAGTATATAATAAATAGAACAACAAATCAATAACAATGAAGCAGTGGGAAATAGATCATCCAGATAATAATAAAAAATAGAAGTAATAATAACTAGTATTATATAAAAAATATTGATGTAATTATGATATAAAAAAATAGAGAATACTAGGGAAAAAAGGTATCTAACATATGACATAGACATGCTATACAAAACATACAAAATAACAAAATCTATATCCAATAGCATCATGAGCACAAGATCAATTCTCTGCTCACGTACAACATCATAGTAGAGAAAATCAAGAATCAATAGTTGGGTGATTCACTTTTACCCTAATTATATCCATGGAGTCTATCCGAGTACCAATAGACAACCCAAATAGGGAGTGAGTAAAACTCAGTAGGTCACCACCAAAAATGTCTAGTACTATCCATTCTGTGAATATATAATGATTAGTGTACAGGTAAAACAAACAAGGCAGTAAATAAATAATCATGTCGATATTAGTTCCTTGTGGGATACCTGTTTGATGCTACCGGTAACATACTATGTTTTTAAAATGAAAGATTATGTTCAATAGCATATAAGATACACCACATCCAATTTAAACAAACAACTAAATATCCCTACTTAAACGTGGCTATTATAACCAAACCATTAAATTGATGAGAATTAATATTATTAAAAAAATTATGAAATATTTAATTATATTACTCATTTATAATGTATTAATTAATTATTTTTAAATAATTACTAGATTTTTAGAAATGTCATTTTATTCTTCAAAGAATACATTTTCCTAAAAAATGATTTTTATTGGTTTTTATGTTCAAACAATATAATTATTTTCATGAAAATTTAAAAAATTTATTTGATAAAATGAAATTAATTTTTTAAACTATCATACCAAAATTTTTCTATGGTGAAATTTTGATAATTTTATGAAATGTTTGATTTTTCAATGAATAGTGAAAAATACAGATTTTTATTCAAAATTATTTTTTTCAAAGTATTTACAAGTTAAAATTATGTTATGGATTAGTTTTGAATTTTAATTAGTTAATTTTTAAATAAAATAATCCAATTACAGTTATTTAAATTGATTTTATACATGAATTTAGTATAAAAACATTATATGTTTTAAAAGTGAATTTTTCTGAAAAACTATTTTTCATTATGTTTAATCGATTTTATTATATATTAAATTCTAGAACTTTTGTGTTTTGAAATTTGAAAAAAGTATTTAATATTTGGATTCATAAGGTCTAAATTTATTAAATATTTTCCTTTTATTTTTGGATAATATGAATAGTAATGTTGGTAAATTTTGTTACCATAGTAACGGGTAAATTGGGTAATTTAGGTTAAAAATAAAATGACAAGGACTATAAAATGACCCTAACACCTGAAAAAATTTTATTGTATGAAGTTAATTCGACCCTTAATACCTAAGGATTTAAAAATAATTGTTTAATGGACACTTTTCCATGAAAATGACATATATTATTTAAATCAAAGAAAGTCACAAAATGTCACTTTCATTGTATTAAATATCTCTTATGCGTCCACATGGAGAAATAAGTTGGTTATGAACGAATATAAGTGTCCATTTTTAACTTAATAAACTTATTTTAATGATATAAATTTATTTATGAATTTTGAGTCCACTTAGATGAGATTATGATGTTTATATTATTTTATTTAATAAAAAGTCAAAGATGTTGCATTCATGTTTTAAATACTACAACAATTTTAATATAGGATTATCGAGAAGATATTTTTGAATATAAATATTTTTCATAAATATAAGATATTTATTTATATAATGGTATTTTTTTAAAATTTATTTAAGAAATAAGTATATTAAATAATTACACAACGATGATGCTGTAATTATTCTATTAATGAAAAATATCAGATAAATGATTTTAAAAATGTCAAATTAATTATAATTTTAATTAATTAAGGTGATAAAAGAATTTTTTAGATGATTATGAAATATAATGGGTTTATTAAATGGTTTTTTTCAAAGTTATCTTTTTATCTTGATCTTCTTAAAGTCAAAGTAACGAATAGTGTTAAAATTGACACTAATGATATCAAAATAAAATTTTATTAAATTATTTAAAAATCATAAAATAAATATTTAAAAATAAAAAGTGAATATGATTTGGTATAAAATTTCATAAATGGTTCTTTTATCACCCAATTAAAATCACAAAATTTAAAATTACAACCGTTTAATATTAAAAGAGTTGTTACTGTAGTTAAAATTAAAATAGGTTAACTAAAGGTTAATCCAAATGATAAGGTTTAAAATAATACCAAAACATGTATAAAACATATTGGTTGATATGATTATAAAATTATGTTATATTTTATTTTAATACATATACATAAGGTGGAATTTGGATAGAAAATGAGTTTATTATAATTTAATCTTTTGAGAAATTCCAAGAGTGACCCTCTCCTCTCTTATATAACAACACCTCTTGTGATCATTTATTCTCACTTCAAAATTTTTTTGGTGTGGCCAATAACTTCCCAAATAAATTTCTATAATACTTATACACATTATAGAGGTATTATTTTATTCATAACATCAACCTTAGTGGTCTTATTTTTTTAAGTAGAGGGATTGTCCAAGGACATGCGTGACAAATCGGACCTGGGGTAAGGGGAAAATGTGGTACATGTTTTATAAATCCTATATTTATTTATTATTTTATGTGTAACATGCCCTTTAATTTATATAAATTTCATTTATAATATTATATATTCCCGTCATCTATAATTTTTATTTACATTTCATGCAATATTTTGTTTTAATTTCAAAGTGTTTGTGTTCATGCCTTTTAAATGTAAGTAATTCTTTTATGAAAAGATGTATTTCTCTTAAAAAGGATTTTTTTATGATTATAAGTTATTAAATTATTTTATTCTATTAAAATAATATATGTTTTATGTAGAAAGGTTTTTAATGGGTTATAAATGAGAAATAAAGATGTTCTAAAAATATTTTTCTTAAAATTTTCCACTTGGGTATGAAAAGAGATGATAAGGTACGGATAGTGAACTCATAGCCTAAAGGGGATTATATCCTACAAGTTATGTTGCTAGTGGTGACATGTTTTTTATTATGATTTTCCATTTATACCTTTAATCCGTAAAAGAGTTATTATTTTCAAATGATTTTTATGGAGAAATCCAAGTATTTTTCAAATGGTATTTTTGAATGGGTTTCAAAATGATAATTATTTTTAAAAGGTGTTGAAAAGTATTTTATTTTGAAAATTTCAAAAAACCATGAATTATTATATTATAAAGTTATATATAATATCAAATATTTTATATATATGAATTTTTTTCAAAGGAATATCAAAGTAATTTTCACTAGTTTTTAGAACCCCTTACTAGGCAATTTTTGTGTTCATCCCATGTTTTAAAATATTTTTTACAGGTTTAGTAGAAATCCAAAAGGTAATTATTTCATACAAGTAGGTAGATAAAAAAATAAAATTAGTTAATTTTTTTATAACTCTAATTAATCGGTTTGTTTTTTCTATTTCTCTAAAACCTAGACTAGAAAATGACCTAGAATGCATAAAGTATTGTGTATTTTTCAATTATATTTTATAATAAAAAATATTCACATAATTTTTAGTACTAAATCTGGAAGTGCTAGTTTGGGCCATTAAATTTTGTATCAAATCAACTATATAGATAAATATGGACATTAGCCATTTTTTTAGGAAAAATATTAGTGATAGATTTTCTTTTGAAATTCTACATAATTAAGTTCATTTAGATGTTCAAGTTTTTCCAAATTTTGAAAGTAGAAATTCAGAATCTTCTTAACTATGATGAATGAATTGAAAGGGATAAATTAGTTTATGGGGGGGTGGGGGAGTGGGAGAATGTAACACCTTGAGTTTTTAAAAGGAAAGACTATGTTCGATAGTGTATAAGAGAAGTCACATCAATCTTAAACGAACAACTAAATATAACTATTTAAATGTGAATATTATAACCTAGCCATAAAATTGATTTTAAGGAATAGTATTAATAGAATTATGAAATATTTAATGTTTTTAGATATTTATAATTTATTAATTAACGATTTTTAGATAAGAACTAGATTTTTAGAAAAGTAATTTTATTTTTCAAAAAATACATTTTCTTCAAATATGAATTTTATCACTTCTTATGTAAGAATAATATAATTAATTTATAAAGATTTTATATTTTTTTAATAAAGTAAAATTCATTTTAGAAATCTGAATATTAAAATTTTTCTATAGTGAATTTTTGACAATTTTTTTAAAAGTTTAATTTTTCAATGTATAGTGGAAAATACCATTTTTTTTCAAAATTATATTTTTCAGATTATTTACAATGTCAAATTATGTTATAGATTATTTATAAATCTTCGTTAATTTATTTTGATACAAATTAATTCAATTATGGTTTTGAAATTTTATTTTATACTTGAATTTAGTATAAAAACATTTTATGTTTAAAAATGAAATTTTTCAGAAAAAACTATTTTTTGTTGCATTTTACTGATTTTATTTTATTTTAAATTCCAGAACTTATATGTTTTGAATTATGTAAAATGGGTTTCATATTTGGATTTCAAATTTCTAGATATAGTAAATATTTCTCTTTTATTTTTTGCTAATATGAATAGTAACCTTGGTCAAATTTGTTACCCCGTCAAAGGGTAAATTGGGTAATTTAGGTTAAAAATAAAATGATAAGGACTATAAAATGAACCTAACACCCAATAAAAATTTATTATATTAATTTAATCAGAATATTAACACCTAATTATTTAAATATAACTTTTTAATAGAAATGTTTCCATAAAAATGACTTATATATTATTTAAATCAAAGAAAGTCACAAATTGTCACTTTCTTTATCTAAAATATTTCTTATGTGTCTACATAGGAACAGAAGTAGGTTATGAAAGAATATAAGTTTAAATTTTTATCTTAATAAAATTATTTTAATTATATAAATTTAAATATTACTTTTGTGTCCAATTGGATGAGATTATGATATTTATAATATTTTATTTAATAAAAGATCAAAGATGCTATATTCATGTTTTAAATACTATAACATTTTAATATAGGGTTATTGAGAAGATATGTTAAACTATAAATATTTTTATAAAATATAATATATTTATCTACATAATTCTATTTTATTTTAAGTTTTTAGTGAATAAATAAGTATATTAAATAATTACATAATGATGATGCAACAATTATTCAATTAATGAAACAGTCAAATACATTATATTAAAAATATTAAAATAAATATAATTTGAATTCATTAAGGTGATCCAGTCATTTTATAGATTATGTTTCCATATTATGGGTGTATTAGATGATTTGGTTCAAAGTCATCTTGTTATCTTTATTTTCTTGTTGTCAAAGTAATGAATAATGCCAAAATTGATACTTATGATATCAAAATAATATTTTATTAAATTATTTAAAAATCATAAAAAAAATTTAAAAATAAAAAGTGATTATTATATGGTATAATATGACATAAATTTTCTATTTATGATCCAATTAATATCATATAAGTAAAAATTAAAACCTTTTAATATTGAAAAATTTATTACCATAGTTAAAATTAAAATAGGTTAACTATGGGTTAATCAAAATGATAATGTTTAAAATAATAAAAAAACTTGTCTAAATTATATTAGTTGATAATATTAAAACATTATCTTATCATATATTTTAATCCATGTCCATTTGTTATCATTTGTATATAAAATAAATTTATTATAATATAATCTTTTTACAAATCCAAGAGTGACCCTCTTCTCTCTTATATAAGGGAATATATTATTCTCATTTATTCACACTTTAAAATCCTTTTAGTTTGGAAAATACCTACTAAATTAAATTCCTATAATCCCTCCACACATTCTATAAGTCTTAGTTTAGTCATAACACCAGCTTTAGTGGTCTTAAGGTATTAATCAAAGGGATTATCCAAGGAAATGCGCACAAAATCGGACTTGAGGTTAGGGAAAAATGTTGTATTTGTTTTATAAATCTGCTATTTATTTATCATTTTACATGTAAAATTTCCTTTAATTTATTTAAATATAATTTATAATAGTAGATATGGCCATCATATATAATTTTTATTGACATTTCATGCAAGTTTTTGTTTTAATTTCAAATCGTTTGTGTTCATGCCATTAAAATGTAAGTAATTATTTTATGAAAAATGGATTTCTCCTAAAAATGATGTTTTTTAATATTATAAGTTATTTAATTATTTATTTATATGAAAATAATATATTTATAATGTAGAAATAATTTTAATGGGTTATGAATGAGATAACCAGATATTCTAAAAATGTTTTTACTAAAATACAACAGTTGGGTATCAAAAGAAATAACAAGGTATGGAAAGTGAACCCATGATCTCAAGGGGAAATTTTACTACAAGTGATACTTCTAGTGGACACATGATTTTTCTTATGATTTTACAATTATCATTTTAATCCATAAAATAGTAATTATTTTCAAATTATTTTTATGGAGAAATTCAAGTATTTTTCAAATGGTGTTTTTGAATGGTTTTAAAAATAATAAATATTATTAAAAGGTTTTGAAAATTATTTTCTTATGAAATTTTATAAAAACCATAACTTATTATCTTTAAAATTTCTACATAATATCAAATGTTTTTAAAAGTAATTTTAATGTTATTTTCACTGGTTTTTAAAACTCCTTACTAGGGAATTTTTGTTCTCATACCTTGTTTTAAAATATTTTTCACATGTTTAATAGAAATATCAAAGGTGCTTCTTTCATATAAGGAATTAGAAAATTTGAAAACAATTAGTTAATTTTTTCACAACTATGATTAATTGGTTGGTTTTGTCTATTTCTCCAAAACATAGATTGGAAAAGGTCATAGAATGTATAAAGTACTATATATTTTTTAGCTATATTGTATGATAAATATATATATAGTATTTTTAGTACTGAATCTGGAAGTGCGGGTTTAGGCCTTTACACTACCTACTTTAGCATAAGCCTAAAATTCCTCTGATTATTTTTTATTATGCTAATTTATATTTATAAGGCTGATACCTGAGGAATATAAAAAAGGCATACATGTATAGTTATAATCATATAAGGTTCTATAATTTTAATGGAATTTAAGTTTTATAAGATGGGTGAGTCCATAGGGGTGTACTCTTTGAAATTAAACCAAATAGGTGAAGTTATACCATGGACCTGGGAGAATTTCTTAGGTAGAATCAGTGTGACACTTGAAAGGAGGCCAATGAATAATCCAACGTGGTCTATAAAATCAAGTCGAATCCAAGGTGATCCATCTAAGGTATTCATTTAATTTCTGATAATATAGGTGAAAACCTAGTTCTAAGTTAAAGAATTATCAATCTAAGACAAAGACCAAATCCAACTATGGACTTTTAGTTGGTAGGCACATCAATGAATCAATTGGAATCCCATGATTCTGTCTAAGGAAAACAACAATGGGAATCTGAGTATCACTTAGGGAATGCCACACCTTTAAGTAATTTTAGGTATGTGAATATAATTAGTAATTATATAATTATTCATCAGGTATCCATAAATTGAATAATATCCATGATCATACTTCATAATCAAACAAGGGATATGTTATATAGTCGTAGCATTCACCTTTCATTTAAATCATTAAGCAATTTCAATTGTAAGGTGAATCAATTCACCTTTAAAGGTGGTTTGATTATGTAGCCTAGGATTAGGGTCCTATAAATTTATCACAACATTACATTTTATCCAATTAATAAAATCATTTATAAGGGCCAAAACCACACCTCAATAGTGGTTTGATCATATATCAATATGTAACATTATTAGGAATTTTATATAGAACACCCTAAGGGGGTGACTTGAATCGAGGTAGACAACCTATAATGATAAAAATTAGGTGTTAAGGGAAACTAATTCAAGTTGCTAACATTTTATTAATTTAATTTGAAATTAAAATGTAATTACATGGGAGGATCATCATGTGACAAAAATACATAATATAGAAAACCGAACTTTTAGGGAAAAGTGGTAGAACACCTACCTTATACCATTAGTGAACTCCGCGTCGAATATCAACATCTAATATGGTCATGAATGGGAGAAATATGAGAAATAAATGAACATCATGAAAATATGGCATATTAACTCACACAAAAATAAAAACTTGTCCCCGATTTTACCTTATGTGGGTGGGTAAGAATCATCTATGAATAACTCCGATCATTGGGAACATTCATCAACCACTCTCTCCTAGGTCCCATATTGTACACAAACATGATTCCATAACACTCGAAGTAGAGTAACTGACATTACTAGAAGAGACATTGTGCTATGATTAATGATACACACCAGTTACTCTTCAAAAGAAGCATCCACATTAAACAAACCTAGGTACTGAATTCCCTTGTCATTGAATCAGTTAATTCCCCAAGATAGAAAAAACACATTGTAATACCCAATAACCTCACTTGAAATCTAGATGAAATTAATGACCATCATCATAATAATTCTACCTAAATTGAGATATATCCATATGCTCCCTGACAAGATTTAATTTCTGCAATGTCTCTTGAAAGATATGTGGTCTTAGTACCTCTATTTCCCCTACCTCTAACCAGTACAATGGTGATCGAACAACATACCATATATAACCTCATATGGATCCATCTGTATAGTCACATGAAAGTTGTTATTATAATAAAATTTATCACGTGGTAAGTTTTTATTCCAAGAACCTCTAAAATCAAAGAAACATGATTAGAAAATGTCCTTTAACACCTGCATCATATACTCAGACTGATCATTGGTATGTAGGTGATTGCTTATACTTAACAGTACATGTGAACCCAAATCCCTGTACAAACCTTGCTAGAACCAAGAATTAAACTGAGCGACCCTGTCTCATATGAGAGTACAGTAAACCCCATGAATCCTTATAATCTCATGGATGTATATCCTTCCCAAATCATCCTTTGAAATGGTCTCCTTGATAGGAAAGAAGTGGGTGAAATTTTTCAATATATCCATGATCAACCATATTGTATAAACCCTAAGCTTAATGTACATGTCCATTACATTACTTTTGTGGAATACTTAGTACATAACAAAAACACACACACAAGGATCGTAATGGTTTAGTGTCTTTGGAAACTCGGAATATAATCTTCTAATCCTGGTGAAAGATCTTAAATATCTCCCATAAAGATCTTATTTTTTTTATACCTAAAACCATTCTTTATATCCTGGGGAAAAGAAAACATAAAAGGGTGAGCTCAAATGCTCAGTAAGGTTAAACAAAATAAATATCAATCACATCATATTCATAAGAACATAACATTTTGGAAATCTTAACCTGCAAAAGAGAGCATAATTTCATAACATGGGATAAATCATAGAAGTGAAATGTAATCCCAATAATCATAACTTAAAACATGAAACTTCGTGGTATACACACATAATCATATAGAATCATTTCTTGTTAGTCAAGACTCATTTCCAAGACTATCTTAGTGGACAAAGTCCCTTTCTGAACCGAGTCACCCTCGTTTCAGTCCTGTTTCACTGAACCGGTATAACCTACCATTCCAGCCATGTCTATCTCATGAGATATAAAATCTTTAACCAATGCATTGGAGGGAGATATAGGTCCCACCCATCTTATAATGAATCCTTTCTTATGTGTGCCACATAATCGTAAACCATACATCATAGCGTAACCCATGTAATAAAAATGGGATTATTAAACAACATGAAACCATAAAACAATTCATATAAGATAAAGGAATTCATAAAAATATTTCCATCACAACATAATCAAATCCATGTAATAATAGGGATAAAAACATAACCCTTTTATTATCTTAGATGGAAAATAATTTTGATAAAATACTTGAACTTCTTTCTTGAGGAAAATATCCTTTCTACTTCAAAAAAATTTTCCTTTATTAACATGTCTTACAATTTAAAACTAAAAGAAGTTGATTAAAAATAAAATTGAAAACTTGTAAAGGAAGATTCTTGGAAATAAAGTTTTAAAAATCCATTCATTCCGTATAAGTTAAAAAAAACATTCTTCGTACTTTTGTCGGAAAAGTCAAAAAGTACCTCGTACGAAAAAAACGACAAAAGATTCCTTTCATATTCTTTACTAAAAACTCACCGAAGGGTAAAATTGGATTTAAACTAGTGTAAGTGGATGGAAACAATATTACATATTGATGGAACATGGATGTGGATGATAAAATACACCCCAATAAATACTTACGAATAAACAATCTCGGATAAAAATGAGATTGTGATATTTCCCTTACCTTAGGTCCGATTTGCTTTGTATGTGTCCGAAACTCCTGTATAATGATTTAAATAATGTCATTGACTTATTAGAGAATCATATTCACTGTTATGATATCATATATGGTTCACTTATGACTTTATATTACCCGTTCTTTTGTAAATTCCATGTTAAAGAAGCGTTTTGGGTAAACTCGTTTCATTTATCGTAGGTGTTTTGACTTGTTGTTCTTGACATTATTAATACTTATATCATGCTTTACTTACTTCCAGAATATAAAATATGATTTATATATCATATATATTCAGTATATATATATATAATAGATAGATAAATGAAATGAAAAACACCGTTCATGGAGACGGTAGTCCGTACGTACGCATGAACGCTGTTTTCCTTTCCTTATTGTCTTGAATGGAAGTAAGTAGATGACATACATATATATATACATAAATCCAGTAGCTTTATAATGTCATATATTTCATTATTATTTCTTATATATACTTTATAATCATTCTTAAATGGTTAACATGGAGAATGAATCTCATCGCGTCGTGGAGACGGTAGTCCGTACGTACGCATGAGCGATGATATCGTTCCCATGATCGTGGAATTGTGTTGAAGTGTATGTATACTATTTCAGTATCAATATAACTTTATAATAATCATATATATAGTTACTCATTACACCATTATACCCATCCAATTAATGTGGTGGAGGAAAATAGATTACACCACGGCGTGGAGACGGTATTCCGTACGTACGCACACGCGGTGATTTCATTTTTCCGTAGGATGGATAGAAGGTGAATTAGGGTTGTTTCATATTTATAATAACATATCAGTATGTAAGTAATACTGATGTTATTACTTTGTCATGAAACAACTAAAGAAGAAGAAGTTGAAGAAGAAAAAAATTGAAAAGATCGGTAATGGATATTACCTCTTCTTTGAAACGCCTCTTTGAATCCTCCACTTAGGGAACTAAGATTGGTCTTTGAAGAATACCAGGACCTCTAGGATTATTCTAGGGAAGTGGAGAAGGGATTTTGGAAGGGTTTGTCCGAGCTTGAGTGCTCAAATTGGTGTGAGGAGGAGGGGGAGGAGGTGTCCTTTTATAAGGGAGGAGAGGGGCACCTTAGGAATATCTCAAAATATTATTTTATATTAAAGTCAAAATCGGTTTATAATGGTTCCAAAGGGTCTTATTTCTAAGATAAAGTGGGGATGGGTCGAAATCCTATCAACCAATAGGATTTAGACAAGTTTAGGTTATTATTTTAACCTTATCAATTAGATTTAACTCTAAGTTAGATAATTTAACTTTTACCGTGTCTTTTTGTTTTCTTACACTATATGGTAAATAAAATTACTATAACATTCCAAACGAACCCCAAATTGTTTATTATTAATATATATATCCTTATCTAAGTCATTTGGCCGAACCTTAGATTTTTAGGAATAAAATAACAATTAATAATATAATATTTGATTTAAAAACTATTTTGTGTCAATTTTGACACTATTTGATATATGATTTTTGTGAAAGTCATAAAAGAATTATATGTTCGAACGAAGATGATTAAATCAACAATTATATATATTAGTAACCTATAAAATTAGTGGAATTCATAAAAAGTCTTAAATTACATTTATTTGGGTATTTATAATATCAATTATGTCAATATTTCATTAATAAGATAATTACTGCATCATCTTTGTGTCATAAATAAATTAAATTATTTGATGTCTAAAAATTAAAAATAAAATACCATTATGTAGGAAATCTTTTTAGCTTTCTAATTAATATTTACAATCGAATTTATCTTATGTATAACCCTATATTAAAAATGTTTTAGTAAATAAACTTTGATTTTAACTCTTTTAACTCTTCTTTGAATTAAATAATAATAAATGTCCTAATCTAATCCAAGTGGGCCTAAATGATAATATTTTACACTTAAGGTTGTTTTTGGTCGAGATACACTTGTCCAATAGAATTATGACATGTGTTAGGGTAATATTAATATCATTCTTACCCTTAATTACCCTATTTACTTTTAACCGTGGTAAATAACAGTAAAAAGTTACTATTCACCAAAAATTATTTTCATCTCATTGAACCACATTTTACTTACTGACATCAACCGTGTCTCTCGGATTTTTGAAATTCCATTCACAGAAGCGGTAAAATTAAGTTTTATGAAAAATTCAGTTTTTTTTAACCACCACTTAGTAGTTTCACTATTCATCAAAAATTGATGTTTTTCAGAACAATGCCAAAATTTCATCCTAAGCTATATTTCATATTCCGAATTCAAAAAATGAAGTCTATTTTACCAAATTCATAACATAGAAGTTTCATTAATTAATTTTATAATTAAATCCCGCTGTTAAAACAGATAGCGTGTTTTTAAGAAACAATATCTATCAAAAGATTGACACTTGTTTATGTCTGGTTTAAATGTGAAATTACATCCAATGACCAACATTGTATTAAATTGTAAAAATATATTCTAAATATACTTTAAAACCACTAAAATTAATAATTTATCACTATTAATTATTTCGATAAAAAAAGTTGTTTTTAATTAAAATTTAGTAATTTTCACTATTCATTAGAAAATGAAAGTTATCCGAAAAGTACCAAAATTTCACCCTAAGCTAATTTCGATATTACGAATCCAAAAATGAAGTCCATTTTGAGAGCTAAAATTTCTAAAATTTTAAAAAGTGGTTATTACTATTCATAAAGGCTAGTTTTAATAATATTTTAATAGCATATCGTTGTTTCGTGAAACTCAGTATTGCGTACTACACACGCTATCGAGGAAGGCTGAGATTGCGTGTAATGCAAGGAAAATCAAGGATGCGTGTTGTGCAAGCTCTTTTTGGTGTTGCGTACAACACACGACATTAATAAAATTAAAAAGAATAGTTTTCATAAAATCTCGGGCTGTTACACATATGATATCATATCATTGAGGTCACCTAGTAAATACCGTCATGAAATCTATAGTGATATCATCCCATTTCAACTCCAGAATGGGTAAGGGATTTAAAAAACTAGTAGTCTACTGGTGTTTTTCCTCAACTACTGGATAGGTAGAACCCTAAGTAACAAAACCCACAATCTTTCTCTTCACATTGGGCCACTAATCTTAGCGGTGTAAGTCAGAATACATCTTTGTAAGCCTAGTATATACTGACCATTTGGAGGCATCAGATTCTCACATAATCTCTTCTCACATGTCTATAGTAACCCAAACATGCCCGTGAATGAACAAGGTCTCATCCCAATTAACAACGAAGCCAGGTGGCAGGTGAACACTTGAAACACTCTCATTTGGGACCAATCCTTCAGTATTATAATTTTTTTTCATATTCACTTGATCCAAAAGTGAATAATTTACCAATAGATTTGTTAGTACAGGCTACCCATGACAATCCTAAATCTCAAGATGCATATCATATAATAAGTCCATAAACTACCATTCACTACTTTCTTCTTGAATAACTTATATTTAAGTCTTTTTTTAGTTAATTGATTGATCCATTACCTTTCATAGGTATATAAGTAAGCTCAAAATTGAAATAATGAAGGTATTAAACCCATATTCACTGTCTATGATTAAAGTCATGCTGAGTGAAGATGTATTTGATAATTTTATAGTCTATGTATACAAAAAACCACTCTCCTAATAGATAATTCATCTAATAACACAAGGTATGAATAAATATAGCAAGATCAAGATTTTGTGTTAGGTAATTATTATTTTGAGGCCTCAACTAGAGATACCTGTTTGGTAAGATCCACACCCTTGCATCAAAATGGTTTCCAAACAAATTCTTGATGCATCACAATAAATTTTATATCCTCTTCTAGGCTTAGGTAACGTTAAGATCAGAGCCAAAGTCAGTCTTGCTTTCAGCTTCTGAAATAATTACTCATAAGCTTTAGATCATTCAAATTTGATACCCTTCTTGGTTAAACCTGTAATATGGGTTGAAAGGCATGAGAATTCCTGGATAAAATTCCTATAATGTCCCACTATCCCCAAGAATTTTTTTATGTCAAATACTTTCTTGGGTTGTTCCTAGGAAACCATAACTCTCACCTTATATAGGTTAATAGACCCTCCTATCACCAAGATAATGTAACCTAGAAAGTTAAATTTATCAATCCAAAAGTATCATTATGTGATATTGGATGAAAACCTATGCTCTATCAGTGTAATAAATTTGATGTTAAGATGTTTGGAATGATAAAATTGATTATAAGAATTCACCAATATATTTTCCACAAAAACTAGATGGAATGAATCCATGTATGGGTGGAAAACCTGATTTATCAGGGCCATAAAAACTGTTGTCATGTTTGTCAGACCGAATGAAATCCCCAAATGCCCGTAAAGGCTATACCTACTTCAAAAATATATATGAGTAATTATGAAGTCCTGACTCATACCTGATGATAGAATGAACTCAAATCAATCTTCAGGAATATCTTATCTCCACAGAGTTGGTCAAAGAGGTCTTCTATACTAGGTAAAGAGTACCAGTTCTTAATCATAATATGATTTAATTTCTGGTAATCCATGCATAATTTAGAGGTCCCATCGAACTCTTGTATAAAATCATGGGTGAACCCCATAGTGAAGTACTGGGTGGTATAAACCCTTTATCTTCCATGTACTCCAACTATCTATTGAGTTCCTTAATATGAGTAAGAGACATCCTGTAATGTATTATAGATACTAGTGATACACTTTAATTAGATAAATTGTAAACTCCACCTTTCTCTCAGGAAGTAACCCAAAAAATTCATCAATGAAAACATCCTAAAAATGATCCACCATAGAAGGAAAATTTACCTATTGTGTTCCATGATCACCCAGAAAAAGAATGGAAATTTGGGTTGTCAGTCCGCCCAACCTAGATGATCAGTTCCCTCCCGACATCCATAGACATCACATTATCCTTTGTAAATTTATATACCAATCTTAGGTGATGTGAAAGACACACTTTGGTGATTATAATAAATATAGGATTGATAGGGTAATAATCAATACATCTTGAGAATGATGTTAAATCCTATCATATACAGTATGAAAAGGTTCCATAAGAAACGATAGCTAACAATCTCAAGGGGAAAATCCTTGATTTGGTGTACACTCTCTGATTGGAATCCCAATGAGGCATCAATAGGCATCACTCCACATAATTATTCAATCTCAAGACCAAGTATTTCCATGAAATATTTATATATAAAGGAGTGATAATTTCCTGTATCAAATAAAATAGACACTAAAGTTGATGCTAATAAAATATTACCTTGAACTATAAATTGACTAACACCCTTATCCTCAGGTATATGACGTAATATATATATCTAGCCTAATATGTATCCCTAAACTTCAACTTGTCTACCCTGAGTGGGTCTAATATATGATAATTTTATATCCTATGTATGGATCCCTTGATCATGAGAACCTCCTTATCCTGATCGGCTGGTAGTAGTTCGAATCCCTGCATGATGTGGATTTTATAATTCTTCTAAAAAATGTGGAGTTGATGTAAAATACCTCTCATTGGACACTGTATGAAAGGTTTTGAAAATCTATTGAATATGTACAATCTTATTGTTGGCCCGATACTCAACTATATCCTTACTACAATGGGGATTTGTGTGTCCCAACCTACCGCATTGGTGACATATCACATGGATAAGTAGGAGCACGCTCTAAATATTGTTGCTTATGTGAGATGGTTCAAGATGGAATTTTATGATGTTAGACGAACCATTTACCTATAAATGTATTTAACCACCATGCCCCACACCTTCCTCCTCCTTTAGGTTACACTATTAGATGAAGTTTTGGTTCACTATCTCAGTGTCAGTAGTAAAAACAATCACATTTACTTTAGATTGGATGTCATACATGAGTCTATCCTCAATGTAATTATCCATAGACAATTCATCACTAAGGAGAGTAGGAATGAAAAAAATGAAGTTCTTTTAAATAAGAAAAGTAGTCTATAACTGATAAAGTTCCACAATACATGTGCACAAACTCTCTAGATTGGTCATACCTCAACTTATTAGGAAATAAATAATCATAGAAGGAAGTCTGAAAATCCCTCCAGACCATAACTCGATGTTGATCATCATAGGAAAAAACATCCCACCATCTCTTGGAAGACCTTATAAGCATGTATTTTGTGCGATTCAATCTCCTTTCCAGATGTGTCTACATATGATCAAATATAGATAAAAAGCCTCCATCGATAACTTAGTGTCCTAAGGATCACAATCCCCCAAAAAGGTTAAAGGGTGTTAATACTGGAAATCCCTAGTAAATTATTCCATAGAATATGTAGGTCATAGAGATCCTTTATAGACTATAATAAATATGACAAACCCTCTCATAACTAAGCATCAATGCCCAGATTAAGTATTACAAGAGGTTTCATAAGTGGAACTACTAGAGGTAATATTAGTTGTGTATCTCCAACCACCTATGGAGCACGATCGTTTCCACCATCTTGGTGAACAACTTGAGGAATTTATGGTGTAATATTTCTATAATCACAAACACATGACTCAGAAAAAGTTTTTTTAATAGAAAATACTTCAGATAATAGAATAGGATAGGTACGAGAACTTTATATATAAGAGTCAAAACTCACTACCTTCTCCTAAATTTAGGGATAAGTGGAATATAAAAACATTAAGGGCCACATAATACACTCCCACTACCCACTAATAGGGTCATGTCTGGGTGAGGTTCTCTATTTCATGATAAAGATTTTGGTATATAGAGTGTCAATTAAATGTTATAGAGAAAAAACTCCTTAAATTTCAATTGATATCCCTATTTAATGGTAAAAATTTAATTTAACATATAGAGATCAACAATTGGTAAGTGTGTGTGTATATATATATCACAATAATATTAGATGATTTTCCATTCCTAAGTTATAAATACCTATGCCTTAAAAGTCCCAATTGGCACTTCATGTAACTGAAATCAAAACTTATGATTTCAGGATATAACAAGTCTATATTTGATGATTTGATTATATGGATCACCATTCCTAATTTATAGAGGCACACACTTTATTAATTAAAATTGGAATCCATTTAATCATAATAAACTAATGTTTCAACACATGAAACCAATGGTTTATGGGTCAAACATGTTTGTTTCGGTGCGGATGTGCGTCGGGTTACGCTGTTCCGCCAGGATGCGTTCGCGCGTGCACCCGTCAACCCGAGGGGATGGGCGCGTGGCTTGTGGTCCCGCAGTCCCGCTTTCCAAGGGCGGGCGGCATTCGTCCCTTATTCAGGGGCGTCTGCTCCTTGATCGAAACCGGGATGATGGGATGTCGGCTCCTCCTTCCTTGGACGTCTCCTCGGAACTCGTCGCCTAATCCGGGTCTCCCTCATAGACTTAAGAATGTTCGTGAATCTCGTTCCCGGCGCCATATCTTCATGGACACCGGTTAATTACGCTGCTTCCGCCCGGACGCTCCAAGGAGTTTGGGCGGGGCAGCAACCTGCAGTGAGAAGGCCGGGTGGCTCTGGGTGCTGGGGGCGTGTCGTAACACTGTGGCTCTGCACGTCTGTTTTCCGTCCCTAATAGGGCTTCTCGAAGGCATGATGGCCTGAGGCATCCCGTACTGGGTGCGGGGAACTGTGTCACCTGAGGTTTTCCTCAGCTTCCCATGTTTAACACGGGGTATGCCGCGAGTTTAACGTCCAGCGGGGACGGCATCGGACCGATCAACACGAAAAGTGGATCAGATGACAGAACCCCTTGCGGGGAACCTCCGACGCTGGGGCCAGCACATGGGAGGCTTCCCAAGTAACGTGGAGTGGAGTGAAGTGGCATGACCCCACCGGGATGTGGCGGCCCGGGTAAGGATCAGGATGGATGATGGAGTGAAGATCTTGGACCCCGTAGGGGCTTCCTACGTACCGCGCGTTAGCACGGATCAAAGTCAACGTAGTTCGGGTATACAGTTTAACGTCATGCTGGACGTCGGCAAGCCGACTCACGAAGAGGTCGAGGCCGCCGGGAGGAGGATTGAACCGAACCACCTCACACAGAGGGGGATGGAACGGCCGGGTGGATCACAGTTTCACGTCATGCTGGACGATAAAAGGGGAAATGGAAAAGGGGGGCTGTGGGGAGGCACCGTGGAGATACACACGGGTAGTCTCCCACATGGGCGGATTCATAGGTGAATCGACGCAAGCGTGAACCCTGGAGGGGTCCACTGATGGACGAACCGACGTAAATAAGACCGGGACGACCAGGTGGCGGGCTTGGACCTCAAGAAGGCTTCCTACGTACCCTGTTTAGAAGACAGGGATCAAAGTCCACGTAGTTCATTCTGTCAGGACTTACGCACTTGAGGCAGCCCGGATGCGGCAAAACTCAGTTGGAAGGGACTTGGACCGAAAGCAGAAGACACCTCGATCCCAGTCACACCCTCTACTGGCTTCGGCAGTGGGGAGGCGCAATGGAGATACACATGTGCAGCCTCCCACGAGAAACTAGGGGTTTGTAATACCCTGCCCCCGTAGGGAAAAGCCACTCCCATTAAATCGTCCCAAAAGCGGGACAATCCCGACATCCCTGCAGAGACGAGCGGGTGGGGGCCACATCCAAACCGGGGGAGACCCTGCGTGCAGAGCACGGGATCGGACGAAGCGGACGGTTTAACGTCTTGCCGGACGAAGCACAGTTTAACGTCGTGTGTTGAGGACGAAGCGGACGGTTTAACGTCTTGCCGGACGAAGCACAGTTTAACGTCGTGTGTTGAGGACGAAACACTTGGCAGTTTAACGTCTTGCAGTGCGGACGATGGGGGCTAGGCAGTTTAGCGTCGTGCAGCTTGGACGGATGTGCAGTTTAACGTCATGCTGGACGTATGGGCAGTTTAACGTCATGCAGGACGAATGCGCAGTTTAACGTCATGCTGGACGAATATGCAGTTTAACGTCATGCTGGACGAATATGCAGTTTAACGTCGTGCTGGACGAATGATTGCCGCCGATGGGTCCGTGTCACTTCGCACGAGCCTGGAAGGCTGCACGGGAAGACAGCGCATGGTTTGGGCACCCAGGATGAGGATCATCGGGCGCAACGCAGGCGGGTACCCTCAGGGGGTCAAGGGAGGCGACCCTGGCGGATTGCGCGCAAAAGAGGAGCTTTGCGCGCAAAACCGCGGGTCGGCGCGCAAAATGGCGGGCTGGCGCGCAATTGGGCCAGCGCTTCGCGCGCGGATGATGGGGATTGCGCGCACCGGGCTTCGGGTAGCGCGCGGGGGCAACGACTCATTCTCTGACGAATGGCCACTTTGAAAATGGGGGGTGCGCGCAATCGGGCTGGATTGCGCGCACCCGGGGGGCAATTGCGCGCAAGAGGCTTCTTTTGCGCGCAAAGACCTTCGGGTTGAAATATATTCAAAGGAAATGAGCCAAGGGGATTGCGCGCGAAGGCGGACCCCAAGGCTCTATTGCGCGAAAGAAAGGAGGTTACCTGAAGATCGGCATTGCGCGCGGAAGGGGTTGGATTGCGCGAACGAGCGACGCTTCGGATTCCGGCAACCCTCAAAACGTCGGGGGTCGCCTTATATTTATAGGCAACCCCGGGCGCGGAATCCGGTCTCGGGCGCGCAATTCGCTTCGCGGGCGCGGAATCAGGACCCAGCGCGCAAAGGCGCCGCGGAGGCCGCGGGCGCGCAAAATAGCACGCCGGCCCAGCGCATTGCGCGCATCCCGGGAGGATTACGCGCCGCAACTCATCTTTGCGCGCGAGTGAAATTTCACGCAAGTCCTCCGGGCCCTCCGGAACGTGCCTCTGACTCCAAATATCACTTCGCTTTCCGCATCCGGAGCTTCGTTTGGGAACAACGGACTTTTCCGGCGTCTACAATGTTATAATTGTTCAGTTAAGGTGCCAACATCAAGATATGTAGGGAAACACTGCTTAGGTTGATTCATAAATTTTAAGTAACCAATTATTTATTCCTTGTAATAAATATTAGTTAATTTTTGATTATGGAAATCAAGTCGCTACAACATGTTGCAGGAAATGCACGTAATAAATTAAACATGACATAGAAAATTCATGACATATAAATCTTTATGTGCCTATAATTATGCATGAGATAATAATTTTTTATCATACCAGACCAAGGGTAAGAATACATAATCATATCAAAAGTCATAAATCATGTTCATCACCCAATAGAGAAGTCAGTATAACTGTAACAGAAAAATATCAGAAAATCATGTCCCATCCCAAGAAATATATAATTTTACTTGTACATGGGTTAGATACTCCCATACACAGGGTTATTAACAAATTCCAACACATCCTATTCTAATTTTTAACATCCCAAAATAGTAAGGGATAAAAATGAAATCCTATGATACCACTTGTGTCTTTCTGAGTTTGGTTTATTGATAAGTGACCAAAAATGGAGGCCACATGGCCTTAGGATCACCTCCTCATACACCAAAGGCTACTGACTAGTAGTGAGGGTCTAATGTGGTACATTGGGGGAGAATATACCCTCATAATTATAGTGGATCATAGTTTTATATAATAAACAAAACAAAATATCAAAATAATGATGCTATGGAAAATATACCATCCTAATAATAATAAGTATACATAACAAATAATAACTAGTATCATATACAAAATAAATATGTAATGATGCTATATAAAAATGGGTAATACAAGGGAAACATGGTAGAAGGAATAAACTATATAAATTCTATACAAAAGATACAAAATACTAAATCATATCACCAATACAATCATGATAAGAAGCTCAGTTCTCTATTCCCGTACTCCATCCTAGTGTAGAAAATCAAGCATCCATAGTTGGGAGATTACCATTATCCCTACCTAATTCCATGAAGTCTGTTCAGGAATCAATCAGTGGCCTAAACATGGTGTGAGTAAAACTTAGTAGGCCACCGCCAATGGTGTCTAGAATTATCTATTTTGTGAATATATAATGAGAAGTGTGCATGTATAACACACAATTAATTGAATAAATAACCATATCAATCTAGTTTCATTGTGGGATACCCATATGATGCTACATGCTTTGGTCAAAGCTGAAAATTTATCTGATCATTTTAAAATTTTATTTATATTTATAAGGTTGGTTATAACGTCCCAATTTTTGGTGCCACCCAAAGGTGACCCGTTTCTGGTTAGTCACATGGCCTCAAGTGCATTTCCCAAAATGCCAGAGGCTAAAGACTAGAAGTGAGGGCCTTGGGTCTGATAGTGGGGAAACTATGCCCTCATTGGGAGAGTAACACAGCAAAATAACAATAATATACAACAGCGGAAGCAGTAATACCATAAAATAAGTAAAAAGAGGTAGAATTAAAGTAAATAAACAACTGGATCATATATATAAATGATGCATGTCACACATGTCTAGGAAAGCAACCAAACAAGTTACAATATTGGAATTACAGTACTAAATAAAAGTACAAAGAAAACAAGTAAACTCCAACATCATCTCAAGCCTCATCTTGGTCCCATGCTCTCTATCTCTACATTAATCTTGTACCTAAAGTAGAAAGACAATTTAACTTATCTATAAATCTAACCATATAATCTATTTGGTCCTAAAATCATGACCCAAATATGGAGTGAGACGAATCCTAGTAGGAAACCACACAAGGATCTATGCCTAACTGTCAGTGAATATATATATAGCAGGTAATATGCAAAATGAATTAATAAAAAGGAGGTAATCAAAAGTAAACAATCCTTCAATTCAAATCACATTCATTTACATTTATTAATTAATCAACCAATCATTCACAAGAAATCCTCTAGGAAAGTTTTCACAGTCGAATCCCTTTGGTTTCACAAAGGCAAAGTCTCTCTGAGGAAGCACTCACCATAAATTCCTACTATAGTATTTTAATGGTATACTATAGTATCTCTAAGGAAGCACTCAACATCCATTCCCCATGTGGTCTCATAATGATATACTATAGACACTCTAAGGTAGCACTCACCGTATATCCCCCTATGGTCTCGCAATGTGAAATGTATAACATACACTTTGGGGAAGACCTCAACGTCAATTCCACCTATGGTATAACTACACCATGTTATCACAGCCCTGTGTAATACAATCATGCATAATAATATCCATAATCCAAAGTAATCTCTACTACTACAAGTCTAAGTAGCTATAATGCATATAAAAAACATGTCATATAATATCAACTCCATCCTAACAACACTATACATGGAAAACAAAACAACCTAACTGGAATTTCTATACCCAACAGACAATACCAAACAAACATGGGAAAACACATACATAAACAAGGTAATAACCTAATTAATAATCAAAACACTTTCTCAAGAAAACAACCCATATCAAGCATCAAATGGGGTTAAATTTCCAAAACACGCAATACCCTAAACTAGGTTATTCGACACTTTTCACACATAAAATCCAAAGAAAACCACAAAAAGGAACAAACCAACAACCTCAATGTTGTACAATAGATATAGTTTAACCCCATCCTTTGAATCCACTTATAACATTGTAGATCTACAAAAACATCAAAACTGCTCAACCACGAATATCTCATGGAAGAATACAAATCAGGAAGGGAGGATCTAGAAGAAGGAAGGACTCACATAGGCAATTCAAATGAAATCGATAATATTTGATTCAGAGAATAGATGATGGATCAGTTTCTTGGAGAAGAATCATCACCCTCAGTCTCTTATAGATGATATGAGGTTAGAAGAAGAGGATTCTAGGGATTAGACATGACCCCGATCTGATTTAACAAATAAAAATAAAAGTAAAAGATGTGTTCATTTATTGTACAGGACATGTACATTACTTAACCAGACCCCTCTTTTGGTGGTCTCCAGGTCACCTCACATGACCATGTACTCTGCCATTACACAGCCAGTACACGACTGCCCGCGGAAACTGTGTACACAACCTGTACTCATAAGTACATGGCATATACTTATAAATTTTCCAAAATCTCCCCTTTTTTTCAAGAAAACCCAAAATCAATATCCATACCTAAAATGAAGATATGGGTTCTTAAAAACTTTACCCATTAAAGAAATTCATCCCTGAATTTCCCTAACAAGGTGGTGCAGAAGAATCTTCGAACAACTCTGGCTGCTGTGATCACATATCGGTCTCCCTCTCTTAAGTCTTGTCCTACACTCGTCCATGCTGCCACAACACCCATACCAAAGGAACAGACCATCCATAGAGAACCTTTGTGCTGTGACTAACAATACAAATAGTATTCTCCTCGAATTATGTGTCCACCTCCAACTCAACCTCCTCGGGTTGAAAAACATGAGACAAGTCTACGAAGTAATGTCGAAGCTGAGAAATGTGGAAGACATCGTGCATACCTCGGTACCTCTGAGGTAAATTCAATTGATAGAAAATTGGCCTGAATCTATCTAAAACCTCAAATGGCCCTACACATCTCAATGAAAGATTTCCATATCTTCTAATACTCTAATGTCCCAACATCAGTGCGACACGTAGGAAAACCTGATCTCCGACCTCAAACACCAGAGGTCGTCTCCATTGATCAACATAAGACTTCTACCATGAATGTGCAGTATCCATATTCTTTCAAATCAAATCCACCTATTCTGTGGTCTCCTAGACAAGACGAGGTCCCAACATAGCTGCCTCTCCTGCCTCTATAAAACATATGGGTAATGGGAATGGACTACTGTGCAAATCCAGATAAGGTGCCATATGAATAGTTTCCTAAAACTGTTATTGTAGGAAAACTCCACCAAAGGTATGTGATTCTCCCAAGATACTCCAAAATCTAGAACACATGCTCGAATAATGTCATCCAGCACCTGAATTGTATGATCGGATAGGAAATCTGTTTGGGGATGGTAAGTTGTACTCAGAAATACCTATGTACCCAAAGCCCTCTAAAGTCCCTTCCAGACCCTAGAAGTAAAACTAGCATCCCTATATGAAATTATGGAGTGAGGAACCCCATTCAAACATACAATATCTTGGATGTACAAACTTCCAAGATCATCAACACTGAAGGTATCCTTGATCGGTAGGAAGTCAGAAACCTTCACGAGTATTTCAATTACAACCCAAACTACATCATTCCCTTGAGGTGACCTCGATAACTATATCACAAGATCTATCACGACATCATTACACTTACACTTGAGAATGGGTAACTGCTGTAAAATCCCTGATGGTCACTGATGATCCACCTTCACTAGCTGATAGGTGGAACACCTCCTCACAAAACCAGCAACATCTATCTTCATATCAGGACACCAATACAGATGATGTAGATCATGATACATCTTGGTGACACAAAGATGAACTACCCAAATGGAGGAATGAAAATACTATAAAATCTCCTTACGTATGTCTGATGACACCCATATGTTCCCATAAAAACACAAGATCTCATTCTCGCCTATGATCCATCCAGGAATAGGGTCCTCTCCTGACACACTCTCTCGTAGAACTAGGCCTTCAGAATCTGATAACTGCCTCATCTGCACTCGATTAAGTAGAGTAGATGTAACAACTATAGAAGAAAGAAACATCTTCCCCTGTCTGTCGGGAACCTCCAAATGCATCTCAAAAAAAAAGATCCATAATCTTCCACTCACTATTGGCCTCCTGAACTCTCTAAATCCGAGTCCTCCTTCTCAACACATCAGCCACTGTGTTGCCTTTCCATGGCGTGTAGGAAAGCTCAAAGTTAAAGGATTAAAGGTACTCAATCCTCCTTCATTGTCTCAAATTTAGGTTACATTGGGTAATGATATACTTGAGACTTTTGTGGTCATTATACACCACAAAATTCTCCCCAAGAAGGTAATGTCTCCAACAACGCAAGGCAAGAACAATTACAGCAAACTCAAGATCGTGCGTTTGGTAATTCCTTTTATGTGGCCTCAACTGCCTAGACCTGTACGCAAAGAATCTCCCCCCTGCATAAGCACTTCTCCCAGCTTGATACCTGATGCATCATAGTAAATAGTATAACTGTTTCTTGGATTTGAGAAAATTAGTATCGGTGATGAATTTAATCTCCCTTTCACCTCATGAAAGGTTGAATCACATAAATATGTCCACAGGTACTTCACACTTTTCTTATTAAGGCTCGTCAGTGGAACTGATAAGCATAAAAAGTCTTGTATAAAACGTATGTAGTAACCATCTAGCCCTAGAAAACTTTTTACATCAAAAAAATTATTCAGATTCTCCCAGGAAACTAATGCTCTCACTTTCTCTAGGTCTACTGAAACTCCTGTCTCTGAGATAATAGGACCTAATAAGTGAATCTAGTCCATCCAAAAGTGGCATTTTGAGAGCTTAGCATATAAGTAATTCTCTCTCAGTGTACTCAAAATGATATCAAGATGGGTAGAATGGTCCTATTGAGTGTGATAGTACACCAAGATATCGTCTAAGAAAACCACCACAAAGGAGTCCAAGTATGGATAAATCACTCGGTTCATCAGTCCCATAAAAACTAAAGGTTCATTCGTGAGACCAAACGACATAACCACATACTAGTATAGACCATAACTACTCCAAAAGGCTGTAAGAGGTATATCTGATGGTCTAACACGCAACTGATGATAATCATATCTCAATTAAATATTCAAGAACACCTGGGCTCCTTGAAGCTGATCAAAGAGGTCATCAATCCTTGGTAAGGGATATTAGTTCTTGGACATCAACTAGTTAAAATTCTGATAATCCACATAAAATATTAGTGTACTATCCACCTTCTTCACAAATAGGATAGAAAATCCCCAAGAAGAAGTACTGGGTTAGATGAAACCCTTTTCTTGTAACTCCTCTAACAGCTTCTTGAGCTCCTGTAACTCTGGTGTAGCTATCCTATATGGAGGAATGGACACCAGTGCCACTCTTGGAACAAGATAAATAGAGAAATCTACCTCTAACTTCAGAGTTAAACACGAAAATTCCATTAGAAATACATCCATGAAATAATCCACCACTAGAGGAAACTCCATCCATGAATTCCCCTGTTCATCCAGATAAAAACTAGTAATCTGGGCTATAACTCCTCTCAACCCATGATGCTCGGGTCCCGTTCTGCTTGCCTGGACATCCCATTCACCCATATGTAGAAATAATACACCCTCTGGTGATGTGAAACTCACCCTAAGTTTATACCAATCAATAAAATACTAGAAGGGAACTAACCAGTCTATTCCAAGAATGACATCATATCCGATAAACTCTAATACATAAATGTACCATAAGAAGTGATGCCAACCAACCTCGAGAGGGAAATCCTTTCACTATCATATACTAGCCATTCTATTCCCCAACGAAGTTTCCAACATCAAGATATTAGAATAATTAAAGATACAGAGCCCAAGGATCTACACAACATGCACAAATATGAAACTATGGGAATACCGTGTATCGAAAAGTGAAAAATCTAAAAATGAGGCAACTAGAATTGTACCTCTAACCCTAGAGGGTCCGAGATCCTACTTTTGATTGGTTCTATCCAGAGAAAAATACTAACCTGTTCTGCGGCCCTATAAAGATATCTGAGATCCCGAAGATGATCCACCCTACGACTGTCGAAAACCATGCGTCTGACCACTGCATCCATGACCACCACCTTGGCCTGGACAGCCTGAATAACTCTAGTTCCTAGATTGATGAGAAACTGGTGGTCCTACTCCTAAATGTGGAGTCATATAAGAACACCTATCACCAGATAATGGTGAGAAAAACTGACAAAAATGCTGAAGATGACCCATCTTGCTACAAGATTGATACTCAAATGGGTCTCTAGGGAAATGTGGCCTCGTATGCTCGCTCTTCTCGCACTAGTAGCATACCACCTGGCTACATGAAGGAGTATCCATCTTACTCAAATAACCATGCGTAGACTACCTATGGAACTTCCTACTATTAGATAAAGGAATACCAAATCTGGATGCCGAGCCACCCTAGATCACAGCTCTAGAATCCCTCAGTTTGTGCTCAGTGATTAGTGCCTTGTTGACTATAGAATATATGGAAGTCAACCTGAATATGTTCACCTAAGATTGGATGTCATTCTTGTGACCATATTCAAATTTCCTCTCTATAAATAACTCATCACCCTTCAGTATGGGCGTGAATCACTATAGCTATGTGAAGTTAGAAGAATACTCAATGACTGAGAGAGTACCCTAGTCCAAACTCACGAACTCTCTGGATCATTCAGCCCTCAAATTCTATGGGTAAAATTAGTCATATAAGGTCTTTTGGAACTCATACCAAGCCATAAACTACTAGCATCCCACCTCTGATATCACATATCACCATCTCTTGGAGGAATCCCAAATCATGTATGTAGAGAGCTTTACCCTCTTCTATGGAGGCATCTTGAGATGATCAAAGATAGAAAACATGGCTTCTAACCATGACTCTATAGCCCGAGGTCCTCTATCCCCTGATAAAGTGGGAGGATGCTACTGCTGAACAACCAACATCAACCCTTCCATAGATGGGGCAGGGTGTGGTGCTTCCCAAAAGGTCTGTATAAACCTCATGAAGCCTTCTTAGAACTATGCATCAACACATATATCTGGAATAACGGTTTGTGCCAAGATGGGCATAATGGGAGGATCTGCTGGTAGTACCTAATCTACCATGTCCAATGTCTTATCATTTCCTTGTATCTGGTGTACAACTGAAGGACATCTATGTGGCATGACTCTGCAAGGTCAATCACACACCTCAGTTCAAGATTATCAAGGACTAAAACTTAGAAGTTCAAGAAATGAACACGGGAAAGAAAACATTCAAGTTTTTCAAGACATGGATACATGGTGTGTATGACTCCTACAAAACATGTTCCCTTATACCTTTACATGGGTGTGTACTTATGCCAACCCTGGTCGTGTAACACCCCATACACACGACATGTTCTCCTTTGAAACGACATGTAATTGAATCATTCCCCCCTACCTGAGTTCCTCTACACAACTAAACTACTCGGTTATCTTAGAACAAAACTACACGACATGTTTATGACAGAAAAGGCATGTACTAGAAGGATTTCCCTGACCTCTGTCATTAGTCACATGACCAGATACATGGTCTCTATAACACAAAATGTACTCCCAGTACACGATGTGTTCCAATAAAAAATCCCAAACCCGTGTCTCTACCCATACAGTCAGTCACACAGTCAAGGGCTACACGACGTGTATATATAGTACACAACATGTACTTAAGAAAAACATTCTCTTTATGAAAATAAGGATACATGGAGTTTATTCATCATCACACACCATGTATTCTGGGTTTTTTCTAGACAATAATCCTCATAAACTACTCCTAAACCCCTTAATAACACTGAAACAAAAATTGAAGTGCCAAATTTCGATCCGTTGGGGCCCATACTCCCCACAATTCAAATCTTGGCATCATATTCCTATCATATCATAGTAGAATTCAGTTAAAATTCAATATTATCCACCAAATTCAGATCCAAGAGGGCCCATAACACCTTAGGGAACAAATTTTAGCACCCATTCTAATGAAACTTTAAATTTTCCAATGACCTATCAAAATAGATGGTATTCTATCATTACATCTATCACAACAACATGAATATCTAGCACAACATCTATCACAACAACATGTAATCAGAAATGCACCCTAAATGGCATGACATGTGATCTATAGCAAGTGCCTATATGATGCATGAGATGGCACACCCTTATATCGTCAGGTTACAACATAAATATAACCTCAATAATATCAACAACAATAACAAAAAACACGTGAATCACCCAACGGTGAAATCAAATCAACTATAATAATTGAAAAACTAGAAAATTCTAATATTTGAGGTATATTTTCTTTTCCCTATACACAGGTTAGCTACTCCCAGAAACAACTTATTACCAACTAAATATTCCTTCCTATCCCTATATATAGGCTCCAAATAGTTATTAAAATAAGAAAATAATTCCTTGGATACCACTTTGTAACATCTCGATTCTGGGTGCCGCCCAAAGGTTCCCCATACCCGGTTGGTCACATGGACTCAAGTGCATTTCCCCGAATTCCAGAGGCTGCCGACTAGCAGCTAGGGCCCTGGGTGCGATAGTGGGGAAACTATTCCCTTATTAGCAGAGTAACACAATAGAATAATAATAATATATAATAGCATAAGCAGTAATACCATACAATAAGTAAACATTGGTAGATTGAAAGTAAATAAATAACTGAAGCACAAATATAATTGATTCATGTCACATATGTCTAGAAAATCATCCAAACAAATTCTATAATTATAGTAATAAACTAAAGTACAAAGAAAACAAGTAAACTATAGCAGCATTGAAAGCCTCAGCTTGGTCCCATGCTCTCCATCTCCACAAAAATCATGCACCTGAAGTAGGAGGACGATTTCCCTTATCTCTACCTGCAACCATATAATCTGTTTGGGCCCAAAAGCATGACCCAAATAGGGTGTGAGACGAATCCCAGTAAGAAACCACCCAAATATCTGTGCCTAATTTTCAGTTAATATATATATATATATAGAAGGTAATATGAAAAAAGAAGTAATAAAAAAGGAAGTAATCAAAAGTAAACAATTCTACAATTCAAATCACATTGATTTATTTATTAATTAATCAACCAACCATTCACAAGAAACCCTCTAGGAAATTTATCATAGTCTAACCCCTCCAGTTTCACAAATAAACAGACTCTCTGAGGAAGCAATCACCATCAATTCCTCCTATGGTCTTTTAATGCTATACTACAGACTCTATGAGGATGCACTCAACATCTATTCCCCCTGTGGTCTTGTAATGGTATACTATAGACACATTGAGGGAGAGCTCACATTATATCCCCCATATGGTATTACAATGTGAAAAGTATAACAAACACTCTGGGGAAGCCCTCAACATCAATTCCCCCTATGGTCTAACTACACCAGGTTCTCACATCCATGTGTAATACAATCGTGCACAAAGATATCCAGCAGCCAAATTAATCTCAACTACTACAAGGATAAGTGGCTAAAATGTATATAAAAAACATGTCATATAATATTAACTCCAACCTAACTACACTAGGAATAAAAAACAACCTAATAGGAAGTTCTTGACCCAACAACCAATACCAAACAAACATGGGAAAACACATCCATAAAAAGGTAATAACCTAATTCATAATCAAAACCATTTATCAAGCAGACAACCAATAGCTAACATCAAACATGGTAAAATTTCCAAAACATGCAATACCCTAAACTAGGGTATTTGACACTTTTTGCACATATAATCCAAAGACAACTACAGAAAAAAATAAACCACCAAACTCGACATTGTACGATCGATATAGTTGAACCTTAGCCTATGAATAGACTTATAACATCATATATCAACAATAACATCAAAAACTCTCAACCTCAAATATATCATGAAAGAAGATAAATCAGGAAAAGAGGATTTATAAGAAGGAATGGATCATAGAGGAGATTCCAATGCAATTTAAGGAATTTGATTCAAAGAATGGATGATAGATCAGTAAATCAGAGAAGAATCGTTACCCTCGGTCTCTCCTAGATGATATTGGGTTAGAAGGAGACAATTCTTAGGATTAGATGTGAATTTGGTCCGATTTAACAAATAAAAAGAAAAATATTGGGTGTGTTCATTTAATGTACACACCGTGTACATTCCTTAACCAACCCCCTCTTTAGGTGGTCTACAGGTCACCTCACATGGCCATGTACTCGACTATTACATGACCAGTACATGGCTACCTTTGGAAAGTAGGTACACGGTGTGTACTCATAAGTACACGATGTGTACTTATAAATTTTCCAAAATCTCCCCTTTTTTATCAAAAACACCCGAAATCAAGATCTACACCTGAAATGAGGATAAGGTTCTTACATCAGTATCCGATACATAAAACCAAGGCATACATATATAATGATAATCCTATAAGGTTCTATAATTTTTATGGCATTTATGTTTTATAAGCTGGGTGAGTCTATAGGGGTGTACCCTTGTCAATTCACCAAAAAAGGGGAAGTTCCACCTGATCCCTATGAGCATGTCTTAGGTAGCCTCATAGAGAGACTTGAAAGGATCCTAAAGAATAATATAATGTGGTCTATAATATCAAGATGAATCTAAGAAGAATAATCCAGGTCATTCATTTAATTTCTAGAAATATTGGTGAACCCCCAGAGCTATGTTAGGGAATTCTCAATCTAATACAAAATCAAATCCAAGTGTAGTATTTCACATATTAGAAAAATCAATTAATTGGTTGGTATCCCATGATTATGTCTAAGGGAAACCAAAATGGGTATCCAAGTATCACTCAATGAATGCCACACATTTAATTAATTTTAGTTATGTGACCATAATCAAGCATTAAATAACCACTCAACAAGTATCCATAATTGTAATAATAGTCTTGATCGTACTTCATAATAAAAAAACGTCTAGGTGAAATGGTCATACCATTCATCTTTCATTTAAAACATTTATCTATTTCAATTACAAGATGAATCAAAATAACAATAAATATGGTTTAATTATATAGCCTAGGATCAGGGGCCTAACATGGTATCACAATGTTCCATTTTATCCAATTAATCAATTCTTTTATAAGGTAAAAAATCAACCTCAAAGGTGGTTTTATAACATAATAATGCATAAAGTTATTATTAATTTTATATAGTGCACCCTAAGGGGGTGACCTGTGTAGAGGTAGACAACCTCTGATGATGCAAATTAGGTGATAAGGGAAACCAATTCAAGGTGCTAACATTTTATTAATTTAATTAGACATTAAAAAGGGTGTTACACAAAAGTTCAATAAAGAAACAAGATGGTTCATAATATGACAACCAAACTTTTTAGGAAGTGATCTATACCGCCTACTTTATTTTGATAGTCATATTCTTATCCAGTATTGACCTCTATACTAGGCTAGAATAGGAGAAATCTAAGAAATAAACAAATTATCTGAATATTGGGAATATTATCTTTCATAGAAATAACATCAAATACGGTGAGGTAAAAAAATAAAAGAAAAAATATGAATTTAATACTTACCATTGGCTAAACAACATGATGAAAATGCTTAAATAGAACACTAGATGGATGAGATCTCTCGAAGCCATGATTGAGAGGAGAAATGGAGAGTTTTCAATGGGTTGGGGTTGTTGTGCATTTTAGGGAAGAAGAAAGGTGGATATTGGTTAAAGGTTAGGAAGTAAAAATTTACATTTTACAATTTTTTATATGGTTCATGGTTGGCCAAACTATGCACCTACCGTGCGCCACCATTGTCTAAGTGGAACACCTCTTCACATGGTTTAGTGAACAGTTAGATAAACATTGTTCCAACCATGTGGTTCAACTATGAAATTACATTGTATATTCCTAAAAGGTCATGATACCTCCATTTCTTGGTTATACAAACTATTCTCTTCAATACATGGTTCACACGTTTGAGCTTCATGACTACTACTAACTATGTGACAACTGTGCACCTCACTCTGCTTATAAAAAAACTGGAGATCTAGGCTCTGAAAAAGAACTGGATGCTCTTAAAAACTCCATGAAATCATTATGAATTCTGATATAGATAAAAAATTATTTATATATAATTTTAAATGATTTATACATTGATAAAAATATTGGATCTTACATAGAAAACCAGAAGGCTTCTGATGTTCATCTTTAATTCTCTAACACGTAAGGAACTGAGACAAAAAATCCACAATTGATCACATCATTAATAACTACAAGTAATTATTTCATGGGTCATGATACATATTTTTAGATCTAAGGTGTACAAAAAAATTATATCAGTAATCATTAGACATCAATTTCCACCTCAAGATATGTATAAAACACCACTTATTGTTTTATGACCAGAATTCAAAAAAAAATGATATAGTAAAAAATCCTGCTATATTATTTTTAAATAGTTTTAAAAAAATTAATGGAATGAAATAAATTATATTATTTAATGATATTTTTCTAGACATAATTAGGGATGTCAATTGTAATAGACCAACTAGGTTCAACCCATAATATCATCTAAATTGTCCCACATCAAGTTTTGAAATGTGTTTCTGATTATCACATGATGATGAAAAACATAGGAGTATAATATAATGAAATGTGGGAATGTTTTCACCCTTAATGGAAATGATAATATAGAAAAATAAGTGCATCGTAGAATATATCCAAGAATACCTTATATATAAAAATAACCACACCATAAATGTAACATCCAATAACTGGATAACAAGGTCAAGACAAACAAAATAAAAGACCATCAAAATGGAACCTGAAGAAACTCATGGGTATATCTTTACATGACCATAAGTCACCACCATCCCAATCCATTTAAAGGAAATATGATAGGAGATCCTTCCTCCAAATGATGCACTTCCCTTTACCTGTGTCCTACAAAACCAAGTCTACAAATATCTAAAGAAAAATGTAGGGTGTGAAAACTAAATCTCAGTAGGATGCCACTAAAAATATATATAATGTTTATTAACATGCATATGTTAGTTATTTAATAAAAAAGATTTATAAAAGAAATAAATCATTTTTTCCATATAAAACCATCCTTTGTTTTTCTTTTCAAAACAATGTCATATTCAAATAAACAAATAAATTAGACATAAATTTATCAAATAAGGTTTCAAGTATCAATATTAATATCAAGTGGCAAAATAAGAATATAAAGTATGAATGCATGTAATGTATCCTCAAATCACTAAGGGGACAATCAAAATATAATGATCTACAAAACTAAAAAAACAAGAACGAGTATCTGACATGAGTGAATCCTAACTTCGTGAACCTTGGTTCTTGGTAAAGTCTACCCACTATCTCCATAAAATCATGAACTAATACCTTAGTGATATCTTACTCCACCAAGGATTGCATATTTCTCATTTTACCCCTTATCCAAAGGTCTTCCTATTGTGCTATTACATTGTAATTATGTTCAAGGAAGAAAATTCATATTTCATAAATATTTTACATGGAAAACCCATTCCATTTTCATGCCCAAATTTAATAAAAACATTTTCTATAGTGATGCCATACCATTTTCATGCTTGAAAACCACTTCCAATTCAAAACCATATTTTAGTTATTTTAAAAAATATATCATGTGAATCAAAATAGTTTTCAAAAAATAAAACTATGTTTTAAAAAATATTTTCATGGACTTCAAAGATCAAATTCACCTTTCATGGATTTCATGTCATAAATTTCATAAATTAACACCTAAGTAAATCATAAGAACATAATAATTCCATGGGAATATAACATAGGATAGATAAACCTACCTTAATAGAAATTAAAAACTCATTTCCTCCAAGACTAGTGATGGGAGAAGAAGATATACAGTCCTAATGAGATTATATCTATAAATAACAAGCTAAGGAAGAAGTGAATCATATTAAACCACTACTGGAAAAGATATGAACACCCAAAAACCCTTCACAGAACACACTAGATTTTGAATATGATCTAATTAAGAGAGAAAAATTATTTTAATAGTGGGAAAAAGAGTCAAAATATGCATTAAAAACCCCTATTAAGGTTTCACGTGGTTGGAATAACTACCACTAGAAGATTAGGTTCCATTTGGGAATTTAAATAAAATAAAACCACTTCCACCGTGGCATGGTGTTTCCCACAAAGACATGGTGGATTTACCCAATAGATTGACTATAATGACCAAAAACGACATGGTACTAAAAACTAGGACTTTTTAGACTCACCACGACCTCCACCATGATGTGGTGAGGTCTCTCTGGCCATGGCTGATAGGAAGACTCCCAAAGTTCTCCACCCTAGGCTATACCAAACCATTAGGAATGTTGGCCCTAACTATTTTATACAAGAGGCCTAAAGGTACACCCCAACCTCTACCATGGTCATGGTCCTACATGTTTTTCACCAAAATGGTTCAAAACAACTTTTAAGCCATTGATCACCTCCAAATCTTCTAAAATAAAAGGTAACCAACATAAGGCTCAAAATAAACATACCTATTACCTGATGGGAATCAAAATCCCCCCACCATAAAATAAATCCATCCCTAGAAAGTCTCAGGATCATGAACCTGAAAATAGATAAGGCCATTTCTTCATCATCTAGGCCTTGCACTCCCATGTACCGAGACTTTTCCTACTACACTGCCATCTCACTCAAACCAATGGTATCATCTTACAACAAAATGTATTATCCTATCGGTCCACTATCTAAATAGGTATTTCAATCAATGAGGTTTTAGGAATGATCTCAACTCCCTCATACTCAATCACATGGGATGGATCCAACCGATTCTTCTTCACTTAGGAAACATGGAACACATCATGGATAAAAGTAAAATGAGTAGTTAAGTCCAATAGATAACCCCCCTTCACTAGTTTATCAACAATATCAAATGGGATAACATAATAAGGTTATAACTTACCATACCTCCTCAAACATCTATATCCTAACCGAGGTGAAACTCTCAAGAAATCCCGATCACCTACCTCAAATTTAAACGGATGATGGTGCCAATCAACATATGATATTTGGTGACTTTGAGATGTTTTTAACCTTTTTCGGATCAATTTCATGATATTCATCATATCCTAAATGATGCTTGGTCCAGAAAAGTATCATTATTCCCTCTATTCCCAACAAATAGACAGTCTGTAAGGCCTCCCATACAATTAATCAAACAATACTATCTTGATTGAATCCCAATAACTATTGTTAAAGGAAAACTACACTAAGGGAATATGTTTCTCCCATGGTACATTGAGGTTAAGAACACATGACCAAAGTATGTATACAAAAATTTGAATGGATTTATCCATCTGTTCATCCATCTATGAATGAAAATACATTATTAACATCAACTAAGAACCCATCACTGCTTACAATACACTCCAAAACCATGATGCAAACAAGGATCCCTATTCAAAAATGATAAATTCTCACAACATGGTGTTTGAAAATTACTTGCACATACAGGTTCTCAAGATCCTCTACCTTCACTGAATTCTTTATAGGTGGGAAATGAACTAATTTCACAAGTTAATCAATAATCAACCATATGGAATCTTTAGCACTAGGATTAAAATGTATCCTAATCACAAACTCAATGACTATATCATAACATTTCTTTAATGGAATGGGTAAGGGTTTTAGCATGTAATTTCCCAAGTCTGGTCCACTAATAAGGGACCCAACCCAGTGCCCACATGGCCTCAAGTGTGCCTCCCCTACGCTAGAGGCTTCTGAATAGCAGCAAGTGTCTATAGTGGTATGATTGGGAGACTATACCCTCATAATCAGAGTGGAGAATAATGATATATAATAAACAGAACAATAGATAATTAATAATGAATCATTGTAAAATAGAGTATCTATATAATAATAAATAGACAAAAGCAATAATAACTAGTATCGTATACGAAATAATGACGTCTTGATGAAATATTAAAATATAGAATGCAAGGGAAATAAGGTAGCAGGTATATGACATGTCTGGATATATAAAATACAAAATACCTAAATCTATCTCTAATATTATTGAGAGAACAAGATCAGTTCTCTGCTCCCATAATCCAACATGGTATATAAAATCAATCATCCATAGCCAAGCACTTACCTTTGTCCATATCTGCATCCCTAAAGTCTATTTGGGTAAAATTAGTGGACAAAATAGTTTGTGATTAAAACTAAGTAGGCCACCACCAAAAATTTATAGCACTATCCAATTTGTGAATATGTAATTATCAGTGTATGGGTATAATAAATAAGGTGGTAAATAAATAAGCATGTTGTCCTGAGTTCCTCTTTGGGTACCTTTTTGATGCTACCTGCTTTAGGCTAAGATGAAAATGCATATGAGAATTTTACATTTTCATTTATATTTACAAGTTTGGGACCCAAGGAATACAACCAAGGCATAAAAATATAGTGATAATCACATAAGGTTCCATAATTTTAATGTTATTTATGTTTTATAAGCTGGGTGAGTCCACAAGAGTGCACCCTAAATAATTCACCAAAAATGGGAAGTTCTACCTGAGCCCTCAGAGCATATACTTGGTATCCTCAGTGTGGTACTTGAAATAATCCCAAGGAATAATCCAATGTAATCTATAATATCAAGTTTAATCCTATAAGAACCATCTAATTAATTCATTTAATTTATGAAAATATAGGCGATCCACCGATACCAAGTCAAGGAATTCTCAATCTAAGTCAAATATTGAATTCAAGTGTGGTTTTTACTTGGTAGGAACATCAATGAATTAGTTTTCATCCCATAAGTCCATCTAATTAAAACCACAATAGGAATCCAAGTATCACTCAAGTCATTCCACACCATTAATTAATTTTAGTTATGTGATTGTGATCAATCATTATATAATTATTCATCAAGTATCCATAATCATAATAATATCCATGATCATTCTTCATAATCAAAAAATGGATAGATGACATGGTCTTACCATTCACCTTTCATTTAAATCATTTTCCATTTAAATTTTAAGTCAAATCAACACACCTTTAAAGGTGGTTTAATTACATAGCCCAGGCTCAGAGGCCTAGAAAGGTATCACACCATTCCATTTTATCAAATTAATACATTCATTTATAAGGTAAAAACAACACCTAAAAGGTGTTTTTATTACATATAAATACATAATGTTATTTGGAATTTTATATTATGCACCCTAAGGGCGTGACTCACGTTTTGGTAGAAAACCTCTAATAATGAAAATTAGATGGTAAGGGTAATAAATTCAAGGTGATAAAATTTTGTTAGATATTAAAATGGGTTTCACCCTGAAGTTTTGGTACAAAAAATGATGAAACATAATTTAGTCAACCAAAATTTTAGGGAAAATATATAGACCACATACCTTATAACAGTAGTAGACTCCTTGTATAGTATCAACCTATAATATAGGATAGAATGGAAGAAATCAAGAAATAGATGAACAACCTAAAAATATCACATATTATATTTTATGGAAATACCATCCAATATAGTGAGAGAAAATGAGAAAAGAATAAAGTGTAATTATAGACTTATTGTTGGATAAACAACATGATGAATGATTCTTAAATCAGATGACAGATGGATGATATCTCTCAAATCCTAGATTGAGAGGAGAAATAGAGATATTTCAATTAGATAGGGATACTATGTGTTTGAGAGAAGAAGAATGGAAAATAAGGGTTAAAGGTTAGGAGGAAAAAATAGACATTTCACACCTTTTTAATGGGCACATGGTTTGACCGGATGGTTGGCTATACTGTGCACCACCACTGTAGAAGTGGCATATCCCTTCAAATGGTAAAATTAACGATTAGATAAATCATGAACCAACTATGCACTTAACCTCTATAATTCCAATGGATCTTCCCACATGATAGTGTGGACTCCTTTTAATGGTTATGAAACCTATTTTACTCAACATACAGGTCACATGGTTGAGCAACACAATTACTACGAACCACACACTAAACGTCCACCTCATTCCGCTTCTCTAAAAACTATGGATATAGGACCCGGACAAGCCCCAGATACTCCCAAAACATCCATAATCTCATTTGGTATTCTCATATAGATAAAATAAAATATTTAGATATAATTTAAAATTATTTATACCTCTCTAAAAAGTCACAATCTTATAACATCCCCCCTTTAATAAAACTCATCCCCAAGTTTCCCTTTTGAGGGTGCTTAAGAATAATCTATGAATAACTTAGGACAATGTGCATATATATCATATTCTCTATCCCAGGTCTCATCCTGTACATGGTTATGCTACATTATCACCAGAACTAGAGGAATTGACATACCTTGAAGAGCCTTCATGCTATGATTAGCAATACATACTATGTACTTCTCAAAAGAAGAATAAAATTACAAAATAACCTCATCAAGATGAATAACATGATATGGTTTTGAATATAAATTATGAAGCTATGAAACATGGAAGACATCATGCATGGCCCAATACCTCTGAGGTAACTCTAACTGATATAAGCCTGACTCTCTCCAAGATATCAAAGGGTCCAATGAACCTAAGTACTGACTTCCCTTATATATAAATACGTAGATGTCTCATCCTAGAAAAAACACATAAGAATAACCAATCCACAACCTTGAACTATAAAGGTAATCAAAGATGATAAATATAAGACTTCTACCTAAACTGATATGTATCCATACACTTTTTGATAAGATGTACCTACTCTGATGTATCCTAAATTAATTTTTTTCATGATAGCTCTTCTTCCCTTACCTCTAAAAAACATAGAGGTGATCAACATGAAATACCATTTATGGCCACATATGAATCCATTTGTATAGTTACATATAAAATATTATTATAAGAAAATTTATAATGTGGTAAGTATCTCTCCAAATAATATATAAAATAAAATACATAATCTTGGAGCATGTCCTTTAACACCTGTATCATATGCTTGGACTGATCATCAGTCTGTGGGTCATAGGATATAATCAGTAGTAACTATGAACCCAAATCACTATACAACTCTTTATAGAACTAAGAAGTAAACCAAGCATAACTATTTAATATGATATTACAAGGAACCCTATGAAGGTGTATAATCTCACGGACATGTATCCTTCCCCTCTCATCCACTGAAAAGGTCTTCTTAATAGGCAAGAAGTGGGTGACCTTTTTCAATCTATCCATGATCCCTCATAAAACATCACAGCCTTGAGGTAACCTAGGTAATCCCATCATGAAATCCATAGTGACATTGTCCCATTTTCACTCTATAATGGGAAAGGGATATAAAATACCACTGTGACACTAGTGTTCCACCCTCACATACTAATAGGTGGAACAATAAGTAAAAAAATCTGTTATATGCCTCTTCATATTAGGGCACCAAAATTAACAGTGTAAGTCATGATACATATTTGTAAGTTTAGGATGTATTTACCATTTAAAGGCATGATATTCTCACATCATATCTTCTCGCATGTCTGTAGGAACCCATAAATACATGTGAATGTGCAATATCTCATCCCCATTAATGAACCATCCAAGAATTGGATCCTCAGATAAAATTCTCTCCTTTAGGACTAATCCTTTTGGATTATAAATCTATCTCATATTCACTCGATCAAAATATTAAGAAGTCTCTAATAGTGTTGAAAGCATAGGATACTCATGACACTCATAAAACTCAATATGTATCTCATAAAATAAGGCCATCAATTTTCATCCACTAGTGGATTCTTAATTAACTTGTGTATGAGTCTTTTGGCTTAGTTCATTGGCTACCAAATTTCATTTCCCAGGGATATAAGAAATATAAAGATAAAAATAATTATGGTATTCAACCCATATTCATGATCTAATATTCAATTCATGCTTATTGAAGATGTATTTGATACTTTTATGGGCCATTTATATAAAAACAATTCTCCCAACAGATAATACATTCAACAACACTAGGCATTAAAAACTGTAGTAAACTCAAGATCATGTTTTATGTAATTATGCTTGTGTGGACTCAAATGGTAAGACCCATACACTATGACCCACTACCCTTTCATTAAAATGGATCTTATCTTGATGCCTGATACATCATAATAAACCATATAGCCTCTACCATTCTCAGGTCAGGCCAAGAATGATGTTGAATTTAGTCTTCCATTCAACTCCTAAAATGCTTCCTCACAAGATTCAAATAATTAAAATTTTATTCCCTCATTGGTTAATCTTGAAAGAGGGTAAAAAAATCATGATATATTTAGGATAAAATTCCTATAATATCCCACTATCCCTAAGAAACTTTTTATGTCAAATACTTTCTTGGGACATTCCTAGGAAACCATGAATCTTTCCATCTCTAGGTCAATAAACACTCCAATATCTGAGATAATGTGACCCATAAAGTTAATTTTATCAATCCAAAAGTGGAATTTTGTGATCTTGGAAGAAAACCTTTGATCTCTCAGTGTAATAAATATGATGTAAAGGCATTTGGAATGATCATGTAGATTATGATAATACACCAAAATATTTTCCATGGAAACCACAATGAAAGAATTCAGGTATGGGTGGAAAAACCAATTCATCATGGCCATAAAAACTGCTGGAAAGTTCATCAGAACAAATGACATCACCAAACAATCAAAAAGTCTATACCTTCTTCAGGAAGTTGTATAAGGTATATCTGAAATCCTGAATCATACATGATGATAGCTCGACCTCAAATCAATCTTTGAGAAGACCTTAGATCCTTAGAGTTAGTTGAAGAGGATTTCTACATTAGGTAAATGGTACCTATTATTAACCATAATTTGATTCAATTTCTGGTAATCCATGTATAATCAAAGGGTAACATCAGCCTTATTGGAAAAAAGTATAGGTGAACCTCATGGTGAAATACTAGGTCATAAGAAACCCTTATTTTACAAGTCCTCCAACTGTCTATTGAGTTCTTGAATCTTAGTAGGAACCATCCTGTAAGGTTGGATAGATACTAGTGATAATTCTATAAATATATCAATAGTAAAATACACCTCTCTCTCAGGGGGTAACCCAAAAAATTCATCAGGTAAAACATCATTGAAATAATCCTCCAATGAAGGGAAATATATCTTTAATGTTCCTTGATCACTTAGAAAAAGACTGTAAATTTGGACTATCACTACACCTAGCCCAGGATTCTCAGGTCCATCCTGAATTTCCTTGAAATATCCTTCTCCTTTGTGAACATATTTACCACCCTCAAGTGATATGAAGGGAACCCTCCAGTCTTAACATGCAACATAGGCTTGATAGGGTACTAACAGTTCATCTTGAGAATGATGTCAAATCCCATCATCATGTGGATGAAAATGTTCCATAAGAAATGATAGCCATCAATCTCGAGGGGGAAATCCTTGAATTGGTGTAAACTTTCTGATTAGACTCCCAATAGAGTATTAAGATTTATCACTCCAAAAAAGTATTCAATATCAAGAACAAGGATTTCCATGATAGCTGTAGATATAGAGGAGTGAGAAGTGAATATATCAAATAAAATGGACACTAAAGTCAAGGATAATAAAATTTCACCTCAAATCGTAGATGGATCTACACCCTTATCCTTAGTTGTAGCTCATATCGCATATATTTGGCCTGATCCATGAACCTGAGATATAACCCGACTACCCTGGGTGGGTCTGATCCACATGCACTCCATATCTTATGTCTGGATCTCTCATCCATGAAAACCTTCTTATCCTAATTGGTCGGTATTAGTCCATATTCATTCCTGAGATGGATTTTCTAATCCTACTCCAAAACCTAGAGTTGGTGTAGACCCCTCTCACTACCCACTAGAAAAAAGGGTATGCAACACTGCTAAAGATTTCCCATATTTCAATAGGCTCAACACTCTACTAGATCCTTAATATAGTGGGGATTCATGTTTTATATACTACCAAATTGGTGACATATCATATGGTTACCCATACGTACACTTTAAAAACTGTTTCCTCTATGAGAAGGTTCAATATGGCATTTCCAACTGCTAAATGAACCACTTCCCTGTCGAAAAACTGAACCACCATGGATCACACCTTTAGCCTCTCTTAGGTTACACTATGATATGAGGGCATGGATCACTATCTAATTTAGGATGTCAAACTAACCATGTTCACTTGAGATCATATATTATACACGAGTCCATACTCAAATCTCCTAGCCCTAGATAATTCGTCACCATGGAGAGTAGGAATGAAACAATGAAATTATACAAAATGAGTGGAGTCGACCATAAGAGATAAAGTTTTGTTCTCTAGGTGTATAAACACTTGGGACCAGTCATCCCTTAACATCTTAGAAAATAAATAATCATAGAATGTAGTCTAAAAATTCCTACAGACTATAACTTGATACTAACTATCCTGGGTAAAAACATCCCCCGATCTCTTTGAAAACCCTATAAGCATGTATTTTTCTTACTTTTCTCTCCATTTTGGAGGTGTCTTCATATTATTAAAGGTATATAACAAAACCTCTAGCCATAACTTGGATACCTAAGGATCACCTTCCCTCGAAAAGGAGAGATGGTGTTGCTGCTAGAACGCCCTAGTCAATTGTTCTATAGGAGATGAAGGTCGCATAGTTCCCTATATAGACATTACTAAATGAAGGTACCAGGGCACTCAGAAAAAACTGTTGGGAAGGAGATTTAATTTTTTTGCCTCACCAGAGTGATAAAACATCTTCAACTCTGGTGATCTAGCCCTGGTACGATTATAAGATCCCACAAAGTTTTATCAGAGCATAATAAGTAAAAAAAACAAATACCTCATTGTGATATGATTCATGATAGCTTGTCTCAAGTTTCTAGAATCATTACTTGAAATATTCTTTGTTGAGTACCTCTAGATCATCCACACATGCTTCTAAAATATTCACACCTTCCATTTTTTGGGATTTAGGTGTTAGTGCGGATCTACGATGATCACTAAGACACAATGATGATCACCCCGATCCTCTATCTTTGATATGAAAAGTCGAACTTGGATCAGTTTCTTAGATTGAACAATTCTCTCTCTAGGAATCAAAAGGAGAGATAAGATCTCAAATCCAACTGAATGAATAATATGTTTGGTAGATCTTCTCTTAACTTATATAATGGATTTCCATATTACCCGATTAGGGTACCTGACCCCCATGCAATAAATGTCCAATAAATAAGTATTAAAAATAATTATTTATGACAAACCAAAATGGATCATAAATAATATTTATATTTTATCACTTACCTTTAATATATATTAATATACTACATGATATTATTGAGCCATTAAGTTGACTCATAACTCATGATAATATTATATGAGCCTTGAATATTATAATAATATTTGTTCATATAATATTAATCCTTATATTTACTTAATCACTTGTAAATACATGTTTTAAATAAATTCATCCCAACCATTATTTACTTGAATAATAATGAATTTATTTATTTATTAGTAATGGATATAACTTGGATAATACCCAAACCCCATGCTAGGTCCCATCAATTCCTATATTTATATTCAAAAGAATATAGAAGATTATCAAATGCGCTATTGTGTGTGGCCTTCTAGGACCTTATCTAAATAGCAATTAATAATATTCACAGACCAAGAGCAGAGTCTAGAAACCTATAAATTCCCCTAAAGATATTAGTAAAATTCATATCAATGACTAATGACCTACAAACACTTACTATGTAATATAATCTATTTTTCTAGTGATATCTCATAAAGAGGGATGTACACCTTTGTCATAATCCACTTCTTGATTTATTATTTGTTGATCTAACTAGATAGAATTACCTTCAACAATGATGGCCATGGATTTATAAATGTACCACCATCTATATCAACCAGGCATGAGATATATCTTCCTCAACTCGAAAGTGAAAAATTCTATCTTGATCATTCAACCAATGTCATGCTACCAATGACGCACCCAAAACATACTTCCTCACCACGGATTCATTATCATGGTTTTCACCATGAATAAAAGTACACAATCAAATTATTCCCATTGATAATGATGTAATGTTAGGAGACCAATACACATGTTCATATATAAGAATAACTAATGAAACCTGAAACATGTGCTATTATTAGTGGCAAGCCTTTCTTTATGATCTCAACAACTAGAGATCAAAAAGTGAAAAATTTATGAGATAAAGTCTTAGTGCTTATGATCTCACAACACCTAAAAGTCTCACATCATTATTTCCAATCAATATAATGTATCTGGACCATAGGAAATTACTTTAAGATTATGATCATACTATCTCTAGGTTCTAAATATAGCATGTGATCTACTAGAACCCTTTGATATAACACGTAATTTAAGGAAATTACCATAATTATAGTGGATTCCAAATTATAAACACTATTTTGGAAAGATAAATACATGTATATATATAAAAATATAAACATGTAGTGGTAATCAAATTACATCATAAGTTGGGTCTAGGGAACCTACTTTCAACACTCCCACTTTCACTAGATCCAATTTCTAAAAATACTCAATCCATTAGATATCACATGATAATCATGCTTCTTATGAGATATGGATTTAGTTAGGGGGTCTACCACATTATCCTCTATGGATAATCTGCTAACTGCAACTTCAATAATCTATGAAAAATCCATCAAGAGACAAAACTTCCATATTGGATTCCTTTTCCTTTGGTGTGACCCAGGTTCTTGGAAAGCACCACTACTATAGTAATATCACAAAAAATATGAATAAGGTCTAATTTACTAGGCAAAACACAAATTTCTGAGACAAATATTCATATCTAGTTGACTTCCTTTGCTATATTAGAAGCTTATATATACTCAGAATCTGTTATAGAATTGGAGAACACATATTTCTTTGATATTCACCATATCACCGCACCACCATTCAGGAAAACGATGTATCCTGATAGCGATTTTAGATCATTATGATCTGTCTAGAAACTAGCATCAGTTTATCCTGTCACTACTAGTTCCTCATCTACTCTATACACCAGGAACATATATGTTGTACGCCCGAAGAACTTCAAGATAGTTTTAACACTTTCCCAGTGCATCTCTCAAAGATTATCTTGATATAATCCCACTATGAATAAATTAAAGGAAACCTCAAACATTGTACTTATCATGAAATACATGATAGAACCCACTACCAAGGCATAAGGTATTCTTCTCATTCTATCAATCTCACCCTAAGTTTGTGAAGACATTTTCTTGGAGATATGGATACCATGTGACATTGGAAACATCCATCTATTTTATTATTCTATATTATACCTTTTGAGTACCCTTTCAATGTGTGTATGTTGACTTACCCCAAACATGCTATGAGATCTATCTCAATAGGTCTTTATACCCATAATGTAGGCTACTTCACCCAAGTCTTTAATGGAGAAGCATTCATTTAACCAAGTCTTAACCGACTGTAAGAATTGAACTTCGTTTCCCATAATTAATATGTCATCAAAATATATTACTAGTAAAACAATTTCATTCCCATTAACCTTATTATATACAAGAATCTCACTTTCATTTTTAACAAAACCAAATTCCCCTATGGCCTCATCAAAATGAAAATTCTGTGATCATGACACCTTATTCAACCCATAAATGGATCTCTGCATCTTTAACACCTTATTGTCATTCTTTTACCTAAAAAACCCTTCGGGTTGAGTCATATAGACATCTTTAACCAACTTATATTTTAGGAAAGTAGTTTTGATGTCCATTTTCTAAATCTCATAATCATGAAGGGCTGATATTGAAAGTAATATTCTGATAGATTTCATCATTTATTCTGGTGAGAAAGTTTTTTTCATAGTTAATTCCTTAACATTGTTTGAAAACCTCCACTACCATTCTTGATTTATAAGTATTAACCTTAACATCAATGTCTAGATTTTTCTTGAATACCTATTTACACCCAATGGGTTTTACATCATCTAGAGTGTCTACTAAAATCCAAACTTTATTTTGGTACATGGACTCTATCTTAGAATACATGGAATCTTTCTATTTAGTATCATCCCTGCCTTCGACTTCTTCCTTGTAGGTTATAGGCTCATCATCCTCAAGGAGTACTATTTCACCTGACTTGATGAAAATAAAACTATAACGCTTTGGTTCTATAACCTATTGAGTTTACCTATGAAGTACTCGTGTCATGGGAACCTCTTCATCTCCCACTATCTCTTATGGATATTGTTCCCTTACTAAATCTTGTGCATATAGAGCATTAAATTCTTCAAATTCAATATTTCTACAACTATTTCCATTTGAAATGTGTTACCTTTATAGAAACGTGTCTTGTTTATCCACAATTACTTTTCTATCTAAAGTCTTATATAGGTAATATAATTTGGTTTCTTTAGGATAACCTATAGTGATACACTTCCTAATTTTGGATGTCAATTTGTCATAATATACAGTCTTTACAAAATCCTCACATCCCCATACATGTATGTGTGATAGACTAGGTTTCTTTCTATACCAAAACTCATATAGAATCCCATTTTTATATTTAGTTTCAACTCAATTAATGGTGAATTCCATTGTATACAAAGAAAATCCCTAAAAGGATAATGGAAGAGTTGTGTGACTCATCATTGATCTGAACATGTCTAGAAAGGTCCTATCCCTCCTTTCTCTGTCACAATTCCACTACGGTGTATAAGGAGGGGTGAGTTGGGATACTATCCCACAATCCTTCAAGTGATCAATGAAGCTTGGTTAAGATACTCACCACCTCAATCTTAGTGAAGTACCTTAATATTCTTACCAAGACAGTTTTATACTTCATGGTGGTATTCCTGAAATATCCAAAAGGAATCTGACTTATACCACATTAAGTATATATATATCCATACCTACAACAGTCATAGGTAAAAGTAATTAAGTATGAAAATACACCCATTTCATCAACTAGAAATGGACCATATACATGAGTATTAATTAACTTCAATACTTCTTTGTCTCTTTCTCCCTTACTAGGGAAGGGTGATTTGTTCATTTTCCATTATAAACAAGCATGAAATACATCCTAGGGTTTTAACTAAACCAAGTATAAATAACCTTCTTGATGTAATTTGTGTAATCACTTCTCATTTACATGACCTAGAGCGAAGTTCCATAGGCATGGTGTTATATGAGTCATGATCACTAGTTTTTTCATTGATTTTCATTATCAGGTTTTGAATTTCAATTATATATACGCCACAATTAAGATGCGCCATACCATAACACACACTACAACATAAATAGCCTTTTTTGGTGGTTTTTTAGCAGTAGTTTACTAAACTGCTGCAACATTTTTTATAAATGATTTAGCATCGGTTTTTAATAAACCGCTGCTAAACTATTTTTTTAACCCCAACACTTCTCCCCCAACCCCCATGAGATCCCCCTTCTCACCGACCCCCACGAGACCCCCCCGATGACCCCCCTTCTCCCCTCAGAGACCCACAAAATACCCCCTTCTCCCCCCAACAACCCCCAAATCCCTATGCCTCCCCTCATCGCACCTCTCCACATCATTACCCCTTAGCGCGGATCACCGCCCATCGCCGCCAACCCCCTCGAAGCCCTAGCTCACCTCCCCACTATAGGTCCTGATCCATGGCACCGATCAACGCTTCTCACTACCCCTCATTATCATCTTTATTCTTCTTATTCCATCCTCTATCCTCTAGTAATTACATTATCACCTAGAGTCCATACTCACACACATGCACATGAAATTTTCATTAGTTGGAATTATATGATTATAAACCCTCCACACCATCAAATTGAAGTTTGAGAAAATATCCTTGCACCATAGCAGTTCACCCCAAACATCTAGTTCATTGGATACCATTCTTTTAATTATGTTTGTTAATTATATTCTCTATTTTATGATAGTAATTATAATTTTTTTGTTAGATCAATTAATAAATAGTTTTTCTTTTTAAAGAACATTCATTTTTTGAAAAGCCCAAAGAATAATATTATTTTTACATCATTGTAAACCCAATTTTTTATATAATTTTTTTAGACTTTGGTGAATTTTAAAATAAGTTTTTTGATATAATAAATATTACATTGTAAATTCATCACATTATATTGAACATTGTTTTTTACAATTTAGTTTTTTTGATTGCGAGTTTTTACTTATCATTGAGGGATTGATTATACTTATTTTTATAATATTTATATATTAAATTCAGTTTGGAAAAACCTTCATCATGTTTTCAACAAGCATATTTTAGATCATTATAGCACATGTGTTTGGATAAATAATAATAGGGAGAGGAGTAATTTTTAGTTGAAGATGAATAAGAGTTTGATTTTACATCATGACTAACCTCTATTTTAGTCATGAGATACTAGGAACATTTTTCCATTGATCCCATTTATAGGAGGGTTTCATTTCTCACACACTAAGTTAAAACATTGAAGGTTTCCTTTATTTTTTATTCTTCCCCTTGTTTCTTTTGTTAGTAATATATAATTACAACCTTATGTGTTCATTTTTTTCATTGGAATAACATCACTTGTTATTCTCTATCATTATCCACCTTATTTTAACAATTTTATGATTTCTTTATTTGAAAGAATATGTTCATATTCTTTGATTGATGAGCCATTTCATCATCATTATAGGTTTCATCTTTAATTTATTTAAAAGAAAACATTATTTTATTATTGGATTTTTTGGATTTTTTATTAGCATGTAACTTTATTGTGATCTCATAGGCCATGATAGATCCATATATATCCTCAAATGACATGTTTTTATTTCATTTTACTCTTTGAATATTATATATTTAGGTTTCATATTTCTTTTTAAACCCCAAAATATTTTGATCACTAGATATTCTATAGTATGAGTATAATTAAGAGACATTCAACTGTTTCATATGTCAGTAAAGTATATAAATGGTTAGTTTCAATGAATTATTTGAAATGAGATTTTAAAGAGGATTAAAGTGACTTAGAATTATAATTATTTTAATAAGTCTCATTAGTAACTTTCATAATGAACTACTTATAATGTATGTAATACCCTCAATGATTCCCTATTCTCTTTAGATGTATTTTTATGACATGGATGATATTTTTGGTGTTGTTTATTGTAAGGGTGTTAGAGGCGAGGTTATATTTATATTATGTTGTTGCATTAATCATGTAACTTGTTTGATTACTCATATACTATAATTTCTATCATGGGTACACTAGGTACTGAGAGAGAGGTATATATTTATGTTACACTAGATAGTCACGCACTATTGGTATCCCCTAGTTTTTTTGTATACCATGGCTAGTGGGGAGTCCCCCCTATGATGCTAGGTGCATGATGCTCAAGTGACTTGTGTTGTTTGGATGAAACATATGTTAGTGGTAGGTATCATGTATTGGTAAGGTCTAGGACTATCTTAATTTATGACATTTTTTTCCCATGATACTATATGGATTCTATTTGGGGACTCTCATTCCCTGTATCCCCTAGTTTGATTAATATGGTGGGAACCGTGAAATTTTCTCCTTGTTTACTCATATATCATTTGTGATGTGGTGACTTGGTGTTTTATTTTTATAGTTTATAAGAATGGATTTGTTTCATTAAATTGATTTTTAATTGTTTTCAAAATGGTTTTTCTAAAGTAATTTTAAAATTGAAACTGTAATGGGTGGTTTTAAAGAATGTAAGGGTTTTAAGGTAATATTTTTAAAATCATTAATTTCATTTAATGAAGAAGAAAATAGAGGTTTATAAAATGGATTTTAATGTGATATTTTGGATTTCATGTGATTATCAATAAAAATCTATTTTCTAACAATATTTAAAACTATCAGAAATGAGATGTGTTTTGAAAATATTTTCACAAAATCCTTGTTGAGATCTTACTGGGATTTGTTTTTCTCAAAAAATTTATACATCATTCGATATATAAAAATATTATGGTTTTATTTTTTAGGTTTCCTATCCTTTTTTAGGTTTCCTATAGAGGGGGCTGGGTTGTCTAGGTGGGGGTGGGGGGTGTCGAGGTGGGGGGGGGGGGGCTGTCCAGGTGGGTTGGGGTGGGGGGGGTGTCGAGGTGGGGTGGGGTAGGGCGTGGGCTATCTAGGTAGGGGGTTGACTGTTCAGGGGGGTAAGGGATGCAGGGGTGTGGACTATCCAGGGAGGGGGTGTGCTATCCAAGGGGAGTAGGGGTGGGCTGTCTAAGTGGGGGAGGGGTGTGGGATTTATATGGGGTGGGATGTCCAAGGGGGTGGGGGGTGGGCTATCCAGGTGGGGAGGGGGTGTGTGATGTCCAAGGGGATATCTAGGGAAGATTCAGGGGGGTGTTAGAGGGGCTGTAGGGGTGTTGGGGGGGGGGGGCTGTCCAGGGATGGGGGTGGTCTGCTAAGGTGGGGGTGGGGGGGGTGTTCAGGTGGGGGGTTGTCTAGGTGGGGGGGGGGGCTTTCTAGGTGGGTGGGGGGATGTCCAGGTGGGGTGGGGTGGGGAGGGCTGTCTAGTGGGGGGTGGGCTGTCCAGGGCGGTAGGGGGGGTGCAGGTGTGTGGGGGAGGGGGTGGGCTGTTCAGGGAGGGGGTGGGCTATCTAGGGGGTGGGGATGGGCTGTCCAAGTGGGGGAGGGGGTGTGAGCTTTGTAGGGGGTGGGATGTCCAAGAGGGGTGGAAGGTGGGATGTACAGGTGGGGGAGGTGGTGTGGGATGTCCCGGGAGGAGGGGGGATGTCCAAGTGGGGGGTGGGGGTGGGCATGCTAGGTGGGGTGGGGGAGGGGGGGGGTCTCTAGGTGTGGGTGGGGGTGTCCAGGGGGGATGCAGGGGGGTAGGGGGGGATGCATGGTTGTGGGGGGTGGGGGGGCTTTCCATGGAGGGTGTGGGCTTTCCAGGTGGGGTGGGGTGATGTCTAGGTGGGAGGGCTGTACAAGTGGGGGTGGGATATCTAGGTGGGGGGGTGTCTAGGTAGGGGAGTGGATGCCCAAGTGTGTGGGAGTGGGGGGATGTCCAGGTGGGGGTGGGTTGGGGGGGGGCTGTCCTGGTGAGGGGGGGGGGGGTTGTCCAGGGTGGTGGTGGGGCTTCAAGGGTGTGGGGGAGGGGGGTGTGGGCTATCCAAAGAGGGGGGGGGGATGTTCAGGTGGGGGAGGCGATTGTGGTATTTCCAGGGGGTGGGATGTCTATGGGGGTGGGGGGTGGGTTGTCCAGGTGAGGGAGGGGGTGTGGGATGTTCAGGGAGAAGGGGGGTGTCTAGTGGGGATGCGAGGGGGGGGGTTAGGGGGTTGTAGGGGTGTGGTGGAGTGTGGGATGTCTAGGGGGTGGGTTTTCCACTCCAATATGCTAAAAAAATAGGAATCCCATATAACCAATTTATAGTTTCTTTCACACTTTAAGACTTTTCTTGAAGTTCCATACCAACACTCACTCTTAAGTAGCTCAAAATTTGTAGGTGTGTTTACAATTAGGTGCATTTTTTAGAACTCATGTATGATATTTAGAGAGGAAGATAAAATCCAATAAACATATGACATTTGGAGGTGTGTTTACAATTAGGTGTGTTGTGATTTATATGTATAATATTCATGGTTTACACCAAAAATATTTTGGGTCATCTATAATAGGCTTGAAGTCATGATACAATTGGATAGTGATTGACTCTATGGGTCACTTAGGAAATTTCATTGGGGAAAGGGTAAATCACCTACATTGACAATTCCAATTTAAAAATTGGGCCAAGCACTTAGAATATCTTTATATTCTTTTATGGATCTTTTTAATTTTCATGATTTGGTTTTCTAGTAGGTGGGTTTATTATTTACCATGTGTATTTATATATGAAAACCTTATTTAACAAATTTATATATTTTTTCAACTAGTATATATGAATATATTTCCCCATTTATTAATAGTTATGTGTTTTATCATTTTTTAATATTGTGTAGGCACATTGTGATATTAGAATTAAAAATAAGGCAATGTCAATGATATTAGAATTGTTGCCTGAGGCATTTCATGAAGAAAACATCCCTGAGTCTTTTTATGATATGAAAAAAATTGTTAAGAGTATTGGTTTGAATTATAAAAAAATACATTCATGTCCCAATGATTGTATGCTTTATTGGTGAGATGATTCAAGTAGAAAATATTGAAAAAAATGTTCTTCTTATTGATGGCAGTCAATGGGTGATGTTGGAAGTCTGAATCAACATAATACCATGAAGAAGAAAAGGAACACACTTGAAAAGATTTTACATTACTTTCCTTTAAAACCTCAATTGCAAAGATTATTCATGTCATCGAAAACTTCCGAACACATGAAGTTGCATTTTGTAGATAATAACAATGATGTGTTAATGAGACATCCATGAGATTCACAATCGTGGAAGAAATTTGATTCATTAAATCTAGATTTCTCAGTTGACACTAGGAATGTTTGATTCGCATTGGTTGCTGAGGGATTCAACCCATTTGAGACATTGATTACCAGTTATAGCATTTGGCCAGTTGTTTTGATCCCTTACAATTTTCCTTTGTGGATGTGTATGCAACAAACATGTTTTATAATTTGAATGATTATTACTAGAAAAAAAATGCTTGGAAATGATATTGATGTATACTTTTATCCTTTAATTGAACAATTACAGGAGTTATGGAGAAACAGTGTTGAGAAATTTGATGTTTCTTCTAAAAAAATGTTCAAAATGTATGCTACATTAATGTGAACCATTAGTGACTTCCTTAGGCTTGTAAATTAATTTGGTTGGAACACTTACATAGGATTGGATTGTCCTATTTTTAACTTTGATTTTGAGCCCAAATGGATACCTCATAGTAGAAAATTGTGCTTCTTGTGTGATTGAAGATTTCTCAATACATCTCATAGATTTTGGCTGAACAAATCAAAATTTAACCGTTTCATTGATCGTAGACCACCTTGAAAGTTGTTAACTAGTTCTGAAATACTGAAACAACTTGGAAATGTTGATATAAAATTTGGGAAGGTTAATCATTTGAATTATAGCTAAAAATGAGTTCGAAGTGCATCATCAAGTGAAATCAGAATGCAAAAATGGAAGAAAAAAAGTATATTTTTCAAACATCCGTATTGGTAATTTAATTTGTTATAGTATAATCTTCATGTGATGCATATTGAGAAGAATGTATGTGACAATTTGATCTTCACATTGCTTAATGATCATAGAAAGTTGAAGGATCATCTCAATGCTTGGAAATACGTACAAGTAATGAACATAAAACATGATCTCTGGCCAAATGAGAATGAAAAGTATGCTCTAGAATTTTTTACAATAAAAAATAGGGATAAAGATACATTCCTTCAAATTTTAAAGTATGTTAAAGTATCTTATGGGTATTAAAGTAACATCTTGAGGTGTGTTGACTTAAATAATCATAATTTAGATGGATTGAAAAGTCACGATTCATATATTTTGTTACAGTAGTTACTACCACTGGCATTATGTACATTATTACCGGAAAAGGTTACTGCCATTGTACTCTAATTCTTCACATTTTTAGACAACTATTTGAGAAATATATACAACCATTTGAGCTTAAAAACCCTTAGGATAGGTTTATATTGACACTTTGTGAAATGGATATGATCTTTCCCCCATCATTTGTTACTGTCATGATGCATTTAACTGTAAATTTGGTTGAGGAAGATAAATTAGGAAGCCCCATTCATTATCGATGGATGTATCCAATTGATAGGTAATTTATTTATATAATTTTTAGTTAAGTAAACAATTTTTGGAACTTAATTAAATGAATAATTATGTTTGTTTATTTTATTTCATATATAACTTGGGCATTTGAAATCATAGATGAGAAATAAAGCTCAACCATAAGGCTCTATTATTGAAGGCTATTTGGTATAGGAGTTTTTTACCTTTTGTTCTAGATACTTGGATGAAATTGAGACAATATTTACTCAATTTGGACATGTTGAAGACACATCGAATCAATCTCAAATACATGGGAAATAAAAAATATTTCCTGTTATTGGATGATAAGTTGGGAGGACCTAAAATATAACATTGACAGAAATGTAATTATTACAGGCACATAGATATGTGCTGCTGAATAGTGAAATTGTAGATCCATTTATTAAATATTTGATGATACAAACAAAGAGACTAATGAGAGGCCAAATATGAAATGAGAAAGATATAACTAAATCTATTAATAAAGAGCTTGTAGAATGGTTTTCACGATGTGTATGTTCATAAATATTGAAATAAATTTGAATATTAGGTTGAAAAATATATTTTGTAATTCTAATAAAGTATATTTCTTTTTTTAGATCATGAATACTGATACTCAGTCAGAGTTTTCAGAATATTTTAAGTTTCTTGCTTGAGATCCTCTAAAACAAGCTATAAAGTTTGACACTTACAATGTGAATGGCTTTATATTTCATACAGTCGATTGAGAAAAGGGTTTGAAAACAAATAATAGTGGTATATCTACTTTTTTTAAGTTGTATTATATGGAAAGATGATTGATATTATTGAATTAAACTACCACGATCATTTTTCAGTTGTTTTATTCAAATGAAATTGGGTCAACATTATCAGAGGTGTTAAAATATATTCATTGAAATTCACTTATGTTAACTTATTTCTCTTTTGGATATTGGTGATCATGAAATGTATGATCCATATATCTTATCATAGTAAGAAAAAATGGTATATTATATGAATGATGTTGTGGATAATGGGTGGAGTGTAGTTGCTTACATAAAACAAAGAGATTTGTATGATATGGGTGATGAAGTGAATGATTTAACATCTGAAATTGAATCTCATCAAAAAAAAGAATCATAATTATTTTTCCATCATGATGTTGAAAATATTAGTATAGAAAGGATGAATGAAGTGGATGAAGTAATGGAGTAGGAAACCGACATGATTGAAGGAAAAAATGATTGTATGTAAAATTATGCATTCATTTAGAAACAACTTATTTCATTTTTAAAATCATTCATTATCATTGTTATGTATATTTTTTCAACTATATATTAATATTTATGTGTTTTAATTCATTATCATTGACCTCCCCACAGATGCATGACAAGCTACCCGATGGGGTACCCAAAGAGCAATGGAAAGTTTTTGTTGAGAGACATCGTGATAAGAAGAATATGGTATTTAAATATATATTACTATATTAATATCATTTTAAATTTATACATGTATATGAATAGGAGATGAAATTTAATACATTACTATTAAATTTAATCTTATTTATTTCCAGATCTTTTAATAAATAATGCATCAATGTCGGGCTAAGTAGGTCATCCCTCACACTACGGGGTCAAAGAGTTTTTCTAGAAGCCAATATGCTCTGGTAATATTTTCATTAGTTTAAATATTTATAGGAAAATATTATTTTTTTAATATATTAAATTTTTTATTTATGTTTTTTTAATGCAATCATAGAGTTTATGGCATGAAGCATCCTGAATAGAAGTGTGGTTGAATGTTCACTAAAAATTTGATGGAAGTTTTGTTAATGAGCCTGCTAAAGAAATTGGGGTATGAATTAATTTTTCATTATAATAACTTATTATCAGTTTTTACTATGTTAATATATATTTATTCTAATATGAATACTATTTTATTTATAGGTAAATATTAAATAACTCTGGGATGCCAATCCTATATAGTCCTACTCAGTCTCCCAGGATGACCCTGTTTCTAAAGTCCTTGGGAAGGAGAATCTTGGTAGAGTGCTGTTGAAGCTCCTTTCCATCACAGAGTCCAACGAATGGAAAAGGGGATTAACTTAAGACCAATGAAATTCACCCTTTGAAAAAAATCAAAAATTGACAAAGGGATGAACCAAGAACTCATTTGGAGGGCGTCGCACAAGTATCCTGTGCATCACGCAAGTCACTTGCGCACCACATATGGGTCACGCAAGTCAATTGCGTGCCACATATGGGTCGCGCAAGTCACTTGAGTTCCCTATTCATTTTTTCTCCCAAGGTGACCAGTGGCCTATAAATAGACCCCATGGGCCCCCATTTAAAAGATGAATTTTCCAAAACTAATATTCAAGCTATGGTCACCCAAGTCTTTGTCTGATGTCTTCCGAACACTTCCAAGGTAATTCTTTACCTATAAGGGAAGCTCTAAAGAGGAAGAATAAGGCCTAAGTATTAGAAATCATAAATAATTGTGCACCTAAGTGTCCATCCCTTAAGGGAAATGAAGACACTTGTGCGCCACCTTTCCCTCTCAAGAGAACTTGTGATCCACCCTTTTGGAAGCCTCTAGGGATGATACTAAGGGCTTGAGTTCCAAGTCTCCCAAGTATTACCCTATAGGTTCTTTGTCACCCAAGGTGACTCATTTCACGCAAGTCTACTTGCACGACCAGGACTTGTGCGCCAGAACAATACTTGCGGGCCTCCTTCCTAGTCACCTCCTTTCCTCAAATACACCTCTCCTCTTCGAGACATAGCCTTCAAAGCCCTCTTAAAATCCATTTATGGCATGGTTCCTTTGTTGGATTCCTTATCTGAAAGGAATTCTATGAGAACCTCTCCCAAAAAACTCGTGACTTACAAGCCTTATGTCACCACGGTTAGGGGTTTCCTATATAACCTCATCATGTTAGATGAGAGGATCTTTTGATTTGGGCCTTCTCAGGAGTAATCCCCAAGTTACAAGTCTCCTTAACCTAGGACTCCTTAGGAGTAATCCCCAGTCATAATTTCCTTAAACATTTGGGCACCCTCCTCATGAGTAAACCCCAATCTTAATTTCTTTTTGATTTGGGATTCCTTTACAGGAGTAAGTACCATGTTAAAATTCCAAATCTCCATAAAGTATAAATACCTTTATAGACACTGCTCTTGGTCTTGTTTCCTAAGTCCTCGTCTTCATTTACTTGGGCCATCATACATACGTAAGCCCCAAATCATTTCTCATAACTAAATCTTTCGTGGAACCATTTTCAAGTTTACTGATACTTCTTTTTTCTCACAGAGATCATGAATCACGTGGGATTAGAGTGTAAAAGTAATCATGACATCTCTTTTTAGTTCATTTAACTATGCATAAACCCCATATTTCTTTGCCTGAACTACGTGGACTTTGATCTCTACCTTAAAAGTAGAGTACGTAGAAAGACTTTATAAGGTTCAAGCCCATATTTCATTAATTATTTTCCACCCCATATGATGTTGAACTATATTCTTTTTATCGAACTATGTGGGTTCTAATTCCTTTTTAACAAGGATATGTAGGTAGCCCATCTGCGGGTACGATCCCAACTCTGAAATAATCCTTGTCTTTCTAAATGACAATGAACAACAAGTTCCCCATTGAGTGGCTTTAAAACCAGTATGGTCATCATAATGACCATGAGATTTTTATATAATATATTTAAGGATACCATTGACTAAGAATCTCCAATACATACGAATGATTCTATATAGATGAAGAACCTCAAATACATATAAAATATTTTCTAAATCCCATACATATCAATCTTTTATTTCCAAATCTAAAGGAAAACTCATTTTCATTCTTGGTGAATTAATAATGATTCGTGAACATAACTTAAATCTATAAGAGAGTCCTGGAGTAGGGAATAATTCCCCCCAAAAGGTGTGATGAGTCTGACCTCCCATCCTCTTGACCAATGAAAATTCTCAAGCCTCATTGGTCCACAACTAATGACCACCTACCTTTGGAAAGTAGGTCCAAATGGATATATAATCATTGGGTATTTTCAGTTCTATGAATAAACCCATTAGAAATCTATTGGAATGTTTGAACCTTAAACATACAAGGTCAACCCCATTTTGAGAAGAAACAAAAAATGGTGAACCCGATGTGAATACTTAACCAAGTTAAAATGATGTTTTACTTATTTGTCAGGCCCCTATTAAATTCAATATGAGGGCCAACAAAGCAATCAAACACATATGTGTTCATCCAAAAGATGTAGTCTAGCCAAGATTATCTTGATTATGTCTGTTATATCAAACAATCACTCTTTTCCAAGATCTCTCTACAATACAGAAATGGCTTCTTTAAAGTTCACACCTGTGAATGCCTCGACTACTACTCTTGCTGGATCCTCGTCCGCTCTGAGGATGATATCACCTACTCATCATCTTCAACGCTGGGTCTCGAATGCATTGGTAAGGGAATACCATCAATACGGTACCATACCAACTCTGGAGGCTACTCAACAAGCCCTCCAAGTTAATAACTCACCCTGGTTGTCCAGATAGCGATGACCAGTGGTCAAAAAGTAGGTGGTTCCAACCATCATTTCCAACTGTTTCGGGTCATTATCCCCAGAACGCAACAACCATTCCCTCCCATATTATAGGGAGGTGAATGAAGAGGTCACTCAAGGCATCAGTTCAATAAGAAAAAAGCCCTTACTGAGGACTCCCACCAACAATTGCTGCCGGACTCGTGCGGTAGTACACCCTCAACATGATGAGGGTATCACCTCTAGGGGTTTGGCTCAGGTCCCTTAGACCCGAGCACGCAAGATGAACCATCAGAGGCGAAATTCAGCCAACAGGGAGCAGGTTCTTATTTCTTCCCCCTCTGGAGAAGTCCATCAATCTAACTTGATGGAAAACAATGAGCGGGCATATACACCCGTCCGTCCTGATTTCTCTACCCAGCAGACTCGTCTGGAAGTAACACATCAATCCCGCCAGACAATTATGGTGGAGTACTATAGGCAGGCACATACACCTATTTATAAATCATCAACCAGTTAGCAGGATCGTCTGACTGCATCCAAAGGAGCTCGCCAATCAAATGTGGTGACCACCTGTAAACATGCACATACACCTGCTTACACTCATCAATTCTGCCAGTAGTCTCCTCTTCCAGTCTTGAAAGAAGTTCCTCAATCATATTTGGTGGAGAACAATCAGCAGGAACATACACCTTCAATTCATCAAGCTAACCAAAAATCTCATTTGGTAGCACCCAGAGATGTCAATTGGAAATATCCAATGACAAACAGGAGGCAGACACAACTTTCTACCCCAACACATGAGTACTGTCAAAATTCACTGACAGGAAAAGGAGGACAGAAGTAGGAACACACACCTACTCTAAACACATAATGGATGTATATTCCCATTCCAGCAGCTGAAGTCACCAAGAACATTCTAACAATGGTGAAAGAGAAGAAGAAAATCCCTGCCCATATTCTGGATACTTGTCAGAATATTATAATAGCTTCAGCAACATCATAGGGAAAGAATCATAAATATATCCCTATCAGTGGATTGAATCATCAACGTGTCACTCTAAAGAAGATACACACCTCTGTTCTAGTCCAGGAGGATTGTGGGACATACTCCCCCATGTTATACGGACAATCAAGTTGGGTACATACACCAAATTTAAATGGAGATAATCAGCCTAACCTGACCATTTCTCCGGAGCAGGAACATACACCTACCCATTATAACCACTTTCGTCAACAAGTGGTTTCCAAAGTGAGTAAGAAGGCGTCCAAGAAAAAGACCCATCAAGCACAGTTGAAAGATAAAGATCCACCTGCAATAAATCCTTACTCAATGCTGGAGTTCTTGAAGAACTTAGACAATTTTCTGTTGAAACTCAAGATTCTACTCCCTCATTTACAGATTCCGGAAGTAACAAAAATAATTTTGAAGGTCTACATCATACACTTCCTCATGAAGGCTTGCTTCATGACAATTCGGTCAATCTCGGAGTATTATCTTCAGATGAAAGCCACGATAACCCTCTGCGTGGCCAGAAAACCAAGGATAAAGAGGTTTCATCTTTTTCTATAACCCACCATGGTGGTCCTCCCCATGATGATGATGAATTTAGATGCGAAAGTACTCTTCGTAGTAGTAATTCGCATTTCCTGGAAAATTATTCAATGGAAAATGCAGTAATGAGAAATCCCTCTTATCTTGAGGCACTTGAAAATGCGAATCCAGTCATATCTAATGCCTTACCGCTAGCAGGTGAAATACTTTATCAATAATAAGATAGCCCGGGGTGTAGGCAATTCTCAGAACCACCCCTGGGTCCTTCATCTTCTAATTTGAAAAATGAATTCTCTACCAATCTTGTTAAATCTAATGAAGCAACAAAGAAGCACCAGCTTCGGTCCAATCAAGTAGAATAATCTTCATCGAATGATAAAGAGGAAGTGCTGAATATAAGAAAAAAACTAGAAAAAGGTGAAATACCAGTCATGTTTTGGCCTTTGGCTGACTCTCAGTATGATATTCCATAAATGTTGACAGAAGATTGTATTCACCATATTCTTCTCAACATATAGAAAACTCTTTGTCACTTAAAAGAGAAAATATTATCTTATGATGAATATCAAAATCATATCAAGATAATAGAAGGGTTGAAATACCAAATTTACTTGGCATATCTCTTAGTTTCCCGACATCCAAAGGTTGAAAAGAAGTAGAGATCCCTTCAGCATTCATGCCTTGGCGCATTGAAAAGGTTGCGCCAGTTAATTACCAATGCCCCATCTAGTATTCATATCAGGGGATGGGGAGTTCATGGAGCACTGCATTTCACTGTGCTCTCCTGTCAACAAAGCCCACGAAAAGTGGTCTCATGAAATGTTATTGCACATGGATGGAAACATCTAACTGGTTTTGTGCGTAATCAAAGGCTTTCTCAAGAACATGCCTCAACTAGTTCTTCCCAAAGTCAGGCATATAAAGAAAATGTTGTCGAATTACTCTTGAATCAAGCAAATGAGAATATCGAAAATGATTCTCATTTAGAGCATGCACATCATCAAGTGATAGAGGTGTCAGAAATAATCCAGCGGTCATCTGAGCCAGGTGATTTGAGTGGATGTAGGTTGATGCATCAGGCCAATTTTCGGAATAAAATATGCAAAATCAGGAGGCATTTTAAGAATGTTTCAGATATAGAAGATCAAGAGCCACCCTAGCTTTGTAGGCTGGGGACTCTTTTAATCCAACCCTCAGAATCAATAGATAGGATTCGAGGAGTTGAGCAGGAAAAATAAGAACAACCCCAATCCACCGGACTGGGGAATTTTTCAGATTCTCAATCTCTCCCTCAACAAAATTCAGTGTTCTCACGATTAGGGAAGAATCCAAAAGAGAAATGTAGATCCGAATTATCAGAAGATTCCCTCCAAATTACGATTCATCAAGAAGTTCTTGAGGGATCAACCAAAAAAGAGGCAATGTCTCATAAAAGGACATGGAAGAAAACAGTATTGCAGAAGCGCTGAAAGAAGGAATGAAATGCATTATGCATCAATAAATGTCATCAATTCCATTGTTACCAATCCCCCATAACATGAGGCTCGCTTAGAGGGATCAAATGAAGAAGTTCCTGTTCAAGAAGCTGTACACACAGGAACGAATGAAGGAGGTGTGCCTACCATAAGACAGAGGGTTGCCCAGGGGCAAGACATTTCTTTGGGTAATGCCCTTCCATACTCTAGAAAGGCACATACCAAGGAAAATGGTAAAAGTCAGGTTACATTCCACCCTTCCTCTGGAGAAGGCAAATCACTCTCATTAGAGGAAAGGTTTGCACAACAAGAAGAAGAAATGAAGGAATTAAGGAGGTTAAATGCATAACTACTTCAAGGTATTCTTCCTTCTAGGCATGATGGAGTTAATCAATCAAGGTAATTTTTTGCAGCTATTGGGATGAATCAAGAATATCCCCCTTTACAAGTACACCCTCACAGGTCCGATCCAATGGGTCATATGCGACAACAACCTGCAATACTACCATCAGTGGCAGTACCAGTCTCCACACCCGTCCAAACTCCAGTTATTGAACCTGCTCAGGTCTAAGCTCAACTAGACGTTTCTCAAAAATTAATGACTACCATTGAGTAATTAACTGCTTTTTTGGAAGCTATGGAAGGAAAGTGTGCACAAGTTCAACCAGAAAATATTGCTTACCCTAAATGGATAGATGCAATCCCTCCCTCATCAAATTTTTCAAATACCACATTCCCAATTTTTAATGGTTCGGGAGATCCAAAACAACAATTAACACATTTTGTTTCTAGTTGTGATCCTATGATGGGAAATCCTCAACAAAAAGAAGCAGTTAAGCTCAGGTGTTTTGTGCAGTCATTACAAGGACCTGCTTTTGTCTGATATACAAGTTTGTAATCTGGGTCAATTACTGGGTGGGAAGATCTCTGTCAAAGATTTATTCTTCAATTTAGCTCAACGTTGCCAAAGATGATAGTTTTTGATCTTAAAAATTGTAAGCAAAGGGAAAATGAAAGAGTTTCAGATTTCATTGCTCGATGGAAGAGATTAACATATTCCTTAAGTTTAGCACTCCCTCAAGAATAATTGTTGCCAAACTGTATGGCCAATCTGCTTGATGAATTATGCACACCGTTGATCCCTGTGAAATACAAAGGAGGGTTTCAAGACCATACTTAAATTGCTCACCAGATCAAATACTCTCTTACAAAGACTAAGGCTAAAACTCATGCAATTTCATTAGTTCCAGGAAGGAGAATAGGGAAAGAAGAGACTGCTATAGTTACACTTAAACAAGAACCTGTACCTTCTTCCACTTCAAAACCTTCATTATATCGAAGGGATCCACCTCCTGAGCATCAATAACAATGGCCCCCTTGTCAAGATGATCAAATAAATCAAAGGCAGAAATAGTTTGAAGGTTTAAATAACAAAGTTTATTCTTTCCAGAATGAACAAGTTCTTGGCTACTTCATCTCGGCTCTGGAGAACAATCGGGTTCAGTTGCCAAGGCCCAAAAGGCCGAAAAAGGAAGGAGTTGAAGACCTCCCAAACTATTCCCATTTCATTAGATGTTGGCTCATCCCATTCAGGAGTGTTTTGTCTTCAAAGACCTCATTCAAAAGATGGTGGACTCTAGACAGGTAAAACTGAAAGGTTCTTCAGCCCAGGTAGCATGTGTTATTACTACTGATCCAGAGGAAGAAGGTGAGTGGCATGAAGTCAAACATAAAAATGTACATAAATATGATGATTGGATGGTCAAGAAAACGATCAATAAAACTCATGCCATATTACAAACATAATTGAATCAACCAGTTGTGTCTTCTTCTATGAATACCACTGCAAAAGCCCCTTTATCAGAAGGAAAATCTTTAAAAAAGTAGCATAATTTGAAGAAAGAAGAGCAGTCAAAAGAAGACGAGTTCATGTCAAATCCTAAATTGTCTTTCACTCTGGCAGATTTTATGCCATCATCTTCAAAATCATGGGCACTGACCCACCAAATGGCACAGCCTGAACTGGATAATTAAGCATAATCTTCATCAGATGAAGAATTAATCTTTGGTTCTATTAACATGAATCATTTAACAGATCCTTATGCCAATAATAGTTTCAATCATAATGAGTCTAAATTACCTATATCTAACAGAGGAGTTAGAGGAAGAGACAGAGTTCTAGGATACAGGGGAAGACGTGGATATTCCAAAATCTATTATTTCAATCCTACCCTTACCAGAACTGTATATGTGGTAGAAACTCATGGAAAAGCCCTTCAGTGGGCTCAATAAGAACATGAAATTTCTTCCACACATGGAAGATTCGGTCCTGAAACAGTTATTTTGGAAGACCGGTTAGAGGTTACACCTTTTTCTTCTCAGCAAATAGATAGACCTATTCGATCTAATCTACTGAAGCCAGGAGTGTTTCCAATTCCTTCCCCGATACGAGATACATCTACTGCCAAAGCATCAACTTCCAAGGCACTTGCAAAACCACATTTTCATGATGGAAAAAACATACCTTTGAACCAAAAGTATGATGTCCTGAAACATTAGGCCCAATTAACAGCCAAGTTATCAATTCTGGATGCCCTGAATCTATCAAAATATCTTCAGGAGGCACTTATTGAGGCTTTTTCAAGTCCTCAAGAATTCGAAGCTGAAATTGCTGCGGCTGAGGTTTACCATATAGAGAATGATCCTGCAGAATTCCATGTAGTGATATCTTTTACAGATGAAGATGAAGATGATGTTTTACATAGACATATCAGACCTTTGTATCTATTAGGAAAAGTCAATTATATAGACATCTGATGATCTTTCATTGATAATGGCTTAGGAGTCAATCTCATTCCAATTCGTACACTCAATCAATTGTGCCTCACCAAATCTGATTTATCTCCTTCTACTTTGATGTTACAAGGATACGATAAGAATGAAAAAGAACCTATGGGAGAAATTACACTCAGAATTCAGTTTGGAGACCTTGTTTCTAATTAATATTTCATGGTTTTCGTCAGGACACAACTTTGAACATTTTTCTTGGAAGACCTTGGTTACATCAACATGCGGCCGTACCTTCGTCATACTATCAATGTCTCAAATATTGTGTCAATGGTCAAATTGGTACATTTTATGGTGAAAAATCCCCATTCAAAACATGTGAATCTCAATACATTGAGGCATAATTTTATCACATGGAGGGAAATGAAAAATCCACAGCAAAGAAGGTTACAAAAATTAATTCTCCAAGTGGTTTGGAAAAGATTCCAGTAAACCCATTCACACATGTGAGTACAGATTATGTGTTACCTATCAGTCAAATTGACAGGATAGACCACAATCCAAAATTTCTTATGGAAACTTCCATAATGTCAATTACGACAATCGAGCCGGACAACATGGGAGAAATTGTTGATTTTCCAAGGAGTGATGAAAGCTTAAATGGAGATGTCTTCATTTCATCCACTAAAATCCAACAATTCTATACTTCATCAACCAGTCCAGAAGAAGTTATAGCAATGCCAGAGGAAAATAATGATGTCGATTCTCAATCCATCATCTCCTCTCTATCACCTCATAAAGACCCTTCATCGTCAATAGGTTTAGAAATGGAAGTATCTTCTTCAAGATGTTCAAGTTTTAAATTTTCCCCTGGCCATAGAAGTTCTGCTTGATCATCTAATATGAAAGTAGAAAAAGAGGAAGTAACACATATTGAAAAAGAATAGGAAGATCTCAGAGATTCTCCTCCAGTATTTGAAGAGGGTATCTCTACCACTATGGATGAACTCATAGAAATAAATCTGAGTACAAAAGAAGATCCACGCCCCACTTTAATTAGTGCGGCCATGACTTTTGAAGAGAAAGAAATGTATACTTCATTTTTAAAGAAAAATAGAGATGTATTTGATTGGAATTATACAGAAATGCTAGGTCTTGATCTCGATGTTTCCACTAATCATTTGGGTTTTCCAGAAGAATATCGAGGATTCAAGCAAGCCGTAAGAAGAACACACTGAACTTATGCCTCCAAAATTAAAGCAGAAGTTGATAAGCTTATCAGAGCTAACTTCTTCAGAGAAGTTCAGTATCCCAAATTGCTGGCTAATATTGTCCCTGTGAAAAAGAATAATGGACAACTTAGAATTTACATTGACTTCAGAGATCTTTATAGGAATTGTACCAAGGATGATTTTCTAATTCCGATCATAGAACTCTTAATTGATGCAACAGCTGGATATGAAGCTCTTTCCTCCATGGATGGTTATTCTGGGTACAATCAAATACTAATGGCCCCAAAGGATGAGGAGTCTACAACTTTTAGATCTCCTCAAGGTGTGTTTTGCTATTGGGTAATGCCCTTTGGCCTGAAGAATGTAGGTGCAACGTATCAACGTGCCATACACTATATCTTCAAACCCTTTTTAAGGAAATTTGTTGAATTCTATGTGGATGATTTGGTGGTTAAATCTAGACAATGTTCTGACCACTTGGCCAATTTGAAAATCATATTCAACAAACTTCGACAACACAATTTGAAGATAAATCCCTTGAAATGTGCTTTTGGGGTAACCTTAGGAAAATTACTTGGCTTTGTTGTATGCCATCGTGGTATCGAAGTTGATCCTGAGAAGAAAAAATCAATCCTTGGTATCTCACCTCCTCGAAATTTGAAATAATTAAGAGGACTTCAAGGACACTTGGCCTATATTCAGGATTTCATTTCCAATTTGGCAGGAAAGTGTTTACCCTTTACCAAATTAATGAATAAGGGAGTCACCTACTAGTGGACCGAAGATTTACAAGAGGAATTTGATAACCTTAAGAAATATCTCTTGAGTCCACCTGTATAATGACACCTGTTGAAGGAATACCACTTATTCTCTATATGATAGCTTTAGAGAGATCATTGGGTGCCTTTCTTGCCCAGAAGAATGATGCTGGGAATGAAAACAGCCTTTACTATCTCAGTTGGACTATGATTGAGGCAGAAAATCAATATTCAAGTATTGAAAAGTGCTGCCTAGCATTAATATTTACAATTCAGAAATTGAGACACTACCTGCAACATCATGAGGTCCAATTGGTATCTCGCAATAACCCACTCAAATTTATCCTTAGTCATCCAATTCTTACAGGACATCTAGAAAGGTGGGAAATTATTTTGTAGCAGTTTGATATCCAATACATGGTTCAAAAGGCAATAAAAGGCCAAGCTCTGTCTGATTTACTTACTGAAAACCCATCTGTAGAAGATACATATTTAAATATTGAACTTCCTGATGAGGAATTATTCTATATTAAAGATAATCCTCAAACATGGGAAATGTACTTTGATGGTTCCTACAGAATTCCAACAGGGAAGAAAATGAAAGATCTTAAATTCAAAAAAGTTGGGTTAGGAATCATTCTTATTTCCCCAAAAAAGGCAATGCTACCCTATTCCTTCTAATTGTTGGAAGGTGGTTCAAACAACGAAGAAGAATATCAAGCTCTCATCGCATGCTTGGAATTGGCGCTTCAGGCACAGGTGAATCACTTTAAAGTAAAAGGTGATTCAAATTTGGTAATTAAACAAATCAATGGGAATTATGGCATTAGAAAGAAATAGTTAATCCCTTTGTGTGCTTACACCAGAGAGTTAATGGCAGAATTTCCTTCGGAATCGACATTTTCTTTTGTCCTGCGGTCACAAAATTCCCAAGCTGATGCACTCGCTAATGTAGCCACAACCCTGGCAGATCCAAATCGGGACGAAAAAATCATCGGTATTGCCCACCGTTGTATAGTTTCACCTTTTTTTTTCAAATCATAACAGAGGAAATCAATGAAATTAGTCCCATTTCTGAACCATATTGTCATACAACAGGATGGATGACATCTATCAGGTAATTCCTTCAAAATGGAACACTCCCACCTGATAGAGATAGGAAAGAACAAGTCCGGCGACGTGTGGTCAATTTTACTCTTTATGATAGCCCATATCATTAAAAAATTCTCTACAAGCGAGGTTTTGATGGAATTATCTTCATATGTATTGATGGTGAAGAGGCAATGACTGTCATGAGTGAAGTTCATGCAGGATTTTGTGGTGCTCACTAGTCTGAACATAGACTTTCTGGTCAAATCCGAAGGCTTGGATACTTCTAGCCTTAAATGATGCAAGATTGTGTTGATTTCACTAAGAAGTGTAATTATTTCCAAGTATGTGCCAACTTCATTCATCAACCCCTAGAGTTTCTTCATACGGCTAAATACTCATGACCATTTGCCACATGGGGAATGGATGCAGTAGGACCTTATCCTCCAGCTATATCCATGCTGTTTAAGTATATTCCTACTGCTACTGACTTATTTTCCAAATGGGCAGTGACAATACCTCTCAAAGAAGTTAGTTCTAAAAGCATTGTTAGCTTCGTCAAGTCTAACATCATTACTAGATTTGGGGTCCCTCATACCATATTAACGGAAAACATCACAAACTTCTGTTCATCTGAGGTGAGAAAGTTGTATCAAGAATACAACATCAAATCCAACCATTAGTCTCAGTATCATGCAGCAACCAATGGCCAAATAGAGGCTTTCAATAAGATTCTTTCAAACATACTGCAAAAGATTGTGGATAAAGATAAGAAATCATGGCCTGATAAACTTTTTCATGATTTATGGGCTTATCGGACCACCACCAGCACTACTACACGATCAACTCCATATTCATTGATATATGGAATAAAAGTAGTCTTTCCCATTGAGGTTCAATTACCTTCGCTCAGAGTAGCCATTTGTGATCAGTCATCCATAGATGAGTAATCTCAGAAGCGATTTGATGAAATGGAATGATTAGATGAAAACATATTGTTCACCCTGCACCACTTGGAAGTCTATCAGAATCGAATAGAATGGGATTTCAATAAAAAAGTTCTTCTTAGTTTATTCATTCAAGGAGAATTGGTTTTGGTCCTCAGAACTCCAATGATACCTGGAAAGAAACCTCCAAAGCTTGAGCCAAAGTGGGAAGTACCTCACTCAATACATAGGGTCAACTCTAATGGATCTTATTCTTTAATATCAATTGATGGAGAACTCATTACAACTCCAACCAATGCCAGATTCTTGAAGAAGTATTTTGTGTAACACAAATACACCCTTTAGTACTCACTGCAAGACTTTAAACTACATGGTCCCTATTGTACTTGTAGCAGAACATTAAACTGCATAGCCTTTCTATCGTCTAACATGACGTTAAACTGTGTCCCCTTTGTAGTCCAACATGATGTTAAATTGTTCGTCCGATCTGCAAGACATTAAACTACCAAGCACCCCATGTCTGTGACACATGACATTTAAACTTTGAAATAATCCCTTATATGTCCTACATGACATTAAACTGTGCATCGTTAGGGTTGTTGTTACCTCTTGTTTCTCACACCGATCATGACTCACGTGATTTTAGGGTAAGATTCAACTATAACACCCTCTCTGGGCCGCTAACCACGCATAAGTCCCAACACCATCTCCGGGTTGTCCTCAAGTACAACTCAATCACCAATTCATTCTCAATCGAACTACATAGACTTTGATCCTTGCCTTCTAGGCTGGGTACGTAGGCAACCTCCCGAGGTTCAATCCCAAAACCAATATCTTCACATCGGTTCACCTCCATCTCATATGATGTTGATCCGTGAAGCCCCCCGAAACCAATATATTCACAATGGTTCACCATCTTCCTTGTTATATGACGTTAAAATATACAACCCCCCATTGTCCTCACTACAAGACATTAAACTGCATAGCAATATGTCCCAACTACATAATACTAAACTATGCAGCACCAGTCCATGCATATGACCGTAAACTATTCACACTTTTTTCCTGTACGGCAATACATTACAACAATCTCTGACACCCTCACCTGAGAGGGAATCATTATTGACATTGATCTCCAATCATGTTATATTCCAAGGACTACGTGCATACATGTCAATGCCCAAACCTTTAATCTTAGATCTAACCATAATTGCACTAAAGTCCCCTTTAACCCTTCACATGTATGAACCAAATCTGTACAGAGGGTATTTCAAGAACTATGTATGGATTGATTCCCATATTTATGGGATACAAAGGAAAGTTTGAGCATCCCTCGAACCCATCCCCAAGTCTTTGGGCCTAACCCCAAACTCCACTGTCAGTCCCTTGGCTGAAAAGTCACCATGTGAGCACATTAATGTGGTATGAAAACCCTGATCTTTATTCACAGCAGGTTTATAACAAACACACAATGTGTCTCCCTCATTATGGTCTGAACTCTATGACCCTAAAATAAGATCTCCTACGCTCTCGTCCCACATGATGTTAAACTGTATTTCAAGAACTAAGTATGGCTTGATTCTCATCCTAATGAGATATGTAGTGAAGTCCAACATCTCAATTCAGGATCTATCCACAACATGATTATGGTCATCATTGATCTATGTATCTCCTTCATGCATTTTACAATACCCATTTTTATGTTTCATACTCCTAAACTAAAATAATTCCATATCACCATAACCCTTTTCTTGACTTCTGGTCACAAAATGTATGATACCCGGGAATTATTTTGCCTGACCATGCAGCATGTGCCCTTAGGCAGCCTTGCATAAGTATTCTACATAATAGACCTTTCATCCAAAAGATTCTATTATTTGACTATGTATCCAATGCCCTTAAGTGTCCCTACAAAATTCAACCCCCCTAACGGGTTTTTCAAATAGTGGTAACTTTATTCTTCGGGGGAAAACATATTTTTTCCTTATTGGTATTAACGACGATATGTAGGGATCTGCAAAAACAGCCATCCTTAACATATTTATCCCATACTCTTTTTCATGATCTGAAAGCATTCAAGTCTATGGTTTATATTTCCCTTCCCTAAGTTTGGGTCAGACCTTCGCAGGAGTGACATTCATCCAATTCTTTGGAAATATTTATTGGGAATATCCTCTCCATTTTCAAGTACCTCTCTCCATACAGCAGACTTTGTGCTTTGGAAAATTTGAATCTCCATAAACTTCCACTGGCTTTTATCAATAGAAGAGTAAAATTTCTTAGAGTTCTTTTGCCTGACTATGCAACATGTGCCCCTAGGTGTCCTTGCATAAGTAGTCTACATAATAGACCTGTCAGCCAAAAGATTCTATTATTTGACAATGCAGCCAATGCCCTTAAGTGGCCCTGCATAATTCAACCACCTAACAGGTTTGTCAAATAGTGGTAACTTCAATCTTAGGAAATACTTTCTCTAATGCCTTTTATCCCTTTTTTCATATCATCCCTCAGATTCAAAATTTATTAAGTCACATTTTAAATGTTTTCCCTCATACTTGAATGTGGTAATATGCTCTCAAACCAATTATCAAGGAATTGAGTAAATTTTAATCCATTCGGTCAAAGCTATTAAACCTTAAATTTTAGCCTTTTTATATCTGACACGCATGACTTTAAACTGCCAAAAAAAGACATGTTACTCATTAAATTGGGAACTTGTAAATAGAACTCTGAACAAAAGTTGAGTCCCAGCTCGCTAAACGCACATATTGTATGATTTAGGAAATATTGAGCAACAAAAGATGCAAAGTTTGTGGGGTTGTTTGTATAATCTTAGAAAAAATCAAACTATGCTTACTAGGACCATTGGATTAGGTAAAAAATATAATATATAAGTAATTATCAAGAGAATGTAGATACAAATGACTGAAGATGAAATTTCCATTTCATTGATGCACAATATTAGAAGAACATCCATAAATTGGAGTATCTTCTCATTTTCAAGAATTACAAGAGGATTTTAACATAATTTTTCATTTGAATTACGACATCCCGAGATTCATCAGTAGCCACTTGAAGTTCATTCACTCGACCAACTTCACTCTTTTCAGCTTGATGGAGTGCCTTCTTGGCATCTGTGATGGCTTTTATACCATTCATTTGGACTCCTTCCAATGAATTGTTAAGCTGGTCAAGTTCCCCAGTAACAACATCTAACTATTGCTGAAGATGCATCTGCTGGACAAATTTCTCCTTGATCTTATGATTCATCTCCTTCAGCTTTGCAGCATGATCAGCCTCAGGTTAGGACACCACAGCCTCGAATTCACTGATGTTGGTCAACAAACTCTCTCTTTTCAGATCTTGACGACACTTTTACTCCTGCTCCATCCTTAATATGACTTGTTTCACCACGGTATGGATCTCTTTATATCTAAAACCACCAAGTCCCAGCATGAAAAACAAGGATGACAGTCATGGGATCTTCGAAGACAACTCTTCAAGAGGCACTTCAGATATGATCTTCCATATATTCTACTATGCCTTACGACGTGAAAATTGGAGTGACTTTTGAACCTCTAGGTCCGATTCAGCATCACTATCACAGGGGGGAATATAGTCCAGGATTAATGAACTTAAGGAAGTGCCCTATTCTTCTCCTTCCCCCCTGAACCTTGGTACTTCACTTTCTACTCCCATTGGGGCTGAGGCTAAGGCTTCACCTCTGGATCTAGCCATTGAAATTGACGACCCTGCATAGTCAATTTAAAGCTTTGGTTAGTTCCAAAGGATAAGAAAAGTTTATTAGCTATCTTTCAAATTAAATACATCCACAAATATTATCATCTTTTACCCAATGGTAGATCAGCATCATGAGAAGGCTCCTCCCCATCTTTCCTAGCTTCAACAGGATTTTCAGGATGGATTTAAATAAGCTTATCTGGGTTAAGCTCCACTTGATCTAGCATCTCTACAATGATAGGGTTGTCTCTACCCCCTTCAGGCATCGACAGATCAATATCTTGCTCAGATGGAACTGCACATTTTAACCAATCATGGTCAGAGATGTAATAATTTTTTTAACAGGATGAAGGATAACACTCACGTCCAAAATCTTCTAAATAACATGGTAATTTAACATGATCTAAAATTCCTTCAAAAGACACTCTAAGTTTCATCATTTCATCCAGTGATATCCCAGATTCCTGGTTAGTCTCACCAGTGGGAGAATTTGACATGTCTTCTTGGCGACCCTCCTCCTATGACCTCTAACCCCAGATAGCTTCCTTTGAGAAAATTGCAGAGTCAGTTGCAGTGGACGCCAAATGTTCTGGTGAAGGTGTTGAACCTAAAGCATCACAGAATGGAATTCAGTTGATGTTTTCATTCAATATTCTATGAATTATTTTTAGTTTACCAGAAGTAGGCTCTTCTCTCATTGTATTAGCAATAGAAGCAGTACTGGGAATAGACGATGGCTCTTCTTCTCTCCTCATTTCTTCAGGAGTAGCCAGGTCATCATGAATTTATGACTGTTCACCAACACCCTCCGTCGTCCTCAGATGAGGTTCAATCCTCTCTCTCAAAGGGGAAATTGAAGAAGCCCCTGCAATCCCAAGAAGTATTAGCAAACTTTTCATGAGTTAGGATTCATGACAATTTGAAAGACTTACCACTACTGATGAATCATTTGGCTACGATCTTCTTCATTTGATGCTTTTTCTTTTAGGACTTTTCAGGTGTGTTGACATCGTCACCTCCAAATATAGGTATTGGAGAGTGAAAATCCCTTTATAACTCCTAGTCCATGGCTTGCCATCCTAGAGATAACTTGACCGGCTCATGAGGAGATTTAGCGGCTCCAAGAGTGGTGCCACCAGGGCTATACTGTGGTGAAGGGACCTCAGTAGTTCCTTTCTTAACAAGCTATAGTATGAAGAAAGTAATTTATTTGAGTAACAAATATTTGACTGAAATTAAGTTTCAAATAAGATAAGGAAAAAATGTACATCTTCAAGAGCCACGTAATCAAGCCACTCCTCGTCTAATGAAGCAAAAATCACCTCAGTGGTGCCAAAATTAATCATTTCCTTCACCCTCTTGGTAATAGGAATGGAATCATCAGTGGCATATATGAGCATTTCTATCTCTCTGATGCAATCCCACACTTTATCGGGGTTATCCTCGAAGCAGATATCAGCAGGAGCCGAGAGATTCCCCACTACAGGGATATGTATCCCTTCACATAAGTCCATTCAGTCAGTTTCAGCATCACAATATAAACTCCTCCATGTCTGTACATCCTTTGGTCATAAATATTCAGCATGTGCACCAGAAGTCCGCGAGGAGGGTCCTACAATCTGGGACTTAAACTTCTTCCCAGCTCCTGAAATCACAGATAAAGGATAAGAAAATGAAACTTGTTTCTATATAAAATAATGGAGACTAAATTTCCTCAATGATATAACTCACTAGGAGTTGATGGAGTAGGTCTCTTGACTCTTGCAGGAGGATTATATCTAGCACGAGGCTGCTTTGACGCATGTTGTGCCTCATCAACCCCATCCTGGGAATCCGGTGAATCATCCCTGGGTGAGGAACCCGGTGAATTAGCTCCAGGTGAGGAAGAATCACCTTCCAGATGAAGTGTTTCTTTCCTGATGGTTCTCTTTTTTGTCCCCACCCGAGGTACTGGACGATTCAGTACCCCTTCAGGGTATGATGCTACCCAGTTCTCAGCATACCATGTAGTCAATTGACTCGCTGCTCCAACAACTGGTAGATCAAACACTACCCCAGTTTTCTCCACAGATGTCAGCAACCATAGTTGTTGGGAAACCATTGGATGCTGCTCTGACCTAACATGCAAGGGAGGGGATACAACAATATTCTGCAGACACTTGAAATGGTGTGAAAATCTATATAGATCATAGGCCTCACATATAATATCTCCGTCAATTCTGGTGGCCAATACACCATCTCTGCAAGCTAGCATATATGACCTCAATTTCAATCTAGCTGTTCCATCATCAACAAACCACCCGGTTGTCAGTTTTCCATAAGGAAAGAAATGAAATTACTTGAACATGCTCAGCCTCACCTTCAGATCATAGGAATTGAGGGACAATGGAGAAATTCTGGAAATGCCTACACTGATGGCCTAAAAGAACTTCTAGGAACCTGTACTCCGCTCTGTACAGCGTATGTACTGAAGTGACTGGTGATCCATCCCCACAAAACATGGAATGGTCCCACTATTCTCAAAGGAGACTTACCCATATAGACATGGAGTAATCTCTTGTGAATCTTCTCTAAAATCGGGGTGGACAACCCAACCATTTTTCTCTCAACCAACTTGGCTACAACAATGAAGGTCCCTATCCTAACAACTCCCTTCGAATCCCTAACTGGAAGAAGATAAACACTGAGCCACAAAGCTAAAAATCCTGCCAGACGGGTCTTCTCTGGGATTCTTTGATCCACATCATACCCCCACTTTTCAAACTCTCCCACTTCCAGAGTTGGCCAGAATGTTCCAAGAGAACCCCTCTTCTCTACTCTGGGGAAGCTAGTAGGATGAGTATAGGTGGGACCCTTCTCCTTCTTCTTGATCAGAAACATATCCATCCACTGTTCTGGATGAATATCCTTTCTAGAATGAGTTTTGGTGGACTTTTAATTATTGAGCTTGTGGAAAATATTCAATAACTCTCAAGCCAAAGCCGGAGTCTTCTCTGAATCATTCCAGGTCACCTTGGGGGGATGAATTCATCATACATATCTCCCAAAATTAGAGCCCCCAAGATCTTATAGAAATCCCACAAGCTGATGCCTACTTTTCCATGAGTCAGATGGAAAGAATTGGTTTCCGGGCTCCAGCGACTGATTAGCTCCAGAACAAAATTATCATTCCTGTAGACATATGTCTGACCAGCCCAGACGACTTCATATATTGTAGCTCCCTTTAGATCCTCGACAAACACTGCACAGTTTTGTCACACCCAATATGCCCACATCCAAGTTGGCTTCACACTTCCTCCAGGATGGAAATCCCAACTCTTTTTACATCCCTTGGATTGATCCATCTGAGAATTTCGGAAAATAGAGGGATAATAATGCGGATGCAGATCAAGCTTGTGAGGCTTCAAATCTGGAGAACATGGGATATGATGCAATATGTATTCCTTCTCCACTATTCCAGCATTGAAAAATGATCCTACAACTGAGACATTTGCCGAAGAGAAATTGGTGTTAGTCTGAAACCATAAATGAGGAATATGATTATTTGCTTCTGGAACGTTGAATTCTTATAGATGACCATGGCCATATAAAGGCAAGTAGATGATCTATGGGAAATTGACATGATATTTATCCAATTACATAGCCAAATTTGGGAGAGTTCTTTCGTAGATATCATAATAGTCATGGCCGACGATGTTCATCATATCATCTACTCTATTGCCGACCAACTCATCAACCGGTCCAATTCTTTTGGGATCCATTGAATCTACGCGAAGATCAAATAGTTAACTTTTAAGTAAGTCTGTTTTTATGAAATACTTGTGAAGAAAACAAAAAATGTCCAAGTCATTAAGGCGCGCAAGTCATGTCGCACAAGTAATGCTGCACAGGTATTACCGTGCAAGTATTTTGATGCAAGTCAAAATCCTTACTGGAGAAGCGCGACACAAAGAAGAGAGATCAACTGAGGAAATGAAGACACTTGCACAATGAGAGCTCAAAAGCTTTGAAGGAAGGATGGTTTGTGCAAAGTGACACCCATATATATAGGTGATCCCGCAACCCTGCACGCCAAAACCTGCGCGCTGGAACCTGTACGCCAACACCTGTGCACTGCCGAACCCTTGTTTCTTGTTTTCCACATAGTCAAATCCTCTTTCCTTTTTTGGATCCAACTCTGAGGGGGGACTTTTGTTGACACTCCTTTCCTTCACAGAGTCCAACGAATGGGAAAGGGGAATAACTTAAGCCTAATGATGGTAACCCTTTGAAGAACATAAAAAATTGACAAAGGGATGAACCAAGAACTCATTTGGAGGGCGTCGCGCAGGTATCCTACGCACCGCACAAGTCACTTGCACACCACATATGGGTCACCCAAGTTACTTGCGCACCCTATTCCTTCTTTTGACCAAGGTTCCTAGTGGACTATAAATAGCCCCTGTGGGCCACCCATTTAAAAGACGAATTTTACAAAACTCAGATTCAAGCTCTGGTCACCCAAGTCTTTGTATGATGTCTTCTGAACACTTCTAAGGTAATTCTTTACCTACAAGGGAAGCTCTAAAGAGAAAGAATAAGGCCTAAGTTTTAGAACTCATCAATACTTGTGCATCTAAGTGTCCAGCCCTTAAGGAAAATGAAGACACTTGCGCTCCACCTTTCCCTCTCAAGGGAACTTCTATGCCACCCTTTTGGAAGCCTCTAGGGATAATACTAAGGGCTTGAGTTCCAAGTCACCCAAGTATTACCCTATAGGTTCATCGTCGCCCAAGGTGACTCATGTCACCAAGTCTTGCGCAGTAGAAAAATACCTATACTCCTCCTTCATAGTCACCTCCTTTCCTCAAATCCACCTCTTCTCTTCAATACATATCCTTCAAAGCCCTCTTAAAATCTATTTATGCCATGGTTCCTTTGTTAGATTCCTTATCTGAAAGGAATTATGTGATAACCTATCCCAAAAACCTCGTGACTTAGAAGCCTTATGTCACCATAGTTAGGGGTTTTCTATATAACCTCATCCTTTGAGATGAGAGGATATTTTGATTTGGGCCTCCTTATCAGGAGTATTACCCAAGTTACAAGTCTCCTTAACCTAGGCATCCTTCTCAGGAGTAAGCCCCAATCATAATTTCCTTAAACATTTGGGCACCCTCCTCAGAAGTAAACCCCAATCTTAATTTCTTTTCGATTTGGGCTTCCTTTCCAGGAGTAAGTCCCGGGTTAAAATTCCAAATCTCTATAAAGTACAAATAACTTTATGGACCCTGCTCTTGGGATTCTTTCCTAAGTCCTAGTCTTCATTTACTTGGGCCGTCATACATATGTAAGCCCCACATCAGTTCTCATAACTGCATCTTTCATGGCACCATTGTCAAGTTTACTGATGCTTCTTTTTTCTCACACCGAGAATGAATCACGTGGGATTAGAGTGTAAAATTAATCATGACATCTTATTTTGGGCCATTTAACTATGCATAAAGCCCATATTTCTTTTCCCAAACTACGTGGACTTCGATCTCTGCCTTAAAAGTAGAGTACGCAGGAAGAATTTATAAGGTTCAATCCCATATTTCATTAATTATTTTCCATCCCATATGACGTTAAACTATATTTTTTATCGAACTATATGGGTTCTGATTCCTTTTTAACAAGGATACGTAGGTAGCCCATCTACAGGTACAATCTAACTCGAAATAATCCCTATATTTTTGAATGAAAATAAACTTCAAGTGCCCTACTGAGTGGTTTTAAAACCAGCATGGTCATCATATTGACCAAGAGATTTTTATATAATATATTGAAGGATACCATTGACTAAGAATCTCCAATACATATGAATGATTCTCTATCGATGAAGAACCTCAAATACATATAAAATATTCTCTAAATCCCATACATATCAATCATTGATTGAAAAATATAAAGGAAAACTCATTTTCATGATTGGTTAATTAATAAGGATTCATGAACATAACTTAAATCTATAAGAGAGTCCCGGAGTAGGCAATAATTTCCCCCAAAAAGGTGTGATGAGCCTGACCTCCCATCCTCTTGACCAATCCAAATTCTCAAGCCTCATTGGTCCACAAATAATGAGCACCTACCTTTGGAAAGTAGGTCCAAATGGATATAGAATCATTGGGTGTTTCCGGTTCTATGAATAAACCCGTTATAAATTGATTAAAAAGTTTGAACCTTAAACATACAAGGTCATCCCCATTTCCAGAAGAAACAAGTTTGATGTATGGGTTTGGGACCCATTAAATCTGAGGTATTTGGCAGGCCACCAAGGATTTCAGTAGCATCTACTCCTAGTTCTAGTCAGTCAATACCCAGAGATAATCAGAGAGATATTATTTCTCTATGAAGCATAGTTCAAGACCAGGGGGCTCAGATATCCACTTTATAGAAAGTGTTGATTGATTTATATCAGAAGATAACCAGATCATCCCCCGGTGGTGCTGCATCGAGTAGTGGTGAGTAGGTAAATCACAAAAATTTAAAATCATTTAGTTTTCAAACTTTTATTGGGTTTAAGTTAAAATATAAATATAAATAAATATTTAATTTTCAATATAATGTTCTTACAGGTGGTAGTAGGAAGTATAGATGGGGGTAGAGAGGGTGATGAGTTGTGTTCATCATCAGACCATGATTAGTTGTATTGTTGATATGTTGGACAAATATGCTAATAGTCGGTTTGTATATGTATCATGTGTGCCACATAGTTTCCACCAAACATTTTCATGACCTAAAATTTTCTTGATTTCTCATGTTTCCTTTTATTTATTTTATTGATTTATAATGTTTCCTTTTATTTCTTGATTTCTCGAGTGTGATATGCACCATATATGTCGATTCTTTATTGCCATGAATCATTTTTCCTAATTTTTTTTAGGTTTGTTACCCGAGGATGAACGATCAACCTTATTATTAATTTTCTTGGGAATATACAGTTTTGTAACTCCAGTCAACTTTTTTTAGTGGATATCCCTTATTTCTTCAAATTTTATACTATTATCATCTCATGTTTTATAGTTGGCATGTGATCAATCCAACTTATTCTTTCATCTTATTCAAAATAGTTTTTATAAGAATTTACAAATATATGTTGAACACTTGAGTGTCTTGATCCTGTTAAGGTAGAGGGACTATCCACTTTATTAATAGTAGAATTTACAAATATCTGTTGAACACTTGAGTGTATTACACTACCATAATTTGTATCTCCCCAAAAGATGCATTTAGTGACTAAACCACTGCCAAATGCTTCCACAAAAATTATTACCATAAAAACCGCTAAATCGAGTAAACTACTATGTATCGTATTCCGACACACAATTTAGTGGTGGTTTTTTAAACCTTCATAGAAGTATATGGTAGTAGTTTAAACCGTTTCCATATAAAAAAAACATCCGCGAAAGGGTCATTTTTCTGTAGTGACATGTTATCCTTATAAAAGAGAAAACATTTGTTCTTGAACATGAAATAAAATCCCATCGTTTATATACTTGACATAGAGATTAAATTTATGATAATAGATGGTACATAATAACAATTTTTTAATATTAGAAACAAACCTATAGGAAAAGTAAGGTGATAATCTCCCACTTCCAAGGCTACTATAATTTCACTATTTGTAGCTTGGAGATCAACTTTGCCTCTTGCAATCTTATTGAGTCTACTTGGTTCCTACGCATGAATACTTATGTGTGAGACACATGCCACATCCAAAAACAAAATTTTAGATAATGAAATATTTCATTCAATGAAAAAAACACTTGAAGTAGAAGTGTCATCTTGCTTCTTCTTCCTAGCTTTGCAATTTTTCTTCCAGTGGACTTTCTAGTCAAACAAAAAGTGAACAACCTCCTTCTCATTTCCCTAACTCTATATCTTTGGATTATTATATGGATGGTGCACATGTTTATTCATCATAAAATTGGACTTTGATCCCTTAGCCTTGATCTTATTTCTCTTATTCACCATGATGATTGAAGAATTGGTAATATTCATATACTTATCAGATTGGAAAACTAAATCTAAAAGGCTTGGAGTGAATTTTTCATATTTTTCATGTTATAATTGACAATTTAAGTATAAAATCTTGGTGGTAAAGAGGAATGAATGAGATCAATTTATATCTATTGGTTCAATTTGAACCAAAGGGATTCAAGCCTCTCAATGTACCCAATAATATTTGGTACATGAGGTCTTTCTTGATTCCCTTATGCTAACCTGCACCTATAAAGGGAACTAGAAATATCAAAACATTACTTTCTTGATATCTCATGGTAAAATTCTTAGAGATGAGTCAGCATCTTGTAGGTATCCTATCCTCATGCATTTTCTGCAATTTACTGGGCATGAAAGACAATAAGATGCACTAAACATCTAGTGCATCATCTACATGCCTTTTCCATTTTTATTTATCTGGATTTCTTGCTCCCTGAGGATGATCAACAGTAAGTGAGGATTATGGAACATAAAACTTCCTTTCTTAGCATAGTACTATGTGCAAGTTCCTGTACTACTCCACGAAGTTATGGATGGTCATGGTATTTTCTTTATCCCAAATGAATCACAGTGATAATGTACTTATGGTGTTAGTGATTTCCATTTTAGATCTACAATAAATAAATTTTAGTATCCAGTACATTATCATGATTACCATTGATAAATTTATGATTAATTAATTATAATATCATTTAAATGTCTCCCACTATTTTTTAGAACCATAACAACCCTCATTATTAGATTCAAAATACTTTGTCGCTTGAGTATTCTATTTGCAAGGATCCTTGGAACCTCCCCACATAGTCTACAATCTATGGTTAAAAAAATACTCAGAGGGTTTCAAGGTGGGATCTAGGATGGAAAACCTCTTTAAATAAAGTTTCCTTTATCTTTTGAGTAAATTCCAAACTTATTAGAATAGTAACTTGATTCCCCCAATGCATTGCCTCTAAATTGATAGAAAGTTAGTTATGGTTAATCCTTGACTAACCACTTTAATTTAGTTAACCCAATACTATCATGAGAACTCCTTGGTAGTATGAGGAACACTCAATTGATGATCACCATAAACACCTAGTTTTGTTCAAATTTGAGCATTTTAAGGCATTAGGACTTAATATATCTTTGAGGTATTATTGTTATTTCTTGAAATATTTATTCCATTTCTATTAATTATGTTCAATCTAGGTTTTCATGCTCACAATTGAACATTAAATAGAAAAAAATACATCACAATTTTATGCATTTTATATTGATTATTATTTTCTGTGATCACAAAATAATCACGCACTTACATAAAATAACAAACAATTCCTAAATTAAATAATTCCTCATAACTGGTCTTGAGCATCTAAATATGATTGATCCATAATGGATCATTCTTAAGCTAGGGGGTTTCATACCCAAGTTGACTCTTGACTTGTATCAAAGATCTCCCCTAATCCAATGTATTTGATTCTCAATTGGATTACCACCTCATATTTATGGGGTCTACATCCTTGAAAGTCATCGTCTATGTACAAATATACTCGCATGTAGTTGAGGGGTTATAGGGGATCAATTTACAATAGGTGCATTGGACATAGAGAAAATTATACATATTTGAATAAAAATAAGATGATGCGTAGACCATAATTTAATTACCAACTTATTACGATTATCACACCCAATAAATAAATAATTTAATAATTAAAAATCTAGACATACACGGGTCAATCACTAGCTCAAGACCATTCTGTATAATAAATAAATTCACAATTACATTGCAATAAATTTAAACAGTACCAGAGAATTGCAATAAATTAAATGAATTTAAATAAATTTAAATAAATTTAAAAAATTTATTTTATCAGTTACAACATTAATTTAATTTTAAATCCAAAAATTGAATTCATTATATTAGTTTAATTTAAAGTTAAAATTAAATTCATATTTTGGATTATTAAAAATTTAAAAGAAAAATTCATTTTAATTAATTTAATTTAAAATAATAAAATAAATTTATTAATTTTAACTAGTCCCCAAAAACCATTCCTAGGTCTTTTGTGAACTGGTTCGAAGCCCTGATAGCCCATTGGGCTATAGAAAACCATGTGCAGAGGTATTATGGAATAGGTAAGTCTATCGAGACATATTCTAGGTCACGAACACCTGCCCTGGATCATGGAAGGGAAAATCAGGTCATACTGGACTTGTTTTAGGCTTTCCTCACACATGTGGACTTCACCAAGGCAATATAAGGCTCATAAATAAGAAGATCTAGCCAATGGAGGGTTCAGGGATATCGATGGATCCCATTTGAGAAAGAGATAATGGTAGGGTAATACATGTCAATGGCGGTCCCTGGTGTTCATGGTATTGGTCAGCAGCGTCTCATGGCGGTGCTTGAGGAGGAGGCATTAATGATCCCTCAATAGCTGGTGGGACCTCACATGATGACGACACTGATGGAAGTCTAGGGGGCCAGATCTCAAGTGCGATGGTGTCTTCAGATAGATGGTGCTCCTAGATTTGGATAGTGGAGGAAAAGGGTGACTGTGCTGCCTGACAGAAAAAGAGGGATGGTGGCCAAACTTCAGTTGACCGAGGTTAAGTGGTCTGCCGATGTTTTTGGATTGACCAAGGAGGGAGAGGGGTACCAGTGGGGGGTTACCATGTGAGATGAAGGTGGGAAGTCACATGGTAGAAGACCTAAATGGGTCTTCCATCAGAATTCCCTTGATTTTTTTTTGTTTTTTTGGTTAAAAGTCACACCACCCTTTTGTAAAATGTGGAAAAATAAGATTTCTGCACCCACTTGTTTTATTGTGAGGAAAAATTAAATCAATATAATAAAATATTATATTTTATTCATAAGAATAATTGGGTCAGCATTGGATTTACTCTGGTGACTGGATTACAAACAATACATGGCTAGATTCTGGTATGTTGAAGAAAAAGAATAATTTTTTTAATATTTATATAACGTGTTCTTCAAATCATTTGAAATTTGAAAGTCTTACAAACTAAAAAAAACCATTGAGATCCATTTTTTTATATATGGCCATAACATGGCCATCCGAGATCGGACCAGTGTAGGGTCAGATTCATTGGAACCATTTTAATAAACTGTAATTAAAATTTAAAGTAATTTAATTTATCTTGACTTAGAAAAAATACACATCCCTCTGACACCAATTCAAGGTACCAGGGCGCTCTGCGGAAGCTTCTAGGCCGGGAATTTAAAATTTATTCCTCAATGAAGTGAAAAAACATCATCAACTCTGGTGATCTAACCCTAGTACATTTTAAGGATCCCACATGATTTAATTATATCATAATATATAAAAATAAATGAATAACTCATTCTGATATGATGCACACTAGCCTGTAGTAAGTTCCCGACATCATTTCTCAATGGATCTAATTCCAAATCCCTCTTGATTATTTACATATGCTTATTGAATCTACACATTCATCATTCTTCGGGTTCCTGGTGCTAGAGTAGATCTCTAACAATCATTATGACCCAAAAACGATCACCATAATCCTCTGACTTTGATCTGTGAAGTCAAACTTTGATCAGTCACTCAGATTGAGGAATTATCTCTCTAGGAATTAGGAAAGAGAATCTTTCAAATCCAACTAAGTGAATAATATGTTGGGAATATATTATCTTCACTTATATAGTGGACTTCCAAATTACTTGATTAGGGTTCCCGTCCCCCCGTGCAATAAACATCCACTAAATAAGAATTATAAATACTTATTTATGATGATCCAAAATGCATAATAAATATTATTTATATTTTATCACTTACATGTAACATATATTAATTTATTAAATGATATTCTTGAGCCATTAAATCGACTCATAACTCTTGATAATAGGAGATGAACTTGGAATATTTTAATAATATTCATTCATATAATATTAATCCTTATATTTACTTAATCACATTTAAATACATGTAATAAATAAATTCTGCACAATAATTATTTAATTTAATACCAGTGAATCACTACGGGAAAAACTGATTATTGCAACGGGGTATTTGTGACAGGCTTTATTCCCATCACAAAAACTCAGGCGAAAAGTGTATTTGCGACTGGAATATATTCCCATCGCAAATGGTCAGTTATTTGCGACGGTGATACAGGACCCGTCGCAATAGATATGGCGCGGTTTGCGTGCCAAAACGCAGGAAGCCTATTTGCGATGGTCGCCTTCTACCCGTCACAACAACCCGGCGGTGGTAAATACTATTTGCGATGGGAAATTTTCCCGTCGCAAAAAAAATATTCAGCAGATGTTATTTGCGACGGGGCCCGTCGCCAATACCGGCAGCGATAAATAGGAATTTGCGATGGGGATATCCGCCCGTCGCTTATAGTATGTCTGTAGGTAGCTATTTGCGACGGGCCCGTCGCAAAAACCCTTTTAACCGCCGCCCGTAATAAATGTGGGAGAAGGTATTTGCGACGGGCCCCGTCGCAAATACCGACAGCGGTGAATAGGAATTTGCGATGGGGATATCCGCCCGTCGCTAATAGTATGTTGGTAGGTAGCTATTTGCGACAGACCTGTCACAAAAACCCTTTTAACCACCTCCCGTAATTAATGCGGGCGAATGCATTTGCGACAGGATACCATTACAAATATTCTAACCTATATATACCCCTTATCCATTTTTTTTTCAAATCATTCAGATCTCTCTTCCTCTCTCACTTTAACTCCCTGTTCTAAGTAGAAAATTTCTTTCATTTTAATTTTTCCTTATGAGAAGAGGAGAGAAGGAGTTAAAAGGCCAAACTGCTTCAAAATATCGAAGGTATTTATATTTTTTTTAATTGTTAAATTATTTTTAATTGTTAATTTTATTTTTAGTTGTTAATTTTAATTTTTTAATAGAATGTTTAGTAGCTATGTAGTATAATTAGATTAAGTGGTTGTACCAAATAATCCTTTTCTGGATACAAAAAAGTAGAGGCGGCTCTAGCACAGATGTACCTAGGAGTGAAAACTCTGACAAGGTGTTTCAAGCTTGGCTCGGGGTAAGATGGTACACGACAACGGGCCTTGCTGCACTCTTGGTTCGACACTCCCGGAGGATGTTTTGGTAATAATTAGAAATAAATATATTTAATTATAAATAATTATAAATAGTTATATTTAATTAGGAATAATTATATAATTATCAAATAATTAAGAAATAATTAGATTTAATTAAAATAATCATCAAATAATTAGGAAATAATTAGATTTAATGATTAGAAATAATTAGAATAATTAAAATAATTAGAAAACAATTAAAATAATTAGGAAAAAATTAAAATAATTATGAAACAATTGAAAATAATTAGGAAACAATTAAAAATAAACAATTAAAAATAATTAGGAAAGAATTAAAAATAATAGGAAACAATTAAAAATAATTAGGAAACAATTAAATATAATTAGGAAATAATTAAAAATAAACAATTAAGAAACAATTAAAAATATCAAATTAAAAGAATTAGGAAACAATTAAAATAATTAAGAAACAATTAAAAGAATTAGGAAACAATTAAAAGAATTAGGAAACAATTAAAAGAATTAAGAAAAAATTAAAAGAATTAGGAAACAATTAAAAATAATTAGGAAACAATTAAAAATAATTAGGAAACAATTAAAATAATTAGGAAACAATTAAAAATAATTAGAAAATAATTAAAAATAATTAGGAAACAATTAAAAATAATTAGAAAACAATTAAAAATAATTAAGAAACAATTAAAAATAATTAGGAAACAATTAAAAATAATAAGAAAATAATTAAAAATAATTAGAAAACAATTAAAAATAATTAGAAAAAAATTAAAAATAATTACAAAACAATTAAAAATAATTAGGAAATAATTTAAAATAAAATAATTAAGAAAAAATTAAAAATAAAATAATTAGGAAAAAATTAAAAATAAAATAATTAGGAAACAATTAAAAATAAAATAATTAGGAAACAATTAAAAATAAAATAATTAGGAAACGATTAAAAATAAAATAATTAGGAAACAATTAAAAATAAAATAATTAGGAAACAATTAAAAATAAAATAATTAGGAAACAATTAAAAATAATTAGGAAAATTAGCAAGAATGATTGACCACTCATCTACCTCAATTTTATTTTCATTTGTGTGTTGAGGCTTGATAAGAAACTTCTACCTCCACATGTAATATTTTGTTTAACTATCAAAATTATCAACCTCCTCGCCAGCATAGAGGTGAGGAGGTTTATAATTTTGACAGTAAAAGCAAGTATTATATGTGGAGGTAGAAGTTTCTTGCCAACCTCAACACACAAATGAAAAGAAAATTGAGGTAGATGAGCAGTCAATCACGTTTGTTTTTCTATTCAATGATTGATTAACCACCCGATTTATATGCATATCTTCGTATTACTAATTAGTAACATAATTAGTAATATAATTAGTAACATAAATAGTAACATAATAAAAAATATTATATTACTCTAATATTAATAATTAAACAATACTAATAATATAATTATTTTATTATTATATGTTTAATATTTATAAAAAATATTAATATTATTAAAATTATAAAAAATTTATAAAATATTACAACTAAACTAGTTTTTCTCTATTATTAACATGTTCAAATCTTAAAGGGTCGCCAATTTTCAGGTCATGCCCAATAAAACGTTTGCTTCAACCGTGTCCAATGTAAACTCTATAATTGTTCTTGATTGGTTGATCACCTCCCAAGTAGTGTTGCAATAGGACAACCCAAGTCATGTATTTCTCATCTATAAGAATCATATCACATGAATTTTTACATAGACCATTCTTTCTAGAAAAATTAAGGGAAAGATACTAAAATTCTCTTAAATTTTCAAGGAAGAATGATCTATGTAAAGGGTCATGCGAAATGATTCTTAAAGACGAGAACGACATTACTTGTGTCGTCCTATTGCGACACTACTTGCGAGGTGATCAACCATGTAAGGACAATTATAGAGTTTACATTGGACATGGATGACGCAAACTTTTTATTAGGCATGACCTGAAAATTGACGACCCTTTAATATTTGAACATGTTAAGAATAGAGCAAAATCTGTTGGAAATATTGATATTTTTAATAATTAGTAATAATTAGTAATAATTAATCAAAAATCAAATAAATTCGAGTACGTGGTTATAAATTGGCACAATTTTTAGCGGATTGGCGGCTACCTTTTGTTCAACGTATCATATCTTTGCTACTATCTCCCACTGAAATCAGTATGAAAAATGTTCTCTAACATATGTCAGAGGAAGTTTTTCATACTGATTTCAGTCGAGAGAAAGTTAAAAAGATATGATCCGTCGGAAAAAAGAGGCTCTTTTCCCTGACGACTCATCTCCTTGCAAGGAGATGAGTCGTCAGGCAAAAGAGCTGCCGCCAATCCGCTAGAAACAAATCAGAATAATTAGTAATATAATCTCCACAACGATGATTATAAAATTTTATTTCATTATTAAAGCATATTTCATTTTTCCAAGTATTGCTAAGTATTGCTAAATTAATAATAATTAGTGGGGATGATTACAAACTAACTGTGTCGCCTATAATTATTGGTAATTACTAAGAAATAACTGTAATTATGTATCTTCTCTTTTTAGGATATTGTTTTTCTTATATCAAATTATTTAACAACAGTAATGGTTTTATATTTTGTAGAATCATATATATGAATATGGAACAAGGAAATAGACATCAATCATTATTAGATGATCGTTCTTGGATAAATCAGCGCAGAAATCCAAACAGTTCTAGTTTAAATCCTGTATATGTTGATGGTGTTGAATATTTCTTATCATTTGCATCATCAAACCCAGAATTTGTTTCAGAAGGGAAAATTAAGTGTCCTTATAAAAAATGTGCTCTAAGAACGTTTGAGACATTTGACATCGTTGGGAAACATCTCTTGCGTTATGGTTTTCAATCAGATTATATTTTTTGGTATCAATATAGTGAATGCAGTTCCCAAGAGGATACTAATAATTTGATTCCTGATCCATCACGGTTTCAGAATTTAGTACATGATGTTGCAGGGTCATCCGTTCAACAAACTGAAATCGAGGATTATGTTGTTTTACCTCCTGAGTTGGCACCATCTAAATTTGCTGAGTTGTTCAGGTCTGCTGAGGATGCATTATATCCTGGTTTCAAAATAAGCAAATTAGAAGTAGTTGAAAAATTTATGGCTATTATATCAGATAATGGAATGTCAAATAACTATTTTGATCAGATATTTTCTTTGATTAAAGAAATGTTACCTGAAGAAAATGTGCTGCCTGATAATTATTAAGAGAGCAAGAGATAGGTTCGTAATCTGGGCCTTAGTTATTAGAAGATCCATGCATGTTCAAACGATTGCATCTTATATTCTGGTGAAAATGAGTTGTTGGATAGTTGTCCCACATGTGGACAATCGAGGTATAAAGAAGCTCAATCAGGGAAGTCTAGATTGATTCCTCTAAAACAGTTGAGATATTTCCCGCTTACACTCAGGTTTTAGCATTTATTTGTGTCTCAGAACATAGCGAAAATGATATCATGGCACAAAACCAATATTTCAAATGGTAAAAGATTGATTCATCCATCTGATGGTGATTCATGGAAACATTTTGATCAAGTGTATCTGTCTTTTGCTTTAGAATATCGGAACGTGCGATTGGGTCTTTCTACTGACGGTTTTTGTCCATTTGGATCTTTTGGTAGTCAGTATTCCTGTTGGCCTATCTTTATAACTCCGTACAATTTTCCTCCATGGATTTTGATGAAATAGACTTATATCTTTTTGACATTATTAATCCCAGGACATCTAAAAAAGAATATTGATGTTTATTTGAAACCATTGATTGATGAGTTAAATTTATTGTGGAGTCATGGTGTTGGTACATATGATGCTGTTGTGAAACAAAATTTTGTAATGAAAGCTGCTTTGATGTGGACAATTAGTAACTTTCTAGCATTTGGCATGTTATCTGGATGGAGTACACATGGTCCAAAATCATTTTCTTACTGTATGGAAGACAACAAAGAATTTAGGCTGGTGAATGGAAAAAAACCTTGCTATTTTGACTATCATCGCAGATTTCTTGCAAGCGATCATCCTTTTCAGAGGAATAAATCTCATTTCCGAAAAAGCAGAATTGAAAGAGATGAACCTCCAAAAATGATCTCAGGTATAGAGCTACAATCAGTTGTATTTTCATTACCTTCCATCACTTTTGGACCGACAATAAACCAACAGAAAATTCATGGCTTTGGGAAAGAACACAATTGGACAAAACAGAGCATTTTTTGGAATCTTCCATATTGGTCTAATTTGTTGGTCTGACACATGTTGGATGTCATGCATATTGAGAGTAACTGTTTTGATAATTTATTTCATACATTTTTGGATACACCGGGTAAAACCAAAGATAATGTAAAGGCACGATTAGATCTTGCCCAAATTTTCAGGTGACCAGAACTTGAATTGTTTGAAAATGTCAGATCAAAGAGATTAATGAATCCAAAAGCATCTTATACACTGACCAAAGAGAGTCGCTTATTATTTTGTCAGTGGATTGCAGATTTGAGACTTCTAGATGGCTATTCTTCCAACTTGGGTAGATATGTTAAAAGTGGTCATATTACCAGATTAAAAAGTCATGAATGTCATGTTATAATGGAAAGAATTATGCCTATTGGATTAAGAGGTTTTTTGAATTCTAAGATTTGGGATTTGATAATAGATATATCATATTTTTTCCGAGACATGTGTGCGGTGACAATAGACTACGATGCACTAAGAAAACTGGAAGAAGCTGTTGTTATAATTATATGAAAACTGGAAAAAATCTTTCCACCGGATTTCTTTGACTCAATGAAACATTTGATATTACATTTTCCACATAAAGATAAATGTGGAGGTCCGGTTCAGTTTCGATGGATGTACCCATTTGAGAGATGCATGCAGAAATTGAAGAAAAAAGTACGTAACATAGCATCAATTGAAGGCTCAATTGCTGAAGCTTATTTGAAAGAGGAAATTGCTTTATTCTGCTCAAATTATTTTGAATCTGAATATCCCTCAAAATTTAACAGCATGGGCCGGAACGAGGGGAATGTTGATGATGATATGAACAATCAGTTATCAGTTGTCAATCAGCCCAAACTTGGCTTTGGTGGAGTTCATGATAGATGGATTTCAGATGATGAACATCATAGAGCTCATACATATGTTGTACTCAACTATGAAGAAATATCACCAATTGTACAATGAGTGCTCCCATCCCTTATTCTATAGATTCTATTACAGTAAATTAATCATATTGTATTTGTAGTTTATATGATGATCATATCAAGAAACAATTTCCACAAATTACAGCAGCTGGCTTAGAAGAACGTCGGAAATTTTTTTTTGCCTACTGGTTTAAAAAATTGGCAACGTACATTCTTTTTTGGTTTTTCATATAAAATCAATTTATTACTTGTAATAGTGATAAATGTTTTACAAATTTTCAGGTATCTATACATGCTGATAAGATTGATAGTCGATTGCATATATTGAGTATCCCACCATCCAAAATCGTTAAATTTTATAATGAATATGTGGTGAATGGTTATCGCTTTCATACACGTGCATATGGGGAATCAAAGAAAACAATGAATAGTGGTGTTTTTTTGAAGGGATCACATCATAGAGATATTGAAGTTTACTTTTACGGCATGCTTGAAGAAATTATTTAACTATGTTATTTGGGACAGAATTATGTAACAATGTTTAAATGTCGATGGCTGGATACTGAGAGAGGATTGCGTATTCATCCGACTCATGGAATTGTTGTTATTAAACATAAAAGTATTCTTGCAGTAAATGAACCATTTTTATTGGCTTATCAGGCACATCAAATTTATTATGCAAAATACTGTGTTACTGAAAAAGAGTTAGATGATTGGTAGAGTATAATAAAAGTTAAATCTCGAGAAAATCAGTTTACTCAAACTGAATGTGGTTCCACTAAAGTGCAAGGAAATGAAATTTTTCAGGACACTCCTCAAAACACATCTTTTTCACAAAGAGACATGAATATTGAGGATGAAACCCCATAGTTAAGGGTCGATGGTGACGATGTTGTCAATGAAGTTACAACTGAATTTGAAATGACAAGAGATGATGAAAGTGAAACTAATAAGGAAATTGATGATGTTGATGAGGAAGATGAAGACATTGACATTGAAAACTATAAAGATTATGATGAAGATGAACATTGACACAGTAAAATGCTGGTTAGAATCATAACAAATATATATCTACACATAATAGTTATTTTCAACTGTTTGCTAATAACAATCATTTCATGTTTCAGATGGACTTAAAAACGTATTTTCAGTTGCTGGAGGCTGAGCTACCTATGGATGATGAGGTTCTTGAGTAATCTGACCCTCAGGCTATTGGAACTATAGGGAGCACTCGGAGGGGGCGTGGTCTTTCTAGACTGATGATTCCAGATCCTATCCCTGAGCGACATCCACCTCTTGGATTCTATGCGCACACACGGTGGTATGGTAACCTATGTATTTTAGTTATCTTTCATTATAATTTATTTATATTCTAATTGTTTGATTATTTGTTCTTTTTCCACAGTTTTACGCATATAGCTATTGGACAGGGGAGCGCTATCTTACACAATTATTTTTCTCAGCCCTGGGTCACATGGGATCAGATTCCTGCTGATGTGCAGGCCGCCATGTTCGATCATTGGTAGGTACGTAATTAAATATTATTTATTTTGAAATTTAATTCATTAATAACTTTATATTAGGGTTTATGGTATCCCATAGACGAGAGCATGTGTGCCACTATCCACGAGGCATGGGTGGTGTCTATGCGTGACCGTTTCCGTCAGTTTTTGCATAATTTGAGAAAGGTGGCTGTGAGGAAAGCCGGAGTGACAGAATTTGATGAGTCCTGTAGAGCCCACCGACCAGAGTACATTTCATCTCACATTTGGGATGGATTATGTACACACTAGTTGGGTGGTGGGTTTCAGAGGAGATCTGCATTGGGTCGACAGAATCGGGGGAGACAAGAGGTGAAGCATCGAGCCAGTAGTCGTACATTCAGTGCGCATAGAGAGCATTTGGTAAGTACTTTTTTTTAATATTTTATACAACTTTAAATATAAACAGTTTATTTTATATTCATATAGGAAGTCGAGCAGCCCGGTATTATGACGTACGACGTTTATCGGAGGATGTACACTGATCCGACTACTGGAGAGATCAGAGGTGACCTCCAGCGTCAGATTGTGGTCAGTATTATTTTCTTTTTAGTTTTCAAATTAAATGCATATAATCTTTTCATTATTTTAATTTCTAATTGAAACTTAAGGAGTCATATGAGGTTGAGACCTCCCAGACATAAGCTGAGAGTCAAGACGAGACGGGTGATCAGACTAGTACCCACCATTTTGATGAGACAACATGGATGAAGGTGACCCAGTATGGATTCGAAAAGGGCCGAGTAGTTGGTATCGACTCTCATTTGACTCCTGCAGCTTATTATGGTACTGCTGCGATGTCAGCATCTGGCTCGAGAGGAGCTCGTGGAGAGACATCATCTTTTTCCTCACAGTATCAGGAGCATCTGCGTGCTCAGAGTCAGCTTATAGAGGATTTGTGTCAGGGGAAGGAGAAAATGCGTTAGCAACACGATGAGGAGATACGTTGATGGCAGGAGCAGATGCATCAGCCGCATGATGAGGAGAGGCATCGATATGAGGAGCAATATCAGGAGCAGATGGAGTATATGCGTTGTCTGACTCATAATTTAGGGATGGAGTTTCCTCCACCACCTCCTCCAGGTCCTCCAGATTATCCACCCCTAGTAATTTTTTTACATGTAATAAACATTTGAGTTTGTAGTTTATTGTCATATTAACTATTTACAATTCCTCTTTCATATTGCTATGAATATTTCAGGATTTAATTTGTTTTTATTTTTTTAATATTTTATTACTTATTAGTATTATTTTTAATGTCTGTTTATTTTAGTAATATTACTTTTAATATTTTATATTTATTGTTAATATTGAGAAGTTTATAATTTTATAATTTTATTAATATTAATAATAATAATATTATTTTTTCATAAATATGTATGTTTATTTTAATAATAATAATATTATATTAATTTTTTATATTATTAATAATTAGTATTATTATTATATAATATAATATTATTTATATTTATATTATTATTATTTTATATTAATATTTCATAATTATATTTTATATATATTTTTATTTATATTATAATAATAGAATTTTTTTATATTATTAATATTAATATTATTTTTATATAATATTATACGATTTGTATTAATTATTTTAATTATTTTATTTTTTTAGTATTTGCGACGAGAGTATTTGCGACGGGACACCCCGTCGTAAAACATTTTTTTACTGTCCCATTTGCGGTGGGAAGAATACCCGTCGTAAAAACTATTTCTGCGACGGTCCGTCGCAAATACCTACGTCACAAATATTTTTTAAATTTCCCATTTGCGACGGGTCAGAAACCCGTCGCAAATACCTTTTTTATATATAAACGAAATACAATTTGCGACGGGGGAAAAATATCGTCGCAAATACTATTTTGGCGACGGGACCGCCAAAAAACACCTATTTGCGACGCCGTTTCGGCAATGGGTGATTTGTGACGGAGCCTCGTTGCAAAAGGTCTTTTGCGACAGGATCCTGTCGCGAATTTCCTGTCGCAAATATTCCATTTTCCTATAGTGAATTTATTTATTTATTGGTGATGGATAGATCTTGGGTAATATCTGGACCCCAAAATGGGACCAACCAAGTTCTATATTTATATTCAAGAGAATAGGGAATATTATTGAATGATCTATTGTGTGTTACACTCTAAGACCTTATCTCAATATAAGTGAATAATATTCATAGACAAAGAGTGGAATAAAGAAACCCATCAATGCCCCTAAAGAGATAAGAAAAGTCATAACAGTGACTACTATCCTACAGACATGCACTGTGTAATATAATCTCTTTGTCATTCGATATCTCATAAAGCGAGATGAACATTTGTGTCATAATTATTTTGTTGATTTATTATTTTTTGACCTATCCAGACAAACTTACCTTTGAATTCCAGGGACATGGATTTATAAACGTACTACCATCCTAATCAACTAGGCCTGAGATATCTCTTCATCAAATTGAAAGTGAAAAATCCTATCTTGATCATTCAACCAATTTCATGCCACCAATGACACACCCAAAAAACCTCACAACGGCTTCATTGTCCTAGTTTTTACCTTGCATCAATGTATATAATCAAATGGAACACATTGATAATGATCTAAAGTTAGGAGACTAATACACATGTTCGTAGATAGAAACAACCAATGAAACCTAAAACATGTGGTGTTTCAATTGGAAGGTCTATACTCATGATCTAAATTACTAGAAATCACAAAGTGAAAACTTCATGTGAAAAAGTATCAATGGTTATACTCCCCCAGCACCTGATAGTCCCATATAATCTATGTATTATCGGTATGATGTATTTACAACATAGGAAATTACTTTAATATTACTATCATAGTATCTATAGGTTCTCATTATATTTTGGAATCTTCTATGACCCTATAATATGAAATATAATCTAAGGACATTACCATAAGTATAGTTTATGCATAAGTATCAACAATATTTTAGAAACATAAAAACATGTATATATAAAAAATTATATACATGTAGTGGCAATCAAAGTACATCACATGTTGGATCTAGAGAACCCACTTTCAACACTAAATTTAACAAAACCTCTCGTAATTGAGTGTCAGTGCCTATATCAAGTATAATGGGAGGTGCCACAGGTGGAACTACAGAAGGTAATATTGGTGGTGTAGGTCCCACCACCTCCATAACATGGTATTCACCACCTTTATGACACAAAACTTGAGGCCATCACTATAGAGTATTTATAAAATTCCAAACACATGACACAAAACAAGTTTTGTTAATGCAAAAGATTTCAGATAAGGGAATATGAAAAGTATAAATCCTTCCTATATAAGAGTCACACCCCACTACCTCCTCTTCAATCCAAGCCTATGAAATATAAAAAAACATAATGTGACACAAGAGACACTCCCACTACACTCTACTAAGGTCAGGTGAGGGTCAAGTTCTCTATTTCAAAACTGAGGTTTCAGTATATGGTGTATCAATTGAAAGTTATAAAGGAAAAAATCTTTCAGTTTCAATTGACATACCCATTTAACAGTAACAATTTCATTTAGCTTCTATAGATCTTAAATTAATATATATATATATATATATATATATATATCACTATCCAATTAGATGAATTTCCATTCCCATGTTATGAAGACCAATGCCTTAAAAGTTACAATAGGCAATTCATGTAACTGAAACTAGACCTTCACATCAAATTTCAGGATGTAAAAAGTATATTTTTAATGATTATATTATATGGATCACCATTCTTAATTTATAGAGTAACACGCTTTATAAATTACAATCGGTAAACATTTAATTGAAATCAACTAATTTTTCAACCCATGTAACCAATGGTTGATGCCTCAAACATGTCATAATTGGGTAGTTAAGGTGGTTCCATCTATACATGCAAGAGAAAAATGATTAGATATATGAAAAAAAATTATATAACCAATTATTTTATCCCTACAAAAAACGTTAGTGCATTTTTTAATATGAAAAAAGGCACTGCAACATGTTGTAGGAATTGCATGTGAAAAGGTAAACATGGCATGGCACATGTGTGAAATAAAAATACTTCGATGATTATAATAATGAATTCCAAAATACTTCCTTATTGTACTAAGATAATGGTAAGAATAAATAATCATATCAAAATTCAACAATCATGTACATAACCTAATGGTGAAATCAGTACAACTATAATAGGAAAATATCAGAACATCAAGTCCCCTCCTAGGAAACTTGGTGTTTTTCCTATACATGGGTTAACTACTCTGATGAACATGTTCATTAAAACATTCTAAAACACACTAGTCTCCTTTTTTACTATCCCAAAATAGTAATTCAAGGAAATTTAATCCTCTGATACCACTTATATTATCTTGAGTCTAGTCCATTGGTAAGTGACCCGAACCAGTGGCCACACAAACTCAAGAACGCCTCTCGGTATGCCAGAGGATGCTAACTAGAAGAAATGGTATACTATGGTATGTTGGGGATACTATACCCTCAATATCATAGTAGAGAACAATGGTATATAATAAATATAACAAAAGATCAATAATGATGAATCATTGGAAAATAAACCATCCATATAATAATAAATAGACACAAGGAATAATTACCAGTATCGTATACAAAATAATGATGTCATGATGCTATATAAAAATGGGTAATACAAGGGAAACATGGTATCATACATACCCCATTTATATTATATACAAAACATACAAAAGACTAAAAACTATCTCCAATAGCATCATGATCACAAGCCCAATCCTCTTCTCCCATACTCCATCCTAGTACAAAAAATCAAGCATCCATAGGTGAGAACTTCCCTTTTCCCCTACAAGAATTCATGAATTTAGTCTGAGCACTAATTGGTGGCCTAAATAGGGTTTGAGTAAAACTAAATAGGCTATAAGTAAAAAAATATATAACATTACAATCTAAAAATATATATTGAGTGGTGTACAAGTATAACACATAAGAAAGTAAATAAATAACTTTGTCAGTCTAGGTTCCTCATGGTATACCCATCCGATGCTACCTGCTTTGGCCTAAGACAGAAATTTCTCTGAACATTTGAAATTTTCATTTATATTTATATGTTCAGGACCTAATATATAAAACCTAGAAATCCATATATAGTGATAATCATATAAGGTTCCATAATTTCAACGGAATTTATGGATTATAAGCTGATTGAGTCCACATGGGTGTACCCTTGGATATTCACCCCAAAAGGGGGAGTTTTAACCAAGACTTGGGATCATTTTCTAGGTATCCTTAGTGTGATAATTTAAAGTTGTCCAAGTAATAATCCAAGAATTTCATATTATCAAGCCGAATCTAAGGAAAATCAACCAAGACATTCACTTAATTTCCATAAATATATGTGAACCCCTGAAGCTAAGCCAGATTATTCTCAATATAATAAAAATACCAAATAAAAGTGCAGAATTTCACTTAGAATACACATCAATGAATTTGGTTTCATCCCATGAGTATGTCCAAGACAAACAAAAATGGGAATCCAAGTATCACTTAATGTATGCCACACCTTTTAGTAATTTCAGGACTGTGACTATAATCAAGAATTATGTAATTGTTCAGAAAGTATCAACAATCATAATAATATCCATGATTATACTTTATAATCAAACATGGACTAGGTGAAATGGTCATATCATTCACCTTCCATTTAAACCATTTATCCCTTTTTATTTTAAGGTGAATAAAAACATCTTTAAAGATGGTTTAATTACATATCCCAGTCTTAGGGTCCTACTTGGTATCACACCATTCCATTTTTTCCAATTAATACATTCATTTATAATGTCTAAAACCACATATCAAAGGTGGTTTGAGTATATAACAAGACAAAACATTCTTAGTCATTTTATATAGCGCACTGTAAGGGGGTGACTCACATTGAGGTAGATAACCTCCGATGATGCAAATTTGTTGGTAAGGGAAACCAATATTAGGTGCTAATTTTTTTTTAATTTATTTAAATTATAAAGGGTGTAACATAGAGTGTATGGAATGTGACATGATGGTGCATAATATAGACAACTAAAATTTTATGGAAATTAGCTATACCGCCTACCTTATACTGATAGTCATATCCTCATCCAGTATCAACCTTCAACTTAGGATATAATTATATAAATCATAGAAATAGATGAAAAAATGAAAATAGGTAATATTAGATAACACATAAGTTAAATCCAATGCAATTAGAGAAAAAAATAAAAGAACTAATAAGAATTTTAAATATATCATTGGCTAAACAACATGAAAAAATGCTTGAATTAGATGCAAGATAGATGAGATCTCGCAAACCCTATCCTGAGAGGAGAATTTGATATATTTCAATGGGAAAGGGTTTTTTTGTGCTTGATTAAATAATAAAATAGTAAAGGGGTTAATTTTTAGGAATAAAAAATGGGTATTTAACACTTTTTAATGGGCACATGGTTAGACAAACCGCATGTCATCCATGTGGTTCAAATATGAAATTCCACTATAGATTACTACATAATCATGTGAAATACCTTGAATGATTATAAAAATTATTCTCTTAAACACATGGGTCATACATTTGAGCCACATGGTTACTACTAACCATACACTAACCATGCATCTCATTCTGTTTGTCCAAAAAACTGGAGATCCTGGATCTGAATAGGCCCCAAATGTTCTAAAAACCTCCATGTTCTCACTAGGAATTCCCATATAGATAAAATAAAATATTTATAGAGAATTTAAAATGATCTATACCTCTATAAAAATTTGGTATCTTACAAAACACACTAGTAGGCTTCTGATGTTAAGCCTTAATTCTCTGAGATGTAAGGCATCAAGATAAAAAATATGCAATCAATAATCTCATTCCTGAACACCAATAATGATGTATCAGGTCATGATACATCTTAGTAGATCTAGGGTTAAAAAAATAATTATATTTCTGACCATTATCCCTCAATTACTTCTTCAAGTCGATAGAAACAATCATCCCGCCTCAAAAGCACAAAACTCCATTGGGAGACTGATACTACTCACCTATGGAATACCTACCATAAAGATTATTAATAAATTATTGACAACACACATCCTATAACTATCCAAGATTAATTTTATTATCCATATGTGATAAATCTCGAGTATAATCTAGGAATAATTTCCAAACATATTTCCCTTTATCCAGGTGCATATTAGTAAACAAGCGCATCAAGAACTATTAATCTACTAATTCCTTCATAGTTGGAGTTGATAATTTTCTACTCAAAGCATATAAAAACATGTTTAACATTATAGGGGTGTATGAAATATCAAAATAAAAGGTCTTAAGTTACTCCAACCAATTTCTTATTCTCAAGTTCTTATCCCTCTAAGTGAATATATACTTTAGACTCTTATGGTATAAACAAATTATAAACCACTCCATGAAGAGGTAGTGGATCCATGTCTTAAGAGATTGAATCACTTCCACCAAATAAATATCAAAAATGGGTTAGTTCTTTTCATGAAGAAATCATTTAAGAGAGACATAAGATACCACTTATCACCCTTGTATCGAAAAAAACCCATACCCATACCTATGAAATTATAATAAAGATCATATCCCAAACCTAAATTAGAAAAAATCAATATTGGGGTAGAATTAAATCTCAATTTCAGCTCCTAAAAATATCTATAGAACTGAACTATCTAAAAAAACTTCATACCCTTACATGTTAATTATGTCATAGGAGATGAAATCTTATAGAAGTCTTGAATAAAGTGAATGTAATAACCAGATAATACCAAGAAAATCAGGATCTCAAACAGATTTATTGGTTGATCCCAAGTCATAACTACCTAAATATTATTAGGACCCACTGAGATACCTTTCTCAGACATCACATGGTCCAAAAATTTCACATGTCGAATCCAAAATTGACTTTTAGATAGCTTCTAATATAGAAGAATTTATTTCAAGACCCCAAGGATGATATTCAAATGATTCTCATGATACTCCTTTGATCTGAAATAAACAAGGATATCATCTAAAAAAACCACAAAAGAATCTAAGAAATGTTGAAAATTTCAATTAATTAAATCCATAAACACCGCAAGAGAATTAGTAAGGAAAAAATACATAGTCAGACACTCATAATGTCGACAACGTCCTTTGAACACCATCTTAGAAATATATTTCTCACAGACCCTCAGCTAATGGTACAAAAATTTAAGATCAATTTTTGAAAACCACTGGGCTCCCTCCGGAAGATCAAGAAGATTATCAATCCTATTCAAGAGATATATGTTCTTTACTATCACCTGGTCGAGTTTCTGATAATTTGAAAAAATTTGGAGACTCTCATATACCTTCTTTTCAAAATGTATTAGTGATTACCAAGGGGAAACACTATGAATAATAAATCCATTATCCTCAATATCTTCAGATGAATCTTTAATTTTCTTAATTTATCAGTATCCATACTATACAAAGGTAAGGAAATGGGCATTGTCCCCAAAATTACTTCTATATAAAATTGAACTTCCCTATGAGGTGGAAAGGAAGATAAATCATCTATAAAAACATTGGGATACCCAATCACCACCATTGGAAGAGGGAAAATAATATGTGGATCAACAATATCAAAAAACATCTATAAAAAATGGAACAATATTATCTCATCACCAGGGGGAATAGGACATGATATCCTAGATATAGAACCTCACTCACCCTAAAAAATATGAGGGAATTCATAAAAAGAAATAAACTAGAACAAGGGATGATTTAAATTGATATGGGATTTATAGTTAATCATTCAATAAATGACTATTATGAGATCAAAGTTGTCAAGATGAAGAAATAGAAAATCTCATATGGTTTAATGGTCCACAACCCACACCCAAAACATGATACATTTAAAACCCTGCTCTACCTTCTTTCCCAAAGGATTTGAAATAATCATCATAAAAGTCATAAGTTCTTAAGGAAATACCAATGAATCAATGATATTGGATGAGATAAAATATAGAGTTCCACTATTATAAAATATGGCCATAATCAAAGAAGATACAAAAAAAACATACCTATCATGGTATGCAGTCCTGCTTCTGAATACTTTTGTGCACACTCCACAACATAGATATGTCCAGCCTTGTCCTTCACTTTTCTCCCAAACCGAGCATCACCCTTGAAACAAGGTTGAGATCCCACCCCATTTTTTGTGTGATATCTAAATCGAGAGACATTGGTGAAAGTGAATCTAAATCTACTTCCATGGGATTCTTACTCAAAAAAACGGTGAAGATGACTATATTTACCATATATATGAAACACCTTGGGTGAAGCCTTATAATCAGGCTTAAGGTGTGCCTTTCCTACACAGTTAAAGAAGACCACCAGTCTCTGCCCTGGCATCTATTGTTCACTCTTACCATTACCTTGACACTAGTCACCCCACTTCCTCTTCTGAATAAAAAATTAACTTAGGATACCTTATACCATCACTAATTATATAAATAGTCTTATCTTCCTATTTATTTCCACCTCATCCATAGTATCCTTGTCCATAATCTCCATAAAGGTGGAAAGACACATAACAATCATCATAGACCAAATATCAGGCCCCAAACCCATCTTTAATATCTACAGCTTGTGATAGTCATTGGAAAAAAGATCTGGATATAGTTACAACAACTCAAAAAAATGATTCACCTACTCTATGATAGAATAATCTACTAGCTCCATGGTAAAAAATTCTTGAATATTTTCCTCTCACAACTTCTCAAGATAAAACTATTGGTGGAAGGATTTCTTGAGGGTAGTCTAGATGATATCTTCATATAACTTAGCTTGAACCATATATTCCCACAAATTATTTGCTAGCCCCTCAAGCATATAAGTAGAGAAACCAACCTTGTAGACTTCTAGACTTTTTAGGAAATAGAAAACCCTCTCAATCCTCTTAATCCTCAAAATATATTATTCTGATTCCTATGGGACCTTTTCATAAAAAAGATCAATGGATGTTGCTTATTGAATTCTATATCATGGATCAACTTTTATTCCAGTTCAACATGGGAAAATTAAACCAAGGAATGGATCATTTAGATTATGGTTTCCACCAATACCAAGTTAGCCAAAGGATTCTTCTATGAGGATTTCTCACCAACTTCATCTCTGACATTCAAATATGGTCTTTGTAAAAGATCCATAATATATAAAACAAAGAATAAAAACCCCTAGGAACATAATTTTATTCCTTTATCCTAAAAAATATAGTTAATTAAATCCAAATGAAAAAATTATGAACAAGGATGCTAGAAAACCTATAAAACTAATGGGAACTTGAGGTATCATGGCTAGGCACACTCCCACACTACCTATCAAGTTCCAGCATTTTTATATCCTATTTATCAATAACACCTAGGCATAAGAGGGTGATAAAAAAACATAAGCACAAAATTTACTTATAAACTAGCCATTTGATAACAATTTGTAGCAAACCAACCCTGGTCAACTCCAAATGTCACCGAAATTGGCCCGCCACAAGACCAAAAGAATGTTCCTGGTCACCAAGTTCTAGGGAAAAGAACTAGCGTATCATACAAAGAAATATGTAAGTAATATTAATTTAAAAAGTCATATGATAAGATAGAAACAAATAAGGTATCACGACAGATATAAAAATTACCTCATATGTCAAAATAACCAAACCATAAAGGTAACATCCAACAACTGGATAACAAGGTCTATATGAACAAACTGAAATACCATCAACATGGAATCCAAAGAAACCCATGGGTGCATATCTACATTACCATAATTCACCACCATCCTAGCCTTCCATAAGGAAACATGATCTAGAAGATCCATACTCTAAATGATTCCCTTCCCTTTACCTATATTCTATAAAACAAATTCTACAAATGCACAAATGAAAAAGTAGGGTTTGATTACTAAATGTCAGTATAATACCACCAAGAGTATATAAAATGTCTATCCACATGAATACATTATTTCTTGCATAAAAAATATTTCTAAAATAGAGAATTTTTTTATTTTCAATATAAAAAATCCTTTGGGTTTCTTTTCAAAATCATTCCTTATTAAAATAAATAAAATAAATATGAAATAACATTTATCTATGAGGTATAATCATTTGTTTAAAATATTTTTAAAGAATAAATATCTATATAAATTGGTAAAATAGGCATATCTAGTAAAAATAAACATAATGTATCCTAAAATCACTAAGGGGACAATCACAACACATGAGTGTACACAACTAAGAAAAATAGGAACCACTAGCAGACATAAGTGAATCCTAACTCCATGAACCTTGGTTTCTAGGTAAAGGCTACCCAATAGCTCAACAAAATCATGATAACCTTACTTAGTGATAGTTCACTCCACTAAGGATCATATATGTCTAGTTTTCCCTCATACCAAATGGTATTCCTAATGTATTATTACATTTTCATCAAATTCAGGAAACCAAATTCAAATTTCATAAAAATTTTCTAAGGAAAAACCATTACATTTTATGAATAAATTTGATAAAAAAAATTCCATAGTGATTCCATAATACATTATTTTTGAAAAACCATTTCCAATTCAAAACTATCCTTATATAATTTTAACAAACACATCATGTGAATCAAAACAATTTTCAATAAAAAACCATTTTTAGAAAACATTTACTTGGACATTAAAGATAAAATTCACTTCTCATGGATTCAAAATTATCAATTTCATATATCAAAACAGAATTAAATCATAAGAAATTAAGAATTATATGAGAATATACAATAGAATAGAGACACATTTCTCAAGAGAAATGGAATACCCATTACCTACAAGACTGGTGATGAGAGAGGAATATATTCAGTCCTCACAAGCCCATACCAGCAAAGAGAAATCCAATAAAAAGAGAATCACCCTAAGATACTGCTGGATGAGAGATAAATACCCAAACAACTTCCTAGAATATGCAAGATTTGGAATACTAGACAATGGGGAGATGAAAAATAAATTTACTAGAGGTAAAATGAGTTCAAATACACATTAAAAACCCCCATTAAGGTTGTATGTGGCTATATTAACCTCCCCGAGAAGATCAGGAACTATTCAAGTGTTTCAAAAAAACCTAAAACCACAACCTCCATAGCCCGGTGTTTCCCACTACGATATGGATTCTTCAACCAGAAGATAAACAATGGAGACTGACCATGATGTGTTTCTAAAAAATATACAATTTTGGACTCTGCATGGTCTCCACGACAACATGGTGGGTTCTCTTTGACTGTGGTAAATAGAGAGACTCCCAACGTGTTCCACCATAGGCCATACCCAGACGTTGGGTGTTTTGGCCATGATCATTATACATTGGAGGCTAAAAGACACACTATGACCTCTACCACAATCTTGGTCCTTTATGTTTTATACAAAAATGGTTTATAAACCACTTTTAAGCCACCAAGCATCTCCAACTCTTCCAAAACCTAAAGAAACTAACTTAAGGCTTAAAAGAAACATACATATAACCCAGAGGGGATTACACCAACAAGTGAGGTACACATAATATTTTGGATAAATAAACCCTAACCCATTTATTTTTATCAAACCCTAACCCTAACCCTAACCCTAAACCATTTATTTTTTTTTAAATTCACTACCCTAACCCTATTATATTTTTAGAAACTCATTTATCCACCCTGACAATTTAAATTACACAATTATAAATTTAAATATTTATATTTTTTTTATAAAACTAGAATAGAAATATCAAAAATTTAAGTAAATATACTTTTTAATTGTAATTTATTTAATAACATTTCCTAAATGAATTTAAATTTAAAATTTAGCTATAAATATAATATGGATCAAAATCAAAATAAATAATTTTTTTTATAATTTTAATTCTATTAAAAAAATATTATTGATTAATTAATAATATTTTCGTAATTAGGTTTGAGTTTATGGCACTCTAAGAGTACCACCCTAACAATAACATGTTGACCCTAACCATTATCTTGGAAAGAGTTGAGATGTCACTAACCTTAGAGGAAATCCCCAAGACACCAAAGGATAATAATAAATATCAAGGGATTAATAAATCATTATAGGTTGATTTTTACTTTAAACAAATATAACCTACTAGGAAAATAATAAAAAAAACCAAGAAAATACTATATGATGTGTATAATGTAAATAATACAACTCAAAATCCATTAAATAAAAAATATCTGAGTAGAAGAATAAGTAAAAAAAGACACCCAACCAAAAACTAAAAGAAATACAGACACACCAACACTGATTTAACATCACTCCAACCAATCTACATGGACATATCCAAGATCCAACCACTTTCAAAAGAATATAGGATCATGATTCTCCACTAGAGAAATAATAGACTTTTCCTTTAAGAAATGTCTACATATTCACTGTGGTGAAAATGGTGGGGGTCAGTATTAAACCTAGTATGCAATCCACAAAAGACTTCCCAACTCACACCACTATGATAAGAACAAGTTAGCTCACATTTTAAAATACAAATAAATTAAATGAGGGAAAATTCAATGAAAATTACCAACTTAATTCAATTAATCATAAGAAACAGAAAAAATTCATCCATTTATTATACTTAGAATACCAATTCCAGGTTTTCACACACACACACACATACCCATGAATGCTATGAAAACCCCAATACTCATGAGTTTCAACTCATCCATCCACCAATCTGATCAGTAGTGACAATCCATTGTGTGACCCAAGTGGCACAGGGTACCAAGTCTAAATCAATAAGGCTATGTATAATGAAAATGAGTGTACACCATTCCCTATATGCCAAGTTGTCATTCCAATAATCCTTTTTAAGGACAATAGTTCTTTTAGTAATTTTATCTAATATGTTATATGTGTTAAATAAAGGTATACAATTTAAATCATGAAACCAAAGGGGTTTTTTCCAATAACCTTTAAAAATATATGGTATTTAGAATCATAAAACAAAGATGGTTCTCTAAAAAAAATCATAATAGGTTTTCCTTGAAAAGAAAAAGAAAACATTTAGAAATATAAGCCATCAAGTTCTAGAATGATTAGAGAGAAGGATATAAACCACCTAACTCATAAGGGATCTCACTCAACATGATTAATCAATTCATGATGTAGACGATCCAAACTCCCTTTCCCGTTCTATCAACAAATACTAAAAGAATTTTTCAAAACATGACCTATCCAATAGATCTAGGCATAAAAATACCTTTCCAAGGTTCCATTAAAAAGAAAACATATAGATCTAACAAGGAAATAAGAATAAGGTGATTATAGAGATTTTACCTTTAATATCTTAGATCTAATGCAATTTGATACATTGAAATCTGTTTTCGAAGGGAATAATGTCACCAAAAACACCTAATGAGAAAATGGGGGTCAAGATCCTAGGACAAAGAATAAATAATAAGAGTTTTTAGTAGAGAATCATGATAAAAAACTAATTTTGAGATTTAATTAATGATACCACATGAACAGTTTATAAAACCATGTACCAAACATTCAAATCTCTTTTATCCAGAAAATTTAGAGTCATATGGTTTAGTCAAACTGGGCATCAATCATGTGCCTTCCCACTAAACCCCTCTCCTACTCACATGATTACTTGGGGAAGCCACATAGTTTTAGATAACTTTTCTCAAACCGTTCACACCTATAAATCCTTAAAAAATGTTTCAAAACCAATTAGAAACTCCCCAATACAAAACCAAATCAAACCATAAATAAGAAAAATAAAATAAAAAACAATTAATATTACATTTTTTGTTCATAATCTAGGTCAAAATTATAAGTTTTTATAGGTCACCATATAATTTTTTAATGTCCTTAAAATATCCATAGCTTAAACCATGATCCCCTAGATATTTATTTTTGACCAATTGTTCAAACTTTTTATTGGTAAACATATAATTTTTTTTAATTTTCCTATAAATATCTTTGGACATTCTTTATAATTTTCAAAATATTCAATCCTAGATCACTCAGGTGTCATCCTAGATCCTTAACAACAAAAACAATATTATGATGAGTATAAATTTGGTTATAAATTAAACTATTAATGATAGAATAATATATGGAAGTTTTAATTTTAGTTATATATTTATAATTTTTATGACTTTTTAGTTTTTAGAGTTTATTATTTTTCAGAATGGGTGAAACATTATAGGAGAAAAAATCATGTAAAATAGATTGAGGATATTTTTATTATATACTCCTTGAGATAATCCAAGAATGTAATGTGACCATGAATTTAAATTCCTAAAATTACATGAGTATCCAAAAGATCCTTCATATCAAAGTGATCAATCAATTTCATTTTTTTTCATTCAAAAGTTCAACACAACTAGGGGAAAAAAGTATGTCAACAACATATATAAGAATAATTATAGATTATCAAAATATTTTTTTCCATATAAATTAAATGATATAAATAATCATCATTAAAATCAAAAGTATCAATCACTTGGTAAAAATTCCCCAAATAAAAATTTGGAATATTTACAAAGTTTAAAACAATGGAAATATGCCATAAAATAGCAGTAATAGGAAAAATTTTGCTATGTTTTTTAGAGTTGTGGGCATAGAGGTCATTACATTAGGTACCATACATAAATGATTTGTAGAACTATGAAAATTATTTACTCATGGATATAATATTTATAAAAGTATTTCCTAAAGTGACCATGGTAATGATTCCAACATTGTGGCCAAAACACATCCCTAAAAAAATAAGCTTGATTTGAACACATTATCTCTTGAATATATAACAAAAATTATAACCAGAAACATCCATCAAAGCATTTGAAATATAATATATCATTTTATCAATTTTTTATACATGATAATTATAAATTATTAAATATTAATTAATTAATTTTTATCATTACAAAATAGTTACTAAATATAAATTACTCAATAATATATATTTGGTAGATGTGATTACAAACCACAAATACACATCTACCTAGACACCCAATGGGTAAATACTTATCCCATCCCATAATGAATTAAAAACATACAGTAGATCTATTTTATTATATGGGGTATCCAAAATTCCCCATCTCAAGATAGAATAAAAACCCAGCTGATTATGGCCCAAAGTGTCTTTCTAGGAGATGACCTAAAAGCTCAAAAGAGTATCATGCATCATGTCATTGAAACAATATTACATCACACTCTCCCTATTAGTGATACCTGCACCATATCACCTTTCTAGAATTTATTCTTCTGACTTTCCAAGAAGTAAGGGTTCCCCTTTATCCCACATTAGAAATTCATATGGTAAGAATTCCATTTGATTGGGGCCAACACACCCATTTCTCTTTTGAGTAACCCACCCAGCAGTGGTTGTGTGGAACCCCTCTACATAGCATAATAAGTCCCACCACACCATTAAACTTGATATGCCCAGACTGAAATTTCTATATTTGGATCTAAGATTATATACTTTTACATATATCACAGGATTTATAACCAACTCCCAAGATAAAAAGTATAGTGTCTTTGAGAATTAAGTACATTTACGTGTTTAAATATCAATACACGTTATATTACATGAATAAAAATTATACATAATTTTCTTATATCTATCCCTTTGATTTTTCTTCCTGAGAAAAAAAGAAACATAAGAAAGGGTGGGCTTTAACACTTAGTAATGGGTAAATCATAATGAATAGGGAATAAAACAATAATATACCTAATCGAGAGATAATAAGAATATAATTTAAGTCAGGAAGAATAACATGAAAACATAGCTAAGTAGGATTATATATAATCACAATGAATATTTTCATAAATAAATGGATATTATAATTCATGGCATCATAAGAATTTGGAAACATGATTAAATATGAAATCATATGCATAAGTAAAGGCTCACTACTAATAACATCCTTATATAGTGGAAAAAGTCCCATATAACATATAAATGTGATCAAAACATGAAAATTATATAAGCATGTCCTGAAGGTGTCTTAAAAAATATTACTAAGGTTGTTCACCAGGGCGACATAAAAAATCACCTAGGAAAGATGCTAAGGTATCATAAAATTGGTATCTCTAGAGATTAATTCCTTTCACAATGAATTGGATTTCTATCAGGGAACACCCTTTATATTCCTAAATTCATGTGTTTCACATGTAGAAAAACATACATAAATCCATCAAAAATAATGCTATGATAAACGAATTAGAAATTATATGGGTATCCAATGAAATTAGGTAACTTTCATGGTAAATACCTAAAAATCAAGATAATTAATTATAAGGTATTTTCACTCTATAGTTAAAGGGTATATGTCTTACTCAACAATTTCTATAGTCAATCAATGTATGAGTATCTATGTTGACACCCTTAAATTAGAATAAGCATTCAAGGGTACTCATGAGGAAAGACATTAGAAGAAAAGATATGTTTATGCATAGTTGATGATAGGTAAAGAACAAGTAAGTTATAAATCATTTTAATTATAGAGATTTAATTTCCACCAGACCACATTTATTGAAATAGAAACATAAATTCAAGAGAATTTTAAAGAGTGATGGAGAAAATAAACACAATATACATTATAAGTGAGAGAGAACCCTCTTAACCAATGTAAGGTATAGACTATAAATATTTAAGGTATGGATAAAGAACACCAATCCATTAGAAATAAATGTAAGAAAATAATATTAAGATTTATGAACGTGAATTTGAGTCTTAGAATAAAATATATGGAATAAATGAATAATAACTGAAAATAAACATTTAATTTGATTCATGAATTGCTTCATATGTCCTTTAATATTTTTAGAAATTTAGTTATTATAAATATTTACATTATTAATAACCATTTTTACATTAATTTTATTTCTATTATTACTTTTAATTCATCTATCATCAAGTTTAATTCATTTAATAATTTATTATAGTTCAGGTTGATCATTTTTGTGGTCGCTCAGTTCATAGTCACAAAAACTCCTGTGATATATTTGTAATGATCAAAGTGTTAGAAAAAAATTGAGATATACTCGAAACTGAGTGGGGGAGGAGGTGAATCAGTTTTGTTTCCATTTTAGATCAATTAATCCTTTTATCACTTTCACCTTTTTGTCTAGTTATGATTTTTATTCTTTCGTTCTCCTACCTCACATTCATTATTTTGAACACACACAAAGTGGATATGATATTTACAAGGTTTGAAATTGATTTAGAAAGGCTAGTCCTTGGTGTAATTTGGAAAAAATCCATAACCACATGACCCATAAGAAACAATAAGTGAGTTAAAAATAGGAAGGATATATCCTTGAAACCTGTTTTACACTACAGTCTCTTAGACAATTCTTCAGTGCTACTATTCACATAGGTGTATCATATACCTTATAATGATTTTTGGTGTACTTACTAGGTATTCTACTTCATATATTAATTGAAAAACAATATGAAATCAACAATTCTTTTTTTGTAAGCACAATAGTACACACACACACAATTAATAATAGAAAATATGAGTGTTTCTCCATCCTTATGTTCTTTTTGTGTAAACTAAATTGCACAACCTTCTTCTTCTTGTGAAATTCACGACCAACTCAACCAAATGTTCTTATTCTTATTCTTCTTACTTTGAAATATAGTTTCACAACACTCTTCTCTTATCCTCTTTGATTCTTGTTCTTCCTCATGTCAAAACAATTATGCACAACACTCTTTTCTCTTCTTCTTCTTGTTAATTAAATATAATCTACATTGGTTCTATGACAACCTTACTTTTATTACAAACTTAAACATGATTTATTATATAAAACATCACTTGATAAAACAAAGAAGATCGAGAGGTTTAGTGTCTTTGGGGATTATGATCATTACATAAAAACTTAAAACATGAAATAAACCATCTTTATTGAAAACTTCCTTTACATGACTACTACATTCCCTCGTACTTAGCATTGCATGGGATAACCTGAGGACATGCATAAGAAAAGGGTGATCTATAAAGCCCAGTAAGTGAATACACATGGTATAACATGAGGAGTAAAATACATGTTAGAAAATAGGAATATCAATAGAGCATAAGAGAAACATGAACATAAAGGCATGATAAAGCATGATAATCATAACATGGAAATGTGGCAACAACACTTAACATGGAATTAGCATGAGCCAAGGCTCATTGCACATGGAGCATGAGTAAATCCTCATTGCACATAAAGAATGAGTAAACCCTCATTGAACTTGAATTATCATGAGTCAACACTCATTGCACATGACGTATCGTGATACTATACTTTACCCAATGCATTGGAGCGCTATAAGGGCGCACCCTTCTTAAAAATTTCATTTCATGCATAAGTGTGCCACATGGATAATAAAACATTGATTCATAAAACATAATCATTTATTATAAGATAAAGGAATGTGGAATTAATACATGAAAATTTATAATTAATAAGTAAATGTGCATAAAGGTGAAAACCCTTGATGGAGAAATGGGCATGGTATTAACTACACAATGGCATTGGCTTAGAAAATCGGTGCAATTTCGGCAGCGTAACGACGTGACATAAGAATTCACAAAAATGGTTGATGAGAGAGAAAGGGGTGTCTCAATATTTACATGAAATGGAAAGTAAGGGTGTCATATAGATACATGTCCAAACAATTGTAATGGAATTTAGATTCATGATACAAAATTATTACTTGAATGTAAAAGAGGAGAGAGAAGTTCCTTTCGGAATTTCGGCATAGTAACGAGTGCACATGGGAGGCATTTAATGAGAGATAAAGGGGTCTCCAATAATTCAAACAATAAGAGGTAAGTATGGGGGAGGTGTGAAACAATACCCCAACATTTATAATTGAAATTAAAAGGGCATAACAATATGAAGAAAATTGGACAAAAATGAGAAAGGAAGAAAAAACCCTTACTTGGAAGTGTGCTTCCAAATGCTAGAGAGAGGCTTGTGAGAGGCTTCTTGGGAGCATGTGGAACCTTGGGAATATTATAGAGAGAGTAGGGAAGAGGTTGGACGAACTAAAAAGGCTTTGAGTGAGGAGGAAGTGGGATCTTGGGTGGGTTTATATAGGAAAGGTGAGGGAATTCTTTATTATTTAGGTATGGGTCCCCTTACATTAAATTAATCCAAACCACAAACCATCCAATGGTTTTTGCCCATGGTTTTTGGAAAAGGGAAGAAGAAAAAAATATTTTATAAGTCCAAAGTCCGAACTTCTTAAAATAATAGGGTTGATTATGTGGAGGTGAGTCATACTCCCATGGAAATTAATTTGAAAAGACAAGGTGTTTAATAAGCCTTGAGGGGTCCATTAATGCTTTGAAAAATAATTAAAACAAACCCAAAATCACATTATTTTAATGTTAAAACATATATTTGAAGAAAATAAAGATTATAGTATTTTATTACATCACTATTGGGTCATTATGATGTCATAAATCACATTATATATTTAAACGGTATTTAATTTTTACCCAAAAATTTGACTGTCTCAAAAAATTATGAAAAATTCACCGTTGGATAATTTCAATGTCCTGATTCCAGAAATACCATTTATTTAATCTAAATAATTTTCTAAATATGTTAATTTTCACTTTTAAAATAAAAACCGACATTTATTGAAAATTCACGGGTTTTGACAGAAATGGCTTTCAAACATTAATAAAAATTACAATTTCATTCATAAAATTATAAGATCATTTATATTTAATAAAAATTAATTTAATAATAATAATAATATTTTATTAAAATATTATTTAATTCAAAAATCCCTTAATTTAATAAAATATAGTTCTTAATTAAATAATAACTAAAAACATTATTTATACTTTAAAAACTATTTACAATGTATCAATAATGACAAGAAAGTATATTCATTATTATATACAAAAAATAATGTACATGAACATAGTACTATTTATTTGTTACATAACCCCTTAAAACAGCCGCATAATACCTAAGGGTAAGGTGTGCAATGGTGATAAACTCTTGGGGGGCTCAGATAACATCGCTCGAGTGGTAATTTCTATCAACTTCCACTTTTCTTGTAGACGGTCCCATTCGATCTTGACATGATGAAGATTATCTTGGGATTAGTCAAGAGAGAAGCCCAAGGATGCCACCTCTTTTCCAAGCTTCTACAAATGGGCTTCGCATGGGGAAATTCTACTAGATGAGGCCATCACTTCCTTTGTTTGAGTAAATTTGGATTTGTTAAAGCCCTATATTTATACTAATCATGTGATCACTGTTCAATGACTATATTAGCAATGATAAAAATTCTTATCATAAAACCAAAGAAGTTTACATTTTATATAAACATAAAGAGACATTTAATTATATCAAGAGGTATTTCTATTAATGAAACTTTGGGTCATTACAATATTCCCCCCTTAAGAAATTTCGCGCTAGAAATTTTCTTTTTCCCACACTAAAACAAATGTGTGTAAATCAGATTCATCATTTCCTCCGATTCCCAAGTCGCTTCTTCAAACTTGTGGTTTCTCCACAACACCTTGATGAGGGGCATTGTATTATTTCGTAGAACTTTTTCTCTTTGATCTAAGATCTTCACTGGTTGCTCCTCATAAGAAATATCATCCTCCAACTGTACCACCTTAGAAGAGAGTACATGTGAATGGTCCGGTATGTACTTCCTTAAGAGGGATACATGGAAGAAATCATGTAATTTGGCCATGGTAGGTGTAAGTGCTAGTCTATAGGCCACAACCCCGACATGATCAAGAATCTAGAAGGGTCCAATGTACCTAGGACTTAACTTCCCTTTCTTTCTAAACCTCATGACCTTATTCCACGGAGATATGCATAGAAAAATCATGTCTCCAACTTTAAACTCAAGGTCCCATTGACGATTATCTGCCTAACTCTTCTGTCGACTCTGGGCTGCCTTGATATGCTGCTGAATGGTTTTCACATTCTCCACCATTTCCTCAACCATTTCTGGTCCAAGCAGCTTACATTCACTGACCTCATCCCAAAATGCCAGTGTTCTGAACCTTTTCCCATACAGGGCTTCATATGGTGCCATTTGGATACTCGAGTGGAAACTATTGTTATAAGAGAAATCAAACAGAGGAAGATATTGATCCCATCCTCCTTTAAAGTCCATTGAGAATGCTCTCAACATATCCTCAAGTGTTTGGATAGTCCGCTCGGATTGGCCATCAGTTTCTGGATGATAGGCCGTACTGAAGTTCAGTTCAGTATTCATAGCATGTTAAAGACTCTTCCAAAACTTAGAGGTGAATCTTGGATCTCGGTCAGACACAATAGATAGTGGTACTCCATGCAACCTTACCATTTCCCTGATATATATCCATCCATTTGATCTAATAAGAAATCCTCCTGAATATCAATGAAGTGTGTAGTCTTTGTAAGACGATCCATAACAACCCAGATTGCATTGTTGCCTTTGGATGTCCTCGGAAGTCCGGTGACAAAGTCCATGGTGATGTTCTCCCATTTCCATTCTTGTATGGAAAATGGTTGCAGCATCCCCTTAGACTTCTACCTCTCTGCCTTCACTTGCTAGCACACCAGACACTTTGATGTATATTCAGTGATCTCCTTCTTCATATTATCCCTCCAAAAGTTTTCTCAGAAATCTCGATACATCTTTGTGCTCCCTGGATGAATAGAGAAATTTGAACTATGTGCATCATCCAAAGGTTCCTTATTCAGCTCCGGACTTGATGGAACACATAGTCTTTTCCCAAAACGCAAAATTCCTTCTTCATTAACATTAAACTCCAAGGATTTCCCTTTTTTGATAGCTTCCATTTTTTCTTGAATTCCCACATCATCCTTTTGAGCATCATTTAACCTTTCCAAAAGAGATGGTTGAGCAATAATTTGTGAAAGGATTGATGATTTTTCCTTCTATATGATTCCCATGTTCATCTTCATCAAGTCTAAGAAGATTGGATCCTTCTCAGTTCTCATCATTGATAGAATCACTGGATCCTTTCTACTTAGGGCATCTCCCACCTTGTTCTCTTTCCCAGGGTGGTAATGGATTGAACAGTCATAATACTTGATGAGATCTATCTATCTTCTCTGGCGCATATTAAGCTCTTTCTGTGTGAATATATATTTAAGACTCTTGTGGTCAGTATATATCTCAAATTTCTCTCCATAGAGATAATGATGCCAAATTTTCAAGGTAAAGATCACAGCCGCCAACTCTAGATCATGCGTTGGATAGTTTTTCTCATGGATTTTCAACTTCCTTGAGGCATATGATATCAATTTATAATTCTACATCAGTACACAACCTAAGACCTTATTTGAAGAATCAATTAATACCACAAAAAGTTCCCCACTTGTGGGTAAAGTGAGCACGGATGCAGTGATAAGACTCCTTTTCAACTCCTTGAATCTTTCTTCGCATTCATCAATCCAAGAAAAAACTACTCCCTTTCGAGTTAGCTTGGTAAGAGGGTTGGACAATTGTGAGAAATTTCTCACAAATCGTCGATAATATCCATCTAAACCCAAGAAGCTATAGATATCCATTACCGATGTTGGCCTTGCCCATCTCTCAATTGCATCTGTTTGGGAGGGATCCACAGATATCCCATTGCTTGTGATGATATGGCCCAAGAATGAGATCTCCTTCAACCAGAACTCACACTTGATGTACTTTGCATAGAGCTTCTCCTTGCGAAAAGTCTCCAGTACAGTTCTTAAATGCTCCTCATGATCCTCCTTGGTTTTGGAGTATATTAGAATGTCATCTATAAAGACTACCACAAATTTGTCAAGGTAATCTCTAAATAATCTTTTCATCAAGTCCATGAAGATTTCTGGAGAATTAGTGAGTCTTAAAGGAATTACTATGAATTCATAGTGCCCATATCTTGTACGAAAAGCAGTCTTGGGGACATCTTCCTTCTTCACCCTTACTTGATAATATCCCGACCGCAAATCTACCTTGGAGAAGTATTGTGCTCCACACAGCTGATCAAACAAGTCATTGATCCATGGAAGAGGATACTTTTTCTTTATCGTGATTTTGTTAAGTTCATGATAATCGATGCAAAGCCACATTGACCCATCCTTATTCTTGACAAAGAGGACCGGTGCACCCCATGGTGAAGCACTTGGGAGTATAAACCCTTTATCCAGATTCTCCTGTAGTTGTTTCTTCAGCTCTTCAAGCTCTGCAACAACCATTCTATATGGAGTCTTGGATATTGGTAAAGCCCTGGGTATAAGTTCAATTGATAATTCAACATCTCTTCTAGGAGGAAGACCAGGAAATTCCTCGGGAAACACTTCAGTGAATTCCCTCACAATAGGCATTTATTCAAGGATGGTTTATTCCTTGGAATCATTCATATGATCTAGATACACATTCTTATAGGGCAGTAATATCCATTCTTGAGATGATGGAGCTAAAGGAGATTCATATTCCTCCTTACACTTGTAAAGAATTGGGGGTCAATTCTCCATATGGAGAGTGATTTCCCTCTCCCGGAAATTTATGTTGGCTCTATATAAGGAAAGCCAATCCATGCCAAGAATTGCATAAAATTCCAAGAGAGGGAGTATGATGAGGTTCACTGGGCAATTAAATCCACATATTATAATAGTGGAGGACTTATATTCATGGGATGCAATGATTGCCCCATTTGCCGTACTCACTGACATCTTCACTTCAATGATTTTTGGTGGTGTTGGGATTGTTCTACTAAACTTTCGAGATATAAAAGAATGCATAGAACCTGAATCAAAAAGTAAGTTCAATATTCTTGAATGAATAACTAGCTTACCTGTCACCACTTTGTTTTCAGGATTTACTTCGGCAGAAGTGATGGAAAAAGCTCTTCCTTGCTGCATTGGAGGTTGTTGGTTGCCTCAAAAAACCCTTGGATTAGGGCACGGATTTGTAAAATTACCCGATTCTTTTCATTTGTAGGATTGAACAACGCATTGAGATTCTAACGGAGCTTTCCTATCCTTTGTCGCAGCCACAGGTCTTTCTTGCCGACAATTAACAGCTAGGTGCCCTTCTCTTCCACTCTTGAAGCATTTACTCATCCCCTTAAGGCAATTTCCTGGGTGCTTATTTCCGCACTTTTGGCAAGTGGGGTGCTGGATCTTCTTAGAACCGTTGGATTTATCCATCAGACCACCATAAATGTAGTCCACCTTACACTTCTTATCCCCATGATACCCCTGTGATTCTCCGATCTCCATTTCAACCTTGAGGGCACATCGAACAATTTCCTCATAGCTGTCGAAGTCACAGATTGCTAATTCTTTCCGTAGGCTAGGCTTCAACCCACCAAAGAAGCAGTCAACTTTGCATTCTGGGGTAATGAAAAAGCCGGAAGCGTATCATGCAAGCCTTATGAAGTTTTCCTCGTACGCTCCAACAAATTATTTGTCTTTTTTTGAGGGAAAGGAAGTCCCTTTCCATCTTAAGCAGGAGGGTGCGTAGAAAATATTTATTGAAAAACATCTTTTGGAAATCCTTCCATTCTAACACCTCGATCTCCTCCTGAAGATTTGTATTTTTAATCAATGTCCACCATTGATCAGATTCACCCTCCATACAATAAGCCTCCAGGAGAACCTTCTCCTGTTTAGAACATTGAAGGATGGAGAAGATCTTTTTAATGGATTTGATCCATTATTCAGTGATCGTGGGATCAGATGATCCACTAAAAGTAGGAGGCCTTTGTCTCATGAAGCTCTCGATAGCAACTTGTTCTTTCTTAGGGGGGTTGAATGGTCCTCTTGACCTGTGTTTCTATTAAAAACTTGAGTTAGCAGAGAGAGAAACATGAAAAAGTTCGCGATTCCCGCTCCCATTGGATTGGGCATATCATTAATATTGTTATCACATGGATCTTCACAACGGTTGTTAGTCCGATTCCTCCTATTACCAGCCATTGGCTGGAATAAAAGGAAAGTTGGGGGTAACACATAAAGGGTAATAAAGACAAAAGTTGATGAATTATAAATAAAATTTTATTTCCTTAACTCATGAGTCAATAGGCTTCAATCTAGGGTTTTCATGATCTACTTTATAACATATATTCTTAGGGGCATTTTTTTTTAATTCCCTTAAGAAGGGTTCATACTAAGATTGTGAATTTATCAAAACATATCCCCTAGAAGTGTCGTAACCAAGAGTGCAGCAAGGCCTGTTGTCATGCACCAGTTACCGTTCGAGTCTAGCTCAAAGAGGTGTTTTCGGGTTTTACCCCTAGAATACATCTGTGCCAGATCCACCTCTACCTGCTCGTATCCAAACAGGGATGTATTTGTTTGATAAACCACTTACTCAGTACTTACCAAAAATTAGGGATTTTTTTATTATACTTAGTCCTGTCTCTAAGTGTATAGACCCGAAAAATTCAAGGAATTTTTTTTCGTAATTTTCATGGGAATTTTACAAGAACGCAGTTTCTGACGGCACCTGATTCCGAGGACCGGTGTGCCCGAAATCTTTTTCCGAAGTTTAGCTCGGGTACGTTCATTGAACGAATGAGTGAGTTTCTCTAACTTTTGAACCGGTGCTCGAAATAGAATTCCGAGGGCATCGATGGAATCGCAACACTGGTATTTGATTAGAAACACCTTTTCTGGAGTTGCGTTTGCTCGGGTGTGGTTTTTAATTTTTTGGGGTTAAGTTAAGAAATAAAATAAAAGTGGTGCGACAATTTATTTTATTTCACTTAAAGCAGCTTAACCTAAGTTAAGCGGATAAGGTGGGACCCATAATATCCTACCCACTTGGTAGGATATTTGTGTGTTGGTGCCCACACGAGCCCCTTCGTTTCTTCCCTTCTAAGTAACGCACCCGCAACCCCCCTTTTAATGAAAGTCAAACCTTACATTTATTCTGGTTAAGAAACGCCTCATTAAATTGGGCAGTTAAATCGTTACAATTAATTCATTGAATTAATTGTTCGTTTCTTATCTTTTGAATTTCAAATTCTTATGTTGATAATAAAATAAGGGAAGGACTTACTTTATTATGGTTGGGTTTGTGTTGTGTTAAGCCTTTGGGAGAAAAAGAGAAGATTCTTTGTTATTCGACGAAGAACGGGAAGAACGCACGACCGCCAACGAAGAACGCCAACCTCCGACGGCAGATGACGGCGAGAGACGCCTTCCTCGGAGATCACCTAACACCAATGACATTCCTTCCGCGGCGATCCTCTTCTTCCGTGGCAATCCTCTTCTTTCGTAGCGATCCTCTTCTTCCGCGACGGTTAATTCCGGGACGAACGCTCGTTCGAAGACAACATTGAGGTAGGGATTTATTCTATTTGTTATTTCATGAAATCTTCCATCGCTTTCTCCTTTTCTTTAAACCACCTGTTATTGTGATAACGGGAGGAGGTCAGACTGCACAAACACGGCCGACAGTCCTCCCCTTTTTGGTTGTTGAAATTGTTGAGGCGAGAAAGGCAACGCGGTGCCGAAGCACCGCGCGGAATTTTGATAAGGAAAGGGGGATAAACATGGCGCCGTCACGCCACGCCGTTAAAGACGAACCAAGATGCGGCGCCGTCGCGCCGCGCCATTGAAAACAAACCAAAGATGCGGCGCCGTCGTGCCGCACCGGAGAACCACTAAAGCAACGCAGCCGGAGCAGGGCCGCGGCGGAGGGGCGCGGTGCCGTCGCGCCACGCTGGACGAACCAAGGCTGCGGCCGGTTCCAGGCCGCGGCGAAGCAGTGGAACCGACGACCGGTACTGGGCCACTGGCGTCGGAGCAAGGGGAGCGGCCCTTGCCGGTCCCATGGCGGCAGCAGCCGGCCGGCTGGTGCGGGCCGGCCGGTCAGAGGAAAGCACAGGGGGTCGTAACCCCCGGCCGGCCAGCTGAGCGGCCCCATAAAGGGGCCGCGGTTTCTCCACATGGGGGCAGCACGCCCCCCGCCCATATCGCTCGACCGTAAAGGCCGAGCCGACCGCCTGGCTTCCCGGCCAGCGCCAGCGCGCTGGGCCGAGCCGCCGGACCGAGCCGCACCCAGGCCGGGCCGGGCCGCGCCGACCGGGATGGGCCGCGCCCAAGCAGTCCGGACCTGGACCCAGTTCGGTTCGACCCGGTTCGGGCCGACCCTGGGGGTATCGGGCCGGGTCGGACCGGGCCCGAACCCCCTATTACCGAACCTATTTTGGTCTGATGCCCATAACTTGAGCTACGGGCCTCCAATTGATGCACCGTTTGTTGCGATGCGATCCTTGGATCGAGACAGTCATTTTGGAATATTTCACTCAAGGTTTCGGAGAGCTTTGGGTTTGGCTGGGTTGGTTCGTACACGAAACCAACCTGGCCCTCAGAGCGGAAACACTTATAAGTTGAGCTCTGGACGTCCGATTGACGTGCCGTCGACTTTGATGGTTTCATCTAAGTGAGACGGATCTTTTGGATTACTCTGCCTAAGGTTTGGATGTAGGTGGAGTATGGTCGGGTTGGTTTTGACTTAAAAACCAACCGGGCCCCTGGGACGAAAAAGCCAATAACTCTCAGACCGGGTGTCCGATTGACGCGTCGTTTGTGACGTTGAGTTCATGTTGACGATACGAAACTTTTGGATACGTCAACTCCGGACTATGTGTCAGTTGATGTATCAGCCCCTCGGCTCGTGGAGCGGACCCTCCGAATGAGCTTGCTGTGTGTCGGAACCCTAGAGCTGGCTGCGACTGCGATGACGACGACGACTGTACAGAGATCCTCAGTGGATTCGACGACGACGACTACAACACTCAACGATCCTATGTGGATCAGTGCTACCGATCCTGTGTGGGTCAGATCCTGTGTGGATCAGCGCTCAGTGGTCCTGTGTGGGCCAGCGCCTATAGATCCTGTGTGGGTCTTTGCGGGGGTTAGTTACCTATCGATCCTGTGTGGGTCAGATCCTTTGTGGGTCATTGCGGGGGTTAGTACCTATCGATCCTTTGTGGGTCCGACGACATAGATGAATCAATGGATATATCTGACCATATCTATCGTCATATGAAGAAGTATACCTGTGTGAGCTGAATCTTGACTTAATATCCTGTGTGGATTACGTTATGATTTCTTGTGTGGATTGGGTCGTGATTTCCTATGTAGAACGAGTTACGTTTTCCTGTGTGGACTGGGTTGTACTTGGGCTCGGAGTTGGAGTGAACTGGAATTGATGAATTAGGTATATATATGGGAATATACCTAAGTAGTGCCGGATGTTACTTTGTGATTGTATCTTTGCTTTGTGGATTATCCTTTGTGGATTCTGGGAGACATTCGGGGGTGTCGGGGTCCCTATTGAGTAGCTTATACTCACCCCTGCACGGGCTATGCCCACACTACGTTGTGTTGGTTGCAGACGACAGACAGCGCTGATCGCGGTTGAGGCATACAGAGGAGGTCGGTACCCGGAGGTGGACCACTGGATGGGACGTACTTAGAGAGGATGGCTAGGCCCGAGGAGCTGTGGAGGTTATCTGTACCCACCCTTCAGGTGGGACTTCCAGTGGATGTCTCGACACTGTGACTTTACTTTTCAGTTGATTTTTTCCCTTTCTAGTTGTACTATACTTTCAGTTTGGGTTTGTATACTAGCCCACTTACTTTTCCGCACTTACTGTTATACCTAGTTTTTACTTAGTGTTTACTTCTACTGCTTGCTTGCTCTGTGGTGTTTGTTTACTTTACAAAGGCAATGCCTTCCCTTTTTTCCGGTAATTACACCTTGGTGCTAGTCGCCAGCCCCTGGCCTATGGAAGGCGGGCTTGGGGTAGTCACGGCACGGGCCCCGAGGACGGGTCGTGACAAATTGGTATCAGAGGAGTTCGGTTCTACCACAGAACTTTGGACTCTGATCTTTTTTCTAAGTGAAGCAATAGTGTTAAGCGTATTGGGTGTGGTTATCAGTCTAGGGAGTCCAGTGTTGGTGCGGCGGCCGACGTATCCGTACACCAGGACCCTAACTTCTGATTTCCTACTTAATTCACGAGAACATTGATTGCATGTGTGTTTCAAGTTTTCTTTGTGATTACTTTGTGTCAGCTCACCAGGTATACTGTTCTAACCGTGGCGCTCCTGTCTCTTTTCAGGATGGCCCCACGACAGCAGCCAGCTAGGGTTCCAAGAGTTTTGCGTGATGACATCCCACCGAGCGACGAGGCCTCGGTACAGGGCCCTTTGACAGCTGAGGCACCGTCGGTACCTCTACCCTCCGAGTCACCGATGCTACTATCCCCAGCCGCTGACGATGCATGTTGCCTTTGTGCACTGCACGATTTTCAGCGCCAGCGACCGCCTAGGTTCCGTGGGGAGACGGACCCCCATGCAGCCAAGGATTGGTTGGAGGCAGTGGTATGAGTTTTTAGGTTAGTGAGGACACCAGAAGACCTCATGGTCATCCTCGCAGCGAGCCTACTTCACGCGGCAGCAGGAAGATGGTGGAGCTTGATGCTCCAGGTGCACGATGAGGCATCTCTTCTCTAGACGGACTTTGAGAGCCTCTTCCACTCAGAGTTCGTCCTAGCCACCCTCCGTGCAGTGCGCATCCAGGAGCTTCTACAACTGCGGCAGGGCAGCTTGACGGTTGGCCAGTACACGGCGAGATTTACCAATCTCTCGCGCTACTCGACAGACATGGTACGGGACCCATTCTTCTGGGCTCGGACCTTTGATCAGGGATTGAGGTATGAGATCAGGGCATCATTGATCTCCCTCAGCATTCCGACTCAGGCAGGAGTACTGGAGCGAGCCCTTCTGATCGAGAGCTTCCTTGCTGAGCCTTCATCAACAGCGAGACCTACCGCGGGGCGGCACGTAGCAGAGTCTTCTGCAGTAGGCAGTCGATAGATGACTCATGGGTCTATGCAGACCAGGCCCTCAGGCAGACGACCTCAGGACACTGGCTCAGCAGTGCGGGGCACAGAACGCGGAGCCAGTATTTCGAGAGGAAGACAGTGCTATGCATGTGGCGGGCAGGGCCACATGGCTCGTGACTGCCCAACCCGCCGTGCCGAGGAGCAACAGACGGTTGAGGGGCCACCGAGGCAGGGGCAGAGGGTTGAACATGGCGGTCCGCATGAAGCAGGCGGACGAGGTAGAGGAGCTGGCCGAGCAGCAGGTGGTGGGAGACGCTTTGAGGCTCTACCACCACCACCACCATGAGGTCCACCCCGACCACATGGAGCTGGCGGGTAGAGACAGGCACATCTCCAGGCAGCGGAGGCCTATGACCACGGCACGCACGTGATGATTTGAGGTACTATCTGTGTCTATTCCACCCTTGCTGCAGTTCTTATAGACACATGATCGAGTCATTCTTTCATAGCCACTTCCCTTGTTCGGAGCTCGGAGATTCCGACAGAGCCGTTGGCTCGATTCTTACGGCTAGAGACTCCTACGGGAGCAGAATCGAAGATTACGCACTGGTGCCGGCAGTGTGAGCTTACTCCGGGAGGCGATATCTTCAGCTGGGATCTTCTTGTAGTGGCGTCGAGGCCTTACAACGTCATCTTGGGCATGGATTGGTTATCTACAGTCCATGCTCAGATCGACTGTATTAGGCACAAGGTGCGATGTGTACACACCGAAGGGAGCTGGTTCACCTTCACCGGCGAGAAGGGAGCCTTCGCTGCATAGGATGGACTCCCGTAAAGGAGAGGACAACCTATCACTCATAAGTTTTCTAGCCTCATCCTAGGAGCAGTTGACGTGCGGAGTCCTGGTTTTCCTACAGTGGTGGATCAATATGCGGACGTCTTTCCCGACGACGTTCCAGGACTACCTCCTCACAGAGAGGTAGACTTTTATATTGATCTGTACCCTGGGAAAACCCAGATATCCACCCCAGCATATCGGATGGATCCCACCAAGCTTCGAGAGCTACAGGTACAGTTGGAGGACTTGTAGGGCAAGGGATTCATCCGACCCAGTGTTTCACCCTGGGCTTCCCCGATATTATTCGCCAAGAAGGCGGATGGGAGCTTGCGACTTTGTGTCGACTATCGTCGCCTGAACTAGGGGACAATGAGGAAAAAGTATCTGCTACCAAGGATTTATGACCTCTTCGACCAGCTTAGGGGAGCTCTGTGGTTCTCAAAGATAAACCTCAGGCCAGGCTATCATCAGCTCAGAGTTCGGGACGAGGACGTGCAGAAGACGACCTTCAGATGTCAGTATGGCCACTATGTGTTCTTGGTTATGCCCTTCGGTGTAACCAATTCTCCCGTAGTGTTCATGGTCCTTATGAACAGGATATTTCAGCCATACCTCGATCAATTTGTCGTGGTCTTCATCGATGACATTTTGATATACTCGACGACTGAGGAGGAGCACGCCTACCACTTGCGGGTTGTACTAGACACACTCCGAGAGCACCGGCTTTATGGAAAGATCTAAAAGTGTCAGTTCTGGATACGTGATGTCTACTTCTTGGGACACCTTATTGCTGAGGTGGGAGTTGCGGTGGATCCTGCGAAGATCGAGGCAGTGCTAGCTTGGGAGCCACCCAGGAGCGTGACGGAGGTGCGGAGTTTCATGGGACTAGCTGGATACTATCGGAGATTTGTGACAGACTTCTCTAAAGTTGTGACACCACTCTTAGCTTTGACGAAGAAGGGGAAACTCTTTGTGTGGTTAGACAGATGTCAGCAGAGCTTCCAAAAGATGAGATAGAGATTGACCAGCGTTCCTACCTTGAGGTTTCTAGAGGAAGGATTAAGGTACGTAGTTTACTGTGATGCATCAGGGACCGGACTCGGATGTGTCCTGATGCAAGAGCGGGCAGTGATTTCCTATGGATCACGCTAGTTGAGGCCGCATGAGCAGAACTATGCTACTCATGTCCTGGAGGTTGTAGCAGTGGTCTTCGCTCTGAAGATGTGGCGACACTATCTGATGGGTGAGCGCTTTATAGTCTTTTCTGACCATCAGAGTCTCAGGTACATCTTCGCTCAGAAGGACCTAAACCTGAGACAGCGGCAATGTCTCGAGTTCCTCCAGGACTATTACTTTTAGATAGTCTATACTCCTGGGAAGGAGAATGTAGTAGCCGATGCTCTCAGTAGGAGGACAGGCATTCAACTACTTGGGGAGGCGACAGAGCAGCTAGCCGCTTTGCAGATATCCATTGTGGATAGAGATGGAACATCCTTCCTTCAGTATCTCACAGTCACTCCTCCACTACTGCAGTGGGTGAGAGAGGCACAATGTGGGGACACTAACTGTGAGACGTGGCGTGCGTAGATATCCTCAGGACAAGCACCTGATGGGTTATCCTTTGGAGCAGAGCACGCCGTCCTTTTCAGAGGACGTACCTTGGTACCAGTTGCTTTACGGGAGGAGGTGCTGAGAGAGTTTCACACTTCCACTTTGGTTGTACATCCTGGAGTGGTGAAGATGTACCAGGATCTCAGACGACAGCACTGGTGGCCGGGCATGAAGAAGGCTGTGGCAGAGTTCGTTTCTTGATGCCTCACCTGCCAGCAGGTGAAGGCAGAGCACCAGGTACCTGCAGGCTTGGTACAACACTTGGAGGTCCCATAGTGGAAGTGGGATGGGATATCTATGGACTTCGTGACTGGACTTCCACGCACTTGCAGAGGTCACGACTCCATTTGGGTGATTATCGACCGACTCACCAAGTCGGCTCACTTCTTACCCATCAGAGAGCAGGGCTCAGTGGAGAGATTGGGACGTCTCTACGTTCAGGATATTGTACGACTTCATGGTGTTCCATAATCTATCGTCTCCGATAGAGATGCTTGCTTTACTTCCTGGCTTTGGAAGGGGTTGCAGGAGGCGTTCGGGACACAGCTATGTCTGAGCACCGCCTTTCAACCTCAGACGGATTGTCAGACAGAGAGGAGCATTCAGAATCTCAAGGACATGCTCCGCGCATGTTTCCTCGACTTTGGTTACAGATGGGAGGACCACCTACCCTTGGTGGAGTTCACGTACAACAACAGATACCACTCCACCATTGGGATGGCACCATACGAGGCTTTGTACGACCGACCTTGCAGATCACCGTTGTGCTTGACAGACCCTGGGGAGTCAGCACTTGTGGGACCGGAGATGGTCCAGGCCATGACAGAGAAGGTCCAGATCATCCAGGAGCGGATGAGTACAGCTCAGATCCAACAAAAGTCTTATGTTGACAGGAGCCGGAGGCCACTGGAGTTCGAGGATGGCGACCACGTCTTCTTGCAGGTCTCACCTCGACGTGGATTACGGAGATTTGTCCGAGGCGTCAAGTTGTCTCCACGCTTCATCGGACCATTCCAGGTCCTCACCAGGATTGGTGAGGTGGCTTATCGCCTGGATCTACCACCTCAATTGCACCAGGTGCACGACGTCTTCCATGTATCTCAGCTGAGGAGATACATACACGACCTGACACATATCATTGACCAAGGGGAGCTGGACGTTGATGATGGGGTGACTTTTGCGGAGGTTCCGGTGGAGATTGAGGATCGACAGGAGTGGGTCCTACGTGGACGGTCGATTCCTCTAGTGCGCATCAGATGGCAGCACAGGAACCTCTAGGAGAGCACTTGGGAGCGGGAGGCTCAGATGCATGCTCAGTACCCACATTTGTTTCCCTAGTTTTTGATGTATCTTTACAGGGACGTAAAGCCCTGAGGTGGGAGTGATGTAAAGACCCGAAAAATTCAAGGGAATTTTTTTCATAATTTTATTGGGAATTTTACAAGAATTCAGTTTCTGACGGCACCTGATTCCGAGGCCCGGTGTGCCCAAAATCTTTTTCCGAAGTTTAGCTCAGGTAGGTTCAGTGAACGAACAAGCGGGTTTCTATAACTTTTGAACCGATGCTTGGAATCTAATTCTGAGGGCACCAATGGAATCGCAACGCCGATATTTTCTTAGAAACACCTTTTCCGGAGTTGCGTTTTCTCAGGTGTGGTTTTTAATTTTTTGGGGTTAAGTTAAGAAATAAAATAAAAGTTGTGCGACAATTTATTTTATTTCACTTAAAGCGGCTTAACCTAAGTTAAGCGGATAAGGTGGCACCCAAAATATCCTACCCACTTGGTAGGATATTTGTTAGGTGGGGCCCGCACGAGCCCCACCGTTTCTTCCCTTATAAGTAATGCACCCGCAACCCCCCTTTTAATGAAAGTCAAACCTTACGTTTATTCTGGTTAAGAAACGCCTCATTAAATTGAGCAGTTAAATCGTTACAATTAATTCATTAAATTAATTGTTCATTTATTATCTTTTTAATTTCAAATTCTTATGTTGATAATAAAATAAGGGAAGGACTTATTTTATTATGGTTGGGTTTGTGTTGTGTTAAGCCTTTGGGAGAAAAAGAGAAGATTCTTCGTTCTTTGATGAAGAACGCGAAGAACACACCACCGCCAACGAAGAACTCCAACCTCCGACGACGGATGATGGTGAGAGACGTCTTCCTCGGAGATCACCTAACGACAATGACGTTCCTTCCGCGACGATCCTCTTCTTCCATGACGATCCTCTTCTTCCACGGTGATACTCTTCTTCCGCGATGGTTAATTCCGCGACGAACGCTCGTTCGACGACAACGTTGAGGTAGGGATTTATTTTATTTGTTAGTTAGTGAAATATTCCATCACTTTATCCTTTTCTTTGAACTGCCTGTTATTGTGATAACGGGAGGAGGTCAGACTTTACAAACACAGCCGACACTCCTCCCCTTTTTGGTTGTTGATATTGTTGCGGCGAGCAAGGCAACACGGTGCCGATGCACTGCGTGGAATTTTGATAAGGAAAGAGGGAGAAGCGCGGCGCCGTCGCGCTGTGCTGTTGAAAACAAACCAAAGATGCGGTGCCGTCACGCCGCACTGGAGAACCACTAAAGCACCACGGCTGGAGCGGGGCTGTGGCGGAGGGGCGCGGTGCCGTCGCACCGCACCGGACGAACCAAGGCCGCGGCCGGTTCCGGGCCGCGGCGAAGCTGCGGAACCGGCGGCCGGAACTGGGCCGCCAGCGTCAGAGCAAGGGGACCAGCCCTTGTCAGTCCCGTGGCGGCAGCAGCCGGCCGGCCGGTGCGGGCCAGCCGGTCAGAGGAAAGCATCGAGGGTCATAACCCCCGGCCTGCCAGCTGAGCGGCCCCATAAAGGGGCCGTGGTTTCTCCACGCGGGGGCAACGCGCCCCCTCGCCCACATCGCTCGACCGTAACGGCCGAGCCGCCCAGGCCGGGCCGGGCCGCGCCGACCGGGCCGGGCCGCGCCCAAGCGGGCCGGACCCGAACCCAGTTCAGGTCGACCCGGTTCGGGCCGACCCTGGGGGTATTGGGCCGGGTCGGACCGGGCCTGAACCCCCTATTACCGAACCTCTTTCGGTCTGATACCCATAACATGAGCTACGAGACTACAATCGATGCAACGTTAGTTGTGATGTGATCCTTGCATCAAGAAGGTCATTTCGGTATATCGCACTCAAGGTTTCGGAGAACTTTGGGTTCGTCCAGGTTGGTTCGTACACGAAACCAACCGGGCCCTCGGAGCGGAAACACTTATAAATTGAGCTCCGGACGTCCGATTGACGTGCCGTCGACTTTGATGGTTTCTTCTAATTGAGATGGATCTTTTGGATTAGTCCGCCCGTGGTTTGGATGTAGGTGGAGTACAGTTGGGTTGGTTTTGTCTTAAAAACCAACCGGGCCCCTGGGACGAAAAATCCAATAACTCTCAGACCGGGCGTCCGATTGACGCGCCGTCTGTGACGTTGAGTTCCTGTTGATGATACGGAACATTTGGATACATCAACTCTGGACTATGTGTCAGTTGATGTATCAGCCCCTCGGCTCGTGGAGCGGACCCTCCGAACGAGCTTGCTGTGTGCGGGAACCCTAGAGCTGGCTGCGACTGCGATGACGACGACGACTGTATAGAGATCCTCAGTGGATTCGATGGCGATGGCTACAACACTCAGCGATCCTACATGGATCAATGCTACCGATCCTGTGTGGGTCAGATTCTGTATGGGTCAGCGCTCAGTGGTCCTGTGTGGGCCAGCACCTACAGATCTTATGTGGGTCCGATCCTATGTGGGTCTTTGCGGGGGTTAGTTACCTATCGATCCTGTGTGGGTCAGATCCTTTGTGGGTCATTTCGGGGGTTGGTACCTATCGATCCTTTGTGGGTCCGACGACATCGATGAATCAGTGGATATATCTGACCATATCTATCGTCATATGAAGAAGTATACCTGTGTGAGATGAATCTTGACTTAATATCCTATGTGGATTACGTTATGCTTTCCTGTGTGGATTGGGTTGTGATTTCCTATGTGGAACGGGTTACGTTTTCCTGTGTGGACTGGGTTGTACTTGGGCTCGGAGTTGGAGCGAACTGGAATTGATGACTTAGGTATATGTATGGGCATATACCTAAGTAGTGTCGGATGTTACTTCATGATTGTATATTTACTTTGTAGATTATCCTTTGTGGATTCTGGGAGACCTTCGGGGGTCTCGGGGTCCCTACTGAGTAGCTTATACTCACCCCTGCACAGACTATGCCCGCACTACGTTGTGTTGGTTGTAGACAACAGACTGCGCTGATCGTGGTTGAGGCTTGCGGAGCAGGTCAGTACTCGGAGGTGGACCACTGTACGGGACGTACTTAGAGTGGACGGCTGGGCCAGAGGAGCTGTGGAGGCTATCTGTACCTACCCTTCAGGTGGGACTTCCAGTGGACGGCTCGACGTTGCGGCTTTACTTTTCAGTTGTTGTTTTCGCTTTCCAGTTGTACTTTACTTTCAGTTTGGGTTTGTATACTGGCCCACTTACTTTTCCGCACTTACTGTTGTACCCAGTTTTTACTTAGTGTTTACTTATACTGCTTGCTTTCTCTGTGGTATTTGTTTACTTCAAAAAGGCAATGCCTTCCCTTTTTACCAGGAATTACGCCTTGGTGCTAGTCGCCAGCCCCTGGCCTATGGAAGGCGGGCTTGGGGTAGTCATGACACGGGCCCCAAGGACGGGTCGTGACACTAAGGCTTTACTAGGGTTTTCTAATCCTAATCCAAAAATTAACTAAACCTATTCTTTGATACCAACTATGACAACCCTGCTTTTATTACAAACTTAAACATGATTTATTACATAAAACTTCACTTGATACAACAAAGAATATCGATAGGTTTAGTGTCTTTGGGGATTAGTATCATTACATAAAAAACTTAAAACATGAAATACAATATCTTTATTGAAAAATTTCTTTACATGACCAATACATTCCCTCATACTTAGCATTGAATGGGATAACCTGAGGACATGCATAAGAAAATGGTGAGCTATAAAGCCCAGTAAGGGAATACACATGGAATAACATGAGGAGTACAATACATGTTAGACAATATAAATATCAATATAGCATAAGAGAAACATGAACATAAAGTCATGATAAAGCATGATAATCATAACATGGAAATGTGGCAACGACACTTAACATGAAATTAGCATGAGCCAAGGCTTATTGCACATGGAGCATGAGTAAATCCTCATTGCACATAAAGCACGAGTAAAAACTCATTGCACTTGAATTATCATGAGTCAACACTCATTGCACATTACGTATCATGATACTATACTTTACCCAATTCATTGGAGCACTATAAGGGCGCACCCTTCTTAAACATTTCATTTCATGCATAAGTGTGCCACATGGATCATAAAACATTGATTCATAAAACATAATCATTTATTCAACGATAAAGGAATGTGGAATTCATACATTAAACTTTATAATAAATAAGTAAATGTACATAAAGGTGAATACCCTTGATGGAGAAATGGTCATGGTATTCACTACACAATGGAATTGGCTTAGAAAATTGGTGCAATTTCAGCAGCGTAATGACGTGACATAAGAATTCACAAAAATGGTTGATGAGAGAGAAAGGGGTGTATCATCATATTTAAATGAAATGGACAGTAAGGGGGTCATATAGATACATGTCCAAACAATTTTAATGGAATTTAGATTCATGATACAAAAGTATTGCTTGAATGTAAAAGAGGAGAGAGAAGTTCCTTTCGGAATTTCAGTATAGTAATAGGCATACATTTGAGGCATTTAATGAGAGATAAAGGGGTATCCCATCATTCAAACAAGAAGATGGAAGTATGGGGGAGGTTCGAAACCATACCCCAATATTTATAATTGAAATTAAAAGGGCATAACAATATGGAGAAAATTGGACAAAAATGAGAAAGGAAGAAAAAACCCTTACTTGGAAGTGTGCTTAGAAAGGCTAGAGAGAGGATTGTGAGAGGCTTCTTGGGATCTTGGGGAACCTTGGGAGGATTCTAGAGAGAGTAGGGAAGAGGTTGGATGAACTCCAAAGGCTTTGAGTGAGGATGAAGTGGGATCTTGGGTGGGTTTATATAGGAAAGGTGAGGGAATTCTTTATTATTTATATTTGGGTCCCCTTACATTAAATTAATCCAAAGCACAAACCATCCCATGGTTTTTGCCCATAGTTTTTGGAAAAGGGAAGAGGAAAAAAATATTTTATAAGGACAAAGTCCTAACTTCTTAAAATAATAGGGTTGCTTATGTGGAGGTGAGTCGTACTCCCGTGGAAATTAATTTAAAAAGACAAGGTGTTTAATAAGTCTTGAGGGGTCCATTAATGCTTTGAAAAGTAAGTAAAAAAACCCAAAATCACATTATTTTAATGGTAAAACATATACTGGCCGAACATAAAGATTATAGTATTTTATTACATCACTATTGGGTCATTATGATGTCATAAAACACATTATATATTTAAACAATATTTAATTTTTACCCAAAAATTTGACTGTCTCAGAAAATTATGAAAAATTCACCGTTGGATAGTTTTGACGTCCTGATTCCAGAAATAACATTTATTTTATCTAAATATTTTTTTAAATATGTTAATTTTAACTTTTAAAATAAAAACTGACATTTATCGAAAATTCATGGGTTTTGACAGAAATGGCTTTCAAACCTTATTAACAATTACAATTCCATTCATAAAATTATAAGATAATTTATATTTAATAAAAATTAATTTAATAATAATAATAATATTTTATTAAAATATTATTTAATTCAAAAATCCCTTAATTTAATAAAATAGAATTCTTAATTAAATAATAACTAAAAACATTATTTGTACTTTAAAAACTATTTACAATGTATCAATGATGACAATAAAGTATATTCATTATTATATACAAAAAATAATGTACATGAACATAGTAATAATTATTTGTTGCATAACCCCTTAAAATAGCCGCATAAGACCTAAGGGTAAGGTGTGCGATGGTGACAAACTCTTGGGGGGGCTCAGATAACATCGCTCGAGTGGTAATTTCTATCAACTTCCACTTTTCCTATAGACGGTCCCATTTGAGCTTGACATGATGAAGCTCAGCTTGGGCTTGGTCAAGAGAGAAGCCCAAGGATGCCACCTCTTTTCCGAGCTCTGACAAATGGGCTTCGTATGGGGCAATTATACTGGATGAGGCCATCGCTTCCTTTGTTTGAGTAAATTTGGATTTGTTAAAGCCCTATATTTATACTAATCATGTGATCACTGTTCAACGACTATATTAACAATGGTAAAAATTCTTAACATAAAACCAAAGAAGTTGAAATTTTATATAAACATAAAGAGACATTTAATTAGATCAAGAGGTATTTCTATTAATGAAACTTTGGGTCGTTACAGGTTCCTCTTATTCTTTTCTTCTTCAACACTCCATTATTTTTCAGAATATTATAATGTTGAGTCACACCTTTCGAGTCACTCATAAAATACTATTTATAGAATAATTATGTCGAGCATCCAATGTACCTTCTTCTTCATACTTATTTCAAATTACCAAGAACATCAGTAATTCAAAATACTAGAGATTTTCATTTTTTAAATTTTATATCTTCCCATTTAAAAAACCCATGAAGATTTAGACATATTCCATTCAATTAATTCCATAATATCCACTTCACATCCCAGTCTTTTTGGTCATTAATATCTTTAAAATATTCTATAAATACCATATTCTTACTTATCATTTTATCTCTATGATATATGGAAATATTGTGCATTCATAACTCTATATAGTCTGCACATTCATACTATATTCAAATATATATTAAAAATATTAATTAGTTTCATTTTTTGGTTTAATTGCTTTGTGATACTCAACTCATGGGATCTTCTTCTTTCATTTTTCTTCTCTACAAAAAATGTTACTTTTAAATCAATTAAAATCTTTACGTGCATGTTATCGCATGTTTTTTTCACATGTATCTCCAACATATAACATGGAACACAAGTAATATCTTCATTACATAACACATATAAAATTCACTAATTCTTGAGGGCTTACACAAAAGCCATATGCTTATCCAAATTATTACTCTTATGCCATTGCCATTATTTAGGCCCCAATAATGTCATATACTCATGAAGTCATATGATCATGACTTTGTTATTTTTATTCCTTAATGAAGTTAGATGTTTATAAATACTTATTCTTATTATTAGAGTTATATGATCATATTCAAATTTTTACACCCGTCTTCTAAAGTCTTAAAATTATGATCAGTTACCGAAATAACACAATCTTCTTCACAACACCATATTCAATTTGATGTTGTTCACTTTTTATTAATGTTTCTTCAATATCCTTTCTTTAATTACAACAAATTATGATGTTTAATTGATTAAGAACAATATAATACCATTTCCTGACATCTATTGATTTAGATAATCCCTGGTGCAAACAAATTTATAAATTCTCTCTTTCTTATTAAATTTTCCAAAATGAATATAATGATAATTATAATTATATTTGGTACACTGAATCTCAATATACCTATAATAAACTAATATATCCATACGATAAATATTGTAAACTCTTATCCTTTTGATTTTTGGGGTAAAAATTATCCTCAGTTATTAAAACATGATGGTTTTGTTGATGTTGATGATCCTTACATTGATCATCATCATACTTAAAACTTAAAATGAAACTTCTATTACTATATTTCTATATTTTTCAATAATTATGATATTTTTTATCATGATATATCCATCATGGAATAAAACATCACTTTTTATTGACTAAATCAACTATCTCCTATTAGTACCTTCCACTGCTCCTACCATGCATGTCCACGGTCACTTGAACTACCATGAATCAAGTCCTAATTTCCTCACACGATAGATTCAAATTAATTTATTGGTAAATTTATCTTTTCTTAATGTGGTTGGTTCTCATTCCTTAATTTTGTTAGTTATCATTCCTTTATGTGGTTAATCCTCATTCCTTCATATATTCAATTAATATTCCATCTTATGATCAGTTGAATCGTATTTAATATGGTCGGTTCCAGTTCTTCATGTATCCACTTGAGTTACTATGATATCACCATTTAAAAACTCTTCATCAACCTTTGGACTTGAATATATTTCTAAGATAACCTTGATAAAAACTCCTAAGAAATTTCTTCAAAGATTATATTCTAATAAATTTGATAATCATGAAATAACTTCTTGGGTTATCTTCATCTTCATCATGATTCCTCTTCACAACATATCAACATATATTGAAAATAATTATTTGAAAACAAATACAACTCACACAAAGTGGTCTATAAAATATCCTTTATATTTTTTGTAAAGACCTTATAAATTATATGTTAATATGTTTAGTATTTATTCATAACTCCCCTTCCTATAAAACAATCATTTTACATTCTCTACCACTTATTCATAATAAATACAATGAACTTAAGAAGGAAGAATAAATTAAAACTCAAGAAATGTGACATTAACAATTGAACTATAAGTTTATATGATCCATTCTTGATGTATAATATAAGAGGGTTTGATCTGGAATATAATATTTTCCATTATCAAATGAATTTGTTACCAAATTAAAGGAGAACGCTTTACCTTTACTTAAAGCTATGATTCTATTTTCTAGGCTAATACTAGTTGAGATACAAACTTCTTATGAAGTAAATCAATTCAAAAATCCTACACTCACTTTAAATAACAATTCAAAAATATTCATGTACAAATCATGATCAAATTTTTAAGAAAAAAAATCAAAATCTAATTCCAAAAAAATATTTCAATTCCAATGATTTTGAACCAATTTCTCCACCGTTATGTAATGATTTTATTTTATGTTACCAAAAATGATGGATTTATAAAGACATTCCTTTTCAATGACACTCATTCAGGAACATTAAAAATTAATTCATATTTGGGTGAAATATATATTATAATGAATTCTTATTCATTCTTCCCCTCATATCCCCCTTAATGGAATAATTTAACCAATCTTCATTGTGGTGAGTCACATCCAAGAATAGATCATTTTATGTTTTAAGTGATGATTACACAAAAAAATGAATCCTATTCATCCAGCTATCTAGATTTGAAAAATTATACATATTCATCAATGAAGATATTATTTGACACATATTATTTGGAATTAAAAAATTTATGATTAATCCAGGATGGTATCTATCATTACCCAACCCACCAAGTCTTGAGCCATGACTACCCCACAACTGTCTCCAATAGGCTAAGGGCTGATGAATAGTGTTGAGTAAGAATATCCTACACATGGGAGATATTATCCTATTGCACCTATATAAACACACACATCTCTAAGCCCATAAAACGAATAGATATAAAAAATATGAAACCAATGAATGCATAAATCTATAATCCCATAATTAGAGTACATCAATAATGTACTGAAATTGATAAAAGGGCCAAATACAATCCCAAAAAAACTGTAGAGAGTCCAACATGCTCAAAAGTAGGGTAACAATATCAAATGCAACCACCTAGAATAAAATATGTCCTATCTAGCCCAAGTTATTCTCTACCTTCTCCCTATACTCCCAAGACACTATCAAAAGGGCCATCATCTACATAAGACACAACAAATGTGGGAAGATACCATGCATGAGTGAGTATAACAATACCTAGAAGGAATCCCCAAAAAAATTAAAAAAACCATTTATAGTAGTAAATTTATAAAAATAATATAACAATCAAAGAAAACCCCAGATATACTCAGGAAGGAAACCACATCTCTAAGTGGTCTAAACCAAACTGCTAGACACAATATTCTGCATGAAGATTCTAGGCAATGTTCATTCCAAGATAACCCACTACATACGACATGATATCATTGAAGATACTCATCCAATAGGTTTTTATCATTGGTACCCACCCATGAAAACTCACTGGTCTCTGAAGATATCGATACGTAGATTGGGGATCACATCGAGGAATTATGAGGGACACCACAAACCTAATCTTGATCAAACTTCAATGTAGGGGCGTGTATGCCAATGATACTATTGACCCTACTAAAATGAACTGTTATATGGGGGATCAACACCATGTGCAAGGAGGTTACATCGATTCTATAAACCACACCTAAAGTATAATAAAGAATGATAGAGGATCACACTTTAATATAATAAAGGGACACCAAAAACTATATTTGAGGATAATCCTCGAGAGGAGATCACAAATTAGAGATATAGATGAAATGTCACACTTTAACCTTGAGAGAATGGACCAAGGAAATGTACTCAACTGATTCTGGTCTAAACTAAATAAACAAAGGGCTCTAAACACCCTCAACGGGGGCGCACGATGTGTACCGGGGGTACATGGTGTGTCTAGACAAGCCCGAGTCTGTTCATGTACTTCCATATCACATGAAATGTAGATATCTATATAAATGATTTGTAAGTAAGGATACATGGCATGTATAGATCTTCTGTAACACTATATATGTCGTTTGTCTATGCCCATGTACTTCTGGTCGTACCCGTGTACTAACCCATATACACCAGGCCATGTTTTAGTACATGGCTCTACCCACCCACTCTAACCATGTTTGTGTACCCCAACCTTCCCATGCCTATGTATTGTCCGAGATACATGATGAGCCACCAACACATGTCAAATGGAATGTGATAGGTGTCACATGACGTGTGATCATTTCTTCTCCATGACAACCCTAGTTTCATAGAAAAAGGACTACACAATGTGTGTTCATCGGACTATAAACCATGTAGTTTGGAATTTCCCATAAATTCAAATATGTTCAAAAAATTGCCTAAATTTTATGTCTCTACTATCAATTGCACCCAAGGATTTCAGATCTGGTCTAACCGAGTCCTACTATCGCCTAATTTCCAGATTATTCCCACCAAATCAGATTGGGAAACCACCTCTATCACTACATCATCACCATACACTAATTTAGGAAACCATGAGCCTCTGATCTAGTCTCATTACTCTTTCAATCACCCACCATCATCATCTATCCTCAAATTTCATACTTAATTTCATGTTGTACCCATGGTAATGATCTGTTGCACTGAAGAATGACCATACAATGATCAAATACCAGGTATTCATCAAACTGTGGTCCAAATATAGTGCTCATGATTAACATGCAAAGAAATGTGGGGAGAAATCCATACACCACAAGCAATAGGAAAAAATCAACCTTTTTTTTATTTTAGCCTTGATATATTATCAAATAATTAGATGAAAAAATATAGAATAATAAAAGAACAAATAAATCTACCATAAAGAAATAAACTGTTGATGCACGAATCAATAATTATTCATGAAATTGATCCATGTTTGACCAGTATAAACGAACAAGATATAATACTATAAATATAATATATTACATGGATTTTGGATTGATCACTGATGAAAAATAGTCCTACATTTCTGTTTTTGGTGATATCCCTGAATATGTTGGCATATAATCCTCGATTTGATCTCGATCTGGTGTCATCTCCCAATGATCCTTCAATAGATCCTCTCAATCCCTTGGTTATGAGACTAACCCAAGGGCTTAGGCATAACCATGTTTAAAAAGAGAATAATAGGTCAGTGTGTCAAAATAAATAAATAAATAAATAAAATAATTTATTTTATTATTTTCACCCATGATAGAATTTTATTGAAACACCTGATGACAATAAAGATTATGTCGTTCCTAGGATAAATCCCATGACATGAGATTAAAAATAGAATTATAATTCTGATCCGAGCCTCCATTAAAGAGTTATTCCACCTTTTCTAGAAAACAGCATGTGTGTTATATAATTTTTTTTTAATATTTTTGAAATATCAATTCTAGGCTCACCAGACCTCATAATATCACTCCATATGGGTTCCTAGATCTAAAAATAATTCATATTATATTCTGAATTAATACATGGAAAAATCAGAGTCCTTATATTCTCCCCACCTTAGGTCCTTTTATCCCAAAAAAAAGAAAACCTACAGAAAAAGATAAGTGTACTGAGCTCGCATTTGGGTCTCCTGCTCTCAGGTTCTCTTCCAAAGATTCTCATGCTACCACTAAAAAAACACTAGGGGAATATATCACCCACAAAGGATCCTCTCTTATTGATCCAAGAAATTGAATAGGTACTCAACAACGATATCCTCATCCTTGATGCCTAGCTTTCCCCAATCGATAACAAGTGATGATTCATTCCTATACTTCCTCATCAACGGAATTTGAAAATCATTATCTACCCAGTCTAACTGTGGTGGTAGATATAAAAATAATGCCACATATCCAACTCTATGTAGTATCTAGAAAGTTCCAAGAAATATTAGAGATATATTTCAACCTTGACCAAATCTTTCCAATCCATGTTGAGGTGAGACCCTCAAGAACACACAGTCACTATCTTTAAACTCCAAAGGCCTATGTTATTGGAATAAATAGAACATTTGATGGATCTGTGTAGTCCTTATACACTCCTAGATGATTTTAACTTCTCTATCATAGCATACACCAACTCTAGGCCCATGAGTACTGACTCCCCTGGATTAGTCTAATAAAGTGGTGACCAAATGGTTCACCCATATAAGGCCTCGAATGGTATTATAAAGATGATGAAATTGTAGCTATTTTTGTATGAAAACTCCACTAAGGGTATGAAATCCTTTTAACTATGGACAAAGTCTATCATGGAAGCTTATTGCATGTCTTCTAAGATCTGAATGATCCACTCAATGTAACTATTTGTATGGGGGTGAAATTCCATGATCAAACCCAACTGATTCTCAAATTCATCCTATAATCCACTCTATTATCACTATGTGAAGTGATAATCATAGTATAAAATGATCATTGATGGAACTCCATGGATCCAGGATATCTACTTCATGAAAAATAATCCTAATGTGTCTACCAAACTATACTCTTTAATAGCTAGGAAGTGGGATTTATTTTTTTTGAGTCGATCTATAATCTCCTAAATGGCATCATACACTTTGGAAATACATGGTAACACCATCATGAATTATATGGATACACCACATTACTTCTACTATAGAACCTCTAGGGGATAAGTTAAACCCTATGGAACATGGTTCTTAGCCTTAAGATATCAGTAAGTGAGGCATCAAGAGACAACCTATACAACAAATCTCTCTAATAACGGTAAGAAAAACTGGGGTCAGAGGTCCTGGTACATCTTCGCAACACCTAGATGTACTGCCAAAGGGGATGTATGAAACTCCCAGATTACCTCCTCTAGAAACATCAATGGAACCAATGTCTATCTTATAAAAAGGATAAAATTATCCCACCATCAAAAAATACATTAGAAGAATGTCCATTAGATATCTGAGTACATAAGGTCTCACAGTCAGTATCTCTATGTTGAGATCCCCTAACATGATGTAAGGGATGTGGGTTAAAAAGCATCGAACGAAGATATGAATAACCATCTCTTTCAACTATAGAAAACTATAATGATGCTATATTCTTTGATTCCTCATAAAATAATAGAGAATAAGATCTCTAGCTGAGAGTTTCTACCACCACACTCCCCTTTTAAGGAGTAGAGACAATCCCGAAGTCATAGTTCTGGAGGAATTCTATCAATAATATCTATCTCAAGTTAAGATCATTATGAGAGAAGATATACTTGATAATATTGTGTTCAAATTAAAGTATAAAATACTCTCCCCTAAGGTATTTTCACCACATTTTCATCTCCATGAATACCACTTCTAGTTCAAGATCGTAGGTTTCACAGTTCTTCTCATGCAGTCTCAACTGTCTAGACCATAGGCAATCATTTTCTACCTCAGTATCAAAACACTACCAAGTGTAGTTATTGTGGAATAATAGAACACTAAGTACTCAATAAACTCCTCTAGAAGTCTCAAGATTCTGTTTGTTGTCAACCTCTACCTCAACTTCTGAAAACACTGCTTGTACCTTTTCATCTATAGAAAATGATACCACTTTCAGTTCAAAGATTTCAAAGGTTCTGAAACTCTAGAGAAATTTGGTACAAACCTCTGATAGTAACCTGAATACCCAAGGAAACTCTACACCTTAGTAACATTATTAGGTGTATCCCAAGACAACACTACCTCAATCTTCATTAGATCCACAAACACTCCTTCATCTGAGATGATGTTTCATATGAAGTGGACCTCTCAAATCAAAAAATAACACATTAAAAGAATCCTATATAGATAGTTTACCCAAAGTGTGTCCTGGACCATCCATAATTTTCTTTTATTCTCCTTATTTTATGTCAATCAAACTAGGATATCATTGATGAAACTACTCTAATAATGGATATAGATCTGGTTCACAAGTCTCAAGGCACATGGGTCCTCGAGCATCTCTTAAATTTTTATTATAGGAACTTGTTTGGGATGAGTCATGGGTTTGAATTTCCTAGTAGGATAGATCAAATTATATTATAAGATTATATGAGGTTCATATTGGATGTGTACTAGACCCCCTTTTTGTTTTATTTCTATTATTATAGTATGTAACTATGACCAACTGAGTGGGTGGTCTGTTATTTGTATAACATAGTTTTTTGGGCCTTTATTACATTTTATATATCACTAATGTATGTATATTTATTATTAAAAACTCTATTTATTTACTTTTGTGGATGGTATTTTTTTATTTCATAATCTATTTCATTATCTAATATAGGGGTATAGTCTCCCAAAATTACCATCTTAGACCCTTGATGCTAGTCAAAAGTCTTTGGAGTACAAGGTGGTGCGCTTGAGGGTATGTGGAAAACTAGTTCAGCCATTCGTTATAATGTGGGTTGGGTTGAGATGTTACAAAGTTGTATCAGATATTTTTTCTTTTTCAAATGTCTTATGATTTTGGGATCCAGTATAATATATATTTTGGAATGTGTTGAAGCCTATGATGGATGTCGGGTTGGTGTGTCACAAACCCATATTTCGATAGAAATCCCAGGTTACCAAGGCATGTGCCTGTTGTTCTAATTTTTGTTTCCATAATTTTATTCTATATTTTCCTTAAGTGATTCACATGTGGTTTGGATGTTTTTATTTTTTATGGTTATATAGTTCATTTCTTGTTGTCAAGTGGTCAGTGATTAGATTTTGACTATTGTCTAGTACAAGAATGAGGTGTCTCATGTATCATATTAGGCATGATGGATTCATATGAAATATAGTATTGTTAATGTGTGATTTCATTAAAAATAGAGGCATAGTTTCTTTATTTGTCAATAATAGATCATATGACATTTTCATGTATAAGTAATTTGTTCCATTCTACATATTATTGCTGACTTGTTTATTGATTCAATCTGATAGAAGGTTATGTGAATTTATGTTGAGATTTTTGAAGATGGGGATGAAAACTCATTACTCATGCACAATAGGTAAAGTAACCCTAATAAGGTTGATATGGAATAGGGTTCCTAAAATTTGGTCCCTTGTGGGTGGTTGATTTGGCATGTGATACCTTTCGTATGTGATACTATGGAGGTAGACATTTGGACATATTAATATCATTTGAGGTTACAATTGGAGCATGCTTGATGACCTGTGAGTTGTTAACTTATGAGAGGTTAAACTATGGACTAGGTGTCCACACATAGTGGTTGAAACACCAATATATTTTATTATATATATATATTTTGAATAAAATTAGTCACTTCGATACCTTGCGAAACACATAACCCCTAAGTCTAAACGAATCATAATATAGTATACCATTATAAACTAGTTGTTAAATTAAAGGGTATGAATATAACTAAATAAATTATGAAAATTATATGTTTTACACATATATACAATAAATTCATTGGTTATCAATTGATTATAAATTAAAATAAAAATCATTTGAAAATAAAAGAAATATTTTTCTGAAAACCCATTTTTATATGTGCAATGAATTTTATCATAATAATTAAATTAATCACTATCATTGAATGGTTTTAATTAAATTTATATATTATATATTAATTTTGTTTTTATATTCATCTTATATTTTTCTATAAATTATATTAAAATAAATCCAGTTTTATTCTTAAAACAATATTTTTTTAAAAAGAGGTTTTCATCATGGTTTTGATTTTTTTTTCAAAATTAATTTCTCAAAAATTATTATTAATTAATTTGATAAAATAGATTATATATTTGGAATCATTAGTTTCAAATTTTATAATTATATACCATTCATTTCTAGGCACAATAAATTGTAACTGTGGTAAAATCTATCACCTTGGTAAAGGGTAAATCAGGTTAATCTAGGTTAAAACTAAGTGTTAAAGTAACCACCATTTGTCTTAATTCTTATTATATAAATTTAATTTTACCATTATAACCATAGGATTTAAATTTAATTGTACAATGGAAACTGTTCTAGGAAAATTACCTATATAACATTTAAAGCAAAGAAAAATACAAAATTTCACTCTCTTACTTTTAAATATCTCCTATGAGTTCAAATAAAGATACAAGTAAGTAGTGAATGAATATAAATATTTATTTTGTGAAAAATGAAATTGTATCCATTATGATGATTTATTTATTGTTATTTATTGTTAATTAGTAACCTTATATTCCTGCACAATACTAATAGAATATTTATTCAAATAGTTGAAAAATTAAATTAATTATTTTAAAAATGATAAAAGTATTATAATTTGAGTTATTTATATTGATAAATTAATTTTGTAGATGAATATAAAATATTAGTTATGTTTAAATTGATTATATTCAAATTACACCTTTTTATTTTTTCCTTTAATGTTAAATTAAATGAATAGTGTCAAAGTTGATATTGATGATATTTTATCAAAATAATATTTTATTAAAATATTTAAAAATTATAAAACCTTTTAATATGAAAAGGAGGATAATATTTGGTCAAATATTTTATCTCATGTCCATTTATAAGTCAATATTCACCTTATAAGTAAAATTATAACCCTTTAAGTGTGAAAAATTCTTTACCATGGTTATGGTTAAAATAGGTTAACTAAGGGGTTAAACCAAAAGATAATGTTTAAAACACCACATAAACCTATCCAAATTTTATTGTTTGAATTTATTTAAACCCAATACTACCTTATGTTTTAATCCATATCCTATTGGATTCATTTAGTCTAGATAATGTCTTTATTATATTTTAATCTTTTAAGAAAATCCAAGAGTGTCTTCCTTTAATTATATAATGGAACCCCTACTTTATCTTATTTACACCATTTTGAGCATTTTATTTAAACCAAAACCTAAAAAATAATCTTAAAAAAATAATCTAGAAATATTATATAGGTTCTATTATTCCTAAAATACCAACCCTAGCGCCTTTAAGAAGAGATCTAAAGGATTTTTTTTTGGAGAAGAGTCGATCTTCTTAACCAATCAATTTCTTTTTAATTATTTGTTACCTCTTATTAATATATTATAATGTTAATAAAATAATAAAATAATTATACTAAATATACTTAAAACATATTATGATTATTAAACCACCTTTATTCACCCCCTTTTCACAAATTAGAAGTGAAAGTATCGTTCCTGCGTATGTAGGGCTTATCGTCTCCATATAGAGATATAATTCATTTTCCATCATCGTATTTCATGGATTGTTATTATGATGGGTTTAATGTTTATACATGATATTTATTACATAATTATAATTTTATAAATATAATATCATCTCTCTATTCTTACCTTCCAATCTATCAGAAAAAAATAACATCACTTGTGCGTATGTGTAGACTATCACTTCCATGAAGCGATGTGATTAATTTGTCATTTCAATTTTAATTTTATGGTAATAAGGAAAGATTTAATGAATTTATATTATATTTATGATATTATAATTATTCTTGAAATTTTAACTATTATTTACCTTTTTTTATTCCGACCATTGAAAAATAAAAACAATGTTCATGCGTACGAATGACATATTGTCTCCATGAACGATGTAATTCATTTTTCAATATATAGATTTTATAGATTATTCTCATTATATATAGTTAATATAAATTATATCTATATCATGATTAAAATTTCAGTTATTATGGATCCATGATCTGTGTACAAGGACCGAAACTACCGAACTAAAACATAAATGAAAAATTAAGCAGTTATCAACCATAACTAATGATTTTAATAAATAATTTTTAACAGATGAGTATTAAAATATTATAAAGGGATAATACATGATATTATAATTATATTAATTATTATGGTATATAATTAAAAAAATATAAATTTATTATAAGAGATGTTAGAGTGCTTTCGAACTAAGTGGAACTCGAGGTAAGGGTTTATAATCTCAAATTATAGTCTTTGGGATTTATATTATGTCATACAACTATAATATTTTATGAGGTGTATATACTACCATTTAAAATTTTATATCATTATTATAATTATTTTTATGATATATAAATTTTCATTTTAATTTATTTTTTTATGGGTTTTAAGATTCAAATGTTTCCAAATCGGTAAGGGTTTTATGTTACAATCTCACTGTTTATTGGGATTGTCTATGGTTAAGTTTATGATGATGAAATATTATGATATAAATATCAATAAACTCAATAATTTACTTCTCTTATTTTTATTTCTTCAGAATACATTTTTTTACTTTCATTATCCTCACTTCAAGTACTCAAGAGACCAAAAGACCATTTAAAAAAACCGATGTTATTTCTCTCTTCGATTGAAATCCCTTTTTCTTCGATATCCATGTTTTACAAAAATATTTTAAATAATGTTTTTAATATTATAATATTTATTGTTAAATTAATTTTTATCCCTGATTTACCCTTTTACAATTTTTTTAAACCAAATATTTTTTTCATTTTCCAAACGATGTACATTTTTAATTTCTATAAAAATGAGAAAGTAATGATTTATTTTAACTTATACAGTATGAATGGAATTTTATACCATCATAAACAATCAATGATATAATGATTCCTTTATAGGTTTCCAAAGATATTTTAAAATAAAATTATTTTGATGATATTTTGGGAATGTATAGTCTATGAAAAGTTATTTTCAAAGTGGAAAGGGAATTTTACTCAAGAATAATTTAATGGTCCTATAATGGTATTTCTATTCAACAAAGACAAAAAAACTTAATTTAACTTATAATTTACTAGGTATATAATCCAATTGTACCATAATTATTATTTATATGTACGATTTTTTATTTCGATGAAAATATGTTTATGAAACTTATACCTTTTCCATAGGTTATGATATGATGAATTGGTGAAATGTTTATGAAACCCATTATTTTCCATGGGTTATGATTTGATAAAATGTTTATGAAACCCATTTATTTCTCATAAGTTATGATATTATGATTTTTTTGATATTATGGAACACATATGTATTATTTTCATTATATTATGGGTGGAACCAAAATTTTGTATTACTTCAATGAATTAGGTAAAGACGAATATGTCATGAGATAAACAGGACATGGAATGGGAAGTGAACCTAGTTCAGTAAGGGAATATATCCACTATGAAGTTCATGGTAGTGAACCTTGACAACTATGATGGTTTTTGGAGTGAACCCAATCCACTATGATAATATTGGTAGTGATCCTTGAATACTAAGAAAATGATTTTCTTTGTTTTTGTGTATTCCAAAATTCCATGTATTATTCCAATTTTATGCTCTCATGGATCATATTCTTTTATCAATTTATGATTAATGTCTTATTAAATTCCAAGATTTATTCCATGACTCAATATTATGATTTATGATATGAAAGGTATGGTTTTAAAATGTCAATCTCAAGTTCTCACACTCTTATGCTCATGTTATGATTAGGTGATCATTGATATCTCCCTTGTTTACCTTTTATAAGAATATGAGATCACCCTTTATTATGTTTCCTTTCCATAGGTTATGAATAAAGGTTTTAGGAATGTTTTGTCCAATAATGGTTCTAGTTGTGAATAACTAAGCATGAGACGATGATGATCTATTATAAACTAGTTGTTTATGTGTCCATATTTAAAAAGATTCTAGACCAATATGATTCAGGCATAGATTTTCAGGTTATATAATTAATATCTATATAATAAGATGTAATATCTATGTATTAAAAGTATGGTTTGATACAATTGGTATTATAGAAAGGTTCAATTAACCTTTTGAAACTAGGATGATAAAACTTTAGTGAGAACCATAGGAATAAGTTTATGTATAATATCACATCCTAATGTTTTGGTAATGATCATCGATGACCTACGTTAAAACTAAGGTTCTATATATTGAAAATAAGGTGTATTTATTTAGACATCCAATAAATTATTTTTCACGATTATGTAGTTTCACTCTATGATTTTTTTACTCATACTATGTTTTTTGATTTTATTCAATGGATGGAACCAAAAGGAATCATGTCAATATTTAATGTGATGGAAAATGAAATAATTTTCCACCTAGGAAACCAAATGTTTTGAGACCTAGAATAAAAAATATTATTTTTATTATTAAATAAATTTATCAATATAAGAATCTTGCTGAGATTCCTAATGAGAAAATTAGTGACAGTGTTCTGTTGATTCCTTCATAAGGAAACAACAACATTTTTTAGTGGGTCTTCTGATCCACTAGTTGCTGAGCAATGGATATCTACCAATGAAAAGACAGTTTTCGTTATCAAGTGTTCAAAACATGAAAATTTTATTTATATTTTCAATTATTTTAAAGACAAATAATATCAATGGGGTAATCTTATTAAGAACACAAGGAAAAGGGAATAAATTGTCTCTATAGAGTGGGATGAGTTTAAGAGTTTGTTATTTAATAATTACTTTCCTTTTATTATTTATATGAAAATAGATAATGAATTACTTGAGATAAATATTAAGGATTATGAATAAGTTAGTACATATGAGTGAAAATTTACAAGACTTTCAAGGTAAATTTATGGCATTATTATCCAAACTAAAAAAAAGGTTGATCGATTTTTTATTGGATTAAAACCAAGTCTCTAAAGGGAATTAGCAAAAATAGAATTTATTTGTTATAAATAATTCATTAAATGTGTTATTAATATTTAAATGAATCTTGGGATTACCTATAAATATCATATATTTGATAAGAAAACAAATATGGTATTCAAAGGAAATTCTAAAAACAAAGATAAAAGAAAATGATCTTTCCTTTATGCTCGATGTGTAGAAGGAAACATGGTGAAAATTTCCTTAAGGGGATTGATAAATGTTTTAAGTATGGAGAGTAAGGTAAGTAGGCAATCAAATGACTAAGTGATGCGAGGAGACTATTCAATGAAAGGAATAATGAAATGGCACCATAGAATACACCACTCACACTTTAGTGTTTCAAATTTAATGCTCAAAAGAAAAGGTTAATGGCGATGATTGACATCAAAAACCTCTTTATCCTAGAGACAAACAGAAATATTTAGTGATCACTATTAGTGATTTGGATTATGATTACAAAGTTGTGAAAGGTACACTTACCATCTTCTCTAGAATTTTTAATTTCTTATTTGATTCCTGATCTACTAACTCTTTTATATCTAAGGAATTTACTAAGGGTATCATGGTACCACCTCAAATATTTTATTTCATGTTTTTAGTTAAAAACACTAATGGTATGATTATCACATATCAGGTATATGTTTCTTCTCAGGTTGAAATTTGTGGGAATGTGCTTCTTGAAAATCTTGTTATTTTTTCTCTAGTTAAATTTGAGGTCATTTTGGGAATGGATTGGATTTATTTCCATAAATACCACATCAATTTCGGAGGAAGGAATATTAAATTTTATATTCTGAACCAACCTATGATTGTCTATCAATGCAATGACAAATATAAATATCCAATGGAAATTAAATCCAATGTATGGGTCACGATTCCTATTCAAAAGGGGTGTTTATCTTATATGGTTGGGAATAAACTCAACATTGAACATATGCCTATTTTGTGGGAGTTTTTTATGTATTTCAAGAAAATTTTTCAGGTCTTCTAATGAATAGTGAGGTTGAGTTTTCAATATAACTCATGTATGATGATACACCTATTTTGAAGAATCCATATAGAATAGCCCAAATTGAGTCATCAGAATTTATGAAGCAACTCCATGAAAATATTGACAAGGGATTTATTCGACTAAGTGAATCACCATGGTGTCCAATAGTTATTTCTTTGATAGAAAATATATATAATGGAAAATTTTAATTGATTTTGGAGAACACAACTAGATAAAAATCATGAATAAGTAACCTCAACCCCATGTTGATGACTTGTTTGATCAACAATGTTGAGATCAATAATTTTCTAAGATTTACCTTTATATTGGATATCATATACTGAGGGTTAATAAAGATGATATACCCAAGACATAATTTCATACAAGGTGTGAGAAATATGAATTTATAGTGATATCATTTGGTTTTAATAATTCCACTGCTATCTTCATGGATTTAACAAATAAAGTCTTTATAGATTATCATAACTAGTTTATAGAGTCTTTATAGATTATCATAACTAGTTTATAGAGTCTTTATAGATGATATTATTATATATTCAGAGATCTAGGAAGAAAAAGGAGATCATTTAAGGATTTTTATTAGGAAGGATTATATATATTACAAATTTACTAAGTTGGAATTTTGTCTTTAGAATATTTCCTATTTTGGTCATATAATCTCATAAGATGGTATATTGGTGGATCCATCAATGAATAAAGTAATTTATCATTATCCTAGACTAATCACTATGAATAAGATCAATATTTTTATTTATTTTTTGGATATTATTGAAATTTTTTAGATAATTTCTTATGGATGACTTATCCACTCACCAAGTTAACTTAGAAGGGAGCCATGTTCCTTTGAACTGATGAAAGTAAAGAAAATTTCAAGGAACTAAAGAGAAGGTTTGTCAGAACACCAGTTCTTACATTACCCTATAGTGGATAATTTTTTTAATATATAGTGATTCATCTAAGAAGGTATTGGTATGTGTTCTCATGTAGAATGATATGGGGGTACCTTTTGACTCACACCAATTGAGGGTTCATGGGAAAAATTAACCAACTCATAATTTAGAGTTAGCCACAATATTTTTTTCATTAAATTTATGGAGAAATTATCTTTTAAAAAATGTGTGATATATACTAATCATAAAATTTTTATGTATATATTCACTTAGAAAGAGTTTAATATACACCATATAAGATGCTTCAGGTAGGTTAAAGATTATTACTGCACAACACATTACTACATTGGGAAAGTAAATAAGTTGGAAGATGCTACGAGTCAAAAGGATCATGATAAATTATCTATTACAAGGATAAAAAAAGATAAAATATTTTTGGATTTGAAAATGATCGATCAGGAAATTAGTAAGGAAGAGGAGAAATATTATCTTTCTCAAATGAGTGTTCAATTATCTATCCATGTCAGGATTAAAGAGACACAAAAGGAAGATGTGGTACTGTAGAATAAGTATAGAGTTGTTCTTGAATTTAATATTTAATGTGAGGGAAAAATATTGTTTAGGAGTCGTGTATGTGTCCCATAAATACCATATTTTCAGGATTTGTTGGATGAGTTTCACAGTTCATAATTCTCTATTTATACTAGAAGTATAAAGATGTATAGAGAACTAAAATAGTATTTATGGGTGGATAAAATGAAGATACATATTATTGAATACGTATCATTGTGATTGTTATGTCATCAATTTAAGGTTGATAAATAAAAGTATAAGGAGATGTTAAAACCATTATCCATACTAGAATGGAAATTGGAAAACATCACCATGGATTTTGTAACAGGACTCCCCAAAATACCTAAAGGCCCTAGGTGTAGAAATCCAATGTTTTGGGATGAATTCTTACAAATAAATATATTGATACATGAGATAGTTAAGTAAATGGTAGAGAAATTTATATATATTTATCACCACATCAAGGTAGCTCAGAGTTGACAGAAAAGTTATGTTGACAATCATCGATTTGATCTAGAGTTTTATGTTTTTGAAATGGTTTTATGATGAATTTCTCCCTATAAAAAGGTTATGAGATTTCTAAATAAAGGAAAATTTATCCCTATGTATATTTTCTCTAATATTCTTGATCATGTAAGGATGATATATTATCCCTTGTCACTTCCACTGAACATATCTAAAGTTCATAATGTGTTCCATGTATCTATCTTGGGGAAGTACATTCCTGATCCTTAACTTTTCTTTAAATAAGAGGTTATACCATTAAATTACGATATTTATTATGAGTAAAACCCATTATAAGTCTTGGATTATAGAGAAAAGTTCTATTAAACATGAAAACTCACCTCGTTAAAGTTATCTAGAGAAATCACAAATTATAAGAACCTACTTGGGAACCTGAGGATGTGATGATGCTCAGATATCCTCACTTGACTGTATTAGAGTAACATAATTTTAATGGGGGTTCAATTTAACACCCTTATATTTTATGATATATTTATTTTTAAATAAATTCAATCTCTTTGATAGTTTGCAATACACACAACCCTTGAGTCTAAACAAACTGTAATATAGTATACTGTTATAACCTAGACGTTAAATTTGATAGTATGAATAAGAATAACTAAATTATGAAAAGTATTTGGTTTAAAAATTTATACAATAAATTCATTGGTTATCATTTTATTAAAAATTAAAATAAAAATCATTAGAAAATAAAAATCTTTAAAAAATAAAAGTAATGTTTTTTCTGAAAAACCGTTTTTATGCATGCAATATGTTTTTATTATAATAAGTTAAATTATTCACTATTGGGGATTGATTTTAATGAAATTTATATATTATATATTCAATAATTTTTTTAACATTCTTTTAATATTTTTCTATTCATGGGATAAAAATAAATCCAGTTTTATACTCAAAACTATATTTTATAAAAAGAGGTTTTCAACACATTTCTTGAACTTATTTTAAAATAAATTTATTACAATTATAGGTATTTAATTTCATAAAATAGATTTAATATTTTTAATATAGAGGTTCAAATTTGGTAAATATTTCTCTTTCATTTTAGGCACTATAAATAGTAACCATGGTAAAATTTATCACCTCGATAAAGGGTAAATCGGGTAAATATAGTTTAAAACTATGTTTTATAGTCACCATACATAATATTAACTGTTTTTGAATGAATATAATTCTATAATTATAAACTTATGATAGAAATTTATTTGTTTAATTGTATGTTTTATATAAAAATGACCTATATAATATTTAAGGAAAAGAAAACTACATAATGTCACTATCTTACTTTTAAATATCTTTTAAGTGTTCACATAGGGATAAAAGCAAGTAGTGATAAAATATAAAATTTTATTTGTGAAAAAATAAATTATATTACATATTTTAATGTGTTTCTAATTTTTATTGGTTAATTAATTACCTTAAATTCTTGGGAAACTCTAATACAATATTTATTCAATTAATAGAAAAATAAAATAAATGATTTAAAAAATGTTAAAAGTAATATAATTTGACTGAGTTATAGTGTTCCATAATTTTTTTTAGATTAATATAAAATATTATATATCTTTACGAAATTATATTTGAATTCCACCGTTTTCTTATTGTCTTTAAAGAAAAATTAATTGAAGTGTCAAAATTTAAATTAATGATATTTTATTGAAATAATATTTTATTAAATTATTTAAAAATCATAAAAATATCTTAAGTTTAAAAGGATTATATATATATTTTTTAAAATGTAATATATTATCCATATATGAGTCAATATTTACCTTATAAGTAAAATTATAATCCTTGAAGAGTAAAAAATTCATTACTGCGATTAAGGTAAAAATAGGTTAACTAAGGGGTTGAACGGAAAAATATGGTTTAAAACACCACTTAAACATATCAAAATTTCATTTGTTGATGTGAATTAAACTATATTATATATTATCTTTTAATACCTATAAATTTGGAGGAATTTTTTCTATATAATTAATTAATTATATTTTAATCTTTTAAGAAATTCCAAGAGTGCCCCTCCCCTCAATTATAAATGGGCACCCCTCCTTTCTCTTCTTTAAACCACTATTATCCTTATATATTGACAAAAAACCACCAAAGTTTATTAAAAACTATCATATACACATTATATAAGTGATTTTATTTCCAAAATACCAACCTTAGGGCCCTTAAGAGGAGATCTAATGGAGTTGTTTCAAAAAAGAGGTAATCGCCTTAACCAATCATTTTATTATAATTATTATTTTACCTACAATAAATCTATCATATTATACATAAGTTAATAAGTTAATTATTCTAAATATACTTAAATTTTATTATGATTATTAATCCACCTTTATTCACCCTCTTTCAATTAAATGGGAAGTGAAAGTATCGCTCATGCGTACGTATGCCTTACCATCTCCACATTGCGATGCAATTCATTTACCATCACCAAATTTTTTGGATTGTTATTATGATGGGTTTAAAGTTTATATATAATATTTTATAAATAATTATGATTCTATAAATATAATATCATATATACCTTCTTACCTTCCAATCCATTGGAAAATGATAACTTTTCTCAGGCGTATGTGTAGACTACCACCTCCACGAATCGATGTGATTCGTTTTTCATTTTTGTTTTAAATGTATATTAAAAATTATACTTTTAATGAATTTATATAATATATATTAAGCAAAAATGATTAAATAAATTTAATTTATTATTTAACATTCATTTTTTTATCCGTCAAAAAATGAAAACAACATTCATATGTACATACAGTCCACTGTCTCCATGAATGGGGTAATTCATTTTTCTATCTATATCTTTCCTGGATGAATATAAATATTTTTATAATAATTATATGTGATATTTATTTCTTGATTAATTTTTTTTATATTATATAACTATGATCAAATTACAGTGACCAAAACTACCGATCCAAAACATACATGTAAAACACAACAGTTATCACCCAAAAAGAACGATTTTAATAATGAATTATTAATAAATGAGTGTTTAAATGTTATAAAGGGATAATATATGATATTATAATATATAAATTATTATTTAATATAATTATAATTTATTTAATGTTTTTATACATGAGGTTAGAGTTCTTTCAATGTATGTGGAACTCGAGGTAAGGGTTTATCATCTCAAATTATCTTCTTTGGGACATATGTTATGTATTGAAATTATATTATTTTATGAGGTTTATGTACTGAAATTTGAAAATTTACATCATGATTATCCTTACATTCATGATATTTAAATTTTCATTTGAATTTATTCTTTCATGGGTCTTAAGATTCAAATGGTACCAATGCATTTAGAGTTTTATGTTACAATCTCATTGTTTATCAGGATTGTTTATGATTAAGTTTTTTATGATGAAATATTCTGATATAAATCTCAATAAACTCATGAATTTTATTATCCTATGGTTATTTATCCAGAATACATGTTTTAATTTCATTATTATCTTATTAATTATTCAAGAGAGTGGAAGAACATTTTTAAATAAAAACAACCTTATTTATCTTTTTAGATCAAAAAAACCTTTTCTTCCAAATCTATAATTTATAAATATGTTTTAAATAATATTTTTAATATTATAATATTATTATTAAAATTAATTTTCACCAATTATTTAACTTTTTAAAGAATTGTTTAAAAATAATCTTATTTTCATTTTCTAAAAGAGGTATTTTTTTGAAATTTTATATAAATGAGAAGGCAATGATTTCATTTATCTTATATAGCATGAACAAAATTTTATGCTAACATGACTAATAAATATTGTAAATATTCCTTTATAAATTTCCAAGTCTATTTTCAAAGAAAAGAGGTTTCATAATATTTTATGAATTTATAGTTTTTGAAAATTTATTATCAAAGTGTAAAGTGTATTTTTCAAATTTTTTTAATGTTCGTGGAATGGTATTTCTATTCATAGGAGGAAAAAACCATGATTTCACATATGATATTAAGAATATGATCCATGGTAACATTACTTATTTTTTCTTGATATTTTATGATTATGATGACAAGATATTTATGAAACCCATACCTTTCCCATGGGTTATATAATTATGAATTGATGAAATGTTTAAGAAACTTGTTTCTTTTCCCCAGGTTAAAATATGAAGAAATGTTCATGAAACCCATTTTTTATCAGAAGTTATGATATTATTAATGTTTTATGATCATTTGGAACACATATATATGCTTTTTTTAGGTGACTGGTGGGTATAGAATTATATATCCCTATAATTCATTAGCTAAATAATGGATATCTCATTAGATAAACAAGAGTGGAATGTGGAGTTAACCCAGTTAAGTAAGGAACTATGTCTACTATGGTAGTCATGGGAGTGAACCTTTACAACTATGATGGTTTGGGGAGTAAACTTAATCCACTATGATAGTCTTGGTAGTGATACTTTACTACCAAATAAATTATTTTCTATTATTATGTGTATTCCATAATTCCATGTCTTATGCCTATGTTAGGATCTTATGTATCATGTTATTTGATTCCTTTACAATCCATGTCTTATTAACTACCAAGATTTATGTCATGAATCAATATTATGATCTATGGTGTGTACAACATGGTTTTAAAATTTTTATATCTTTTTATCACACTCTTATTCTCATGTTATGATTTTTTAATCATTGATATCTCCCTTTTTTACCATTACTAAGCATCAAATCTCACCCTTTATTATTTTTACTTTCCTAAGGTTTTGAAGAATGGTTTTAGGAATGTTATGTCTAAGAAGAATACTAGTTTTGAGGAAATATGTTGGAGGCAATGTAGATCTCTTATGAACAAGTTGTTTTTGTGTCCAAGTTTCAAAAGATATTAGATCTATATGATTATGGAATGGATAGTTATGTTTTTTAATTAATATTCATCTAATAAGATGTAATATCCATGTATTAAACTTATTGGTTTCTATAGTGTCTTTTCTGAGACTTGAATGGTTGGTTTAGGTGTGAAACTTAGAGGCATTTTATTAAAACCCAGATATTAGTGTGTTAGAATTTGGTTTGATTAGAGTTTTATATCTATGCATGGAAATTTCTCGATGGTTTTAGTGATGAGAACCCTGCGTTTTGGTGCTTTAGGAATCAAAGTGTGCTATCAAGGGATAAACCAGGGTGATGTTTCATTTAATGTTCTTGAAAAAACCTTAGTAGGGTAGATAAAGTTCATGTGGATTCTCATGATGGGAGTGATGTTAGGTGACTACCAAGAATGTGGATGAGTTTTAAACACCATTGGCTAAGGGTGAGAACCTATGGTGCTTGAAATATGTCTAGAGGTAGGAGGTCACATGAGTAGTCATGGAACAAATAAGGTTCCTAGTTCTAAGGAGGAGTTCCAAGGGATATTCTGGAATGTTTGGGATAAATATAAAGGAGACATGCTTATCCATTTGAATAGGAATTTTAGACTTGTTCTACAGATATACAACTCATGTAATTTTAATTAGGATTTAGTGAATGGTTGTAGGAAAGTGAATGACCTGGGGTTTATAGTGAGTTCAAGATGGTTGTCAAGTACTGGAGATACATCATACCATTACGGGTATGTGAATGGGTAGATTAAGGGTAGAACCTATTATTTTTTATGAAATCAAGGTGAAACATAATGATTATGGTGGGACTGATGGTTTTTTATTCTTACGGTGAATCTATTATGTTTCTAATGAGAATCATTTACGTTGTGGTTGATGAACTTGGGTTATGTGCTAATGATAATACCACAATAAATATTTGATCATGGATGATTGATAGATAATAATGTATCATTATTGAGTTTGGGATAACGAATCCCTCTTTTCTAAAGGAGGCTAGGAGTGGGGAAGTGCTTGTGGACAAGAATGTTAGAGACCATTGGATGGGTATAAAATGTTCCTATAGTATGAGGTGACATAAAAAATAGATGACTTGTTGTGGTGATTTTTAAATATATCTATATATAATCCTAATTTAGTGATGATATTACCAAATATATTAATATAATCCAATGTAATATGAGAGAACATTGAATATGCACTAATCTATCTAAATTCCTTTTTGGGTATAATGAAGGTCCTTCCCGAGGTTGTGTTTATTGAGCAGTGTAAGAAAAATCGTATGGTGGGGAGACCACCATAGGATGTTAGAGGATAAATTCATGTGAGAAGGGTTGTTGGATTCATTGGGCTATACATTGGATGGTCAAGGTAACATTTTGATGTCATAGATTAGTAAAGTTCAATTATATGTTTCCATTTAAACACTATATTTGGAATTTTTATGAGACATTAAATGGATTAGATGCATTGGAAATGAGATCGAGATGTTCTGGTGTGGTCATGAGGTTATTCATGGGGTTCTGCCATTTCATGACATGGTTCATGGGGTGAGACACTTCATAACATGTTTTGTGGGGTGTTCCATGATTCTTTTCTTGGATCATTGGGTAAACTAGTTTCATTTCTTGATTTAAGGGGTGAATATCTATTTTGTGACATGTTTCTAGGTGCTAATCATGTGAAAAAATATTTCATGACATGTTTCAGGGGGTGAAACATGCAACCAATAGTGTTGATGGTGTCATTTTGGGTGATATTCTTGGAAAATATGGTGATGTTGGTACCATGGTTCTGATTTTTCATTTCGTGTATGATGAAAGTATTCTAAAGTTTGGATAAGTCCTTCCAAGGAAAGGTCAGTGTGGGCATGACTTGTGCATAATCATTGAATAGTAATCTGTTTTGACTCACTATCAGTGATGAGAGGTGGTACCATCTTTTTTATGTGTGTTTTCCATGTTTGGGCATGGTGATATGGAAACTATGTCAAGCGATTCATTGGACCATTGGGAATTTATTTTGATAAGAGATCCTAATTGTGGGGAATGTCATGGGTTGGAAGTGGTTATGAAAATTGGGTTCTATAGTGGGGAGAACTATGAACTAGATGATGAAATGGCTGATGAAATAGTGATGTTTTAGAATAAGCGGGTTTCAGAAAGTGTCTTCTAGGGGTTTACTAATGGTTGTGAGTGGTGGCTTGGGTTTTGATGAGTAACATGACCCATGTATGGAGTTGTGTAACAAGAGATATTCTAGTGTACTAGAGTAGAATGAATCTTCTTTAATGTCATTAAGATGCCTATATAGGTTGGTTTCATCTAGTAAATTCTGATCAGGCTTCTCTGGAACGAGAAGTTTTATGGCGAGGAAATTGTAAGAACCCATGTTCATACTTTTTAAGGATTTTAGCAGGAATTTTAATGTTCTCCATTGGTCAATGAGTCTTTTTGAGAACCAGAAATAAAAATTAGGTTTTAAAGTGTTTAAACTTACCAAAATGGTGTTTTTGGATGAGGTTTAACATTCGGGTAATGACTCAAGGGACTGAGAGGCCATCAAACACTACAAAAAAAGATTTGGTTAGTGGAAGTCTATTCACCAGGGTTCTAGTAATTGCCACAAAATAAATTTGGTATATATATATATATATTATAGTGTAAGTTTCAAAAAACTATCACAATATATTTTTTATGTTCTGAATTATCAATGGATTAATTGAAACCACCACTAAACCCTTTTAAAAAACCCTAATCCCTTCCCCTCCCCCGCTCCCTATATGTAACCCCAAACCCTTCCCCCCTCCAACCTCCCCCGACCTCCTCCTCTTCTCTACCTAATTATGACATTGATCCCATGACCCCATTCCTCCTTCTTCTCTCTTCTCCCCAGTGGTGACCCTGATCCCCTGACCCCGATCCCATGACCCCCGACCCACATGACCCCTCCCCTCACGATCCTCCCCCTATGACCTCTTATATGACCAGATCACTCGTGACATAACCCCCTCTTACCTACCTCACATTGGGTCAGTTTCCATCCTCAGCGGTGACATAGAACCTACCCCTGACCTCCCGCTCACTAGCTCAGATCTCCTCCTTGGAGGCAACACATTCCCCCTAAAAGGTTGCATCATCCTCACCCTAAATCTTTTTTTTGAGTAGAATTATAGTGTACGATACCATCCAACCCCTTGTAATTATATTGTTATGTTTGATATAATACCATAAATTTGTATACAAAATAATTTATTATAGATAAATTTTTATATAAAACTCACCATAAAAATAATATGGTATATATTCTCACATTATAATTGATCCTTGAAAACAATACTGCAAGTAGCTATCACTATTTTATTTTTTAATATGGTTAGCTGTGTTAAGAATTCATAAACCGTTACATACAACATAATAAGGATATAAGTTAAAATATTAAAAATAGAAATTAAAAATTGACTTTAAATATGTAAAAATATTCACATAGATTCACCCTACCCCTCTTAGAGTGAATACACAATCTAATGGGCATTTCTTATTGATAAAATTAAATCTTAAGAGTGTTCATACTAATAAAATTTGTTATATAGGGATAAATATATATATTATGAAGAATTATTATTTTGTTAATTTATATATAATAATGTCAGTTTTAATGAATCAAAATATATGAATTAAATATGTGAATATAAATTATTTTAGATTTATAAACAATAATAGTATATTATATCTAAAGTTAGATTGATATAAGGATATAGAGTATCAATGGTACTATTTTGGTATATGATGATTGTGGGTTCATGCATACAAATTAATATAACCAAAATTATTTTTTACACAAATTACTTAGAGATACTATGATCAATGATCAATGTAAATAAAGAAAAAAACATCATTTTATAATCCATATTAAATGGGTTTAAAAATTTTATTGTTAGTTATAACATTAATGAGTTCCAATGGGTTTTTTGAGATGATCATATTCAAATAAATTTTTTATGGGACCATTTTAAATATGAATCTATCATCAAAAAATAAAAATAAAATAAAAACAAAGTAAAATAACTATGTGCACCATAAGTAATCATTGATCTATATCGATAATGTATACTTTATGAAAATAATTAAGAAATAGGTCTGTTTCTCTTTCCTCTAATTTTTTTATATCAGTCACCAAAATCTACATATACTATTTCAATATTGGCCGATAAAAATTGTTATATCACCCTATAATTGGATATTATCAAGGAAGAGGTATGAAGAGAGAATAATATATTATTGGTTCTTTAACATTACCACACACATATATGGATCAAATTATTTATTTTGCGTTAATTCATTAAATAACATTTCCTAAAAGATACATCTAAATTTTAGCTACCAAAATTTATGGATTTTTTTGTATAATAATTTATAAACATTCTCAGAATTATATATTTATTATCAATGATTATATGAATCATTATAATGACAAATATCATAATAATAACCAATATAGAAATATGAATTTCAACATTATATTACAAAAAATATATCACAGATCTACTATATGATATGATATAAGACTCTGATAAATATCCTAGGATTCAGTTATTATTATAATGTTATGTTTGATATATATAATATTCAAATAATATATTAAAATATAATTGTGATTCATATTATATGATTCAACAAATTTATTAAATATTTATCACTCTCACACAACCAATAAATTCTTTTAAGTATTATTTTTTATACATCAAAATTTGATGGGAATCCATAAAATTACATTAAAAATGGTCATTAAAATTTTTCATTTTTTGAAAAAAAAATCCAATAATTTTAATCGATTTTATACAAAATAGAATAGTAAAAATACAGTCCTTAAATATTTTAAATATAGTAATTACAAGAACAACAAAATTCTTGATCCTAGCTGATCAGTATCTCTGAGCATGCCACCACTACCATCATCTTCTGTAGATCCTAGTGATTATGTTATACCCAATACTGCTAGAGAGCCATCCATTTACCTAGATTCCCTCGGTATACCACTTTTTAATTTACCTCTGATAGTAGAGAAGTTCATCACCCCTCCATCTAGGGGATATTGGAAAGTTACCATTACTTGTATGTATGTTATTTTTTGAAACAACTTTATATTTTATTAATTATTTAATGAATTTTTCAAATAGATAAAGACAAATATAGAAGGGATACAAATATGAACATGAAATATGTATGGGGACTAAATAACTTCAAGATTATTGTTACATTTGACGAGTCTGGGGTTCCTACCAGTGATGCTGCTAGAATCTATGACCAGATTCTTGGGAAGTTTTCTTGCGAGACGGTGAACTTTCCCATTAATTATAAATATTTGAGGAATTTTCCTACAACTTATAAAATTGATGTATTTGATAATCAAGTAAATATAATATTAATTTAATATTCCTTGAATAATAATTTGAAATACATGTGTAATGTTTTGTAATATAATGATAAAGTTTTATGTTTTTTATTTGAAGATGTTTTTCATTTTGATGTCCCTAACTACGTTACACGCCAATGGAATTTGAAAAATTTTGGCAAGAAATTGAGAGATTTTAAATGAATATTATGGAATGAGTTTAATGACACTTCAGTGAGCTCATAATAAATGTATGATAAATTTCACAAAGGAATTTATCATGAGAAATAAAAGCTCTTTGTCGATATCAATAGAGATGCATCTCATTTGGTAATTGCATATTTTATAGTATTTTAATAACATAAACACAATAAAATTATAACTTTTATCAATGTTTCTATTTTTCTTAAGAATTATCTAAAAAAACTTTCACGAATCATGAGAAGAAAGTCATTCCTCAAATTTTAGAATCTCAAATTTTTTTAAGAAAAAGAACAATTTTGGTTTTTATTTAATTCATTATTATTTATATCATTTTATTATAACATATATTTTGGTCTATCTTGTTTACATATTTTAATAAATTCCAATGAATTAGGTCACTATGTTGACCTAACAGAGATTTGCATTAAAGTGAATAGGAAAACCGATAGAATTTTTGTAAATGAACCCACCAAAGAAATTAGAGTAGGTACTTTTCATTATAATTTCATATTATTTCATTACCATAAAAAATTAATAATGAAAAATATATTATAAAAACTAACCAGAATTAAACCCAATTAAATGGGGCCAACTAAATAGATCAAAAGATTCCAGTTTTGAATCGTTTGATACATATATACGACCCAAATTAATTAGGTTTATGGCTTGTTTGTTGTTATAATATAATTTTCAATATTATGTTTTCATAGTTTTGAAATAACAATAAATACTAATGAAAAATTTATTAATTAGATAACATTATAATGTTTAGATATTTTAAAAAACCATTGTTAATATTTCTGTATTAATAGGTAAAAATTCAAGAAGTCTGGAATGCGAACCCTTCACAATCAACATCCTTTTCCCAGAACGATGCAGTTGAAATAGGTTTTGGGAAGGAGCATCCCTGATGTTTATGGGGGATGGGGTCTAGGCCTACTCCATCAGCAATCTTTGGTAGGGAGACATCATCTATTACTACTACACCTAGTGGGGGTTCAAGTAGTGTTATTGATTATGAATCACAAAGAGTAATTGAAATATTAAAATAAAAAGTGAAAAAATAATATTATTATAGGAAAAAATAGGGTAAGTGGCTATTAAAAATAAAAAATGAATTTGTTTTTTATATTTTAGTGGATGACCGAAACAATCCCCTAGGAAATTTCTAGCCTTATAGCTCATATTTCCAAGGTAAATTAAAAATTCCATAAATCATTAATTCATTTTCAATGAATATATAATTAACCAATGACCTCTTTTGCTACAATTTATGATAACTGTTGTAAAAAATATTTATTTTATCCATTCATCAATAGTTTCTAATAACTACCACTAAATAATTTAGCTATGGTTATATCAACTTCCCTAATGTTATATTTTTTATTTTTCATTAAAAAAACTATCGCCATCTGACTAAAATCACACCACTAAGTACCCAAAAAATAACATATATAAAAGCTATCACTCAACAATAAAAATCACCACTAAATGATTTTTTTACCATGAAATAGATGATGGTTTAGAATGTAAAATTCACTTTGGGCACCGAAAGATATAATATAACCAATATACATTTTTTTAATTAATTAAACTAATATTATAAATAATGATAAATCATTAATTTTATTAATAATATATTATTTATAAAATTATAATTCCTAAAAAACATTTAATGATTACTAAAGTTATCATATGAAAATAAAAAAAAATTGATTTGTGAAATATAAGAACCGATACCACATCAATATGAGTTACAATTTTATTATGATTACAATAAGTAAAATTTTAGTGTCTTAAAACACTAAAATGAATATTTAAGTATAAAAAAATAACAAAAAATATCATATTGAAGTGAAATCATGGGAAAACCACCATTGAATCATTTGTGACATGTACAAGAAAACATGTCCATTCAACGTGAGGTGCACCCTAAATATCTCAATAATAAAATTTTAAAGATATCAAAGTTTTAAAAACATGCATTAGGGGGTAAAAAACAAGAAAAGGACATCATATTACCCTTAAATCATTGAAAAATGACCCTAAATTTAATTGTGAAATGTTGGAACTGACAACACATCATTCTGAATTATAGTTTACCCATTATGGCCGTAAACGTGTTTTTAGTGTTTTAAAACACTAAAACATGAATGGAATGGTAAAAAAATAGAAAATGACTTTATATTGATATGAAACCATAGTAAAACCACTATTTAGTTTTTTGAAATGCTTTTATAAACAAGACATCAATCTATTGTGCGGTGTAGTCTATATTACTCGATATATACTTTAGAAAGGTAAAAAAGCCTTTAAAAAAGTGTTGTGTTGTCAAAACCATGAAAACAACATCATATTGCCTTGAATTTATAGAAAAAATTCCATACATTTAATTGTAAAATGTAGGATCCAATGGAATTCCATTTTGAATTATGGTTTTCTTGTTATGGCCGCTAACACATTTTTAGTGGTTTAAAACACTAAAATGTGCATGGAATGGTCAAAACCATAAAAACGACATCATATTGATGGGAAATCATGATAAAACCACTGATGAGTTGTTTTTGATTTGTATGTGCAGAAAACATATCAATCCAACATGCAGCGCAATCAGGATTACTCGGTATAAAATTTTGAAAGGTACAAATGCCTTTAAAAATAAGTGTTAGGGGGGAAAACTAGGAAAATGATGTCATATTTACATGAAATCATGGGAAAAAACATATATTTAATTGTAAATTTTTTTAAGAAACAACACGTCATTCTGAATTATGGTTTTCCCATTGTCACCTTAAACACATTTTTAGTGTTTGAAAACACTAAAACATGCATGGAATGGTAAGAAAAACAGAAAATGACCTCATATTGATGTTTAATCATGGGAAAACCATCAATGATTTGTTTTTTTACATGTAATTATATAAAAAATGTCAATCCAATGAACAATGTGGTCAGGATTACTCGGTATACACTTTTTAAAGGTAAAAAACATTTTAAAAAAAGTTTTGGGGGTCAAAATTTGGAAAATAATATGATATTAACCTAAAATCAAGGGAAAAAACAATAAATTTAATTGTAAAAATTAGTAATTGAAGACACTTCATTCCAAATTACAATTTTTTTAATGGTTATAAACCTATTTTTACAATTTTAAAACACTAAAATGTGCATGGAATAGTGAAAACCATAGACAAAAACCTCAAATTGATGTGAAGTCATGGGAAAAACACCAATAAGTTGTTTTTGACGTGTCCACATAGAAAATAAAACAATGTGACAAGCGGTGTGGTCGTAATTACTTGGTATACACTTTTAAAAGGTACAAAAGCCTTTTAAAACATGTGTTGGGGTGTCAAAACCTAGAAAACAACATTTTATTTCCCTTAAATAATAGTAAAACAACCATACATTTAATTGTGAAATCTAGAAACTGATGGAATGCCATTCTATATTATGGTTTTCCCGTTATGTCCATAAACACATTTTTAGTGTTTTAAAACACCAAAATGTGTGTAGATCAGTCAAAACCATATAAAACGATATCATATTGATGCGAAATCATGGGAAAACCACTATTGAGTTGTTTTTGATGTGTTTTTGTAGAAAACACGTTAATATGAAATGCGGTATGGTCATAATTACTTAGTATACAATTTTGAAAAGAAAAAAGCCATTAAAATAAAGTTTCAGGGGTCAAAACTTGAAAAAAAGTTGGATTTTATTTAAATCACAATACAACAACCTTACATTTGATTTTGAAATATATAAACTGACGAAATATCATTCTGATTTACGATTTTCGTATTAATTCCATATATACATTTTTAGTGTTTAAAAACACTAAAACATCTGTTGAATGGTAAAAACCATATAAAAAAACCTTATATTGGTGAAAAATCATGACAAAACCACTAATGATCTATTTTTAACATGTATGTGTAGGAAAAACATCAATCTGACATGCAGTGTGGTCAGAATTACTCGGTATACACTGTTAAAAGGTATACAATCATTTAAAAACAAGTGTTGGGGGGGGGGGGGGGGTCAAAACTAGAAAAATGTTATATTACCCTAAAATCATGGGATAAAAACATTAAATTTAATTGTGAAATTTTGCAATTGACGACACATAATTTCAAATGATGGTTTTCCCACTATGGAAAAAAACACATTTTTAGTGTTTTAAAATAGTAAAACGTACCTGGATCAGTCAAAGACATAGAAAATAACATCATATTGATGTGGAATCATGGGAAAACCACTAGTGATTTGTTTTTACATGTATTCATATACAAAATTCCAATATGATGTGCAGTGTGGTCATAATTACTAGGTATACACTTTTGAAGGGTACAAAAGCCTTTAAAAACAAGTGTCGAGGTGTCAAAACCAGAAAAATGACATATGATTTCCCTAAAATTAAGGGAAAATCCCATACATTTAATTGTGAAATTTATGAACTGACATAATTTCATTCCAAATTAAGGTTTTCTGGTTATGTCCGTAAAGGCGTTTTTAGTGTTTTAAAACACTAAAACATGCAAGGAACTATCAAAACCATAGTAAACGAACTCAAATTGATATTAAATCTTGATAAATCCTCCATTGAGTTGTTTTTGATGTGTAAGTGTAGAAAACATTCTATTTTGACTTGTGGTGTGATCGAAATTACTTGGTATACTCTTCTGAAAGGTAAAAAATCCTTTAAAAAGAAGTTTTGGGGCATCAAAACTAGGAAAATGATGTCAGATTGCCATGAAATCATGGGAAATAAATTGTACATTTAATGGTAAATATAGAACTTAAAACACATCATTCTGGATTACAGTGTGCACATTATGGCTGTAAACCCATTTTTAGTGTTTTAAAACACAAAAACAAGCATGGAATAGTGAAAACCCTATAAATGAACTTAGATTGATGTACAATAATGGAAAAACCACTAATGAGTTGTTTTTTATATATAGGACATGTTGTGATATAAAAATCTTTAAATTTTTTTATTAAGTAAATTTCAAGCGTACTACACGTCACTCTAAAATTAAATTAGAATATTTACTCATCCCTTTTTAGTTTCAATTTTTTAATCTCATATTAAATATGTATTTTAATGTTTTCAAAGTGTTTTTAATTATATGTTATTTGTTTTATGTTAAAATTTATTATGTATGATTAAAAAAATAACAAATTTTATGTATAGAATTATGAATATATTCTATATCTTTTTTATTTCATATTTCATTTCTTAAATGTTCTAGTTTTCATTGTAGGTGATAGATGCTAGTGGTAGGCAATAGGTTGACTATTCCGATCAACGAAATTATTCCGAAGGTAGTCATGATGGTTCTTTGTTTCCATGGAATGTTGAAATGGTATCAATTATTCTATTTTAATTATGATTTATTATGTGAAGTGTTAATTTTTGTTTACTTTTTTTTTGTTACAATTTGTGAGATGACGTGGTTGGTTTCACTTGATGACATGATGAGGAGGCAGAAAGATATAGTGGAGGTCGTGACATGGATGTATATTGGGTATTGATTATTGTTAGACATATTATATATATATATATATAGATGTATTGGTTGTCTTAGATTAAGGTTATGATGATTGGATGTTTGTATGTATGATTTATGTATGATGTGTTTATCATATATTTATATTTTAGTTTATTATTTGTCAGTTTTTTTTATATTCATATCTTTTTATTAATTTTTCTAAAAAGGAATCTGATTTAGTGGAGGTTTTATGTAACAACATCTAAATTCATTGAATAAAAAATGATTAGTAGAAGTTATGATTAACCGCCTCTAAAAGGAACCGCTACTAATATGTTCTATGATAGTTTCTTTTCTTTTATTTATATTTCTATTGGATATTTTTTAAAATAAAAAAACCGCCTATAAATAAAAACATAACCACTGCTAAATTCTAAAAAAAAACTTAACAAAACTACCACTAAATTATAAAAACTATCATGAAATGAATAGAGACTGTATAATCTGTGGAAGTTTTAATAACCATTTCTAAACTATGAGGTGGTGGTTTAAACTGTATCTAGTTCATGAAAGCCACCTACTAATTACCCTTTTTAATAGTGGAAGGAGTTGTCAGGGCCCAAGATTGCTAAAAATAACTACAACACCTCATTCACATTATGAATATGTTATTCATAAAATGAGATGGTTTCATTGGGTACCTTAGAGTGTTTCAATATGTTAAAATAGGTCATTGAGGATGGGCCCAAAAATTCATGGTGTGAAACTATGTTTCATGTTTTGACACTATTTAGCCAAACCTGGTAGATGTTTTTCCCTAAAATTACATGATGTGAAACTTTTTTTCACATCACTAATTTCCTATGGGTAGTTTTATGTGGGATTTAATGTGATGGGATTCTTTATAAACCCTTAGAAATTATTTCTTTCAAACCTATTATTCAATAAGTAATGATAATTAAGGTTTTTTCCTCGTAAAATCCCTTCTAATATCATCCCTCCACTATTTGAAACATCATTTGTTGAGATAGATTCCTCTTAGTAAGTTATAGTTTTATAATACTTACATATTCTTAATTCTATTTAAAATATCCTTCATCTAATAGATCATGGATTGATTATGATAGAGAAATTGGATGAAAAATTCCACAATATCATGTAGAATTTGTTTATGGATGTCGAGATCTTAGGTATTCATGATGAGAGGTTATCTTGTGTTGATGAAAATGAGTCGTTGAATTGTGATACAATGAAGGTATGTAATTGGGTCTCTCTTTTCAAGGTTTAAAATTTAATTATATTAAATTGGTTATTGTTGGGTTGTCATACGATATGGATTTTTCTTGGATTGGTGTTAGGCAATCCTATCAAATCTTTCATGATTTTTTGGTCGAGGTTCTGAATAGGTAATTACATCTGATAAGTGTTTTGACATGTTTTATATTTTTCCTTTTGTTGAGATGTACCTTTTTATAATTTAATTAATTATAAAGTAATTGTAATTAATTAATTGGGATTCTTATGCATGAGATAGGAACTCTGGGCTTTTGAGGAAGTCTGAATAGACTTGGGCGAAGCAATAAAAGTTGTTGGGTTTTTCTTAGCTCATAGTTAACTTTATTAGAGTTGGTTAGTCTTGAAAAACTATATTTTTGTCTAATTCATTTTCCTAGTATATTCAATAAGTGAAATCGCACTGACATTCCATGTTTTTGATCTAAATAAAATGGTAATCCATTTTCTTGATAAGAATTTATATTCTTAAACTTCCCAAGGACTTTGTTGGGTCTCTTGACATTGTGGTCAAGAATTAAAACCTCACAAGGGTTATGAAAACACTAAACACTTTATTAGAAGTTAAATATAATGAATTTATATCCCCTCAAGTAATAAAACATTATTATGATTTGTCTTGAAAAATTAAGTTGTTTGTCTTGTGAATTGATAATTTTTCATGACATGGTAAATGTGAATTTTTTTTGAAAGTGAATCACATGACTTGAATAGATGCATTGGTATTTTAATGTCTTAAGTATGAAAAGTTCGTGTATTATGGGTATAATGTCACAAGAATTATTAATTGGTTTAATTGACACTTGAAATAGGGATGGTGACAATTATGATGATAATTGGTATTTCGGATAAACAAAATAAATGGTTTCAATATTGGAAAATTGATGAAATAAATAAAATAGATTATAATTAAATTTTTGATGTGTGTAACGTGATCCTCTATGTTATATTATCTCGGATTATCATTATTTTTGGAACTTTGGTCATAGTAAAATGCTTATATAAATAGATTGAGCTCTATTATGATGAAATGATTATATAAAGGGCTTGTGCCTGCTTATGTTGAAATTCTTATATAATGGACTGGTTCTCAGAAATGCTGTAATTTTTAAAGGACAATGAATGGTTCACCTATGATGATTTGTGGGTTAAACCCTGGGAGGGTTATGAAAATGGTTAGCATGGTTCTGATATGTTCTCAGAGATTCCCAACAATGTGTCGAAGCAGATTTGGCTGACCCTAAGTGTCACTCTAGAACTTGTGGGTCAATGGGTTTATTTTAGGAGTTGTATTAATTTATTAAATTAATAACACTATTTAACTTTTTATTATATATACCATATACTCATAATGTATATTTTTTAATGTCATTAGTGGTGGATTAGAGAGTTTTACTCACACATTACTCAGGATTTAATTTCACAAGGGTTTTTGAGAATATATTATATGTTTATTGTTGGTTTTTGTTTAGGGTGAGGCCCAGGTTAGTGTGGCTGAGCAGGATAGATCAGATGGTGTCAGAAGACTGGATAAGGTTCGGCTCAGATATGCAACATAAACCCTTTTTGTTTCATTTATTTTATTCTTGTATATAATTATGATCAGCCTAATGGCCGATCTGTTTTTCGTATAGCATGATCATTCGATCCTTCATTGCATTTCATATATCATGGATGGATATCTCTTTATTTTTGAGTAATATATTTGTTTAATTATGTGGATGGTATTTGGTTATTACATATACTATCATACAATTTGATATAGGGGATGGAGTCTCTCTAAAATACCAACTTAGACCCTTACTACTAGTCAACAACCTTTATTATACAGGGTGAAGGACCCCGGGACACCCTGAGAGGGGAGGGGTGAATCAGGGTGACCACTTTTTCTTTTAATTTGATGGATCTTGTTCCCACGTTGGTAGGAACTTGTTGAACCTGTATGATGATTATGATCAAAATGAAAACATTCACATGCACAGAGAAGACACAGTCATTTTTACTTGGTTCACCACTAAGGGCTACGTCCAAGGAGCATACGCCGACAGGTTGCCGGTCGTACCTAAATCCACTATTCTTCACTAGCTGCGGATACAAAAGTTCGGGTACAGACACTCTGTCCCAGGCTCACTGCCTTTACAATAGTTCAGGGATAACTCACTGCATCCCTCGGGTCACTCCCGTTGACTCCCCCTGGCTCACTGCCGTTGGTGAAGTCCCACTCAGTTTATAGACGTGTAGGTCTGTTCTTCATTTGCATAAGAGTGCATCCTTTGTTGAATGTAGATGCTCTATTGAAGTCCGATTCTCACCAGAAGAAGAATATCACTTTTCCTCGAATGAACCGAGTAGTTTATCGGCTTTCGTGCAGCTCCAGCAAGGCAGGCGTGCTTTAATAGTGTCTAGGACTCCTTTTCAAGCCCGGCGCGCAAGTCTCCCGGCGGCGCGCAAGTCTCAGGCGCGCAAGTCTAAACTGGCGCGCAAGTGTCACTGAAGCACCTGCGCGACACTGCCTTCTTGAACAAAATACTTGCGTGATCCACTTCCTTACTCTTCCAAACTGCCTTGGGAGAACAGCCAAACACCGGCGCGCAAGCTCTACTTGCGCGACAAAACAACCACCTGCGCGACTCAACCACCTGCGCGACGAGAGCTCGAGCAATCTCTCGGCCTTGAACTCCGTTGGAAATGAGGAGGGGTGGTCCAGTATTTATAGGCAAACTGGACCCCCTGCGCGGCGGCGCACAAGTCCCTCGACGGCGCGCAAGTCCTGTCTCCAGATCCTCTGTCGCGCAAGTTACTTGCGCGACCTAACCAACACTTGCGCGACCTTCTTTCCTTAGCCAAATTGTGATGTTCTGATCCTCAAAAACATATGGCGCGCAAGTCTTTCATCCTCCAAGAGCTCGGCGCGCAAGTGTCTTTGCCAAAAACACTTTACTTTATTTACGGATTTTCAGGCCCAAAAATTTGGCAAACACTGGGAAACAGCGCCACCTTCACTACTGTTTTCTTCCTGAACGGTATGATCGCTTTGTTGGTTCACACCCTGAACTTCCACTGAGGATTGACAACAAACACAAACCATACACCAAATCATGCTTTGAAGAACTTGGTTCCAACACAGGGAGGTGCGCTTGAGGACATGCGATGAATCGGTTTGGCCAATGGTTATATAGTGAGTTGGGGTGGGACATTACAACCCCCATAAATTTTCCCCATCCATGTTCAATACATCAAAAGGACATGATGTGGGTTTTTGAGCTCTACATCACTCCCCATACTTGGTAGGTGAGGTACCAAACATGAATTGATAGAGAGAATATAAAAATCAAGCCACAGGTCAATAGGACAGATAAAGATCCTCAACACCATGGCATGTTATAATCATTATGTTATGGTTATTTTACAACCTAGATGAAAAAGGTAGTCTCCATGGTGTAGATTGACTTACCTCGCCATTTTGGGTGGCACCACAAGCATGGCCATGATGTGGTGGTCTTGTACCCACTTTCTCTGACCACAACCACTCCATGCTAGCATGCCTCAACAATGATAACCACACCCACTAAAATGAAGATGTTGGTCTCCCTATTTCTTATAGTAAGACTCACCTATAAAAATTCACAGTGCCTAATCATTTCCACAAAGAAAAATCACTTTAGTTCTACCCAATAACAACACCTAGTAGAGATGGTAGGACCTTGAGAATTTTTTCCTTGTACTTATTTGAGAACCAAAATAGTCATCCCCATGATTGTGGCTTTAGAACTCCAAGTCAAAACGTTTGACACTCATGACCAAGCACCAAAATAGTGACCATCATGGTTGTTTTAGACCTAATAGTGCACCCATAAGCTGAAATGTCCTACCTAAAAAATGTGCAAGGCCAAAACTATCATGAACTAACACACCAGGGCCCACCTAACTGGAAACAATATGAGTACGACTACCACAATACAACCTCTAAAAGTTCTGGGGCTTGTGACTAGATCTAAGTAGGAATATCACACACATATGGATACCTTAGGCTATGTTACCTATACAAACGAACAAAAATCAATATCCATTCCATATTGTATAGATAATAATAAAAATTAATATCAAATGAATTAATACATCTATATCCCACAATTAGAGCACAAAAAATTATTTCAATGCGATAAAGGTAAAAATAAAAGCGCACAAAAATTTCAAAAGAGTCCAACCTACTCATAAGAAGGGGCCTGTTGTCAAATGAAACCACTGATACACACCTTAGTCTATCTAAATCATTATGTTTTGCCTCTACCTAGACTCCAACTAATGGCCTATTGTCTTCATGAGACATGATAGATGTGGGTAGATCCCATACATGGATGAGTATAAAAATACCCAGTAGGGACCAGAAAACTTAAAATAAAAGGGAGAAGCTGTAAGGAAATAGTATGCTCAACCCATATTCAGAAGGGAATAGTAACCTAAGTGATATAGAATAGGAATATCCATATCCACTGCTCAACTATACATGACTACTCAACTCATTATCATAAGGATTCTTAGAATCACCCTGAAATATTATTCAAATACTTCATGTCACATAGTCCCACCATACAGCCTAAAATAGAATTATACTAGAGGATCAAAGGTATCTCTCATCTATAGAACTCACTCCATGATACCTATCATCCCTGTGGTCACTCATTTGAGAGGTCTCCCTTATCATGTATCACTAAGCTGATTGCACATCCCCACTATCCCTAATGTCATCCATCTGAGAGAACACACTCGCCGGGTCTAGATATGAAGAAATTCACTATATAAACCCTTGAAACATGATACTAAGATAGGGAATCCCACCCATGCCTCATGGGGGACTCTATGAACCCCACCATAACCCAAAATATCTCATCACACAAATAGGGGATCACTCCCAAGACTAATGGGGGACACCATAAACCCAATATAGAACTCTAGAGATCATAAAAAATGGACATGGGATCACACCCTAGATCATTGGGGGATGACTCAAACCCTAATAATACTCAAAATCACAATACATAGGTAGTGAATCACACCCCGGACCACTGGGTGATACTGTAAAACCAATATCAAACTACCTTCCAAGTAGGGGGACTTATGTATGATGATATCGTGAAACCTACTAGAAGAACCTATTAAGTAGGGGATCAACACCTATATATTTTGGTCACACCGATACCTAAAACACCACCTAGGGAAGATGATACAATATAGGATCCTTTCCCACACTTTCTAGAGGGATAAAATAACTCTATCTGAACCAGTCTCATAGAGGGGATTGCGATCCTATGATTGAAACATAATACCGCACTATTCCCTTGAAAGGATAAACCAAGGAAGAGAACCCACCAATTACTTATCTACATTTCACTACACTAATCATCCATCTATAATCAACTCACATCACATATCTCACAATAAAACTATGGTAACCATTGAGTTCTATGCAAAAAGATACCCAGGATATGATACTAGTGGGCCTCTATCAGAGTCCTAAATATAGACATATGTAAGGGAAAATTACCTAAGGGTAGTACACGGTATGTCCTCTTAGGGTAAAAATTGTGTCTATAAAGGCTAACCCCTAGTCGTGTCCCCTAACATGTAATAAGGAATGTACATGGTGTGTAATTTTAGTAACACATCGTGTGGCCCAATCTGAACACCTGGGCATGTCCTGGCTCACATATCCTAGCATGCCATGTTTCCCTACATGAAGTGTACATACAGTATAGAAAATGTTTTATCAACCCAAGAACATTGAATAGTACATCGACCCATGCCCATATACCTCATCCCAGGCCATGCATCTGGTTGTATCCTTCTATACAGCTAGGTCCTCTTAACATGAAACTCATGCCAACATACTCAACCAAATAGACAAGAAACACCACATGAAGTGTACCCACTGTACATGAAATTTGGTTCCAAAATATCATCTTCCCTAAAGGGGAATAACACACGTTTTACAGTCCTGCACTACATATTGTGTGATGAGTATTTTCAAATTGAAAATCACTACAATATTTCTGAAACCCCTATTTCCCACTGATTACCCTCATATATACCCCCAACGGAACTCTAGTAGTCATATATGGGATAAAAACCTCAAAATGATTCATATATGATGATCGTGACATAAAACTCATAAATATTTGATCCTCTTGGAAAAATATAAAAGTTTCGAGTCTAATTCAATTCCCGGAACCTACTACAACTCAATCTAATGATGATCAATGTTAAGAATATAGTTTTGTGGAACCTCCTCTCCCTTGGTTCACTATCAGGTCATCTTTTTCTATAAGGGTGTTCTTCCCCTTCTTTGGTGCATGGTAAAAAATAAAAGTGGGAGGGTAGGTTTAGGTTTATTAATTAAATTTTATTTAGTTAATAAAACTCTATCATTTGATACCTTACCAACGATCACCTCCAATCGATTTCCTAATGCTAAAAAAAATCATGTTGAACCTATGGTAAATCATTTGTTATAAACTCTACTGTGGTCTCATATTTACAATATGAGACTCCATTCTGGAGTTATTCCACATTTTATGAAAAATGTTCATGATTGGTAAAACATATTTAATTTTTTTTAAATGACTACACTGAGGCTCTTCAGGCCCTGTAATTCCCCACTAACTCAGTACCTAACTCTAGAAATATTCTGAGAAATATTCTAAATTCTTACACAAAAAAATACAAAGTCATTACACTCTTCAAACCCTCAAGGTTTTTTTTCGTCATGAAAATAAAAATCTTACTCACAAGGGGGGAAAATGATATCTCAATTTTTTTTCCCACACTGGAAATATCTACATATGGTTCTCATGTTGTCAAAAAAACATGAACATAGGGGAACCACTTGCCTGATATGGGTATTATCTGGTCAGATATTAAACACTATTGAGTACCTCAAAGAGGAAACTCCACTCCCAATGCCTAGCCCATCCAGGTCGAAATCACGTAACGAGTCATGCACATGTCTCTTCAGCTACGATGCATAGAAAACACCTAGTACTCGGTTTAACTTTGATTTTAGGGTATAAAAACAATGAACCTAACTAACCCAATTCAATAACTAAAGGAAGGGTCTAAAAACCCAAAAGATAGAATTCCATCCTGACCAAATCTCCTTCCATCATCATCTGACCCAAGATGAACCACACCCTCAACCACCATCACTAGCACCAACTATAGGATGACAATTATATCTCCCACCAACTCTGACTTGTACAACATCAAATTCTAGGGTCTCCAAAACATATCCTCAAATGGTCCTATATCAATGGTAGAGTGGTGAATATTGTGATACAAAAAACCCACTAAAGGTAGGGTGATCCTCCTGTCCCTAGCCTCAAGCAGAAATTCATATCTAATGCATGTTCTCCTGAATTGAAACATCCTACTTTGCCTGGCCATATATCTAGGGTAACACAATGCTCAACTCCAACTAAGCCTTAAAAAATTAATACTCACATAGGAACCCCTAATATATCCACTATGATCTTCTCTCAGATGTTTAGGAAGTGGGAAAACCTGGTGAGTTAGTCCATAAAGACTCAGATACTGTCGTGACCTCTCACTGATCATGGTAACTCCCTCATGAAAACAAAAAATATTCCACTTCATTTCCACTACCATCTGGACACCTTGGTCTCCACCTACTGATAGGTGATAAATCAATATCTAAACTCAACAATAGGATAAAACACCCTTTTCCACCCAAATCTATGTAAAATGATCTTGGTACAACAACCCCTCTATTGGGTGCACTACTTATGAAAAAAACATCATCATCACCTTGTCAAGCATTGTGGATGGTGTCATCATCAGTCTTTGGAATGATTTTTTACTCCCAACCTTCATAATATCCATTAAGAACATGTATAGTGGATATTCAGTCATGAAAGAACAAAAAAACAGAATACCCATGTTGTGCCTCCTTATCTCACTAAAAATCAGGGGGAAACAACCATGGACTGGAGATATGTTGCACTATACTTACCCACAATGGTCAACTAAAATAGGTCAATTGATCCATTATTTAACTTAGTAACAGTAGACAAAAACCTTTTTGTGAGCATCTGCTGATACATACATGCCATTTTTTGGATCTCAAGCTATTATATCCTTAACCTTTTTTGGGTCCACTATCTCTCCCAGGCCCAATAAAACATATCAAAAGTAGCGGGCTTCCTAAATCCAGACCCGACTCTATGAGATCTTTCAATTAAACTGGTATTAATGAAGTATGTCTAGGACCATAATCAAGTGTCTCATGTGAAACTCAAATGAAAAACACATGAGGGTACCAAATAATAAGAATACAGCAAATCAATCCAAAAAATATTAAAGGAATTGGTTCATAAGTCTCTCATCCATCACCTAGGAAAACAACATATGGATTCCCAAGTGATCACACTGGGTCCAACTAGGACCTCCTTTTACAAACCCCCAACTACACGACTAGCTCATGAAGCTCACTGGGAGCCAACCAATATGTTGGCAAAAATATTATGGTAGTCACAAGGCATTATTCTATCAAGAATTATAACTCTCAGTTGGGAGATAAACCCAACATGTCCTCAAGATATACATCCTTATTCTCCACCACCACTATAGGGAACTAAAATTTCATAGCATCCACTACTCCAAGGGCCATACTATCCATCTGATAAATATTCATTTGTATCTACCCTCACATGATCTCATCCTTCTCACCTTGGGACCACTCCTAAAAAAAGAGGAACTCCATCCCATAACCCAGAAACACTATCACACCTACTAGTTGAAACCAACTAAGCATGGATGGTAAGAAACCAATATATACTGGGGAAAATCATAGGGAATATATGTTACAACTAAAATATCTATGTGAGGATATATCTTTCTCCTCTAGAGTTGGGTCACACTACTGATGGGAGTGCGTGCCCTTTGATTCTCTCGACAAGTGACTCCAATCATTAAGGCCCAAAAAAAGGCTCCACTGGTATTGCTAGGCCCTGAATAAGGGATATGATCAGAGAATTATGGCTCATGAATCTGTGATAAAATTTAGCTGAGGTAGTGAAGTCACATGTCATACCTCAATCCACACTCAAGAAACTAGGCTAGAATTCCCTTCTTTCTAAAGATCGTTATTTCCCTTGACTTCCTATTCACCATAACCAGTTCCCCCTTCGAGACCTCAAAGCACCAAACTACTATGAACACACAAGATAAAAAAACTCATCCACTAAACCTTGAAACTATCCGCTTTGGGTGGAACATGATTCCCCACATGATTTTTATCATTTCAAAAGAATGTTTCTTATTGGGGGAAGTATATCTCTTTCTTGTGAGACCGAATCCATGTCAAACATCACTATTATATGGTTCCACTGACACCCCACATCACCCTAGAAAATAATCTATAAAGTAGTGGAAAGAAAAGGGTATCTCACACATGTGTCTAAAAGTAATAGTGTAATAGTATAAAGGACATGTATCATACCCCTAAACACTTCTAAAGAATATGGTTCATAGGACTCCATAGCCTGTAGTTTTTCTTGTCCTCATCCTCTAGCTCCCTGAGCCTGGCACGGTCCACCTGGGGTGGTGGTGGAAATAAGTCAACCCATATGCATACTAATATTTCCTCCCATACTAATATTCTATGTATTCCTTCATACATAACTCCTTTCCTTTACCACTATATTTTAATGGGCGGTCCAACATCCATCTCCCTATCAGCTGCACAATGGGTCAGAAAATCCCAAAAAGGTATCCTTAGCCATCACAAGCGAAAAATGACACATCCCTTGGCTGATTAGAACCATCATGAGAGCCCTGAACCACATAACCTCTATCCTGGGATCATCACCAAAAGGAACTCACATGATAAAATCCTCAAGATTTCTATCAGGTATCAGCTAACGAGGTATCAACTTCTGAGTTCCCATTACCAGCACCCACTATAAGTGTCTACTCATCCAGAAATATCTTAGCTACCAAGGTCTTCTCGAACACTCTAACATAGGTTCGAATGCATAGAGACACCACTTCCACCATGATATCTCAATATATAAACTAATCTAAGGTCCATGCTCCGAAAAAATATCCAAAACCATATCCAAATAGTATCATAAAAGGCCAGTGAACGATGTTGAATACTCTTACATGGTTAAGCTGCCATACTAGAGCTATAGAAGCTCCTAGATACACACCATTAACAATGTGATTTTATAAAAATATTCCCTAAATATCCGCTCAAATTATGTAAAAGTGAGTTCTATCTCATCATGTTTCTACACCATTATACTCCACCATCACCCCAAAAATCCCTAAATAAGGCTCTCTACTTGGACCGCCATTTGATTAGAAAGAATCTTCACAAGGAAGAAACCATTTCTGAAAGACTAAAACCATTCATCATCTTTCTGGGGGTACAGATCACCTAGAAACCTACCAAGGATGTATCTTCCTCTGAAACTCATGGAGGGTGCTCAAACTATGCACATACTCGGCCGATACTGCCAGCATAACCTGCTTCTCAATGGATGGTGGCTCAAATGGAACACCCCCAGAGGTACCACCTCCCATGCAGACCCCTACACTATTGCCTCATCACTAATATTATCATCATCATGATCCTATAATGTAATCCCAACTAGTTTTTGTCATGAAGTCATCTAGAAATAATCAAGACGTACTATGGTCAAAGAGTATATATGGGGAGCTTGTAATAACCCAGTGTTTATTATTAATATTTGTTTCTTAAATAAATGTGTGTTATATTGTATTATATAATATTATGAACATAAATAATATTTAAAAACCAAAAAAACTTTATTTCATTACTAAATAATCTTAAATTAATCAGCAATGAAACCAATTAAAATTCCAAACAATACAATTATACAAAATTTATAAATTAGAATTGGCTTAAATGAAAAAATATGGATCCCCCAAATCTAATAAAATCAACACCCCACTACCAATACTATATAAAAGAAACAATATATTAGTAAACTAATAAAAAAATATAAAATATAAATAAGGAACCTATAGAGGAATTGAGTTGAATATTGAGTGAAAGAATGAAGTGGTATTTATAGAAGGTAATGTGACTATTGGAATAGTAACCCGACCATTAAGAATAGTAACCTAACCATTAAGAATAGTAATTTTACCTCAAAATAATAAATTTTGATATAAAAAATATTTTCATGATAAATTTAATTAAATATTAACATTATAGTACAAAAAAATATATATCAGGATTAAAAAACTCAGAAAAATATAAGCACATTTTTAATAAAAATTATTTTAAAGTATTTCATAAAAATCAGAATTTTTATATTAAAAATTAAAATTACATTTGTTAGAAATTTATTTTGATAAAATGAATTTCATTTTTGAAATCATAATTTTAACATTATCAAAGGGTTATTTTTTTGGTAATCTTCTAAAATACATCAATTTTCATGTGAATAGTAAAAATACAGTTATAGTGACCCAACCTTTTCTTATATTACTAATACATTATTTAAAGATAAAAAAAATAATATCACAAATAGTGGATCCAAAGGTTTATTGTCTTGGGAAAACTAGGACCATACATAGAAATTACATCATCAATCATAAACATTTATTTAATTTCTTCTTCTCTAACTGCTTGTTGGCACTTGACCTCTCCTTAGTACATGTTGCCACCTGAGGATATACATCAAAAGGGGTGAGCTAAAATACTATTAAGAGGATAGATAAGAACAATATAGCATGTGGTGAGCATAATCATAACATGGAAAAAAGATCATGAACATGAGAGGAAGCATAAATTAAAGACTAGAAGTGTGGAAATGCATAAAAATGAAACATCATGTCTTAATGGTTAAATACCACACATAACTGTGAAAAAGGATAGAATATTGTACACATAATTTCACATTTACTCATGATATTCATCACTTTACCTAATGAATTGGAGCGCTGTATAATTCAGGGCGCACCCGTCACATTCAAACATTCATATTGCACTATGTAATTCCGGGTGCACCTGTCACATCATAATATTATCATTATCATGCATGAAACATAGAACATATATAAATAATTAACATAAATAACCCATGTAAAGGAATGAGTTTCATCTCATAAGAACACATTCATAAACTTTGTGTTCCAAAAACAAAGAGGGAATGGCATACTTGATGCAAGAACCATCAACCTTGAATGAGAAGTAAATGGTGAGTTCTTAAAAGAAGAGTTCTTTTGGAAAAATTTTTGTTTGACACAAACAATAGTGGTAAACATGTATATCCCAGAAAATGAAATAAAATTATGAAGAAATTATTTTTTAGGAGTAACCATATCAAAAATGGAGTGAAAGAGAGAGAACCCGAAGGATGGAATTTGGGTTCGAGAATTTCCCCACACCTTGTATCCGAACGCTTCCTTCTCTTTAATGTCCTGTATAATGAAATTATATTCATTAATTTGAAATTCAAAAACCTTTTATACATTAATAGGGTTCATTTTTGTTTCATTATGTCATTTTATGGGCCTTTTTATGAGTTATAGGGTTTAAAAACTTTGTTTGGGAATGTTCGTTTTTATGGTCTTCTTGAGTGGTTAACTCGTATTCTTAAATGAAAGTTCGTGTAGAACATGGTTAAACATCCAAAAAATATATTACATGTTATTAATTAAATTAAATAATTTAAAATTATCTTATAATTAATTATATTAGATACCATGTGGATGAATCATTAGATAAAAATTAAATGATGATTGTTTGGGTTAATTTGGGCAGTTTTTCGATCACAAAGAACTAGTTTTAATTTATCACTTAGTAATATGTACATAAGTTAGTTCGAGAAATTTAAATATGATATAATAAATATAACATATTCAGGTTAAACCATAAAATGGTTTCATGACCAGATATGAAGGTAGAAATGGAAGAAGAAGACATGTTGTTCTTGAAGGTGATAAATTAACACCTCACGAACAACGTTCTCTTTAATAAAATAAAAAGAAGAGGAGAAAGGGGGTTGGATGATATAATATCCCATCAGTATCATAAAATTACAGTATATGTATGTTACTTTAGTTACCATGACATTTGTACAAAGATATGTGGGGATAGAATAAGAAAAGAACTTGAAATTGAAGGGGAATTAAAGGAGAAGAGGGAGAGAAATTACCTGTTGAATCCTCCTCTTGAGATCCTCCTTAAGGGGCCTAAGCTTTGCATTTTGATGAGAAAATAAACTTTTGGACGTGGGGTATGGTATAGAGAAGATTTTTGGGTAGAGTTTAGATAAGGCTTCAAGCATGAGAGGTGTGAGGAAATAACGGTGTGAAGGGTGGTATTTGTAGTGGAGGAGAGAGGGGATTCCTTAATATAAAATTCATTAGTTTATTAATTTCCCCTAAGACAAGGAATAGTGAGTCATAAACGACCAAGAATATTAAATAGGGAATGTTATTTCAATATTTGTGTGCTACATCACTTGTGATGTCAGGAATAGTGAGTTTAAATTTTAATGTATTTATACGGTAAATTAATGTATTTTACTATTCACCAAAAATTCAAGTATTTCAGAAAAATCCAACACCATTACCCCAACCATTTTTCAACGTCTAGAATCCAAAAAATGAATTCCATTTTTCAAAAATAAATTTCTAAACATGATTAATTTAATATTTAATTAAAATCATAATTTATTATTAAAAAAACCAGTTTTAAAACATTCATTTACTTATTCTAAAATATAGGTACGTCATACTTTCACTTGAATATTATTTTTATACTATCATAGGTAAGGTTACTATTCATTAGTTTATATCACTATTAATTTGGGTATGTTACAATTCATAAGGGTAGGTTACTATTCACCAAAAATTATTTTTGTTTTATTAGACTCCAAAAGGCATCTTGAACACAACTGTGTATGTCAGATTTTCAAAATTCCCAATACAAAAGTGACAAAATTATGTTTAAAGGTCACATAGCACCTAGTAGTTTATTATGTTGTGTTATCATGTGATTTTATGACATATTTATAAGAATGGAATTTCCATTGAAAAACATTGGGTCGTTGCAACAATTTTGCACATAATAGGTGTATCTTAAATTACATCATTCATGATACAATAATGGAATAATAATTTATAGAATATAAGGTTTGGGAATGATATATTTTATTTCAAAAATGATTCATTGAAATACAATATAATTAATTTATAAACCTAAACAACAGTTTTCAAAACCTAAAGTCAAAAGTGAATACTTAAAATAACAATTTCTCATTTTTCCATATTCTTTTTTAATAAAATAATTAATTCACATTATAAATGAGATTTAAAGTATTAAACCCATTATATAATATTTATATATGATTTATATTTTCAAAAATTCACTATTTCATGTTGTACCATTGACATATTATATTCTTTAATAATTTATTCTAAAAATACCCTTCTCCTCTAGTATAAATATCCTCACTCCCTCCCCTTGAAAAAAATCATCCCCCACTTTACAAAACCTAACCTATGAAAAAATAACTCCTCTAAATCGCCTTATAATCCTTATAAAAATTATGAAGTAATATAACTCTAAGAATCAAGGGTGTTTTAGTGTCGTACAAGAGAAGATACACTAAGGACTAAGTAAGTTCCGATCAAATCCTCTCTTGTTTTATTTCTTATTCCTATTTTATTTTTTTTCACAACCCCGTTCAGAAAAAAACCTAATTAAAATTAATTAGTAAGTAATTTAAAATTATAATAATTATTTAAAACTACATGAATTATCGTATTACTACATATATAAATTTCAAACTTCTCTTTCTTTCTCTTTCAACATTGTCCTATCAAAGGCCGTTTAAACACCTATGAAGACATTTCCAAGTAAATGATTATAACCAAATTTTTGGATGGAAATTATGAATTATAAAAATGTATAAATATTTAATTACATTTATTATATGATTCTATAATTAATTATACTAATTTATCAATCAAATTTAACAAAATAGAAAAATCAAGGAAAAATGGGAATGTTTTAAGTAAAACATGGTATCAAAATGACTACCATATAACAAAGGAAATTAAGAAGTATTATCAAATGACTATAATTTTTAAATATTGGTAAAAATTACAATAACTAACTTCTGTATTTATGTTTTAATAAATCTAAGTTTATTATTCATATGGCACAAAATTAACAAAATAAAGTGGGAATAAAGGTAAGGGGATTCTAAACCCAAACTCTTTTTCATTGGGTTATCCCTCTTTCACAAAATATTTGGTATGGATTATCCTATAATATTAATTAAATAGAATTTAATTATTCTTCACTATTCTTTTCATGGATATACCTGTTTCATACTTGATTTTATAACAAATTCATAGTTTTTCCAAAATAACTTTTCTTTCCAAAACACATATTTGAATCATCTTGAGTTGTTTATTCTTCGCTCAAGAATAATGTTTCTTATAACAAATATGTTTATTTAATTTTTGTTTTTCATCCATAAATTTATTAATGAAGTCATGATTTATGAAATCATTATGAAACCCATTCCTTTCAATTGGTTAATTCGTGACTATGATTATAATATGTTCTATGTGGCATACATGATTATGTAAATATTATGATGTGACAGGTGGGGCCATAATTATATAGACCTATAATGAATTTCTTAATGTGATGTATCTCATGAGATAATGTGTAATTTTTTTTACATGAAGCTAGTGTGTTTCAAAATTATTATGTTATAATTATGAACATATGTTATGTGTGAGAAAGATGCTAGGTTTGTTCACAACTATGTGTGGTATTTTACTACTATGACATGATATTTAATTTTTATGAATTTAAACATTCCATAACCTTATCACATGTTTAAATCATGATATTAATATCAATCCTATTATTATTATATGATGATGATGATGATTATGCTCACCCATGTTATATATATTCATGTCCTTTATTTATCCTCTTATGGGGATTTTAGTTCACCCCTTTTTTGGATGTATATCATATGGTGATTACATGAACTATGGTGAATGTGAGCTTTATAATGATAAATAATAATATTTTAAATAAATTTTTATGTTTTATTATGTATAAGTGATGTATGGTCCTAATTTACCCAAAAAACAAAAAACTTTTGATACTAGATTTGTCTCTCTATTATGTTGTTTATCATGAAAATGATGTAATAGTTATGTAAGAAAAATTAGGGTTGATATAGTTGGTAACAGAGCACAATTTAGTTAATTTGGGAATTAGGATTATAAAAAAATTAGTGAAATACCTTAGGATAAGACTAAGTATATGTAAATATCCATTTTTTTAGAAAAATACTAAACATAGGGATCCTATAAGATAAGTATTTAATATTAATTTCAAAAAAGAATAAATTATTTATTCATTATTTTTTGAATATTTTTTTATTCAAACCTTTTCTATTATAAAAAATAGTGGTAACCAATAGAAAGTAGTCTAATTTCCATTATGAGGGACAATGTAGGGATTTCTGGAATGATATACCCAATTCCATGGGGGGGGGGTGGAGTTTAAAACCTCATGGAAATTACTACACAGTTGTCTCAAGCTATGAATAATAACCTAAACGATGTCAAGCATTTTCTTTCCCACAAGGATAAATTATCCATTATGTCCTTTGAGCAGCAACAACCACCAATATTTAGTGGATCTTCCAATATAATTGTCATGGAATCGTGGGTTAACTCAATTTAGAAGATCTTTCTATGTTCCACTATTCTAACAAGGAGAAGGTGAATTTGTCCATTTATCATTTAGATATAGAATCTAATCAACAGTGGTAATTGATAAAGAATACCAAGAAAAATGATTAAATGGAAGATATAGAGTTGGAATAATTTTTTAAAATATTCCTTACCTTGTTTTTCCCTCGAACTCTTCACAAAAATATATAGAGAGAATTCATATAGATGAAGAAAAATGAAGGTTAATCTATTATGGAGTATGATGAAAACTTCCCAAGGCCTATAATATATGCCTTAGGTTTTTTTATCAATAATGATATAAAAATATATCATTTCTTTAGTGGATTAATACCACACATTTTAAAGGATTTAGCTATATGAGGATTTTGGAGTTATGAAGAATTGGTGTGATGTGATCTCAAAGTAGAGATAGATTTTAGAGAATGATCCCGTGGTTATAGAGATAAGAATAGAAGAATAGAGTTTCATGATGCTGGTTTAAGTCATAAAGGTAGAAAGAGGATCCAATAACCCAAATATGAAAATATGGGAAGAAACCATGGAAATTTTCTTAATGAAATAGGGAAGTGATTCAAATACAGGTGAGAAGGACACCAAGCTCATGAATGTAGAAGATACATTAATAAGTCATCCAACATTATGTATGAAAGTAATTCACATCCTAATGAACCACCCATGGTTCAATGCTTTAATTGTAGGGAGTAAGGTCACTATGCAAGACAGTGCACTATACCACGGGTCATTGAGGGTAATCGATATCAGAAACCAGCTAAACCATAGGATAAAGGGAGAGATTATGCCAGAAATACTTTTGAAGTGGGTCATGAAAATTAATTCATAAAAGGTACACTTTATATTCACTAAATAATGGAAAAAGTTTTATTAGATTCTGGTTCTAGACATTTCTTTATATTCTTCAAGTTTAATAGAAATGTTGAATCAAAGCTCCATTACCTTAAAGTAGAGATATCTATAGAAAAAACTATTGGTGCGGTCATTGAATCCCAAGTGTTATATACTTATCCTATAAGCATCTGTGGAAATATTATTCTAGTTAATCTCATAATAATTCCCTTTTTATAATTAAACACATTACTAGGCATGTATTAAATTTCCTTATATAGATAACACATCAACAATATAAAAAAATATCTTTTCATATTCTGAACCATCCAATGATACTCTTAAAATGAAAGGAAGATCATGAATTTCTATTGGAAAATACATCAATGGTGTGGGTTTTAATACCCTATGAAGACGAATACCTTTACTAAATGTTTTAGTCAAAGGATGAAATCAACCTAGAGGAAATACCCATCGCTAGAAAATACACTGATGTATTTCCCAAAGAGTTACCCAGAATTCTCCTAGACAGTGAGGTAGAGTTCTCAATATAGCTCATACCCAGACCACTTCTATCTAAAAATTTCCATATAGGATAGGCCTGATCAAACTAGAGGAGTTAAATATATAGCTACAAGATAATTTGGACAAAGTGTTTATAATCCCTAGTGCATCACCTTGGGGTGTAACGATTCTCTTTATAAAGAAAAAGGATAGATCTATGCAACTGTGTATCGATTTTTGAGAGATCAGCAAGATCACTATAAAGAACAAGTATCCTTTTATAAGTATTGATGACTTATTCAATGAAATATGGGGATCTCAATAATTCTCAAAGGAGTATATTCATTTTTGTTATCATTGAATGAAGGTTAAGAAGGAATATATTCAATAGACTTATTTTTGTACAAGGAATGAGCACTATGAGTTCATAGTAATTCCATTACAACTTAGAAATTTCCCAAAAATATTCATGGATCTAATGAATAGTGTCTTTAGATACTAATTTAAATTTTTTTGGTAGTGTTTATTTATGATATTCTTATTTACTCCAAGAGAAAAGAGGAACATGAAGGGCATGTAAGGATTGTATAGGAAAAATTATGGAAGGATAAAATGTATGTTAAGTTAAATAAGTGTGACTTTTGGATGCATCAAGTTGTATTATTTAGGCATGTGATCATAAGTGAGGGAATTTCTATAGAACCATAAAAGACAAAGACAATTGATTAATGGACCAGGCCCACTGTTGTCCTAGAAATTGGTAGTTTTCTTAGATTAGATGGGTACTACCAACATTTTGTGAGGAATTTATCTAGATTTTCTAGATCACTAACTAAGATAACATGGAAAGGGATAAAATTTGTCTAGAAGGAATAATGTGAGGAAATTTTTTATAGAGCTTAAGAAGAGGCTAATCACTATGCATGTACTCACACTACCAACAAGAGGAGAAGGTTTTTTGATATATAATGATGCTTTAAAGAAACTCTTGGGTTGTGTACTAATGCATAATGATAAAGTGAGAGCCTATGCCTCCTGAAAGTTGAATATTCATGAGAAAACTACCAGAAACATGATATAGAGTTAGAATATGTGATCATTTCTTAGAAGATTTTTCAGCACTACCACTATAGTGAATAGTGTGATATATATTCTGATCAAAAGATTCTAAATTATATATTCACAAAAAAGGATCTCAATATGCATCGAATAATATGGTTAAATCTAATAACTACCACAAAACTGGGCAAGGCAGGCGCCTGCCTTTATCAATGCTAACGGAAAAGCGCTGATAAAGGGGTAGGCCTTTATCAGTGCTAAAAAAAGCACCGATAAAGGTCCCCTTTATCCGTGCTTTAAATATCCCTTTATCAGCGCATTTCTTAGCGCTGATAATATTTGTTGTATACATTAAATAAAAAACACTTGTTATAACTAAATATATATATATATATATATATAATTAAATAATTATAAGATTAATAATAAATATATTTATTAGATTTATAAGATTTATTAGATTTATTAATTCATTATATATTTATTTGATTTATTAATTCATTATATTTATTAGATTTATTAATTCATTATATTTAATATATATATTTAATATATTTCTTTATATTTAATGTATTTGTTTTATTTATAAATATATAATACGTTTTAATATATATGTATAATTAAAATTATTGAATATATGTGTGTTTTCTAATGAATTGGGGTCAATGAATATATCATACATGCATATATATATATGTGTTTTCCAATGAATTGGGGTCAATAAATATATCATAAATGCGTATATATATGTGCATATTGAATAATGTTCATTTATAGATTATAATTCATTATGTTACCCATATAATATATATGTTATAAAAAATGTACACTTGTAATTAAAATTTAATTTTATTTAAAAAATAAATATATATTTTATTATATTTTCAATGATATATATATAAATATACCATTCAAATAATTTTTTAAGTATAAATAGAGATATATAGATTTAGAGTTAAATAAATATATAATAATATAAAAAAATTATTAAATTTATACATTTATCAGTGCTTTTATTAGCGCTGATAAACTATGTATTTATAAGCGCTACAAAAGCGCTGATAAAGTACAACCTTTATCAGTACTAAAAAAGCACTGATAAAGGTGGTATTTATCAGCGCTTTTCATTTTAGCACTGATAAATACCCCCTTTATCAGCACTTTTTACTAGCGCTGATAAAGGTCCATGTGGGATTTATAAAACCCATCAGGTTCTCCTCCTCCTCCCCGCACCCTGTCAAGATTTCGCGGAAGCCCTCCTCTGTGCCGCTGCCTCCTCTCCGCCGCTACCACCTCCTCCTTCTCCTCCTCCTCCGCCACGGCCGCTGGCACCACCTCCTCCTCCGGCCCCTACTTCTCCTCCTCCTACTCCTCCACCACGACACCTCCTATTCCTCCTCCTCCTATGCCGCGACCTCCTCTCTACCGCTTCTCCTCCTCCTCCTCCTCCGCCTACTCCACTGCCTCCTCTCCATCGCAGCTCCTCCTGCTCCTCCTCCTCCACCGCGACCTCCTCCTCCTCTTTCTCCTACTTCTACTCCTCCTCCTCCTCCTCCTCCTTCGCTACCTCCGCTTCCTCCGAGCTGCCTCTACTGCCTCTGCGCTGCCTCCATGCTGCCTCCACACTGCCTCCGCCCTTCCTCCGCTACCTCCGCTGCCTCCACTGCCTCCACTATCGACGCCTCCTTCTCCTCCACCACCGGGTCCTCCTCCTTAAGGTGAGTAAAATTGAATTTTCATGAATTAATTATGTTTGCAATTATTGTCAATATTGAGATTAATTATGATTTGGCATGATTCTTGTGTATGATGCTTGTGTGTGTGAAACATGTATATGTGGTTGGTTACTTTTTTGATCTTGATTAGCTCTCCCCACTTATGGTTGGTTTACTAGTGAATTGATCTTTTTGAGTGGGTTTTGGTTCCTTTTATGCTTTGGTTCATTGTGTGAACCCTTGTGGTTAATTATAATTCCCCTTGTGTTTATTTAATTATTATTTTTTGTATTATTTTGGCCTCTATAAGTGAACTATTGGATGTAGGCATATTCATATGTGCAAAGGGTGAAAATATGAATTGGTACACAAATGATAATGGATTTATAAAATGATGCTCACTTTAAACCCTGGATATCGAAACAATTTCCCTCCTTTACTTCTTATTTTCTTTATCCCTCCTTCTTTAAAATGGTTCGTATAAAACCCCAATGTTTCAAAAATGGATCCTTGGTTCCCAAATTTCAAATTTAGTTTCAAATGTGTTCCCTAAATCTAGGTATGTTTGGCTTCTTGAGGTGTGGTTTGGTTTCTAAATGGCATAAAGGCCTGTTTGGAATCTTCAGAGCTTACATGGTGTTTTCCCCTTGGTTTTGAAAATGGAATTTGATTTGTAAATTTTAAAGATCTATTGGTATTTTGTGGTGTTTTGGAAATTGGTTTTGAAACTCATGTGATTTATAGGCCCAGTTGGAACTTGTGTGTGACTTAATATGTGATGGGAACCTCTATGGTTGTCCCTCTGTAGAGATGTTTTCCACATAGTTGGCGTTGGAGCTTGAGAAAGACATGCATAGAGTCATCTGTGTGTTATTAGTTTATACCGTGCATGTGATGGCCTCTTCATTCTCTGGTATAATACTATAATGGAGCATCAATGTTGGTTGTTTACTATAGAGGTAAACCATATGTTGGCAGGTGAGTCTGAACCTAGTATGTCTATGGATTTCTTCTAGGTATGTTTAGGTAATTCTAATGATTACCTATCTATATGTTCTTCTTTATTTTTCTGCACTTTGGTTATCTACTTTTCCAGAATATTTATTCTTTTATTGTTTCAATTAATTTCATCATGGCACTGTGATCACCTTGTTTGGATTCTTATATTGAATTTTGAATTCATTTTTTAAACTAGATATCTATTTTAAAAAGGGAAGTCATGATTTTTTTTGAAAATGGATTTTCTAAAAAATATGTGTTGGTTCTTTAAATGATAAAAACCTATTTTATAAATTTATTTCAAACTAGTGTTTTTTTATTATTTCAGGAAATGTAATGTATAGATTATTTGGTGCTTACCTACTAAGTTGTTTTATGCTCACACCCTACTTGTGACACTCAACATCAGTAGACCCAAATTATTTTTAGGTTTGGGTTTCTTGTTTAGGTTTCCTTTAAAGCAGGCTGGTCTTATAGTTATTGGTAACCCAAAGGTCACGAGGATATCTGGTCGGGTTCTGATTTATTCTATCTTTGTTTTTAGTTTCTATTTTGTTCAGTTGATGCTGTATATGGATCATGTTTATGTATTCTTTATGTTCTATTCTTATGTATCCTCATGGTTTTTGTGTGTGATCTATTTGGTTATATATATACCCATTTCTATATCTCACATCATATTATCACACCATTACTATTATATATCCTTAAGAGGGTGTTCCTCATCATACGTGAGATATAAAACTATATGATACATATTCTTTAGGCCTAAGACTCTAATACCAACTCAAATAGCCTTAGAAAACCTAACTAGGATATAAAAATATCATACCAAACCCAATCCTCTCATAAACACAACTACTCCATGGAGACATAATCTCTGGAAGATCACAAAATCACAAACATTCAATAGAACCCTCACTCTCTCTCTTGGTGGATCAAAAACACCCTATTTATTTACCTTGGTTGCTCTTGATTTCTATCCCTTTCACTGGAACACATATACTCATGCATGAATGCACAATCATGCATAAATTGGAAATTGGTTTTGTATTATAGGGTCCACCTACCTCAAAAAATGGAGTAACCCCCTCACCAAGATCAACTCATCCTCAACCAAGACTATACATGCCTTATCTAATCTTGTACCAATGATTGAGAACTAACCTCAAGGCACAATTCCCAAATAATTAATTATAGAAACTTATAATTAATTATTCACCTTAATATAATTAGGAATAATATTTTAAAAACTCACTGGGAAACACAACACCACCTAAACCACACAAAACATGGTGCGTTCATCAAACGAGGATAACCTCTAGCCAATAAAATCAAAATCTACATCATCTGAATTGATTTGAAGATGATATAGTGAAATAATCACACAAATCCAAGTTAAAATCATCCCAAATGATAGGATAATAAAGGATAATATTAATGGAGGAAGGGAATAACTCACTAACGCACTATAAAAAACTCCCAAGAACCACCCTCAGTAGGGGGATCAAAGAGAGGAAGAGATTGGATGAATCCCAAGAACCACCCAAGATTTATTATTAATGAGAACACCCCCACCATTTTTGAAGAATCTAGTTTTTTATCTAAATTATACTCATATTCCTTCTCCCCTAACCTATATACCCATCCTATAGATTTCAAATAGGATGAATATAATTAAAGAATGGATGAATGCCAATCAGTTGAAAAAAGAGTATGAAGAAGGCGTGAAAGAGTTTATCAAGTTTGCAAAAGATCATGCATGTGAACCTTCTCAAATACTTTATCCATGTTTATGCTGTTGTTATTCAAAACAAATTAGTCTAGAGGAGTTGGAAGAACACTTGATCTGTCACGGAATAGATCAGAGTTATACAAGTTGGAATAAACACGGGGAAACAAAAAATGTGGGTAGTGGCTGGGATGACATTGCATTTCATGGATCATCTGATATGATTACAAACATGAACAATGAAGATGACCGTATGGAGTATGTGATTATAGATGTGAATGATGATGAAGATCTTATTGAGGAAATGACAAGGACTGTCGAAGATGAACTTCGTGATTGCCCAAAATTGTTTGAGAAGTTAAAAAGTTGTGCAAAGACGCCATTGTATGCTGGTTTCACTAAATATACAGCATTGTCAGCCATACTGAAGCTGTATAATTTGAAAGCAGACAACTGGTGGAGTGACTCCAGTTTTACAAAACTACTTTGTCTCATGAATGACAATGTCCCAGAAGACAATGAGCTCCCAAGCCGAACATACGATGCCAAATGAATGATATGCTCTATGGGTATGATCTATGAAAGAATACACGCCTACCCGAATGACTATATACTATTTCTCAAGGACCACAAATCACTTAAAGAAAGACTAGAGTGTGGTGCTTCTCGATATAAGAAGGATGAATCCAGTCCTACTAAAGTTTTATGGTACTTTCCAATCATTCCAAGGATTAGGCGCCTATATGGAAGTGAGGAGACTGTAGAACAATTAACATGGCATGTAGATACAAGAATTAAAGATGGGATACTACGTCACTCAATAGACTCTCCTCAGTGGAAGAGAATTGATCATGAGTATCATGAATTTGGAAACGAGTCGAGAAACCTTTATCTTGCATTATCTACATATGGAGTGAATCCTTTTGGTTTTCAAAGCAACAGTAACAGTACATGGCCGGTTATGTTGATAAATTATAACTTACCACCATAGTTATGCATGAAACAAAAATACATCATGTTATCTATGCTTATATCAGGACCAAAACAACCGAGTAATGATATTGATGTTTATTTAGCTCTATTGATCGAAGATTTGAAATTACTGTGGGATTCATGTGTTACATTGTATGATGCTTATAGAAAGGAAGATTTCACTTTGAGATACATGTTGTACGGGACGATAAATGACTTCCCAACTTATGGAAATTTGTCAGGATATAACATTAAAGGAACTCAAGGGTTCCCCGTTTGCGAACAAGGTACACAATCAATTAGGTTGAAAAATTCATTAAAAACCGTGTTTCTAGGACATCACAGATTTCTACCGCGGCGACATAAGTACCGTTCTTGGACGACATCATTCGATGGAATTTCAGAAGAATGTACAACACCATCTCCACTAACAGGCGATCAATTGTTTGAGAAAGTTAAAAATGTGGACACTAATTTTGGTAAACCGGCTTCACAAAACCTTACGAAAATTGGTTGGAAAAAGAGATCAGTTTTTTTGAATTACAATACTAGAATTTTCTGTATGTCAGACATTTTCTTGATGTTACACATGTATAAAAAAATGTATTTTATAGTGTCATCGACACATTTCTAAATACATCTAGAAAAAAAAATTGGAATTAAGGCTAGGTTGTAGATGGTTGAGGTGAGAATACGAGAAGAGTTGGCACCAGTGAAGGGTGAAAAACAAACATTTATTCCTCCTTCTTCTTACACTCTTTCCAGGCAGGAAAGATATCAGTTTTTCAACTTCTTGAATGATGTAAAGGTTCCAGAGGGGTATTCATCAAATATCAGTAACCTCATGTCAATGAGCGACTTGAAGTTAAAAGGTCTGAAATCACATGACTGTCATGTTTTGATGCAAGATCTCATTCTAATTTCTTTACATTGAATTTTGCCCAAGAATTTCCGCCATACATTAATGAAACTTTGTTTCTTCTTGAAAGATATATGCAGTAAAGTTATAGACCCAAAGAAATTTCCAACTATGAAAAGAGAAATGGATGTCATATTATGTGAATTAGAAATGTTCTTCCCGCCTTCATTTTTTGATATGAAGGTTCATTTGATGGTCCAATTAGTGAGAGAGATTTGAATATGTGGTCCTCTACGTTACAGATGGATGTACCCCATTGAACGATATATGAAGATTTTGAAATGGCATGTCCAAAATCGAAGTCATCCAGAGGGTTGTATTGCAGAGTGATATATTATTGAGGAAGTCGTTGAATTCTGTATCGAATACTTATCTGGTGTGGAAAGCATTGGCCTACCAAAATCTCGTCACACTGGGTGTCTTGAGGGTGAAGGAATTTCTGGAAGAAATTTTGTCACAATCAATATTACAGATCGGGAGCAGGCCCACCTTAATGTTTTGCAAAAAAGTTTCGACGTTGACCCATATGTTGAAATCCACAAAGAAATTATTAGGAATTTGAATCCATATAGGGCGGAAAAATGGATATCAGATACACATAATTGACCATTTATAGGATGGTTTTGAGATCATATTTTTAAGAAGTCAGATGAAAATATAGATTCAATTTCAGAAGGACTTCTATGGCTAGCCGTAGGACCAAGTGTGTATGCATTATCTTACAATGATTATGTAGTTAATGGTTATACATTTTATACTAATGAACATGATGAAGGCAGTACCATGCAGAATAGTGGGGTTAAACTTGTGGCTGAAGCGATGCATGTTTCTGGTGCTAAGGATAGAAATCCAATTTATACGAATATGTCATACTTTGGAATCATAAAAAAAAATATGGGAGTTGGATTATACGGGATTTCAAGTTCTAATATTTCAATGCAAGTGGGTTGATAACTGGAGTGTTGTTAAAATAGATGATATGGGATTCGTGAAAGTTGATTTCAGTAAGGAAGGGGAGAAATAAGAACCGTTTATAATGTCATCGTAGGCAGTGCAAGTATTTTATGTTTCAGATCCTGCAAACTGAAACTGGTAAATCGTTCTGTTATCGACCAAAACAGCTGAAGGGTCAGATGAAAATTCAACGGAAGATGACCCTTTCATTGGGACTTCACAATAATTTCGCAGTGGTCCCAATGTAGACGATGTTTTTTATTTCAGAGGAGACCACAATGAAGGGATATGGATAGTTGATAGAGGGGTCAAATCCCTTCAGCCTTTAGAAAAAAGGGAGTTCAATAATCAGGTTATTTTTTTATTGTAATATAGATTTCGTTACATTATGTTATTATCTATTCGCTGCTGCTTTCATGTGATCTAAATTAAATGTTAAACTAGTTATGTAGATAATGACTTCTGCACCTGCTGATACACTCAATACCGATACACAAGAGGTCTCTCAACCTATTGCATCTGGTCCCACTGCTGAGGTACAACAGGTCTCTCAACCTGTTGCAGCTGGTCCCACTACTGAGGTACAACAGGTTTCTCAACCTGTTTCTGCTGGTCCCAGTGCCGATGCTAGCGCTTCAGAGAAACATAATAATGATGCAGAAACCAAGGAGATGGTAGGCGATGAAACCCCGGTGACACAAAAAAAAACTGGTGCACTGTAGTTTGACAGTTTTAGCCAAAATCCTTAAGGCAAAAGCAAAAGGCATCAAATATGAGGTGGGATGGAATAAACGAGGACAACATGTAAACCCCAACAAAGCCATGTTTAGTAGCTACATTGGAATCGTTACTCAGAAATGCGTGCCGATTGATGTAGAGTCGTGGCACCATGTTGTCAGTGGGCTAAAAACATTAATGTAGGAAGAGATTATGGTAACATTACGATATCATTTATTTAATTTATTAAAATAAAATAAAATAAAATACTGAAATATTGACTAACTCTTCATCATCTCTTGCAGAGTGCATTTATAGTATATGTTTCGCACAAAGAATATGTATTAAGACTGGTAGAAAGGGTTCATAGAGGCTTTCACACCATTTTAACAAAACATCATCTGAAATATGCTGAAGGGAAAATCAAGCCACACCCACCACCTCTTTATGCACACTTGATATCCCAAGGAGCGTGGGATGCATTTTGCAACCGTCGTGCGTAATAGAATTTTCAGGTACATTGTATTTGGTTACACGTTGTTTAACGTTTCTTGTATTAATCATGTTGATTGACAATTTTTTATTTATGAAACAACAACTGAGTGCTGAAAATAAATAACGGGCAGCAAAACCAGCGTACCCCTACCGTAAAGCAAGGCTAGGGTACGCTTCAATTGAAAAAAAATTGGTACGTATTTTAAAAGTACTGTAATACTTTTATGTGACATAAAACAAAACTGTAACCATGTTTCTCTATTTATATTCAGATTGATGAATCGAAATCCAAATCCATTTCCATTCTATACCATGTGCTATGGAAGGAGGCTCGTGTTAATAAAGAGGGGAAACTGGTAGATGAAAACACACAAAAAGTGTGGGAAACATGTGTAAGTATGACATAATATAAACTTGTTTTTCTTTAAATCACTATTAAATAACGATGATTACTTATTTTTACATATTTTATATTTTACATAGTCATAGGAATCAACAATACCCACTCCGTATGCAGACATACTTTTAGTGGCCTTGAAACATCCAGAACAGTATGGCCGCGTCAGAGGTGTGAGTTTTGGGGTGACACCCTGGGCATATTTTCAGAAAAAAACAATAGGATGAAAAAACTAAAGAATTTCAAGTAATGAGAGATAGAGTAGCTACCCATGAAGAAAAATTCCAAAGTCAGGGAGGGATTCTAGTAACTTTGATGGAGGAGAGGCGAAGAGAAAAAACAACTCAAGAACAACCCACGCGAGAAGATCCCGCCCCACCCCCACCATCTTTGGGGGGAGCCATTCCCCTCAAAGACCTAACTTAACCGAGGTAATCCATGTTCTAATATTCATTTCTATGAAATATGAATCACATAGACACTGATACCTTTCTTGTAATGATATTCTATAGGTTGAAAATGACTGTGATTTATATCTGTCAACTGCCACCCATCGCCTTGTAGTGAGGGCTACGGTGTTCAACATGCAGAATGACACACTACACTCCAGACCACATCCAACTGGTCAAGTAAAAGTGTCAATTAACGTAGATCATGAGACTAGCGCTGAGCTACCCATTCCAAATGACGATGAGGACATTCATACGGTGGAAAAATCTGTTGGAACATTCATTGCATGGCCATTGAATATTTTAAAAAATCATGCCTAACAGGAGGTATTCATTTCCAAATCATTTTTCAAGCAGAACCTTTAACATTAAATTAGAAAATGGATGAACCGATGAATGTTATTACAGAAGGACAAAATGTAGGAGCTAAAACGAAAGAGCGACTCGAAAGGATCAACCAACTGAGAAAAATGATCTAATGAGAGCGCGTTCACCCTGCCTGTTCTATATCCAAATTTAATATCATTGCAAGCTCATGTGGATACGAAAATGATAGGCAGAAAGAGTCACACAATTTTTTGTGAAAAAAGATATGTACGGAGAGGAAACATTAGATTTCGTTAGTGCTGACGCTGTTGCTGAATCACATACAACTGGCTAGGTGCCTCGGTTATAAATATATACATGAGGTATGTTTTCATGATTTGATTTTACAAAAGCTGATATACTATGATAATTATTGCTAAATAAATTTCATACTTTTCACAGGAGTACATATGAAAAACAATTGAAGGTATTTTACCATGAATAAAAATTTGGACTCGTTAGTCCTCACACCATTTCTACACAATGAGGAGAAATAGATTCTGATTTTCAGGCTGAATTAATTTTAAATCTACTCAAAACTTTTCAAAGAAGAATTACAAGTGACAGACTCTTTTAATAACAATGTTGCAGGGTTAAACCTCTACATTTTAATCATATCAATTATATTTTCATTTCTATCAGTACTTATTCCTTTTTTTTGTTTTTAGGGAACATTGGATGCTCATTGCAGTCAATTTGGATACTCCAAAAATTTATTTTCTGGATTCACTGCATGGATATCCAACAAACCGACCACACATGATGGTGATTGTCAATTTCTAATACACTAGATCTAACATTTTAGAACTAAATATCTAGTTATATAATTTATATTATATTTTAATGAGGATTCTGTTATAATAGGGAGGTGTATGAATATCGTCTAAAGGCTGGAATGAATCTAGGGCCTAAGGATGACAATGCGCACAAGATCTTCAAATGGAGAAGTATATAGGTATATATAATTATATTTCACTATCCAAATACATATCAAAACAAATTACTTATTTTTCTCAATGTTTCTGTAGTGTCCAAAACAAACAAACGATAAGGGGTGCAGTTATTATGTTTGTAAATTTATGAAAGAGACCATATTTCATGAACAAACTAGCATCCCTGAAGAGGTATTTTTGAAAATAATTACTAATTCATTTAAAATAATTATTAATCCTTTGTTTATTTATATTTTTTTAGTACTACTATGATTGTCGCAAAAAATCCTATTTAGAAGATGATATAAATGTGTTTAGAAACGAATGGGCAACGTACCTGGTGGAAGAATGTAAACAAATAGGACAATGAAGGTGAATTCCTAATACTTATGTTATCTTTTTATAGTCATTTATATCTCCCTTTTTTCCACTTCTTGAGAATCTATGATCACCCTTTCTTATGTTTCATATCCTTAGATTAGTGAATTCCTACTACTCAGTTTGAAATTGACATTAACTTTAGAAAACAACACAAGTGACATACGGAAAACTGAGCAAATGCATTCATATTGTTTTGATACTTTAGGACAACTATTCATGATTCATTTATGACATATACGAATCAACCTCACCTCAATATGAAGCGTGGTCTGACTGGCATTGCTAAAAGTGTATGATATCAGTTTGAAATTGACATAAACTTTAGAAAACAACACTACTAACATACGGAATACTGAGAAAACACATTTTAATTGTTTTTATTCTTTAGGAAAATGATCCATGAGTCATTTTTGATGTGTATGAATCAACCACACCTCAATCCGACGCACGGTGTGACCGGTATGGCTAAAAGTATCTGATATCATTTTCAAATTGACATAATCTTTATAAAACAACACAAGTGACATACGGAAAACCGAGAAAACACATTCAGATTGTTTTGATACTTTAGGAAAATGATCCATGAGTCATTTTTGACGTGTACAAATGGAAAACACCTTAATCCGACGCACAATGTGACCGGTATGGATAAAAGTGTTAGATATCAGTTTCAAATTGACAAAAACTTTAGAAAACAACAGAATTGACATATGGAAATCTAAGCAAATGCGTTTGGATTGTTTTGATAATTTAAGAAAATGATCCATTAGTCATTTGTGATGTGTACTAATCAACCGCACCTAAATCTGATGCACGATGTGACCAGTATGGCTAAAAGTGTTTGATATCAGTTTCAAATTGACATAAACTTTAGAAAACAACACAAGTGACATATGGAAAACTGAGCAAACACGTTAGGATTGTTTTGATAATTTAGGAAAACGATACATTTGTCATTTTTGGTGTGTATGAATCGACTGCATCTCAATCTGATGCACGGTGTGACTGGCATGGCTAAAAGTGTCTGATATCAGTTTGAAATTGACATTAACTTTAGAAAAAAACACAAATTACATACGGAATCCCATGATAATGCATTCAGATTGTTTTGATACTTTAGGAAAACGATCCCTGAGTCATTTATGAAGTGTAAGAATTGACCACACCTGAATCTGACACACTGTGTGACCGTTATGGATAAAAGTGTCTGATATCAGTTTTAAATTGACATAAAATTTAGAAAACAACACAAGTGACATATGGAAAACCAAGAAAACACGTTCAGATTGTTTTTATACTTTAGGAAAATGATCAATTTGCCATTTTTTATGTGTACGAATTGACTGCACCTCAATCCGACAGACAATGTGACCGGCATGGAAAAAAGTGTCTGATATCAGTTTGAAATTGACATTAACTTTAGAAAACAACACAAATGACATATGGAATACAGAGAAAAAGCATTCGGATTGTTTTGATACTTTAAGAAAATGATCCATGAGTCATTTGTGACGTGTAAGAATTGACCACACCTCAATCCGACGCACGGTGTGGCTGGTATGGATAAAAGTGTCTGATATCAGTTTGAAATTGACATAAACTTTATAAAAAAACACTACTGACATACAGAATACAGAGCAAACGCATTCATATTGTTTTGATACTTTTTGAAAACTATCCATGAGTCATTTTTGACGTGTATGAATCAAACACACCTCAATCTGATGCACGGTGTCACCGGTATGGCTAAAAGTGTCTGATATTAGTTTCAAATTGACACAAACTTTAGAAAACAACACAAGTGACATACAAAAAACTTATCAAAAATGTTAGTATTGTTATGATACTTTAGGAAAAAAATCCATGAGTCATTTGTGACATTTACGAATCAACCTCATCTCAATCCGACGCACGGTGTGACCAGTTTAGATAAAAGTGTCTGATATCAGTTTCAAATTGACATAAACTTTAGAAAACAACACAAGTGACATACGGAAAACTGAGAAAAAACACTCGGATTGTTTTGATACTTTAGTACAACAATCCATGAGTCATTTGTGATATGTAATAATTGACTAAACCTCAATCCGACGCACGGTGCGACTGGTATGGCTAAAAGTGTCTAATATCAGTTTGAAATTGACATAAACTTTAGAAAACAACACAAGTGACATACGGAAAACCAAGAAAATGCATTCAGATTGTTTTGATATGTTAGAAAAACGATCCATTAGTCATTTTTGACATGTAAGAATCGACTGCACCTCAATACGACGCACGGTGTGACCAGCATGGCTAAAAGTGTCTGATATCAATTTGAAATTGACATTAACTTTAGAAAACAATAAAAATGACATACGAAATACTAAGAAAACGAGTTATGATTGTTTTGATACTTTAGGAAAATGATCCATGAATCATTTATTATGTGTACAAATCGACCACACCTCAATCCAATGAACGGTGTGACCGGTATGGCTAAAAGTGTCTGATATTAGTTTGAAATTGACATAAACTTTAGAAAACAACACAAGTGACATACGGAAAACCGAGAAAACGTGTTCAGATTGTTTTGATACTTTAGGAAAACTATCAATTAGTCATTTTTGACGTGTAAGAATTGACCTCACCTCAATCCCATGCACAGTGTGACCAGTATGGCTAATAATGTCTGATATCAGTTTGAAATTGATATTAACTTTAGAAAAAAACACAAATGACATACGGAATACTGAGAAAACACGTTCAGATTGTTTTGATACTTTATTACAATGATCCATGAGTCATTTTTGACATGTAAAAATCAACCGCACCTCAATCCGATGAACGGTGTAACCGGTATGGCTAAAAGTGTCTGATATCAGTTTGAAATTAACATAAACTTTTGAAAACAACAATACTGACATATGGAATACGGAGAAAATTCATTCAGATTATTTTGATACTTTAGTACAATGATCCATGATTCATTTGTGACATGTAAAAATTGACCAAACCTCAATCCGACGCACAGTGTGACCGGTATGGCTAAAAGTGTCTGATATCAGTTTCAAATTGACATAAACTTTAGAAAACAACACATGTGACATACGGAATATGGAGAAAACACGTTCGGATTGTTTTGATACTTTATGAAAACAATCCATGAGCCATTTTTGACATGTTAGAATTGACCTCACCTCAATATGACACATGGTGTGACCGGTATGGCTAAAAGTGTCTGATATCAGTTTCAAATTGACATAAACTGTAGAAAACAACACAAGTTACATATGACAAATCGAGAAAACGCGTTCAGATTATTTTGATACTTTAGGAAAACTATTTATGAGTCATTTGTGATGTGTATGGATCGACCTCACCTCAATTCAATGCACGATGTGACCGGTAAAGCTCTTTATTATATAAAGAATCAGTATTTATTAAATGAGATAAATCATCCAAAAAACATATTGATTTTACATTATTCCCTTTCATTGTTATCAGAATGAAAAAATTTGAGTTTAAAATTTCATATTTTAGTTTCACATTTCCATATTAATGTATTATTTCATATTAATGTTTTAATTTATTTCATTATTGTATTTCTAACATAATATTTGTTTTCTTATATAGGTGAATTTTTTTCCTTGAGTTTGGATGCTTTGTTCGGCAACAAATACCGTAGACGAAAATTTTTGAGAGCGGATCACGAATATCAAAGGATGAAACATGAATGTTTATAATTGTTGTTGAATAATTGTAATTGTAACCATGTAAAAAAATGTTTGAAATGTATATAGGAGTGTGTTTTTTTGTATTCATGATGTTAAGTAAATGTATATACTATTGTCTATCAAAATATTGTGTGCGGGTGCTATTTTGTACAGGTGTGCATGTGCTATTTTGTGCATGTATTCTGGTTTGTGTAGGTGTAAAGGTGTGCAGGTTCTATTTTGAAGGTGCAGAGGAAGGTGCCTTTATCATCTCTTTTTCGAGCACTGGTAAAGGAAACCTTTAACAGCGCTAAAAGAGCACTGATAAAGGAACCCCTTTATCATCACTCCTAAAAGCGCTGATATAGGGTACCTTTATCAGTGCTAAAAGAAGCACTGATAAAGGGGGTCCTTTATCCGTGCTTTTTTAGCACTGATAAAGGGGACCCCCCTTTTTCTATGCCGGCATTAACAACACTTTTCTAGAGCTGTTAATGCCGATTTTTAGCGCTGATAAAAGGCCAAGTTGTAGTAGTGAATCAAGGAATACAATTGATTTATTCCCAACCATTCAAGAAATATTAACTAGGTATATTATGCTCTTAGAGAAAAAGGACCAGTTCCTCTATCTGTGACATGGATTGAGACAGACCCTATATTCTTGGATATGCCAAGGATGGATCTTGAAATCATAATGGTGGAAAATACATTCAACCTTGGTCAAATGATTTCCTAACCATCTATACAGTAGATGACCAAGGAGGCACAAGGGGATGATCAAGATATATAAAATAATGTGAAATAAATAAATAAGGGGAAGCTCCATGAGATCTATTTTGAGGTTGATGGTGTGATTTGGTCTAGAACAGGTCTTTGTGAGACTTTATCACATGAGATAAAGAAGGAGATATTTGATAATTCACATATATCTCCTCTCTCTATCCATCATATAAGTACCAAGATATACCATGATCTTTGAGAGAATGTTTGGCGGGAAAACATTAAGAAGGATATTGCAGAGTATAAATCGTGTTGTTTGGTATACCAACAAGTTAATGTTGATATACAAAATTCCAAATGGAAGATGCAACCATTGCCTATACCCACATGGAAATCGAAGAATTTCACTATGTAATTTTTCATTTTTCTCCCAAATACATCCAAAGTAAACAACACTATATGGTTTTTGGTGGATCGAATCACTAATACTGGACACTTTATTGTTATTCAGGAAGATTTCTCTTTTGAAACAATTTCCATGATATATCTGAAGGAAATGATGAGACTGCATGGGGATCCACTTTCAATCGTATCTAATCATGATCCATTGTTCATATCTAAATTCTTGAGATGTATTCAACATGATTTGATTACTAAATTAAATTTTAGTATGGCCTATCACCCTCACACTAATGTAAAATTTTAAAGGAATTTTCAAATGATCAAAGACATACTGAGAGCCTTCTCAATGAAATTCAAAGGTGGATGGGATCAAAATTTTCCATTGGTTAAGTTATCATATAATAACTACTTCCAATCAGGTGTTAAAATGGCCCCATATGAAGCTCTATATATGAAGTAATGTATAACTCCAAATTGTTAGGATGAAGGTGGAGAAAGAAAGCTACTTGGACCTAATCTTGAGTATGAGATGGAAAATAAGGTTCCATACATCCAACATCATATAAAATCTTCTCAGAGTCAGAAAAAGATATATGCTGGAAAAAATTGAAGAGACTTGGAGTTCGATGTGGGAGAAATTTTTTTCCTTCAAATATCGCCATGGAAGAGAGTCACACAGTTTGGAAAGAAAGGGAATCTTAGACCTAGGTACATTGCCCCCTTTGATATCCTTGATCGCATAGGATCAGTGACCTATCATATTTCAATTACACCAAATTTGGATGAAGTTCATATTGTGTTCCATGTATCTCCCCCAAGGAAGTACATACCCATCCCTTGACATGTACTGAATCTATAGGTGGTACAACTAGATAATTCCCTCTAATATGATGAATATATAGTTAATATATTATACTGCAGAGAGAAAGTTATTTTCAATAAGAAAAATCACCTTGTAAAAGTGTTGTGGAGGAACCATAAGTATTAAGAGGAAAAATCGGATCCAGAGGAAACAATGAAATATAAGTACCTTCATATATTCTGAACTAAGAATATGAGTTGAAATTTCGGGGATGGAATTTTAAAAGGGTGAGGAATGTAATGACCCATTGTTTATTAGTAATATTTTTCTTGAATAAATGGTTATTTTATTATAGTATATAATATTATACACATAAAAAATATAGAGAAACCAAAAAATCATTAATTCATTACTAAATACTGTTACATTAATCATCAATAAAACCAATTAAAATTTCAAGAATTATAAGAAGAAAAAAATATAAAATAGAAATGATAAAATGGAAAAATATAGATCACCCTAATCTACTATAATCACCCCCGCATCCAAAACTATTGAAAAGAAACAAAATATTAGCAAACCAATCAAAATATTATAAAATATAAATATAGAACAAGGGGAGGAATTGAGTTCAATATTGAGTGAAATAACTAAGTGGTATTTATATGAGGTAATGTGACTGTTGGAATGGTAACCCAAGTGTTGGTAATAGTAATCAGACCATTGGGAATAATAACATGACCGTTGAAATATTAATTTTTCATAAAAATAAAAATGATGATATAAATAATATTTATCATTATTAATTTAATTAAATATGAATATTATAATACCAAAAAATAAGTATCATAATAAAAAAAATTGATAAAAATATAAGCATATTTTTAATAAACTGTACTTTAAAGTATTTTATAAAAATCACAATTTTTATATTATAAATTAAACTTACCTATGTTATAAATTTATTTTTATAAAATTAATATCATTTTTGAAAACATCACTTTGAAATTATCAAAAGTTTATTTTTGGGTAATTTTAAAAAATACTTCGTTTTTTGGGTGAATAGTAAAATACAATTTTTCACATAACCAATGTATCTTAAATTAAATAATTCATGATGTAATAATGACATAATAGTTTCTATAAATTCTGGTCCACCCTTTATATATTTTGTTTCATAAAGATTTAATTAAAATACAATAATCCTAATTTCAAAACATAAAATTGACTTTCCAAAACCTAAAATCAAACATGATTCCTTAAAATAACAATTTATCTCTTTTCTAGACTTTTATTTTTAACAAACTAATTAATTCTAATTGTAAAGGAGATTTAAATTATTAAAATAATTATATTGTATTTATATATGATTTATATTTTCAAAAATTAACTACTACTTGTTTTACCAATGATATAATGTTTTATTTAATATTTTATTCTAAAAATGCTCCTCTCCTCAAGTATAAATAACCCCACTTCCTCCCCTTGGAGAACCACTCATCACCCACTTTCTAAAGAGTAAACTCTACCAAAATCATTCCTCTAAACCCTCTTAGAATTCATAGGGACATTCTGGAGTAATCCAACTCCAAGAATCAAGGGAGGTTTAGTGTCGTACAAGTGAAGCTACACCGAAGATTAAGTAAGTTCCAATCAACTCCTATTTTTTATTTATTCTTCCAATTTTGTTTTTATCCACCACCCATTTCATAACAAAACCTTATTATAATTATTTAGGTAGCATTTTAACATAATATTAATGATTTTAACGGACTATAAGTATCACATTACTATATATATATATATTTCAAACTTCTATTTCCATCTCTTTCAATAATGTCTCGTCAAAGGTCAGTTAACCACATATTGAGACACTGACAATTCAATTATTATAACCAACTTTGTTGATGGAAAATATAAATTATATATAAAAAATAATTATTTAATTACATGTATTCTATTCTTCTCGAATAAATAATACTAATGTGTAAATTACACTTAATAAAATCAAAATGTTGAATAAAAACTAAAAATTTTCAAGTAAAAAATGTTATAAAAATGACTCCCTACAACCAATAAAATTAAGAAAAAATATAATAAAATTACAATAATTGATAAATAGTTTTAAAAATTACAATAACTCTATTCTGGATCAAGTTTTAATATATCTGGGTTTATTACTCAAGAGTCACAAAAGTGATGAAATAATGCGGGAATAAAGGTAATGTGATTCTCAAATCCAACTACTTTTCTTTGGGTAATCCCTCTTTCATGACTTCTTTGGTATGAATTATCCTTTAATATTCCTTAAATATTATTTCATTATTACTCCCTTTTATTTTTGGGGATATACATGTTTTTTACTTTATTTTATGAAAACTAAAAATATTTTCCAAGATAAACCTTCTTTTCAAAATATATCCCTGAAACCTCTTGAGTTTTTTCTTCTTCACTCAAGAATGATCATTCTTATAAAAAATTTGTTTTTCCCCTTTTTATTTTGGAACCCCAGGTTTATTCCTGAAATCATGATTATGGAAATACTAATGAAACCCATTCTTTTCCATGGGTTAATTCACGACTATGACTGTATTAAATTCTATGTGCCATGCATGATTATGTAAATATTATGAGGTGACAGATGGGATCATAATTACATACCCCTCCAATTCATTGGCTAATGCGATGTATCTCATATGATAATGTGTAATATCTGTGAAAATTATTCTATATATGTTCACAATGATGATGTTATGATTATGAAAAAATGTTATGTGTGAACTTGATCCTAGATTTATTCACAACAATGTCAAGTATTTTACCACTATGATATGATGTTTCATTTTTATTAATTTCCACATAACATACCTTTATTACATGTTTCCATCATGATATTTATGACGATCCTATTCTTATGATATGATGGTGATAATTATTCTCACCCATGTTATATTTTTAATGTCCCTTATTCATCCTCATACTAGGATTTTTAATAACCCATTTCATTGATGTATATCCTTAGGTGATTACATATACTAATGAGAATGTGAGATTTAAAAGGATAAATTAGAATATTTTTAATAAATGTTTATGTTATATTATTTATATTTAATTTTTGGTATTAATTTTCCCAAGACACTAAACCTTTTGATCCCAGATTTGTATATCTATTATCTTATTTATATTTAAAATGATGTAATAGTTATGTAAGAAAAGGTGTGGTCACTATAGAGATGACTCAGGAATGATATGGAAACCACAAACAATTCCTATATGATACACGTGCCAAATATTTTCCCTATAAATAGTTCATAAATGTTCTATGTCAATAAGAAAGTTATCAGAGTCCTAGTGAATGGATATGTCAGTCTCCACATCAACACTAGAGTCCCTAGACTAAAATTCACACTTGAGGCACTTAATATTGCTACCATAAATCCAAAACCATGCTCACAGCTTGAAAATATCAACAATCCAATCCCAATGTGGAACCTTCTCTAATACGACTCTACCATGACTTGAAGCATTAGGCCCCACCTATTCAGTGATAATCTGAGTACGACTACCCCGTGAATTCCTCCAATAATCTAGGGGCTAGAGACTAGCATTGAGTAGGAATATCACACACACATGGGAAGCCTTATCCTATGGTACCTATACACATGTACATACATCCATCTCTTTGAAAAAATGCATAGATAATAATACAATTAATACCAAATAAATGAATATATCTATATACCACAATAAGAGTATTAAAAATGTACTATAAAGTTATAAAGGGAAGAATAAATTACCAAAAAAGTAGAAAAAGAATCCAACTTGATTAGAAGGAGGGGACCATTGTCAAATGTAACCACTGGAAAACACCTCGGTCTATCTAGATCACTATTCTCCACCTACTCATGGTCCACTTAGGACTCAATTGAAAGGTATTTCATCTTCACAAGACACAATAGGTGTGGTGATATCCCATGTAGGGGTGAGTATAAAAATACCCAGTAGATGCCTCAAAACTCAAAATAAAAGAGAGAAACTATAAAGAAACATTCTTCTTAGACCATGTATAGAATGAATAGAAATCCAAGAGGGAGAGAACATGAATCTCCATATCCACTGCTCGTATATACATGGTAGTCATCTCATCAGCACAATAATTCCCAGAATCATCTAGATATACTAATAAAATACTCCATGTCTCTTGGTCTCACCATATATCCTACCACAAGATTTCACTAGAGGCTCAAAGATAACTTTTGTTTGGGATCACTCATTCCATGAGCCCTTCCATCCCAAATGGCACTCATCAGAGAGGTCTCCCTCATAAGGTATCACTAAGTTGATGGAATTTCCCTGAAATACCTGATTTCATCTATTCAAGAGAACATTCTCATCGGGTGTAACCATGAATAAATTCATGGTAGAACCTATAAGAACATGATACTCAGACAGGGGATCCCACCCATGTCTCATGGGGGACATCATAAACTCTACTGAAACCAATAATAACTCAACACACAGATAGGGGATCACTATCATGACCATTGGGGAACATCTAAAACACTATTGATACTCATAATCATGATACCCAGATAGAGGATCACAACTAGAAGCACTAGGAGATACTATAATCCCAATTTGAAACTACTCACCAAGTAGGGGATCATATGCATAACAATACCACAAACCTGGCTGGGACCACCTTCTAAGTAGGGGCCAAATCCTATATATGTTGGTCATGTTTATACCTCAAACCCCGACCAGGGAAGAAAATATTGTATAGGATACTTCCCTGGACATCACGAAGGGATACACAAACATTATCTGAACTAGTACCATAGAGGGGATCACAATATTATCCTCAAGACATAATGTCGCTCTATACCCTCAGAGGGAAGTACCAAGGAATTAAACCCTCCTGGAACTAATTTTTATGTTTCTAAAAGAATAATCATTCTAGTATCACCTCTCGTCACATATGTCAAACCAAAACCGTGTCCAATATCGTGTTCTATGCATAAAAATACTTAGGATGGATTACTTGTGGGCCTCCATCCGAGTCTTGAAGATGGAGATGCACAAGGGATAAATACTTAAGGGGATTACAAGGTGTGTACTCCTAGGGAACATGGTGTGTCTCTCGAGGCTAACCCTGGTCATGTCCCCTCTATGTACTTGATGTGTAACAAGGAAAGTAAAAGATGTGTACTTTTGATTACAAGTCATGTGACCTTTCTCGAACACCTGAGCGTGTCCTCACTCACACGACCTTGCTATCCATCTTACCATACATGAAATGTAAATAAAGTACATGATGTTTTATATCAAATTAGGTACCTGGTCATGTACTTCAGACCATGCTCGTGTACCTTGTCCGACATCACACATCTAATCATTTCCTTTTACATGTTCTAGTCATATTGACATGGTGTGTCTGACCATGTCCTTGAACACATGGTCAAGCCCCACTACACGATGTGTACCACATTACACACCAATTATTTTCAAAATATCATCTTCCTTGAATGTGATGAGAACACGACATGTGCTCCTATACTACACATCATGTGATGGGAAATTCTAATGCAATGTCCCATGTTTCGGACCAGGTTAAAATTCCAAAGGAATTTGAATTTTCAACATTGGGTGGATGTGTGATTATTTGAAATAAGCTTTATAATGAAATTATGTGAGTTATAACACGTAAAATATTTTTTTGTTGAATTGTTCTGGGGCTCGGAAGATATACCAGGTGTTTTCTTGAGTTTCGTGAGCCTTAGTCTCTGAAAACAAAAAATTAGGAAGGGTAGTAAAGGGCACATAGTTTGTCTAAAACCATGCAGCCTACCAAGTGAAAACATGTGGTTGATCTAGTAGTGCTATAGGTCTCTCATGATTCGGTCTAACTATGTGAGAGGGATTGCATGATCATGCACCTAGCTATTGTTTTTTTATAGATGGAAAATGCACGGTTTGTGTAGGTTTACCCAAACCATGAGAATGAACGATTCAATCCTCCTTCTTAGGTAGTGGCTCAAGTATAGTTGGCGCATGGTTTTTCCATCCCTATATAAAAACTATTCACCTCATTAAAGTGTGGTGAATTCCCTGTTTTTTATGTGGACTTTTATTTCCTCAATCCCCCTTTCTTATTTACTTACCCATGCGCAACACCCATCCCATGGAGCTTATTCTATCCTTCATTATGTATGAAGGTATATCCATTATATGGCCTCAATTTAAAGCACTATCAATTGGGTTACATAAAAATTGTTGAATTTATGACTCCTCATTACACTTTTTCACATTTAGTTTCTCTTCTCTTGCACCATCTTAATGCGAGATAATTCACCCTATTTTAAGGGTGTTTGTCCATTTCATCAAATTATATCAAACTGGAATAATTAAATCTTCAATATTGTACATGTGGGTTGTTATAACATTTAGGTAGGTGGTCTATAGATTTTAACTTTAAAGTATAAAGGTTTATAAAATATCATCATTGTGCCAGACATCGGACTACCCACACATTTCTCATAAATTGTGAAATTCACTTAATGAAATTGTTAGGCCGCACCTAGACTAACTTATACCCATTGATGTGGTTGGAGGGGATGAAATTAATAGAAACCACCCATTTTAGGTTATTTTAATTAATTACCTCAATTTTAATTATCTTTTATGTGTAGAAGCCACCCCTTTGGGTGTGTTATTTAAGCATGTTTGTGGAGATTCTTTCTTTCTTTAATCCACCTCTTGTAGTGGGTTATTATATGATTGGTGAAGGAAATTAATTAATTAAATTAAAGGAACTGTTTGATAAAAGTATCTTGTTTTATAATAAAAGACCATTTTGAGGTTCCATATCATATTAACCAAAAATGAATTGATGAATGATGTTAATAGTGATATTATATTTTACAAGAGTACTTCCGATGACCTTTTTAATTATTGTTGAATTTAATATCTTTATTAATATTTTTTTGAGGTGTTATGTGGCATAACTAAGTACATGGCCTTTATTATTCATTAATTAAAATTTTAAATGGGCATTCCCACTAGAGTACATGTGGGATATGATATTCCATTATTATGGTTATGGACTTAAACATTGGGAATAGAAAGTGTTTAAAAGAATAAATGAGTCATGAATGTTGATAGAGATACTTGGGATTACATTTATGGATGGAATTTTATGAGCTCATCGTGCATATAATTACAATTTATTGGTGAATGGTAAATACACAGGGAAAGATACATGGTATGCCTTGGACGGGCTCACAATGCCTTTTATCTACCTCCTCACGAGTGATACCAGTTCCCTAGGAAAGTCACTGTAGATGAGATTAGTGGATAGATGGTTACACAAGTCCACAAGTGATTCTCAGTTCCCAAAGTCATATTCCATGGATGGACTTGGAGGATTGTATTCAAGCCATGCCGAGAGTGATAGTTGGGATTACATTTATGGATCACCTTGTAGAGACTCTTATGGAATTGAGAATTTATAGTTCCCCTACAGTGATACTCAAGATTTATTTTTGGATCACCTTGGACGAGATCAAGGTACCTCTTATTAAATTCTCATGATGATATTTTATATTAATGACTAATAATTCATAGTTGATATTCAGGGATGTGACCTCCAAGCTAAATCACATGCTTGGGATCAGTGAAATTATTGATGCTTATTTATGGTGATAATTTTATTACACCCTCATTACAAATTTATATAGGTTTACTATAGTTTAGAGGAATTCCGGATTAGGATGAAGCAATTATGGTTGGCCAAGTGTCTCTTAGGAACCTGAGATAGATTATTTAATTTTATTTATTTATTACTTTAATTGATATACCTACTGTAACGCCCCGACCCCAGTTACCCAGAGTCGGTGCATTATTGCGTAACATTGGCATGATCACAAAAGATAAAGTCTCAAAAGACCATTTAGTTTAGTAGCCTTGGAAACACTAGATACATTCATAAATGTTACATTACATTATAAAGTAAAACAAAAATACAACAACATATTGTCTTCATATCCCCTCATACTATCCCTACAGGTCATTCATAATATACTTCTTCACATCCTGGAAAAATTAAAACACTGGAAGGGGTGAGCTCAGATGCTCAGTAAGGATAACAATATAGCGGAAGCTTTCATAAATAAACATAAACATTTAAGGCAATGTATGACTAAAACAAAAGCCTTTTAAACATGAACTTCAACATAATATGGAAAAAGTAAAACGAGATTATGCAATTTACTTATTCACATGGATATTCTACTGATCGAATAATCACATGCAATATCAATAACCACTTTCATAATGATGGAATGCATAATACCAGACTATCATAGCCACGTAGCCAAGGCCTCGTGCCAAGACCACAAATAATATTTTGTCAAGGCCTCGTGCCAAGACACTAGTTTGTCTCATGAGACCTACCGATGCATCGAGGAGCTATAACGGGCTCCACCCGTCACTTATTAAGTCCAATGCATTCCTCAAATGAACAGGTTTAAACATATCATAAACCATAACATAATTGTATCACATAAAACATGCATAATGAAAACATAAGATTTACGTAATTCAATCACAAGATATCAATACAACACATTGATATAATAAAAACTTTATAAAAACCATTTTCAATACCAAAGTAAAAGAAAAGTAAAACATGGTATTTATTTTTCTTTTAAAAAAAGTTATGGCTTATAGAGGAAGCCAAAACTCAAATAATAGTCCCGGCGGCGGAGAAGTCATTGTCGCCGCATACGTAAGAAAAAAACATTTCTTTTTTCATTTGGTAAAAATACTTTGTATAAAAAGATTCATTTTGAATAAAAGTAAAAGTCAAAGGGGTTTATACATCGTATAAATGAAAGTTGTGTATAAAACCAAATATGCCTGAATGAAAGGAGATTGAGATGGAGTCCTTACAAAGATCATTTTTAAAATAAAATAGACCTATTATATTTATTCACTATAATTACACATAAAGAGAGTACAAATACAAGATAGGACATAATAATATCATGACATAATTTGAAAGTAGGAGATTAACCCAAAGAATGGAAATTGGGTTAAGAAGTTCCCTTACCTCGTGTCCGAATTGACTCGACCGCTCTTTAACCTCCTAAATAATAAACTAGAGTTAATATCTACTTGATTAAGAACCTTTTTCAAGTTCATCATCACTTTTATATCACTTATTACAATGTTAAGAAAATTCTGTAGTCATTTAAGTTAATAACGGTCGTTTTGTCGATCTTTGGTACTTGAGTCAACAATAAACTTCTTATAATTACAAGATGTTTGTGTGGTAGAATATCCATTATATACAGAATTATATTCATGATGTAGATATCATATATATATCATATATATCTACTATATAAATGTATTTATAATATTACATAACATTTATAGGTAAGAAATGAATTGTACCGTTCATGGAGACGGTAAGCCGTACGTACGCATGAACGCTGCTTTCATTTCTATTTCATATTTAATAGAATGAAGTTATAATTATATAAAGGTATAATATAATACTAGTATAATATAATGTATAATACCATTTACTCCATACTTTATACATCCCACTTATGGAATTAACGATTCAAATCACTTTGAGGGGGCGGTAGTCCGCACTTCCTAAAATGAAATTATCATGTTTACCCATAATGGAAATCATAAAGGTATGCCATAAATGAGAAATAAAGAAGCATAAGAAAAACATAAAAATAATATATATATAATATTTGAAAATAGTTTCATCATAATGGCCACCTTTGAAGGTGTTATATGAGTGTTGAACAATCATCGTTTCGTGAGGTAGTATTTCGCCACCCACAGAAACAGTATGTTCTTTAACCATTAGATGAAGGTATGTTTAAGTTTAAATAAAATAATTATCATAAAAAAATCCTAGTATATTGAGGATACTGGTGTTTTTACAAAAGAAATCAATAAAAAGAGTTTAGGGGGTTGGAGAAGAAAAATAAAACATAAGAACACAAGAGAAAACACTACCTTTAAAATCGGGTAACTCTTTTTGATTTGAGCCAAAGGCTTACTTGGGAAGACTTCTGCCCAAATTAAGGCTTCTAGGAGTAAGAGAGGGAAGTTGGGAGAGTATTTTGGCAGTGGTTGGCCAAGCCAAATGGCTTGAAGGTGTGAGTAAGGAGGTAGTGGTGGGGGCCTTTTATAAGAGGAGAGGAGGGGCACTCTTGGAATGTCATGAAATGTTACTTTATTAAGAAATTCTTTTCGGATTATAAAGGTCCCAAAATGATATATTTAGAGGATAAGGTGATAAGGGTTCTAAATCTACTCATCCAATAGGTTTTTGACAAGTGTAAGCCTTTTATTTTACATTATCGTTTCATTTTATTTAAATCGTTAATTAATGAGGTAATCACTGCATCATCATGGTGTCATAAATAATTTAATTTATTTAATGTCTAACAATTATAAAAAAATATAATGATGTAGGAAATCTTTTTAAATTTCTAATTCATATTTATAGTAAAAAATATGAATTGTATTACCCCATTTAAAAATTGTTTTAGTAAAACAACTCATGTTTGTGACATTTTTATTTTAACATTAAATAAAAAGTTTTTAATGTCATTTTCCTACCGAAGTGGCTACATGGGGTCCCCAAGTTGACCCATGGATTTTTGTGTTCGTCCATGACTCATTAAATAGAGGTAGGAATAGTTTAAAGGTATTTTCATATTTTTATAATATCATTTTTACCTTAAATTTCCATAATTACCTTTAATCACGATTAATTAAACTTAAAAGATACTATTCACCAAAAAATTATTTTAATCCCATTGAACCACATTTTAATTTCTAATGAAATCCATGTATGTCAGATTTTTTAAAATCAAATCACAGAAGTGGTAATGTTTCATTTAAACGAAAAATCAGTTTTTTAACTACCACTTAGCGGTTTCACTATTCATCAAAAATTGAAGTTTTTCATAACAATGCCAAAATTTCACCCTAAGCTATAATTGACATTCCGAATTCAAAAATGATTTATATTTTATGAAATTCCAAACATATAAGTTTCATTAATTAATTTTATAATTAATTCCTGCTGTCACAACAAATAGCCTGTTTTTAAGAAGTAATATATATCAAAAGATTGACAATTTTTTATGTCCAATTTCAAAGTGAAATTAATTCTAATGAACACGATTGGAAAAAATGGTAAAAATATATTCTAATTATACTTTAAAACCACTCAATAGTATAATTTATCACTATAAATTATTTAGAGTAAATTTTTTTTAAGTATTTTTCACTATTCATAGAAAATTGGAAGTTCTTAGAAAATTACAAAAAATTCAACTTAGGATAATTTCGATATTCAGAATACAAAAATGAAGTCCATTTTGAAATATAAAATTTATATAATTTCAAAAAGTGGGTATTACTATTCATAACTACTACTTTGATTGGTCGCGGTGTGTTAGAATCTCGAACTTGCATACAATTCAATCTATTGCATTATTGAAAGAGAAGCGTATCATGAAAGCTTGGGGTGTTACATTCTACCCTCCTTCAATAAATTTTTTCCTCGCAATTTGAAATTTTTCTTTGAAAATAAAAGGTTGAAAATATAAAATACCTTTGTGGAAAACCCACATCGTAAATAGGGTTAATAAAAATATAACTTTAAAAGAAGGAAAGAGAAGTACAAAGGTCACCCGAGATAGCCCATACTAGGATTATATGAAAATATGGATATGGAGGAAAAAAACCATCAATGTCTAATGAAGAGTTGTATAAAAAAGGATTAGGAGAAAGTTAACCACAAGAAAATCACAAACTTGTGATTGGTTAAACGGTCATTGAATCCCCAGTTGGAAAAGTTAACTGGCAACGTTTTTGTTTTAAGTTACCTTTCATAAAGTTGAGGAATTTATTTAAGAGATTTACTAAGAACGTAAGGAAATATACTAACTTGTCTTGTAGACTTTCATTCTTTAATAAATTTTTACCACAAACCCATCTTTCACTCCAAAAGGTAATATAACTCAAAAATATTCTATTTATTCTAATTGTATAAGGTTCCAAATATTGAAACATACCATTTAGATTAGTAAAACTATTTTGTAATAACCAGGGTCTTCCTGTAGGCTAGTGGTTGGTAATAAAGGCCTGTCGCACTATGGTTGTGGGGTCGATTCCTACAGCTTTTTCCGACGCGATGGGTTATGCCCCAACCTGCAGGTTTTCCTTTTCCTAAAACTATAGTATTATAATATTCCAAAAATAATCTTCAGAAATGTTTTAACCTTAAACAATACTATCCAAGGTTCAACTTAATCCATTCCAACCTATATAGTTATCCAAAATACCTCTGTCCAGACTTTCTCTAAAAGGTCTCTAAATTCCAAAATCAATTGTAACATCAGATTCCCCAAACAAAGTAAAGTTTCTCTTATTGTCACATACTAAAAATATGATTAATTTCATCATATTAAAATCTTAATGAAAACAATAAGTACTGTAGTAAAATCCTTATATATATCACATTATTCTTATAAACCGAATATATTCCTTGAGTCCAAAAGCACCAATACATTAATTATTCCACTTTAACTGTAGTAACAACATAAGATTTTCCTTGATCCCTTGGACTTTTCTGAGGTAAGTTTCCCTAAATCTTAGGACATTCATTTTCATAATGCCCCATTTACCTACAATTGTAGCATTCAACATTGATAGCCTCTTTTTTTCCCTTGAAATCACGAGCCTGGTGACCTTTTTCTCCACATTTATAACAAAATCCCATTCCTTTTAGGCAAGTACCAGGGTGATTCTTCCCACAATTATTGCATAATGGAAAATACTTCTTTCCCTTTTTCCCTTTATATGTCTTTTTTTCCACCGTTCTCTTCTTCTCTTGCTTTACTTTGTTTCTATAAGACTTAGAGAATCCCTTTTCTGTCTTGATAGCACACGAGACAATATCTTCGTACGATGAGAAGGATTGTGATACTAAAGCTCGACGGAGAAATGGTTTTAACCCATCAAAGAAACGATCAATATTACCTCTTGGGTTACGTATATAATCTGCAGCATACCTCGCTAACCTTTTAAAGTTGGCCTCATACTTTGTGACATTCTCATCCTCCTTTTGTCTCAGACTTATAGATTGCCTTTCCATATCTGCTCAATGGTCACAAGAAAAGTATTTTTCTAATAAAAGATCTTTGAACTCTCTCCATTCCATACTTGATACTTCTTCATCTTCCTTTGTATTTTGAATCAATGACCACCATTTGTCAACATCTCCAGTGAGGCGGTAAACTGCCATGATAACCTTCTCCCTTTCGCTACTCCCCAAGGCGTGGAATATTTTCTCTAAGGAGTTTATCCATTTCTCAGATACTAATGGATTTGTACCCCCATTAAATGTTGGTGGTTGTTGCCTCATTAAGCGTTCTAACATTGATCCTCCACGTTGCAGATCAGGGTGCTCCATACGAGTAAGGTTATTATTCATAACCTGAGTGAGTTGTCCCAGTATGATAATAAGTTGATCAGCACCAGTTATATCTCCAGATCCACAATAATTATCTTGAGTAGGAGGACAATCCCTACATGAAGTGCATGCATTGATAAGGTTTCCATTCCTTCCACTAGGCGCCATTTCTAAACAATGTCATAAACTAGATTAGTTTATGAATCGAAATACATAATTCCATACTTGTGAAACACTTAACAAAAATTGAACTATTTATGGATATAATCCATAATCGTAAAAAGAAATGTTTTCTTTGAGGAAGTATATACTCATAAACCTTTCATAATGGTTTGTAAAGAAAATGAGAATTATCCTAAGCATATCCCATGGGAGTGTCGTAACCAAGAGTGCAACAATGCCCGTTGTCATACACCAGTTCCCGTTCGAGTCTAGCTCAAAGAGGTGTTTTCGGGTTTTACCCCTAGGTACATTTGTGTCAGAGCCACCTCTACCAGTTCGTATCCAGATAGGGATGTATTTCTCAAAAAACCCACAAAATCTCTACAACAAAAAAATTCTAGGAAGTTCTTCTATACTAATCCTCAAAGTCTATCTTATGGCTATGCGCTCTAATCAGAGTTTATCTAAATCTAGCTTCCAAGGTTAGTACTAAACTGCGTCTGATACCAACTGTAACGCCCCGACCCCAGTTACCCAGAGTCGGTGCATTATTGCGTAACATTGGCATGATCACAAAAGATCAAGTCTCGAAAGACCGTTTAGTTTAGTAGCCTTGGAAACACTAGATAAATTCATAAATGTTAGATTACATCATAAAGTAAAACAAAACTACAACAACATCTTTTCTTCATATCCCCTCATACTATCCCTGCAGGTCATTCATAATATACTTCTTCACATCCTAGAAAAATTAAAACATTGGAAGGGGTGAGCTCAGATGCTCAGTAAGGATAATAATATAGCGGAAGCATTCATAAATAAACATAAACATTTAAGGCAATGTATGACTAAAACAAAATCCTTTTAAACTTGAACTTCAACATAATATGGCAAAAGTAAAATGAGATAATGCCATTTACTTATTCACATGGATATTCTACTGGTCGAATAATCACATGCAATATCAATAAGCACTTTCATAATGATGGAATGCATAATGCCAGAATATCATAACCACGTAGCCAAGGCCTCATGCCAAGACCACAAATAATATTTTGTCAAGGCCTCATTCCAAGACACTAGTTTGTCTCATGAGACCTGCCGATGCATCGAGGAGCTATAGCGGGCTCCACCCGTCACTTATTAAGTCCAATGCATTCCTCATATGAACAGGTTTAAACATATCATAAACCATAACATAATTTTATCACATAAAACATGCATAAAGGAAACATAAGATTTCTGTACTTCAATCACAAGATATCAATAAAACACATTGATATAATAAAAACTTTATCAAAACCATTTTCAATACCAAAGTAAAAGAAAAGTAAAACATGGTATTTTGTTTCTTTTAAAAAACGTTATGGCTTATAGAGGAAGCCGAAACTCAAATAATAGTCACGGTGGAGGAGAAGTATTTGTCGCCGCATATGTAAGAAAAAACATTTCTTTTGTCATTTGGTAAAAACTCTTCGTATAAAAAGATTCCTTTTGAATAAAAGTAAAAGTCAAAGGGGTTTATACTCTGTATAAATGAAAGTTGTGTATGAAACCAAATATGCCTCAATGAAAGGAGATTGAGACGAAGTCCTTACAAAGATCATTTTTAAAATAAAATAGATCTATTATGTGTATTCAATATAATTACACATAAAGATAGTAAAAATACAAGATAGGACATAATAATATCATGACATAATTTGAAAGTAGGAGATTAACCCAAAGAATGGAAATTGGGTTAAGAAGTTCCCTTACCTCGTGTCCGACTTGACTCGACCGCTCTTTAAACTCATAAATAATAAACTAGAGTTAATATATACTTGATTAAGAACCTTTTTCAAGTTCATAATCCCTTTTATATCACTTATTACAATGTTACGAGAATTATGTAGTCATTTAAGTTAATAACGGTCGTTTTGTTGATCTTTGGTACTTGAGTCAACAATAAACTTCTTATAATTACAAGTTGTTTGTGTGGTAGAATATCCATTATATCCAGAATTATATTCATGATTTAGATATCATATATATCATATATATCCAGTATATACATGCATTTATAATATTACATAACATTTAGAGGTAAGAAATGAATTGCACAGTTCATGGAGATGGTAAGCCGTATGTACGCATGAACGCTACTTTCATTTCTATTTCGTATTTAATGGAATGAAGTTATAATTATATAAAGGTATAATATAATACCAGTATAATATACTTTATAATACCATTTAATCCATCCTTTATACATCCCACTTATGGCATTAACGATTCAAATCACTTTGAGGGGGCGGTAGTCCGCACTTCCTAAAATGAAATTATCGTGTTTACCCATAATGGAAATCATAAAGGTATGCCATAAATGAGAAATACATAAGCATAAGAAAAACATAAACATAATATATATATATATATCATATATGAAAATAGTTTCATCATAATGGCCACCTTTGAAGATGTTATATGAGTGTTGAACAATCATCGTTTCGTGAGGCAGTATTTCGCCACCCACAGAAACAATATGTTCTTTACCCATTATATGAAGGTGTGTGTAAGTGTAAATCAAATAATTATCATAAAAAAATCCTAGTATATTTAGTATACTGGTTTTGTTACAAAATAAATGAATAAAAAGAGTTTATCGGGTTGAAGAAGCAAAATAAAACATAAGAACACAAGAGAAAACACTACCTTTAAAATCGGGTTACTCTTTTTGATTTGAGCTAGAGGCTGCCTTGGGAAGACTTCTGCCAAAATTGAGGCTTCTAGGAGTAAGATAGGGAAGTTGGGAGAGTATTTGGGCAGAGGTTGGCCGATCCAAATGGCTTGAAGGTGTGAGTAAGGTGGTAGTGGTGGGGGCCTTTTATAAGAGGAGAGGAGGGGCACTCTTGGAATGTCATGAAATGTTACTTTATTAAGAAATGATTTTCAGATTCTAAAGGTCCCACAATGATATATTTCGAGTCTAAGGTGACAATAGTTCTAAATATACTCATATAATAGGTTTTTGACAAGTGTAAGCCTTGGATTTTACATTATCTTTTCATTTTATTTAAATCATTAATTAATGAGGTAATCGCTGCATCATCATGGTGGCATAAATAATTTAATTTATTTAATGTATAAAAATTATAAAAAAACTATCATGATGTAGGAAATCGTTTTACCTTTCTATTGAATATTTATAGTCAAAAACATGACTTTTATAACCCCATTTAAAAATTGTTTTAGTAAAACAACTCATGTTTGTGACATTTTTATTTTAACATTAAATAAAACGTTTTTAATGTCATTTTCCTACAAAAGTGGCTCCATGGGGTCCAAAAGTTGACCCATGGATTGTATTGGTCGTCCATGACTCATCCAATAGAGGTAGGACAATTGTAAATGTATTTTCATATTTTTATAATATCATTTTTACCTTAAATTTCACTAATTACCTTTAATCGCGATTAATTAAACTTAAAAGTTACTATTCAACAAAAAATTATTTTAATCCCATTGAACCACATTTTAATTCCTAATAAAAACCATTTATGTCAGATTTTTGAAAATCAAATCACAGAAGTGGTAATGTTTCATTTAAACGAAAAATCAGTTTTTTAACTACCACTTTGTGGTTTCACTATTCATCAAAAATTGATGTTTTTCAGAACAATGCCAAAATTTCACCCTAAGATATAATTGATATTCCGAATTCAAAAATGATGTCTATTTTATGAAATTATAAACATATAAGTTGCATTAATTAATTTTATAATTAATTCCTGCTGTCACAAAAATAGCGTGTTTTTAAGAAACAATATATATCAAAAGATTGACAAATGTTTATGTCCAATTTCAAAGTGAAATTAATTCTAATGAACACCATTGGATAAAATGGTAAAAATATATTCTAATTATACTTTAAAACCACTCAATAGTATAATTTATCATTATAAATTATTTTTATTAAAAAAATTGTTTTTAAGTATTTTTCACTATTCGTAGAAAATTGGAAGTTCTGAGAATATTACTAAAAGTTCAACTTAGGATAATTTTGATATTCCGAATACAAAAATGAAGTCCATTTTGAAATATAAAATTTATACAATTTCAAAAATTGGGTATTACTATTCATAACTACTACTTTGATTGGACGCGGTGTGTTAGAATCTCGAACTTGCGTACAATGCAAGCTATTGCATTATTGAAAGAGAAGCGTATCATGAAAGCTTGGGGTGTTACACCTACACAGTACTATAATTTATATTCATCTATTAAGTTATGATTTAGACACCATTGATGATTTTCTAATGAGTATATCTAACATCCTTCTTAGAACACCATTTCATTGGGGTACTCAATAAGATCTCATGTTCACGGGTCAATAGATTATTGTTTTCATTTCCCATTGTACATGGGAGCTTAGAAGCACATGACTGAGCTGGTACTCTGGATTATCATGTACTTATCCTTTGGTCTTGTATTCTTTTTATTTTATTGTACTTCCTATTTTATTTTTCTAGCTTATACCTTTAAGAATCATCCAAAGGTGCATGCATAGTTGTACATTTGGCATTGGATGTATTTTTTATTTTATCAGTTATTAGTATTCTTCCAATGATCTATTTTTATGTATACTACTTCCACTTTTGGTTGATTTATTTATTATCAACCGATATTCCACTCTGATTATGAGGGTGAAACCTCCCCACTGTTTCATCATTAAAACCTCACTACTAGTCGGGAGACTCTAGCATACATGGAGGTGTTCTTGAGGAAATGTGGTGACCGGTACGACTACTATATTCATATTCAGTTGGTCCGAGACATTAAAAAGTGGTATTAGAGCTTTATGTTACTTTTTAATACTATTTTAGGATGGTAGAAAAGATACTACGAATGTTTCAGACCTTAGTAAATAGCCTTGTATGGGAGTGTTCACCCCACACATAGGGAAAATTCCAAGTGTTGTGATATGGGATTATTGTTCATACTCTTCACTAGTATAGCTGATTATGATTTCACCTTGAGTGATTGGAGTCTATTTCTTACTGGTTGATTAAATTTACATTATTTTATACTTGGTCCAATATGGAAAAGAATTAGCACTAAATTCATCACTATAGGCACATAGGGATTCACATTCTATGCATTTTCCATGCCATATAGATTGCATTGCTAGAATATTTGATATTCGTTGGTGTGCCTTGTGTTTTTATTAGTATCCCTGATATATACCATGTTAGGTATTATAGTAACATGATTAGTTTTTATACATGCTTAGGTATCCATTAGAATGGTTTTTTGTATAATATGAGGAGTGATGTATTTAGTATGTTTTACTCTATAGCATGATCCAATGATTAATTTATCATGCTATTCCATTTATTATTCTTAGATAATTACATTATATACTTTTGTGATTATTAGCATGTTTACCTTTATTTACTACTTGTGATAGTGTGCCTTTTTATAAATCTCATAAATAATTGGTTATTAAAGTTTTAGCATCAATCTAAATAGGGGTTTCCCACATATATTGATTGTGACACCTTAACTAACCAATTATGAAATGTTTGATCCATGAATCATGGGTTACATGGGTTTAAAAATTTATGGATACGATTTAATAGGAGCTAATTTTTAATCTATAAAGTATATGAGGACATTATAAATTGGGAAATGGAAACCCATATAATAAAACCATTGTTTATGAGAATTATATACCTTGGGACCGTAGTATAAGTATAAAAGATGTTAAATTTTTATTTAAAATTAATCAGTTGATTATTCACTTTATCCTTGACTTGACCCAATTAGGTCATTTGGGGCATGTATCTTATGATGGATCCATTAAGGTTGTTTTAAATTTCGATATCGCCTTCTTTATGGGACCCTTGTAGGTTTCCTTTATTCTTTCTTGATGGGGACCTTGTAGGTCACCTTTACCTTATTATGATCTAGTATTTAACCTCATGGTGGTATGTTTATACTATACAGGGATAGTTATTTAAAGTGTATGAAGCTATTTATATGGTTTTACATATAATCATATGGTGTTTTCATACATTAACTATCCCCTACTTAATTAATAACACACATGTTATCTAATTTTTATCAATACTTATATGAGGTATTAGTTAATTAAAATTCCAATTACAACCTAAAGGATATTTTCCTCAATATATTAAAATTTCCATTTTATTTAACTATTTACAGACTATGAGAACCATCTAGATAAATGAATTATTCCTAAAATGGAGTTTATTTGACAAATTTCTTAATTATGATAGTATTTTAGTAAAATAATAAATGTTTAAAATGGTAGTTTGATATAACATTTCCATGCACCTAATGGATTTAGCTAAAAAATGTACCATATAATTTTTCCTTATGACTGGTATTATATTTTGTTTAAAACTAAAACTTGAAATGTTAAATAATTAAATCATAATTGTTTTAATGCCTTAAAATGAAGAAAGAATTGGTATTCTTAGTCTAACCCTTTTGTAAGGTTTGTTTAAATGTTTCTTAGGTATTTCCTTAAAACAAAAGCATGACGTTTTCCCATAGGATTCCATACTTTTTCTTTGGTTGGGTTGAACTTAAGTGATAGGAAGTAGAGCCTAGTGATCTCTTCATTGTGACATAGCTATAGGGTTGATGCTTTCCTCTTTTTTCAAGGGTCTATACCAAGGTAGGTAGCTCCCTCATAGCTTTACAAACTTGATAAATTCTTGTAAACTGTGTCAGATGTGTGGTGATGTTTTTGTACCATTTTCCCCATGTAAGACTCTTAGTTTCTAAAAACGATACCCTTTTCTGGATGGGTGGTCATATAGTAGTTTAAAACATATTACGAGTGTGAGTATTGAAGAATGCTCATTTTCAATGGGTTAGATATGCCTAAGGCCTGGTCATCCATCAAGTGGGTTGTGTGAATCCTCTTTCTCTTCTTCAGTGTTGGATGAATTGGGAGTTCATCAGCCTAATTTATTGTCGTATGATATGATATGACTCTGGGATAAATATTTTTACAAGACAACAAATAATGGGATGCATAGTGCTGATAAACATACGAATAATATCAAGGATAATCCATTTTTATTGTGTGAACATGGGTTAGTATGCATTGGTATATGTGGTACTCATTGAGTTTTTAACATTGTACAATAAATTGTTTGAGTTTAGTGAATTCCATTTAAATATAGAGCTGTTATGATACGATCATAGGTCATATTAGGAATATATTGACCTATAAATTAGAGGAAATCAGAATCATTCCAATGTTATGGATGATGTTCTATATGGAATAGTTGTTTGACACGCTGGTTATGTTGTTTTGGATTTTAAACCTAAAGTTATGGCATGCGTGGAGGCAACTTGGTTGGAGTTTATTGTGTACATGTAGGGTAAATATTGTATAGAATTATTCTAATCACCTATTCAATCTCTGATTTCAATTTAATTAATTACAAATCATGTTTTCTACATCCATAACCCGTGTTCAATGGTCTATGTAGTGTGTGTCATTCTAGTTTTAGTAAAAAACTACAAGATCAATCCCAAGGTAGAGATCACCACAACAATCATTTAAAAATTGCATCGTTCCAAGTATAAAAAAAATTGAGTAAGGCCATTTGAATATTGTTTCGGTGCGGATGTGCGTCGGGTTACGCTGTTCCGCCAGGACGCGTTCGCGCGTGCACCCGTCAACCCGAGGGGATGGGCGCGCGGCTTGTGGTCCCGCAGTCCCGCTTTCCAAGGGCGGGCGGCATCCGTCCCTTATTCAGGGGCGTCTGCTCCTTGATCGAAACCGGGATGATGGGATGTCGGCTCCTCCTTCCTCGGACGTCTCCTCGGAACTTGTCGCCTAATCCGGGTCTCCCTCATAGACTTAAGAATGTTCGTGAATCTCGTTCCCGGCGCCATATCTTCATGGACACCGGTTAATTACGCTGCTTCCGCCCGGACGTTCCAAGGAGTCTGGGCGGGGCAGCAACCTGCGGTGAGAAGGCCGGGTGGCTCTGGGTGCTGGGGGCGTGTTGTAACACTGCGGCTCTGCACGTCTGTCTTCCGTCCCTAATAGGGCTTCTCGAAGGCACGATGGCCTGAGGCATCCCGTACTAGGTGCGGGGAACTGTGTCACCTGAGGTTTTCCTCAGCTTCCCGTGTTTAACACGGGGTATGCCGCGAGTTTAACGTCCAGCGGGGACGGCATCGGACCGATCAACACGAAAAGTGGATCAGATGACAGAACCCCTTGCGGGGAACCTCCGACGCTGGGGCCAGCACATGGGCGGCTTCCCAAGTAACGTGGAGTGAAGTGAAGTGGCATGACCCCACCGGGATGTGGCGGCCCGGGTAAGGATCAGGATGGATGATGGAGTATAGAGCTTGGACCCCAGAGGGGCTTCCTACGTACCGCGCGTTAACACGGATCAAAGTCAACGTAGTTCGGGCATACAGTTTAACGTCATGCTGGACGTCGGCAAGCCGACTCACGAAGAGGTCGAGGCCGCCGGGCGGAGGATTGAACCGAACCACCTCGCACGGAGGGGGGATGGAACGGCCGGGTGGATCACAGTTTCACGTCATGCTGGACGATAAAAGGGGAAATGAAAAAGGGGGGCTGTGGGGAGGCACCGTGGAGATACACACGGGCGGTCTCCCACAGGGGCGGATTCATAGGTGAATCAACGCAAGCGTGAACCCTGGAGGGGTCCACTGATGGACGAACCGACGTAAATACGACCGGGATGACCAGGTGGTGGGCTTGGACCTCAGGGAGGCTTCCTACGTACCCTGTATAGAAGACAGGGATCAAAGTCCACGTAGTTCATTCTGTCAGGACTTACGCACTTGGGGCAGCCCGGATACTGCAAGACTCAGTTGGAAGGGACTTGGACCGAAAGCAAAAGACACCTCGATCCCAGTCAGACCCTCTACTGGCTTCGGCAGTGGGGAGGTGCAATGGAGATACACATGTGCAGCCTCCCACGAGAAACTAGGGGTTTGTAATACCCTGCCCCCGTAGGGAAAAGCCACTCCCATTAAATCGTCCCAAAAGGGGGACAATCCCGACATCCCTGCAGAGACGAGCGGGTGGGGGCCACGTCCAAACCGGGGGAGACCCTGCGTGCGGAGCACGGGATCAGGTTGCGGACGGTTTAGCGTCTTGCCAGACGAAGTACAGTTTAACGTCATGTGTTGAGGACGAGGCACTTGGCAGTTTAACGTCTTGCAGCACGGACGATGGGGGCTAGGCAGTTTAACGTCGTGCAGCTTGGACGGGTGTGCAGTTTAACGTCATGCTGGGCATAGGTTGCCGGACGAAGCACTTGGCAGTTTAACGTCTTGCAGCGCGGACGATGTACAGTTTAACGTCGTGCAGGACGTATATGCAGTTTAACGTCATGCTGGACGAGTATGCAGTTTAACGTCATGCTGGACATATATGCAGTTTAACGTCATGCTGGACATATATGCAGTTTAACGTCATGCTGGACATAGGTGCGTGTCACTTCGCGCAAGCCTGGAGGGCCGCACGGGAAGACAACGCACGGTGCGGGCACCCGGGATGAGAATCATCGGGTGCCACACAGGCGGGTAACCTTAGGAGGTCAACGGGGACGACCATGGCAGATTGCGCGCAAAAAGGAAGCTTTGCGCGCAATACTGCGGGCCGGCGCGCAATCGGGGCGGCTGGCGCGCAATTGGGCCAGCGCCTTGCGCGCGGATGCTTGAGATTGCTCACACCGGGCTTCGGATAGCGCGCGGGGGCAACGGCTCATTCTTTAACGAATGGCCACTTGAAAGAAGGGGGGGTGCGCGCAATCAGGCCGGATTGCGCGCACCCCGGGGGCAATTGCGCGCAAGCGGGTTCTTTTGCGCGCAAAGGCCTTAGGGTGAGTTTTTATTCAAATGAAAGGAGCCAGCGGGGATTGCGCGCGAAGGCGGACCCCGAGGCTTTCTTGCGCGAAAGAAAGGAGGTTACCTGAAGTTCGTCATTGCGCGCGGAAGGGGTTGAATTGCGCGCACGAGAGACGTTTCGACTTCCAGCAACCTTTGAAACGTTGGGGGTCGCCTTGTATTTATAGGCAACCCCGGGCGCGGAATCCAGGGTGCGAGCGCGAAATTCTTCTCGCGGGCGCGGAATCGGGCGCGGCGCGTAAGGGAGGCGCGCGGACCCGCGGCGCGCAGAATTGCGCGCCGAGCCAGCGCATTGCGCGCATCCCGGGGGTTTTCCGCGCGGGACATCTCCTTTGCGCGCGTGCCTCTGAAATTCCGCGCAAGGCCTCCGGGCCCTCCGAAACATCCTTCCGACTCCAAATATGACCTCGCTTTCCGCATCCGGAGCTTCGTTTGGGAGCAACGGACTTTTCCGGCGTCTACAAAAGCCCCCCCTCGGAATCTGATCGGCGAGAGGTCGCAACGATCGGGTTCCGAGGGAGACGCCGGAATGCCGAAGTCCTGGGCGGCGCGGGACTTAGGCGCGCAAAAAGGGGCACCGGTCGCGAAATTCGCCGCTGCGGTCGCGCAAAGCGCTTTCCGCGCAGCGCGGGCCCGGCCTCGCCTATAAATAGGGGCGCTGGGTCCCGCGTTCCGTACTCTGGCCTTCCGCGCGATAAGCTCCAAAGCTCTCGTGCGCGAAATTGCCTCTTCCGGTCGCGAAATTCGCCCGATCGGCGCGCAAAACCGTCCGGATTTCGCCTGTTTTTGCGCGAAACCCCGGAACTTTGCGCGAGTCTTCCCAATTGCGCGCCGTCCACTTGGATTGCGCGCCAACCTTCAAACTTTTCCACCAGCCTCGTCCGATCCCGCACTCTTCATCCCTTAACCCGCACGACTCCCGAAACTTCTGAGATGGCCGCGCACAGAGGAAATGAGGGGGATGCCGCCACTCGCAGAGCTGAGATGGCGACGAACGAGGAGGTTTACGGAGCCAAGGAGATTGTTTCCAACAATCAATCCTTGTTCGACTTACTAACGCCGGCCCAGAAGACATATCCACTGTCGGACAACCTGCCGCTCTGGAACTTCGGCATCCTCGATGAGGTTCCGGTGCCAGGGTTCGAGATTGATGTGCCGCGAACCTGGGTGACTCGGGAGGACGAGCTTCACCGCTATAACATCACCAACAATGGGCATCCTGCCAGGGAAACCAGGCACTTGGATGTCTACGTCCTGAACCCGAGGACGCGAACCATTGATGGGGGTGAGCCTACAGCGGAGAATTCTCCAGCCCTCTACTCGAGCACATACCGTCAGAGTGTCACTGACGACACCAAGGGCTGGCTGAAGGACTGGGACTTGCGATCCGGGGGCAACTTTACCAGTGAATGGGCCTGGGCGTTCTGGGTACGCCACACTTGCGATCACTTCGCAGAGGAGCTGCGGTACATCGGCCTGTTCGAGGCGGTGTGGACGTCGCAGTTCCACTTCTACCAGCAGTCTGAGCTCGGGCCGGAGCTGTTCACTCGCTGGTCCCCGGATACCAACACCTTCCATCTTCACCATGGGGAGGTCGGCATCGGTCTCTGGGACATCCACTGCATCGGAGGTATCCCGCTGGAGGGCTACCAGTACGATGAGTTCCTGCCACCGAAGAACATCTGGGAGGACAGGTCACGGACTCCCATTCTGACCTGGCATCTTCTTGACCTGGCTACGCAGCGGCTCGGGATCCAAGACTTCCAGAAGGACATAGCCTACAAGGATTGGTTCGGCCAGTTCCTGGAGCATGACCCGGCGGTCAAGATGCCAGGCAGGGGGAAGCGGTGCCCGACCGCAGCTCAGAGGAGCCGGAACGGGTCGTACTGGCGGGTCCTGGAGACGGGCGATTACCGCTCATGGGGGTACCGCGTCATCGAGGCCCGGGACCCGAACGTCCGGTACGCGGCGTTCCTGGCCGCCTTTCTGAGCGGGTGGCTCCTGCCAGTGCGGGATGCGAGGATGGGCGTCCGTCCGGCGACGCTGGCGATGGCGGGCGCCATGGCTGCCAATAAGAGGTACAACCTCGGGGTCCCAGTACTGGCGAGGCTGTATGCCATTCTGGGACGCATCTCACGAGGGGGGTCGCCACGAAGGATCTGTGGGCCCTTTCAGTTCTTCCACGGCTGGGTGGCTGCTCACCTTGGTGGGTATACGTTCCCAAATGCCATCAGTCCTCCGGGCAACGGCCTGCGACCCTCCCTGCTGAACATTGCGGGGGTCGCTCCGATGACCCTCAGTGAGGAGGGCGTGAGGGTTCGGATTGGCAATCATGCCAATTTCAACTTCAGCCCGTTCCCCACTCCCGTCGGCCAGATGATCGACAACGGACAGGGCCCGCTGGAGCAGCATGAATACTTCCTGAACATGCGGGGCGGGGTGCTCGTGGCTCGGATCGACGGGAAGGTGATCTGCGAGCCTTACGTGCCGACCCGGTTCGCCAGGCAGTTCGGGTGCCTTCAGCGGATGCCGAAGAGGGTATTCACTGCTGTCCGGGAGGAGACGAACCCCGGCGTCCTTCGCCAGATGTGGCTGATGTTCGTCGCCTTCGGCTCTGGCGACGTCATCACCCTCCCTCCTACCGAAGTTAACGCAGGCTTGGCAACCGAGTACGCCGAACACTGGGCCATCGCGTACCCTGAGGGGCTCTTGCGGAAGCTAGTTCGGCGGCTCGAGGCTACCCGTGCGGAGACCGGGCGTCAAGGAAGGAGGCGAGGCGCCGCCACGCGGGGGAGAACGGAGGCGCGCCAAGCAGCGGAGCCGGCGCGGGCAGGGACTTCGGCGGCGGGCGCATCGCAGGCTGCCGCTACGACCTCAGCGCCCAGAGAGGGGGCACATGCGGCGGTCGAGGAGCGGCCCGGGAAGCAGGTGAGACGTCTGCTCGAACCCTCCCACGATGTAGTCTTCCCGGCGCTGTGGTCGGCCTGGATGACCCTGCGGCAGTCACTGGGGACCGACGTCATCTGGCGAAAGATACTCAGAGAAGGAATCTATCTGCCAGAGGTCGGGCGCCTCCAGATCACCGACAGGGTGGACTTCAACCGGCAATATGCATATCTGACGGCCATGGACGAGTACGCGCGCCAACGTGGTCAGCGTGCGGAGCCATCCCTTCTGGTGAAGGTGATGCTCGGTCTCGAGCCCGCTCCGGAACAGATGCCGCCGGAAGAAGATGACAGTAACGACTCCGAGGAGGAGGAGGAGACGGGGGAGGATGAAGGCTCCGAGGGAAGGTCCCATCGGGGGAGCCCACGGGAGAGCGGCGAGGTGGCCGGCTCTGACAACGTTGATGTCACTGAGCTCCTCGAGGTCCGCTTCTATCCCTACTCAACTTGCTTCATCCATTCTCTTATGCAGCTTCTAACCCGTTTCTCCATCCTTCTCAGGAGCACACGGACGTCGGTCAGGCGTCCTCAACAGGAGTAGGAGAGGCGCCAGCAGGACAAGGCGGGGGCCAGGCACCCATTATCGAATTGACAAGCGCTAAGGGGTCCCCTGCTGCAACTGTTCCTGCGGCGACCGGGGTAGCGGAAGATGATGCTCCGAACTCCCGTAAGTCTCCCTACTTTACTGCTGGTGCTTGCCATTGACGATCCGTGACTAACCATGGCATGCCCTGCGCAGTGATCTCAACATCGGAGGCTCGTCGGGTTGCCGAACCCGGGCCATCTACGAGTGGACCAGTGGTGGACATGCCGCCTGCTCCGGAACAGGCTTCCCAAACCGAGCCGGCCCCACCAACTGCTGATCAAGGGGCTGCGGACGTCGGCGGTGCTGCCACCGGAGAGAGGCTGGGGGCTGACGAGGGTGTCAGCGCCGCTGGGGAGAGAGAAGAAGGTTGCCCGGATGTTGGGGAACCTTTCCCTCGTGAGGACCTCCCAGGGGCGGACCCTGCAGCAGACCTGCTGGCTGCCTTCCCTGCCTACCGGCCTGCCGACCCAGAGGAGATGGATGACTCGGACGCGGAGGCGGTCGAGGATAGCCGGGTAACGCGACGCAGGGGGTGGAAGTGCATCCAGCGCTTCCTCAAGCGAGACCCATCGGAATGGCTGGGGCGCATGGGATCACTTCAGACCTGGCTGCGCTTCCTGTGTGCCGGGGGAGCTGATGCTCAACGCCTCCATCTGACGGTCCGTGATTTCATGGCCGAGAAGATGCGCGAGAGCCGCCGGCGTGCCGACGTCGCACAAAGTCGGGACATGTCGGAGAGCACGCAGGCGCTCATCGCGGCAGAGCAGGAAGTCCGGCGCCTCGAAGGGCAGGCGGCAGAGAAGGAGGCCTTCGTCGCAGCATGTACCGAGCTTGTGGAGCAACTATCGGCACAACTGATCGACGCTCAGGTACAGCTGACGGAGGCGGGCCAACAGATGGTCACACTCCAAGTCGAGCGGGAGCGTGCACAGGCCAGGATTGACGAACTGCGTGCTGCGACCGCCGACGAGGAGAGGGCACGCAGAGAACGAGAAGCAGCCCTGGAGGCCGCCAGCCAAAGGGTAGCGGCATTAGAAAGACTCATTCAGCACGCTAATCCCTAAGGGCTGTTTTTTACCATTCCCAGAACATTTGCTTCCGCTACTTAATATTTGATCCACTTGTACGAATCGCCATATTTATCTGCGTCTTTTGGTTTAACATGCTCAACCACAAATTGTCTCGTGGGAGCGTTAACCAAGCATCAGGCATCCATAATTGGGCCTGGGTTTCTGGAGAAAAGAGGGAGGTCATTCTTGGGAAAGGAGACCTCAGACCTAACCAATGTATCGTCCCCCAACTTGTTCCAACACACGAGCGGGACAACGCTAGGGGCGTTGAGATTTTATCCGAACATAGGGAAATGAGAAAGGGTGAATCGCGTGTCCCGAATCCAGACATCCACAACGATCGGCCTTCCAGGAAATGCCCAAGACGGTAGGCGGACAGTGGATCGACCATAACAACTGCAATAGACGGACCGAAAAAGGCCATCATTCATATTGCAGGAGGCGGACCACATGTCATCATGAATACCGCTTTGGGGTTCCTTCAGACACAAGGGTGGAAAATCCAGATCAACAGGGCATGCGAAGCGTGGGGCGAAGTGACGATTTGTTCGGACAGAATCCAACGCTCTCAAAATTGCGCCACCGTGGGGAAAGCGTATTGGGCGGATGCACTAATCTGGCCGTGAGTCACCTCAATTCTCAGACAGCACCTCTCTGACGAGGAAACTGTCGCTTCCCATCATTGCGATGGGGCATCCCGAGCTGAATCGGGGAGAATATCACAACTGCACCACTCTACCCGAAGTCAGGCCAGACGGCCGGCGACGAGGAGGGGCGGGACTTATCGATCCCTGAGGCTGGACCCGAGTCGAAATGTCCGGGCGTTCCTACGTACTCCATCAGGCTGGAGATCAAGCCACACGTAGTTCTGTGAGTGCAGTTTAACGTCATGCAGGACGTAGGACCCCATTTGGGGTAGATCTTAGTTTAGGGTCTTAGAGCTCGGACCATAAGGGCTGGATCTTAGTTTAAGGTCTTAGAGCTCGGACCATAAAGGTGGAGGATCTTAGTTTAAGGTCTTAGAGCTCGGACCATAGGGCTAGAGGATCTTAGTTTAAGGTCTTAGAGCTCGGACCATAAGGGCTAGGGGATCTTAGTTTAAGGTCTTAGAGCTCGGACCATAAGGGCTAGGGGATCTTAGTTTAAGGTCTTAGAGCTCGGACCATAGGGGCTAGATCTTAGTTTAAGGTCTTAGAGCTCGGACCATAAGGGGGGATCTTAGTTTAAGGTCTTAGAGCTCGGACCATAAGGAGAGATCTTAGTTTAAGGTCTTAGAGCTCGGACCATAAAGGGGGGATCTTAGTTTAAGGTCTTAGAGCTCGGACCATAAGGGGAGATCTTAGTTTAAGGTCTTAGAGCTCGGACCATAAGGAGAGATCTTAGTTTAAGGCCTTAGAGCTCGGACCATAAGGGGAGATCTTAGTTTAAGGTCTTAGAGCTCGGACCATAAGGGGAGATCTTAGTTTAAGGTCTTAGAGCTCGGACCATAAGGGGAGATCTTAGTTTAAGGTCTTAGAGCTCGGACCATAAGGAGAGATCTTAGTTTAAGGTCTTAGAGCTCGGACCATAAGGAGAGATCTTAGTTTAAGGTCTTAGAGCTCGGACCATAAGGAGAGATCTTAGTTTAAGGTCTTAGAGCTCGGACCATAAGGGGAGATCTTAGTTTAAGGTCTTAGAGCTCGGACCATAAGGAGAGATCTTAGTTTAAGGTCTTAGAGCTCGGACCATAAGGGCTCAAAGCACGCCACATCGTGGTCATATCCCCTGGATATGCGAAGATGCACTGAGGGATAGTGTCAAGAGTGTCGAGGTTTCGCCTGGTCAGAATGGGAGGTGGAAAATGTGAATCATGCGGCCATTCACTCGAGGACCGGGAGCACCGGCGTGACGATATGAGAATACTGCCGACCGTGGCGGAAAAGCAGCATCAACATCGCACCAACCGTTGGTGGAATGAGGCAGCAAACGAGCATCGACCGCTCAATCGCAGGATTTATATCGATTTGCTGCCCGAGGCCATTGGGGGTACCGGCCCGAGTCGGTGGGAGAGCACTGAGGCATTGTGTCCGAACCGTTCACGGGGGCTCCACCCAGGGCGTAGACGATGGGTCCGAATGAAAGGGAGCACGAAGCCTGAAAAGTGGAGGAAACCTGACCAAGCGGATCCTGACCCTCCTGGCAATAAACCAGAGTACTCTTGACACCGGTGGACCACGGCAAGGGGTCGGGGAACACGCCTTGAGGGTGACCTGAAGGCGGCGGATTCCCCAGAGAAGGGGGAATCTCTAAGAGGTGGGGGGCTGGACCCGAAGTTTCAAACATCCGGGCGTTCCTACGTATCCCATAAGGATGGGAATCAAGCCGCACGTAGTTCTTGAAGCGCGGTGCAACACAATCGGGCACCAGCGCGGGGAAGAGTGCGGGTCTGACCCTCGCACACAAAAGGAGCGGCATTTGATATTTCTTGTTTGTCCTTAAAGATGAATGGTTTTTCTTTGTGCGGCGACATGCCCGTGATTGAGAAATCTCTGGCGTCGCCACAATAATCAAGCCATGGAAGGCATTGATGAATGGCGTGGTCATTAACCAGCGCCCGACATGAGTGTCCCCTGAGGAGGACATCACGATGCAGTGCCGTTTCTCGTCGGGCGGCCAAGACGATCACAGTTTACGGTCGTGTGGTAGGACCAGACAACACAGTTTAAGGTCGTGTGGTTCGGACCATGGAGGAATCCGCTTACCGCGGTACGGCGGACACGGCGGAGGTGGGAGCATACCCAGCCCTGCGGTCACGCACGATTCCAGGAGAAGAGTCTTGGGATGGGGGTCTGCGTATGTCCATCACCCGAGGGGCAGAGATGCTAGCCTCCAGATATACTGGGCCCAGAACGCAATTGTTCGGGCGACTCCCTCCTCCTTATGGGGACGAGGGTCCAGCTACGCATGGCCCTTAGGGAGGATATCTGCATATATCCTTGGTGCTCAGATCATGGGAGCCTCGAACGACATCATTACCCTGGTTGGTCTGCCTAACGTGTAGAGGCGTACCGGAGGTCGGTATGAAGAGAGTGTCAAGATCCCACTACAACGCACAAAGGCGGAGTGTGATGAGGACTGCGCAACCAATGTTCAGAGCCCGAGAGAGCTGACATGGCGATCAAGGACGTTGCTGACGCACTCGCAACACAACATCCGATCGCGTCAGCCTAAGACGGGGCAAGCAAACGAGCATCAACCGCTCAATCGCAGGATTCATATCGATTTGCGGCCCAAGACCCGCCGGTAAATCGACCCGGAGCGGTGGGAGAGCACTGAGGCATCGTACCCAAACCGCTAACGAGGATCCCTTTGAGTGAAGGCTCGAACAAGAGGAAGCGCGAGGCCTGACAAGCAACACAGGACTTGTCGGGATTGAATCTGACACTACGAGTCATAGACCGAAGCACCCCAAAACATGTTAACAGATCTCCGGAAAGGGTCGGAGGACTCACCCTGAGAGCAACCGAAGGGGGGCAGGTCCCCGTGATCAACCAAGAGACGGGGCTGGACCTGAGACACAAGCGTCCAGGCGGTCCTACGTATCCCATAAGGATGGGAATCAAGCCATACGTAGTTCTGGAAAGGCAGTTTAACGTCATGCAGGACGATGAGGGGTGTGAGGTAGTCCCACACACGGGGGAGGCGTACGGCGCGGCCAGTAGACCGACGCGAATGAGGACATAATCCCCCGCTCACGCGATACGCCTCGCACAAAAAGGAGGGGAACTGGGGCCAGAGGCCCAACGCGGGATAGGGATTCCCGGGAAATGGGGCTGGGCCTGAAACATGATGTCCAGGCGGTCCTACGTATCCCATAAGGATGGGAATCAAGCCATACGTAGTTCTTGAAGTGCAGTTTAACGTCATGCAGGACGATGAGGAAAAAAGAAGGGGGGAGCAGAAGGCATCCCCAAACGTGGAGGGGGGCGTACAGCGTGACCAGCAAACCGACGTGAATGAGGGCATAACCCCACACTCACACCATACGCCGCACACCCCGGGGCAACTGGGCCAAGGGCCCGAGATGGGATGGAAATTCCCGAAGGATGGGGCTGGGCCTGAAACACGAGGGTTCAGGCGGTCCTACGTATCCCATAAGGATGGGAATCAAGCCATACGTAGTTCTGGAGAGGCAGTTTAACGTCATGCAGGACGAATGCTGAACAGTTTAACGTCTTGTAGCTCGGACGTAGTGCAGTTTAGCGTCATGCGGGACGAAGCACTTGGCAGTTTAACGTCTTGCAGCGCGGACGAATGCTAAACAGTTTAACGTCTTGTAGCCTGGACGAATGCAGTTTAACGTCGTGCAGGACGTGGTGACACTCAGGCAAAGTATTGCTTGAGGAACCTAGCGTTGGTGGGAGGAGTGACACGCTCACCATCCATAGTCGCTAGGGAGTACGCGCCATTGGGATAGACCTTGTGGACAACAAAAGGTCCCTCCCACTTGGGCTCCAACTTGGGCGGCTTCCTGCCGGGGATCATCGGTGCTCTTAGGGCTAGCACTAGATCACCCTGTAGGAAGGAGCGGAGGCGAACCTTCTTATTGAAAGCTCGAGCCATCCTGCTTTGATGCCTCTCCAAGTTGTGCAAAGCGCGAAGTCTATTCTCATCCAGTGCTTCCAACTCGACTAGACGGGCTTCAGCAACTCTGTCCGGCGCTTGCTGGTCGTAGACCGCAGTGCGCAAGGACGGTAACTGGATCTCGATGGGCAGGACGGCCTCAGCTCCATACACCAGGGAATAAGGGGTCATCTGGGTGGAATTGCGAGTCGTCGTCCGATAAGCCCAGAGGGCGTTGGGGAGCTTGTCCGGCCAACTCTTCTTGTTCTGACCAACCATCTTTTGCAGAATGTTAGAGAGGGTTTTGTTAAACGCCTCGATCTGTCCATTCGCCTGCGCATGATAGCGAGATGTATGGTTCGAGCGGATGTTATACTTGGCGTACAACTTCTTCAACTCGGCTGCTCGGAAATTGGTTCCGTTATCCGTGAGGATAGCGTGAGGCACTCCAAATCGATAGGTGATGTTGGAGGTCACGAAGTCAGCGATCGAACAGGATTTGACCTCTCTGAGCGGAATCGCTTCTGCCCATTTGGAGAAGAAGTCCGTGGCGGTCAGAATGAACCGGCACTGGCGAGCTGTCGCCGGCGGGTAAGGTCCCACAACGTCCAGTCCCCAGACTGCAAAGGGCCAGGAATACCTTGTGGTATGGAGAGGCTCCGGCGGCCGATGCACAAAGTTCGCGTGAACCTGGCATGCATGGCACCTCCTGGCGTACTCGATGCAGTCATGGATCATAGAGGGCCAGAAGTATCCCAACCTCCGAATCTGGTGGGACAGCTTCGGCCCAGTTTGGTGGGCGCCGCATGAACCAGCATGAACCTCTTGCATGACTCGTGGGATCTCAACTCCCTGAAGGCAACGGAGGAGAACACCATCAAATCCGCGTTTGTAGAGGATCTGCTCCAGGCCGGGACTGCTCTGGAGGACGAACTGCGATGCGCGGCGTCGAACTCGCTCGCGCTCGGCCCGATCTGACGGAAGAATGCCATGTTGGAGGTACTCAACCAAAGGCGTCCTCCAATCAGGGGCTGATCCGACTGCTATATCTGGGGTACTCGGGGCTCCGGGCATAGGGGCAACCGTGGTGAGATTACTTACCAACGGGCCGCGATCTTCTTCCGGGATAACGGGAGCGATGAGCCTGCGGCGCGTCACGCGGACGATCAGGTTGTCCTGTTCAGGTTCCGCAAGTGACGCAGCCAGGCTGGCCAAAGCATCTGCTCGACCGTTCTGCGACCGGGGAATATGGACAATTTCTGGCCGAGAAGGGAACCGGGCCATCAGAAGGAGGGTGCACTCCAACAATGGCACAAGTTCCGGCTTCCTGACAACATAGTCGCCATTGATCTGCTTAATGACCAGCTCGGAGTCCCCTTTCACACACAGATGGGGCACGTCGATCTCGAGAGCTAACTCGAGGCCGGTGATGAGGGCATGGTATTCCGCCTCATTGTTGGTACAGCCCTCTGACAACAGGAAAGAGTATGGCAGCACGGCTCGCTCCGGGGTAATGAAGACGATGCCCAAGCCCACTCTATTGAGCTTAGGATTATCGAGTCTTCTACCGGTGGGGCTCCGGGAGGCACCGTCAAAGTGCATCTGCCAGCATGGATCGGCTCGATCAACCGAGAGAATGGTCTCATCAGGAAAGCCTAGATCCAGCGGTTGATCCGCGGAGGTCGGGTGAGCGGCCAGAAAGTCTGCCAACGCTTGCCCTTTGATGGCCTTCTGAGACACATACCTGATGTCGAACTGCTGGAGAATCACAGCCCACCGCGCTAGACGGCCAGTCAACATAGGTCGGCTCAGGATATATTTCAACGGGTCTACCCGAGAAACCAACTGTACCTCATGGTGCTGCAAGTAGTGCCGTAATTTCTGTACGGCAAATACGAGCGCCAGGCAGCTCTTCTCGATGGGGGAATACCTAACCTCCGCATCGAGGAGCATGCGACTGAGGTAATAGAGGCTATTCTCTGTTCCCTCGTTGTTCTTCTGGGCAAGAAGGGCACCCAGGGACCGTTCCAGGGCGGTCACATAAAGGACCAGCGGCTTTCCGGATACGGGCGGCATCAGGACCGGAGGTCGAAGCAGGTACTGCTTGATTTCCTCGAAAGCGGTCTGACACTCTTTATCCCATACATAGGTGACACCCTTCTTCATAAGCCGAGAAAAGGGCTTACACTTGCCGGCCAGATTCGCGATGAATCGGCGTATATAGGCTAAGTGGCCTTGGAACCCTTGCAGTTCCCGGACGGTACCCGGGGGAGGCATCTGGCTAATCGCCCTGATTTTCTCTGGGTCGATCTCAATACCCCGGTATCTTACCACAAATCCAAGGAACTTTCCGGAGGTGACCCCAAAGGCACACTTCAACGGGTTCATCTTCAGGCAGCGAGACCGGAGGAAGCTGAACACTTTCTCAAGATCTTTGAGATGGTCCTGATGCTGGCGCGATTTGACAACCAAGTCGTCGACGTAGCATTCCACCAGTGTGCCGAGGATTGGCTTGAATATGCGGTGCATCGCCCGTTGATAGGTGGCACCTGCATTCTTCAGGCCGAAGGGCATGACCCGGTAGCAAAAGGTACCTTGGGGGGCCCTGAAGGCAGTGAACTCCTCATCCTCAGGGGCCATCCGAATTTGGTTGTATCCGGAGTATCCATCCATGAAGGAGAGGGCTTGGAACCCTGCTGTGGCATCAATCAACAGCTCTGTCACTGGAAGGGGAAAATCATCCTTCGGACAGTGGCGGTTGAGATCGCGGAAGTCGATGCAGACTCTAATCTGCCCGTTCTTCTTCCTGACCGGCACAATGTTGGCCAGCCATTTGGGGTACTGAACTTCCCTCACGAAGTTGGCTTTGATAAGCTTGTCAACTTCGGCCTCAACCATGGCACCGTGGGATGGGTGCATCTTCCTGGGAGGCTGCTTGAACCCGCGATGGTTCGCCGGGAGACCTAGGCGGTGGACGGCTACCTGAGGATCTAGCCCCGGCATCTCGTCATAGCCCCAAGAGAACACATCACGGTGCTGCCTGAGAAAGTCCACGTACTGCTGCCGCTCCTCAGAGGGCATGGCGGCACTAACCAACGTGGGTCTTGGATCGGCCTCGGTTCCAAGGTTCACCTGTATTAACTCATCGACCGTGGCGGGGACGCCCTCCTCAAAGGCTGGGGGTGCGTCTTCCATACCCTCTCCACTCGGGGAGGGATCATCCACGGGAGAGACTGCGTTGGAAACTGCATTGGGGCTACCAGATCCTGCTGGGCCACTGGTGCTGGCGCGGGCGGTCGCGGCCGTCTCATCAGGAGACTCGCGGACCGTCAAGACCATGGCGACGTCCAACCGGTGAATCGGGAGGACGTAAGCGTCATCCAGACTTGCCCAGGGATCGCTTGCAACAGCGACAGGCTCAACCTCACCTGCCAGGATCTGCTTATCCTTGCTCTTGTAATAGTCCGCGTCCAGATAGCGGGCTTCACATGAGGCAAAAGGAGAGGCATCTCCTTGAAGCACGCCTACTCGACCATTAAGGGAGTATTTGAGGCATTGGTGGTATGACGAGGGAACCGCCGCATGAAGGTGAAGCCATGGCCTGCCCATCAATGCGTTATACGCAGTGTCCTGAGAGACTACCATGAATTCGGTGTTGGCAACCAAGTCACCGAACTGGGTCTTCAAACGTATCTTGCCGACCGGGGTTTGCTCGGTGCGGTCGTACCCCTGAATCCTGAGGTCGGAGGGAATCAAGTCATCCTCAGACAACCCCAATCTCCGGAGCGTCCGAGTTGGAATCAGATTAATCCCGGACCCCGTGTTGACAAGACAGCGCCGGACTTCAAGGCCGTTGAACTGGCCGGTGACATACAGCGGACGAATGTGTCCCTGTATAGGAGGGTCTTCATCCTTACCAGAGAACGAGATAACTGCCTGACATTCGGCATCCTCGATCGTTTCGGCGTGGAAGGCCTCTGCAGCCGCAACCTCTGTCTCAAACTGGAGGGGGCTTTTCAGGGCTTCAGCGAGTGCCTCGCGCATCTCAGATGACATGCGCAGAGCCTCAAGGATGGAGAGCCTTGCTGGGATGTCGGCCAAGTGCTTCAGGACATCATACTTTTTGGCCAAGCGCGAGCTCCTGGTTGCAGGAGATTGCTCTGCGGTTGGTGGCATGACGGGCCTTACCGGTTGGATCGGCGGCCGACTGGTACTTGGCGCATCTCGCTGTTCACTGGTCGCAGTCCGGGAAATGGTCACCGTACTGGAGTCAGGAGGCCGGGATGGACTTGTGGCAGGGCGGAGCTGGTCGCGACGCGGCTGAGGCGGTTCTGCCCGGTCCCATACCACAAACAGTGGCGGAGGCGAATCCGTCATCCCCGTATGGGGAGCCTGCGTACGTTGAGCTCGATCTTGAGCCTGCCGCCTAGTCTCAGTGGCGTGCACGGCCTGGCCGGAGGTACGGACGGCTGTGCCCCGGCGACTCCTGCTGCTGCGGTTCTTCCGACGGTGGCGACGACCGGGGACACTAGGGAGGTCCACCTGGTGTTCTTCAACGTCGGGAACCGAAAAGGGATTTACCAGCTCGACGGTGTTAACCGAAGCGTACCCAATACCGTCATCGGACGAATCATCCATCACCGGGCGGATCCGAGGAGGGACCCCCATCCCCGGGGGCATGAAATCGCCGAGAGTACGGGATAGTGGCGGAACTGGCGGGGCGCGCTCTTCCTTCTTGCGCTGCCGCCGTTTGCTCCTCTTGGAGGAGGCAGACTGGGACGACGATGCCGAAGCAGCACCCGCAGGTTCTGGGGGCTCAGGCTGATTCAAGCGCCACGACGCCTTCCGTGGGGGGAACCCAGGCCCTCGACGTTGCGAGACGGAGTGCCCGATGTCCCTTCCCCAGCCCCTGGCGGGTAAGACTGAATGCTTGGCCGGGCAACACGCCGGTCTTCCAACACCTCTGAAAGCCATCGGTCTTCGTATCGAGGAGAAGAGATTCACGTCGGGTTCACCATTTTTCTGTTTCGGTGCGGATGTGCGTCGGGTTACGCTGTTCCGCCAGGACGCGTTCGCGCGTGCACCCGTCAACCCGAGGGGATGGGCGCGCGGCTTGTGGTCCCGCAGTCCCGCTTTCCAAGGGCGGGCGGCATCCGTCCCTTATTCAGGGGCGTCTGCTCCTTGATCGAAACCGGGATGATGGGATGTCGGCTCCTCCTTCCTCGGACGTCTCCTCGGAACTTGTCGCCTAATCCGGGTCTCCCTCATAGACTTAAGAATGTTCGTGAATCTCGTTCCCGGCGCCATATCTTCATGGACACCGGTTAATTACGCTGCTTCCGCCCGGACGTTCCAAGGAGTCTGGGCGGGGCAGCAACCTGCGGTGAGAAGGCCGGGTGGCTCTGGGTGCTGGGGGCGTGTTGTAACACTGCGGCTCTGCACGTCTGTCTTCCGTCCCTAATAGGGCTTCTCGAAGGCACGATGGCCTGAGGCATCCCGTACTAGGTGCGGGGAACTGTGTCACCTGAGGTTTTCCTCAGCTTCCCGTGTTTAACACGGGGTATGCCGCGAGTTTAACGTCCAGCGGGGACGGCATCGGACCGATCAACACGAAAAGTGGATCAGATGACAGAACCCCTTGCGGGGAACCTCCGACGCTGGGGCCAGCACATGGGCGGCTTCCCAAGTAACGTGGAGTGAAGTGAAGTGGCATGACCCCACCGGGATGTGGCGGCCCGGGTAAGGATCAGGATGGATGATGGAGTATAGAGCTTGGACCCCAGAGGGGCTTCCTACGTACCGCGCGTTAACACGGATCAAAGTCAACGTAGTTCGGGCATACAGTTTAACGTCATGCTGGACGTCGGCAAGCCGACTCACGAAGAGGTCGAGGCCGCCGGGCGGAGGATTGAACCGAACCACCTCGCACGGAGGGGGGATGGAACGGCCGGGTGGATCACAGTTTCACGTCATGCTGGACGATAAAAGGGGAAATGAAAAAGGGGGGCTGTGGGGAGGCACCGTGGAGATACACACGGGCGGTCTCCCACAGGGGCGGATTCATAGGTGAATCAACGCAAGCGTGAACCCTGGAGGGGTCCACTGATGGACGAACTGACGTAAATACGACCGGGACGACCAGGTGGTGGGCTTGGACCTCAGGGAGGCTTCCTACGTACCCTGTATAGAAGACAGGGATCAAAGTCCACGTAGTTCATTCTGTCAGGACTTACGCACTTGGGGCAGCCCGGATACTGCAAGACTCAGTTGGAAGGGACTTGGACCGAAAGCAAAAGACACCTCGATCCCAGTCAGACCCTCTACTGGCTTCAGCAGTGGGGAGGTGCAATGGAGATACACATGTGCAGCCTCCCACGAGAAACTAGGGGTTTGTAATACCCTGCCCCCGTAGGGAAAAGCCACTCCCATTAAATCGTCCCAAAAGGGGGACAATCCCGACATCCCTGCAGAGACGAGCGGGTGGGGGCCACGTCCAAACCGGGGGAGACCCTGCGTGCGGAGCACGGGATCAGGTTGCGGACGGTTTAGCGTCTTGCCAGACGAAGTACAGTTTAACGTCATGTGTTGAGGACGAGGCACTTGGCAGTTTAACGTCTTGCAGCACGGACGATGGGGGCTAGGCAGTTTAACGTCGTGCAGCTTGGACGGGTGTGCAGTTTAACGTCATGCTGGGCATAGGTTGCCGGACGAAGCACTTGGCAGTTTAACGTCTTGCAGCGCGGACGATGTACAGTTTAACGTCGTGCAGGACGTATATGCAGTTTAACGTCATGCTGGACGAGTATGCAGTTTAACGTCATGCTGGACATATATGCAGTTTAACGTCATGCTGGACATATATGCAGTTTAACGTCATGCTGGACATAGGTGCGTGTCACTTCGCGCAAGCCTGGAGGGCCGCACGGGAAGACAACGCACGGTGCGGGCACCCGGGATGAGAATCATCGGGTGCCACACAGGCGGGTAACCTTAGGAGGTCAACGGGGACGACCCTGGCAGATTGCGCGCAAAAAGGAAGCTTTGCGCGCAATACTGCGGGCCGGCGCGCAATCGGGGCGGCTGGCGCGCAATTGGGCCAGCGCCTTGCGCGCGGATGCTTGAGATTGCTCACACCGGGCTTCGGATAGCGCGCGGGGGCAACGGCTCATTCTTTAACGAATGGCCACTTGAAAGAAGGGGGGGTGCGCGCAATCAGGCCGGATTGCGCGCACCCCGGGGGCAATTGCGCGCAAGCGGGTTCTTTTGCGCGCAAAGGCCTTAGGGTGAGTTTTTATTCAAATGAAAGGAGCCAGCGGGGATTGCGCGCGAAGGCGGACCCCGAGGCTTTCTTGCGCGAAAGAAAGGAGGTTACCTGAAGTTCGTCATTGCGCGCGGAAGGGGTTGAATTGCGCGCACGGGAGACGTTTCGACTTCCAGCAACCTTTGAAACGTTGGGGGTCGCCTTGTATTTATAGGCAACCCCGGGCGCGGAATCCAGGGTGCGAGCGCGAAATTCTTCTCGCGGGCGCGGAATCGGGCGCGGCGCGTAAGGGAGGCGCGCGGACCCGCGGCGCGCAGAATTGCGCGCCGAGCCGGCGCATTGCGCGCATCCCGGGGGTTTTCCGCGCGGGACATCTCCTTTGCGCGCGTGCCTCTGAAATTCCGCGCAAGGCCTCCGGGCCCTCCGAAACATCCTTCCGACTCCAAATATGACCTCGCTTTCCGCATCCGGAGCTTCGTTTGGGAGCAACGGACTTTTCCGGCGTCTACAAATATTTTCAATGTTTCTTTTTAATTCCTTTTAAGTTGGAAATATTTCTAATGTGTCACTTCCTCCAAGGTAACACACCGATGGAAGGTTTGGCTGTGTATGCAACCTTTGAAAACACCATTGGTCATAGATGGAATTAGGTAGTTTTTATTGAGATATTCCAGGATTCCATAGGTGGTAAAGACCTTGTGATTAGTTAATTATGACAAATTGGAATGTGTTGTTGAGATTCGTTCAAAAGAAGTTGATCGGTTATGGTTTAACTGCTCTTATTTCTGGTAGTTGGGCATGGTTGGTTGGAAACCATATCTAACACTCCTTGGATATGATGGAATAATCTCAGTTCATCTCAAAAATTGTTAAAATTATATTAGTGTACTCTTATCTTAGTGATGATCATGTCCCCTAACTTGACATCATCTAAGTACACCAAGAGGGAACTAGTTATATGCCAATCTAAAAATTCTAAAATTCCCTTCTATCTTGATAAATTATTTCATGGGAGTTTCACTCTAGGAGTGTAGTTTTTCTAAGATGTGTGGATTTCTTGAGTGATAAAAATATTCTCATGTAAGATTTAATTTTATAGATTATTGGAAACAAACTATTTTTCATTTGAATTTCCTACAATGTCGATGATGCTTGGACTCAATCAGTGTTCTTGATATGAGGATGTTTAAGTTTTGTATTGATGTATCACTTGTACATGGTAGAGTATAGACTATCTGGGATGAGCTCCTTAGAATACATCTGATGATTTCGAGGTTACCTCAGACTCCCATCAGGCTCAAGTTTGATGTTTTAAGGGTGATGATCCAAGTATTTTGGATTGGTTATACACTCATGTAAGTGTTGGTCACAAAAACATAAATGGATGTTGTGGAAAGAGATGTCACCAGAATCCACTTTCAGGATTAGGTGATCACGATCAAAGAAAATATCGAGGTATATTAGTTTAAAAGTATCAAGATCTAGATCATGAAATACATTGTATATTTAAGAAAAGAGTTTGAGAATAGTCAGCTAGAAGTGGCTCAAATTGTTTCTTCTTGTTTCATTAAAAATAATTTAGTGAGGAACCACTTGTAGCACATCATTAGATGAGATGAGTGCAGTGTGGGTTAACTGGGGTTCTTATGAAAATTATTCTCAACCTAGAAAAAATTAGGTTGATTGGGATTCATTAATTTGTTAAAGATAAAAATCATGTAATTAACATTGTCAGAATTCTATAGGCACACTTAAATAGAAAATTATGATTGTAGAGAAACCGTGGCTCGAAATGTGTCATTAAAGTCTAGAACCTATGATGGGAAGCGCCATAGGATAGGTGATTAAAGAGACAAAAACCTAATCATGTATCAAGTTATATGGTATCTAGTAATCTCTATCTTGATGTTTCAGTTCGAAGTATGAGTTTTGGATTGAGTTTTAATAGCACATGAACCATACACTTTAAGGGATACAGGGTTGTGTATTGGGCACTACTGGAAAAGTAGGATTTACCAATGGTTCTGAACCATTGGGAAAGGCTAGAGAACCATTGGTATACCTTATACCAACGGGTCTTTGAACTGATGGTAAGTAGACATTGAGATAGATTTTCCCAATGGTTTACATAGAACTGTTGGGAAAGGTTATAAAGATTAGCCCACCCCAATGGTTCCCTAAACCGTTGGGAAAACCAACATTTTCCCATGGTTCCCAACGGTTTATAAAACCGTTGGGAATGTATTTTTACTGATGTTTACATTTTAACCATTTGTAAATACATTCTATGAATCCTATGCCAATGGTTTGAAACCGTTGGCATAGGCCATGCTTTGCAAATTGCACAGCAGCCTGCAATTTACACAACACTGGTATTTCTCCAATCTCCTTGTACCTGCAATAACCAACTAACACATACATATACAGAACAAATTCATACACATTTAACATATAATGCATCTAGAACTATACAAATCTAGAATTAAATCATAATTCACAACTTAATTATAAACATACATAATTCATTTAAACATACACATTTAAATGTGTTTTTTCTAGAAATGATGTCCATTTTAAACAGAATACATACACTTTTAGTGATATTGGCCACACCATGCCTCGGATTGAGGAGAGGTTGACTCTTACACATCATAAATGACCCATGGATCATTGTACTAAAGTATAAACATATTCCGAAATCATTTGGTCGGTTTTATATATGTCATTTATTGTCACATAAAATGTTGTTCATTTCAAAAAAAAAATGAGACACTTTGAGTGGTTACAGCCACACCCTGACTTAGATTAAGGCAGGGTTGACTCATACACGTTAAATATGATTCATTGATCATTGTTATAATGTTTCAACACATTTTGAATGTGTTTGGTCAGTTTTACATATGCCATTAGTTTTTAATTCAAATGTTGTCCATTTAAAATAAACATGACACTTTGGGTGGTGCCGGCCACATCGCACCTCATATTGAGGAAGGGTTGACTCGTACACGTCACATATGACCCATGGATCGTTGTACTAATGTTTCAACAGAATATGAATGCTTTAGGTCGTTTTTTTGTATGATAGTTGTTGTTTTCACTTAAAATGGTGTCCTTTTGAAAGAAAAAAGTGACACTTTGAGTGGTGCCGGCCACATCGTGCCTCAGATTGAGGTGAGGTTTACTCGTACATGTCACATATGACCCATGGATCGTTTTTCTAAAGTATCAACACAATACAAATGCATTTGGTTGGTTTTCCGTATGCTAGTTGTTATTTTCACTTAAAATGTTGTCCATTTCAAATAAACCTGAGACATATTGAGTGGTGCCGGCCACACCAGGACTCAGATTTAGGTGAGGTTGAATCATACTTGTCAAAAATGACGGAAGGATCATTTTCCTAAAGTATCAACACAATCCAAATGCGTTTGATCAGTTTTTCGTATGTCAGTTGTAATTTTCACTTAAAATGTTATCCATTTCAAACAAAAGTGAGACACTTCAAATGGTTCCGGCCACACCATGCCTTAGATTGAGGAGGGGTTGAATCTTACATGTCACATATGACCCATGAATTGTTGTGCTAAAGTATAAACACAATTAGAATCCTTTTGGTCAGTTTTCCGTATGTAGTTAAAATGTTTTTCCATTTTAAACATAAGAGAGACACTTAGAGTGATCCCGACCGCACCACGACTCGGATTAAGCCGGGATTGACTCGTGAACATCACATATGACCCATTGATTGTTGTGATAAAGTATCAACAGAATCCAAATGCGTTTGGTCAGTTTTCCGTATGCCAGTGGTTCTTTTCAGTTAAAATCCCATCCATTTTAAACAAAAGAGACACAGTTAGAGTGCTACTGGCCACACTGCGCCTCAGATTTAGATGGGGTTGACTCGTACACGTCAACAATGACCCATGGATCATTTTCCTAAAGTATCAACACAATCCCAATGCGTTTGGTCAGTTTTCCATATGCCAGTTTTTATTTTCACTTAAAATGTTGTCTATTTCAAATAAATCTGAGACATTTTGAGTGGTGCTAGCCACACCTGAGGCATGGTATTACCATCTTGCAAAATAGACATGTCCTCGGTTTATCTTCAAGGAACCAATATCACTTCTGAGTAATAGAAACCATCCTCATAGCCCTCACCTAGAAACCAAAGCATACATCCTAGAATTTCAATTCTAAATTCCCTAAGCATGACGAGTCTGTCCATGAGTCATTAACATGTAACCCATGTCTTATCCTAACAATTGACAAGTAAACCAAATCAAACAAGGTATAATTTACATAACATGGAGAATGTAAAACAAGGATTTGCATTCAAATTAAATCATATATTCACATGCATTTTATGAGCATGAGCTAATAAGCTTACCAAGACATTCATATAATTCAAGACATACAAAAATGGAATAATCCTAAATAACACTTCATGATCAGAGATATAAAAAAGGCATGTGAAATAAAGGAGGAGGGTGGGGGGGATGTCTTTGGGTCCAGGGAAGAGGGTGGGGGGGCTGTTCGGGGGGATGTCTGGGGTCCAGGGAGGAGGGTGGGGGGGGGGGGGGGCTGTCCGGGGGGCCTGTCCGGGGGGCTGTCCGGGGGGTAATCGGGGGGATGTCTGGGGACCAAGGAGGAGGGTGGGGGGCTGTGTGGGGGACTGTCCGGGGGGTGTTTGAGGGGCTGTACAGGGTCCAAGGAGGGGGGGGGGGGCTGTCTGGGGGGCTGTACGGGGTCCAGGGAGGAGGGTGGGGGGGGGGGGGCTGTCCGGGGGGCCATCTGGGGTCCAAGGAGGATGGTGGGGGGTTGTCCAGGGTCCAGGAAGGAGGGGCTCTCCAAGTAGTTACCAAACACAAAAAACTCTATAAACATGATCAAGATACACTACAACCACTAAAAACATCAACATCTATGAAAACAGACAATATATAAAAATAACTCAACTCCAATACTATATTACGGGTCTCGATAAAACCAACAACTAGAATAGATTAAACATCAAATCTTAGTAATATTAGTCAAAAATGTAATGGATCAATTTGTCCCACATCACCATCACTATCATCACAATCATCATCACCCTCGTCCTCTTCCTCGTTCTCCTCAACGCCCTCCTCCTTGTCCTCCTCCTCGCCCTCGCCATCCACCTCTCCCTTCTCCTCTCCCTCCTCTTCCGCATCAGAATCCTCTCCATCATCATCATCAGGCAGGACATCATCTTGAACACCACTAGAAATTTTACCTGGTGCACCATATATAGAACTTATCGATGATATATCTTCATCAAAAGCTGGGCTAGCCTCTGGTGGAAGTGTTGGATGTGGAACTTCAATAAATTTCATAAATGAACTGTTTACCCTGACAGACTGTTCTGCTGTCTCTATAGCCCTTTTGTTAGCCTGTTCTACTTTTTCCCTAACTTTCTGCATCTTGGTGGCACTACAATTTGTACTTGAGGAGGACCAATACCTCGTTGGGGCTATCCTAGGTCGGCAGCATACTCTTCCAGGATGCTCCTCTCCCAACACCTAATGTAAGTGATCAGTTGGCCCAAAATTATCTGGTTCTTGGGAATCGAGGGCCTCTAAAGTAGCCTATTACAAATATAAATATATTATTAAGTTACAAAATATATATTAAAATATAAAATCAACAGATTAAAACTTACAATCTGCTGCTGAGTCGGTTCGTTGACGGCACTTCCATCCTTTTTATGTCTACTCGAGCAAAAACAGTTTTTCTCGAGGCACACGTCCTTCAATATTCTGTATTTTCCTCTACAATGACATCGAAAAATAAAGTAATATGAAAACTATAGAAAATGATTAAATAATTTATGAAAAAATAGAAAGTGTAAGTTTTAAAGAAAACTTATAAACAATTTTCATACCTGCTTCCTCTCATGATCTGGCATCGTAGTACGTCCTAGTGTGTGGAGGGATTTTTTTGCATCAATGTTTTTTTATTTTTCCAGATGATTACTAAATAAAATTCAATAATTAAAAAGATATTATTAATGAAAAACATGAAAGTTATTATTTAAATACCTCAAATGTAATTAATACCTTAAACTGGGTAGTTTTTCAATGAGTAATCATCTAACGATACTACTCTATAGGACAATCATCCACGACTGGTACCACCTCTAAATAAGTTCCAAATCTAGAACGCTATCCAATATACAACTCATTCTTGTAGGAACTCCAAAGATCACCTAAATCCTTTAGACGTGCCGGTCGTGCACCCTCACCATCGGGAAAAATAAATCGAAGCTGACATCAAAATATTAATTCATATAAATACAAAAATAATTCATGGAATTAAATACAAAAATATTTTTTACCAATATCTCTGACCAAGCTCTATCCTTTACCTCAAGTGGAAATTGTCTCCATGATAGCAGGTTGACGAGAATGATGTTAGATTATTTGGAAAGCATCGCCAAAAAACTCCATCATTGCTGCCCTATTTTCTCAACCTTTTGGTTGTCTTTATTGTAATCCACCATAACCTGTGTGTGGAGGTTCCACACCGTACACATGCGTGTACTCCCCCTCCCCCGCCTACTATCACTAGATGGATCTGTCATGAAAGAAAAACAAATATTTTATCAAAACATGTTATAATGAAAATAAATATTTCTATAAAGTTTTTTAGGGTTCTATAAATACACCTACACCAGTCTGATCGCTGAGCACCGCTGGATCCACAGAAACTGATGGAACACCCTATGGTGGAACATGAGTCGAAGAAGATGGAATATAGAAGCTCAGAGAGATAGAAGTAGAAGGAAAAGAAGATGGAACAACTGTATGACTGGATTTTGGCTGGGGAGTGGGAATCATCATGGGATATAAAAAAGATGGGTCAGAAGTTGCAAAAGGTGGCGAAAACATTGGAGGCCTAAATATCCCGTGTGTCCCTAATGACACAATGGGATTAGAATGTGGGAAGGATGACATGTTAGTTGGAGGGGAAGGGTCTAGTCCGGTACGCGAAGCTGCTTGTCCACCTCTTGTACGAATTCTCCTCGTACCACCGACCTGAGTACTAGGACCAGTACTAGGCTCCTCATCAAATAACTTTCGACGTATAGGTGGATCCTACAAAACTATTTACAAAAAAATTAATCACATGACATTATATATTCTTTAAATATATATATTTGAAATAAAGTACTCACTACAGGCACTAATGGTGGAATTCCCATATGCGTCATTTGACGATTGTTCTCCATCATTTGTTTCCTTCACCTCTCTTCAATTGGTTTCATTTCCTACTTTTGAAAACAAATATGTAATTAATTAGAAAATGGAAACTAACATGTAACCCAAAAAACTAAATATATGATGTAATAATGGGATTCATTGGTAATTTAGCTATCAATTGTTTTAGAAGAGCATGAATGGATTTAATAAATCATACAAGTTGTAATGTTCACCAGGTTATAAATATTGTTTGACTAGGTTTGAATAAAGTTAAATTCCAAATTAGAAAATGAAATTAAAATAAAATTGCAACCAATAAACATTAAAAATTCACATAACGGTCAAGTCATCTAAAAAATATTTGTGATCAATACTAAATAAATTTGAATATTACCAACCTTAACAACCAAACTCAAGGTAAACCAAAATAATTGAGAACATGGATGAATGATTCTATATATTTTCAACCACAACTTTAGGTTCACAATAAAATATGACAACTGAGCTATTGGAGTCATCAAAATAAATGAATGGATTGGTTCCAATGGAAACAGGGACAGTGTCAACTCCATCATCACCATCATCAAAAATATGTCTTGGAATTACTTCAACTATGACACCAAATTCAGGTCAAAGCTGGTCTTTGACATAAAAAAATTGTTTATCCATTGATGCCAACACATATGGTTCATCAGTAGCAAGAGTGTGAGTCATATTAATTACTCGATATCCATAATCATCAATAAATGTGCTCTGTCTCATCATTGAATCAAACCAATGGCATTTCATCCTTGTGACTCGTCCATGAGAGTAATAATCCAATATTATTATTTTCTCAATGACTCCATAATAACCCACATTTTCAAATAGCGGTCTACTATCTGATGCACTGGAATAAAAATCTATTGTGGTAGTAAACATAACACCATCATGTTGTGTTCTCATGTTCTTTTCTCATTCAGTAACAATAAATTGGTACCCATTGATAACAATTGATTTATAGTCATGAACCACGGTATTAGGACCAAAAGCCAAAAATATTATTTCATTAGAGACAGAGTTAGAAGACAAACTTAATACCTGCAATATAAATGACTATTAAACTTAATTAAATATTGATATAATTATTTTAAACATTAATATTTTTACCTTCAATTTTAACCAAGCAGAAAACTCTTTGCTATGTAAAGTCTCCCTCTTTCTCAAATTTAAAGAACGATGCTTTCTATTTATCATTGTTTTATGTTACCTATAGATAAAAATATGAATAGTTTAATAGATATATATGTAAGATATACATATTCAATTTAGTTACCTGATATAGTCATCGAAAAAATCACATTTGAACAAAACTGTGCAATGTTCCATCTCACGCTCTTCATGGATTAATGTCTTCAATGTATATGATCCAGGAATTTCTCCTATTTAAGGAAGTGATGAAAAACTCATTTGAATTTTCTCATACTATTCTTCTATATTTCTCATTGGTCTTTTCATTCTTTTAGTAAGACCAGACAAATATATTGAGCATAAATCCATACATTCTTGAGCCATGTAAACATTCACGATAGAACCTTCAGGATGATTCCTGTTTCAGACATAAGTATTTATTGTGTACTTATTTCTTTTAGTTGGATACATCCAAAGAAAAGAAAAAGGTCCTCCGAGAAGTATTTTGGTGGGAATATGGACAGTCAGATGCAGCATGCATGTGAAAAATGATGGAGGAAATATTTTCTCCAACTCACACAAAATTAATGGGGCATCTGTCAACATATTTTGCAAGAAAGACTTGGACAACTTCTTAGCCCAAATATTTTTAAACAAATGGCACAACCGAATAATAGTTTCCCTTAAATTATTGGACAAAATATGAAGGATTTCTATTAGAAGAAACTCTTGTAGTAGAATGTGATAATCCTAATTCTTCAAAGATTTTAGATTCAACTATCTTCTGTTGACCCGTTTAGATATGTTGCTTGAATAGCCATTAGGAACTCTAATAGTATCTAATACTTCCAAAAATTGTTTTTTTCATAGGTTTCATCACATAAGAAGCACATGGAAGTTTCCATTTATATTCACTGATACGCAAAGGATCCAATTCTTGTCGGATGCCCCAATCCACCAAGTCACGCCGAGATTGTAAATCATCTTTTGTCTTCCCCTTGACATTTAGAAGTACCAAAAGCAAAATTTCACATATATTTTTTCAATATGAATTATGTATAAGAAATGAGATAAAAAATTGGTTGACCAATAAGGAAAATCAAAAAAGATACTCCTCTTCCTCCAATTGTAACAGGTTTCAGTGGAAACATTCTTTCTCTTTCCAGATTTCATTGGACCCTTCCCGAATGAAAAAATGAACTCTTTCAATTCATTAAGCACATCAGTTCCAGACATACGCTGAGGTGGATCATCGGTCTTTATGGTATTATCAAATATTCAACAATTCATTCTATATGGATGATCCTTTGGTAATAATTGTTGATATCCCATTAAACTAAATCTACAATGATGTTTCAGTCTTCTGGATCGTGTATTCTTAATACAAACTGAACATGACCATTTTCCATTCGTTCTCTATCCAAGCATCATTGCATAAGGTGTAAAATCATTGATTGTCCACATAAGCGCATCACACATCTGAAATATGTCTTTCGAACATGCATTGTATGTGTGCACACCCACATCTCAAGGAAGTTTTAAAACTTTTATTAATGGTTTCATGTATACATCAATATCAATGCCAGAATCGGAAGGACCAAATATGAGTATACTCATGAAAGTGAAAGGTTTTTTCATACACAACCATGTGGAAAGATTATAAATGTGTATAAAAGCTGGCCATGTGCTGTGCGAAGTAAGAATCTACCCAAAGGTATTAAAACCATCGCATGAAAGACTCATCCTTACATTACGTACGTTAACTGCAAAATCAAGATGTCGAGCATCAAATCTATTCCATGAAAATTTATCTGCAGAATGAACCAACTCATCATTAGTCTTCTTTCTCAAGGTATCATGCCATCTCATTTTTATTGATATGTCATTAGAAATCAAAATATTATGGAGTCTGGGGATCAATGGAACGTACCACATTACTTTCTGTGGAACACAGGATGGTGTTCCATTAGATTTTTACTTCCAGCCTGATGTGCCACATTTTATACAATCATTTCGTTTAGCAGTTTCCTCCCAGAATAAACTGCAATCTTTCAGGCAAGCATGAATTTTGTTTCTTGAAAATTGTAGTTCCTCAAATAACTTCTATGCCATATAGTGGTTTGAGGGAATATCTGCATCATCTGGAAGTAAATCCTTCAATATGGTAAGAATTTAATCGATTGCTGTATTAGAAATCCCATACATAGTTTTCCCATGAAACAATAGGATTAAAAATTCCAGCCTTTTCATTTTATCGCATTGTCGATATACTGAAGTCATGGCAGCATCATTCAATTTTATCACCCTATAAATATCATCATTTTAACTAGATGCATCATATTTCCTCATATCGAAGTCTTCTTGAGTCGAAATCCTTTATTTTTCATGATGACGAATAAATGAAAACCGATCATCTAACAAATTCTCTATTCCAGTCCTTTAATTTCAATCATCACCAATTTGAGATTTCATTTTCTCCCCATTGTGATTCCACACAAAGTAGTTTGCTTGAAAACCATATTTGGTTATGTGGTAGCTGACTTCTTCATGGCTCAACCAAGGTCTACCAACACAATTGGAACATGGGCAGTGTATGCAACCACTAGTTGAAGCATTGTGAAATGAAAAATCTATAAAGTTATCCAAATTGTTTTGAAAATTGCTTGAGATCCAATCAGTTTCATACATCCAACTTCTGTCCATTCTATAAAAATAATTTATATAAGTCATTTTGTCATAAACAATTAAATAGGATTGAACTTTAATAGAAAATACATTTAGGTAAATGATAAAGGAAGAAGTATCTAGTCGATGTAGTGAACTATTAAAATATTGTAAAGAACAAGTACTCAAAAATTAAATTAAAATTTATTTATATTCATTTTCATTAGGTATATAAGATGCACATGCCTCAAGCACCATTATGTGTAATAGGCATCCCAAATCATTCACTCATGTTCAAGAACTCTTTATTTGAACCTCTATGGCCATACCTTTCATTACCCAATTACTTCCCCAAGTCAAGCGCACCCCATGGGTGAATAAATTTGAGGCTTCTACACTAAGAGGTTGTTCATGGCTTGTAAAAATATTTAATTTCATAAATTATATACAAAAACATTTATTTTTAAATGTAAGATTAATAATAAAGTATGTCAATGATAAGAACATTATTAAATTAAAATTGCGACTTAACTAACATTTTTTATGGATGTCTACACATGCCAACATGGCTAGTGAAAAGCACCCCACCCTCATAAAAGTGAGTATTGGCCAAGAGGGACAGATAATATACAAAGTACAATGAGAACCATATTTAATTGACCCTAATGTTATATTAGTATAGTCATCATGGGGAAATGGAATATATGATCCTGGTTAACTGATGAATTCAAAAGCTCGTATTCCATATGTTAGACACTATCTAAGGTAATAAATCATGTGAGGATGGGTATGCATCATTAAATTTATTATATACTAGTGAAAATGAAGGCTTGAATTAATGACTTGATTTCACTGATTAAATGAGGGTAGAGGTTTCATAGGCTGAAAAAAAATGATTAAAAAAGGGTAGAGGTTGCATACACTGTTCATGGTGGGGGAGTATCAGCCGATTTATAAACTAAAATAAATTCCCATCATAGGTATTAATAAAAAACATCAACATCAAAAGAAACTCCAAATAAAAAAGGACTAAAAACATAAAACATTCCAAGAATTCACTACTATGCATGGTTCATACACATGTTTAGCAGTAATTATATGTCTTAATCATGAACCACCTCTACATCTCCCAGTTTTCACCAATAAACATAAGGTAAATATCTCAAAATATATTTTAAAAAACTCATTAATAGGCTCAAAACGTAAATATAATCTTCAACCAAACATGGAATCTCTTTCACAACACATTCTCACACACCAGTTATCTCATGTGTTACTAAATACCAAACATAGTCACATAACAAGTGTACTATAACAAATTACATTACACAATACTTATTAAAAAAATTCTTATTTTAATAAAATACTTTCCTCAAGATTAAATCATTTCTGAAATATCTTTCGAAATCCATTTTAAATCACCTATGTCTGCCTTTACCAATGGTTTTATGAAACAGCTGGAAAAGGCCTCCTCGATGAACTGTAGGTATAGGAGCGTTGGGAAAACCCAGATTTTCAGTGGTCGATTCCACTAGATGTGTTATGAGTCCACTAGTGAATCATAAATCTAGATTTTACCATCTAACTATCTAAGTCACCATGACTAGTCAAAAAAGGTGAGTAAGATAATGAAGTTATGAGGATCACAATGAGTATCCTTATCAATATCAATCATATTATTCAGACCTCAAATCATATCTCAATCTCAACCAAATCTCCATCGATGTTAATAATCCCATTTTCAACATCCATCAATTGTAATTAAAATAATTGAGCAAGTTACATTAATGAATTATTACAATTGAGGATCTTCATAAAGTTCCAACTGAGTGGTAAAAAATCTTCAATTCAATTCAAAACCTCTTATTTAATTCAATATTTAGAAAGTTTATCTATACCAACTTCCTTCCAAAAACTGACATGTAATTCTAAACAGGCCTTTAAAAAATCCTTTATTTCAAAACATCCAAAAGGAATTAAAGGATGTTTTATAATTAAAAATTCTCAATATTAATTCAAAACATGGGATTACAGCCTATTTTTACAACAATAAATATCTAATTTAAAATTACCAAAGAAATCTCATTTCAAAAAAAATCATTCCAAGAGGGTTCATTGTCATTTCCCAAATTAAATCATTTGAAACTACTTAGAAAACATTAAATAGGTCAACTCATTTCATGAAAATCAATTTATTTCATTCTTTGAATAAAAACTCAAGACAAAGACTCAATTCCACCAATTCATTCTTTAAATATTCTTTGAAAATAAATCTAAACACTCAAGGAATTGAATAATACATAAATACTTGAAAGATGTCAAAATTATAGTCATCAAATTCATGACTTGTTCAATTCAATGAGAATTGGGTTAAATAATATTTTACAAGGAATTTTAAGGAAAACATTCATAGAAACTTTTCTAAAAATTTACAAACACATATAAATAAATTTCGAAGTAACAATTAATTACAAGATGAAGAAAATGCATAAAAACACATACTTAGAAAATCTAGAATCCAACCACAATGAATTTGAGATGATTCTTCTTCGATGGAGGGTTAAAGATTTAATTAATTAAATGGATTGTAATGGATAAAGTCTAGATTAAATAAAAACACAAAAAAATGATATACACATCAAAATCGAAACTTAAAACTAAAATATTTGATGAATAACAATAAAAACAAGGTAGAACTTAAATATTTTATGTGTATAAATAATAAAACACCTAATTTGAGATGAATCTGATGGAGTTTCAGTGATTCGGATGGGGGAAGTCATGAGAGGAGCCGAGCACTGTAGATTTAGGGTTCTGTTGCATATGAGGGAGAGGTGCGGCCGACTGTATTTGGGGTAAAAATTTAACAACAATTTTTAAAAACCGTTGGTAATGGGGTGTTTGAGTCACCCTTTACCAACCGTTCTAGTGAACTGTTGGTAAAGCGGTTCCCTTTACCAACAGTTCTATAGAACTGTTGGTATAGGGTGACTCAAACACCCCTTTACAAACAGTTCTAGGAAACCGTTGGTAAAGGGTGTCCTGGCCCTTCTTTACCAACGGTTTCAGAAAACCATTAGTAAAGAACTGTGGGGAAAACCTCCCATTCCAGTAGTATTTAAATCTAATAAAGACCTGAGTAGGTAGAGTTTTGTTTCACCATTGATTCTTGAGGATGATTAGTTTTAATGTGGGGAGATTGTAACGTCCCGTGTTTTAGAGAGGGTTAAAATTTCAGGGGAATTTAAATTTTCACCATTTGGTGGATTTACTGTTATTTAAAATGAGATTTGGGATTAATTTTATAGGGTTCTAATTCATAAATATGTTGATTTATACTTGGTTTAGAGCTCAAAATGTGTCCTAGGTGTTTCATTGAGTTTTGGGAGCGTTGGGCTCTGAAAACTCAAAACCAGGAAGGACTGCTAAGGGAACACAGTTTGTCTAAAACCGTATAACCCACCAAGTGAAATCACATGGATAATCCAATGGAGTTGGAGGCCGTTCATAGTTTGGTCTAACTATGGATGAGGGGATACATGGAAATGCACATATCTATAGGTTTTTGATAAAGGGAAAATTAAATGTTTTTGAATAGTTTCCCAAACCATGCACATAATTTTGGAGTTTGTTCCCTAAAAATCAACATCTTTTTACTTTATGATAAACCATTATTCATTGGATGAATATTAATAAACTACTTGTCACATCATGATTGTTATTCTGCGTGTCATAGTATGTGATAATGTCCCAAGAATATATATCACACTAAAGGGTCATAGGGGATCCCTACTATGATTAGAACTTGTATGTTCCATGAAACTATTATTGAATATATTTTCTATGGACAGATGATATCATTTTAAGTGACAAAAAAGATATAGGATAACAAGGGTGGGGACTTGTGAAACATTGAGACACCTTCTCATGGTGTGAGCCCTTGGTAATATCCAAGGGGATATTATGAGAATAAGACCCACTAGTAGAAAATCAACATTAAAAATTGTCATTGGATGTTACTATATATAGACATGTGTATTGATCCTTTTAATTTAAGATTATTATTAATGGTTATTATGACTCACACACATAGATGTAATAACAAAAATCATGACGAAATATGTTCACAATGAGGTAGGATTTATTGGGTGCGTCACGTGTAATACTGCATTAATGAATAGTGTGAGAAAGGATTTTTATCTTTTAAAAAAGTATATATCTCAGGCCCTTTGATAGAAATGATATAGACTAACTGAATCCATGTCCATGGTTTTCTCTAGGAATGTTCAATTCTGAGAATTGAAAGAATGATAAATCGAGCACATGGGTTGATGACACATGAATGAAACCCTCTTGATTAAATATATTGTTAAAATTTGATTATATTACATGGTAAGTGTTCATACGAGGTTACATGTCTTTGTGACATCAACTTCTTTCTATTGGGTTCCTTGACCCATTTCTATATAGTAATATTAGACTTTAGGCAAGCCCACCTAATGCCAACGAGAAAGAGGCCTATAGGGTCACACACTAAGTGTAGCGAGTATCACACATAAATAATAATATATATTAAACCTATTAGATAAATAAATTATTTAACTAAGATACTGGCTACACTTAGTGTGTAACCCTATAGGTCTCTTTCTCGTTGGCATTAAACAGGTTTTCCTAAACTCTAATATTACGGTCTAGTAATGGGTCAAAAAAACCACGAGAAAGAAGTTGATATCACTAAGACATGTCATCTCATATGAATTCTTACCATGTAATATAATCCCTTTTTCTTGATATTTCAAACAATGTGGGTTTCATGCAAGTGATATCAAACCTTGTGCTCGATTTATCATTCTTTGACTTCCCATAATTGAACTTTCCTAGAGAACACCATGGATAGAGATTTAGTTTGGCTATATGATTTCTATTAAAGGTCCTAAGATATCTACTTCTATAGAAGTGAAAATTACTTTCTCACATTATTCATTAATTTAGTATTACTCATGATACACCCAACATATCCTATCTCACCACAAACATATGTCATCACAATTTTTGTCAATACATCTAAGTGCGTGAGTCATAATACCCTTTAATAAACATATTAATGTATATGAAACTATACACACATTTGTAGATAGGAACATCCAATGAGTCTTATGAATGTGGATTTCTTACTGGGTGGTCTTGTTCTCATAATATCATTCTTGATATTACCAAGGGAACACACCATGAGAAGGTGCCTCAAGGTTTCATGAGTCCCCAACCCTGATAGACTGTATCATTTGTTTTCTTTCAAATGATATCATCCAGACACAGAACATATATTCAAGAATAGTGTCATGACACTTCTGGGTTCTCATCATAGTAGGGATCCACTATGACCTTTTAGTGCGACATATATTCTTTGGACATTGTCATATAATTTCTCATGAAGAAGAATAATCTTGATGTTATAAGTAGTTTATTAATTTTCATCCAATGAATAAATGTTTATCATAAAGTAAAAAGAATTTGGTTTCTAGGGCACTAACTCCAACATACTCCAACTTGAACTAGAGATAGAAAATAACAACCTTCAGTTCACTAGCTCTCACATGATATTCAAGATTTTATTGAGATAGACATTTATTCAAGGGGTCCATCGCATTCTATTACATGGACAATCCTCACACTATAACTTCACCCCTTTGATAGAAATCAATTAAGAAGTGATACTTTCATAGTATGTTATTTTTCCATTGATATAACCATGGATATTTTTCAAGATCCACCACTACAGTATTACCATAATACAATGTAATGGGATATTTACTTCAATGCACCACATCACGATCCTGGAAAAAGTTATAAATCCATATGGCTTTCTTAGTTTCATCAGAATCCCCTATGTATACAAACTTCTCTATAGAATCATAGATAACTGGCTTCTTTGAACTCTTCTAGATCACAACTCCTCTATTAACCTAGAAAACATATTCGTATTGTGACTTCAGATCATTACGATATGTCTAAAAACTAGAATCATCATACCCTTTGATGAAAAGCTCCTCATATTCTCTATACACTAGAAACATATCCTTAGTTATTATTAGATACTTAAAGATAGTCTTGAATGTAGTCCAATGATGTTATCCTAATCTGCTTGATATCTTCCTACCATGCCTATTGCATATGAAACATATAGTCTAGTACGTAACATGACATAGATTATAGATCCTATCCCTAAAGCATATGAAATCTTACTAATTTTATCTTTCTCCTATTGTGTCCGAGGATACATTTTCATAGAAATAGGTAAGACAAGTGACATTGGAACCAATCACCTCTTGGATTGTTCCATAGTAAATCTATTTAGTAGCTGGTCAATGTATGTACTTTGACATAGTCCAAGAAACATATTAGATCTATCACAAATGATCTTCATCCCTAGAATGTAGGCTGCTTTGCCTACGTCCTTCATGGAGAAGCACTTATTCAACCAGTCCTTGAATGACTACAAGACTGGTAAGTCATTTCTAATAAGAAATATTTCATCAATATACACTACTAGGATAATGACTGCATTCCCCTTAAAGTTCTTATAAACACATGGCTCAAATTCATTCTTAATGAATTGAAATTCCCTTATAGATTCATCAAATAGATTGTTCCATGATATGGATGCTTTGTTTAATCCATAAATGTATATTTGAAACTTTCCTATCTTTTTTGCATCACTTGGTGTCACAAACCCTTCTGGTTGTGTAATATTGAAATCTTCTTGAAGGTTCCCATTAAAGAATGCAGTTTTGACATCCATCTACCAAATATCATAGTCATGGAAAGTTGCTATGGAAAGTATGATTGTTAAAGATTTAAACATGGAAACTAGTGAAAAAGTTTCATCATAGTCAATTCCTTGAAGCTGTTTAAAACATTTAGCCACTAGTATTTCTTTACAAGTACTAACTTAAACATCCATGTATATTTTATTTTTTAATACCCATTTACATCCAACAGGATTTACATCAACTCGTGCATTGACTATAACCCAGATTTGGTTCTAATACAAGGAATCCATCTTTCAATTCGTAGCTTCTAGCCATATTTTACCTTCTGAGCTCTCTACGTGTTTTTTGAAGAAGAGAGGTTCATCATTTTCTAAAAATTATGAGTCACTATATTCGGTGATAAAGAAACCATATTTCTCTGATTCCCATAACTCTCTTGTGATTCTTCATAATACATGTGTTTCAAGATCTACCTATTCCACGAGGACCTATAGAACTTGTTCCTGTACCAAATCTTGTTTATCTTGATCATCAACTTAATCAAAGTCAATCTTTCTCCCATTATCCTTTTTGAGGATGTTCTCCCTCTCAAAAAAGACTAAATGTCTGGAAAAAATCACTTTCTTGTTAGATGGGTTATATAGGTAGTATCCCTTTGTTTCATTGGGATACCCTGTAAAGATACACTTCGTGCCCCGAGGTGTTAGTTTGTTTCCTGAGAAAGCCTTAACAAATGCCTCACATCCCCATACACATGTATGCCATAAAGTGGGTTTCTTTCCACTACATATCTTGAAGGGAATCCCATTTTATGCCTTAGTTGGTACCTGGTATAATGTGCATGATGCAGTTTGCAAAGCATTTCCCCAAAAGGATAATGGAAGATCCGCATGACTCATCATCGACCTTACCATGACCAACCAGCTATAGTTCCTCCTTTCACTAACACCAATCCACTATAGTGTATAAGGTGGGGTGAGTTGAGATAGAATCCCAGACTCATGTAAAAGGTTGATGAAATATTGGTTAAGATATTCTTCACTTAAATCTGATTTAAGATTATTTATCTTCTTACCAAGATGATTATCTACTTAATTCTTTAACTTCTTTAATTTCTCAAAGGACTCAGACTTATAACTCATTAAGTAGACATATCCATATCTACTCAATTCATCAGTAAAAGTAATGAAGTAATAATATCCACCTCTAACTTCTACTAGAAATGGTCCACACACATCAGTGTGTACCAATTCTAAAATCCCTATGGACCTTTCACCCTATCCACCAAATGGTGGTTTGGTCATTTTCCCTTGTAATAAAGTGTGACATTTACCAAGTGGGTTTTGCTAGAAAGAGTCTAAATAACCATATTGATAGAGCTTCATCGGGTGCTTCTCATTTACATGACCATGGTGGTGATGCCACAACTGGATGTTGTATGAGTCATGTGAACTTGGATCGTTATCAATTTCCAACAGTTGGTCCTCATAATTTAATATATTCATACCATTATTTAAATGTTCGATATGATAACATATGTTTTCCTTATAAAATTAACAAGATTTAGTTCTAAACTTGAAAATAAATAATTTTTTTATATAAACTCGGTAAAAAAATTATCTTCTTGGTAACAGTAGGTACATAATAAAAACCATGTAAAACCAAAATCATTCCATTGGGAAATGTGAGGTGGTAGTCACCAATGGAATGCGCATCCAACCTCACACCATTGGTAATTCACAGATCCACATCTCCTCTTAAATTTCTTTATAATCTACTTGGATCCTATATTTGAATACATATGTAAGCCCCAAAAGCTATATCTAATACCCAATGTGTAAAAATCGAAATATTTTACTCGATAACAAATGCACCTTTGGCCTCCCCTTTCCTCTAGGTGCAGTTCCTCTACCAATGGCATGACTTTCCACATGAAAATCACACTTTCTCCTTTTCCTTACCCTTCCTCTGGATCTTCTTCTTCTTTATTGGATGATTCTATAAGGGTTTATATTTTTTTTTAAATCTTAGGCCCCATTTCCTTGTCCTTCCTATTTCTATTCACCATAACGGCTGTGGGTTTTTAATGCCTCATGTCCTCATCAACTTGGAGAATTAGGTTAAGAATCTCAAATTGAATCTTCTCATTATTTCTTATATAATAATTCAAAATAAAACTAGATAAGGTCTTTGTACGTGATGATATTATGAGATCTGTATGCAAATCATCTGGGAATTTAATCTCTAATATGTCCAGATGCTCAATATAGCCAATAATTATGACTACATGTGGTCCAATCGGCATAGAATCTCTTAGCTTAGTAGTGAGAAAATCATCAGAGATCTCATACCTTTCATTTATTTCTTTATATTGATAGAGATACTGAAGGTTAGAAATCATGATATAAGCATCCATTTCCTCATGTTTATTCAAGATCTCATTGGTTATGGATGACAACATGAGGCACTAAACTTCTGTAGCACCATTCAAATGTTTCGCATACGTAGAGTGTTCCTCATCACTCACCTCATTTCCAGATGCAACTGGTAAAGGCTCTTACAACACATAAACCTTACTCTCATGGTGAAGGATAACCCAAAGGCACCTTTTCCACTCTTGGAAATTAGTGCAGGTGAGAAGGTATTCCTTCTCGATTATGGATTGCGATGATATGTTTGATTCCATTTTTACTAATGTTTCTAAAAATTAATATGAACAGAGTTTTAGTACTTTATATTGATACACATAAAAAAATATGTAAATTAATATCTATTAGTCTCCCACTATTTTGTCCAAAACCCAATATCCCTCACCATTGGATTTAAAAGATCCTATTTTTCAAACATTCTAGCAGAAAAGATCCATATTTTCCTTTGAATTTCCCAAAATAGGGTTGGGAAAGAAACTTGAAAGGTTTTACGTAGGCATTCCAAATGCCAACCGCATTAACTCATAACTCCTTGATCTATTGAGTGGAATCCCAAATCCTAAAATCCTTAATTTTGGATTTCCTCTACCTTTACTTCTCAATTACACTATGTCCTACTAGGGAAGTTAACCCTTTAGGTAAACTAAGTTAAGTCCACCCAAAACATAAAATTAGAATTCCACGATAATCGAAAGCCCCCCAACTAGGGTTGGTCAAGAACTTTGAACTATGGTTCAATTCTAACTGAAGTAATGGAAGGATATAATGGCATAAAATCTAATTGAGAGATTTTATCCATTATGTGTAAATTACAACTTATTATCTTTTCACATGATTTTTAACGCTATGTGGGATATACTTAAGTGATTAACCATGTATAGATAATATTTATTCATAAGACATTTTTATTTTAGTTCCATCTTGTATGCTTGTTAGTTTGTTAATTATGTGATCGTGCCAAACATCCAAAATGAATAATCATATATCTGAAAGAAATAAAATGAAGGGTATTATCATGATCTTTACTATTGTTTAGTTTATCTAGTGGTTGACTAAATGACCTTAACCTAGGGTAGAAACACATTGAATCATTTAAGGATCGTTTTTACATCTTTCCACCTATCTACCTTTGTATTTCCTTGGATTGGTTTCACCTTGGCTCCTAACTTGAACTACCTCCACTAGATTAAGAGATCCATCCATTACATATGATTTTAACTCACAAATAGGTGAGGGGTAAAAGGGGGTATACATAAAAGAAACAATGGGAACACATACCCTACATATTAATGAGGCAAATCCATACAGGCCAACAATTTTAATTTAATAAATAAATTTAAAGGGAACCAATAAAATACGAAGGTCTGGTCTAGCTCATGATTATCCACATAAATGCAACACATTAATTATTTAATAAAACTTTCATTAAACTATTTAATCATTCTTATTAAGATAAATTATGCTTAAATAAATTAATCATTACCTTTAATTAATAAATCATTTTTATCTTAATCCTTTTCTGAATTTCCATGAGATTATTATCCAAAACCTTACACATAACTTGTACATTGGAGGAAACTCGGTGAAAACCAGTCAAAAAGACAAACCATCCTATATTTAAATTGGTAGACACTTCATTATTTGTGACATATAGTATGCACATAGAATTATAGTTATTATCAAACTCATACATGATGTGTAGATATTTGAATATTACGCAGATGTTAATTAAACATATATATATATATATATATATATCTGAAGTACACACATGAGGAAACATCATGAAGTTTTACTTTGAAAATATTTGGAGTACACAGTGTGTCTAGTGGGACACATGCCATGTAGACTCTACGTTACAGAGTTACTAGCTGGGAAAGCCGTTTATGGGATATACGACTTAAACCTAACCCAAAGTGACTACATGTCGTGTCTAGTGGGCCACACGGTGTGAAGTCTAGCTGACCGTTTGCCAGTTCGTCCTAGTCCACATGCGGTGTAACAATTAACTACACCACATCTCATTAATGCACATGACTTGAGTAATTTTTGAATTAATCCTGATACATTGAACAGAAATACATGATGTATAGATCTAACTACACAATGTGTATTCTTTTGTTATCTGGATAAAACCATCGGTACCTCAAGATGAGACCCTCGATTTAATTTTAATCATAAAATTATTTGTTTCTATTATATTTGCGAAAAATGACATGGGAAGACTAGATCTCGAAATTAAGATTACAAGAATGATTAAACATGAATTAAAAAACTAAATTATTAAAGTGTAAATCATCAATGATTTATATAAATAATAATAAACAAAAATATGACCCATTTGATACCATTTGTATGTTCTAGGATCAATGGAAGCACAACATGGAAATGTACCCAACATTGCAAATTTCCATAATCAATGATTAATCTGGGATCATTCGGACGATGAATGCCATTATCCATGGAATTGAATGAAAGATAAAAGGAAAAGGAGAGAACCCAAAATCGAGAAGAGAGGATTGACATATTTTCTTTATAGTTAAAATATGTCGATAAAATCTTCTCAGTTATGGGTTATCTCCTCTTTCTTTTATCTTTGATTAAATTCTATGAATATTGAAATTCATTGTCATATTGATCTTGAATTAATCATCTATTATAGTAATTTACAAAGTTGGGTACATACTGATCCTGCACTTCCGCTGCTCCAAAAATCTACACATAAACCATGAAGGCCTCCTTCTTGGTTAGTGGCTTAAGCACTATTGGTGCATGGTTTGGCCAACCGTATGACCAAACTCTGCACCTCATTAAAGTGGGGTTAAATCCCAAATTTTCTCTAGCATTTTATTTACTTCTTCCCCTTTCTTTTCCTCTTACCGGCAAATAGAACCCCTCCCATGAAGATCCTCCCATACTCTTATAGGTATGAAGGTATCACCCTCATACAACCTCGGTTTTGAGTGTCATCAAGTGTGTTTGATAGACCTCATTGAGTCCATGACTCCTCATTCTTCTTTTCTTTGTTTAGTTTATCTTCTCTTGTGTTATATTTTTGTGATCTAATTCACCCTATTTTTTAGAATTCATCAATTTCAATGAATTATCTTAGACCATACTAAATAGATAGTTGATATTGGAAGTGTGGGTTTTCCTAAGCATGGTGTAGGTGGTCTATAGATTTTCCATTTAAAGTATAATGATTTATAAAATATCATTATTATGCTACATGCCAAACTACCCACACATTGCTCATAAATTTTTAAATTCCTTTAATTAAACTGTTAGACCATGCCTTGAATACCTTAGATAACATGATGTGATTGGAGGTGATGACCTCAACCAGAACCATCCCTTTTTAAGTGATTTCAATTAATTTCATTTATTTCATTTATTTTATATGTGAGGAAGTAATCCCTTTTGGGGTGATATTTAAAAATGTTGGTGGAAATTCTTTCTTGATTTAAACCACCTCTTATGGTGGGTTGTTATATTCTTAGTAAAAGAATTGAATTAATTAAATTAAATTAATCACTTGATAAAAATATCTCTTTTTCTAAGAAAACCCCTTGTTGATGTGAGCTATATTTTTAACCAAAATTGAATTGATTAATGATGTTCATAGTGATAGTATAATTGGATGGATTACTTCCCATTGCCTTTTTAATTATTGTTGAATGTAATATATTTCCTAATTTATTGTTTGAGGTGCAATGTGGCATGCCTAAGTACATGTATTTTATTATTTTTTAATAGAAATAGTAAATGGGCATGAACACTAGAGTACATGTGGGATGTTATATGCCATGATTATTGTTATTTACTTCCTTATTGGTAAAAGTAAATGTTTATAACAATAAACAATCCTTAAATTACAAGAAAATAATTGGAATTCCATTTATTGATCACCATGGATGGGATCATCATTCTTATAATTAGATTTTTGGTAAATTGTAAATAAACTGGGAGAGATACTTGGTATTCCTTAGATGGGATCATCATGCATTTTATCTACCTCTATATGAGTGATACCGATTCTTAAGGGGAGACACCATGTATTCTATCAGTGGATTGATGGTTACATCATGCCACGAGTGATACTAGACCCCGTATGAGATATAAAAATGATGGGCTCAGAGGGTTGTATTCATTCCATGCCAGGAGTGATACTTGGGATTCCATTTATTGATCACCTTTAAAGGACTTTTACTACATTGGGAATTTATAATTCCCCTAGAGAAATACTCGATATTTTTTTAGATCACCTTAGATGGGATCAGAGTGCCTCTTATTAAATTATCATGACGACCCTTTATATTAAGAACTATGAATAAATAGGTGATCTATAGGGATGTTACCACCATAATAAATCAAATGTCTGGGGTCAGTCCACTTCTTGATTTATATTTATGGTGACCCATTTATTACACTCTTATTATAGATTTGTACATATTAACTCTAGTTTAGAGGAATTCTATCTTAGTCGGAACCAGATATGGTCGTACATGTGTCCATTAGGAACATGAACTGAGTTAATTACTTTTATTTGTTTATTAATGTAATTTTCACACCTACAAACTAATTTAATTTAAATTCACAGAATGTTTTATGTTGTATACACCATTTGTGGAGGTTTAATGAGTATATCTGACACCTTGGTCATGCCTCCATTCTACTAGGGTACCCGAGAAGATATCATGTTCATAGGTCTCTGGATTATTGTATGTGATGTTCATTATTCAAAGTATCTTAAGAGAAATGTACTGATCCGGTACTCAAGATGCTCACGGAGTTAGCCTTTGAGATTGTATTAATTTTATTATATTATAATTAATGTTGTATTTTTCATCTTATAACATTTAGCATAATCTGTACATGCATGCATAGTTGTACATTTGGAATTGTCCATCTTTACATTTTATCAGTTGTTAATATTATTTCACTGCTCTATCTTTTATGCATACTTCTTCTACTTTTTGTTGATTTTTTATTATCTCTTATACTGTTATGTCACTCTAATACTAAGGGATTAGTTACCCTAAATAACCATCATTAAACCCTCATTTCTAGTCAACAACCTCTGGCATACAAGGAGGTGTAATTGAATCCATATAGAGACTGTTTAAGCTATTGGATTCATAGTCAATTGATTCGGGACGTTACATTTGAACCAAAAATAGTTGCGATCCTCCCAAAACCCCTGTTTTCCATGAAATACCCATATATCTACCCACATGGGATCTTTATCATTCATATAAATGCTCTAAAACCATAAAACGACACATATATGAGGATGAGAACATAAAACACATAAATACACCTACCATGTAGTGAAATAATAATGCTTCAGGTCCGATGCAATGCTTGGAACCTATTACACCACGATCTGGGGCCAATCACTATGAAGAATAGAATTTGGAGATGCCACCACTCCCTTGGTTCACCCTCGAGTCAGTCTTTTCCACAAGGAAGTTCTCTCATTTCTTTTGTGTATGGGAAATGATACTAGGGGGAGGGGTAGGTTTAGGTTTATTTATCAAAATTCATTTAATCAATAAAAGTCCATCCTTTAATACCCCATCAATGGTCACCTCCTACTGGGTGACCAACGTTGAAAAACTTTATGTTGTACCTAGGGTAAAAACCACATTCTAAACTCAACTATAGTCTTAGATTTCCAATTCGAGACTCCATTCAAGATTTTTTCCACATTTACATAATAAATGTGTTCACATGATAAAATATATTTAATATTTTTAATATCACCACATTAATTCTCCATGGGCCCTGAAATTATTTCCTAGCTCAACATCTGGCTCTATAAATATTTCAAAGTCTTACACAGAAAAACCAAATTTTTAATAAAAAATTTTCTTCCACCTCTAGAATGCCTTTTAAGCATACCTTCAAACCCCCCAAATCCTAGGAATCCATGGGGGGGGGGGGGGGTTTATAGGACTAGGCCCTTACATTAAAGCACATTGGATTGGTATTTTGGTTATATTTACACCCTTAGGATGTTGTAAAGTGTTTTGGGTGTGGATTTTAGTGCGTCTTTATCAAGTTAATATTCTATAATTGTAGGGAGTATAGTGGTGTGGTGGATAAAGGCTCATTTTATATGGGAGCGGGGTGAGACTTTCGTAAATATAATTTCATAATATAAAAAGGGATGTTGTTATTAAGTATAGTAGAACCTAAATTTATAATTAATTAGGATAATATTAGGTAAGGTTATGTAATAATTGTCCCATACATTCTAATTATGAGTTTTTTTACAATTACCTCTCAATTTAACATTTTTATCTCATTTTAACGTTTACCACAATGATTAATTGTTACCTTTTTATATTATTTTAATGTCATAAAATTAAATTTAAATTATTACCTTATTATTATTTTTATAATTTCAAATCTAAAATATATTTTATTCAATTAAATTTTCAAATGTGATAAAAAATGACTTCAATACAGGCCATAAAAAATATATTTTCACTATTCAGTAAAAATAAAAAAAAAGCAAAATAATCAAAATTCATCCTAGATAATTTTGAATCATTTATTCCAATAATAATAATAATTTTATCCAAAAAGTTTTCAAAATATGAGAAATTTAGTTTTTAATAAAATAATTTTTTTTGAAAAATATTAATTTTTATGACATAGTTAAATATATGACCCTTAAAAAAATACCATTGCTTTCAAAAAATTATATGATAAAACAAGTAGTGCTTAATGACACCATTTTATGAAAATACCTTTTATATCAAAACCATAAAAATATATTTTATGGAAAATAAAACATATATTTATTACTAAAAATAAAAGTATGATTTCTTTATGCCAAAATTTCTTTCATCATATTTTAAACTTTTATTTAATTATCTTATGATATAAATTTATTATATGTAACATTAAAAGATAATATAATGAATTGAATAAGTTTAATAATATATTCATAAATATGATGTGTGTGTTAATTTATAAGGGGGATTCAATTTATAATGTTCCAATTTGTTACAATATACTTCCTGATAATGTACATATATATACACCTTATTTTCTTAGACATGAAATCTTAAAATTTTATGGTTTCTAAAAAAAATTATAATTTTGTTTCATCCAATATCTTTTATCATTGAATATTTCATGATTTTCATATTGGGGTATTTTTTATTAGCTATTGATATTCCATATTGATGGGAGTGAGAATGTAATGGTTGCAACACCTCTCATAAACTTTCTTAATGTTTAGTAGAACCTAACCGATAGAGTTATACGATAGTTTGGGTAAGTCTAGAATATTCCATTAACACCAGGATTGATATTATAACTTCATTTCATGAAGTTGGTAGAGTGGTAGGATGTCAACTGTAGGCATTAACATGCACTGTATATCGAAACATGGGACATGCATGCGATATTTTATATAGAGGGAATGCGTAAAACATAGCTCCATTTATAGAAGTTGGTTATGTACGAGATATTGTATAAAATAAAATATATATAGTATCTTACATGTCATGGTAGAGGGATATAGGATCCAGAAATTCTTCAACTTTATATTGTACGATTAGTTTTAGACTTTGTTTTGGGTTTATCCTTTATTTTTTAAAACTATTCATGTGCACCATATTATCCGCATGGATGATTTTGAGGAGGATGTAGTATTTTATAAAATATCATTCCATTATGAAATACATAAACTCTTGAAAAAACTCCATGATATACATAATAGTATATTTGATTACTGTCCACTTGGTAGAGAGGATGCACATATTTTGGCACATTATCCAATAGATGTAGACATTGAAGAGATGAGAAAAGCATGTAGAAGACATCCGGTAGGTCATGAAGCCTCACCAATTCTATCATTAGTTGAATAATCTCTTATATATGAGCCTCATTCTGATGGTGATGTGTCTCTGTGGGAATGAGACCAAATTCTACACTTATATTATATGTAGTATACGCATGGTCCTCCAAAGAGTTTTTTTCAGCATTTTTTTGAAAAAAAAATTAAACCCAGGTGATTTTTTCTAAAACTTAAGGTTGAATGGTAGAAGATCCCCTGTATCCTTTAAAAAAAAAATTAAATATATAAGTTTGTGTATTTAAAAATATATATGTTTTTATATTGTGATATATATATATATATATATTGTGTTTGTTTTATTTTGTTTAGAATTACACCATTAATATTTGAAATTGAAAATGTTCTGTTTTTAAGCAATAAATTTTGTGACATGTAAATTATCTTTTACTTATTATATATTTTTTTATTTTCAATTATGTTTTATATTTTGATCTATTTTTTAAAAAATCCCTCATATTGTAATTATATTTTATTAGTTATATGGTTTAAAATTCATCTACATGAAAAATAATAATGTTTGAATTTGGTTTCTTTGAAAGTCTATAACGTATAAAATATAAATACAATCTAAATGATATTTGAAACACTTTCTAGAAATATGAAAAATAATTTAAAATAACATTCATTTCTTAAAACAATTAATGAAAAGTAATTTTAGTAGCACAATATATTGTTATTTTAAACCATTAAATTTACATTTATAATATTTTTTACATTTCTTTTATTTTCAATTATTTATTATATTTATGATTTTTTTATTATTAAATTTTTTTAAATGATTAGGATATGTTATAATATTTATTTAAATTGTTTTTATTATTTATATTTTTTAATATTTTAAATATTCCTACTTGAAATTTAGTAAGTTTTTTTATGTTTCATGTAGTTGAATTTGAAAGATTATAAAATATAAACTGTTACAAAAAATATAAATAAAAATTGAAACAGTGGCTAAACATATAATTTTTTTGATATTAAAACAATTTTAATCATTTTAATAGAAAGAAACCATATTCAGAAATGAGTATAGTTACCTCTATGGATAGGTTCTATCTCACATGGTTGTGTGCGAATGGGACACCCATATCGAGATCGCCTACCTTTGTGCTGGGGTAGAGTATGATGAACTAGATAGGGATGATCCTCAGGCACTAGAACCTCGATTTTCAGGTGCTCTAACTTTGTCTCAAGGGGAGGTGGTGTCAACTAGATTCCTTCATGTGCACCCGAGCCTTCTCCCACTAGGTGATTAGAAAGATCTGCCATAATTTCCTAGGGGAACCATACATGTTGTGAAGGATCTGTCATGAAATCTAGAGGGATGGGAAATAAAAATTGATAGAAGCTCAGATAATCTTCACCTGGAGAAAACTATGGATATCTTGACAATAGATATGGATTCCAGGACTTTTGATTCATATACCCAATTGGATGAGGTTGGAATACAAGCGGGATAGCCTCTGCCTATAGAACAAGTGAGGCCTCACATGTAGCACTGAACGATCTAATTCATCATCATCATGGATCCTCAGCATTACCACCTGCTGGAGGAGGTTCCTGTGAAGGAACCTCCAATCCTTGGTTATGGATGTGATCTCCTTGTGGTGGAAGATCGAAGATACTATCGTGAACCCCATGATATACTAGTATCATACCCTACACTGTATCATGGATCACTACAGGGATAATAAACTCCTCCTTCGCTGGATCACTCATGCGGATAATTTATTACAGTTGACTATACAATAAAGAGATTAAAAATCAATCAAAAAAATAGACTAATAAATAAACTAATGTAAATTTTTTTACTTATTATATTCTGAAGCCCTCTACCATGTTGATTACGATACAATATAAACCTCAGAATATTCCATGGATGATACTTGACCTACCATGAAATTTAGAATCACATCATGTGTACACCCTTGATATAAAGAGATGCTCTTATTCCATAGAGTTTAAAACACTGAGAATGTTTTTAGTGCTAGTTTTCTTCCTACCTCCCCATCAGTTTCACAGAGTGAACCTCTTGTGTCTGTCTTTGTGCAAATGGAATGCACTGAACATATTCAAACTCATTCATGACTCACTTTGGATGGTTCAAATCAATAATATGAATGTCAATTAGGGGCACTACATCCATAGTATCATAAATTTCAACAGTGCAATATGTTGGAAACTGGTCCAATGAATCCCAGTATGGAATCCATGAAATCTGAAATGACCTATGAGATTTGTTAAAAATGTTTCTTACTAAAAACAAAAAAATGATGAAATTATAAATTTTTTTATTCTTTGAAATATTTTTTATACATACATCATCAGGCCAGATACTATCCAAAATGAGATGGTATGTACCCAAATGGTGTGTTGGAGTGATGATGAAGTGGTGGTTTTGAATCCACGAATAAAATACAACATCAAAAGTGATAAATAATAAAAAATTAAATTCAATAAGTCATACTAGCATAAGAAACCAATAAAGACGAGTGATGATATTAGCATCCACACAGAGTGTCACAAAATTCATCTATAGGATACTCTTAACTAGTAACAATAGGGTAGAGGTGGGGGATGCACTACCATACCCACGTCTAAAGAAGGATGACACATCCCTTGATATTTTTGTGGTATGAGTGGCATGGCATGTATAATTATCTTTAGGTGTAATCCAAACCTGAAAATCCCAAGCTATATGTCCGACATGATCAAAATCCTATAGTATCCCTAGATTTATCATGTGCACATGCATACCTAACTAATCAGTAAAAAATTTCTCTATAATGATCCCGTTGATATTGGCACGATCCGAACACATGGCCATTTGCTCGTCAATATCATCGGGTAAATTTTCAAAGTGAAACTCAATACAACTCAGAGATATAAAATCTCCATTTATAGTAGCATCATTAGTCAAAATATTAATTCCTAGAAATCTATGTACAATCATAGACCAGTCTACATGGGTGGGTCTAATAACTGCATCATCCTAGATAAGAAGACCGAGCAGGACTGCCACAACCTCAAAGGTGATGTTCATCTATCCCCCAGGAAGGTGGAACATGTGTGTATCTTGTAACCATTTCTCTAAGAGGGAATGAAGAAGGTAATAATAAATTAATTTTAATTCAGATACCATAATTTCATATAAGACATTATGGTGTAGGTACAATATAATGATGGATGGAGGCAGCATGTGATGATGATGGTGAGATCAATGCACCCCGGTCCATCAAATCTGATAACCCCCTATAATGGCATGGTAAAAATTCCAGTCCTTCTTAGTGAGTAGTTTGGTATCTTCCATCTGTATGTATTAAATTATATAGTTGTTAAGTATAAAATGTAAATACAACGTTATGGTCAACATAATGTAACAACTGGTTGAATGTAATAAATGACATGTTTATTCCCATTTATTTATAAATTTTTTTTACCAAAAGAAATGGGCATGTATTCATGTTTAACAAATCATAATTCAATTGGGTTTTTGGATATGTTTTTACCTAGGAAAATTTGTTTTGAAAGATATGGTTTTATATATTTATATATATCAACATTTTTTCTTTGTTCTATAAAAGTTTACTAATAAATGATGTGCATTTTAATTTATGCATGACTTCTCAGATAATGGTATGCTTCATGATTATTTTATCACATGATTTATTTATGGTTTATTCATAGAAAATTTGATTATAATTTCATGTCACCTCACAGGTACTTGTCATGTCCCTTTTAATTTGAATATAAAATGATTATTTTTATTTGATGGTAAAAGTATTCAGAAATTACAAAAAATTATATAAAATTAAGGATATTATATTAACATAATATAATTAACAATATTAGTAGACTAAATTGAAGAAAATATATCATTATGGACGAGAGTATTAAATCGATCCAGTAGTGTTAGGGAATCATTTCAGGTTATGACATTTTTGCTGACATATATTTCATCTAAAAAATTTCCATTATTCTTGAGGCCAATGCATATCATTCTGTATCTTACTATAGTTTGGTATCCCTTGTTAACATAACATATTGATGTCTTGTATCAATATCATATGGTCTTTGGGTATTGGAAAATATCAAAAATCCCCAACATGTGTCCATGGTTAAGCATAATAGTTGTCAATAGTGTCCAACCGATACATTGGATCAACATATGATTCATAAGATATGTATATAAAGGTTGATGCTATGATGGCATGTGCACATAAAAACTATAATTCCAGGAAGTTTCTACATTGATATTTCCTTGCGTCCAGTAATACCACCATTTTTTCACTTTTGTTACTTGTGATGTGGTTTGAACACTCTTGAACTTCAAATCGTGAGTCTTCTTGGGGAAAAGTCACACCCAATAACTAGAATCTTATTTACTATTCTTTTAAATCTCTCATTTAAAGTGTCTTCCATACCTTATCCCCTACTGAATCCCATATAAGGATAGTTTTTTATAAATAAATTACTTCACACAATAATAAAATGTCACCTGAACTAGGGTGGTTATAGATAACCTGTGAAGAAACTTGAAGACACCATTGATTCACTCTATAATTTTTTTGTTCATGTATTCATACATATTCCTCCCATCATATTCCAATGTCTATTTTTCTTTTTGAATCTGCATCATATAATCCCAAAATCATTGATTAGCCTTGTGATTATTTTAAAGATTTTACTCATACCATCACTAATCTAGTTCATATTCTTCATATAAGTGATCATAGTTAATATAAATTAATTTTAACTTTATATTGAAATATAAAAAAATAATAAAGACATTTTATACCAATCTTTGTGATTTCCTTATTCATAGGTTCATTATGGAATGTTTTTCACACATTTCTTGAAATGTGTGGCATGAAATACGAATGATGTTCATTTGGGGTTCTTCATGTATCTGGATCTCCATTGATTTCCTCATTGATTGAACAATGTCAATCAAATATTAAACTGAAACCCCAAATGTGGGTGAAATGGTTGTTGATAAATGAAAAAACCAACCCTAGGATTCATAGTTTTTCTTCCCCACAATTCCAAATGCAAGTGGAAGAGGTGAAAAATTATCAACTTTGGTTTCCATAATAAAAAATATTCCCTTGTATTTTCTGTATATAATTGTTTCATTAATCTCTATGAACATTTTTCTGAAATGAAATGAGAAAACACTGGGTAGGAATGCTGAGAACAACCAATGAAATTGAAAATGAGATGAATAAAGTCGATTATCTTGAGACCCATGTTTATTCACATGAATATGGAATACAACATAGTCATTACATCTCAGCATGGCTACAAATTACGACAACACCCAATACGAGTCATCCCCATCACCACATACTTTTACAATTTACTTCTATTTCTCTATCCATTATTTATTATAGGAAGTATTATAGACAAAAGTTTTTGTATCTTCTCTTGCACAAGGGATAAAGGAACATCTTGGTAGGTCCTAATCATCTCGATGACAATATATGAAAAAAATTCAGAATCCAATGAAGTATGATCATGTATCAGGTTTGGATGAATGAAAGTATGAGATGCGTCAATCTTTAAAATTCTCCAACTTCCAAATTCAATGTTTAGAATCACCCTCAATAGGAATCTACAATCATCCCCATATTTATCAAACTATTTGATATATGTTTTATATCTTGATTACTAACCTAAATATCTACAATTCCTCTCTATATGAAATATTTTTAGTATGTTTTTAAATTCATCTTTACTTTGAAAATCCTTTCCAACAGATATTGTTTTTTATAGATCACATTACCTATCCACTAAAAATCTAGAGAACTCAGTTGTAGGTTTGAGAACATTGCATTAAAATTAGAAAAAACATGTCATTTCTTCTGAACAATAAACAAAGAGCGGTGGATGATTTATTGTGGTTCAAAGATATTATTCAAATACCTCATTTCTATAAAATTCCTCCCCAACTTATACTTATCCCTCCTCATCAGAAATATTGTCTTCATCTATTTAATCTTTTAAAAAATCTTAATCAGATATCAGAATTATATATATATCCATAATATCATCTAGGTTATCCTCTTCTGCATTATAAGGAGAAGCCTCAATTTATTAGGAAGAATCTTCTTCAACCACTATTGTAAATCTAAGTCTTCGTACAATTGGATGTTGTTGTGGAATAGTAGAAACCTCAACATATAACTCCACCCTGGAACCATCTGACCATTGGGAAAATGAATTTACTGCTTGGAACCACTACTCATTAGCAACCTATGGACAAGCAAGATTCCATAATTGTAAAGACCTCGAACCTAGTGGCCTAGAGTTAGTTCCTTATATTAATAAATTTTCATAGATAAAAGACTCAAATCCCAAAGGTCCAATCAGTTTAGTAGTTTTGGAATCAAGATTACATACATGAACTTTACATATTAGAATTAAAGGAAAAAAACAAAGAAACTCTATTGGTAACACCCAAAAACTCTTACATTAACCCTCCAAGATATTAATAATATTTATCTTTATATCCTTGGGAAAAATAAAACATAAAAAAGGGGTGATCTTAGATTCTAAGTAAGGGTCAGTAATACAATAGAATATAATATTAACAATAAGGCACCATGAATAATTAAAACACATGTCCTTAAAACATAATCTTGACATAAAATGACACGAATAAAAGCTGATTAAATAATCATATAATAAAACATAACCTTGGATATTATACCGGTATAATAATCACATGGACTATAAATTACTAGTTTCATAATTAGGGAATGCATAATTTTGGACATCATAAACATACATTTCAAGGACTCAGCAAAGACACCATATATAATGGGTACAAACCCAGTCTAATTTGTCTCATAAGACCTACTAATGTATCAAGGGGTTATATAAGTCCTTACACATCACATAAAAAGTCCAATTCATTTCTCATATGAATGGGGTGAAACATAAAAAACATATACATGTGAAATGTAAATAAATTTCCCCAATCTATTAACATAATCACTAACCATTCTAAGTAATATGGTGAGTGGTATCAAGAAAGAACATCCCAAGTAAAACTGATCATAAACCATTTAATAAAATATAATAGATGATAAAAATAAGATATCAATATCAATAAATCATAAAATTAAACATATTTTTTGAAATAAATGAAAAAACTCTTATAAATTCACTGCGTAATTCTTGAGAGAAATACCCCGTTTACTTTCCAAAGAAGAGTTCTTTTTGAAAAAATCACAAGTATTAGTCATAATTGTTTGTATAAAACTAGAAATAAATAATTATGTTTTCCATGATTAAAGTATTTATTTTATAAAAATAATGTAATATTAAAATAAATTATATATGGTACTTGAAAATGGGTAAGAAATTATAAAGTTCACGTTAATCGGGTTTGCTTATCAGGATGAATTAAGAAGGGAACCTTGTAAAACATGTATTTACCCACAAAAGAAATATAAAATGATATGAATATACGTGTTTGGAAGATATAATAAGAATATATAATAATTAAAAAAATAAAGAAGCATCAAATTTGGGTAAATATAGAGAAAGAGTAACCCAAATGAAAAATGGAAGTTCTGGGAGAATCCCCTACCTTATGTCTAAATATTTTCTGCACTTGAACTTAATGACAAGGATAACAAAATTAAGTCCATTAATTAATTAAAAAATTTTATACATTTATTTTATTCATTATAGTTTCATTATGTTTATTTATGAGCTTATTGATAAGTTATAGAGTTTAATTTCATTGTTTTGGAGCATTTGTTTTCTCAGTTTTCATGATCGGTTCACTTTCTTATATGTAATGGAGTTTATTTAAAATGAGAATAATTATATATAATTGAAATTATATGTTTTTAATTATCATAAATAAGTGTAATTGGTTATATATATATATTTTGTTCCCAGATATGAGGATGAATCATTAGATAACATGTTAATGATATTCATTTAGATTAATATAAGCAGTTTTAGATCACAATGAACTCATTTTGTTTTATCATTTAGTATTATGTAAATATGTTACTTATAGAATATAAAAAAGGTTTTAATATAAATTTTAAAATATTTTTCAACCATTATTTTTTTAATATCCTTGAAGACAGTGAAGGAAAATGAAAACTAGTCGCCCTTGAAGGTGATGAAACAACACCTCACGGACAACGTTTCCATTTTTAGAATTAAAGGGAGAGAAGAAGGGGATTGAGGATGGATTATTACATTGGAATAATAAAATTCTAGTATATTTAAGGTTATAGTGTTTTCATGATATTTGGATTAGGGGAGTTGAAGACAGAATAATAAAACAAATGAACTTGAAAAGAAATTAAAAGAAAAAGAAAGGGGTTTTTACCTCTTTTTTTCTCATCCTTAAGAACCTCATTAGGGAAAAGGTTATGGTCTTTTTATGAGAACAAGGGATCATAGATTTCGGTGAGGGGCATGAAAATATTATTGGGAAGAAAATTTTCAAAGCTCAAATCTTGGATGGTGTGAGGAGAAGTGGTGGTATTTATATTAGAGGAGAGGGGTGTTTTTTAATATTTTTTTATTTCTTTATTATTTTGGGGAAAAAATATGAATAGTTTGAGAATTTTTACCCAATATTTTATGATAATGAATGATATTTTGATATTATGGGCCTACATCATATATACATCACATCTAACTCAATAATTCATTCATTTAGCATTTATTGTAAATTATCGTATTTTCCAATTAACAAAAAATTCATGTATTTTAGAAATATCAAAAAAATTCATCCAAAAAATATTTTGTTTTTTATAACAAAAAAAATTACTCAATTTTATGAAAATAATTTTATAAATATGAGAAGTATAGTTTTTAATTAAAATCACCATTTACTCAAAAAATACAGTTTTTAAAATTATAACTGATTTTATAACACTATGAAAAATTAATTAATGTTTAATTAAATTATTATAAAATATTAAGACAAAAAAATATTTATTTATGAATTATTTTTATGAAACTTAATTTTTTTAAATCATTCTATTAATTATACAATTTTAATTAAATATTTATGGCTCACGAAAATACCAAAACTTAACTAATAATTTTTAAAATAATCATTTACTAATATTATGATATAATTATATCATAATTTAATTAATGAGAAGCCTAAATTTTATTTATACCTTCATCGGTGAGGTTACTATTCATTTAGAATGTTTACTATTCATAAGTGTCATATTAATGTTCTTAAGGGAAAGTTACTATTTAATCAGTATAGGTTCCTTAACTTCTATAAACACCTCTTATTTCATTCATTATTAATTTCTAAATATTTTATTGTATTATCAAAGTGATTTTATGTGATTTATACTATATGAAATACTTATAAAAAAGTAAATTTCATTGATATAATTCTGGGTTGATACAATAGTGTAGTCGGGAATTACAAATGCTTATAGCGAATGGAATTGATCTCTTGATCAGGTCCTAGATTTAAGAAACCATGAATTATATATTGAGGTTCTCTTAGGTATACAAAATCATATGTAATAACCATTATTTTTTTGTTATATAAGAAGATCCTTACATAGTTTTAATAACCTCCCCATAGTATTAGACAAAAGAAAACATGACTCTCTATGTCAAAAATGTTTTTTGATCAAGATTGTTATTTTATAAATATTATTGACAATGAGGGTTAACAATACAATCTTTATGATATAGAAATTTTAGAATGACTTTTTATATCCTAAAAAATGATACCAGTGTTTCATTATATAAAATTTTATTAGAAAATAAGTCATAGAATGTTTTGTAAACCAAGGCAAAAAGAAGAGAAAACATCAAATCTATTTATTTATCCATGATAAAATTGTAATTATGATAATATAAAGTGAACTAAAATGAAAAAACACATTAAATAAAACATGAATGAATTTCAATTGACAAGAAATGCCTTGTAATTTTTCAGTAGAAGAAAATTTGGATGATATGAGTCTAACTTAAAAAATGAAGTAAAATATAACTTATTTTCAAGTGGTATCTTAATAACATATTTCAATGGGATGTACTTAACTTTTGAATTTTCAAAAGACTTTGGCCTTTTAATGACATCATCATTATATAGGGAGACATTTCATTATAAGGTCGAAAGATTTTTAAAATTCATAAGTTAATTTAATCTCTTTGGAAGATGTTTTTAAGCTACCACTTGAAGAAAATATTGATTTTACTTCACATCCAAAGTTAGAATCATATCATGCAAGCTCTGTTATGTTGAAAAATTTCAAGGTTTTCTTGTCTATTGTAAATAATTAATGCGTTATTTAATGTTTTTTTCTTGTCCATTTAACTTTATATGATCATAATTTTCATTTTATAATGAATAAATAAACCGATTTTATGTTTTGGGTTCTTTTTACCTCGGTTTCCAAAACATTTTATGAATACTATTGACAATGAGGGATGAACATGTAATATTTATTATACTAAAATTTTAGAACAACTTATTTTATCCTAAAATATGATACTAATGTTTTGAAGTAAAGTTTTTAATCATCCTAAATGTATTTCAGTATTTTATAAAAAAAATATGAATCATCTAATGCATATCCCCCAAGAGACTCAAACTAGTTGTGAAACAAGAACCATGGTCATGCACTAGTTCTCGATCGAGTCTATCACAATGTAGTGTTTTCAAGTTTTACCCTTGAGTATATTTGGGCTAGAGCCACATCCAATTGTAGTATCCAGATAGGGATTTGATTTCTTAGATAACTACATAATATTTATGCTACCAAAATTTTAGAACATTTTAAAAAATATCCTAAAATATGATAGTAATGTTTTTAATAAAATTTTTAACTTTCCTAATGGTTTGATCAATGGTTTATAAAGAGAATTTAATTTATTTAAAAATATCCCTCAACATTAACAAAACAGGAATATAATAAGGGATGAATTACCTAAATCATGGGAGTAACAAATCTTGTGTACAGTTAAGACATTTTTCCATCTAGTTTGTCATCTTTCATCCTATGGGTATTCAATTTTAATCCAAATTTAATAATTGGGTAATCATTGGTTAATCATTAGTTAATCATTGGTAAATCATTGTTTATCATTGCTTAATCATTAGTTGATAATTCTTTAAGAATTATTTAATCATTCCTTAATCATTCTTTAATAATTACTTTCTCATTCTTTAATCATTACTTAATCCTTAGTTAACAATTCTTTAATCATTCTTTAATCATTCCTTAATCATTGGTTAACCATTAGTTAATTATTAACTTATCATTCCTTAATAATTTTTAATCATTAGTTAATCAATAGTTAATCACTCATTATTCATTATTTATTAATTCCATAATCATTAGTTAATTATTAATTAATCATTATTTAATCATTAGTTATTCATTTTTTAATCATTAGTTAATCAACAATTTATCAATAATTATTCATTAATTAATCATTATTTACTTATTAATTAATCCTTAGTTAATCATTAGTTAATCATTCTTTAATCATTCATTAATAATTCCTTAATAATTATTTAATCATTACTTAATCATTAGTTAATAATTAATTAATCATTACTTAATCATTACTTAATCATTAAATAATCATTATTTAACTATTCTTTAAGCATTCCTTAATCCTTATTTAATCATTACTTAATAATTATACAATCATTACATAATCATTAGTTAATCAATCTTTAATCACTTGATAATAATTAATTAATTAGTACTCAACCGGTACTCAATAATTAATTAATCATAATTTAATCCTAATTTAATCATTAATTAATCATTACTAAATCATTAGTTAAACATTCGATAATCATGAATTAATCATTCTTTAATCATTTGTTAATCATTATTTATTAATTACCTACTAATTAGTTAAACATTACTTAATAGTTAGTTAAATATGCCTCAATAATTAGTTAATCATATGATATTCATTAATTAATTATTATTAGTTAATAATTATATGTAATCATTCTATAACCCTACATTATTCATTAGTAAATCTATATAATCATTAATGATAATAACTATTATTTCTAAATTATATATAACAAACAAAACTACTAAAAAAATTAAATATTTTGAACTAACTAAAGAAATCAAACAAATAAATAAATAACTTTATATTAAATAAGAAAAATAACTCTAAATGATGCTTCATAAAAAAATGACACTTATTTTAGGCCACTGGAACCACCACACACAAATAAGGCTTCTTTTCGAGAGAGAAGGTGTATAATTTAAAGAGAGGAGATAATTTTGCAGTGATGATAAGGGAGGGGGTGCCTTTTTTATTTACGTTATGAGAACATAATCTAATCCAAAAATTCTTTTCACTTTATTTTAGGTGAAAGCCGGAATCCCCTCACCCTTCTTTTCCATGTCATCGATCCAGATTGATGAAAGGAAAAGGCAGAAAACCCACTACTACCTTTTAATAAAATAGGAAGGTAGTAGGGCCCCTTCCATCTTTCTGATACAGAATTATTTTTTTAACATATATGTATTGAAAAAATTTAAAAAATCCACAAAACAACTATATTCAAAATCCTACCTCTTGTCACCTATCATATCAAATTTCATCATTATTTGCATCTGACTTTCCATAGTCCCAAAAAATTTCTTATAGATTTACTTATCTTTACATTTATATGGTGAGAGAATAATATAGTTAGTGATTGTCATATATCGATACCTTAAATCCACATCCTTTTGATGAATCATAAATAGAGGCACCATAGAATACTGAGGTACCTATACAGGAGGAATGATTACAAATAGTTCATCAAAATTCATGATGTTACAAATGCCAAAATACTCGATATGAATGTGAAATTAATACTCTCTATGGTGGTATAAATCCCCCTTATAGATGTAGATAGAATTTATTGCACTCATTTGTGTGTGTGTTTTTATGTGTAGTTTTATTTGTATTTATCATTCTTTAACCAACTATAAATTTTTATCTCTACAATTAATGAAACTATTAATTTAAGTAATGTATCAATTTTTCCCAATGCATTTCAATAAAGGGAAATGCATTTACACATAATATATTTTTATGATTAGTTATAATATTACCTTTTTTTTGAAAAATCATTAGAATTTTTTTTCCAAAAACACATCACTACTACAAATATGCCTTTTATCAGTGCAAAAAATGTCCTTTAATAGCGCTAAAAAAGCACTGTTAATTCTAGAGAAGATAAGGGGGGGGGTCCCCTTTATCAGCGCAAAAAAGCGCTGATAAAAGGGGTCTTTTATCCGTGCTAAAAAGAAGCACTGATAAAATGGTCCTTTATCAGTGCTTTCTTTTTAGCACTCTTTCTTTTTAGTTCTGATAAAATACCCCTTTTATCAGTACTTTTTTAGCGCTGATAAAAGTAAAAAAATTAAAAATAATTAAAAAATTTAAACAAATCCTGCAAATCGGTGGGGGGGGGGGATTTTATAGTGCTTGAGCCCCCATTTTAACAACGCTTTTCCAGCCCCTCCAGCGCTTGCACACACCCCTCCACCCTTTATCGGCGCTAGCCCCCCAAATCCACCCCCATGCACGCGCCCCTGCCTCCACTAGGTTTGGAACTCGAGACCTACCTCCTGCGCGCCTAAGCCCTTACCACTCCTCTATTTTGATTTGTTTTCCATTTCATGATATCTCTATTTATATAAATATATAAATATAAATATATTTTGTCATATTTATTCGTATAGTAATATATATTTATATTAATATATATAGTTATATTAATATATATATTTATAGTGATATTAATATATATATTTATAGTTATATGAATATATATATGTAGTTATATTTATACATATATAGTGAGATTAATTTATAGGTATATAAATATTCATATATTTTTATTTTAAATAAAATGGATATTAGTTATTATTTAGATAAAGATAATATATTTTATATGTAAATATATTTTATTATTTATATTTATAATTAAATTCTTATGTGTGAATATATAAAAATATTTATATATTGTTATATATTTGATTATAAATAATAGTGCATTATAAAAAACGATAAAATTTCAAAGACATAATATCAATATTAATGTAATACCTTGGAATAAATTCATTCCCCACCAAAAAAAGCCAACAATACCCCCTTAAACGAGGATGAAAATCCACAAAATGTTCAAGAATCGGGGTATCCCGACTAAAAACTCAGTTTTGGAGGAATTTTGGGCCTTTTTTGTCCACAAAAAATGTGGAAAAGGCTTTCCTCAGTCACCAAAGTGTATAACTCATCGCATGCTTTGATTTGATATGCTATCGAGCCCAAATGGACACCCGAATCAAAAGTTATGGCCGTTTGATGTTCAATTGCGTTTTCAACATATTTTGGATCTTTTTTAATTTTTAAATTTTTTTAGTCTTCAAATTTTTATTAAATGACTATTACTCCATAATAATTAGCAAATTATTTACTAAAAATATTTTTTTAATTTTTTTATAAGCCATTTTCACTAAATAGCTTATATATTAAGTGTAACTGTATATTTATACTTATCTAAAATGTATTTAAAATTATATTTAAAATATATATTTTATATTTATATCAATATAACTATATATATATTTAAATAATAATATATTATTTAATGATTTTTTTGAAGTAGACTCTTTATCATTGCTTTTAAAAAAACACTGATAAAGACCCCCCTTATCAGTGCTACTAAAAAAGCACTGATAAAGGGGTACTTTTATGAGCACTTTTTTTAGCGCTGATAAAAGTACCCCCCTTTATCAGAGATTTTTCATAATCGCTGATAAAGTTTGGTGCTAGCCTTGCCCAATTTTGTGGTAGTGCATTGACGGAGCACACTTTATAGATCTATGGAGACCACCATCAATTTTCCATGATTCTCAACCCCAATGTTTCCTTATTTCATTTGAATAAGAACACCATTGAGATCCTTCATTATTTCCACTTGTATATATACCTACTCATATTTATTTCCACATTTTTAATGCCCCCACAACTATATTTAATCAAAACCCTACTTGGTGCTCCACACCTCTCTACAATCATCCCATCAAACTTTGTCTTCACATTGAAATTTTGAGATGTTGTTTTAATGAGTTCTTCAATAGTGATGAATGATGGAGTTTTAAGAGGAAAACTATGGTGGATACCCTTCTAGAAGTCTTCCACACTATACAACCATCTAACAACTGATCTCTCACCCACATCAGGAAATTTTAGAGGGATAGGGAAGATCTTTGGTCAAGAATTGAAATTGATGTCACCCTTCACCACATTTTTTATGTGTTTTTATATTTTTTTAAATCTATATAGGTCAATTTGTTTTAAATTTTATTTATGAAATGTGGCAGTCCCTGTTCCACCTTTCAGTTAAGTCGGAAGGTGGCAGGGTGCCTACATCTTTTCAGAAAAAATAATAAGAAGTAATTTAATTATATATGTTTTTCTATTTATAAATATATCGGTTTTTATATTATGATATATATATATATATATATTGTGTTTATTTTAATTTTTTTATAATTATATTATTAATATTTGAATGTGATAATGTTATGTTTTTAAATAGCATATTTTGTGACATGTAAATAATTTTTTACATATTGTATTTATGATTTTTTTATTATCAATTATATTTTATCATCAATCGTGTTTCCAGATGTATCATTACCTGATAATATAACTATTCTAATCATTCCATTTCTAATATATCTTGTTATAAATCACTTATACATGGTTTTTATTCTTTATATTTTTAAATACTACATTTTTTGTTATTATTACATCACTATAATATGGTCATTCATTATAATTATAAACATTATAAATATAAAAATTATATATATAAATATATATATTATTTTATTATATAATTACTATACTATTTTCTTTCAATATTTCAATTCATTTATTTCAATAAAAATCATAATAAAGCAACACACGACTTGAATGAAGGACATGTGAACGGTAGATTTTTTTTACACCCCCCATTTCCATAAGACTGGAAGTGATATTATATTTACATATTTTTTATTCTATTAACAACTATTATTATGTTATATTACTCCATTTTTTTTTATTTTTTAAGTCATTATATTTTATAGAATTACAATTTACCAGTAAAAAGTGGAGCTTGAGTAGAAAGTATTCATTTTAGTAGGGTTCGATATCCAGGGATAGTTTGAATCTATATTGTTCCAACTTCATCAATATTTTATTTAAAATAAATTTTAGTATTATTTTAAACCATTATAATGGAATTTATAATATTTTTATAAATTCCTTTCATATTTATTTATTTATTATATTTATGAAATTCATTTTATTTTTAACAACTTTTTAATTGTTTAGGATATGTTTTAAATTTTATTTAGATTGTTTTTATAGTGTATATTTAATAATCTTTTAAAGTTTCCTACTTGAAATTTAATATGTTTTCCCATGTTTTAATTAGTCAAGTTTGATATCATATAAAATATAATCTATGAGTAAAATATGAATGAAAATTGAAACACGAGTTAAACATGTAAAAATGGCTTGCAGTAAAAACAATTACTTCATTTTAATAGGCATAAAGAAAATACACAAATGAGTATATTCAATGTATATGGGAAAGTTCTGTTCCTAATGGTGGTGTTTGAATGGTATTCCCATATCGAGATCACCATGCTCTGTACTGGGGTGAAGTCTGATGACCGGGGGAGGGATGATCCTCAAGAACTAGAACATCGAAAATCACATAATCTTCTTGTGTATCAGGGGGTGAAGGAGTCAAATGGATGTCTTAATGAACACCCAATCCTTCTACCACTAGTGTTATATAATGACCATCCATCATCACCCAGGGGAACCATATAGGCTATGAAGGATCAAGACCCAAAGATGGAGAAAACTATAGATATCCTATCAAGAAATATGGATCCCAAGCCGTCTAATGAACACACATAATTGGATGAGGCTAGACGTCTAGAGGGATGACCTATTCATGTGGGACATATGAGACCTCACGTACAACATGATGCAGTATATGTTGTTTCCTTCATGGATCCTCTGCATCAACAGCTACTAGAGGAGGTTCCTGAGTAGGAATATAGAATCCCTAGGAAAGAACCTCCAATATATAGGGTGGAATATCAAATATGTTCTTATGAATCACATGATAAGATAGCATTCGAACCATCATTGTAACATAGATCACTGACAGGATAGTGACCCCCTCCTCATGTCAATCAGACATGCGAATGATCTACTGTACTCTAGTATGTTTTATAGAGATTCAAAATGAATTAGAAAATAGAACAATAAACAAACTAATGGAAATTTATTGACTTATGATATCATGAATCCCTCTATCGTATTGACCGAGATAAATTATATACTTCATTCTATAAGATGGCCCATACTCGACTTGATATGAAATATGGAATCACATTGTTGGTACACCCTAGATACAAAGAACTACTCGTCTTCCCTAGAGGTCGAGATACTCGACATGTCGTCTGTGACTGTCTTCATCATACATCCCAATCATCTTCAAGTAATGAATCTCCTATGCTTGTCTCGGTGGAAATGAAATGGTATGAACACAACCAAACTGGTGCATGAATTTATCAGGATGGTTCCACTCAATAATATGAAAGTGAATGATTGATACTAAATCCATAACATCATGAAGTCCAACAGTGGAATCTATTAGAAATTGGTCTAATAAAGCCTAGTATGGAATCCGTGAAATCTAAAATGACATGTGATATTTTTTAAAAATGTTCCTTACTAAAAACCAAAATTGACGATATTATTAAATTTGTTAGAAAATGTTAGATTGTATATACTTCCCTCATTGTGTAGAAGACTATTCGACTTGAGATGATTTGCATGCAAATGGTGTTTCAGAACACCAATGAAGTTGGGTTTCTAACTCTGAATATAAAATAAAACATAAAAAGTGATAAATAATAATAAGTTAAATTCAATAACTCCTACTAGTATCAGAAACCAATAGAGATGAGTGATCATACCAGCGTCTATTTGGAGAATCATGCAGTATCACTATAGAAAGTGGCTGACCAACAAGCTCTGGTCAAAGTTAGGGGATGTGCTCCCATTCCCACATTTGAAGAAGGACGATGAATCCAATGAGATACATGTGGTCTATGTGGCATGACTTGTATAATTCTATATATGTTTAAGAAAAGTAGGAAGATCCCCAACTGTACATCCCCGCCCAATCAAAATTCTCCAGTAGACCTTGATACATCATGTGCACATGCTTAAAAAAGTTATCAAAACACAAGTTCCCTCTAATTATCTGTAATATATATACACGAGAATGATGCATGGTAGTTTTTTCTTTAGATTCATCGGGTAAATGCACAAAGTGCCGCTTAAACCAGCCCATAGATATCGACCTACCATATGTAGCCGAAGTGTTGGCCAGAATATTGACACCTAGAAATCCCTGAACAAGGTCAAACCAATATTCATGGGTGGGTCCAATAATAGATTCCCCCTTTATAGGAAGACCAAGAAGGAATTACAAATACTTGGGGGTGATGGTAATCTCTCCCTATGGTAGGTGTAATGTGTGTGTCTCTAGTGTCCACCTCTCTAGGAGTGCAGAAAGTAGCTGATGATCAAAACATGTGAAATTAGATATTGCAATACTGTAGAAGCTATCATGGTGTAGGTATGGTATGATAGCTGGTGCATGTAGTGTGTGATGAAAATAGTGCACTTGATGTACCCTGATCTGTCAAACCTCATGACCCACTAGACTAGCCTTGGAAACATGTGTATCCTACTCTCCGAGTAGCCTAGAATCCTCCATCTATATGTAATAAAACAAAATAATTCATATTTATAAAAATTAAATATAATTTTATGGTCAATAGAATGTTATGAATTATATAATATAATACATTCCATATTTATTCTCATTGTTTTATGAAGTTATTTTTTACCAAAAGGAAAGGGCATGTCTTCATGTTTCTCAAATCATATTTTTAAAGTGTTTTTGAGATATGTTTTTACCAAGAAAATGATATTTTGTAAGATATGATTTTATATATTTATATATATAATTTTATTCTTCGTTATATACAAGTTTAGTAGAAAATGGTGTGCTTTTTAATTTATGTATGATTTACCACATCATGGTATATTTCAGGATTATTATCTCACATTCTTTTTTTATGGTATTTCCATGACCAGATTGATTATGTGTTAATATTGCATCAAATGAACTTATCATATTCCTTTTAATGTGAATATGAAAGGTTTATTTTTATTTGATTCTAAAAGTATTTTGTTATGTTATAAAATTCTACAAAATGAGGTATCTTATATTGACACTATATAATTAAAAATATTAGAAGTTCATAAAAGAGGAAATACATAATTGTGGATGAGAGTGTGAACTCAGCCCAGAAATGTTAGGGAATATTTTTATGGAATTTATTGATGAAATATGGTGAGTCACAAATATTTTACTTATTCTTGAGGATAATAAATTTTATTCCGTATCCTTCTAGAATTTGGTCCCCCTCATTTACACAACCTATCGATGTCAGGTATCACTATTTTCTGGCCTTTGACCATTAAGAAATATTGAAAATCCGCAATAGGTGTCCATGGTGTAGAATAACAGTTAGTAATGGTGTCTAGATGGTACATTTGATAAAAATATTTTTCCCATTATATGTTCATAGAGGCACATACTGTGATGGAATGTGTTCATTGAAACCATAAGGCCTAGAAGTTTTCACATTGAAATTGCGTCACTTCCAGTAATACCACCATTTTTTCACGTATGATATTTGTGATGGTGTTCGAATGCTATTGAACATCAAATCAAGAGTCTTCTCAGAAGAAAAGGTAGATATAATAACCAAAAGGTTATTCAATGTTTTTTTCAATTTGTCATTGAATGTGCCTTCCGTACCTTATCCACTGATAAAACCCATTCAAGGAAATTTTTTTATATCAAAGAATTACTTGATGCGTGGATATAATGTCTCTTGAACAAGTGAAGTTATAGTTAACTTGTGAAGCCCCTTGAATCCACCATTAATACACTTCACAATGTTTGTGTACATGTTTCAATACCTCTTTCCCCTGCCATATGACAATGTGTATTTTTCTTTTGGAAACCGCATCATATAATCATACACTTCTTAATTACCCTTGCTTATTTATTTTGAAATGTTATTCAAACCTCCATTGATCTAGATTATATAATAAACAAAAGTGATCATATTTCAAATAAATTCATTTTATATTTACATTGAAAAAGTAAAAAATAACAAATACATTTCATAGAAATCCTCATGATTTCCATCTTCATAGGTTCATTAGGTATTGTTTTTTCATGTTATTAGAAATTTTTCTGATACAGTACTGATGATGTGACTTTGGAGGTATCCAGGTATCAGGGTCAACATTGATTGCCTCACTGATTGATCGATGCTGATCAGATTTTAAAATACACCCTGAATGTGGGTGAAATGGTTACTGATACATTCGAAAAACCAACTCCATGATTTTTAGTTTTCTTTCTCCACAATGGAAAATTCAAGTGGAAGAGATGAATAGTTTCTATATTGGTTTCCAAAATAAAAAATACGCACTTGTATTTTCCATATATAAAAGTTCCATCAATATTTATGAAAAGTTTTATGAAATTAAATGCAGAGATATAGGAGAGGAATTCCCAGAACAACTGATAAAATTTAACCTGAGATGGATCAAGTAAGATATCTTGAGACCCATGTTCATTCATATAAAGATGGAATGCAACTTGGTTGTTGTGTCTTGGTATGGATATAAATTATATCAACACATGATACAAGTCATCCCAATCTCTATAAACCTTCTCAATTTCTTTCTGTTTCACCATACATGAATTGTTATAGGACATCTTATAACTAAATGTTTTTTGTATCCTCTCTTGCACCAGGGATATAAGAACATATTGGATTGTCCTAATCATCTTGATGAAAATGGACGAAACAAATTCAACATCCAATGAGGTATGATCATGTGTCAGGTTTGGCTGAACGCAAGTATGAGATTCCTTAATCTTCGATACTCTCTATCCTCCAAATACAATGGCCAAAATGAACCTCAAGAGGAATCTAAAATTATCCTCATACTTTTAAAACAGTATGAGATATTTTTATGGACTAATTGTTGAATTATATATATACAGTTTCTATCAATGTGAAATCTCTTTAGCATGTTTTAATGCATCTTTTCTTGTAAAACCCCTTCCAACATGTAAGGTTTTTCCGAGATCACTAAATCAATTTTTTATAACTCCAAAAAAATAAATTTCGGGTGTGTGAATATTGTAGTCTAATTCAAGAACACATTTCATTACTTCCAACCAAGATGTGAAGTGTGGTGGATGATTTATTATAGGTCGAGGCTACTGTAAAACTAATGGATTTATAGAATCATGCACCAACTTCTACTGATACCTCCTCATTAGCACTGTTGTCACCATCTATTCCATCATTAAAAAAATCCTCATCATAATTTGTATTTAAATATATATATAAGAGATTATCTAAGTTGAAGTCTTCCACATCCTATGAAATTTCTTCAATTTCCTGGAGCAGACCTTCTTCAACCACTCTTATAGGACTGCATCTTCATAAAATTTGTTGTTGCTATTATATAATAGAAACATCAACATATAAATCCATCATGGTACTGTCTGACTGTTGAAAAAATATATTTATTACATGGAACCACTATGCATCAGGAACCAACAGACAAGCTAGATCTAACAATGTAACTAGGAATTGTAAATGTCTATATCTCATAGACATGATATTTTCGTCATGTCCTAGATTTAAAGAACCAAAAATTCTATCCTGAAATTTAATTAGGGTTACATAATAAACTATAATAACCACTATTGTTGGTTATATACTATAAGAAGATCCTTGATCAGTTTGAACAACCACCCCATAGCAGTACACATAGTAAAACACGAATCTCTACATCCAATTTTTTTGATCCAGTTTCTGATAATGTAAATAATCTTGACCATGATGATTAACCATATAATATTTATTATACTTAAATTTTATAACATATTTTTATACCCTTAAATATAATAATAATGTTTCATTATATAAAATTTTATTAGAGTGTAAGTCATATAATGTTTTGGAAAATGATGTTAAAATAAGAGAAAACACCAAATCATATTTTTAATAATTTTTAAAATGAAAATTATTATCATATAAAGTGAAATGGAGAAGCAAAAACACATAAAATAAAAGATTAATTATTTACAACATATAAGAAATACCTTGACATTTTTAATAGAAAATTGTTTTGATGAGATGAGAATGACTTCAGAAACGAGGTAAAATCCATATTATTTTCATGTGGTAGCTTAATGATAGAAATACTTCTTAGTTATAAGTTTTTAATCCATATTAGTATAGGATTTAAATATACCCCTCTTGAACAACAATTTTATCCGTATTAGGGGGGGTCATGCCCAACACCATTTTTCCTTACACTGACTATAGAATGATGAAACTCAGTGATTGGCATGTCCACAGTCCGAGATACCTCAATATCCACTTCACTTGGCCTAATATGGATATGATAAATTTTATCTGGTGGATCAACAACTATTCTTGGAGAGTCCACTTTCACTATTTCATCATTAGTAACACTGGTTTAATTTATTTTTCAGCTATATGTTTATTCACTAAGGGCTAGATGATATATTGTAATGATCCTTCATCATCTATGACTATCAAAGGGGGAGGGTTCTCAACCTTATCCTTGTTTTAATGATCCCATTTCCCCTTCACCTCTCCACTAGGGTTAGTATCATTAGGGATAATCGATATGTTGTCCTCCAAGAATGGGGAAACTTCTAAATCCCCAACCAATTTTCACTCTCCACAATCTCCCATTCTAGATGATACCTATAGAACAACATCATCAATCAAAAAGGAACCTTAATACACTCTAGGTCCTTTATTCAATGATATCCATAGACTCGGGTACCCTTTATCCTCTATCTTCATGCCACCACTGGAGAAGCATGATCAACAGGTCTTTTACAGTCCACCAGGGAATGAAACTGCACCCCACAGTGAAAATAGAACCCCACTTTTGAATCATATTAAATTATTTGATAAACTAACTCTCATGGGTCTTGATAAAAATTTCCAACCCCTTGGGTTATGTAACTAACAAATCCATCTTTATGCATATCCTCAATGCAATTTGATGCTTCAATTTCATCATAAAATCATAAAATCTAAAAAATAATTCCAACTGATTCCCGGTATCTTTGAGTATGGATGGGTTCTGAAAAGGGAGCATTGTATCAGGGAGCCATAAACACATCACCAAAAAATAATTTTTATATAAAAAATTGACTCAAAATATTTTAATAATCATTAAGTGATGCATTGTTTGAAGTGTGAAAACAGATACAAGTTTGTTCATTTACATAAAGATATTGTACTTACAATTTTGTATTTTAATCTAAATTTCATAGAAGGATTATAATTAATGTTTTATTCAAGTTATAATTATTATAACATTGATGTTAGATTTTCATGTTAGTTTTATGTTTGAATTTTTATAATGTATTTTTATCATTGAACATGTTGTGATTATCAGGTTTAATTCTTTTATTTGGTTTTTTTATTAAAAATACATCATGGTAGTGTTCCAGCTAAAAGAAATCAAAATAAACCTAAATTGGTATCTAAATATACTGTTTCAATATCCAGTATTGGTTAATTCTCCTTTGACATAGATGTTGATAAATGATGACTCACTTTATTTATGTTTTGTATCTTGTTCTCCATCTCCAACTGCAATATCATTGACATCTACATCTTTTCTTGGGAAGGAAATATATTTCGAAGATGAAATAAAAGTGAGTCCTGGTAGGAAATGTAAAACAGGTTTGGGTGCTTTAACAACATATATGGAGAAATTAAATCAAATTATTTGGCTTCTAATGATAAATTTCTATGTCATACTCCTCTGAGAACTGACAATGAATCACTATATTGTGGTGAGACAACTTTTAGTTTCATCCCTATCCCACTGAGTCTGTTATACTTGTTTACCTGTCTCCATATCATGGGCTAATGTTTTCAAATCTAAGTAGTGGCAGTTTTGGTTTATTCTGTTATGTGGTGCAAATTTTGAGTTCATGCATACCAATTTGAATTAAATTTTATTCTCCATGTTTAAATAGTTTAAGTTCTAGTAGATTCCATATGAATGATATAATCATGGAAAGATAGTTAGAAGTATATACGGTGAGTATGGATTGTTGTACAAAAGATTTGTGCAATGGTAATAACTTTATGGAGTAGGTATCTAGTGTTTTGGGGGGTACAGTTGAGCTGTGTATTTTGAAACAAGTGAACAACTTTAGAAAATGAAATTTATTATTTTATATCGAACATTAAAAAAAAGATATGGTAAAGGGTTCTGCTATATTATTTTTAAATAATTCAAAAAATTATCTTTTAAATGGATTGAAAACAATAATATTATTTAATTATATTTTTCTAGACTTAATTTGTGATGTCAACTATAACAGACCAACCAGGGTAAACCCATAATATCATTTGAATTGGCCTGCAATGAGGTTTGTAATGCGTTTCTGATTTCCATAGGTTGATGAAAAGTACCTTTGTATCATATAATGAAATGTGGGAATGATTTCATCCTAAATGGACATTAAAATATAGAAACAAAATAGTGTATCACATTAGATATCCAATAATACCTCATATTTCAAAATAATCAAACCATAGAGGAAACGTTCAATAACTAGATAACAAAGTATAGAAGAAAAAACTGAAATACCATCAACATAAGACCCGAAACAAACCGTGAGTCTATATTTAAGTGACTGTAACTCACCACCATACTAACCCATTCGAATACGTCATGATAGGAGAGATATCCTCCACATGACCCTCTTCCCTTTACATGAATCTTTCAAAACTAAGACTACGAACATCTAAATACAAAAGTGGGGTGTGTTCACTAAGCTCAGGAGAATACCATCAAGAATCTATATAATGTTTACCCACATGCATCCATTAGTTATTGTATAAAATTTATTTCTAAAAGAAATAAATCATTTCTTTTTTCGTATAAAATCATCATTTGGTTTTCTTTGAAAAAACATGTCACACTCAAATAAAAAAATCAATAATACATAAAATTATCCATGAGGCATAAACAGATGTATAATATAGGTTTCAAACATCAATATATATACCAAGTGGGAAAATAAGAATATCAATTAAACATGCATGTAATATATCCTCAAAGAAACTAGGGGAAAATCACAACATAAGTGTTTTCACAAATAAGACAAACAAGAACCACTAGACAACATGAGTGAATCTCAACTAAAATTACTTATATTCCTCAATAAAGGCTACCCAATATCTTTATGGAATCATGAACACCTAACTTAGTGATATATTACTTCACTAAGGCTCACATATGTCTCATTTTCCCTCATATACCATGGTCTTTCTGATGTTCTGTTACATTTCCAATACATTCAAGGAACCAAATTCATATTTTATAAACATGTTCCAAGTAAAAAACATTTTATTTTAATGCCCAAATTCCATAAAAACATTTTCTATAGTGAAGCCACATCATTTTCACGCATGAAAAACCATTTCCAATTTAAAACCATCTTTGATAAATTTTAACAAATATATCATGTGCATAAAAATATTTTTTTAACAAAAAATCATTTTTATAAAACATTTTCATGGACATCAAAGATTAAATTCACCTTTTATGGATATGAAATCATAAATTTCATAAATTAACACCTATGAAATTCATAAGAACATAAGAATTCCATGGGAATATATCATATAATAGATACAACTACCTCAATTACAATGAAAAACTCATTTTCTAAAACACCTTAAGATATTATAATAGAATTATTTTATAATAAATTTAATTTCCTTGATAGTTTGTAGTGCATGAAACATTGAGTTTAAACAAAACATTATACTGTATTAAAATATTATTATTATATACATAACCACAATTACATAGTTGTTAAGTTGGAGGGTATGAATAATAATAACTAAATTATGAAAAATATATAGTTTACACATGTACATTTGTTATATATTTATTATAAATAAAAAGAAGAATCATTTGGATGAAAAAGAAATTTTTTCTAAAAAATTATATTTTTTCTAAATGGTAGTTTATTCCCTCTTTACAAGTAAAATTTGAAAATTATTGTTAAACTTTTTATACAATTTAATTGAAAATATAAACTTAATTTTTTAAATTATCATATAAAAATTATCTTTTGGTGAATTTTTTGGATTTTTCTGAAATGTAACGTTTGTTTCTGAACAATGAAAAATACTGAATTTTAATTGAAATATGCCTTTTAATTTAAATAATTTATAATGTTAAATTATATTTTAAATTGGTTTTAAAGTTAAATTAGTTAAATTAGATATGAATTAATCCAATTTAGGTCATTGGGATTATTTTTATATTTAATTTTTATACAAAAAATTTATAAGATTTTGAACATTTTCTCTTTAAATACAAGCTTTCTCAACAAGTTTGTGGGATTAATTTTAAATTAAACTTTTTTACTTATATGAATAGAATTTCTAAAAATAGATTTCATATTTTTAATAATAATAATTTATAAATAATAATAATGTTAACTTATTTTTTTCCCAAAATGAATAGTAAAAACAATAAAAATTCATTATCATGGTTAAAGTAAAAATTGATTTATTAGAGGTTAAACTAATGATATAAGTTTATAAATGACCTAAATACTTTTCCAAAACACACTATATGGACATATTTAGACCTTATCACTTCTAAATCCAATAATTATCTATTTTTGAGTCATATGACATGATAAAAACATAGGTATGATTGAATATTTTTAAAAAATTACAATTGTACCACTTAACTCACTTATAAAAGGCCACTCCTCTCCTATCCACTTCATACCTTCAAACCCTATTTGTTTGACCAAGACATAACCAAATAAATTCCCAAAGTCCCTAACCTTATCTTATAATCCTTAGTTTGGGAAATAATATATCCTAGGAATATTTTTGTGGCCAACCTAAGGAGGATACCCAAAGAAGAGGTAACATTCTTCAACGAGTATTTTTATTTTATTTATTTCTCCGAATACTTAAATTATAATTAAACCATGAAGAAGGAATAAAATCAGTATATTTAATATAACTTGATGTTTTTTTAATAATTTAATTTCCTACAACCATCCCCACTTCCATAAAATGGGTTACAAAATCATTGTTTGTGTGTACGGAGGACTACCAACTCGCGAATATATGTTATTTATTTATCCATTGCCACCTCTAAAAGTTGGGTTTTCTGATATATATAAAGTATATATGAGATATATAAAACATAATTATACCTCTGGAGTCATTATATCATATATATATTTTTTACATTCCATTCCGTATGAGATATGATAACGTCACCCATGTGTACGACACACTACCTCCTTAAGAAGCGATGTGATTTATCTTTCACTAACTCTTTAAATGGAAGGTTATAAGGATAATTTTAATGATTATATGTAATATATATGAAATAATTATGATATAAAGGAAATATTTATCATTATTAAAAGATAATATTTTACTTTTTCTTTCTTACCATTTCACTCAATGAAAGATGATGATGCCATTCGGGTACCTGTGGACTACCACATTCATGAAACAATGTGATTATATTTTCATCACCACTCTATATGGATGATATATATAGGTATATTTATGAAATAATTATTTATTAATGATATTATTATAATTTTTAAAAGAAAAAATATTACTTACCTCTTTTCCATATTGTTCATTGTAGAAAGGACATTTTAATAATGGGTATGTATGACCTACTGTATACATGATCATAACGTACATAAATTATCAAAACCATATTTCATGATTGGTTTTAAAAGTATAATTGATTTATAAAAATTATATTGATTTCATGATAATTATAATGTTTTCATGCTTCTGTATGTGCACTCTCGTCGCACCATGATAAGGTCCAAGAGTCTAGGGCCAAAGCTAGACATGATCAGATCAATGTTTAGAATCCTAATCTCAAATGCATAAGGCCCTGGAACCAGTGTCAAGTTCGACTTCATTACCAATGATTTAAGTAACATGCAAATCTGTTTGGTGGTTATTTTGGAACCAAACAAATATTCTATCAAAATAAAAGAGTATGATCAAAGGCTTAATGTCCGTGTTTTTATGCCTGGGGATCCTCCCAAATCAAATATATTGATTTTTTGGAAGGATAAAATTAGTGTTGATATTTTGAGTGCATCGTATCAGGTTATGAATACTAAGATTACAACGAGGATTCATGTGTTTTTATCCTTCATCTCCGCAAAGTGAAACACCCAGGGAAAGGAGTATTTGTGGAATGTTTTAGAGCTATTTAATCCTGATAATGACCCATGGATTTTTGGTGGTGATTTAAATATCATTTCCAGTCAAGAGGAGAAGAAATAAGGCATAGATTTTCTTAGGAATTCTATCCAAGATTTTGTTTCATTCATGGAAAGGAGTGGCCTTTTGGATGCTGGATATGAGGGCAGTAACTTTACCTAGTGCAATAATCGATATAGGGGGAGACGTTCCTACTGCCTGCTCGACCGGTGCCTGATGAATAACGCTGAAATTTCCATGTTCAAAAGTTGAAAAGATGTTCACTTGACTTTATGTCTGAATGATAACTACCCGCTCCACAACTCCCTTGGTGCAGGGTCGTCGTGGGAGGAGAACGCTCTTTTTTCAAAATCATGGATGGAGGAACTAGGTTTCTTCATGGTGGTCAGGAAATCTTGGGACCTACAACACCAAGGGAATCCATGGATTTATTTTCACAATAAGCTTAGGCAGATAAAGACTCTCCTTCGTGTCTGGAAGAGGATTATCCCTACTTTTGATCAAGATTTGTCTGAGATCAGTGTGAAGGTAGAACAATTAGAGAATTATTTGGAACATCATTGGGATGAATCTCTGTTTTCTGATCTGATAATTAAAACTAATAAGCTATCTGATAGTATTCTGAGGCTGGAAAGGATTGACAGAGAAGGAGCTCGAGTTAAATGACTTTGTGAGGGGGACCAGAAATCGGGGTATTTTCATGATTTCATTAGAGAATTTCAGTGTATTCAGAGGCCTAATATTCATAGGGATGATGGATCTTTTATCCACTGACTAAGAGGAGGTAGGGGTCATGGTCAATAGAGCCATACAGTCTTTACTGGTTACTTCCAATCCTGGTCTGGTAGGGGGATACCAGAGGGGCGGTGAGGAGATTTTTGAAAGAATTTCAAACAATGTTTCAGAGTTCATTGATGAGGGGTTCAAGAGAACACCATATGAGGATTAAGTGCATGAGGTGGTTTTGAAATTGAACCCAGATAGTGCACCAGGGCCTAATGGGTTCCTTGGTTCTTATTATAGGGTGACTAGGGACATTATTAAAGGGGATCTTGTATGTGCTTTCCAAGATTTATTTCAAGGAGGGGACCTACCTCGAATTTCCTGTGCAACCAAAATGGTTCTTATTCCTATGGTGTGAAATACTCAGTCCATTGATCAACACTATCCCATCTGTATGTGTAATTTACTGTACAAGTTATTGGCTAGCATGCTCCACCAGAGACTGGATGCTCACATGGATTCTTGGATTAATTCTGAATAGCATGGTTTCATTAAAGGGAGGTCAATCCAGTGTCAAATAGAAGTGGTCTAATAAATGGTATGTAGCATCAATAAAAATTCTTTCAGGGTAAATTTGGTTATTAAATTAGACATGAGAAAGGCCTATGATAGGTTGTAACGTGGTTTTGTCCTAAAACTCTTGGCTTGCATGTGGTTCTCCAATTGGACCAGTGACCTTATTTTTTGCTGTTTCATCTCAGCATGGATCTCTACTACATTCGTGGGTAAACAATTTGGTTTTTTCAAGGTATGTTGTGGTCCCAATAAATGGGATCCTTTGTCCCCTACTCTTTTCATTCTCTCCCAAAATGCTTTTAGTTGTTACATAAATCATGGCTTTAACACGAGTAAAATTTTACCTTATCATAATAGGCATGCCACTAGGGGTATTAGAAACTTGATGTTTGTGGATGATACAATACTATTTATCAATAGTAGTAGCAGGTCAGTGCATGGGTTGAATGTAATTTTAGGGGAATATTTCATGTGGATTTGGCAGGTGGTGAACAAAGAGAAAAGCCCTTTCTTTACTTCTAGGAAGATCTCTATGAGAAGGGAGAGGGTTTTGGGGGCCAATTTGAATATGGGGAGGGGATCCTTACCCATGGAATATTTTGGGGCATTGGTTGTTCCCTCTTCCCTTTGGGTGAATCATTTTGACAAACTTATAAGCAAAATCACGTGGAAAATCTATAATTATAAAAACAGATTTCTATCCTTTGGAGGTATCATTACTCTGGTGAACACTGTTTTAGTTTCCATTACCATAAAAATTCTTTCCACTCTAAATGTTTCTAAGTGCATGGTTTCTAACATGGAAAGGATTATGGTGTTCTTCATATGGGATGGGTAGATAGTAGGTAGACATTACTAGGCTTCAGGGAAATAGTTAATAAGACATCTCTCTGAAGGGGGATTAGTTTGAGAAGTGTCTCCTCAACCATGCAAGGGATTCATGCTAAGCTTTCATGGGAGACCCTAGAAGGTCTGTCTCTTTGGAAAGAACAATGTAGGACTTATATGGTATGAATGTGAATGTTCATAGAACCCGTTCTTCTAGGATATGGAACCTGACTCACCCATACCTGGTGGTTTTACATCACCACTCTTGATGGATCATTGGAAGATGAAACATCAATTTAAGGTAGCAAGATTTGGGGGTGGGAAGGCTCTGGTTTCTGGGCTTCCCCACCCAAGATCTATCTTTTAAGGAGGAAAGTAGTCATCCCTAGTTTATTCAGGCCATCCTTGTTGAGAGCCAAATGGAGATTTTCGACAACATAGTTGTGAGTGATGAGCATGATAGGATTATTTTCACTGGTTCTACGTTGGTTTATTTCTCCATCAAGGATTATGCTCAGGTGACGATGGAAATATAAAATGATGAATTATGGGGGGAGGCTCTATGGTGCAATGAGATCCCTTCCAAATTTAATTTTTTGTAATGGCGTATGCATAATAAGGCATTTTCTATAGATAAAAGACTGCAATGAATCATAGTTAACATGGATTCATGATGATGGGGCTGTAGGTATTTAAACCAAGAGTCAGTGGGGGAATCTCTTTTATGATAGTGAATGGGCCAGAAAGATATGGCAGACTTTCAGGGCCTTCTTCAGTTGGGACGGGTATGACGGGGTGCACAGTAACTTCCTCAATGCATGATTTAGAGGCATTGGGAATCATGGGGCTGAGAGAAAAGCAAGGAAAATCATTTTAATTTCAGGGTGCTAGAGAATTTGGAAGAAAATAAATGACAGTCGCCAAAAAAATATTTTTGGATCCCAGGTCGACATTATTTTCAAAATTGAAAACTCATTTTTGGATTTGATTAGGCTATGCCTTGATTGTCACTATGCACCATCTATGAGCTCCATCATCTCAAATATCTCCACTGATCATTGGGATGATATCTCAGGGCAGAGAAGATGGGTTCGTTGGTGCCCTCCTAGATAGGGGCTAAAACTCAACACGGATAGGTTGCTAATACAGGGGGAGATGCATGAGGGAGGTGTTGCGAGAGACCATATGGTGTCTGTTCTTGCAGGGTTCACTAGTGCATTTGGGAGAGGTGATGCTCTCCAGGAAGAGCCCCAGGCCTTGGATACATGTCTGGAAATGTGTACTCATAAGCAGATTACTTTGACAAGGGTGGAGAGAGACTCCATAATATTGTGAAAAGTGCTTCTGGGCAAAGGCAGGGTTCCCTGGAATATTACAAGCACTGTTAGGCGATGAAAACTGCTCATGGAGATTCACATGGATATCTCTCACACTTGGAGGGAGGAAAATATGGTGGAATAATATCTGGAATCTATGGGAACTCCAGATTGCAATATGTTTTCCTTCTTTAACTTCAGGTCTTTTCCTAGTGAGGGTATGAAGTTTTTTTTCAATGATGCTTTGGGTTTGCATTACGTTAGACCATCATGAGGATATTTTGTGTATTGAGTTTTTTCAAATCAATAAAAATGTTAATTTTCAGTCAACACCTGAGATAATTAAAATAATGAAATATTATCAAAAAAAAGGTGAGAAGATATTATTAAAGGATCATATAAAATATTATGAATATTAATATGGTTTTGGTATAAGTAAATTACATTTTAAAAACCACTATACAAGAAGATAAATAAATATCAATCAAAAGGAATCATGAGGTAAGAGATTTAATATAAATTTACATTCCATTCAGACTTATTTGTTATTATGAACAAATTCACGTATATGTGGTGTATATAATAACCATTTGAAATTTTATAACATGGTTCATTCATTATTCCTGGTATTTTAAGTTTCAATATAAACCATTTCATGTAAGGTTATTTGAATTGAAAATTACCAAGTGGTATTGGTTATTTTACAATCTCACTTTCTTTTATGTTTTTTTAACATTATCTTGAAACTGTCCATTTATTGTAATCAATTTTCATTTGAAATTAAATTTCTATTAAATATACATATTATTTCATGATGGATATGATTACTTCCTAAAATATATTACATTTTTATATATGGTGTATACTTTGAAAGTTATTTTATTAACTGGGGAAATATTGATAAATCCATATCCTTTACTCAATAAAGATATTTATTGATAAGACACACTGTTCATAAATTAAATAAATCATTAGATATATGAGGAGATCTTTATAAATACAGACACAAGTGAGACCTAGTTATAGATAGCCCCTCGATGCATTGATATATCTCATGAGACAAATCGGCTAGCCAAAATTAAACGTGTTTCTACCTGTAGTTTTAAACTATCCGGAGGGTAGATCTTAACAGTAGAGGTTTTCATGTTATTGAGGCATGACATCCAATTATTAATAATTTCATTTAGTGATAATTTATTTATCTTATTAACCATGATATTGTTTCCAGGATATTATCTTTGGATTCATTTCATTCCAGGTTTATTGATTAAATGTCATGTATTTTTAGTTATTTACCTTTCATATTGATTATAACTTATCTTATTATGATATTCAAGTTATTTAAATGGAATGTATGGTTATTTATTTACCTTTCTATATTGATTATGCTGATTGATTTATGATATCTTTCACTGTATGTAAACCTTACTAATAATTTGAGTCCACCCTTATTTTTTTTCCTTTCCCCAGGATAAAAAGAAGAAATATCTGAATGAGTTTCCAAGGATGAAGTTAATTGTTTTGTTATGTATCATGTTTTATTTTATATTCCCAATGTAAAATGGGTATAATAAATATACATGGGTCTCCAAAACTGCTAAATTGATATGTCCTTTAGGATTTTATTCTTTGTATCTACATCAATGTAATAAATTAAGACACAAATTCTAGGTCACTGGTTTCTGGGTCATTATATTTAGTGTCAGATGAAGTGTTGTAGAAACCTTGGGAACTATATAAAAGGAAACATATATCAGGGAATATAACCCTATGATTGAATTTTATGATAAATATAGAATAACATCCTAATGTTTTGGTAAGTAAGATATAATGTGGATTTTTTAGAAATAAATCCTTATATAGATACTAAAAGTGGACATGTTTCTGGCATTGAGCTACTTAGGGATAATAAATATGAAAATGGTGAATTAGGCTAGACCCATTCATCACTTGGTGAATGACAATGAGACACACTACACACATAGTTTGACACTCTTAGGGGATATGGTTAGGATAATTCACATTTTCTTTATAAACAATTATGAAGGATTTAAAAATAAATATATCCATGCATAAACCATGTTTATGATTTTGATATTAACAATGTGTAAATTTTAATTTATGCTAAGTGTTACACCTTATTTTTAATTATACATTATGATTTAAAAATCATAATTTTATGATTTAATCCATTATATTCGATTGTTTAGAAACGATTCCTAGAAGGATGAAGAGTATCAATACTGACATACAATGTAGAAATTTCAAAGGTGTGGAAAACAATATAGCCGGTATTGGAATGGAGAAAATTATAGCTATGTTTGGGAACCTTAATTAGGTTATGAAAAACAACATTTCTTAGATGGAGAAACATGTTCCATACTGTGATTCTTCTTTGTTGGGTCACTTTATATGATAGAAGCCCCTAACATTTTGTGGAACTAGTAATCTAGTGGTATGCGAGCAATGGATTAAGTCTCTGAAGAAGATATTTATGGAATTGGGATTCAATGAAAAGGAAAAGTTTTCACTTTATGTTTTTTGTCTCAAAGACAATGATGATCAATGGTGGTTGTTGATCCAGATTACTAGGGATTAAGAGGAAATAAAACTCATGGAATGAAAATATTTTAATGAGAATTTCTTCAGCAAATATTTCCTTCATGAGAAATAAACTAAAATGAAGAGAACTTTCCTTAGATTATAAAAAAGGGAAGATGAAATTGTCATGAAGTATGAATCTATCTATACAAGGTTATCTAGGTGTACGATAGATTATATACAGAATAAATAGTGCATTATTGAGCATTTATTTTAAGGTATTAAGTAATGTCTATGAAGGGTGATGGACTCTTAAAAAGTTTCATCAAATGATGAAATAGTTTTATACAACATGAAAATAGAGAAGTAATTAACAAGATATCATATATTTAAGGTAAATTAAGAGAATAAGACGTCATCTAAACACCATGAAAAAGGTAATACGACAAATAAGGAAACAAATTGATTTCCTCCTTGTAAAAACTATAAAAAGAAGCATCCTGGAAAATGTTTGAAGGGATCAGGAGTTTGTTTTAAGTGTATAGAAATGGTTCACAAGTCTAAATAACATAAAAGTAAGAAAATATACACTTCTATTAAATGTTTTAAAAAGAGGGATATGGGTAATTACACAAAATAATAACCTAATCATCAAGTGAATCTATCACAAAAGAGACCAATGGGAGAAGGCCAAGCTCATGCGATTACTACAACTTAGGTGGAACTACCCAATGATGTAGTTGATGTTACTTTAATCATATCTTAATATTTAGGTAATTCTTTTTTTGATTCTTTATCCACACACTCTTTTATTTATACCATGTTTTACAAAAAAATTAGATATTTCCCTTTTAATTTAAGAAGATGGTTGTTTGTCAAAAACTCACAGAGGAAGTCTCATTACCATTAGAATGCATTTGGAAGTCCCCATTATGATGAAAAAAAGTGCTTTTATTTTCTAACATTATCATTATATATATGTTTGAATCCAATATAATCCTGGGCATGAACTGAATTTCAAAATATGATGAAAAATTTTATTGTAATATGAAAAAATTACGATTTTTATGGAATATTTATAACTGCTTATCTTTAGAGCAGAGACTTTATAATTTGATTCATATATAGATCCACCCCCAGTAGTTCTATTGAATGAGATTATTTGGAAAGACGATAAAATAAAATATGGGTTTGGGGAATGTAATATTCAAATTGAGGATGTACTTAATATATAAGAATACATTTTTGTATTTCTTGAGACATTACCTAAACACCCCTAGTCTGTGAAGTTGAGTTTTACATTGATTTAATCCTTGATGCAGGACGAATATAAAATACACTTAAAAGAAATGACCATTTGAAATTAGTGGAGCTAAAGAAATAACTAGAGGAGTTGGGTGATAAAGGATTTATTCACCCTAGTGTTTCACCATGGTTATTCCCATTCTCTTAGTTAATAAGAAAGATAGATCCTTGAGGCTATGCAATTTTTATATGGAAATCAATGATATTACGGTACTGAAAAAATATCCTCTACCTCACATTTATGAATTATTTGTTCAAATTAATGATGCAAAATATTTTTCAAAGATTGAATTGTGTTTTGGATATCATCAATTGAGAGTAAAGGAGAAATAAATTTCAAAGAAAACATTTCAAATGAGGTATGGACATGATAAATTTATAGTAATTTCATTTTGATTGACTAATTGAAAATCTATTTTTATGAATATAAAGAATAGATTATTCAAGGAATATTTTGATGATTTTTTGTGTTATTAATTGATGATATATTGGTGCATTCTAAAAGCTACAAGGAACTTTAGTATCACCTATAAATCATTATTGAAACTGTTATAAAAAAATATTTATATGGAACATTTAGTAAGAGTTATTTTTGGATTCATGAATTTTATTTTCTTGGATATATTGTCTCAATGGATGTAATCTCAGTTGATCTTATGATGATTAAGGAACTCAGAAAATGGCCTATAACAATAAACATAATTGAGGTACATAGTTTAGTTGATTTGATAGGTTACTATCAGCGATTCATTTAGAATATTTACTGATTGGATAACCCGTTAAAAATGTTTATGTGTAAAGGGGTTAAGTTTGTTTGTACAAAGGAATGAGAATAAATTTTTGATGAAGTAAAGAGAAGATTAGTTAATGCTTATATTTCCCCTGAAAATGGGGATGACCTTGTTTTGTTTAAGGTTCAAACATTCCAATTGGTTTATAACGGGTTTTTTCGTAGAACCAGAAACATCCAATGATTCTATATCCATTTGGACCTACTTTCCAAAGGTAAGTTCTCATTAGTTGTGGACAGATGAGGCTTATGAATTTTCATTGGTCGAGAGGATGGGAGGTCAGACTCATCACACCCTTTTTGGGGGGAATTATTGTCTACTCTAGGAATCTCTTTATAGATTTAAGTTATGTTCATGAATCCTTATTAAATTACAAATTATGAAAATGAGCTTTCCTTAAATTTTTACAATCAATGAATGGCATGTATGAGATTTGGAGAATCTTTTATATGTATTTGAGGTTCTTCATCAATATAAGAATCATATGTATTTGTTTATATATTCTTAGTCAATGGTATCCATCAACACATTATATAAAGATGTCTTGTTCATTATGATTACCATACTGGTTTTAAAGCCACTCAGCAGGCACTTGAAGTTTATTGTCGTTCAGAAGGACATGGATTATTTCAGAGTTGGGATGTACCCGCAGATGGGTTACCTACGTATCCTTGTTTAGAAAAGGAATTAGAACCCACGTAGTTTGGGAATTAAGATATAGTTTAACGTCATATGGGACATATAAGAATTAATGTATGATAGGCTTGGACCTCAGAAAGTCTTCCTACATACTCTTCTTTTAATTTATAGATCAAAGTCCATGTAGTTCGGTTAAGAATGAATTGTGGGGTTTACGTAAGATTAATGGCACAAAAGATGTGTCGTGGATACGTTTACACTCTATTATCATGTGAGTCATGCTCGGTGTGAGAAACAAGAGGTATCTATAAACCTGACAATTTGTCCCATGAAATATGCGGTCCCAAGGAATGATATGGGGCCTATGTATGTATGATTGCCCAAATAGATAAAGATCAGGACTTACTTTAAGGAAGAAGCCCGATAACAAGGTCCATAAATGTATAGGTTCTTTATGGATATTTGGATACTCTAACTTAGGACTTACTCCTGAGGAAGATGCCAAAATTAGGAGGTGACTTGTGATTGGGTTTTATTCCTGATAAGGAAGACCAAATCAAAAGAAGTTAATACCGGTTAAGAGAAATTATAACTGGGGCTTATTCCTAAGAAGGAGGACCTGGTTAAGAGAATTTGGAATTTGGGGCTTACTCCTAAGAATATTTCCCATATTAATGGAACTTGAACTGGGGCTTACTACTGAAAAGGAGGCCCAGGCTTGGAAATTTGAGAATTGGAGTTCACTCTTGAAAAGGATGCTCAAATAAAATGGGAATTATGATTTAGACTTACTTTTAAAAAGGAGGCCCAATGTTTAAGTATATTTAAGAAATATGGGCTTACTCCTAAGAATGATGAACAAATTAATGATCTTCTCATCTTAAAGGATGAAGTTGAATGAATGAAATCTCTAACCTTAGTGACGTAAAGACATGTTAGTCATTAGGTTTTGAGAGATGTTTCATAGAATTCCTTTCAGATAAGGAAGACAACAAAGGAACCATTCCATAAATGACTTTGAAATGGGTTTTGAAGGCTAAATCTTGAATAGGAGAGGTGGATTTGAGAAAAAGAGTTGAATAAGCAGAAGGGTCACCCAAAATGAGGTAGGTGCACAAGTCCTGCTATGGCGCGCAAGTCCTGGTCACGCAGTTATACCTGTGTGACACTTGGGTACTTGCGTGCTGGTCAACCCATAGGGTAATACTTGGGAGAGGCTTGGATCAAGCCCTTAGTATTATCCCTAAAGGCTTCCAAAAGAGGGGTGCACAGGTTCTATTGAAGGGATAAGGTGATGTGCATGTGTGACCATTTTCCCTTAAGGGTTAGACACTTAGGCGTGCAAGTGTTGGTTAATTTCATCAATTAGGTCTATTTCCCTCTCTTTATATCTTCTATTCTAGGTAATAAATTACCTTAGAAGTGTTCTAAAGACTTTAAGAAGAGACTAGGGTGCCGAGAGCTCAAATCTGACTTTTGGATTTTTCGTCCTTGAAATGGGGGGCACATAAGGGGTATTTATAGGCTACTGAAGACCTTGGGCGAAAATAAAATAGGGAGCACAAGTCACCTGCTCTTCCAATATATGGCGTGAAAGTATACTTGCATGAGCATGATGAAACCTGCGCGGACCTTACTAAATGGAATCCTTGTTCATGCCTTCGTCAATTTTTGATGTTTCTTGAAAGGATGAATCTCTTTATGCTAAGGTATTCCCCTTCTTCAGTCATTATAATCTGTAATGAAAAGGAGCGTCAAACAAAGTCCCCCCTCAGAGTTGGATCCGAAAGGAAGGAGGATTTCACTCTGAGGTAAAGGAGAAAACCAAGGATGGACGACAGAAAAGTTCTGAGCTCACAGGTAGCGGCGCGCAGGTGAGAGTCGTGCAAGCTTCGGCGCACAGGGGTACAACCTGGCCTATAAATATGTGCCCCATTCTTTCCCTAAGCACCTGTCATTGAATGCTTCTGAGCTCTTGCTGCATAGGTTTCTCTCATCGTGCAAGTGACTTGCTTTCCGTGGTTTCATTGCTTCTGTTCGTGTCGTGCTTCTGCAAGGGTATTTGGACTTGTGCGGTGATACCTGTGCGCCAAAACTTGCACGACACAGTTACACTTGTGCTCCAACATTGGACTTGCGCACCTTAATGCCTTAGCTATTTTTTCACTTTTATTCACAAATTTTATGAAAAATCAACTTATTTAAGAGTTAATTATTTAACCTTTGTGCAGATTCAATGGCTCTTAAAAGAATTGGAACGACTGATGAACTGGAGAGAAAACGAATTGATGACATGATGAGCATCGTTGGACATGATTATTACAATATCTATGACAACACTCTCCCATATTTGGCCAAGTACATGAAGAAGTATCATCGTAATTTTCCACAGAGAATCTACTTGCCTATGCATGGGCATGGTCATCTGCAAGTAGTCAACATTCCAGAGGCAAAGAATTATCTTCCGCATTCTTGGTTTTATACTCACACCAATTTTTCTTCAGAAAATTTCTCAATGGGAGGATCATTTTTAAATACTGGAATAGTGGATAAGGCCTATATAATGGATTATATCCCCTGTTCCCTAGATCTGAAACCTCACAAGCCTGAGCTGCAACCACATTGTTATCCTTCAATCTTCTGAAATTCTCAGATAGATCAATCCAAAGGCTAGAAGAAGAGTTGGGAATTCCATCCTAGAGGAGGTGTAAAGCCAACTTGGATGTGGGAATATTGGGTGTGACAAACCTGTGAAGATTTTATCGAGGATCTGAAAGGAGCTGTAATATATGAAGTCGTCTGGGCTGGGTAGACATATGTCTACAGAAATGATGAATTTGTCCCAGAACTAATCAACTGCTTGAGCCCAGAAACCGATTCTTTCCATCTGACTCATGGAGAAGTAGGAATCAGTTTGTGGGATGTCTATAAGATCTCAGGATCTCCAATTTTGAGTGATATATATGAAGAATTCGTCCCTCCCAAGGAGACTTGGAATGATTCGAAGAAGGCCCCATCTTTCACTCAGGAATTATAGAAATTTTTTTACAAGCTCAAGAATTCCAAGACCTCCAAAACTCATTCTAGAAAGGATATTCATCTAGAGGAGTAGATGGATATGTTTCTTACGAAGAAGGAGGTGAAGGGGCCGACCTGTACTCGTCATACTACTTACCCTAGAAATGAGAAGAGGGGTTCTTTTGGCACATTCTGGCCATCCATGGAAGTAGGAGACTTTGAGAAGTGGGGGTATGAAGTGGATCAGAGAATCCCAAAAAATACCCGTCTCGCAGGCTTCTTAGCTTGGTGGATCAGTTTTTATCTTCTACCAGTCAGGGATTCGAAGAGAGGCATTAGGCCAGGGACCTACATTGTGGTAGCCAAGTTGGCTGAAAATAAAATGGTTGGGTTGTCCACCCGCATTTTGGAGAAAATTCATAGGAGCTTACATCATGTATTTATGGTTAAGTATCCTTTGAGAATAGTGGGACCATTACATGTTTTGTGGGGATTGATCACCACTCATTTCAGAACATATACTGTACAGAATAGAGTACAGGTTCTTGGAAGATCTTTCAGGCCATCAGTGCAGGCATATTCTGGAATTGCTCAGTTATCTCTCAACATCTATCATATGATGGTGAGGATGAGCATGTTCAAGGAATTCAATTTCTTTCTTTATGGAAACCTGTGAACTGGATGGTTTGTTGATGATGGAACAGACGACCTTGAATTGATGTCATACATGCTGTCTTGCAGAGATGGTGTATTGGCCACCAGGATTGACAGAGAGATTATATGTGAGGCTTATGCTCCATATAGATTTGCACTCTAATTCAAGTGTCTGCAGAAGACTGTTGTATCTCCTCCTGTGGATGTCAGGTCAGAGCAGCATCTGATGGTTTCCCGAAAAATATGGTTACTAATATCTATAGAGAAGAATGGGTAAGTGTTTGATCTACCAGTTGATAAAGTGGAGAGTAACATGACAACATGGTATGCTGAGAACTGGATAGCATCATACCTTGAAGGGGTGCTGAATCATCTGGTTCACAAGGTGGGGAAAAAGAAAAGAAATGTAGATAAAGAAACCCTTCATCTAGAAGGTGACTCTTCCCAACCTATAGCTGATTCACCAGATTCCTCACCCAGGGTTGAATCACCGGAATCCCAAGATGGGTATGATGAGGCGCGACATGTGTCAATGCGACCTTGTGCCAGATATAATACTCATGTCAGAATCAAGAGACCAACTCCATCGACTCCTAATGAGTTACTTTATTGGGGCAATTTAATCACCATTACTTTATAGAGAAACAAGTGTTATTTTCTGATCCTTTATTTGTAGTTGTAGGAGTTGGGAAGAAGCTGAAGTCTAAGACTGTAGGACCCTCCTCGCAGCCTTCTGGTACACATGTTGAATATCTACGACCAGAGGATGTCCAGACATGGTACAGTTTATATTGCGATGCTGAAATTTCTTGGATGGATATGTGCGAGGGGCTAAAAATCCCTGGAATAGGGAATCTTTGGGCTTCTATAGATATCTGTTATAAGGATAACCTCGATAAAGTGCGGTCTTACATCAGAGAGCTAGAGATGCTCATATATGCCACCGATGATTCCATTCATGTCACCAAGCGGGTGAAGTAAATGATAGATCATGGCGCCACTGAGGGGACTGGTGCTTCTGGAGATGAGGAGTGACATGATTATGTGGCTCCTGAAGATGTAATCCTCTTTACTTATTTTTCTTTGAAACTTGAATCCAGTTAAAGATTTTTTACTCATGAAAATTACTTTCTTCATCCTGCAGCTTGTAAAGAAAAGAACTGCTGAGGTTCCTTCACCACAGTATAGCCCTGGTGGTACTGCCATCCGGGCTGCTGAAACTCCTCGCGAGGCGGGTGAAATATCTCCAGGCCAACAATCCATGGACGAGGAGTTAGATATGGATTTTCATTCTCTAATTCCTTTTTTTTGGAAATGATGATGTCATCACTCCCAAAAAGTCGTAGAAGAAAAAGCATCGAAGGAATAAGTACAAAGCTAAACGTTTTATCAGTAGTGTTAAGTCCTTCGGATAGTCATGAGTCTTAACCCATGAAAAGATTTATCATACTTCTTGGGATTGCAGGGGATTCTTCAATTCCCCCTTTGAGGGATAGGATTGACCCTCCTTTGAGGACGAAGAAGGGTACTAGTGTACAATCACATGTTCATGCTGGCTTGGCTGCTCTTAAGTAGAAGCCAGTGTCTGTTCCCAGTACAACTCCTACTACTGCTTCAAGGAGATAATAGCCTGCTTCTGGTAAATTAACAATGCTTCATAAGATGTTGAATGAAAAATTCAACTGACTTCTATTCTATGATACTTTAGGTTCAAACCCTGCACCAGAATATTTGATGGCCACTGCAACTGATGCCATAATTTTATATGAAGAAACTGTCCGGGATCAGAGGATACAGGATGTGGGTCGCCAAGTAGATACATCAAATGCTCTCACTGGTGAGACTAATTAGGAATACAATATATCATTAGATGAAATGATGAAACTTGGCGCATCTTTTGAAGATATTTTAGATCAAGTTAAATTACTATGTAATTTAGAGGATTTTGGACATGAGTGTTATCCTTAGTCCTGTTAAAATAACTTCTAATTACATATCTGACCATGATTGGTTCAAATGTGTAGTTCCATCTGAAAAAGCTGCCAAACTGCCGATGCCTGAAGGGGGTACAGACAACCCTAATATTGCAGATACACTGGCTCAAGTGGAGCTGAACCCAGTAGAGCTTCCTCAAACTCATCCTGAAAATCCTGTTGAAGCTAGGAAAGATGGGTTGGAGCCTCCTCCGGCTATTGATCTACCATTGAGTAAGAGATAATAATATCTGTGGCTACACTTAATTTGGAAGACAACTTAATCAACTTCTGTTATACTTTAAAACTAACAAAAACTTTTAATTGACTGTGTAGGGCCATCAATTTCATTGGCTACATTTAGAGGTGAAGCCTCAGCCTCCGTCCCAACGGGAATAGAAAGTGAAATTACAAGGGTCAGGGGGGAAGAAGGAAAACAAGGCACTTCTCTAAGTGCATTAATCCCAGATTATATTCCCCCATGTGACAGTGATGCTGAGTCAGACCCAGAAGTACAAAAGGCGCTCCAATTTTCACGACGCAAGGCAAGGCAGAATATATGGAAGATCATATCTGAAGTGCCTCTTAAAGAGCTGTCATCAAAGATCCCACGACTGTAATCCCTGTTCTTCATGTTGGGACTTGGCGGTTTTGGATATCAAGAGATCCATGCCACAGTGAAACAAGTCATCTTATGAAGGGAGTAGGAGCATAAGTACCATCAAGACCTGACCAAAATAAGGCTGTCAGCCAATATCAGCAAATTTTAGGAGGTGGTGTCCCGATCTGAGGCTCATCATGCTGCCAAGTCGATGGATCTGAAGCATAAGATCAAGGAGAAAGTTTTTCAGTAGATCCACCTTCATAAATAGTTATATGTTGTTACTAGGGAACTTGACCAGCTGAATAATTCACTGGAAGGAGTTCAAACAAATGGTATGAAATCCATTGCAGTTTCCAAGAAAGCACTCCATCAAGATAAAAAGAGTGAAGCTGGTCGAGTGTATGAGCTTCAATTAGCTTCTGATGAAGCTCGGGATTCCATAAATCAAATGAAGAGTTATGTTGATAGCCTCTTTTAATTCTTGGAAAAGAGAAAAGAATCAAATCTGTGTATATCATTCTAACTCTTGTGCATCAAATAAAAAACACTTTCATCTTCAATCATTTGCGCATGCATTCTTTTGCTACCTGCTTTAATTTTTTTTACTTAAGCCAATGGGCCTAGTAAGCATAGTTTGATTTTTTGTAGGATTATAAAAATAACCCTACAATCTTTGAATCTTTTAATTGATCAATATTACATAAATCATACAAAATGTATGTTTAGTGAGCTGGGACTTGACTTTTTGTTCAGAGTTCCCGTGTCTTTTTTGGACAGTTTAAAGTCATGCATGTTGGAAATAAAAAAAGTCTAATGTTTAAGGTCGAAATATCTTTGACCGAATGGATTAAAATTGACTCAATTCCTTGATAATTTATCTGAAAACATATTACCATATTCATGTATGAGGGAAAATATGTAAACTATGACTTAAGAAATTTTGAATCTGAGGAATGATATGAAAAAAGGTCTAAGAGGCATTAGAAGAAGTATTTACTAAGAGTGAAGTTACCATTATTTAACAAACCCATTAGGGGGTTGAATTATGCAGGGCCACCTAAGGGAATTGGCTGCATAGTCAAATAATAGCATCTTTTGGCTGACAGGTCCATTATGTAGACTACTTATGCAAGGCCGCCTAAGGGCATGTGATACATAGTCAGGAAAAATAACTCTCAAAAATTTTACTTTCTAAAAATCCAGTGAGTGTTTATGGAGATTCAAATTTTTCAAAGCACAGAGTCTGTTGTATAGAGAGAGGTACATGAATATAGAGAGGATATTTCCAATCAATGTGATCAAAGAATTGGATGAATTTCACTTCTGCAAAGGTCTGACCCAAACGTAGGGAAGGGAAATAGAAACCATATACATGAATACTTTCAGATCATGAAAAATAACATGGGACAAATATGTTAAGGATGGCTATTTTTGCAGATCCCTACATATTGTCGTTAAGAAAAATAAGGATAAAAGAGGTTTTCCTCCCAAGAATGAAGTTACCACTATTTGACAAACCCGTTTGGGGGTTGAATTATGCAAGGCCTCTTAGGTGCATTGGTCGAATAGTCTAATAATAGTATCTTTTGGATGACAAGTCCATTATGTAGACTGTTTATGCAAGGTCGCCTAAGGGAACGTGCTGCATATTCAGAAAAAAGAACTCTTGGGTATCAGAACTTTTGTGACTAGAAGTCAAGAAACGAGTTATGGAGATCTGGAAGTATTTAAGGTTAGGAGTATGACACATAAAAAATGAGTATTTTCTAATGCATGAAGGAAACACATAGAACAATGCTAACCATAATCATGTTGTGGATGGGTCCTGGATTAAGGTGTTGGACTTCACTATGTATCCCATAAGGATGGGAATCAATCCATACGTAGTTTTTGAAATACAGTTTAACGTCATGTGGGACAAGAGTGTAGGAGATCTTAGATTAGGGTCCTAGAGCTCGGATCATAACGAGGAATACACATTGTGTGTTTACTATAAACTTGATGTGAATGAAGACTAGGGTTTTCATTCCACATTCATGTTTTCACAGGGGGAATTTTCAGCCAAGGGACTGAAAGTGGAATTTGGGGTTAGGCCCAAAGACTAGGGGCTAGATTTGAGGGATGCTTGAACGTTCCTATGTATCCCATATGGATGAGAATCAAGTCGTACATAGTTCTTGAAATACAGTTTAACGTCATGTGGGAAGAGAGTGTAGGAGATCTTAGTTTAGAGTCATAGAACTTAGACCATAAAGAGGAATACAGATTGTTTGTTTGTTATAAACTTGATGTGAATGTAGACTAGGGTTTTTATACCACATTCATGTTTTCATAGGGGGACTTTTCAGCCAAGGGACTGAAAGTGGAATTTGGTGTTAGGCCTAAAGACATGGGGCTAGATTCGAGGGATGCTCGAACGTTCCTACGTATACCATAAGGATGGGAATCAAGCCGTACGTAGTTCTTGAAATAACCTATGTACAAATTTGGTTCAGACAAGTGAAGGGTGAAAGGGGACTTTAGTGCAATGATGGTTTGATCAAAGATTAAAGGTTCGTAAATTTCCATGTATGCACGTAGTATTTGGAATATAACATGATTGGAGATCAATTTAAATAATGATTCCATATTAGGTAAGGGTGTCAAAGAGTGTTGTAGTCTATTATCGTACAGGACAAAAGTGAGAATAGTTTAACGTCATATAGCATGGAAGATGGTGAACCAATGTAAAAATATTGGTTCTAGGGGTTTCTTCATGGATCAATATCATATGAGACGGAGGTAAACTTCCGTGAAGAGATTGGTTTTGGGATTGAACCATGAGTGGTTGCCTATGTACCTAGCCTAGAAGGTGAGGATCAAAGTCCACGTAGTTCGATTAAAAATGAATTGGTGATTAATTTGTACTTGAGGAAAACCCGAAGATGGTGTTGGGACTTACACATGATTAGTGTCCCAAAGAAAGTGTTATGGTTGAAGTTTACTCTAAGCTCACGTGATTCATACTCGGTGTGAGAAACAGGAGGTAGCAACAACCCTAACAATGCATAGTTTAATGTCATGTAGGACATAAGAAGATACTATGCAGTTTAAAGTCTTTTAATGAAGACTATTGGTGTTGCACAGTTTAGTGTCATGTAGAAGGGAAAAAATACAGTTTAACATCATGTGGGATGAGAGGGGGACTGTGAAGTTTAATGTTATGCAGTAAGGAAAAAAGAAGGGTTGTATAGTTTAATGTCATATAGAGAGGATGACACAGTTTAACGTTGTGTTGGATGAGTGCTATAGAGTTTAGCATCATGTAGCTAGGATGTTGGTTATGCAGTTTAATGTCTTGCTGGACGTATTACGGACTTTTCAACAGTTTAACGTCGTGTTGGACGACACAATTTAACATCATGCTAGACGTAAGTGCAAATAGTTTAAGGTCATATGCATGGACCGTGAGATGTATTTTTATTATACAAAATACTTCTTCATAAATCTGGAATTTTTTGGAGTCGTGATGAGTTCTCCATCCATTGAGATTAAATAATAAGCTCCATTGGGGTAGACCTTATGTATTAAGCAAGGTCCTTCCCACTTAGGCTCAAGCTTGGGAGGTTTTTTTCCTGGTATCATTAGAGTTCTGAGAACCAATACCAATTCTCCCTGAACGAATGAATGAAGATGAACTTTTTTGTTTAAAGCTCATGCTATTCGATTCTGATAGACTTCCACGTGGTGTAATGTGCACAATTTTTCTCGTCTAATCATTCCAATTCATCCAATCGCTTTTGAGATTGTTCATCTATAGATGACTGATCACAAATGGCTACTCTGAGCGAAGGTAATTGAACTTCAATGGGAAAGAATGCTTCTGTTCCATATACCAATGAATATGGAGTTGAATGCATTACAGTGCGGGTGGTGGTCCGATAATCCCATAAAGCATGAAAAATTTTATCATTCCATGACTTCTTATCATTATCCACCATCTTTTGCAGTATTTTCGAAAGAGTCTTGTTGAAGGATTCTATTTGGCCATTCGCCACTGCATGATACCGAGAGGAATGGTTGGATTTGATGTTGTATTCTTGATACAACTTCCTTACTTTGGATGAACAGAAATTGGTGCCATTGTTCGTCAATATGTTATGAGGGACACCAAATCTAGTAATGATGTTAGACTTGATGAAGCTAACAATGATTTTAGAACTTACTTCTTTGAGAGGTTTTGCCTCTGCCCATTTGGAAAAGAAGTCAGTAGCAGTAAGAATATACTTAAACTGCTTGGATGTAGCCGAAGGGTAAGGTACTACTACATCCATTCCCCATGTGGAAAATGGCCATGAGTATTTAGCTGTATGAAGCAACTATGGGGGTTAATGAATGAAGTTGGAATGTACTTGAAAATAATGACACTTCTTGGTGAAATCAACACAATCATGTATCATTGAAGGCCAAAAGTATCCAAGCCTTCGAATTTGATCATATAGTCTATGTCCAGACTGGTGGGCACCACAAACTCCTGCATGTACTTCTTTCATGACAACCATTATCTCTTCACCATCAATGCATCTGAAGATAACTCCATAAAAACCTCTTTTGTAGAGAATTTTTTCTAGGTGATCAGTGCTATTATAAAGAGTAGAATTGACCACACGTCACCAGACTTGTTCTTTACCGGATCTATCAGGTGGAAGTGTTCCATTTTGAAGGTATTACCTGATAAGTGTCATCCATCCTGTAGTATGACCATATGGTTCAGGAATGGGACTAATTTCATTGATTTCCTCTGTTCTTATTTGAACATAAGCTGAAATTGTACAATAGTGGGTAATACTGATGATTGTCTCGTCCCGATTTGGATCTGCCAGAGCTGTGGCTATATTAACCAATGCATCAGCTTGAGCATTTTGTGATCGCGGGACATACGAAAATTTCGGTTCTAAAAGAAATTCCACAATTAACTCTCTGACGTAATCACACAAAGGGATTAACTCTTCTTTTTTGATGGCATAATCCCCATTAACTTGTTTTATTACCAGGTCTGAATCTCCTTTAACCTTTTAGTGATTCACTTGTGCTTGAAGCGCCAACTCTAATCCTATGATGAGAGATTAATATTCTACTTCATTGTTTGTACTGCCTTCCCGCAATAAGAAAGAATAGGGTAACACTTTGTTTTCCGGAGAAATAAGTACAATTCGTAACCCAAATTTGTTGAATTTCGGATCTTCCATTTTCTTCCCTATTGGACTTCTAGAAGCACCATCAAAGTACATTTGCCATGTTTGAAGATTATATTAAATAGAGAAGACTTCCACATCAGAAAGTTTAGTAACTAAAGATGTATCTTCTACTGAAGGATGTTCAACAATAAAATCAGCCAGATCTTGGCCATTTATTGGCTTTTGAGGCACATACTGAATATCAAATTGCTGAAAAATAACTACCCACCTTGCCAGACGTCATTTAAGCATTAGACTACTAAAGATAAATTTTACCGGGTTATTATGAGATACCAATTGGATTTCATGATGTTGCAAGTAGTGTCTCAATTTTTGAACTGCAAAGATTAACGCTAGTAAGCACTTTTCCACACTTGAATATCAGGTTTCTACTTCAAGCATAGTCTGAATGAGATATTAAAGGCTATTTTCATTCCCAGCATTATTCTTCTGGGAAAGGAAGGCACCCAATGATCACTCTAAAGTTGTCACATAAAGAATAAGTGGTCTTCCTTCAACAGGTGGCATTAATACCGATGGAATAAGGAGATATTTCATGAGAATATTGAATGCTTCTTAACATTCTTTAGTCCACTAGTAAGTGACTTCTTTCTTCATTAATTTGGTGAAGGGTAAACTTTTGCCTGCCAGATTTGCGTTGAAACACCGAATATAGGCTAAGTGTCCTTGAAGTCCTCTCAATTATTTCAAATTTCGAGGAGGTGACATACCAAGGATTGACTTTTTCTTCTCCAGATCAAATTAGATACCACTATGGCGTACAGAAAAGCCAAGAAATTTTCATGAGGTTACCCCATAAGCACATTTCAAAGGGTTCATATTCAAATTGTGTTGTTGATGTTTGTGGAATATGACTTCCAAATCAGCCAAGTGATTAGAAAGTTATTTGGATTTAACAAAAAAATCGTCCACATAACATTCAACAAATTTTCCTAAAATGGGTTTGAAGATATGGTGCATGGAACGCTGATATGTTGCACCTACATTCTTCAGGCCGAAGGGCATTAACCGATAGCAAAACACACCCTGAGGGGCTTTGAAGGCTGTATATTCTTCATCTTTTGGAGCTATCCAGATTTGATTATACCCAGAATATCCATCCATGAAGTAAAGTGCTTCATAGCTAGACGTTTCATCAATTAAGAGTTCTATGATTGGAACTGGAAAATCAACCTTGAGACAGTGCCAATTAAGATCTCTGAAATCAATGAAAACTATAATTTGTCCATTTTTATTTTTCACCAGGAAAATATTAGCCAACATTTTTGGATATTGAACTTCTATGATGAAGTTAGATTTGATAAGCTTGTCCCCTTCGGCTTCAATTTTATAGCATAAGTTGGGTGTGTTCTTCTTGCAGCTTGCTTAAATCCTCGATGTTCTTCTAGAAAACCCAAACTCTGAGTAGTAACATCAAGATTAAGCCCTGGAATTTTTGTATAGTTCCAAGAAAATATATCTCGATTTTTCTTTAGAAAGGAAGTATATATCTTTTTCTCTTCAACATTCATGGCCGCACTAATTAAAGTTGGGTGTGGATCTTCTTTTGTAACCAGATTTATTTATTTGAGTTCATCCACAGTGGTAAAGATACCCTATTCAAATGATGGAGGAGCATCCCTGAGATCATCCTCGTATTCTTCAACACATGTTATCATTTTTTCTTCTACTTGCATAGTAGATGATGAAGAATAATTTCCATGGTCCAGATAGATGTTAAAATTTGAACATGTTGAGGAAGAAGCTTCCATTTCTGACCCTATTGATGGTGAAGGGTCTTTCTTGGGTAATAAAGAGGAGATGATGGATTGAGAATCGACATCATCATTCACCTCTGACATTGCTACAACTTATTCTGGCCTGGTTGGAAAAGTATAGAGTTGTTGGATTTCAGCGGATGAAATGAAGACATCTCCGTTTGAGATTTCATTATTGCTTGGTGATTCACCAACTTCTCCCATGCTATCAGGCTTGATTTTCTTAATTGACATTATGGAAGTTTCCATAAGAGTATTTGGATTCAGGTCTATCCTATCAATTTGACTGATAGCCAACACATAATATGTACTCACATGTGTGAATGGGTTTACTGAAATCTTTTCCAAACCATATGAGGCATTAATTTTGGTTACCTCCTTTGTCTTGGATTTCTCCTTCTCTTCCATCTGGTAGAATTCTGCCTCAATGTATTGAGATTCACATGCTTTGAATGGGGACTTATCACTATACAATGTCCCAATTTGACCATTGAAACAATATTTGAGACATTGATGGTATGATGAAGGGATATCCACATGTTGATGTTGGCATGTTTTTCCCGGAAATACATTGAAGGCCGTATCGTGATCAACAACCATGATATCTAAATTGGATACGAGGTCTCCAAATTCAGTTCTGAGTGTAATCTCACCCAGTGGTTCTTGTTCATTTTTATCATATCCTTGAAACATCAGAGTAGAAGGAGATAAATTAGATTCAGTGAGGCCTAATCGATGAAGTATACAAATGGGGATGAGGTTGAATCCTGAACCATTATCAGTGAAATCTCTTCGGATTTCCACACCATTGATCGTGCCAGATAAATAAAATGTCTAATATGTCCATGCACAACATCATCCTCATCTTCATCTGTAAAAGATATTACTGCATGGCATTCTACCAGATCATTATCTACATGGTAGAATTCAGCCGCAACAATTTCAGTTGTGAATTTTTGAGGACTTGACAAAGCCTTAATGAGTGCCTCCCAGAGATCTTTTGATAGGTTCAAAGAATCCAAAATTGATAACTTGGCTGGTACTTGGGCCAAATGTTTCAAGACATCATATTTTTGATCCAAAGTTCTGCGTTTCCCAACAGGAACATGTGGTTTCATAGGTGCCTTAGAAGTTCATGATTTTGAAGTAGATACATCTTGTATCGGGGTAGGAGTTGGAAATACTCCTGGCATTGGAATATTAGACCGAATAGGTCTATTTACTTGCTGAGAGGAAGAAGGTGTAACCTCCGATAGATCCTCTAAAATAACTATACCAGGACTGAATCTGCCTTGCGTGGAAGAACATGCTTGTTCTTGTTGAGCCCGCTGAAGGGCTCTACCACAAGTTTCTGCTGCATACACAGTTCTAGCAGGGGTAGAATTGGAATAGTGGTTTTTGGGATATCCACGTCTTCCTCTGTATCCCAGAACTCTATAACTCTCTCTAATTCATCTGTTTGATATAGGGAACTCAGGCTCATCAAGATTGAAATTGTGACTGGCATAATGATCTATTAAGTGAATCATGTTAACAGAACCAATGATCAACTCTTCATCTAATGCATATTCTGCCTGATTATCTCATTTAGGCTGTGCCGTGTGGCGAGGTGGTGCCTGTGGCTTTGAATTAGATGGCATAAAATCTTCCAGAGTCAAATAAAACTTGTGCTTTGACACGATTTCATCTTCTTCTGACTGTCCCTATTTCTTTGAATTATGCCGTTTCTTTGAGGATTTTCTCTCTGATTAAGAGGGTTTTGTTGTGGCATTCATAGTAGAAGACACAATTGGTTTCTTCAATTGGGTTCTTAAAATGGCATGAGTTCAGTTGACCATAGTTCTGACCATCCAATCATCATATTTCTGTGCATTTCTGTTTTTGACTTCTTTCCACTCGCCTTCTTCCTCTGGATTTATAGAAGTAACACATGCTACCTGAGCCGAAGAACATTTCGGTTTGACTTGTGCCGAGTCCACTATATTTTTCAAAAGGTATTTGAAGACAACACACTCTTGAATGTGATGCCCCAACATCTGATGAAATGGGAAATAATTGGGACGGTCTTCATATCCTTCCTTGTTAGGCCTTTTAGATCTTGGAAATTGAACCAAATTATTTTCCAGAGCCGAAATGAAGTAACCAGGAACTTGTTAATTTCGGAAAGAATAGACTTTGTTCTTTAACTCCTCAAATTGTTTCCGTCTTTGATCTCTTTGATCATATTGACGAAAAAACCTCTGTTGTTGATGTTTAGGAGGTGGATCCCTTCGAGAAGATGAAGGTCTTGAAGTGGAAGTCGGTACAGGTGCTTGTTTAAGCCTAACTATAACAGTCTCTGCTTTCCCCATTCTCCTTCCTGGAATTGGTGGACTTACATGAGTTTTAGCATTAGTCTATAAAATAGAGTCTTAAATCTGCTAAGCGATCGAAGTAATGTCTCGAAACCCTCCTATGTATTTCACAGGGATCAATGGTGTGCGTAACTCATCACGCAAATTTTCCACACAAATTGGAAAAAAATATTCTTGAGGGAGTGCTAAACTTAGGTAATAAGTTAATCCATTCTAGCGAGAAATGAAATATAAAACCCTTTCATTATCCCTTTACTTAAAATTTGTAAGATAAAAATCTGTTGTCTTTGGAAAATTTGAGCTGAATTGAAGAAGGAATCGTTGACGATGATCCTCCCACTTGGTAATTGACCGGGATTGAAAGCTTGTATACCAGACAAAAGTAGGACCTTGTAATGACTGTACAAAACACCTGAGCTTAACTGCTTCTTTTTGTTGAGGAGTTCCCATCATAAGATCGCAATGAGAAACAAAATGTGTTATGTGTTTCTCTGGGTCTCCCAAACCATTAAATATTGGGAATGTGGTACTTGAAAAATTTTATGGGGGAGGAATTGCATCAACCCATTCAGGGTAAGATCTATTTTCTGGTTGAATTTGTGCACACTTTCCCTCCATAGCTTCCAATCGAGCTGTTAATGACTCTATTGTAGTCATTAACTTTTGAGAAACATCTGGATGAGCTTGGACCTGAGCAGGTGCAATAACTGGAGCTTGGACAAGTGTGGTGGCTGGTACTGAAACTGATGGTCGCGCCACCGACTGTTGTTGCACATGACCCATAGGATTAGACCTATGAGGGTGTATTGGAAAGGGATGATACTCTTGATCCATCTCAGTATCTACAATAACTCCATCACGCTTAGGAAGAAGACTATATTGAAGTAGTTCTGCATTCAACATCCTTAATTCCTTCATTTCTTCCTCTTGTTGTGCGAACCTTTTCTCTAGTTAGAGTTATTGGCCTTCTCCAGAGGAAGAATGGAATGTAACCTGATTATTTCCTTTCCCCTTGTTGGACGCCTTTCAGAGAGGGGGAAGTTTGTTATTTGAAGGAATACCCTGATTCTGGTTATGCCTTTGATTTCTTTTATGTACAACTTCTTCATTTGACTCTGTGTGCACAACCTCTTGAGTAGGAACTTCTTCATATAATCTCTCTGAGTGAGCCACATGTTCTGGAGGATCAGTAACAACAGAATTGATGACATTTATGGATGCATAATGCATTGCATCTCTTCCATCGGCATTTCTACGGTATTTTCTTCTTCCATGTCCCTGACGAGACACTGACTTCTCTTGAGTTGATCCCTCAGGAACTTCTTGATGAACCATAATTTCGAGGGAATCTCTTGATAATTTGTCTCTTTGTTCCTCTTGGGGATTCTTCCCTAATCGAGAGAAGACTGACTTTTTCTGAGGAAGAGATTGAGGATTTGAAAAAGTCCCGAGTCTAGTGGACTGTGGCTGTTCCTGATCAAATCCTCGAAAAATATTTTCTGATTCTGAGGGTTGGGCTAAAAGAGTTCCTAGTCTGGAAAGATGGGGTGGTTCTTGAGTTGCTATATCCGAGAATTTCTTAAAATATCTTCTGATCTTGCAGAATTTAGTCCAGAAATTGGATGGATGCATCACCTACATCCACTCAAATCACCTAGCTCAAATGACCGTTGGATGATTTTTGACACTTCTTTCACTTGATGATGCACTCTCTCTAAATGGGAATCCTGTTCGTTATTCTCATTTGCCTGATGCAAGAGTAATTCAACAACTTTTTCTCTGTATGTATGACTTTGAGAAGAACTAGTTGAGGCCTGTTCTTGAGAGAGCCTTTGATTACAGACAAATCCAATTGGTTGTGGCCAACCATGGGCAATAACATTGCATGAGACTATTTTTGGTGGGCTTTGTTGGATGTAGAGTATAGTGAAATGTAGTGCTCCATGGACACCCAATCCCTTGATATGAATACCAGATAGGGAATTGGAAATTAACTGGCAAAATCTTCTTAATGCGTCAATGCATGAATGCTGAAGAGATCTCTATTTCTTTTTAGCCTTCAGATATCGAGAAACTGAGAGAGAGGCAAAATCAATTTGTTGTTTTAACCCTTCTATTATCTTGACATTATTTTCATATTCATCATAAGATAATATTTTCTTTTTCAATTGACAAAGAGTTTTCCACATGTTGAGACGAATATCATGAATAAAATATTCCATCAACATCTCTGGAATGTCATACTGAGAGTCAGCCAATGGCCAAAACATAACTCGCACTTCACCTTTCGTCAGTTGTTTTCTCATATTCAGAACTTCCTCTTTATCATTCAATAAAGATTCTTCTACCTGATTAGACCAGAGATGGTGATTCCTTGTTTCTTCATCATATTCAAAAATATTAGTATAGAATTCACTTATCATACTAGAATATGAATGATCCCAGGGTGGTTCGGAGAATGACCTACACCCCAGGTTATCTTCTGATTGAGAACGTATTTAACATGCTAGCGGTAAAGCATCAAACATGACCAGCTTCACATTTGCAAGTGCCTCAAGATAAGAGATATTTCTTGTCACTACATTTTCTATTGGAGAATTTTCTAGGAAATGTGAATTACTAATATGGAGAGGACTTTCGCTGAAAAATTCATCATCATGGGGAGGACCACCATGGTGGGTTACATCAAAAGATGAAAACTTTTTCTCCTTGATCTCTTGACCATGCATAGGGTTATCGTGACTCTCATCTAGAAGATGATACTTCAAGATCGACCGAACTATCATGAAGCAAGACTTTATGAGAAAGTTCCTAATGCAGAGCTTTGAAATTAATGTTACCACTATTGGGAAATGAGAGAGTAGAATCATGAGTTGCAACAGATAATTGACTGAGTGCATCAAGAACTCCAGCATCGAGCAAGACCTTATTACAGATTGGATCTTGATTTATTGAATATGGTGGATAGGTATTTTTCTTTGACACATTCTTACTCACTTTGGGAACCAATTTTTGACGAAAGTGGTTATTATGGGCAGGTGTATGTGCCTGCTCAAGAGAAATAGTTAGGTTAAGTTGATTATCTCCATTCAAATCAGGTGTATGTTCCTGACTTGATTGTCCGAATGATATGGGGAAGTATGCCCCACAACCCTCTTGGACTGGAACATAAGTGTGTATCTGTTCCAGAGTCATCTGTTGATGTGTCACTCCACTGGTAGGGACATATTTGGATTTCATTCCCTGTGATGCTGTTGAAGCTGTTATAATATTCTGGCAGGCATCCAGAATATGAGCAGGGATTTGCTTCTGGTCTTTCACCATCGTCCAAATGTGGTTGGTGACTTCAGCTATAGGAATGGGAATATACGTACATTCCATGATTGGAGTAGGTGTGTGTTTCTACTCTTGTCCTCATTTTCCTGTCAGTGAGTTCTGACAGTACTTATGTGTGGGGGTAGAGAGTTGAGTCTTCTCCAATTTTTTTGTCGAGGCTTTCCGACTGATTTCTTCGAGTGCTACCAAATGAGACTATTGGCAGGCTTGATTAACATTGGAAGGTGTATGTGCCTACTGTGTATTCTTCGTCAAGTATGGTTGATGATTTTCCTTCAATACTGGCAGAAGAGACTGTTGATAGAATTGTTGATTACAAACATGTGTGTGTTCCTGTTCATCAGTTGCCACCATATCAGATTGGTTAACTTTGTTGGTTGTAGTCAGATGAGCCTGCTGACTAGAGGATGAGTTATAAACAGGTGCATATGCCTTCCAATAATAATGCACTAGAATTGCTTGACAGGATTGATGTGTTGATTCCAGACGAGTCTGCTAGATAATGGGATTAGAACAGACAGGTGTTTGTGCCTGATCGTTTCATGCCATCAAGTTAGGTTGATGAACTTCTCCAGAGGGGGCAGTGGTAAGAACCTACTCCCTATTGGCCGGATTTCTCCTCTGGTGGTTCGTCTTGTGTTCTCAGGTCTGAGGAACCTGATTCAAACCCCTGAAGGCGATACCCTTATCATGTTTTGGTGCACTACCACACAAGTCTGGCGGTGATTATTGATGGGATCCCTTAGGAAAGAATCCTGTATCCTTTAATTAAGGCCTTGAGTGACCTTCTCATTCACCCCCCAGAATATGGGAGGGACTGGTGATTGCGTTCCAGGGATAACGACCTAAAATGGTTGGAAACGGTGGTTGAAACCACCTGCTTCTTGATCGCGGGTCGTTGCTATCCGTACAACCAAGGTGAATTATTGACTTGGAGAGCTTGTCGAGTAGCCTCCAGAGTTGGAACGGTACCATGTCGACGGTATTCCTTAACTAGTTCATTTGATACTCAGCATTAAAGACGCTGAGTAGGTGATGTAGTCCTCAGAGCGGACAAAGATCCAGCAGGAGTAGCAGCAGATGCATTCACAGGTGTGAACTTTAGAGAAGCCATTTCTGTAATGCAGAAGATCTTAGAAAAGAGTGCCTGTTTGATATAACAGACATAATCAAGATAACTTCAGCCACTACATCTTTTGGATGAGCAAATATGTTATTTATTGTTTTGTTGTCCCTCTCATTGAGTTTAAATAGGGGCCTAACAAATAAGTAAAACATCATTTTAACATGGTTAAGGATTCACGTCAGGTTCACCATTTTTTGTTTCCTCTAGAAATGAGGGTGAACTTGTTTTGTTTAAGGTTCAAACATTCCAATCGGTTTCTAACGGGTTTGTTCATAGAACCGGGAACATCCAATGATTATATATCCATTTGGACCTACTTTCCAAAGGTACGTTCTCATTAGTTGTGGACCTATGAGGCTTAATAATTTTCATTGGTCAAGAGGATGGGAGGTCGGACTCATCACACCCTTTTTGGGGAGAATTATTGTCTACTTTGGGACTATCTTTATATATTTAAGTTATGTTAATGAATCCTTATTAAATTACCAAGTATGAAAATGAACTTTCCTTAAATTTTGACAATCAATAATTGGTCTGTATGAGATTTAGAGAATCTTTTATATGTATTTGAGGTTCTTCATCAATAGAGAATCATCTGTGTTTGTCTAGAGATTCTTAGTCAATGGTATCCTTGAACACATTATATAAATATCTCTTGTTCATCATGATAACCACACTGGTTTTAAATCCACTCATCAGGGCACTTGAAGTTTATTGTCATTCAGAAGGACATGGATTATTTCAGAGTTGGGATCGTACCCACAGATGGGATAACTACATATCCTTGTTTAGAAAAGGAATCAGAACCCACGTAGTTTAGGAATTAAGATATTGTTTAACATCATATGGGACAGATGAGAATTAATGGATGATAGTCTTGAACCTCAGAAAGGATTCCTACGTACTCTACTTTTAAGGTAGAGATTAAAGTCCACATAGTTAGGTTAAGAATTAATTGTGTGGTTTATGTATGATTAATGGCCCAAAGAGATGTGTCGTGGTTACTTTTATACTCTAAGGTCACGTGAGTCATGCTCGGTGTGAGAAACAAGAGGTATCAGTAAACCTGACAATTTGCGACATGAAAGATGTGGTCACAAGGAATGATATGGGGCTTATGTATATATGATTTCCCAAATAGATAAAGATCATGAATTACTTTAGAGAAGAAGCCTGGGAACAAGGTCCATAAAGGTATATGTGATTTATGGAGATTTGGATACTCTAACTTGGGGTTTACTCTTGTGGAAGATGCCCAAATTAAGAGGGGACTTGTGATTGGGTTTTATTCCTGAGAAGGAGGCCCAAATCAAAAGAAGTTAATACTAGTTTAGAGAAATTATGACTGGGGATTATTTCTGAGAAGGATGATAAGCTTAAGGGAATTTAGAATTTGGGTCTTACTCCTAAGGAGAATGCCCATATTAATGGAAATTGAACTGGGTGTTACTCCTGAAAAGGCGGCCTAGGTTATGAAATTTGATAATTGGAGCTCACTCTTGAAAAGGAAGCTCAAATAAAAGGGGAATTATGATTGGGACTTACTCCTGAGAAGGAGGCCCAAAGTTTAAGGATATTTAGGACTTGGGCCTTACTCCTAAGAAGGATGCCCAAATTAAAGATCTTCTCATCTTAAAGGATGAGGTTGAATGAATGAAATATCTAACCTTAGTGATGTAAAGACATGTAAGTCATTAGGTTTTAAAATATGTTCCACAGAATTCCTTTCAGATAAGGAAGCCAACAAAGGAACCATGCCATAAATGACTTTGAAAAGGGTTTCGAAGGCTGAATCTTGAAGAAAAGTGGTGTATTTGAGAAAAAGAGTTGAATAAGCAGGAGGGGCACCAAAAAAGAGGTAGGCACGCAAGTCCTGTTGTGGCATGCAAGTCTTGGTCATGCAGGTATACCTACGCGACACTTGGGTACTTTTACGCCGGTCAACGCATAGGGTAATACTTGGGTGAGGCTTGGCTCGAGCCCTTAGTATTATCCCTAAAGGCTTCCAAAAGAGGGGCACACAGGTTCTGTTGAAGGGATAAGGCGACACACAAGTGTGTCCATTTTCCCTTAAGGGTTAGACACTTAGGCACGCAAGTGTTGGTGAATTTCAACACTTAGGCCTTGTTCCCTCTCTTTAGATCTTCCATTCTAGGTAAGAAATTACCTTAGAAGTGTTCAGAAGACTTCAAGAAGAGACTAGGTCACCAAAAGCTCAAATCTAACTTTTGGAATTTTTCGTCCTCAAAATGTGGGGCCCACAAATGGTATTTATAGGCTACTGAAGACCTTGGGCGAAAATCAAATAGGGTGCACATGTCACCTATGCGCCCAATATATGGCATGCAAGTATACTTGCGCGACCATGATGAAACTTGCGCGGCCCTTACTAAATGTAATCCTTGTTCATGACTTTGTCAATTTTTTATGTTTCTTCAAAGTATGAATCCCTTTATGCTATGTTAGTCCCCTTATTCAGTCATGAGAATCTGTGATGAAAAGGAGCGTCAACAACTCCAATTTTGATTACACCGCTAGAAATGATAATTTTTTGATATATAATGATGCATCAAATAAGGGACATGGTTGTTTCATAATGAAAAATGATAAATTTATTTCATATGCATCCAGTAAATTAAATGATCTTGAAAAAAACTAACCAACCCATGATCTTGAGTTGGCAGGTGTAATATTTTATTTGAAGATATAAAGACATTATCTCTATTGTTAAAGATGTGATATATACACGGATCATAAAAAAATTAAATACATATTTTTATAGAGAGATATCAATATGATATAAAGGTGATGTCTTGAGCTACTCAAGGATTATGATTTCTCAATACACTACCTCTTATAGAAAGAAAATAAGGTAGCTGATGCATTGAGTAGGAAAGGTAATGAAGTTATAAACCCAATGATAATTAAAATAGATTTAATTCTCATGGATCTATTAAATATAAATATAATAATTATTAAATAAGGGGAGACAATATTCATTTTTCAAATGATTTCAAAACCATAATTATTATACAAGAAAAAAAAATTATTAATTTGTTGACGATGACTTTTAGAAGAAAATTAAATATATGAATGATGGTAAATTAGCAGACATTGTTTTAAAAGATGGTGTTCTAAAATTTAGAATGATATTATGTATTCCATCTATACCTAAGAGAAAAATTTAATTGTCTGATGATTCTCCTAGATCAAATTTCTCTATAAAACATATAAGCACAAAGTTATAAAGGGATTTAAGGGAACTTTTTTGGTGGGATAAAATAAAGTTAAAAATTGATTATTATGTGTCCAGATGTTTGATTTTTCAAAAAGTAAAATATGCTAGACAACATCTTAGTGGATTCATGTAACCTTTTCCTATTTCTGTGTGTAAATGGGATGCCATTACTATGGATTGTTTCACAATACTACAAAATAATCCTAGAAAGAATGATACAATATGGTTATCATTTCTCGCCTAACCAAATATGCACATTTTCATGTTATGGGAGATGGTTTACCTCTTGACCATCTCAAAAGGTTCTATATTAATGAATCTATAAAACTTCATGGTGTACCTATTTTAAATGTGGCAGATCTTAATCCGTATTTTACATCGAATGTCAGGAAGAGTCTTCAGAAGTCTCTTGATACTGGGCTTTATTTGATTACTTCCTACCATCCTCAAACTTATTGATATTTATAATGGACTATTAAAACTATGGAGAACATTTTAAGGTTATTCTCACCTGAATTTATAGTTATTTTGGATTAGTATTTACCTTTGGTAGAGTTTTCCTATAATAATAGTTTCTATTCAAGTATTCAAATGGTGTCGTATGATGTATTAGGTGGAAAGAGATGTCATAATTCAACATGTTGGGATGAAGTTAGTGATAGAAAACCCATAGGCCTAGAATTTGTTTAAGAAAAAAAAAAGGTAAATTATAATCATGGCCCCATTAAATCATCTCAAATTAGGTAAAAGAGTTATGTTAATAATTTGAGGAATGATTTTGAATTCTAAGAACGAGATCATGTTTTATTGAAAGTATATCCATAGAAGGGTGTTATAAGATCTTATGAGGAAGGGATACTGAGCCTAGGTACATCATACCCTTTAAAATTATTAAAATAATTATATTTGTTTCTTATCATTTGAAAATTCCACCTAGAATCGCAAAAGTAAATGACATGTTCCATATATCATTGTTAAGGAAATACACATCAGATCCAATGCATGTTCTCACCTATGATGAAATAGAATTTTAACCTAATATATCATATTGTGAACAAACCATTAAAATTATTGATACTTGATAGAAATTATTGAGTAATTGGATGACATATCTAGTAAAGGTACTTTATAGATATTGAAAAATGGAGGAAGCAAAATGGGAACTAGAGGATGTTATAAAGAAGAACTACCCCCATCTGTTTTGAAGGTAATATCCATGAAATTTCAAGGAAGAAATTTTTATAGGAGGGAAGAATGTAACAAACAAAAAATTGATGAAATATTTATTATAGAATAAATTAAATTTCATTGATAGAGTGAGGTGCGCATAACACTGGTTTTAGACAAAACATGTTGCTCTATAAAAATATTAATATCTTAAACATAACAATTATAAAATTGTTAAGTTGGAGGGAATGAATAATAATAAACATATTATAAAAAAAAATATATTACATAATTTAATTTGTTATATATTGATTTGAAATAAAAAGAAGAATTATTTGGAAGAAAAAGAAATGTTTTCCGAAAACTATATTTTTTCTAAATGGAAATATAGTATCGATTTTCAAAAATTATTTAAAATTAATTTTTAACACTTATAGAAAAATTATTTGAAAATATAAATTTAATTTTTGAAATCATCATATTAAAATTATGTTATGGTATATTTTTGCTATTTTTTGGAAATGTTTCATTTTTTGATAAATAATGACAAATACTAGATTTTAATTGAAAACCAACTTTTCATTTAAATAATTTATAATTTATATTTATATTTTAAATTGGGTTTAATGTTAAATTATTTCAATTATATATCCATTAATCCTATTTAGGTCATTAGAATCATTTTCATGTTTATTTTATATATAAAAAACTTTGTAATCTTTTAAAACATTTCTCTTTAAAACCTGCTTTCTTCCGTGTTTGTGGGATTAATTTTAGATTAAAATTTTCCAATTATATGATTTCAATTTGAAAAAATGTATTCTATATTAGTAATTATCATAAATTATGTTTTAAATAATGTAAAATTATTTTTTTACCAAAATGAATAGTGAAAACACTAAAAATTAATTAACATAGTTAAAGTAAAAACGGATTTACTAGGAGGTTAAACTAAGAAGATAAAGGTAAAAATGATCAAATAACTTATATAACACCCATTGGATAGTAATATATTGAATTTTAATATTCTAGGATCTATAATAGACTATTTTAGAGACTTTTGGAAAAAAATACCCATGCCTGTCATATATATATTTTACATCATTTTTTAAGAATATTTATTACATTACAAAAAAGACCTGGATGAGGACCATAATTGTAAAGTTCCATTAGAAAATTTTAAACAAAAAAACTTATTAATATGTGAGATACATCATAACTAACTAATATATTCATATCTATCACCATTCTTGGATAAATAATAAATAATACATATCTTCATAACGTAGGGAATGGAAACATAAGAAAGGGTGAACTCAAATGCCCAGTAAGGATAAAAAATAGAGATATGAAATAATAACAAGACCACAAAGGTATGAGAACATTATAATTAAATTTTAAAATTATAACCTATAAATTAAATATCAAAATATTTATTTTTGACATAAATATTGACAGTTCATAGGATATGAATCATAAGGAAATCAAAGTAACTGATCCACAAGAGTATAACATTGGAATAAGACATAGTTTTTTTTTCATGCACATAAGAAAAGAAAATATTATGTCGAGGATAACCACCAAGATGTAAATAAAATTTTAGGCTTGGGATAACCACCTATGTACATACATTGGGCTTTAGATGACCTCTCACGTACCCTCTTTCAGGCATGGTCTAACCACCTGTGTACCCTCCTTTTTGGGATTGGGCTAAACCACCTGTGTAGCCTCTGATCTTATAGAACATTTATCATTAACAAATTAATTAGTGGTAGATATAGGTACCACCAATCTCATAATTCATATCATACATAATAATTTCAAAATATCGTAAAAAATTACCTTAACATAACCAAGGAAATGAAGTTGGTTTTATAAACATTTCATTATAACATTACCCATGAAAAAAGAAGCAGATTGCACAAAAATTCTATCATTGTATAACCTGTGAAATAGAAATAGGTTTCATAAACATCATTCCATCATAAAAATAATGCGTTAAGATAAATATTAATAAATTTATCCTTGGATAATATACCTAGTAAGGTATAGGTAACATAAATGGATTTTATCTTATATAGAAAATAATTTGGATCTATTATTTAAAACATTTAATAAGTAAAATATCCCTTCCAATTTTATTTTTTTAAATCATAAAATATTTTGAAAATATTTATCATTAAAAAAAATTGAAAAAATAAAATTAATCAGTAAAGGGAATAATGGTCATGATGATGGGAATTTTCATTTATATCATACATGACAAAGAATCCTTTCATATTTTTAGTAAAAGACAAACAAACATTATTTGGAAAATGACATGAAGATTACTTTAATTTTTGTTATAAAAATTCAACAGTGGGTAAAATTTTACTTTAAAAAAATTATAATAAAAAACATTTTTTAATTTTTTTAGAAAACATAGTTTTGGATGAAAAAATATTTTTGACCAAAGATAGAAATAATGTTGGATTTTCTTTAAATAAATTTATTAATTATTTTAAGGACCAAATAGTTGAAAAATTGTATTATTACTTTAAAATATAATAAATAACCATATAAGAATAAAATTCATGAGTTCCTTGAGAGAGGGATCATAATATTTTATTATTGGAAACATAATCATAAAATATCCCGATAAAAGATAAGGTTGTAACATAAAATCATTACCACTATGATATCTTTGAATTATAAGCCCCATTAAGGAATAAAATAAAATGGATCTTCAAATATCATGAGTATAGTTATATTCATGATATTACATGTTTAATTGGATTTATATACACCTCATTAAAGAATATAGGATCATAACATAACGTGCATCTGAAAGAAGGAGAATTAAGACAAAACCCCTTACATTATGTTTTGACTTTTTTGTACATGTCAATACATCCTGTATAATAAATATAAGTTTTTATACATATATTATAGAACAATATTTATATATATCAAACATTAAATTATTTTCTTTTGTCATTTTGTTACCAATTTATTAATAATTCAATGTTAATTTCACGTTTTGGGTAATAACCGCTTTGTTTTTCATTTATGTTTTGATTTTTCTATTTTTTTGTCATCTTATATTGATCATGATTTAATAATATACATAATTTTAATGATTATATATATAATATAAATTATTTATATATGTATTTAATGTAATCCATAAAATTTAGTGATAGAAAGTGAAATACATCATTCATGGAGACAATAGGTCATACATACACATGAACGTTATTTCTATTTTATTGTTGGATTGAAATAAACAAATTTAAATGATATATTATAATTATAGAATAATTTTTATGTCATATATATCATATATTTTTATTAAATACATCCTTATTACCTTCCATGTAAAGTTTGAATGAATCACATCACTTTGCGAGATGGTAGTCTACTGTACACAAAAGGTAAATTATAATATTCCCATGAAAAATCAAGAAGTGAAATGTTATATAATAACTCAAAAAGAAAAATAATATCATTAATATAATATATAAACTATAAAACTATCATTATTTCTAACTGTGAGTGGTGGTAATGGAAAAATCAATGACATCAGTTTGCTAGGTGGTTGCCCGCCGAGAATACAATGGATGATTTCATAACCCATTTGATGAAAGTAAGGATATTAGTAGATGAATGTTACATCTTTTTCAGGTATCCTCTTTAGGTTTGCACCAAAAGACTTCTTAGGTTGGATTCCTATTAAAAATAAGGCTATAGGATAAGATTATGGATGTTGGGAAAATATTTTGGTAGGTATTTTTAGAAAAAAATTATTTTAAGGTGTTAATAATAAATTTTTTATTTCCGAAAAGAAGATTATTTTATAAAATTAATTTTCTAAAACTGTTAAAATTTTATTTTATTATTTTTTCCAAAAAGAAATATTTTTTTTTAAAAAAATAGTATTTTTAAAAATATAAAAACTTTAATAAAAATGGTGTATTCAGTTATCAATATGTTTTATTTATATAAAAACATTATAATTAATATTTTAAAATTAGTTATTAATATTAATATTTCTATGTTTAATGGATAGGTTATATTGTCCACATAATAACAATATATCACAGTTTGGTTAAAACTCGATGTCATGCGTAACACAAGCTAGCCCAATGTTTCAAGTGGAACAAGCTTAAATTTTTTTTGAGTGTAAAAAAATATTATCATATAAATTTAATTTACCAAAAAAATTCATAAAAACATGAGGTGTTACATTCTACCCCCATTAAAATAAATTTTTACCTCCAAATTAATCATGTTTATAATAATAAATGAGGATACTTATACCTCATCATATACTCAAGTTTCCACATAACTTCCCCAAATTGGTGGTTTCACCATAAAATTTGTCTAGGTGGGTGGTATTTTTTCCTAGAAATTTCTTTGTATGATCCAAAAATCTACACCAGTTGTTCCTCACAAGAAAGATCTTGTTCCAGTGGTATAAACTCTAATTATAGTACATGTCAAGGGCCAGGTATTTACTCCCTTAGGAGAGATACATGGAAACATAATTACTTTAGAATGGTTTGGTGGAAGTGAAAAGTTATAGGATACCTTCATGACAAAATCAAAAATTTCAAAGGTACAAATATACCTTTGGATTAGTTTCCCTTTCTTCCAGAATTTCAAAAACTTCTTCAATGGAGAAATTACCAGAAACACATTTTCACCAACTTCAAAATTAAGATTACACTGATAATTATTATAATAACTTTTCTACCAACTATGAGATGGCTTGATGTGTTACTTAATGGATTTGACATTCTATACCATTTTCTCAGCTATCTTAGATCCAAATAGATTTTTTCTCCATCTTTATCCCAACACATTGGATCTCTGCATTTATTTTTATAAACGGCTTTATAATAAGACATCTTAATGATTGAGTGAATGATATTATTATATAAAAAATCAAATAGAGGAAGGTGTTGATACCAAACACCTTTGAAATCCAAATAACAAGATCTTAACATGTCCTCTTGTGTTTGAAATGTTCTTTCAGACTAACCATCTATTTGGAAATGGTAAGCAGTGCTAAAACTCATCTTCGTATCATGATATTGATGAAGAATCTACTAGGACATTGAGGTAAACCTCAAATCCTGATCATAAAAAATGTAATGTGCTACTTCATTAAACCATACAACTTTATTAATGCATATCCTAACAATATTATCAAGAGATAATTTTTATTTGACACAGATAAAGTGTGATTAATTAGTAAGGTGATCAACAATAACCCATATATAATTATATCCTTTAGACGTTTTGGGGGGGTCCAATGACCAAATCAATGGTGATGTTTTCCCATTTCGATTCTGATATGGGTAATGGATGTAACACCCCCTTAGAATTTTATATTTCCGCCTTAACTTTTTGAAATCCCATGAATTGAGATAAAAACTCTATGATATCTCTCTTTATGACATCCCACCATAAATACACTTTCAAATCTCTACAAATCTTCTTACTTCCTGGATAGATAGTAAATCAAGAATTATGATCTTCTTATAAAAAATCTTCTTTCAAATATGGTATGGACGGAATGCAAACATGGTTCCTGAACTAAGTCATTTCATCATGATCAAGGTTAAATTCAAGAACATTTATAACATTATTTTATAGCTCTATATCTTATTTTTGTGCCTCTTTATTCTTAACTTGGATAGATGATTGAAAATTCAATTTAGCAAGATAATATTTTCCCCTTCTTTTAGGATTACCAATTCCATACTTTGAAAATCATGGAATATTGCATCTTTTGAAATCTTCCTCATGGATAAGCTATCATGGTCCTTTCATCTCAAGGAATTGATCAACTTGTTTTCTTTCTTAGGGTGGTAATTTATTGAGTAGTCATAATTTTTAATCATCTCTAACAACATTATTTGGTGCATATTCAACTGATTTTTTTTGAATATATACTTTAAAATTTTATAATCAGTATATATATCACACTTTTTTCTATAGAGAGAATACCTCAATATGTTTAATGAAAAAGATACCTTAGATAACTCAAAATCATGAGTAAGGTAATTTTTATGATGAATCCTCAATTGTCCTGTGGCATAATCTATAACCATTCCATTCTGTATAAAAACACATCCCAATACATTCTTTGATGAATCACTTAAGATTACAAACCCTTACACACTACAGGGTAATGTAAGCCTAGATAAACTTACTTATATTTTATTTAGTTACTTGAAATATCCTTCACATTCATTTATCCAGAGAAACTTATCTCCCTTCCAAGTTAACTTGGTCAATGTATTAGATAGTTGTGAGAAATTATCCACAAACCATCAATAAAATATATCTAAACCATGAAAAATATGGATATCAATCACCATGATTGGTTTGGGTCAACATTAAATAGACACCATCTTTGATGGATCTACCGATATGCCCACACTATAGATTATATGACCCAAAAATGAATCCTTTTGTTTTTAAAATAATCATTTTGAAATTCTTTTGTATCGTTTTTCCTTCTTTTTGGTATTTTGTAAAATTATTAAGTGGTCTTAATACTCTTCTTTTCTATTTTAATAGATAAGAATATCATCTATGAAGACTACCATAAACTAATCTAGGTAATCTCTAAAGACTCAATTCATTAAATTCATGAAAATAAAATAGGAATTAGTAAAACTAAATGACATCACTACATATTCATAGTATACATACATTATTTGTAATGATATATTGGGTATATCCTAATTTATGACCCTCAATTTAAGATATCTATAATGATGTGCAATATTAGATAAGTATTGAGTTATTCACAGTTGATCAAACAATTCATCAATACAATGAAAATGAAACTTATTCTTAATTTTGATCGTGTTCAGCTCCTGACAATCAATACAGAGTCACATTCATCCATACTTATTTTTAAGAAAAATAATATGTAAACCCCAATGTGACGCACTTGGCTGAATGAATCCCCTATAAAGGGATTCCTGGAATCGTTTCTTCATTTCATAGAACTCACTTGGGTCCATTCTATTAGGATTATGTGCAATTGGGGTAACAATAGTACGAGTTCTATTGTTAACTCAGCTTCACATTTTGGTGGAAGACGAGAAAACTCTTTGAGAAAGACAAAAAAAATTTCCTAAATAATTGGAATTCTATAGATGCCGAGTTTCACCCTAACTATATGAGATAAGAACCACTTTTTAATGGGAATTAAGACCCATACAATGGAAGTGATCTCTATGATAAGTTCATACTTACAGTCACATTGATAGATGATCATATGTTGGTTTTTAATATCAAATTTCACCTCCCTTACTTGAAAATTGAGGTGGGATTTATATAAATAAATCCAATACATGCCTAAGATAACATCATATTCAAATAGAGGAAGAATAAAAGGATTTGTAGGAATCAAATTACCACAAACTTATACCAGATAAGAATCATATACTTTGGATGCGATCATCATACCTTTAGGGGTTATCAATTATAATTATATATATAATCATTCAGTTGGTGTATTAATACTATTATAAAATTCTTCAAATATGGAAGAATGTGTAGATCTAGTATAGAATAAGATATTAGAAATTATAGAGTGGATAGTAAGTGTACCTTTCACCATTTTTTATCACATTCTCATCATAAATAGTCATCACATGAGATTTTACCATATCCCTAATCTTAAGAGGCTACTGGAATTGATCACTGTCATTAACCCTCATATTTGGGAAGTCGTTAGCATAATTCCCAATATCCTAACATTTGTAACACTGGAGTGTGGGTGGTGCGTTATACTCATCTTTATCTTTATTAACATCCTTAGAAAACTTCTTTCCATCAATTTCGAAATATATTTCCCAACAAAATTACCCGAAAAAATCAAAACATTTAGTATCCCCCTTATGAAATTTTCCACTATACTTATTCCTTTAATTTGAGAATAATGGAAATCTCATCTTCTTCTATCCACGATTACATGATTTTCCTTTTAATTCAATTTTCTCTTCTCATCCAGACCATGAGATTGATACATATTTCCAACCTCCATTCCCACCATAATCTCAAGTTTAACAATCTATTGATTTCTATTGCATTATATTATGGATAAATCTTTTTGGAGACTTGGTTTTAATCCAGTTATTAATCAATCGACCTTACATTCAGGTTGGATGATAATACCATAAGCGTACCTCACAAGTCTTGTAAATGTTTCCTCATAGGTTCCAAAAGATTCATCATACTTTTTATTTAGATCAAGTAATTCCTTCAATATCTTCATATGGAGAATATAAGGAATGTACTTATTAAAAAACATGTTCTTGAACTTGTCTCAATCCATTTAGGGAATTTAATCATGTTACCTCGTATTCTTGATAAGATTCCATCATTGATCTATATAACCTTCCAAATGTTAGATAACCAAAATTATTTTTTCATGTTATGAACCATAGAGAACTAAAAATATCTTTTATGTGGTTTTGATCTATTATTAAACAACTAGTGTATCATAAGACACACTAAAAAAAGGTAGATGTTTCCTCATAAAGGACTAAACATAATGTTGTTCTATCCATTGTTCATTTTCAAGTAAAACATGATTAATAGATTGAGAAAGTTCTGTGAGCATAATAGTGATTGTTTTTATTCCATCTCCCATAAATTTTGGAATCTATGGAGGAAAATCATTGAATTTTATGTCACAGTCAACATTAACACAGTTTCTTTAGGTTCCAACCATTGGATAAAACCAAAAATCATGGTGTAAGAAATAATAATCATGATGGGGATCCACAAAATCATGAAAAATCAATTATAATATTTCTAAAACAGGAAAGATTATTTAATATATGACACCATAGGTTTATCCCAGGTCATTTATGGTCAACATATATTTATCTCCTTTATAATGGATCATAAAGAGTTTTTGAATTTCTAAATCATATCCCCCAAGAGTATCAAACTAGGAGTGTAATAAGGCTCATTTTCGTGCACCAGGTGAAGTTAGAGTCTAGCTCAATGTGACTTTTTGGAGTTATTACCCCTAGAAACCTCAGTCCTAGTGAGATATCCACTTTACTATCCATATTTAGATTTAATTTCTTGGACACCACTCCTTCTATCCTTTACCAAAATTCCAGGACATTTTCCTATACTTTGATTCATCCTTAGACTTTTCCATAAACATTTCCTTAGGGATGTCACTAAGGTTTTCTCATTATAGTTTCCAATGGTAAACTAAACCTATAATATGATACCGACTATAGAAACCCGGGGTTATCATACATAGATATTAAACTATTTTTGATGAATTTTCATTACATTAAACAAAGACACACCTGAGAACCATAATAGTTTAGTTCCATTTGAAACATGGGACCATAAATAACTGGTTCATAGGTTATCTAAATAATCTCCCACTAAGATATTTATATCTAGAACCATTATTTGAAAAAAGATTCATAAAATATATCTTCATAACCTAGGTAAAGGAAACATAAGAAATGGGGAGATTAGATGCTCAGTAAGGATAAATAAGAAAGATATGAAATCATATCAGGAACACAAGGGTATAAGAACATGAGAATAACATTTTAAAACCATACCTTTCAAATTAATGATAATAATATTGAGTAATGTAATAAATATGGTCAGTTTATAAGACATGAATCATAAGAAAATAAAATAACATAAACACAAGAGAATAAAATTGTTTTGTGGAATACACATAAGTATAGAAAATCTTATGTCAAGTCTACCAACCAAGACATTAATGACATGTTAGTCAGGGGATAAAAACCCATGTAACTACACCAGGCTTTAAATGACCCCCCATGTACCATAATTTAGGATTGGGATAACCACTTATTACCCTCCTTTTATAGTTTGGGATAACCACCCATGTACGCTTCTTTTTGGGCTTGGGCTAACCACCCATGTACTCTTTGAGCTCAAAGAACATTTATCATTACCTAATGAATTAGAGGGATATATAAGTCCCAACTTTCATATAAAAAAAATAATATATATTAATGCAAAAAGATCATAAAAAATTCATCTTATCATTACATATGAAATTAAATGGGTTTTATAAACATTTCATAATAGCAAAACCCACAGAAAAAGAAGTGTGTTTCAAAAGAATTATATCATGGGATAAACCATGGAATAGAAAAAGGGTTTCATAAAAATCATTCCATCATAATCACAAAACATTAAATGAAATAATAATAATTATATCTTTGGATTATATCCCCAATAAGGCATAGGCAACATCAACAAATTCCATCTTATATTGAAAATGATTTTGATCAATCATTTAAAAAATTTATTGTGGAAAATATCCTTTTCAATTTGATTTTTTTTAAAATAAAACATTTTGAAAATATTTATATTTTAAAATAACCTTGGAAACTTATAAAGGAATATTTAAATGAAATAAATTTCATGATTAAAAGAAGCTTCATTCATCCCGTACATGTTAAAAAAATATTTCATTCACATTTTCTGTAAAATCCAAATTGGAATTATTTAGAAAAAAATGAAGTTTCCTTTTAAATGTTTTTTCTAAAAATTCAAACATGGGTAAAATAATATTTTAATAATAATATTATAATAATAAAGAAAATATAAATCATATTTAGAAAACATGGTTTTTGATTAAAACATATTTCTGACCAAATAGTGAAATAAACTTATATTTTTTTTTCAAAATAGTTTATCAATTATTTTAAGTACCAAAGAGTAGAAAATGTAACTATTACTTAAAAATATAATTAATAAATAGTTTATAAGAAAATTCATGAGTTCCTTGAGAGATGTATCATAATATTATATCATCATAAACATAATCATAAACAATCCCGACAAACAATAAGATTGTAACATAAAATCATTACCACTTTGGTATGTTTGAATCATAATCCCCATGAAGGAATAAAATAAAATGGGTCTTAAAATATCATGATAATAAATAAATTCATTATATTACATGTAAGATGGTATGTATATAAACCTCATGAAATAATATAGGTGCATAACATAACATACGTCTCAAAGAAGGAAAATTGAGACAAAAATCTCTTACCTTAAGTCTTAAGTTCCGTCATACATGATCATAATTCCTATGTAATAAATATAATTTTGCAATAAAAATATTATAAAATAATATTTATATATATCATACCATAAATTATTTCCATATGACCTTTTATTACCCGTTTAATAACAATTCCCGATTAATGTTTTGTTTTAGGTAATAACTGCTTTTTTTCCTTATATGTTTTGATCTATTATTTTTTCGGTCTTATTATTTTGAAAATTATTTAATAATCTCCATAATTGTAACCATTACATTAATATAATATATATTAATTATATTTTTATTTATAGTAATCTATAAAATTTAGTTATATAAAGTGAAATACATTGTTTATAGAGACAGTAAACCATACGTATGCGTGAACAATGTTTTGATTTTGTTTTTGGATTGAAATAAAGAAAGTTTAATGATGTATTATAATTATAGAATAATTTTTACTTCATATATATGGCATATATTTATTAAAACCATCATTATTACCTTTAATGTAATGAGATAATGAATCACATCTCTTCACGAGATGATAATATTCCGTACCCACGAGCGACATAATCGTATTCCCCAAAAATGGAAAGCATAATGTTATGTATGATATAATAAAAAAATAAAAATAAAAATATAATAAATATAATATAAAAATAATAAATCCATCATTATGTCCAACAATGATACATGGTAATGGAAAATAGAATGACATCTGTTCGCGAGGCGGTAGTCCGTCATATACATGAATGATGATTTCATAACCCATTTCATATAAGTCGATATAGTTTTATTTAAAGAAATTAACATAAAAAATATCGTTATATGGAATATATTAATTTTTATATATAATAATGGTATAATAATAATTTAATGAGGTGGATGAATAAATAAAACAAAAACACTCATTGATGAACGTTACCTCTTCTCTTGGTATCCTCCTTAACAATACACCAAAAGGCATCCTAGGTTGTATTTATATCCAAAATAAGGCTTATATTATAAGAGGATATATGTTTCTCAATGTTTTAGTTAGGTATTTTCTAAAACAAAAGGGTCTTATGGTGTTAATAATATAGAATAAGGGGTGGCCTTTTATAAGTGAGGTGAGCGACATACTTGTAATTGTTTTGAAAGAAATAATTCCACCAATGTTTTTTTCATGTAAAAAGGCCACAAAGTAGATTATTAAATATAATATAAGGTATAAGGTCTATATATTACCATAAAATGGGTTTTTAAAAATTTCAGATTATTTTAAACCATTATCTTTTTAGTTTAACCCCCGATAAACCCATTTTTACCTTAACCACAATAAATAATTTTTACTATTTTTACTGTTCATTTTGGTCAAAAAAATAAGATGAAATAATTAGATAATATAAATTATTACTATTACTAATATGTAACTAATGTTTCAAAATTCCATTCACAGAAGGTTCAAAATTTAATTTTAAAATAATCCTACAGACGTGACGAGAAAGCATGTTTTTAAAGGGAGAATGTTCAAAAGTTTGAAAAGTTTTTATATAAAAATTCAATATGAATTTGATAAAAATGAAATAAATAGGATTAATGGATGTATAATTGAACTAATTTTACATTAAAAACAATTTTTAATATGATTTAACTTTATAAAACAATTAAATGAAAACACAATTTTCAATTAAAATTCATTAATTTTCACTATTCACCAAAAATTGAAATTTTTTAGAAACAAACCAAAAATTCACCCTAAGATAATTTATACTTTATAATTTAATTTTTTTTAAATTTATTTACGTAAAATATTTAAAAATTAATTATATTATTATTCACAAAAAATACCTAAAAAACATAGTTTTTTGAAAAAATAGTGTTTTTGAAACCTATAAAGACTTTAACAAAAATTATGTATTCTATTATCAATATGTATAATTTATCTAAAACCATTATAATTAATATTTAAAAATTATTTATTACTGTTCATATTTACGTGTGGAGAGATATTAACATGGTAATACATGTAATGAAATATTATCAAATAAGTTGAATATATTTTAAAAAAAATTCATAAAAACCTTGGGTGTTATTTGGCATGATAAAAACGTGGGTATGATTGAATGTTTTCAAAAAATTACAAGTGTGTAACTCACCCGACTTATAAATGGACTCCGAATCTCATTTCCACTTCACACCATCAAACCTTTTTAGTTTGAAAAATTCCTACCCAAATTAGTGTCATAATTCCCTACCCAAATCTAATAAGCCTTATTTTTCGCATAAATCCAACATAGAAAGGCTTTTTGTGCAAACCTAACGAAGATACCTGAAGAAGAGGTAATGTTCTTCAACAAGAGTTTTTATTTTACTTCATTGTACAACTCATTATATTATTATTAAACCTTAATGATATAATAAAATATTTTTATTAAATATAATATTAATTTTTTATAATATTTTATTTACCTACAACCATCCTCACTTCCATCAAATGGGTTATGAAATAATCATTCGTGTGTACGACTGACTACCGCCTCATAAATTGATGTCTTTCTTTTTTACTTTACCTACCCTCACAGTTGGGTATTACAAAATATATAAAGTATATATGTGATATTTATGGAATAATTATAATTATAGATTCATTATATCATATATATATATTTCTACATTTCATTCCATAGGAGATGCGATAACGTCACTTGTGTGTACGACCGAATTTTGTCACACGAAGTGATGTGATTCATCTTTAAATAATTCTTTACATGGAATGTTATAAGGATAAATTTAATGATTATATGTGATATATATTAAATAATTATTATATTAATGGTATATTTATTCTTTCATACCTTTTAACTCAGTGAAATATGACAACATTGTTCGTGTACGTGTCGACTACCGCCTTCAGGAAATGATGTGACTCTCTTTTAATCACTACACCACATAGATGATATGTATAGGTATATATAAAAAACAAATATTTTTTTACGATATTATTATAATTTTTAAAGGTAAAATATTACTTACCTAATTTCCATAATGATCATTAAAAAATGGAAACGTTACGAATGTGTACGTACGACCAACCATCTCCATGATCATAACATACTTTAGTTCTAAAAAAATAATTCATATTTGGTATTAAAATTATAATGGATATATAAATATGATAATTATTTTAGGATAATTATTCTGTAGATAATATAACTATATAATAGGTGAAATTACTAGATCTTTCATGACAAAACATGCATGAGAAAATAAGGCAATGAACACCCGAAACAATGAAAATAAGGAAATATTATTAACGATTGAGTGATAAGATGTTATAAAAGGATCATATATTATATTATAGATATTAATATGGTTCTTCTATAAGTTAAAAACATGTTTAAAACCAATATACATGAGGATAAATAAATTTTAGTCAAAAGGAAGCATGAGGTAATGCAGTTCATCTCAATTTATATTCCATTGAGTCTTATTAGTTATTAATAGATAATTCACATTTATATGATGTATATAATAAAAATTTTACATTTACTATAATTTTTAATTCATAATTAATTCTGTGATAAGTTTCCCTTAGAATCATTTCATATAATGGGATTTGACATGAAAATTACCCACTGGTAAAGGTTACTGTACAATCTGATTTTTTTTGTGATTGTAAACATTATCTTGATAAAATCACTTTATTTTAATAATTATTCATTAGAAATTAAAATTATCTTAAATATAAATATTATTTATTGATGGATATTATTATTTCTCAAACCATATACCATTTCTATATATGTTCTATACTTATAATTTTATTTTATTAACTGGGGAAATATTGATAAATCTGTATCCATTACTCAATATAAATATTTGATGATAATGACAATTAATCATGAATTAAATATATTATTAAATATATTAGGAATGATTTGGACATAAAAACACGAGTGGGGCCTAATTATATATATCCCCTTGATTCACTGATAGGTCTCATGAGACAAATTAGTTGTCTAAAATTATATATGTTTCTACCTATAGTTTTAAACTGTCTTGATGATAGATCGTGAGAGTAGAGGTTTCCATGTGTAGGATACATGAAATACAATAATTATGTATTTCCTTTTTTTAAATTTAGTTATCGTATAATCCATTATATATTCTCCTTGATATTATCTTTCGATGCATTTTATTCTTAGTTTATTGATTAATTAACTTGTGTTTTTAATTAATTACCTTTTCATGTTAATTATGAATTATATTATCATGATAGTAATGTTATATAAATGGAATGTGTGTTAAATTATTTATTTTTACTTATTTATTATCATTATTTATTCATGATATATTCCATTTTATGTAACCCTTACAGATCATTTGATCTCACCATTAATTTGTTTCCTTTCCCTAGGATATAGAGAAGAAATATTTGAATGAGTTTTCAAGGATGCAGTTCATTTTATTTTATTTTTATTATGTTTTATTTTCTATTCCAAATGAAAAATGGTTATTATGTATGTATTTAGTTCTCCAAAACTTCTAAAATAGTTTTTCCTTCAATATTTGATTCATTGTATCTATGCCAATATAATGAAGTAAGATACTGACACTAGATTACTGGGGTTTGTGTCATTACATTTCCTCTAAGAATGATGATGGGAGAGGAATAGATCTAGTCCTCATGATCCTTTATCTAAAAATATCATGATATGTATGAATAGAATCACCCTAAGCTAATATGGATAAGAGATAAAAACCAAAATTCCCTTTCTAGAAAATGCTAGATCTGCAATCTGAGCAAGTAGAGAGGGAAAAATTGGTTTAATAGTGGGAAAATGAGTCAAAAGATGTGTTAAAATCCCTAATTATGTTTTTATGGGGATAGAATTACCACCACCATATGATCTATCCCCATTAAGCCTTTTAAATAAAATGAAACCACTTCCACCATGACCTGTTGTTTCCCACTACGGCATGGTGGCTTTACTAAGAAGACACCATGGTTTGGTGTTCAAAAAATTGGCCATTTGGGACTAAACATAACCTAGACCATGATTTGGTGAGGTAATTTGGGATGTGGTGGATAAAGAGAATCCCAACTCACTTCACCCTAGGCCACACCCAACCACTGGGCATTTTGGCTGTAACACCATAAAGATTTATAAATCAATTTAATATAAAGTTTAATGAATGAAACACTAAGTCTAGGTGAAATAAAAAATTAACATTATAATTATTTAAAAAAGATAGTTATTACCTTTCCATTAAACATAATTTTTCTTCTTCTATGATTTGAATTTAAAAAAATATACATACACAGTTGCGATCAAAAATATATATATAGTCTGATAGGATCGACTTAATTTTTTGGCGAATAATATCTCAACCCTTTTGAATAGAAATGTTAACCTTATGAATATTAATATAACCCTTATGAATAATAAAATAGACAAATTAATAGTAACCTCACTCATAAATGTATAAATAAAATTTATCTATCTTATATATGATAGTTTGATATCATTATATCATTGTATAAAGTAAACGAATATTTCAAAAATTAATATTTAAGTGTTTTTATTATTGTGAGACATAAATATTTAATAAGAATATTATAATTAATAAAATGGTTTAAATTAAAATTAATTTTTATAAAATGTATTCATAAATCAATATTTTATTGTCATATTATTTAAGGATAATTTTATGAGACTGTAGTTAAATTTTCTTTGGGTTATAAAATGAGTTATAAATTAAAAATCTGTATTTTTTGAGTAAATTAAATTTTCAATTAAAAATTAAATTATCATATTTATAAAATTATATTCATAAAATACAGTTCCTTTTTTAATTATAAATATCAAAAAATGGTTAGGGTGAATTTTTTATATTTTTTTAAAATACATGATTTTTTGTGAATAGTAATATACAATAATTTACGATAAATGTTTAATACATGAATTTTTGATTAATTATTGATGTGAGGATGAGGTAAAAAACATTATTTAAAAATAACATGCACAAGTTAATATATTTTGTCACAAAAATGAACATTATTTTATCTCTTGAGAAAAATAATAAAATAATGAATTAAATAATGGGAAATCATCACTCTCCTCCACTATAAAACCACCCCTCACCCCCTCTTCTCCTCAATCCTATAAGTCTTGAATCTTATCAATGTTCTACCCAAAAATTATTCCCTAGTATCTACCCATGTCCTAGATCTCTTGTTCTTAACAAAATACCAAAACCCATTTTCTTAAGGAGGTTATAATGGGGGAGAATTCAAGTGGTAAAATCTTGTTCTTTTCCCTTTTATTTTATTTTCAAGTTATTTATTTTCTTATACTATCATCACCTCCTCTATCAAAATGATCATGATAAATCTATTATAATCTATATATTATAATGATATTATAGAAATGAAAAATCCATCAGAAATCTTCTTACTCTCTCTCTTTTATTTTAAAAATGAAATCATCATCTAGGAGGTTTCAGTTTACAACCTTCGGGGATGATGAAATTTATTTATTCAATTTCTTATTCCCAGATGTTAATGATATAATTTTAATGGTCAAACTAGACTATAATATATTTATTATAACCTATTTAATGCTTTGAATCCTATATATATAAGTAATACTAATTCATATGACAAAACTAGTTCATGATGATAAAAAACCGCCCAAATAATCTAAATGATTATCAGTAATGTTTTATCTAACATATATTACTCATACCATATATCCAAATGAATTATATGACCATTTAATATTTTTTATGTTTATTATTATCTTATAAAATTAATTATAGAGAATTATATCCATTCCATCCATCTTTTACTGGGATATACATGTTTTAAAATGGTTCCCTTCTCAACTCCTCCTGATAAACAAGCCCGATTAAAGGGAACTTCCCAAATTATTACTTATTATCAAGTGCAATGTATAATATATTTTAAGACATAATAATTTTTATAAAATTAAAAAATTTATTGTGAAAAAATATCTTAGTTCATTTATGTCTTTATAAAAACAAACACTACATTCCGGTTTGAAATTTGTTTAATATTTTCCTTAAACCGTGCTAAATTATTTTCTTTAAAAACACTTTTTTTACGATTTCACTTCATTGGGACATCATTTATGCCTCAAATATTATTTAAATGCCATTAAATTATATTTTTTGTTATATAAATTTTTACAATATGATTTTATGATAAATATAAATGGTTTTCCAAAATAAATCTTCTTGACAAACTAAAAATGAGTTTTCTCCTCTCACTTTTACTTTTGTGAGATGGATGCATTGTTCACCACTTCTTACTTGTATTTGGTGTATTTAATAACCTTTTATATACTATTTCAAGAGTATAATTGTTCTCAAGATATTCTAAGGGATTTTGAATCGATTTTTTTGAAGTGGTATGGGACACTTTGAAATGTTTAAATATTATTTCCTCAAGAATCTTTTAATGGTATCATTTAAAAATATCTTCATATATGTCAACATACTTTGATGAATATTGTAATTAATTGAGGTTTATATCTTATGATACCATATACCATATGTTTTTGAAGGGTTTATAATCAGTTCACTGTGTATTTCCTATTGATACCATTCATGGTTTATGGTTAAATATTCACATTTTATATGCCAGTTTTCCAATATGAATGATTTTGTTATTTATGTTTCACCATTTTTATATGAGGAATGTGTTGGACTTTTTATGTAATGGGTGGGACCCTATATATCCCCTCAATGAATTAGTAGGTCTCATGAGAGAAACTAGATATGGTTTTTGCTAAGTCATTTCCCATTTGTTAGATTCTTGGCATGAAGCCTTGACAATAATAGATTCTTGGAATGAATCATTTAAAATAATACATTATTTGCATGAATCCATAAAAATAATAGATTATTATCATGAAGTGTTGAAGGTATCTTTTAGATATCCATAATTATGAATTTCCATCATTATGAAACTAGTAATTGGTAGTCTATGTGATTATTCGACTGGTAAAATATCCATGGTTATGTTTTATTATGGAATTATTTAATCTTGACATATTATGATCAAGATTATGATTTAATTGAATCTGTGATTTTATTTATTCACCATAACATATTATTTATGCTTCTAATTTGTTAATCACCCAGACTGAGCATCTGATCTCACATATTTCTTATATTTCCTTTCCTGAGGTTATGAAGAAGAAAACATTGAATAAGATTTCAAGGATGTAGTTTTATTCATTTTATATTGTATAATTTCTTATTTACTTTACCCAATGTATTATGGGTATCAAGAATTTAATCTGGTTGTCAAATAATTCTAAAATAATCGGTCCTTCAGAATTTCATTCTTTGTAATCATTCCAATGTAATAAAGTAATGCACCGGCTCTAGGCTTCTTGGGTTAGGGAGTCATAGTTAGTATCAGAGTATGTTTAGCGCTATACTTGGAAAACAGATTTAAAAAATTAGAGAACATAAAACTAAGATAGAATTTTAAGATAAGTATAGAAGAAAATCCTGGAATTTTGGTAAGGTAGAGATTATGTGAGTCTTCTTGGAAATACATCCCTATCTGGATACAAAAAGTAGACGTGGTTCTCACACGGATATACCTAAGGGTAACAACTCTGATAAGGTGTCTTAGTCCTGACTCTGGGTAACTTGTTATATAAAAATGGGCCATACTATGCAACTGGTTTGACACTCCCATGAGATATTCTTAGGATAATTTCAATTTTCATTAAAAACCATTATGAATGATTTAAATTTAAATATGTCATGGTTGAAACTATGTTTATGATTATGATATTAGATACGCAAAAAAATCAATTTATGTTAAGTATTTCACAAGTATAGGGATTATACATTATGTTTCATAATGTTATGATCTAATATAGTGTATGAAATTGTTTTGAAATGGTGCCTACCGAATGGAATGGGAACCACATCAATTCTCATAATCCAATCAATAAGAATGATCATTTCTTCAATGGGTTTAAGAAAATATTTCAAAGGGAAATCATCGCTCAAACATTCAAATTATACGATGAGATAGTATAATTTTCTAAAAATAAAGAGATAGAGTTTTCTATGTACTATGGATTCAGAAGAAAGCAAGAGAAGAAGAGGGAAACTAGAAAATAAATAGATAAAGGGAAGAAGGGAAATAAGTATTTTCCCCCATGTGATAATTATGAAAGGAGGCACCTTGGTATATGTTTAAAAGTAATGTTTGATTAATACTTGTGTGGAGAGAAAGGACACCATTCTTTTTATTTCAAGGGTATGAAATTTTTTTCCAATGTACAATGCTTCAACTGTAGGGAGATGGGGCTCTACAAAAATCAATGTCCTAAGTCTCATGGAAATATAGATAAAATATCAAAGGGATCATGGTAAATATTTTTCTGTTACTAAAGTTAAAATAAAATAAGTAATTTATTATTTTTATTGGATCGATGAATTTTTTTATGATTATATGAGTCATAAGATATATAATTATTGTATTCTAGTACAATTTCATTAAGGATTTAAGAATGTATAGTACTAAGAAAAAGTAACTCAGTAGAAAGTTAATATATTTGGAAAGTATATGTTTGAGGGAAAGAAAACCCTTAATATGTTTCTAGTACTAATATATATATATTTTAAAATAAATATATGATTAATTTTGATAACTTAAATTGTACAACACTTACTATATTGGATCTAAGTAATGGACGATCGAAAAAGTGGTTTATGTTATCAAAGGTAGAGACTACAATATTTTTGATTTATGGAATATATTCAAATTACTATGTTTTACATAATGAATAAGGAATCATTAAGGTATTCAATAATGTTTTATGGTAATTAAAGTTATTACCATGCTTCAAGAGAGTACAAGGAGAATAGGTTCACATGTTTGTATGTTATGATTAAGAGCCACTTCATGATCTTTAATAAGTTCATTATGGAAATTCAGTAACCTTCTTTCTAATGTTTGGGATTATGATATTTTGTAAAAGTTATCCATTTATGAAATTAATGGAAAAAGGATAAAGTAGGAATAATTAATGTCACAACTAAAGGAGAATAGGTTCACATGTTTGGAAAAAGGTATTATAGATTATTGTACACTATGATACAACTTATGCCATGAAATAAAGTAGGAATAATTAATGTCACAACTAAAGGATAAGATTGTGTATATTGAAATGTATCAAGTAAATATATTTTATTATAATTTTATTGAGTGAAGTAATTTATCATCTTTAGGGAAAGGATCTTGAAACCAAAAAACATGCTATCATAGTGACTTCTTATCCGACGTGGGTTTTCCAAAAATTTATTTTCTAGGATCAACTCTTTTATTCCTTTTTGAAGTGAAATTTGAAATTATTAGGACATAATATATTAAAGGAGGAGAGAATATAGCACCCCAAGTATTAAAAAATCAATTTGTTATAGAATTTAATTTATACAGCAATGAGTCTCTATGAAACAACACTATGTTATTATAATTAGTTAAACAAGATAGTTAAAACTGTGCCATTAAACATAATTTTTCTTCTTCTATGATATGAATTTTGATAAATGGACATACACAGTAGTGTTTATTAAGATATTTAGAGTCCAATAATATCAAATTAATTCTTTGATGAATAGTAACTTGACCCTTTTGAATAGTAATGTTACCCTTATGAATATTAATACGACCCTTATGAATAGAGAACTAGAAAAATGAATAGTAACCTCACTAATGAGAGTATAATTAAAATTGAAGAATCTTATAAATGAAATAATTGTATAATTATATCTTTTTAAATGTAAATGAATATTTTAAAAATTAATATTTATGTGATTGTATTATTGTGAGTAATAAATCTTTAATTACAATTTTATAATTCAAAAAATGACATAGAAGAAAATTATTTGTTATAAAATGTATTCATTAATCAATATTCTATTTTCATATGATTTTAGGATAATTTTATGAGACCATAGTTAATTTTTCAGAGTGTAATAAAATCAGTTATAAATTTAAAATACGTATTTTTCAAGTAAATGATGTTTTTAATTAAAAAATAAATTTATCATTTTTAGAGAATTATTTTTATAATATGGAGTTAATTTTTGAATTCTAAATGTCGAAAAAAAGGTTAAGGTGAAATTTTGAGTTTTTTCTAAAATACATGAATTTTTCTGAATAGTAAATTACGATAATTTATGATAAATGTTAAATACATGATTTTTAGTCACTATTGATGTAATAATGAGGTAAGAACCATTATTAAGAAATAAAATTCATATTTTACTATATTTAGTTACAAGAATCAATATATTTACTTGTCTCAATCAAATTAACAAAATAATGAATAAAATAATGAGAAATGACCCCTCTCATCCACTATAAAAACCACCCGTCACCACCTCTTGTCCTCAATCGTATAAGCCTTGAATATTATGAAATATCTAAAAAAATAATCTTCCCTATTCTATACTCACATCTATGAGCACCTTTTATTACCAAAAGACCAAAACCGATTTCCTTAAAGAGGTTCTTAAGGAGGAGTACTCAAGACGTAAACTCATATTCCTTTGCCTTTTATTTTCTTTTCAAGGTCGTTATTTTATTATACTATCATTAATTACTCTATAAATATGATCATAATAAATCTAGTATCATCTATATACTGGAATTATATCATGTTAATGGAATACCCATCATTAATCTCCTTACTCTCTCTCGTTTATTTTAAAAATGAAATTATCGTCAGGGAGTTGTTGATTTATAATCTTCATGGATGAAAGAATTTCGTTCTTCAATTTATTCTTCAAAACTAGAAATGATACAATTTTTATGGTAAAAAAATATTTTAATATGTTTATTATAACATATTTAATGTTCTGTAATCGGTATATATACACAATACTAATTCATACAACAAAACTAGTTCGTGATGATAAAAAATCGCCAAAATATTCTAAATGATTGTCACTAATGTTTTATCTAATAACTTATCCTCATACCATATAAAAAATTAATTAAATAACCATTTAATATTTTTTATGTTCATTAGTATCATATAATATAAATTTTGGATAATTATATACATTCCACATGAACCCCATTAATTATATATAAGTGAACCGATCGTGAAAAAAGGAACGCTTATGAATAATAAAATTAAATCATATAAATTATCAAAAAGACCATAAATAAATTTAATAAAATTATTCAAAATAAATTAAATGAATAAAATGTTCTTAATTATTTAATTAATTGATATAATTTTATTATCTAGTACATTAAGGGCATGTGCAGAATACATTTGGTCATAGGGTAAGGATTCTATCATCTCACTTCCCTTTTTGTGAGATATTCGTTATTCACCACTATTTCTTCTTTACGGTGTATGTATACTATCCATTGATGTTTCATATAATGGATCTATTTATTTTAATGGTATCTAATGTATAATTTTTTGATTATTAATTTTGGGTCATATGATTTGATTGCTTACAAATTGGTAAGGGATTCTACCTGAACCCATGTCGGTTTCCTTTGGGTTACTCTTTCACTAACATTACTCAAATTTAATGAATTATTATTTTTTTATATTTATTATACATTATATTTATATGTTATGAACTCATATATCCAGATTATATCATCCATCTATTACTTGGATATATAAGTCTTAAAATGGTTCCCTTCTCAATTCTTCCTGATAAACAAGCCTGATTCAAGGGAACTTCCAGAATTCTTACGCACTTTCAAGTTCATTTTATAATATATTTTAAGATTTAATTATTTTTTTCTAAAATAAATAATTTTATCATGAAAATCTATCTTCGTTTATTTCTACTTTTATGAAAAAAACCTGGCTTTTTTCTTTAAAATATCTTTAGAATTTTTCTTAAACCAAACTAAAATGTTTTATTTTAAAAACTCATTTTACATGATATCAATTCAATGGGTAATCATTTATGATTAAAATATTATTTCAATGGATTTACATATTATTTTCTGGGATATACATGTTTAATATTTAATTTTATGACTAATACAAATGTTTTTTTCAAAGAACTCTTCTTTATAAAGTAAAGGGGGTTTTCTCCTCTCACTTTTCATTCTGTGAGATAGATTCCTTGTTCACCTATTATTACTTATCTGTGGTGTATTTACTGACCTTTTATATATCATATCAAGAGTCACATTATTCTCATGATATTCTAATATATTATTATTTGAATATTTCAATTGGTATGTGTCACTTTGAAATGTTTAAATATTATTTCCTCAATAATATTTTAATGGTCTCATTTAAAAGTATCTACATCTATGTCAAAAGCATTGTTGAATATTGTAATTCATTGAAGTTAAATATTATTATACCATCTATCATATTTTTTTTGAAGGTTTTATGATCTGTTTGACTATGGATGTTTTATTTTATAACATTCGTGGTTTATGGTTAATGTATTCACATATCATATGCTAGTTTTTCATTATGAATGTTTATGATGTTTGTGTTTCACCCTTTTTATATGTGGAATGTGTTTTAATTAGTATGTTATGGGTGGGTACCAATATATCCCCTCGATGAATCAGTAGGTTTCATGATACAAAGTAGATATGGTTTTGGATGAGGCCTTACCCATTTATTAGATTCTTGGCATGAATCCTTTAAAATAATAGATTCTTGGAATGAATCCTTGACAATAATAGATTCTTGGAATGAAGCCTTGATAATAATATATTCGTGGAATGAAGCCTTAATAGTATGTTTTATATTTCCATCGGCATACATTTCCATCATTATGAAACTAGTAATTGGTAGTCCATGTGATTATTCGACTAGAAGAATATCCATAGATATGTTTTATTATAGAATTATTTAAACTTATTATATTATGCTCAAGATTATGTATTAATGGAATGTGTAATTTTATTTATCCACCATGCAATAATATTTATGATACCTCTTTGTTACTTACCCTTTCTGAGCATCCGAGCTCATCTATTTATTATGTTTCCTTTCCCCAGGTTATGAAGAAGAAAACTTTGAATAATATTTCAAGGATGTAGATTATTTTATTTTATATTGTGTATTGTTTAATTTACTTTTACTCATTTATTATGGGTATTAAGAATGTAATATGGTCTTCTAAGAATGCTAAACTAATCACTCCTTCGATATTTTATTCTTCATAATCATGCAAATATAATAAAAGAATGCACTGGTTCCAGGCTTCTAGGGTCAGGGCATTACATTAGACTAATGTTTTTACACATGAGTCCTGAAGGGACAACTCAACCCCCACTACAGTCAAGTTTATACATGTTTTGAACCACAATGTTTCAAAAACCACTTTTAATCCACTTAGAACCTATAAATCTTAAAAAATATAAATTATCCAACTTAAGGCTCAAAATAAACATACATGTGACCTAAATTGCATCAAAATTATCCCCACTATAAAAGAAATCCACCCCCAAAAATTCTTAGGATCATGAACCAAAAAAGGGACAAGGCCATTGCTTCATCTTCAAGACCTTGCACTCCCATGTCCCTCGATTGTACCTACCACACCTCTATCTCACTCAAACCAATTGGATTGTCTTTTCATGAAACATAATGTCCTATCAGTCCACTATATGAACAAGCCTTTCAATCACTAAGGTGTCAGGTTCAATATCAACATCATCCTACTCAATCATGTTGGATTGATCTTGATATTACATCATTATTTGGGAAACATGGAAAACATAATAGTTAAAATTCAAATTAGTGGGAAAGAATAACCAACATTACACCTTCCTGAACTAATCCACAAATCTCAAATGGGACAAAATAACAAGGTTTTAACTTAACCCACCTCCCCAAACATCTATGTACTAATTGAGGTGAAACTATGAGGGAAACCCGATCACCTACTTCAAATTTCAAAGTATGATGGTGCTAAACGATATATGAATTCTAGTGAATTTGAGCTATCATTAAAATTTTTCTGATAAATTACACAATATTCATCATCTATTTAATGATGCTTAGTTCAAACAAGGACTATTATCCCATTTATTCCCTTAAAAGAGATGATATTCAAGGCCTCTCATTCAACTCCTAAAATAACACTATCCAAATTGAATCCTAATAACTATTGTTATAGAAAAAATCAACTTAGGGAATAAGTTTCTCCCATTATCCATTAAAGTCAAGCATGCTTTACTGGAGCATATCCTCAATACTCTGGATGGCTCACTCAGTCTAGCCATCTATCCGTTGAAGATAAGACATGATCAAATTCAACTTACAACCCATCAATACCAAAAATAAACTCCAAAACTATGATTTTAAGTGGGGTAACCAATCCAAAATGATAACCAATGTTATACAATGGAATCCCACAACCTCTCACTCATACAAGTTCCCAAGATACTCTTCCTTCACTGACTCCTCTATAGGTAAGAAATGAATTGATTTCATGAGTTGATCAATAATCATCCCTATCATATCTTCAACACTGGGAGTTTGAGGTATCCCAATCAAAAATTCAATGACTATATCATCCAATTTATATATTATAATGGGTAAGTTTTATAACATAAAAAATCTTGAGTCTAGTCCACTGAGAAGTGACTTGACTTGATTGCCACATGGCCTCTAGAGAACCTCCCTATATGCTAGAGGCTACCGAATAGTAGTGAGGTCCTATAGTGGTATAGTTGGGTGGCTATACCATCATAATTAGATTGAATCAAAATAGTATATAATAAATATACCAACATATAAATAATAATTAAGTGGTGAAAAATAAATCATGCAAATAATAAAAATCAAATACAAGAAATAATAACAAGAATCATATTCAAAATAATGATGTCATGATGATATAAAAAATGGAAAATATAGGGGAAACAATGTAGTAGGAATATGACATGTACATGCAATAAAAACATAAAAAATACCAAAATATATCTCTAATAGAAACATGAGCACAAGCTCAACCCTCTTCTCACATACTCCATCGTTGAACAAAACATCAAGCGACCATAGTTGGGTCGCTTGTATCCACCACAAAAAATGTCTATCCCTATCCAGTTTAAGTATAATGAGAAGTGTACAAGGATAAAAAATATGTTGGTAAATATATAGCCTTGTTGGTCTAAGTTATCCATAAGATACCCATATAATGCTACCCACTTCAGCCTAAGTAGGAAATGACCATAATAATTTCACTTTTTAATTTATATTAATATTGTTGGGACCTGAGGCATACAACCAAGGTGTCCATATATAGTGATAATAATATATGGTTCTATAATTTCCAAGTAATTTATGTTTTATATGCAGGATGAGTCCACAGGGGTGTACCCTAGGTAGTTCACCCACAAAGGGGATGTTTTTACCAAGAACTAGGGGCATGTAATAGGCAGACTCAATGTGATGCATGAAGGGAGACCAAATAATAATCTAAGGTGGTCTGTAATATCAAGACGAATCCAAGGATAACTATCTAAGGAATTCATTTAATTTTTTTCAAATATTAGTGAACCCTTGGTCCTAAGTAAAGTAATTCTCAATATAAGACAAATATTTAATCCAAGTAAGGTATTTCACTTGGCAGGCATATCAATGAATTAGTTTTCAACCCATGAGTCTATCTAAGATGAGACATAATGGGAATCCAAGTATCACTGAGGGAACACCACACCTTTATGTAATTTTAGGCCCATGACTATAATAAAGAATCATGTAATTAATCATCAAGTGTCTACAATATTAACAATATTCATGACCATACTTCATAATCAAACAAGGGCTAGGTGACATGGTCGTACCATTATCCTTTTAGTTAAACTATTTAGATATTTCAATTGAATGAAAAATAAATAGACCTTAAAAGATGTTTCAAATACATAGGCTAGGCTTGGGAGCCTAAAAATGTATCACACCATTACAATTTATAAAATTAATACATTCATTTATAAGGTATAAAACTAATCCTCAATAATGGTTTGATAATATAATAATTTGTAACATTTTTAGTTATTTTATATAGTTCCCCCTAAGGGGGAAACTCACATCAGGGTTGAAAACCTATGATGAAGAAAATTATGTGGTAAAGGAAACCAATTAAATGTGGTAACATTTTATTAATTTAATATTCAATCAGAAATCACGTTGCATAGAAGTTTCAATAGATAGAAGGATGAAAAATAATATATACAAAAAGTGTTTTAATAAAAGAGATAGACCACCTAACTTATACCGGTAGTCGACTCCTATTCTAGTATCAGCCTTTAATAAAAGATATAATGGGAGAAATTAGTGAAATAAATGAACATAATAAAAATTAGGCATATTATCTCACTTGGAAATAACATCCAATGCAGATAGAGAAAATGAGATAAGAACAAAGTGGAATTGTAGACTTACCATTTCCAAAACATCATGATGAATGATGCTTGAATTAGTTTCCAGATTGATTAGATCTCTCAAGTCATAGATTGAGAGTAGAAATGGAATCCCTTGATAAGGAGAGGAATGTTATACATTTTATGGAATAATAATGTATGATAATGATTAAAGGTTAGGAGTGATAATTGAAATTTCACTCTTTTTTAATGGGGGCATGGTTTGGCCACACAGTTGGCCAAACTATGCACCACCACTATCTAAGTGTCACACCCCTTCACATGATTAGATGCACAGTTAGACAAACCATGCAACAACTATGTGATTTGCCGATGTAATTACACTGTAGATTATTTCATGGATTTGTGGACTCCCATGCATGGTTAGAAAAACCATGATCCTCAACATATGGGTCACATTATTGAGCCACATGGTAACTAATAACCCTAAAAGAACTACAGAACTCATTTTGATTCTCCAAAAACTATATCTCTTGGATCTAGACAAGATCAGATGCTCTTCAAACCTCCACTACCTCATTTGTATTTCTCATACAGATAAAAAAAATATTTAGAATAAATTTAAAAGGATCCATACCTCATTTAAAATCCATGATCTTACAGGCTCCCCTATTTTAAAAAACTCATCTCCAATTTTCCATTATGATGGTGGTTAAAAATAATATATGAATAACTATGGCCACTAATTACATACATCGGTCTCTTTAACCAAAATATCATCCTATAAATGGTTGTACTTCCATAACACCAAAAATAGAGGAACTAATATATATTTAAGGGCATTATTTTTTATGATTAACAATATATACCTAATACTACTCAAAAGAAGCATCAAAATCCAATTCAACCACATCAGGATGAAGGATATGAGATGGGTCTAAATAGTATGGGTGAATTTGTGAATCATGGAAGACAATGTGCATGGATTGTTACCTTTGAGATAACACTAATTGATAGGCTAATGAATTGATTCTATCCAAGATCTCAAAGGTTAGAATGAACCTAGGTACCAAATTCAATTTTCTAGGAATCCATCGATTCCCCAACATAGGTTAAACATGAAAGAATACCCAATCATCAACCTTAAAATTCACAGGTCATTGATGATGACAAATAAAATAATTCTTCCTAAACAGATTTGTATCCATAAAAATCCTGATAAGTTGTACTTTATTTGATTTATTCTGAATGAAATGTGTTCCTATTATTACTTCCTCCCTTGCCTCTAACCAACATAGAGATGATCAACATGACCTTCCTTTTATGGCCTCAAATGGATCCATATGTATAGTCACCTGAAAGATGTTATTATATGAAAACTAAACAAGAGTTAAGTGTTTCTCCCAATAACCACTAAAATTAAGGACACATTATCAGAGAATGTCCTCTAACACTTGTATCATATGCTCAGACTAATCTTTGGACTGTGGGTGATGGGCTATACTTAGTAGTACTTGTGAACCCAAAGACATTTTACACCCTTTATAAAACTGAGAAGTAAACTGGGAATCCATGTATGATATTATAGTATGGGAAACCCCATGAATGTGTATAATCTCATTGAAAAATATCCTTAAAAGATCATCAACTGAAAAAGAATCACTGATATACAATAAGTGGGTGACGTTTGTCAATCTAATCATGATCACCCACACGACATCACAACCTCAAGGTGATTTGGTAATACTATCATGAAATACATAGTGACATTGTCCCATTTCCACTCTAGAATAGGAAATGGATATAAAAGATCAACATGATACTGTTATTTTTCCTTCACCTACTAACATGTGGAAAACCCAGAAACAAAACCAGATATCTATCTCTTCATATTGTTCTACCAATATTAGTGGTATAATTCAATATACATCTTTGTTAGTTGAGGATGTACTTCCCATTTTGAGGCATGAGATTCTCACATCATCTCTTCTCGCATGTCTAGATAAACTAAGACATGCCCCGAAATGTTCAAGATCTCGTCCCCATCATTGAGCCAACCATGTGGTAGGTCCTCAAATGAAATAATCTCTTTTAGGACCAATCATTTGTGATCAAAATATTGTATCATCTTCACTCAATCTAGAAGTGAATAAATCTATGATATAGATATAAGTACAGGGTACTAATGAAACCCCTAAATCTCAATATTTTTCTCAAAAAACATATCCATAAACTACCGTTCACTATATTATTCTGGAATAAATTATGCTTGAGTCTTCTAACTCAGTGCATTGACTACTGCACTTCCTTTCCTAGGAATATAAGTAGGCTCAAAATCAAATAACTAAAGGTATTGGACCCATCATCACTATCTATGATTCAAGTCACCCTAAGTAAAGATGTATTTTAACTTTTATGTTCCGTGTATACAAAAAACTACTATCCCAATAGATAATGCCTCCAACAATGTAATTCAAGAACAACTGTAGAAATTTTGAGATCGTCTGTTGGGTAATTATTCTTGTAAGGCCTCAACTGGTGAGAATCATATTCTATGACCCACTCCCCTTACATTAAAATTATTACCAACCTAAATAAAGGTGCATTAAATTAAAATGTATAGAATTTTCTAGGCTTAGGTAAGGTCTTGATTAGTGTTGATGTTTGTATTCCTTTTAACTCCTGAAAGGCTTCCTCACAAGCTTTAGACTATGAAAATTGGACTCCCTTCTTAGTTAATCTTGTAAGAGGGTCTACAAGGAATGATAGATCCTAGATAAAATGCCTAAAATACCCCATTATACCTAATAAAAATTGTATGTCATATACATTATTAGATTTTTTACATGAAACCACAACTCTTTAATTCTCTTTGTTGATAGACAGTCCTATATTTAAGATAACTTGACTTAGAAAGTAAAATTTAGCAATCCAAAAGTTACATTTAGTGGGATTTTAAAACAAACTATTATTTCTTAGTGTACTAAATATAATGTCATGGTGTTTGACATGATTTCATAAGGTATTAGAATACACAAATATATTTTCCATGAAAATGAAAAGGAAGGAATCTAGGTATGAGTGGAAAAATCGATTCATCAGGGCCATAAAAACTACTAGTGCATTCATCAGATTGAATAAAATCACTAAATAATCATAATTTCTATACCTAATTTATAAATATATATGAGGTATTTCCATAGGTATGAATCAAACATAATAATATCTTAAACTCAAATCAATTATTGAGAAAACATTAGCTCCTCAGAGTTGGTCAAATATGTATACTATATGAGGTAAAGGGTACTAGTTCTTAACTGTAATTTGATTTAATTTCTAGTAATCCTTGCATAATCGAATGTTCCCATCAGCCTTCTCAGTGAAAAAGTGAACCCCATGGTGAATTACTTGGCTGTAAAAACCACTTATCTTATATGTCCTCCAAATATCTATTGATTTCATGAAGCTTATTAGGAGGCATCCTATAAGGTGGGATAGATACTAGTGCTACTCCTGAAATTGGATCAATAGTAAAATCAACCTCTATCTCAGAAGGTAACCTTAAAAATTCATTATGGAAAATGTCCATAAAAGTATCCATAATATAAGGGAAATATTTCTTATCATGTTATGTAATCACTCAGAAAAAGGTTATAAATATAGGCTATCACTCCACCCAGTTCATGATGCTTAGGTATATCCCGACTTTCCCAAACATCCCATTATCCTTCTTGAATATCGTTACCACCCCCAGGTGATGTGGAGGACAGTATCTGGTGATAATAGTAAATAATTTCTTGATAAGAAACTAACTAGTCCATTCGAAGAATGATTTCCAAGCCTATAATCTTGAGGATGAAAAGGTTCCATGAGAAATTATATCTTCCAATCTTTAGGGGTCACTCCTAGCATTGGAGTAGAATTTCTGATCAGACTCGCAAAAAATTATCCTGATTTTTAATCTCAAAAAAGTATTTGATCTCTAGACCAAATAATTCAGTGATATCGATAGATATAAAGGGGTGATAAGCACCTATATCAAATAAAATGGACACTGAAGTCAATTATACTAAAATCATACCTCAGACCATAGATGGATCAGTACCCTTCACCTCAAGTGTCGGTTTTACTACATATATCTGGCTTGATCCATGTCTTTGAGATATAACCTGATTACCCAGAGTGGCTCTACTCTATTATAACTATATATACTATGTTTGGATCCCTTGACCATAACTTCCACATTGGACATGTTGAACAGTAGTAGTCAAGCTTCCTACCAAATATGTATTTTATGATCGTACTCCAAAACCTAGAGTTAATAAAGACACCCTCTCAATGTCTACTATAGGAATGGTTATATAAAACTAATAAAGGTTTATCATCTTTCTATATTCCTAAAACTCAACTGGATCCTTTCTATGGTGGGGATTCATGGGTCCTAGCCAACCGCCTTGGTGACATATCACATGTCTGCCTGGCATAACACTCTAAATATTGGTGCCTTTATGAGAAGGTTCAATATGGTGTTTCCTACCACTAGATGAACCACTTCCCTATCAATGCATTAAACCACCATGATCCACACCTTCATCCTGCCTTAGGTTTCACTCTGAGATGAGGATCTGGTTCACTATCTCCATAGTGATATTCAAAAAAACATGTTCACTTGAGATCATATGTAATGAGTGATTACATCCTTAAATTACCTATCCAAGTATAATTAGACACCAAGGAGAGCGATAATGAAACATATAAGTTCTATGAAATGATTGGAGTAGCCAATATCAGATAAAGTTCCATGATCTAGGTGCATAAACTCTCTAGATCGATCTTCCCGCAATGTATTAGTAAAGAAATAATCATAAATGGTGTTTTAAAAATTCTTCCAAACCATTACCTAATACAGATTAGACTGGGTCAAAGCATCCCACTATCTCTTAGAAGACCCTCTAAGCATGTATATTATGATCATCTATCCTCTTTATATAGGTGTCTCTAGATGCTCAAATATAGATAAAAACCCCTCTATCAATAACTTAGAAGCATAAAGACCTCCTTCCCCCTAAAAAGTAATAGAATGTTGCTACTAGAACTCCCTTATCAATTCTTCCATAGAAGATGTAGGTCATGGAGATACCTACTTAGATTGTACTGACTATAATAAACCCTCTGGAAACAGAGGGTTGGTTCCTAGATTTGGTATAAAAGGAGGCACTATAGGTGGAACTATAGGAGATAATATTGGTGGTGTAGGCCTCTATACTCTTATAGCGTGGTCATCGCCACCTTCCTAGTGCATGACCCAAGTCCATCATGGTGGAATATTTCTACAATGATAAGTGTCAAATAGGAAATGTACAAAGAATTTCTATATAAGAGTAAAACCCGACTACCCAATCCAAAATCTAGGTGAAGGTGACATATAAAAACATGAAGGGTCACAAGAGACACTCCCATTACCCATTACTATGGTTGGTTTAGGATCGAGTTCTATAATTTATGATAGAGGTTCAAGTATATGGATTGTAAATGGAATGTTTTATAGGAAAACAATATTTAAGTTACAATTGAAATCCCCATTTAATGATAACCATCTCATCTAACTTCTAGAGATCAAAATTTCAAAAGAATATATATATATATATATATATATATATATATCATGGTCCAGTTAGATGAGTTTCCATTCCCATGTTATGAATACCTATGCCTTATCAGTTACAATTATCAATTCATGTAACTACAACCAGACCTTTACATCCGATATCGGGATATAATAAGCCTATATTTTATTATTCAATTATATGAATCAATCTTTAAAATTTATAAAGGCACATATATTATAAATTAAAACTCAAATCAGTTTAATCAAAATCCGCTAATGTTTAAACCCATGAAACCAATGGTTCGAGGATCAAATGTGTCATAATTAGTTAGTTAAGGTTCCACCATGAAGATATGATGGAAAAAACCACTTAGGTTGATGCAAACACGTTAATTAATGAACTATTTTTTCCCTTCCAAAAACGTTAGTACATTTTTGAGTATGGAAATCAATTCACTCTAACATGATATGGTCAATTCATGCGACAAAGTAAACACCACCCATGAATGAAATATAAATCCATAGGTTCTTATAATGATTTATAAGACAATACTTCCTTATTATACTATTCCAATTGTAAGAATACTTAATCATATCAAAATTCAATAATCATGTGCATCACCCAATGGTGAAATCGGTACAACTATAATAGAAAAATACAAGAACATAAAGTCACATCATAGAAACATTGCGTTTTACCTGTACATGGGTTAGCTATTCCCATGCACAAGGTCATTACCAAATTCTGACACATCCTAGTCTCATTTTTACCTTCCCAAGATGGAATGTAAATGGATATAAATCCTCCGATACCACCTGTGTTATCCTGAGTCTTGTCTATTGAAAGGTGACCCAACCTGGTGGCCACATGGACTCAAGAACGCCTCCCCAAATGTTAAAGGTTGCTGAATAGAAAAAATGGTCTACTATGTTACATTGGGGAGACTATACTGTCATAGTAGGAGTGAATCATAGTTTTATATAATAAATATTACAAAAAATCAATAATAATGAAGTTGTGGAAAACATTTCATCCAAATAATAATAAATAGAAAGGAGTAACAATAACTTGTATCATATATAAAATAATGATGCCATGATTCTATATAAAAATGGGGAATAAAAGGAAAACATGTTAGTATGAATATACCATGTACATGTTATAAAAACATAAAAATGTCCGAAATTTTTCTTCAATGATACCTTGAGAACATCCTCAGTCCTCTACTCCCATTCTCCATCCTAGTACAGAAAATCAAGAATCCATATTTGGGTGATTCCCTTTAACACAACTTGAAACCATTAATTCTATCCTTATAATGGTACATTCATTCTAGATCCATTACATTTCTGTTTTTGGTGTTGTAGGTGCTTGGATGAGGTATGGAGCAGGCCTAGAGGAGTTTAGTTATTAAATGCAGAAAGAAGAGTGAATAAACGGCATGTAAAGCTTACATGTCATGTAAGTTTGGTGCACAGGTTGTTAATTAAGGTTCATGAGGTGTTACATGAAATGTATATTTTTTGGGGTTAAATAAAAAAAGGTGACACAATGTTTGGAGAAATCTAGAATTTTCAGAAACTGTAGGATTTCCCATCGTGTAAGGGTTATATGACATGCAACATGTGTGATCTATGTTATTTTTATAACCCCTACATCCAAATTTTCTTTCATTCAGACTCTCCCTTACTCTCTCATTTTGGTAGAATCCTAGGTGCCTTGAGGAGTCATTATAGACCCCTTATACCCTGATTTGATCCATTGGTTTTTAGTGGATGCCTGTTGGTGACACATGATAATCCCTTCCTACTTCTTGGTTAGTTTCCCCTTTTTCATCATCAGAGTTTCACTACGGTAGTGTGGTTTGGTTTGGTTTTTTGTGTTTAGTTGTGTTTTGGTGGTCTTTGGGTGTGGTGTAGTTTGATCTATAGTATCTCATGGTGATGTTTTTGTCTATAGGTGTTCTTCTTTTCCCTGTAGTGAGAAATGAGTCGAAAAACTTTGATAACGTAGGTAATCCCTCATTTATCATTATTGTGTATCTTATGAGGGGGGTTTAAATTTTCTTTATATATGGTGCATGTTCATTCTGACTTAATCAATGATAAAAAGTTTAGTAATTTTAAATTGATGGGTAAAGGTCTTGGACTCTCTTTTTACAACTTTGATATTATTATGATATTTTGGTTTGTACGAGTTTGATACCCAACTGAAAATTGTGTCCGTTGGAGGATTTTTTACATTTGTTGTATATTATGTGATTGATGATTTTGTTGTGATTTTAGTGATATTTACCAAAAATGGAAATTGATCAACCACTTATATTTGGATAATGAATGGTTTCTCCAGTATTATGTATTTTGTGATAAAACCCCCAAAATAAAGAGTAATGGGATATAATACTTTTGTAAAACTATAAAATGATATTGATGTGTTGTGATTCCTGGCCATGCTTATAGGACGATGACATGTGGGTTGGGGCATGTGAGGAAGATGGTTGGTAGGCTGTGCTTTTGGGTTGGTGAGGTAGTTTGTTGGTCGGGCTTTTAGGGCGGTGAGGTGGTTTATTGGTTGTGCTTTTGGGGGGTGAGGGGGTTTGTAGGCCGTGATTTTAGGTTGGTGAGGTGGTTTGTTGGTCACACTTTTTGGATGGTGAGGTGATTTGTAGCCTATTATTTTGGTTTAGTGTGTTTGTTTGTTGGACATTATTTTGGGTGGTGAGGTGGTTTATTGTCTATTCATTTGATGTGGTGGGGTGGTTTGTAGGCCATGATTTTGGGGCAGTGAGGTGGTTTTTAGGCCATGCTTTTGGGGAAGTGATGTGGTTTGTTGGTCATGCTTTTAGGGAGGTAAGGTGGTTTGTAGGATATACTTTTGGGGTAGATAGTTGGTTTGTTAGCCATTATTTTCGGGTAATGAGGTGGTTTTTTGTCATGATTTAAGGGTGATAAGGTGATTTGTAGGAATTTTTTTAAGGTGGAGTGGGGGTTTGTTGGTCATTCGTTTTTAGAGGTGAGGTGTTGGTTTCTTTGTGCAAGATGCTCAGGTAGTGATGGAATAAATAATTGTCTAATAATTTTTGAAATCTATGGGTCTTAGTTTGGTTAAGGGATAAAATAGATAATTATTAAATAAATGTTGGGTTGTGTGGTTAAATGTGTTTAATGCTAAATAGTGAAATGAATTATCTAGAAAAAGGGAATTGGTTGGCAATGCCAAATAGGGTTTTTGAATTTTTGTGTGGTTTTATGAATTTAGAGGTGGCATAAAAAGTGAGGATGTTGTGAATTGGATAGTGTTTGGATGTGAACACATAGATTTGGATTGTGTTTGTGGCTATATATATATACTTGTATATTCCTTTTGATTTGTATACAAACCCCACCCACACTGATCATAATGTGATGACACATACATAGTCATGTTGGGGGTGTTTTTTCCAAAATCTGGTGAGGATGAAGGATGGTTAGGTACATATTCTTTCCTGATCTCTTTTACATGATAGGTAGGCATTGAACATTGCTACAATGACCATAGGTTTGTTAGTGAATTAGATGGGGGTTGCGATTGCCTAGGTGTTTTTAAGAAAGGTTAGATATGATCGTGATTGTGGGGAAGATTTGGGTGGCATTCGTGGATGGTAATAGGATGGCATGGGGTTTATGTACTACATATTGAAGATACTGTACTACTCTAGTTATGGTTGTGCATGTGTTGTAGCCCAGGTGTCTGCAGGAAAGATGATATGTGACTGTGCTTTTGGGGTCGTGGCCTAGGTGTCTGCAGGTGTGATGTGTTGTGATTGTGCTTGTGGTCCGCTGTGGTATACTAAAGATATGGGATCACTAGGACATACGATGTTGGGGTGTGAAAGTGGTATACCGGAGGGAAAGTGATGTGAGGTACCATTATCAATGTGATTATTGTTATATTATTTTATATGGTTTTCATTATTTGGTGAGTGTTCCTTGGTGAGGTTAGGTTTGGTTAGTATACCTATATATGTTGTTTTTATCTCTAAAATTTTATCACAGATGAATTAGTATGCTCTTTTGACATGTGCATGAGAGACTTTGTTTTTTCTATTGGGTATAGTTTTAGTCTCACCCTATGCACATAAACTATTTTCAAGTTTCCAAGAGGATTATTTGGATTGTGCTGGACATTACTAGCTCAGACCATTGCATAACTACTACATCATTGTGTTGGATTTTCTTTTGGATATTTACTTTTAGAGACTTCTACTTGTATTAGTTTTATTTATACATGAATGTGGGATGATTTTGGTTTCTTTTTATAATATATCTTAGACTTTTTTGGAAAATTCATCTTATCTCCAGATCCTATATTACTATAGAGGTTAATGCCTCCTATATCTAGATATTTTTATACCCTTAGTGATAGTCACCAACTTTGGGCCAACTGGAGGTGGGAATCAGGGGTCATTATCTCTCTCTCTTTATTGCGGTATCTTTGGGGTGAGGGTGTAATGATATAGTGGTATCAAAGGATATGATTGGGATATAGGATGGAGTTTGGATTTATCCACGGTGAGTATTTCATTAGTTGGTATGAAAGTAGTGCCAATTTTCCGTAGTGCATGACATAGTCTAGGGAGACCAGCAAAGACATTGAATTTTAGGCCCCCCTATGATCCAGTGCACAAGACACTGAGTTTATTGATCGACCAAGTGATGTGGACCTCCTTTAGGGTATATATATAAAAGAGGTATGTTCATCATAATTACCTGTGTTCTTTCTCGAATTGGGTTGTTTTGGGAAGGTTAAAATGAATTAAAATGAATCTTAATAAAATGTCATATTAAATTAAATTAGGATATCTTTGTTTCTTCTTTCATATATGGATCATGTTCCTCATCCGTGTGTGGCTCAGTTAGTTGAGGTTCAGTAGGTAGATATGGTTGTTCTTCGTAGGGTTGATCTCATAGAGGAGGATGAGGCTTGGTAAAGGGCATTGTGTGATTTTCAACAACATGATTTCGGGATGTGTGAGGGAAGTGGGGAGATCAATATCACTTTCAGTTTCATCCAATCCATCATAGAGTACTAGGTTAGATTGGTAGTTAGCTAGATGCAGGGATCAATGCATCAATGGTGGATACTATATATGGGTGAGTGGAGGGAGACATATGTTTTATGGGTTGACTTCCAGAAGGAGTTCTAGTAATATTTTATTTCTTGAACTTGAAGGTAGTGAAGACAAAGAATCTTCTTTCCCTTCAGTTAAGGAGTATGTTAGTGTGAGAGTTGGGAATCAAGTTCAAGGACATTCTGAACTTTTACCCAGATCTTTTTCCAGATGAAGAGTCTAGTGTTAGGTGTCTTGAGGAAGTACTATATCCTTCTATCCAGTATGAAGTTATTCCTTTTATTTTTCCAACATACCTGGAGGTTTAGAAGAAGGTAGATGTGATCAAGAAGTTGAAATCATAAGGAGGTTTTCCATGAGTGGGTAATCAACATGTTTTCTCGAAGATTGGAGTCTTCATTGGTAGGTCTTAGGCTCTAGGACCTTCAATTTTTTTACCAATAAAGATTCAACCTTAGTAACTTCCTTTCTGGCCTTCTTGGGATAGTTTTTCTATGCTTCTCCTTGGGAATTTATTAAAGTGTGTTTAGGTTTTTTGGTTTCTGTAAATCACCAAAACCAGTGATCTGTGGTTTTATGAGCTTAAGTTGGTGGGGGTGGACAAGTTCAGCATCGGCCTCACCAACAGTTTCCAGTAATTATATTACCACATCAAAAGTAGAGACTTTTGGTCCAATGAGGGAACATGGAGCAGGTAGAGGTCATCTTCGGGATGTTCATCATGTTTAGGGTCCCTGACCCAAGTGTGGTCATAGAGTTGGTATTTATAAAAGAGGAAGAGTAGCTGAGCATGGTTAGTTTCATGAAATAGAGGTAGTAGTTCCACATGGGCCATCGATCATCAGAGGTAGAATTAGTTTTTTGTACTATTGTTTGTTTCTTATTTTATTCAAGAGAATCACACACCATTTTTTCACCAACTCTAGTTCATGATTTTGGAATAGATGTTGAGATGATTCCCATGCCCCTGGTGTTGACTACACTTTTTGGAGTACTGACCAGGTTATTGGATGTGTGTCAGGGGTGTTGACGGATGATGAGGCTACATCAGCACCCTGGGGATCTTTTCTTGCTATAGCTGCAATTGAACAATGTTATACTTGACATAAAATGGTGGTATTACATAAGTGATTTTATTAATAACTTTTAGAGGAGAGTTTTGTTTTTTGACGTGGATGGCCAACATGTGGTTTTCATTGGTGGGGAGGGTTTTATGTGGGTTGTCAATGTGTGAAGTCACTTGTTTTTTTTGTTAGTTGTGTTTTCATTATAATCCATAGAGTATAATATAATGGAGGTCCCTAGGGTCATTGGGTAGTTACTAGATGTTTTCAATGAGGAGTTTGTGATGTTACCCCCTTGATGTTATGTTGAGTTTTTTATAGACTTCCATCCTAGTGTATTGCCAATTTTTATAGATCTTTATCTGATGAAACCTTTTGAGTTGCGGGAGTTGAGGATTCAAATAGATGATCTGACGCATAAGGGTTTCGTCCGGCCTAGTGTGTCATCATTGGGTTCTTCGGTGTTGGTCACCAAGAAGGAGGATGGTTGTTTGAGGTTTTTTATAGACTATCAGAGGTTGAATCAGATGACATTAAAAAACTGTTAGCCTCTTCGGAGGATAGAATAAATTTTTGACCAACTGAGAGGGGTGAGTTGATTTTATATGATCGATCTACGGTATGTATATCATTAGTTGGGGTTTAAGGAGGGTGATATTTTGAAGACTAAATTTAGATACTTTTATAGTAACTTTAAGTATGTAGTCATTCAAGTTGGTGTTATGAACACACCGACCTTGTTCATGGGGATTTTGAACTATGTGTTCCATGAGTTCTAGGACTGGTTCATCATCGTATTCATCAATGATAAATTAATATACTCATATTTAGTTGAGGTTCATGATGATCATCTCATATCCTTATTTATTGTTCTTCTATGACACTATATCTATTGAATGTTGTCCATATTTATGTTTTGGACACGATTGGCTCATTTTCTCAGGCATGTGGTGTCTCAACGGGGGTTTTCAGTGGAATATTTTAAGGTTTAGGCAGTTGTTTCTTTTGTAGCACCAAATATTGTGGAAAAGGTTCATATTTTTATGGGTCTTACATGATATTATTATAAGATTATTATTGATTCCTTTTAATTTGAGTCCTCTTTGATATCTTTGACTAGGAAGGACTAGGATTTTGTGTGGTGTAATCAGTGCCAAGTGATGTTCCATTACCTAAAAGAGAAGTTCGTTATTTCTCCAGAGATTCAGTTTTCTGAGGAGGGTGTGATGTTTGAGGTTTTTTTTTGATTCTTTCCACCAATGGTTGGGATGTGTGTTAATGATGAATAAGTTAGTGATCTATATCAGACTAGTCAATTACATCCCCATGAGTGCAATTATTCCACTCATGATCTAGAGTTAGAATTATTATTTTTTTTGTTGATTTTTTTGAGGCATTACCTCATTGAGGGGTTCTTTGTGGACTTAATGGATCACAAGAGATTGAGGTATATCTTTTATCAACATAATATGAACTTGTGGATGTATATATTAATGTATTTTCCTCAAAATTATGATTTCAATATCTCTTAGAACATAGTAAAAAAGAATGTTGTGTCTATTTATTTGTGTAAGAAGTCCTGAAAAAATGTTTCTAAAGATTTTGGGGATTTTTGGAGAGAAATGGAAGAGTTAGAAGCCTTAAAAATAGATTAAAGGATGGAATGTTGTAGGGGATAATTGTTTCAGATGCCGGTGTGGTCTCCTATGATGCAGTAGGTGTAAGAGTCTCAGTGGGGATACTTAGAGTTAGAGGTGATGCATGATCATGTTGGCCATGATGATGCTCTAGAGGGATGGGCGAAGGATGATCAAAACTAGATGTTGTTTCATGGGATGTTGTTTATTCTAGTAGTGATGTGTGGGTTATTCCTTCATGAGTTTTATATATCACCTTTTGTGGTACAACCAAGAGTTTCCAAGATGTACTGTGGTTTTAGGATGTAGTTTTTGTGCCTCAATATGAAATGGGAAGTGGTAGAGTTTGTGGTAAATTTCTTGGGTTTCTAGTCAGTAAAGGAAAAGCATTGCATTAATTTTGGTTTGTTGTGTCATTTGGATATTCCCAAGTAGAAATATGATGAAACCGTAATGGATTTTTTCACAGGGTTACCCAAATCTTTGGTTAGTTGTGATTCTATTTGGGTGATCTTGGATTGGTTGACTAAATTATCCAACTTAATAGTGATAAAGGAGTCAAGCACATAATTTCCCTTGGACAATATGTATATAGATGAGGTTTTGTGGTTTGATGGAGTTCAAAGTTCCATTGTCTCGGATCAAGATGCATGTTTTACCTCATAAGTCTAGATGGTATTAAAATATTCATTTGGCACTTAGTTACACTTCAACACTCTTTTCCACCATTAGATGGACATTAATAAAGAATAGAAAATCCTTACATTGGAAGATATTCTATGAGTTTGTGTCTTTTACTTTGGTGGATCTTGGATATTACACCTTCCATTGGTTGATTTTGATTATAATAATATTTATCACTCTTCCATTAGAATGGCTCTATATGAGTCTTCATACAAGAGGATGCATAATTCTCCATTATGTTGGAAAGAGGTTGGGGAGGCAGTAGTTTTTTATCTTGATGTGGTAAAGAGCACAAAAAATTGTTTAATCTTGTTCATGATAGGATAAATGCATCATAATAACAAATTATGTCTAATGTCTGTTGTAGGATTAGACCCTCAGAGTTCGAGGTTAGGGACTATGTGTTTTTGAAGGTTTCCCATTGACATTCCCAATAGAGGTTTGGTAGGAAGGTAAGCTTTCTCTCATAGGATTGTTGGTCCTTTGGAGCTGATGGGGTGAGTTAGTGTGGTGGAATATTGGTTGGTGTTTCCACCACAGTTGGATAGTATCCACGAAATAATCCACATCTCTAATATTTTTTGGTATCTTTGTGATGAATCCCATGTATTTGACTCTAGAGAGTTTGATATTTAGGACAACACTATGTTCATTGAATGTCTAATAGAGATCTATGATCACTAAGATAAGGTGTTATGTGGATGAACCATTACTTCAGTTCATGTATTGTGGAGGCATGTTGGCTTGAAGAAGAGTACTTGGGAATGTGATATGCAAATGCATGCCTAGTACCCAAAGTGGTTTTGAGTTTTTTTCTTTGTTTTGTTTGTTGTGTGATTTTTTATACCTTGATGTTTTATATGATAAATTGTTGTACTTTGTTTGTGATTTATGGTGTGTAATAATTTCTTGACAAATGAAAAGGGTAGGACCTGATTCCTAAATGAGTTGCATTAACAATAACATGATTAAACTCATGTGGGTGAGTTAGGGACACCTAGAGTAGATAATATATTGACATAGAATATGGAATTCCCTAATTCATGTTTTTGGGGGTAGTGCGATTCATTGGTTGTGTATAAGTGTGGTTGTGTGGGAGGAGATGGTTTGTGGTTTTGTGGTGATGAAGTTGTGTGAAATGTTTTGCAGCCATTTGGTTTGGCATGTTTGGATGGTGGTAACATTTGAGGTATGATGAGATCCTTGAGAGGTATATCACAAGGTGGTTGTTTATATCCCCTTTTCTTCTAGGATTTGTTTTGAATTAACGAGGGATAGAATAATTTTATAGGTATCTTATGTAATTGTGTATTCTTCCACATTCTATTACTTTTCCATTTTTGGTGTTAGAGGTGCTTGGATGAGGCTAAGAGCATGCCTGGAAGAATTTGGCTCTTAAATATTGGAATCAGGTTGAATACATAATGTGAAAATATTACATGATGTGTAAGTGTGGTTCACAATTTGTGAAGGTAGGTTTATAGGGTGTTACACAACATGTATATTTTCAAAGTTAAATAATAAAAAGGAGACCCAATTTTTGGTCAAACATGGAATTTTTGGAAACCTCATGATTACACATCGTGAAACCTATGGGATACAGGTTATTTTTATAAACATTATGAATGATTTTTCTTTCATTTGGTTTTTCCCTCCCTCATTTTGGTATAAATCTAGGAACCCCAACGATCCTTTCTAGCCCCTTCTCTCTTGCTTTGATCCATTGGTTCTGGTGGTTTCCGTTTGGTGATCCGTGGTAAGAACATCCTTATTCTTGGTTAGTTTCCTCTTATTCTTATTTATAGTTTCAATAAAATTTCATGGTTTGGTTTGGGTTGTGTGTTTGGTTGAATTTTTATGGTCTTTTGGTGCGGTGTAGATTGAGTCATGGTTTATCATGGGTATGTGGTGCTTTGCAGGCATTCTTCTCCTCCCTACAGCACACATCTAGTTGTAAAAACATCTTTGAGGTAGGGAATGCCTCATTTATAATTATTGTATATCATGAGGGATTGGTTTACTTTTGTTTTTCTATAGGTTATGGTTAACTGAATTAATAAAAGATAAATAATTTGGTAATTCAAAATTTATGGGTAAAGGGGTTTGATTCGCATGCTTTTATAGCTTTGATATGATTGTAATATTATATTTCATACACGATTGATTCTCTATAAGAATTGTTTCTATTGTGGGATTTTTTATGTTGGTTATATCTGTTGTGATTGTGACTTTTGTTTTAATTGTTCTGATGTCACCCAATAATTGAAATTAATTAACCAATTATATTTTTCAAATAAAATTGTTTATCCAAGATTATGGATTGTGTGATAAGACCCCAAAAATAATGTATAGTGTGATAAAATCCCTTTGTAAATATATAAAATGATCTTGATTCATTTTGATGTGTGTCTGTGCTTGTTTTATAAAGATGGGTGGTTGGGGTTTGTGGGGATGATAGTTGGTAGGCGGTGTTTTTGGGGTGACAAGGTGGTTTGTAGACTATGCTTTTAAGGGGGGGGGGTGAGGTGGTTTGTTGTATGTCATTTTTTGGTTGTGTGGTGGTTTGTAGGAAATGCGTTTAGGGTGGTGAGGTGGTTTGTTAGTTGTGTTTTTTTGGGGTAGAGGTGGTTTTTTGGTTGGGATTTTGGGGTGGTGAGGTGGTATGTAGACTGTGATTTTCAGGCGGTGAGGTGGTTTGTAGGCCATGATTTTGGGATGGATAGGTGGAATGGTTTTTGTGATTTTTGGGCAGTGAAGTTGTTTTTAGGACATACTTTTGGGTCGATGAGATGTTTTTAGCTATGCTTTTAGGGAAGCAAAGTTTTTTTAGCTGTGATTTTAGGGTGGAAAGGTGGTATGTTAGCCATGCATTGGGGTGGTGAGGTGGTTTGTTGACTATGCTTTTAATGGATCAAGTTAGTTTTTTGGTCATGATTTTGGGGTGGTGAGGTGGTTTTTTGGATTTGATTTTATGGTAGTTGGGTGGTGGTTTCTTTGTGGTTGATGTCCGGGCAGTGATGGAATAAATAATTGTTTAATAATGTTTGAAATGGATAGAGATTGGATTGGTTGATATGATAGAAATAGATAATGAATAAATAAATGATGGGTTTTGTGGTCAAATGTGGTTGATTCTAAATAAAAAAAATGAATTGGTTAGAAAATGAGAATTGTTTGGCAATGTGAAATGGGGTTTTTGGATTGTTGTGTGGTGTTATGAATTTAGAGGTTGTAGTGAAAGTGGTTATGTTGTGATTTTGTTATTGTTTTGTTGTGTAACTATAGGTTGGGATTGTGTGAGTGGATAATATATATATATATATATATATATATATATAATTGTATATTCCTTGTGATTTCCATATGTACCCCACCCATAATGAGCATAATGTTCTTACACCCACATAGTAATTCATGAGGTTTTTTCCTCACATCTGATGATGAGTAAGGATATATGGGTACCTACTCTTTCCCACTATATATTCTGGGTGAGGTATATATTGCAAAGGTCGTGACGGTCGAAGGTTTGTTAGTGCATTAGATAGTGGTTTTGATAGCCTATATGTTTTCTAGTAAGGTCATATATGACTATGATTGTGGGGAAACTTCAGGTAGGGGTATTGCATTGTTGGAGGAGGGAATGGGGTTTATATCCTACATGTTCATGATACCCACCTAATCTAGTTATGGTTGGGGATGTGTTATTTTCCTAGTGTCTAAGGTAAATATGAGATGCAACCGTTCTTGTGGGGGTGGTGGACCAGGTATCTACAGAAATGATGTGTTGTGACCATGATTGTGAGCCGGTGTGGTATATAGAAGAGATGAGAGAAACAATATGTAAAACATTGGGGGTTTAAGAGTTGAATATTAGTGGGAAATAAGTACAAGGTACCCTTATCGATGTAATTATTTTTATATTATATTACTTGGATTTCATTATTTGGTGACCATGCCTTAGTGAAGTTGGTTATGGATAGTATGCCTGTATAGGTGTTGTTTAGTTTTGTTGTTTTCTCACAGGTGCATTAGTATGTTCTTTTCACATGTGCACAATAGACTTGAGTTTTATTACTCAATATACTCCCCTAAATATATAAATTTATTTCAGGATTCTTGGAGGATTACATGAACCATGCCAAACATTACTATCGCAGACCTTTGGATATCTGTTGTGTCACCACATAAGATTTACTTTTGGGTATTTCATTTTGGAGAGCTTTACTTGTATTGGTTTTATTTATACATGTATATGGTATGGTTTAGGTTTATTTTTTATATTATGTATTGGAGTTTTTTAGATGATTCATCTTATATACCAATTCTAAATTATTATAGATGTTATTTCCTACCATTTCATGATTTTTGCATCCCATTGGCGCTAGTTTCTTACCCGGGGCCTACTGGAGGTGGGTTTTAGGGGGTCATTATCTATCTCCATTCATTGAGGTATCTTTGGAGGGAGGGGGTCATAACAGTCCTGGCACAAATCAATAACCAAAATAGGTTGTGAGTAAACCTCAGTAGTCCACCACCAATTATTTATGTCACTATCTAGTATGTGGATATATAATGAGTAGTGTGCAATTATAACACATAATGCAGTAAATAAATAACCACGTCAGTCTGAGTTCCATGCATGATACCCATTTGATGCCACCTTCTTTTTCCTAAGACGAAAATACCTCTTATAATTTTAAATTTTCATTTATATTTATATGATAGATACCTGATACATTCAACCAGGGAATCCATATATAGTGATAATCATGAAAGGTTTCATAATTTCCAATTAATTTATCTTTTATAAGATTAGTGGGTGCATAGGGGTGTACCCTTGGAAATTCACCAAAAAAGGGGAAGTTATACCCAATCATTGGAAGCATATCTGATGTATCCTTATTGTGAGACTTGAAAGGATCCCAAGGAATAATCCAAGGTAGTTTGTGATATCAATCCAAATACAATGGGAATCATCCATGATATTTATATAATTTACAGAAATATAGGTGAACCCCCAAAGATGATCTAGGGAATTCTCAATCTAAGAAAAAGACCAAATCCAAGTGTGGTATTTCACTTATAAAATTCATCATTAAATTTGTTATCATCCTATGATTCCTTCCATGGAAAACTATTATGGGAATCCAAGTATCATGTAAGGAATTCCACACCTTTACGTAATTTTGGGTCTGTGACCATAATCAATCATTATATAATTATCCAGAATGTATCTATAATCATGATAATATCCATGATCATACTTCTGAATCAAAATAGTTATAGGTGACATGGTCGTACTATTCACCTTTCATTTAAACCATTTATCTTTTTCAATTGTAAGGAAAATCAACACACCTTAAAAGGTGGTTTAATTACATAGCCCCAACTTATGGTCCTAACATGGTATCACACCATTCCATTTTATCTAATTAATCCATTAATTTATAAGGTCCAAGACACACCTCAATGGTGGTTTGATTACATAAGAATATTTAACATTCATAGGCATTTTATATAGCACACCATAAGGGAGTGACTTGTGTTGAGGTAGATAACCTTCGATGATAAAAATTAGGGGTAAAGGAAACCAATTCAAGATGCTAAAATTTTATTAATTTAAATTGACTTAAAAAAGGTATCAAAATGTAGTTTTGGCATGTTGTATGATAACACATAATATATACAACCAAAATTTTATGGAAAATAGCCAGACCACCTTAATTATTCCAATATTAATATCCTCATCTAGTATTGACCTCTAATATGGGCTAGAATGGGAAAAATATGAGAAATAGAAAGTAAACTAAAAATAGGACGTATTATCTCCCAAAAAATTACATCCATTGTAGTGAGGGAAAAGAATAAAATTACCAAGATGAATTTTAGAATTACTGTTGGTTAAAAAACATGACAAACAATTATTAATTAGACACTGGATGGATGAGATGTCTCAAAGCCTATATTGAGAGGATAAATAGATATTTTTCTGTGGGAAAGGGATATTGTGAATTTGATGTAGAATAATAGAGGTTAAGGTTTAAATTTTAGGAATAAAAAAAATGGTCATTTCATTCTTTTTTAAAGGGTTCATTGTTTGGCCTCACAGTTCACCAAACTGTGTGCCAACCATGCACTACCACTGTCTAAGTGGAACACCCCTTCACACGATTAGGAACATGGTTATAAAATCCATGTTCCATCCATGTTTCCTACATTTCATGGTTATAAAAACCATTCTCTTTTACACACGGGTCACATGTTTGAGCCGCATGATCACTACTAACTCTACACCAACTGTGCGTCCTATTCTACATGTACAGAAACAAGATATCTGAGCTCTGAACAAGCCCTAGACACTACTGAAGCCTCCATGAACTACTTAATAATTCTCATTTAGTTATAAAATATTCTTCTTATAATTTAAAAGGATCTATACATCTATATAATTCTTGTATATTACCTAGAAAAAATACCACGATTCTGATGTTTAGACTTAATTCTATGACAATTAAGGAACAGAGACACAAAATCCACCATCGATCGTATCATTTAAAACCACAAAAAATGATGTATTAGGTCATGGTATATCTTGGTATCTCTATTGTTCTCAAACCAATTAGATTGGTGACTAATATCCATCAATTCCTTCATCAATTTTATCAATACAATCATCATACCTTAGAAGTGAAAAACTCTATTGAGAGACCAAGACCCCTCACCTAAGGTCTCCCCACCATAATGATTCATACTAAAACACTAAAAATACATATCTTCATCCTATCCATATTGAATCTGAAGATACATAGGTGATGGATCTTTCATATAATAAAGGAATACTTTTTCATCATCTTTCCCATCATTTAAGTTTGTCTCAGTAAACAACCTCATCAAGCACTATTCTTCCACATATTCCATCACAATTTGAGTTGATAATTTTAAAATAAAAGAATATGTGACAATGTTTACCTTTCCACAGGTGTATGAAATATCAAAATAAAAGGTCTTAAGGTAGTCCAACCAGTTTATTCTTCTCATGTCCAGATCCCTATGAGTAAAGTTATACTTCAGACTATTATCATCTGAATACATCTTTAAACATTCCTTGAATTGTTTGTGGATCAAGTATTAAGAGTGTGCACCTTTTCCACCAACCCAAGATCATAAAGGGTTTTTTTCTTATTGTTAGGGAATAGTTGATGATATCAATAAGCTACTACCTATCTCTCTTGTATCTGAACAAAATTGAGACCTATACCAAAGAAATCACAATAAATATCATAGCCCAAACCCGAATCAGGAAGAATAAAGAATGGGCATAAATTCAATATCATTTTCGACTCCTTGGATGATATCTATAACTGATCTCTCTAAAACATTTCACACCCTTATATGTTAACTCTATCACTAGAGATGAAATATTGGAGAATTTCCGGAAAAAGTTCCTATAATAACCAGCTAATTCCCAGAAACTCTTGATCTTAAACACATTTTTGTGTTTCTCTCAATACATAACTACCCAAATATTCTTAGAATCCACTAAGATATCATTCTCAGAAATCACATGGCCCAAAAATTCCACTTCTTTAATCCAGGATTGATATTTTGATAAATTATCATATAAAATATGTTCATTCAAGACCCAAAAGACAATATTTAAATACATATAAGGATGCTACTCCAATCCATAATAAACACGGATAGCATCCAAAAAACAATGAAAAAAATAATCAAACAAATAAAGAAAGATTCAATTCATTAAATTCATAAACACAAAAAGATCATTATTAATGAAAAATGTAATGAAAAGATACTTATAATTCCCATATCTTCTTTTGAACTCCATATTAAAATATATTCTTATTGGACCCTCAGATAATGGTACCCCAATCTGAGATTATTTTTTGAAAATCACCGGGCTCCCTTTGGATGATAAAAAAGGTCATCAATATAAGGAAAGAGATATTTTTCTTAACTATCACCCGACTAAATTTTCAGTAATTAATAAAAATTTATAAAATCCTATATTCCTTTTTGAAAAAAATTATTAAAAATTCCCAAAGTGAAATGCTAAAATGAATAAATCCCTTAGACTCAAGTTCATAAAGTTCAATCTTTAATTATCTTAATATAGATGGTTCCATACTATATAAAGGTAAGTAAATGAGCCTTATACCAAGATGTAACTCTTTAGAAAACTCAATTTACCTTCGAGTTGAAAACTCATATAAATAATATGAAAAAAATTTAAGATACCCACTCACCACCATTGGAATAGGGACACTAAAAAATAGATCAACAGTATCGAAAAACATATCTGACAACTGGAACAAGACCATATAATCACAATGGGTAATTAAAACTGCTCTCCTAGATATAGGATTTCACTCACCCTAAAATATATGAGTTAATAAATTAGAAGAAATAAAATAGACCAAAAAATGATAGCAATCGACCTAGGTTTTAAAAATAAGAATTCAATTTATTCCAATGATGAGATCAAATATGTCAAGATCAAGAAATAAAAATTCCTTATATGGTTTAATGGTGTAAAATCACCACCCAAAGAATGAAACATTTAAAACCCTAATCTAACTTATTTCCAAAAGGAGTTGAAAGAGACAACATTAAAATTTTAAGATCCAAACATGTAAGATCCCAACCTTTCTAGAGAAACCACATCTATGTTTTCATGTACAATTTTATCCTTATTGTTTACACATTTGTGGGGTTCTTAATTGGGGTTGGTTCAGATGAAATATGAGATGTTTGGAAGCCCAAGGGGATGTTAATGGATAGAGAATGTTTAGGTAAAACCAGGAGGTTTTACCTATCAAAACCTTCACCCTATTTTGGAAAAAGAAGAGGTTTCACACAGTTGGCGCACAGTTTGTCCAAACTGTGTGTCCACCCTTACCAAACCGTGAACCCTAAAGCAGTGGGGGTTTTCATATATGGCACATAGTTTTTCAAAACATGTTCTACTAATGTAAAATCCATCACCCACTATGTATAATTTCATGTTTAAGGTTTATAGTTGGTAAAACTATGTTCTTTATCCTAGAAAACTGTGGACATAGTTTTTTAACCCCTCATAAATTTAATAAAATCCCAAAACCCACATGTTTTTAATGAAAATTAGATCTATTCATCCTAAAATTATTTACAATTTTTTATAGGACTCAAAGATGATTTTAATACTCCTATAACCCTTTTTTTGGTGAATCAATGATTCAATTTAAGGTTTGGATCCTCATTGGTATGTTATTTCTTACCTATTAGATTTCCTCTCCCACCCTTCTCTCTTTCCTAACGAAGAGGGTTGAGTTTTCTAGTATTGGTGATGGTTTAGATCAAGTTTAAATAGATCTTGGTCTTTGATGTTGGTCCTAGATCTTATGAGATGATTTGGTTTTGATTATTTCATTTTAGATTAGGTATTTCAGTTTGGTGAATGTTCCCCAATGAAGATGAGGAAGGTGGTCTAAATGTGAATTCCCCTAGTGTTTATTATATTGGTGTGAATGTAATTTTGAAAATTAAATTTCTACATTAGTAAATTGCACTCTATATTGAATTGATTAATTGATCCAACATTTGATTATGTAATTGATGGAATAATGGGTTCATGAAATTGATTAATTAATGGGATTATGAAATTGATAGAAACCCATGGGCTGAGCCAATATAAATAAAAATATGAAATATTAATTATTCATAGTTTATTACTGAGATTGTAAATATTCTTTATAATTGGAATTATAGAAATTTGTTGAATAATGGTTTTTGGAAATGGTTGATAAATGGGTTGATAATGTGGAACCATGAGATGTGATAATTATGACTAATTTTTGGGATAAGTAATGACACTCCAAATACCCAGGTGGTTTCATAATGCCACTCCAGGACCCATATATCTCTCTCTGTGTGTGTGTGTATGAATTTCATGTAAGCACGTAGTTGTGGGACATAAACTACTACTCCAAATACCCATGGGGTATCAGACTAGTTCTCTAGGCCCCCATTTTATGAATTAGAACTTATGATTAATGGAAAAAAAGATTTTATGAAATATGTTAGCCTTTAGTGAATGGTTCAGAATCTGGCACGAGCCAAAGAAGGTATATTGGTTTGGGTGTCTCTCCTTGTACACAATGACCTCTGTGGTTGATTAAAGAATAATTAAATGTGATAAACTATTTTATTTATTAATTATAATGTACTATTTATACAACTATATAGGCTATTATAGATTGGATATTGTTTTAGATGTATTTAGTGGTGGCCTAATGAGTTTTACTCATACCCTACTTGGGCCGCCTGATCTGTACCTAAATAGACTTCATGTTTGCAAGGCATGATATGGGAAAGAGACCTATGATAGATGGCTGAGTAGGGATTTGGGATGGAGCATGGATGAAGGAACTATACATGATGTTTGGAATCTCTTTAGGAGTTTTCAATGTGTCTTTATTTTAGGTTTAAATTTGTCACATGAAACTCATATGTCATGACATATTAACTATTTTGGTTTATGTTCATTTTTCAATGTTTTGGGATTATCTCTTGATGTTGTTCATTATTACTCATGGTATTATTTTGATTATTTTTTATTATCGTTTTTTTTAATTTTTCATTGATTCCACTATTGTGATACTTTTTTAAAGAGGGTAACATATCCTCATGATATATATTAGAATCTTGATTCTAGTCGACAACATTTTACATATGAGGAGCCGCACATGAGGCCACGTAACTAACCAGCTTAGGGCACCGATATGTGGAACCCGAGTCAGGATATTGCAATGTAGTATCAAATGTGTTTTCTTATCCTTTTTTTGGATTACCATTTGGTAATGGTATACATGATAGTAGTACGAGTTGATCTTTTTTTTCACGAGCTCATTCCTCGGATTAGGTAACTCCTATATGGGGTAAAACCATGTACCTAGGGTGGTATTTTTTTTATTAATGTTTTTTTATAGTTGAATGTTATTTCCCCTTGAGTGATACACTTTTTTTTGATGTTATTATTTTAATGATATTTTTTAATGGCCTATTATGAAATGATATTTGTGTATACATGAATCATTCTAGGCACTCAATATTTATTTTAACATGCATATTTTAGGCTTGCATAGAAAAGAAGGTTTAGGGTGTATTGTTTAAATGAAAATGATTTTATTTACTTGTTTAATTTAAATGTAAAGATTCCTAATGATATATTTAAAAGGGTAAAATGATTCTAAATATGGTAAGTGAAATGTTTAAAATGGGTGTCAAATGAGAAACTTGAAATATGGAAGTGTTTACCGTATGTTTTCCATGGCATAGGTGAGGTATGGTTGATGGTAGTGATAGTTCGTCAATTTTGAGCATGTTACGGGGTATGTGGAATAAATCATTATGGATTTATGTGAATAACTTTTATTAAAATGTGCAAATGATATGTTATGTTTATTAATATATGTGTTTATAATTGCAGATATATACATCCATGACGATTCTTGTTAAAATGATGATAAGAGAACATGGTTGGAAAGGTTCCTACAATAGTGGAACTAGAGGCTCTAGTAGTTCTAGGTAAAGGAGTAGGAGAGAAGCTCTATGATAAATTTACTCTATTTATGCAGTTTATTGATAGAGCCACATGGAAGGTTGTGAAGAATAGATATGTCTTAATATTGGAGTTCAAGTTGTATCACCCTTTAACCTTCACCAGAGAGGGAGGAACTATGGAAACTGAGTTCTAGATTGAGTCTATCTAGAAAATATGTTACCATTTAGATACACTTGTTATGAAGAGAGAACATATGGTGGATTATATGTTACATGTTGAAGATAATCATTCGAGGGACATTTAGAATCCAAATGTGCAGCTAGAGAACATGTCAACAAAGGAATTTTAGGAAAAGTTCTCGGAACACTTTTACCCTGAGAAACTCAGGTGGGAGAGGGAATCTGAGTTTATACAGTTGAACCTAAGTATTATGTCCTTAATGGAATATAATATTTTCTTACTTAATCTAAATCACTCTATTATTTCATTGGTAGAAGATGAAGAATCTGTAGAAAAATATTTTTAGTATTTTCTTAAAAGCGAGATTATGTCCTTGGTTAACATCTCTCTGCATAAAAAGTTTTTTGAGTTGGTAAATTGAGCTCTCATTTATAAAGGAACCTGAAGGAGGCTTCTAGTGAGATAAATTTGGGTTTTTATGAATTAATAAGAAAAACATATTCCAAGAGTAGGAATCATATCTATGAGAATGCCAATGAAGTGAATGTAAAATAGGGTGTCTTGGGAGAATGCTCAGTTACTCAGAATTGTAATTAAATATAATACCACTGGTTTGCTATGCTGGGTCACATTATTAGTTAGTGTATCCAAAAGATATTAGAGTACCGATACTATAGAATTATGGGTCACTAAAAAAGGTTTTGCAGAAACCCTGAACCGATGGGTAGTGATGGGGGATCCAGGAAGAGTCGTAATTTTAGTAGGGGGTCTTCTACCCCAATTAGTTTGGTAGTTGGAGTTCCTCTTACCATGGAAGTTGAGGTAGTATATGTGATAAAACAAGGAAAATGCGTCCATATCAGTATAGTGGTTCAACTAAAGGGAATATTGTTATAGTATATGTAATAGGGGACAAAATGTTTTATACAGTTAAATCAACACTTGTGGATAATGAGGCTGGACCATCTATAGGTAGAGTTACTATTGTTGTAGCTTTAACACTTTATATTTCTTTTTTTGATACATGAGACTATAATTATTTTATATCAACACATATTGTAAATGGTTTGAGTTAGAATATGAAGTTAATGAGTGGGATTATTATGATCAACTCACCATTGTGTGTATGGTCAATGGACATTAGTTTATGTAAATGGTGTTCTCTCAAGGCTTTGTAGTATCATTTCTGTTGGGATCATTACATAATTGACATGGCATGGTTTGAACTGATTTTGGGTATGGAATGGCTTGTTTCATACAAGTCCCACATCAATTGTTACTATGGGATATTGACCTTTATATCTCTTAAGGGTAACAGTCATATTGATCATCAAGAGTGGGATATCCAAGAAGGTCATGCAGGGATAGTATGTCAGCAACTGGGAGAGTTCACTACCCAGGTTGTAAGTATTTTACTAGATGATGGGGGTGTAAAGTATGATTCCTTTCCACCCATAGAATACATATTCCAGGATGTATTTACTACATAATTATAAAGACTTCCACCAAGAGGGATGTTGAGATTAAAATTGAGCTCATTCCTAGTGTTGAACCAGTTTCTATTCCACATTATTGAAGAAAAACAACATATATATGGGAACATAATACTCATATATAAGAGTTGATGATCAAGTAATTTATGCATCCTAGTTTTTTACCTTAGGGTTCTTTAGTTTTTTAAATAAGGATGACAGGAAGTTAAAATTATGTGTCGATTATCAGAAGATGAACTGGATTAAATTGAATAACTAGTATAATATACCACCTATAAAAATTCTTTTTAACAATTTTAGAGGATCTTGTATTTTATCTAAGATTGATTTGAGGTCAGGGTATCATCAGTTGAGAGCTATAACTTTTGATATAACACAGACTACATTCAGAAGAAGGTATGTCCTATACATGTTTTTCGTGATACTGTTAGGGATGATGAATAATCTAGATATGTTTATGACATTGATGAACCAAAAAATTCAAACGAACCTCGATCATTTTGTGTTTTTTTGTGGATAACATCTTGGTGTACTTCAAGACTCATGAATATCACATTCAATATATTAACATCATCCAATGTATACTAAGAGAGGATTGGTTTTACACAAAGAAATCTAATTATAAATTATGGATCAACAAGGTACATTTATTGTGTTATATCATCTCAGAGGAAGGTAGTTAGTGGATCCATAGAAGGTGCAGGTAGTGGTTTCATGGGAGTTTACCAAGAATGTTTTTTTATATTCATAGATTTATGGGTTTATCTATATATTATTGAAGGTTCATCCCAGACTTTTTCTTGTTTAGAATCACTAATTTTTAGGTTTACCAAGAAGGGATAAATTTTGAATGGTCTGGAGCTTGTGAGAATGCTTTCTATGAATTGAAAAAGTGTTTGAATACTAAAACAAATTTTCTTCCTACCTATGCTAGGTATGGAGTATACATTTTTTTGTGATTTTTATAGGATTTTACTTAGAGCAGTGTTGATATAGGGAGATCAAGTTGTTGCATATGGGTCATAGAAGTTGAGGCCACATGAATGTAATTACCCTATTCATGATCTTGAGTTAGTTATAGTGATTTATTATATAACTTATTGGAATCATTAGCTGTTCTAAAAAAGATAATTGTGTTTACCAACCAAAAAATATTAAAGAATATCTTTTTTAGTGATATCTGAATATCTAATAACATAAACTAGTTGAGTATATGATATCTTTTGATTTTGAGCTATCATATACAACTGAGAAGGGAAATAGGGCTCCAGATGATTTGAGTAGGAAAAAAAAGACTCAAGAAGTTCAAGATTCTAGTTCAGAATAGAAGATGATGAATATGTTGGATAAGATACATTTTGTGGTTTTGGAGGGCCAGGATCAAAGGACCCTCATATTCATATCAAAGGATTACACACTTCTAAGACAAACTAGGGAGAGGCATTATGAGGATTTGTATTTTTTTCCATGAGAGAAATCCTTGAAGGTGGAGAGTCACCTTTTTATTATACAATAAATGAGGATGATATCATCTATGTGTGAAATCAGGTCATTGTGACTATACATATATGAGAAGATCTGATGTGTGATTTTCATGCATTGAAGTGGACGGAGCATCCTGGGTTGAACAAAATGTACCATGAAATTTGTCAATACTGTTGGTGGTCTGGCGTGAGAAGATAAATTGCAGGGTTTATGACACAATGCTACACCTATCAGAAAGTTATGTCCAAGAATCAATGATCTAATGGTTTACTAAAACTATTTACCATTATGGAGTACAAGTGGGATGAAATTACCATTGAATTCATGGTAGGCCTTCCAATTAAATCTTAGAAGATTGATTATATATGGATGATTGTGGACTGATTAATGAATGTATCCCATTTTTTTCTTATTCTGGAGACTTCCAAATTGGATCAGTTAGAGAAAATTTATGTATTAAATATAGTCTATTTACATGGGGTATTATGGTGTATTGTCTCATATCATTAATCATAATTTACTTCACACTTTTTTTAGGGATTACAAAAGGCATTGGGTACCCAGGTACTTATGAGTATGGATATCCACCCACAGATAGATTGAAAATAAGAAGGTTCTATTTATGTATTGGAGGATAGGAAATGGGAGTGAATCCTTTACTTTGGTGGATCTTGTGAGAATAACTTATCATTAATTGAGTTATATTATAACCAAATTTAATAGGAAAATATTGAGATGGAAAAATATTAGGAACTTTATGGTACGCCATGAAAATCACCTCTATGCTGGATGGAGGATAGTGAGTCTGAGTTGTTGGGACCGAGTCTCAGGTAGAAGACATCAGCGCTTGTCCAATTGATTCAATAACATTTGGAAATGGATTATATTTTAAATAATTAATATGATGATCGAAACCAAAATCCCCTTGAGTTTGTAGTGGGTGATCATGTGTTCATTTGGGTGTCTCATAGATTGGGTCACTGTTGGATTCATAGGAATGGAATGTTTGTTCCCAGGTTTTTTAGACCTTTTGAGATTGTGGAAATAATCAGGCCAATGTTGTACTGAATATATCTTACACATATATATAATAATATAGATGATGTTTTTCAAGTTTTAGAGGTTCAACAGTATCGCCCCAACCCTTATTATGTGATTGATGATGATGATTTTGAGCTTGATGTTAATGAGTCCATTGAGGAAAATCTGACTCATGTTTTGGATCATAGTGAGAAAGTGTTGTAGGGAATGAACATACTGATAGTCTAAGTGTTGTGGAAGCATGGAAGTATTTAGGGGGAAACATGGGAAAGATAAATTGATATGCCGAATCAGTGGACATGCCATTTTATTTTTAAATCATTGTGATTATTAGGAGTACAACTTGAGGATGAGCTGTTATTAGGTTGGGAGATTTTAAGATCCCAAACATTCTGTAGGGGAATAATGCACATTTTTAGGTACTCTTTTAACCTTGTTTTTTTATACTATGGTTGGGTTATTAATTTGGGTGGTTTTGGGTGAAATTGGCGATGTTTGGAATCCCATGGGGCTATGCATTGTTGTCACATAGTTAGGGAAAACCATTTACCCTATATTAAAATCATAGGAGGTGGTAAATGGTTGGAATTCATTTTGGGAAAATCATGCAATCACCATCCCCAAACATTTCACCCTAAGGTAATGGGGGGGGGGGTTCATGGCTGGTTCACAGTCTGTAAACTATGCGCCACTTAGAAGAAACCATGGACCTCATCCTATCAAACCATGAAAGTGCATTTTTAATACCACAAAAATTTATTTAAAATTTATGAACCACCCGGTTTTTAATTTTTATCATCCCTATTTGGTCTAACAATATTTCCATAATTTTTGGAGGTCTTATAGAGGATTCCAATGCTCCTATAACCCCTTTCTTGGAAAATCGATGACTTGATTAAAGGATTAGATTCTCATTGGTAAGTGATTTCTACCCTGTTTGAATTCCTCAATCTCCCATATATATTTCTCAATGAAGGGGGGGGGGGATTTTTACTACATTGGAGATGGTTTTGATTTTGTTTTAATTTATATAATTCTTTTGGATCTTGTTCATAAGTATTTTTCCTAGATCTTATGCACCATTCTGTTTTTGATCTTTTTTTTAAATTGGGGATTTTAGTTCGGAAAACGTTCATCGAGTACCTTGAGGTTGGTTGTATAATTTTCAATTACCTTAGTCTTGATTTTAATTTATTGTATTTAATTATGAAATTTTAATTTCCATGTTCATTAATTACATTATAAATTTAATTGATTAATTGGTCCAACATGGGATTATGAAATTGATGGAATAATGGGTTTATGAAATTGATTAATTAATGGGATTATGAAATTGATAACAACCCATGGGGTGTTTCAATATAATTAAAATGATAAAATATGAATTATACAAGGTTGATTAATGATATAGTGAATATGGTTTATAACTAGAATTGTGGAAATTGGATGAATAATGGTGTATAAAAATGGTTGATATATGGGTTAAGAATGTGGAACCAAGAGATGTGATAATTGTGGATGAGTTGTGGGATAGGTACTACTGCTCCAAATACTTTTACAGTTCCAGAATACCACCTTAGTCCCCTAATATATATGTGTTACATGTGATCACTATTTTTTGGGATAGGTACTACTACTCCAATTAACCATGGGGTTCCAGATTGCTACTCTAGGCACCCATTTTTTGAATGTGAACATGGAATTAAATGATTAATGGAAACCATGATGGTATGAAATGTTATATACCTTTGGGATATGGGTCATACTTTGGAATGGGCCAAATCATATATAGTGGTTTATGTGTCACTGTAAACTAGGGGAGCTATGTGGCTGATTAAAGAATAAGTTAATGTGAAAAAATATTTACTTTATTATTTTTAAATTATTCTTCATACAGTTTCAAAAACATTTATAGACTAGAAATTGTTTTAGATGCCATTGGTGGTGGCCTACTAAGTTATAATTACACTCTACTCGGGTTTTCTGATAGGTTCTAGAATATACTTCATGTTTCCAGGTTTGGATAAGGGAAAAATCCCTATGTTAGTTAGCAAAGTTGAGATTCCGAATGGAACTTGAATGAGGGAACAAAACATGATGGTGAGAACCACTTGGGGAGTTTCAAGTGTATCTTTATTTTGGGTTTTCCTTTGAAACTTTACACTCATATGACATGAAATATATTCTATTTTGGTTTATAGTAATTTATCCATATTTTGGGATTATCAAGTGATGTTGGTCTTTATTAGTTATGTTATTATTCTGATTTTTTTATAATTTAGTTATTTTTAATTGATTTTACTATTTTATCTCTTTGATAAAGAGGGTATAGTTTCCTAATGATATATATTAGTCCTTCGCTGCTAGCCTTCAACCTCCATCATACGGGGAGATACACTTGAGGTCATGTAACTAACTTTCTCAGGGAAACGACATGTGGAACCTGGGTGAGGATGTTACAAAACACAAGACTAATGAATCGATGATATTACATTTGATAAAATAATGGTTTTAATAGTATAAAATATTTCCATAATCAGATAAGGTGAATCAAAAACCATACCTCTCATACAATGTAGTCCTTCTTATGAAAACTCTGGTAAACACTATGCTGTATAGATAAATCCATCCTCATCCTGCCCTTTCCTCATAACCCAAGAATCACCCGTGTCATGAAGTTAATATCCCACTCCTTTTTTATTTCAGATCTAAAATGATATCCCTTGGTAAAGGTGGATCTAGTTATACTTCCCCATGATTACCCCTCATAGAAACACTGAAGATTACTAGATTTTCAAAATGCATGACACACCTTGGGTGATATCTTACAATTCTTATTGTGGTGTCCCTTCCCCCTATAGTGATAGAATACCACCTACCTTTTCCTTTACATATGTTGTGAACTTCTACCACTACCTCAACACTAGTCACCAAGCTTCCTCTTTTGGATAGAAAAAGAACAATGTTTTCCTCCTTCGATCACTAATTATTCAAAGAGTCTTATCATCTCGGTTATTTCCACCTCATCCATATTTTACTTATCCATAACCTCCAAAAAGGTTGACAGGAACTTAAGAATCAACATAGAGCAAATATCCATACCGAAAACAATATCGACCCTATGTGCCTTGTGATAGTCATTGGAAACAATATTTGGAAAAAACTGCACTAACTCATCAAATAATGTCACATACTCTATGACAAAACAATATCCTAGCTCCAATGTTAATAATTCTTGAGTTTTTTCCACTCACAATAACTCAGGATAAAACTGTTAGTTATTGGATTTCATGAAGTTAGAATAGGTGAGATATTCATGCAACTTGGCATGAACCATTGATTCCCACCACTTCAAACCTAACACATTAATAACATAAGTGTAAAACCAACCTTTTAGTCTTATGGAGTTTTTAGGAAATAGAAATTCCACTCAATCCTTCAAATCAATTCTTCTAATTCTTGTGGACCCTTTTTACCGCAAAAGATCAATGGATACAACTTGGTGAACTTTGTAGTATGGTCCACATTACATTCTGGTGCAACATCGACTACTTAGACCATGTAATGGATCGTTTTGAATATAGTTTCCACCAACACTGAGTCAGATGTAGTGTTATCCTGTAAGTCTTCCACCATAAATTCCTCCCCAACATTAAGAGATGGTTTTTTAATGATCCATATTCTATAAAACAAAGAGGAAAAAAGCACCTAGTAACATAATATGATTCCTTTATTATAATCCAAAATTATAGAATTAAATCCAAATTTTAAAATGAAAAATAAGGATGCTATACAACCCTAGAATTACCATGGTAACTTGATGTTTTTTTCTGAACGTGAGCTTGGTAGGAACACTCCAACACTATCAGTTGAGTTAGAATAGTCCTATATCCTATCTATTAACTACATCCAGACACAATTGGGTGATAAAAAAAATAATAGTATAATTTTATGATAACCTGGCCCTTTGATAGTAATTTTTAGCAAACCAACCCTATTAAACCCATAATTTCACCCATATTGGCCTACCACAAGCTCCAAATCATGTTCTCGATCGCCACGTGCCGACGACAAGAACTAGAGTATCCTAAAAAGAAACATAAAAATGATTTTACCCTAAAAATAAATATGGTATGATAGAGATAAATAGTTTATCAAAATTGATATCCAATAATACATCATATGTCAAAACAACCAAACCAAAAAGGTAACATCCAAAAAATAGATAACAACGTCTATAAGGAAAAACCAAAATTCCATTAACATGGATCTGAAATAAACCCATGGGACTATATCTAGATGAACCTAATTCATGACCATCCCAACTAACCTGAAGGAAAAAAGATCAAGGAGATCTATCCTCTAAATAATGTTCTTCCCTTTACTCGTATCCTATAAAACCAAATATACGAAAGGAAAAAGGAAAAAGTAGGGTGTGATTGCTAAAGTTCAGTAGGATACCACGAAAAATATATACAATGTATATCAACATGAATATGTTAGTTCTTGTATAAAACAGATTTGTAAAATAGAGGAATCATTTATTTTCTATATAAAATAATCCTTTGGTTTTCTTTTTTAAAAAAATCCATATTCAAAAAAAAACAAAGAAACATGACATAACATTTATCCATGAGGCATACGTATATGTTGAAAATAGTTTTCAATAATCAATATTCATATAAAGTGGGAAAATAAGAATTTTATGTAAACATGCACGTAATGTATTCTAAAATCACTAAGGGAGAAATAAAAACACAAGAGTGTACACAACTAAGAAAAACAAGAACCACTATATGATATAAGTGAATCCAAACTCTATGTATCTCGGTTCCATAGTAAATTCTACCCATTAGATCCCTAGAATCACAAGTACCTGCCTTAGTAATACATCACTACACTAAGGCTCACATATATCTAGTTTTGCCTATACCCTAAGGTCTTCTTGATGTGTTATTACATTATCATTTCATTCAAGAAACCAAATTCATATTTCATGAACATTTTTTGATGAAAATATATTATATTTTCATGCCCACATTTAACAAAAAAATTTTACATGGTGATTACACAATGATTTCATTCTTGGAAAACTATTTTCAATTCAAAACCATCTTTATGGAGTTTTAACAAACACATCATGTGCCTCAAAATAGTTTTCAATAAAAACCCCATTTTAGGAAAACTTTCTATGGATCTCAAATATCTCATTCACCTCTCATGAATTTCAAATAATCAATTTCATAAATCAAAATCAAATGAAATCATAATAAAATAATAATTGAATTGGAATATACCATATAACATAGGCACCTACCTCAAGTGAAATTAAATACTCATTTTATCCAAGATTTGTGATGAGAGAGGAAGAGATTTAGCCCCCATGAGAAGTGATATTCATTGAGAAAAACAAAAAAGAAGAAAATCACCCTATGATTCTATGGTATGAGAGAAAATCACCCAAAATCCATTCCAAAAACATTAAATATCTGTAATCCGAGCTAATAGGGATATAAAAATTGATTTAGTTGAGGAAAATTATTGAAAAAACATATTAAAACCCCTATTAAGGTTGTATATGTCTAGAGTAAATTACCCAAGAAGATGAGGATCCATTGAAGTGTTTCAAAAAAATATGAAACCACCACCTCCATAGCTGAGTGATTACCACTACGACATAGAGGCTTCACCCATGAGACTGAACATGGGGATCACCCATGATGTGGTGCTCCAACATTGGTTGTTTTGGACTCACCACGACCTCCATCACAATGTGGTGGGGTCACTCTATCCATGATTAATAGAGATACTCCTAGTGTACTCCACCCTTGGACATGGCCTACCACTGGGTGGTTTGGGCCTGACCATTTAACATTGGTGGCATCAAGGAACACTATGACCTATACCATGATCTTGGTCCTTACTTTTTAGTTCACCAAAAATGGATAAGAAACCACTTTTAAGAGACCAAGAACCTACAAATCTTCCCAAACCGAAAGTATGTAACTTAAGTCTCAAAAGAAACATACTTGTGAATTATAAGGAATTACATCAATGAGTCAAGTACCTATTAAATTTTGGTTACCGGAACCCTACATTGTTTATTTTTTATAAAAACCTAATGCTAAACCCAACCCGTTTATTTTTTAAATTCACTACCTTAATCCTATTATATTTTCAACTACCCATTTAACCACCCTAATAAATTTAATTACAAAATTATAGATTAAAATATTTTTTTATAAAACTCAAAAAAATATATTAAAAAATTTAGATAAATATGATTTGTAATTTTACTTCATCCAATAAAATATATTTAATTAATTTATATTTAAAATTAACTTAAAAATATAATATGAACTAAAATAAAAATAAATAAATAGTTTTAAAAATTTATTTCAATTTAAAAAATTATTTCTGATTAATTAATGATATTTACATAATTTTGTTCTAGTTTATGGTACTCTAAGAGTACCACCCTAATAGTAAAATCAAAAAACTATGAAATAGCATGGAATGAGATGATATGTTACTAACCTTAGGTGAAATCCCCCATACACCAAAGTCATGTAATAAATATCAAGGGCCTACTAAATCATTAGAGGCGAATTTTCCCTTTAAAAAAACAAAACCAATCAATACAATAATAAAAAAAATCATAACAATACTATATGAATTGTAGAATAGAAATAATACAACTCAAAACCCATTAACTAAACATCATTAGGGTGGAATTAAAAGAGAAATATAAAATACAACCAAAACTAAAAGAAATCCTCACACACCAACATTGATGTTTCATCCTCCAACCACTCTACATGGAAATATCTAAGATCCATCCACTATTAAGATAATGAATGATCACGATGCTCCACTATAAAAATAGGAGACTTTTCCTTTACCTATTTTAGGATGAAAAATTTCTACATATACACCAAGGTTCATATACAGGGGGTGAGTATACAACCTTATATCCAATTCCCAAGATACTTCTCAACTCAGATCACATGGAAAAGAATAATTTATCTAATATTTTAAAATATAAATTAAACAAATGAAGGGGAATCCAAAGTAATTTACTAAATTAATTCAATTAATCTTAAGAAACAGAAACAATTTTTCCATTTATTCTACTCAGAATACCCATTCTATGTTCTCACACATGTACACACCCATGTATGCTATAAAATTCCCAAAACTCATGATAATTAACTCATCCATCCACCAACCGGTCATTGGTGATAATCCCCTTTGTTCCCCAAGTAGTACTATGTACCATGTACAAGTCAACATGGCCATATCCAATGAAAACGAGCACACACCATTCCATATATTCCATGATCTCATTTCAAAAATTCCTTTTTAAATATAGTAATTTTTTTAATAATTTTATCAAATACATTACATTCATTAAATCAAGGTATAACATTTAATTCAAAAAAACAAATGGGTTTCTTCCAACATCCTTAAAAAATATAATGTTATTTGTATCAAAAAACAAAGATGTTTCTCTAAAAATAAATCATAACGGGGTTCCCTTGAAAATATCAATAAAACATTTATAAATATAATCCAACAATTTATAAAATGATTGGAGAGAAAGAGCGAAGCCAACTACCTCATAATGTATCTTACTGAACACGATTAATCAAGTCACGATCTACCTGATCTGGTGTAAGAACCCAGGTTTTGAGAATGTAAGACATTGAAATTTTCTTAATGTTATTCCAGATCAGGGCGTTCAAACGACGTGTGATTCTGAGCCCCAGTGTGGCTGGAAATAAATTTTATGTGCTTTCACACAAGACACACAAAATAAACAGAATAACTCCCAAATGGTTGCTCAGATGGGAAAACCGAGGGCACCGTTGAGTCTGGATTGTACCGTTTACCCTACGAGGGGTGTAACATTCGCGGGCGCGACCCTTCTATGGAAAACACCACCAGGGGCATTTTCGTAATTTTGAAGGCCCGAGCCTGTACTTGGTAACTTCTGAATGGAGGCTCAGATTAAATTTCTGAGACTGCCGCTACGTTAAGAATGTATATTTAACCCTAGGTCCAGCTTAACTCCGACCCCGTCGAAAGTTCGGGTACAGGGTCTACGGGCGGGGGATTAAGTGTTTTTATAATTAAACGCATCCACCCCCACCCTTCCTCTCCCCTTCATTATTTCCGGTGGATTATTCTCAACAAGCTCCTCCACTCTCCTCCACCTCTATGGTAAGGCGCGACAACTCTGGTGGATCTTCGACAAAGCTACGGGCTACGCCCAACGAGGTAGGCTCGTGCGTTTTCAATTTTATTTCCCACAACCCCCCTTCGAATGCAATTATTTACGTCGAAATGTTTTTCAACCATCGAGAGAAGCCTATAGTTGTGTAGGGCTCAATACGAGATTTCTAACGCCCATTTAGGATTGAATTTTCGAGTTTCAGGGAATCTGGGGTGGCCCTAGAAAGTTTTTCGGCCGATTTATTCTTTTTTCCGGCGGTTCTAGGGAGGTTCGGCGGGTGACAGCGGCAGCGACACGGTTATAGGTGGCGACGACGCGGTTCTAGCAGTGGCGGAGGTTTCCGAGGTGGCAGCATGGCAGTAGACCCAAGCAGCGCGGTGGACCCAGGCGGTGCGGGGTGTCCCTGGCGGCGATGGCGGGCGAGCTCGCTGGTGGGGGGCGCGACCAGGGGTCACAGCGCGCGACCCCATGTGGGGACCGAGACCCACCTTCGGTAGGTGTCCTCATGAGACATCGACCAACCATGAGGGACGATCAGCGCAGGGTGGACCGGCGGTCCACGGCCGGGCCGCGCGACTGAGTCGCGGGCCATCCCAGGCCCGACGGACCGGCCGGCCCAGGCCCGTCCAACCCAAGGGGTTCGTCCCCTCGACACCGGACACATGTAACTTTCACTACGGGTGTCCGTTTTGCGTGCCGCCTACGGCAACGAAATTTTGGCATTGAGAAGAAGATTTTGTGATGGTCTCAGGTATTTTTAATTCTTAAGACGAGGGCCCAGTGGCACAACACGCTCGTTATGTTTTTCACCGGGCTTCTTCTTTTGGATGGCGCGCGAACATCTTGAGTTCGTTTAAGGCACCATCAGCGGCATTGTCACCCTGTCGTCAAGAAAAAGTGTTTTAGGGTGCTTTAAGGAATTTATGTCGGAGTTGAGGTGTGGGACCCACAGGCTGTCTTTTAAGCTGTGAGCAGCGTTTTGCGACTTTTTCATAAAATGTCTATTCAGGGTGAATGAGTAGTCATTTTGGCATGTTTTTCTGAGAGCATCACAATGACGCAGTTCACCCAACCTATTTTGGGGCCAAGGAGTGAGCCCCACGTGACGCCGTATGGGCGTAAAGTGGTGTTGAATAACCTTTTCATCAAGAGTCTGTTTTCAGCGAGTAAGTAGTCTATCTCACGTTTTTTTCCGTGAGGTTTTCAATGGTGTAATCTGTTTGGGTGAGAGGAGACTCTTTTGAGATCTTATTAAATATTGAAATATGAAAGGGCATTGGTCAGAGGTTTCTTTGACGCACTCTGATGCAACTTACGGTCGTGATTTTAGCAACACCTAGTGGTGGCACGTGTAGTGCAGAGTTATCATTCTTGTTCTGGGTTTACCCTCCAGTGGGGCTAGGTAGTGGGTTACCCACCGACATATCAGGGTATACCCTCCAGTGAGGCTAGCCAGTGGGTCACCCATGTAGTTTAGGGTTTACCCTCCAGTAGGGCTGGGCGGTGGGTTACCTGATGACCTTTTAGGGTTTACCCTTCAGTAGGGCTGGGTAGTGGGTTACCCGATGACCTTTTTGGGGTTTACCCTCCAGTTGGGCATGGCAGTGGGTTACCCGACGACTTCTTTCAGACTCCACCCTTTTCGATGAGGCTAGTCAATAGTTTTTCTCCGTGATTACCAGAGCATGACTTTTAGTGGTATGACTTTGCGATGAGGCAGATTTGACGTATGTGACTATTGGGCATCAGTGGTTGATATCCTTAGAACTATTGATGACTTTTCCTGGGCTGAGCTGGGAGATAGAGATCCCCTTACGCACTCGTTTAGGTTTCTTGTTGAGCATATATATATATATACACACCCTAATTTTGTTCCCACTCTTAGGGTTCAGTTACACTTTTTCTTGGAGGGGAGAAGACACGGAGGGTATGCCACGTGCTTTCCGTGTCCAGTTCCTCACTACAAAAAAATCGGGCAATAGCGACCGCCATTGGCGGTCCCTTTAGCTTCGTCACAATAGGCCAACAACGACCACCAATGGAGGCCGCTCTAGGTGGCCGAAATTCCAGCCTACAACGACTGCCTGGTGGTCACTAAAGGCGGCCTGCCTGGTCAGCATTAGCGAATGCCAAAGGCGGTCGCTGTAGGTGACCGAAATTCTAGCCTATAGCGACCGGCAATGGCGGTCGCTAGTCTGGAATTGTTTTTTTAAAAAACAAATTGTAGTGAAAGAAATATATATATATATATATATTAAATAATATATATATATATTAAAGAAAATATTTATATATATAATATTAAATAAAATATTTTAAATATATATATATAATAGGTTTTAAATATTTTAATATATATAATATTTAATATATATATATATATATATATTTATTAAATAATATATATATATATATTTTTTGGATTTTCATTTTTTTAAAGAAATGTATGAATTGTGTTTTTTTTATTCACAGTGAAAAATCATAGATAAAACAAGGTAAAAATCATAAAAAATGGAAAACAATTTCAAACAGAATAAACATCAAGATCATCGTAAATAATAAATGATAATCGTGCTTCAACGATCCGATCAGGTCCATCCATTTCAATCTTCTGCTTCAATAAACCTATAATAAGACAAAAAAACAACAAAACAAAACAAACATAAATTAGAAATAATTATTCAGTTATTATATATATATAATAAAATTAAATATGACATCAAATAATGGTGCTATAATAATTTAAAACCCAAAATTTAATATATGTTATCATTTCAGGTCATTCGGAGCACGTTTGCTCCGAATTCGACCGTCTCACGTCGTTCTGGTGTTTTATGACACCAGAAACATGTTTACGGTCACCACGGTGAAATGAAACCTCCGATTGACATACCGTCTACCCAACCATTTCAAAATTCACTCAACGGATGTTGTCGTATGGTTTCATGGCATTCTGATGTTGTTCGGGTGGTTTTGACCCCCCCAACACGCCATTTTAGCGCGCGCCGAGCTGCTGAAAAGGACACAATCCATAGTACCGTGCGCACCGCACGTCCAATTGGCATTCTGTATCCTCCTACACATCACGAATAATATTCATAATGTTTTCGTGTGGTTTCAAGTCTTTCAGAGCACATTTTCACCAAATTCAACCGTCTCATGCCGTTCTGGTTTTTTATGACTCCGTAAACGCGTTTCTGGTCTCCGTGGTCAAACGACACCTACGATTGACATGTCGTCTGCCCGAAAATTTCACAATTCACACAACGGCTATTTTTGTATGGTTTCATGGCATTCTGAGATCGTTAGCGTGGTTTAGACCCCCCAATGCGCCATTTTAGCGCGCGCCGAGCTGCTGAAAATGACACAATCGGTCGTACCATGCACACCACACGTCCGATGGGTGTACCGTCTCCTCCTATATGTCACGAATAATATTCCTAATGTTTTCATGTGGTTTTAGGTCATTCAGAGCATGTTTTCTCCGAATTCGACCTTCTCACGCCGTTTTTGGTGTTTTGTGACTCCGGAAACGAGTTTCCAGTCACCGCGGTCAAACGACACATCTGATTAATGTGCCGTCTTCCCGAACGTTTCACAACTCACACAATGGATCTTTTCGTATGGTATCATGGAATTCTGAGGTCGTTTGGGTGGTTTTGACCCTCCAACGTGCCATTTTAGCGCACTCCGAGCTGCTGAAAACGACACAATCGGTCGTACTGCATGCACCGCACGTCTGATGGGCATGTAGTCTCCTCCTGCACGTCACAAATAATATTTCTCATATTTTTGTGTGGTTTCAGGTCATTCGGAGCACGTTTTCTCCGAATATGACTGTCTCACGCTGTTTTTGATGTTTTATGACATCGAAACGCATTTCCGGTCACCGCGGTCAAACGACACATCCGATTGACATGCTGTCTACCCAAAAATTTCACAATTCACACAACAGATTTTTTTCGTACGGTTTCATGGCATTCTGAGGTCGTTCGGGTGGTTTTGACCCCCCAACGCGCCAATTTAGTGCGCGCCGAGCTGCTGAAAACGCCACAATCGGTCGTACCGCGCGTACCACATGTCCTATGGGCATTCCATCTCCTCCTACATATCAAGAATAATATTCCTAATGTTTTTGTGTGGTTTCAGGTCATTCGGAGCACGTTTGCTCCGAATTCGACAGTCTCACATCGTTCTGGTGTTTTGTGACACCTGAAATGCGTTTCCGGTCACTGCGGTCAAATGACACCTATGATTGATGTGTCGTCTACCCGACCATTATAAAATTCATACAACGGCTGTTGTCATACGGTTTGATGGCATTCCGAGTTCGTTTGGGTGGTTTTCCCCCCAACGCGCCATTTTAGCGCGCACCGAGCTGCTGAAAATGACACAATCGATCGTACCGCGCGCACTGCACATCCAATGGGTGTGTTGTCCTCTCCTACATGTCACAAATAATATTCTTAATATTTTCATGTGGTTTTAGGTCATTCGGAGAACGTTTTCTCCGAATTCGACTGTCTCACACCGTTTTTGGTATTTTATGACTCTGGAAACGCGTTTCCGGTCACCGCGGTCAAATGAAACCTCCAATTGACGTGCTGTCTACCCGACCATTTCAGAATTCACACAACGTCTATTGTTGATTGGTTTCATGGCATTCATAGGTCGTTCGGGTGGTTTTGACCCCCCAAGGCGCCATTTTAGCTCGTGCCGAGCTGCTGAAAACGACACAATCGGTCGTACCGCGCGCACCGCATGTCCGATGGGCATTCTGTCTCCTCCTACATGTCATGAATAATATTCCTAATGTTTTCGTGTGTTTTAAGGTCATTCGGAGCACGTGTGCTCCGAAATAAACCGTCTCACGTCGGTTTTGGTGTTGTATGACTCTGGAAACGCGTTTCCGGTAACCGCGGTCAAACGACACCTCCGATTGATGTGCCGTCTGCCCGAAAATTTCAAAATTCACACAAAGGCTGTTGTCGTATGGTTTCATGGCATTCTGATGTCATTTGGGTGGTTTTGACACCCCAACGCGCCATTTTAGCGCGCGCCGAGCTGCTGAAAACGACACAATCGGCCGTACCGTACACACCGCACGTCCGATGGGAATGTCGTCTCCTTCTACATGTCTAGAATAATATTCATAGTGTTTTCGTATGGTTTCAGGTCATTTGGAGTACGTTTTCTCCGAATTCGATTGTCTCACGCCGTTTTTGGTGTTTTATGACTCCGGAAACGCGTTTCCGGTCACCGCGGTCTAACAACACCTCCGATTGACATGCCGTCTACTCGACCATTTCAAAATTCACACAACAGATGTCTTTGTACAGTTTCAGGGAATTCTGAGGTTGTTTGGGTGGTTTTGACCCCCAACGCGCCATTTTAGCGCGCGCCGAGCTGCTGAAAACGACACAATCGGTCGTACCGCGTGCACCGCACGTCTGATGGGCGTGCCGTCTCCTCATACACATCACGAATAATATTCCTAATGTTTTCGTGGGGTTTCAAGTCATTAAGAGCACATTTTCTCAGAATTCGACCGTCTCACGCGTTTTTGGTGTTTTATGACTCCGGAAATGCGTTTTCGGTCACCGCGGTCAAACGACACCTCCGATTGAAATGCCGTCTGCCTGACCATTTCAAAATTCATACAAAGGCTATTGTTGTACAATTTCATGGAATTACGAGGTGGTTCGGGTGGTTTTGACCCCCCAACGTGCCATTTTAGCACGCACCGAGCTGCTGAAAACGACACAATCAATCATACCGTGCACACCGCACGTCCGATGGGTGTTCCGTCTCCTCCTACACATCCTGAATAATATTATTAAAGTTTTTGTGTGGTTTCAGGTCATTCAAAGCACATTTTCTCTGAATTCGACCGTCTCACGCCATTTTTGGTGTATTGTGACTCCAGAAATGCGTTTCCGGTCACCGCGGTCAAACGACACCTCCGATTGACGTGCCGTCTGCACGTCCATTTCAAAATTCACTCAATGACCATTGTTGTATGGTTTAATGGCATTCCAAGGTCGTTTGGATGGTTTTGACCCCACAATGCGTCATTTTAGCACACGCCGAGCTGCTGAAAATGAAATAATCGGTTGTACTGCACTCACCACACATCCGATGGGCATTCCGTCTCCTATTACACATAACGAATAATATTTCTAATGTTTTTGTGTGGTTTCAGGTCATTCGGAGCACGTTTGCTCCGAATTTGACTGTCTCACACCGTTTTTGGTGTTTTATGACACTGGAAACATGTTTCCGGTCACCGCGGTCAAACGAAACATCTGATAGATGTGACGTCTACCCAGAAATTTCAAAATTTACACAACGGTAGTTGTCGTACGGTTTCATGACATTCTGAGGTCATTAGGGTGGTTTTGACCCCCCAAACGCGACATTTTAGCGCGCGCCGAGCTGCTAAAAACGACACAATCGGTCATACTGCGCACACCGCATGTTCGATGGGTGTGTCATCTCCTAATACACATCATGAATAATATTTCTATTGTTTTTGTGTGGTTTTAGGTCATTAGGAGCACGTTTTCTTCAAATTCGACCGTCTCACGCTGTTTTTGGTGTTTTTTGACTCCGGAAACGCGTTTCCGGTCACCGCGGTCAAACGACATCTCTGATTGATGTGCCGTCTGTTCAACCATTTCACAATTTCCGTAAAGGCTGATTTAGTATGGTTTCATGGCATTCTGAGGTTTCTCGGGTGGTTTTGACCCCCCAACGCGCCATTTTAGCGCGGGCCGAGCTGCTGAAAACAACACAATCGGTCGTACTGCACGTACCGCACGTCCGATGGGTGTTCCGTCTCCTCATACACATCAATAATAATATTTCTAATGTTTTCGTGTGGTTTCAGGTCATTTGGAGCATGTTTACTCTAAATTTGACCGTATCACGCCGTTTTTGGTGTTTTATGACTCCGGAAACGCGTTTCTGGTCACCGCGGTCAAACGACAGATCCAATTGACGTGCCGTCTGCCCAAACATTTCAAAATTAACTCAACGGATGTTTTCGTACGGTTTCATGGAATTACGAGGTCGTTCGAGTGGTTTTGACCCCCTCCCCCCTAACGCGCCATTTTAGTGCGCGCCGAACTGCTGAAAAAGACACAATCGGTTTTACCGCGTGCACCGCACATCCGATGGGCGTGCCGTCTCCTCCTGCATGTAACCAATAATATCTCTAATGTTTTCATGTGGTTTCAGGTCATTCAGAGCACGTTTTCTCCGAATTCGACCATCTCACGCCGTTTTTGGTGTTTTATGACTCTAGAAACGCGTTTCTAGTCACCACAGTCAAACGACACCTCTGATTGACTTGCCATCTACCCGAGCATTTCACAATTCACATAATGGCTATTTTAGTACGGTTTCAAAGAATTACGAAGTCGTTCATGTGGTTTTGACCCCCCAACGTGCAATTTTAGCACGCACCGAGCTGCTGAAAACGACACAATCAGTCGTACCGTCCGCACCGCACGTACGATGGGCCTGCTGTCTCATCCTACACGTCACAAATAATATTCCTAATGTTTTCGTGTGGTTTCAGGTCATTCAGAGCATGTTTGCTCTGAATTCGACCGTCTCACGCCGTTTTTGGTGTTTTATGACACCAGAAACGCATTTCCGGTCACCGCGGTCAAACGACACCTCTGATTGACGTGCCGTCTGCCCAACCATTTCACAATTCACACAAAGGCTGTTTTCGTATGGTTTCATGGCATTCCAAGGTCATTTGGGTGGATTTGACCCCCCCAATGTGCCATTTTAGCGCGCGCCAAGCTACTGAAAACGACACAATTGGTCGTACCACGCGCACCGCACGTCCGATGGGCGTGCGGGGGGGCTGTCCGGAGTGCGGGGGGGGGGGGGGGGGGGCTGTCCGGAGTACGGGGGGTGATGTCTGGGGTGCAGGGAGGCCTGTCCGGTGTGTGTGTGTGTGTGTGGGGGGGGTCTGTCCGGTGGGCGGGGGTGCTGTCCGGGGTGCGGGGAGGGCTGTCTGGAGTGCAGGAGGGCTGTCCGGGGTGCGGGGAGGGGCTGTCCGGGGTGCGGGGGGCTGTCTGGGATGCGGGGGGCCTGTCCGGGGTGCGGGGAGGGCTCTCCGGAGAGCGAGGATGGCTATTCGGGGTGCAGGGGGGGGGGGGGGGGCTGTCCGGAGTGCGGGGGGCCTGTCCTGAGTACGGGGAGGGCTGACCGGAGTGCGGGGAGGGCTGTCCGGAGTGCGGGGGGGGGGGGGGGGGGGGGGGGGGGGGGGGGGGGGCTATTCAGAGTGCAGGGAGGGATGTCCGGAGTGCGGGGGGACTATCCAAGGTACAGGGAGGCCTGTCCGGCGTGCGGGGAGGGCTATCCGGGGGGGGGGGAGGCGGGGGGGGGGGGGGGGGGGGGGGGCTGTCCGGGGTGCGGGGAGGGCTGTCCGGGGGTGGGGGGCGGGCTGTCCGGGGTGCGAGGAGGGGCTGTCCGGGGTGCGGGGGGGGGGGGGGGGGTGGCAGTCTGGGGTGTGGGGGGCCTGTCCGGGGTGCGGGAAGGGCGGTTCGGAGTGCGGGGAGGGCTGTCCGGGGTGCGAGGGGGGGGGGGGGGGGGGCTGCCCGACGTGCGGGGAGGGTTGTGCGGAGTGCGGGGAAGACTGTCCGGGGGGTGGGGAGGTCTATCTGGCGTGCGGGGAGGGCTTTCTGGGGGGGGGGGGGGGGGTGTCCGGGGTGTGGGGAAGGCTGTCCGGAGTGCGGGGAGGGCTTTCCGGGGTGCAGGGAGGGGCTTTCTGGGGTGGGGGGGGGGGGGGGTGCTGTCCGGGGTGCGGGGAGGGCTGTTCGGAGTGCGGGGAGGGATTTCCGGGGGACGGGGGGCTATCGAGAGTGCGGGGGACCTGTCTGGAGTGCGGGGAGGGCTGTCCGGAGTGCGGGGGGGGGGGGGGGGGGCTGTTCGGGGTGGGCCAGGGACTACAAATAGTGAACTCAACACATTGATCAAAAACAAGTTTAATGGTTTATATTAGGAATCACATGTTTTTTCAGAAATATTACAGAACATGTAATTGAAAACATTGAAAAATTAAATGAACAAAAAATATCCAAATCATTAATCAGTTTCATGGTTACTTCTCAATCCGTGCACACAAACATTGCATCAGGACAAAAGACACATGATACCCTCAAATCACAAAAAATATCACTAGAAACCCAACATAAATATCAATAACAACCCCACCATTAAAAACAGAAACATACCTCGTGAATATGATGTGTCATGCGTGGTCATGACTACTACCTCCATCAGGTGGGTTAGGGGCCTACAACAAAAAAACATTATGAATATTTTCATAACAAAAATAATATAAATTAAATAAATAAATACATTATAAACCTGCATCATCTGATCCTCTGCACCATCACCTGGACGCACATATTGCCACAATGCTCTAACCTCAGCGATCAATTGCGCATTTACCTCCTCAGAAGCACACAACCATGCCTCAAAATCTGAAAACTGCTGTGTCATCTGAGCAACAACAGGACCGACAACCGCAGCGCATGACACTACAGAAGGAGGAATACCTATTCCATTGGTCAAACTATATCCATGCTCATCTCGACCAATAATGCGATGAAAGATCTCATCCCTTCGCATGGGAAGCTGTCGCTGGTCCTCTGGCAGATGTTCTAACTCAGCTTCAAATTGAGCCTGTGAAATATTTAAATATATATACATATGTTAATATACATATTTTATGTATGTATTGGTAATGAGTACAAGCACTTACTATCAATGCTGCAGCCTATGGATCATTGCGACCACGAGTCCTCATCCAAATCGACATTTTATCAGTCGGTGCACCTTGCTCCCGCAACTGTATATGAATAGAATATAAAAAAACCATATTAATTAAAAAAATTAAAAAATGAATAATAAATAACTCATGTCGGATCTGGGAAATGTGACGAGTCCCGAGCCTGTGAGGTGGTCCCTCCAACGCTCGATTCTCAGAATGGCGTGTTGACACCTCCTACATTCAATTCATTCAAATTTCAAAAAAATCACACTTACTTAAATGATGTCTATCAATTGACCATAGTAATAAACAGGATCGAAAAATGGACAACCGATGCCACTATTTTGTGTTGCTCGTTTGTCGTCAACATCTTTAATGTGAAATCGAAAACCATTAGCATCTATAGATTTATAATGACGAGCAGTTATAGATGGACCCTCATCCAGTTGGATAAATTCTTCAGTTAGCGTGGGATCCCCTAACTCCCTTAGCATATGAACCTACATAATTAATAAAATTCAATAATGATATATGCAGAAAGAAATTAGTATAATAATTCACTTATAATGAAAATCAGTTTATACGTACATAATCCTTGAACCAATCACGAAATGATGCATAATGAGACTATTGAATTTGCAACTCAGTCGCACGATACATCTCTTCTTTTATCTCATTAATGTGTTTCCTTCAAATGATAACGCGATGTTTAAATGATCAACTTATGCAAACAAAACATGTAAATGTTAAATAATAAAAGTGATAAGATACTTACTACATTAATGGTGCAACTGATGGAGTATTGAACAAGATATATCGATGCGCTTGTATCCACTCGATGTTGTCCATATCATATGTGGTTCCTTCTCCAAATGGACCATCATGAATCCGAGAGGGCTTATCTAATTTTGTTTCAACATCTGTAAGATATTCTACACAAAAAGTAGTACACTCATCCATCAAATAACCATTGGCTATTGATGCCTCCGGACGAGCTACGCTGCGTAGAAATCATTTCAATGTACAAAAATACTGCTCAATAGGATACATCCACCAAAATTACACTGGACCAGTAGCCATTACTTCATCAATTAGGTGCACTATCAAGTGGACCATAACATCGAAAAATGAGGGGGAAATAGTTTCTCAAAGTGACAAAGCATAAGTACAATTCAGTCTTGTATACTTTTTATATCACTCATTCGTTGATTTCTTAAACAAAGCTGTCTAAAACAATTCCTCATCTCAATCAACGGCTGAACATCATTGGGGGATAAACAATCACAAATTGCGATTGGAATCAACTGTTGAAGTAGTATGTGATGGTCACGACTTTTCAACCCTTGCAATGTCTTGCTCGTCAGATTCACACACTTTGAAATATTATAAGAGTAACCATCAGGCACCTTGAGCATCTTCAAAATGGAAAGAAATGTATCTTTCTCATTTTTATTCATTGTATACTGTGCAACAGGCATATATGCATTATTTCCCTTAGATAACTGTAAATGAAACTGTTTCCTTAAACCCATTTCTTCCAAATCATTGCGTGCATTAACATGGTCCTTTGATTTTCCACTAACACAAAAAATGGTCCACAATATGTTATCACAGACAATTTTTTTCAATGTGCATGACATCGAAATTATGCCTTAGCATGTTAGTTTTCCAATACAGAAGACTATAAAAAATACTCTTCTTTTTCCAATTGTGACTGCACTGCCTACCCACAGCTCAAATATTAAGTACCAGAGGAGCCACCAAATCCTGAATTTCATGTACTGTGTGGATGTTTTATTCCTCAATCTGCGATAAAATTTTGACACCTTTTATGATCTTTGGTGCTGGGCTGAACTCTTTAGAACCATCAAATGCCACTCTGTCCTTTCTGAACCTGTGCTGAGGGGGGAGAAAACACCTGTAACCCATGTATGTCCATTTTTTGGAATGATTAAGCCATACATATTTTTTACTTTTGTTGCAACAAGGGAAAGAAAATTCCCCTTTCGTACTCCAACCCGATAAATTTTCATAAGCTGGGAATTAATTGATTGTCCACAATAAAGCAGCCTGCAGTTTGAACATTTCATTCGTTTCACAGTCATAATTCATCAAAACATCGCCCCAAAATTCAATCAACTCATCAATAAATGGCTGAAGGTAATCATCAATCTTATCCCCTTGACTTTTAGGTCCATCAATAAGAGTGGAAAGAAATATAAATTATTTCTTTATACAAAGCCACAGAGGAATATTATACGGAACCAACACCATGGGCCATGTGCTATGAGTTGCACCAACCATAGACTTGAATGGATTGAAACCATATGCTTCCAATCCCAATCGGACATTATGAACATCTTTGGAAAAGTCGGGATGTCTCTTATCAAAATCCTTCCATGCATGAGAGTCTTCCAGGTGGGTTAACATATAACTTTCATGAACTCTTTCTGTATTCCATCTCATTAAATTATAAATTTTAGATGACATAAAAAATATTTTCAACCTTGGTTTAAGGGGAAAGTAACACATTTGATTTACGACAATCGGTTTCCAGTGTATCACAATCTGACTTTAATGAGTCTGATTTACCCTGTTCTCTTTCTACCTGGAAGCACCACAAACCGTACGAATATCCAAATGGGCAGTTTCCTTTATAAACAACATACAGTTGTTTGAACATGAATCTATGGTCTCATATGTAAAACCTAAGTTCTCTGTCATCTTACGAGCATGGTAATACAACTCGGGAATCTTAGTGTTGACAGGAAGAACCTTTTTCAATAACACCAACAACATGTGGAATGATGTGTCTGACCAATGATTCAAAGTCTTCAAATGCAACAACTCCACGATAAATGACAATTTATTTTACGAAGTACATCTAGGAAATAATTCTGTTTTTGCATTATCAATTGCTTCATAAAACCTCCTCGAATCATGATCTGCACAGCGAAGATTTATCTCACCGGTCTCAAGATTCTGGATTTCAATGCCTTCAGGATCCAACCCACGTACTATTTCAGTAAGCATTTCATACATTGGATCATTCATCCTAGCATCAACATCCATCTGAACTGCATCCATATTTTGACAACGAACATATTCTTCTCCATGATGAGTCCAAATCTTATAATTTTTCAGAAATCCATTAAATAATAGGTGCTCCCTCATATTATCTCTTGTGAATTGATATCTGTTAGCACATTTTCTACATGGACAACTAATATAGTCACTTTCAAATCCACTGGTGAAGTCAATAAACTGCATAATTCCATTGAAATATTCTCTAGAAGTTCGATTTGGAAGATCAAACCAACTCTTATTCATAATAAGATCCCTATAACAATCATTTACACAAGAATTATTACATTTGCATTTTTAATATCAAATATATTTAAAATAAATACTAATTAATTGTTTGTGAACCATTTATAAAATAATAAGGTATGTGAAAGCCCATTTCATACCTGATTGCGCTACAAACCTAGAAGGGAGGGGAGCTGAAGGCGGTGCTGTGAGGGAGAGGAGAGGTAGGGGAGGGGAGCTATAGCCGGAGCCGGTGCAGTGAGGGAGGGGACAGGCGACGACGGCGATGGGGGGCCGGAGGAGGGGAGGCGGTGAGGTGGCAACGATGCAGCGAGGGTGGGACGACGATGGAGGGGACCGAGGACAGGGGGAGCTCGAATGGATGGGAGACCGTGGAGAGGGGACGAGTAGAGGTTGTGCAGGGAGGGAGGGGATCAGGTGGCGGTGGTGCGGCAAGGCAGAGGACGGTGAAGAAGGGGACGGGTGGCGGTGGTGCGGCGGGGGAGGGGACGAAGACGGAGGGGATGGGGGTTGGCGGCGTGCGGGGGGGGGGGGGTGTAGCGGCCCGAAGATTAACGTACATGGACATTACATTATATTTGCGGAATACTTAGTACATAACAAAAAACACACACGCAAGGATCGTAATAGTTTAGTGTCTTTGGAAACTCGGAATATAATATTCTAATCGCGGTGAAAGATCAATAGAATATCCATAAAGATCTTCTTTTTTTTACCTAAAACCTTTCTTTATATCCCGGGGAAAAGAAAACATAAAAGGGTGAGCTCAAATTCTCAGTAAGGGTAAACAAAAGATATATCAATCACATCATATATATAATCACATAACTTTTGGAAATCTTAACCTGCAAAAGAGATCATAATTTCATAACTTGGGGTAAATCATGGCAGTGAAAAGTAATCACAATAATCATAACTTAAAACATTAAACTTTGTGGAATTCACACATAATCATAGAGAATCATTTCTTGTTAGTCAAGACTCATTTCCAAGACTATCTTAGTGGACAAAGTCCCTTTCTGAATCGAGTAACCCTCGTTTCAGTCCTGTTTCACTGAACCGGTATAACCTACCGTTCTAGCCCTGTCTATCTCATGAGATATAAAATATTTACCCAATGCATTGGAGAGAGATATAGGTCCCACCCATCTCATAATGATACCATTCTTATGTGTGCCACAAAATCAGAAAACCATACATCATAGCATAACCCATGTAATAAAAATGGGAATCTTAAACATCGTGACATCATAAAACAATTCATATAAGATAAAGGAATTCATAAAAAATATAATTCCATAATAATAATAAAATCAATGTAATAATAGGGATAAAAATAGAACCCTTTATTATCTTAGATGGAAAATAATTTTGATAAAACACTTGAACTCCATTCTTGAGGAAAATATCCTTTCTGCTTCAAAAACACTTTTCCTTTCTTAAAATGTCGTACAATTATAAACTAAAAGAATTTGATTAAAAATAAACTTGAAAACTTATAAGGGAAGCTTCTTGGAAATAATGTTTTAAAAATACATTCATATCGTATAAGTTAAAAAAAACATTCTTCATACTTTTGTCGGAAAAGTCAAAAAAGTACCTCGTACGAAAAACGACAAAAGATTCCTTTCTTATCTTTTACTAAAAATTCACCGAAGGGTAAAATTGGATTTAAACAATTGTAGGTGGATGGAAATAATATTATATATTGAGGAAACATGGATGTGGATGATAAAATATACCCCAGTAAATACTTACGAATAAACAATCTCGGATAAAAATGAGATTGTGATATTTCCCTTACCTTAGGTCCGATTTGCTTTGTACGTGTCCGAAGCTCCTCTTCTTTGGAACGCCTCATTGAATCCTCCACTAAGGGAACTAAGATTAGTCTTAGAAGAAGACCAGGACCTCTAGGATTATTCTATGGAAGTGGAGAGGAGAAAATGGCAGAGGTTGGACGAGCTTGAGTGCTCAAATTTGTGTGAGGAGGAGGGGGAGGAGGTGTCCTTTTATAAGGGAGGAGAGGGGCACCTTAGGAATACCTCAAAATATTATTTTATATTAATGTCAAAATCGGTTTATAATGGTTCCAAAGGATCTTATTTCTAAGCTAAAGTGGGTATGGGTCGAAATCCTATCATCCAATAGGATTTAGACAAGTTTAGGGTATTATTTTAACCTTATCAATTAGATTTAACTCTAAGTTAAATAATTTAACTTTTACCGTGTCTTTTTTTTCTTTCACTATATGGTTAATACACTTACTATAACATGCCAAACGAACCCCAAATTGTTTATTATTAATATATATATCCTTATCTAAGTCATTTGGACGAACCTTATATTTTTAGGAATAAAATAACAATTAATAATATAATATTTGATTTAAAAACTATTTTTTGTCAATTTTGACACTATTTGATATATGATTTTTGTGAAAGTCATAACAGAATTATATGTTCGAACCAAGTTGATTAAATCAACACTAATATATCATAGTAACCTATAAAATTAGTGGAATTCATAAAAAGTCTCAAATTACATTTATTTTGGTGTTTATAACATCAATTATGTCAATATTTCATTAATAAGATAATTACTACATCATCTTTGTGTCATAATAAATGATAATTATTTAATCCCTAAAAATTCTAAATAAATTCCTATGATGTAGATAATTGTATTATATTTCTTGAGACTATTCATGTACGAAGTTTCATGAAGTTTATCACTAGATTAAAATTATTATACTTATATAATTTAAGAAAGTGACATGTTGTCAAATTCTTTGGTTTTAATAATAATTAAACTATTTTCATTGACAAAATTTAATTAAATGAATCTAATCTGACCCTTAGGTGATATGGGTCGTTTTTTAGTCATCCAATAGAATTTTGACATTTGTTAGTGTAATTTTAAAATATTATATTTACCCTTAATTACCCGATTTACCTTTAACTATGGTAAATAAAATTTACCGTAGTTACTATTCATAATTCCCAAAAATAAAAAGTATCCTATTAAAATAATTTGGACCCACTGATTACAAATATGGAATCCATTTTTTAAAATTCAAAACACAGAAGTTGCAGAAATTAAATTAAAATTAATCCCGTTGTCGAATAAAAACGGGTTTTTGTTTAAAACATTGCAAAAGATTGAATTGATTTAACTTACGAATTCAAGGTAAAATCAATGCTAATGACATAAATTATATTAAATGGTAAAAATATATTCTATTTATACTTTAAAACCATTCAATTGTATAATTTAACCACATAAGATATTACGATGAAAAAAATTGTTTTTAATTAAAATAGCGTGTTTTTACTATTCATTAAAATGTGAAAGTTACCAGAATAATATGAAAATTTTATCCAAAGTAAATTTTTATTTCTTGATTCCAAAGAAGAATTTTATTTTGTCAAATTGAACTTATAAACATGTCAAAAACCAGATTTAAAGTGGGTGCGCCATCCAAAGGCGGCAAAACTGCATTTTTTGAAAAATACTTATTTTACCCGAAAAATTTATTTTGTTCTTATACCATGTTCTAGAAATGTGTAAGATGAAAAATAATGTTATAAAATTCAAAATTTAGTTAATACTATTCATAACGGCTAGTTCATGACAATATTATAATAATATAACATTGTTTATTAAAACCCGGTATTGCGTACAACACACGCTATCGAGGAAGGTCGCGATTGCGTGTAATGCAAGCCAAGTCAGGGTTGCGTGTTGTGAAAGAATCCTTCGTTGTTTCATATAACAGAATCCAAGCATATTTCATTTATACATTTAATATATATATATATATATATATATACTCAATGTTGCGTAGAATAACTATTATCAAAATTGTGTGTAACACGGTCCAAGAATAGTGTTGCGTATACTGCAAGCTAATATGGTGTTGCGTATAGCGCAAGGTAATCTTGGTGTAGAATACAACAAAAGACATTAATGAAATTAAAATAATATTTTTCATAAAATCTCGCGGTGTTACAGGGGGTGTTTGAGGTGCGGGGGGGGGGGGGGGGGAGGGGGAGGAGGGTCGAGGGCGGAGGTTGGAGGCCGGAGGGGCTGGAGGAAGGAGGCCAGAGGGTAGACGGAGGGCATCCAGAGGGCTGCCGAAGGCGGGTGGCGGGAGGACCAAGGGCAAAGGGAGGCCGGAGGTTGGCCACAGGGTGGAGGGCGGCCGAAGCTGGATGGAAGAGGCGGAGGAACCCCAGAGGAGATAGAGGGCAGGGCGGAGGGCTTTCGGAGGGTGGCCAATGGAGGTCAGAGGCCGAAAGGGTGATGGGGGACAGCGGTGAGGGAGGGTGCGCGATGGCGGGGCTGGGCGCACGACGACCAGGGAGAGTGGTGAGGGAGGGAGTGCGGCGATGGGGAGGGCACGCGACGAGGATGGGCGGAGGAGGGTTCAGGGGGGGGGGGAATCCCCATTTTTTGGGGAAACCTAGCGACCGCCATTGGCAGTCACAATTGGTTACCTATAGCGACCGCCAGTGGCGGTCGCTATAGGTAAAGGGGCTCAAAAGCCCAGATTTCTAGTAGTGCCTCTTGGTTGGATGAGTCTACTCCCTTCCTTATATTGGGTTGAGCTGTATTCTATTTACTGTACTCTTTCACTAATCCTCATTCTTTATACTGCTCAACATTTTGGTATCTCCTTTATTGCTCCCTCGAGCTTTCAGGGCATCCTACTGAGTATCGTTATACTCACCCCTGCTTGGGCTTTGCCCGCACTTGGTGTGCCCTTGTAGATGATGGACATGTCGAATGAGACTACGGAGGAGTGTAGAGGACAAAAAAGCTTGGCCTGCATTCGGGGGTCATAGTAGGTCTTTCAGGTGAGAGACTCACCAGCTGTTTACTTTCGTTTACCTGTTACGGGGTTGTGTCACCTTTCTGGTTGGGCGTGTTTTTTGCCCTTTTTCTGTTCAGTATCTATCAGTACTTTTTAGTACTTTAGTTTTACCTATTTAAGGGTTGATGCATGACTGTGGTTGGGTTGTAGTATATGTCCTTTGGTTTTCTTCTTTATTCTACACTTCTGCATTGAGTGGGTTGTGTGTGTGTGTACAGGTACTTAGGCAAAGGCCTCCCCGAGATTGTTACGCCTTCAGCGCTTTTCACCAGCCCTGGGACTATGGAGGTGGGCTTGGGGTAGTTGCGGCTTGAGACGGGTAGGTTCGGGTCGTGAAAAAGTGGTATCAGAGGTGGTTCGTTCCTTGGGGTGTTGTTCGGACATCCCTAAAAGGGAATTGGTTGGGATTTAGGGAAATAGTGTCGACGTGTCTCGAGAGCGGCTCTCATGCCAGCGAGTCCAGTGATAGTACGGGTAGCCGACGTATCCATTCACCAGGACCTTGATAACATGCTTGTCAACTTGACATGCTGAGACACTTGTTGCGGGGAACTTTGGAACATGCATCCAGTAGGATTTAGTATTTGACTGTCCTTTTTTGAGTCAGTTCCCCTTTGTTATTACTGATATATATATATATATATGCTCATCTGATCATGGTAATCCTTGATAATTTTCAGGATGCCCCCACGACAGCAGCTAGCCAGGTTACCCTCTACAGTTTGTGATGATGAACAGGCGAGCGACGAGGCATCAGTTCAGGGACCCTCACATGATATCCTTCCACCTAGTGCTTCAGCAATGGCCCCTCCACTTGGAGAGCGATACTTATTACCGACAGCACAGGTCGAGGTTGAGCGCTGGTTGAGTGAACTACGAGACTTTCAGTGTCAGCAGCCGCAGAAGTTCCACGGAGACCTGGATCCCCAGGAAGCGGAAGACTGGATCGAGTCCATGGACCAAAATTTCAGGCTGGTATGGACACCAGCGGACCATATGGTAGCCCTAGCTACTCTCTTTTTTCTTGGGACGATTGGGAGTTGGTGGGGGTTGGTTATGCAGACCCACGATGAGTCGTCTCTCACGTTGGATAGCTTCCAAAAGCTCTTCCGGGAGGCGTAATCCCCCTCGTGCTTATGCTCCATTCGGATTCAGGAGCTTCTGAAGCTGAATCAGGGGGGATGACTATGGTGCAATACTCGACCCGGATTACCGAACTGACATGCTACTCGCATGATATGATCCACGACAGTAACTTTTGGGCGTAGAAGTTTGACCAGTGTCTTTGCAAGGAGATCTGATCTAGTGTAGTGCCCCTGTGCATCCCTACTTATTCCAGGGTGCTAGAGCGGGAACTCATGATAGAGAGATTCTTGGATGAGGGACGCTAGCTGGCAGGGCCTAGAAGTGGCCGCTTTAGAGGAGAGTCTTCAGTGACAGGAAGACGACATAGAGAAGAGCCTCGATCGAGGAGGACATTCCATGAGCAGACTCAGGGGAAGGGTTGTAAACCACAGTGGCACTGTGGAGCACCAGGACAGGCAGGAGAGAGCTGGTGCTATGCCTGTGAGGGATGGGGTCACCTAGCACGGGACTGCTTGACCAGGCGTACAAAGCAGCCGTGGACGGAAGTGGGCGCACTGCAGTAGCAGAGGCAGTGTCGTGACTAGGGATCCCCTAGGTGGGGACAGATTGGTCCTCAGGGAGGAGACACAGGTAGAGCGACATGACCTGGAGGTCCGGGATGAAGTTTCTAGGTCCTTCCACCGCCACCGCCGGGCGGCCCATGCCAGGCTTAGGGAGTTTGCAGTAGGGGTCATGGGAAGCTTCATGCTATGGGTGTTCGTGACCCCCCCATCACACGAGATGGTTCGATTTATGCTTTGTGTTTACTCTACACTAGCTTTGGTACTAGAAGACACATGCACCATCCACTCCTTTATATCGTTGATGTTTGTACGGGAGTTGGATCTTCCAGTAGAGGCACTGAAACCTGCACTTAGCCTCGAGGTTCCTACAGGAAGAGCCTCATTGGTGATCTTTATCTACAAATAGTGTGGACTATCGTTCAGAGGATGGAGTATCATGTGGGACCTACTTTTCATCGTGATGGAACCTTACGATGTCATCCTGGGCATGGATTGGATTTCTATGGTTCATGCCCAGATTGACCGTTGTCACAGACGAGTCAGAGGCATGTTCTATGATTGGATGAGGTTCACAATCCTTGCTAAGTGAGACCTCGTGGAAGAGCAGACGGGTACTCTGAGTTGGAGAACATGACCTTTTTTTCACCAGTTGGTGAGAATGAATCTCAGAGTAGAAGATACTACCAGCACCCGGGTCTTGTAGAAGACTACATGGACGTCATTACCAAAGATGTCTCGGTACTACCTCCGAGGTGAGATATGGAGTTCTGCATTGACTTGCAGTTGGGGACTCCCCGATATCATGTGCAGCTTATCCGATGGCACCCCTAGAGCTTTGGGAGCTACGACTTCTTTTAGAAGACCTTTGTGACAAAGGATTCCTTAGGTCCAGTGTGTCCCCCTGGGCACCTCCAGTTTTGTTTGTAAAAATGGAAGATGTGAGTCTACGGCTTTGTTTGGATTATCGTCACCTGAGTCAGGCCATGATAAAGAACAAATACTCCTTGCTGAGGATCTATGACCTCTTCAACCAGTTTAGAGGTGTGAAGTGGTTCTCCAAGATTGATCTTCGATCTGGCTACAACTAGTTGTGGGTTTGTGAGGCTGATATCCCAAAGTTGGATTTCCATTTTTGTTATTGCCATTACGAGTTTCTAGTAATGCCCTTTGGTGTGACGAATGCCCCCACCATTTTCATGTATTTGATGAACCTGATCTTCCAGTCGTAGTTGGACTGGTTTGTGGTTGTATTTATTGATGAGATACTCATCTACTCCACGATGAAAGAGGAGCATGCGAAGCATTTTAGGATGGATCTAGACGTACTCTGGGAGAACCAGCTGTATGGGAAGATCTCGAGGTGTCAGTTCTGGATTTATGAGTTTTACTTTCTAGGTAATTTCATTACAGAGCAGGGATTGGCTGTAGATCTCACAAAGATAGAGTCAGTGATTTCGTGGGAGCCACCCAAGAATGAGTCAGAGGTGTGAAGCTTCCTTGGTTTGGTAGGGTACTACATGAGGTTTTTGGAATATTTCTCCAGGATTACCTCCCCTTTGAATTCATTGACATAGAAGGTATGACCGTTCACCTGGACTGATCAGTTCCAGAAGGCCTTCGAGGAGTTGAGTCAGAGGATAACTAGTGCTCTGTTGTTGAGGCTTCTAGAGGAGGGCGTTGAGTTCATAGTATACTGTGACGCTTTAGGGGATGGGCTCGAGTGTGTGCTTATGCAACAATGAGCAGTGATTGCATATGGGTCATGGCAATTGAGGCCCCATGAGAAAGAATTTTGCTAATCACAATTTGGAGCTGGCAACAATGGTTTTCGCCTTAAGGTTATGGAGACACTACGTTCTGGTTGAGTGTTCTGTGGTCTACTCAGACCACCAAAGCCTCAAGTACATCTTCACTCAAATGGATTTGAATATGAGGCATAGGCGCTGGCTGGAGTTTTTGAAGGACTATGATTTCAAGATATTCTACACTCCAGGTAAGGGAACAAAGTAGCAGATGCCCTTAGTTGGAAGTCCCAAGCTCATTTAGTGCGGGAATCTTCAAAGCAGTTGGCTTCCCTATGGCTGAACTTGGTGGAGTAGGAGGGTACAATGTTTCTACAGTCGATGGTGTTGACTCCTTCACTCCTTGTGCATGTTAGAGGGTCGCAGTTGGGGGATGTCGACAGTGAGGTACAACGTGATTAGATATCCGCGTGTGATGCACCCGATGGGTATTCTGAAGGAAGGAAGCATGAGATCCTATTCCAAGGATGAGCTATAGTACTAGTGGAGATGTGGGAGGAAGTGATGTGGGAGTTCCACACTTCTCCCTTGGCTATACATCCTAGTGTGGGGAAGATGTACATACACCTTCAATGACAATTTTGGTTGTATGGCCTGAAGAAGAGCATACCTGAGTTCGTTTCTCGGTGTCTTACCTGCCAGCATGTGAAGGCAGATCATCAGGTTCCGGCAGGGTTATTGCAGCCCCTTGATATCCCAAAGTGGAAGTGGGATAACATATCTATGGACTTTGTCACAGGGATCCCGTGCACAACGAAGGGGCACGATTCCATTTGAGTGATAGGGGACCGACTCATGAAGTCGACACACATCCTTTTCATCAGGGAGTAGAGCTCGGTGGAGATTCTGGGGCGGCTGTATGTTTGGGTGATCTTCCGCCTTCATGGAGTACCCTCAATAATCATCTCGGACCGTGACATGTGGTTTACATTGCAATTTTGGTGTGGCCTGCAGGAGGCATTTGGGACCCAGCTATGGATGAGTACAGTTTTTCACCCCCAGATGGATGGAGAGACTGAGCGCACTATCTAGGTGTTGGAGGAAATGCTCAGGGCATGCATTTTAGACTTTGGTCTGAGCTGGGAGGATCACCTACCCTTAGTGGAGTTCGCGTACAACAATAGTTACCACTCTACTATTGGCATGACACCTTTTGAGGCCCTCTTCGGGAGACCCTACAGGTCAGTGTTGTGCTGGATGGAGGTTGGGGAGACCTCCCTTGTGGGACCAGAGTTGGTGCAGGTGATGACGGAGAAGGTGCAGGTCATTCCTTAGTGGATGAGGACGACTTAGATAATATAGAAATCCTACGCAGATCATCGTCGTAGGCATTTGGAGTTCGAGTAGGGGGACCGTGTCTTTTTGAGTTTCTCCCTGCGGCGTGGTACGCAGAGGTTCGTCCAGGAAGACAACCTGTCCCCGAGGTTCATCGGGCCCTTTGAGATAGTGTGTAGGGTTAGCGAGGTTGACTACCATCTTTCTCTACCCCCATAGATGGAGAGGGTGCATGACATCGTCCATGTGTCACTGCTGATGAAATACATGCACGACCCCATGCACATTATCGACTAGGGAGAGTTGGACATTGAGGATGGAGCCAACTTTTTGGATCACCCAGTGGAGATTGATGACCGACACGAGCAGACACTGTGTGGAAGGAACATTCATTTGGTTTGTCTATTGTGGTAGCACTAGAGGGTGCAGGAGAGCACTTGGGAATGGGAGACCCTGATGCGGGCTTAGTATCCTGAGTTGTTTTTATAGTTTTTTTTTCAAGGATGAGAAACTTGAAGGAGGTAATGATGTAAGAACCCATGTTTTGAGCCTGTAAGACTTTGAATTTTTTTAATGTTATTCCAGAGCAGGGCATTCAGACGACGTGTGATTCTGAGCCCCTGTGTGGCCGGAATTAAATTTTAACTGCGTTCACATTAGACACACCAAATAAACAGAATAACTCTTAAATGGTTGCTCGGATGGGAAAACCGATGGCACCGTTGGGTCTGGAACGTTCTGTTTACCCTAGGAGGGGTAGAACTTTCGCGGGCGTGGCCCTTCTGTGGAAAACACCACCCAGGCTGTTTTCGTAATTTGACAGCCCCAGGCATGTACTTTGTAACTTTTGAACAGAGGCTAGGATTAAAATTCCAAGACCACTGTTTCATTCAGAACGTAGATTTTACCATATGTACGGCTTATCCTTGACCCTGCCGAAAGTTCGGGTATGGGGTCTAGGGGCGAGGGATTAAGTGTTTTTCTATTTAAACACATCCACCCCCACCATTTCTCTTCCCCTTCATTATTTCCGACATATTCTTCTCCAAAAGCTCCTCCCCTCTCCTCCACCTCTCCGGCAAGGCATGAAAACTCCGGCGGATCGTCAGCAAAGCTAGGGGCTATGACTAGCAAGGTAGGCTCGTGCATTTTCAATTTAATTCTCGAAAACACCCTTAAAATTCCATTATTTTCGTCTAAATGATATCCAATCGTTGAGTGAAGCCCATAGTTGTGTAGGTCTCGATCTGAGCTTTCCAAAAACCCTTTCTGATTGAATTTTTGAGTTTCGGGGCGTCCGGGGCGGCCCCTGGAAGGTTTCCGACAGATTTATTCTTTTTATGGAAGTTCCAAGGAGGTTCGGTGGGTGACGACGGCGTAGCGATTTCAGCGGTGGCAGTGCTTTCAAAGATGGCGGCACGGCGGTGGACCCAGGTGGCGCGGGGTGTCCCTGGTAGCGGTAGCGGGCGAGCTCGCCAGGGCGGGGCGCGACCAGGGGTCGTGGCGCGTGACCTCGTGCAGGGACCGAGACTCGCCTTCAGCGAGTCTCCACACGAGAAAATGACTAGCCATGAGGGTTGATCAGTGCAGGGTGGACTAGGGGTCCACAGCCGGGGTGCGCGGCTGAGACACGGGCCGACCCAGGCTGGTCCAACCCAAGGGGTTTGTCCCCTCAACATCAGACACCCATAAGTTTCACTACGGGTGTCTGTTTTTCTTGCCGTCTACGGAAGCACAATCCTGGAGTCAAGAAGAATATTTCTAAACGGTCTTGGGGATTTTTAATTTCTGAGATGAGGGCTCGGTGGAACGACACGCTCGTTATGTTTTTTGTCAGGATTCTTCTTTTGGATAGCACAGACACATATAGAGTCTGTTTAAGGCGCCGTCAGTGGTGTTGTGACATTGGCGTCAAGGCGAATTGGTCCAGGGTGGGTTCAATCGTTTATGTTGGATTTGAGGTGTGGGCCCCATGAGCCGTCTTTCATGAAGTGAGCAGCATTTTGCGACTTTTTCATCAGATGACCGTTCGGGGTGAATGAGTAGTCGTTTTGGTGTGTTTTTTCAAGAGCATCGCAATTGGGCAGTTTGATCGACCTCTTTTGGGGCCGAGGTGTGGGCCCCATGAGATGCTGTATGGGGGTAAAGCGGTGTTGAATAAAATTTTCTTCGAGATTCCGTTTCCAGCAAGTATGTAGTCTACGTCGCGTGTTTTTTCGCGAGGTTTTCAATGATTTAATCTGTTTGGGTGAGCGGAGCCTCTTTAGAGATCTTATTAAATGTAAAAATATGAATGGGCATTGGTCAGAGGTTTCTTTGACGCACTGCAACCCAATGCACGGTTGCGGTGTTAGCAACACCTAGTGGTGGAACGAGCAGTGCAGAGTCATCATACCAGTTCCTGGTTTACACTCCAGTGGGTCTGGGTAGTGGGTTACCCACCGACATATCAGGGTATACCCTCCAGCGAGGCTGGGTAGTGGGCCACCCCTTGACTTTAGGGTTTACCATCCAGCAGGGCTGGGTAGTGGGTTACCCGAAGACCTTTTAGGTTTTACCCTCCACCAGGGCTGGGTAGTGGGTTACCCGACGACCTTTTAGGGTTTACCCTCCAACAGGACTGGGTAGTGGGTTACCTGATGAACTTTTTCGGTTTACCCTCCAGTTGGGCTAGGCAGTGGGTTACCCGACGACTTCTTTCAGACTCCACCACTTTCGATGAGGCTAGTCAGTGGTTTTTCTCCATGATTACCAGAGAAGACATTTGGTGGTACAACTTAGCAATGAGGCAGCATTGACGTGTGTGACTATTTGGCATCAGTGGTGGATATCCATAGAAATATTGGAAACTTTTACTAGGATGAGCTGGGAGATAGATATCCCCTTACGCACTCGTTCGGGTTTCTTGTTGAGCATATATATATATACACCATACTTTTGTTCCCACTCCTGGGGTCCAGTTACTCTCTTTCTAGGAGGGGCGAAGACATGCGAGGTATGCCACATGATTTCCGTTTCTAGTTTCTCTTGGTTGGACGAGTCTACTCCCTTCATTCTGTTGGGTTGTGCTGCATTCTATTTCCTGTACTCTTTCACTGTTCCTCGTTCTATCTACTGCTCACTATTTTGGTATCTACTTTGTTGCTCCATGGAGCTTTCAGAGCATCCTACTGAGTATCCTTATACTCAACCCTGTTTGGGCTTTTCCCGCATTTGGTGTGCCCTTACAAATGACAGTCAGGTCAAATGAGGCTACAGAGGAGTGTAGAGGACACAAGAGCTTGGGCTACGTTCAATGGTCATAGTAGGTCTTTCAGGTGGGAGACTCACCAGCTGTTTACTTTCGTTTACCTGTTGTTGGGTTATGGAAACCTTTCTGGCTGGGTGTGTGTTTTCCCTTTTTCTGTTTAGTATCAATCAGTACTTTTTAAAACTTTACTTTTCCCTATTTATAGGTTGATGCATGACTATGGTTGGGTTATAGTAGTTATCATTTGGTTTTATTTTTACTCTACACTTCTGCATTGAGGGGGCTGTGTAGGTGTACAGGTACTTAGGCAAAGGCCTCCCTGAGATTTTTAAGCCTTCGACGCTTATCGCCTTCCCCTAGCATTTGGATGCGGGTTTGGGGTAGTTGTGGCTCGAGATCGGTAGGGTCGGGTCGTGACATCTGGACTTCATTTCCAATTCCTACAACAAATCCCAAAAATATTTTTCAAGACGTGATAGATCCAATAGATAAAGGAATAAAAACCCATTATAATGTTCTGTTAAAAGGAAAATATGCGAATCTAGTAAGTAAAAAATAATGAAGAGATGTTGGGTCTCTTAATTTTAATCTCATAGATACCACACACTTTAATACATTGAAATTAGGCTTCAAAGGGAAGAGAGTATCCAAAAACACTTATTAGAAGGACGTGGGATGAGAGCCTAGGACAAGGAATAATGAATGAGAGTTATTTAGAGAGTATTGGGGTAAAAAACTAATTTTATTTTTTAATTATTGACACAACATGAAGAGTTTTGAAAACAATGCACTAACTGTCCTAATCACCATTATTTAGAAAATTTAAAGTCACATTGTTTGGACAAATCATGTGCCAATTTTTCACATTCTGAGTAAACCCCTCTCCCCCACACATAGTTAAGTGGGATATCTACAAAATTTCTATTAACTATGATCAAACCATGGACCGATATAAATCCATCCAAAATCATTTCAAAAACAACTAGGAACTCTCTGGGACAAATCCCAATCAATATTTAATGAAAAAATAGATAAAAAAATTAAAGTTACATTTTATTTTCACTCTCTAGGTTAAAATATAATTATTTATAGGTTAACATATATTTTTTAATACACTTAAAAAATCCATACCTCAAACCATGAACCCCCTAATATTTATTTTTAACATTTTTTCAAACTTCTTATAGTTCAACATACATTTTTTTTAATTTCACTACAAATGTTTCCATACTTTCTTAAATTTTTTTCTGAATATTAATTCCTAGATCACTCATGTATCATCGTAGAGTGTTAAAATAAAATAAATATTACGATGAGTATAAATTTGAGTATACATTAAATTTTTAATGAGTGATGCATATAAGAAAATTTTCAATTAATCTATATCTTTATAATTTTTAGGACTTTTTAGTTTTGATAATTTATCATTTTTTAATATGGGTGCAAGATTATAGGAGAAAAAAATCATGTAAATCTTCTTGAGGATATTTTTAATATATCCTCATTGAGATAATATAAGAATGTCACATGATCATGAAATGGGATGCCTAAAAAAATATAAACATCCCCAAAAACATTCATATTAAAGTGATCACACAATGTCATTTTTGTCTCATTCAAAAGTTTAACACAACTACCAGAAAAAAGTATGTCAACAATATATAGAATAAGAATTATATATTCTCCCACTCGTTTTTTCCATATAAATTCATTGATCTAAAGAAAATTCATTAAATCTAAAAGTATCTATCACCTATTAAACCTTCATTAACAATAAATCTGGCCTATTTCCACCATTAAAACCATCGAAATAGGCTATAAATTAGAATTAATTAGAAAATTATTTCTATGATTTTTTATGTTTTTTTTATAGAGGTCATAAACATAGGTACCCAAAATTTATGCTTTACAGGTCTTTGGAAATTAGTTACTCTTGGATACAATTAGCCTAAAACCATAGCCTAAAGTGACTATGGTAATGATTCCAAAACTATGGAAAAAACATATCCTTAAAAAATATAACAGACATGATATGAACACATTATCTCTTGAAAATATAAAAACACTATAACTAAAAAGATTAATCAATGCATTTGATATATAATATACATTTTTATCTGTTATTTTATGTATAATAATTATAAACTAATAAATATTAATTAATTAATATTTGTCATTACAAATAGTTTCTAAATATACATTAATCAAATATATATATTAGTTAAAGGAGATTACTAACAACAAATACACATGAACCCATACACCTGAGTGGTTAAAGACTTATCCCATCCCACAAGGAATGAAAAACACCCACTGGTTCTATTTTATTATATAGAGTAGTCCAAATGTCCCATCTCTAGAAGGACCAATGGCCCAACTAATTTTGGCCCGAATTTCATTTTGTGGAGATGACCTGAAGGCCTGAAAAAGAAACATGCATCATGTCAAGGAATTATCCTTACATCACACTACCCTTGTTAGAAATACTTACACCATATCACTTATTTAGAAGTTTCTCCACCCCCTATCTAGAAGTCAGGGACCCCCTTTATCCCACACTAAGAACCGATGTGGGAATATGTCCAGTTGATAGGTTCCAATAAACCCATCACTCTTTTAAGTCACCCACCTAGAGGTAGTTGTATGGCACCCCAATACATTTAATTTAAAGTCACATCACACTGTCAGAATTGAGACACCTTGGACTCACATTTATAGATCTAGTGATTAACTTATATACTTTTGCATATATCACAAAATTAGAAACCAAATCTCAAAATCAAAATTCTACTGTATTTGGAAACTAGGTATATTTACATATATAAATCTCAATAAAAAGTACATTCAATATCTAAAATATCTCCACACAAGTCCTATATATATCCTTTTGATTTTAATTCTTAAAGAAAAAGGGAACATAAAAAAGAGTGAGCTCTAACACTCATTAATGGGTAAATCATAATCAATGGGACATAAAACAATGAGATACCTGGTCATGAGAGAAAAATCATATAACTTGAGTCATGAGGAAAAACTAATAACATAGATAAGGAGGATCATATATAATCACATGGAATCCCTACATAATGAAAAAGATATCATAAGTCAACACATGATAAGAATGTGTAATCATGATAAAATAAGAAATCATATCCATAAGTCAAGGATCAATACTAAGGCCATCCTTAAATTGTTGATATAATCCTATATAACATGGAAAGATGAGAACTACATGAAAATGAGATATTTATAATCATAACACCAAGGTTTAGTAAAAAATATTAATATGGTTATTCACTAAGTTATCAAGAAAATTTTACAAAGAAAGCAACTAAGGTATCATAAACATGTTATCTCTAAAATTACTTCTTTACTCAGTACATTGAAGTGCTATTAGGACATACCCTTTATATTCCTGAATTAATACATGTCACATATATAAACACATATATAAGTCTATTAATAATCATGATATGATAAACTTATTGACAATTAAATATATGTCCAATAAAATCACCGAACTTTCATGGTAAATACCCAACAACCATGATATTGAAGTATAAGTTATTTACACTATATTTATAATGGGTACATGTTTTAGTCAATAATATCCCCAGTCAGTAGATGGATGAGTATCTAGGTGAACACCCATCAATTAAAATATCATATAAGGGTATTTATGATGAATGGAATTGGATGAAAAGATAGATTAATACATAAATGATGATATAGAAAGAGAAATTCATTGATGAATAATTTTGATTAAATAGATTTAATTTTCACCGCACCACATATATTAAAGGATATAAATAAATTCAAGAAAAATATGAAGAGTGATAGAGAACATAAACACAATATACATAATAATCAAGAGAGAACCATCATGGATAAAGTAAGTTATGGACTATAAATATTTAACGGAGGTATAATGACCAAAAATTCATTATAAATTAATGTAATATATTAATATTAGAATTTACGAACATGAATTTGAGTCTTAAAATAGAATATAGAAAATAAAGGAATAATAATTGAAAATAATCCTTTACTTTGAGTCAAGACATGCTTTACATGTCCTGTAATATTTTGATAAATTAATTTATATTAATTATTTACAATATTAAGAACAATTTTAATTTTCATTTTATTACTATTATTGATTTTATTTCATTTATTTTCACATTTAATTAATTTAATAAATTAATATAGTTCATGTTGATTGTTTTGAGTTTGCTCAGTTCATAGTCTCTAAACTACTGTAGCATATTTATAATGGTCAAATAGTTTGGACCACATTGGGATATACACAACACTGGGGGGGAGTGAATATGTGTTGGTTCCATTTTAGAATAATTTATCCTTTAATCCATTTTACCTCTTTGACTAGTTAAGATCATTATTCTCTCATTCTATTACCTCACTTAAATTCCGCAGAACACAAAAAATGTGGATAGTATATTTAAAAGGCTCATCACTCAATAATAAAGGCTAGTCCTTGGTGAAATCGAGAAACAATCAATGACCACGTGAAACAATAGAAACAGTTAGTGAGTTAAAAAAATTCCAGGTATATCCTTGAGACTCTTGTTGCACTATAATAACTTAGACAATACTCCAGATCTACTTTTTACAGAAGTGCATCTTTTAACTTATTATGATTGTTGGAATTATTCCTGGGTATTCTTTTTCCTCTCTTACAAACACAAAAACATGAAATCAATACTTCTTCATTTATATAAAAAATAGTACACACACTTCACTATAGAAAATATGAGTGTTTATTTTTTCCTTATATTCTCTCCATGCCAATAGAACTACACAACCTTCTTCTTCTTGTGAACTTCAAGAACAACCCAACCAATTCTTATTCTTATTCTTCATATTATTTTACTTCTTGTGTAATATAATTTCACAAAACTCTTATATTATCCTCTATTCTTATTCTTATTCTTCCTCATGTGCAAATTGATATGCAAAGAAAAATTATATTTTCTTTTTCATATTTAGTAAATATAATGTACATAATTTCTTATTATTCTTTTCTTTTTTTTTCACACTCAAGGATTGTTCAAATATTACGATGTCATGTCGTACCTTTATTTTCACTCATAAAATTCTATTTATAGAATAATTATGATGAACATACAATACAATTTCTTCTTCAACCTTATTTTGAATTACCAAGAATATAATTAATTCAAAATACTATATATCACATTCTTTAATTTTTAGATCATCCCATTTTAAATATTCTTGAATACTCATACTTCTTCAATTCATTTTTTCCACATAATCAATTTCACAAATCGGTCTTCATGGTTTCTAATATCTTTCAAATATTCCTTAAAAACCCTATTCATCCTTCTTCATTTATCTCTATATTATATGAAAATATTGTTCTATCATCACTTCAAAATGTCTCCACAATAAAACTAAATTAACATCTCTATTTCAAATATGCATTAGTTGAATTAATGGTTTCCTTGATTCATGGAACTCAAATCAAGATATGTTTTTCTGTCTTTCTTCTTCTTTATAGAAAAGGCTTCATTGAACTCAATAAAAATATTTACCTAAATGTTACTATGTGTTTTTTTCTCATGGGTCACCAACTTATAACACGGAACACAACTAAATTCTTTATTACTTCACACACATCAAATTTACTATGTATTGAATGCTTACAAAAAAGTCATACACTTATACAAATTCTTATGATCATGGCTTTATCATTTTTTCATCCTCTGTGAAGTCATATAATCATGGATTCACATGGTAATAAATTTTTTATTTTTATTCCTTAGTTAATTAATATGATTATAAATACTTATTCTCATTATTAGAGCTATATGATCAGATTCAAATTCTTATGATCGTATTCCAAAGGCTTACACATATGATCATATACTACAATAACTTGATCTCCATCACAACATAGTAATTTATTTGATGTTGTTCACTTTGTATATATTTTTATTCAATATTGTTTCTTGAATAATAATAAAATTATGATTCTTAATTAATGAATAAAAAAACAAGACTGTTTCCTAACATTTACTGATTTAGATAATCCATTGTGAAAATAACTTCGTGAATTCTCTCTTTCTTATTATATTTTCATATAGCGACCACAATTATAATTTTCATTATATTTGGTACCCTGAATCTTGATATACCTAAAATTAATTAATATATCCGTATGATAAATATCATGAACTCCTCTATTTTATTTGTGGTGCGCAAATTCCCCACAATTCTTAAAGCATGATTCTTTCATTGATGTGGATGATCTTTATGTTTATCATCATCCTCTTTGAAGATTATAATGTCACTTAAATTCTTATAATTCTCTATTTTTAAATAATTATGATATTTTTTATCAGGATATATCGACAATTAAGTAGCACATCACTTTTCAATGACTGAATTAATAATATTATACTTGTTCTTCCACCACTTCTATCATGCATGTCCATGGTCACTTGAAATACCATGAGGCGGGTCCTTATTTCTTCACATGGTAGGTTGAAATTAATTCATTAAGTAATTTATATTTTTTTGTATGGTAGGTTATCATTCATTCATGCAGCCAGTTTTAATTCCATTAAGTGGTAAATTCTAATATCCTTCATGCAGTCAGATCTCAGTCCATCATAATACCAGTTGAATCACCATTTATATGGTAGCAGCTCGTTCTTCATGTGATCACTTGAGTTAATTTGATACCACCCTGCACAAAATCATCATAAAACCTATTCCTTAAAAAATTTCCAAGATAACCCTGATAATAAATCCTATGAAATTTCTTCAAACATAATCTTAGAAGATATTGATAATAATTAAATAATATATTGTGTTATCTTATTATTCGAAAAACATTTATTAAAATCATATTAATATATCTTGAAAACTATTCCTTAAAAATAAATATTACTCACACAAAGTGTGATTAAAAATATTCACATAATTATTTATTAGAAATAAATTCTAAATGATGTGGTAATATGTGATATCATTATTCCTACTTTGCCCCTTTCCTATCAAACCACCATTTAAATTATCTCCCCCTTATTAATAAGAAATAAAAATAACTTGGGAAGGTTTAATCACTTCATAATCAAGTTATGTTCCATTAACCATTTCACACAATGTCTACATGATCCATGATTGATGTTGAAAACAAGAGGGTTTGATCTATACAATACGGTTATCTATTACCAAATATTTTGAAGAAAAATGAAATTAGAAATCTTTACATTACATAAAATATGTCCAACTATTTCTAGTTTTACAATAGTTGTGATAAAATTTTTTTATAGAATAAATGAACCCAAAACTCTTGAAATCACTTTAATAAAATGTTTGAAAACATTCATGTACAAATCATGTTTGATGATTTGGGAAACAAATATTAATATACTTCAAAAACATCTTTCAATTCCATTGATTTTGAATTAGTTTCCCCCCTTTATGTAATGATTCTATTTTATGTTACCAAGGATGAGGGATTTAGAAAGGAATACATTTTCAATGATACTTCTTCAATCACATTCCAGATTAATTCATATTTGGGTGAAATATAGATTCTAAAATATTATCATTTATTCTTCCACTCATCCCCCATAAAAGTAATGTTCAAATAATATTCATCATGGTGGATCACATCCTGGAATAGGTCATTTGATGTTTTAATTTTGGAAAACACTAAAAATGGATATTCTTTATCTGGTAGTCTATATTTGAAAACTTATATATATATATATATATTAATAAAGGAATATATTCATTAATAAATATTATTTGGAATTCCAAAATTTGAGATAAAAAAGAATGATATCCTATTAATTTTTCTATTTCTTGACAATAACCACTTCCTTCAACATCATCAAAGATGATCGAATAATCATGTTTTCTAGAATACCAATTAAGGATTCAATCTTGGTGGGTGACTTATTTACAGCTGTTCTGTATTAATAGTATATCTACTTTCTTAGGTTATCCAAATGAGACCATAATTCACCATTAATTCCATGTATTGTAAGAATAGATACAACTTACAAAAATTTTAGAAAATAAGGTTTCTCTTCTGTTTCGTAATGTGAAGAAAAAGGTTGAGTGAATATTATCAACCGAGTTCACTATAGGAAAAATTGAAATTTTTAGAGGATTTTTAGTGGAGGTTGTCAAAAAGAATACTAAATATTTCATCAAATTTATTATTAGTAGTTTTTATAAAACGACCACTAATTATTTTTCATTATTTTTATTAAGGAATTTTAAAAAAACTCCACTAAAAACATTGAAAAATATATTAAATAATTAATAATGAAAAATTAATAATTATTATGATTAATTATTTATAATCATTTAGTATTTATTTTTTAAAAATTTAATTTATTATTAGGTTTTAATTATTAATTATTTATAATTATTATCTAGTAATTATTGGAGACTTAAATTAACTACATGATAAGTTGAAAAGAAAACTTCGACATAAAATGAAAACTACTTTTGATGATGATGTCTGTTTTATCTCCACAACCTATAATGCAAAAGATTTTGAAATGAAATATAATAAAATTAGATAATAATTTCATAATAATTATTAGAATATATTTTATTACTATTTTTATTAAATTTAAAAATCAAACTTCAACTTCAAACGACCATAAATTTGGATTTGGGTGTCTATTTCAGAAATAGAAGATGTAAAATCAAATTATGTAAAAAGATCTACTCCATATTTATTAGGGGGAAAAAGGAAACCATTTTTTTGATATACAAAATGCCCCTAAGGTCTCAAAAACTGTGTTTTTTGTTATGATACCATGTTTTTTAACATTCTATGTAATTTCTGCTTCATTAAAGAGTGTCATCATATGTTTTTATGTAGTTTATGGTTTTATTTCATAGATTTACGTTACTATTATTTTTTTGGTGTTTTAATTTCTGCAATTTTCTTCTTTTGGAGATTTATTATCAATTATAAAGATATTTTCATGTTTTTTTATACAATTATGTATATTTATTTATAATTTATATATATTTATCAATATTATTTTAAAAAATTTATAATTGCATCCATACATAGATATTTATATGTATTTATTCATATTTTAATATATTTATATACATTTATAAATATTTATACGTTTTGTGTTTAGATATATTTACATATTATGAGGGTATATATATATATAAATATTTATATTTACATGTTTATATATATATATACAATTATACATACGTGTGTGAGTTTATATATATTTATGTAATATAAATGTTTGTTTAAATATATTTATGTAAATTTCATTATATGTATATATATTTATAGATATTTATATCCATTTATGCTTATTTATATACATTAATGTATATTTATATATATGATGCCGATATATATATTTATAAATATCCTATTGCTTGATGTGTGTGTGGGTCTCCATGCTTGTATATATATATACATTTAAATAAATTTAATAATATTTATATATTTTAAAAAGATATATATATTTATATTTAAATAAATATATATTTAAGTATAAATATTAATTTAATATTTTTAATACATAATACTTATTACTTATTATTTATATTTTATTATTTATTATTTATTATTTATTATTTATTAAATAATCATTTATTATTAAATATTTTTTTATTAATTTTATTATTTATTGATTTATTATTTATTATCAATCTATTATTAAATTTTAATTCAATTATTATTAGTATTTATCTATTTAATATTTATTCAGTATTTATTATATATTATTACATATTATATACTATTAATTATTATTTTATTATTACTATTAATTTATTATTTATTATAAATTTATTATTTATAATTAACATGTTATTTATTATTTATTATATATTGACTTATTAATTATTGTTTATTTATTATTTATTATTTATTATTTTTTATTGTTTATTGTTTTTATTTATAATTTATCAATCAAATATTTGTTATATATTATTTATTTATCATTTATTTTGTATTAATTTATTATATATTATTTTGTATTAATTATTTATTATAATAAATATTTAATATTATTATTTTTATATACATATTTATATGTATATATATATGTATAGTAGTTAATGATGGACGAGTGGTCGACCTACCTTCTGTACTGCATCAAAATGGGGGTTCGAATCCCCACTAGCACCTCGTTTGGACAATGATTTTTGTGTGTAGCAGGTGGAATGGAAGGACCCTCGATGGAGGGACATAAGTAATTTTTTTACAAAATAACCAAAAGGTAAGATGGTAAAATATCATCCAACACACACAGAAATATATAAAAACTAAATATCGGCATTGAATGCATGAAATATGCATGCATGATAATAGATTATAAATAAATAATGAATAAACATCATATAATCTGAAAATAATTAAAAACACTTTTTTTCTGAAAAAAATAAAAAACTACCGCTAAATGTTTAGAGACACCACTTTTCATGGTAGTTTTTCAAAACCGATGTTAAATACAATTTTTTCTGTAGTGGTTTCTAAATTTCTTCCACCCTTCACACATGCAAACTTGAACTTCAATTTTGAATTATCTGTTGGAAGTATGGATCTCACTATTTCCATATAACTATGTGTGAAAATTTTCTTCTCAAGGTCCTTTATATCCCTTGTATCACATGCTACAACATTTATCTTCTTTAGGAACTATTCTTGTAATATAATTGTTTTAGATTAATCTATGGGGGTGTGTTAAGACATTTTTCACCTTATACATAATATTTATTTATCATAAGTGATATATTTTGTTGACAATGTCTCATGAAATTCAGATTCTTCATATAAACCATCTTCTTCTCTTATGGAATAAGCCTTTAATTATGTCTCTTAAAATATTCTTTCTCTGTCTTAATTAGTTGAAAAATTAAATAAAATGTATTTCTTAATATACACAACACACTTGGAGTCTCCACATGGCTCCTCACCGGTAACTTTATTTACGCCATGCCTTTTAGATGATGCAATATTTCTAATTTTCTTAGACTTTGTTGGTACATGTATGTTGTCCATGTATCTCTTACATGCTAACCTTGAAATCATCTAGGTAGAATACTTATTCGTATCATTATTAAGCTTCTTTCCAAAAGTTTATTTTTTATTCATATCATGTGGTCCTATTATACCATTAGTCTTTGATATATGTTGATACGAGCATTCACCACTCACTATTACAAAATAAGGATTTATTAGTGCTAAATAAGACATTTATCATCACTAAAAAAGTGCTTATAATTAAGGCACTATGAAAGGGGTACCTTTTATCAGTGATAAAAAGCAAGTAGATAAAAGGGTCCTTTATTAGCACTGATAAAAGTAAAAAAATAAAAAAATGGAAAATCTTTCAACAAATTTGAGGGTTTTAATAGTGATTGAACCCCTTTCAATGAAGCTATGAAGCCCCTCTGCCTGCACACCCCATCACCCCTGCCCGCATGCCCAAGCCACCCCCACCCTTTAACAGTACTAGCCGCAATTTCACCCACACATTCACCCTTGTCTTCCCATGGATTCGAACTCAAGTCCTCTCCCCTGCGCTCATGGACCCCTTACCACTCCCCCAGTTTGCTTTGTTCTCTATATATTAACATATTTAATTATCTATATATATATAATTAATTATATTTACTCACACATATATAAATAGTTATATTAATATATATATATATATTCTTATATATATACATATACAATTATATTTATATATTTTTATATTTATTCATATATTAATATGTATAGAGTTATTTATATTTATATATTAATATATTTATTCGTATATTAATATATATTAATATATATTTATTTATATATACTGTAATATTTTATATCCATATATTTATTCGTATATTAATATATATTTATAAGAACAATTTTAAATACATTTACAAGATATTTGTGTGTGTGTGTGTTTATAAATAAATAATTAAATAAATACATATATACAACACACACACAGAAACATATATATATATAATATGTGTATCTATGAGTATAATTATAGATATTTATATATATTTACATATATTATATATTAATATGTATATATACGTGTAAAAATATATAAATAATATATCTTAGTTTGTTAATATAGACACACACACACACACACGTTGTATAAGTATATAAATATTCATTTATTGGCATTTTGAATATAATTTATATTATTTTTTATTTATATAAGGCTTATAAATTGATAAATATATTTTATATGTAAATATGTTTAATTATTTATTTATAAAATTAAAATTTTATGTGCGAATATACAAAAATGTTTATATGTTTATATATTTGTTTATAAATAACAGTTTATTATGAAAATGATTAAATTTCAAAGCCATAATATCAATATGAATGTAATCTCTGGGAAAAAATTTTGTCCTCACTGAATAATGCAAAATGACCCCCTTAAACGAGGATGAAATTTAATCGAATGTTAAAATATTTTGGTATCCCGACTAAAAACTCAGTTTTGGATTTCTTTTGGAACATTTTTTGTCTCTAAAAATTAGAATGAAGGTTTCTTTATGTCACTAGTGCATAGAGCTTAACACATGCTTCGATTTGATATCTGGTAGATCTCAAAGGGACACCCGAATCAAAATTTATGGTTGTTTGAAGTTTGAATTACATTTTAACTTATTTTAGATCTTTTATTAATTTTTTTGTGTCTTCAAATTGTTTTTAATGACTATTACCTGATAATAATTAACAAATTATTAACTAAAAAATATTTTTAATTATTTTATAATATATTTTCACTAATTATCTTATATATTATGTGTAAATGTCTATTTATACTTATCTAACACATATTTAAAAAGTATATAATTTATTTATATTAATTTAAATATATTTATAGATATATATATATATATTAATATAATATTTTTAATGAAATATAATTTTTTTGAAATATACAATTTATATGTGCTAGTAAAAAATGTGATGATAAAGATGCCATTTATCAGCGCTACTAAAAAAATCACTCATAAAAGGAGCCCCTTTAACAGTGCTAAAAAAGAGCTAATAAATGGGGTAACATTATAAGCACTTTTTTGGCATTGTTAAAGGGTGGAACTGCAAAAAAATCCATTTTGTGGTAGTGAATATTGTGACAAAATTTTTTTTGTATACATAGACATCTTCAAGTATATAAAATCTATTAGATGCTAATAAATTCTTCCTGATCCATTGATGTTTCTTCTTCTATGACTTGATCTCCCTTGAAACATTCTTCCTTCGTGATTTATAATTTAAATAATTGTACCCAAAATATATTGATAAATTCCCAAACCTATCACAACACCAACAATGGCCAACAAAACATGGTTTTATTTTGAAAACCGCTTGCTATACATATCTTATATCATGCTGCCTGGAGTAATATCTACCACTACATGATCTATTATTAGTGAACCAGCTTCCATACACTATCTTCTATTCAACATAGATATGATGAAATACTACTCTCCATTTTTCTTCATCTATACTTGTGTATATTTGATTTAATCTTACACTGTGAAAAACTAGATTTAGAATTTTTATTGAGTTTATCATGGATGATACCATTTTTAAAATAGATTCTTATAAGAGATCATCAATTGATTTCATTTTATTTTTATCACAAGTTAGAGGTATTTTATCATTAGATTCCTCTATAGAACATTGAGTGAAAAAAACTTCTCCTTACTTCATTGGTTGTAAAAAATCATTATGATTCTTCTCTAGAGTGGTCAGTTTGATTTCCAATTCCAAATATTTTATAATGAGCATATTCTTCTAATCTTTAATAAAAAGATTATTTTTTCAAAAACCCTCTTCAAAGTATTAGTATCTTCTTCATGCATTATAATATTTTATTGTAGTAATGTGTGAAGATCCTTGATCTTCATTTATTTAAACTCCACTTAATAATCTTTGACATCCATGCTATTTTGTAATTTTTCTTCATGTTTATAGATCTTCTATTGAAGAGTCTTCTTGATATTTTCCTTCTATTTAACCTCTTTGAGCCATTTATTTTTAAATTTTGAGGAACCTATTGAAATCTATATATTCATATTTCTTATGGCTCCAAATTTATTGGTTATCTTTATGCATTCAAGAATATTTTCTTATGAAGGCTTATCAATATAATATGTTTGATCTTCATGCTGGGTGATATCTTCTAGCATGCATTGAAAAACTCCACAAACAAAAGATAAAATTTATTTTGGAAAGAAATTAAACATAAATTCTAATCCACTAATTGATATTTATTGAGAAATAGAAAATACATCATTATAACTAATTATTCTTAGTTCTTATTTTTAAGGATAGTTTGTGAAAAACTTTTTAATTACCTCATAATTATCTGAATCCTTTGTAAAGGAAGACATTTTTATCTAGTTTTTGGAATTTTAACCACTTGTTCCCCTCTTCCCAATAAATATCTATCTTTTTTATTATCACGTAATGAAGTGACCAAAATTCATTCTTCTTTACTTAAGAGGCACATCAGTTTCTAGTTCCTTTTTTCTTTACTTCCCATGCTCATCTTGGTATTAGAAGAGGTTGAAATTTGATTTTATATAAAATAATCTTCACTAAAGATAAAATTCATTGTTAATATAGGAAATGATGTACTTTTTTTTAAAGATAATGACATCCATTATTGTACCAATTATTAGGACCACATTTGTATATACCCAACACTGTTTGGGGGATCAAAATTGGTTCCATTTTATATCTATTTATCTCATGATCCATTTTACATATTTGAATGGTTAATATCATGATTCTTCTATTATCTTACCTCACATTCATTCTTCATCAAAATGCACAAAGTGGATAGGATATTTACTACGTTCAACATCTAATAAGAAAGTCTATTCTATAATGAAATTAGAAAATAATACATGACTACATGAACCACTAGAAACAATATGAAAGTTACTAATAGGAAGTGTATATCCTTAAAAGATTTGTTTCACTATAGTCAATTAGAAAATTATTTAGAGATTCCTTTTGGAATGGTACCTCAGGTATCTAATGATGATTATAGATGTGATTAATGGGTATTATAACTCCTCTATTACCTGAAAAATGTAATAAAATTAACACTTCTTCTTTTTTATACCGAATAATATATAGAGTCTTCACTACAATAAGTAAAATTTATCTTCTTCATTATATTATTTTTGTGTAATCCAAACCACCCATCCTTTCTTTTCTTGCAAACTTCATGACTAACTGAAGATATTATTATAATTATTATTCTTGTGAATATAACTACACAACACTCATATTTTCTAATATATCTATTTTTCTCCTTCTTCCTATGAAAATAAATATGCAAAACACTCAATTATTTTAATTTTCTTCATCAGTGAATATAATATGCACTACCTATTCAGAGAAACCCAATATATTTAAAAATATTATTACATGATTTTTCAAATAAATATCCATAAAATAAAACCTAATGATCAACTTGATTAATATATTTTGAATACTAGGTAAATAATATAATAACATGAAAATAAAATAAAACATATTTATTTTAATCTAAATAATGATCTTAGAAATCCATTTGATCTACTAAAACTTCATAGGATAACCCAAGGAATATATAAAATAAATAAGTGAGCTATATTGCATAGTAAGAAAATAAACATGGTAATGAGGCATAACCTATGAGTCAAATGACATAACATAATAGAATAAAATATTAGACCCACAAAAAATAACAAGAGATTATAACATAAAAAACATGGTATCATAAGATCATGGAAACATAGGAATTGTGCAACAATATAAAACATAACATAAAAATATGCCAATGATTACTGCAAAGACAACATCACATGGTCTAGAGAGTTTGATAATGTATTAGGTTCACTTTAAATCCCATAAATAATGTTCCATGAGAAAAAAAAATTACTCAATGCATTGGAATGCTATTTTGGAACACCCATAATAACATGTAAATTATTATGTGTTCTACAAAAGAGAATCAATCATAGGGAATTTGAGATATAAACATAAGGCATGTATAAACATATAAAAAGAAGGGTGAATCAGATTGATATATACGTGAGAGAAAAATATAAAAAATTCAGAATCATATCTTAACATTAAAATGAGGGAGATAAAGTGAGTTAGGGAGGGAGAGGTTATAACCCAAGAAAAGGTGGTTTGTGGAGATCCCTTACATTATGTTCCAAAATAGTTGTGCACTTTAACTTAATGTGATGAATAATAAAATTGGATTAAATAATTAATTAACATATAAACTCTTATATATATATTTTATTTATTATAATTTTATTATGTTTATTTATAACTTTATCAATGAGATATGGTGTTTAATTTTTCAATTCTATGAGTGTTTGTTTCACGGCTTCAATATTAGACCACTTGTGGAAAATTGTTGAAGTTCATATAAAATGGGAATACAAATATAGAAGTGAAATTAAATTGTATTAATATACTTCTATAAATTTAAATTTTACCTAATATATTTTTGTTTCGGTGTATAGGTTTGATGATTTTAGAAAAAACATTGATGTTATTCGGATTTTTCAATTAGGAAGATTTACTGACCATTATGAAATAAAGTTATTTTATTTAATTCAGTGATTATTAAGACATTAAAAACCTGAAATGAGTTATATTATACCTATTATAATCAAATTAAACAATAATAATATTTTTTTAACTGGACTTGAATTCAATTGAAAAAAAAACGTAGTACGTTGCTCATGGAGGTAGTGAACCAACTATATTGTGATCAACATTTTCGATTAAGAGTCAATTGAAGGGAGGGTAAAAGATAAATATTTGATTAAAAAAATAAAATTAATGTATATTTATAATACTATAGTCATGGTTTTATGTTATATTATGTAGTCTAGGAGAAGATAAAAGAAGAAATGAATTTATAACAGGAAAATTAAGAATATTACCTCTTAAATGCCGCCTCCATGAAATACTCCTTAAGGAAATTGGAATTGGTGTTTTGGTAAGACCAAAAGTAATAAGAAGCTTGATAAAGGTTTGAGAAGATATTTTTGAATAAATTTGAAAATATATAATTTTTGGAATGTTTGATGAGAAGGGGTGGTATTTGTAAGGGGAGGATAGTGGTGTTTTTGAATATAATATTCATTAGGTTATTATTTTGGATCAAGACAACCAATGTTATTTGTTCTTGTATCCATATACAAAAAATTATTCCTATTAGTTTAAAATAATAGGTTCTAACCTCAAACATGACTTAAAAATTAATGTATTTACCTTAAAATGTTAATAAAGTATTTTACCATTTTTCACTATTAACAAAAAATTCAACTATTTGAGAAAAATACCCAAAATTCACCCAAACAATTTTTCAAAATGTAGATTTCAAAAACAAAAATCCATTTTTTGGAAATAATTTTCTGAATATGAAAATTTAAATTTTAAATAAAACACTCATTTTAGGTACTTTAGTGGGAAATATAGTGGTGGCAGTACTGTGGTAGGTAATGTATTAGCCCGAGTACTATAGAAGTACTATTCACCGAAGTGACCTATGGGAAAAAAGGGATTTTGAGGGTTGTATTTGGATTTTCATGCCCTCTTGGAATTCGGTCTATGTAATGAGTCCCCCTCTACCGAGAAAAAATAGGTCTTTTCTTTGATTTAATAATAAAAACGTGGATTTAACCCCAACCTTATAAAATATTATGATTAATCTTCCAACCCATTGATAAATTAATTATGGTAACATAAAATTAACTCATTTTTACAATAAAAATTTATATAAATTGTAAATATATTTTATGAAGATTAAATTTCTTTTAAATAATTATAATTTTTTCTAAATGTTCTATTAAATCATTTATGTTTTATAGAAATACAAACACATAATTTATAATTTTTAAGCATTTATTTACTTGTTCTATGGTACAAATATATCATATTTCAATTTTTAAGTATCTAAATATTTTTTTACACATCCATATGTGCGGATACTATTATAACTATCATTTTATTATTCCTAATGACCAAATTACCATTCCAACAACCAGGTTTCTATTCCAACAGTCAGATTAATTTTCCAATGATTTTATTTTTACAAGTAATATGTGATACCAACTTATTATAAATACCAGAAATTTAATTCATTATTCATTTAGATATATCTTTCCTCAAGTTTATATGTCTTTCAATTTTCAAGATAAATATTTTATTACAAACATTTTGTCTCATTTTTATACCATTTTTCATCAGTGTAATTATTCTGGTGGATCAAGCGTATCCAAATTTTCTTATTATAGTTATCTTATTTTATATTTTTATCTCATTTTAATATTTTCAATTATTATGGACATATTTATTCCTTAAAATTAATTTTATAATTATTATAATAAAATGTTTTTGGTTCTATCATGTGATTTTTTGTAAATTATATAATATTATATTACTAAATACAACAAAATTATATATTTAGAAGGGGAATTCCAATTATAAAATTACGGGTGGTTATACTCTTGAACCCTTAAAAAAGGTAAGATTTATTGTACTTCAGGGCTTCATCTTGTTCCTGTATCACCTCCCCATACTTAGGGTTTCACCAAATGACATTGTCTAGAGGATTTTTTTTTGTATAGAACTTTATCCTTATAGTCCAAGATCTTCACTAACTTTTCCTCATAAAAGAGATCATTTTTAGCTATACCACCTCTGAATTTAGTACACATGAGGTATTTGGTATGTAATTACTTAAGAGGGATATGTGTAATCTGTCATGTACTTGATAAAGGGTTAGTGTGAGTTCTAGTCAACAAGTCACTACTCAGATGCGATCAAGAATCTCAATGGGGCTGATGTACCCAAGACTCAGATTTCCATTATTCCCAAATCTAATGCATCTGTTACATGAGGATATGTTGGGAACACATTATATATAATCTTAAACTATATTTACCATATATTATTGTTATCATATATCTTCTGTCGACTTTGAGTAGCCCTCATGCATTGTGACCGTGTAACAATTCACTATTCATTTTCACCCCTTACATCACTGTGTTAAACTAATTTTGTATCATAAATTAAAAATTTAATAAAAAATTAAACATCATATTTGATTAAATTATTTTTCATTAATATTTGTTTAAAAGGGTAATTCCACAGGTGTGAATGATTTCATTTTAGGTGGAGCTGATTTGGAGGGCCCAAGATGATGTTGAACAAAAATGGGCCAAAATGTGCAAGATTCAAAGAACACTAGTGGATAAAAACAGAAAATAATGCTAATATGTGAGTGTAATAGGTATAAAATTTGGTGAAATGATAGAACTTTCATTTTTTTAAAACTCTCGTAAAGAAACAAAATCTCAATTCATCCATTAAAGGTACCAACCTAACTAATCTGTCCAAGACACCAAATTTGCATGAAGTCAAAAGTTGTGTGCTTTGTTTTATCCATTAATCGATATTTTGACCTCCAATAATACAAGATTTTTTATGCAGATATTCAATATATAAGTAAAAAATTTATATATATATATATAAGACTTTATGGATGACTAAAACCATTGGAAAATTGGTTTTACAAAACCTATGTGCCCAAAACCACCTTCCACGTTGCATATAAATTGGCACCATGGGAACCCCATTTTTAAGTTAGACCAGGATGAAAATATCTGGTTTTTTGGAGACCTAAATGATTCATATACTAATAAAAAAAGTTTTTGATTCCCCTATCCTCATAGGGGGATCATGTATGAAGGTGTACTTCCACCTGAGCCACCACCTCCTCTCAATAGCGAGCGAAACGGTCAACAATCATTTCAAGGGAGCAAACTAATCATCAGAAGGAGTTTTGAAACTTTTTATTTTAATTTTTTGTGACATTTTTGTGTTAAATATTTCACTAATTTTCTATCATAGCACTATTTACCTCGAAATAAATTTATTTGGTGTAACTAAGTGAAACACTTTTCATTTCAGCACTGATAGGGTTGAGAATTCAAGTGATAATATTGGATTGTTTCAATTAGAGAACACAAGAATCCTTTTTATCTAAAAAATACATGATATTTAAGTATGATTTGTTATCCCTTTTTCTATTATTTATGTCTAAACATTGACAACATGATTGTTGTGTCAAGGGTTTCTTCTTTGTGCGTTGTTTTAAGAGGCAAGAGGGTAATCAAGATCTTGACAAACCTCAACCAAAGAATTCCATTAAACCATTTGAAATATTCAGAAAAATGGACTATAAAATATGTAAAGTGAAATTTAAATTACCTCATTATCTCATAATTCTAAAAATTCCACTTTCCAATTTCAAATATTATACTCATTAAATTAAGTAATTTATTAAAACTTCTTTAAAAAATAGCCCATTTTTAGTACTTTTTATTAAAAATACACACTATAAACATATAAATTCTCCTTGGTAGATCACCTAGGGTATTACATAGACTATTAATACATCTTTAAATAAAAATAAATTTTATGTTTCACAACAATATGTTCAAATGTTTCTACCATTCCTGGGGAGCACTTTAATTTTTAGTGCGTTTTTTAAAAGATATAAAAATTTTATTGATAGGGGGGTTACAGAAGTCTAAAGTAAGGAATTGTCTGACATACCGATCATAAAAGGGGATTAATTTAGAAGGGAGATCATCCATACAATTTATGTCATGAGTAAATCCAATATTGGAAAGTCCATTAGCAATCCTGTTGGCTTCGCAGAAGGTGTGAGTGGGGATGAAGTTAAGCCCAACAACATAATTCAAACAGTCCATCTAGCGGGCAGTAAGAGGCCAACCAAGATGAATGGTACCATTATAAATGGCCTAAATTATTGTAGTGGAGTAGCTCTCCATCCAAATATTGTTCCAGCTATGTAATCTAGAAAAGGTTATGGCATGGATGATGCCCATCATCTCACCTTCCAAGGCGGAAGAAGAACCGCAAGAGCCATAGAAGCATCCAAGAATCTGGTCCAAGTGATTTCTAAATATGGCACCACAACCCGCTGGTCCCAGATTTCCATTAGAGGCTCCAGCCACATTTATTTTAATCCATCCTAGAGAGGGAGGGAGCCAAAACTCTTCAAGAGTATAGTGGGGAAGAGGGTAGATCCCCTCCACCCCTACACGTCTAAGGATCCCAAAGTAACAGACAAAATTGTTGTAGTGAGATTTTTGGATAGAAGACGCTTCACGAATATCCATGGGGATTATTATTTTGCCTGCATTAATTTTAAAAGAATTATTGCAGAAAATAATTTCATTTATACCATACCAGATAATATGACGAAGTTCCATGACAGCCACAACCAAAATGTTTTGGATTTGCTAAGACGTAGACAACTCCAAGAAACTCTGAATCGGAATGTTGATGGTATCAAAAAGTTTCCATCTGCACTCAAAAATGTCAAGAATATAATTCTAGAGAGTGGTTTCTATGTCACATGATATAAAGAGAGGATTAATATCCTCTCTATGTTGATTACACATACGGCATTTAGAACAAAGAGTAATCTCAAAAGTTTGCAAGAAATTATCTCTGGGGATTCTTTGATGGGAAATCTGCCAGACTAAAGTAAATATTGAGGGTTTTATCCAGGCAGTGTTGAATTTATCTAGCTAGGGGTGATTATTGTAAACATTTCAAAAAATGGTATTTATTATAGCCTTTGGAGTTAAGAATCCCATTGTGCGCAGGTTCCCAAATAAGTAAATAATTAATATTAACGAATTGATAATTATCAACAATTTGAGTAATATTCTCAGGGAGATCGAGGTTATGTGTATGAATGATTGATTTAGTTTAATACTGAGGATGGGGAAGGGATTGATTGTTATATATCAAGAAGATTAGAGGAATTCTGGTCCAGTTATCAAACCAAAATTTTAAGATGGAATCCTTAGTGGTCATCCATCTAGAGTTAGACATAATTGACATGAATGTACTTTTGATAGAGGAACAAATGGAGGACTTAAGTGAGTAGAAACGATTGTTTATAAGCTTGTCAAAGAAGCGAGCCCTTAGGAAATTCATGGAGGATGATGTTTTGTGAATAACGTTCCATGAATGTCTAGCTTGAAGAGCCTCATTTAACTTAGAGTGTTTTTATGCCAATTCCCCATTTATCAATAGGTTTGCAACAAGAGGTCCAGGTAATAGTCACTAGTTTCCTCTCCGAGGTGCTACCAGTCCAAACAAAATTTTTAATAGAAACATTAATGTGTTTTAAAAGACTTTTTTCCATTTATATATCATCATGAAATAAAAAAGTTTAGAAACAATTGTGGATTTCACCAAAAAAATTCTCCTAGCCATCGAAAGGGACATACCCTTATATAAGGAAAGGTGTCTAAGCGTATGGTCCGCAATGTGAGAGAAATAATCCACTTTAGGTCTACCCCAAAATATTGGCACACCATGGTAGGTAAAGGGGAGATATCCTTCCTTGATGCCAAAGATATTAGAGATAGAATGTTTTCTCCCTAGATGAAAGTCTTTACTGAAAATGATAGAAGATTTATTCCAGTTGATGTGTTAACTAGAGACTTAATGATAGTGGAGAAGGATATATTTAAGCTTGAGAATGTTCCTTTTGTCTCCCTGGGTAAAGAGTATAATGTCATCAGCAAAAATAAGATGCGAATGAACTCGTAAATTTCTAGAGGCAGAGATAGGTTTTATGGTTCTTTCATCAATCTCCAGGGATATCATCCTACTCAGGTAGTCTTCCGCAATGGAGAATATATTTTCCGAGAGAGGGTCACCATGTCTAACTCCTTTAGTGACGTTTAAATAACCTCTAGGAGAGACATTAATGAGGATAGAGATGTAAAAGAGTTGAAAAAAGATTTGATTTTATTATTGAAAATTTCATTGAAGCCGAATTGTGAAAGAACATTATACATAAAGCTCCAATAAATGATATCAAAGGCATTCGAAATATCATGTTTGATAGAAACGCTCCCACATCTACTATTTTTGTTTGAAAGATTTGTGGATTCAGAGTCCATAAAGATGTAGTCTTGGATAGATCTACCTTTTATGAAGCCAAATGGGTTCCAAGAAACTATTTTTCTAAAAATGGAAATCATTCTAATGGAAATTAATTTCTTGATGATTTTGAATAAAGAATTGATAAGGGAAATGGGTCTGAAGTTCTGAATCACATCATAATTCTCCATTTTGTGGATGAGAACAAGGAATTGGGAGTTAAGACCATGTGGAAGAATACCTTTGGATAAGAAGGCTTTAACTAGACGACATACGTCTTCCTGAAGAATATCCCAATGTTTTTTTTATAAAAGCCATTATTAAAACCATCCAGGACAGGGGCACTGTCAGGATTAAGACTGAAGAAAGTGTCTCTGATATCATGATCAAAAGGGATGCTATTAAGAAGAGAGTTATCTTCCTTAGAAACAAGGGAATGGATGATGTCATGTTTAACGTCATTATCAATATTATCACCATTGAAAATATTTTCCAAATAAGAGACTAATTGATTGGAAATTCCTTCATCAGTTTCAAGAATTTGGTCCCCATTTCTAAGAAAGGCTAGAGGTATATAAGCTTTAATAACCCTATGGATAGCGTTATAGAATTTAGTATTCTTATCCCCATAATTAAGCCATTTGGATTTAAAGATTTGTTTTTTAAGATTATCCTTGAGGTTCAGTAAAGATATTAGTTTAGAAGAAATGATGATTTCATGTTGAGAGTCCTGAGTAGAGTTTGAAGAAGAGTTGACATTATGAAGTTGGTAATGTTTGGTTTCAAGAAGTTTTATGTTATTTTCCATTTCATAAGCCTTGCTTTTGCACCAACTTTTAAGAATTTTCTTTAACATTTTTGACTTCATCAGGAAAGCAAATGGGGCAGACTGACCATGAATCTTATTCCATGTGTTCTTGATGATGCTTATATATTCGGGGTCAGAAGACCAAAAAATGTTATATCTAAAAAGAGACCTCAATTAAATTTTTTTGTTGGAGAAGGAAAGAAGGATGGGATGATGTTCAAAGGCAATTATCGCAAGGGTAATGCTAGAGATATTGTCCCAACTATCAAGGGAGAGGGAATTATTAAAGGACCTATCTAATTTACTGGCAATATTTCTATTATAGTTCTTATTATACGAAGTAAATTTATCACCCAAGTGGTTAACCTCTGTGAGATTGTTCATTTCAATACATGCATTAAATTTGTATGTTTTTTTGATAAGATATTGGTAAATTTTGTGAATATTTCTTTATCTTCTACCGTTGAATGTATTTCTATGTTTTTATTTATTTTTTATATAGATTATATGAATGATGATTTATATTGCGGGATATTTGCCTCCTTTCGAACATGAATTGGAGAGGATCCTACATCAGTGAAACCAAGACAATCACGACAACCATTTGAAGGAGGACACAACATAACATGATACTCTTCTAAACCCATCTTCTTATGAAAAAATATAAACTCAACATAACTTATATAAAAAGGATGAAAATAACCAAAAATAAAAATAACTAACCTCCCCTGATGTCGATATGCAGACTACAAACATTTAAATACAAGGCAATGCATCAAATGTTGTTCTTAAATCAGGTTTCATTCACTTATTACCATGATTCCATGGACTGATATGGGAAGATCCATATAAGCACTTAAAATATTTTCATATTGTGTGTTTTACATTAAAACCTACTAATGTGGATGAAGAACATCTAAATATAAGGGAATTCCCTTTTTCATTACAAGATGCTGTTAAATATTGGTCATATTATGTTAATTACACTATTAGAGGATGAGTGTACATGAAAAACATTTTTCATGAAAAATGTTTCCCAACCTCTCGAATGAAAAAAATTATGAAATAAATTTTTGGAATAAAAAAATAACAAGGGGAAACAATTCATAAATATTGTTAAATATTTAAAAGACTTTATTCAAGTTTCCCAGACCACCAAATATGTGATCAACTTTTAGTACAATATTGTTAGGATGGTCTATTTCATATAGATCTTAACATGATTGATGTTTTTTCACATGGTTCCCTAGTTGACAAAAACCCAATCGCTGGGAGGACACTCATTGAGAATATGGCATAAACCACTCAATAATTTGTTTCAAGGTCCAATTTACCAATTCAAGGCATCCATGAGGTGGAAAGTTCTGAGTTCTAGAATAAGGGGGAAATGATGTTTGAAGAGGTAATAAACCTTCTTTGACAAATTTCTATTTCCCAAAGGAAATCCCAATATCCTCATCCTATCCATTGTGGCATCTTTTCTTCCAACACCATCTTTTATAACCAATTCCCTCATTTGAGAGAACCTTCCAAGAGTTGTGATGCAACTTTTCCAGGACACGCTTATAAGAAACCCATCAGGCAAGTACCATATTATCTATCCTACCATGGGTTGAAATAAAATCAAGCCTATAGAAAAGGGTGGTATTTAAGCAAAAAAAAAATGATGGAACCAACCTGGGTAGAGTATTCATCCACCACCACCACAAATAAATACTCAACCACCAAAAAGGCCATTCTAATAAACCCCCTCCAAAACATGAGCATATCCTAGAGAAAAATGATGAAATAAATCGATGAAAATAACCTCTAACTCTAACAGAACACCCAAGATTCCATATAAGTCTTAAAAACCCTATTAGGATAACTTTCCCAATTTGTGGGGGAGAAATCCAAAGTCATGGGTATGGAAAAATACTTCTCAACCACTAATCAACCCTAAGGATAAGGTAAATGTTAGTTTTACCACCATTTTGAGAATAACATAATATAAAATCCAAATGAACCCTCTGTTAGAGTCATCCCTTCTTGGGGAAACTACCATCCCAACCCCTGAGAATAGTCCAAGAGAGGAAAAACGTTGTCCTGAGAAAAAAAACACCAAAAGAAATAGAGTTTTAATTGATGAACCACAAATCCAAACCATTACTATTCCATTTCCCCAAAGGGACATTCAATAAAATAATCAAAATGAAACAGAAATTGATAAATAAATATTGGAAACATTCAAAAAAGTGAAGGTTAAAATTCCCTTAATAGATGTTGTAAATAAAATTCTTTGATATTTCATGTTTATGAAGGTCATGTGTACACATCAAAAGAGAATTCAAGGTGATGAAAATGTGATCTTGGGGAGAAACATTTTTGTATTTATATATCAATCACTTCCCACCAAATCCAATGATCCTGGAATATTCTCAATTCTATGGACCATTATTGAAACCTTCCAAATAAGCATAAAAAAATTCAAAATGGATGAAATACTTGAATATCTGTATTATTTTCCCCATGAAAACAAGGAATAAGGGGATGAATGATGATTCATAAATCCTATGAGAGACTCGTGAACATGTGACCATTTCAATGTCACACGAAGTACCTAAACATGGAGCATTGCCTATGGCTAGTCCTATGGATCCCTCTCTAACAAAACCTGCCTACTCTTGTGATGTCCCCCCAGACAATAGAATGAGCACCCAATGCCACATGATTTTTCTTTGAAAAGTTCCTGAAAAGTGATCCAAAATCCTTTGAAAATAATGAAGGATGACATATAAAGGAAATAACACACTCATACTTAAAGAATCTTCACGAAATTTTATTCTTTTATGGAATAGATTGGAAATGATTCAAAAAATATCATTAATAATAAAGATAATTTTTCAATAAATTAAAACAATTAAAAATGATTTTACTAACTAGTTGTAACTTTTTATTTATAAGTTAAGTAAAATTAGAGCATAAAAAAATTAATATGAAAATTAATTTTTTTTATAATTATTTATTCAGTAACTTTATATCAAATATTTGGAAACATAATTGGTATAATGTATATTTATTTTATCAATAAATAAATCTATAAAAATAGATTAGATAAACTTGCAGTAATCCGTTTTATAAAAATATCACTAAAAGAGATTATATAAAAAGTATACGTTTTTTTAAAAAGTAATGTAAAAAAATTTACCATGTGATGTAGTAACCATGCGATCTTAGTCTTGTGGTAGGTATATAGACCATGTGATTTATTTAGCATGTGGTTAGTATGTTAACTATGTCATTGTGAATTGTCGGTATACTGACATTGTATTCATGAATGGTTGGTATACTAACAGTGCAAAGAATATGTTATGTGTTCAATTTATTCATTGTGTGAGTACTTAATAAGAATTCATTCAGATAGTTAAAAAAACAATTTAGGCTAAAAAATATTCACTAATATTAAAATAAATTACGATAACTATAAAAAAAATTATTACCTTCATGGTTGGAACTGTAAGTCATGGTATGTTGGTGAATCCTTTTCATGGTAGTTATATATTAGTCTTTTTGTAGGTTTTCATGAGGAAATTTCATATTTCTCTTGTGGGAACTCATAAAATATATTCACGGTTGGTTCCTCTACTCACATGGTAAGTAAAATACCTTGATGTATGGTTCAGATGAAATTCATCGTAGGTACATACCTTAAAATAGTAACTCAGAGAAGGTTCACCCAAATGAAATGGTAGGTATATAATGTTACTACAGTCAGTTCTCATGTGGTAACATCATATTGATCTTGTGGTATCTTATCAAATCTATTCATGTTAGGTCCCTATCCCAATATAGTAAGAAAACTACCTTCACATTTGGTAATTTGGAATTCACAAAACGTATATAACTTCACTCAGTAACTCACGACAGGTTCTCTAAAATGAACAGTATGTACAATGTGGTACCTTTATATATACATGGAAGGTTCACTATATCCATTGTAGGTTCATTTTATATCCATGGATACTTCAAATATACTTATCATAAGAGATAATAATGTTGGGGGGTTTTTATTTATGTAGGTTGAAGGAGAGTGCTGCATGAAATATTATGGTTTAAGAGGTGTTGATGTAGAGCTACATCAAGGAATTGTTATAGTAAACCTCTATTTTAATACATAAAAATTAATTGTTTTTGTATAATTCTTAAAAAATTATACAAATGGACACCCAAGGACCATATTATTTTAGTGGCTTTGGAAACATGGAAAAAAATATTATTCCTCAGTGAAATATCTTAAATGTTTCCCTAGATGATCTTCCCCCATAGTAATTACAAATAAAAACCATTCTACATAACCTAGGGAATAGAAACATAAGAAATGTGTATGCTCAAATGCCCAAAAATGGAAAATAATGGAAATGTTTATGAATATCATGAACAAAATGGTATAAGAACATGATCAGGATAATTATAAGATAACACCCTACATATCAAAGATAATAAAAATGAATCACAAAATAATTAATTTTAGTCCATAAGACATGAATCATAATGAAAACAAGAGTATTGGCCATGAAATCATTATATTGTAATAATTAACAGAATAGTGGAATATATAACAATGTATAACATAGTGAACATGAATAAGTAGAAACATGTTCACAAGTTATGTTAAGGACATGAAATCAGGCCCTCTCATAGACCTAAAGACATGAAAACTGGTCTACAAATAATGTTGTGAACTTACAATCAGGTTTACACATAACAATGTGAACTTGAAATTAGGCTCACACATAACATTGCAGACATATAATAAGGTTCACTCATAACATTTTGAACATTTCATTTGGGTCACACAAAAATTTATGGACATGCAACCGGGTTAATGAATAAAATTATGATCATGTAACCAGGTTCACAAATAACACTTATAATCATGCGTTTTCAGTCACTAATTCATGAATTAGAGGGATATATAGTTCTAAATAGTCACATAATAAAATCACACATACATGTTCCAGAAAACAATAATCATATTATGACCCATGAAAAGATATGGGTTTTATAAACACAAAATCATAACCCATGAAATAAAATGGGTATCATTAACATTTCCTCAAATTATAACCTATGGATAATAGAATGGCTTCATAACCATTTAATCTCATCATAACCCATGAAAAAAGTAGGTTTCATAAACATATATCCCATGAAATAGAAATTATTTTTATAAACATATAACTCATGATAGTGAAATGATTTTTATAAATGTCATTCCATCAAAACATAAACCATCCAGAGAAAGAGAAATAATGAAAACATTGAATCATTTTACCATATATGAATTACTAAAAGAAATTTATTTCATCTTATATGGGAAATAATTTTGATATATCTTTTAAAAACATTTCACGAGGAAAATATCATATCTTATTTGAAAATTTTATTTTAAAACATTAAACCTTATAAAAACCTTTTTTTATTGAAAATAGTTTTAAAAAATTATAAAGGAATATTTTAAAACCATAAAATATAATTTAAAATAATTTTTACATGAAAATTTGTTTTGAATTTTTTTAAAAACATGAATTTTTAAGAAAAATATATTTATGATCGAAGATAGGAATATCATCATATTTTTCATAAAAGGATATTATTTATAATATTAAGTACCAAAGAGTGGAAGAGTTGTACTTAAACATGGAAATATATTTAATAAATATATTATAAGAAAGATAATGAGTTTTATTATGATATGGATATTAATATTTCATCAAATTAAGCATAAACATAAACAATCTTGAAAAGAGATGACATGGTTTCAATAAACTCTTACCACTTGGTAACATTGAACCATACTCCCCATGTAAGAAAATGAAAATATAGAGATCATAAAATTTCATGAAAATAATTATATTCATGGTATTACATTTAAAATTCCTTATATACACCTAATGATAAATTATTGGTGCATAACATGACATGTGTCTCAAAGAAGGAAAATTATGAAAAAAGTATTGTACATATTTTGTAACTTTTGAAACATAAGTCCCATGAATGAAATGTTATAAAATGGTTATTAAAATTACCAAATATTTGAGTATAATAATCATATAATACATCTATGGTAAGTATACACACCCAAAAAAAGTATTGGTTGGTGAAAAAATCATATATCTCACAGAAATAAAAAGTGAGTTGAAATCCCATTACGTTGTGTCTTTAGTCTCGTCATACTCATAAAAACCTATTGTGAAATAAAAATAAATTTATTATACATTTTTCATATAACCATATTATTATATCCAATACCATATATGATTTTATTATGACTTTATATTACCCATATTTTCATAATTCCTTATTAAGGTTACGCTTCGGGTAATATTCACTTTATTCTTTGCATGTGTCTTAATTTTTTATATAATTGGAACTTATACTTATGTCATGATTTACAGAACATAAAAAATGATATTAATATCATTTATATTCATTACATATGTTTTATAATAATGAATATAATATATAAGTATGAAATGGAATACACCGTTCATGGAGATGGCATGTCATACGTTTGCATGAATGTTGTTTCTGTTTAGTTGTCATATTGAATGAAAGATGGTAAATGAAATATATATATATATATATATATAAAATTATTATAGTAGAATTATTTTATCTTATATATAATATAATTTCATTAAAATTTTCCTTAATACATTCCATGTAGTGTGTGAACAGATCACATCGCTTTGAGGGGGTGATAACCCACACTTCCTCAAACAAAATTATCGCATTTACACCAAATGGAAAGAAATAAGGTTGTGTCATAAAATTATTAAATAAGATTAAACAACAAATAAATATAATATATAAAATATATAAACATATTTCTCATTATAATTTCCACCATCATTGGTAGTAAAATAAATATTTACAATCATCATTAAGTGAGGTAGTAGTTCTCCGTACACACAAACAATATGTTGGTTACACATTAGATGGATGTATGTGTAAGTATAGGTCAAATAATTATAATAATAAAATAATATTATATTTTTTATACTATTTTTTTATAAAATAACATAATAATATTATTTTATGTGGTGGATAAAGAGAATAAAATAAAGGATATTGAGGGAGGGTGTTACATCTTAATCAGGTAACTTCTTTTCGTTTGCACGAAATGGTTTCCTTGGAATGATTTGTGAAAAAACATTGGATTCAAGGAGGAAGTGGGGATGTTTTTATGATTTTTTGTAGATATTGGTTTAGATAAAGTGTCTTGATAGGTGTTAGGAAGTGGGAGTAGGGGAGGCCTTTTTATAGTGGAGGTGGAGTGACATTCTTGTATATTTTGGGAAAGGGAATTCAACCCACGTTTTTAGCATGAAAATTGGATCCAATAGTGGTATAATGTTGATAAATGAGATTATAGGGTCCAAATATGTCCATAAAATGGATTTTGGACAAGTTTCTAGGTTAGTTAGGCTGTTAAGCTTAATGTTTAGTCCTTAGTAAAGCATAATTTTTCCTCAATCGATGTAATCAATTTTTATTACATTCAATAATATTTTCAGTAAAAAACTAAATTTATAATATTATAATTTAGAAATTATTATTATTAAAAATATGTAATACATTTTTTCAATTTAAAATCGCATAAATTAATTTAAATTTATTCTCACTGTCAGGTCGACAATGCATGGTTTTAAAGTAAAAATGTTCAAAAGTTTTATATGTGTTTATGTCCAATTTTTAGTGAAAATGAATACAATGACCTAAATTGTATTAATTGATAAAAATATTATCTAATTAAACTTCTAATAAAATTTAAAATGTAATTTATCCTTATAAATAAATTATATGAAAAATAAATTATGAACTAAAATTTAGTATTTTACACTATTCATTAAAAAATGAAACTTCACTAAAAAATACCAAAAATTTACCCTAACCATATTATTATGTTTCTATTTAAAATATAATGTTTATTTTAAAATATTAAATCTATAAATGTTCCAATAATTGGATTTAAAATGGTGTTTCTATTAAAAGGTGGTAAAGATACCTTAATAAAAAAAATATGTTTTTAAGCATAAAATTTGGTTTGTTATTATCTTATGTGTGTCAAATATATTGGATGAATAAAAAAAATATTTTATTAAATTTATAACATATATATTATATTAATATCATTCACCAATGGAAATTAATTTAATTCAATAGGGTAAAGCTGATTTGTGACCATACAAATATTAATATTTTTCTTTATATTGAATCAATTTTTATATTAATTTATAATTAATTAGTAAACTATAAATTCATAATATATTTTTTTAACCATATTTTTTTTATAAATTAGTTAATACTATTAATAAACTCTAATTTAATAGCAAGGTTATATCTTATTATATTAAATACTAATAATTTAATAATATATTAATTTTTGGTAAAACTCGATCATGCTTGTTATACAAGCCATCAAGGGAAGTCATTATTTCATATAACAGAAGCTAAACTCAGTGTTATATGTACAGAAAGATAAAATTTATGTTGTTTGTAGTGAATTATTAACACGGTGTTGCATATAACCTAATCCAAATATAGTTCTTTAAAATAAAATAACATATTTTTAGCATTTTGTGAAATAAAAAATATCCAAATAATTAAATTAATTTGAAGAAAATAATTCACAAAATCTCAGGATGTTACATTCTACCCCCCTTAAAATGAATTTATACCTCAAAATTCTTATCGGTTATAAAAAATTTAATACTTTAATGTTTCATTCATAGAAACACACATTGTAAAAATTAATACAAAAACATCCTTTAAAAATGGAAAGTTGGAACAATAACGGTTACCCAAGTAACATATATCTGGGTTTACACATTGGAGAACTTTGGTTAGGAGTAAATATCGGACATAGATGAAAAGTGTAAATATCTAATAAGGAGTTATTTAGGTCATCATAACCAATTATATAATGATAAAATAAATGTTGAGGGCCTCAAAGTCATAAATCTGTGATTTTTAAAAGGGCATTGTTAAAAAAAAGTTTGTAGGAAAACAAATTTTTTTAATCATTATCCTAACACCGACTAATTCTTTTATTGACCATCAATATAAAGAAATATACTTAATTGATATATTTATATAAAAAAAATATATTCTTTAGTTTTTATTTTATATATTTCTAATTCATTCATTAGTTCAAGAAATGGATGCCTAGAAATTAATATTGATGATGGAAGTGCTAAAATAAACTTTTAATAGATCTTAAGGCCCATAAAATAATTAAAAGTATAACTATTTGTCTCTAAACATTATTTAAAATAAATATGATTAATACATTAATCTTCAAACAAAAATATTATCTATATTGGTTCATCATTAAAAATTATACATGAAAAATAATTACACATCAACCTGAACACTTCATAGGTCAGTGGTAGGCATTAAACCCGTATCGTCCTTTGGTTATGGGATAAAGAAATTAAAAATTTATGGACTTGATTGGTTTTCACCCTACATATATGTTTTAATTTTCAAAAAAAAACTAATATAATATACAAAATAGGTATGATATACATCCATGAAAAAAGTTTAATCACAAAATAGACTATTAACTAAAGTTTTAAATACAAACTTAGTACATAAATACTTCTGCAGAATTTTAATATAATATTTTCATGATTTTTTAAGCTTATGACCCTTCTTAATGATGAAAATCCAAAACTTTAGAAACAAATTCACAAAATCAGATTAACATTGATCCCACATATATCACAAAGTACCACTTGGTTTTCATATTCCAAACATGTGAATAACCTCATCTTATTTTCTATTTAAATGGGTTAATGTCATAAATTACCATAAATACTTATTAAAAACATGAATGATTCCTTCTTAAATATATTATTGGATATATTCCACAAATCCAATAAGTTGTAAACTTCATCCTTCATAGTATAAAATACTTGTCCATAAGTACTTAATTAGTTCCAAGGAAATAAATCTTTCCAATTTACTTATATATAACATATAATTATCCAGAAAACATTATCCTAACATAGGGAACGTATTAAAGGTTATATTTTCCTCAATAATGTATTTTTTATAGACACCATCTTGTCATTAAATCACTTTTCTATTACATCAGAACCATTCAACGTGTTCTTGTAAATATGTATCAAAAAACACAAACTGAATAATCCTTATATATTCCACAATTAACATAACTTAATTATTCAATCAAAATACATAAAAACCTTGACTATTACACATCATCCTTATTCCATTTACAAGGATACCTCATCCTATTACATATACCTCTTTCATTTCGCATTTCTCCTGTAGTCACATCATCATAAAAAATGTAACCATTACTCTCACCAACTTTTTGATTATATTTATGCTCTTTCATATTGAGACATTGAGTTTAATAGTGATCATTTAATCCAAAATTAAAACACTTAATATTTGATGATGTTTAGGGAGGCCATTATTATAATCCATTTCATTAACTGAACTCTTAATTTTCCCTTGTAGTTACTTGATTTGTGTCCTTCTTTACCACTATCAAAACATTTTCTTGTTCCTATATGGAATTCACTTTGGTAATTATTTCTATATTCTTAACACAAAGGAAACCTAATTATCTTTCCTTCTTGGTCTCCATTACCTGAAGTCTTAGTGAACTCCTCCTTTCTATTCCTTGGTGATTCTGAGAGTTGGTTTAGGTATACATTGTTAATCATGTTCCTTGAAAACTAATTAGACATGTCACAAAATCTTTCACTCCGGTGATCATCCCACATGACTTCTCATCATAAAATTATCAATCACAATCAACATTAATCCAGTTCCTTCCACTTCCTTCCATTGACTAAAACTAGAACCATAGTGTGAGAAATACTTATCATATAACAAAACCACATAGTCATGAAAATAATTATTTATGGGATGTCTAAATCCTGACACCTTCCTTAATATATGTCACCCAAGTTTTATCCTAGGTTATTCATAGATAACTTATATTAAAATCCTTCAGGATGGTTTATTAATATTTTTTTAAATTCTAAAAGTATATCACCCGGTAGTGTCAAACCAAGTGTGTAGCAAGGCCTGTTTTCATGTACTAGATTACCCCAAGTCATCAATGAAACATATTTTTGAAGTTGTTACCCCTAGGTATATCTATTCTAGAGCCACATCCACTTTAGTATCTATATAGGGATGTATGTATAGAAAAACACTCACTCTATCATTTTCCAAAATTCCAAGACATTTTCGTATTCTTTTTCTTATCCGTACACTTTTCCTTATACATGTCCTTAAAGTTTCTATTAGAGTTTTATCATCCAAGTTTCAAAAGGTCAACTAAACCTTTTCTATAATACCAACTATATAGACTATCACTTTTCATACATAGAAATTGCATAACTTTTGTAGAATACTTGAAAAATTATTCAAACTGATGCTCGAAGACCGTATTATTTTAGTTCCTTTGGGAACATGGATGAAAAATAATCTAGCTCAGTGAAAGATATTAAATGATTTCCAAAATGATCCTCGCTTAATTAATTTTAATTAAAAAAATTTCTTCATAACCTAGAAAAAAACAAAAGAATATAGTGACATCAAATTCTCAGTAAATGTAAATAAAATAAATTTATATACATATCATGAATATAATGGCATAGGAAATTAATCATGATCATTAGAATATCATAACCTACATATAAAAATCATAAACATGGATCACGAAATAATGATTTTTAGTTCATAATACATGAATAATAATGCAATCAATATCATATGACATAAAAAAATGACATATGAATAAGACATGGAATGAAATAATGAACATCAATATATAACATATCGAACACGTATAAGTAGAAACAGGTTCACTAATTATGTTAAGGACATGAAATCAAGACCCCTCATAGACTTATGGACATGAATCCATGTCAATTGATAATTTTTGGAAAATACCATTACCTTCATGAATAACATTTTGAACATGAAATCTTGTTCATGAATAACATTTTGGGCATATAATAAGGTTCACTCATAACATTATGAACATGTAATTAGGTTCACACATAAACTTATGGAAATAAAACCATGTCCATGAATAACATTTTGAACATGTAATCTGGTTCACGCATAACATTGATACTCACGAGTCATACCTTGTTACCCAATGAATTAGAGTGAGATATAGTTCACACCCATCACATAATAAAGTCATTAATACATGTGATATAATACATTCATCATATCATGACCCCTGAGAAGTGATGGGTTTTATAAACATCAAATCATAACTCATGAAATGAAATGAGTATCATAAACATTTCGTGAAATCATAACATATGAAAAATAGATTGGTTTAATAAATATTTCATCAGAGCATAACCCTTAAAAATAAGTGGGTTTCATAAACATATAACCTATGAAAGAGAAACATTTTTCATAAACATATAACCTATTAAAGGGAAACTTATTTCATAAATATCATGACATCAAAACATGAACCATTCAGATAAAGTGTATTAATGGAACCAATGAATAATTTCTCTATAATATCATGAGTAACACCAATGGATGTCATGTTAGATGGGAAATAATTTTTAATGATCCTTTAAAAACATTTCTTGAGTAAAATATCCCTTTTTATTTTAAAAATATCATTTCAAACCATAAAACCGTTTGAAAAAAAAAATCTTTGAAAATAGTGTTTAAGACACAATAGAAATTTTTATAAAGTCCTTTTTCCTTGAAAAATATTTTTGAAAAAAGTTCTGAATATGTGGTTTTTGAAATAAAATATATTTCTAACTAAATAGAGGAATACAATCATATTTTTCATAAAAACATTTTATTAATCATATTAAGTACCTGAGAGTGAAATAATGGTACTTATACGTGGAAATATCATTAATAAATAGATGGTAAGAAAATCCATGATGTTTATTAAGATATGGATCTTAAGTTTTCATCAAATGATCCATTAACATAAACAATCTCTAAAAGTGATGAAATGGTTTAAATAAAATATTACCACCCGGTAACTTTTAACCATACTCCCCATGTAATAAAATGAATTTTCATGAAGCATAAAATATCAGGAAAATAATTATATTCATTATAATATATTTCAATTGTATTTTATACACTTAATGGAAAAATATAACATCATAACATTTCATAAGTCAAAAAGAAGTCAAATTGAGATAAAATTATTGTACCGATTTGGAAACATTTGAATCATAAATAACATGAAATAAATCTCATAAAAAGGATATGTAAATACCCTTAAATTTGACTTTTATAATAATATAATACATACATGGGTATAATACACACCACATAGAAGGAATGGGTGGTGAATAAACCATGTATCTCATAAAAAAATGAGATGAAATCCCCTTACCATGTGTTTTTGACTCTCTTCATACTCATAAAAAACTCATGTATTATAAATATAATTTTATTATTAATATATCATATAACCATATTATTATATATAATACCATATATAGTTTTATTATTACTGTACATTAACCATTTGTAAATAACTCCAGGTTAAGGATAAACTTTAGATAATATTTTCATTGTTTTTCACATGTTTCCTAATTTGTTATATCATTGATCCTTTTATTTATATCATGATTTAAAGAATATAATACTTGCTATAAATATCATTTTTATTAATTTTATATCTATTATAAAAATATATATAATATATAAGTATGAAATGGAATATACACTTCATGGAGATGGTAGGCCTTATATACGCCTAAAGGTTGTTTTCGTTTAATTATCGTATTGAAAGAAATAAGGTAAATGAAATATATGTATATATATATATATCATTATTACATTAGAATAATTATATTACATATATAATATATGTTCACTAATCTCATCCTTAATACAATCCATGTAGTACATAAACAAATCACATCACTTTGAGGGGGCGGTAGTTGACACTTCCTCAAATGAAATTATCATATTTTCACCAAATGGAAGGTATAAAGATATACATGGTAGAAAGATTATATATTATTAAATAAATAATAAATATAATATATAACATACCTAAACATATTTTTCATCATAATTTATACCATGAAAGGTGGCAAAGGAATAATGAACAACCATTGTTTAATGAGGCAATAGTTCACCGTACATATAAACAATCCGTTCGTTACTTGTTAGATGGATGTGTGTGTAATTCTAGGTCAAACCATTAGAAAAATCACAGTATATTTAGGATAATTGTTTTTTATAAAATCAAAGAATAATATTAATTTAGGTGGTGGATAAATTAAATAAAAGAAAGGATCTAGAGGGAGGGTGTAACATATTAATGGGTAACTCCTTTTGGTTTGCAGCAAAAGGATTTCATGGAATGTTTTATGGAAAAATTGAAAATCAAAAGAGTAATGGATATATATTTAGGGTATATTTGGGTATATATTTGTAGATAAAAAGTTTATTGATATGTGTGAGGAAGTTGGAGGAGTGGAGACCTTTTTATAGTAGAAGAGGAGTGGCACTCTTGTAAATTTTGGTAGGGGAATTCCAACCAGGTTTTCACTTGGAATCTGGATAAAATAACTTTAAAAAGTATAAAAAAGTTATTATAGGTTCTAAATATATCCATAAAGTTTTTTGAAAAGTTTCTAGGTCATTTGGTCCCTTGTGTTTAAATTTTAGACCTTAGTTAAGCATAAATTTATCTTAATTGATTTAATTAATTTTAATTTCTTCCACTAATATTTTGGATCAAAAACTAAGTTAAAATTATTTTAAATTATAAATTATTATGATAAAAAAATATTTAATCAACTTTTTCCAAATTCCAATCACATAAGATAAAGTAATTAATTTAAATTTAATCCAACAGTCGGGTCGACAATGTAGGTTTTTAAGGTAAAACCGTTCAAAAGTTTGCTTTGTGTTTATATCCAATTTCTCTGTGAAAATTGGTTAAAATGAACTAAATTAGACTAATTGATAAAAAATTATCTAATTAATAATTAAAACCAATTTAAAATTTAATTTCATCTTATAAATAAATTCTATGAAAAAGTAGTTTGGAACTAAAATTCAGTATTTTTCACTATTCATTAAAAAATGATACTTCACAGAAAAATATGAACACATCACCATAAATTAGTTATTTTGTTATAATTTTAAATATAATGTATATTTTTACATAATAAATCTATAAAAGTTACAAAAATTGGGTTTTAAATGGGTTCACCATTAAAAGACGGTAAATACACCTTAATAAATATATGTATTTTTAAGAATAAAATTGGGTTTGTTCTTATCTTATGTCTAAAAAATATATTGGATTAATATAACAAATAATTTATTAAATATATAATTTAAATATATTAAATTATTATCACTCAGTAATTGTAATTAATTTAATTTAATAGGGAAAAACAACTTTGTAACTATATAAATAAAAATATATTTTTTATATTCAATTGGTTTTCATATTTATTTACAATTAATTGGTAACCTATGAATTCATATTATATTTGTGAAAACCATATATTTTTATAAATTACATAATACAATTCACAACATCCAGTTTAGAGGCTTTGTTACAATTTATTATAATATATAATAATATTTTAATAATATATTATGGTTTGGTAAAACTCGGTAATGCATGTTACACAACTGATAGAGGAAATTCATTATTGTATGCAACGAAAGCTAACCTGAATGTTAAATGTAGAGAAAGATAAAATTTACATTATGTGTAGTGCATGATTAACTTGGTGTTTCATAAAACGTAGGCCAAATATAGTTATTTAATATAAAATCAACTATTTTCATTGTTGCTTGAAATAAAAAATATCCAAAAGATTAAATCAATAAAAAAAACAATTGAAAAAATATTTGGATGTTATAATGGAGTCGCATTACAGGGTATATGTTCACGGTGTCTCATTGGTTAAACTAAGGTAGCTACTATGATTTTTTCATGCACACTATCAAATAGAATAGAGGAGCTCATGCATGCGATGATTGTCAAGGTGTGTTGTGGATGATCATGCTAGTGACAATGTATGAATGAGGGAGATGAATTGGTAATAGATTGATTATTAAGAATATGTTTTGTGATGCAGTGTGCATGTGTATACACTATGTATCCATGTTGCATCTATAGAGGTACTGTGAAAAGTGGTGTTTACAGGTGAGGCACGCTATAGTGGTCCAACAGGAGGCTTGGACAAAGAAGATGCATTATAGGCATCGAGGAGCAAAAAATGAGGTGTTCCATAATAATGGCCAGTGCATGCTACAAACACGACCGAAGGATCTTGAAGGCACACATTTGATTGGATTTTCGTAGTTGAGAAGAAGATGATCATGGAAGACACACACACACACATACATGCATGCATGCATGCATACATACATATATATATATATATATGTATCTATGTATAACATTTATATTAATAAAAAAGTTTTGATATATATATATATAACCATTTATATATGAAAAAATAAAGCTTAATTATATTAGAATAATATAAACACAAAATAACATGATATATATAGACACATATATATGTTATTTTTAACGTCCTGCTTCCGGAAGCCACCCAGGGGTGCCCCATACCTGGTTGGTCACATGGCCTCAAGCACATTTCCCCGAACGCCAGAGGCTGCTGACTAGTAGCGAGGGCCTTGAGTGTGATAGTGGGGAAACTATGCCCTCATTGGAAGAGTACACAACATAAGAGAATCAAATATTCAGTAGCGGAAGAAGTAAATAACCAAAAACAGTAAACAAAAAAAGACTGTAAGAATAAATCACTGGAGTATATATATACATATAAATTGATGCATGATACATACGTCTCAGGAAAGCAGCCAAAAAAGTCACAATGCTGAATACAAATAGTACTAAACCAAAGTACAAAGAAACAGATGGGGAACTCCTCAGCATCGCAAGCCTCGGCATGGTCCCATGCTCTCTAGCTCCAATGTAATCATGTACCTGAAGTCGAAGGGCACTTGCCCTTTTTTATACCTGCAGCAATATAATCTGTTTGGGCCCAAAAGCATGGCCCAAACAGGGTGTGAGACAAAATCCCAAAAGGAAACCACCACGAGATATGTGCCTATCAGTCAGTGAATATAGGGCAAGTAAATGTACATCAACATTAAATAGGAAATTACTAAACATTAAACAATCCACAGTTTCAAGAATCTAATCCATAAAAGGTAATCAGCTACACAATCAAGAAGAACAAATAGGTAACCATCTGGGTAGTTCTCATAGCCTAACCCCTCTGGTTCATCCAACAAGTACTATCAACCCTATGGTAGGCACACACAGTCTCAGCCCTCTGGTTTAGCTAAAGAATAGACTCTTTGGGAAAGCATTCACCATCAATTCCCCCTATAGTCTCATATCGTACTAAAGGTGCTCTGGGGAAGTACTCAACATCTCATTCCCCCTGTGGCCCGCGTCAAGGCTACATACATTCTGGGGAAGCACTCAATGTCAATTCCGCCTGTGATCTTGCATCATATTATAAAAAAAATCTAGAGAAACCCTTACGTCCATTCTCCCTATGGTCTTCTTCAACAGGTTCTCACGGCCCTGTGTAAGTCATTAAGAGTATAGTGCACGTATCGGCCAATGTAAACCTGAAGACCTACTTGGATAGCAGTCTACAACATCTCAGTATACCAGAAGATCACAACACACCATCCTATAACACTAGGCATGGGAAACTGGTCATATACTAACATGAGAAAGTAGACCAAATGGGCATATCATACGTGCATAGGGAAAACATCCAAAGCATAGCAATTAGCCCAAAACACATTCGAAACCTCTACTCTAGCATACAAGAAATAAGGCAATCAATAGGGAAATAATTGTAACACGCAATACCCCATTCATGGGTATTAGTGATTTTCCACAACAATTCAAATACCTTAAACCGAAAGGCACAAACCACCCACCTTTAGGGTTTCGATGAAAACGATCCACAATCAACCGCACTCCAAAACCCGGAAAAGCTTCACGAGAACCGCTCTATAACTTCTTCCCTATCATCCACAAGCCTGAAAATTAACACCCAAGGAAAACCCAACACTATATCTACATGCAACAGAGGTAGATATAGAAAACCTAGAGAGAGGGAACAGTAGATCTTGGGAAAACCAAGGAGAAACCAAGAGGTGGGACTTACCCGAGAATAATCGCCTTAGATCCACCAAGAAAACCCATCGATTTTCCTCCAAAACGAGTGGGAGAGATCCTTAAACCTTTGAAAACCCAAAAACCCGAGTGATGATCAATTGGGAGAGAGTTTGAAAATGAATTGAGGAATCCTGAGTAGCCCGGGGCTTTAAACCCTAATTTTAAGTGGCCGCACGGTTTCCACACACAGTTTGGAAAATCTTGCGCCAACCGTGCTGTTGCCACTGTCTCTCCCAGGGACATCACAAGACCAGCCCACACGGTATGAAAAACCTTGCACCATGCATACGGAGCCCAATATCTCCTCCAGGAACTTCGTAGGGTTTGACCGCATGGTTTGACAAACTGTGCTCCTCCCATGCAGAGCCCACTGTTAACGGTGCACCGTTTCTTGGGATGGCCGCACAGTTTGAAAAAACCGTGCGCCAACCGTTCACCCCTGCACAACCTCTACAACTTAAAATTTTTCTTCCCAAAATTCCTCATTTTCACAACAACAAACAGAAAATAGAAACATCCCTGAAAAGAAGGTCCGAGTTATTAAAAAATTCCCCCCTTAAAGAAATTTATCCCTGAATATCCCTAGTGCGGTGCAGAAGAAGAAAACCTGAACAACTCTGGCCACTGGGCTTGTACACCGGCCTCCCTTTCCCATGTGTCGTCCTGTACTTTCTCATGCTACCAAAATACTCATACCAAAGGAACAGATTGGCCACAGAGAACCTTTGTACTACGATTGACAATCCGGATAGCATTCTCCTCGAATGACGCATCCTCTTTGAGCTCAACCTCCTCAGGTAGAAAGACATGAGATGGGTATGAAAAGTAAAGTCGATGATAAGAGATGTGGAAGATTTCATGCATATCCCGGTACCTCTGAGGTAACTGAAACTGATAGGAACTTGTCCCAACTCTCTCCAACACCTCAAACGGACCGACGTACCTTGGAGAATGATTACCCTTTCTCCTAATCCTATTGTGTCCCAAAATCAGAGTGACATGTAGAAAAACCCGATCCTCGACCTCTAACTCTAGAGGTCAACTCCGTTGATCAACATAAGACTTCTAACGAGACTGTGCAGTAGCCATTCTCTTCCGAATCAACTCTATCAGCTCTCTGGTCTCCTGAACAAGACAAGGTCCTAGCAAAGCTGCCTCTCTTGCCTACATCCAACATAAGGGTGATCGACATGGACTAATGTACAAAGCCTCAAATGGTGCCATCTGAATGGTTGGTTGAAAACTATTATTGTAGGAAACATACACAAGAGGTATATGTTTCTCCCATGAACCTCCAAAATCCAGGATGCATGCTTGGAGCATATCCTCAAGCACATGAATTGTACGCTCTGACTGACCATCTGTCCGAGGATGGTATGTTGTAATCAAAAGTACATATGTACCCAAAGCCTTCTGAATCCCTTGGAAGACCTGAGAAGTAAAACACACATCCATGTTTGAAAAAATGGAGCATAGAACTCCATGCAGACGTACAATCTCACAGATGTACAATCGTCTCAGATCGTCAACACTAAATGTCTCATTGATTAGAAATAAGTGAGAAACCTTCGAAATCCTATCGATGACAACCCAAATAGCATCATTCCCTCAAGGTGATCTCGGAAAAATGGTTATGAAGTCCATCGCGACATCTTTCCACTTCCACTCTAGAATGGGTAGCTGCTGTAAAAGACCTGCTGGTCGCTGATGCTCCTCTATCACTTTCTGACAAGTGGAACAACTCATGATAGAACCAGAAACATCTCTCTTCATACTTGGACACCAATACTGGTGGTGTAGATCACGATAAATCTTGGTGACGACAGGATGAACTTCCCAAACTGAGGACTGAAAATCTCTTATCAGCTCCTCACGTATGTCTGCTGGCACCCATATGCGTCACTGGAAATGAAAGATCTCATCCTCACCTACTGTCCATCCAAGAATAGGGTCATCTAATGACACGTTTTCTCATAGGACTAGGCCTTATGAATTTGATATCTTCCTCATTCATATCCGATCAAGAAGTGTATAGGTAACAACTATAGAAGATAGAAAATTCCTCTATGGTCTATCGTGCACCTCCAAATTCATATCAGAGAACAGATCCATAAGCTGCCACTCATTGCTGGACTACCGAAATACCTGTATCTAAGTCCTCCTGCACAACGCATTAGCCATAGAATTGCCTTTTATTGGGGGTATAGGCAAGCTCAATATCAAAGGACTGAAGATACTCGACCTAAGTGCGTTGTCTTAGATTCAGATCACACTGAGTAAAGATGTACTTGAGACTTTTGTGGTCAGTAAAAACCAAAAAATGCTCTCCCAGAAGATAATGTCTTCAATAGTGTAAGGCATGGATAATAGCTTCCAACTCGATATCATGCTTCAGGTAATTCCTCTCCTGTGGCCTCAAATGCCGAGACCCATATGCAACTACTCAATCACTCTGCATCAAAACTGCACCCATCCCAATACCCTATGCATCACAGTAAACAGTATAGCTCTTCCCTTGTTCTGTAAGTATCATGACTGGTGCTGATGTCATCCTTCCCTTCAACTCTTGAAAGGCTATCTCACAAGCTTCTGACCAAACAAAATTCACACCCTTTCTGGTCAGACCATTCAGTGACATTGCTAAGCGAGAGAAGTCCTGTATAAAGTTCATGTAGTAACCAACCAGCCCCAAGAAACTCCGTATCTCAAACACATTCTTACGATGCTCCTAGGAAACTACTGCTCTCAAGTTCTCTGGGTCTACTGCAACTACTACATCTGAGATAATATGACCCTGGAAGGGAATTTGGTCCATCCAAAAGTGGAACTTTGAGATCTTAGCATATAGCTGATGCTCTCTCAGTGTACTCAATACGATCTCAAGATGGGTGGCATGGTTGTGTCGAGTTTGAGAGTACAACAAGATATCATCCATGAAGACTACCACAAAAGAATCCATATAAGGGTTGAACACACAATTCATCAGAGCCATGAAAACTACTAGCGTGTTCTTCAGTCCAAACGGCATGACCAAGTACTCATATAGACCATACCTGCTCCAAAAAGATGTAAGTGGTTTGTCCAATGGTATAACGTGAAACTAATGACATATGGATCAAAATTCAATCTTCGAGAACACTGATGCTCCTCGAAGTTGATCAAAAAGACCATCAATCCTCGGCAAGGGATATCGGTTCATGGCTGTCAATTTGTTAAACTTCTGATAATCCACACACAGCCTAAGAGTACCGTCTGCCTTCTTCGTAAAACGGACAGGTAAAACCCAAGGAGAAGTACTGGGCCAGATGAAACCCTTTTCCTACAACTCCTCTAATTTTTTCTTGAGCTCTTGTAGCTCAGGTTTCACCATCCTATAAGGAGGAATGGACACTGGTGCCACTCCTGGCACTAGCTCAATAGAAAAGTCTACCTCATGCTCCAGAGGAAAACCTAAAAAGTCATCTGTAAAGACAACCCTGAAATGATCCACCACTAGAAGAAAGTCCAACTGTGAAGTCCCCTGGTCTTCCAGATATAGACTAGCAATATGAGATGTAACTCCACCTAACCCATGATGCTCGGGTCCTACTCTACTCGCCTGTACATCCCACTCACCCTTATGAATAAATGATCCAACCTTTGGTGATATGAAACTCACCCTACGGCGGTAGCAGTCGATGACTTCCTGGAAGGGGACTTGCCAGTCTATTCCAAGAATGACATCATAACCGGTCATCTCCAGAACAAAGAGATCCCATAGAAAGCGATACCCAACCACTTCTAGAGGGCTCTCCTTGAACTGACGTACACTAGACATCGTAGTACACAACGATATATCTAGAGTCAAAATATCGATAGAGTAAAAGATGAAGAGCCCAAGTCTCTCCACAAAAGAAATAGAGATAAAACAATGGGAAGTCCCTTTGTTGAAAAGAGTAGAAGATAAAACTGAGGCAACTAGAATGGTACCTCGAACTGTAGAGGGTCCGGGATCCTTCTCCTGATAGGTCCGCTCTACCGCAAAAATCTGGCCTGCTACATGACCCTATGACCCTGCCTGACCGCATTGAGATGATCCACCCTACTGTTGCTGAAAGACCAGTGACTGACCACCATGACCTCTACCTCCACCTTGGCCTGAACGGCCGAAATAAATCCAGTTCCCAGACTAATGAGAAACTGGTGCCACTACTTCTGAATGAGGAGTAATGGAATAACCCCTGTCACTAGTTGCTGGTGAAAGAACCTGACAGAAGCGCTGAAGGTGACCCATCTTGCTACAAGATCAGCACTCCATTGGGTCTCTCTGGCACTGCGGCCTCGTATTCCCAGCTCTTCCACACTTGTAGCATAACACCTGGTTACCTGAAGGCATGTCTCGCTACCTCAGATCACCACGCGTAGATTACCTACGACGCTTCCTACTGTGAGCTGGTGAAGCACTAACCCTATAAGTGGATCCTCCCTGGCTCTCAGCTCTGGAATCTCTCTTATTGAACTCCGCAATCAGTTCCTGGTTGATAATGGAAGTGATGGAAGTGAGCTTTATGATATTCACCTACGAGCAGATCTCCCGTCTCAGACCATCCTCGAACTTCTTTGCCAATAACAACCCATATCCACCCTGGAGGGGCATGAAATGCTGAAGATCGGTGAAACGAGAGGACTAATCCATGACAGAAAGAGTACTCTACTCCAGGCTCATGAACTCCCGGGCTCGGTTGGCCCTCAGGGTCTCTGGATAGAAGTAGTCATAAAAGACGCGATGAAACTCCTCCCACACCATAACCTACTGATGACCCACCTGTGAGATCATGTCCCACCACCTCTTGGTGGAGTCACGTAGCATGTGGGTAGCGAGCTTGACCCACCTCTCTGGAGGCATCTCCAGATGCTCAAAGTTCATGACCATGGCTTCTAGCCATGACTCTGCAGCCTGAGGTCCTCCTTCCCCTGAGAAGGTTGGAGGATGTTGCTACTGGAAAAACCGCGTCAAGTCGTCCATAGACAAGGAAGGAGCCGATGCTCCCTGGAAAGTCTTTATCATCCTTATGAAGCCTTTTCTAAACTGTGCATCAGCACCTTCATTTGGTATAATTGCTGGTGCCAAGAATGGCACAACAGGAGGAACTGCCAGAAGTCCCTGATCAGCCATGTCTGGTGTCTAATCGTCTCCATGAAACTGGCGGACAACTGGAGGACGTCTCAGTGGCATGAATCTACAAAGTCAAATGCAAACCTTAGATCAAGATTAATAGGGAATGAAACATAATAGTACATGGCGTGTACAAAGAAAGAACGTTTCTTCCTGAACAGAAGAACACATGTCGTGTAGTCAAAACAACACGATGTGCATTCTGGGGTTTTTCAGCAGTAAGACTCAGAAAATACTCCAAAACCCAGGGAAACACTAAAACTAACAATTAAATTGCCAAAATTCCAATCCGGGAGGGCCCATACTCCCCACAAGTCAAATATTGTCATCTTACACTTGTCATAGCAAAGGAGACAAGGCAATGATCCACCAATTTTCGGTCCACGAGGTCCCATAACACCTCAAGAACCAAATTTTGGAATTCATTCACACAAAACTTTATAAACAAAGATCTAATTGTAGCAAGGATTCTATCACAACATCTATCACAACAACATGCATAATCTACACAACCTCTATCACAATAACATGAAATCGCTAATGCATCCTAGATGGCATGGCAAGAATGCATGACATGTTATTTCTAACAAGTGCCTATATGATGTATGAGATGGAATACCATCATATCATCAGGTTGTGATAAAAAATAGAACCAAAATAACAACAATGGTAAAAAAACAAAGTAAGTGAATCACTCAATGGTGAAATCAAATCAACTATAAAATTTTCAAACAAAATAAAATTCCAATAAATGAGGTAATATGGATTTTCCCTGTACATGGTTTAGCTACTCCCGGACACAACTCATTACCAAGTACATGTTCCGTCCTATACCTGGCTAAAGGCTCCGAACAATATGTTAAGAGAAAATAATCCTTTGATACCACTTTGTAACGTCCCAGTTCCCGAATCCACCTAGGGGTGCCCTATAACAGGTTGGTCCTATGGCCTCAAGAGAATTTCCCCAAACGACAGAGGATATTGACTAGCAGCGAGGGCCTTGGGTGTGATAGTATGTAAACTATTCCCTCATTGGCAGAGTACACAGCGGAAGAGAAAAAAATATACAATAATGGAAGCAGTAAATAATTAACAACATTAAAAAAGGGAATACTATAAGAATAAACAACTGGAACATATATATATATATATATATATTGATGCATGATACATATGTCTCAGGAAAGCATCCAAACAAGTCACAATGGTGAATACAAATAGTACTAAACCAAAGTACGAAGAAACAAATGAGAAACTCCTCAGCATTGCAAGCCTCAGCTTGGTCCCATTCTCTCCAGCTCTAATGTAATCAAGTAACTGAAGTCGAAGGGTTCTTGACCTTGTCTATACCTATAGCAATATAATTTTTTTGGGCCCAAAAGAATGGCCCAAACAGGGTGTGAGACAAAATCCTAGTAGGCAACCACCACGAGATATGTGTCTATTAGTTAGTGAATATATGGCAGGTAAAATTATACAAACAGTAAACAATAATGTACTAAACAGTAAACAATCCACAGTTTCAATCATCTAATCCATAACAGGTAATCAACTACAGAATCAAGAAGAACAAACAGGTAACCCTCTGGGTAGTTCTCACAACCTAACCCCTCTGGTTCAACCAACAAGTACTAGCAACCCTATGGGAGGCACACACAGTCTCACCCCTCTGTTTTAGGTAAAGAAAAGTCTATATCGGGAAAAATTCACCGTGAATTCCCCCTATAGTCTTGTATCATACTAAATGCGCTCTGGGGAAGCACTCAATGTCTCTTCCCCCCTGTGGCCCGCATCGAGAAACTACAGACACTCTGGGGAAGCACTCAATGCCAATTCCCCCCTGTGGTATCGCATCATATTATAAAGACACTCTAGAGAATCCCTTAAGTCCATTCTTCCTATGGTCTACTACAACAGGTTCTCACGGCCCTGTGTAAGTCATTAAGAGTATAGTGTGCATATCGGCCAAAGTAAACATCAAGAGCTACTTGGCTAGAAGTCTATAGAATCTCAGCATATCAGAAGATCACAACTCACCATCCTATAACACTAGGCATGGGAAACTGGTCATAGCCTAAAAGGAGAAACTAAACCAAACGGTCATATAAGAAATGCATGGGAAAAACATCCAAAGCATAGAAATTAGCCCAAAACTCATTCAAAATCCTCTACTCTAGCATAAAAGCAAGAAGGAAATCAATAGGGCTAAAACCTTAACATGGAATTCCCCGTTCATGGGTATTGAATTTTTTTCACAACAATTCAAAGACCTTAAACCGAAAGGCACAAAACACATACCTTTAGGGTTCCGATGAAAGCGATCCACAAGCAACCGCACTCCAAAATCAGGCAATGATTCACGATAACTTCTCTATAACTCCAACCCTATCATCCACAAGCCTTAAAATTAACACCTAAGGAACCCCAAAACTAGATCTACATGCATCGAATGTAGATCTAGAAAACCTAGAGAGAGGGAAGAGTAGATCTAGGGAAAACCAAGTAGAAACCAAGATGAGGGACTTACCTAAGAATAATTTCCTTTGATCCACCAAGAAAACCCTTCGATTTGCCTACAAAACGAGTGGGAGAGCTCTTTAAACCTTTGAGAACCCAAAATCCCAAGTGAGGCTCGAGTGGGATAGAGTTTGGTGAAGAAATGAAAAATCCCGAGAGGCCCGGGGCTTTAAAACTTAATTTTAAGTGGCTGCACGGTTTCCCCACACGGTTTTCCAATTCGTGCGTCAATCGTGAAGTTGCCACTATCTCTCCCAGGGACTTCGCATGGCCTGCCCGCACAGTTTGACAAACTGTGCGTTGCCCGTGCGGATCCCACTGTCTCTTCCAGGAACTTCGTACGGTTTTCCCACATGGTTTGATGAACTGTGCGCCTCCCCTGCAGAGCCTACTGCTATGGTTACACGGTATCCTGGGCCGGCTACACGGTTTAAAAAAAAGTTCTCCAACCATGTGCCCCTGTATAGCCTCTACAACTTTAAAAGTTTTCTTCCCAAAATTCCACTTTTTCTCAACAACGAACAGAAAAGAGAAACATACCAGAAAAGAAGGTCCAGGTTCTTACATTATTATATATATATATGGATGTATTTATATAAATATAAATATATATATATATATTAAAAAAATAAACCAGATATATAATATACATCTTAAAAAACAAGATATATAATATGCAATTTCAATTATAAATAACATAATTAAAAAAATGTGTTTAAAAAATTCACATAAATTAATTAAAATGGAGAAAATATAAAATATGAAAAATTAATTATAATAATATAAAAAATTAAATTATCTATAAAAGACATGAGAATAATTTAACAAAAAAATAAAACAAATAATAAGATAATCTATCACCACAAACAATCTCTACCTTTTTTTAAATTGAAAACACAAAACAAAACATTTAATTTTAAATTATCCCAAAATTTAAACCCCTTTTTGAAATATATAAAAAATAAAAAAGAAACAAATAAATATTATTAAGAATAATACAGTAAAAAAATCAGGAATGGGATAACTCCCCCTAAATTTATGCAATTTGAACAGAGATATAAAGGAAATAAAATAAAGTTCAACATGCTCTAAAAATGAAATTTTCATCATAGCTAGTTAAAAATTTAATTATTCAAAATTCACAAAATCTATTGCTTTAGTAAATATTTCAACAAGTTTATTTTTCTATTGGAATGTATTTCATAATGATATCCCACTTATTAAAATTATATCTCAGAAAAGTAAAGTGTAACATATGGGTGTTGGGTATTAGAATGTTGAAAATTATTATAGGATATAAAAATAGTAGAAGCATTTTCACGGGATATGGGTAGTTTATATAAATAAACATTAAAATAAGATAGAGTTTGTTTTATCCAAATACTTTGAAAAAAAAAATTTCAACAGAAATGTACACATCCAAAACTATGGAAAATGAAACAAAAAATTTATTTTTGTAAATCTATGATATTAAATATTTACCTAATAAGTTACACATAATTGATGTGGTTTTCATGTACAGTATATAGGCTCCAAAATAAAAGTTATAGAAAGTTAGAAAATTTAAATAGTTCTAACTAGTGTAAAATAAACTAGATTTTACTATCCTTATAGTATATAATATTATTCTTTTGACATCCTTTAAATGAAATTAATTTTTATTAGACTTATATCATGCACAAATAAAAGTAGAGAATATAATATTAGGCCTTTATTTAATTAAATATAGTAGGATTACTATCATACCTCTATAAATATAATTATTTATAATGTTCCAAATTCATCCACTTCCTCTATATAATTATTGATCATTGGGGTTCTTATAATTTTACGTGAATCAAGAATGAATTTTATAACTAAATATATAACATATTCACATTGATTTAGAAAAATTCCATTTTTTCCTTGTATAATTTTAAAACCAAGGAAAAAAATTTAATTACCTCATTAGGCTTATGTTAGATTCATTTATCATTAATTTAGAAAATTATTTACTAATTATATAATTTATATATCTAAAAATAAAATTATAAACATAAATTTTTACAATTAAAATATCATTAGAAACATTATTTATAAATAATTTTGGATCAATGATTCCTATATTAAAATAACTTTGAAGTAATAATATAGATTTTGGATCATACCAGGCTCTTGGAGCTTGTTCTATTCCATACATAGTTTTAGGCTATTTGAAAACATGACTAATTTTTTTTCCACTTTTGAAACTAGGTGGTTGATTATAAGGACCCGACCTTATTACATTACATAATCATGATTTTAGTCATGAAATAAAATCCATTTACATTGTGGATCATTTCAAGTTTGGGGCTTTAGGGAATTTGGATATAATATATTCCTAACATTACAAATTTTTAGAGAGTGGATTCCATAAATATAGTTTCCATTTTTCTAAAAATATAAAACATTAAAGCTAAAACATGATTTCTTTGACAATTATTCAAACATTTGACTTAGATTCCTTCTTGGTCTTACAGATCCATAAAACCTATGAAAATAGTTTGAAAAACATGGGATGAGTACAAAAAGATGAGTAAGGGATGTAAAATAAGAAAAGAGCACATTAGTCCATGAATACATGTAATGTATGAAAACATTTTCAAAAGACATACTCATCAATCATATATACTTAATTTGTGAAACATGATATTTAAAAAATATTTAAACAATACATAAAAACATAAATAAAATAATAAATGTATCTTGGGGAATTACTTATATAATCTTGTAACCCTCACGAGTACCTTATTTTTTTAACCCCCACGAATACCTTACAATTTGTATAACCCTCGCAGTTACACATAGAGTAACCTTACAGCCGACCTCCAACATAATCATAAAAAATGAATTTTAGGAGATATAGGTCCCAAACTTAATAATAAACAATTCCCATGAACCAGAACATAATCATACAACATGAATAATTTCATAAAAACTCTTCTATTGAATTTGGTAAAATAGAATTTTAAAAGAGGATTTTAAAGGAAAACCCCCTTACGTAAATCATATAGTTCAAGTGAGAATTATTAGAGTGGATGGAATATGTATATACACTATAAATATTCATAATAAAACATTATATAAAAAATAACCCATAACACACAAGAATTCCAATACCACATAAATAATGAAGTAGAAGGGTAACCTCAAGAATGTAAATCGAGTTAAGAATTCCCTTTCCTCGGGATTTTGATACTTAAAAACATGTTTAATTTCTTTTATAATGGTTAAAATAGTTTTATTAATATCTTAAATAAACATATCAATCTTTATTAAACCTTATATGATCATTTAATTACAGTATTTTACAATTTAATTGTTAGTATTTGGTTGCTTGCACTGTTTTTGGGTGAGTTCTTTACATGATTTCCATGATTGTTTCATGATGGGTTTTCTTGTCGATTGGAAGTGAAACTATAGAACTGGAATGGAGTAGTATTTAAAAATTTCTAGAGCCATAAATTATACCATTTATCATTTTTAATTTTTTACATGAGGATGGTTCATAAGTTAAAACATTAATGATGTTAGTTTAGATCATTTTAGTCGTTCTTTGATAATAATGACCTAATTTTGTTTTATAAAAAAATACCATGTGTACAAATGAATTATAGAACCAAGAATGAGACATAATACATATTATATAACCTGGTTTAAACATAAAAATGTTTTCATGACCATCATTGAAGGAATTAATTCATATTGAAATCACATTATCCATGATGTTGGTAATTCAACACATCCCAAATAGTGTTTTTAATTCCTTGAATAAGTGGGGGAGGATAAGAAGCTCGATGATGAATTTTCCCTGAACATGATAAAATTAAGAATATACATTATTATAGAGATTTAATGCCTCTTGGATAAGATGAGGTTAGGAAAAAGAATAATGGAACTCAAAATAAAAGAAAAAGTGAGAAATCTCTCATGAAAATTCGACAGCCTAATGATGTCACTTTAAATTTCCTAAAATTGTTTGATGAGTAAAAGGGGGTATATAATCCCTCTTACATAATATTGGAATTAAAGAGAATTATAAATTACATATACCAACTTAAACCAAATAAAATTAAAAAGAATAACATAAAATTAAATAAAGGAAAGAAAACAAAATAGGATGTTTACCTCTTGATCTCTTCTCCTTGAGTTCCTTCTTAAGGCCTATGGTTTTGGACTTTTGGTGATACCTGAAGCTCTATGATGTGGGGAAGATCCTTGAGAGGATTATTGGTCAGAACATAGGTAAGGGTTAAGTCTTCGGAGGTGTGGGAGGAAGAGGGTAATGAGGGTGATATTTATTGTGGAGAAGAGGAGGTATTTAACATTATTTTAATCATTATTATAATATTTTTGCTCAAGAATATATATATTCTTAATTTATGTGACCGGAAATATTAATAATAGCATGTGGGTTCGATCAAAATGGTCTTAAATTACTTATTATTTCATAAACAGTGTATTTAACTCATAATTTGAATATACGGTATTTTACCGTATTTCACTTTTCTTCAAAAATTCATGAATTTCAGAAAAATCCAAAAAATTCACCCTTACCATTTCTCAGGATTTAAAATTAAAAAATAAAATCCATTTTTTAAAAATAATTTTCTACTATTTATTAATTTAATTTTTAAATAAAATCATACTTAATTCAAAAATTAATAATTTAGAAACTATAATTACTTTTATATAACATTGAAAAATTAACCAATACGTCATTATCTTAAAGCCTTTAAAAAATAAATTATAACAAAATTTACTATTCATTAGGGTCATATTACTATTAATATTAATATTTATATGGGTATGTTACTATTCAGTCTAAAACTATTTGATTTCATTAGACTCCAAATGACACACTGAACTCAATTGTAGATGACCATTTTTGAAAATTCAAAACATATAAGTGGAAAAATTATTTTTAAAGGCTCATTTTAAATATCTACTTAAAACAAAGTTTCATACAATTCCATCTATTTATTTTTAAAACAACCTTTGGGTGTTTTATTATCCCCACATTCCGAAAATTTCTCCCTTGAATTTTTTTTACTTATTAAAAAATTGACTGTACCTTTCTCTCATAGCATTTTAAGGCACCCTTGTTACTTATTCTACCATATTGTTTCTCCACCAAACCATTACCCTATGTATTACCTTATTTCGCAATACCTGTTTCCTTTGATCAAGGATCTGAACTGGTTTCTCTTTATAAGAAAGGTTCTCTTCCAGCTGAACTGCTTCTGGGATCAAGACGTGTGATGAATCTGGCACATACTTCCTCAATATCGAAACATGAAATTAATTGTGTACCTCAAACAAACTCAGAGGAAAAGAAACTTGATATGAAACAGTTCAAACTTTATATAAGATTTAAAAAGGACCAATGAACTATGTACTTAGGTTCCCTTTCTAACCGAAACACATCACACTTTTCCAAATATAGATTTTAAGGAAAACATGTTCACCTACCTTGAAAGAGAAGTCTTTACTTCTGTTATCTGCAAAACTTTTATGCTTGCTGTGAGCTATTATCATGTGCAGCTAGATCATCTTCATTTTCTCAGCCAATTCTTCTAATAATTCTTTCCCCATCAAGTTTCTTTCACCAACTTCATCCCAAAACACTAGAGTCTGGCACCAATTCCCATACAAAGCCCCTAAAGGTTCCATATGTATACTGGAATAAAAAATACTATTATAAGAAAAATCAACTAAAGAATGATGTTGATCAAAGCTTCCCTAGTAGTCAATTGAACATGCTCAAAGCATATCCTCCAATGTTTGAATCATTCGTTCTGACTGCCCATCAGATTGAGGATGAAAAGCTGTACTAAAATTTAACTCTATGTCCAACGACTTCTGAAGTCCCTTCCCAAAAATTAGAAGTGAACCTGAGATCTCGGTTAGATACAATGGAAATAGAAACTCCATGTAACATGACATTATCATTGAGGTACAATCAATAAAGCTGATCCAAAGATATTGTATCTCGAATAGAAATAAAATGTGTAGATTTTTCTAGCCAGTTTGCAATAACCCAAATCACATTGTTACCTCGAGAAGTCTTTGGTTGTCCTAGCATGAATTCCAAGGATATATTATCCCATTTGAACTCTGGAACTGGAAAAGGCTGAAGCATCCCCTTCGGTTACTGCCACTCTACTTTAACCTATTGACATATCAAGAATTTCACAGTACAATAAACAATATCTCGTTTTATTCCATCCTACCAATAATACTTAAAGAGGTCTCTTTACATCTTAGTACTACTAGGATGAACCAAAAATGGAGAAATATGGGCTTCACACAACAAATATTACAGTAACTAAGAATCACGAGGTACTCACAACCTTTTTCCAAATCATAAAACACAATTTTTATCAAGGTTAAATTTGGGTAACTTACCTATTTTAACCAATTCTACATTTTTCTATAGTTCATGGTCTTCCTTCTATGCTTTCTTAATTCTGTCTGATAACGATGAGTGCACTGAAACCTGAGAAAAAATAGTGGTATTTCCAGAACCAACAACTTCTAAGCCAAAATTCATCAAATCATTAATCAAGGGATCATTTTGAAAATGTAACATTGTTAAAAATTCATGATGTTTTCTACTTAAGGAATCCTTCACTTTGTATTCTTTTCTAGGACGGTAATTGATCATGCAATAATAATATTTTATCAGTTAAATTCATCTTCTTTTCCTCGTGTTTTATTCCTTCTGAGTGAATATATACTTCATACATTTATGGTTATTATAAATTTGACATTTGGCTCCATATAAATGATGCCTCAAAATTTTAAAAGAAAAAAACCATAGCTACCAATTCCAAATCATATGTGGGATAATTTAACTCGTGAGGTTTAATTTTTCATGAAGCATAAGCAATTAACTGATCATTATACATCAAAAAACAACCAATTCCCTTCACAGAAGGATCATTATAGATGACAAAACCACCGTTTCAAGAAGGAAAGGCCAAAACTGGAGCATTCACTAATAACTTCTTCAGTTCCTAAAAACAAACATCACATTATTATATCCAAATAAATTTAACCCCTTTTCATGTTAATGTAGTTATCAGGCTAGATAACCGGTCAATGTTCTTAACAAAACGTCAGTAATAACATGCTTATCTAAGAAAATAACAAATATCTGTAACATTTGTAGGTTTCGGACATTCATCCACCACTTTTGTTTTGGTAGGATAAACTATTATTCCATATATATTTATAATGTTCCCGAGAAAAGAAATATGTTACAACCAAAAATCACACTTTCTGAGTTCTCCATAAAGTTTATTTTCCTTTAAGTTTTTTAAAACAAACCTTATAAGTTTTTCATGATCCTCTTTATTTTTATAAAATACTATAATTTCATTAATAAACACAACCCCAAACTAATCCGAGAACTCATGAATTATTATATTGATAATATTCACGAATACAATAGGTGCATTAGTTAACCTAAATAGCATAACAACAAATTCATAATGCCCATATCTTATAAAAAAGGATATTTTCAAGATATCATCCTCATTCACCTTCAGCTGGTGTTATCCGGATCCCAAGTCAATCTTGGAAAAGTACTAAGCTCCCTAGAGATGATCAAACAAGTAATCAATGGGAAGAAAATGATATTTGATTTTGATAGTTATATTATTCAAAGCTCTATAATCAATGCAATGTCTCATGGAACCAAATTTATTTTTAACGAACAAAACACGAGCTCCCCATGGAGAAGTGCTAAGAAGAATGAATCCTTTCTCAAGAAAATCTGACAATTGATTTTTCAATTCAAGAAGATCTATTTGAGTCATATGATATGGGGGTTTGGAAATTGTCTTATCATCATGAACTAAATTAATTTTTAATTTGACTTATTGATCAGGTATGACACCTAGTAAATCATCAGAAAAAATATACAGGTATTCATTTACCACAGTCACATCATCAATCTAAATAGTTCCCTTATTTTCAACAATATGAGTAAGATAACATTAATTTCCACCTTTCAATAGATTCTTAGCTTCCAGATATGTTATCAATTGAATGGGTTTTTTCTTATATAAAAACATAAACTCTTTCTGAAAAACAACTTCTTTGGATCTATAGTCAATCTTAGCATGATAAGTAGAAAGCCAATCCATTCCAAGAAAAACATCTAACTCGACTAAGGGTAAAACAACATGGTTTTTTGGTAATGTATTTCCATAGACCACAATAGAATGATTCTTATAATTCCCCATTTGTATAATATACCCCCAGGAGTTTTAATAAAAATTACCTGTCTCATTTATTAAAGAGATATTTCTAATTTAATAGAAAAGTTCTCGAAGATGAAAGAATGTGTAGACCCCGTGTCAAATAAAACTTTAGAAAAACTTGAGTAAACAAACAAATTACCCAGTAAAACTTCATTGGATGGATTGTATCTTCTAACATACTCTCAAAATATCTCACTACACCTTTTTAATCATAGTATGGCTTATTTTCATCATTTGGATCTCTCTTTGGGAAGACATTTGAATATTGGACCATCTCACCACATTTAAAACACTTAATAGTTTTCTTATTAGGATTAGTCTTAGGATCATTTTGATTTCAATATAATGACATATTTAAAAACCTACCACATTTAAAACACTTCCCATTTTTTCTAAGACATTCCCCAAGGTTCTTCTTTTCACACTTTTCACAAACTGGAAACTTGATTTCCTCACCATCAGATTTCGTTGGTTGATTCTTACCCATCACTTGACATCTGGACATCTTTTTCTCTTTATTTACATAATGAACATGACCATCAGCAAACTCTATATCTATCCTCTCAGCACATTATACATGTTTCTCATACCTTTTAAATTCACGGGTGGCCAATGCCCTTCGATACGTTGGGTTCAGTCCTGAGTAAAAGCGGTCGATTTTGCAATCAAGATCTAGAATAAGATTTGGAGAAAACCTCACCAGTCAGGTGAAGTTATCTTCATAAAAATCCACTGAATATTCCTTGTTTTTCTTCAATTCAAGGAATTTCTACTCCATCCAATGTCACACCACCTTAGAAAAATATTTTTTTAGGGAAAATACTTTTAAATTCATCCCACTCTAAGGCATCCATATCCTCTCTATCCCTGATATTATTTACCATTGACCACTACTGATCACCTTTACTATCAAAACAATAAATGGAATGACTTACGTTTTGATTTACTGAACATACCATAACATCGAATATCTTTTCAAGGTCTTTAATCCATCCTTAATCCACTATTGGGTCAAAAGATCCATTGAAAGCAGGAGGGTGATGTCTCATTAAAAAGTTCCACTAATGTCATGTTGTGTTGTGGTACCTCTAGATTTTCTCTTTCATGGATGCCACTACCATTTATTTCTTGCTTTAGCTGGTCCATTACAATCAAAAACTATTCGGTTCCAATCCCTACCATTCTAAGATGTAGATTCAGAAGGATGTCGTTCTGTCGTCGCCTCTCCTCTTCAGCTTCCCTATTTATTCTATGGACAACCATTCTGAACAAATATATCTTAGAAGAAGAAATATGGTAATATTTTAATTCTATAACATTTAAAATTAATCATATAGTGAAAATCATTTATGGTATTATTTTAAAATCATCATAACCCCTAAAGTTATCTAAACCATCCTCTGATACCAACTATAAGGAATTGGCCTAATTACAATACATAATCTTTATTTTAGTCAAGATATCACTTTATTTTATATTTATAATTTTTTCATGTTTATATCTTTAGAGAATTGGGACATAATACATTCATAACATTATACATTGTTACAAATTTGATACCATAAAAATAGTTTCCATTTTTTCAAAATATAGAACATTACAGCTTAAAAAATGATTTCATTGACAATTATTCAAAAAATTAACATGGATTCCTTAGCTTTCTTACAAATACTTATGAACTATGAAAATAATTTAAAAAACATGGGATTAGAACAAAAATCTCAGTAAGGGATGTAATAGAAGGAAATAGCACATGAGTCCATGGATACTTGTAACGTATGAAAACATTTTAAAAAGGAATACTCGTCACTCATATATACTTACATTAGAAAAAATTATATTTAAAAAGTATTTATAAAATAAATAAGAATATAAATATAAAAAAAAGGTATCGTGGGTAAATACTTACATAATAGTTTAACTCTCACAACTAACTTATAACTTGTAACCCCCATGGCTACATTACAATTTCTGTAACCATCACAGTTACACATAGAGTGACCACACGACCAAACTCCAAATTACAAATAACCAATTAATTAAAGGGAGATATAGGCCCCACCCTTATTCATAAATAATTCCCAAGAACTAGAACATAATCACACAACTTGAATAATTTCATAAAAACATTTCTTTTGAATTTTGTATAACATAATTTGAAAAGTAAATTTTAAAGGAAAACCCCTTTACATAAATCATATAATTGAAGTGAGAATTATTAGAGTGGATGTAATATGTATATACACATTAAATATTCTTAATAAAACATAATATAAATAAAACCCATCACACACAAAAATTCTAATACCACATAAATAAGGAAGTAAATGGTTAACCCAAAGAATGGAAATTAGGTTAAGAATTCCATTACCTCGAGTTTGTATTACTTACAAAATGTTTAAAACTCATGCATAATGGTTTAAAAAGTGCTATTAATATATTTTAGAAACATATCCATATTTATAAAAACCTATATGATCATTTTATTTCATCATTTCACACATTAATTGTTAGTATTTTGTTTCTTGCGTTGTTTTTGGGTGAGTTCTGTACATGAGTTTGATGATTGGTTCATGATGGTTATTCTTCTCGATTGGAAGTGAAAATATAGAATTGTAATGGAGTAGTATTTACATATTTATAGAATAAAAAATTACACCATTTATCATTTTTAATTCTTACATGATGATGGTTCATAATTTAAAACTTTAATGATGTTTGTTTAGATCATTTTAGTTGTTCTTTAATAATAACGACCTAATATTGTTTTATAAATTAAAACAACATGTACAAAATAATTTCAGAAACATGAATGAGACATAATACATATATTATAACTTCTTTAAACTGTAAAAATGGTTTCATGACCTACTTGTAAGAATTAAATTAGATTGAAATCACATCGTCCATGATGTCGGCAATTCGTCAAATCACAGAAAATGTTTTTAATTCCTTGCATAAGTGGGAGAGGAGAAGAAGTATGATGATGAATTTTCCATGAAAATGAGAATATATAGAATACACAAAATTCTAGATCTTTCATTCCTCTTGGATAATATTAGGTGAGGGAAAAGAAGAAAGGAACTTAAAATTAAAGAAAAATTGAGAAATCTCTCACGAAAATTTGGCAGCTTAACGACATCACTAAAAATATCATAAAATAGTTTGATGAGAGAAAGGGGGTATATCATCAATCTCAAATAATAGGTTAATTAAGGGGAATATTTAATGACATATCCCAACATAAGGAAAAGAAAATTAAAAATAATAACATATAATGAAAGAAAGGTAAGAAAACAAAAGAGGATGTTTACCTATTGTCCTCTTCTTCTTAAGATCCTTTTTATAACCTTTAGTTTTGGCATTTTGGTGAGACCAAAAGCTCTAGGACATGGAGAAGAGCCTTGGTAAGAGTATTGGGAATAAAATAGGTAATTATCAAGGCTTTAGAGGTGTGGGAGGAAGAGGTAAATGAGGGTGGTGTTTATAGTGGAAGAGATGAGGCATTTAACATTATTGTAATCATTATTATATTATTATTTCTCAAGAATATGAATAGTCTTAATTAATGTGACCCAAATATTAAATAAAATGTAATTTCAAACCAAGTGGCCTTAAATCACTTATTATTTTCTAAATAGCATATTTAACTGATAATTTCAATATATGGTATTTTAAAGTATTTCAATATTCATCGAAAATTCAAGAATTGCAAAAAAATACAAAAAATTCACCAGTAACATTTATCAACATGTATAATTCAAAAATTAAATCAATTTTTTGAAAATAATTGTCTAAATATTAATAATTTAATTTTGAAATAAAATCACACTTAATTCAAAAATTAATAATTTCGAAATTATAACTTCTTTTATATCACATTGAAAAATTAACCAAGATGTCATTATATTAAAGCAATAAGAAAATAAAATAATAACACAATTTACTATTAATTAGGGTAATATTACTATACATATTACTTTTATAAACGTATGTTACTATTTATCAAAAAAACAAGTTGGTTCCATTAGACTCCAAATGACATACTAAACACAATTGTTGATGACTGGTTTTCAAAACTAAAAAAATAGAAGGGGTAAAATTATTTTTAAACGATTATTATAAATATATAATTTAAACAATGTCTCATGCATTTTAATTTTTGTTAAAAACCTTGGGGTGTTACATTGATTAACATATAACTATTCAATAATTACCCCATTTAAAAACTCACTTTTTTTATATCAATTTGAATTAGTTTAAAATGATTATAAAATGTAAAAGATAATATAATCTAAATGGCTTATATTCAAGAAACCAATGAAACTAAATATTTAAAATTGATACTTAATTCCTGTAAATAACCATAGAAAATGAGTTTGGCCTTATTTTTAACTATAATACTAGGCTCGTCCATTTTATTTTGAAAAAATCCATATAGTCGCAATAAATAATTTATCATTAGGGAACCCAAATAGATTCCAGAATGTATTTTTATCAAACTTATTATTTTCATCATGAATATAATTTATCTAGTTTGAATCGTTCAAATATATTTAATATTAACTGGTAAGAAATCAAAAACAAAGGATGAAAAAAAATTGAAAATTTCTTTTTTACTTCTAATTCCAAATTCATTATTTCAAATTATATTTTTGAAATAATGATCACTATATGTTATAAAATTAATAGGATCAAATTGAGATGAGATTTTATCCCCCTCAACCAATGTATTATCATTTTTAGGTTCATCTTTATAAAAAATGAATTCTTTAAATTCTTTAATAGAATCGACAAAACATTTGATCTGTTATTGATTATTTTCTATGAAATTCACATGTACAAACTCCTCCATTAACATAAATATATTTTTATATAGTCTATAAAGTTTACATTTATTTATGTATCCAAGAAAAATTACCTCATCACTTTTAGCATCAAAATTTTCTAGATTATCTTTATTATTTAAAATATACACTCTACAAAAAAAACATTATGGTAACCAATCTTTGGTTTCTTTTATTTAAATATCTCGTAAGTGTTTTTATTTAATATGGATATAATGTAAAATCCATTTATAATATAATTTTTTTAACAATCCAACCCAAAATACTTTTTATGGTAAATTCATTTAGCATTGTCCTTGACATTTCATGAATATTTTTATTTTCCTTCTCCACAACACCATTTTTTTGTGGGTTTCTAGGGGAATAACAATTATGGAAATATATATTTTCTTTAAAATATTTCTCAAATTCTATATTAACATAATATCCTTATTTATTACTTCTATTTGATGTTATTAATTGCAATTTCTTATTTTTAATTTGTTTATTGAAATTAATAAACTTGTTTAAGGTTTCACTTTTATGATATAAGAAAAAAATCCAAGTGAATATACTAAAATAATCTAAAATTATAGACACATATATATACTAAATAAACATTCTATTCCAAAGGGTCTAAATAAATAAAGATGAAGCAGTTTTAAACATGTAAAAGAATTGACATTATAGATAGTTCAAAATGAATATTTGTGCTTCTTAATCTTTAGACAAGAACCACACACAAAATTATTACTTTAAATTTTGGATGTTTTAGGACCTTTCCATGATTTTTTAAATTGTATAACTATTGAAGATGAATGTGTTTCAATATTTCATGCCAATAAATATGGTCTTTTGCTAAATTTTTTTAACACTTTACATTTTCCTGTGTTAGTTATAATAAGGGTGTAGAAGAGATATTTTATTTTCTATTAACAAAAAAATAGTCTTATCTTTATAAAATAGGCATTTCTTATTTTTAAACATTACACCCATGCCATCATCAAAAAGTTGTGAGATAATAATTCAATTGTATTTTAATCCCCCTATATATATTACCTTATAAATTATAATAGATTAAAAATATTTCTACTTCTCCCAATATTTGACCGTACACTACAAGAATAGGGGTTCTTTCGAGCACTTATATACCATCGGTTTTCTTAAACCATTGGTAAAATAGAGTTTTACCAATGGTTTACTTAAAATATTGGTAAAAAAGGGTTCATGACACCCTTTACCAATGGTTCTAGTAAACCGTTGCTAAAGGGGTCTAAATTCCCCCTTTACCAACAGTTCTTGAAAACCATTCGTAAAGGGTAAATTTACCAATGGTTTTAAAAACAGTTGGTAAAGGTTTTCCCCAATAACACCATGTGGACCTTCTCCTCTCCCCTATTTGGACAAAACCCTAATTTGATAGCAGCCCCTATGATCGAATCACCTCTCCCCCATTCGGACGACACCTCTCTCGGGTTCATCTCGGTTCCTCCATCTGAACGGTTGGAATCTCAGCTTCCCCCATCCAAGCTACTGAATCTTCTTCCAAACCATCACAAATTAGGTATTTTCTTAAGTGGTACCTTATTTTTATTGTTATCTATCTAATAGTTCAGTTTTAAGTTTTTATTTTGATGTGTATATGTTTTTTTTGTTTTTATTTTACCTTGAAACCCCTTTTAGTTTTTTTCTCTGGAACCCTAGAAAACCCTTTTAGATTTTTTAGTTGTCGCTTTAATTTATCATATCATTATATTAAAATTTTATATAAATAGAATGGAGTGTTATATACCTCTCGATGGTCACCTACATGAATTATATCTCACACATTGTTCGAGATGCCATTGGGTACCCAGATAAACTACATGATTAAATGTTTAGATAAGGGGAATCACCATTATACAGATTCATGACTACTCACATGACATAGGATGGAGCATGTAGAGGATGATTGGGTTGTTTCTCAAGAAACTAGGTCAAATTTTAGAATTTATTGAGCCTCTTGTATAGTACTACTTCCTACTAGTTGTAACTATGTTTTTCTTCTTGATAGATGACATACATTACCATCATTCGGTTTATGATTCTGTTATTAGTTGGTATTACTAATTTGGTTATTTTCATCCATTTCCAATACTTTCCCATTGTTATATTTATTTCACTTTTTAAATGATAATATTAAAATTGTGAAACTTAGGTAATAATGGAATAGTATCCCTAAGACACACCAAAGGCTCTCACTATTAGTTGATAACATTTTGAATTTTGGTAGATGTGGTTGAGGCCATGTGGAAATATGGGTTTGGGTCGCTAATGAGTGGAATCCTGGTTTGGGATGTCAGAATTCCTAGATATTCTTTTTATAGGTGTTTCTAATCAAATCCAAACCTATAACAATTTAAGGTCCATCTTCAATATCAATTAGGATATGATTCAAAGAATACACCCTACCAACCTATGATCTATGGCCCCAAAACTAGGATCCTTTAATCTATCATTAAGGTGAAACTTGATGATGCCATAACTACTTTTAATGTGATCCTCATCCTACTCCTCATCCTGATCTCCCTGAAGAAGTTAATGTATAAAAATCATGTACTCCCAAAAATACCCTTAAGGATTATGTATTCCTTGACCCACTTAAAATATCTTACTGGGAAATCCTTGAATATATGCATTAGAAATTCTGTATCTTATATTCTTATATACACTGTATTTTTTTGTGTTTCTTAATATGTTTCTCATATAGAGTAATGTGTCAGTTATGCTTTTATATAAAGTAAACAAGTGTCATTTACCTAAACAGTTTTTTGATTGAACTTCAATATTATTGAATTTCTTTGAAATGAATTATTGTAATTTTTTTAAAGAATGGATATAAGTAGAATGTATGAAACTGATCGGATTTCAATATCTTTTCAAAAATAATTTAAAAATATTTTTAGATTTTAAATTTGAAAAAGATTTAGATAGTGTTCACATACACTGCCCATGTTCTAATTGTTTTGGAAGACCTTGGTTGTGTCGTGAAGCAGTTATTTATCATATAACAAAATATGGTTTCCAAACTAACTATTATGTGTGGTATCACAATGGAGAGAAAATGGAATATCAAAATGTTGATTATCCAAATGATAGGACTGAAATAGAGAGTTTGATATATGATCAATTTCCATTTATTCGGAATTATGATAAGGAAAGGATGTCCGACCAATAAGATTTCGATACAAGAACACATGATGCTTCCAATGAAAATGATGATGTTGATAGGGTGAAAAAATTGAATGATGCTGTGACAACTCCAGTAAATCAGCAATGTGGAAAAATGAAAATGTTTTATTTTTTAATCTGATTGTTTCTTGGGAAAACTATGTATGGGATTTCAAATACTGCAATCGATTGCATTCGTACCTTCTTAAAGGACTTACTTCTAGATGATGCAGATATTCCCTCAAGGCACTATATGGCATGGAAGTTAGTTGATTAACATGGATTATAAAAAAAAATTCATTCTTGCCCGAATGATTGCAGCTTATTTTGGTAGGAAACTGTAGAATGAAATGATTGTATCAAATGTGGAACCTACCAATGGAAGACAAAAATGATGGAACACCATCTCGTGTGCCAGAAAAAGTAATGCCGAACATTCCATTGATCTCCAAATTACAGAAACTTTTCATGTCTGATGAAATATTAGTAAAAACGAGATGGCATGACATTGAGTGAAATAATAATAATGAAGAGTTGGTACACCATGAAGATGGATTTTCATGGAAGAGATTGGATGCTCGATATCCTGAATTGGCAGATGACACACGTAATGTGAGACTGGGTCTTTCTTGTGACGGTTTTAATCGATTTGGGAAGATTCTTACTTCGCACAACACATGGACGGTTGTCATACACATTTATAATCTTCCCCCACAGCTGTCTATGAAAAATACTTACAATTTCTTGAGTATACTGATATCTGGACCTTCTAATCCCGAAAATGATATAGATATATACATGTAACCTTTAATAAAAGATTTGAAACTTCTTTGGGATGTGGGTGTGCCCACATATGATTCACGTTCAAAAGGCATATTTCAGATGCGTGCTGTGCTTATGTGGACGATCAAAGATTTTCTTGCTTATGTAACGATCTTTGGATGTAGCACAAAAAAGAAAATTGTCATGTCTTGTTTGTATGAAGAATAATTGATCGAGAAGACTGAAATATCTTCGTAGTTTTAGTTTTAATGGACATAGTTGATTCTTTCCAATGAACCATCCATATAAAAATAATCATTGACGATTTGACAATACCATGGAGACTGACGATCCACCTCAGCATATGTCTGGAACTGATGTGATTAATGAATTGAAATATTTTAGTTATTCATTTGGTAAGGGTGTAATAAAATCTATAAAGAGGGAAAATGTATCCAATGATACCTATTACAATTGGAAAAAGAAGAGTATATTATTTGAGTTGTCATATTGGTCAACCAACTTGTAACGTCATTGCTTAGACATAATGCACATTGAAAAGAATATATGTGAAATGTTGCTTTTGATTAATATAAATGTCAAGTGGAAGACAAAAGATAATTTATGATCTCATAGTGACTTGGTAGATTGGGGGAGCAGACTAGAATTGTATCTAGTCTGTATCAGTGAAAATAAATGGAATGATCCATGTGATTCTTATGTGATGACAATTTCTGAAAAAAACAAATTTCTGGACGTGCTAGAGACTATTAAAGTTCCCGATGTCTATTCAAGCAATATATCAAAACGGTTCAACAAAAAAGAGTTGAAGTTGAAATCTTTGAAGACCCATGATTATCAAGTCCTTTTACATGAGTTGATTACAATATCAATCTGTTATATCTTGTCCAATAATGTAAGATTCTTAGTTATTCAGTTGTGCTATTTGTTTAGAGATCTTTGTGATAAGAAATTGTCCAAATCCTTTTGAAAAAACTGTTGGAAGATACACCATTAATTTTCTCTGAGTTAGAGAAAATATTTCCTCCATCATTTTTACATGAATGTTGCATCTTATTGTCCATCTTCCAACTAAAATAATTATTAGAGGACCCTTTGCTTTACGTTGGCTGTATCGAACTGAAAGAAACATGTTCACATTGAAATTATATGTTCAGAACAGAAAATATCCCGAAGGTTCTATTGTGAACGGTTACCTGGCTCAAGAATGTATGGATTTATGCTCAATGTATTTGTTTGATCTTACAACGAGAATAAACAGACCAAGGATAAATGAAGAAGAACAATATGAGAAAATTGAACCCAGTTTTTCATCACTTCCTCAGACAGGAGGAATTCCGGGATCATATACATTGACAACATTAAGCCTTGAAGTGCGAGGGAGGGCACATTGCACAATATTGTTTAGTTGTGGTTTTTTTGATGAGTATATCAAGTAAGTAAATTGTACATGTATCTCTTATCTTATCTATTTTAATTTTAAATATTTGTTAAACAATTATAATTTTTATCTACAGGGAACATAAAGAATTGATATATAGAAAGCATCTTTCTTTATATTTGATAAGGAAAGATAATTTTCATAGCAAAAGGTTTTTTTCTTGGTTGAAATTGAAGGTAAAATTATTTCTCTAATAACTAATTAAAAATAATATTTAATTAAGTTTACTATTTGTTTATATTTCAGGTATCGAGTTTTCCTGTAGACTTTGTTTCCGAGGAAATAATAGTTTTAGATTTTGGTCCTAATACCATGGTTCTTGCTTGTAAATCACTTGTGATCAATGGATACAAATTTATTATCACTGAACGAGCGAGGAACATGAGAACACAAAGTGCTGGTGTTATACTAACTGCCACAACATACTGTTATGCTAGTTCATTGGATAATAGACCTCATTCTGAAAATGCAGCTTATTATGGAGTCATGGAGAAAATAATAATTTTGGATTATTACTCCCATGGTCGAGTCACAATGATGAAATGTCAATGGTTTGATTCAATGATGAGGCAAGGAACCTTTATTGAGAATTATGGATTTCGAGTTATTGACACGACTCACACTCTTTCCACCGATGAACCATATTTATTAGCATCAATGATGAAACGAGTTTTTTATGTCAAATATCATCAGCATCCTAAATTTAGTGTAATTATTGACGTAAATCCCAGACATTTTTTGATGATGGTGATGATGAAGTTGACACCATCCTTATTGCAATTAGAAGCAATCCGTTTATTACTTATGATGACTCCAATAGCTCAATTGTCAGAGTTGATTGTGAACCCGAAGTTGGGGTGGGAAATATATAGAATCATATAGTCGTGTTCTCACCTATATGTTTCACCTACATCATTCAGAGTGTGTATCCTATTACATACCTTCAAAGCACAATATTTCTTCTGTTTCTTTATGTTTTTTATCAGAATGGGTTTTCTATATTTTTTTTGGGTTACATATTTGTTATCAGTTTCTAATTACTTCTATATGTGTTTTTACTAAAGGAAATGACACCCATTGAAGAGATGTGGTGGAAAAAGATAACAGAAAATAATCGTCGCATGATACAGATGGGTGTTCCTCCACTCATCCCTATTGTGAGTATTTTATTTCAAATATAGATATTTCAATAACTTATAATATCATCTGTTTACTTTCGTGTTAATCTTTTTTTCATGATCCACCCCCTAGATGAGATATATCTAATGAGGAGCCTGATATTGCTCCCAGTAAAGAGACTGGTGGTAGGAGGGGAGTGGTGTCAGAGTTAGATGACCATCTAGTGGTCACAGTACTGAGGCTGGTTGTATAAGGGATCGTGGTGTGAGAGTTAGACGATCCACTGGTCATAACCGATTATACTATGCCTCTACCATAGACATATCTTATACACCCCATTTTGATCCTTGTGTGTATTTAGGGACACACAAGATATTTATCCCTCCAATGTTTACACTACTAGTTGGCCAGACGTCTATGCCATCATCTTTTGCTTCTGGTTCATTATCTCCGTGCTATTATATTCCACCTCCTTCGACTCCTACTCCGACACAGTATGTGGCTGAGGAGTATACACTTAGGGACACTCCAATGGAACAGGATATTCCTTCAGCTTTTGAACATCCAATGAAAACCATTTATCCGACTACCACATATATATTTATATAAATATAACAAATTTTTATACCAAAAAATATTTTTATTATAACCTGTACTGATATTTTTTTCTTTAATAACAGTTTCATCTACTGATAGGAGGCGGGTGAGGTGGCTTACTCTCTTGCATGCGGTATGGAACCGCTAGACACATTTGATGGTTGAATACAATGATGACGGACAACAGATTGATATACCTAGGTAGAAATGCCTGGGTTTTTTGGCGACGCTAGCCAAATACCCCGACTTCATTCCGGTCAGCCCTCTCTCTTGGAGACATCTACCACATGAAGTTAAGATAATGCGTGGGTACAAATATGGTTAAAAAATCTATTGGGCTTAATTTATTATTTTTTTGTATTTATATGAACTAATCTATTGGGTGTTAGCTTCGGTTTAAATTCCATGATGGCGAGGGTGCATGACCATCACGCTTAAAGGAGTTTGGAGAGATTTGGAGAGATTATAAGCATGAGTTGTATGTTGGATGGTGTGATAGAGTTTTCAAGGAGTTGGAGATAGTTCTGATCGTGGATGAATTCCTGATAGATCAATATCTCCAAATGATTACCCATTGGGTGACTGCCAAATTTAAGGTATTAATCCCATTTGAGGTATTTAAATGATAGTTTCCTTATTTTTCATCAATATTATCTTATTTTTTATTAAACATTTTTTAGTAATCTTCTGAAAAAAAGAAAAAAAAAACATTGATTCAAAGCAATACCTCCACACTTTAGAGCGCACTACTATGTCAGATCATGAGAAGCAGCTGGTATGATATAGTTGTTTATAATTTTTCTTTATGACTTTATATTTTTATTGTTTCCTACATAAATTATATGATTTATTGAATATTTAAGATATGATTATACGTGCACTTTATATTGTTTAAATGTAATTATAGAAGCACACATTGAATATTTAAGGACGTCTCCCTCGATAAATTTTTTTTGCTCGAGTAGAAGGAAAAAATATGGAACTGCAGTTAATGAACTGGCATAAGAAAAGATTATAAGTTTTAATTTGATTATTTCAAATTTTAATATCTATTTTTAAATTTAAAAATATTTTAATATTTTTAACAGGTTTCTTTAAAGTCCCTTGATTCCTATGAACCTAAAAATTTTGGGCCATAAGATCATTTATATCAGGTTTTGGGAGATGAGCTCTCTGGTTTAGTATACTGCCGACCTGGTATGAATATAGTTCTGACGAGGTATTGGTCCTCTCCAAGTATCCATTCTAGTACCAACGAGTTGGAACAGGTCAAGGAGCCTGAAAGATAGTCTGATAAAAGGGTCACATAGTTGGAAGAACATGTTAAAATGAGGGAGAAAGAATTTATGAAATTGATCAAAGATTTATCTTCATCACTTCCACTAGAGGCCAGTGCGGCTTGTCAGACATATATGTCATCGATGGGTGCATTATCCAATTCACCAGGTGGTAGTACTAGTGGCGGTTGTGATGATGACATATCTGGTGATGATAAGGATGCTGAAGAGGAAGATGTTGGGAATGATGATGATGCCGAGATCGAGGGAGAGGATGAAGGTGAGGGCGAGGGAAAGGATGAGAATGAGGATGAGGGCGATGATGGGTCCAAGGATGAGCATGGGGATGATGACGAGGATGATGACGAGGATAGAGATGGTGGTGAGTATGAGGCTGATGATGACAGTGGTGATGGTGATGGTGATCACGTGAAAATTGATCCATTACATTTTGACTGATATTTATGACATTTTATTTTTGATTAAATATGGATGTTTCGTTCTACTTAAAATCCTAGCACACCTTGCACACACACATCACAAACCCCATCCTCCTCCCTAGACCCCGAACAACCCCCAGACAGCTCCCTAGACAGCCCCCTGGAGAGCTCCCCGGATAGCACCCCCACCCTCCACCCTGGACCCTGGATAACCCCTGGACAACCCCTAGACAGACCCCCCGAATAGCCCCCCACCCTCCGCCCTGGACTCCATACAGCCCCCCAGAGAGCCCCTCAGACAGCCCCCCGGACATCCTCCCACCCTCCTCCCTGGACCTCGGATAGCCCCCCAACCTCTTCCCTGGACCTCAGACGACCCCCCAGAAAGCCCCCTGGACAGCACCCCAGACAGCTCCCCAGGACCCCAGACAACCCCCAGACAGAATTGTTCTCAAATAAATTTTTACCACCCATTGAAGGTGGACATCAGGATGAGTTCCTTTATATGGGAAGAATATAAGAACATGGTTTTTTCACTCTGGTATGGATATTTTCGAATTTAGAATAACTCTTTATTTTTGACCAAATATGGAAGCCTAATGATGTTATAATAGTTTATGGGGCTTCTAGGGCTAGTTCGGAGCTCAGAACCCCAATCGGCGTAGAAATACACTATGCCTCACAGTTAGAAAAAAATTTAAGTCCATACCACAAGGTATCTACCAACCATATAAGGATATATATTAGAAGAAATGTGCATGATTTTTCTTAACCATGCACCAGGGGATGCACATCATGCACAATGTCTTTAGTTTTAGTATAAGATATTATCACTTTTGTTGCACAATTTGCCTAACTGGCATACAAAAAATAGACCAAACACATTCTCATTGTGTTGATAATTTAGGAAAACGATCCATGAGTCATTTGTGACATGTACGAGTCAAAATCACCTCAATCCAAGGCATAATGTTGCCAATATCACTCAAAGTGTCTCTCTTATGTTTAAAATGGACACCTTTTTATGTAAAAACAACTAGCATACATAAATCCAACCAAACGTATTTGGATTGTGTTTATACTTTAGAAAAATGATCCACAGGTCATATGTGATGTGCACGACTTAACCCCACCACAATCTGAGGAACGGTGTGGCCTGTACCACTCAATGTGTCTCACTTTTATTTGAAATGGGAAACATTTTAAGTGAAAACAACAACTGACATACGTAAAACGGACCAAACATATTCCGATTCTATAGATACATTAGAACAATGATCCATGGGACATTTTGGACATGTAGGAGTCAACCCCGTATCAATATGAGTCATGGTGTGGCCATTACCACTCAAAGTGTCTCACCTATATTTGAAATGGTCAACATTTTAATTGAAAACTACAACTAGCATACGGAAAAAAACCAAACGCATTCATATTGTGTTGATACTTTAGGAAAATGATCCATAAGACATTTGGGACATGTACGAGTCAAACTCGCATCAATACGAGGCACAGTGTGGCTGGTACCACTCTAAGTGCCTCTCTTTTGTTTAAAATGGACAATATTTTAAGTAAAAACAAGTGGCATATGGAAAAATGACCAAACATATTCATATTGTGTTGATACTTTAGGAAAACGATCCATGGGACATTTTTGATGTGTAGGATTCCACCCCGTATCAATATGAGAAGTGGTGTAGCCGGTACCACTCTAAAAGTCTCTCCTTTGTTTAAAATGGACATCATTTTAAGTGGAAACATCAAATGGCATATGGAAAACCAACCAAACGCATTGGAATTTTGTGGATACTTTAGCAAAATGATCCATGACACATTTTTGATGTTTATGAGTCAGCCCCACATCAATCCAAGGAATGGTGTGACCGATACCACTCTAAATGGCTCTCTTTTGTTTAAAATGGACATCATTTTAAGTGAAAACGACAACTGGCATACAGAAAACTGACCAAACGCATTCAGATTGTGTTTATACTTTAGGAAAATGATCCATGAGTCATATGTGACATGTATGAGTCAACCCCAACTCAATCTGAGGTGCGGTATGACCAGTATCACTCAAAGTGTCTCTTTTTTGTTTAAAATGGAAACTGTTTTAAGTAAAAACAACTGGAATATAGAAACCAAATGTATTCAGATATTGTTGATACTTTAGGAAAATGATCCATTGGTCATAGGTGATGTGTACGTCTCAACCTTGCATCAATTCGAGGTGCGGTGTGGCCGGTACAACTCAAAGTGTCTCACTTTTTTTTGAGATGGGCAACATTTTATGTGAAAACATCATCTGACATACATAAAAGCAACCAAACGCATTTGGATTTTTTTATACTTTAGAAAAATGATCCATGGGACATTTGTGATGTGTAAGAGTCAACCCTGCATAAATCAGGGGCACGGTGTGGACGGTACCACTCTAAATGTATCTCTTTTGTTTAAAATTGACATCATTTTAATTGAAAACAAGAACTGGAATACGAAAAACGGACCTAACATATTTGGATTCTATTGATACTTTAGGAAAATGATACATGAGTAATTTTTGATTTCTTCGAGTCATCATCGGCTCAATATGAGGTGCGGTGTGGTCGGTAACACTCAAAGTGTCTCACCATTATTTGAAATGATCAACATTTTAAATTAAAACAACAACTAGGATACAAAAAACTGACCAAACGCATTTGGATTGTGTTGATACATTAGGAAAACGATCCATTGGTAATTTGTGACGTGTATGAGTCAACACCGCCTCAATATGAGGCATGGTGTGGCTGGTAGCACTATAAGTGTCTCTCTTTTGTTTAAAATGGACACTATTTTAAGTAAAAACAACTGAAATATGTAAAAATGACAAAAAATATTCGGATTGTGTTGATACATTAGCACAAAAATCCATGGGTCATTTTTAATGTGTACGAGTCAACAAAACCCCAATCCAAGGCTCTGTGTGGCTGGTACCACTAATAGTGTCTCACTTTTATCTGAAATGGACAACATTTTATGTGAAAACAACAACTTGAATACAGAAAACCAAACAAAAGAATTCAGATTGTGTTGATACTTTAAGAAAATGATAAATGGGTTATATGTGATGTGTATGAGTCAACCCCTCCTCAATCTGAGGCATGGTGGGGATGGTATCACTCTAACTGTATCTCTTTTGATTAAAATGAACATCATTTTAAGTAAATACAACAGGCATACGGAAAACTGACCCAACATATTCGGATTGTGTTGATACTTTAGCACAACGATCCATGGTCCAGCCTCACCCAATCCACTTCTCATGTGAGGAACTCCTTCCCCTATTCTAAAACAAAGAATATTTAATACGCCAAGGACAACTATATTCCTTAAGTCACAGAAGATCGTTGATACACACCCATTATCATCATCACCAAGTTCAAAGACACCCGCCCCAAACCATGGGACATTATTTTTGTGTTTGGATTAATTCATTTACTCATTGACTTATTTAGAGTTATTAGCTTCAAATTTCTAAATTCAATTGAGTATGTGTTATAAAAAATGAAATTTTTTATGTATTCTTAATTCTGTATCACATATAATTACATGTTGAGTTTTTAATGTATTGTATTCATAATTGACTATTAAATTATGTATCCTTATAATTATTAGTTTTTAATTATGTATAATTATTATGTATTGTATTGTATTCTGCATTTACTATTGTACAATTCACACATCAGCACACAGAGCATGCTGCTTTGTGAATTGTACAACAAATCCTATACTAACAGTTTTAAACTATTGGTATAGGTTTTGTATATATTGTTTTCCAATGGTTCTGAACCATTGGTAAAAAACCTTTACCAACAGTTTAAAACATTGGTATAGGGGTGAATGGAAGACTATTTACCAAGGGTTCCTAAAGAACTATTGGGAAAAAAGATATGCCAATGTTTTGGAAACCGTTGGCATATGTTTTGAATAAGAACTCTATACCAACGGTTTACATAAAACCATTGGTATAGAGTAGATTTCTTCACATATACCACCAGATTATCTAAAAACATTAGTATATGTCTATTGTCATAGCTTACATGGCTGAAGTTTCTAAAACTATTGGTATAATTTATACCAACGGTTCTCCACCCTATACTAACAGTTTTCAACTGTTAGTATACATTCCATTTCCACTAGTGATACCTTTAAAGTTATCACCAAATGTGACAGTGCATGCATCACATAAATTAAAATATAAAAATTTATATATTTCGCAAGTCATATTCCTAGAGAACATACTATCTATATTAAATTCATATTTAGAATACTTTAGGCTGGCTTCCTATAAAACAAATTAAATAGATAATTGTTTTGGAACCCAAGATATTTTGGGTCTAACTAGATTCGTAATAAAATTTTACATACCCATATAGATTTTAGACGTTCATAATATGGTAATCTAGAATTTATTTTGTTAGATAAAAAATAATTTGTGAAGCCTGATGATTTAGTAAATATTAAATAGCATTTTTTCATAATTCCTTTTTATATTATATCTATAACATGTAACACTTGAAACATTTCCTTTACTGCTTCTATCAAAAGTAGTTTTGTATATATTAGGAATATTTCTATTATATCCAAATCCATTTTTATCTTCATTGGGTTTGTTCATAACCATCATCTTATCAAAATTTTCTTGGCATTGAATAAAAATTGATAAGGTTTATTTTAATCCAATAAATTATTTTTTAATATTTTCATTCTATTATTTAATGACTTCTAGATCATCACAAATCTTCACAGTTGAACGTGATCCTGTATTATTTAATTTATTATTTCTAGGTTTATGCTTCTAGAATTCCTTTTAAATTATATTTTAATCATTATAAAACAATTAAAATAACATGTCTTGATCTTCATCAATTTTTGAGATGAAAAATTTCATTCTTTCATTCTCATCTTTGAGATTATATAGTTTAGAATTTAAAACCCCTTTCTCCTCATTAAATATTTTATTTTGTCTTTAAGTTCCTTGTATATTTCAAGCATTCTCAAAATACCACTTTGAAATTGTTCATTTTGACTAGTTATTTCTTTAACTACCATTTCAATATCACAATAATAATGAGTAGTGTAATCAAAATAAATATATACCTTATTTATATTTGTTTCAATCAACAAAATATTGGCCATTTATTTTTCAATCCCAAAAATAATCACTACTTGAGTCTCACTCCATTGTGAAACTAAATCCAGTATGATATGCTCATTTTAACTCCTTGTATTTCTTGTATTTCCCTTCTTGCTTTAATTTCATATAGTTCAACATGATATATCTATTTTCTTATAATCATAGAATATTAATATGAAAAAAAATATTTAATACAGTTACCTTTCTTACTTCACTTTTTTGTAATCCTTTTAATGATCTCTTATGGGACTCTTCCTAGAGATTATATTTCTTTCCATGTACTTACAGAATCCTTTGGTTAAATTTTCTATTTCAACTTTCTCACTTTTCTATAATTTTGAATAATAGGAATTAGAAAAAATTACATTATATTTGAAAGTTATAACAATTATTTTTTCACAATCATCATCATCATCAACAACATTCTTCATTTCCATCTTGTATTGAAGAATTGGACTTATCAATTCATCTATTGGATAATTAGTGAAATCATTACTTTATTTAATCAAAATCTTCTTTGAGTGACATATTTTAGGTAGATATTAAAGTATTGTTTCACTGAGAACATAATTCTTCATGGTATCCTAGAGTGAAACCCTGTTGTTTATAATCTTAGTGTATCTTTTGTTTATCTTATTGATTCTATCTTGATTAGTCATTCTAAATTCTTGAAACACATCATTGTGAATACATAGTTTGGTTTTATGCAACTTATCAGTTCCTTGATGGGTGACTTTTAAATTCATATAGATGTTATAAGTAGTTTTACTATAATAAATATATGTATACATATTTATACTTAAATAAAAATATAATCAATTCATAACATTGTAGTTTAGAAGACATTTTGTAGCATCACTACCAGTTAATGTTTCTATATCTACATCAGGAAGTTTATAAGGTGTCAACATGACAGCCCAAAATTTAAGACCTATGTTTTTTAGAAATACCTTCATCTGATACATACAATAAACATAGTCACATATATTTATGTGAGGTAGTTTATATGACTAATCATCTCAAATTACTATATTTACATAATCAATGTAATGGATCTTTTAATAGAATATTATATTCTGTATATTTATTAGTTAAAAAAGATAACGAATCAGTAATAAATAATTTCTTATAAAAGTCAATTCCCTTTGATATGAATTTTTATGTCCCAATATATGAAATGACTGACTAGAGCAGGGAGGGGGTTAATATTCCTTTTAAACATCAATCAATTAAATTTAATTACTAGTGTGATTAATAGTGTTAATTATGTAGTAGAAGATAAAAAATAACACATTATGTTTTTATAGTAGTTCAAATAACCAATATCTTAATCTGATATTCAATATTCTCTACTTAGTAAGAAGACTTGTATTCACTAATTTCTAAATTTTAATATGGAGTGATAACCCAATTGTTTATAGGAGTGAAGGAACTTAAAACAAAGTGAGAGGGGAGGGGTGAATCCGGGTGTCAAAATTTTCTTTTTTAAAGTTGTGGATCTTATTTCAACTTTGGTAGGAAATTGGTAAATCTGTTATACAAATAAACCAGGGAGATGACACAAAAAGTTTACATGGTTCACCGCAAAGGGCTATATCCAAGGAGCATACACCGACAGTGTGTCGGTCGTATCTAAATCCACTAATCTTTACAAGTTTGAGGATTACAAGATTTTGTCATAGAGACTCTGTTTTAGGAACACTACCTCTACAAGTTTCAGAGATATCTCACTACGTCCCTCAGATCTCTTCCATCAAATCCCCTAGCTCACTTCCTTGAGAGAGAGGTCAAACTGAGTTTATCAATTTGAAGGTCTCTTCAATATATTTCAATGAATTCTTTGTCTCTGTTCAGTATGAGACACAACTTGCATCGAAGTCCTAGATTGATGAACTTGAAAGCACTAATCACACACACTATATATTCAAAAACCTTTCAGATGCATGACACCAGACTTGCGCGCAATACCGCAACTTACACGCAAGATTTGGGAATTCCGCGAAAGATGACTTTTACGCAACATCTAATTTCCGAACAACCCTTAACTTTCGTGCAACTGCACCAGAGGGTTCACATGGACTTTTTAGACTAAAGGAATTCATTGCACACAAGATTGACCCTGTTCAAATCTTTTGTGTGCTAAATCATTCGCATAGATGATTAACCATATTTTCATTGGAAAATTATTAAGTCTTATATGGGGGTAGCCACATATTTATAGGCCCTTGATGACTCTACGTGCATGATCCCGATGCGTTTTCTTCGGTGCACACAAGATTCTTAATGTACATGCAAAAAACCCCTTTTGACGTCACATTGGGCACGCAAAACCTTTCATGCAAAAACATCTTCCACAAACTTCACGAATTTTCCATTTTTTGACATTCTGAACCTAAAACATGTCTTTCATGCAAGTTCCAAAAACACTTTAATCTTGCATGAAAAAACCATTCTTTTGCACGCGCTTCAAATCTTTTGCTCACCTTCCTTTTACAAAAACACATTTCTCCATTTTCCAATTTTTAGCCCCATAAATTTAGCAAACACTGGAGAACATCTCCACCTTCAATACCTCTGTTGGATTAAACCATATAGCCCCTTTCCATGTAATCTACCTGATATTTCATGAAAGGGTTGAGAATTACAAACCCAAACCATGATCATACCAAAGTAGATTGACAACAAACACAAACCAAACTCATTTTTTGTATAAAGAAAAACATTGGTTCCAAAAATATCCCCTTTGTATTTATTGGAAATTCCTAGATAAATTCAATATAGCACCAGCCACCAGAAAACCTCATAACAGTAGAATTTTTTCTCACTTCACTATTCTCTCCATCTTCATCCACAATTCTCTATGTTTTCTCTTATCAAGATACATGATTTCAATCCATATCCCCCATAGGAAATAAACCCAATGATGGATAATAATTCATTGTAGAGGTCATAAAATACTCCCCTTGGATATTATATCACCCATAAACACAAAAAATTCCACAAAATAGATTTTAGCAGTTAAAAAATTGGGGAGAGGGGAAAATTGTAACTTCCTTATGCACTAAAAGGTGGCTGAACACTGAGGTTCAACTGATGGTTGTCAAACGTAGTTGATAACAATGGCTTAGTCAGGATATCAACCACTTTCTCATCAATTCCCACATGATCTATTCTAGTCATGCCTTTCTCAACTTTTTCCTTGATAAAGTGATATCTGATTTCAATAGTTTTGTACGATAATTTTGAACACGATTCTTAGTAAGATAAATTGCATTATTTCTATCACAGTAAATCACCATTGGTTGTTTCACCTCATCACCAATATCTGCAAGTTTTGGATTCATCCATAGTAGTTGAGTGCATTCCTTTGTAGAGGAGATATACTCAGCTTCATCAGTACTAAGAGAAGTAATTTCTTGTTTCTTGCTCAACCAGCCAACACATTTCTTCCGAATATAGAATCCTCCACCACTAGTGGAATTTCTATATTCTACATATCTAACCCAGTCTGTATCATAAAATGTTGACAATTCACTATCCCTTCCTACAATAAATTACAAGCCACAATTTTGGGTTCCTTGAATATACCTCATGATTCTTTTTACTGCTGCCATATGTTTTTCATTCAGATTAGTCTGAAAGTAGGCTACTAAGAATGTTATAAAAACAATGCATGGTCATGTTGCTGTCAAGTAAAATAAGCTCTGAATGATCCTTATGTAAATTGTGGGATCTACAGATGTCCATTATCATGCTTTCCAAGTTTGATTCCAACTACAATTGATGTTGACATTAGTTTTAAGTCATGCATATTAAATTTCATCAGTAGCTCTCTTGCATACTTTTCTGAAGAAATGAACGTGTAATCCATCTTTTGAATCACCTACAACCCCAAAAAATTTGTGACCTCCCCAATCATAGACATTTCAAATTCTAATTTCATGTTATTGGAGAATTCGTCTACTGATTTCTTCCTGCTACCACCAAATATAATGTAATCAATGTAAAATAGAACCATTAAATAATCTTTTAGAGAAATCATCACACAGAGATTGAGATACAATCCTATTATTTTGAATTCTAGCTTCTTGAGATAAGAATCCAGTTGGGAGTACCACACCCGTGGTTCCTATTTCAAGACATATAGTGCTTTCTTTAGTTTAAAAACCTTTGTTTCATTAGTACCAAGAAGAAAACCCACTGGTTTTTCAATTTAGACTTCTTCTCTAAGAAAACCATTCAAGAATGCTATCTTGATATTCATTTGATATACTTTAGATCCTCTTTGGAGTACCATGGTAAGAAAAATCCCGATTAACTCCATTATAGCCATTAGAGCAAAGCATTCTTCAACATCAAAACCTTCAATATGGGAATATACTTTACAAACCAATCATGAATTGTTTCTAATAACACTTCCATGCTCATCAAACTTGTTCTTGAAGATCCATTTTGTACGAATCACATTATGTCTTTTAGGTCTCTTGACGAGATCCCAGGTCTGATTCTTGTCAATATGATATAACTCTTCATTCATGGATTTTATTCAAGATTCATCCTTTGTAGCTTCTTCAAATGAGGGTGGTTCCACAGATGATAGGAATGCAGATTGTGTGTTATTACTCATCCTCCTTATTTTTGTGGGTGCACTCATGTCCCTAATTTTGTTATATGGATCAATCTTAGATCTTCAATTTCTCATGTGAGGTTCAAACCCATTCTCTCTAGCTAAGGTTTCCTCTTTATATTCTTTGTATGATTCAACAACATGATGTGACTCCTGAGTGTTTTGTACACCTTCCTCTATTTATATATTTTTATTTACTCCACATTCACTTTCTTCCTCACATTCTATCACAACATAATATGAAATACTTGAAGCATTTTTGGTTTTATCTTCAATGATCATAACATCACTGCTTTACCCAATCCTTCCGAAGCACTTGTTGAAACACTTGCAGGATTTTCTATTCATTGAGTATCAAAGGAAAATTACTTCATCTTCATTGCCACCATACATCCCTTGATTTCTTTCTTTGTTTATGATGACGCATTTACTTCAAAAAATAAGAATGTATTTCAAAGATAGATTCCTTCCATGCCACAATTCATATGGTGTCTTTGTCTCACCCATATAAATCCCTGTTCGATTTTTAATATAAACTATATCTTGAATGAACTCTTTCTAGTAATGTCGTGAAATAAGACTCTCAATCAGCATAATTATTTATGTTTTGTTCACTTATCGATTCCTGTACTCAACAACTCCATTTTTTTGTGGAGTTATCACAACAACTACCTCATTTTTTATCCCATGATTCCCAAGGTAATTTTCAAATTAACTGGACATGTATTCCCCTCCATTGTCAGATCGCAACACTTTGATTGTTTTTTTAGTATCATTCTTGGAAATTTGACAATATATTTTCATGAAATCAAGAACTTTTCATTTCATGTGTACGACTATTCCACATTCCATTCTACTATAATCATATATGAAAAGAATGAAGTAACTTTATCCATGAGTTCCATCAACATTTATTGGGACACATACGTCTGTATGAATGATATGAAGAAGATGAGATGTCCCTTTATTCTTTAGATGATAAAAATAGTAGACTTGCTTCCCCATAATATAAGAATCACAAGATTTTACCCATTCACACTTCAGGATAAAAATGTCTATGAAAATATCCAATTTTGATATTTTCTTCATGTCTTGTTGACTGATGTTCCCCAATATATGATTACACAGGTTATTTTCTTCCTCAATAGTCATATAGAAAATGTTTTTTACTATCAACCTGATATAGGTTTCTTTCCATTATGAATCCTTCCTAAGTGAATTTCCAGTCTTTTCGTTGATAATGCAACATTTTTGGTTAAAATTAACTGTATATCCCGAGTCATAGAGTTGAATTATGCTAAGTAGATTATGACATAGGACATCCAAAAAAGGACTTCAGTTTTATTTAGCTCTTCATTTTCTAGTACAACACTTCCACTGCCTTTGATTTTCAGAGCTCTATAATTACCAAACTGTAATGTTCCATCAACCCTTATCTTAAAATCTGTTTACCAGTCTGCATTACCTATCATATGAGACAACCAACCGCTATCTAGAATTAAGGTTCTATTTCTTTTTTGTAGCTATGAGGGAAACCTCTTTAAGATTGGGTTTCTCAATTTTCTTCTTTTCTATACATGAGACATTGGACTGAGTGTAGAACACTGATGGCCTTTCAATTCTCTCTTAAATGTACATGGGTTCTTTGTAGTTAAAAAATTATTCTAGAGGAGTAAACCTATTTGTAAGGAAAACACTATCTTGTTGAAGAAAATTGACTTGTCTCAAACTATGGTATGAGGTGTCCATGTCCCTCCTATGCCTCAAATAAATGGCCTTATGATGAAAGTTAGAACAACAAAAACAACATCCATAGAAATGTTTCTTCTAAAAGAATTAGGATATTAATTTGTTCTCCTTTGTTGAACTACCATCTCTTATTCATTCAAATAATGTATTTATTATTTTCAATAAGACATGATATGGCCTAGATATCAAAATAACTGACACTTCCTAAGGGAAAATTTCTTCTCACTTCTATTTATATTCATTCTTTCTTCTACAGGATAATAGTTTGACAACCTCTTATTCTTGGAGGCTCAAGGATAATCTTATATTATTATTTCATATTTAATTGGGGGTTTCTTTTTCATCACTTCAGATGATTTTTTCACATCACCTGCATTCATCTTTCCTTTATTCCTGTCACCTTTATGTGCAACATTTGACGATTCGGCCTCACAACGAATTCCACTATTTACCATTTAAGTAGGACTTTGATCATTCAAAATCATTTAAACTCCATTAAAACCACATTTTTCTCTCCCCAAAAGCTCATCACCTGAGAACCATCCAAATTTTATTTTCTTCCTTGATTCTTTGGAAATTGATTCACTCCCATGATTACTCACAAGAGTAATAACTTCCTCTTTAGGACTCTCAGATGTCTTGGTCTTTTCCTCTAGTCTGGTTGTGAGATCATTGACAACATTTGTATGCACTTCAATTCTCAGCTATAGATCCACTACATCATCAGTTCTTTCAAGGATTTTAGACCATACTTTCCCAAATTCTTCCAGTCATTAAATTTTAGTTTTGATCCGATCAACATAATCATATTATTCTTCTACAATTGATTTCTAATTATTGAAACTCTTACATTTGATCTTAATCATACTAACTGAATATTTAAGTTTCAAATCAGTATTGTCATTAGTTGTCAACTGATTGTCTCCAGCATTATCTTTTCATGGTTCTTATTTTCTAATAGTGTCCATCATGGAAATATGGTTTCTAGTTTTAAATTTTGGTTCTTCTTCTTCAAAAAATTCATTATCATCATCTTCCTCTTCACAGATAAAACTCTTATTTAGTAATTTATTCCTATATTTGAAGTCTCCATTTTGGGAAACCATTCATAAGTCTTATCATTATTTTCGTCTTCACTATTTTCATTGTTGATCTTTCTAAAGCACTGAGAGGCAATGTGCCCCACTTTTCCACAACAAAAGAAAGCAATATGTAAATTACCTTTGAATTTCACTTTTCCCTTCTGGAACTTCTTGGTAATGAGAGAATTTTTTTTCTCATTATCGTCACCTCTAATAGCTTTTTAAATTTTTAGTTTATCCATGGACATGAACACCATTTCATTACTCACTCGAGTCGTAGCATCTTCTGGTTTGAATCTTATTTCAGATGCCACCAAGCTGCTCAATAGATCATCTAGAGAAATTTTGGAAGTATCTCTTGCCTCAAGGGATGAAAACAATGCATTGTATAAGGGTGGATGTATTGTTAATAGTTTTTTTACAATATCAATTTATTTTATTTATTCTCCTAGACCCTGAAGTGCTCCAACAACTTCAGTAATTCAATTTAAGGAGTCTGTATTCTCATCAGGATACATTTTCAGCTCATAAAACCTATTGTGAAGGACTTGTAGTTTCACCTCCTTCACATTGATTTCTCCTTCATAAATATTTTCAGGTTTATCCGAAATGGACTTTGATGAGGTTCAAATCATCACCTTAATATATATTTGATTATAAAGGGATATAGTGAGTGCATTCGGCACTTTAGCATCTGCATCCAGATTTTTTTTCTATGCCAGTCATAGCCAGAACTGTTGGATCAATGACTTGTATTCCTTGAACAGTAGAAAATAGGAATCCTATTCCAAGGGATCATAGATGAGATCTCATTATGTTCTTCCAGATTAGAAAATTACTTCCATATAAGCGGGGGACTCCCCTAGCATTGGATAAATTCCCCATCACAATATAAGACTGATCAAACACCAGTTAACCTCCCTCTGATACCACCTGAAGGACCCTAGAACACCTTGAGACGAGAGGGGTGAATCAGGGTGTCATATTTGTCTTTTTAAAGTTGTGTATCTTGTTCCCATGTTGGTAGGAACTTGTCAACTCTGTGAGATAATTGAATGTAGGGAGATGACACAACACTATCACTTGGTTCACCACAAATGGCTACGTCCAAGGAGTATATGCTGATAGTGTGTCGGTCATATCTATATCAACTAATCTTTAGAAGTTTTAGGATTCCATTATTTGGTCACAAACAATCTGTTCGATGAACACTACCTTTACAAGGTTTGTGGATACCTCACAGTATCCCTCAAATCAATTCCATCAACTGCCCCCAGATCACTTCCATGAGATAAATCAAACTCAGCATATCAACTTGAAGGTCTCTTCAATATATTTGCATTGAATTCTTTGTTTCTATTTAGAATGAGACACGTCTTGCATCGATGTCCTGGATTGATGCACTTGAATGACCTGATCCCACACCCCCGATATTCAAAAACCTATCAGACGCAAAACACCACACTTCCATGTAATACCTCAACTTGCACAAAAGATTTGGGAATTGGCGTGAAAGAAGAATTTCATGTAACACCAACTTTTCGCGCAACCCTTATCTTTAACACAACTACATCAAAGGGTTCACGTTTTCTTTTTCAGACTAAAGGAACACCTTTCGCGCAAGATTGACCCTGTTCCAATCTTTCATGCACAAATCTTTCACAAAGCTAATAAACAATATTTTCTTTGGAAAATTTTTATGTCTTCTATGGGGGTAGCCACATATTTATCGGCCCTTGATCACTCTATGTGCAAGATCCCAATGCGTTTTTGTTGGTGTGCGCAAGATTCGTCATGTGCACGCAAAACCCATTTTGACGTCTCATTGGGCGCGCAAACACTTTTGTGCAAAAAAATATTCCATGCACTTCATGACTTCACTATTTTTTGACATTCTGAACCTGAAACATGTCTTTTCGCAAGTTCTAGAAACACCTTCAATATTACGTGAAAAAAATAATATTTCGCGCACACTTCAAATATTTCTTTCACCTCCCTTTTCCAAAAACATGTTTCTCCATTTTTTAATTTTCATCCCAAAATTTTTGGCAAACATAGGAGAACAGTGCCACCTTCTATAGTGCTTTCGGATCAAACTATATGACCCCTTTCCAGGTATTCTACCCGATATTTCATTAAAGGGTTGTCAATAAAAAACCCAAACCATGATCAAACCAAAGTATATTGACAACAAACAATATCCAAACTCCTTTTCAGAAAAGAACAACCTTGGTTCCAACAAGATGTACCTTTGGATTACCTAATCGTATTACGCCAGATTTTAATAGGAGTCAAAACCCACCTAAATTTGTTTGGGGATTCACTACCAGATCTTCCATTTGGAAAGGAGCAATAACCTGTTAGATATATTTTTAATGTGGAAAGATTTTATAGACTCTAGAATAAAAAAATTACAAATAATAAATACCATGATAAAAATATAGTGGGAATTTAGAATAGAGGTGGAGAATATGATGTTGAATATTGATATAGATCAATATATTTGATCAATTCAGTGTTGGATTATAAATAGGATAATGTCCTTCATGGATATAGTAATGTAATATTAGTCTTAGTCAATATTGATTAGTTTGTGATGCTTAAATATATGTTTTATTATCCTGTAACTATAATCTTATTAATTTCTACCGTCAATCTATATTTAATATACTTTTTAAAATTTATTCTTATCAAAATTTTTGATTCAAATTGGAATAACTAATTATGGGTAATTAAATCCATGATATTGACATGTCTCAATAGAGAACCACAAAAATACATGTTAGAAAAATAATTTTTTTTTAAATTTTCACTGTTAGATTTAATTTTAAATAACACGGTCATACATAGAGAATCTTTATGACCTTTTTTTCCTGTATGGAATAGATTAGAAATTTTTAAAATTAGATGATTAAGATTAAAGAGTGTTTTTTAATTAATCCAAACAATAAAAAATTATTTTACAAAACTAGTTGTAACATGATTACATAATAGTTATGAAAAACAAAGCTGAAAATAATTGATATGGAAATTAATTTTTCATAATTATTTCTATTGTATTCTTCTATAAACTATTTTTAAAAATAATCATTATAAAGTATATTTATTTTATCAAGAAATAAGTTGATTAAAATAGATTAAATACACTTATAGTAAATCATTTTATTATAATATCACTTAAATAGAGTTTATCAAAAATATTTGTTTTCAAAAAAAGTAAATAATTGATCATGTGATGCACTGACCATGTGATCTTAATCATGAAGTAGGTATAATGACCACAGAAAATATTTTTCATGCTGTCATTATACTGATAGTTTCATGATGAATGATTAGTATACTGACCTTGCGAAGTAGTTATCGTGTGGTCGATATATTAACTGTGTGATCTCTTAAAAATAAATTCATGTAGCCAATTGAAAAATTAATTTAGGCTAAAAACTTGTAGTAAAAATAAAATAAATTGATGTAACTTTATAATAAAATTCTTAACTTTATAGTAGGTACTTTAACTCATGGTAGGTTTCCACAACCTTTTCACTGAAGGTATATAATGGTCATATGGTAGGTTGTCATGTGGAAACATTATATTTATCTTATGGTAAATTGTGAAATATATTCTTGGTTGGTTCATATACCCACACAATAATTCAAATACATTTTAGGTCAGTCAAGATGGAATTCATGGTAAGTATATACCTTCACTCGATAACTCATTATAGGTTCTCCAAAACGAAAATTAGGTATATAATTGTCATGAGGTCAATTCTCATGTCGAAACATCAGATTGTTCATTTGGTAACTTGTCAAAGATATTCAAGGTAGGTTCATCTACTCATATTGTTAGTAAAATTCCATCATGGTTGGTTGGGATGGAATTAATGGTAGGTATATAAATTCACTCAATATATCACTATAGGTTCTCTAAAATGCATGGTAGGTATCATATTGTAACTTTTTCTCTTCATGTTAGATTCACATAATCTAAAGTAGGTTCATTTTTATCCATGGAAACTGTAAATATAATGACCGTATGTGCCTCTTCAATTGGAGGTTGTTGTAAACATAGGTTAGAGAGGAGATCTATATTATGTCATGTGGCTAAATCAATGTGGACGTAGTGTCACAATGAATAATGGTGTAACATTGCAGAGCACATGCGCATGGTTCCCCACTGGTTTGAACGAGGTAGCTACTATGATGTTGTCATTCTTGATGTTGAACAAAATAAAGGATCCCATGAAAGTGAAGCTAGTTGAGGTGTGTTGGGGATGATCCCGAGGAAGGGTGTGATGTAGTGGTTGAGCTAGAGGCTTGGAAAAAAGAGATGTGGTGTAGGTATGTAGGATCTATAGACGAGGTGTTCCACGATGAGGACTGGTGTGCCTTGCAAACATGCTCAAAAGAACTTGAAGGTGCACAGTAGACTAGATTTCTACACTCATAGAATAAAATGAGCCGGAAAGAAAAAAACACATTCACAATATATAATCATATAAAAGTCCTGATATATATGTATATATATATAAACATTTATATATGAAAAAATTCTCAATTATATTAAAATAATATGAACACAAAAATCACTAGAAATTATGGTTGGATAACTGGATAGACACGAAGAACTCCCTGTTATTTTACCTCCTTTGCATGAAAGATATTGTAATATGATCCCGTATTTCTGTCTTCTGTAAACTCTTTGTTTTATAATAATTGTGCCTTCGTCGTTTTGGATAAAGTCGTCATCTTTAAAAAAAATTATATTTCAAAAACATGAACTAGATATATATTATATATCTTAAAACTATAAGAAGATATATAATATGTAATTATAATTTAAAAAACAAACTTAATTAAAAAAATGTGTGGAAATGTTTTTCACATAGATTAATTAAAATCGTGAAAATATAAATGATGAAAATGGATTAAAATTATATTGATAATTATAGGATATATAATTGAGTGGATTTTAATTTTACCAAAAAATAAAACAAAGAATTATATAATGTATCAGCACAAACCAGAAGAAAAAAAGAAACTCCTTCGAGCCAAATTGTATATGAAGCGGTCAAGAAAATAATGAATAATGATCAATCGTTCTCACTATCGCCTGAAATTTCATCATTTTGAATGAATGATAGAAGGAGTGTGTATGGATAACCACTATATAAGCTCTACTTTTGGACCTTGTGATATATTAATGATTCATTGACCATGTTTAAACTATCAACACCGTTAATGTAGAAAGAACTCAAGACTCAGGTAATCATTACTATCTTGTTTTAAATTAATTATAAATTAACATGAAAAGATCATCTATTGGTTCTAAGAGACCCATTTTTTATATCTTTAAAAGAAATTCTCAATGTCTATAACATTAATTTTCATGAAATTTGTTGTTTATTCGTTGAATCTAGAAAAATATGAATTGGCCATAGGCTGAATATGTGCTTTTATTGAGTCCAAACCCAAAAAAGGTAATTATTTAATGGTTCTATAAGATCGATATTTATAAATGTATATTTTTATTAATTTTATATAATCAATGGGATTTAATTTATTATGATATAACTATAATTCAGATAATCTTCAATGATAAGTTTTCTTGAAGGGTTTAAAATGACTATACTTGTTAACTTTAGATTTCATTAATATAGTATATATTTAACCATAAAAGAATCATAAAAATGAAATTAATTAAATATTAATGTTATATTCAACCATGAAATCAATTTTTTTATAATTTCCATTCAATACAAAAGTTTACAAAAAATATCATCATTCAATCAAATAGTGTAAAACCACGATGACAAGTGATGATTTGCAGAGAGTTATAAAAATAAAAAAAAACATGTTACACATTTGAGTTATTTTTAAAAATATATATTATAATTATTCTACTATTTTAGGGGTTACTTTTAATGTTCAATAATATTATTGGAATGTGTAAGACTATAGTTGTGATGAAAACCCAATTTTTAGAAAAAAACCCACGTTTTAATGTAAAAAAAACTTATGAAAATGGTTTAATGAGTGTTAATTATTAATATATCATAAATAAGAGATAATATAAAGATTTAATACTGAAAATATATTAAATTTATGGCTTATAATTGTTAATATAAAATAAAACTTCATTATATTTTTTAACGATCATGTGAACCAACCAAAGCATATCACCCATGAGTGTCCAGACCGATGTGTATTATTAAGCCCACTCTTCATGAAATGAGTGAAGATAGAGTTGGTAGTAAATTGTATTTTTTATTGATATTACTCATATGTGAATTTATTCTAAAAAAATACAATTTATAATCATTATGGAATTTTTAGATGTTTTATTACTACATAGATATTTGAGAATTATAACAGATTATGAACGTGGTATAATGAGATAGAATTGTGATATATCATTGATAATTAATTAAGGAATTTATGTTAATAAAATAAAATAGAAATTATTATTTAAATGACAAGGAATTGGAAAGGTTTGAAAAAAATAATGTGGCAATGAGGTTTGGAACCCTTACTATGGCTTATTAATAACACCAGAAAAGGATATAATGATCAGGAATGAGTAATAAATCATTGAAATTATATTAAATGGATTATAATAAATTGTAATTAAAAGAATTTTAGTTTATGGAAAATAAGTTTACAATAAATTATAAAAAAATATTTTCAATTGGAAGAGAAAGAGGAGGATTACAAACCCTTACCTCTCTTGTGCTTCCTAGCTTAGAGTCGACCCTTCAAACTGGAAAAACTATTCAGGATTGAAGAGTGATAAATGCATTACAATACATAAGAGATATACTGTTAACTAAATTTAATGTTTTGTATGGGATAATTAGAAGAGGGAGTAGGTATTTATACTTTAGTAGGGGAGTATTTAGGGTCAATATATTGATTATTATTTTATTTAAGAGAAAAGATTTGGTGGAATGGATTCAAATAAATTTAATTTATAATTAAGGATTAAAATATTAGGTAAGGTATCTTAAACCCTAAAACACATATTATAGCTGATTTTATATGTATTTTATCCCTTTTTTCCTTTAATTATAACACTTTACCTTCTTTTACCTTTAGTAGGGAAACTGAATTTTTAACCATGGTAACTTTTCTCTACATAAAAATTAAATTTTTATTATTTCTTAATTTATAAATTCTAATTCCAAATATTCAATCCAATTTAAAATATTCAATTGATAAAATTTATGAAAATAAGTTCTAAAATGATTCATGGATAGCAAAAAAATACTATTTTTACTATCCACTCAAAAACAAATTTTCCCCAAAAACCCATAAATTCACTCTAATATAATTTCAACATTTTGGATCTAAAAAGTAATTTATTTTTATCAAAATAATTATCTAAATGTGATAATTTTAATTTTAAAATAAAGAGATTTATTTATTATAAAATATTTTGTTTGATATGATAAAATTTATAATCTTTAAAATAATTAATTATGTTTATGAAAATTATTTTATCATTTATATGAATATATTTAGTATTTAAAAAACAATTTTTGGAAATGAAAGTTTTATTTAAAGAATAAGATACATGTTTCTAGGATATAAAAATCTATATACATTATTTACATCAATTTTTTTATCATATTCAACACTTTTTATATAATTTTTTTTGGTTATGAATAAAATTAAAATAGATACAAGTGTCTGTGTTTTATTCCATATCCCTAAATATGACACATATATGTGAATTTAGAAGGAAACACCCATTAATAAAAACCCGTTTTACTACATGACTTTATCAACTGTGCTGATCATCTTGTGAATGGCCATCTCTCCATACCACATCAAGATTCCAGGTGAGTATAGGATTGATTGATAGGTTCCAACACACCCGTTAATCTTTTGAGCTTCCCACCAATCAACACTGAGATGTTTCGAAATTGAACTGCTTATTTGTTTCACTACACCCTCTCCTTGGTCCCTCAGTGCCACATATTTTCAATATCTATGCATGACCACAAAAATGGGTCATTATTTTTATCATAAAAATTCTTAATAATCCCTCCTCAATGGGAAATATTACGATTTAAAATTTGTTCTAGAGAAAACTTATAGGGTTAATTTATAACTTAATTAATCCCCCAATTACATACATTATTCAACAATAATAACAATAATAATTATAGGTTAAAAGTTTAAAAAATTATGGACGTTAAAACCATGGTTTTCTAAAACTATGGAAGTAATCACTTTTGGATGTGGTTTTGGGATACCATGAATATAATGAAAACATTGGATCAACCTACCACCGTGGTTTTAAAAACCATGGCTATCAGTACAAGTTATTTCCATGGGTTTGTTTAAACCATGGAAATATATTCCTATCTCCATTTTTTATAAAACCATGGAAAAAAGATTTAGAAATAGCATTAAATCACAATCTTATTCAGTTACTATTACATTAATTTCTATTTTAAATCATAAATGTATTTCTTCTTCTTACGAACCAAATATTCATGGCCATTTATTTAAAACCATATAAAAGAACCATATAAAAAATTATAGCAATATCCATAATAAAAATAATACTTTTACATCCATATGATGAATATATAAATTAAAATGATATACCAAGGTTTTGAAAACTGAAAAGGAATCTTTGGAAGAAATTGGTGAAAATTATTCTTTATAATAAATACTCTCTCTTTGATCATATCCCTTCAATACTATCCTATCTTTGTATATTTTAATATTTTCAAATAGATCATACTTGTTTATAAAGACCCATATTCATCCAGTAAGATTAAATCCATATAAAAATTCAACAATATCCCATATATAATTATTTGAAATAGAAGAAATCATATCATTCATAAAAGTTAACCATTTCAAATTTTAATAACTCAAAATGAATTCTTAAAATGGGATTGGATCATTATTATCATTCAAATTATATTCATTCTAATAATGATACACCATATAGTTATTAGGTATAAATAGATTTCAAATTCTTTGATATATTATCAATGAATCTTCTTTAGTTAAGTTATCATGTTACTGTTTACAGAATGATTATGAAATCATAATATTTTCTGTAATAGTAGTGGTTTGATCATGATAAATAGGGATCAAGACATAACTGGGAAATAAAATGTATGATACTATAAATTCAACCCATCCACTTTCAAAATTATTAGATAAGAATACTAATCAGTTCCATCCTGATCTTACATAAAGAATATAACATGATCTGATCCAATGACTCTCATTGATAGAGAAAAACAATAAAATGTGGCCCTTTTAAAACCTATATAGTAGCTAATAATGACACTATTAATAGTTTCAGTATAAACATTATTCTACTAAGGATTTTATATCCTCACTTATATTTTAAAACCACATAAATAAAAATATCTCAAACCAGATTTCTTTCCAATCATCATCTCATAAGGAATTTTATCTACATAATTTATTGTTACATGATTTAATATATATAATTTAGTTAATAAATAATATCCTCCTAAAAATGCTAAATATGAATTTCTGGTCTTATGTCCTACAATTTTAGTGAGTGTATTATTTTATATTTTGGAAACACTATCCTTTTTGAAGGTACGTTACATGGTGTATCGAGACTTAATTACACACACATATATGTATAACAATGTGAATCAAATAAAAACTTCACGTGATCTTATTACTCACCTATTTATTAATTTAGTAACAATATCTCTTTGAATAAAATATATAAATGTTTTAAAGTTATAAAAAAACAAAATTAAGAATAATTATTTATAATAATAATATATTAATTTGAGGACTACCAATATTCTCAATTGTTTATTCCCTAACATATATGTTTTTTCATAAATTATACTCATTTTGATTCTGATTATAGAAATGGAAAATATGTCACCCAAATTCAATAGGTAATATACATTACATATTACTCCAAAATAAAGAAAAATTGAATTATAATAGATAAAAAGTTTTAAATTTCATAATTTAAAATTATATCCACAATGGTCTAAAATAAAAATTGAAATCAAATTCCTACTCATTGAGGGCACATAAAAAATATATTTCAACAAGATAACATGTCCTTTAAAAATTCAATATATTAATACAATATCAATAATAGAATAATTGGATCCATAAAAAATAATTATTTTTTAATCAATATCACTTTTATCCCCATTTTTTGAACTGTATAGATAATTTAAAACATGAATTATTACACCTGAGTCTAACAATCAATAATTGGGTAAAATGTTAACCACATATGACTAAAAAATTCATATATAAGAGTATATATTATTTATAATTCTTATTTTTATGGGTATTTATATTCATTATATGTTCTTTCAAACTGACACCATCATATTAGTATTTTCATAGAAGGAGAGATATAGAAATTTAAGGGATTTTTTAATAGTTTTTGTTTTTTTATTAACAAATTTTAAAAAAAATTATCATCATCACTCTATGAAACCATCTATCTAAGAAAATTATCCCTAGTGAATTTAATTACCATTAAATAGAACCCATTTGAGCGATTTTGCTTTTCATGAGAAAAATTTTGAGCTAATGTAAGATAAATGGTAAGAGCAACTTGTCAATTTTCCTTGAATGATAAGCTTATATTTTTAATATCCAAATAATAGTCAAGAGATTAAATATAATATACAAAAATAAGTCCCATTTATAATTTTTATAGAATTTAGTGATGATTTCATATTAAATCCCCAAATTATTCATTTAATATCGATAAAATAATATATAGTAAAAAATGATTCCTTATGCATAACAACTGTTCCTTTTCTAAAACATTATCAATCATGATCCAACCTATGAGTCCCAAATAATAATAAATAAAATCACAATTACATAATGTAAAAATAATATATATATATATATTGATAAAGTATTAAAAATAAAAAATTGATATAATTTTCAAAACAAAAATACATCACATCAATAACAAAATTACATAACTATTAATATATCAATATGATCTCTTTTATTATTAATTGAATGTAATAACATAAACATTTACCGTATATAATTGTATGCACAAATATAACCAAGATAGAAAAGATCAAAAATCTATAAAATATCATAAAATTACATATCGTTAAAAATTATTAATCATAATATACATTTTAAAAGGCATAAGATCAATTAATTTATAAAAAAATGGATTTTTATAATATTTCAAAGAAATATTTTTTTAAATATCTTACACCAATAAAAATAAAATTAATTACCTTGAATTTCTTTAAAAGTATTTATTAATTACATTGAAACTAAATTTAATAGTTTTTTAATATGTTTATTTAATATAATAAAAAAATTGAAAACTATATATATATATATATATATTTTCACCCAATTAAATTCAACATGAATTGCTTGCCATCAAAGAATTATTGCAATTACTACAGATGGATTTTCAATTTTAATAATGAAAAGGACAAAAAACTTAAAATAAATATACTCAAATTTTATTTATAATAACCGGGAATAGATAAATAAATAAATAAATAAACAAATAATGATTATAATAATTTCCACAAATTTTCCAAAAAGAAAGAGATATTTTAAATTTTTATAAAAATAAAAAAGTATTGGAATAACACAAGCACACACAATTGGTTTTTGATTAATTGAACCTGACACATGATAAAACAATTTATTCTATAAAAGGAATCATTGATAGATGTAAAAAAATCATTCCTCGATCAACATTGATATCGATTGATATAAAATAAGTTAGTTTTTTTATAAAGTATATATATGATATTTTTTAATTAAAAATAAAAATATAATAATTTTATACAAATGTTTCATATGTATATGATCTATGTCATGTACTTTTCTTTAGATATTAATAGAAATAATATTAATAATAACAAAAATGATTTTTTATGAATCTCTTTCTCATAAGTCATATAACACATGATAAAGTACCTGACATTGATGTGATTTATATTGAAAAATTAGGATGATAATAAGGACCACTCATTAACCAAATGAATAAAATAAACCATCAAATAATATTCATGAAAATTCTAAGTGAAGGCTACATAATTATCCATTAAAGTTCATAACTGAAACATTAATCAGTTAATATATTTAACTAAAGAATTAATGTATTTAATCAACACCTAAAAAATAAATTTTTTTAATATAATAATTAACTAATATAAATCCATTAATTTTAAAAATAATAATTCATTAGATATTAGTTATGTGATTTTGTCATTTATATTAACAATAAGAAATTGATTTTTATTCATTTTAAATTTAATTTATTTTCACTACCATTTAGAAATTATTTATAATATTTTCGGTTTCTATTTTATTTTGTTATTTCAACATTGCAATTATTTATAATATATTTAAATTTTGAAATGTTTTTTGAAATTTTCATTAATTTTATTAAAATCAAATTCAATAAATTAGAATACAGAAATTTATTTATGTGTGTATAAATTTTGGTTGAAAGAGAGGAGAAATATAATGTACTCACATATGTGTTCATTGAACACACTATGAATGAAGTAATATATTGTATATTATGAATATAGTTTTTCCTTATTATAAAAGACAAAAATAAAATAAAAATTAATCCTTGCATTGTGTGGCTTATATTAGAAAATCAATTCAATCATTATCCCGATTATTTATTTTTATGTGATATCAAAATAATTGTATAATAACATTCCAAATAATATTAATTTATATAAAAATACAACAAAAAAAAATACCAGTATCCAAAAATATATCATCCCCTCAAAAAAATGAAACACTAACGAACATCTAATATAAAAAAATACACATAATGTAATGATAATCAAAATAAAGTAATAAAATTGAAATTATTTATTATAATATAGAACCAATATAGAATAATCACCAATAATATTTTAATATGATTTCCACTTTTTTTATCTTATATAAGTCAATATAAAAAATATCATAAATTTATTAAATTTCATGAAAATTAAATGAATTATAGTTGTAAATTCAAACAATTTACATCTACTAAAAAATAATACAATGTAAAACTGATGGATAATAACAAAATAGTAAAATTAATAAAAAATAATAGAATTAATTAACAAATATTTAGCTAAAAATTCTAAAATAAAAGGGATGATTAAAAATTATAAATAAAATAAATGTTGAGTCAATAAGGATTACTTATTAATTTTCCATTGCTTAATGTTTTGAAAATCACAAACACTCTATCATAAAGAAAATTTCATTTCCCCTATGATTTATCCTAATAGAAAAAATTTTCCTTTCTCAAGGAAAATTTATCCTTAGCATGTTTTCATTGTTCAAGTATTAATTTATTTAAATCTAACTCATTTTATATCTAAGTGTAAAATTCTGTTTCATATCTAAAACCTTAGAATCCTATAAATACTCAGATATAGAGCATTATGTTTTTAGGACCCAAATTCAGGTTTCAAATTATTATGAATTCAGACTCTAAATTATTATGAATTCAGAATCTAAATTCTTATGAATTCAAATTCATAATTCTTATGAATTCAGATTCCAAATTCTTATGAATTCAGACTCCAAATTCTTATGAATTTTGATTTTTAATTTTTATGAATTCAAATTCCGAATTCTAATGCATTCAGACTCTGAATTCTTATGAATTCAGACTCCGAATACTCTGAATTCAGACTCCAAATTCTGTCATTTTAGACTCTGAATTATTTATAATTTAGAGTCTTAATTTCCATGAAATTCATACACTGTAATTCTATAGAATTCAGGTTCTGAATTATTTTGAAGATAGAATCTGAATATTCATGTATTATAGAAATCTAATGGTATTTTGGTCAGACTTTGAACTTTTATTTTTTTTAGACTCTGAAAAATGAATTTGTCTAAGAAACCTTCTTTTTCTTACCCATGTTATAGTTATGTAACTATTTCATTATTTCTATTTCTAACCATCCATTGTTTGAGTAAAACATGTACAAGTCCTGCTGAAATTCAAGGAAAAATATGACTGTTGGATGAGGGAGCCTACCATTGAAGATGTGCCTATAAATAAAAACACATTTGAAAGGGATCACAAATTTGATAAAAAAAATGATCAATCTATAGATTAAATGCTGCTAAGGTGATTTCTAGAGAGAGATACCTTAATGATCTGTGCGTACTGAACAACTTGTTCAGAATTTCTTCAAGCAACTCTGATTGTTGCTGAGTCCATTTGAGGGGTTCCAGGGATAGGAAGACAGAGGTGCCGACTGCCTTGAAGTTCGAGGGATTATGGGGATAGAAAGACAGACTCCGATATTCGCATCTTGGGCTTACCCTGTTGTGGGTATGATAGACTTTCTTGAATGTATAAATCAAGGGACCTTTATCAAAGGATGTTGGATACACTACTCTTTGGGTTAAAATATTTCTTACTTGTTACTTTTATTTTTGCATGTTTTTTTCCTGCTGCATTTTGGTTGTTAAGGAAAGTATAACTATCTTATAATTTCTTATACATGTTCTCTGATTAGTAAGATTCTATATGCTTTAAGATAGAATCATTATCTTTGTAAAATTTTTTATGTATCATTTCTAGAACCACATTTCTGGAATCAAGAATGTTTGTAGAACTAAGGGGTTTAGTGAATCTACATTGTTTAACATTGTTAAACATTACCATCTTTAAAAGTTCCAAAGGAATTTTTTAAACTATAAAATTCACCCCCTTCTTTTATATTGAGCATCTACATCATCATTTCAATCCAACAATTGGTATTAGAGGAGGTCTTTGAAATACTTATATTCACATATAAGTTTTCATGCTCAAGTTTTCATTGTTCTATATTTTACTTTCTTAGGATATTTTTATTATTGTTTTCAAACATTAATTACTGAAGAGTTTGTGTGGAAAAATATTCTCTTTGAGATGTCAAGAATGAATGTTAGTTTAATTGAAAATCTTAATACTACTCTACCACCTATTATTGATGAAAATTATTATGAATATTGGAGAGATCTTATGAAGACTTTGGTCATTAATACTAGAGTGGACAACTTTGTTATGGTGACTAAAGATTAAATGATTCATGATAAGGAAGTCAGAACTTTTACTAATCAAGTGAAGTCATAATATCAACTAAACTATAAGGTACACAATACTTTTTTATGTTCCATGACCATGAATATATAAAACCCGATTTCTTCTTTTGAAGCTGCAAATTGTATTTGGAAGAATCTTGAAGTAACTCAATTTGGATCTTCCAAAGTTATTGAAACTAGAAGAGCTATGATTAGAGATGAGTACCATGGTTTTATATTTCCTTATGGAGATCCTATATGTAAGGTAAAATAGAGATTCATGACTATTTTCAATAGCATAAAATCCATGGGTAAAACAGGTTTGGATGATGAGGAACTTGTAGACAAGATTATAGAAATCATGCATAATGAGTGGGAATCCAAGAGGACTGCTATAAATGAGAACATGAAAGTCTCACAGATCCCTCTTGATGAGATTTTTGGAACTCTTCTTCAACATGAATCTAAAATGAAGAGAGATGATAAAAATGTTAAGAAAAATACTGCTAATGGAAGTGTTGCTTTTACAACTACCTCTAATTAAATAAAATCCAAGACTCCTGAGAGAGTTACAAGATCTAAATCAAAGAAGGTTACTGTTTTATCTGAATCAAGTGAAAATGATCATTGTTAGAATGAACTAGCTAGTGTATCTCGAAGGATGAAGAAGATAGTTGGGAAGAAATACTTTTATATAGAAGAATAAATAAAGGAAGGACAAGAAAGACTATGAAGTCACTTTTAATGAATTAAAAAGAGTTAGACATATAAGGATAGATTGTCCTATTCTTAAGAGAAAAGATATAAAAGAAAATAATTCTGAAAGGAATAGAAAGAAGTACTACAAAGATAATTCTAGGAATGTTTTGAAATCTAATGACACCTGGAGTGCCAGTGGTGGAGACTCTTTTGAAGAATCATTAGAGTACAAATCTTCTGGTCAGAAGAATCTTGGTCTATTAGCCAAACTATCTATTGACAATCATTGTTTAATAGATAAGGTACAAAATGATGAATCCATCACCAATGTATCATTGTATGATAATTATAGTGATAGTAAATACAATGAATCCTAGGATGGATAGTCTTCTTATGATGAAGATAATAATTTTCCTACCTATGAAGAAGTTTCTAGGTTTGCTAAGCTTCTTGAGAATGAAAATTCTAAAGTCAAGAAAAAGCTTGATAAGGAAAATTATATAATTTATATTCTTAATAAGGAAATATCAGATCTTTCTAAAGATCTTGGTAAGAAAACACTTGATTTTTATTGTATTTCAAAAAACCTTGGGGAAGTTAATTCTGAGAAAGGTAAACTTTCTAAGGATCTAGAAAATGTAATTTCAAAGAAAAAAATTTTCGAGCCTCACTCTAGTACTAAAAAAATGTTTTTGAGGATGGGAACATAGTTATTAAGCTTAAGGAAAAAATATTTTCCTTTAGGAAGTGTTTGTAAAATGTTACCTTAGGTAAGGAAAATTTTGATAAGATGTATTCCCAAATTCAACCTCTAAGGAATAGTTCTGGTTTTGGTTATAAAAGTTCAAAATCGATTTTCAGTGACAATTATTTTGTTCCTCAATGTGATCCATTCTGCACTATGTGTCTGTGTGGTGGGCATTGGGAAAAAAATTGTTCCCTAAACAAAACTCAATATTTAGGTTTTCATAAATATTATTTTTCATAGAAAATGTGGATTCCAAAAATTTTTCTTTATGAAGTTTCCAGATCTAAGAAATATTTGTTTTCAAAAGTCTAACAGTCTTATTTTCATGAAAATAATGATAGAACCAATATCAATACATGGTAAATGGATAGTGGAAGTTCTAGGCACATCACTGGTAAAAAAAACTTCTTTGAAAGGATTATCAAGACGAAAGGAGGAAAAATAACTTTCAGAGATAATGCTAAGGAAGAAATTAGTGGTATAGGTAACACTATTATTCTTGGAAAAACAATGATTTTAAATGTTTTATTTATTAAGTGTATTAAGAATAAATTCATTTTTATAATTCAATTATGTGATAAAGGTTCCCTTTTGAATTTTATGAATGACAAGTTCATAGCACACAAATTCAAGTAATAGTTTATTCTTTTTTCGAATAGGCAATAGAATGTCTACACACTAAAAATAGAATACCTTAGAAGCCAATATATACCTTGACTTAGTGAAATTGAAGATCATTTTGGTTGTGACATAGAAGGTTAGGACACTGTAACTTTAGGAACCAATGAAAAATCTCTAAAAAAGACTAGTTAAGGATCTAATAGAGCATAGATTTGATTCATCAAAAGTTTGTGATCCTTTTCAATATGGAAAAAAACATAAATAAAATTTTAAATCAGTCAGTGAAGTCTCAACCACTGATTCATTATAGTTGGTGCATATGGATCTTTTTGGTCCAACACAAACTGGAAGCATTGGAGGCAAATATTATGTATTTGTCTTTGTTGATTATTACACTAGATTAATGTGGGTCTATTTTCTAGAAAAGAAATATAATGATTTTTCTTGTTTCAAAACATTTAGATCCCAAGAAAAAAATGAGAAGAACCTTCCTTTGATAACTAATCACAATGATCACGGAGGTGAATTTTAAAATTTTTATTTTGAAACATTTTTTACCAGAAAAGGAATTACTCATAACTTCTCCGCACGAAGAACCCCTCATCAAAATGGTGTTGTTGAAAGAAGAAATAGAATTATTCAAGAAATAACAAGAACCATGTTGAGTGAATATCTGGTAGCCAAACATTTTTGTGCTGAAGCTGTAAGTACTACTTTCTATACTATAAATGGTGTTTTGATTAGAAATTTTCTTAATAAAACTCTTTATGAGTTTTAAAAAGGTAGAAGAGATAGTATCCACTACTTCATGGTTTTTGGGAATAAGGTATTCATTCTGAATACTAATGATAATTTAAAAAAACTCCCACCAAAATCTGATGAAGGAATTTTCTTAGGCTACTCCACAACTTCTATGGATTATAGAGTTTTCAATAAAATCACATATACTGTTGACGAAATAGTACATGTTAAATTTGAAGAAACTGATCCTTTTTTTTAAACATCCACAACCAACATCTTTGGATGTGTTTTAAGAAACTGATTATCAACCCTTGATAAAAGATCCTTTTGAAAAGAAAAATATTCAAGAAAATGTTTCTGACGCATTTAACCCAGATGATTTTCTACCCTATATTGATGAAAAGGTTTTAGAAAACACAAATATGTTATTTCATAAGAATAATCCTAGTGATGGTATCATTGGTGATTTAAATCAACATGTAAGGACCAAAAGTTCCTTAAGGAATGAATTAGAAAATCTAGAATTCCATTCCCAATTAGAACAAAAAATAACTAATGAAGCTTTAGGTGATGATGATTGGATTAAATACATGCAAGATGAGATAAATGAGTTCGAAAGGAATAAAGTTTGGACCTTGTTTGAAAGTCCTATGGAAACTTCTGTTATTGGAGTAAAATGGGTCTATTGAAATAAATGTGACGAAATGGAATCATAGTAAGAAATAAAGCAGGATTGGTAGCTAAAGGCTATAATCAACAAGAAGGAATATACTATGAAGAAACCTATTCTTCTATAGCTAGAATTGAATCTATTTTTATTGTACTTTCATTTACATCATCCTTTAATCTCAAATTTTTCTAAATGGACGTTAAATGTTATTTTCTTAATGGTTTTGTACAAGTGGAGGTTTTTGATAAACATCTTCATGGTTTTGAAGATTCCAAACATCCTGAACAGGTTTACAAACTTACCAAAGCTTTGTCTGGACTTAATCATGACCCTTGAGTACTGTATAATAAAATTACAAGGTTTTTTGTTTCAAAATAATTATGTTAAGGGAAATGCTAATCAAACACTTTTTATAAATAAAGATAAGAAAAATGTTTTGATTGTTTAAAATAATGTTAATGACATTATAATTGTTTCAAATTAGCAATATTTAACTGATACCTCTGCAAATCTAATGAAATATGAGTTAAAAATAACTATGATGGGTTAGTTAAAATTTTTCCTAGCTTTTAAAATTTTTCAAAAATCATAAAGAATATATATATCCCAACATAAGTATATTAAATATCTTTTTAAAATGTATGGATATGAAAACACTAAGAGTATATGTACTCTTATTGGTACCTCAAATTCACTTGATCTTGATGATGATGGGAAACCAGTAGATCAAACATCTTTTAGAGGTATAATAAGAAGTCTAATTTTCTTTACAGTTAGTCATCCAGATTTAATGTTTTCAGTATACTTATGTGAAATTTATCAATTCAATCCCACAGAATCACATTTAAAAGCAGTGAAAAGAATTTTCACTACCTAAAGGGAACCATGGATCTAAGAATCTTTTATACATTTTCAAATTTTTTTTTTAAGTTTTTTAGATGCTGAATTTTGTGGATTTAGAATTGATAGAAAAAGTAAATTCGGAACTTTTCATTTATTAGGATATTCATTAGTTTCTTGTTCATGAAAAAAGTAACACTCAATAGCACTTTCCACCACTAAAGCTGAATATGAAGAAGCTAGAAGTTGTTGTGCTCAAGTGTTGCAGATGAAACACACACTCACAGACTATGTTGTGAGTTTTACCAAAACACAAATTTTGTGTGATAATACAAGTTCCATTTACCTAAGTAAAATCCATGCCATCACTCTTGTGAAAAGAACACTGATATTAGAAATCATTTTGTTACGGATCACACCCAAAAAGAAGATATCATTCTTCAATTTATCAGAACACAAGACAACTTGCTGATATTTTCCCAAAATCATTACCATCCGACTGATTTGAATACATTAAACAGAAGTTAGAAATAATAATAGTAAGGTAATCTTCCATGTTAACTTCATGTTGAAACCAATCTTCTTATAGCAAGGAACTCCTTTTTATAGGGGTAATACATTAATTTTTTAGATCTTTAAAATTTTTCATACTCTAAAAGTTTTCAAAGACTAAAATTTTCTCAGTCTAATTTATTTTAGTTTAAAAAGTTTCATAATGAATATTTTTTAGTTAACTTTTTCATAATTAATCTTTTTGTAGTTCTAAATTTTCATAATGAAATTTTTAGTAGTTAAATTTTTTGGTCTTTTTCATAATGAAAATTTTCGTGATTAAAATTGTCGTTATGAAAATTGTCCTATCTAGATTGTTTGTAGTCAATGTTTTTGTAATCAAAATACTCAGAATCAAATGTTCTTCAAAATGAAGTTTCCTCATTACGAATAATCTTCCTAGAAATTTAAAAGTCTTAAATTTTCATAATAATCTTTTACTTGTTGGAATTTTCATCTGTATTTATATGTTGTATTAATTTTTTCATTAAATTTGAATGTTTTTTAAAAAAACCTCAAAAGATTAGATTCAATAAAAAATTATTCTTCAGATATCTCAACTTATAGATCTTCTCAAGAATCTTCCTACCATTGGATCAATCACGGAAGTTAAACCATCACCTTAAAGCCTGTATAAAGGACCCCCTGATAGTTGTCCCAAATCGATCTCAAAGATCTTGTGTACTGAAGCTCTACCCTTTTTACATAATTCCATTCCTAACTTCTCAGATCTTCCTTACATTCGAATGTCTTCAGAAGTCTCATCCCAGAAAGAAATGTCGACTGTTAAGTCAATCTCTAAATGGTATATATACAGATAAAGGATAGTTTATCTAATGTATTATGCCAAATATGACTCTATCATTTCCATGAAGATCAAACTCAATGGTTAGGAGATTGTATGTATTTCAAAACCAAAAGCTCAGGATTTGGTATATCCAGAGATGTTAGTAGAGTTCTATGACTCAGTAACTTTATTTAAGTAAGAAGGAAGGAGTATGTTTTCTTTCAAGTGTTATGGAAAGACATATTCACTTTCTTACACCAACGCTATAAGCTTGGTTAGTATTCCTTATTAAGGGGAAGCAGAGTTCTGTACTCACAAGATACCTGATGTTCAAGGAAGTTTTATTAAGGAAAAATCCATGGATGGTCTTGGTCTTTCAGAAGTAAAGAATCCAAATATTTTTCACCTATCTACAAACATTCATATTTTTCAATTTTGGGTTCAAGGAATCATTATTCTGAGAAAAGGTGATAAGGATACTCTAAAAAAGAGTGAAATATATATTTTGTATTTCATGGTGAATCTAAGAAAGACAAATTTGGTTAAGTAAATTTTGATTATGATTGAGAATATCAAGAATGGGAATTTGTAATCTCAAATTATTATGTATCCATGAATTTTGTCAAAGATGATTGTTTAGTGTTTAGAATCCTTTAAAATTATTTGTAATTCTAAGTCTAGGAATTGCAATGTCAGGTTTTTGAGTGATGATACATTGATAAGGATGAAAATTGGTTTTTCAAAATAATCCAAATAATTATATGATTTTCCTAAAGAGGATGTTGAAACTCTTTCAAAGAAACAGGGGGTAGCTGAAACCTCTAAAAAGGGTGGAAGGAAGAGGAAGGTGAAATAAGTAGAAGATAAGGAAAAAATCCCAGTGGCTAAGGAAATTAAGTCAGCACCCCCGACCCTAAAGAAAAAAAAAGATTATCCTGATGAAGTAGTAGCAAAGTAGAGATAAGATATGAAAAATCAGAAAGAAGGGGAGCCTAAGCTTGGGCTGGACCCTACTGAGGAAATGTTTTTGAAGGAAAAGGCAGCTAAAGGGCATGATAAGCAAGAGAAAGAGAAGAAGTAGTAGAAAAAGTTGTATAAGGTAGAGATTTTCCAATCACTTCTGTAGGCTACTGATAAATCATATGAGAATATTCTAGTACCAGAATCCTTTCTGATAGAACCTTTAACTGAGACTCCTGGAAAGAAGTTTGTGACCCTAGAAAAATCCCAAGAAAAACAAGTAGAAGAATAAGAAAAAGGCAGTGGTGATACCAATGAATTGATAAATCAAGTTGAATATTTTCATGAGAAGAAATTTCCTTATTAAAAATTATCATTTTGAACCTCTGAAGCTGAGTATTCAAAACTTAATACCCCAGGGAAAAATGAGAAGAGTGGAGAAGAATTGAACATATTTTTTGAAGAAGAAATATCCAACCATGATTTCATTCAGCTAGAGGATGCTGAGAGAGGAGCTAAGAAGGAAGAGGACAACTGCAGATATAGAAAAATAATCCTCACCAACCAAAATCGCTAATTCGGAATTATCCTCCCTTGGACATGGTTTTGTAGTCTAGTCTTTGAAAAAGCATGTTGGAACTATACCTCTATTTCTAATCATAGACTCCAGATGACAGATGCTTCAATATAACATAAATAAAACATCAGATTATGTATCCATGGTGATGGATATGCTTTTAAACCTTGAGGCAGATTCCAAAACATTTTTTATTAACTAAAAATCCACCAAAAGATCTTTTAAGAAGATGACTAGCTGGTCAATGAAAACTGTGGAAGACATGATAATTCTTGATGAGTTTAAATATAATTTCAAGGATGCATTTGAAACTGAAGGTAGTAAGTTCAAAGATCTCACCAAGTCTTTTAAAGAAAAGACATCTCTTGAAGAAAATACTCGGAAGCAAGAAGTGAAAGATCTGAATGGGAAATTATATTTAGTTTCTCAGATTTGGAAGAGAGAAAGGGATCTTAGGATTGAGATAGAAGAGAAGCTAGTTAAGAAAGAAGATGTTCTAATGGGCCAGTCAGAATCTCTTAGGGCTCCGGAAGAAAAAATCAAAGCCTTAGAGAAGAAAACAGAAGATCAGGATCAGCTTCTCAAATGTGCAGAGGAGGATCACAAGGAGCTCAAGAATCTCAAAGCCACAATTAAGAAGCTAATGCTGAAGGAGAAGGAAGGAGAATATTTTCAAAATCCGATATTTTGTTGTATTTTATTTGTTTTATAGATTCTTCCGATATTAATGAAATTTTTGGATGTTCTTTATTTTTGGTTTTCTAGTACTAATTTTTCACGTACCATATTTCCTTTCCCATTCCATTTATTTCATTTTTAAAATCACAAAGGGGGATAAAGGAATGTCAAAAAAGAATACTTAGTAATGAATAAATTTGTCTAACTAAGGGGGAGTTCATCTAAGGCAGAGGTTTTATGATGAATATTTTTGTATGTAAGAAAATAAGAAATCTCATTCATGAAATTCGGAATACGATCCTCAGTGATTAGAAATCCTAAGGGAGAGTTTGTCGTATTCAATATCATCCATAAGTAAAGGGAGATATGTTTTTTTAAGATCATAAAAATTATATGTCCTTATATTATTTCTCGTAAGGATGTTTGTGATTTTTAAAAAGGGGGATATTGTTGAGTTAATAAGGTTTCCTAATGAATTTTCCATTATTTCATGTTTTGAAAATCCCAAACACTCTATCATAAGGAAAATTTTTCCACAAAGATTTATCTTAATAAAGAAAATTATCTATCCTTAAGGATAATTTATCCTTAACATGTTTTCATTGTTCATGTCATTATTTATTTAAATATAACTCATTTTATTTCTATGTGTAAAATTCAGTTTCATATCTAAAACCTCAGAGTTCTATAATTACTCATATATAGAGAATTCTATTTTCAGTATCCGAATTAGGGTTCTGAATTCTTATGAATCTAGACTCTGAATTCTTATGAATTCAAATTCTGAATTCTTATGAATTCAGATTAATAATTCTTATGAATACAGACTCCGAATTCTAATGAATTTATATTCCAAATTCTTATGAATTCAAATTCCGAATTCTTATGAATTTAGACTCCGAATTATTGTGAATTCAGACTCCGAATTCTATGAATTCCGACTCCAAATTATCTGAATTTAGACTCCGAATTCTCAATAATATAGTGTCTTAATTTCCTTAATATTTAGACTCTAGAAATCTATAGAATTTAGGTATCAAATTCTTTTGAAGACAAAATCCTAATATTCATGTATTATAGACATCAAATTGTTTTTTGGTTGGACTCAAAACTTTTATTTTTTTTAGTCTCCGAAAAATGAATTTGGTTAAGAAACCATATTTTTCTTACCAATGTTATATTTATGAAATGATGTCGTGCTTTATATTTATAACCAACCGTTGGTTGAGTGGCACTTGTAATTTTACCTCTGAAATTCAAGGAAAAATATGACCATTGGTGGAGGGAGTGGACTATTGAAGATGTGTATATAAATAGAAGCTCATTTGAAAGATCTCAAAACTTTGATTAAAAAGTTGATCAATATAGAGTTTAAATTCTACTGAGGTGATTTCTAAAGAGATATACATTAATGATTTGTGTGTACTGAACATCTTGTTCAGAATTTCATTATGTGTCTCTGAATGTTGCTGAGTAAATTCAAGGACTTCTTGGGATAGAGAGACAGAGGTGTCGACTACCTTGAAGTTCGAGGGCTTGCGGGGATAGCAAGACAGACTCCGATATTTGCATCGAGGGCTTACCCTATTATTGGTAATACATACATTCTTGAATGTATAAATCAGGGGAACTTTATCAAATTTTGTTGGATACCCTACTCTTTGGGTTAAAATATTTCTTACTTTTTTTTACTTGTATTGTTTCAAGTTGGTTTTCTACTGCATTTTGGTTGTTAAGGAAATTATTACTATCTTATACATTCTTTTAATTTTAATATAATAAGTAAGATTCCATATTATTTAAGATAGAATCTTTATCTTTGAAAACATTTAATAAGTTTCATTTGTGGAACAACATTTTTGGTCAAGCATTTATGTAGAACTAAGAGGTCTAGTGAATTTTCCTTGTTTAACTTTGTTAAACATTAATACCTTTAAATGTTACAAAGGAATTTTTTAAAGTATAGAATTCACCCATATTGTATATTGATCATCTACATCATCATTTCGATCTTACAATAACTCCTAGAAAAATGACATGAAATTTTATTTCATTATTGTATGTTGGAAAATAATACTATAATTTATGATGAAACCATAAATAAATTATAAAAAAATAAAATACAAATCTATGAAAATTAAATGTTGTTTTGGTTTTTAGATTTTTATATTTCATATCTGAAATGGAAACCTTTTTCCTAACCTAGAAGAATATTACCATATAAAATTATTAAAAAATGTATTATTTTTTGACACTTATGAATTTCTTTGAAAAAATTTATAATTTTTATTTTGTGATGTATATATAGATCAAGTAAGTTTTACTATAATTTATTATATGATACCATTTTAAAAATAACCAAAAAAACCATGACATTTTCATCATTATATAAATAATTTCAAAAAAAGCACCAAAACACCATATTTAATGTATTCTAAAAAATTAAGCATAGAAGATTTAAAACAAATAATTTATATATAAATAAAAAATATGGAACAAATATCACTCCCAAAAATTATAAATCATGAGTACAATTGAAATAGTTTTTTAGTATTATTTACTTTGACATTTTCTCACAAGAGGAAAAGTTACAACTCTAATGCCCTATGTTTTTATGCATTAATTTTTTTAGAATAAATTAAACTTTATTGATGGCTAGTGTTACATGAAACACCAAGAAAAAAATTAATTACACTCTACCCTAGGTTATATTTCACTATATGCAGAACATGGCTAGCTTGCGTGAAACATGTCACTGATTTTTAACAAAACCTCGACATATTATAAATATAGTCCTCTAGACTTGATATATTTAACCTATCCATTATACATTGTAAAATTAATTGTAATAATTTTAAAATATTAATTATATTTATTTTACATAATTTAATTATATTTATAACAAAATACAATTTTTTTGGTAAAGTATTTATATGTTTGAAAATACTCTTTTCTAAAAGAAATGATTTTTTTCTCTTTTGTGAGAAACAATAAAAATAATTTTTGACACTTATAGAAAATAAATGTAATAAAAAATATTCATTTTTTATTTTTTAATTTTTGAATTATATTAGTGTGAATTGTTTTTATTTTTCTGAAAATTTTCTTTATTTGGATGAAAAGTGAAAAATAATGACTTTTAATTCAAAACTACATTTTTGATTAATTTATTTATAAAGTTAGAAAATATTTTTTCATTTTAAATTATATTTATTCTAATTATAAAACTATTAATCTAATTTTGGTCATTTTAATGAAAATCTTATTGAAATTTAATATAAAATATTTGTAATATTTTGATCATTTTCTCTTTAAAAACCTGTTTTCTGATCACATCTGTGGGATTGATTTTAAATTAATTATTATCAGTTCTATGATTGAAATTTTTATAAATGGATTAAATATTTGGGATCATAATAATTTATAATGTATAATAATTTCAAATTAATTTTTAAATAATGTGATTAGTAAAAGTAATTAAAAATAATTACAATGATTACTGTAAAAACCAGTTTACTTAGTGGCTATACTTTGTACATATGGTGATAGAATGACTCAAATATTTTCCTAAACCCATTTTATGGTCATATATAGACCTTATAAATATAATTTTACAATTTTATTCATTTGGAAATTTTTTTTTTCATATGAAAAATGTGATTTAAATTATATTTTTCAGAAATTTACAAGTTTCCCACTCACCTCCCTTATAAATGGAAACCCCTATACCCCTCTATTATCGCATTAAAAACTAATTGTTTTAGAAAATAACTACCCAAATAACTTTTAAACATCCCTCATATCATTCTATAATCTTTAATTTTGGAAAAAATCCTACCAAGGAAGACCTTTGGTGAAAACAAAAAGGAGATACCCGAAGAAGAGGTAACGTTCCTCAACAAACATTTTTGTTTTATTTATTCCTAAAACCAATTAAATTATTTTTATATCATTATTATATAAAAAATAATTATATTACATATATTTATATATTTCGAGGATAATTTTATTATATAAAAATACAAAAAATTCCAACAAATGTGTTAGCATATCATCATTCGCATTTACAGTGGACTACCGCCTTGCGAAACGATGTTGTTTATTTTTCAATGAACACATCTCAAGGTTGGACATAATGATTGAAAAACTATTTATATATAATATTTGTTATATTAAAGAAATTATTATGAAAATTTAAAGGTTATATCAAACATAACCTTTTTCATGTGAATTAAAAAACAACATTCCTACGTACGTATGACCTGCCATCCCCATGAACGGTGCATTTCATTTCCTGTCACAAAATTTTTCAGATTAATTGGAATAAATATATAATTAATATATATGAAATTTTTTCATTATTAAAATTATGAATATTATTAAATCAAGATCAATGTAATATAACCAAAATTATATGAAATTAAAATTTATATGAAAAACAAAGCGGTAATTACCCGAAACATGACATTAGCATTGTATTGCTAATAAACAGGTAATAAAAGGTCATAAGAAAACCATATATAGTATGATATATATGAATATGGTTCTTTAATATATTTATAATAAACATATATTTATTATATATTATTTTTTAATGAGTATGATGAGAGTGAAGACTTTAGGTAAGGGATTTCTGTCTCATTTTCATTTTATGTGAGACAAATGTGAAATTCACCACACTCTTATTTCATTTGGTGTATATACTTCCCATGAATTAATTTTATGATTATTATAAAAAAATTTATTGTTATTTATATATCCATTTGAGTATATCTCTTTCATGGGGTTTATAGTTCAAAAGCTACCAAATTATTAAAGGATTTTTGTCTTAATTTGCGTTCTTTGGGATGTATATTATAATATTCACCTATATTATTTCACGAGATGTATATAAATACCATTATAAATGTAATATAATTAATTTATATATATTAATTATATTTTAAATTCCATTTTATTTTATTATTTCATGTGGATTATGATTCCAGGTTACTAAACTGGTAATAATTTTATTTTTCAATCTCATCGTTTATTGGGATTTTTTATGATTATGATTCCAATGATGAAATATCATTATATAAATCTCAATAATTTTCATTACTTTTATTATAATTTAGTTATTCATGATATATTTAAGTAATTTTATGATTTTTGTACTCTTTAGTACCTAATATAATTATTAAATAGTTTTTAATAAAAAAACACGTTTTCTCTTTCTCTAGTCAGAAATCTGCTTTTTTTTTTCAAAACCATTTTTTTCTAAAAAGTTTTTCAATTTTTTTTATTAATCTATTATGATTTTAGAAATAAACGTTTACCCATGTTTTACTTTTTAAATTTTTTAAACTAATATTCATGTCCTTTTCCAAAAAATTCTCGTTTGGTATTTATTGTAAATGTGAAAGGAATATCCATTTAACATGTAAAAAATGGAAGAAAGTTTCTATGTTCCTGACCAATCATTACTTCAAATATATTTTTATAGGTTTTAAAATTAATTTGGAAAGAAAAAAGTTCCAAATTATTTATGTCATAATTTTTTTTTCATATTAGAAAGGATATTTTCCTCCATAAATGTTTTAAAATGGTTTTATAGATTCTTTTATAACCATGGCCTATTTTTAAATAAACGGATTTTCAAAAGGAATGTATTTTTTTAAAATTATTTTACATGAAATGTTATTTTCCTCAAGAAATGTTTTAAATGGGTGATCAAAATTATTTTCCATTTAAAATAACGTCCTTTGATGTAACTTATGATTTTTAGTGATATGATCCAAGGATACCATTAGTATTATTTATATGAATGGTTTATATTAATTATTACAAGTTGTTTCTGAAATTTATTTATATTCAACTAGTTATACAACGAGTAAATGATTATAAAGCCTATATCTTTTTCTTGATTTATGATATGATTAAATGTTTACCATACCCATTTCATTTCATCGGTTTTGATATAATGAATATTTATGATATTTTGGTACACATAAATATGGTTTTCATTGTGTGATGTGTGGGACCAATATCTCCATCCAATGAATTGGGTACTGATTTATTTATATTATGAAATAGACCTAGAAAAAATGGGGAGTGAACCCTATACAATAAGACATGAATACCACTGGGGATAATGGTGTGTACTATCTAATAGGTGTACCCACAATTATATGAACTTTATTAAAAGTTCACAATGTTATGTATGATCCTTATAACATGTTTAAAATTTTATGAATGAACCTGATTTCATTTTCATAAGTTTATGAGAGGGCCCGATTTCATGTCCTTAACATAATGAGTGAACCTGTTTCTATTTACACATGTTTGTAATATTATAGAATGATGTGCATTCAACAAGTATATGCCAGTTTTATGTCCTGAACACTCATGTTATTTAATTTACTTATGATTTATGTCTTATGGTCTACTAATATTTATTCCACGATTCATGTTTTTATCTTTGATATAAAGGGAGTGGTTTTAAAATGTTATGATCATATTCTCATAACTTTATTCTTACCTCATGCTTATGTATCTTCATTTTTTACCCTTAATTAGCATTTGATATCACCCTTTCCTATGTTCCATTCCCTAGGTTATGAAGAGAGTTTATATGTAGGGTATTCTTGTGAAGAGTAGAAAAGGGGAATATATTTAGAAGAGATATTGAAGATATTCATCAAGTTAGAAGATTTTTCTTATAGTTTTCCAAAGGCACTAAACTATTTCAAACCACAAGAATGTGTTTTTTATAATATAATGAATATTCATATAAAATGATGAAATATTAATGTATTAGACTCCTGGATCATTATAACTGATTTATACCTGATGTATAATATTTACAATGATATTGGAAGAATATTCAACCATAACATCTTATTAGACACTATTCAATGAACTATATTTACAAAGCAACTGTAATGATGTAATATTTTGTGAATTTGACATTGGTTTCTAGTGATTTAATAGGAAAGAGTGAGAAATCCTTGATATTTTCAATTTTATTTCATTTTTATTTGAAAAAAAGGATTCTAATTCCATAAAATCAGTACCATATACTTTTTATAGGACATAAACTTCCTTAAAATAATATAAATTTATGTTATAGTATAACAAACACATTTTTTGGGGTTTTCCCTTACCCTTTCCTTTTCTTGGCCTTTGTTTCTACTATAATAGAAATGAAAACATAAAAAATTCTCCATTAAAGATCACCTACTTCTCATTTTATCAAATTATTAGATTCAATTTTATATATTTCAAGATCCTTAAATTTCTTTACTTCATTTTCAAAAGAAAAAATATAGATTCTTCATCATTTTCAAATCTATCACTCTATCCTTCTATTTAATTTCATGTTAAAATTTATCCCACAAATAATTTTAATTAAAACTATAATTTGGATTGGTTTCTCCATATATTCTAAAATTGTTTCACTAAACTTCATTTGGGAATTAAAATTTTGAGATTTTTCTTCATTGAGTAATTCTGAAATGATGGATGAGGGAGTTGTATGGAAAAAATATGGATTAATACCTCTTATATTTAACATCTTGATGTCACTTTTATGTGACTGTATACTTTTATCTGGACCCTATTTTCTTTTGAACTATTATTAGGTTATTCCAAGTTATTTTTTAGTGATTTTGGGGTTTCTTTATATATTTATAGTTGGTTCATGGTTATGGAAAACAATTTTTCATTATTAAAAAAACGTGTGACCTTTACCGGATTGATAAAGTTACATTTTACATGGTTGGTGTTGTGTTAGACAAATCATGATGAAAAATTATATAGATATACCACATTGTGATATTTAATTAATCAGATAATTTATTTTTAAACATGAAACATCTCCCATTGGTCTCATTCTCCCTCTTATTTCCTACGATCTCAATAATAGGTGTTCCACGTTGAGATTTTAGAGATACCATTTATTCTAGAGAGTGATTTTGGTGGATCTTGAGGCATTAGATCTAATAAACTCATAATGAAATTCTTTCCTTCATTATTTTTTATGGTTATTCTATATTTCCTCTCTTTTTAATGGATGAAACCACATATTAGGGATGATGTGACTAAATATATGGGTTATTTTGTAATCTAATGGGGTTTTATAGATCTGTTGTGAGAGAGGAAGGTGGAGACCAAATCTACCATGATCTTTGTGTGATTCTTCAGGAATTGTTTTGGTATGTTGTTTAACTTGTATCCATTGATATTGATTTTATTGAACCTGGGTTTCATGATATTGGTTTCAAGGTTTTGGGATATGATTTTTATTTTTTAGGATCTTTAATTCCATTAAACATGTTGATCCCATCTGTTTGTTGTAAATATCACATCTTTGAGATGTGTGGTTTCATGATTAACCTTTGTTTATAAACCATGGTTGTTTTATAACATTAAATCTATTTTCTTATATTTTATAAAGGAATGATTTATGTTTCATGAAAAAATATAGTTCTAGATACTTTTATAAAACATATTTTTATTTTTTATTAAAAGAGAAAATGGATTTCAAAGCATGACTTATTGTGAATTGGAATGTTTTATTATTGATGTATGACATTCCTTCGAATTGATTTAAATCATGAAAATAGAAACCTCCATGTGTGGGATATTTATGAAATTTAAATCCTCCAAGTGTGGGATATAGAACATATGAACTCAGGGTATTAGAAGGGGGATAGTTTGAGACAAGAATTCTAGGATGTTTTGCATCTACCAAGGAATGACATATTATACAACTCTAACTGAACTATACTATGAGATGTACTTTAGTTGATTGATTATTCTACTATTATGTGGACTGTGTTATAAGTATTTATGTGAACTTAGTCATTTGATCACTAATGTTTGAGGATCCTCTCTATCTCTGACCTAATCTACCCATGTGGATCCTTTTGAATTGGTTATTTTTTTAATTCTTTGAGAAATGGTTTATTGTAAATGCTTTGAAAATGGGTCGTTTGTGAATGCTTTATAAATTTCTCTAACATGTGTAATTTTACTTGTGTTATTGAAAACTGTGTAAGGTTATATTTCATTCATTTTCTTTATTTAAATGAGAATAATTGGGGTTTTTTATAAATATATCCTATAAAAATACTTGTGGGGTCATTTTGGGAATATTTTTCTCACACTCTGAACTTAACATTGGGTTTGTGTAGATATTTTTTAATCTAACATAGTTAATGCAATGGTGATGCATGGTGGTGGTTGGTATCCATATTAGCAAGGTGTGTGAGTTCACTGATGATATTATGGGATATTAAACCACTTATCACATATAAGTGACTTTTTAATAGTTTATATACTTTGGTTTTCCTATGTTGAATTGGAAATTATATCACCTTGTATTCTTTCTTCCATTTATATAATTTTTATTAGAATTTTTTATTTCTTTTATATATCCCAATTACTGATTATTTGGTTTATAATGGGAAAAATTATTCCCAATGGTAGTTTTTGGTGCCCAGGTGCTTGTTTCTAGCATGTGGGGATTAAGAACACCCTATGGGCCTTACCAAGGGATGACTAAGGTGTTGGGTTATTAGATGAACTGGGTTGGTTTTTGAAAAAAGATACCAAAGTTTAGTTTCTTTTCCCATGGTATTCATGTATTGGAATCTTTTTGGTAGACATGACGTAACACCTGAATGTTTTTATGAAATATTTTATTTAAATAATTTTTAGTCTTTAGTATCATGATCTACATGAAATCATGAGTTTAACCAATCCTCAAGACACAATTATTATAAAATTACTGCTCTATACTATCCATTAGTTTTGTGGGAATAATTATAACAAACATATAAAAATTCATAGTGAATTCATTGGTTATCAATTATTTATGAAAAATATAAATAGATATTTGTATTTTAGAATTAATTACGTTTGAAAATTAAAATAATGATATATATATGTGTTATATAATTACTAAATAATTTTTATATCCAATGGATATTTTAGTCATAGGGTATGAATAAACCCATATTTGATGTATAAGAACCTATTTTGAAATGTTAATTTTACACCCTTGAATGTAGAACCACTTTTGAATTATAAATTTGACTCATTAATATTTTTTATATTCAAACATAAACATGTTATTTTGAAATGGGATATAAAAAATTTACTTTGGCTAAATTTTTGATATTTTTTCTGATACAATTCATGTTTTGATGAATAATAAAAATATGCTAAATTTTAATTGAAAAAAACTTTTGTTCATTTAAACAATTTATATGGGTAAATTATATTATTGAATGGTTTATAATTATAAATAGAATATAATTTACCATTTATAATAATTTAGGTTATTTTAATTAATTTTACATAAAATTTATAAGTACAAACATTTCAATATTTTGCAGTATTTTATGTTGTAAATCCCCTTTTCTCATTTAACAAATATGGTTAATTATTAATTAATTACCAAAACATATGTTTTTTGGATTTTGAAAAATGGATTCCATTTTTTAATCAGTGGGTTCAAATTATATAAATATCTTCAGTTTATTTTTGGGCACTATGAATAGAAGCTTTGGTAAATTTTATAAACATGGTAAAAGGGTAAATCGGGTAATTAAGGGTAAAAATAATAATATAATATTATCCTCACACTTATCTTAATATAAATTTATGATTATAATTTTACCTAAAACATATTTGTGTTAAAATTGTATCCATTATAACTCACATGGATGAGATTAAGACCTTTAATTTCTTTTCTTCAAAGAAGTGTGAACTATTTATCACTCAAACAATAATAATTGAATTATTTTAAATATAAGGTTATACAGAATATAAATTTGATTATAAATACACATTGTAAATCTAACATTTTTTTCTCTATCCTGAAAGTTTATTTTTAATATTTAAGAACGAAATAGTTACATTAATTACTTATACATGGATGGTGAAAAAAATTAATTAATTGATGATAAATCCATAAAACCAATATTATTAAAAACTTAACAACAATAAAAAGGCACAAACACTTGACCAAACATTATTTGTTGATTATATCTCAACCATAATCATCAAAGGGTCGATTTATGGACCATTTTTAGGCTTAGAGATGATATTATGACACTTATATTATTTTATTTAAAGTGAATATAAATTTGTCACGTTCATGTTTTAAAAGAGTATTCAATTTTTTATATTGGGTTTTTAGAAGATAAATTCCACTACAAGTATTATTATAAAATATAATGGATTTATTTTCATAATATTATTTTAGTTTGAATTTTTATTCAACAAATAATAATATTGAATAATTACACAAAAATGGGGGAGTAATTATTTTATTAATGAAGAGATTACAAATAAATGTTATTAAAAATATTTTAATAAATATAATTTTTTATAATTATTATTCTAGATTAATTATATAGATTACCTATACCCCCTAAAGATATAATAAAATATTTTGAACTAGGTTAAATACTCATTTTTATATTTTTAAAAATCAAGGAAATAAATAGTGTCAAAATTGATACTGTTGATATTTTGTCAAAATAACATTTTCTTAAATTCATCAAAAATAATAAAACATTTAACAAATATAGAATAATTATGATATGGTATAAAATGTTCAAAATTATTTATTTATGGTCTAATTGATATCACATAAGTAATTATTTTACCATTTTAATATTGAAATATTTGTTACCTTAACTAAATGTTAAATAGAATAACTAAGTGTTAATTAAAATGATAATGCTTAAATTGTCATAAAAATGTGTCTAAAATTTATTTGGTGATTATATTTCAACCCTATATCATCTAATCTTAAAAATTAATACATTTTTTAGGTTATTATGTTATGTTTGATTTTATTATGAATTAATATTTTTGAGGTTTCTAAAAGTGCCTCTCACCTCAATTATAAAACCGAACTTCCTCCCTCAACTCTTCCCTTCATTTTGCATCATCAATATCGACCATAACTTACCCATTTCCCTTATAAACTTCCATTGAAACATTTTGTAGGTCATGGTATTATTCAAAGACCAGCTCTAGTCATCTAAGAAGACATTTAGAGGAGACATGTCGAAGAAGAGGTAGTATCATTTACTGATTCTTTCAAAAACTTTTCTTCTTATACTTCCTCCTCCTGAGTTTTTTCATTATAAAGAATTAAATCCAATTTCATTTACATACAGAGAAGTTATTGTTATTATGAAACAACCATAGTCCACCTTCTACCTATCCTATGAAAAAAATCAACATGTGTGCGTACATACGACTTACCGTCTCCACACCACGGTGTAATCAGTTTTCCCCACAATAAAAATTTGATGGGTATAATGATAGAATTAATATATATAAATATGATTAATATGAAATTATATTGATTCTGATATACCATACACCGTCCACTTCAATACCATTTGATAATTATTGGAACGATATAGTCGCTTGTGTGTACGTATGGCTTACCGTCTCTATGGTGTGATGTGATTTGTTGTACATAATATTCACCATGGAGTGATTATATAAATTAATTGAATTAAAAAATATTATATATATTATACTAATACCATAATTTAGGTCATATAAGTATAACCTGAAATGAGGAATAGGAACTTATCCGAAAAAACATGCATAAGAACATGAATAATGAGTAACAATGAAATGTTTCTAACAAACATATTAAAATTTGTCATTAATGTTGTCATAAAAATGATTGGGAATGTTGAATAAATCAGTAAAATCATTTAAATCATTATACAGGATTTTTGGATACATACGAAGTATATGAGACCTAAGGTAAGAGATAAATTTGAAAATCCTATTTTTATCAGAGATTGTTTATTCATTAGTATTTACTGAGGTAAACTTATCATCCCCATCCATTTTTCCTAAATATGTTTTTCAAAATATTATTTATTTCCTTCTATAATTTATTAATTTCAACTTTACCCATTAGTAAATTTTTATTAAATGATATGAATGAAATCTTTTTTAATTTCGGTACAAGGTACTTTTTAACTTTTCAAGAAAAAGAATTAGAAGAATGATTTTTTAACTTGTATGGAATGTATTTATTTTTAAAATTTAAAAATTCCTTATTTCCTCTGAGCTTCACCTACAATATTATACAGTTATTTTCACATAAGATTATTTCTTATAACATTTTGTGGCATTTTGAGGAAGGAAAATGTTTTTGAGGAAGAAACAATATTTTTTTCAACAATTAAGTGCAAGTGGTTTATCCAAATTATTTTTCATCTAAGATGATATAGGTTTATGTTTATATATATATTATTATATTTATTTTATTGTTTTTATGAAGGAATTATTTTTATTAAATCCATTTGTCTTATGTAGATTATGTTATGATGGAATGATTTTTAAGAAAGGCATTTTTTTGTTCCTTGGACTATGCTATGGTGAATGGTTTATAATTAGTGGAACATTTAATAATGATTTAATTATGAGATGGATGTGACTTATATATCCCTAAAAATAATTGGATAAATATTTATATCTCATAATATATGCACGATTAGAATAAAAAGTAAATATGGTTAAGTAATGTAGGACTGGAACGAGGAGTGAACTTAGTTCCGTAATAGACTTTGTCTTCTATAATGGCCTTGTCAATGAGCCTTAACAAATATAAAATTATTTTCTCTGATCGCGTTTGTATGAAAAAAAATTTCATGTCATTTGTTACTAATATTGGGATTACACTGCATATTTATTTTTTATCCCCTGACATGATATTATAATCTTTTATATACAGGATAAGATTTTCAAATCTTATGTTATTATGATTATGATATGATTGTTATTTCCTTTTTTTTACCCTTACTGAGCTTTTGATCTCACCCCTTCATATGATTATATTAAATAAGTTAAAAAGAAGGTTATTGATTAAGATATGGCAAAAATCATTATAGTTATCAAGAAATAAGTGGGAAACAATGTAGATGTTTTATGAACCAATCATTTATGATTCCTAGTTTCTAAAGAAAATAATCTTGTATGATCTTGGTGTGGTTTTTGTTATTTTATGTAATAAATATTCCTTAATGTTGAAGTAAATTCTATTTTTAAATTATGGGCCATTATAGTTGGAATCCGACCAGAGGGATAGTTATCCTTTGGAAACTATGATGTGAAAACCTTAGTGAGAACTCTAAGGATATAACTAAGTATAGGTTACAATACTATCATAGTGTTTTATATATGTTCATGAATAACCTAGAATAAAACGTAAAGTGTCCTAAATTGAAGTTTTATTCTGGAATTATGTGGTTTTCCCATTATGAGTAGTGTTTCTCATACTATGCTGCATGGTATTAGTCAATGGTTGGAACCAAAAATCACCACGTTAATGCTGAATGTGACTAGAAATGCAATGATTTTCCCTTGAAGAAACCAAATTTTATGGGAGATGGGATTAAAAATATTTTATCCATTCTCACACAACTTTATCAAGCTATGAATAATGTCAGACTTTCAAATGAGAAAATGAGGGAGAAGCAGTTTGTTTAATCCTTTATGAGGCAACATCCACCATCATTCTGCGGGTCTTCTGTTCCATTAGTAGATAAATAATGGATCAATACCACTGAAAAGATATTTTCTTTTCTAAAAAATTATGAACATGATAAAGTCATCATAGTTATATATCCTTTGGAAGGTGAAGCTGTTCAGTGGTGGAATCTTATCAAGAATATGAGTAAAATAGATGAAATCGAGTCTATGGATTGGGATGAGTTCAAGAACTTATTTTTCAATATGTTCATTCCTCATATTATTTGAACACAAATGGAGGAGGAGTTACTCGAACTAAAGAAAAAGGATTATTAATCTATTGGTACCTACGAAACAAATTTTAAAATATTTGAAAGGTATGCATCTAGAATTATTATCTAACTTGAGAGTAAAATTGATCTTTTCTTTAGTGTTGTAAAACCAAGTCTCCGAAGGGCATTAACCCTAAGGGAATTCAATAACTATGAGGAAATTGTTTGATTTGCTCTCAAGGTTTATATAGATATTGAAGTAACCCATCATTCTATAATGGTTTGATAAGAAGTGAAAAATGGAATTCATAAGAAAATCTAAAGAATACATTGAATTAAAGATTATTTTTCCCTTTTCCTCAATTTGTGAAAAGAAACAAGGAGGGAATTTTCTTAAAAAGACTAGTAAATGTTTTAAGTGTGGAAAATAAGGTCATTGGGATGTTGAATACCAAATTTATGTGAAAAATATCTCTAATGATTTGAATAATGAAAATTTAACATAGAATACACATCTTTCACTTAAATGTTACAATTGAAAGGAAATGGGGAATTACGCTAATCAGTGCCCTAATCCAAGGGTTATTAATGACAATCAATGTTAACAAACCTTTATGTTTAAAGACAAAGTAAAGTCACATGAAATAACTACCAGAAATGTGGAGTATGTTAATGAATTAGTGAAAGGTTCCCTTACCATCCACTATAAAGTATAAAATGTTTTATATGTTTTTGATTCAACCAATCTTTTATTTCTAAAGAAATTTCTAATGGTATCATCATATTACTTCAAATATTATATGTTTATTTATCTATGGAAACTCATAATGAAACAATGGTCACATCAAAAGTTTAAAATTCTTCTCCAATTGATGTTTCTGAGAAAGTGATTCCTAAAAACCTTGTGATCCTTTCTATAGTAAAATTTTATTTTATTATTGGCATGGATTAACATTCTCTAAATGGATCTCATTTAAATTTTCAAGGAAGGTAAGTCACATTTTATATTCGAGATCAATCTATGATTATCATACATGCAAGGATGAATATAATCTTATAGTAGAAATTTCTTCCATATTAGGGGTCTTGATTCTTGTAAATTATGTTTCTATATCTTAAATGGATGTGGAGAAACTCACGATTAAGAATACACAAATTATATATGAGTTTGATGATGTCTTTCTAGAGGAATTACTAGATCTTTAACCAAATCCTAAAGATGATTTTTCAATAGAACTCATACCAGGAGCTATTCTTATTTCAAAGACAACTTATAGAATGACCCCAATTGAGTTACATGAATTAAAGAGAAGCTCCAAGATAATCTTGATAAGGGATTCATCCACCCTAGTGCAACACCTTGGGGAGAACCTATTATCTATGCTAAAAATAAATATGGATCAATGAGACTCTTCATTGATTATCATGCAGTTAACTAGATCTCTATCATAAACAAATATTGTCTTCCACGAATTGATGACTTATTTTACCAATGATGTGGAGATAAATACTTTTCCTAGATTGATCCTTGTTCAGAATATCATTAATCAAAGGATAAAAAGAAGGATATACCAAAGCCAAAAATCTGTACAAGGTTTGGACACTATGAATTTATATGGATTCCTTTTGGTTTTACTAATTACCCTATATGTTCATGTATATAATGAATAGAGTATTTAAAGACTATATTGATCAATTTTTGGTATTATTTAAAGATGGTATTCTTGTCTTTTTGAAGAGTAAGGAAAAACATTAAGACCACTTGAGAATTATACTGATGACCCTAAGAAAGGAGAAGATTTATGATAAATTTACCCAGTGTAAATTTGGCTTAAGAAAGTTTCATTTTTGGGTCACATAATCTCCAGAGAAGGGATATCCACAGATCCATGAAAAAAAAAGTTGTTGAAGGTTGGATAAGGCTAGAAATGGTAATTGAGATCCAAATTTTTCATGGTTTGGATAGATATTATATAAATCTTATGAAATATTTTTTACATTTATCTAATAAACTCACCTAGTTGACTCAAGAAGGAGTTAAGTTAATTTTAATGGAGTATTGTGAAGTGAATTTAAATGAACTAAAAAGAAGGTTAGCGAGTGCACCTGTGGTCACAATGCCCTGTAGAGGATAAAGGTTGATGATATAAAGTGATACATCCATGAAGGGGTAAGGACGTGTTCTCATGCAGTATGATATGTTGAGAGATTATGCCTCACAACAGTTTAAAATCTATGATCCAAATTACCCAAATCCGGATTTGGAGTTATCTACATTAATTATTTCATTAAATATATTGAGGCATTATCTTTATGGTTAAAGGTGATATATTTATAATAATCATAAATGTTTAATGTATATTTTCACATAAAATGAAATGAATATACACCAACGAAGATGGTTGGAGTTGATTAAAGATTAAGAATACTCAATACATTACCTCCCTTGGAAAGCTAACGAGGAGGCATATGCTTTGAGTCAATAAGACCATGATACCCAATCCATGACAAGGATCACACAAGATTCAATATTTATGGATTTAAAAAGGATAAATATTAAAATTTTAAAGGAAGGTGTCAAATATTATCTTTCTCAAATGAATGTTAAACCATATATACAAGTGAAGATTAAAAAGGTGATGAAGAATGATGTAGAGTTAAAAAAGAAGGTTAGAAATGTTCCTGAATTCAACCATTATTATGATGAAATAATAACGTTAGGAAACATGTTTTGTATTCATCCCATACAAGAATTAAAGAATGAGATATTGGATGCAGCTCATGGTTCTTCATTCTCTATTCACCCTAGAAACACAATGATATACAGGGAACTAAAAGACTACTTCTAGTGGGATGGTATGAAATGAGATGTCACTAAATATATATATCAAGGATTGGTTTGTCAGCCAGTTGAGTCTTAGAGACAGAAGTATAAGGGGATGTTACAACAATTAACCTTATGAAAATAGAAATGGGAAAACATCACAATGGAATTTATTGTCAGACTTCCCAAAACACCTAAAGTCCATAACAATATAGGAGTTATAGTTGATTTCCTTATGAAGTTAGTACACTTCATTACTTTTAGAGAGGATTTCTCTCTTGATTTACTTTATATGATATATGTAAAAGAAGTGGTTAGATTGCCTGAAGTACTACTTTCCATTATATCAGATCAAGATATGAGGTTTTTCTTGATTTTATGGCGAAGTCTACAACATGACTGGGATATAGAGTTATGTTTCAGCACTACTTATCATCCTCAGACAGTTAGTCAGTCTGAGAGGACAATTCATACTCTGGAAGACATATTAAGAGATTACCTATTGGATTTCAATGGTGTTTGGGATCAACACCTATCTTTGGTAGATTTTTCTTACTACAATAGCTTTCACTACAGTATTTAGATAGATCCTTATGAATCCCTCTATGGAACTAATTGCAGAAATAAAACTGGTTGGGATGAAGCTGTGGAATGAAAGCTATTAGGAACTGATCTTGTTAATGAAATGGAAAAAAGTCCAGATCTATTCAACCACACATAAGAGTAGGCCGGAGTTGAAAAAAAGTTATCCTGAAAACCAAATAAAATATCTAGAGTTTGAAGTGGGTGATAAGGTGTTTCTATGATTATCCCCTGGAAGAGAGTAATGAGATTGGGAAAGACGGGAAAGCATATCCCTTGGTATATCAGTTCTTATGAAATTATGGATCGTGTTGGGAAAATAGCATAACTATTGGTGCTTCCACCAAATATTTATCAAGTTCATGATGTATTTAATGCATCTCTCCTGAGAATGTGCATACCCAATCCTTCATATGTATTATGATTAGAAGTTGTAGATCTGGAGAAATATCTTTCTTATGAAGAACGACTGATTGAGAATTTGGATAGTAGCAAAAAAGTTCTACGAAACAATACCTCTAATATGGTTACAGTTTTATATTGTAACATCGAATTTGAAGAAGCTAAATAGAATCTTGAATATATCATGAGGGAAGGGTATCTTAAACTGTTTGTTTCTATGTCAAAATTTTTGAGGGAAATGTTTTTTAAGGGGGGTAGAATGTGACACCCTGACGTTATTATGAAATATATTTCTTAAATATTTTTTTATTATTAAGTAGATTTTTTTCAAGTAATCATGAGATTAAACACACAATGAGACCCAATTATTATAAAATTAATTTTATATCATAGCTTCTAGGTTAGTGTGAATACATATAAATATCTTATGAAAATTCATTGTGAATTCAATAACTATAAATTATTTCTGAAAAATATATATAGATATTTTTATTTTTGAGTGAATTAATTTTGGTAATGAAATTAATGTGATATATAATTACTAAAATATTTTTAATATCACATGGATATTTTGGTCATTGGGTATAAATAAAACCCTATTAGATGTATAAAAAAATATTTTTAAATGTTAATTTTACAACATTAAAAGAAAAAATCCCTTTAAATAAAAATTATGACACATTAATAATTTTTATATTACTACATAAACGTGTTATTTGGAAGTGGGATATAAAAATTTACATTGTATGAATTTATTATATTTTTATGATTACATTCATGATTTGATGAATAATAAACACACAATAAATTTTTATTGAAAATAACTTTATTTCCATTGAAATAATTTATTTGGGTAAATCATATTATCGAATGGTTTAAAAGTCTAAATAGAATTTATTTTTACAATTTAATATAATATAAATCATTGGAATCAATTTAACATTAAATTCTGATGTAAAAACATTTCCATCTTTTACAATATTTTAACCTTTAAAACCAGTTTTCTCATTTCAACAATGATATTAATTTTTAATTAATTACTAAAACTTTAGTATATTTAATTTTGAAAATTTTATTCCGTATTTGGAATTATTAGGTCCAAATTATGTAAATAGATCCATTTCATATTTTTGGCAATATGAATAGTAACTTTGGAAAATTTTATTTACACAGTAAATGGGTAAATCAGGTAATTAAGGGTAAAAATAATATTATAAAATAAACCTAAAACTTGTATTAATATAACTGGATGACTATAATTTTCCCTAAAACATATCTGGGACCAAATGGTATCCATTGGAACCCACTTGGATGAGATTAGGACATATAGTTTATTTTATTTAAAGACGATTGAAATATGTCTCACTAAAAATTTAATAACCAAATAATTTTTAATATAAGGTTATATATAATATAAATTGGATTATAAATTATTATTTTAAATATAAAATGTTTTTCTTTATCATTACAACTTCTTTATAATTTTAAGGGAAAAATAATTATCTTAAATACTTATACTTGGATGGGGAATGATTTGATTAGCCGATAAGAAATCAATAATTTTTTTATTAAAATATTAATTACAAAAAAGGTATAAAATCTTGACCAGAAATTATTAATTCAGTATATCCAGACCATAATCATACAAGGGTTGACTTTTTGACCATTTGGAGTCTTAGAGAAGCGATTTTGACACTTATATAATTTCATTTAAAGTGAACATAATTGTGTCACATCCTTGTTTTAAATGTATTACATTTTTAATATAGGGCTTCTCAGAAGATAAATTCATATAAAATTATTCTTCAGAAATATAATTGATTTATATTCATCATATTATTTTATTTTTAATTTTTATTAAAAAATGAGTATATTAAACAATTACACAAAATTGAGCTAGTAATTATTTTATTAACAAAGAGATCAAAAAATGTTATTAAAAATATTTTAATAAATATAATATCTGATAATTATCATGTGAAATTAATTTAATAGATTAACTTGACCCCTTAGGTTTATAATAAAATATCATTATCTAGGTTCAAATCTTATTATTATATTTTTATGAATCTATGAAATAAATAGTGTCAAAATTGACACTATTAATATTTTTCAAAATAATGTTTTTAAAATTATTTAAAAATAATAAACCAATTTTAAAAATATATAATAATTATTATATAGCCTAAAATTTTATAAATTATTCATTTATGATCTAATTTACTTTAAATATGTAAATATTTCACCCTTTTAATATTAAAATATTTGTTTTCCTATTTAAAACATAAATATAATAACTAAGTGTTAATTAAAATGATAATGATTAAATTTACATAAAAACTTGTCTAAAATTTATTTTTTGATGATATTACAATAATATCTCTTATAATATTCTAAATTGGTTCATTTTAGAGTTTTTATGTGGGGTTTGATTTCATTATAAATTAATATTTTTGAGGTTTTCAAAAGGGCCCCTCACCTCGATTATAAAAGGGCACTTCCTCCCCCAACTCTTCACTAAATTTTGATTCTTAAATATTTAAAATAAACTACCCATTTACCTAATAAAATTTTTTATAAACTTTATAGAGGTATTGGTATTATTTAATGACCAACTATAGTGCTCTAGGAGAAGATTTAGAGGAGGCACGTCATAAAAAAGTAATATCATTTACCGATTCTTTCAAACTAGTCTCTCCACCTACTTCTGCATCATGAGTTGTTTAATTATAAAGTAATAACTATAGTATTGCTCATATACAAATCTGTTATTATTATTATGTAACAGAAATAGTCCACCTTCTACCCATCCTATGAAAAATGAAATCACCACGCTTGCGTACATACAACTTTTCATCTCCACATCACGGTGTAATCCGTTATTCACGACCACCTTACATGGATGGGTATAATGATGGAATTAATAAATATATATATTATTAATATAAAATTATATTTATTCTGAGATACTATAAACCATCCACTTCAATATCATTCAACAATTATGGGAACAATATTTTCACTCGTGCGTACATACGACTTACCGTCTCCACAGTGCGATGTGACTTGTTATACATAATCATCATTAAAGAATGATTATATAAATAAAATGAATAAATAAATATGATATATATTATACAATTACCATGATATAAATTAAATAAATATAACTCAAAAATATTAATAAGAACTTCTCTATCAAAACATGCATAAGAACATAAAGAAGTAAATACCTGAATAATGAGTAACAATGAAATGTTACTAATAAATGGATAAAAATATGATCATAAAAGTTATCATATAAGTTATTATGATTATTTAATAAATCAATAAAAATAATTAAATCATTATACAATATGTTCAGATACATAAGAAGCATATCATACCTAAGGTAATGGATAACATTGCAAATCTTGTTTTTATCCAAGATTGTTTATTCCAAAGTATTTACTTGGGTATATTTATAATCCACGTACATGTTTCCTAAATATATATTTAAAAATATTATTTAAATAATTATATAAAATTTTAAAGTGAATATTACCAATTAGTGAATTTTAACTAATCAGTATGAATTGAATCTTTTGTCATTTTTGGCATGATGTACTTTTTGGCTTTTCCGAAAACAGTATGAGAAGAATGTTTTTTATATTGTACATAATGAATAGATTTATATGATTTAATAATTACCTATTTCCTTGAATATTAACCTATAATATTAAAAGGTTATTATCTTATAAAGTTTTTTATTTCAAAATTTTGTGAAATTTGGGGGAAGGAAAACGTTTTTAAAGAAGAAAAGATATTTTCCCTAGGAATTTAGTTCTAGTGTTTTATCAAAAATATTATCCATATAAGATGATATTGGTTTACCATTATATCCCTATTATTACTTTTATTTGATTCTGTTTATTATGGAATTATTTTTATAAAATCCATTTATCTTATATGGGTTATGTTATGATGGAATGATGTTTAAGAAACCCATTTTTTGTTTGTTAGGCATTTCTATGGTGAATGGTTTATGTTTTTTGGAATATATAAGAATGATTTAATGATGATATTTTTGGGACCTATGTCTCCCTCCATTACATTGGGTAAAGATTTATATCTCATGATATAGACATGACTGGAACACCAAGTGAATCTGATTCAGTAATACAGGACTGGAATGAAGAGTGAACTCAATTTAGTAATAGACATTGTCTGATATAATGGTCTTGGAAATGAGCCTTGACTAAAATGAAATGATTTTATATGTTTATGTATATATGAAACGAAATTTTATGTCTTATATTATAAATATTGGGATTTCATTTCACTTTTATGATTTATCCCCTGACATGATATAATGATATTTTATATTTAGGATACGATTTTCAAATTTTATTTTCTTATGATTATGATATGATTGATATTTCCCATGATTATCATTACTAAGAATTTTATCTCACCATTTCATATGATTCTTTTACCAATAAAATGAAGAATTTTATTAGGTATGATATGTCAAAAAAGAGTCTTGTTATGAAGAAATAAATGGAATATAATGTATATATTTTATAAACTAGTTGTTTATGATTCCCAGTTTCTAAAGACAATAAAACTGTAAGGTCATGGAATGGTATTTTTATGATATTTAATATATATTCTTGAATGTTGATATAAAATCTATATATAATGTATGTAATTTATATAAGAGATAGGATTAGTGGGAATTAATTGGTATCTTAAGAGTGAGTTCATCGAAAAATATCATTGTAATGAGCCTTACATTACTATGATATATTGAATGTATGTATCATGTGTTGAGTTTAAATATAATACTAATTAGTTTCTTTTGATATATATTATATTACTTTAAACTAATATTGATAACCTATATAATGATTTTTTCTTTATTTTTGTAGTACCATGCCCCCACAAAGGCATCCTATAATTACTCATGAGGGTGATACATATGATATTCCTTGATAAAACCCTATAGTCTACTATAATCATATTTAATTATTAGTTAGAGAGGTCCATACTATGGAATAGTGTGTTTTACACACTCCAAATCATGCCAGGGATGTGATCTTAGGGACTGATGGATATAAAGATATATCCTAAAAGTTTCTCCATCAGAAACCACCATATTTCCTAGGAATGAATGATCCTAAGGAAGAAAAGGAATAGTTATAAAAGATCAAGTGGGTTTTTGAATTCATGAAAACTCATGATTTTATAATTGTGAAATCTACCAACATTATACCCAGAGGATCTAGTTGGATATACGAGGATGTGATGATTTGGGAAAAAACATAATGTTTTGCAGTGGAAGGATTTAATGACCATATTTATCTAGAAATTTTCCCTCCAGTCATTAATAAAGGAAATATCTATGGAGTTCATCTCCCTTAAACAAGGTGACTAGACTAAAATGGAATATGAAAACCTCATTACTGAACTATTTCATTTTTCTCCCAACATTTCATCAAAATAAAAATTGAAGTCTTAATGGTTTCAGATGGAATTATGACTGGATATGCAATCATAGTTTTATATGATGAAGCTTACATAATATTCTTAAGTGGTTGATAAATATTTGATGGAAGATATTGACCTGGAAGGAATGTAAAGATTAGTTTAGATTCTTCTCCCACCTAGTAGTAGTTCAATTCGATCATGTGGGAAAAATAGAAAGTAGGATGAGGTATTTAAGGGTTGTGGTAGTGGTTCCCAACAAAAAATTATAGAACACATTTGAAAATAGTTAGCAATGAATTGTTGTCTTGTTACTAGTGTTGAAATATAAGGAACATGAGCTATACGTTTTTCATGGAACCTAAAACCTATAACTCATATGGATGTTGAGGTAACTTAAAAGCATTGTGTAATTGTTTTTATTCCCCACATTACGTTACTAGATAATTGACACCTAAAGGTAATGCAATGTAGTCAGATGGGTTGAAGACTACAATGTTTTATCCATAGTCATATCGAAATATGCAGTTTCACACAGTGGAAGAGTCTTAGGTGGATTCTAATCTAGGCCCTGTAATCTTGAGTGGCAATATCTTTATTGCTTCATATTTGGATACTCCTTTATTTGATATCAGTTCCTTACATTCCTTTATATCGACCCACTTCATGAATCTTTCAAAATATCCAATAAAACTCAATCCATTTGTTATGGAGTTGATTTAAGCTATAATAAAGAATATGGATATGGTATTTCTATTTTCATCAATTTAATGACATTTTTTTCATGTATTACTATGGAATATTTCTAGGAATATTTTTGAATCCAAGAATTACATCAGTGTACAATTTTGGGGCTCTAGGAGGCTCTGTGTTGATATAATGAAAATATTTAATTACATTATAACACAGGTGTGCATATTTTTATAAATAATATAATAGCTCATGATCAGAGTCTTTAATTGGAAATATATTACCACCATTATATCTGAAATGTAGGGTTTAACCTAGAAGTGATATAAGGTTGGTCAACATAGAACTGTCAGATTGAAGAAACTGTTGGTGGATGTGTTAAGTGAAATAACTAATTTAATTAATTAATTTATTTAATAGAAAAGAAACCTAATCCTCTTTATAAATAAATAATTTGGATGTTTTCTAGGGTTTGTTACATAATATTGGGAGGATTAATAGAGTAGAAGTATAAATTTTTCATTGTTGGAGGATTGAGGATCAATAATGAATGGTTCATGGTAGACCATGATATCGATGGTGAACTTGGAGAGTTCACAATATTCATCACTTTTTTATGTGTTCTTCACCAATGATCAATTTAAAAACATGGTAGGGATCCTTATTTTTTGTTTTATCCATTTTTATTAAATATTAATCATTGATTTATATCTATATTTTTATTATCAATTTTCATTCTTCGCATGATCCCAATTATTAATCTTCTTTATTGCTCCATACTTCACCAATGATTTTACACACCTTATTATCATTTTCCAAAACCACATCATCTAATGATGTATTTTACCTCATTATTATTATTTTTCACCCACCATTGTTTATGTTATTCATTGTTATCCCATGGGGTCATGTGTTGACACTTACAGGGAACGATTATGCATGATCATACACCCGAATTCATATAGGTTTCATGAAAAATGTATATATCAACAATTTGAGGATGGATCGAGGTTAGATGCAAGATATAGGTGATGATTTGTGAATTTTAGAACCAGATCAATGGTGGAAACATGAAAACTTCATTTGTGAATAATCAAAATTCCAATTTCTAACCAACTGAGGGAGAGAATTGATAGTTGGCATTATTTCCTTTGATTTTAGTAGAATTGAGTGGTCTAATAGATGAAAATGGTGGAAGAAAAAGTGGGCATAATATTCATTGGGAGAAACATGTTTTTTTAAAAACATGACTATGCACCATGTATCTTAGAGGAACAAATACCATGTATTTCCCCAGCTATAACATCTAGAGTTTTGGGTGAATATAAGAATCACACTCCATGTGTGGACCGTACACACTATGTGACCTTGTTTTAGTGTCTTGGGGTATAATCTAGAAGTATATAGGCACATGCATGGACAGACACACCGAATGACTAGGAGTACATAAAAACAACCCAACACTCTAATAAGACCTCAATACATAGGCATGACCCTAAGTACATGGGCATGAACAAATGTATATGGGAACAATCTTGTGTATATGGGTAGGCCCCAGGTGGCCTAGAAACACCATTAACTACATGTACGCGATGTATAGTTCCACATGGAAGAGCAAGCCATGTGCTGGATGGTTTTCACCATATATTGACTCAACAGTACTTTATGAATATTATTAATATTGATCCTCACAAATACCCTTATTTTTATACTAATGAAGTTAATTTTTGTATTTTCCAGGGCTATAATTATTGAGAAAATAATCTCATTCAAAAAGTTAGTTATTGATTAATTTTTTTTTCAAAAGTGTTCTAGATATGTTTTTATGTAGTCTGGAAAAAATATTTATACCCTACATTTATAAGAAGAATTTATGGGTTTCAAACTATATGTCTTCAGAGAACATATGAATTAGATACCCTTTTTTGTTGTAAAAGTATGAATCAAGAACTGTACATTTTTGTTAAACCCTATGTTTTAGAATAAAATACATGGTAAAACAGCCACATTTTTTGATGTTAACCATACATTGTTAACCGTACTTTCAATGATAACCATATGTTTAACTTGGTCAACTATGGAGTTTAAATTTGATATATTTTCTAATAGTTCTGAAATGATATATCTAGAATTAAATATCGCATTTCTAATGTTTAGAGGCCAATTCAATGGTTCATGTTAAACAAATTAATCATTCGTCTTTCTAAGTTATGTAATTAGTTTATTTGGATGTTTTAAATTTAAATACACATGATTTGTCAGGCTATATTTGTTGATTTTTTTAACCATAATAAAATTGATTTTATCTTTTTAAATTACAAGTGTCATATCATTAACATAATTACTAACTTTTTAAAAATAACAAATGTCTATGATATTATTAAGTGATGGATATTGTAGACATACATGTTTTGATCTTTTTTTATTTTACTGTTTTTCTATTGTTTATACTAATATTATTCTATTTATATATTTATTGAAGATCATTAGCATGCAGGATCTCTTCAATGGTGTTGTTTCTTTTATAACTCTTATCTATGAGGAAGAAGACCCATTATTTGTTGTTGAAGAAACTAAGGGATACATATTTTTTTCCATAAAATCTATTAATCTGGATTTCAAATATTATCAACTAATCATACTTAGACATCGTGGAGTATAAAATTCTCATAATAAGATATAGATAATGATGTTTCTTTGTAAAAGAACATGTCATATTATAAATTTGCAACTGCCTACACTCCATTGTGGAGGTATTATGATTAAATGAAATAATTAGTGAAAATCACCAAGGATTACGAGTGATTTTTGGTTGTGTAGATTTGGGTAACATTGTTCCCTACACCACTATAAAAGTGGATATGTTCTTATTCTTTTTTTTACAATGTATAATGTTATTAAATAATAGAACATTACATATCTTCATAAAATGTGAATAGAGATAAAATTTTAATCTATCAAGATTCAGATAAGGAAAACATTTACCACGTATTATGTATCTTAGTAATATTTTGACAAAAAGTTTTTATCAGAGAATTTATTTTTCATGAACTCGGATAATCTCTTATAAGAGTGAGTAAAATGTTTATAAAAATACAAATTATGATAGACAAAATCAAAGAAATAATGTTCATGATTAATGATCCTTACATTAAGGGAGATAATTATGTATTATTGAATGTTTTTATGATTATATATTTGAATAATCATGTATTAAATATTTACTTGATGATTTTTCACACCTTATGAAGTCTCCTGAGAACCCAAAAAGTGGGATTATACTATTGAATGTGAGTATTATGTCAATTCAATATCCATGAATGCTACTAAATTTTGACTTTCTCTAGGTTAATTTAATCATGTTTCTCAATGTAATATTGCCTATGAGATATGGAAAACAATCTATGAATGAACTTAAAATTCCATTAAAGTTAGATAAAACAATGAGAAATTTAAATTTAACACATTTGGAATGTATTATAGTGAATGTATCACTCAGATGAATGGAATATTGATTGAAATAGTCAATGGTTTTTATCCTAGGTAGAAACAATTAAAAAAATTTACATAATGCTTTAAAATTTCTAATAGTCTCATCCTATAAATATAATAGAATATTTTCTATAATTATAAAATCCAATCCCATCTTAGATCTAATAATGAAAGAGTTTAGTGAAACTCTAATGATGTGTGAGGAAGAAATAAAAGATGAATTTGAAGATCATATGATGATAAAAAGGGAGAATACCACCCTCAAATGTTCTACTCATAAATATGAAATGAAATCAAAATAGGATACTTTATTCTCGATCAATTCAGAATACTCAGATGCTAGAATGGAATTATACCATCTAGCCATAAGATTCAGTAAATTTTTTAAGAATAAGAGGGCATTCAAAATGTAATTCAACAGTATCAAGAAAAATGTTTGATCAATTAAATAAGTAAGATTTTATGAATGAAATAAAATATGACATATTGAACCTGATTTCCCATAACTAAAATAATAGAAAAGAAAAATGCAAAAAAGAAAGGTTGTATTAGATGATAATTGATTATAATCCCAAAGGTAAAAATGATATGAAGTATAATTGGAATGTATCTAAGGAATTCAACAACACTTCTAAATATGATTCAAAAAAAAATATAATCAATCTGAAAATATATTAGTTTTTGGGATAAATACAAAGCATGGGTGACATATTACTATTTGTCTGCTTCTGATCCTGAATTTTTTTTCTAATAATAAATTTGCATCTTATTATTGAATTGTTGTAGAAAAGTATGACTATATAATAAAAAATCATAAAACACTAAATATGATTCACAATTATATTGTAAATTAAAAATATTCCATGTTAAAATAAAACTAATAGTTAAAAGGGAAATTCATCAAATCAACCTCAAACTACACTATTAAAGAAAATATAATTAACAAGATTTAGTCTAAATTAGATTCATTAAAATGTGTTGTGAGTATATTAACTAATAAAGATAAATTTTTAAATCTTATTATTAGTAAACATGTTTGTTAAAAAGATAAATATAGAATAATTAATAATAAAAAAATCAAATTATATAGATATTATTTTGTACCAAGTACAAATAATAAAAACATATCCAGAGCCACCAATTTTTATATTGGAATTAAAGGAAATTTACCTAATAAATAATATTTCAAAAATTCTAAAATATGTTTAATAAAAAAAGGATTTTGTATAAAGAAATATTTCTGAATATTGTTCTATATATTTTGTAAACATTAGGATAATTTAGTTCTATATATATTTTCTTACTGACATAGTTGGACCCCATAACATTAGGGTACCAAAATATGATTTTATTTAAATGTTTTTATTAAAAAAAGTACACCAGGGAAAAAAAATATGGATATGGATAGTGTATTATCAAGACACATAATTGGATACTCTTCAAATTTTTATTCATTTAAAAAATTAGATGGATGTTTAGTTACTTTTGGTGATCATATAAAATGAAACATATTTTGAGTTGGATTAGTTGAGATCCAAAATGAATTTCAATCAACAATGTACTATATGTTAGAGGGTTTTAGTTCAATATGATAAGTATTTATCAACCATGTGATGATGGTTTTTATATTGATTTCTAAAATAAGTTCAACCCACATTGTAAAGAAAAACTGAATAAATTTAGAGCACCCATAACTGAAAATATTTAAACTCAAGATCATAATTCCTTATGTGAAGAAAAAGTGAATTGTTTAATTGTATAGAAAAATGAATACTTGATTTTTTATTGGATACATGGACTCTATAATGTAATTATATTGTATAAATTATCTACAAAACACTTAATTTATGATTTTCCTAGTCATAAATCTTATAAAGATAGATTTTTTGATGCATTTAAAATTATAAAGTAACATAATTCATCCTTAAAATATATAGACAACATTTATACATCCAAACCACAAGAACTCATCAACATAATTTTTTTTACCATCAAGAGTAGCAAGCTTAGTTGGAAAATATAATGTTTTGGTTTTAGTTGATGATTTTTCTATATTTACTTGGGTTTATTTACAAAATATTAAAAGGGAGGGTATCTCGGTTTTGTATGATTTTGTAAAATTATTCAAAATAAAAAATATTTTAAAATAATTTAATTGAGGAGTTGTCCTGGAGGATATTTTGATAAGAAAAAATTTAATTCTGTTTTCTCAGACCTAGCTAGTAAACATACCATCTATGCTCCAAGAATACCTTATCAAAATGGAATTATAGATATAAGAAAAATGAATATGTAAAAATTACATAATCATTATTAAATAAATATACAATTCTTACCTATTTTGGGTATAAGCTGTTAAAAAAACTTTCCATATCATGAATAGAGTAATAATATTACCCTTTTATAAAAATTCCCCATATAAATTATGGAATACTAGAAAACATACGGTCAAATATTTTTTTTTGTGTTTTGTGCTAGGGTGTATATCTTGAACACAAAGGAAAATATTGGTAAATTTGATCCAAAGGATGATAAAGGAATATTTCAAGATACTATATCGATTTTTAATCTTATAGAGTGTAGTCCATAAGAACATGAAACTGGTGAACCAGAAAGTGTATTACCAAGAAAACCTATTACCATAATGTGTCTTCCTTTGGAAAATTTAATATGAAATATAGATACATGAGTTAAGAATATGAGTGGTGTATGAAATCAAGATGAATTATCTACCTTTCCTATATCAATTAGAACCTAAATATATATGTGGAGCATTATAATATGAATGTTGGGTAATATATATATGAAGAACTTAACCAGTTCAGTAGAAAAACGGTTTGGGAAATGGTTGAAATTCCATCCAATCATCCCATAATAAGAACCAAATAGGTTTTCATTAATAAGTATCATGACGAAGAAATAATTACTAGAAATAATTATAGATTAATATCTGAAAGACATAATTAGGTAGAAGGAATAAATTATCAAGAAACCATTACACTTCTTTCTTGATTAAAATTTATTATAATCATTTTAGCTTATGCATCATATATGAATTTAAATTATATTAAATGGAAGTAAAATTTTATTTTATAAATGGATATTTAGTGGAGGAAGTTTATATTGAACAACCAATACTTTTGGAAAATCCCCATCTACCATATTCTGTTTTTAAACATACTAAATCTCTTTATATACTTAAACAAGAACTAAGAGGTCATTATAAAATATTAAGTTAATTTTAATAGAGAAATATATTTTCTATATGATTGGAAGTTCATACTCTATTTATAGAAAATTTATGTTTTGATATTTTAATAGTAATAATTTATTTATATGATGTTATCATTGGTTAAACTAATAAAAATATGTATAATTATTTTTCAAAAAGTATTTCCAATATAATTTGAATGAAGTCTAACGGAATAATTAAAATTATTTATTGGTGTTAAAATCTATCAAAATGATTATGGGAATGTTTTAAATCAAAGTAAATATGTTATTTATATATTAAACATATTTGGACAAGAAAATAATATGACATGTACATCTCCCATGTGTACTAATATAAAACATGATTTGGATGAAGATGGAAAAACGTTTGAATGAAAGTTATAAGAGGAATGGTTGGAATTTTTATATATATTACTAATATTAGTCCATAAATTATGTTTTATATAAATATTTTTAAATATTTCAATGATAACCAAAATAATCCTATCAAACTATTGTTAAAAATTATTAGATATTTGAAAATAACTATTTTACAATATTTAATTTACCTAAAAACTTATGATTTTAATTTAAACACATATTAAAATTATGATTTTGGAGGTTGTAGGTTATATAGAAAGAGTACCTCAAGAACCCATCACTTTTTAGGAAATTCCTTAGTTTAATGGTATTTAAGAAACACCATTCAATTTCTTTTTCTATAGTTGAGGTAGAATATTTCTTTGTCGGTAGTTATTGTACACAAGTATTGGAGATGAAACATTCACTACTAGACTTTGGAGTAAATTTAAATAACATTACTATTTTATATAACAATATAAGTGAAATTAATATTTTAAAAAATTCTATAAGTTACTGAAAGAATAAGAATATTGATATAAGGCACCATTTTCTAAGAGACCATGTTTAAAAAATGGATATATCTTTTCAATTTTTTAATATTTAATATCAGCTTAATGATGTTTTAACTAAATCCCTCCCACTACGAGTTTTGAATTTATTAAGGGGAGTAAGGTATATTTTATTTTAAATAAAAATTTGATTGATTTTTTTTTCAATTTATTATTATTTATTTTTATTCTACTTTATGTTAAACTGATATTTATTTACTAGTTATTTAATAAATTATAAATTTTTTACTCTTTTAGAAAAAACCAATTTTAATGATTATTATCTATAAACAACTCTCTAATTATTTTGGCTCAAGAAACCAATACTACATAAAAAAATTCATCAAAACAATTTATTTATCTCTATATTACCCTCCATCCAAATTTAAATTTTTATTATTAAGCCATTTTAGGAGAAATGGGGAAACCGAAGTTCACTACCAAGCACAAATACGTGCTAAAAGAGCTCACAAAATTATTTAACACCAAATTAAGATTACTTGACTCAACTATTCTAAAAATTCCCCATGGGAGCGTACTAACATGGGTATCTAGATCCTCTCTGATAAGCTCTTCAAAGTGAGTGATCATCCGTTCCATTGTGTGAATGAATTCCTCTGACTTGATTTTACTCTGATTGAATCCCCAGGCCAGGATTCGATCTTTTTTATCAAACCGCACTTGTTTCTCCTCATTAGCATCCACTAGCAGCCTTCATTCATAAATCCTTTTAAGCTCCTCCTCTGATACATTGGGGCGTACCTCTTGTTCGTGCATTTCTTCCTTGTAGTGCAGGATAATATTCAAGCATTCCCCATTATTTTCACATTACCCCTTCTTTAGAGTTGTTCTTTCCGTCTTCCTACCCTTGTTGGCCGACCTAGTATCCATTGGTTTTGGAAAGTGGGAGTAATCTTTGTGTCCCATTGGGTTTTCTACCAAACCACAATACATTCTCCTAGGTCTCTACTGCTTTTTCCCCCTTTCTTCCTTCTAATGGTGTGAGCACCTTTCAAACCCTTTCAACATTCAATCCTCTGATTTTCTATTTGAAACCCTAAAATAATAACAAAAAAACCTTCATATTTTTTTATAATGTAAATTAAAAGGATGATATAAGATGGTGGAATGTGGGAATATAATTGCTGATTATCTTTAGAAGTAGGAAAAAGAGTCCTTCAAGGGAAGGTTTTACACTTTTTGTGGTTGTTTTAGAAATTCAGACTATTAAATAAAGCTATAGATTCTCATGGTTTAGAAATTTTTTCAATGCTAAAAATACTGAGTTTATTTTCAATAGTGAATAAAAAGAGTTTTATGAACCCATCCTATTTATTTTTTGTGGCAAAGAGGACTTCATCTCCTCAGAGGTAAATAATATGGAGTTTACAGTTTCTTTAGTATGAATATCCAAGATTATTCAGTGTCACCATGAAGGAGAGTTTTCACATTAATCTATGATATATTAGAGATGAAAATATTAAATTTGAGGATATCATGTGTTTTTTTTGGATCCACCCTAGTTAGAAATATTCTTGTAAAATATCATAATGATGAAAAAAAGTTATTGGTAAAATATATTCAATCCATAATAGTTCTAGGGATTATTTATGTAGATAAAAGTATCTTTCTTTATATGTATATATGGTTTTTGATGTTATGTGAAATCATGTTGAATTTATATAAATATATGTTGTTGTATATGAATCCCTATTATCAAAAGGTGTATAAAATGTCTTTTAATTCACATGTGAGTATTATTTGTCTTCTTTTGTATAAAAAGAATAAGATCTGTTATCTTTAGATATCAATTAGATGTCATCGCTGTAATATTATTTCTAATAGAACCTTAAAAAAATTTGGTTTCTTTAAGAGAACCTCGAAAGGAAAGATGATGCCTATTGGTACTAATGATCGAAAATTATATGGTCATCATTCTCAAGGGGAGAAAATAAAATCAGATCTTAGCTAGATCAATATGGCTTCATGGTGAGGAAACTTGATAATTAAGAATAGTTTACATTATTGAGGCAACTAGTGGGAGAATCAAGGTTGATGTCAGTAACCCAACTATTGCAAGAGATGTCAACATTTCACTTAAAGATACCTCAAGAGATTCCAAAAATGAGAATCCAATTACAAGGTTTATAAAAATATAAGAGTCAATGTTTCATGCATAGAATCTTTAAGTTGTAAAATTTTAACAACCAATGTTTTTGGGTGTAAAAATTACTTCTAAAGAATGTCCAAAAAAATAGGGTTCTGTATGAGGCTTATACAGATGAAAAGGTTAAACATAATTATCTATATGGTGTTTATGTATATATATATGGGGTTAAAACTACTGAAATAATTGAAAATCAGACAATCCATAGTTCTATAGAATCCTTTGAGATGACTGTTAGTGAATCCATTGAGAAAATAGAAGTTATTTGAACATCATAATAATAATCTAGTTAGAATATTGAAGGTCATTACCTAGCTATGGTTGATGTAGGAAAGCCTTCATGAAAATAATAATTAGAATATTTTTATTCTCTTAGTTTTAAAATTGGATATTTAGTTTAAAATAAATGAATAAAAAATTGTAAATTGTGTTATAAGTTTCTACAAAATCATAAGAAGATTTGGAATGTTCAACTATATCAAAAGAAGAGTTAGAAATAGATTAAGGTTAGCTACACTATCTGAGGAAAAATTATATTTCAAAATGGGATTTTTAATAATTTCAGAGAGATATTTTTGAACATCTTGTAAACTTAATGTAGAACCAGTTTCAATGAAATATTTTGGAAAATTAAAGAAATTTCAGTTGAGTAATTTAGAATCAAGAATAAGTCTCTCGATTCAAGAAATAGATTATTTTCATAGTAATCGACCTTATTTAGATTTTTATAGGACATTTTAAATATATTAACCCAATTATGTCTACAATAAATGAACAAATTTAGATTATTCAGTGTGATAGTGTACCACTTCACATTTTTTTGGTGAATTAGGAAGATCATATTGAGAAATTAACTTCTGATGGGCTCAACATTGGAAAACATCTCAGGCAGTTAAGTGTGATGGTAATGATTTTCGTATAGTCTTAAATAAATATTCATGTTTTTAATGGTAAATTAAGATGAAAATATAAAAATGGGAATGGATTCAAATATTTTTATTAAATAGTAGGATGAGATGTTCATTCCTTTTTTTAATGGAATGACAATAGTGTATGTGAATATTCATCATGATATTCGAGATTCATAAACATCTAATACCTCATCTATAACAGAACCTTCTCCCTTACACAATCCTACTTCTCAAAAAATTTAACCAAACATTTCTTATAATAATAATTTTTAAACTATTTTCTTCAATATAATTGTGTTTGTTTATATCTTTGTTTTCTTTTAACCCTATTGATTTTACTAGAATCATTTTTTTCCTAACCCAAAAAAAATTCAATTCTAGTTTTGTGCCACATCAACTGTGTTATATACGATTTTTTGGTACCATCCTTTTGATATAAAAAAGGTGATAAATGCATAAACACAATATTCTTATGACTATAATATTTTTATCAAGGAATATAATATATATTTATAAATTTAAATATTTAATATATATATCATTAGTTTGGTTGACAAATACTTTTTATAATTTTCTTCGTTAATATATAGTTTAAGAGCATTTTAATGAGGAAAGTATATTTTTTAAATATCATTAAGACCTTGTCTTATTTTTGTTCAAATTTCATATATTTTCTATAATTTTATGATATATGGGTTTTGTGATCATTAAAAATGGTGAGATTGTTGGGTATGTATTGTATAAATAATACTCTTTGAATCTTATTGATTTTTATGGTTATAAATACTCTTGTTTCATTTACTAATGAAATCACTTTAAGTGTTTTTCTGAATTATATTTTTTGAGAAATTTATATTTTTATAAAAGTTATTTACATGTTATTTTTCTCTAAATTCTTATGAATATGTTTCTAAGTATCTTGGAATCAAAGTTTATACCCTATGTTAGTAAGAAAATCATATGGTTTTCAGAACATAACTTTGGAGAGGATATATGAATCAGATAACCTATACTATCATAAAATTGAAAGTTAAGAATAATTATTTTGGGAGAAACATTATATTTTGGAAACTAACACATGTTTTAACTACCCAACATTTTGAAGGTAACCATACATTTCAACTGTACATTCAAAGTAAACCCTAAATTTTACTTGGCCAACTATGATGTTTAAATTCAATATAATTTCTGATATTGAAAAAATTATCTATCCAAAATTAAATATATATTTAAATATATTGAAAGTATGATTCATAGGATCATGTGAAATACAATGAATCATTCATATATTTAAGGGAGGTTACGACTTTGTTTAAATGTTTTAAATTTAAATACTCACAATGGTTTAGGATATATTTTTGGATCTGCTAAACTAATAGTAAATATGTTTTATATTGTGAAATACCAAGATTTATATCATTATTAGGTATAGTACTATTTACATAATAATAAGAATCTTTACTATTCTAAGGAGATACACTTTGGAGACATACATATTTTGATGTTGTTCTATTTGAATTTTGTTTTATTATTGCTATTATTATTCTTTTGTTCTTGTATTTCTTTATGATCATTTGAAACTATGATCTATTAAAATATATTATTTATTTGATGTGTATTATCTATGAAGAATAAAATCCTTATCTATTAGTTTCTATTTTAACTACGAGATAAATATATTTCTCATCAAATCAATAAATCTAGATTTCATAGAGTACCGACAGCTCAAACTCTATCACGGTGGAGTGTCAGATTTCCAAAATAAGTTATGGATCAATAGGTTTTATATAAAAGAACATATCTTATTGTAAGGTGTCAAATACTAGGACTTAGTTATATAGGTCTTATGATAAGAGGACCTATTTAGTAAAAATTACCAAACTCGCTGAGAGAGTGTTGGTAGAGTGGTATAGGGGATATTTTTCCCTAAATTACTATAAAAACTAATGTGTTCTTCTTATATATTTTTACATTGCATAACATTATTAAAAAATATAACACTACACATCATCATAAGATATGAATAGGGTTAAAATTTGAATGTGAAAAGATTCGTATAAGGACAAAATTCACCCCTTGTTTATCTTCATATTATTCTAACCATACAGTAAGAAAATAACTAGGTGTATAGGAGTAGGTACACACTGTGTGACACTAGGTACATGTCATTTTCCTCTCTCAAACACGTTGCGATTATGTATCTACTTTTTAGGACACTAATATTGGTGTGTGATTATCCTATCTAGACTGATTTTCCACATAGGATGTGACAGAATCATTCATAGTGGCTCTGAGATATGGCGGGAGGTGTTGTGAGCATGATTCTTGACCGATGGTAGTGATCAAGAAGGATCAACAGAGAATTTATGGGGTTGAAAACGACACTATCACACTGAGGTATGGGTCCCACATATTCGTCTAATTACTAAGTGGTATCCCCTTGTCACACCAGGGCATGTTCCCTATATCTATCGAGTGGTACCCCTTGTTATACTAGGGTGATAGTACTCTAATTACAGATTGGTACCCCATGTTAGACCAGGGAACATGTACCCCAACTACTAAGTGGTACCCACTATCATGCCAAGTCACATGTCCTCTATCTACTGAGTGGTACCCACTGTCACACTAGGGTGTGGGTACTCATATTACTAAGTGGTACACCCTATCATACAAGAGAAAATGGTCTTTTGTTGTAACACCCTGATATTTTATGAGAAATAATTTTTTTTTAATTTCTTTATGTCATGTGTTGTATGCTACACCAAGATTATCTTTCACTATATGCAACACAATATTAGCTTGTAGTATACAGAAACAATATACTTGGATTGTGTTTCATGCAAGAGCGACCTTCCTCGATAGCTTGCGTGGTACACAATACCGAGTTTCACTAAATAATGATATATTATTATAAAATTATGAACTAGTCATTATGAATAGTATTAACCTAATTTTTAATTTTATAACATATTAATTCATATTACACATTTTCTAGAATGAGATATGAAAACAAAATAAAATTTTCAATAAAAGAAGCATTTTTCAAAAATTGCAGTTTTACCGCCTTTTGATGGAGCACCCATTTTAAATATAACTTTTTGACACGTTTATAAGTTCAATTTTACAAAATAAACTTCTTATTTTAAATCAGGATATAAAAATTTACCTTGGATAAATTTTTGATGCTTTTTTGATAAATTTTATATTTTGATGAATAGTAAGAATACGCTAAATTTTTCTTAAAAACAACCTTTTTCATCAAGATAATTTAAATGGTTAATTGATAAAATATTGTGGTTTTAAAGTATAAATAGAATATTTTTTACCATTTAATATAATTTATTTCATTACCATTAATTTTACATTGAATTCATAGGTAAAAACATTTCAATCTTTGACAATGTTTTAACTTTTAAAAACCCATTTTCTTAACAAAAAGATTAATATTAAATTAATTACTTCAACTTCCGTGTTTTCAATTTTGATAAATGGATTCTATATTTGGAATAAGTGGGTCCAAATTATGGTAATAGTTTACTTTTATTTTTTTGGATATTATGAATAGTATCTACGGTAATTTTTATTTACTACAGTTAAAGGTAAATCCGATAATTAAGGGTAAAAATTAGATTATAAAATTACCCTAAGACCCACCAAAACTCTATTAAGTGAATAAAAGTTGACCCATATCACATAAGGGTCTCAATAGATTCATTTCATGGACTTTTGACTATAAAAATGATATAATTATTATTAAAACTAAACAAAGTGACAACATGTTAGTCTCTTATATCTTTTAAGTGTAATAATTTTAATTTAGTGATAACTCTCATAAAAAATAAAATATAAATAGTCTCCATAAATCTAATAAATGTATCTACATCATGAGAATTTATTTATAATTTTTTTGGATTAAATAATAATCATTAATGATGAAACAATAGTGATGTAGAAATTTATTTATTGATTGAAAAATCAAATAAATGGTTTTAATAATATTAAAATAAATATTATATGAACTAATTAATGTTCTCAACAAATTTTCTAGAAAAATATGACATTTTGGGATTTTATTAAATATTTTTGTTTGAATATATCTTATAGGCCGAGTTTATTTAAATTCAATGAAATTAATAGTTTTAAAATTGGCACTACTGTTATTATATAAAAATAAAATACTATAAAATTGTTTTAAAATCAAAAAAAATATTTAAAAATTATAAATTTAAATTTATATGGTCTAAAAGTTCATAAAGTATCCAATTATGGACAATTAACAATATATAAGTAATTATTTATAAAAATTTAAAATTTAGAATATTATTACCACAAATAAAATTAAATAGATTAAATAATGATAAATCAAGTTGATAAGGTTTAAAATAAATTCCCAACATGTCTAAATATTATTGGTTGATGAGATTACAAACTTATCTCATGTATTAATTGGATTTGAGTCATCTTTGGAGGATTTTATGTGGGTTTTGAGTTTATTATAAATTAATATTTTAGAGGTTTCCAAGAGCGCCCTTCTCATCTCTTATAAAAGGGAACCTCCCCCCTCTCCTCCTCACAATATTATGATCGATAAATCTCAGAAAAACACTGTCCATTTCTCTTATCCACTTCCCTAGAAACATACTAGAGCTACTGGTGTTCTTTAAAGACCAACATTAGTTCCCTAAGAAGAGGTTTAGAATAGGCGCGTTGAAGAAGAGGTAATATCCTTTACTGACTTATTCAAATTTATTTCTTCTTCTGATTCCTATTATTTATTTGTTTCATTATAAAGTAATAAAATCAGTATCACTCATATACTGATATGTTATTATAAATATGAGACAACCTTATTTCACCTTCTATCCATCCTATGGAAAATGAAATCACAACGCATGCGTATGTACGGAATACCGTCTCCACGTTGTGGTGTAATCTGTTTTTCAACCACCACCTTACTTGTATGGGTATAATGGTGTAAATAATAAATATATATTGTTATTATAACATGATACTAATTCTGAGATGTTATATCATCCACTCCAATACCATTCAATAATTATGGGAAAGATATCGTCGCTCGTGCATACATATGGCTTACCGTCTCCACGGTGCGATGAGATTCGTTCTACATGATCTTCATTAAACCATGTTTATATAAACAAATTGAATGAATAAATATGATATAGATTATACCAATACCATTCTGTAAATGATATAACTATAACCTAAAAATAGGAATATGAACTTATCCGACAAAACATACATATGAAAATAATGCAGTTAATACCCAAAAAACGAGTAACAGCAAGATGTTACTAACAAACAGATGAAAATATGAGCATAAATGTTATAATATAAATAATTATGATACTTTAATAGATCATTAAAATTATTTAAATCATTATATAAGCGGTTCAAATACACATGAAGCATATCATACCTAATGTAAGGGTTAATTATTCCAATCTCTTTATTATCCGAGATTGTTTATTCGTACGTATTTACTGGGATTATATTTATCATCCATGTCCCTGTTTTATAAAAAATGTTTTCATAAATTATTTAATATTCTTCAATGTATGTTTATATTTTTGTTTACACTTTTTTGACTTTTAATATGTAGTATAGAAGTAATATTACTTTTGTTAACTATACGAGGTACTTTTTTGACTTTTCTGTCAAAAGTAAATGAATAAAGGGTTTTTTAACTTATACGACATGAATGGATTTCTACGGTTTCATAACAACTTATTTACTTGAAGATTCCTCTAATATATTTCATTATTATTTTCAACAAAATCCTTTTCTTTTAAAATTTCACGGAATTTTGAGAAAAGAAAAAGTTTTTAAAGAAGAATCGATATTTTCCTCAAGAATTCATTTCATGTGTTTTATCCAAACTATTTACAATCTAAGATGAAATTTTTTTAATATGGATATGTTTAATGTATAATATTCTTATTATTTACTTGGTTTTATTTTTTTCTGATGAAATTATATCAATTTTTTATGGATTATGTTATGATGGGATGATGTTTACGAAACTTATTTTATTCATTGGGTTATGATGAATGATTTAAGTTTATTTTGAGGCACATGAAAGAATGATTTCATTATAAGATGGATGAGACATATATCTCCCTACAATGCATTTGGTAAAGATTTATATCTCATGATATAGACATGGGTAGAACGACATGTGAATCCGGTTCAGTAATACAGGGCTGGAATGACTAGTAAACCCGGTTCAGTAATGTGCTTTGTCCACTATGATGGTCTTGGAAGCAATGAATTGGATACTATGAAAATAATAACATGTGCTTAATGGTTTTCCACAATTACTTGTTTTATTACCATGATATTTTATCATGATTAGTGTTATTTCATGATCTATTCCTTATGTACTGCCAAGATTTATTTCACAACTCATGATTTTTATGTTTAAACATTATGTTCATGTTTTTAAGTTCAAATGTATATGATTTGTTTTATTTTATCTATGATTACCCTTAATTATAATTTGAGATCACCCTTTATATGTTTTCTTTTCCCCGGGATATAAAGAAAGGTTTTAGGTAAGAAAAAAAAGATCTTTATAGGAGATGTTGAAGATCTTTCACCATGATTAGAAGATTATGTTTCATGTTTTCAAAGACACTAAACTATTACGGTCCTTGGGTGTCTGTTCTGATAAAGTAATGTAATGTACATATACGTCAAGCTTGGGTCTCCACAGTTGGTATTAGCAGAAAGGTTCAGTTAATCTTTGAAAACTAGGATGCGAAAACTTTAGTGAGATCCCTAGATATATTTCTAAGGTATGTATAGGGATGTCCCTAAGGATTAGTATAACTATAGGTTACTATCCTGGAATTATGTTGACAATCATGAGTAACCTAAGTTGAACCTAAGGATTCATGTATTAATTAATTTTTGATAAGTTAGACATCCCATAAATGACATTTTATGATTATGTGGTTCCTTGTTATTTTAACTATTTCTAATACTATGGTTTCTGGTTTTAGTCAATGGAGGGAACAAGATGGAATTTAGTTTACATCGATTCCAATGGATAAATTGGTGACCATGATCAAAAAAATTATGTAATTCCTGAATAGAAAGATATTATGATTATGCTAAATCAATCATCATGATATATTATTAACAAGGTGACATTTAGTTGTATTTCTAAGTCATCAAATAGGAGGAAGATGGACTTTTATCCATGTTTGAATGGTGAGGAACATAGAGTAAGGAAGATTTAGCTTTCTACATATCAAGAAAAAGGGAAGAATAACCTTAAGGAACAACTCAAATGGAGGGGAAGATATTTTCTGTGTGGTGAAAAGTGGTATAGAGTGACAGACTGTTATGGAGTTCAATGTCTTATCTGTGGAGAACATGGGCATTACCCAACTCAATGCCCTGACCTAAGAGGATACTTCTAAATAGAGGAAGGAACAATTACATGCCAATAATTGAAGAAGATGGATTTAAGGGATTATGTATTGGAATTAAAGAATAATGTTGTTGAGGTACTTTTACGGTATGGTGAAATATCTCTGTATTGGTCCATTGTGGTTTTCCATAGGTATATGGTACCAGTAACCTTGAAAAGTGATTGAAATATTTTTGTAAAGAAGATGATATGAACATAATTGAGGGATAAGGAGATAATGAGATGTTTTATAGTATTAATGAGCTCATGACTCATATAAAGACTATGTGATATCATGGTTTGAGTACATAGAAATTTTGGGATTTTGGTTTACGGAAAGAGGTAACTTTTGACAGTATTAATGTTTCTACTAAGGCTCTATTGTAATTCATGTTTCAAGAGAATAAATGATTAAGGAATTTTTATGTTTTGAATGTAAACAACAAGTTATATCTTATGATATACAGGGGATAAATGATGGTATTCACACGCTTTGTAGATGACCTTTCTAGTAGTAATTTTCTTTATACTATGAGATTGGAAAGAAGTATTTTCAATAACCCTAAAGGTTGTAATGGATTAATTTGTACATCAGATAGTATTGTTTAAGGATAAATTATTTTTATAGAATATTATAATATTATAGTTTTAGAAAAAGGGACAACCTGCAGGATGGGCGACAACCCGTCACGTCGGACAAGGTTGCGGGAAACGAACCGACAACCGAAGTGAGACATGCCTTTATCGCCTACCACTGGCCTATAGGAAGTTCTTGGTTAGTAGAAATTAGTTTTATTTTATTTACTGGTATGATATATAATGTATAAGTCCATTTTTGGAATTATATACACCATTGATGGACTTATGTATATTTAATAATTTGTCCAAACCTTTTCGTGATAAAGAGGGATGGAATGACCTATCATTCTATCACATGATCTGCTAATACTTCAATAATGACAAATTAAACTCCATTTCATTAAATAGTAGATGAATTAGGAATTGTTCATGGAATTACCAACAATTATTTTACAATTAAATCAGGTAAGTATTTATCCTTATGCAAAAAAAATCATCATCCTTAGGGTAATGATCTTATAAACCAAAAATGGTGTCCTAGTACCCTCATATTCAATGAATCAGATGGTACCTTACATCATAAAAAATTTATAGCTTTGAGATTGTTGTATTTTTTATATCTAAGTTCTCTACCACTCTCTTCATCAGAACTTGATAGTTATATTTCTCTTCCATATCTATATTTTCACCTATGTTCTCCTATGTGGAAACCCAGTGATGAGTTAATTTGGGTGACCGTTATGTTTCATATTTTATTTTTTAAAATTATGTTTTTGAATTGGTTTTTATGATGTGGGTTTCTATGAAAGAAGCTTTCAAGTAGTAAATTATTTATAACCCCGACGAATTTTGAGGGAAAAATTTATTTTAAGGGGGGTAGAATGTAACACCCCGAGATTTTATGAGAAATAATCTTTTTAATTTCTTTGATGTCCTATGGTATATGATAAAACAAGATTAACTTCCACTATATGCAACACCATATTAGCTTTTAGTATACAGATACAATATACTTGGCTTGTGTTACATGCAAGAGCGACCTTCCGTAATAGCTGGTGTGGTACGCAATACCGAGTTTCACTAAAAAATGATATATTATTATAATATTATGAACTAGCTGTCATGAATATTATTAACCAAATTTTAAATTTTATACCATTATAATTCATGTTAAACATTTTCTAGAATGAGATATGAAAAAAAATCAATTTTTTGATAAAAGAATTATTTTTCATAAAATGCAGTTTTACCACCTTTTGATTGCACACCCATTTTAAATATAATTTTTGACAAGTTTATAAGTTCAATATTAAGAAATAAACTTCTTGTTTTGAATAAGGATATAAAATTTACATTGGAAAGTTTTTTTGATACTTTTCTGATAACTTTCATATTTTGATGAATAGTAAAAATATGCTAAATTTTTCTTAAAAAAAACTTTTTTCATCAAGATAATTTATATGGTTAAATGATAAAATTTAATGGGTTTAATGTATAAATTGAATACCTTTTTACCATTTAATATAATTTATGACTTTTCCATTAATTTTACATTGAATTCATAGGTAAAAACATTTCAATCTTTGACAGTGTTTTAACTTTTAAAACTCATATTCTTAACAACATGATTAATTTTCAATTAATTACTACAACTTATGTGTTTTGAATTTTGAAAATTGGATTCCATATTTGGATTTAGTTGGTCCAAATTATGTTAATAGGTTACTTTTATTTTTTTGATATTATGAATAGTAACTACGGTAATTTTTATTTACTACAGGTAAAGGTAAATCGGGTAATTAAGGTTAAAAATAAGATTATAAAATTACCCTAAAACCAGAAAAATTTCTATTGGATGAATAAAAGTCGAACCATATCACATAAGGGTCGGAATAGGTTCATTTCATGGACTTTTTACCAGGAAAATGATATAATTATTATTAAAACCAAAGAAAGTGACAACACGGAACTCTCTTATATCTTATAAGTGTAATAATTTTAATTTAGTGATAAACCGCATAAAACATCAACTATAAATAGTCTCTAGAAATATAATATAATTATCTACATCATGAAAATTTATTTAGAATTTTTAGGTATTATATAATTATCATTAATGATGACACAATAGGGATGTAGAAATTATTTTATTGATTGAAATATCAAAATAAATGGTTTTAAAAATATTAAAATAAACATTATATGAAATAATTAATGTTCTCCACAAATTTTATAGATAAATATGACATGTTAGGAATCTATTAAATATATTTTTTCAAATATATTCTCTATGTAGATTTTATTTAAATTCAAATAAATGAATAGTGTTAAAATTGACACTATTGTTATTTTATAAAAACAACATAATATAAAATTGTTTAAAAATCACAATTTTTTTTATAAATTAAAAATTGAAATTTATATGGTCTAAAATTTTATAAATTATCCCATTATGTAAAATTAACAACACATATGTAATTATTTATAACAATTTAAAATTTATAATTTTATTACCACAAATAATATTAAATAGATTAAATAAGGATAAATCAACTTGATAAGGTTTAAAATAAATTACCAACATGTCTAAATATTATTTGTTGGTTTGATTACAACTCTATATCATATAATATTTGGATTTGAGTCATTTTTGGAGGTTTTTAAGTGGGTTTTTAGTTTATTATAAACTAATATTTTACAGGTTACCAAGAGTGCCCTTCTCCCCTCTTATAAAAGGGCACCCCATCCCTCTCCTCCTCATAATATTTTGAGCCTTCAAGCTTGGGAAAACCCTGTCCATATTTCTTCTCCACTTCCTTAGAGAAATACTAGAGGTTCTTGTCTTCTTCAAATACCAACTTTAGTGCCCTAAAGGGAGGTTTAGAAGAGGCACATCGAAGAAGAGGTAATATTTTTTACTGATTCTTGCAAATTTAATTCTTCTTATACTTACTCTTCTTTATTTGTTTCATTATAAAGTAATAAAATCAGTATCAATAATATACTGATATGTTATTATAAATACTAAACAACCTTTTTCACCTTCGATCCATCCTAGGAAAAACGAATTCACCGCTTGTGAGTACATACGAAATACAGTCTCCACGCCATGGTGTAGTATGTTTTTCAATCAACACATTACTTGGATGGGTCTAATGGAGTAAATAATAACTATATATGGTTATTATATAATGATAATAATTTTGAGATATTCTATCATCCACTAAAATACCATTCAATAATTACGGGAATGATATCGTCGCTTGTGCATACGTACAGCTTACCGTCTCCACGGTGCGATGAGATTCTTTCTACATGATCTTCATTAAACCATGCTTATATAAAATAATCGAATGAATAAATATTATATATATAATACTAATACTATTCTATAAATTATATAACTATAACCTAAAAATAGGAATATGAACTTATCCAATAAAACATATATATGAAAATAAAGTAGTCAATACCCAAACAACGAGTAACAGTGAAATGTTACTAACAAATGGATTAAAATAGGATCATAAATTTTATCATAAAATAAGTATGATTATTTAATAGATCCATGAATTTTTTTAAATCATTATACATGAGGTTCAGATACACATGAAGCATATCAGACCTAAGGTAAGGGATAATTATTCCAATCTCATTCTTATCCAAGATTTTTTATTCATACGTATTTTTCTGGGGTTATATTTATCACCCATGTCCATGTTTTATAAAAAATGTTTTCATTATATTTTTACTATTAATCCATGTATGTTTAAAGTTGTTCTTACCCCTTTTTGACTTTTACTATGTAGTATGGAAGGAATCTTTCTTTTTTTAACCATACGAGGTACGTTTTGACTTTTCCTGTAAAAGTACAAGAAGAATGGTTTTTTAAATTATATGGCATGAAAGAATATCTATGGTTTCGTAACAACTTATTTCCATGTAGCTTCCTCTACCATATTTCATGATTATTTTCAACAAAATCCTTTTCTTTTAAAATTTCAGGGCATTTTGAGAAATGAAAAAAAAATTAAAGAAGAAAGGATGTTTTCCTCAAGAATTCATTTCAAGTTTTTTTTCAAAAATATTGCCCATATAAGATGACATTTTTTATATGGATATGTTTCATGTATTTTATAACTATTATTTACATGGTTTTATTTTTAATGATGAAATTATATCCATTGTTATTTATGGATTATGTTATGATGGGATGATGTTTATGAAACCCATTTTATTCATTGGGTTATGGTGAATGATTTCTGTTTATTTTGTGGCACATGAAAGATTGATTTAATTATGAGATGGTTGGGAACTATATATCCCTATAATTCATTGGGTAAAGATTTATATGTCATAAAATAGACATGGATGGAATGACAAGTGAATCCAGTTCAGTAATACAGGGCTGGAACGACAATAAAACTCGGTTCAGTAATGAACTTTGTCCACTATGATGGTCTTGGAAGAAATGAATTGGCTACTATAGAAATCATAACATGTGATTAAGGGGTTTCTACAATTAAATTTTTTATTCCCATTCTATTTTATCATGATTAATGTTCCTTTTGTGATCTATGCCTTACGTACTACCATGATTTATTTCACAACCAAGTATTTTGATGTTTAAATTTTATGTGCATGTTTTTATGTTCAAATGTATATGATTAATTTTATTTTCTCCATGATTACCCTTACTGATCATTTGAGCTCACCCTTTATATGTTTTCTTTTTCCCAGGATATAAAGAAAGATTTTAGGTACAAAAACAAAAAGATCTTTATGGGAGATGTTGAAGATCATTCACCATGATTAGAAGATTATGTTCCGAGTTTCCAAAGACACTAAAATCTTACAGTCCTTGGGTGACTATTTTTTTATGGATTAAGTATTGCGAAAATGTAATGTAATTTCCATGTACATCAGGCTTGTGTCTCTACATATATCTACATAGTGGTACCCCCATCTCACCATGGAGAAAGTCTGATATCTAACGAGTGGTACCCCTATCATAACAAGATGTGGCGCCTTAAAATAATGAGTCTATTAACCCATATTATAGAAAGTCACTAGTACAATATCAACCAAGTGGTACCCTCTTTGTCACACCAATGAATGAGACCTCTATCTTTAGAGGGATACCCCTATCATATTAGGGCTCAGGTCCTTTAAATACCAAGTGCTACCCCTATTAAACTAGGGTGTGAGTCCAATATATGTTATGTGGAATTCACCCAATCACTCTAGATCTAATTCTTATATTTTAACTTGTTCCCCTTACATGTAGAGTGTAGTGATGAGGTGAGGTTCCTCCACATGGGTTCCTTATATGAACATGAAATATATTGGTCATTAAAGATGGACCATTAGATATGATGGAAAACTCATCATTCTTAGCTGCGCTATAGAGATGGAGATCCCATTTCTCTTTCATTTGGGATTATTTTTTTGGCATATTTAAGGTATTATGGTATTATATCATATACTGATTGACGTTTATTTATGGTTTCTTATGAATACTATTGTATCATTCTATTACCCCCTTTTTAGTTTTCGGGGTGTCCAACTAGGTATGTATATAGTAATCCCTGCATGGGATTTCCCCGCATGTTTCATGTCTTATAAAGATGATAAATCATAATGATACTTGGGTGCATTGATTGTGTTTGGTGGGTAGACATAGTGATCATGAGATGTGATCTCCCATTTCCCCCCTTTTCCAGTTATTTTCTGGTTGGGACTTCAGTTCATGTTGGTTTAGTAATTTTCCAAGTTATACTTTGGATTTACATTAGTGTACTCTGATGCATTCCCTAGAGGTTATTGTATGAATGGTTGTACTCTATATGATGCAACATTTTATTATTGATATATAAATTTTAATGGAGAAATATACGTCCATGCATACATGTACTTTATGATATTAAATCCCATTATAGATGATGCCTTATTAGTGCTTGTCACCTACACATAGTCTATTAGAGGCATGATTGGGGTTTTCATACTCAAATTACCACTGGCTAGGTGGACCCTGCTGTTTTGGGTTGTGATAGTGCAGTTTCATAGGTTTCTCATTCTTAGGTCAGTATAAGAGTGTGACCCATGTTGAAGATTGGTTATGAACATAGGAAAATGATGTCATAATTTCTTTAGTGTGGGTTTTAGGCATGGGAACCCAGTTTTGATGAAATGACCAACACATGAATACAATAGGACTCGGAATACCCAATAGTTGACTCAAAAAACCATGAAATCAGATGTAGGGAACAAATGGTTCAAGCATCATATAGGATTGATTACTTTGAATTTTCTTCTTGAGATAACTCCCTAGATATACTATCTCACCATGACATGTATTTATAATTTTCAAGATTCCTTAATGATGATTTCCAAGTAGTATTTTTAAACATATTTGTGATGATGAAAAAATCAGCAATGATGCCTTAGTTTAGGGACCCATTCCTTAGGTGTTTCCTCAAGGAAGGCACTGAGTTGTGAAACTGCCACTTGTTGAGTAGCACATGGACCCACCTCTAGTAGTCCATGTAGGTGATCATCTTCATGTTGAGTAGTGGATATCTCTAGTAGGATATAACGATGGTGCACATGTCTTAACAAATTTCATGAGTTCTAAAAAATGAGACTGTTGATGTTTTATGATGAGATAGACCCTCAGGAAGTGGAGGATTTATTTGATGTAATGGTATAAGTTTTATAACTTTTGTTGACCCCCAGTCAAATAGACGGTTCTTATTAATACAAATCTCTTATATGTAGAGCAATAATCATCATTGGTGGTACTGAATGATAATGAACCTATTTTAATTTCACATCATGGGTTTTGGAGATAAGGACTTCCTGGGATTCATGGTGTAGCATTCCACCTGTCTTAGATGGTAGAGGACTAGAAAAATTCTGTGGTGTGAAAATATTACTTGTATTGGAGCACATTGGATGAGGGTATAGGTGGTTAGATTTATATAGGGTGGTATAGGACATTAGAAGAGCCCTGTTTTGGTGATATCAATGTGACTTCAGACACACAGGAAATTGGGACAATTCCCCCACTGAGACACATTCTTATTATGTGATCTAAAACCATGTGGGTGAATTGGTTCCACCAAAAGATGATAGTTTCGAGGTGTGGGGGGAGAGTTTCTATTAAGTGTATGTTGGAGACCATTTTGATGGGCTGGGGTTTCATAGAGGACCCTGGTTAAGGAAGAAATGGGGGAAATGAGACACATTTCTTCAAGTTGTAGAGGATTATGACCTTTAGGCTCTAGGTCTGTTGGAGGTTCAACCTATGTATTATGTTCTCAATATGCGCTTTTGGTACACAGTTAGAAGCGACATTTCAATATATATAGCCCATATTTGAGGACTAGAGAAACCTGTGGATCCTTTTTAGATTGGACCTTGTGTATGGAGGCTTCTCTATAGAGGATCTATGATTAAACACTTTTATTTATAGTGTGATCTGAATTCAGGAGGAGGGGGAGGGCCTTGCATAGAATTTTTCTATAGTTTATGGTTATGTCCTATGTTTTTTATCCACAGTATGAGATGGTTATATACCATCAATTCTTAGTTGACTATAACCAGTGAGAGATATAGTGCACCTAAGATGGTTTTATAGGGTTTATCCTTATTTGTTATGAAGGAATCCAAGGATGTTCAGGATGATCTCATGCGCTGGAGGATACAACTGAGTCCTTATCAATTGCCTAGAATTAACTTCAGAGTAGTGGATACTATGAGTTTTAAATTCTAAAAAAATTTAGAGGGGTATGAAGAAATTTATCATAAGGATGTTCTAGGATTACCTCTTAATAATGAGTTTGTATTTTGCATGGACTCACAAATTGGATGGATAGATATCTCAATTAGCATATCTAATTACCCCATGTAGTTTTTAGAGTTTAAGGTTAAGTTAGGGAGTCTTTAGAGAAAGGGTTGTTAGACCAAGTGATGTTTTCTTAATAAGACGATGAGAGATTTAGGTTAGGTGTGGTATGGTTTTACCTGAATTAGATGAATTTTAGGAGGGATTATTCACCCTCAAGATACGATGACTTATTCTTATAGTGGTTATTGGTGAAGTGGTTCTTGAAGTATAACATCAGGTTGGTTTATCAGTAAATTTGGGTTTGAGGGGAGAGTTTACTAAGAATGGATTCCTAGATCCACTAATATTTCTGTTAGTTCTTGGTGATACCATTTATCATGTTGGATTCTTGAGAAAATTTCATTAGAATTATGAACCACATCCTTAACCATTATATGATCATTTCATGGTAGTATTCTTCAGTGGAACCCTTGTGTATTTAGTTTCAAAGGTTTAACACATGATGCACTTGAGGATAGTTAGGGACATGGTCCAATAGAACCATTTTCATGGGGATCTATTGTAGGGAAAATTTTAGATTTGGGAGGTACACATATTGTGATATGTATTCTCAGACTTTAGTGTGAAATAGAACTATATACAGGTTTGTGTAGTGCTGTCTTGAGGGCCACACAAAGGAATGTCCATGGAAACAGAAGCTCAAAATGAAATTTTCCGTCACCTATTATTGAGTGAGGTGATAGGGTAGTTCACCTCTTCAAAGTAGGTCCTTGAGGGTGAGTATGGGAAAACACACCTTTATTCGGTGATTGTTACCCCACTTCATTTATGAAATATTATGAAGGATCATCTGGGAGATACTGACTGTGAGATATTACATGACAAGATTCCATTAGATATGATTCATATAGATTTTATGAAGGTGGAGATAATTATATAATTGTTTTAGGATTGATTATGGCACCATTAAAGTTGTGAGAAGAGATACTATTGAGGTTTCTTTCCCATATTAGTACACACATGGGAGGAGTGGTTGTCCTATGATCCCTTGGAATCAGGATTTGTGGGTAAGGATGTTGCAACATGTTTCTGAGATAAAACCTTTTGGTATCACCTATCAATAAGTGGAGGATGATTTGAAAAATAGAAGAGGTTGTGGGATGATATCATTACAATTTTAATGAAAGGGGTCTTCATAATCATCAAGAGGTCATGACACTATTTGAGTGATTATGTACTGACTCACCATGTTGGATCACTTCCTTAACATCTGAGGGATGATTTTGTGGAGGGTTTGGAAAAATTGTGTGTGTAATTGGTAGTTTGGATTCATAGAATTTCCTATATCATTTTAGACCATGATAATCAATTCACATCAAGATTATCGATAGGATGAGTGAGGACTTTAGGCCTCAGTTAAGTAGATAACTATATTTCTACTCTAGACATATGAACAAGTAAAACAAACCATTCAGGTTCTGTTGTCTATGGTTCAATTTTTCATGTTGGTTAGGAGACATATCATAGTGGATATCCTACCATCGATTGAGTTTAAATATAATAAAAATTGACACTCCACCACTAGTGTAGAACCATTTCAGGTTATGGATAAGAGACCTCATGGGCCACAACTATACTAGTGGGATCCGGTGGGAGACAACACATGTGGCCCTATGGACGGTCATATTAATGGGTTTGAAAGGTTAAATTAATATAGGGGAATATGAAGACTTCCAAAAAAATCATCAGAAGTCTCTTGAGTACAGAAGATGATATCCTTTCAAGTTTATACAGAGATATTGTGTTCTAAGATATCTCTTATCGATATGGATTAAAAAAATTTAGATGAGGTAACATGCTATCTCTGAGGTCCATAATCCCTTTTTCAGTGACTATATTAGGATGTAGTGGAAAATACCTGTAATGATCCTAAGTTTAAAATAAATAGAAAATACATTACTTTTATAGAATACACAATACATGACACAAACCGACACCCAAAGGCCATATTATTTTAGTGACTTCGAAAATTATAAACATAACAAACCGGTTCATAAAACATCTAAATCATCTCATAAATTTTCATTCATAACTAGGACCTATTTTTGACACATCTTACATAATACCATTCTTCATATCCTGGGGAAAAGAAGTATAAAAAGGGGTGAGATCAAAATAATAGTAAATGTGAAAAAGGGAAAAAAAATAAATAAACATAAGAATGTAAAAACCTGAATATAAATTTTAAAAATCATACAATGTATAAAAAATATCAAAAGATTGATTCATGAAATAAATCTTGGTTGTTAATAAGGAAAAAAATCATAAAGGAACAAGAGCTATTAGAAAAGATAATTGGCTAAAAATAAGTAATTGTGTAAAGAAAATAAGCAAAGAAAATCATTTGTATATTTCCCAAGTCTCATTTCAAAGACTATCATACTGACAAAGTCCATTAGTGAACCGGGTTTACTTTCTATTCCAGCCCTGTATTACTGAACTAGAATTATTTTCCATTCTATTCATATCTATCTCATGAGATATATCTCTTTACCGAATAAATTCTAGGTAGATATAGGTCCCACCCATCACATAATGAAAACCATAAATATGTGTGCCACAAAAACAAAAATCTTTCATAATAACACAACCCAAGGAATAAAATGGGTTTCTTAAACATCATTCCATCATAAAAGAATACATGTATAACAAAACATTTCATAAATAGCATTCTATATTAAACATAATCAAATATAAAAATAATAGGGTTATTACACATGAAAAATATCCTTAATATTAGATGGAGTATAATTTTGATAAAACACATGAAAATAATTCTTGAGGATAATATCCTTTATTCTTTAAAAAAATTCCATTAATAAAACACCATTTAATATTAAAATAAAATAATTATTGGAAATTAACCTTGAAAACGTGTGAGGTAATATTCATGGAAATAATTTATTATGAAAGCATACCAATCTATTCATTCAGTATAAGTTAAAAACAAATTTCTCGTACTTTGACTGAAAAATTAAAAAAAGTACCTCAAATGGAAAATGAAATAAAGAATCCTTTTAAACCATTTAATAGTAGTAAAAAAATGGGTGAAAATGACTTTAAACATCTATATGAGAATAATAAAAATTTTATGAAATTTTTTAGAAAATATAAACATGGATAATAAATAAACCCCAGTAAATATTTACGTATAATCAATCTTGGATAATAATAATTAAATTGAGAAATTATACCTTACAAATTAACAATCATTAATTTCAAATTCCTCATAAAATAATAAAATTTTATTCATATGTAAATATTGTAACCATTAGAACAATAATCAAATAACAAATTCATGGGAAACAACACAAAAAGGATTTAGGTTGTGTATAAGGCATATATCCCACATAAATTAATGTGAGAAAAGACAATCTATTACCATAGCTATAAATTCCATTGTACATAAAAAACCTATTGTATAATGGTTTAAAATAGTGTTGTTAACTTATTCCAGAAACATATTTATATTTATGATATAATATGTGATCATATTAACTCCTATTTGATAATATTTCATTATTACTCTTCCTTTGGTGTTAACTGTTTTATTTTCTATTTAATGTTTTGTCATATAAGTCACAATTATTGTAAATAGGATATAGATACAAAATTTAATGAATTATATTGTGGTCATATATATATATATATATATTATTTATTCATTATATACATATATATAATCATGCATTAATTGAGGACATGAATACCAATCACATCACATCATGGTGATGGCGGGCCGTACGTACGCACGAGCGATGATTAAATTCATTAATAGTAAAAAGTAACGAATTTTATGGTATATTTGTTGTTAAAAAATCAATATCATGTTATAATAATCATATATAGTTATTAATTCCATCATTATACCCATCCATGTTATGTGGTTGTGAAAACATATCACCCCATGGCATGGAGATGGTAAACCGTACATACAAAAACATGATGATTTCAATTTTTTAAGGATATATAGAAGGTGTAATATGGTCATTAAATTATCATAATATCATCTAAGTATATAATTTAGACTATATTTATTAATTTATAATGGAATCAACCCATGAATTAGAATTAGCAGAATAAAGAAGTTTTGAAGAATTGGAAGTGGATATTACCTATTCTTCGACATGCTCCCTCTAGATCTCATCTTAAGTGAAATAATGATAGTATTTTTATAATAAAAAACATATAAAATGTAACTAGGGAATTTTAGAATAAAAATGGTTAGGGTATGGGCATTTTCGACAACTCAACGTGAACTGATGAGGTGAGAGAGGAGGTTCTGTTTTATAACTAAGGTGAGGGGAACCTTTGAAATCTCTGAAAATATCAATTTATGATAAAATAAAATCCCAACCAGAAACCTAAAAATGTCTTAGTTTCAATGATAATATGAGATAACATTTTAATATCATCAAAATATATTTTTTAGACAGATTTTAATTTCATTTTATACATTATCATTTCAATTAAGCCTTAATTATTATATTTTAATTTTAACTATGGTAGAAAATTGTTCAATATTAAAATAGTGTATTTTTTAATTATTTGATGTCTATGTTACCATGTATTAATACTTTAGAAAATTTTAGACCATATAATAATAAGTATATATTTTTAAAAATGTTTTATATTTGAAATTATTTTTTAATACATAATTTTGATGGACAATCAATAGTACCAGTTTTAACAATATTCAATTTAATGATATTTTAAAAAATAAAGATAAGTTTTTATACTTGAAAAAAATTTATTACATCCCTAAGGGGTAAAGGTCATATTTAAAAATAATTTCAAATTTTATTTTCCTCAAATTTTACTTATTTTAATAATATTTACTAGATATTTCCTTTAATAAAATAATTAAAACATCAGTTTTGTGTAATTATTTAATAAACTTATTTGTTAAATAAAAATTGATAAGAAAATAAAATTATAAAGATAAATATTTTATATTTCACATAAGTATTTAAATTTGATTATATATTCGGTATAGTTCTTTATTAAAAATGTTATATTTTTTAAAACATGAATGTGAAAACTTTAACATCACTTTAAATAAAATATTATAATTGTCACAATGTTTCTTATATGGCTCCAAATGGTTAATAACTCTAATCATGGATGAATATGGTCGAGATATAATCAACCAATAATATTTGGTCGCGTGTTTTGTTCTTTTAATGGTTATTATCACTTTAAAAATTATTTTCTTTATTTTACATCAATTAAATAACTTCTACGTCATCAATGTATAGACTTTTAATGTAGTGTTTATTTCCTAAGTATAAAAAGTAAGTTATCATGAAAAGTGAATATACATTAGCTTTAAAATGAGTATTTATAGTCACATTTATCTTATGTGTATCCTTTTAAAAAATATATTAAATTATTAAAATTTGAGTAAGGCATATTTAACATTTCTTTGAATAAAATATATTCAATGCCCTAATCTCATCCAATTGGATTAAAAAAAATACAATTTCTACCCAAGAATTATTTAGGTAGAAACATAATCATATAATGTTATTAAGACAAGTGTTAGTGTAATTTTATAATATTATATTTACCCTTAACGACCAAATTTACCCTATTCCATATTAATAAAAACTATTGATGTTACTATTTATAATACCCAAAAATAAAATAATTATATTAACATAATTTGGGCCTACTATTTACAAATATTGAACCCATTTTTAAAAATTTAAAAAAGAGAATTTCCAGTAATTAATTTATATTTAATCCCGTAGTAGGAATTAAAATGGGTTTTAAAAAGTTGAAACATTTCAAAAGATTGAATTTTTTTACATCAAAATTAAAAGTAAAATTAATTCCAATGTCCAAAATTAAACTAAATGATAAAAATATATTCTATTTTTACATTAAAACCATTAAATGATATAATTTACCACGTATATTATATTGATGAAAAAATTATTTTCAATTAAAATTCAGTATATTTTTACTATGCATCAAAACATAAAACTTATCCGAAAAATAAAAAAAAACAATCAGAGTAAATTTTAATGTCCCACTTCCATATAGGATGTTTATATTTTTAAAGATACTGTATAAATGTTTTAGAAAAAAGATTAAAATTTTTTTATCCATTAAAAGGTGAGAAAAAAATATATTTTTAAAAAATATTTCTTTTATTTGAAAAATTGAATTTGTTATTTTATAATGCCCAAAAAACATATAAAATGAATTTTTACAACTTATATCAGATATATAATTTCAATAAAATCTCTAAATTGTGATTTTATTATTTTTTAGACTCCCTTATTTTCATGTAAATAGTTTCTTAGAAGAATGTTAATATCAGTTCTGACTAGGTTTTAAGGTAACATAATAATATTTAGTTCTGAAATTAAACTATGTATTGTGTGAAATTAATTCTATCCAAGTAACATGAAATTGTTTGTAACACATGCCAAGAATAATTCTGTGTATACCACAAGCTAAGACTATGTTGCATATTGTGCAAAATTATCTTGGGGTAACATACAACAGAATACATCAAAGAAAATTAAAAAAATATATATCTAATAAAAATATAAGGGTGTTACATTATAATTCCCTTAAAATGAGTTTCAACATTGAAATTATTCTAGGTTATAAGGGTATTCACACTTGAAAGTGTCTTTCATATAAACCCACATCATAAAATGAACACTAAAGCATCATTTTAAAAAAGGAAATTTAGAAACATGAAGGTTACCAAAAGTGACTAAACATTGTGTTTCCATATAGTAGAACGTAGGTGGGATGTAAAAACATTGATATGGAATAGAAATATATCTATCATGTTCTTATGGAAAGTGGTATAGGATAAGGTTAGGAGAAAGTGATCAATAAGAAACCCATAAATCTAAGATGATTTAAGGGGCCATTGATTTCATTATAAGTAAAGGTACCCTAGAATTTTTTTTCTTTTAAGATAATTTCCCTAGAGATTAATAATGACAATAAATACATTATTATTAAGTATAATATGATCATTTCCTTATTTCTTGATCAATCACTACTACATCTACTATTCCATGTAGTAAAGTTTAATTTGTCATTCCTAATGTGTTAGTAGACAATAAAATCCACAAATAAGATGATTGGTCATTCCATATATCTAAAAAAAGGTTAGAAAAAGATAAATTTTTTAATATGTCTACCTATGGCAAGATATTAAGTTACTGAAACAAACTTTCATTTTAATTTTAAATTATACTTTCTATTAATTAATAACTCTATAATCCTTATGAAAGCTAAAAAATCTGAAACATTAAAAAGTGGTTCAATAACATGGATTAACATTTTCCCCCATATATCATAAGTTATCTCTTTTTGGACACCTTAAAAACATGAAAACACCTTCATCTTGTATTCTCTTGAGTCATCGTAATAACTAGAATTACTATATATCCTAATTGAAAAAAATGCATATATCCTTAATCTAAAACTTATTGGATATACTCCTTAAGTCAACAAAATATGTATACTTTATCCATGATAGTATAACTCTCTTTAAAAAAAATCCTTAATATTTTTCCAAGAAACCAGCATCATGCACATTACACATTGAAATCCAACATATTTTTATCCAAACAACATTTTTTAAACATAAGGAGTATATTAAGGGTTATATATCCCTTAATCATGTATTGTCAAAGTTTATCAACATACCCTTAAATCACTTTCCTAGGCCCCTATAACTATTCAACATATCCTTCCAAATCTGTAATGAAAAAATTATACTAATTTTTTTTTGTATTTCATGATTCATATAACATAATATTTGAATTCTGAAAAAAACACCTCAATTATAAAGCATTATTATCAAACCATTACTCAGGATCCATAATATTAGTATTTCCAAAAAAATAAATCAGTTCTTTAGGTTACTCAACCTTAATCTAACCATGTTTTTTAGGTTTAAAGTAAAAAATAATTATTGAATATCCTATACCATTCACATGTCGTTTACAATCTCTTTATCCACAGCTGTATAACCAATAATCATACCACCTTTAGGATTCTATTTATAATATTTCCACATTAGAAAATTAGCTTTCAAAATTCTCATAATTTTCAAATCTAAAACATTCAAGGTTAAATATGTTCTATTTAGTTCTGGAAATTGACTTAAACCATAAAGAAAAGTGTGAGAAATGCATTTCAGAGATTAAAAACACACACATTAGATAACTTAATTTTAATATTTCAATATATGATATCATATGTTTAATCCTAGGGTTTTCCTGATTATGAAAAAAATCTAGGATTATAAATGATACATAGATTTTTTCTTTAGTATATCCCAATAAATACCTATATAAATATTTATAGGGATCTCACTAATGTTTTTGCATCCACGTTTCCAAAGGTTGACCAAAATTTTGATCTGATAACCAATATAATGAATCTAAACTTGACACACAAGGAAATTTACATTAATTTTTAGGAATATATAATAAATGAAACAAATAAATTCATAAATACCATATTTGTTTAGAATATTTGGAAACTGGAAAACATAAAAAACTGGTTCAAAAAACATCTACATCATATCCTACATTTTCCTTCACAACTAGAACCCATTTTTGACACATCATAATTAATAACCTTATTCATATCCTAGGAAAAATAAAAATAAAAAGGGGGGAGATCAAATTATAATTAATGGGAAACAAGAAAAATATAAAAAACAACACAAACAAGAGAATGTAAAAACATTAAAATATGTTTTTAAAATCATACCATGTATAATAAATTTAAAAATCTTGAGTCATGAAACAAATCTTGGTAGTGTATAAAGAATAAATCATATAATAAAAAGTGTAATGAGAAAATATAATTGTCATACTAGATAAAACTTTGGAAAACACCTAAGCATAGAAAATCATTTTCATATGAGCCAAGGCACATTTACAAAACTATCATAGTGGAAAAATTCCATTAATGAACCATGTTTTCATTCTGTTCCAGCCCTATATTACTGAACTAGATTTACTTTCCATTCCATTCAGTGTTGTATCATGAGATATAAAACTTTACCAAATTCATTGAAGGGACACATAGGTCCCAATAGTCACATACTGAAAACCAAACTACAATTAAAAAAAAACATAAATCATTCATCATAACATAACCCAATGAATAAATTGAGTTTCGTAGATATCATTCTATCATAACATAAATCATATAACACAAATGGATTTCATAAATTTCAATACATTATAATCATAATCAATCATAATAATAGATATATTATACATGAAAAATATCCTTAATCTTATATGGAGAATAATTTTGATAAAACTCTTGAAATGAATTCTTGAGGAAAATATCCTTTAATTTTAAAAAAATTATTATTTTACTAAAATACCACAAAAGTTTACAGTAAAAAAATTATTTGAAAATAACCCTGAAGAATTATCCGTCAGTCTTCATGGAAATATGGCGTTATAAAAGCATAAAAATACATTTATGTTGTATAAGATAAAAAAATTCATCTCGTACATTTTCCAGAAAAGTAAAAAAGTATATGATATGGAAAAAATAATAATTATTCCTACCAAAAAATGTATTAATTTTTAAAAAAACGAGTTAAAATTACTTTAAATATCCATAAGAGAATATAAAGCAATTTATGATCAGTAGAATAATATGCCTCATAAAATAAATAAAATAATATTCATATCAAAATATCACATCTTCAATAACCATAATCTTATAAACATTCATGGGAAACACCACACAAAATAAATGGGTTGTGTATAAGGCATATGTCCCACAAAAATAAATGTAAGAGAAAATAATACCTTAACTTAGGTCTGACTACCATTGTACATATATGAAAATCCATTTTAATGGTTTAAATAAGGTTATTAACTTATTACTAAACCTTATTTATATTTATGATATCATATTTGATCGTATTAACACTCGTTTACTAATATTTCACTATTACACTACTTTTGGTGTTAAATGATTTATTTTCTCTAACATTTTTTATCATATAAGTCCCAATTGTTTAAAATAGAATATAGTTACCAAATTTAGAGAATTATATTAAGGTAATATATATCACATTTGTTGATTATATAACTTTATATAATCATGCAAGCATGATGGATATAGATATGAGTCACATTATATCGTGGAGACGGTAGGTCGTACATATGCACGAGCGATGATATCGTTTCCATAATAGTAAAAAGTATGGAATTTGATGGTATATTTACTTTTAAAGAATGAATATAATTTTATAATAATCATACATATCAATTATTTCAATAATTATACCAATACAAGTAATGTGGTGGTGAAAAACAGATTACTCCATGGTGTGGAGATGATAAGCCATACACATGCATGCATGGTGATTTTATTTTTCATAGGATTGATAAGAGGTGGAATATGGTCATTAAATAATAAAAATAACATATAAATATATATATATTATACCTTATTTATTACTTTATAATTTAGTCAACTCATGAAGTGTTAGTAGAAGAAGAAAGAAATTTGAAAGAATCAGCACAAGAGATTACATCTTCTTTGATGTGTTCCATCTAGATCACCTCTTAAGGGAAATAGAGTTGGTATTTTGATAAGACCATAAAATTTATAATGTTAATAAGGAGGTTTTTAAGGGAAATGGTCTTGGTATGTTCCTTCTTTAAGGCTCAATGTGATCTGAATAGGTGAGGGAGGAGGCACCCTTTTATAATTGAGGTGAGGTGAACCTTTAGAATCTGAAAAAATATCAATTTTTCATAAAATAAAATCCCATCCAAAAACATCCAAAATTTCTTATTTTTGAATATTAGATGATATAAGGTTTTAATATCATAAAATAATAATTTCTAGACATGTTTGGATTTTATTTTAAACCATATCATTTCAATTAACCCTTAGTTATTCTATTTTAATTTTAACTAAGGTAACAAATTTTTCGTTGTTAGAATAGAATAATTTTTAATTATTTGATGTCAATTTTCCCATAAATTAATAATTTAGAACATTTTAGACTATATAATAATTATTTTATATTAAAATTTTTTTAATTATTTTTAAATAATTTAACAAAACATAATTTTGATAAATAATCAATAGTATCAATTTTGACACAATTAAATTTATTTATTTTAAATACTTTCTATATAATATTTTATTTAATAAATAAATAATTTATTACATAAATAATGGGTAAAGGTTATCTATAAAATTTATCAGAAATGTTAATTATCTAAAATTATATTTAATTTATTATTTTCAATAACATTAATATGACATTTACCTTAGTAAAATAATTACAACATCAGTTTTCTATAATTTTTTAATACACGTATTTGTTGAATAAAAATTTAAAATAAAATAACACGATGAAGATAAATCTTTTATTTCTCGTAGTAATATTTATAGTTGAATATATCCTTTGTGGAATCCTACATAAATATTGTTATATTTATTAAAACATGAATATGACAACTTTAACACCACTTAAAATAAAATATTATAAGTGTGATAATTTTTCTAATTGATCCCAGAATGGCCAATAACTATAACCTTGGATTATTATGGTCAATATATACTAAAAAACGAATATTGGGTTATTTTTTTTGTCTTTTAATGGTTATTATCATTTTAATTTTTTTGATTTTACATCAATTAAATAATTTCTTTATCATCAATGTATATTATTTTACAGAAATTATTTATTTCATAAAAATTAAAAATAAATTATAAGGAAAAATAAAAAAATTATATATTTCAAATTAGTATTTATAGTTGAATTTATATTCTGTGTAACTATATTTTAAAAATGATTAAGTTATTAAAATTTTAGTAATACATATTTAACTTTTGTTTAAATAAAATATATTAAATTTCCTAGTCTAATGCATGTGGATTCCAAAGGATACCATTTAGACCGAAAAAGGATTTAGTTAAAAAAATAACCATACAACGAAATTATGACAAGTGTTAGTGTAATTTTATAATACTATATTTATCATGAATTAGCCGATTTATCTTTTTTATCGTATCAAAAAAAATTATTGACGTTGATATTTATAATGCCAAAAAATAAAACACTAATATTAATATATTTTTTGCCCCACTAATTCCAAATATTTAATATTTTTTTAAAAATAAAAATATAGAAGTCGTAGTAATTAATTTAAAATTAATCCAATTGGAAAAATGAAAAACAAGGATTTTAATATTAAAACATCGCAAAAGATTGAAATATTTTTACATCAGAATTCATGGTAAAATTAATTACAATAAAAAAAATTATACGAAAGGATAAAAGTATATTATATTTTTACATTAAAAAAATTCAATAATATAATTTATCCCCATAAATTATTTTAATGGAAAAGGTTGTTTCAATTAAAATATAGAATATTTTAACTATTCATTAAAACATAAAACTTATCTGAAAAATATCATAAAATCAGTCAAAGTAAATTTTTATATACCAATTAAAAAGAATAAATTATTTAGTTAAATATTATATAAAAAAGTTTCAAAAAAATATTTAAAATGGGTGCACCCTTAAAAGAAGGAAAAACTGCAGTTTTTTTGAAAAATACGTCTTTTATTGGAAAATTGAATTTGTTCTTATATCATGTCTAGAAAACATATAATAATTTTTTTAAACATTATATTTAATATATTAAATATATATTACATCAATAAAATCCATTAATAGTCATTTAATTATTTTATAAACTCACTTATTATAATTTAATTTTTTTTAAAAGATTGTTAATATTGTTCATACCCCCCATTATAATGAGTTAGTTATAAGGAATCAAAAAAATACTTAGTTTTTCACTTAAACACAGTCTATTGGGAAATTAATTCTATCAATATAACATGAAATTGTTTACAACACATGTCGAGAATATGGTTATGTATACTGCAAGCTAATATGGGGTTGTGTATTATACAATATTATCTTGTAGTAGCATACCACAAAAGATATATAGGAAATTAAAATAAATCTATCACTTAAAACTCTCAGTGTGTTACAACACTTATTGAATTTTTGAATATAGTTAAAAAGAGTTATTTTTGTTTTCCACACAACATAGCTGAAGGGGCATGTGTACAACTCATTGCATAATGTCGACCAAGTTGAAATGGATGTTAGGATTTGAGTAACCAATTCGACGAGTTTGAGGTGGACAATGGAATTTGAGAAACAGGTGGAGAATACCCTTTATGGGAAAGTGTTTCCCTTGTGTTTCTATGTTTATTTTATGGGAACGCGAAATAGATCCACAAGAGTAAGAAAAAGGTTTGTAAGCTCATTATTCTCATATATTTGAGTATGTATTCTATTTTTAGGATAAAAAATTGCAGGGAGAGTGTAATTACTATAGTATTTCCATGTATGACTTTGGAATTTTTTATGAATATTTTTTTAGACATGTATTGAGTCAGTGCATAATTATAGGGTATAGAGAGGCCCAACATTTACAAAATTAAAATTATATGACACATTTTTTTTAAAATAACATAATTAATCCATAATGGATTCTAAAATTTTAAATTTTAGGGTAACATTAAATCTGGAACATAGGGATTACCTTAGGCACATCATAAACTTCATCAACATTGGGATTTCAGTTTAAGGAAACCATTGGAGATTTCATGAATTGAAATAATTATTTAATTTATTAAATTTGAAAAAGATAATACCCTCTAATAATAAATCATTAATATTTTTTCTAGGGTAAGATTTATAACCTTGGGAGGGTTAGAGCAGGAGGATAACATTATCATAGATGGTGGATCAAGGATCAATGATAACTATATCATGGTGGACCATTATACAGATGATGAAAATAGTAGGATCGTCATCTTCTTCTCTTGTGAAAAAATTCTTCACCAGTTTTGGATCGGAAACCAAGTTATGACTCATTATTTATGGTTTCCAAACTTTTAATTAAATATTAAATATGGATTTAGATATTTTTTTCCTTTATCGATGAATGTTATCCTTTACAAGATCACGATAATTAATTTTATTCATTGTTCCATTCTTTACCTCTAATATTCACCAACTTATGATCATTTTTGAAGACTACATTGGTTAAAAATTAATTTCACATTGTTATAGTGATTACTCCCTCCGTTCTTTATATTATTCACTATAATCCCAATGGGGCATGTATCGACATTGTAGGGGAGGTTTTGGCCATGATCAAAACCCCATATTCCTAACAGTTTCATGATTGATTTATAGATCAATAGTCTGAGGAAGAATTGAGGTTTCATGTGGGATAAAAGGGACAATTCAGGTATTTGATATCAATAGAAGTGTTAGACTTGCGATGGACACCCGTGTGGATAATCAAACATCCTATTTCTATCCAATAAAGGCTAAAAATTTACAACTGACATTGTTTCCTTTTATTTTGGTGAAATTGAGTTGTCAAATAGGTATAAATGCCCGCAAAAATGGTTGATATAGGATATATAGGAAGAAATTTGGGTTTTTTAAAAAATATTACTACACGCCATGTATGCCGGAGGTACACTTACTATGTAGTTCCCCCATAGTGGAGGTTTGGTTTTTGATTAAAGATAAGTATCAGACATTGTGTATAGACCCTACACACCACGTGACCCTGTAGTAGTGGCCTTATATGTACTATAGGAGTACACGAGTACAAGAATGATCATTCAAACAGGTTTGAACATGAGTACACGAGCATGGCCTGACACTTATACATGTCCCCAATACAAGGAAATGACCCCAAGTACATAGGAAAAACTAGATGTAAATGGGGAAAATATAGATAATATGGGTGGGCCCCAATTGTTGAAGGCACATTGTGTACCAAGTGTACATTCCATGTAGTTCCACATGGCTTGACATGTCGTGGGTAGGAAAGAAAATAACTAGGTGTCAAGGTGAGGGTAGATGTCCAATGACCCATGATCCATGTCCTGTACCTCCCTTAAGATCTTCTACGTTATATATATCCTTATTTTGGACTCGGATTTTGGCCTATAAGTTTCCAATACTAAGTATTATTCTTTGTTGAAAATGATAGAATCCTTGGTTGTGGATTTATGATATGATTGGAGTGGTTATGAGTGTGTGATTGTTATGGAAATGTTTGACTGATGGAAGTGATCAGGTAGGATTATCGAAGAGATGATGGGGTCGAAAACATCCCTATCGTACTAGGGAGTGAATCCCCTATATTCCTCTAACTATTGATTGGTACCCCCAGTGATGCACAAGAGAACATGTCATGTATCTATTGAGTGGTACCCCTATCATATCTGGGTGAAAGTCTTCAAACTAATGATATGTCATCCCTATTTCATCTAGGGAGAAGGGCCACAAAATATTGAGTGGTACCCACTCTCACACGAAGGCATAGGTCCTCTATAAACTAAGTGATACCCCTATTATACTAGGTCTCAATACATCTAACTACTAAGTGGTGACCCTATTCAAACTAGGTTCTGGTTCCTCTATCAACTGAGTGGTACCCCCTATTATACTAGGGAACATTTCCTCTATCTACCAAGTAATACCTCAAATGTATGAAGGAAAATTTCCAATAACTACTATGTGGTAGCCCCTATCGCACCAGGGAATGATTTCTTTATCTATTGAGTGGTATAACCCTGATGCACCATGGAATGGGTCCTCTATCTATCGAGTGGTTACCCTATCATACAAAGGAGTAAGTCCTTTAACTATTAAGTGGTACCCCTTAAATTTCCAGTGTATGGGTCTCCTAACAATTATGTTGCCACCCAACCGATATAAGGAACAAGTCCTCAATTGGAGATTGTTATCCCTCGATTGTGGAGTGTAGTGGTGAGGTGTGGGTCCTTCACATGGGTTGTTTATAAGAAAATGAAATATGTTTGGAATAATAGATGAACCTTTGGAGATGAGGGAAGACTCATCATTCTTAACTAGGATATAGAGATGGAGATCCCATTTCTCTATTTTTTGGGATTATTGTTTAGCATATCTAGGTTATTATTGTTTCATCTCATGTTCTGATAGACATGACTTTGTCGGTAGAGCAGACTACTGCTATATAATATTATTTCTCCCTTTTTAGTTTTTTGAGAATCCTACAAGGTATGTATATACTCACCCTTAAATGGGATTTCACCACATGTGTTTTTTCATATAATGAAGACAAGAAGAGATGTGGTGAAATTAGCATAACACAAAAATACATGGGTTTACTGGACGTGTTCGGTGGTTGGACTTGGAGATAAATAAACAAGCTCTATCATTTTCCATTTTCTAGTTATTTTCAGGTTGAAAATTTAGTTCTTTGGGGATTTTTCCCATTTATTCATTGTATTTACAATATAGTACTCGGTTGTATTTTCTAGAGGTTATTTCATGCATAGTTAGACTAGATATGCTGGAGACTTCATTTTCCCCTTTTACACTTTTTCAGGGAGATGGCTATGTGCATGCATATAGGGGAATTATGTTAAGACCTATAATTATGGTCTAAATATTCTTGGTTCTTGTCTCCATTCCCTATCCCATTAGAGGTGGAATTGGGGTTGTCACACTTATCTTCCCGTTAGCTAGGCGGGCCATGGTGGTCCGGTCATGACATTGATGTTATCTTTTGATATCAAAAGACAAGTTAGTTTAGTATTTTCAAGTTTCCAACCTATATAACTTTGATGTTATCCTCGATATGTATTATTTGGTTACCAATAAATAAGTGGTCGATTACTCTCATCCGGGGGTGTTTTTATAGAATTCTATGGGAACTAATTTGTTTTTAGAGATAATGAGATCCTAGGTATAGCTGATCATGAGCAATTTTACTGGAACATGAAAAGTTGATTTTCAATTTTTTAGTCTAGAATGGGGATGAAATAGTTGGTTATGATCTTCCATTGGTGTTTAAATAATTTTATGAAGTGGTCCTAGTTTATTTATCTAGTCTTCTATTATAGAGGGATGTTATGTTTTAAAAAAAAATTTGCATCGGGATATCTGCTTATATTGATTCATTAATACTATAGGGCTCTGATGAAATTGATGGAATTTATGATTATGTCGTATGATTTAAATTCTAAAGGATACATTTATCCTAGAGTATCACCTTGAGAACATCTGGTTATTTTATCCAAAAAAGATAATATGACTTTCTAATTTTTTGAAAATTAACAGAATCTTAATCAATCAATAATTTAGAATAAGTATCAGATCCCCATATTAGTGAATTTTTTGACCAATTATATGTGTAAAAATAGTTCTCTAAAATCAATCTTCGGCATGGGTAACATCAACTCAGATTTAAGAAGTATAATATCTAAAAGACCACCTTTTGGAGTAGGTTTGGATAATTTTAATATATTGTGATATCATTTTATCTAACTAATTCACAATTATTTTCATAGACTTGATTAATTGGATTTTTAAATGAAGCCTAGATCTTTTTTAATGGTATGATTTTTTGAAATTTTATTTTAATCAAGAATGGGAGATGATCATGAAGTTCACATGAAACATATTATTTAAATCTTGATGTATCCCCACCTTTATGAAAAGTTATCAACATTCTATTTTTGGACATGAGATGTTATGATCTTAGGAAATGCGGTTACTTAAATTGGAATATTATTTCATCTTGAGAAGGTGAAAAATACATTTTCATTATATGAACCATATAATATCTTCGATATATAAATCTTCTTGGGGTTGTAAGGTGATGTTTCCATTATTTGAAGCTTTTTTCTACATCACTTTTTCAATGTTTAGTATATTTTAATGTTCAGTTTGGACAATTATCTGGTTATTTATACCTTTTTGTTTAATTTATATTGGTTATACTAAATTGAATATATTTATAATAAACATTATTGTTTAATTATTTAATTTCTCAATTTTTCATTATTTTCATGATTGATTTATTTTATTATTTTTGAATTATATTTTCAATTTTAATTCCTGTGTTAATAAATAAATTCCAATGTATTTTCTAATTAATTAAATATTAATTTATTTAAAATATTTTTTTTTTGTATTTTTTTGACTTAAAATTACTAAATATAGTATTAATTTAATTAATTAATTAACAAATGTAATCTATTAATTTAAATGTTTTAATATTTATAATTTTAAATTTTTATTATTCAAACGGTATTTTTTATTTTGGTACCACAAATGTTGATATTTCTACCTATTATCATCAAGAGTCAAGACAATGCTTCTATCACCTACTACATTCAAGGTGATACTTCCAAGTATGCATTAAACTGTTAGAACAAAACACTTCTTCCACTAATACAGATTCTCTCGGTTTTTCAACATGACACCATAAATGCTACCTCCACTTACTACCTCCAAGGTGATACCACTAGTTTAAATTTATACCACTATAACAAAGTTTTATAATTCCAAGGAGCTAATACAAAGAGAATATACTACCACTAGTGAAAATTATACCATGAAGACACTCTCAGGTAACCATTGGACTGGGGGTGTATTGACACATAATTTATCTAGGTTGAAAATGTTGTTGGGTGTTTGATAAAAACTGAATGAGGAGGATCCTCTAAGATCCATGAAAATGTGCGATGAGCTTGGACAAATAATCAAAGAAACCATGCTGACAATGTACGGGTTGATAAACCCATTGAATGAGTAAGAATTAATTTTTTAAGGGTTAATATTCTCATATGGTTAGAATAGATTAAGTCATGTAAGGGTGGTGGTAAAACCCGTGTAAAGGTAGATCATCAATATGAGGATATATAAGGGTGGATGACATGTTCTAGGGTTATTGAGTGCTATATATGGGTAGTATCCGACTCAAATAAGGGTCTTAATTCTTATGTAAGGGTGAAGGTGGACTCATGTAAAGGTAATAATTGATAATTAAGGTTCAGCGAAGGCTGGATAAGGGTATTGGAAGACCTACTTAATGATAGTGGGAGGCTACATAAGGGCGACGACTGACTTGTGTAAAGGAAGCAAGAGGCTTTATAAATGTAAATTAAAGATACATAAAGGTATTTTCTAGGATATTTAGGGGTAATGATAGATATGTAAGGGTCATTTAAAAGATATGTAAGGGAGGTTATGCTTACATAAGGGCATCTTTAATCTGAGGTGGTCATGTAAGGGAAACATCAAGAGCCCGGGTAAGGGTACTTCCACCATGTTTGAAGAGGGCACCACGTATTTATTTTGGAATTCCATATTTTAATTTATTATATGTTTTATTTAGCGATGTTTTATTTAGCGATGTTTTATTTAGTTAGGAGGGATAAGTTCATGTCACACGGTGGTGACATTGCATAGTCAAATACTGCATGTTTAAATTGACAAGGGTAATGACAGATTTAAATAAGTGTTATGTAAAGTGAGATTTAATAAAATTATAAAATATATAACTTCACACTAAGATAAAAAATGTTTATATATCATTCATAATTCAGTAAGGAGCACAATTAGTAGGGGACCAATGATCATAAACACAGATTCTGAGTAAAAGATAGTGGGCTTCAAGATAGAGAAATAAGACAATATTTAATAGAATATTAATACCTCTTTATCTTATTCTTATTTTGTACTTTTTCCTGATGATTTCATTGAAAAACTTATTTCATGTTTCTAGAAACATGTGTAGCTAGAATAATTTAGGGAAATAGATTATTATAATTTTAAATTTTAATATATTCATCCTTTAATTACAGAATTATATGAGTTAATCTTATGTCTAGATATCTCATTACAATTCTTAATGAGATAAAATTCTACAACATAAAAAGTACTAAGAGGTTTAAATTGTGAAAAATTTTCATTTCACTTTAAACCGAAGTAAGGAAAATTGAAATATTTAATGTTCTATTATCTATTAAATAATTTTTTAATTTCTGAGAGATAAAAAATATATCATTTCCATGGAAATATCAATGAGCTATGTTTAACATTTAGTGATAGACAGGTGAGTCAAAAAATATTATTCTAAGAAATAATAACATTTTAGTCAACTTGAGTAAGAATAAAAAATTCTATTATATCATTTCTTAACAGTATGATCTACCTAATGTCATCAATATTTGGTTTCTATCTCTCAATTTATATTCTCCCTACCCAATTTCCACACCAAAACATTATTTTCGCACACATGAATTTATCATTTCATAATTTTATTTTTTTGATTTGTGAGTTTTTTTTCAAATTATATTTTTTTAGTTACACACTCATCAAAATCATTCCTCATAAATCGATAGTCCTTCCACCATATCAGTTTTTGTTGGTTTTATAAATAATTAGTTTTTTCAAATTCAATGAAATCTATACTTAAAATATTTTCACAGTTTTTGGGGAATTCATGATTTTAAAAAAAATTCATAAAAATATTAATATAAAGATTTAAAAAGAAAAAAATTGAAAAAATTTCAAATAAAAAATACACAAAATATTATATGTGTTGTGTTTTGTCATTTTTTTATTTGAAACTGCATGAACACTAGGTTTACTAAATCTAAATAAGAAATTGGGTTTTTTGTTCCCTAAATTAATATACACTATAGTGCCATGGGGAAAAATAAAAAAATTTAAATGGATAATCTAGATGTTGGGAGAGATAAGAATCTTAACGAGAACGTCAATTTACTATATCTTGAAAATCATGTTACTAAGAGGAATATAATAATAGAGTTTTATATTCCCACTATTTTAAGTAATCCATCAAGAATAAGTCTATTTCCTAGGTCCAAGAACTAAAAAAATACAGTAATAACACCTCCCTATATATACATCCTTTAATTTCGTAACCACATAGAAATATTTATATTTCATTAGAGAACTTTATAGTTATATGCAGCAATAGTCTCTATGAGGGTTGAGTGATGAGGATATTAGGTTTAAGGTGTTTTATTTTTTCTTTAAGGAATGGTCTATGATATGGTTTAAAAATTTATATAATCAAAATATTGATACTTTGGTTGAGTTATTCAATGATTTGGTCATTAATTTCTATCCAATTAATACTGAAATTGAGGTGAGATTTAAAATAATTGATTTTTTTCAGGATGAGGAAGTTCTTCTTCATGAGTTTTATAATAGGTTTTGAGATTTACTAAGACAGTGTCCCAATCATCAATCGTTTCCCCATATTGTGATGGGTACCTTTAATATTTCTCTTACAACATACATTAAAATATATTGTTGATATATCGTATGGTAGTGTTTTTTATGATTTAACCATTGATGAAATTAAAAAAATTATATAAATATGATAAAAAAATATTAGTAAAAGTGCATAATATTTTGATTTATTTAGGGAGTCAGAATAAACACCCAAGATTCTGAAGTTGATGGTATAGTTCTTAGATAACATTGATGTCACAATAGTATATACGATTAAATGAAAAATTATGCTCCCAATTTCAATATTCCCATTCATAATGATGACTGTTCATAGTTTTTGTATTATTGCGACAGGAGAAAATCCTATAATGATCCATTTTTAAAAGAATACAATAGTGTTTATAAAAACAATCGTAATATGTCCTGGATAGATCAATGAGTGATTAAACAACCTTCTTCCTTTATTTTTACTCCAAAACCAAGAAAATATTTCTAATATCTATATGGGTATGAGTATTCCAATCATCATGGGGATTTGAAGGGGATGTTTATGTAGGTGTTAGGTGATATTGGTAAATTAAGGTAATATACATATTCTAGGTTCTATAGTTTGTAACTTCCAATGAGCCAAATTTTTAGAGATTTAACTGATATAGACAAGGAAAATATACCCATCACAACATTAACAAATTTGAGATATAATTTCAGAGCTATTACTATCAGATCAGGCCTTATAACTCAATAACATATCATTGAATAAACAAGGGAATATAAAATTGATGAACATGTTGAATTTGAAAATGAAAATCTAAAAAAATGAAATATTCAGATATCCACATAGTAATGTATAATATTAACTAAATGCTGAAACTTAAACTATAAAGTGAAAATATACAATAAAAATATATTGGGAATTATCTAAAGAGGAAAAAAATATGGTGTGATTTGAGGATGAGGAGAATCACCAACCTCTATTGAATTATTATTATTCTCCCATCCATTTTATCCAAAGAGTAACTGGACTATTTGAAATTCCTTCAAATATTTAGGAACGTAAAAATTAACATTCCTTTTTTGGAGGTCTTGAAAAATATTCCATCCTATGTAATGAATATTATCCAATAAGAGGGATTGGTGAGAGTTTTATACCATTAATATCATTGAGTGTTGTAGGGACATTGTCTAGAAATAATTACCTCCAAAATTAAAAGAGCATGTAAGTGTTACTATTTCTTACATAATAGGTAAATGTGAGGGTATAAACTATCTTTATTACTATGGATCTAGCATAAAAAATATAATTTACTCCCTGATTCAAAATATGGGTCTTAAGTAATTGAAGCCAACATCTATTTCTCTATAGTTGGATGATATGTCACAAACTTATCCTTATGGAAGGGTAGATGATCTATTAGTTAATATAGGTAAGATCACTCTTTCAAATTATTTTCTTATTCTTGAAATATATAATTTTTTTACAAAATACTGATCATTTTATGGTTACCTCTATTAGCAGTTGTTGGGGATATCATTGATGTTTCAAAAGGTAAACTAATTCTTATATATAGATAATATCAATAATAATTCCAAGTTTTTTAATATTATTGACTTTTAGGGAGTTTAAAATTGATATATATTACTGATAAGGTATTTAGAGATGAGTCTAAGAGATAGAACAATCATTATTTTTATGATTTGGTTATTAATAATGTTTAAGTACATTTTACAAATTGTTTTTTTGAATCTTGTTATATGTTTATAATTTAAATGATATAGAGACTTAAAAACAAAATTAGGTGGATCATTAATGATTTACATGAAGTGGTCTACCTAAAATATTCTTTCTTTCTGATACAGTATATCCTATTTTTTTAGAAAGTCCACAGTCATCCTCTATACCCAATCTGAACGCAGCCACTTTTTTCTTATAACCTATGATATATAAGTATGTTTTGATTTCTAGTTTAGCTAGAAGTGATTATTTTGATCCTTTTTATAATTCTTTCTCATATAAGGTATTTTTTTACAAATACATAAATTTACTTATTTTTATCATTTAATTCATACTATAAAACCTGATTGTGAGAAATATGTACCAATGCACTTCCCTAAAAAAATTAATTTTGAGTTCAATGCCAAGTGTGAATATTTTTAACTCTTTTATGGGAAATTCACTTAATTTAAGTATAATATTGTCTCTAAAAATTATGATATTAGTTCCAAATTTTAAATTATCCAGATTGAGTCTTTTTAGTTTTTAGAGTTACAAGATGTTTTTCGATCATTTTCTAGAATCGGTGATCACGTTGTAGTTGTTTATGAACCGTTCTTTGAGTGTTTGCAACCCCCTATATGTGGGAGTGGTTGGGAGAGGGTCCTTGATCATTTTACTTACATTTATGGGATATTTTTATCACTTTTTAAATTAAATATGATGGTTTTTTAAGTTAAATATATATATAAAACATGGTGCATACTTCTATTTTTGATATTATATTGAAAATTCTCATAACTACTACTATTGGGGAATATTTTGAAAAGACTGTTGATGATTTATTTGATAATAGTGAGGTAAAAAATAATAATTTATTCCCATTGAATGATTATGGAAAGATATTTTAGCATATAAATTGTAGATAAATAATTTAGATATAGCACTGCATTAGGGGAAACCCATGGTTTTTATGTTTTTTATTTTTGTGGTTTTTGTTTGAATAAATGAATCTCTCTATTATGTGATGATATATATTTTGAAACATAATCCACATGAAGATTGATTTTTTTTGGTTGACACGATCAAATAGATGGTTTTAAGGATAATGTGGTGGCATAATTGATCAATGTTTAATATTAGAAGATGTCTTCTCACTGAAGTTGTTTATCATCCAAAACCATTTTTAATGACAAAAGGAGGTAAAATTTGAGCATAAAATTGAAATAAAATCCCCAATTCATTCTCAATATTTATATTATTTTATAATATTTCAATTATAGTGTCTCGTGTTATTATATTCATTCATTAGGAACTATAATTTTAAACCAGAATATTATTTTTAAAATCTTTGAGGGAGGATACAGAGGGGTGTAAATGAGCCCATGTTCTCATGAGCTACCCAAGATTGTGTTGAAAAAAATACTTGGACTTGTATTAGTTTTTTTTTCAAGATAAGATCAAGATTGAGCTACTCGAGTAGAAAATCAAGCCAAGTTCATGTATTATAACATCATAATTGATTATCTTGCTAACCTAATAGAGCATATAATTTTTAATATATTATTTTTATCTAATATATTTGAATTTATTTTTAAACTTTTAATTTCAATTTCGGAAAAAAATTCATGTTTTTGATCAAATTTGAGTAAACTTTTGTAATTAAAATTGTCAAACGTATAATAATAAAACCAATTCAAGCCTAATTGAGTAGATTGATTGAGATTGGTTTAATCTTCAGATTGATCTTGATCCATGAAATCGATTCTCAGTTGAGCACCGATTTGAGATCGAGCACTAAGTACATCTACTGAGCTCAATATTGAGTACTAATATACATGGATTGACTCGACTCAATTACACCCCTATGGAAACATTTATGGATCAAAAAATAGAGAGACGTTCTACAATATAGGGGTGTAGTTGTTTTAATTTCATTAATTTATTACTACCCTTGAGTTTGTAAACGATGCTTCATGGTTTTTTAAATTATTAATATTCTTTATTTTAGTATTTCACACCAGTCACTTTCAATGCTTGAGATTATTTAGTGTAAAATAATGTTTCCATTGCATGATAGTTTTTATTTTTCTTGGATATTTATTTTTAAACTTGTTTATTTCATGAAAACATTAAATATTATTTTTCCATTCTATAATTTCTTTACAGTGGATAGTAGGGATATTTTGTGTATGTTTTATGTTCCTTGATTATTGCATGGAAAATCATTTTCTGAACTTTCATGACTCATCTTAAAACTGAATTTCTCTATTCTACATTTCCAAACCTTTTTTTTATCAAAAATGTTTAATTGTTTCTCCCACCTTCAATTAAAAAATGGTGATATTTTTGAGGTTTAAGTGTTATGGGTATGCGTCTTTTAAATATGAATTAACTGTGATTCAATTTATTACACATCAAAAACCTCAATTTTATTTACAATTATTCTCATTCTAGTATAATCATAGAATGTCTATAAAAAGAATAAATATTTTTTATAAATAAAATCATTTATGTTGTTGCATTACTAGGTTAAGAAAATAAAAATTCATCTTGCACTACCTAAGAGATAATTGAAAACTATATTTAGGGGTTTCAGTAAGTCTAAAATTTCATAATTTTTTATTGATGATTCATAATGTTTTTATGGATACTTTCTTTAGGAACTAAGGAAGTGGGTAAGATTGGCTATATATTTTTATAATTATCAATATATCTTGATGAAACTATATATTTTAACAAAACCCTAGGGGAAACATATTTATGTATGTAAATGACCTTAGGGAGACAACTCAAAAGATAATAATAAATTAATTTATAAATAGAGTAAAATGTGAAAATTTTATATGATGATTAATCTTTGGGAAAAATATAATTGGGTGTTTTGTGTAAATAAATAAAATCAAAACATAATAAGTGCCTTTCCTTAATCCATTAACAAGACTTTGGCAGAGAAAAATAAACTAACAATGTGATATTTGTCCAAAATAACTACATTAAGGTGAGTGCAATATTAAACCTAGTTGAATAAATGGATAAATAACTTATAAAATAATAATTTTAGTTTATTTAGTAAAGTGAAAAAAGATCATTGATTTTTTGAACCTAGGGGAGAGTGATAATTAGATGTGTTTTTTGTTAATGTTTTAATTACAATTCCTTATAATCTATTTTACTCATAGAATTGGAACCCAAATTGGAATTGAAATGTAGTAATTAACGTCTACATATAAAGAAGGATAATTTTAAGAAAATGAGGGAATTTTTAGTTCATTTTATTGTGAATTGAATTAGAACCTAAGTACAATTACCACTTATTTTTAAGATTATATGAAAATAATTAATATGAATTGAATTTCCTGGGAGTCCAATTAATTAAAAGTGGGGGCATTTGATGTGAACTTTATTTGTTGATTTTTAACACATCACTTTCCTTCTATTTATTGTATTTTAATTTCTATGTTAGATTATTTTTAGGTTATATATATATTTGTGTTTAATTTATAGTGGGTTTTTAAATTCATAAAATTTATAATAAACATGACTGTTTTATTGATTAATTTATCAATTTTTATTTCTTTTATTTATTTATTTATTCTATTATTTCATAATTTTCTATTTAATGATAATTCTTCGGTTCATGAATAAATTCTTATATGTTTTCGAATTAATTAACTAGTAAATTATTTAAAATATTTTGAAATTAATTTATAATTTTTTTTGATTTAATATGTATAAATTATAAGTTATTTTAATTAATTAAGTAACTAATTATGTTTTTTTATTTAAATATTTTAGTTTATATAATGTTAAAGTATTATCAATATAATTTTATTTTTATTTTGCTACCGCCAAGGGTACTATCACTAATTGCTATTTTTAGGAGGAAACACAGTGCTACCACAACCTCTTACCTTGAAGGATCTACCACCATGAATACATGGTTGCATTAGAAAAAAAATATTACCTCTAGTGAAAATGTTACTAGTAGTTCAACAAGCTATAATCAGTGCTAATTCCACTTGAAACTTCCATGGAGCTACCACTAGTTCAAATTTTTACCACCAAAATAAAATATGCTAATGATAAAAAGGTACCACTAGAGAATATGGTACTATAAGTGAAAATTCTATTATGAATGAAATATTATGTTACCATTGGACTGATAGAGAGTATACATAAAAACAAGATAGGTCAATGGAGTTTATGGGAGTTGGATCGAAACCAAATGATAATGGACCAATGAGATCTATGGAAATATAGTTCGAGGATGACTAGATCAACAAAGATATCAAACAATGTTGTTCTAGTTGATGAACTTATTGAAGGAGGTCGAATGACTCGTGTAGGGTTCAAGATTCACACAAGGGTTTCTTAATGAAATTTCTGTAAGGGTGGTAACCAAACCTACATAAAGTTTGACCATCAGTGGGTGTCTACATTAGAGAGACATACATGTCTAATGTTCACTGATGCTATGTATGGGTAGCGGATGACTCATGTAAGGGTAAAAATTCTTTTATAAGGGTCAATGAGGACCTATGTAAAGGTAAAAAAACCTACATAAGGGTTAGAAGAGGTTTTGTAAGGGTAGTGGAAGATCTATGTAAGGGTAGAAAGAGGCTACATAATGGTATTCCTAGCTTGCATAAATATAGAAGGAGGCTACGTAAGGGTAAATGTGAGTTATTTAAAGGTAGTTTCCAGGACATGTAAGGGTCATTATGGCTATTTAAGGGTTATTATGGCTATATAAGAGTAATTTCTAGGTTATTTAAGTATTTATAATCCAATTTAAGCATATCATCGATCCACGATAGCCACATAAGGGTAAATTCAATGGCCTATATAAATGTACTTCCAATAAGTTTCAAGTTGGTACTAGGTAAAGTTAATAGAATTCACTGCATTAATTCATTACAAATTTCATGTGGGTATGTCTCTTTCAGTTTGTAGGGATATGTTTGTGTCATTTTGAGGGGAAAATTCATATTTGGAGCAACAATGTATAAATTGACAAGTGTAAGGAATGAGATATGTTAGTACTACACATGAGGATCTTAAAGAAATTATAAAATAGAGCATCATACACTGATTTAAATAAGGATCATCATTTTTACATCATTCATTAAGGAGTAAAAATAATAGAGAACAAGATATTAGAACAATATATCTAGGGTATAAGGAAGTATACACCTAGTTAGAGCAAGAATACAATCTTCAATAGAATCTTCATGCCGATTTGTATTCTTCATCTATTATTCTATTTTGTGATACCATTATTAAAAAAATTATTTCTAGAATCCAAAAACATGTGTATCTAGCTTAATTAAGTGGAATAATATGTGCTAAAATTTAAAATTTTTATATGTTATTTTTCTAATTCGTCAATTTCATGTGTGAGACATAATTCCATAGATCACATTATCATTATTAATGAGTTTAAATTTTACTCTCTTCAATGGATCGAGAGGTGATGACAGTGAAAAAATTTCTATTGAATTTTCAAAAAAATTAAAATTTATTCCTTATTAAAATATATTTCAATTCCTAAGGGATGATTGATAGATCATTTATACGGAATTATTAAAGTAACATGTTGAACATAAAGTGATAGTTTAGTTACTCAACACATTTTATTTTAATCACTAATACAATTATGGTTAACTTGAGTAAGAATAAAGAAGAATTTATATATTTTCCTAAAAATATGGTCTTATTAATGTAAACCAATGTTAGTTATTTTATCTATTATTTTTATCTCCTTGCACCACATCCATACCAAAAACTTGTTTTCACACACACCACTTCATCATTTCCTAATATTCCTATTTTTTTTGTGAGTTTTTCACTCTATTTTTATTTTTTTTCATCAGTAACTCATGAAAAAATATCACTATGGAATCAATACTCCTAATTCAACATTAGTAGTTATAGTAGGTTTTATACAAAATTAATTTTTCCAGACTCATAGAAATCCAGAGTTCATCTGGATATTATTGGTGACTTGTGAAAGAATTCTCAAATCCTACAAATCCATTAACTAGTCTTACGAGGAAAGAGTTAAAATTTATATGGTATTCCTAGAGTCATAATTATTTTGGTGAATTTAATTGATATATGACCTCAACACCAATTTTGATTCAATGAAAATGAGGAATGGTATATGTGTAGCTTTATGATTCTTGAGGTGTAGGTTTGGGTTATGTTAATATTCATAAAGAGCATGTAGTGGTGTACATCTCTTGTAATATTTTTACTCATGAAAATAACTTCCTTACCCATGATTTAGAATATGAAGTAGTTATAAATGTTCTTAAGAGTTGGTTACATTTCTTCTTTGCTAAAAGATTAATTATTTATTTGGACCATAAAATTATTATTAACATCTTTTCTCAAAAGGAACCGAACATTAGGCAACAAATATGGTTGGAGTGTATTTAGTATTTATACTAATACATCACCAATACCCTATTAAAGAAATATATTTTCATATACAATATAAGTATAAATATAACTTCTCATAAATTTATTGAATCTAAAGATGATTAAAATATAATGGGACTCTTTACTCGGATTCACTTAGATGTGATGGAGGAAGAGAGTAGTGTTGCTCTGGCTTGTACAATGTTGAAATAATATATTATCGTGTTTATATTTTTGGATAAATATTATCATGAAGAGTTAAGGAGTACCAAGAAAACTTTATATGGAATATATATCGTTTTCAAAATGGTATTTCTCACTGAAAGTCATTATTTTTTTGACAAACCTATTTTTCATTCTTTATCTAGGGATAAAGTATATGATATAAAGTTTTAACTGTTATTAGTGGGCTATTCATCGTTGTATATTGAATATGTATAATGACATGAAGATTTAGTTTTGGAGGTTGGTGTTGAAACATGATATTCCTAACTTCATGCCTTGTTCTAATACTTGTCAATAGATAAAGGGTAAATAACAAAATCCTTCTATATTTCTTCATCCAACATCAGTTCCCATCTATAAATGGTATTATATATCTATATATTTCATCATTGGGTTACCAATGACTCCATAGGGGAGTATTTCCATATAAATAGTTATTTAATGACTAAGTAGGTTGACTAATTTTATTCTAATTTGAGACACTATAATGTTTGGGGACTTGTTAAATATTTATGTTCATGATATCATTAGGCTAACTTGGGTACCATCTATTATTATTTTTGATAGGGAACCCCAATTTACCACTTGATTTTGGAAAGGACTCTAGGTGGTGATGGGTTCTCAATTTAAGCTATGAACAACTTACCGTCCCTATACAGATTAATAGATAGATTGAGATATTTTTATATTGGTGAATATCCTTCAAGATTTCATCATGGACTTTAGAGTTTCACGTGATAACTATTTGGGAATATTTTATTTATCTTATAACAAATATTTCCAATACACTGTTAGAATGACTCCCTTTAAGGATTTTTATGGTTTACCATGTAATTAACCCTTTTGCTGGCCTGAGGTGGGTGAATCATCTCTTGTAGGACAAATAATTCTTTAGGTGACATTTGTAAAGATTTAAATTATTCAACAATTACTGGAAACAAATTAGAGTTTCAATAAATATTATATGGATCATTGGTGTCGTACTCCTGAATATTCAATAGGCAACAAGTTTTTCTTGATTGTTTCACCTCAATTAGGTCACCATTGGCTTGGAAAGTAAGAGAAATTAGCTGTGAGATAAGTGAGACCTTTTGAGATCACAAATTATATTAGAAAAGTGTCTTATCAGTAAGATTTTCCCCATTAGTTGAATTATATAAATGTTTTCCTACATTTCTCACCTTGATATAAATTATCCTAAAACCTATAATGTTCTAAACCATAAAAATATTAATTTGGAACAATATATTTAATAAGTGGAAAAACTAATTTAGTTTTTTGATACTTAGTATAATACTTTTTAGGTATTTATATTTATTTGGAATGAGTGTTTTGAATGTAAAATTCGAATCCTCACCAGACGTATAAATGAGAATATTTGATGAGAGTGTAGTGATATTTTCTTATCTTTGATCTATCTTATTCAACCTGACTTATTGTGGATAAAAGTGATATGGTATGGATAATTGACACATCTATATTTTAATTTTTGGTCCTTACATTTTTTCTTGAACAAGTTTATATGAACTATTATTGGGTTGTTCGGTATGATTTGTTGACTTTTTTGAGGTTTTTGGTTATGTTCATTATTTGTTAAAAATTAGTCCAAACAGTGATGAATTATTATAAAACCATTTGAATGCTTTGGGTTTAGGATATTAGAATTACATTTGGTTGATGCTCGATTATTCAAATTTTCTGACTACATCTAGATGCACCTTTCTCTTTATGAATTTATTTAAAAATTATGCTGGTCAGTGGTTTCACATTTCTTAATTTATAGATATTTTTTTTGAATAGAAGTTTCTTGATATGGATTTCATTGTTTAGGTATATATTTTTCTTATTAGGGGTATTTTTTCATCTTTCTTTGTGGATACCATATGTTTTTGGGAAATAACAGGTGTTTGTGGTGTGTGTTTTCATTAAATACTTTTGTCTATAAACAATGGTTTATTTATCACATTAAATTTGTTTTCATAAATTGATTAAAGGAATTATTTATGATTCTTGAGAAGTGATAGTTTGGTCTTATTTCCAAAAATATATTTTCCCTTTTTTATTGAGAACCTAAATAATTTTTATATAATTGTTTATTGATAATTTGAACGTTTTATTATTGATGTTTTATATTCCATTGAAATGATTTTAACTATTAAAATGGATGCCTACATGTATGGGATTTATTTTATATTGAAATACTCCAAGTGCGGGATATGGTACATGGGAAACTAGGTTACTTAAGAGGGAGATAGATTGGGACAAGCATGTTAGGATAGTTCCGGATTCCTAACATGTACCTGCAATACAATGATAACTTAACCATATTACGATAGGGGTTAAATATTTGCGGAGTTATCATATCCATAGTACCATTTTCTAGGGATTTATACACACTTATTTGATAACTCAAATGTGAGGATCATAATTAAACCGAACCTAACCTACCTAAGAACTAGTTTCCATGGAACTCCTTTTGAATTAGTTATTTATAAATTATATTAGAAATAGATTATTATAAATTATTTGAAAATGGTTTGTTTATTCACCATTTTTAAACTATTCTAAGAGGGTCGAATTTCCATGATTTATGTAAAATTGTGTAAAGATATATTTTATACATTGTATTTCTATAAATGATCATTATTCAATTGTTTTATAATAACTACTTACGGAACACATAGTGGGATCTTACTGGACTTGTTTTACTCACAACCTATGCATAAAATTGGGTGTTTCTGGATCTTGTTTTATCTAATGCAGGTAATGTAAGAACCCACCCTTTAACATTACATAATCTTGAATTAAGATAATAATTCACATTGAAGATCTTTTCAGGTGTAGAGATTTATAGAATTAGGTCATAACTTATATATAACTACTTTAATATTACAAGGAGACACATATACTCACTATCCATTTTTCCATAAAACAAAACTCATAAAAAAGTCTTGTTCCTTGTTTTAGACGACATGAATTTTCATTGATCCCACCCTTGACCCTATTCATATTTACGTCTCGTGAAAAACATTTCAAAATAGGGTATGAGCATAAAAATCTCAGTAATGGATACCTAAATAAGTAAAACTCTTTTTTTTAAAACAACATATAAACCTTGAATACTTTATCGTAAAGTAATACTTTTCACCTTAAATAATTATAAAAATAACTTCACTAAATATATTATCATTGATTACCCTCTTTATAACAAAAATATTACTAAAAATCCCATAAAAACAACTTATATCATATAAAGGGAACTTGGGACATAAACATACTTACATGGAATAACCATAAAATCGACTTCCATTCATATCACTAAATGGAATAGTTGTGCTACCAAATTCCATATCGAATGTATTAGAGGTTATAAGGTATCAAATTGTACTTGGTTTATCATAGAACCACATATCATTTGGTTTATCATATAATCACTCGTAAAATTTCTAATTACCATTATATAATTATCACACATAAAAGATTGAAAACATCAACATTTAAATCTTAAAATTTCATTTTAATTCGGAATAAATAATTTCAAGATATTTAAATAATAAATACACCTTGAAAAGAATTTTGAATACTAAAATTTGTAAAAATAGTAAATGGTATTTATTTTCCATTTAAAAACCTCTTGACTTGTTAAGGAAGCCAAATATCAAATAATGCTCACGGCGGTGAAAAGGTCGTTGTTACCAGGTACATTAAAAAAGAACCTTCCATTTGTCATTTAGAAAACAACTACATAGAAAAAATATTCCCTTTTATTCAAATTAAAATTAAAAGTGGTTTATTTACCATATACAATCTAGTCATGTAGAAATCAAAATATGCCTCAAAGAAAGGAAATTGGGACATAGTCCATTACCTTGAGTCTGAATCCTCATGCATGTTATTTATTCTTCCTGAATAATAAACATAAGTTAATTTAAACTTTCTTCAGAACCTTTTTCAATTTTATTATTCATTTTATACCACTTATTACCTTGCTATAATAATCATATAATTATTCATGTTCATATCGGTCATTTTTTCCATTCCCAGTACTTGAGTAAAAAATGAAATTGTTATTATTACAAATTGTCCATGTGGTAAAAATTAAATTATCTCTATTATGATATTTGTTATTTAGATATCATATATATCATATATATCCAGTATATATGTATTTTGAATATTCCATTGCATTTGGATATAAGAAATGAAATGCACTATTCCGGGAGACGGTAAGCTGTACATACGCATGAACGCTACATTAATTTCATTTTCAAATTTAATGGAATGAAAACAAAATTATAGATAATTATATTATAAATAAATTATAATATCTATGTTATATATTTTACATATGTTCATTAATTCCATCCTTTATACATTCCATGTATTTCTTGAATGAGTTATATCACTTTGAGGGGGCGGTAGTCCTCACTCCCTCAAATGAAAATCTCATATTTATACAACATGAAAAGAATAAATGTTTGTTTGAAATGAAAATTAAATAATAATAGAGATAAAATAAATATCATAAATATCATATATTATTACAGTTCTATTATAATGCCCACCATGAAAGGTGGTAAGAGAAGATTGAACAATCATCGTTTCGTGAGGAAGTCGTTCACCGTCCACAAAAACTGTATGTTCTATACCCATTAGACGTAGGTGTGTGTAAGTGTATTCAGAATAATTATCATAAAAACAACGTATTATATTTATGATATAGGTGTTTTTATAAAATATTTGAATAATTATAGTTTAGGGGGTTGGAAAAGGAAAATAAATTAAAGCATCTTGAGAGAAGACATTACCTCAAATCCGGTAACTCTTTTTGATATAAGATAAAAGGCTTTCCTTAATTGCCTTATAACCAATTTAAGTCTTCTATTATGAAGAGAGTGATATTGGAGGATTATTTGGGCAGTTTTTGGATTAGCCAAGGGGGAATGATTGGTGTGAGTAAGGGTTAGAGTTGGTGTCCTTTTATAAGTGTGGGGATGGACACTTTAGGAAATTTTGATAGTATTATTTTATTATTAATTGATTTTCGAATTCTAATAACACAAAAGTGATATATTTATAAGATAAGATGATTATGGGTAGAAAAAATCTCAAAAATGGGGGATATACAGGTTTATTTCATAAATGTATCCTTATCGAATATCTTTAACCCTTATTTAACTAATTTATCTTTTACCAGGTCTTCTTGTATATTCATACTATATGGTTATTATGTTTACTATAAAAAGAAAATAGAACCTCAAGTGGTTCATTAATAACATTAATAACATTATACAAGTCATTTTAATGAATATTATATTTTTAATACTATTATATCATTTAATAAAATAGTATTTGTTTTAAAAACTCATTTATGTCAATTTTTATAGAATTCATATGATGACTTTTTAAAAAATACATAAAAACATGATTAATTATAAAAATATTCATCAATTAAAATATAAAAAGTAATAATAATACATAAAATTATTGTATTGCATAAAAGTTTTATAAATAAATTTATTTTAATATTTATAATCTCATTTATTTAAATCTTTCATTAATAAGGTAATCACTACATCACCATTATGTTAAAAATAAATTTATTTATTTGGTGTCTAATAACTATAAATAAAATAAAATGATGTATGAAATAATTTTATATTTCTTATTACTATTTATAGTCAAATATATCACTTATATAACACCATATAAAAATTGTTTTATTGAAAGATACATGTTTAGGTTATATGTTCCTTAACTTTAAATTAAAAGTAACTAAATGTCATTTTCGCATACATGTAGCTACATGAGGACCTAAAATATACCCTAGGATACCCATGGTCAGAAATATTTCATCAAATAGTGTTAGGACATGTGTTAAGGTAATTTAATATTATTATAATATTAATGATTACCCTTATTTACCATATTTAACCTTTAACAATGGTAAATAAAATATTTACTGAAGTAACTATTTATAATGTCTAAAAATTAAAGGTAACTGTTAATAAAATTTAGAAATATTGATTCCAAATGTGGAATAAATTTTTCCTAATTAAAAAAAATAATTTAAAAAAATTAATTTAAAATTAATTCCTGTTGTCAAAACCAAAAAGCATGTTTTTAAGAAGTAAAAACTACCAAAAGATTGACATGTGTTTATGTCCAATTTAAATGTGAAATTACTTACAATGAAAAAAATTTGTGAAATGATAGAAACAAAATCTAATTATACTTTAAAACCAATGAAAAGTATAATCTTATCAAATAAATAAATTAGATGAAAATACAGTTTTGACTTAAAATGCAGCATTTTTCACTATTCATTAAAAAATGAACTTTATCAGAAAAATACTAAACAATTTATCCAATGTAAATTTTGACATCCCTATTCTAAATAAGAAGTTTATTTTTTTAAATGGAACATATAATAGTTACCAATATTTTTTTTATAAATGGTTCACCATCAAAAGGCTGTAAAACTGCATTTCTAGAAAAACACTTCTTTCATCTGAAAAATATTTATTCTTATATCATATCTAGAAAACATATAATAGGAATTTAAAAAAATTGATTTTATATATATCATATAATTTTAATTAAATAAAAATCCATAAATAGTGATTTGAAAACACAATTATTCTATTTCAAATATGTTCTCATAAAAACACATTTATTATATTAAATTGATTTTTATTTCCATTTATAATAAATTTAGTAATCAATGAATCGTCATTTAAAAATGTCTAAAAAATATTTTCAAAACTAAATTGATAATATTAATTTCCTTCATTCCAACTTCTAGTAATTAACTACCATTTAAAATAATAATAATAATATGGTATTATTTTTGTTGTATAACTCATTGTTGAGTTCATTGTAAGATTTCAGAGACACCCATTGTTAAGAGTTAAGTATGATGTTAGAAAAACCATCACATTTAACATAAAATTAATATCTTATTCATAGGTATTAATTTAAATAAAAATTTATTATTCTATAAATAACTGGGTTGTTACATCTTTCCCCCTTTTGGAAATTTCATCCTCGCAATATTAAAATAGGGCTCGGAAACTGCTTTGAAAATCCCACGTCGGAAAAAGAGTCAATAAAACTGTCACATTAAAGGAATTAAAGATAAGTAAAAAGGTCACCCAAGATAAACCATACAAGTATTACATTTAGGAAAACATGGAAGAGGAACTAACCATGAAGTTATGATGGAGAGTGATAGAAAATATGATTAGGAGAAAGTTAACCACCAGAAATCCACAAACTTGTAATTGGTTTAACGGTATTTGATTCCCATGTAGGAAAAGTAAATGGAAACATTTTTTTTGTTATAACATATTGTTAATAAAGTTGGAGAATTTAATTATGAAATTTATTAAGAACATAAGGAAACATTCATACCTTTCATGTAGAGTTTCATACATTAATAAGTTTCTACCAAAACCTCATCTTTTTACTCAAAACGATGAGTATTCAAGATGTTTTGGTCACACCTGAAGTGCTGAAATCAACTTATAGAGAATAAAATGATCTACAAAAGATAAACCATATAATTCCCCTATCATTAGAATTTAACCAAAACAAAAAGAGTTAGTATATGATCAGATAATCCTAAAAAAGGATACTCATTTATAAATATAAATACCACTCTTAATCTCTAAAATTGAACAAACAATACACAAAGATAAACCAAGACCATTAAACACACAACTATACTTAAAATTATTCAATATAATAAAAAATAATATGGAAAACCAAAAATCGTAATAATTTAATAACATAGTCTTCAAAAAAAATCTTAACATTTATCTATAAATAACACCCTATACTCTTAAAGTCTCATAATAAAAAGTAATTAACCAAATTTCATATTATATATTATAGTTTAATCATTTCCATAAATAACCCAAATCAATACGTGTCTAAAAGAAAACATATATTTTTACTAAATAAAACTTCAACCATTAATCTAGAAATTAAATCCCATAGTATTTAATTTTTCATAGGCATATAGTGTTCCCCAAAAGAGAGAAAGCCGTCCAAAATAACCATTATCACTTAATCAAAAAATCATTTTACTATATTAAGGATATTAATCTGATAAAATATAAGTTCCAAAAATCAACTTATTATTGATCCATAAAGTCATTTAACTAAAATCAATTAGTCATACTAACTAAGGACTTCAAAAAGTGTAGTGGTAGGAGATTCATCCTTGTTTCCCTTAGGTTGTGGGTTCGATTCCCATGGGATTTATGGACATAATGTGTTGTCACCCATCGGGTGGGTTTTCCTTTTTTTAAAACCATATCATTAGGAAAAAATTATAAAAAATAAGATAATTTCTTCAAAAATAAATATAACCTATTTTATCCTCAAATTATATCTAATACCTTTCATTTTTCATTAGAAAATGTAATAACCATTTATCACCTCAAAAACAAAAGATTATATGAAACCATATGGTTATACATTATGTCCACACCATAAAATATAATTATTTTATGAAAAAAAATTTCACATATCAATCTTCAGGTTTTCACATACTATAAAAAGTTATCCAAAGTTATCAAATCATCAAATGCGACTTCATAATTTTAAGCATTTCATCATCCTAAAATGTACCATAAATCTTTAATCCCTTATATGTAGACTTATTACTCAATAAACATTCTTCATGATTCATTAATAATTATTTTTGAACACATCCCTCAATACTTATATCCAACAAAAAAATCACGAATCATATCCTGAGATTCAATAATGTCAAAAAATTAGCTATGAAATAATACATACCTTCCAATGTCCATTATTAGTTTCCTCATCCTCAAATGGAGTGGAATTAGGTTTTAGTAAATATATATTTGTATGGTCTTATAGATCACATTCCAGAACAATCTTTTAGGACATATATTTGTATAATGACTGTGCACACCACCTTTACAACATTCAATTGATACCTGAGAAAGAACCTCTTTCCCTTTCCTGGAGTCAACGAGATGCTTCTTTTTCCATGGTAGGTTCTTGATTTATTATATTCATTACCACATCTATATAATCGTCCCATCCCTTTGAATCATTTTACTGAGTTTTTCTTTCCACATCCTCGATACATTGTTTTTTGAATATACTTACATTTATGTTTATTACCTAAACTTTCGTAGGGATTTGTTTCGTGCATATACGATTCCTTACGAGAATCACCATGGTTCAGGTGGTCAATAATTAATCTATATAGTTGGTTGAGTATAAAAACAATAGTTCTCTTTTTATATCCCCTTTAATTTGGTTTCTTATTCATAAAACCATCATAGTTTTCATCATATTTGTTTCTACTTTGGTGGTTCCCAGATGGAACCATTTACTAAAAAAAAGATCAGTGTGAGTATATTAGTAAAATCATCATATAAAATCTTACGAGGAGGGTAAACACTAAGATATACTAATTCATGTTATCTTAAACTCATTCAATTTATCTAAAATAACTATGACTCTTTCTAATATCCTAACATTATGGTTATGTCACTTATTATTAAATACCACCGTAACCTCTAAAGTTATCTAAAATTACCTCTGATGTCAACTATAAGAACACAAACTTAAAAATTACATAATCTTGATTTAATTTAATAATTAAAATTCAGGATATTTTTGGGTTTATAGAATTAGATAAATAAATCATAACATATACATAACAACTTGAATATTATAAGTAGAATCTTCTACTCACTATCTATTTTTTTCATAATACAATACTCTTAAAAAACACATCCCATTCCATGTTTTAGAAATATTTATTTTTTCTTGATCCCATACTTTAGACTATTAATTTTTAAGACCAATTAAAAACATTTCAGAACATGGTATGAACAAAAAAATCTCAGTAAGGGATACATAAATAATGAACAATGTTAGCATTAAAAAAACATGTAAACCTTGAATACATTACCATAGAGAAAATATTTTCACATTAAAGAAGTAAAAAACACCTCATTTAATATAATCTCAATTATTACCCTTTTTGAAACCAAAATATTACCATAAATCCCATAAAAACAACATATAACATATAAAGGTAACTTGGGACATAAACATACTTAAATGGAATAACCATATGGTCGACTTCCCCATATATCACAAAATTGTACAGCCATATGAACAACTTCCATACACAATGAGTTGGAGGTTATAAAGTAACCACCTATCCTTGGATTATAATGGAACCACCCATCATTTGGTTTATCATGTAACCACCCACCAAATTCCCATGTACCATTATATAATCATCACACATAAAAGATTGAAAATATCATCATTTCAATCATAAAATTTCATTTACAATCACAAGAAATAATTCCATGATATTGAAATTATAAATCCAGTTTCAAAACCATTTTCAATACCAAAATATTTAAAAAGTGTATATGGTATTTTTTTTCCATTTAAAAACATCACAGCTGGTTAAGGAAGGAAAATATCAAATAATTCCTGTGGTGGTGGAAAGGTTGTTGTCACTGCGTACATTAAAAAGAAACATTTCCTTTATTGTTTAGTAAAGGTATACATAGAAAAAATATTCTCTTTGAATGAAATTAAAATTCAATGGGGTTTATACACCATATAAAATCAAGTTGTGTATAAATCTAAATATGCGTCAAAGAAAGGAAATTGAGACGATGTCCTTTACATATATTCCAAATTGTCTCTTATGTTCCTTGTTCTTCATGAATAATAAAAATAAGTTAATTTATACTTTCATCAGAATGATTTTCATGTTTTTCTATTCCTTTTATATCACTTATTTCTTGGCTATAACAATTATATAATTATTCATGTTCATATCGGTCATTTTGTTATTGCACGATACATGAGTAAAAAATAAACTTGTTATAATTACTAATTATACATGTGATCAAAAGTAAATTATCTTCCGAATGATATTAATGATTTAGCTATCATATATCTCATATATATATAGTACATATGTTGTTAGAATATTCCATATCATTTGGATATAAGAAATGAAATGCACCATGCATGGAGATGGTAAGACATACGTACGCATGAACACTACATTCATTTTTTTCATATTTAAAGGAAAAAAAACTAAATGATACATATGTATATTATGACTAAAATATAATATATAAGTTATATATTTTACATCAATTAATTAATTATATCCTCTATACAATCCATGTATAGCATGAACGAGTCTTATCACTTTGAGGGGGCGGTAGTCTAAATTTCCTCAAATGAAATTATCATATTTATAAAACATGAAAATTTTAAAGGTATGTTTTAAATAAAAATTAAAGAATAGTAAAAGTAAAATAAATATCATAAATATCATATATAATTAGAGTTCTATCATAATTGCCACCCTGAGAGGTGGTAGAAGATGATTGAAGAATCATCATTTCGTGAGGTAGTAGTTCTCCATCAATAGAAACAATATGTTTTATACCCATTACATGGATGTGTGGGTAAGTGTAGTTAGAATCCTTCTCATAACAGTAACCTTGTATATTAAATACACATTTATGTATATATTTATAAAATCCATATCATGACATTTTAAAAATACATAACAACATGATTAATTAAAAAAAAACTTCATTAATTAAAATATAACAAGTATTAATCATCTATAAAATTCTTGGATGGCATAAAAAGTTTCAAAATAATTTTATTCAAATAATTATAATCTCATTTATTTAAATAATTCATTAATAAGGTAATAACTACATAAATATTTCTTCCCAAATTTAATTTATTTATTTGAGGACTAAAAATTATTAATAAAATACCATGAAGTAAGAAATATTTGTAGCTTTCTGAAGAATATTTATAGTCGAAGAGATCGCTTATATAACCCCATATAAATTTTTTAAGGAAAAGATATATGTTTAGGATATATTTTCCTTTAACTTAAAAGTAATTAAATTTCATTTTCACAAACAAGTGGTTCCATGGGGTCCTAAAATATACCCAAGACTGACCATGATTGGACATATCTCATCCAATAGGGTTAGGGAATGTATTAGGGTATTTTAATATTATTATAATATTATTTATACGCTTATTTACCAGATTACCCTTTAACCATGGTAAATTAAATATTTACTGAACTTACTATTAATAATGTCTAAAACTAAAAGGTATATATTTACACAATTTAGACATTCGAATTCAAAATATGGAATCCATTTTTCCAAATTCAAAACACATATGTTTCCGAAATTAATTTAAAATTAATTCTCATTGTAAAAACCAAAAAACATGTTTTTAGGAAGTAAAAACTACCAGAAGATTGGCATGTGTTTGTGTCCAATTTAAAATTTAAATTACATAAAATGACTAAAATTATTTTAACTGATAAAAATAAAATATAATTAAACATTAAAACAAATTAAAAGGACAATATAGTCATATAAATATATTATATGGAAAGATGGTTTTTTACTAAAACTGCAGTACTTCTCACTATTCATTAAAAATATACTTTATTAGAAAAATACCAAAAACTTACCCCAAGTAAAGTTTTATGTACCAATTTTAATGAATAAGTTTATTTTGTAAAATTGAATATATAAAAGTGAAAAGAACTGGATTTAAAAATGGTTCTCCATCGAAAGTCTGTAAAATTGAATTTTTAGAAAAACAATTCTTTTATTTGAATAAAATGAATTTGTTCTTATATCATATATAGAAAACATATAATATGAATTAAAAAAAATTACATTGAATATATATCATATATTTTTATTTAAAAAAATCTATAAATAGAAATATAAAAACACAACTATTCTTTTTTAAATAGGTTTTCATGAAAATACAACCATTATCTTTAATTGGATTTTATTTTAATTTCTAATAAATTTGGTAAAAAATGAATAATTATTTAACCATGTGTAAGACATATTTTCCAAATTAGTTGATACAGTTCATCCCCTATATTCTGATAGTTAGGTATTAACTACCATTTAAACTAATAATAATATTATTATATTATATTTCTGTATAACTCGAGGTTGTGTGCAATGTAAGATTTCAGAGAAGCTCATTGTTTCATGTCAAATATTCTATCAGAAAAAGAGTCCCATTTAACTTAAAACTAATATGTTATTCATAAGTATTAATTTAAATAAAAATGTATTATTCTATAAATACTCAGGTCATTACATGTAATGTCATGGAACCACATGGTGTTGGCGAGTATCCATGTTTTTGGGATATTGGAGTTTAATAGTTAAATAGTGGAATGATAACCCAATTATCACATGGAGATGGGTTATATATTATTTATCTACTATTGTTTACCTATTTTGATATGAAACATCAATGGATTTGTAATATTTTTCTTTCAGATTTAGATATTATATTTTCTTCTAATCATTCTTTTATATATAACATCAGTTGGATGTTTGGTTTATTATGGTAAAATTAATTCTTAAAGGGAGTTATTTATTTCAAGACACTTTTATCTATCTTACAGGGATTTGGTATGATTTTTTGTCTTTGACATAGTCTGAATCAGGTGGCATGTTCCGGGAATACCCAAGTTGGTTTGTGCCACTAGTGGTATTTGATGTCATATGGTCACTCAACAATTGATATCCCACAAAAAAAATGAAATTTTAGATAGATGTAGAAGATCATCAACAATGCATAAAAACTGATTCTATCCTTCACTTTTATTTTCTACATGTTTTTTCTTAGTCTTTATGCAAAATATTACAATATTATACTCAACTGTACAGAAAAGAATTATATCAAATTGACCCGAATGAACCGGAACTGAACTGAAATAACCCAAAATGACCTGATTCAAATATACTATAATTGAAAAAAATGGAATCCAATAAAAAGGACATGAATTGAACCAAACCAAATGAAAATTAATTGGTATGAACTAAACATGACCCATAAAATGAAACTGAATAAAATAAAATAAAAAATAATCAAATAAAATCAATTCAAACTGAAATGATTGGAACCCAACCACAACCAATAAAATAGAAACAAATAAAATCAACCTAAAAAAAATGAATCAACCCACACCAAAACCAAAATGAGTTGAACTAAAACAAATAAAACCAAACCAAACTAAACTGAATTGAATGAAATGAAATAAATTAATAAAAAATAATCGAACCAACCAGATTTGACTTTTGAATATTCACTAAATTTTTTTATATAATATTTTATTATATACTAAAAATCATAAATATTTATAGGAAATGAATATTCCTCTATCATAGACTATGATTGGTATCTATCATAGTGCATGATATACTTGAAAAATGGGATATCATGTGCATTCACTTGGCCATGTCTATCAATTGGGTTTCCTTGGTTATGAATAATTTTGATGATTTATTTATTACATTAAAAATATAAAATGATCATTTTAAGTGTTTAGTTTATCATTTTCTCAATGGCCGTGTGTTATCATAACACACAGTGACTTCCATGTGATGGAAACCAAAGCTCAAATACAAATATTTAAAGATGAAAACCTATATAAAAGGATGTGATCACCCTATTGAGGGTGTTTGAAAATAATAATACATAATTTAAGCTTAATATTCCACTATTTAGAATTTATCTTCATATATATAGTTTTAACACAACTTTAGAGTTGGATTTCAATCACATTATGAACAACTATCCCAGTTGATGGTGTCATCCATTTTAAGGCAACATTCCAATGCTTTTTTATCTGTGATATCCATTAATATCACTCATAAATGATTAAAAATTAGGGATTTTTTAATAATTACAAGTACCCTAGTTTATATTTAATGTTCTTTATATAGTTTATTGATACAGGATAATAGAGTAGACATCATTAAATGCGTTCTACCACTTCCAAGATTATATGATGATCCATCAAACCATCAGTGGTATCCAATCCATTATCATAAATGAATTATGTTTTTGTTTTAATGATTTTATGAATAACATTCACATCATAATATTCTTATGTCTAGATGATAGCATATGATATTTTGTAGATGAATGTCAGCCTCTGGATCACTTGGTTTAAGATACATGGAATCATAATTCTATTTTCCCTAATTATTGGGTATTATTTCTTGGTATACTATGGTATAATACATCAAAATTCCATGTATTATTCTATGTTGGAAGATATGATATGAAACATCATATTCTATAAATAAAAACTGGGATAAAAAAGAGTATCAAATCACAATAGCGATATAACATTTGTGGCCAATTATGATAAATCCATATGTAATAAATTTAAACTTATATAGTATATTTCCCATATATAATACATTTACCATATGTTATGGTTTTCCATTGCATGATATTTTTGTGTATGGGTTACTCAATAATTTTTTTCTTCTTTTGTGTGAATAAAAAATTTTATTTATGGGTCCTCAATATGTAAGGGTTATGTATGAAAATTTCAATTTATAAAAACACATACATAATAGTTCCATAAATCACATGATTTATGGTGTATATTTTATCACTCATATTCCAATAAGATTATTTATTTTTGAGTTTTAGAAATTTAGGAAAAAAATCATACATAATAAAGTATCAAAAAACAAAGTGGAAACTTCCACTCAATATCCATTTTTTATAAAAATAGGATTCTGAAATTTAAACTATTGTTTCATTGAAAACATTTTTTCTTTAATCAGGACATGTCACCATTGAACTTACCATAATCTCTACGCATCATAAACCCCTAAGAAAAATATTTAAAAACATAGGATAAACAAATAATGCTCTATAAGGGATTTTAAAAAATAAATTAAACCCATTTATCTATTTTAAAAACTATTAAATCCATTAGATATTTATTATTTTTTCAAATAATAAATTTTTTGATGAAATATTCATTTAAATACCCATTAAATCAATTTTATTGGAGAATGTTTTTCATAAAGGATTTCATAATAATAAATGAATGGTAAATCCAAATAAATAATATTTACTTGAAAACATGAGATCCCAAGAAAAACCATTTCATAAAATACATACCATTCATACTTACAAAGATCCATAACCTTTATTAAAACATAACCTTGTTTTCTTACCTTGTGAAATAAAAATATTTCAATAAAAAGTCTTTTGAAATTATATAGAATTTGTGTAGTTAAATTGGGAAATAATTAATACATTAATTTGTATATTAAACATTACTATAGAACCACATTACCAGATAATTCCCACATCTCTTAGGAATAACATAAAATCGATAAATTCTGCACTTTACTCAGTGCATTGGAGAGTTATATCATGCTCACCTATCGTCATTGCTATTTTGGGATCACCCATAATTAATATATTATTTCAATGTACCTTTTAATGAATATAAATCACATATATATTTCACCTTAACAATAAAAATAATATTAATTATCACTCAATACTCTAATAAATAACACTTTTATTTATCATATAAAAATTAATAGAAATTTATGTTTCTTTAGAAAAAATATTAAAAAATTTAAAACTAAATAATATTTTGAAAATAATTTTATTCTAAGATATCAATGTAAACTTATAATGTAATTTTAAATGAAATTAAATTCCATGATAGTGGAAAAAACCATTCATTCTGTAATTGTTAAAACAATGAATCTTTTCACTCATTGATAAATGAAGTAAAAAACGAGTCATATAAAAAACGTTGAAAAAATTAATTTTAAATCATTTTTAAAGAACTTTTGAATAGAAAAATACCCTAAGAAACATTTAAATCATAAATAATAACATTATTGAAAACATATAAAAGAAAATTTACATTAATGAAAATTATTTTGAAGGAAAAAATTAAAATAATATTTTCAAAAGAAAGTCTGTCACGACCCGTCCTCGGGGCCCGTGCCGTGACTACCCCAAGCCTGCCTTCCATAGGCCATGGGCTAGGGACTAGCACCAAAGGCGTAAATCTCGATAACTGGGAAGGAATTTCCTTTATAAAAGAAAACAAAACACCACATAGTACAAGCGGAAGTAAAAAACTAAGTACAAAGAGAAGTGCTAGAAAGGTAAATGGGCCAGAATACAAACCCAAATGAAAGTACAACTATAACTGAACAAAGTACAACAGAAAAAGACAAAAGCTGGAAGAACAGAAGCAACTCCTGGGTCGTCCTCCTCGGAACCTTCCTCAAGGGTAGGTATAGATGGCGCAGCTCCTGGATCATCCACCATGGATCCTACCTGAAGGGTAGGGACATATAGCCTCCACAACGCTCTCTCCTATCAACCTCCTCCGTGTGTCATCTCGTCGCGAAGTCCACCTCCGGATACTGACTCATCGTGTGGTCCACCTCTGGGTACTGTCCAGTCCTCGAACACTCGGCCTCCGTCAGCACTGTCTGTCTTCTACAACCAACACAACAAGGTGCGGGCATAGCCCGTTTAGGGGTGAGTATAACGATACTCAGTAGGAACCGTGAGACCCTCAATTTCTCACTAAAACCAACATGGATAACCACAAAGAAGATCTCAATAGATAAACTTTACTTAGGTATATGCCCATGCATATACCTAAGTTATCAAGTAACCCATCTCAATCACGAGGAAAACACCAAGATCATGAAATCAATGGATAACCACTACCCAAGTATATGCTCATACATATACCTAAGTTTTCAAGTGACCCATCTCAATCATGAGGAAAACACAAGGGTCAAAAGTCTCAGTTCAACCAGGATTTTTATTATCGAAACTGTAACTACTGAAGAGCTCCATCTCTGGAGTGTACAGTGGTCCTGTCACAACTCAGAGGTACTGCTCACTATCCTAAGACTGCTGAGGAACTCCTCCTGTCGAGTACCATGGGTCAGCCACCCAAACACAGTAGTGCTTCCCGCTGGGGTATGTCACCCAAACACAGTAGTGCACACCCCCTAGTAGCCTACTGAGGTACCCTCCGGACGAGTACCACAGGTCTGCACTGTCACACAGGTAGTTCTCCGTCCTCCATGGGTCTGCACCCAAACAAAGTAGTGCTCTGTCCACTGGGCTAGTCGACTCACTCCAAGTCAAGTCGGTCAAGCAGTCGTCAGGTCTCAGTCGGCTACACGGTCTCCGTACTCCGCACACTCGTCTCTGGGAGGGTCCACTCCACGAGCTACAGGTCGATACTCCAAGCATCTCAAAGTCCCACGAAGAAGTATCCTAAGGGACCGCCTCATCATAGGGGTCTCAATGCAATAGACAACGCACCAATCGGATGCCCAGTCTGTGAGTTATTAGCCTTTTCATCCCAGGGGCCCGGTTGGTTTTGTGAGCGAACCAGCTCGGCCGTATCTCAACTATACCCCGAACTCTCAAAGGGTATACTGATAGGGACCATTTCTCAACGTGATCACCAACTCCGCTGACGGTTCGTCAAACAGACATTTGGTGAAAATAGAATAAGTTTCAATGAAAGGGGATTGAGATGAGAAATCCCTTACCATGATTATTACTCACCATGTATGTATTTACCTAATATATAATCAACCTATTTTTATTTTATACTTTCTGAAGAACCTATGTCATGATAATTAAATTATAATTATTCCTTTTTTTTCATTTGTTACCATATTTTATTCAGTTACTAAAATTGTTATGTTCATGTTGGACCTTTTGATGGAATTTAGTTTAGAAGTCCAAAATGAATTCAGGAGGTGGATTATGGTCCATGGGATAATGGTTTTATAATCTCATGAATATTAATGAGGATATAATTATCATTTAAATTTATTAAATACAATTTTCTAACAATCCATGAAATTCATATATGAAAAATGAACCACATACCTTCACGGAAGAGGTAGTACACATGTACTCACGAACGATGTTATCATTTTACAACAAAAGGAAAGGAAAAAAATAAAGTAATATATTTTATTTAATTAATTAATATCATATCATAAATATAATATATATTCATTAAAACAATCATATTAACCATCCTTGTGAGGTGGTGTTGAAAAAACAAGCACACCACTTCATAGTGGTGGTTGTCCAGACGTACTTATGAGTGACATTTTCATTTTCCATGGGATAAAAAGGGGATAAAAATAATTTTTCAATTTAAATAAAAAAATTTAAATTTATTTAAGATAATTATTTTATTATATAAACATGGTTGTATAATATTTATATCTTTTTGAATAATAATTAAAAATGAAAACACTCATTTAAGAGTGATGCATCTTCTTTTAGAAACCCCCGTTGACATAATCATTAATAATTATTGGATATAATTATAGTTAGAAAAGAACCTATATTAAATGGGGATGAATTTGTTAAATATATTTTTTCATGGATTCATTGATATAAATTTTTCACGTGGTGTGAGGAAGATACCCGAGGAGATTCCATTTTATAAATGAGGTAGATGGAAATCATGTAAATATATGAAATATAAATATATAATATGTGTCAAACTCATGTCAAAATGATCCAAAGTTCCATATAATATTATATAATATAATGAGTATAGGGTCTAAATAATTTCAACCAATAATAGTTTTAAAAGGTTAAGTATCATTTGAAATCCTATCTTTTTTAACCCCCTCATTAACCATGTTTAACCTTAACAACTATTACACAATTTTGAATATTTAGGGTCATGTATGTAATTATAAAAATTAAATATGGAACATTCATGAAAAATAATTTTTAGTATCGATAATTTCCTATTAATTTGAGTTAATATATAATATTTATGTTTCTGAAAAAATGTAAAAATAATTTGTAAATATTTTATACAATTTAAATCCATTTTCATCCTATTCAAAAAAAATTAATTTGAATACATTAATATAAAAATTTAATTATAATGTAAAATATTTCACCATCTCTTATAAATTATAATTTTAAAATAAATTCATAGAACACAGAAATACACCCAAAGGATATTACTTTTAATGTTTATAAATATTTCACTTACTTTTTCAACGTCTTGCACCAACATTGTGTTGGTATGGTGTAAGTGTTCAAGGTAATTATACCATCATTCTAAATTAAAAATAAATTAATATAATCAGAATAATTTATTTTAATTACAAAAAATAATGTTAACCATTCATTACATCTTTTTTTTGATGAAAACATATTTAGAAATTAAAAGAGACTGACATTTTGAACTTATTATTTACATAAAATAATATAAATTTCATTATCAATGAAAAAATAGTTCAAAATTTACATATTTTTTATGATAAAGTGAAAATTATTGGAAAAGTATCATCCAGTAATAATAAATATGATATTTTGGGACCTTATCCGAGATTGTTTACCTTAAATTACATCTTTTACCCTTTATCGTGGTGAAGACATTTCACCATGGTTATAATTTATAAGGACCAAAAATAAACTTATCGTCATGATGAAATTTTATCCTTTTGATAAAAAATGTTCAATCCAATTTTAATGGTTAAATTACTAAAATATCTTGAAATTACTTTTAATAAAATTTCACAATGTAGAATGGAAAACTATTTTTAGAAAAATACATGTTTTAAGAATAAAAAAATTCTATACCAAAATAATGAATAATATTGATTACCATAGTTTAAGTTAAATTATATTCAATAAAATAAAACTTATTTGAATTTAATATAAATACAACCCCTAATGTAACTTTTAAATTAATTTTATTAAAATATAAGAAATGACCCTTTAACAAAATCGATATATTAATTATTAATTCCAAAAAAATCCTTTATTGAAAAATAAAAAATACAAATCATAATATCATATTCACATTATTATTTCAAAAAATAGTTCCATTTTTAATTTAAATTTCTACAATTTTTACAAATTAAGAAAATATTTGGGCATAAAATATAATAAAAACCATTATTGAAGAAAATGTATCTAAGAATTATGAAATGAATTTATAGTCATTTCCTATCCAGTAACCATAATTAGAGGAATATTTTTTATTTTATTAAATAAATGATATTTAAATTTCATTAAACTATTTAATGTTTAGTAATTAACTTACTTTAATTTGATCAAAATGATTTTTAGTTGTTAATAAAATTTCATAAAAACATCCCCTTTAATATAATATTATTTTTTATAAAATTGAATTCATATTTCCAAGGAATTAATTAGTAAAGATGTATTAAATAAAACATTCCTAAATAAACTTCATAGTGCTACTACTCTTATTCATAATCACCAAACCAATGACAACGTTGTAGTGATCATATTTAAATAATAATATTTTAATAGTATATCATAGTTCGTTTTAAGCATAGTATTACGTATAGTCTATAAAATTCGACTTAGTATTATTTAAAACTAAAATCTCAAGGTATAATACCTTTGTTTTCGAAATGAGTCATAAAGTTACATTCCAATACCAATAGTGACTTATGATATAAAATACCTCTTATGTATCATAAAATATGCAATTATAAAAAAATGAATAAATATAATATTTTGTATAAAATACATATAGTTTATAAAATATTTATAAAATTTAAGTGTTTTACATTGTAAATTATATATTTGTGAACTAAATAATATTTTTAATGTTTGTATTAATTTTACATGTTTTAAAAATAAATAAAATGTTTTTTTATTTTTTATTCCATTTTAAAATTAATGTTTAAAATTGTATATAAAATGAATATTTTTTGTATTCCATATTTTTTGTGATAAATTTATTCTTATAATCTTTTCATGTCATTAATTACATACTTGGTATTAAAACATAATATTTAATTATCATCTACCTTAACCATGTTTTTAATTAAATTTGTCAGCTTGAGTATAGTTATGGAATATAGTTCATACATGTAGGTATTGGAGTTGTGATAAATCAGAATCTGTCATGAGTAATGTTTTCATCAGTAGTGGGATTTTGGGTTGAGCATACCACAATCTTGGAGGCTTTTTCGTTGTTCGAGAATGGTGGGTGTAGTTATCCCTGTCTCCAACATTAACTATGTGTGTAATAACAATTTCATATAACTATAAAAAATTCCATGACAAGTTCATATAACTTATGCTTATGATGCATTTGAATATCTTTCAATATGTTGGGATTCTATATTTTGGTTATTATCAAAAATAGTGGGTTGTGTAAAGAGTTACACATTAATATGGTTTTAACATTTTAATTTGGTGGACTGAATAGGGACTCTAAAACCAAATAATCAGATGATTTCATAAATAAAGGAATAAAATATAACATAATAAGGACTACATGTGATGAAATAGTTTTGAATTTAATCTTTATATGCTGTGTATTATATTAGATATAATTAAAAATCTCCAAAAATACTAAGTGATATTGTTTAAAACGTGTCACATTTCAAGATCTTGATCATTCTGTAAAGGTAACCCTGGTTTTTAGGTGACTATGGATTATCTGTTAGAAGATAAACATGTAATAAGGTGAATATTACTATTAGGCGACTTGTTTTAAGAAATATTATATTTTATCTTTAGCAGGATAAAAAAATAAAATTTTAAGTGCTTATTCTTGCAATTTTTTAGGGTATTATTAGATGATAAATCATAACTATTCTAATACCATAAGTATAGATTTGAGTGAATATATATGATGGATTTGGATAAATATTTATCTTCTCAACTATCTAAGAGTCATATATGATATGATTGACAATAGTTTTTTACAATAAATAGTAATTTATTATCTGTATGTTTAAACTTGTTTATGTCTTGACAAAATCTAGGTCTTGGATCACTAAATGCTTATGATGTATGGTGCACAAGTAGAAAAATGGTATTTTCTCTTCAGTTCATCAAGAGACAGTGTTAAAATGAATTTTGATATTTTTTTCAAAAGAACCAACATTAAATGTTATCATAGATGTATTATATGATTGGGTACTCAAGAAAATGAGGTTAAAAGTCCCCATAGTATACATTTACATTTGTTTTCAACTAATTGGAATTAAAAGTAATATTTTAACATCGTCTCTCAGTGACCTGACGATAAAAAAACCACTTCACGAATATTTTAATAATGATTTTTTAATATAAATGTTGTTTAAAATGTGAAAATACAAAATCCTAGGAGGTATATCATTTACTAGACTTTTATTTTAATTGATATAGAGCTAATATGAATGTAGAATTCAAAAGTTACCATGGTTAGAAGCTTGAATTCTATATGAGAAGTATAACTTACACTAACTATAACTTTTGATCTGTAAGCCCATTTTAGTTCCATCAATAATAAAATTTAATCTTATTAATTAAACAACCACCTATTAGTTTGTGATTTTACATTTTAACATTGGTTATTTTGAAAAACCATTGTCAAGTGTGTTTGAAAAAAATATTTTGACCATCATTTTCTTATGTAACTAATATTAAATATATTTCATATAATATTTTTCACATAATTTTTTTAAAATAAATGTTATAAATATATAATTTATAATATATTTTAACATTTTTTATAATTAAATGCTGTCATAAAGGTTATTTTGACGTCTGTTATTATTATAATTGATATTGAAATGTAAATATCACAATGATCATGAATACTATTTCAATTTCTCCCTAGAAAGTATTCGAATTTTAAGTTCTTACATAATATTTATAACTCCACAAGAAAACAATTTCATTTAACATATATAAATTGTTTTTCACCATTTTCCTATATTTTCGATCTGTTACTATTTAATTTACGTTGTTGTTTAACCATTTCACCATTAAACTATTTTACCATGGAAATGATCATTTTTCCCTCACCATGTCATGACCTATCCCCCGGGGCCAGTGCCGTGACTACCCAAAGCCCGCCTTCCATAGGCCAGGGGCTGGCGACTAACACCAAAGGCGTAAATCCCTAAAACTAGGAAGGCATTGCTTTTATAAATTGTAAACACACACCACAGAGTACGAGCTGGAAGTAAAACACTATGCAAAACTTTATACAAAGGAGTGATGAAAAGTAAAAGGGGTCGAAAATACAATCCCAATAGGAATGTACAAGTCTAACTGAAAAACAAGTACAAATGAAGAAATATAATGCAGCTACTAGATTGAACTTCGAGAATTCTTACATGAAGGGTAGTTACAAATAGACTCTTTAGCACTACACGTTCGTCAGTCCCCTCCATGTACCAATTTGTCTTAAGGTCTACCTCCGGGTACCGTCTAGTCCGGCTACTCTGTTCCTTAGTCAGCAATTTCCGTCATCTGCAAACAACACAATGAGGTGTGGGCATAGCCCATGCAGGGGTGAGTATAATGATACTCAATAGGGACCCTGAGACCCTTAAAGTCTCACAAAATCCATCAAGGATAAACCATAAATTATTAAATCAATAGATAAACCCACTTAGGTTATATGCCCATACATATACCTAAGTTATCAAATAATTCATCTCAATCTGGAGGTAAACACAAAAGTTACTAACACAGCTCAACCATGATTTTATTCTAGGTATAATATCAATCTAAACCCTTATCTTCTAGAGAACACCTCCTCTACCGAGTATAGTGGGTCTGCCACGTCACACAGAGGAGCTTCCGACTGAACTCGGACTACTGAGGTACTCCTCCTGTCGAGTACCGTGGGTATACTGCATCACACAGAAGCGCTTCCCACTGTAGGTCTCCCGCCACAACCAGGCGCTCCCCCTCATAGCCTGTAGAGGTAATCCTTCTGTCGAGTACCACAAGTCTGCCACCACAACCAGAAGCTCCTCAACCATGGGTCTGCCGCCACAACCAGGTGCTCCCCACTGGTCCATATGAGTCACTCTGAGTCACTCCATCAGCAGACGTCTAGTCTCAGCCTTCTACTAGGTTCCCGCACAAATGCCATCTTGTCTCTAGAAGATCAAATCCACAAGCTACTGTTCGATAATCTAACTGTCATGAAGTCCCACATTGAAGTATCTCAAAGGTACGCCTCATTATAGAGGTCTCAACGCAATAAACAATGCGTCAATCGGACGCTCGGAATGTGAGTTATTAACTTTTTAGTCCCAGGGGCCCAGTTGGATTCGTGTACGATCGAACCTGAATGTAAATCAACTAAACCTTGAACTTCAGTGGGGTACACTCAAAGGGACCTCCACACTACAAGAAATATAGCATCGCTGATGGTTCGTCAAACGATCATCCGGTGCCAAAGTTATGGCCAAAGAAAGTAAGGGGTGATTGTGGGCCCGGGTCCGGTCCAACCCGGTCCAACCCATTCTGGGCCGACCCTGTCTGGGTCGACCCTGTCAGACAGTTGGTTCTGGCCCGACCCATTGGCTGGGCTAGCCTATTAGGTTTGGCCTGGTCCACTGGGCCCGACCCAGTGGACTGCGAGGGTAGTTCGACGCGAAGGTCGCCGCCTAGGCGGCTCGGCCCAATTGCTGGGTTCGGTTCGACCAGTGACACTGCGGGCTGGATCGGGAGGCTGACATAGATTGGTCGGTTCAGCTAGGATCTAGGGTATAGCCTGGCAGGCCGGGCGGCAGCTGGGCCGGGCATCGGGGAGGCTGGCATGTCGGCCAGAAGGGCACTGGGTAGGCCGAGCGGTGGCCTAGGATAGCCGGAGAGGGGCCGTGCAGGGAGCGTGGGGCATGGGAAGGGTGCCAAGTAGACCGCGGACAGGGCACACGGGGCACGGGTAGGCAGCGGGAAGGTGGGCTGGCTGCAGGGTGGCGGCTGGGCTGTCCGGTTCGGTGTGGCCCATGCCGGCGTGGTCCGGTGGTGTTCGGCCGAGAGCGCCAGAGCGCCGCAGGGGCAGCATGATTCGAGGAGGCTGTAGGTAGTAGAGCCTTTGTCTTCGCTGCGTTCATTTCCTTATCGTTGTTACGTCGCCATGCTGTAGAACGTCATAAGAAGGAAAATATATGGAGGATGTCGTGCCATGTTAGGTTGGCCCGTATCCTCTGCATTTATGGTGATAGTGAATGGTTCATAAGAATGAAGCTCAACAACCTTCATTATCCAAAAAGGAGGAAAGAACAATGTACTATAATGATTTTAATCCCCCTACCTTTGATTCGTCATTCATCATTCGTTGATGGAGTTGCGGAAGTTGGTCGTCGAAGACGTCTCACGATGGTTAAAGCTTAGAAGAAGAAGTATAAGAAGGATCCGCTTCTTTTGTTCTTTGTTCTTCGTTGGTTTGGGCGTTCTTCATTGGTTGGCACGTTCTTCTTTGTATTTCTACTTTTCTCCCAAGTTCTCCTCTTTCCAAGCTCTACCAAAGTGAATATGCCAATACAATAATAGATTGAAATCACATATTAATTTGTTGTAAAGTTATTTAAATTGACTAATTAATTAGGTAGGCTCCCCTTAATTAATGTGAAAGGTTGGAACCAATTAATTAAGGGAGATTGAAAAAAATTAAATAAAGGGATGTTGAAGAGGCCCCCTATATTAATTGGATTTTGAGTGTTTCCCCACTTTAATGGGGAGTTTCAAGGCGTTAAGAGCTCAGGTGGTCCCCACCACATTTATCCTCACATGGGAGGTTTAGCTCGGGTGGGCCACACCACCATAACCTCTCATGGGAGGTTAAGGTGTGGTGTCCCCACCTCAAACTTCCATGCGAAGGTTTTAACCAACCAACACTCACTTGGAGGCTCAAATAAAATAAAGTGACACATGCTTTATTTTAATATTTTCCATGAAAACCCAAAATCTATCATTTAAACTCGACCCACTGTCATCGATGTGAAAGTATACATAAGAGAATTCTGGTGCTGTGAGTTCAATGGTGCCCTCAGATTTAAATTCCAAGCATTGGTTTGAAAGTTATAATATCTCTCTCATACGTTTACTGAACGTACCTGAAAAAAAACATCAGAAATTGATTCCGGGCAAACCGGGCCTCAGAATCCGGCACCGTTAGTTTTAGGGGACTCATAATATTTCCATGTATATTAAAAACAACATTTCCACGGAAATTTCGGGACTTTAAATTATATCCACCTTAGGGCTTTACTTCCCCGTAAGCTACAACTCAAACTAAGGGAATAAATGGGTGTACAGAACATGCATCTGAGCCTACCGCTCCCATGTTCTCTCTTGGAGGTTCCCGTGATGCCAACGTACGTACACCAGAGGTATTGACCATCTACAAAGGACCTGCTACTCTCGTTCCTCTATCTCCACTGGAACCTTTGTAAAAGCTGACCCATCATCGATGTCCAACTCTCCATAGTCGATGATGCGAGAAGGGTCGTGCACGTATCTCCTTAGCTAAGATACATGGAAGAAATCGTGCACCCGGTGCAAATGAGGTGCAAGAGCCAGGTGGTAAGCCACCTTTACAACTTTGCTGATGACCAGGAATGGTCTGATGATTCATGGAGAAAACTTGCCGCCTCAGCCAAATCTCTATAAACCTCGTCGGGGTGAGACCCGTAGAAAGATGTGGTCACCATCGTCGAACTTTGGAGGTCTCCATCTCATGTCACCACATGAATTCTATCTGCTCTGTGCAATTTTCATCTAGTCCTGGATGATCTTCACCTTCTTCGTGGTAGCTCATACCATCTTTGGTCTCACTAGTGCTGAGTCCCCTAGGTCTGTCAAGCACAATGACAATCTATAAGGTCGACCATACGAGGCCTCAAAAGGTGTTATCTCGATGGTGGAGTGATAGCTTTTGTTGTATGAAAACACCACCAAAGGTAAGTGACCCTCCCATCTGTGACCGAATTCAAGGACACATGCACCCATCATGTCCTCGAGGGTCGTAATGGTCTGCTTAGTCTAACCATCTGTCTGAGGATTTAAGGTGGGGCTCAAATGAAGTTGTGTCCCGAAAGCCTTCTGCAACCCATTCCATAGCTGGGAAGTAAACTGTGCTTCATGGTCGGAGACAATAATCGAAGGTATATGATGTTATTAATATATTCAGGACTTATTATATACTCCCTTTAATGATTTTATATGAAATGTTCATAATTTGTGTGAAATATTAATGTTTTAATATTAGGTATAATTTTTGAGCATTTTTAGAAGTAGTCCAATTGAGTCAGTTTACTGTTTTAATACTAACTATCACTATACGGATCAAAATTGTGTGGTTATTGTTTTTTAGGATTCTCCTTTAGATATTAAACATTTCACTAGAAGGTACTATGATCCAATTATTCCATTTGAAGGGTCGTATGGTCCTAAAAAAAGACCAAAGAATCTGTGAAGAAACTGGACTATTCATGAAGATTGATTTATTGGGCTAAATATAGAAGTCCAAATTCCATTATTCTACACCATAGTTTGGAAAACAACTTTAGGAGTTCAGGATAAAAATTTCATGGCCTAATACGAAAACAATTGTCCCAAATGATGCATTGAAATCCAGCCCACCATTCTGTCCGAGAAATAAATGTAGCACACAAATATTGACATGTCTTCTGATGTGGACATCTATTCGAGCTGAGATTTTGCAGTGTGAAAGAGTAAATATTTCCGGACAACTCTTTTGAAGAATTTTTTTTATTTTATGGCATATTCCTATTCCAAAACCCATAAACATTATAGTCCTTGGAAAAGTCTGGATTGAAATGGACATATCCGAATTGTTTAGTAAAACTTCCATAACCTTTGCTCCATAAGTCCAATGGACGAGAAATTTTCACAATCAATAGAGGAATGTTATATCTATAACTTTTAAGAAGGAGATATTTCATGATTCGACTATATGAATATCCAAATTGGAGAGCCAATTGGAGGGTAATTCTGGAATGGAAACAGTCCACCACCATGGGCTATTAAGACATGATCTCCTCTCCTTTCAAAAGGGTTGGCATTTCAGAATATAGGAAGATCAATTGGCACGACCAAGGCTCTTACAAAGGCCTAGGAGGATATGCCAAACTCATTTTTTCACTTTAGATACCCTTCCTCCTCTCTTTCATTTCATTTAATTTTTTGTTTTTTTCATTTCAAATCTTGTAAGTGTTTGTTTTGTAATTCTGTTTTAATGAATGTTTCTTCTTCAATATCTATATTTCTCTCCCAAATTATGTAGTTCAATATTTAATTTTTTAAATATCCTAAATCAAGTTAAAATCCATTCTTTTTTTCCTCATTGAATCTAAATTCTATATTTAACAATTTCTTCATCGTTTGTGTGTGTGTTCAGAACACTACTCTTATCTTGTCCCATACTTTTTCTTATCTTTATAATTCATCACCATAATCATATATTACAAGATTAATAAAAATATTAATGGATGAGTAAATATATCATTGGGGGAAGTTATAATTTATGTATGTTAAGTGATTGAGAGCTTTTTCTTGATGAGTATTCCTTGAATTAACATTGTGTATGTTGGACGTAGCATGTAATGTATTAATGACTTGTTTTGTTTAACGCGTGGTTACCATGGATTATTAGAACCATAAATATACTACTATAAAAAAGCTATGATCAAGATTAGAACCCTAAGTTAAGTTAAGGCTTGAATTAAATCCTTAACACTTGGGAATTCCAATCAACGTCAACTTGTGTCATGGGTGTTATGTTAAATTCCATATAAAGGAAAGCTCATTGATATCACAAGCTTAATTACCTAATGATAAAGTCACCAAAATATTTTTCAAATTGTTAAATCAATCTTAATCAATCAATAATTTTATTTAATCTCTACAAACAAACCCCCAATAAAAATACAATCAACTAAGAACAATTGACTATTATGAAGTATCATTGCTGAGGATTCGACCCGAGTGCGGTTATACAAATTAGTAGAGCACTAGAACCCTGACCGGTCGATAGGCGACAATCGACCATGTGTTTCAAATAGTGTCGTTTCCATGTATAGTGCTTTAAGTAGTCATTAGTTTTTTTTATTTTAATAAAAACCCAAAAAATAACTAAATTTTTAAAAAATTGATAAAACACAAAGAAAAACCCGTCTTCTCATAAAAATCATAAACGAAAAACAAACAAAGAAAAACCCGTATTCCTCTTTCTTTCAAAATCTATATGAATTACCTTTATCCTCCCAAACAATCCATCAGATTTGTTTGACTATGAAACTGAGCGAAAACTTCACCAACTTAGGAGGAACATAAGAGATAATCAAATTCAAGAACCTGTCTTCATCCAACTAGTTGAATAAGAAATGTCCAATCCTATGGAACAAACCCTTAAAGAAATTATTGACCCTGATATGAATTACCAAACTATTGGTATTCAAAATCCAAACATAGAAGTAGAATTCGAACTTAAATCATGTTTAATTTATCTTCTCCCCCATTTCCATAGGCTAGCTGGTGAGGATCCCCATCTCCACCTTAAAGAGTTTCAAGTAGTGTTCTCTACCATGAATCCTCAAGGGGTTTCTGATGAACAAATCAAACTCTGATCATTCCCTTTATCCCTTTCTAACACTGATATGCCATGGCTTTACTACCTCTCTCCAGGTTTGATAACCACATGGAATGACATGAAGCGACTTTTTTTAGAAAAATTATTTCCTACTTCTCGTACGGCTTCCATCCAAAAGGAAATAAGTGGTATCTGCCAGTTCCAAAGTGAATCACTCCATGATTACTGGGAGAGGTTCAAAAAGCCTGTGGCAACCTATCCACGACATCAAATCCTTGACCAAATCTTGATCTAATTCTTCTATGATGGGTTAATAGGTATGGAGAGAACTCTCATAGATGCCGCAAGTGGCGGTGCTCTTGTTGATAAAACTCCTGCAGCAGCAAGAGATCTCATAAGTAACATGGATGAAAACACACAACAATTCCCAAATTAAGCACATACACAAGTCAAACCAGCCCAAGATAATCAATCAATTGAGCCGAATAAGATGACCGAGTGGATGAGTGAACTTGCAGGTCTTGTGCTAAAACTAGCTGTGGCTACCAAATCCCCAACCTCATCTTCTCCACAATAAATTTTTCTTGGACCTATCAAAAACTATGGAATCTATAACTCTCCATCTCATCCAACTGACACATGTACACAACTTCAAGAGGATCAATCCGATTCATCTGAACTAATGGAGCTCATTACAACATATGCTTAGCGGAACACCAATCCCCAACTATCAGGTCAGTTTGTTAGAAACTTCAACCAACCTCACTCTGATCCCTTCTCTTCTTCCTATAACCAAGGCCATAGGTATGGTAATCCCACATATCATCCTCCTCAATTCCATCCTCAAAATCCAATCCAGTTTCAATATGGTCATGGTGTTGGTAACTTCCAAAAACCTTATCCTTTTATTCCTCAACCTCAAAGGAACAATCCTCATCCTGGATTCCATTATCCTACTAGGCCTTCCCAATTCCAAAACTAATAAAATCTCATTCCCAAGAACCAAAATCAGGTTAATCCCAATTCGGGACAAGACTCTTCTTCCAAGAAACCATGAGAAAGTGCAGTGGAAGATCTTGCATCCTTCACCAATACAAGCCTCAAGAACATTGAAACCCTAATTGGTCAACTAGAATCCCACCTTAGTTAGCAGGAACCATCTAATTATTCCCAACATCCAGCTCAACCATTACCCAACCCCAACAGTAATGTAATTGCAATTTCACTTAGATCGGGAAAGGAAATTTCTATGCCTCAAGATAAGTCTTCAAACACTCCTATGATGGTTGACCTAGAAAATGAAAATAAAAAGAAAATTGAAAAGGAAACTGAATCCATTCCATCACCTCCATCCATTCCACTTAGGAATCCAATTCCTTTTCCACAAGCTATTTCTAATCCAAAGAAGTCCTTTGAACCCAATCTTGAAATGTTCGACATGTTTAGACGTGCTAAGTCAACATTCCTCTGTTAGATTCCATCAAAAAATTCCTAAGTATGCCACGTTTCTTAAGGAATTGTGCGCCCACAAGAGGAATCATAGGACCTTTGAAAATGTTTCCACCAAGCAGTCTATTCCCATAAAGTGAAAAGATCCAGGGACCTATACGGCTCCATTCCAAATTGGAAGTTCTAACTTTTATGATGCACTCATATACCTAGGAGCCTCGATTAATGTCTTGACCAAATCCATATTCTTCAACCTTGGTTTGGGTCCCTTACATCCAATGAGTGTTGTTATTCAATTATCCAATCAAAGCACAACCAGTCCTGAAGGGAATAATTGAGGATGTACTTGACTGAGTCAATGATCTTATCTTACCTTCTTATTTCTATGTCCTTGACATGGAAGGTTATATGAACTCTTCTCGATCTCCCCTAATTCAAGGAAGACCCTTCCTCTTGACTGCAAGAACAAAGATTGATGTCCATTCAAGCATCTTATCCATGGAATTCGGTGACCAACTGGTCAATTTCAACATTTTCCATGCCATGTGATACACATCTTAGGATCACTCTTCATTCTCAATCCATGCTTCTGAGGACAGTTCTAAGTGTCAATAGAACCCCAATCCACTATGTTTTTCATGTTCTAATGAAAAAGGATCTTGTGAAATTTTCACCATGATTAACCAAGTCATAAATGGTGAAGTTGATGTGGACAACTTATTCATAGACCCCATAAATCTAGATGAACTTGAAAACCCTCTTGAATTCCACATCAACTCTGATATCTAATGCTCCACCTTGGAAAGTATTAAGGAGAATGAATTTGAAGAAACTGAAGTCCCTTCCTCCATTCCCGAGTTCTCTATCCCAAAAAAAAAAGATGAGACCGATTGGAAACCTCTTCCTGAACACCTGAAATATGAATTCTTTTCCATGATCACTCTTATCCTGTCATTATCTCTTCTTCACTTACTGAAACTAAGGAGTCCAAACTTGTTCAAGTGTTAGAGAAAAACAAAAAAGCCTTAGGGTGGACCCTAGTTGACATACCAGGAATCAACCATGCCCTTTTCCTGAATCAAATCCATCTTGATGAATCATCCAAACCAATTAGACAACCACAAAGAAGACTCAATGCACTCATACTTGAGGTACTTAGGGGAACAATCACTAAGAATCTTCAAGCTGGTATTATCTACCCAATTTCTGATAATGAATCGGTTAGTCCAATTAAAGTTGTACCTAAGAAGGGTGGGATAACTATTGTCACAAATGAATATGGAGAGGTAGTCACAACTCGAGTGAAAAACAAATGGTGTGTGTGCATTGACTATTGGAAATTGAATGTTGAAACAAGAAAATATCACTACCCTCTTATATTCCTTGATCAAATGCTATAATAATTAGCCGGAAAGTCACACTATTTCTTTATTGATGGATACACCGACTATTTCCAAATCCCAATCGCACCTCCAGACCATGAAAAGACTACTTTCACATTCCCCTTTAGAACATATTCATATAGGAGAAAGCCTTTTGGCCTTCGAAATTCTCCTGCAACATTCCAGAGGTGTATGATGAGTTTCTTTTCTGAATTCATTGAACAAAACATGGAAGTCTTCAAGGATCACTTTACCATTTATGGTGAATAATTTGAGTCTTACTTGAATTCACTATCTCTTGTCCTTCAAAAGTGTTTCAAGTGTAACGTTGTGTTAAATTTTGAAAAATGTCACTTCATGGTTGCAAATGGGATTGTTCTAGGGCACATAGTTTCAATATATGGTATTGAAGTTGATCCTGACAAAATTGAAGTGATCCAATCACTTCCCGAACCAACTTCTATTCGATACATCCATTCATTCCTCAGTCATGCCGATTTCTATCATAGATTCATCCATAACATTATTAAGATTTCCATCCCACTCAATCAGTTACTACAAAATGATTTCTCTTTCCATTTCGATGAGTTTTGCAAGAGATCCTTCATTGAACTCGAAACTGCTCTCACATCTGCCACGATAATCCAACCCCCAGATTGGTCCTTACCTTTTTAATTGATGTGTGATGTTTTTGATAGAGTTTCTAGGGCTTTTCTTGGTCAAAGAAGAGAAATAATTCCTCATGTCATCTATTCTGCCTCAAAAAATTTGGATAAAACTCAATATCACTACACTATCACTAATAAATAATGTTTAGTAGTTGTTTTTGCCTTAGATAAATTCCGGCCCTATCTATTAGGAGCCCAAATAATAATCTTCACAGATGATTCTCTATAAAGTTCTTACTCAAGAAAAGTGATTCCAAAATGAGGATAATAAGACGGATCCTAATTCTCCAAGTGTTTGACCTTGAAATAAAAGATAGACCACGAAAAGAAAACACTATGGCTTATCAGTTGAGTACAATTTCTTATTCTTCTCATTATTAAATCTTCGATCTTGAATTCCCCACTGAGCACCTTTCATCCCTCACTCCAAAATACCATGATATGCCCCAATTGTAAATAACATGGTTTCTGGTGTTTTTTCTAGAAATGTTTTCAAAAGAATAGAAATTAAAGTTGAAAAGTGATTCAAAACACTATTTTTGGGAAGAAAATAATCTTTGGAAAACTAGGGCAGACATGGTAATTACGAGATGTGTTGATGAAGATGAACATTCCTTTATCTTAGAGTTCTCCCACTCAATGCTTGGTGGTGGACACTTTGGACCAAAAAGGACCTCCTGAAAGGTCCTAGACTTTAGATTCATCTGGAATTCACTCTTCAAGGACACACATGAGTTCTGTCAATCATGTCCCACTTGCCAAAAGTTTATCCCAATTTTAAATAGAAATGAAATACCCCAAAAGCCTTTAATTTTCTGTGAGATCTTTGATATTTGGGGTATCGATTTCATGGGACCATTTCCCTATTTCAATGGATTCTCATACATCCTTCTTGTAGTTGATTATGTTTTTAGGTGGGTCGAGGCTAAACCCACTAGAAATTATGATTCATATATTATTAGTGAGTTCCTAAAGACACAAATCTTCCATAGATTTGTCACGTCTCGTGCCTTGATCAGTGGATTAGGAACCCATTTAAGTAATAGAACAATTGAATCTCTTTTGAAAAAGAATGGGGTTGTACATAAAACTTTAACTGCATATCACCACCAAAAAAATGGCATGGCTGAACTTTCTAATAGATAAGTGAAAAGAGTGCTTGAGAGAATTGTAAAACCCAACAGAAAAGACTAGCCATAAAGACTTGTTTAAGCAATTTGGCCTTATCGAACTGGCTATAAAACACCCATGGAGATGTCACCTTTTAGTCTAGTTTTTGGTAAAGGATGTCATTTTCCAGTTGAAATCCAACATAAGTCATTTTGGGTAGTGAAAACTTGTTATTTTGATCTTGAAAAATGTGGTGAAGAAATATTGTTGCAATTGGATAAACTGGAGAAGATTCTACTTGAATCCTATGAGAATTCCACTCTGTACAAAGAAAAGGCTAAGGGACTCCATGAAAAACAAATCCTGAGAAAGGTATTCCATGAAGTTGAAAAGGGATTGCTTTTCAACTCTCGATTTCGTCTTCACCCAGGTAAGCATAACTCCCATTGGGAAGGTCCTTTTGTTATTACTAATGTTTACCCATTTGGTGCAGCGCAAGTCCAAGAAAACTCTTCCAAAATGAAATTCACGGTTAATGGACATCAGTTAAAGCATCAACATGAGAGGACGTACAATCCTGGATCAACATCGACTTCCATTGGATCCCTAACTTCTGTAGTCGACCCACAACTAGATGAAGATGGCGACCCGCCAAATCCAAACTAGGGGCACCTCTTTCCATTTAACTCTCTCTATCTATCTTCCTCCCTCTACCTCTTTCTTCTTCCTCCTCTGTCTTTCATTTTTTTACAAATTTCTTTTTCAAAACCTTTATTTTTCACTTTATCTTTTGTTTGAGTGTGTCTTTATTAAAAACTAAAAAAACAAACAAACAATAATAATAATAATAATAATAATAATAATAATAATAATAATAATAAAACAAAATACATGATTACCCACCATTGGGTTTTGAAATTTTGTCCAACCTTTTTGGGGAGTCAACAGGCATGTTTTCATCTAAAAATGATTATATTTTCATCATGACATTGGATAAATAATAGTATGTCAAAACCAAACAAATTTTGAATGCTCAATTTTTATTTGGAAAATGATTTTCCCCAACCATGAGAACTAACATTAGCTTTCATGCCAAGGCCACCTATGGACATCTTTTCAAAATATTTTTATTCACCTATATTTTTGAATATTGGGTTTGTGGACCTTCGAGCTGAATATCCTACTTTAGTGTGCATTAATATGATAGAGGCATTTTTCTTAACCACATGAGAATTATAATATGCAAATAGCCTCCCATTAACTATACATTACTCCTCCTTTTGAAAGCCCCTTAGAGCCTATGAAAATAATTTCCTTGATAGCCACATTAAAAGACCAATAGATTTTTCCACCCAATATCAAAATGGATTTTCTTTGCATAATTTATTTCAAATTTAAGTGTGTGGGGGGGGGATGGATTTCATTTTGGGTACCCTTTTTTGATCTCACTATATTATATTATGCTTTAGTGCAAGCATCATTTTAAGTGTGTGGGAGAGGTTATCATTCAACTATTTTTGGGAATGTATCTATGTTTATGAATTCTTGTACAAATTGTTTTGCAAAGTGTTAAAAAAAAATCTAAAAAATGAAAAAAAATCAAAAAAAAAATGAAAATAAGAATGGGTTGTGTCTTGGGTAAGTCAAAATTCACAATTTCTCAGCCTTTGATCTTTTTATAACTATTAAAATAAGTGTCATTAAGAGATAAATCATGGGTTGGGATATGAGTCTGAGTTCTTTTCCATGTTCAACTTTTGAAAAAAGAGAAAAAGAAGAAGAAGAAAAAAAGGACACTTGCATTATATTCTTATGTAATTATGAGAAGTTTTGTGGTTTGTAAATATTTCATCTTCTCATCCCCTTCAAATGTTAGTCATCTATTGTGTCTTTCTTCACACAATCATTCCCTTGTAAATATGTGTTTTCATTTCCTTCCATGTTTTATTTCAAAAAATAATGTGCCTTGATTTTTTTATATTGGTGTTTTAACCCTCTTATTATCTCTCTTAGAAATTATATTCCTATCATCCCATAGCCATAGAAAAACCCCTCAAAAATACCTATTGATTATTTTTCAGTTTTTATAGGGATTATAAGCTGATATCTCTTTCAAACTTTCTGATTTTTACTTTTGGTTGGTGAAAGAGTGAACCTCCACAAATGAATTTTATCATCTTGAGAGGTGTGAGTTTTGAGTGTCCACATTTTCCATTTCTAAATTGGAGCATGAAAAATCTGAATTATTTTTGGAACATTTTTTCTGTAACAAATTTTGGTGGAATTCAAAATTAATGAGTGAAATAGACTAAACCTCCCCTCATTGGAGAAAACCAAAATTTTATAATTGTTGGTGAGTGAAAATGATTTTGTCATGTTTTTATATTTTTTGTACAGGATGGCATGCACAAAAATACGTGTTTGAGAGTTGATGTTTTTAATATTTTCATGACTTATTATATACTCCCTTTACTGATTTTATATGAAATGTGACAAATTTGTGTGAAATATTAATGTTTTAATATTATGTATAATTTTTGATCATTTTTAGAAGTAGTCCAATTGAGTTAGTTTACTGTTTCAATAATAACTCTCACTATAATGATCCAACTTGTGTGGTTATTATTTTTTAAGATTATACTTTAACAATAAAACATTTCATTAGAAGGTACCATGAGACAATTATTCCATTTGAAGGGTCATATGGTCCTCACAATCAAGATCAATGAATCTGTGATGAAACTAGACTATTCATGAAGATTGATTTACTGGGATAAATACAGAAGTCCATATTCAATTATTCTCCACAATAGTTTGGGGGACAATTTAGGGAGTTCAGGGAAAAAAATTCAAGGCCTAATAAGAAACAAAATTTTCCCAAATGATGCATTTAAATCCAGACCACCATTCTAGACAAGAAATAAAAGCAGCACACAAATATTAACATTTCTCTTGATGTGGACATAAATTAGAGCTGCAATTTTGCAGTGTGAAAGAGGAGATAAAGCATGAAAAGTCTTTTTAAGAAATTATTTTTATTTGAGGGAATCATCCTATTCCAAAACTCATTCACATTATGGTCTTTGAAAATGTATGGATTGAAATGGGAAGATCATAATTGTTTAGTAATACCGTCATAACCATTGATCCATAAGTCCAATGGACACCACATTTTCACAGTCTATAGAGGAATTTTATATATACAACTTTGGAGAAGGATATATCTCATGATTTGGCTGTATGAATTTCCAAATAGGCGAGGAAAGTGGAGGGGTAATTCTGGAATGAAAACAGTCCACCACCTTCGGCTATTAATACATCCCCTCCTCTTCTTTCAAAAGGGTTAGAATTTATGAATAGAGGAGGATGAATTGGAACGAACAAGGCTCTTCCAAAGGCCTGGAAGGAAATTCCAAACTCATGTTTACAATTGAGATACCCTTACTTCTCTCTTTAATTTCATTTAATTTTGTGTTCTTTCTCATTTAAAATATTGTATGTGTTTGTTTTGTAATTCTGATTTAATGAATGTTTCTTCTTCAATATCTCTTACACTCACCCACATTCTGTAGTTTAATATTAAAGTTCTTAAAATAGCCTAAATCAAGTTAAAATCCATTCTCTTCTTTTTCTTCCTCATTCAATATAAATTCTATATTTAACAATTTCTTCATCGTTTGTGTGTGTGTTCGGCGCACTACTCTTATCTTGTCGCTTTATTTTTCTTCTCTTTATAATTCATCACTATAAACATATATTACCAGATTAATAAAAATTTTAATTTCTGAGTAAATATCTCATTTGGTGAAGTTATAATTTAGGTATGTTAAGCGATTGAGAATTTTTTCTCTATGAGTATTCGTTGAATTAACATTGTGTATTTTGGACGTAACATGTAATGGATTAATGACTTGTTTTATTTAAAGCGTGGTTTCCATGGATTATTGGAACCATAAATATTATACCATAAACAAGATATGATCAATATTATAACCCTATGTTAAGTTAAGGATTGGATTAAATTCTTAACACATGGGAATTCCAATCAATATCATCTTGTGACATGGGTGTTATTTAAATTCAATATAAAGAAAAACTCAATGATATCACAAGCTTAACTACCTAATGATGAACTCACACCAAAATTTATCAAATTGTTAAATCAATCTTAATCAATAAATCATTTCATTTATGCTCTGTAAACAAACCCCCTAATCAAAATACAATCAACTAAGAACAATTGACTATGAAGAAGTATCATCACCGAGGATTCGACCTGAGTGCTGCTATACACATTTGAAGAGCACCAGAACCTTGGCCGGTCGATAGGAAAAAATTGTCCATGAGTTTCAGTATACCATGTAAACAAACAATGTCATGCACGTACAAGTGTCCCAAGCTTTCTACTGAACCTTGCCTCCTGATCGGTAGGAAGTGGGCCAACTTGGTGAGTCGGTCGAAGGTCACCCAAATCGAGTCGTGACCCCTAGAAGTATGTGGAAGACCCATCACTAAGTCCATGGATATCCCATACCACTTCCACTCTGGGACCTCTAAAGGTTTTACCAATCCTGTTGGTACTTAGTGCTCTACCTTCACTTGCTGACAAGTGAGGCATCGAGAGACAAACTCTGCTACTGCCTTCTTTATACCTGGCCACCAGTGCTATCGTGGAAGGTCTTGGTATATCTTCGCCACTCCTAGATGTACCACTAGAAGGGATGTTTGGAACTCCTTAAACATTTCATCCTGAAGTGACACTTGCACCATAGTACATCCTCTGAAGAGGATGAACTGCTCCCCACCTTCAGAAAATCCCTCAGGTGCATGTCCTGTAGATATCTGAGCATGTCGTGTCTCGTAGTCAACATTCCCATGTTGTGCCTCCCTAACTCACTGAAGAAGTTGTGGAGTGACTGTAAGAGACTGAATAAAGGGTGCTCCATATCTATCCAAAAAGGATATTTCTAAAGCAGCCAGCTACTCTTTCGCCTCACCTAGCAGTGGTATACCAGAACTTCTGCTGAGTGCATCTGCAACAACGTTCCCATTCCCAATAGTATAGATTTTCTCAAAGTCATAGTCCTGGAGGAACTCAAGCCAACGTCACTGTCTCAGGATTACGTCATTCTGAGAGAAGATATACCTGAGACTCTTGTGGTCAGAGTAGAATATAAAAGGCTCGACCATCATATAGTGTCGTCACATCTTCAAGGCATTGGCCACTGCTACTAACTCCATGTCATTGGTGGTGTAGTTCTGCTCATGCTGTCTCAGCTGAAAAGAACCATAAGCGATCACTGATCACTTGGGCATCAGGACACACCCGAGTCTAGTCCTTGATGAATCGCAGTAGTCTACCTACCCTATACCCTCCTCTGGAATCCTCCATACGGGGCACTAGTCAGCCTCTGCCTCAGCTTCTGAAAGCTCTACTGGAATCTCTCTGACCATACGAAAGGTTTCCCCTACTTCATCAAGGCTAATAGTGGTACTGCAACTCTGTAGAAGTCTGTTACGAACGTCTGGTAGTGACAATCCAAACCCAAGAAACTCTGTACCTCCATCACACTCCTGGGTTGTAACACCCCGAGCTTCTACGATACACTTCTCTTTCAATAAAGCAATAGCTTGCATTGTACGCAAGTTCGAGTTCTAACACACCGCGACCAATCAAAGTAGCCGTTATGAAAAGAAATACCCACTTTTTAGAATTATAGAAATTTTCTATTTCAAAATGGACTTAATTTTTTATTCATAATATCGAAACTATCCTATGTTGAATTTTTGGTATTTTTCTGAGAACTTCCAATTTTTTATGAATAGTGAAAAATGCTTAAAACAAATTTTTTAATAAAAATAATTTGTAGTGAAAATTTATACTATTTGTTGGTTTTAAAGTATAATTAGAATATATTTTTACAATTTTATCCAATGGTGTTCATTAGAATTAATTTCACTTTGAATTTGGACATAAACAATTGTCAATCTTTTGATATATATTGTTTCTTAAAAATACACTATTTGTTGTGACAACGAGAATTAATTATAAAATTAATTAATGAAACTTATATGTTTGGAATTTCATAAAATAGGAATCATTTTTGAATTCGGAATATCAATTATATCTTAGGGTGAAATTTTGGCATTGTTCTGAAAAACTTCAATTTTTGATGAATAGTGAAACCACTAAGTGGTAGTTAAAAAACTGATTTTCCATTTAAATTAAATATTACCACTTCTATGATTTGATTTTCAAAAATCCGACATACATGGTTGTCATTAGGATGTAAAATGTGGTTCAATGGGATGAAAATAATTTTTTTGGTGAATAGTAACTTTTAAGATTAATTAATCACGATTAAAGGTAATTAGTGAAATTTAAGGTAAAAATGGTATTATAAAAATATGAAATGACCTTTACACTTGTCCTACCCATATTTTATGTGTCATGGACGACCAAGACAATCAATGGGTCAACTTGGGGACCCCATGGAGCCACTTTGGTAGGAAAAGGACATAAATAACTTTTTATTTAATGTTAAAATAAAAAGGTCACAAACAAGAGTTGTTTTACTAACAAAATTTTTAAATGGGGTTATACAAGTCTTATTTTTGACTATAAATATTCATTAGAAAGCTAAAAAGATTTCCTACATCATGATCTTTTTTTTATAATTTTTAGAAATTAAATAAATTAAATTATTTATGACACCATGATGTTGCAGTGATTACCTCATTAATTAACGATTTAAATAAAATGAAAGGATAATGTAAAATATAAGTCTTAAACTTGTAAAAAACCTATTGGATGAGGAGATTTATAACCCTTATCACCTTATCCTTAAATTATATAAGTGTGGGACCTTTATAATCCGAAAATCATTGTATAATAAAGTAACATTTTATTACTTTCTAAGAGTGCCCCTCCTCTCCACTTATAAAAGCCCCCCACCACTACCACCTTACTCACACTTTCAAAACATTTTGGCTCGGCCAAAATCTGCCCAAATACTCTACCAAATTCCCTCCCTTACTCCTAGAAGCCTCACCTTGGGCATAAGTCTTCCCAAGGAATCCTTTGGTTCAAATCAAAAGAGTTACCCGATTTTAAGGTAATGTCTTCTCTTATGTTGTTTTGTTTTATTTTGATTCTCCAACCCCTTAAACTCTTTTTATTCCTTTATTTTGTAACAAAAACAGTATCCTCAATATACTAGGATGTTGTTATAATGAGTATTCGAGCTACACTTACACAAACCTACATCTAATGGTTAAAAAACATACGGTTTCTGTGGATGACGAATTTCTGCCTCACGAAACGATGATTGTTCAACACTGATAAAACATCTTCAAAGGTGGCCATTAAGATGTCAATATATTTATACATGATATATAATATGTTTATGTTTTACTTAAGGTTCTGTATTTTTCATTTATGTCATACCTTTATTGTTTCCATTATGGGTAAACGTGATATTTTCATTTTAAGAAGTGCGGATTACCGCCCCCTCAAAGTGATTTGAATCGTTAATACCATATGTGGGATGTATAAAGGATGGAGTAAATGATATTATATATGATATTATATCGGAACTATAATATACCTTTATATCATTATTATTTCATTAAATACGAAATAGAAATGAAAGTAGCGTTCATGCGTACGTACGACTTACCGTCTCCATGAACGGTGCATTTCATTTCTTACCTCTAAACGTTATGGAATATTATAAATGCATGTATATACTGGATATATATGAGATATATGATATCTGTATAATGAATATAATTCTGGATATAATGGATATATCACCACCTGAACAACTTGTAATTATAAGAATCTTATTTTTGACTCAAGTACCTAAGATCGACAAAATGACCGTTATTAACTTAAATAATTACATAATGTTCATAACATAGTAATAAGAGATATAAAAGGGATAATTAACTTGAAAAATGTTCTTAAGAAATTATAAATTAACTCTAGTTTATTATTCCGGAGGTTATAGAACGGTCGAGTCAAGATAGGACGCAAGGTAAGGGAACTTCTTAACCCAATTTCCATTCTTTGGGTTAATCTCCTACTTTCAAATTATGTCATAATATTATTATGTCCTATCTTGTATTTATACTTTCTTTATGTGTACATATAGTGAATACACATAATAGATATATTTTATTTAAAAATGATCTTTTTAAGGGACTTCGTCTCAATCTCCATTCATTGAGGCATATTTTGTTTTATACACATACTTCTTTTATACGGTGTATCAACACCTTTGAATTTTACGTTTATCCAAAAGGAATATTTTTTATATGAAGCGTTTTACTAAACGACAAAAAGGAATTTTTTTCTTGTCGTACGTATGCGGCGACAACGACTTCTCCTCCACCGTGGCCATTATTTGAGTTTCGGCTTCCTCTACAAGCCATACCTTTTTTAAAAATGAAAAATAAATACAAAGTTATAATTTTCTTTTCTTTTGGTATTGAAAATGGTTTTGAAAGTGTTTTTATTATATCAATGTGTTGTATTGATATCTTATTGAAATGTGTAAATTTTATGTTTCCTTTTGCAAGTGTTATGTGATACGATTATGTTTTATGATATGTTTAAACCTATTCATATGAGGAATGCATTGGACTTAATAAGTGACAGGTGGAGCCCGCTATAGCTCCTCGATGCATCGGTAGGTCTCATGAGACAAACCAGTGTCTTGGCACGAGGCCTTGACAAAATCTTATTTGTGGTCTTGGCACGAGGCCTTGGCTACGTGGTTATGATAGTCGGGAATTATGCATTCCATCATTATGAAAGTGGTTATTGATATTGCATGTGATTATTCGACTAGTAGAATATCCATGTGAGTAAGTAAATGGCATTATTTAATTTTATTTTTTCCATATTATGCTGAAGTTCATGTTTAAGAAGGCTTTTGTTTCAGTTACACATTTCCTTAAATGTTAATGTTTATTTATGAAAGCTTCCATAATATTGTTATCCCTACTGAGCAACTGAGATCACCCCTTTAAATGTTTTAATATTTTCTAGGATGTGAAGAAGTATTTTATGAATGACCTTCAGGGATAGTCAGAAGAGGATATGAGTGTGGACTATGGGGACCTAGTTATTGTAGTTTTTCATTCTATGATGTAATGTAACATTTATGAATGTATCTAGTGTTTCTAAGGCTACTAAACTAATCGGTCTTTCGATACTTGATCTTTTGTGATCATGCCAATGTTACGAAGTAATGCACCGAATCTGGGTAGCTGGGGTCGGGGCGTTACAGTTGGTATCAGAGGTAGTTAAGTACTAACCTTGGAAGCTATATTTAGATAAACTCTGATTAGAGCACATAGCCCAAAGATAGACTTTGAGGATTAGTATAAAAGAACTTCCTAGAATTTTGTTGTTGTAGAGATTTTGTGAGTTTTTCTAAGTAATACATCCCTATCTGGATACGAGCAGGTAGATGCGGCTCTGGCACAGATGTACCTAGGGGTAAACCCTGAAAACACCGCTTTGAGCTAGACTCGAACTAGAACTGGTGTACGACAACGGGCCTTGCTGCACTCTTGGTTACGACACTCCCGGGGGATATGCTTAGGATAATTCTCATTTTCTTTACAAACCACTATGAAGGGTTATGAGTATATACTTCGTCAAAGAAAACATTTTTTTTATGATTATGGATTATATCCATAAATAGTTAAAGTTATGGTAAGTATTTTACAAGTATGGAATTATGTATTTTGATTCGTAAACTAATCTAGTTTATGCCATTATTTAGAAATGGCGCCTAGTGGAAGGAATGGAAACCGTATCAATGCACGCACTCCGTGTATGGATTTCCCTCCTGCTCAAGATAATTATTGTGGAGCTGGAGATACAACCGGTGCTGAACAACTTATTACCATACTGGGACAACTCACTCAGGTTATGAATAATAACCTTACTCGTATGGAGCACCCTGATCCGCAACGTGGAGGATCAATGTTAGACTGCTTCATGAGGCAAAAACCGCCAACATTTAATGGGGGTACAAATCCATTAGTAGCTGAGCAATGGATAAACTCCTTAGAGAAAATATTCCATTCCTTGGGGAGTAGCAAAAGGGAGAAGGTTGTCATGGAATTCTACCGCCTCATTGGAGATGCCGATCAATGGTGGTCATTGATTCAGAATACAAAGGAAGATGAAGAAGTATCAAGTATGGAATAGATAGAGTTCAAAGATCTCTTCTTAGAAAAATACTTTCCACATGACCATCGAGCAGATATGGAAAGGCAATTTCTGAGTCTGAGAAAAAAGGAGGATAAGAATGTCGCAAAGTATGAGGATAACTTTACAAGGTTAGAAAGGCATTCCGTAGATTATATACGTAACCCAAGAAGTAAGATTTATCGTTTATTTGGTGGGTTAAAACCATTTCCCCATCGAGAATTAGTCTCACAAACCTTCTCGTCGTATGAAGATATTGTCTCATGTGCTATCAAGACGGAAAATTAATTCTCTAAGTCTTATGACAACAAAGTAAAGAAAGAGAAGAATAGAACGGTGGAACAAGAGACGGATAAAGGGAAGAAGGGAAAGAAGGAATTTCTATTATGTGATAATTGTGGAAAAAATCACCCCAGTGCTTGCCTAAAAGGAATGGGAGTTTGTTATAAATGTGGAGAAAAAGGTCACCAGGCTCGTGATTGCAAGGGAAAGAAAGAGGCTATCAATGTTGAATGCTACAATTGTAGGGAAATGGGGCATTATGCAAATGAATGTCCTAATCGTCAGGGAAACATACCTCAGAAAAGGCCAAGGGATCAAGGACAATGTTATGATGTTACTACAGTTGAAGTGGAATAATTAATGTATTGGTGCTTTTGGAAACAAGGATTATATACTGGTTATAAGAATAATGTAATATATATAAGGATTGTACTACAATACTTGTTGTTTTCATTAAGAATTTAATATTATGAAGGTAATCATATGTTTATTATGTGACAATAAGAGAAACATTACTTTGTTTGGGGAATTTGATGTTACAATTGATTTTGGAATTTAGAGACCTTTTAGAAAAAGTCTGGACAGAGGTATTTTGGATAACTATATAGGTTGGAATGGATTAAGTTGAACCTTGGATAGTATTGTTTAAGGTTAAAACATTTATGAAGATTATTTTTGGAATATTTTAATACTATAGTTTTAGGAAAAGGACAACCTGCAGGGTGGGGCATAACCCATCACGTCGGAAAAAGCTGCAGGAATAGAACCCACAACCATAGTGTGACATGCCTTTATTACATACCACTATTCTACAGGAAGTCCCTGGTTATTACAAAATAGTTTTACTGATCTAAATGGTATGTGTTAAAATTTGGAACCTTATACAATTAGGATAAATAGAATATTTTTGAGTTCTATTACCTTTTAGAGTGAATGATAGGTTTGTGGTAAAAATTTATTAAAGAATGAAAGTCTACATAACAAGTATGTATATTCCCTTACGTTCTTAGTAAATCTCCTAAATAAATTCCTCAACTTTATAAAAGGTAACTTAAAACAAAAACGTTGCCGGTTATCTTTTCCAACTGGGGATTCAATGACCGTTTAACCAATCACAAGTTTGTGATTTTCTTATGGTTAACTTTATCCTAATCCAGTTTTCTACAACTCTCCATCAGACCTTTATGGTTTGTTTTTCTTCCATATCCATATTTTCATAGAATCCTAGTATGTACTATCTCGGTTGACCTTTGTACTTATCTTTCTTTCTTTTAAAGTTATATTTTTTTAACTTTATTTACGATGTGGGTTTTCCACAAAGGTATTTTCTATTTTCAACCTTTTATTTTCAAATGAAAAATTTCAAATTGTGAGGACGCAATTTATTGAAGGAGGGGAGAATGTGACACCCCAAGCTTCCACGATACGCTACTCTTTCAATAATGAAATAGCTTGCATTGTACGCAAGTTCGAGTTCTAACACACCGTGACTAATCAAAGTAGACGTTATGAAAAGTAATACCCACTTTTTAGAATTATATAAATTTTATATTTCAAAATGGACTTCATTTTTGTATTCGTAATATTGAAATTACCCTATGTTGAATTTTTGGTATTTTTCTGAGAACTTCCAATTTTTTATGAATAGTGAGAAATACTTAAAATAACTTTTTTAATAAAAATAATTTGTAGTGATAAATTATAATATTGATTGGTTTTAAAGTATAATTAGAATATATTTTTACAATTTTATCTAATGGTGTTCATTAGAATTAATTTCACTTTGAATTTGGACATAAACAATTATCAATCTTTTGATATATATTGTTTCTTAAAAACACGCTATTTGTTGTGACAATGGGAATTAATTATAAAATTAACTAATGAAACTTATATGTTTTGAATTTCATAAAATAGACATCATTTTTGAATTTGGAATATCAATTATAGCTTAGGGTAAAAGTTTGGCATTGTTCTGAAAAATTTCAATTTTTGATGAATAGTGAAACCACTAAGTGGTAGTTTAAAAACTAATTTTCCATTTAAATTAAATATTACCACTTCTGTGATTTGATTTTCAAAAAACCGACATACATGGTTGTCATTAGGATGTAAAATTTGGTTCAATGGGATGAAAATAATTTTTTTGGTGAATAGTAACTTTTAACTTTAATTAATCGCGATTAAAGGTAATTAGTGAAATTTAAGGTAAAAATGGTATTATAAAAATATGAAATGACCTTTAAACTTGTACTACCCCTATTGGATGTGTCATGACCGACCCAGAAAATCCATGGGTCAACTTGGGGACCCCATTTAGCCACTTTGGTAGGAAAAGGACATAAATAACTTTTTATTTAATGTTAAAATAAAAAGGTCACAATCAAGAGTTGTTTTACTAAAACAATTTTTAAATGGGGTTATACAAGTAATATTTTTGACTATAAATATTAATTATAAAGGTAAAAATATATCCTACATCATGCTATTTTTTTATAATTTTTAGACATTAAATAAATTAAATTATTTATGACACCATGATGATGCAGTGATTACCTCATTAATTAACGATTTAAAGAAAATGAATGGATAATGTAAAATCAAAGGCTTAAACTTGTCAAAAACCTATTGGATGAGGAGAGTTAGAACCCTTTTCACCTTAGCCTCGAATTATATAAGTGTGGGACCTTTAGAATCTGAAAATCATTGTATAATAAAGTAACATTTTATTACTTTCCAAGAGTACCCCCCCTCTCCACTTATAAAAGGCTCCCACCACTACCACCTTAATCACACTTTCAAAACGTTTTTTCTCACCCAAAATCTGCCCAAATACTCTCCAAACATCCCTCCCTTAATCCTAGAAGCCTCACCTTGGGCATAAGTCTTCCCAAGGAAGCCTTTGGTCCAAATCAAATGAGTTACCCGATTTTAAGGTAACGTCTTCTCTTATGTTGTTTTGACTTATTTTGCTTCTCCAACCCCTTAAACTATTTTTATTCCTTTATTTTGTAACAAAAACAGTATCCTCAATATACTAGGATGTTGTTATAATAATTATTCGAGCTACACTTACACACACCTACATCTAATGGTTAAAGAACATACGGTTTCTGTGGATGGCGAATTTCTGCCTCATGAAACGATGATTGTTCAACACTCATAAAACACCTTGAAAGGTGGCCATTAAGTTGTCACTATATTTATATATGATATATAACATGTTTATGTTTTACTTAAGGTTATGTATTTTTCATTTATGGCATACCTTTAATGTTTCCATTATGGGTAAACACGATATTTTCATTTTAGGAAGTGCGGACTACCGCCCCCTCAAAGTGATTTGAATCGTTAATATCATATGTGGGATGTATAAAGGATGGATTAAATGATATTATATATGATATTATACTGGAACTATAATATACCTTTATATCATTATGATTTCATTAAATACGAAATAGAAATGAAAGTAGCGTTCATGCGTACGTACGGCTTACCGTCTCCATGAGCGGTGCATTTCATTTCTTACCTCTAAACGTTATGGAATATTATAAATTCATGTATGTACTGGATATATATGAGATATATGATATCTATATCATGAATATAATTCTAGATATAATGGATATATCACCACATGAACAACCTGTAATTATAAGAATCTTATTTTTGACTCAAGTACCTAAGATCGACAAAATGACCGTTATTAACTTAAATAATTACATAATGATCATAACATTATAATAAGATATATTAAAGGGATAATGAACTTGAAAAATGTTCTTAAGAAATTATAAATTAACTCTAGTTTATTATTCAGGAGGTTAAAGAACGGTCGAGTCAAGACAGGACGCAAGGTAAGGGACCTTCTTAACCCAATTTCCATTCTTTGGGTTAATCTCCTACTTTCAAATTATGTCATAATATTATTATGTCCTATCTTGTATTTATACATTCTTTATGTGTACATATAGTGAATAAACATAATAGATATATTTTATTTAAAAATTATCTTTTTAAGGGACTTCGTCTCAATCTGCATTCATTGAGGCATATTTTGTTTTATACACATACTTTTTTTATACGGTGTATAAACCCCTTTGACTTTTACGTTTATCCAAAAGGAATCTTTTTTATATGAAGTGTTTTACTAAATGAAAAAAAGGAATGTTTTTCTTGTCGTACGTATGCAGCGACAACGACTTTTCTGCCGCTGTGACCATTATTTGAGTTTCGGCTTCCTCTACAAGCCATACATTTTTTAAAAATGAAAAATAATTACAAAGTTATAATTTTCTTTTATTTTGGTATTGAAAATGGTTTTGAAAGTGTTTTTATTATATCAATGTGTTGTATTGATATCTTATTGAAATGTGGAAATTTTATGTTTCCTTTTGCATGTTTTATGTGATACGATTATGTTATGGTTTATGATATGTTTAAACCTATTCATATGAGGAATGCATTGGACTTAATAAGTCACGGGTGGAGCCCACTATATCTCCTCGATGCATCGGTAGGTCTCATGAGACAAACTAGTGTCTTGGCACGAGGCCTTGACAAAATCTTATTTGTGGTCTTGGCATGAGGGCTTGGCTATGTGGTTATGATAGTCTAGCATTATGCATTCCATCATTATGAAAGTGGTTATTGATATTTCATGTGATTATTCGACTAGTATAAAATCCATGTGAGTATGTAAATGGCATTATTTAATTTTATTTTTGCCATATTATGCTGAAGTTAAAGTTTAAAAAGGATTTTGTTTTAGTTATACATTGCCTTAAATGTTAATGTTTATTTATGAAAGCTTCCGAAATATTGTTATCCTTACTGAGTATCTGAGCTCACCCCTTTCAATGTTTTAATATTTTCCAGGATGTGAAAAGTATTTTATGAATGACCTGTAGGGATAGTCAGAAGAGGATATGAGTGTAGACTATGGGGACCTAGTTATTATAGTTTTTCATTCTATGATATAATGTAACATTTATGAATGTATCTAGTGTTTCTAAGGCTACTAAACTAATCGGTCTTTCGAGACTTGATCTTTTATGATCATGCCAATGTTACGAAGTAATGCACCGACTCTGGGTAGCTGGGGTTGGGGCGTTACATGGGTGGCTCCCAAGAAAGTTCTTCCTTGATCTTCACTGGATCCGCTGCAACTACAGCCTCCGAGATGACATGTCCCAGAAAGTGAACCTCTTGGATCCAAAACTGAATCTTGGAGAGGTTTCCATAAAGCTGGTGCTCTAGGAGTGTGTCTAGTACTACCTGCAAATGGTAGGCATGATCTTCCTCAGTAGTCTTGTTGATCAGAATTTCGTCAATGAAGACAAGGACAAAGCGATCGAGGTATGGCTGGAAGATCCTGTTCAAGAGTCCCATGAACACTTATATGGCGTTGGTTACACCGAAGGGAATAACCAAGAACTCGTAGTGGCCGTACCGACACCTGAAGGACATCTTCTACACATCCTTGTCTCAAACTCTGAGATGGTGATAACATGATCTGAGGTCTATCTTCAAGAACCACCATACTCCCTTTGTCTGATCAAAGAAGTCATCAGTCCTTTGAAGTGTGTACTTGTTCTTCACGGTCACCTGGTTTAGGCGACGGTAGTCAACACAAATCCTCAAGCTCCCATCAGCCTTCTTGGAGAATAGAATCGGGGCTAACTAGGGAGAAACATTGGGCCAGATGAATCCATTCCCCTGTAATTCCTCTAGTTTTACCTGCAGCTCGCGATGCTCCTTGAGAGCCATCCGATATGCTGGTTTAGATATCGGTGCCGTCCTGGGGTACATGTCAATATAGAAGTCTAACTCTCTGTGAGGAGGTAGACCTGGGATATCATCAGGGAAAAATCCATGTACTGATCCACCACTACATAATAAGTTGGACTTTCCACATAAACTGCTCCGAGGGTAAGGCAAGCCAACTAATAAGTGATCGGCTGCACCCTCCTCCGAGTAAGTCCGTCCTGTGCTGCAAAGGCACCCTCCTCGCCGGTGAAGGTAAAAAAGGTCCCATCCATTTGAAACACCACAATTTGTGCCTAATACAGTCGATCTGAGTATGGACTATAGATAACCAGTCCATACCCAAGATGACGTCGTAAGGCCTCGATGACACTATGAGGAGATCTAAACCAAAACTCTATCCTCCTATAGTAAGCTCACACTACAAGTACCAGTGCGTGATCATCGATTATACTCTTGTAGGAGTCCCTGGCCATAAGGATCGAGCCAAATGCTCCATCAGAATCTCGGAGCTCCGAACGAGGGAAGTGGAAATGAAAGAGTGACTGACACCTGTGTCTATAAGAACTTCATCTATGGTGGAGTAGACACAGATCATACCTCGAATAATCTCTAGAGTTCCGTGATCATAGTCCTCAAATGCCTAGAGCTGAGCTCTCCCATGTCCACCTGCTCCCTGCTATTGGGGTGGACCTATGGGTGGTGGTGGCGATAACACCTCAAAACATAGTCCACCACCAGCTGCACGACCAACTCCTCTTCCACGTCCGCCTGCTCCATGCAGACCGCCTCGATCGAATCTCTGCCTCTGCCTAGGAGGTCCCTCAATTGTCTGATGATCATTTGAATGGTGGTTTGGATAGTCACAAGCCATATGACCTTGCACACCGCATGATTAACACTACTCTCTCCTGGAAAGTTTGTCTCCACATCAGGTGCCTCCCAGAACCGATCCTGAGTCGTGTGGTCATCCACCTATAGTTCTGGTCCTCTTGGACCTCTACATCATCTGAATACTACCAGCTTTAGAAGACTTTGCTACATGTCGACTTGTGGTGGGTATTTATACTGGAGACTGCTCAACAAGGAAACTCTCTATTAAGAAGGGTCACTCCAACACCCCCACCTGCATCGAGATACTGAGCGAGATCACCAAAGATCTGATCTCTCAACTGAGCCCCTGCTCGAAGGTCTGGGCCCTGAAGAATGGGTCCCTTACCATATCTATGGAGTAGCATGAGAGGTCGATGAACCTCATTGAGTACTATTACACCATCATTCTACCCTGCTATAGATGAATTAGCTCCTATATCCACACCGCAAGTAGGGTGACTGGGAAAAACTCCGCTCGAAATAGGCTCTCGATGTCTGCCCATAGAAGCATCATCTCGTTGTGAACTTGGAGCATGAATCTCCACCATCTTCCTACTGCTGCCTGTAGAAGGCTGACAATAAGAATCACCAGGAAGGCGGCTTGTGTCCCTAGCAATTTGAAGACTCTCACCACAACCTCCAGAAAATCCTCAACTGGCTGCGGGTCCGTCTCTCCCATGAATTAGGGTGGACTCTGGTGCTGGAACTCATGCAATGTACTCAAGTGGAATTTATTGTCTACTTCTGGGGCTGGTGGCATCGGTGGCCCAACAGGGGGTGGTACCGCAGGTGCCTCTGCTGGTAAAGGGCCCTGCACCAAGTCCTCGTCACTTGGTGGGCTATCCGCACGTACAACTCTCGGGGCTCTAGTTGGTCATCCGCGGGGAGGTATAAAGAAATAAACAGATGCTAAATGGTAAAAATATTATACCTGGTGAGATGACCTAGTTGAACTGACTTAAAGAAAAACTTTTGAAAACACACATGAAATCAGTGTCTTCATGCACTGAGTCAGATGTCAGTAGTCAGGATCATGCTGTATGGATACGTCAGCCACCGCACCAACACTGGACTCCCTGAACTAAAAACCACACTCAGTACCCTTAACACTATTACTTTATAGAAAATAAAGATTAGAGTCCTATGTTTTGTAGTCAAACTGAATCCTTTGATACCAATTTTTCATGACCCGTCCCCTGGGTCTCGTGCCGTGACTACCCCAAGCACGCCTTCCATAGGCCAGGGGCTGGAGACTAGCAACAAAGGTGTAAATCCCCAAAAATGAGAATGCATTGACTTTATAAATTGTAAACACACATAACAGAGTATGAGTTGGAAGTAAAACACTAAGAAAAAATGTATAAAAAGGAGTTCTGAAAAGTAAAATGGTTCAGAAATACAAGCCCAATAGGAAAGTACAAGTACAACTGAAAAACAAGTACAACTGAATAAAAGTAAAGCAGCTACTGGGTCATCCTCTGAGAATTCCAACGTGAAGGGTAGGTACAAATACTGTCCTCAACACTCCACATCCGTCAGTGTCATCCATGTACTAACTCGTCGTAAGGTCTACCTTCGGGTACCGTCTAGTCCTGCTACTATGATCCTCAGTTAGCACTATCCGTTGTCCACAACCAGTACAATGATGTGCGGGCATAGCCCGTGCATGGGGGAGTATAACGATACTAAGTAGCGACCCTGAGACCCTCAAGGTCTCACAAAATCCAACAAGGATAAACCACAAAGTATGAAATCAACAGATAAACTCACTTAGGTATATGCCCATACATATACTTATGTTATCAAGTAAGCCATCCCAATCATGAGGTAAACACAAAATATACTAAATCAGCTCAACCAAGATTTTATTCTAGGGAATGTATCAATCTGAACCCTTGACTGCTGGAGAAATCCTCCTCTGTCAAGTACAGTGGGCCTGCTGCGTCTCACAGAGGTGCATCCCACTAACCTTGGACTGCTGAGGTACTTCTCTTGTCAAGTACCGTGGGTCTTCTGCATCACACAGAGGCGCTACCCACTATAGGTCTGTCACCACAACCAGATGCTCCCCCTCATAGCCTGTAGAAGTACTCATCCTATCGAGTAACATGGGTATGCGACCACAAACAGGCGCTCCTCCATTGTGGGTCTACCGCGACAACCAGGCTCTCCCCACTGATCCATACGAATCGCTCCGAGTCGCTCGATCAGCAGTCGTGTAGTCTTAGCCAGCTACTAGGGTCCCAAAAAATGCATTCTCATCTCTAGAAGATCCTCTACACAAGATACTGGTCGATACTCCAACTGTTACGAAGTCCCACGTAGAAGTATCTCAAAGGTCCGCCTCGTCATAGAGGTCTCAATGCAACAAATGGTGTGTCAATCAGACACTCAGTCTGTGAGTTATTAGCTTTTTAGTCCCGGGGGCCCGGTTGGATTTGTGTATGATCCAACATGACTATAAATCAACAAAACCCTGAACTCTAGTGAGGTATATTCAAAGGTACCGTCACGCTCCAATAAAGCCATCACCGCTAACAATTCGTCAAATGGTAATCCAGTGGCAATGATATGGACAAAGAATGTAAGTGGTGATAGTGGGCCCGTGTCCGGTCCGACCTTGTCGGATCGACCCGGTAGGACCGACCTTGTCAAACTCAGTCTGGGCAGATCCGGTCTGGGTCGACCCGGTTAGACCGATTGGGTCTGGCCCGACCCATTGGGTTGGCCAGCCTGTTAGCTTTGGCCATATTTGATGGGCCAAGCCCAGCGGACCGTGAGGGCGGTTTAGCCCAGAGGTCGCCGCGTAGGAGGCGCGGTCCGGAGGCCGGGGTTGGTTCGGCTAGTGAAGCCACGTGGGATGCCGCTGGCCGACTCGGGAGGCTGGCACAGCTTGGCCAGTTTGGTTGGGTGGCGGCCGGGTAGGGCGCCTGGTAGGTCGGCAGGTCGGCTGGGAGGGTGCCGGGCAGGCCAGCTGGGGACCGGGCGGCGGCCCTGGAAAGCAGTCAGGGCGCCCGATTGGGAGTGGCTAGGGCTGGCAGGGTGTGTGTAGGCCGGCCGGGCACCAGTCAGGGTGCATGAGGCGTGGGTAGGCCGCGGGCAGGCCTCGCAAGGCGCGGGCAGGCCGACAGGGCACTGGGCCGGGCATGGGTAGGCTGCTGGCTAGAGGGTCGGTTGCCGGGTCACGGCCGAGCAGGCCGGTTCGGTGCGGCTGGGGCCGGTGCTGGATGACGGTGTTCGTCCGGAAGCACCGTAGCACTGTGGGGGCGGCACGATTTGCGGAGGCTGTGTGTAGCACAGCCTATGTCATCGCCACCTTCATCACCTCATCGTTGTTACGTCACCATGCCAAAGAACGCTACAAGAATGAAAATCGACGGAGGATGTCAGGATATGTTAGGTTGGCCCGTATCCTCCATGATTATGGTGATAGTGATAGGTTCATAAGAACGAAGCTCAAAAACCATCATTATCCAAAAAGGTGGAAATAATAAGGCCGTAAATTTATTCCCCCTACCTTTGATTCATCGTTCGTCGTTTGTTGGCGGCATTGCGGAAGTCGGTTGTCAAAGATGTCTCATTTCGGTTGAAGCTTCGAAGAAGAAGTTGAAGAAGGATCAACTTTGTTCATTCTTTGTTCTTCATTAGGAGGGGCGTTCTTCGTTGGATTTCTCCTTTTATCCCAAGTTATCTTCTTTCCAAGCTCCACCAATGTGAATATTCCAACAGAATTAAAGATTTTAATGTCCTAATAATTTGATAGAAAATTATTCAAATTGCCAAATTAATTAGGTAGGCTCCCATTAAATAATGTGAAAGGTTTTCACGAATTAATTAGAGGAGATTGGCACAAATTAAATAAAGGGAAGTTGAAGAGGCTCCCCTAAATTAATTTGATCTTGAGAGTTTTCTCCACTTTAATGGGGATTTTCAAGGGGTTAAGAGCCTGGGTGGTCCCCACCACATTTACCCTCACATGAGAGGTTGAGTTTGGGTGGGCCCCACCACCATATCCTCTCATGGAAGGTTATGGTGTGGTTGTCCCGCCTCCAACTTCTATGTGGAGGTTTTAACCACCCATCACTCACTTGGTATCTCAAATAAAATAATGTGACATGCACTTTATTTTATTATTTTCCATGAAATCTCAAAATCTATCTTTTAAACTCGACCCACTACCATCAAAGTGAAAGTCTCCTTAAGAGAATACCGGCACTGCGAGTTCAATGGTGCCCTCAGATTTCTATTCCGAGCACCAGTTCAAAAGATATAAAATCATGCTCGTACGTTTACTGAACATACCTGAACAAAACTCCAGAAATTGATTCAGGGCACCCCGGGCCTTGGAATAACGTGCCGTCAGTTTTTGTGGAATCGTAAAATTACTATGTGTATAAAAAAAATTCCACGGAAATTACGAGTCATTAAACACGATTTCTTTTTTTTATTATTAGATTTATTCATTAGTATTTGTTTAAAAGGTTTCTTTTCCTTTGATGATTTTTATTTCTTCCAATCAAGGAGAGAAGACAAAATATCCATATAAAATTTAACAACCAGAATTTAAAATTCCTTCCCAATGACATTTTATGAAGTCATAAAAGTGTTCTATAAATAGAAAATGAATATCTATTAGTGAAATACATATTTGAAGGAGTTGAGAGAAAAAATTATATAATGTCAAATCTATTACACCGTGTGATTTTAAAAGTTGAAAATTATGTTTGATAACATATGTAAAACACAACAAAATCATATATGATAAAGTAACACCCAAAGGCATTATAATATTTTTTATTTTAATTTTTTTTTTCGATTTTCAATATCTTTCATTACATGTAACCCAAATTTTTATGTTTGATATCATATATGACATGCAGTAATGCACTTCAACTACGCATGAAATATATAACAGTAATAACCTAGCCATTAAATTAGAGGGTATGAATAAGTATTAAGTAATTTATGATATATATATATATATATATTTCAATATAAATAATTTTTTTATAAATTTTGAGAAAATAATCAATTAATTTTTAGTAAATAAATTTCTTTCTTAAAAAATTATGCTTTCTCCAAAAGTTATTTTTACTAGTTTTCACAAAAAAATATTATAATTAATTTTTGGGAATTTTATAATATTTATCTGATAAAATTAAATTATTTATTTTAAATTTTAATATCAACATTTACTTTGGTTGAAAATATGGGATTCTCAGGAAATTTTTGATTTTTCAATGAATAGTGAAAAATACTGATTTTTGTGAAAATATCATTTATTTTCAGTAAATTAAAAACTTTTAAAGTACCGTTACTTTTTTGAATATTATTTAAAATTTAATAATTATTATTTATTTATATTTGACACACTTAATTTAATTTGAATCGTCTTTCTATTGGATTTTAGTATAAGTAAATTTTGGTGTTTAAAAACGAGGTTTTTCGGAAAATTATTTTAATGTGAATAGTGTTTATCCATTTTAATTTATTAAAGAACCCATAATTAGGAATGATTTGAATGAAATTTATACATTATATATCAATAAATATTAATTTATATTTATATAATGATTATTATTAGTCATAGAGTTGATATAAAATCATATTTTTCTTTTGAAATACACTTAGTGAAAACATGTTTTTTCACAGCATCTGTGTCATTAATTTTAGATTAAAATTTTATAAATATAGAAATTTAATTTGGTAAAAAATATTTAATATTTGGAATAAAAATAATTTATATTATATATGAAGGTAAAACTAATCATTGAACATATTGAATATTGAAAATGGTAAAAATTAACTATCGTGGTTAAGGTGAAAACTATTTTCCCGGGGGTTAAAAAAATTAATAAGAGAAAAAATAATCTAAAACACGTCTAAACAATATTTTCTAGAAATATGTAGAACTTATGATGTCTATTTATGTATAAAAGTCTATTTTGGAGCCTTATATCATTTGAAAAATGTTGGTACACCATTTTATTTTTGAAAATTACAAGTATGCACTCACCTCACTTATAAAAGGCCACCACATATCATCGATTATTCACACATTGAATGGTTTTTTCTTAGAAAAAACCTTTATATTTTTTTTCTAAACTCCAAACCCAAATCATATAGCCCTTATTTTGATCATATAGCCATCTTGAAAACCATTTTTATGCTTACCTACAGAGGTTCTCTTCAGAAGAGGTATTGTTTTTAACAGAGCATCTTTATTTTATTTCTTCTTAGACATGTTTAAAATATTATTAAATGATTATATAATAAAAAAATTATATGAAATATACTTTTATGTTACAATTTTAATGTAATAACTTAAAGTAATTGCCTCTTCTATCTAATGGGATAGCAAAATCATCCCTTTTGTGTACAATGAACTATCACCTCGCATACCAAAGGAATTCATTTTCCATTATCACCTATCATGAATTGATTTTATGTTGGATTGAAAGTATATATATTAATTTTGTAACATATTTATTCTTTTAGGAATATTATATCATATATACCTTTTTAATTTCCATTCAATGGGGGATATGATAATGATACTCGTGGGTATGACAGATTACCTCCTTATGATGCAATGTGATTCATTTTTCTAACCAATGTCTTACATAGTTGATAATAAGGATAAAATTAATGTATATACGTGATATAAGGGGAATAATTATGATATAAATGGAAAGAGATATATTATAAAAATATAATATATCATATTATTTTTTTACACTAAGAAATGATATCATCGTTCATCCACACATGTGGAATAATACTTCCACGAAGTGATGTAATTATTTTATTCATCACAAAAACAAATAGATGACATATATAAGTATATTGATTTAAATAATATGGAATTTGGTACGTGATTATAATTTTTTAAGATAAAATAATTCCTAACTTCTTTAGATAATAATCATTGAATATGAATAAGCGACTCATTCATACGTATGAACAACTATCACCATGATTATAATGTTGTAAATAATTTATAACAATATTTAAGGATTAGTTTACAAAGTATAGTTTAAGTATATATATTATAAATTATTCATGATTATTATTCTAGAAATTTTGAAATAATGACCTCTTTGACCACTGTCAATAGATCGAAGCTGTTTTGAAAAAAGGAACCGAACGTCCTCAAATCACCTGATGTGGATATAACTAATGAAATATTAAAATATATCATTAAAAATAAATAAAATAAATGATTTAAGTATAAGGTAATAAACCTGAAAAAGATTCTAAATAAATAAAATAATCAATTTTATATTGTTATACAATATTTAAAGGACATACAATGAATGTCTGGGATCATGGTATGAGTTTTCTCATATTTCTTTTACTTCTGTGAGACATATTCCATATTCACCAATTATTTTATTATAAGATTTATATACTACCCAAGAAGTTGTTTTATGATTATTTTCATGAAAATTAGTATGATTTAAAAATCCATATATGGTTACCTCTTTTCATGATGTTTTGATCCATAGATTACCAAATTCATAAGAGGATTCATCTTAATTTCCCTTCATCAAGGAATATTTTAATATTACACACCTATATTATTTTACAATGTGTATTTACTTACCCTTAATCAATTTATATTCTAAAAAATATTATGTTTATGATATTTAATATCTCATTTTATGTCATTCTTTCATGGATCTTATGATTAAAATTTTACTGAAATAGAACAATATTATGTTCAATATCGTTTATTTTTTAGAGTGGTTATGTTGAAGGTTATGTTAGAGGAAATAATATACTATTATTTCATGAACTATATATATTTATACTCTATTGGTTATGAAATTTTTTAAATTTTTAAATTTTATATTCCATCCTTATTTATTAAAGAAACATCAACAAAATCATTTTTATGTGATACTAGTCTTTTATTTTCTTTTAGATCAGGTTTCATTATGTTCCATATACAGGTTTTCTAACATGTTTTAAAAATATTTTATTTTGAAATTTAAATGATATCTTTAAGGTATTAACATTCTATTTGACTATATTTGAAATGTTTTTGAATGTAAATTTCTTAATGTTTCTTAAATGAGTATCCCCTGAATCCCTTTAACTAAATGATTTGAAATGAATTTTTGATTTTAAAATTTACTACATGAAAGGATTTTCCTTACATCAGGAAAAAAATTTTCATTGAAAATTCCTTTATAGGTTTCCATGGTTTTTTTCAAGGATAACTATTTTCAAAATATTTTAGGTTTTTTTAGTTTTTAAAGTGTTTTTCAATATAAAATGAAACTTTTATGAAATAAAGTTTTTAATGATATTTAAATGGTATTTATATTCAAAAAATTCAACAGACTTTATTGTAAATTATGATCTAATAATGATGTTTTGAAATGAAACCATCCTAATACTTTCTGTACATTGATTAAGATTACCTAAAATAGATTTTTAGGGAAGTTGTTTCTTTTCTAAGGGTTAATCATATTTCAATGTGATTGTTATAGAACCTATTTATTTACCATTGGTAAATCATGTTTTTAATATATTATCATGGACCATGTTTATTTTTCATGATTTATTTTTTTAAAATATATTTTCATGGAACCCATTTCTTTTCCATGGTTTAAACAAGTTCTAAAAATAATAATGGTTATTTTTAAGAGTTTTTAATGAAATGAATACTACATGTACTTTATTCATGAATGTTACATGGAAATTATTAATGATAATTGGTGGACCAAGATAGTGCCATGTGAGCCTGATTTTGATTATATGATTGGTTATCCCTGATAGTGATTCAATGAACTGGGTAATGATTATGTTCTCTGGAGAATTATAATGGAGGTCATCTATATAGAAATTAAAATTGTAGGGGTTCTACGAGGGTTATAGGATTATGATACTCCAATATAATAATACATTTTATATATTCTTTATGTGGGTTTATAATGTTTCTTAAGATCAAAATTTATATTAGATAGCTCATAGTAATTAATTCCAATGTCTCATTCCATTTTTAAATCCTTGTGACATTTTTTCAGATTTGATGATCTAGGTATTTATGGGTATGAATATTCTTAGGTTGTTATCATGTAATTTGATTATGTAATCATACCCTTATTCTCTTCTTATTCTCATTGGTTATATTAAATTGTTAATGAATATGTTAACCCTTTCAGTGTATTTTATTACACCCCTATTTTGTTTCAGTTTCCCTGAGTTATAAAGAATTATGTTGAATGGTTTATGTATAAATGGTTACATATGAATGTAGATGATGACTTAATGTGAAATAAGAAAACATTGGTTAATTGGGATAAATATTCAGTTTAAAAAATGGTTATTATTTTTAATAGAGATTTTTCTAATTCTATAATAATCTAAACATAAATGGTATTTGAGAATATATGTGATCCAAAATTTAATTTTTTATGTTCCATGGATTGGATGGAAAAAATTGGGTCATATGTATTAGAATCAAATCTGAAATATAATGTTCATATTTTTAGCTCTCAATCTGATAGTGTGGGTTTTGGGAGGTTATAATTATAATCAATGGAGGTTTTAGATAATTTTTTTAGATATGGATGTTTTCATGTGAGGTTATATTAATATTTTTGGATATCATAATAGTTCTATAAGGTTAAGTTATATAATATGTTCAATGTCTTAGACAAACCATTTGAGGTTTTAAATGATGATATATTAAAGTTATTAACAAAACATTAAGTGATGTTTTATTAAGATTAAGTATATGTAAATATTTGGTTTAATTTTATTTATTAATTTACATTTTGTGTACATACGTTTTTAGTAATTGGTAACCATTATGGATTACATGATCATGGATATTGAGGTAATTATGGGAACATTGGTTTTATCATATAGATAACCATGGGATTGTAATGTTATTTAGTGACTAAGTAATTAATGTTATTTAAAAAGAAGATAGATATATTTTTGTGATTTTATGATGAAATGAATGATATTAACTTTAAGGTTGAATCAATCTTTGATGTTGAGGTTATTAAGGTCATTTGGGATATAGGGTCATTTATGTATGGATTGATTTAGTTTTATCTTGGGTATTACTCTTCAATTTTGGTGATTAATGTATTTTTTCATCATATGAAGGTTTATTAATTTTGGTAATTATCTTACCATGTGATAACCATTTTTGTTTTGGTTAATATTTAAATATAGGTGGAATAGATTTATTATCAACTTTATTTATATTTTGTCCTTTAAAAGTTGATTTTAGTACTCATGGCATGAAAAACATTCATCTTGAATACTCAAAATTTAGAGAAATATATAATATTGTAGCGGAAATTGATTAAAGGGTGAATTTGAACTTATCATGTAATATATTTACTTATTATCATAGTCTAGATGGAAAATTAATTCCACAACTCTAGGAAATGTATCTTGAAACAAAATATTTTCATATTAATATGATTTCTATTAATATCAATTACCTTTTCTAAGTGAATTTAGTTTATGGTTTTGTATTTTTTAACTTTTTTTAGATAATTTACATTCTTGTGATAAATAATTTTTGTCACTATATATAATTATTTTGGAATTAATCGTTTCTTTCAAGTCAAAAATTTCACCTCACACCAATTTTCTACTATTTTAAAATCTTGTATCTATTATTTCAGATGACCTTTGTACATCATTTTATATCATATCAAGATGATGTTTTATTTACCCTTTTTATGATGTGGGTTTTAAAAAGTGTTATTTTAAATTGTATAACATTTTATTACCTAGATAATGTTCAAATTGCATGGACAAAATTTATTAAAGGGAGGAGGATATAACACCCTATGATTTTAAAATAATAAAATTATGTTTGATTGCATATATGACACAAAACATAAAATTTAGAACTTAATATAACATCTCATGAAATAAAAATATAACTATTTCTATATAAATTTACTATTTTATATTTTTTTTCAATAAAAAAACCTAATATTTTTTTGTTCGATAGCATAAACGACACACGACAACAAGCCTAAATGACTCACAAAATATAATATCATTATGACATAACTATTAAATTGGTGGATATAAAAAGTATAAACTATATATATATATATATATATTTAAATTTCTACTAAAAATGAATTTTTGATAAATTTTTACAAAATAATCAATCAATTTTTAGCGATGTAATTTTATTCTTCAGAAATATGTTTTCTTCAAAAAATATTTTTATTATTTTTCATAAAAAGACATTACAATAAATTTTACCAAAATTATATAAAATATATATTAAAAAAATAACATAATTTAATTAAATTTACATATAAAAAAATACTTTTGGTGAAATTTGGTGATTTATGAAAAAATATTTATTCTTCAGTGAATAGTGAAAAATGCCGTTTTTGAAAAAATGTCATTTATTTTCAATAAATTATTTAAATTTAAAAGTCCCATTCTTTTTTTAAATATTATTTAAAGTGTAATAAGTATTTTTTATTTATATTTAATCTAATTAATTAAATTTTAATCATATTTATATTGTATTTTAGTATCAGGAAATTCTTGGAATTAAAAATGGGTTTTTTTTGAAAACTAATTTATAATGAATAATGTTTATCCTTTTAATTTTAATAAGATCCCACTAATTAAAAATGATTTAAATTAAATTTATTGATTATATATCAATAAAAATTAATTTATATTCATAAAATTGTTATTATTTTTCGTATATTAAATATGAATTATCTCTTCATGAAAAATACACTTCTTGAAAATATGATTTTCATCGCTTATACGAGTTCAATTTTAAATTAATTTTTTTTAATTCTATGAAATTAATTTTGTAAAATGGATTAATTTTTTTGAATCATAATAAATTTTGTTATATAATAAATCCAACCTAATTTGTAACCATAATGAATCGTGAAAACAGTAAAAATTAATTACTACGGTTAATGTGAACAAGGTTTTATCGAGGGTAAACTAAAAATGTAACGGTCAAAATTTCCTAAAAATGGTATGAAATTTTTTCATGGACATATTTTTGAATTATATAAAACAATTATTTATAATGGTTTATTTTGGGGCCTTAGACATGTCAAAAATGTGGGTACACATTTTTATATACCCAAATTATAAGTGTTCAACTCAAATCACTTATAAAAGGACACCCACTCTCGAATCTTATAGAATCCTAAAAATCCATTTTTATTTATAAATATCTGCCAAAATATCATCGCTAATTACATATCTACATCATATATAAATTATATTGATCATAAATCCATCCCAATAACCCTTTTGGTGCTTACCTATGGAGGTTGTTCAAAGAAAAAGTATCGTGCTTAACCAATAATCTTTAAATTTTATTCTTCTTCCATATCATTAAAATATTTTCAAATTATGAATATATAATAACAACCATATCTACCATTTACTTATACATCATTATTTTAATGGAATAACCTAATTACATGTCATCTTCTATCAAATGGGATATGAAATTACCACTTGTGTGTTTGAAAGACAACCACCTCGTAGATTGATGTCATTTATTTTCCATCATAGCATCTCACGACGTGATATAATGACGGAATAAAAGTATATATAAAATATTTTTATACTATTTATATTTATTTAAATATTATATCATATAAATCTTTTTTACATTCCATTTTATGGGGGATATGATAATGTTTTTCTTTTGTATGACCGAATACCGCCTCACGATCCGATGTGATTCTTTTTTCACTAACAATTTACATGGATGGTAATAAGAATAAAATTAATTAATAAATGAGATATAAGTGAAATAATTAAGATATTCGTGATATATATATCATTATAGAAAGGTAATATATCATTCAATTTCTTACACTGAAAAATGATAGCATTGTTCTTGCGCATGTGTTCACTCTCGCCTCCACAAGCGATGCGATTATTTTTTAATCACCACAACACATGGATGATATATATAATTATATTTGAGGGATTAATATTTCATATATTATATTATCATCACTTCATAAATATAAAATATCACATACCTTATTTATATAAATATAATTGAAAAATGGAAATGTTACTCATGCTTACATACGATGTACCATCTCCATGATTATAACATAGTTATTTTTCCTAACCATATTTCATTATTAGTTTTAAAAGTATATTTTAATTTTAAATATGATAATTATTTCATGGCTATTATTATAAATATTTTTAAATAATTTCCTATATTAACTTAATCAAAACACTAAATTCATTTTGAAATAATGAAATGAACATCAAAAAAACACCTTATGTAGGATTAACAGATTAAATATTTAATTATTTAATTAAAAATAAATAAAATAAATGATTTATTTATAATTTATTAACCCTTTAAATTATTTTTAATAAATAAAATAATTTATTTATGCTTGTTATATATGATTTAAAGTATATAGAAATAAATTATAGACTTGAGGTAAGGGTTTCTCATCACGCTTTTACTTCTGTGAGACATTATCCATGTTCAATAATTACTTTCATTTGAGCTATGTTTATAATTCCCATGAATTGTTTTATTATTTTAATTCAAAATATATTTAATTACAAATATATATGAGTTTATAAAATTTCATGGTGTTTGGATCTAGATATTATCAAATCCATAATGGACTTCATCTCAATAACCATTCACTAAAGAATACTGTAATGTTGCACAACTATATACTCTTATGAGGTATATATACTGACATTTCTCTATGTTATATCATGAATATACTTATTTTCATGATATTTAATTTTTTATTTAAGTTTATTATTTCTTGGGACTTATGATTGAGAAGATTAATAATGTGGTGAAGGCTATCTATTATAATCTTCTGTATTTTTATGATTTTTTATGATGAATGTCATTCTTGAAGAAATATAATATTCTTATTTTTTTGAAACACACATCTTTTTATCAACTATTATTCTATTTTTTTAAGAAATTTTTTATTTATATTACCATCTTTATTTATCAAATAAACATCACAAAAAGAGTTTGTAGGTGATATCAATCTTGTATTTTCTTTGAGATCAGGTATGTTTCTATTTCATATCCATGTTTTATAATTTTTTTTTAAAAATTTATTTCTCAAAATAAATGATTTGATAAATCAAATTTACATGGTATTTTACATTATTTTAAAATATTTTGAATGAAATTTATTTTATTGATTTTTGAATGATCCAATTTTGACTCCCTTTTACAATTTGTTTTGAAAATAATGTTTGTTTTTATCATATACATTATGAATGGATTTTACCTCCAACTTGAAGATTTTTTTAAACATCCATTATATGATTTTAATTTAGTTTTAAATGAAAATAATGTTCACAATATTTTATATTTTTTTAGTTTTTAAAGATATTTTTAAAATGAAAATGAATTTTCTTCAAGAATATTTTTAATGTTATTTTAATGGTATTTTCATTCATCAATATCAAAAACCCTTTTTTTATTTGTGATCCAATGAGGATATCTTGGATTTATTCCAAAAAATATATTTCATGGGATGGATTAATATTATTTCAATGATATTTTTATGAAACTCATTTTTTCAATGGGTTAATCTTGTTTCAAAAATATTTTTTTGGAAAGAATTTATTTTCCATGTACTAATAATTTTTCTAAGAGATTCTTATAATTACCATTTATTTTCCGCGTCTTAATAATATTTCAAATATGTTTTCATGGAACTCAGTTCTTTTCCTAATATTAATCATGTTTTTTATATAATAATTGTTTTTTCCATGAGTTTATGAGGACATGAATACTTTATATACATTGTTAGTGAACAATACCTTGAAATTATTGACCATCATGGGTTCACCCAAATAGTACTATTCAATCCCAATATAGATTATTTGATGGGTAAACCCAAATAGTTTCATGTGATACTGATATATCTTATATGTTGTGTGCACCATGATAGTGATCCTATGTATTGGACAGTTCTCTATTGAATTATATTGGAAGTCAATCATATTATTATTCCAAATACAAGAGTTCTGTAATGGTTTTATAATGACGATGTCAGAAGATGTTAATAGGTTTTATCTATATTTTCTATGGGTTTATAATGCTTTTTATAACCAATATTGACATAAAAGGGATCATAATTATTAATTCTAGTAATTCTTTACAATATTAACGCGTTATGTAATGTTATCATGTTTTGATGATACGAGTATTGATGGGTAGAACTATTATTATGTTTTAGTAATTCACATTTATTATTTCATCACACTGTTATGAACTTCTTATAGTCACTGATGACTTTCAATTATTAATGGTCATGTTTAACCTTTTTATGCATTTTTAGCTCACCCTTATTATCTTTCATTTCTCCCAGGTTATCAAGAATGATGTATAATGAATTATATATCAAAGGGTTTCATATGGATGATGATGTTGACGTAATACTAAATAAAAAAATATGGGTTATATGGGAAAACCCCTCATTAAAAAACATTGGTATTTTTTTAATAGTTTTCATAATTCTTTAAAAAATAGTAATAAAATGTTCTTGAGAATAATATAGATACAACAGTTTCTTTTTATTTTGTATGGATTGTATGGTAAAAACTGGGTCACATTAATCGATATCAAAGATAAAAATTTAATGTTCATTTTTTTAGCACTAGATCCATGAGTGCATTTTTTGGTTTATTATACAATATTTATGTTTATTATTATTTTCTTATATTGTTTCTATAATTTATAGTTTTTTATCTTTAATTTTTTTAAATAAGTCATTTGTTTCAATGTATTTTTTTAAATTATAAAACATTTAATGGCTATAATTTTTTATCCATAAGTCTATTTTAGCTCCATGAATAGTAAAATCAAATCATATGAAATGAACACTAATCTGTTATTGTTTTCAATGGTTTAATAATTTTTTAATATAATAAATTAGGGAAAAAGTATAATTAAACATTGGTTATCATGATAACAAAAATTGAATGTATGGAAATTGTTTTTAAAATGTTAGTTATCAAAGTAATTGATGTTGAAATTATATAATAAAATAATTTTTTGGTTGATTTAAATGGCTGATGTCGAACAAAAACTTACCACATCGACTTCATTTACATCAGAAGGAAAACCAAAAAATAAATGAAGAAAATACCAAAGATAAAAGTGTATTCCTATCAGTGTTATCATCATTTATAGTGGATGTATTTTCATTAAAATCAATTGATGAAAATAATTAAAACATGATACTCACTCATAAATATATATTTGTTATAGATTATGAAATGAATTATTTTTATCATTTTGAGATGTCTTATATACATGACCCATAAAAACACTTTAAACTAGTATTTAAGGTTGAGAAGTTTTCTCAAAGAGAGGCATTCTGAGCATATGAATGTGAATTTTGTAAAAATTAATTTCCACAACACTGATTCATAAGTATTAGATACAGGGTTTTCATAAAAATATTTTGTAGAAAAAATAGGCTCAAATATATTAGATATTTGAAAAAAAGGAAAAATAGATTTATGTGTTGGTAATGCGGTAAGAGTTGATGAATTAGAGTTTCACACACATGATCTAAGTCAACATAGTGAATTAGTTCTAGAATTTTAGAATCATTATAATTTTCTTTCCAAAAACAAATTTTTTATTTTTGTATCTATTTAGAAAAGATGATATTTTCATTAAACATTAATAAAAAGAGTTATTATATATTTTTATAAATGAAATGACTTATGGAAAAAATAATATAGTGAACAATTTAAAAATTATAGACATGGATAATCTTATATATAACTTTCAGAATAGAAAGGTCAAGGTCGATTCTAACCCCAATTACCTTTGGTATTATTTCCATGCACATATAAATGAGAAACTAACTATAATACTCCATAGATATGGATTATTAAATTCTTTTTATTGTGAATAATTAGATATTTGAGAATATTTTTTAGGTAAAACAACCAAAGAAACTTTAGGTTGAAAATGTGAGAGGTGTAATGGACTATTAGATCTCATACATTGTGATGTATGTGGACAAATTAATAGATAAGAAAGTGGTAGGTTTAGGTAATCCATACCATTTATAGATGATTTTAGTCTATATGGTTACTTGTTTTTACTAATGCACAAGTATAAAACACTTGGTACATTGAAATAGTTTTATAATAAAGTAAAAAAAGAAACTTGGAAAATGTATTAATATTTCATTATTAAATCAGAGTGGTGATTACTTGAGATAAGAATTCAATGATCATTTGAGAGATTATCAAATTGTTATGTAATTCTTTTCTCCTAGAAAATGATAGGGAAAAAGGGTGTTTTAATGGAGTAATCATTACCTATTGGGAATGGTTTGATCAATGACGAGTCAGTGTGGAATTTGTATTTCATTTTGCGGATATTCCCTACAAACTATTACATTCAGACATAACCATGTTCCATATAAAGAAATTCTAAATACACCATATGATATATTGAATAGTAAACATACAAATATGATTTTATATGGATTTTTTTTTGTGAAGAATATATATGAAATTGTTATTTGGATTAACTTATCCATAAATTAGATAAATTATTATTTATTTGATTTCCCATAGAGACATTGGTATGTTATCTTATTAATCAAACTATCAAACTTTTTTTTTTCTGGCTTTATATTGTGTCTTACATGATAATGTTCATATAATTCACGGATTTATTGGGAGGAAATTTGACTTTGGTGATGTTTAATACCAACAAAATGGAATTATAAAAGATATATAAGTTTAGACTATTCAATAAAGTCTTATTGAAGAAAAACTGACTTAGATTACTCGAGAACCTCAAATATATAAGAAGAGTTATCTAGAGACTAATGGATTTGGATTTAAAATGGAAAATATTGAATATTTAAAGTCTATAGATGATTAAACTACTACCTACTAAGAGGAAATTGAGATTTTGGAATCCTAGTGATGGCTAAAGCCCTAAAATTTAAAATGGACTCTATGCTAACAAAAAAAATTTGGAACTGGGTGGATGAAACTGAAGGGGTGAGTCCCATAGGGTTTAAGTGGATATTCTATAATAAAAATGGCATTGATTTAATAATTTTACTTATAATTATCACATGGTAGAAAGGGTTCCAAAAAAATTCATGGTATTTATTATAAATAACATTTCCTCTAACTTCTTTGATAAATTATATGTAGATTTTTCTTTCTATTACAACTCATTATGATAATGAGAGATATAAAATTTATTTAAAACCCACATTACTTAATTGGAATTTAGTTAAGTATGTTTATATGATATAATGTAAGGAACTGGACTTATATCCCTTGTACTTTGAAACCCAAATCAACATTGACATGGCCCAAGGGGCATTCCCAATCCCCACACTTAGAACGTATCACCTTGCCTCATATAAAATATCTAAGGGAATGGTTTTTTCACAATGAATATTAAACATCATATGATAAAATAAGATATAATTGGCATTCCAAACACTCCTAAAGAATAAATGTACCACATGCATTCAGATAATCAACCAAGAGATATAGATCATCCAATAGACAACACTATATCAACCAAGAAATAATCTCCCAAAACCTATGAAATAAGTGTACCGTATCTACATCAGTCACCATCATCACTACAAAGTCCCTCAGATCTAGTACAAATACTACCTCTATGTGGTGACTTCCCTTTCCCAATAATTGTCATAATAATATATATAATCACCCAAAGGAAAAGATAGAGTGAGAGCTAAATAGCCTAGTAGGTTCTCACTAAGTGTTCCAAAATAAATTTTATAAAAAATAAATTCATTTATTATTTAGATATAAATAAAGTAATGCATGTAAAGTAATTCACCTATTTTAAACTAAACCACGTTTTGGGGTCAAAATATATAATTTAAATGAAAATGGGCTTAAATGAAAATTATATATAATGAATTTATATAAAAAAATTTCAAAAAAAAATCTAAAAAACAATGTAATGTATAATAATGTCAAATAAAATTAATAATAAAGGTAATAATCATTGGGGTATATTAGTTTCATTATATAGTATTATCACACTTCTCAATCATCATAGTGGGTCAAGTATGTGTGAACACTCCCTAAGGTTAAGTCCATGAGGATAATAAGTCAACACCCCATTTGAGGACCCATCATGGGAGTTCTTTACGAACTGGGTTTTTTAGTGCTTTCATCATCAATACACTACCAGGGTGTCACAGTCTTAGTGTTATTGTACTAATTTCCTACTAAATAATCTATATAACATGTTTTTGAATCAATCATTTAATAAAAAAATAATTATTAAGAGAATCATTTATTTCAAATCAATTTTTCATTCACAATTCAATCACCAAATTTAATGTTCAATATGCATTTTAAATTTAAAAATCATATTATATGTTTTTACCAAATTCATTTCTAAAAAAATCATCATAAATTTTAATCAAATATTCTTTAGAATCAATATCAAATAATTCATTAAATCAACATTTGATTAAAGTAATCATATTACCCAAATTCCACCACACAATTTAAATTACATTGAAGTTGTTGTGTTTTCAAACATCCAAGGACCTTTTCCAATCATTCATCAAATCATATGAAATAATGTTTTTTAAATCACTTAAAAAATAATTTCAAAAAAATAATGTAATTAGGATTTCAATCATAGGGTAAAGAATTACAGAACCACCTGCTTTTAATCACATGATCCAAACAGTACCCTCAATGGGACACACAACTATAGAAAAAAGGCAACAATGATCAATGAATAAAAAATAGAATCATGATTAATAAAATCAATTATTAGACGTAATAATAACAAAATGATACATCTATATCTAAGGAGAAGATACAGTGTTATTGGGAGAGACCAAATGAAAGTATATTTACATACTACAAGAATATACAATGATATCATCAGTACTTTAATACACATAGATAATAGGTTGTAGGAGTAAATTTGACATCTTGAGAGGTTTCAATGGCCAATGAATCATATTATGGTTGAATAATGGTGACTAGGGGTTAAATAAGTATTCTAGGTATTTTTATTTAAAATTTCAGGGCAATTAAAAACGACATTAATAGTTTCCTGGTTAGGCTACCCATTTAGAAGTAACCGTGCACCCTTTCTGGGATTTTGGATAGGGTAAACAGTTTATCTTCAGAGTTAGTTTTTCCTTGCATCAACCCTGAAATAACCCATTATTCAAGGGGTCATAGTTTGTAGGGGTGACCATACAGTTTAGAAAAAATATGCGCCCCCTTATAGTGGCTCAAAATATGGTGAAAATTATTCTAGGATAAATGACATGAGTTATCCTAAGCATTTACCGATCACACACAACCTCTAAAACATTCAATATTTTTCAAAATTCACCTGAAAGAACCTATAAAAATATTCAAACACATAGAGATAAAAATAGGGGTTAATATGTACCTAAAATATGGTAAATTGTTGTTTCATCCTCCCCACTATTATCAATTATTTTCCTTATAAAGCCTATCATAAAGATTCCATATCAAAGATATGAGGCCACTGTTATATCACCAGTGCATCACACTCCTAAGAATCATGTAAATAAAAACCATGATTCTATATCACATGGTCCAATGGAATAATATTCCCTTGAAAAACAAATATATCAAAGTCTAAAATCTATAAATGATGCTCCCTTATAGATAAATCACGATTAACATCAATATGTTCCCTAATCAGGATAAGAGAAGGGTAAAAAAGATACATCCTATGTTGCGATACCTAAAACACATTTTGGATCGACATCAACTATGGTGGAGATGGTAAATTCTAAGATACTATACATAATTTCTCAACAATCTCAAAAGGACCCACAAACTGCAGTAAAAAAATTCTTAGTTTCCCAAGAGGTTTGTGGCCCAACTATTATGACACACTAAAAAACACTTAGTCACTAACCAAAAAATACAATGGTAAATGTCAATGATCAACATTAGATTTGTAATGGTTCTATGTCATCACTATTTTATGAACAATCAATTGAATATTTTATAAAATTTATTGGACCAAACCTATTCCAAATAAGGAAACTTCACAACTCCAATTCTAAAAAATAAGAGATATCCAAGTCCTACCATATTAGGCCAAAAAAAAGATCCATCTCGATTGATAATAGGTAGCTATTATTGTAGGTAAAATCAAATAGTATTGAATGGATATCCCAAGCTTCACAAAAGTAGATAATGCTAGTATGAAGCATATCATCCAAGAATTTTATATCTCATTTTCTCTATCAATCCATATTTAAATGATACAATATCTTCAAGATAACATAGTGTCATAATTACTCTTATATTCCCTTCAAAAAACAAGGATTTAATTAGGTATCCCTATCATAAACTATAACATATGAAAAAATTTAAATTTTATGTTCTCTTGTACATAAAGACTTCCAAAATTCTTTTCAAGGGTTTTATCATGAATGGGTAATAACTTGAGTTGATTTGGATAACCAATCAATCACTACCAATATCCCATTATTCTTATAAAGGGTATGCAATGACTTAACCATTAAATCCATAAAAAATTCATCCCACATCCTAGTTGACATTGGAAGGTGATAAAGAAAACACCAAGGCTTATTATGATTCAATTAAACCCATTAAAAAAGATAAAAATTATAATAAATCAATGATGTCTCATCTCATAACCAGACACTAGAATCATGATGGTATATCATAGTACATATTCATGGTTCTTGGGTGAATTTCCCAATAATAATTATTGAAATACCCCATCACATATTTCATCAATGTAAATGGACAATCATATTGGTTCTGGAAATAGTTAATTCCCTTGAAGGAGAAAAACCATTCATCAATGGTCTCCAAATAATAGAGAAAGCCCTTAATTAACCATAATTAACCATAAAGATTTTGCTCTTAAAGAATCATCACAAGTAGAGAAGATGTCAACTGCAAATTTTTCAGAAAAAAACCCATAACATTTTAACATATTCCCAAATGAAACTGAGAATAGAGATACACCAGATTACACTCTTTCGAAGATTCGTTCATGGCCTAGGTCATAAATTTCCTTCTCAAAGCATCAGTGTTGAAGTTTACCCTACTAATGGTGAAGGTAAAGTCAAGATCAATAGTAATTATACTCCCCTAATCGTCTCATTAAAAGGTTGATATATTTTTTACGGAATATACAAATAATGATATCATGGATGGAATAGATATTAAGCCTTTCACTAAAAAGGCAATGTCACAAACTCTTAAGAGCATGCATCACTACTATGAGTTTGATATCAAAAGTCAGATAATCATTATATTGTGGTTAATCATCATAGAACCATAGGACTCCATTTGACAACACTAAATGAGAAATTAGGATAAACCCAAATCCAATGAATCAAAAAATAATACATAAACCATCCTAGAATCTGGGAGACACAAAACTAGTGTAGAGGTAAAAAATATACCTCAACTCTTCAAAATAATTAAAAAATTCCAAATCTTAAATAAAATTTACCCCTTATGAGTCAGAGAAGACAATAGAGAATAAAAATTCTATACATCACTAATGAACCTTTGCTAATTCCTATCTAACCCAAGAACCTCTAATCTAAAATACATTATATAGTTTCTATAATGTCCAAATAAGCCTCACCTTTTCATTACTGACTGAAATAACATGTTCTAAGACCAAATTTCCAAATAAATTCACTTCTAAAATATCAAAATTACATTTTGATATCTTCACATAAATTTGGTTATCTCTCAATATTTCTATAACGACTCTAAAATGTTTCACATGGTCCTCCTTGGTCTCAGGATAAACCTAAATTTCCTCTTCAAAACAACCCTAAATGTATCAAGTTAGTCATGGAATATCCCATTCATCAATTCCATAAAACTACATGATAAATGGTAGACCAAAATGTATAATATGGTTCTCTTAGTAGAAAAACTTAATCAAGAATGTGGTCTTTGGGATGCTAGATTACTTGATTCGTAACAGGTGATAACAAAATTGATGATAAATATTTGAGAAACACTTCAACCTATTAACCTGTTCAATAATATCATCAATCCATAGCAACAGATACTTATTGTTTACCACAAATCGGTTGAGTTTTTGATAATAAACACATATGTGAAGTGTTCTATCATATTTCTTAAAAAAAATAGGCACAAACCAAGGTGTAACACATAGGTGTATTAATCCATTATATAATAGACCATTAAATTGAGTTTTCAACTCTTTAAATCTAGTTTCCTGTATATTGTAAGAAATAATAGACACTGGATGAGTACTATGTACTAAATTAATAGATAACTCTACTTCCCTTATCGAGGGAAGGCTATAAAAGACAAAAGAAAAAAACATTGGAAAACCTGATGACAACTAGAGGGAGATTACCATTCAAATATTCAAACTCCAGATAAAAATAAAAAATGATATTTTTTTATCCTAATACAAAAAAATAGGTTCAGATCTACTCGACCATTAGTCCTATACTATATGGAACACATGGAACACCCTATAGAGCATTGTAAAATAGAACCTCTAGTGAAAAAGTCAATAAAATACTTATGATAAGGCAACCAATTCATCCTAGTAATGACATCAAGAGGTTTCATGTTGAGATCCAGAAAATTATAAGTGTGATCAATCTCTAATAGAGAGAAAACAAAATAGAGAAACTTGAGACCCTTCTCGTTCTTCATTCACAAGGGAGTTGTAATTTCCTTTATGTAAGACAAAATATCCAAAAGAAGTTTAAGAAAATTCACATCAGGAGTTGATATGAATGAGTGAGATAAACCAGTATAAAAATTATAGTCATTTAATATTATTCTATTGTAATGGTACCTCTCACTATCACTAGAACTACATCAGATTCCTCTAGAGACTCTTCCATTGCACAAAGATGCATTATTTATGATCCCTATAGATGTAAAACCATATATATAGAGTCATTCTATTTCACCATAGTATATAATGATATCATTCCATAATGCATTATAGAAAATACATTAAAAAATATCTAAATGTTTCTTAAAGAACCACTTGTACCATAGACCTTGGGTTCCTCATTGAAAACCCACTTATAATGCCCTAACATACCACATTGGAATAATGGTGAAAGGACTTTTCTAGGAACAATAGGAGGATAGATGAAGTTTTCTATCAAAACCCAACATGATACTCATCATGACTTCTCTTTCATTTAATTTAACTAGTAGAACATGTATTAGTAGTAAGATAAACTCTCATAAACCATAACATACCAGCCAAGTCAAGCTCATCCATAAATTCCTTTTTATAGAAGATCTATATAATAAGTATGTTTTATAATTAAATCATGAGATCCTATATTTGATTGCAATCCTATCTAAATTTTTTGAGATTTCAATTTCTCATTTCTAACTACCTCAATTAAAAATTTAACATGTTCTGAAAAATGATTCATATACTGAGTAACGGTCCTACCACCCTAATGGAGGATGCGAAACTCCCTATACATTTCCAAGGCCATATATTGTAGACTAAACTACTTTATTGAAACGTCTAATAATTATCCCCTCTCCAAAAAATCATTTTATTTTCTACATCCATCGAATCCTACCATCTCCTGATAAGCATCTCGTGCTAGGTGATAGAACATTTCACATTAACAAAATCTATTATTTCCAAGAACATAAAAAGAATATAAATATTTTTCAACATATCCTTATCCTCTCATGGCTAATTTGATACTTTGAAATATACTGTTTTCTTAAAATAAAAATCATGATCATGATCTATATCTACAAAATTTTGAGATTTTACTACATGAGCCTAAATGGGAACTGGTGCAGCTGCTTAACCCAGAGTGTAGAGGATGCACACTACAACCCAATGATATTCTGGTCAACTAGAGGATTTTATTGTTTTCGTTCACCAATAGCTTCCTCTTATGGACTATTCAATTGTCTCCTCCATGGAATGATGATTAAAAAATCAACAAACAATAAAAAAACATCAGTAAGGATACACAAATCATCAACTAAATCAAGATATACTTGTATATCAATTCCATTAATCAATGTTAAAACATATGTCATTTAAATATAATCATATAAAAAGTAGGGGGATGAATACAATTTGATCAAAAAAAATTCAGAGACCATTTTCAAAACCACCCATGGTGACCCAAGGCATGATACGATGAATTCTGGCCAACAACTCACTAGAAATTACATGATAAGTCATGCAAATCCTACCACTTGTCTACCAAGACATCATGACTACATATTGAGGTTAAGGAATGAAATTAAACCTCATTTTATAACAGTTCTTATGAACAATCCTAAATACCCTAGTATAGTGACACTCATCCGGGTCTTGACATGGCCTGAAGGGTATTCTTGATCCCCACAGTTGGTGAAAAGAACCTGACATCGTATAAAAGATATAAGAGATTTTTTTCTTCCTTAAATTATGATAAATAACAGAAAATAAAACAACATATGATATACTTTATAAATACTATTGAAGGAGAAAATTACAACATGTAATAAGATAATCTACACATAGATAAACATTATCAAAAATATAATGCAATACCCACCAAGACATTGTCTGTCGAACCCTATAAAACCAGTGGACCATAGATCTATGAGTCACCATCATCACTCTAGTGTCCCTTAGATCAATTGAAATATAGTCTTTAATTATTTCTTTCTCTTTCCCTAAACCTAGAATCATAACATCTAAACATTGTTATATAAAAATTTAGGGTGTGAGATGAACAACCCTATAGGGTCTCACCAAGTGTCTTATAATTAATTCCACAATAATTAAAACACATTATAATTTCAATTTAAATAAAATAATACGGGGGATATTTTTCAAATGTTTTAATCCAAATCATGATTTCATTTCAAAAGATATTAGATCTATAAAAACATTATTAAATGAACATTTTATATAAATATTTATAAAAATAAACTAGCAAGAATAAAATAGTTCTTTAAACAATTGAATGCATAATCAAGTCAAATAAGAAAGGAAAAATGTTTATAAACCCTGAGGTATATTAGGTTATTGATGTAGGATCTATACACTTTCCAATACTTATCATAGCTCAAGTATTTGTTCACAATCCCTAAGGCTCAAGCAATTGGGATAATCAATCAACACCCCATTAGGGGACCCGTCATGGGGAATCACGTCAAACATGGTTTAGTTAGTGTTGTCATTGTCAATCCATTTATTAGGATTTAGTTTCCTATAATGATTATCCTAATAACCTATTAAATACTCAGACTCACATGATATTAAATCAAATAGTTAATCAATCATTCATTCTAGGATAAAAATCTTCTATTCAAATAAATTCATCATTCATAATTAAATTTCTAAATTTCACATTCAACATACCTTTTCAATTTCAAAACCAAATCAATGATTTGATTAAATTTTCTATATTTAAAAAAAGTATATCATTTTAACCCAATTTTATCAATAATAAATATCAAATAATTCATAACATCAACTTTACATTAAATACATTATTTTTATAAAAAATAACCAAAAAATTTTAATTCAATTAATATTTGTTTTTTTCCAAAATTACCATGCCCTTTTCTAGTAATACATAAAATCAAAGAAAATAAGGGTTTTTGATCAATTAAAAACTCATTTAAAAAAATAATGAAATTAGGGTTTTAAATGAATGATAAGTACTTATGGAACCACCTAAATGTAATCACATTATCAAAACAACACCCATAATGATATACACCATTATAGTATAAAGGAAGCATAGATTAAGGAATCAAATGAAGAATCAAGATCCATAAAAACAATGATTAGATTCATAAATAACATGGTGATATATCACTCTCTAATTGGAGATAAGGGGAAATCCAGATATTTCAAATGATATGAGATTTACTTTCCATAAGAAGATCTAATTAGATCACAGATGCTTGAATATGTAAATATAATTTGTTTGATGTGTTAAATTCACCTCTTGAGAGCCTACAAATACCAAGGAATCATATTAGTGTCAAATGGAGGTGAATAGGGTTAAAATAATTATCATTATATTTTTAATTAAATTATTGGTGGATTAAATATGGTACACAATGTTTCCTAGTTGGGCCACAAGATTAGTAGTAATTTTGTTCCCATACCAGGATTCTAGATGGGGTGCACAATTTGAGTACATAGTTATTTTAACATTGTACCAACCATGAAAATCAGTATTTTATAAGGATGAATGGTTTAGAAGGGTGAAAATATTGTTTGGACAAACCGTGCACCCCTTTCTAGTGGCTTAACATAGGGTGTACAATATTTTGGGTCAAACTAAACGATTTTTCCTAAGAATGTGCCACTCATAAATAACCACTAAAACCTCAAAAAAACATAACCCAAAATAACCTCATAAATTCCAAAACATAATTATATCACAATATGGTTCAATAATTATTTGAATCAAGTAAATGTGTTGTTGCATACAAACTGATGGTTTTGATGTTTAAAATGGGTTTGCAGTGGTTTTCAAGTTTGAACAATCCTTTTATAGATTAATGAATTATTGTCGAAGTTGGAGAGTCCAATTTTATGATGCAGTAAAAAACATTGGATTCATTAAATAAATGAATAATTCCTATATATATAAGAAAAAATTTGGGATTGTGGTGGTGTTTTTGATATTCTATGAGGATGACATATAATTTATCAGAAATGATGTCCTGACGTTATGTTATATAAAGGCGTGGATGGGAAAATAATTTTCAATGAAATAAATGGATAAATAATCCTAATAATTCTTATGAAAATCTATATATGTACATATAAGTGTATTCTTAGTGTGGTTTATAACACATATATTAGTAAATTTCTAAGGAAATTTATTATAGAGAAATCCAAGAAGGGTTATTTACACATGTTGGATAGAACAAATATTAGGGAGAATCAAGATCATTTTAAAGAGTTAAAAACAATTAATAGTATTACTTACACATGTTTGATATGATCTATTATGCATTATATGTTATGTTCTTGACCTGATGTTTCATATGATTTTAGAATAACTAGATAAAACTGATATAATCTTGGTGAGAGTCATTGGATCACTATCAAGAACAACCTCAAGTATAGAAGAATATGTAAGGATATGTTTATGATATTTGGAGGAGAGGATTAGATCATTGTAAGGGGTTTAAACAAATTTAGTTTCAAATTTGATAAATATGACATGATATATTACTCTAGTTTTAGGTTATTCCTAAATAGTGGAGCTATTAGTTGGAAGAGTTCTATGAAGGTAATTGTAGGGGACTCAATAATAGAGGAAAAGTACATTGATTCATTAGAAGATACAACCAAATATTTTTGGATAAGAAAGATCATTTTAAAACATGGAATAGTTCATCGAGTCAAGTGAGAAATTGTGGTTTATTTTTACAATAAGGGAGATAATGTACAGTCCAAGGAACCCCAGTCTCACTAAATAACCAAACACATATTTCAAAAGTACAATCACATTTGAGGGAAAATTGAAAAGGGAGAAGTAAAAATATATTAATAGTGGATATAAAATAAAATTTAGTAATAAATTGATAATATTTTTTGGGCAATAAATGTATGAGGGTCATAATTAATCTATTGGTATTAGATACATGAGATATTAGATGTAATGGTTGTAAAAAGTACCATGAGTTTAGAATAAATTAAATATATAATTGTCTTTCAATCATGTGTGATGCATTTATATTATGTGGATAGGGGAATAATAGAATCCCCTCAATGTATGACTTTGAGTTATCCCTAATCAATGATTTTCACAATGTATTATGAGTTGTGATGAAGTGTTAAGATTGGTGTTAGTAGAATTTTTTCTCGATAAAATGAGTTGGATACATGATACAAAGAATATAATTATGTGATAATAATTAAATAATTATTATCTATACTATCCACCCAAACTATATCAAATGTAATTTCATATAACCATTTGTCCAATTAGAGTTTTATATTTATTATGAATTCCAATTACCAAACTTCACTGAGATATTTATAATGAGAACCTTCATTCCTAGATACCATTCATATTGATACCATTCATTTATTATCATTAAAGATTATCTAATTAGTGGGTGATTGGGTATATTTTTGATCGAGTCATTAGAAAGAGACAAACCAAGACATGTTTTATACACTCATATGACTAGTAAAATACATACATTCACTTGATTTAATTAAGTTTTGGAAATGAATTTCCAACTTTAGATTAGTGACATGTGATGTGAGCAACTACTTGGATTAGGGAAATGTGAAGTCCTCATCGTCTAGATGAATGTAATTTGATCTATCTATCAACATGTTTATTATATTCCATAAAATCATGAATGTGTGAGTTGAACTATATTAGATTGACATTTTCCATGTCTACTGACCACTAAAAGTCTATAAATATAGATTATATAGGTATATATATATATATAGAATAAATGATGTATATTGTGGTGTAAATGTTCATATGTTGAAATGAGTATGGTTAATCAAAATCACACCACACTCTATTATATCTTTCATAGAAATATATTTTTATAAGATTCACTATACTTATAAATAGGAAATCAAGATTTCAAATTTGTTATCAATGCAACAATGTCCCGTTGGGTGATATTTTTTAGAATTAGGATAAGATAAAATTTTGGATGAAGTTTTTGTTATAAAATTAACTAAGTTTGACAAACAATATCTAAAAGAGTTTGGATGGATTCATAAAGAGATGTGATGTTTTTCTTAATGACCTCATGAGATTTAAGTATCACTAAGATATTTTTAAATATGAACTAATGATGGGTATCTCATTTTGTACGACAAACCCTATATCATAACATGAAATAGGGAATGTAAATGCGTCTTCCATAGCTTATGATTGGTATATATTATAGTGTTTGATAGACTTGTGATATAAGATATCTTGTTCATGCATTTAGACAAATATACCAATAAATTTTATTTGGTTATGAATCCTGAAGATGATTCATTTATGGATTCAAAAACAAATAATGATAGTTTAATGTTTTCAAATGATCATTTACTCAATGGGAATACATTATCAATATACATGATGGTTGTCAAGTTATGGAATTTTATTACTGAGTACCTTAATTGAATGATTGGAGCATATTTAAATTGATAATATCCACCTATTGAGGGGGTGTGACACTAATAAGCCAGTGGAAAATATATCTCTTCTTCACTGTTCATAATTCATCTTTGAGATGAAGGTGAAAGCATACCATTAGTGTTTCTGGATCATATCATTATGAATAAGGATCCTAGTTGATGGTGTAATCCTTATGGATGACTATTCTTGATGAATATTTCTCTGTGATATCTATTTATAATACTCATATGAGCGCAATAGTGACAGATTTTACAACATTATAAGTATGGAAGATTATATTTTATATTCTTCGCATTACAAGTTCATTTTTGATGATGTACTGGACATATTTAAATGATTTTATTCCACAACTAATATCATATGTTGATAAAAAAAAACCCACCATATTACATAAATACATAACTAATTAAAATCTAATAAAAAAATATTATACACCTAAACCAATACTATAAAAACAAAACTAAAATTAATTGAATTGAAAAAAATAAACTAGATTGAACTAAAGAAATAAAATAAAATAAAACTAACATGACCCAAATGAAAATAAACCAATCTGAATGGATAAAAATGAAACTATGAAAATAAAATTGAACATAATTTAGTACACATGACCAGATTTGAACAAAACCAAACCAAAAAAACTACATATAATTTAATTGAAATGACTCATCCCCACAAAACTAGAACCAAATCCAACTACATAGCTCTAAACCAAACCAATAAAAAATTAAATAAAAAACCGTTACACTGAATTGGACTAAACCTATAAAAACCTAATTGGGTTTAAGAAAAAATATAATAAACCATACCAAAAACAACCAAACCATCCTGACCTATCCTAAAATGAATAAACACTGAACTAAACCCAACAATGATGAATTCATGAAACCTAATAATGAATTGAATCAAACCCAACTCAAAAAATAAAATAATATTTAACTAAAGTAAACTAAACAAAAAATAATGATCTGATTAGACTTGAAAAAAGACAATTCAAACTAAATCGACATAACCCAAATGAAATAAAATAGAATGATATTGACCTAAATGAAAACAAATAAACAAAAATAAAATCTAATTGAACTAAACAAATTCAAAATGACCCAAATTGAACTTTATTGAACTAAGATGAACCAAATAAAACTGATCCAAAATAATCAAAAACAAATGGAATAGAATCAAATGAAATCAAATCAAAATGACATGAATTGATCAAAATTGGTAAAAATGTATAAAAATGAACTTCATCCAACAAAACCATGCTAACCTGATTGAGCTGCACTAACCCAAATCGAAATTAGTGAAATAAATATAAACAATATTGAATAAATAAAAATTATACCAACCCAATCGAATAGGATAAAAACCAATTGGAAAAAAACATTTCTGAACCAAATCACACCATACCAAATCAAATGGAATTGAAATGATAAAAAAATGATATAAACTAATATAAAATGAACACAATCAAATCAAATTGTTTAATTTTAACTGGATAAGATACAATCCAAATTGATCATTATTGAATCAAATAAAACAAAATAGTACTCGACTTATCGCAATTGAATTGAACCAAACCAAACTATATTGAATTGAACCCAATAAAACACAAATTGACCAACCCAAATTGAGTAAACATTCCCTGACTTAATGTAAAAAAACTGAATTTAGTTTATTTAAAGAAAATAAAACATAATAAAAAGAAAAAAAATTGAATCAAATAGAGTTAAACCAACATGTGAAAAACCAAATCAAATTGATTGAAAAATAATTAACATAATCCACCTAAAAATGGAACAAATCATAGAAAAATGAATTAAAAAAAATCAAATCAAATAAACTATAATGACCTGACTTGACTGATTTTGTCACAAAATATAGTTAACTAAACTCAACCACAAAAACATGAGAGGATATTTACTAAATTTAAGTGAACCAAACCGACCCAAATAAACCTAAATAGAACAAAATATAACAAAAACTAGCATGATTAAAATGAAAAATCACAAATTGATTTGAGACAACCTTAATTGACATGAATCAACCTATAGTAATGAAACCTGACCAAATCTGAATTGAGAATAAATGACTTTAAATAAATTAGAATATCTTAACCAAACTAAACAAGCCAAATGAAACAAAACAAAATCCTACTAAATTGAATGAATAACAATTATCTAACATAATTCCACATAATGTGAACCACATTAAATCAATAAAAACCCAACTAAATTGGATGAAACCACAATAACTTCAATTTTTATATCCTGAAATGAATCATGATGAACCAAACTAAATAAGACACAAATTGAACAGAATTATAGTAAGGTAAATCTATACAAATTGACCTGAAATCAAATAAATTGAAATGAATTGAACCTAAATTGAGAGACATAACCTATTATATCTTAAATAAACCTAAACTAAAATAAATCATCTAATAATAGAAAAAAATTAAATTAATTAAACATGGTTGAATGAAAACTAATCAAACCACATTGAATGGAACCCAAAAAGAGAGAACGAACATGGGTTAAAATGAACCAATTTGAAACAAGTGAAACCCAATTGAAATAAAAAAAATTGAATTTATTTAACTTAAAAGAACATAGATTGATCCAAAAAATCCAAATAAGAAAAAACTAAACCAAAAAGAATAAAATTGAACTGAACATAATAGACCTAAATTGACCTGACCCTACTCTACAAAAATCAAACTAAACCAAATCAGATTAAACTAAATGGAACTAACTTGAATGGATTTAAGCTAACAAAAAATCTATATATTATAATGATTTTTTATTTGAATTAAATGGTATTGAACCAAACTAAACTAAATATACTCAAATTAAATAGACTCAAACTAAAAGGAATCAAATTAAATCAACATAGCATAAATGAAACCATCCTTAGTGAATTAGAAGAATCCACTAAAACAGAAACTATAATGAAACAAAATTGAATAGAAATTAATAAAATTGGTCCAAACTATACTAAAGATAATCAAAATGAATAATTCCAATCTAAACTGAATCAAACTAACTTGAATGGAACAAAATAAATTCAAACCTAACAAAACCACATCAAAACAACCCAAACCAAACTAGAAAAATTGATCTATAGTAAACTAACCCAAATTAATTTAAAATTACACAAAATAACATAAATCGTCAAACCAAAATAAATTTATTTGAGGAAATACAAATAACTTCATCCAAAACTGGCTAAAATAGTGTCAAATTGAATGAATTAAAATTTAATAGAATATAAATAAATAAAAGTAAATGAAATGAGAGAAACTGAACCAAATAAAATTAAATTAAACAAAAAATAAATGAACCAACCCCAAAAAACCGAATAAAAACAAAATAGATCAGAAAAATATAAATTAATATAGATATAATAAAACAAAATTCAAAAAATCATACTATACTGAATTGAAACAAAACAAATCGACATTAATTAAAAAAAACATAATGAAACTTGAATAAACTTACCTAAACTAACCTGAACTAAACAAAACCAACCTAAACTGATCCATTCCCAATGAATTAGAATTGAATTAAAATGATGTAATTGTTTTTATATAAAATAAAATCGAATGAAAATGAATCAAATAGAGCTGAACAAAATCAATTAGACTGGAATTCAATTGAATCAATATGAATATAAATAAAATGAAAAAATTATATCCCAATCCCTATAAGATATAACTAGAATGAATCGATGTGAATAGAATTAAAACAATATACTATACCCAAATTGAATAAAATGAACAAAAAATTGAAGTGAAGTGAATTGACTTGATTTGATCAGAACTAATAAATCCTTAACTAAATCTCATAAAATCAATCTGAAGTGAACCTAATAAAATTTAGTAAACCATGATATATAATAAATGAATAAAAAATAACTAAAATAAACCAAACTCACCTAAATTTATTTATTATGAAATTATTAAATTAAACCATAATAATCCCAACTAAACCAATATCAAATAAAAATAAATTAAACATACCTAAACTAAATCCATCAAAGTAAAAAAACCTGAATAAAAAAATCCAATTTGAAAAAAAATAATTTTAATAAATATGAATAGATTTGAAATTATTATCAGTAAATAATAAAAAAAATAAATCATATATGATATTTTTGGATTGGATCAATTTTTTTTGGCCTAAATCATATAGGTTATCTATATTTTTATTCATCTTTAATCGGTTAATTTTGGTTCTATTTAATTGGTTTAGTTTGATTTGATTATGTTTAAATTAGTTCTATTTGGTTCAGTTTAGATTGATTTTGTTTACTTCTCCTTGAGACTATTTAGATTTGATATGTTTGGTTGGGTGTGATTTGATTTTGTTAAATTAATTTTTGTTATGTTGGATTGGTTTTTGTTTTATTTGGTTTGGTTTAGTTCGATTTTTTTGATTTAGTTTGGTATGAATTTGTTCAATTAAATTTGGTTCACTCTTTATAAGTGTTACACTAACACACTATGTGTACAAAAAACTAAACAAAAGGGAACAAGATATAATTATATATAGAGAAACTGAACCAAATATAATTGACTCAAACCAAATTGAACAAACCAAACCTATATTGAACGAACCCAAACCATCTAAATAGAGCTATCCTAACACAAATTAATATAATTATAATACAATGGAATACTATAAATTAGAAACAAAAAAAATTAAACTCAATTACGAAAAATAAACTGAACAAACATAATCAATTAGAATGAACATATACTAAAACATACTAAAATAAATCAAATCAATGTAAATCTAACTAAATAGAACCAAACTAAATCAAGATGAATTAAATATAACTGAATCAAATCAAATTAATTTGAATGAATTCAAATAAATATAAGCTATACCAAATCAAACTAAACCAAACCCACCTTAGTTGAATCAAATAGAAACAAAACGAACAAAATATCTTATCTTGACTCAATCTAAGTAACACTAAATTGATCCAAATAAAACCACACTGAATGAAATTAGATCATAAAAAAAACTAAACTGACTAAATAATCCAAATTTGAATTTTAGAAAATAGATCTCACTACTATGAACATACCCAATACAATAATAACTAAACTTTTATAACAAAAACTGAATATATTCAAATAAAACCAACCTATTCTAAAATACTATTCTAATCTATGATAAAAAATTGGAAATTAACTAAACCAAATATAACTAAATTTATTCATAATGAAATTAATTTATTAACATAGAATCGAATCAAGAAAAAATTATTTATTCCAAATTGAATATGTTTAAATGAAAATAATATTACTCAACCCATATCAAACAAGAATGTACCAGATTGAATTGAATAAACTAATCCTTTCTTGATTTGAATATAGATAAATTGAAATAAACCTAATTAAAATAAACTAAACATCATTAAATGTAACAAAATAAAATATTATCAGACTGAAAAATGAAATTGAAGAGCCCTGACCCAATATATCCTAACCCAAACCCAAAAAAACAAAAATAAAGAAAAATATCTAAAAAAACTGAAATCATCTTAACAAACAAAAACCCACCAAAAAATACCTTGACTAGACATAGGTGGACTAAACCAAATAAAACTAAAATAAGGAAACCTGATTAAATAGAACTAAACAGACATAACTTGACATAAAATCAAAATTTATTAGATTGAACTAAACCAAACAAAATTTCATCGCATCAAACTAAACCTAGTCAAAAATATTGAACATGGTCAGCCATAACCGATAACAATGGGATGGAATATGATAGTTTTGACATAAACTGACTTGAATTTAATTAACAAAAATAAAATAAAATTTAACAAAACATAAAACAATGGAAAAAAACCAAACCAAATAAAATGAAACTAAACTGAATAGAATTTAATGAAACCCAACTAAACCAAACTGACTAAATTTGATATATTCTAGACCAAACTGAACCACCCTAATCTAACCCAACAAGAACCACACAATACATGACCAAAATATGTTGAAATGAACCGAACTAGACCTAAACCAATCTGACTAGACCTGACTTGTACCTGCTAAACTGAAAATGACTCACCTCACTCCAAATTGAATAAATGAAGACTAAATTGACTGAAATTAATATACATCAAATAGAACAAGAAAAAAACCATTTCAAATAATTTTTGAATATAATAAACCATAATGTGATAAAACACAACATAATTCACTCAAATAAAATGAAACTATTCAAAATATTACACAAACAAAACATCAACATATGAAACCAAGAAAAATTAAGAGGGACCAAACTAAACTAAATCAAACTGATGTCGAACTGAACAAATCATGAAAAACCTAATAGAGTAGAATATAATTGAACTTAACTAACCTAACCAAACTAAATAAAAAATTGAGCCACGTTTCATAGAATTAATTTAAACTAAAAAATATATAAATGAAACCAATAAAAATAAAAAATTATATTGTTTATTTGAAATAATTTAAATAATAATTTAATAACATAGAAAAACATGAAATGAAATGAATTTGAATGAAATAAAATAGATTTTAAATTTAACAACATAAAAATTGATTATAATAAGGATAAATAAAATTAAATGTAATGGAATGAAATGTATTTCAATAGATCTGAACCAAATAGAACTGAACCAAATAAATATAACTATAATTGAACCAAATAAAATAAAACTACCTTGAACCTAATAAAACAATCATGACATAGACTAAAAATAATATAAATAAACCAAGATGAAATTAATTGATCCCAGAAAAAAAAGAATATATTGAAATCACCCCAACATAAAACAACGTAACCTGAATATAATCTAAAGAAACCAAAATTCACTAAAGCGATCCAAATATAGTTAATCCAAAGAAATCCAAATCAAAAAAATAAAATAAAATTTAAACAAACTGAAATACATAAATTAAACTATATCAATGTAATTCAAACATCAATAAACTAAATTGAACTAAAATGAGAAAAACTACATAATAGTAACCCAACCTAAACAACACTATTATGAATTGAATTAAACTAAACCATTCAAAACAAAATCAAATAACATAAAATGTAATTGTACCAAAGAATAATGAATTGTGTTTATTGGAATGAAAACAAATAATGCATAATAAAACATAATATAAATTATTTAAACATTAAAAAAATTCATTGAAACAAACTAAATAACCTTGAATAAAAATGAATTAAAAAAGTGAATCAAATCAAACCAAATCTATTAAAACTAAAAGGTATTAAATTAATGTAAACCAACTCAAAAAATGTCAAAACGAAGCAGACTATTGAAAATCATAACAAATAGAACCAAACCAAAACCAATTGAATGAAACCAATTATAATGGATTTGAACCGAAATAATATATCCTAATAAAAAAACAAATGAATCTAAATTAGACTGATTTATTATAATTATGAACAAAAATAAACTGATTATAAAAATAATAAATTTAATTAGATTTAAACAAAAAAAATGATTGAAATTAAATCAAATTAAATCATAATAACTACATTTAACTAAATGACCCGAACTGAACTAAATTGAATTAGAAAACCTGACTCAATGAATCCAAGCTATAGTAAACTAATTTGAACAGAACTGACATAAACAAATCCAAAATAAACTAAAATAATTAAAAGAATATATAGTAAAATTAAATGAATTGAAACAAACTAAAACAAACCAAATAGACCCAAACCAACTTGAATTAAATAGAACTATCTTTAATAAAATTCAACTAAATGAAATATTAAAAGTAAAATTAAAAAAACATGAATTTAATTATCAAACCCAAAATATAATTAAATAAAAGAACAAAATAGAATAAAATCAATCCCAAATGATCCAAATAAATTATAACCAAATCAACGTAATCATAAATGAACATGTCCGAATAGGGAACAATCCAAGTGAAATAACCTAACTAGAAAAAAAATTAAGTGAATGGAGAATAAAACATGGTAAAATTGATCCCACTCAAACTAAATTGTTACAAACTAAATTGAACAAAAAATAACTTCGATCCAAACCATATTAATTTTAAAAAATGAAACCATTTAATTGTATACTAAAGAATTCATATCAATACCAATCTGAAACAAATAGAATTTAATTAACCAAACTTGAAGAAACAATAAATTAATTATATGCTGCTAAAATGAACTAAACCAATCAATAACCAATTTAATATTAAAAAAATAAACCCAACTAATCGATGTAAAACTATTCTGAACATATCCAAATAGAACAAAACATAACCAAGTCAATCGAATCCAAAATGACATGGAAATATTTATAGAACATATTTGAACTTAATTGAGTTGATATGAATTAAAACGACCTAAAAAGTGTAAAAAAACCTAAATAAACCAAAGAACTCTAAATGGAATCAATAAAATCTTAATTCAACTAAATAGAGTAGAATAAATTTAAATCCAATTGAACCAAAAAAAATTGAACTAACTTGAATAAAACTGAATCTACTAATTCCAAGTTAATTCATCTCATGAAAAACCAAATAGATCAAAGAATTTAATATTAAGATAGACTAACCCACATTGAACTTATATTTACTATACTAAACCAATCTAAATCAAACATATAATATTTGGTGATATTGAGAAAAATATATTGACCAAAATATTCATGAACTAAATTAAATAATAAAAACACTAATCAAATATAAAAAATGGGAATAGATTTGTACCAATATGAATTATCCATAAAAAAATAAAATTTAAATGTTTTTGAATGAATAAAACTGAAAAAATTGAAATAAATTAAATCAATATAGTTTGAATGAAACTAAACAAAATCGAACTAAATAAAAAAGATCAGAACGAAGTTAAACCTACCCAAACCAAACACAACTAAATAAATATGAACCAAATCAACTCAAATAAAATTGAATTGAACTAACATGAATCAAAATGTTCTTAAATAATGAAAAAAACCTAATGAAAATAAACTAAAAAGAATGAAACCAAACTAAATTATAATTATCTAAGACCAACTTAACTTAGTCAAATCAAATTTTACTAAAATAAAATGATTAAAAATTAACAAACTAAATAGATTAAAAAAAAAATAGAATTAAAATGAACGTTTATAAACAAAACTAAATCATAATAAAAAATCAAAAAAATCAAACTAATAATAACTAAAATTATGTAAAAATATCTTGAGTAATTATTCCCCAAAAAATGTGAACTAAATAAGAATCAAAATTGAAGAAAATTAACATTAATAAAAATGAATGATCTCAAAAAAATTAAACTACACTAAACTAAATTAAAAAATGAAGTAAAATGGAGTAAAAATAAAGATAGATAAACTATATTAACTCAAATAGACTCAAAATGAGTTAAATTAAACCCATAAAAATCAAGAAAACTGAGTTAGATCAAAATATAATAAAATTTATAGTTCCATGTGCCATATAATCACTCGGGGTGAATCGATGGTTTAAATTTATGAGTTCATCCTCTTTTAGAATTAAATTTCTTTAACCATCAATTTTTTTGATACTCTTCATAATATATAATAGCCAAAACTTGTATACAGTATATATAAGAGAGATAAAAACAACAAATATATTTGTAAGGTTCAAAATAAAATCACACTTCTTACTATGTTGGTTAGACATCCCAACATAGAGTTTCCAATAAATCTCCTAGTAGTTGTACCAAAAACTAGTTAAACACACCAATCCCACAATATCACTAGTTTCTTATACACCCAGACTAAAATTATTTAGAAACCAGTTATACACCCCAATCATATAATCTTTCAATTTTGAACAAATTATAGAGAAACCATAATATGATCTGAGTTTTTCTACACCAATTTTGAATTTATCTTTCTCCATAAGAATTTTAGATCAATAGGTTTACTCATGTACAATATTAAGAAACATCAGCAACATAACTAGTATCAAAACACTTCTCAATATCTTGAGTAATATGGGTCTACCACTTCCTTCAATATACTCAATATATATATTTTATTTGTTCTTAGAATCCTCATAAATTTCTTCACAAGTTCTCTCTATATCTTGTTTAGTCTTAAAAAAATTTTGTTGATACGAAAATCATAATATTATATTAATAATAATATAACTAATATCACTAATATTTATTCATTATATTATTTTATATTGAATACTCCTAAACTCTAGAATTATTTTACTTCTTCTTATCCATTCATAAAATATATATGTCGGCCAATTATATTTCATTTAAACTAAATGTTTAATGACTTGAAGACTCAAGTAAACATATCACGTTGTAATTGAATTACTAAAACCTCATTATCTTTAAAAATTATATGACTTTTAAATCAATTAACATTTTCCTCAATCTATGAATGAATCATGTTACACCACGATGGAAAAACAGACATTGTATTCTCACCATGTCTTGTTATTCTTCTTTCTGTACAAAAACTATTAGCTAATTCTTTTTGCTGTCCATGATAATGAGAAAGTAACTTTCATAAATCCATGCATGTACACTAGTGATCATGAATTCCTTAATTCTTCAATAAATTTTTATATCACAAAGAATATCATGATATTTATTTTTATTTAATAATATATTAGCTGGAATCATCAAAATATTCTCTATTCATGATATATATGAAATATAACAGTCATTATTAAGTCACATAGCATTTGTTCCATATGGATGTATGTAAGCTCATCTTCTCCACTACCATTATTTTATCATGTGTTTGATCATCCATCTATGAAGAACTCGTGATCAATCCATCCCACATTATATGGTCGGTTGTGCTACCATGTCTCCCATGATTAATCATCCTTCCATGGCACCAAAATTTGTTCTTCTTACCACATCTTCATCGGTCAATCATCCCCACATGTCACTCTGGTCAATGTTCTATTTTCTTGGAAGAGTATATTCAAGAAAATATATATTTAGACACCTTGCCTTACCATCACATGGGTAATAAGATCTTAAAGTAACCATTATAAAAATTCAAACTGAACCTAAAATTGATTGTATAATTTCCTTATAACCGTCACACAACCTCTACATCTTCAACATGTCCCTTAGTGAGAGATATATGACCCTTAAACAACATATTATCAACAAGAAGTACTTTTATATAGGTAATTACCAACCATTATGTAGCCAATAGAAAGTCAAGATTACCTTTACATAGTCAGTGTATTTCAAATTTTACATTTTAATAGATTCACAATTTAGTTTATTAAATTTACAAATTACCTAGTATACCTTTATGTTGTTAGTGGAAACTCCATGTCACCTTTAGGTGGGTAGTTTAAAAATCATCTTAAATTTATATTTTTTTATAAATATGAGGATACCATTACATATGGTATATAAATCTTAATGTAACCTTACACATATATTAAAATATAGTCAATATCACAAAGGGCTTTCTCAACCACTTCTCAAACACTTACGGCCTTTCTTAATCAATTATCGAGGCCCTATCACATAATTACAATGTTTTATAAATTATTCTGACCATTAGCAGGTACCTTTATCTTGAATATCAGAAAAACAATCATCAAATTCTGTATTCCACTTTTTCACAAACCACTATTTTTGGGGTCTTGAATATATAGACTTACACAACATATTGATCTCAAAATTTTCTTGAACCTAACACCATAAATTATTTAACATTCATTTTTAATGAAACTATAAAATTAAATGAATTATCTAGTACTACATCCAATTCTAACTCATGAATTAATAAATATCCTCTTGGAATCATCAAATAATTACCTTACCACAAATATATTTACTCAATGATATGTAATGAAACTATCACTTGGGAACATTAGTCTCCCCCTTTGAGTTGATTGTAAATACTAATACCCACTAATGTAAGTACATGTGATCCTATAGATTTCTTATTCTCTCTAATATTGATAATTAATAAAAAAATCAATGCAAGGGGTATTCCCACCACTTAAACTATCTTTTAAAGAACAAAAACGAATCCTTTACATTCTCCCTTTTCATATCACAATAATAATTTATCATTAATTTTGTAAAGGATGACAACATATTGTGTTCTTGTAAAAGAGTATTTAGATCGACCAATCTATGTATATATGGGGAAATTTTTTTTTAAAAAAGGAGTGTATAACTAAGGTGATAAATGTTTTCCATATATCAACTAACATGTGATACCATTCTCAAAACCCATTTTGGGGCTTCTCAAAAATAAATATATCAAGAAATACATTTAAATTTAACCTATCTCAAAAAATGCATTAAAGTGTTAAAGTGAAAATCATGTAATCCCCACTTTGTCCCAATATTTTATCAATAGTCACTCCATCTTAATTAGTTCATTTAATAAAATCATAATAAGGGTTTTATGATTCATTTTCATACCTAAAAAAATCATGTTTTAATTTTTTATGAATTTTCAGATTCACTAGAATTCAGTAAAATAAGAGATTCCCCTAACAATTTATCTCCCTTATAGGGTGAAAATACTTCCTTCTTCTCCATGGTAGTTGATATAACATGACAAAAACAATATTTTTTATTGAAATTTTATATCTTTATGCCACTATGTAAACTCCCTACATGTTACCATATATAAAAAAAGTATTTTTGGAAAAAAGAGGGACATTATTTGTTATTTAGAGGAATCACATAGGTTGAGAGTTTTATCTCACCATATAATTCTTAGTCTATCCCTTATATTCACATTAATTTATACCATCAGTATCAATAAATGTTTTTATCATCTATTTCCTATGAGTTTTTTCTATTGTCAATTGATTTTATATACCTTATATGTTAAGGTATTTTCTTTTCTTTTTTCTTGCATCATCATCATCATGTTCTACATTGGGGATGGTAGGATTATCATTCAATATTGTCTGACATTCCCAGCTTATTCATAAATTTTTCATAAATTACCATTAATTTTAAAATATATATTTATTGATATATCCTCATAAATTATAGTTTCTTTATGTTAAGTAACATGTTTTCCTATTTTTAAGCATTAATATCTTCTTTCTCTATTTTACTGAATAAATATAACTATTCTATCTGGATTACTAACCATTCCAAATTAAGGCGTTATGATTATTTGGGCTTATCACAAGATTTATTAGTATCCTTACTATTGCATGATTATAATTTTGTTTCTTCTTACGTTTACTTCCATTTAAAACCATTGGAAAGTATTTTTAGAGAGATCAGAGAGGCACCAAAGAAATATGGGGAAATGATCTTCCTATTACATCAGATGGACACAAAAATAATTTTTCACACCAGAATGATTCTTATCAAACCACTATATATTGGTTCATATGATAATCTAATCTAGTACATATTAAATCACTAAACACCATTAGAAACATACTAATGCAAACAAAGGAAAATGGGTTGTCTGATAACCACCCACTCTAATGACTTTTCACTGGAACTAGGATGATATCCCCCCTAATCCCAACACAAACCCTCCAAACAATATTTATATAAATAATAGAAAATAGAAAAAAATAGGATTATGTGTGTTGGAAACAATCTTATATCCATGATAAAATAATACAAAAAATTTAATTAAGAAGATACAATTGAATAAAAAACTCATCACTCACTTTATTTCCATTTACAATGTCAAATACAATGAAGTCATAAACTCACATCTGTTTAGCATAACATCAAATCTTGTGCACCATCTCTATTTATAAAGGTCTTTATCTTGTGAATAGTTTGTATCTACCTTAGATATTCAAAATAATCCCTCAACTGACCTAGGAAACCTCTAATACACTTTTGATACATTTCATTATACCATTAACAGATGGTACCAATTCATGATGAGCACAAATAGGGAATTTAAGCTGGTTAACAAATTTCGATGGGACTCCTTCTAATAGAATCCATTTAATGTTCCATATATGATGGTATATATCTAGTTAATTTCATTCTGATATAAATTATCCAGTGAACCCCATTCGATTACACAAAATGATTACCATAAGATTCCTTTGTTTTGTCATCACTATATAATGACCTCTAACTAAATTTTTTGGTTCTGATATAACTACTGAATTTAAAAAAAAACTAATAATATCACACTTGAAAATTAATTTTTAATTCCATCCTTCTTCAAAAATCCACATTTTCTCATTATCTATATGATGCAAGAAATGTTATATTCTACATCTGATAAAAAAATTCGAAGAGAGTAATAATATTTCCTCTAAAGTTTTGAGATAATTAACTTTTTATACATATATGTTGGATTCTTCTTCCCATTAATACATGTAGCTACAATGATTATACTTTAATAAATTTTGTATAAAGATATATATTTTTGTTAAATTTTTTTTATTTGTAAATTAAACACTAGATTGTGTCATTGGAGTTGTGTGTAGATAGGATAAGGAATCAATGTGTCGTTGTTGAGTAATCGATTTGGGTGGAGGACTTAATAGTATTAGTGGATTAGGGGATTATAATGACCCTAAATTATAGATGAGGTACTCATATTAGAAATCAATGGATGATGGTATGTGAGACCAGTAGTTTTGGGATTAGGCTCACTTTGATATTGAATCAGATGGGAAAAGATGAGGGAAATAAGGATATAATTGTTTCATTGGATGTCTGGCTGATGAGCCGAATGTGTGTTTTAAAGAGGATGTTTGTGGGATTTGTGATATGAATACGGGGTGTGCCATTGGGATTCCAATTTTAATTGACCATATAATCAATTATTATTAATTAGGAGAAGCTTCCAATGATTGGTATATGTATGGGAGACTAAGGGTTCTCTGGTATGAGTGACTGTGGATACGTCATTCCATTATGATAGTTGATAAATAAGGTGAATGATCCCGTATAGTTATTGAGAACATGGGAATTTTGTTAATTTATGTGTGAGTTAATTCTATTTATTTCCGACTTTCATAAATTGATATAAATATGAATTTAAGAGAAGAACACATTGGTGGTGACAAACTATGTTCATACTTTGAGTTTCATGTAGAAATTATGGACTTGAGATTATGTAATGGATCAAATTCATGGTATGGACCTTACTAAGAAAAAATGATCTATTAGTGAATGGGATGGATGGAAGATGGAACCAGGGGTTATTTTGCATTGACGATGAGTTCATGTTGGGATTTATTAGTACATAATTTTTTGATCAATATCCGGGTGATCGTGCATGTTTTTTATGCTTAACATGACATCATGATATTATATTTTATGTATTTATGGTTTTATTTTGGATTTTTATTGTTCCTGTTTATATACAATTCAGTTTAGTTTGACTCATTTTCTTCTACAGTGCTATTTTTATAATAACAGTTATTTTTATTTTTTTACTATTACTATTATTAGTTTTATTACTAGAGGGTATAATATCCCTACTATCTCCCAATAAACAATCACTACTCGTTTATAACCTTTGGTGAATAGAGAGGCGTGCCTATGGCCTAGTGGCCCTATTGACTAGAGCACTAGTTAAGTGGTTCCCAAGTCTGGGTGCAATAAGTGGTATTAGTGGAATGAGATGAATAAAATTAGAAACAACATTGAGTTGGTTACAATGAGATATTAAATGATGTTTTTAAAAATGGTATGATATTTAGTCTTTGGTAGACTAGAGAATATGATATTTTCATAATTTGGTAATGATACCATTTTTGGGTTACTACAACCCCATGCATAAGGGTAAAATAAGTTTATAGGGGTGTGAAATTTATGTTTTTTATTGAACATTTACTTTTGATATATTTCCACCTTATGTTCCACACATGGGGGTGATGTTATGTGTTTATGATTTTCTAACACTTGGACTAGTATGGAAATGGAGGAAAATTCATGCATCATGGTAGGAACTTTTTTCTACATGACATATGTGTGTTATTGTGATTGTTTCTTATGACATGGAATATAAGAAAATGGATTGGGCTATTTAAAGTGACCACAATAAGCTCACCAACAATTTTGGCCTTAGCAACCTGAGTGAATTCTACTCATCCTGTCCCATTTTATGGTACATGGTGAGATTGTTATGTGATCTTATGTGTGAATGGTGTGTGTTGATACTAGATTTGATATGGGTGGGGAGGAATAATGAAAGGGGTGGGATATTTAACGTGTCAATGAAAAGATAAATAGTGTATTCCTATATATATTCTTGGTGACATTCTACTCATCCACCCTAGGTTGGTGGTTTCTAGTATACTTAGTACGTGATTCCAAACACTTATATGGTTATGAAGAGGGTTTATGAGCCCAAATTATATGAAATAAGGTTATGTTAGAGAAGTTAAAGGGTGGTGATGTTCTATCAATTACACCTTTCCCTATTTTGAATATATAGGAAGTTATTATTGATATTGATAATGGATTTTGGTTTTTAGAATTATTCCACCTAAAGGGGATCTGGTGAAGCATCATCAGGGTGAAAGTAATGTGTATGTGGGGAATTCACAATATGAGGTCCATGAGGTTTTTTTTGATAACAATCCTTAGGTAGAAGATCTTAGGTGGGTGGGTCAACTACAACAAATGGTAGAGTTTTGAGCATGGCAAGATGAGATGCTTAATGTGGTATTGGTGTGGTGGTTCATAGTTTTGATTACAGAGAATAGAGAGTTAAGATGGAAATGGTGTATCTGATGTGTATGTTTCAATTATAACACCCATTTTTATATCTGAGTGTGGGGGGAATAAAGGTATTAAAAAACTAGATAGAGTTAGCACTGAAAACATTTAATTATACTGAGACACCCCTTTGGTGGAGGGTGAGGTTAAAAAAATTTACTATCACGGGGCCAAAAAGCACATATGGGATGTACATGTACATATAGGTAATCAAGAGGGGATCACGATGATGGATTTAAAGTCTATATTCTTTGAACACTTCATCTAATATACTTTTTGCGAAGATAAAGCTCATGAGTTCATAAATTGAAGTAGGGGGTTTCATCCATAATGAATTATATTAGGAGGTTCATAGACTTATCCCTTTTTTCACCTAATATTATAGTATATGGAATTAACATGACAATTCTATTTGAGGATAGCTTCTGACAAGCCATCGGAGTATAGGAAAATATCATCAAGTTGACCTCATTCATAGAGGTAGTGAATCAAGAATTGATTTTCGAGGGGAATAAAATAGAAGGGGACCATTTGAGAATTTTGATAGTGTTAGGTGATCTAAAAAGTGGTCATACAGGTAGATGGACGCAAGGAAATAAGGAAACTCAATAGGGATGTTAGGTCAAGGATTTGAGAAGACCACCAAGAAGTGGGTCATCGATTTCATGCTTCTACTATGGAAATTCGTCACATGTTCAGACTCTGTGTGACCAGATTCTAAAGGAGTGTCGAGTGTTTAGGAATTTGGTATATCCATAGATATTATATTATAATACATCTTGGATATCTAGGATTTTTTGACCTTATTCGAGTCAGGGATTTGAGGTAGGACTCAGAGTGATACTGGGAATTGGTAGTTGAGATACTACTATGTACATTAGCCATGAAAGAGAGAGGGAGAGTGGGTAAAAAATGTTTTCAATGGTTGGTATGAGTTATTTATCTATGTAGAGGACATGATTTAGGTTTTTTGGCATTAGGGTAGGTGCATGCAATTGATTTGGTAGGGTTAGATTTGGCTAGGGAGCTGACGTTTCTTACAAGTACGTCATAAACATGCGTTATTGCTTTTGTTTTTTTTCATATTAGATACTAGTGCATGATTTTAATGTAGGATGGATGATTTAACTAAGTAAAAGATTATTTTTGGTCATTAGGTATGGTTCCTAAATATTATATGATGCATATCTATCATTATTTTATATGGTCTTGACACATATATATGTGATGCATTAACTTTCAGACGTCATTTATGGTGCAGGATTGTGTAGGAATCAGGTATGATGTAGCTATGAATAGAACATTAGATTAGATATAGAAATTATGATATATCATATGGGGATGTGTATTCCTAGAGGATGATTATTCAATCATGTGAAATTCTTGATTTTTAGTCCAGTAAGTGACTGGGTAGGTAATTACTATGACATGGAGCCACATGAGGAATTGGTCATGAGTAAGTGAATAGGGTAGTCGAAGGTGATGGTTATGATATGATTATGTTTATTATCATCTCAGAGTATGACAATATAGATTAGGTATGATCTATCATAAGTTTGGGTGGTTTTAATTTCTCGAGTTTTTGAGCGGTCAAATATTTTGATGGAATTTAAATTTTAAGGAGTTCAACAGTCTAATATTGATTTTGATATTTGATAGTTAATTATGAGAGTTAGATAGGGGTTTTATAATATTTTTGTATTTTTTCAATCCCTAGTTATTTTCTTGGGATTTCGGTTATGTATTAGGTGTGTTAGTTCTTCAAAAAATGGTTTTTGGAAAGAAAAGGGGAGACACAAGGTTAACACATGGTTAGTGCTAATCGTACAGCTCAACCATGTGGATCTATAAGGTATGTCACATGGTTTGAGGAAGCATTCACCTAGGGATTCATATCCATTTTAGGAACCTAAAATAAATTACATAAGTGATCCCCATGTTCTGTACATGGTTTATCATACTTTGTGACTAGCCCACATACATAGTTTTACTTAGGTAGTGGGTGTACATGGTTGACCCAAAACTTTCCCAAAACATGTGGCAAAACCATGTTTCTTTATTAGAAAGGGTGAAATTATGATAATTACCATACATTTCATTATAATTTTTCTCAATTTTTCCATCCACATTAATATCGATATTATAATGGAGCTCATTTATTCTTACTTAAAGGTAGGCTCTGAGGACTCTTCTCCATCTAGGTCACAGTTTGAGCTCCATCAGTTGTATTGGATAGATAGCGGAAAGGATACTAGTCCACTTTATTATATTATTATTTTACCCTTAGATTTGTAATGATATGTACTTATAATATTATATTCCCAATATTATGTTTTTTTTCTATATTTTTTGTTTTCTTAGAATACAACTCATATTAGAGGCCGATTTTCAATAAGTGAATGCCTATGAGTATAAGGAAGGTGGTTCCTATATTTATCCTCATTTATACACATTATATGGGATGTATATTTAAAAATTAATGAGTACTGTATTCTATGTGTGAATTTTAATTTAATTGTTTTCTTTTATATTATTATCCGGGGATGCAGTTGGGAAAGTCCAAGTTTGTTTATGTATGTTGAGCTAGGTTTGGAAAACAATGTGTGAAATGGGCTTTCTAATATGGTTGGGTAGGATATGTTAGTTTATTAAATTAATTTAATTATGATGCGATATGATGGTTCCATGGGAATGTTTTAGGATTGTCCAAAGATAAATGTGGTGATTTCAATCACTTGGATTGAGGAAATGAGGTTTGTTAGGTTTAGGTGTATGGTGAGTACCCATGTCACGATTATGAGATGAGGTATAAAGGTGGAAAGGGAGTTTCTATGAATGGAATGTCTTAGGTATATTGGTGATTTTCACTCACTGAGGTATACATATAGAACCATTGGAGTCATGAGCACCAAGGATAAAGACATAGTGAGGTGGTGTTGACCACTGAATGTGGGTACATGACTCCTTAGTATTATCACCTTAAGGGTTGGTGATGACCATCAATTATAGGGGAAGGGTTAACTATAGAAATCCACGATTGATGGTATTGTAGACTACTGGTTGGGAGATAAGTGTCACCGTGATATTGAGGATGATTAGATTTGGTGATGGAAGTACATATATCATCACTCGTTTGGACGTTGGTCTGATGCGGTAATGTCATTTGTTCTAGAGGATGTATAAGGGATTAATGATAGGAGTTTGGGACACCCCGTTGGAACTCCAGTTTTACTTAACATGACATACATGTTGTATAGGTTGGCATGAGATCCTGGTGATATGTATATCAATGGAAATATGAGGGTTCTATGGTTTGATTCATAGAGAATACATCATTCAATTATGAGGTTGTATAAAGTAGGTAAACACTACCTTGTTTATGTTTCTCAAAAGTGAAGTCGGTAAATTTATGATTGAGTTGATAATATTTATTTACATTTTCCATGAAATGATATAAATATGGATATAATAAAGGCACACATTGGTGGTGGAATATTGAGTTCATACACACACACACTCTATAGGGGTCACTCTGGACATGTGCCGAATTTATAGATTTGAGATCAGATAAAGGATCAGACATGTGGCTTGGACTTTAGTGAGTTGGGATGCGCCATGAGTGCATGGGATGGATGATAGATGGTCCAAGTGGTTCTTTTTCATTAATCTAGATTTCCATTTTATATTTTTGAGTATGTACTTATATGATCATCCTCTATGACATATTTTATAATTTTTATGTTTTTTATGACATGTAGAGATTATTTGTATTGCATTGATCACTTACTTTTTTCCTGTTATTTTAAATATTTATATTTTATTATAAAGAGATTGATCTTTTTACCGTCATATTAATATTAATATAATTACTATTATTATTATAATTACTCTTATCAGTAGATGGTATAGTCTCCCCATTATTACCCAATAGACAATCATTGCATGTTATAAGCCTTTTGTATAAGGGGAGGTGTGCCTATGCCCTAGTAGACCTCCATCCTAGAGAATAGGTTATGTGTCTCCAATATTTGGATAATACTCTAATAACTGTATCTTCTATGAATATGGGAAAACAACTTCTAAAGAATATTTTACAATTTCTATCTCTATATGATCATTATTCATCATGAAGATTATATTACATTTTTTGAATGGTCTCTAAATGATTTTAACTCATGATTATTTTTTGAAAATAAATGAAAATATTTTTCTATTTTCAAAATGATTTTTTTTATTTTAAAAGATAATTCTTCATTTTAAAAGTGATTTTAATGTCTTGAGTTCTTTAGATTTAATTATTTAGTGTTTCAATACATTATCAATTAATGTTTTTGAAAGAGTATTTATTTTATAATTATTTTGAAACCCTGTTTTTTGTTAAAGGATAATTTTTATTAATATTAATATAATTTATTTTAATGAAAGTATTTTTTATAAATTTTCAAGAATTTAAAAAAAGTGGTATTTCCTTTTATTTTTCAACGATTAATCATCTGATCAAAAAAAGTTATTTTTCATCTATATATACATCTTTAATGATCAATAAGTTAAACTATGGAATTTTTTATTCAACATCCAACTTAATTATCTTAATAAATTATGGAATGTTCTTAGAATGTTTTTCATGAAACCCATCTTTTTTTCCATGAGTTAAATATGTTTTGTTTTAAGTATGAATGTTTCTATGTTCTGTTAGAACACATATTATTTTTACTATATTTTTCAAGGTCCCATATCACCCTCCAATGCATTGGTTAAGGCTTTATATATCATGTGATAATAATGGGAAACACGTATTGATACTTGATATACTAATGGAAATATGAAGTAATGTCTTATCAACTGTAGGGGAAGAGAAGTAATATTTTGTCTAAAATGGGAAATATATAGTAATTCCCAATCCACTATAGTAAATATATCTAATTCATAGTCCACATTAGAGAAATTTCCATGATTCCTAATAAACTAAGTCAAACATGATGATTACCTGGACTATTATGTTATACATCATGTTATAATCATTATTCCATATTTATGTTATATATACCAATGTTTATTATCCATGGATCATGTTTATTATATAACAATATTTTTCTATTATATATGTTTGTTAATTTGATATTACATGTCCTTCTATCATGAATTATGGATAACTAGGATTATTACATGATATTTACAATTATATATTTCTCCCCTTATCATGCTTTCACATATTCATATAATCTATCCCTTTATGAAAATAGATGAATTTTTATCTTACTGAGAGTTTGATATCACACCTTTATTCTATTGGTTGTGAAGATGTGTGTAACTGATGAAGAGACAAGAAGAAAGTCTAGTGTTGGTTTATTATAAAGAAATATTCACTAGTATCATAAAATATGTTACTTATATAGATGAATCATCAAATAAACTAAACCTTATATTCTTCATATTATGTGTTTATTGGGATATGAAATTTCTAAAAAAATGAAAATTATATAAAATACAGATTTTTTTAGCTTGGATCAAATCACTCGGTATCAAAGCCTATGTAAAAAGTATGAGTTTTTATCACCAGAGCAATGAGTGTGGTTCTAATATGCATCATTATACTACCCAGATAAATCTATATCAATGTATAACATCTATTTGGTTCTCTCTCATCTTTTTTAGGATCTCATCCTCCTTCCTCCTACTATTAACTCAAATATTCCATGAGATAAACCTTCAAAACTGAAGGGATCATTGCAGCGATCAAGTGAGAAATAAAGAACAATTAGTACCACTACCATGGCACACAGAGTACCATTGTTGATTATTTGTGATCAAAATGAAGAAATATGGATTACCACAATAGTTATTTTTCATTGGATTCCCTGAATCAATGATACTGAAATCAAATGTAGGTTCAAACAATCACCAGCTTCATTGAAGAAATAATTATCAAGATAAGGGAAATTATTTTAATTAAATTAATTATAAATTTTATATGAAATGAATCCAATATTCTTGATTCCAGTGTTCTTGGTAATTGAAACATTGGATTAAGTCATTGGTCATATCCATTTATTGTCATATACATCTCATATTATTCATTAATTTTTGAAAATGGCCAATTTTGGCCACAACCAAACAAGTGATTCTACAATGTTAATAACCATCAAGTATTATCAAATAGGTAACATTAAAATTTATAATTATTAATTAATGATAGATAGATTTATGCATTTACCATTATTTTTTCATTTATGTAGGTTTATTATTAAAATAATAATTTTAATATATTTTATTATTTTTTTTAGTTTTTGATCATATAATTAAAAATAGGTTAATAAAATATGAATTTTTTTTTGAAGAACTCGTTTATAGTTGCTAAGAATTATAGTCATAAATCAAAAAAGTACATGACACGTAGCCCATTTGTACAGATCATGTACCCGAGTATATTGTTTTGACGATGAAATTTAAGAAATTCATATCCCCATGTCACAAATACTTATGGAATGTGTTAATACATGTCATTTATTATTTAGGCCAACCTTTGAAATAGTTATCTAGAATACACATCTTGTAACTCACTTACATATCAAATAGTCCATGAGTTTTCATTGTGGAAAATATATAGTCAAAGATGTGTTGTATATGATTTATATGACAATTGTGACTAACATACATGAAAAATAGATATCATATGGAATGTCATTCTCCTACGTGTAATGAAACTAATAAATTTCTATGTTTAACATACAAACCCAGTTCTCAGGCATGTGTCATAGATAGAAAATGATGTTAGGTACATAGTGTATAGCTAGAATGTACACATTGAGTAACATACCCATTTATATTAAAGAATAAAATACTTAATTAAACATATTCAAAACATGTATATTTTTCATTTATTGATAATACACCCAATGTGATATGTTATATATATATATATTATTAAAATTTTAATTAATTTCGATTTCATTTTAGGAAATACACATTGCATACTCCATGTACATTAAAAACATCACACCATATGTAATTTTCTTATATTAGTGTATCATTTATTGATAGTTAGCATCATTTAATTATATAAAATGAAATTTATATTAAATAATTTCTGAGTACAATGTATACAACAAGGACCATTCAATGTATTTTCATAAAGGAACATGTCATGTTTCCTCTAAAGTTCACATCATGTACTTAATTAATTTTATTTAATATTATTATTATTTTTAAAAAGTTTAAGCAGGTGGGATTCACGAGGACCATTGCATAATTAAGATAAATTAATTTTTTAATTAATAATGATAATTAATTTATTTGAGAATGTTTTATTTTAATTTATAAAATTTTAAATGAAATATAGTCTATTAAATTTGTATTCATTTCATGCATCATTGACCATGAGAGTAGTCAACTTGTGGGGGTGTCTTTTTTAATTTAATTTAATTTTTGAATGATTTTTTTTCAATTTATTAATATATTAGAATGATGGAATGCATGCCATTCCTCCACAATTTTCTAAGGGAGTTCATTCCCATGGTTTCTTTTATATAAAAACACATTAAGATTCCCATCACCTGAATTTGAAGTAAATGCTTTATGAAAATGGATCTTCTAGGCACATTTAGTCAGTTAAAGACATAATCAAGTTGAAAACAACCAAGGCGATACATATGATAAAGGTGGAATACTAGAACTCAATCAAAGATATGATCAAAGAGTTTTTTCCATAGCATCAATGGTTTAATTATTGTCTAGTCATTAAAAAAACTACTAGATAAAGCTTTTCATCATTCAAATTATTTATTTTTCGTTAAGAATGGTTATATTTTTTTGTATGATACATAGTGATGAATAAATAAAAAAATTAAATTAGAATAATTCTCAGATAAAAATATAATTAGATTTACCATGAAATATAATTTTATAAAAAATAAGGTTAGTAAATTATATAAAATTCACCTAATTTTAACAAAAAATGTTATTGAAAAATAAACAAAAATACCATAATAAAATAGAAAGTCAAATTAAAGCTTCTATTATTATGTTTATAATAGAATCCATAGGAATAAGTGTTTACCTATCCCTTTTCTAGGAACATACTTGTATTAGGAAAACATAATAATTGTTTTAGGTTAACTTAACCAAGTTAACATAAATAAAAAATATCACTTAATATACTTGGTGTATCTTGGAGGAAAGTGTTGAGGAAGTCTAAGTATGGATTTTATGACTAGGGAGTCCAATAAATAGATAGGGTGTTTTGATTTGATAAAATAATGAGAGGCTAATAATTAAATTTACTTGGTCATATATATATTCATAATGATTTAATGTATTTTGTTATAGTTTTATTTTTTTAGTTATATTGAATGTTCATGAACCACATTATACATTCTATCAATTTTGGAGGATGAAAACCTCTTATTTTGTAGTAACTTCTAGAAATTACATGGGTAATTACACATTATATTATACCTTAAATGGGTGTTTTTATATTCTTGAATCCCCAATTCAAGATCTTCTTACTATGTAGATGATTAATGATGTTATTTATATATTTTAGAAAGACATAGATGACGAATTATATTTCCAGTGTTGGATTCTTTCATCCTTGACGGGCGATATCATAAAATTTCATGAGAGAATGGATATTTATTGTATGCTCAAGAGCCCCTAAGATATTCCTCATGAGAGTGTTAGATAAGGTGATTTTATGATATAAATGGTTATATTCATGGGAAAATATAGAGAAGCTACACATTTCTGACATCACATTTTCATGTTGATTTGATACATTAAGAATCTAGAAGTTCTAGGGATCAAAATACATGATGAATTGTGCACCAAAATAATTCTTGCAATAATACATCGTATATTCTCTAGTAATTTTGGTAAATTTCAAGAAGATCAACATAGATAACTCTCTACCATATATCTTTACTACACTCCCCTTGTTGGCAAGGAGGCGAAGCGTGAAATGCATTTTTTCTTATGATAAACACAAATAAGTACGTATAGAAAATCCCTAACACTGACACCATGTTTAAGGATTATTCAAAAAATACTTCTAAGAGAAGAATTATCATGGTAAAATAAATGGACCATGATGTTTCATATTTCACTTATGTTAAGAAGGTCCACTAGAAAAAAAACTGTTCCCAATTATAGAACCAATGGGATCCTTCTAGTGCATTCGTTATCGAGTGTAATATATTTATTTCTTAAATTTTTTTATTAGATATAGTATGTTGTGTCCCTATATGTATTAAATATAAAAAATAATTAGATTCTAAAATATTATATGAGGTGATTTGTATGTACAAATAGCTAATAGATTCATTTTTTTATTGTGGCTATTAAAGACTACTATATAATATTACATACCAAATTTATTTTGGTTTTAAAATATTATTATAATGTTCCATCTGTTACCAAAAACATTTTTTTGAGTACAAAATTGATATATAATTATAGGAAAAAAGTCTGAGGTTGATGGGTCTTCTTTTCATTTGGAAACCATCTAAACCGTTGCCAAATCATTTCATGGAATTTTCAATAAATTAAAAATAGATGCGTTGTTCTGAAATATTCTATGAATTTCTTCAAAGTTTTGTTGTGTTTTAATTCAAATTTTATGAAATATTTTTTCATTATAGTTTATATATTTTTAGCTATGGTTTGAGGTTTCAATATTCTTGTCTCAAATATTGTAAATTTGAACCACTGCTTAATAAAAATCAAATTTAGTGGAGGTTTAAAGTACCTCAAGTTATTAAAGTAAAACAATTATATTCATAGTGTATCCCACAACCTAAAAACATCAAATATACCAAAAAATTATATATAAAATATAAAAAAATAATGAAAATATTAATACTATAATAAAAATATTATAAATTTCATTAGTGAATTTCCTCACAAATTATTTACTCTTATAAACATCACTTTATGAGATATAATTGGTAGATACATAAATAATGAAATAGGTGATATAAAAAATAAGGTTAACACCTACTGAATAAATCAACAAGATATATGAATTATCTAAATTTAATACATAATATAGTAGATATATTAGACCTAGGTAGATATGAGAACATGAAAATGATAAAAGACATAAAACATTGAAAATAAAATGATCATGAACCATAGTTAAATAATATAGGGGTGTAGATCATAAATAATAACAGTATATCATAATCATAATTCAATGATAACCACCAATACAATCAAGAAATTTTGGATTATGCTTATTTTCTAAGTCCTATAAATAATAATACAATATGATACAATTCATTACACAATGAAATTTAGTTTTATATGATTTCACAACAAACCATCACATAATAATATTTCTATATATATGTCTGACACAGATGATAATAAAATACTCTTTTATCCATAAAATCGCATATAATGATTAACCCAAAAAATAAAATGTTTTTTATAGAAAATATCTCAATGTAAAAAAATCATTAAATGAATGAATGTGGATTATTACATGATTGTATATCTATAGTAAAAATAGAAAATATTCCATAATATATTTCAATTGGATAAAAATTAATAAAATTGTTTTCATAGATGAAAAATACAATTAAAATAATTAATAAAATTATAGATTAATTTTGAAGAATATTTCTTAGGTTTTGCATAACATTGAAACATTACACAACCAGGAAAGGAGTATATTATATTTATTTTTCCTATTTTGAAATAAATATAAGAATAATTTCATAAAAAAATATTTTAATGATTACTAATAGGTAGGAAATATAAAATAACTCAATTAGAATAACATAAATCTTGAGGAGGAACAATAAAAATTATATAAAAATTTAGAGGAAATATTATTTTTAATAATTTAATTATTTATAAAACATCTAAAAATTATAAATCAAAAAATGAAATTAAATTCAAAAGAAAATATTATGCATCTAAATTAAATGTTATAAAAATATTTTAGACACATAAATTTGATATAAGAGAAATGTTATTGAAGATAAATATTCAATAAAAAAAGTGATCAATATGAGAGTTTCCCTTACTATTATACACTAGTAATATTAATAACAATAAAATGTACATATGTTAATAAGACAAATGATGGATAATAAAATACATATATTTTTTATTAATCCTAATAAGTTACAAGAACTGAGTTTAGTTATATAAAATTGTTGAGATAAAGTTCAAAACCAGTCCCCATGACTACCTATCGATGACTGATAATCCTCTATATATCAATCACAAATCCCTTATTATTGAACATGTATTATAATTTATCTAAAAATTATACTATGATTTATATAGAAATTTCAAATTTAAATAAAGAAAACATTGTATTCTAAATTATTATTAAAATTTTCAATTTACCTATTGATGTTGTCCAACCATCAACATACTCTCACTCATGACATAACTAGTCATATTATTATATAATTTTATTAATTCATGTTTTCGATTGACAACCTTATTTGATTTAATTTTTATATAAATATCCTATTCATGGATTGTGTTATATTAATCATGAATTTTTTTTTCCTAAAAAAATTACCTTTGATATTTTATAGGGAGAGAATAATTAAAACCGGGAATAGATGTGGCCACAGATAATGACCCTGATTACCTAAAAAATACCTGAGATGGTAATAGTCTGGAACACATCATTTGTGCATGACCATAATGCTTCATCCTAAGGACCAGATGAATAAAATCATTCTGGGAGATCGAGAAGAAGTATCTAGGGTTAGAATCCCATAATTCTTGTATTTTTACTTGTAAATAAAATATCATTTGAATTTAATGTAATAAATTATAAAAAATAGAGGTTGATTTATTTCTAAATCTCATAAATATTTTCAAAATAAACAACACAAATCGTTGATGAAATAAGACTATAAAAAGATATATATAGTTAATAATATATGCACAATACCTATAAATCCAAGGATTCACAATATATGATGAAGAAATTATTATTTTTACTATACAATAGATTTTATATAATGAAAAAATAATGAGGAATGAAAATTTGAACACTAACATTGTGGGTAGGCCCATTCCTTTAACTATCATCAGACTTGGTGTCAATATCTAATCAAACATATATCTTTACAACTTTAATCTGTAACTTCTTCACAGACATGAAAAAATTGAAATAAATATATTAATATATGAAAATCATAATATTAAAATATAAATATTGATATTCATGAAAATATTAGCATAATAGTTTTTTATTTAAAAAATATTGGAACCAGATATGTGAGGGATGATATCTTTCATTATAATCAATGAATATTTTCTATATTATTCCTAATATAAATACCATGAAATATAATAATGGCTTAGTACATACATACATACATACATACATACATACATACATACATACATACATACATACATACATACATACATACATACATACATACATACATACATACATACATACATACATACATACATACATACATACATACATACATACATATATACAGACATACATACATACATACATACATACATACATACATACATACATACATACATACATACATACATACATACATACATACATACATACATACATACATACATACATACATACGTACATACATACATACATACATACATACATACATACATACATACATACATACATACATACATACATACATACATACATACATACTTACTTACTTACATATATACATACATACATACAAACATACATACATACATACATACATACATACATACATACATACATACATAAATACATACTTATATATAATGATATAAATATAATAATGTCTTATTCAATACTGTATGATTTTTAGGGCGATTGCTAGCAATGAAAACATTCCACTCCTCTTGAGTTACACACCCCGAAACCTTATCATATATCTACTGAATAGTTAAGGATGTATCATTCAAATCATAAAAAAAATATTTATTTTAAATCCTTCCATTTATTACCCATATTTTTAATGGCTATTTACAAGAAATTACATCAACCATCGTTAATTTTAAGAAGATCTAGAAAAGAAATTCAATAAAATAATTATAATTTAATTAAATAATGAAATTCAATTTAACCTGTAATGGGTAAGTTATTATGATTACATTTATCTACGAATTAAATGCCCCACTCTTTCAAGATAGTCACAAATCTGTAAAATCATAATAAGTAATTTTAAGGGTCTCCATCTCACAGGCCAACTAGCCTAAAATTTGCCTGAATAATCATATAGTATCTTTTATTGGAACCCCCAAAACTATCAAATGGTATAATAATATATATTACATTTTCTACATATATATTATTGATTATTGTAAAAACACCGTTGTATTCAAAGCATATTTGTTTGTAGTAGTTTTCTAAACAACATTTAAAAACTACCTTTAAACATAAAAAAATATTGTAGCACATATGGGGATACTTATAAATTTGGGATTAAATGTCATTTATTTTATAAAGATATATTTTTTATGGTAATTAATATTTTAAAAATTGTCTTTCATGATTTATTACACCAGTCATGTGATGGAGATCAATAATGAATCATGTTTGCATGACTCATATCCTACCCAACATTGGCTTCACCAGCTTAGTCATCTAAACGAAAATTGATTGACTATATTAAACCAAGAAAAAAATTTATATTATTTTGGTCCAAAAACACATTGTATATATTAATTTATTTTAAAATGTGAAAAAAAATCAGTATATAGTGTAATAGGTGAAAGGTCTACATAAATTTTTGAATTGGATTATAAAGTTGTATAGAAACCATTTATAGTTGATGTAAGGGGAGGTTAATCATACCTCTTATGTTTTTCTATTGGGTTTAGAAGATAATACTATTTATAATTAATTATATATAAGTTTTATTCCTTTGGGAAATTGAACTAATACATGAATGAAGTTTTGTATCAAATTTATTTTAAAATAAATCCTCTTATACCATGGATGATAATATATTAACAAAGTGTTCGTTTATTATTTATTGGGGTAGGTGATTTCACCTAATCTCACCCCACCATATACATGGAATGATATAAGTGAGAGAATTTGACACACATTACTAGAAATGTTAATATTTATGATGATTCATGTATGTATTCATTTATTATTTTAGGTATATTACTTATTGAAAACATCACACATAATAAAAAAATTTATATTATAATGACCCATGACTTTATAGGATGTGATTTACAAGGCTAATTTGAATTCTATTTGTGTGTGTGGGGGGGGGGGGGGGTGTTTTGAGAACTAGGACTCATATTGGTTTTAAATTTATTCGTAATTAATATATTTCATAGTTAAAATTTTTCATAGTTAAAATTTTTCATATTTAATTTTTTTTGAAGTTATCATTTTCTGTTGTTAAAATTTTTTGATGTTAAAATTTTTAATAGTTAAAATTATTCATAGTCAAAATTTTTCCATACATAAATTTTTTTTCTTAATCAAAATATTTTTGTTGTCTAAAATTTCTGAATTTTAAAAATTTCATTTCTTTAATAAATTTTTTCATAATCTAATATTCTTCCAGATGAATTTTCCTCATTACTGATAATTTCTAGAGCAATCTAGATGGTTGATTTCCATACATAAAATTTTTTAATAAAAATTTGATTATTGGTATTTTCCTCTTGTTTTAAGATAATTTTTCATATTAACTTTTGGTAAATCCAGTGTTTTATCTAAAAAACTCAAAATATGGGAATCTTTCAAAATACATCTTCAGCATTTATATCAATAGTCAGATCTTATCAGGCTAGTTTCAACCATTGGATCAATCATAGAATATGAACCATCACCTCAAAGACTATATAAAGCCCCCTAAAGGTAATCCCACATCATTTTTCAAGCCTAGAGTGCTAAATCTCAGCCTCTATTCTTAAGTTTTATTCTGTATTGCTGACTTACTCAACTTCAAATGTCTTTGGAAGCATCCCCACCAAAGGAAATTTCAGCAACTAAGGGAGTTATTGAATGAAAATTTACAGAGAATGGTCAGTTGATTAGATGTTCTTTGTAATGTAGGATTCTCTCATTTCAATGTATATCAAGATGAAGGGATAAGAAAGCATATGAATTGAATAACCAAAAGGATAGGATCCGGTTTATCCAAATATTCTTATTGAGTTCTATGAAACTGTATATTTTTTAATGGAGTTAGGAGAGATATGTTCTCATTTAAAAGTTATGGAAAAACTTATTTTCTTTCATTCAAAAAAGAATCTAGTATCATTGGAATATTTTATGAAGTAGAAGCCATTTCCTACACCAAAAAACTACCCAATCAGGAAGGTTGTTTTAAAAAATATAGAGCAATAGAGATCCTCATACTCAATAGAGTGAAAAATGAAAATATAAACCATCTCTCTACTAACATTAGAATGTTAGCTTTATGATTTCAAGGATTTCTTATTTTGAGAAAAGGAGACAGGTTTCCTTAAAGAAAAGTGAAATCTATGTTTTGGATTTTTAGGTCAACATGAGAAAGATAAAAATAGTGGAGAATATCTTCCTGACGAATGAAAATATCAAAAATAGCTCCCTCAAATCACTGATCATTATGTATCCAACAATCCTATCCAAGATCATTAAATTATACCTAGAATCATTCAAATTCATTTTTAATTCAAAGCCCATGTCATTCAATGTCATTATTCTCAGTGATGATACTTTGAAGAAGATAAAGGTTGCTTTCAATGAAAATTCTATAGAATTATATAACTTTCCTAAAAATTATATTGAAGCCTTATCCAAAAATCCAGATGTAGATGCGACTTCCAAGAATTGTGGAAAGAAAAGAAACATGAAGGAAGCAGAAGACAAGGAAAAAAATCCAATAGTCCAGGAAACCCAATTAGCACCTCTAAAATCTAGGAATCAAAAGACTTATCTAGATGAAGTTGTTTCTAAGTGGAGAGAATATAAGAAGAACATGAAGGAAAGAGAGATTAGCTTTGGCTTAAATCCTACTGAGGAAAAAACATTAATGATTAAGGCAATTGAAAAATTTGAGAATAAAGAAAAATAGAAGAAGAAAAGGAATAAAATGTATACATATCTGAATGTTTAATCTCTTCTCAAGGATAATAAGAAATATTCTAAGAAGATTCAGGTACCAGAAACGTTTCTCAATGAAACAATACCAGTAGAAACTCTAGGAACGAATATAGTTATTCCGAAACCTTATTAAGAGGAAGATATTACGCAGGATGGGGAAGTAGAAGGAGAAGAATATTAAGGAAGTGATTAAATAGATGATATGATATGTCAAGTTGGAGAATATCTTGATAAGGAGAGTCCTTCTGGGAAATTATCAATCTAGACATCCCAGGCTGAATCTTATAAACTTGATGCCATAGGAAAAGGTGATTAATGTTTGGAAGAATTAAACAAACCATCAAAATAAGAGAGCTACAACCATGATTTTGTTCAACTAGAGGACCTGGTGGCAGATGATGAAAAGGAAAAGTCTGAGTAAGATAATATAGTCAAACTATTAGATGGAAAACATGAATCACCAAAGGCTTCTGAGATCATTCTGAGAGTTATTAAAGGAAAACATGTGTCAAATGATACCCCTAAGAAGGCCAAGGTGGCTATGATTGATGTTGGTGGATCGTTTAAAAGAAATGTCGTTGAGGTAGGGGAGAATCCTCACCAAAAAGATAATTTTATTTATAATCATCTTCTGTGGGGCATTATTTTTTGGTTCAATAACTGATCAAATTAGTTGATACAATTTCCTTGTCTTTGAGTATTGACTTGAGGTGTCAAGTGCTTCATCATTCATTTTATCCGAAATCAGATTCTGTTTCAATGATAATGTCTAAATTCTCTAGGCTTGAGGAAAAATTTAAATCCTTCTATATCAGGAATGATGAACATAGGAGGTCATGCAAGAAAGTTACTAAGTGTTATAAGAATCCAATTGAAGAGTTGAGAATCTTTGATGACTTACAAGATAATGTTAATGATTATTTTGATACGAAATATATCAAGATCAAAGACCTTACTACATGTTTTGATGAGATACTCAATCTTGAACAAACAGTTTAAAAGAAGTAAGTCATGTATATGAATGAGAAACACAATTTAGTTTCATAAAATATAAAAATTTAAAGAGATCTCAGAATTTAATTCAAAGAAAATATCTATAAAAAAGAATGAATTTTGAAGACTCAGGGCGAAATTCATAATGCTCAGAAAGAAAAGATCATTGTTTTGTTGAAGAGAAATAATGATCATGATTAGCTGCTCAAACGTTTTGAAATGGTTCATAAAGAGCTTAAAAAGTAGAATACTATTCTCAATAAGCCTATTACAAAGTAAAAAATAAGGATAATTGTTTCCCTTAATTCTTATATTTTTTTGTATTACCTTTCTTGTAAAATTTTTTCCAATCATAATTAAAATATTGGTTTTTCTTCATGTGTTTTGTTTTATATTACTAATATTTCAGGTACTATATTTTTTTCCCATTATCTAAATGCCTTTTTTCAAAAATCACAAAGGTGGAGAATGGTATGATAAAAAGAATACTATGTAAAGAATATAATTCCCTAAGTAAGGGTAAGTATATATAAGGGGAAGTTTTATCAATGAATATTTCCTTATGCAAGAAAAAGAAAAATCTCTTCAAGGATGTAAAGAATACAATCCTTAAGTATTTGAAAACCTATGTGGGAGATAACCATATTCATCATGATTCATAAGTAAATGGAAGTATTTTTTTCTTTTATGTTCATAAAGACAAATTCTATGTCCTTATATTATTTTTCGTAAGGGTGTTTGTACTTTCAAAAGAGGTGGAGATTGTTGAGTCAATAAGATTTATTTATGAATTTTATATTTATATATGTTTTGAAAATCAAAAAAACTTTATATTATGGAAAATTATATTTTTCCAAAATATTATTTTCATAGGGAAAATTTCCCTTCTATAATGAAATTTTTATCATCACATATGTTTTCAATGTTCATTTTATAGTCTCTCTAAATCGAAATCATTTTATTACTATAGAAAAATTTTCTTTTACACATAAAACTATGGAATCCTATAAATACATTGATATAGAGTATTTTTAAATTTAGACTCCAAATTCTCTAAAATTCAGACACCAAATTCTCTGAAATTCAGTCTAAGAATTCTCTAAAATCTTGACTCTGAATTCTCTGAAATTAAGACTCTGAATTCCTTAAAAATTAGACTCTGATTTCCCCATAATTCAGACTATAAATTCCATAGAATTCATATTCCAAATTCATTGGAATTCAACCATATAAATATATATAATTTAGATTCCAAATTCCTTGTAAAATAGAATCAGAATATCCATGTATTATAAGAATTTAATTTTTATTTGGTTATACTATAAATTCTATTATTCCTTAAACTCTGAATACTATATTTTATTATGTAACATTATTTTTCATTACACTTGTTATAAAATAATATTGTACTATATATTTATAACTAACCATTGTTTGACTAACACGTGAATAGGTCCCTTCGAGATTCAAGGAAAACTCTGACCGTTGGAGGAGGGAGCCAACCGTTGGAGAAGTACCTATAAATAGGATCTCATTTTAACGACCTCATAACATGTTGATAAATCTAGAGATTTAATGCTACTTAAGATATTTCCAGAGATAGATACTCTTATTCTTTGTACATACTGAACATCTTGTTTAGTTTTCTTAGGGCAACTCTAATTTTTTCAGAGTAAAATCGAGGGCTTTCAGGTATAGGATGATAAAGGTTTCGAATACCTTAATGATTGAGGATTTATAGGGATATCCAAACATATTTTAATATTAATATGGAGTACTTACCCTGGTTTGGGTAAGAGAGACTTTATTGAAAGTATAAATAAACAGATCTTTATCCAAGGTTATTGGATACCCAACTCTTTGGGTTAAATGATTTTCTAGTTGTTACTAGTTTTGTTTCATGTTTATTTCTAATGTATTTTGATAAAGGAGGAAATCATAACCTTTTTATACATTCTTATCACTTTTATATACTCTAATAAATAATATTCTATACACTTTATGGTTGAATCTTCTCCTTTTAATCATTCCTTATGCTCTATTTTCGAAACCCTATTTATGAAACCGAGCAAGATTGATTAATAAAACTAAAAGAGGTATTGTGAGTTTACCTTGTTAAACTTCGATAAACATAGTTATTTATGGTGAAAAAATGAACATTTTTAAACATAAAATTCACCCCCTCTGGTAATTGGTTAGATACATCATTATTTCGATCCTACAGAATAAACCCTTACCGCTATGGTAAATTTTGAATCAGTACCCCAATAAAAGAACTAAGTGAATATAAAAGTAAAATAATATTAAATATTAATGATAAATAAAATAATATGTAATTGTTCAAAATATACCCCATATAAAACAAATTTTTTTTTATAACGGAACATGTGTCTCAAAGATGGAAACCTTGAGACCGAAACACCTACCTCAAGCATGGATCAACATGTGCATTCATTATCTTCCTGAATAATAAAATTATATTAATTATTTAAAAAATTAACAAAATTTTTAGTGTTTATTTTTCTTTTCATTTTATTTTTTACCATTTCATATTCAATTACATGACCAATTAATTTTACGTCAGGAATTTTGGTGAAAAACTACTCATATATCCAAAATCAATTTGGTAGCTTGAATAAGGTCAATGAGATTATTATTGAATAATATAATGAATTTTATTAATTAAATAATTATAATTTCATACATAAATTATAATTTTTAAATCCAACCATGAAATATTTTTATGACAAATGAAATACGTTTCAATTATGGAGATAGTAGGTCATACACATGCATAACTACTGTTTCCATTATTCAGAGATCATGATACAAAAGGTAAATTTTATGTTTTCATTATAAGATAAAAATAATATAATTAATATCATATTATTTCTTTAAATAACCTTACATATACCATCCATGATATTCAATAATGAAAACGAATTACATCCCTTCGCGAGGGAGTCGTCTGTCGTACACACAGATGATGTTATCATTTATTCAATAGATGGTATGTTTATAAAGTAAATGATATATTTATTATACATAATGAGTTATATTTTATTAGTATCATATAAATATATAAAATTAATTCTTATTACCTTCCATATAAAGCATATGTAAAAAAGCAATCACATCTTTTCGTGGGGCGGTAGTTCATAGTACACATGAGTGATGTTAACATATTCCCTACAGAAAGAAATGCATGATAGAGTATGTAATTTTATAAATTAAAAATTAAAATTATATAACAAATATCATATATAAATATTAAATACCTCATTATATCTAGTCTAGAAAATTGGTGATAGGAAATGAATTATTTCTATTCATGAGGAGGTAGTTTATCATACACACGATCAATACTTTTGCTTCCAATTTGAGGGAGGATGTGATAGTTTTATGTCTCAAACAAAACATAAACAAATATAAGAATATGGAAGACAGTATTGTTATTTTATCATAATTTTTTATAATATATTAATTAGTTTAAAGAAGAAATAAAATAAAAATCTCTCTTAACAGGGTTACCTTTTCTTAAGATCACATATTTATGATTATAACTAAATCCTTCCTAGATTGTATTAATGATCGGTAAATGGTCTCTATGATGAGTTTATTTATGTATATAAGTAATTTGGTCAGTAATTTGATGAAAAAATATGTTTTTTTGTGTTTAAAGGAGATAATATGGGGGTGGCCTTCTATTAGTGGGGGAATGGACGCATTTAAATGTTTTGAAATGATAGAATTACACAAATTCTTTCCAAAATAAATGTAAAAAAATGAAAAATTTTAGAACCTTATAAGATATAAGATCTATATATGACCAATAAATAAGAACTATAATTATTTTGGGTCATTTTTATCACTAAACATTTTAGTTTAACCCCTTTGTAAACCCGCTCTTACCGTAACCACATTAATAAATTATTACATTTCTCATTATTCATTATGGTAAAATATTAATATGATCTTACTATAAAATATAAATTAATATTATGAAAAATATTTAATCTTTTTCTTCCAAATTTAACTCACATATGTGAAAAAAATTAATTTAAAATTAAACATGTGTATGTGTCAAAAAAATAGTTTTTTCAAGAAAATCATTTTTAACGAATAAGATGATCTTATAAAATCTATAGGAAAATTAAGATTAATTAAGTTAATTTCAAATAATATTTATAGATATAATATATATATATATATAATTTAAATAATTCCTCATCATATGTTATTTTAATTAATTAAAATAGAGAAACATTAAGCATTTTAAAACAAGTTTCAGAAAAATTCATTTTTATGCCTTATTGTAAAATTTCACTAAAATAATTTATAAATATAATTAAAATGTAAATAATTTGATTTAATATAAATTAATAATACTTATGTTAATTTTAAATCAAATTAAAATATTAATGGAATTTAATTTATCAAAAATAAATGATAATCTTGTAAAAGTTTTCGTATTTCATTATTAACTAAAAATTATTAATTTCCGAAAAAATATATATTTTAAACATAAGTCAATATGGATATGATTATTTCAAAAAATGAATTTAATTTTATTAAATAAATTTTATTATTTTATTTAAAAAATTAATCATATTTTTTCTCACAGAAAGAAAAAAAAATAATTTTTTTAAAGAAAATGTATTTTCATTGAATAAAACAACATCTCATAAAATTAAATTACTTGTTAATTAGAATTTATAAATAAATTTAAATTGAATATGAACTTTATATACATTTTATAATGTATTTAATCATATTCATACCCACTAATTTAATTACTATGTTAAAATGATCATATCTAAATAATAATATTTCATTGTCCGTTTAGACCTGATGTTGCGTACCTTATATAAAATCGAATGTTATGTTATTATTTTTAAATAATTGGGTGTAATATCTTATAATCCCCCACCTTAAATAAATTTAAAATTATTTTAAGTAATCAAGGGTTTTACCAATGAAAAGATTCTTTGTGGTAAAACCACCTCATAGAAAGGGATAATAAAACCTTCTATTAAAAAGAGGGAAAGGAAAATAAGAAAGGCCTCACATTATTATGTTAACTCGTAAGATACAATTAGTGGAAAGTGAAGATAAATACATATAAGAAAAGAATAAATAAATATTTATAGTCATAGAAACCATTGATCACATGAATTTTAATGCTCATGTAAAATTCAACATTAAAAAACCATAAATCTATGGAGACAAAAAAGAAAACTAATTCATCACATATGAAGGTGGTAGGGTGACATTTTTTTTTCAAGATACATTTCCTTGAGTTTATGTATTTTTTTAATATCAATATATATAACACAAAATAATATGATAAATTGATATGTTTTTATTTTGTGAACACAATTTCATCATTTGGTTGTGCTTCAATCACTCTTCACTTCACATCTTACTATAAAGAATGAATATCCAAGTTGAATTTTTTATGTTGGATGAAAAAAAATTCTTTTGACATATCATAAGATCTATTGTAGAGTAAAAATTTATTAATCCTATATTAATTAATCACCAAAAAAGTTAACCACAAAATAAGATAATTCTTAATATGTATAAATTAATCTCTGAAATTTAACAATAAAAGATGTGTTTAATATATATCATTCCATAAATAAATAACCCTATATATCAAATAACCTCAATTATCTAAAATAATATAATGTTTCAACCTCAAAGGTTATATCATACCTATCATGTAATCAAAAACCCTAGTTATAGAGAGTAAGTGCATTATTACAAAACATTGGTATGATCACAAGAGATCATGTCTCAAAAGACTGATCTGTTTAGTAGCCTTGGAAGTATTAGATATATTCATAAGATTTACATTACATTATAAATGAAAATAATAACATTGTGTCTCCTTATAACACACCCATATCCATTATCCTATCATTATAGGTCTATCATAATATACTTCTTCCCCGCCTAGGAAAAATAAAACAGAAGAAATGGGTGAGCTCATATGCTCAATAAGGATAACAATATAGTAGAAACTATCTTAAATAAGTATAAACATTTAAGTAAATGAATAATAATAAAACAAAATCATTTTAAACTTATACTTTAGCATAATATGGAAAAGATAAATCAAATAATTCCATTTATCTATTCACTTGGATATTCTAATAGTCAAATAATCACATGTATTATCAATATCTAATTTCATAATGATAGAATGCATAATACCAGACATCATAACCACATAGTAAATGCATCATGCCGAGACGAAAAATAAAATTTTATTCAATGCATTTTTACAAGACACTACATTTTCTCATGAGACCTACTGATGTATCGAGGCACTATAGCAGGCCCCGCGTTTCACTTACAACATCCAATTCATTTCTCATATAAAAAGGATAAAACATAAAAAAACCATTCATATTAATACTAGCATATGAAATGTTAATACTTTAACCGTATACCATGGATTGTATAAAAACATCACATCCACAATCATATATATCACACAAACTTCAATACAATATAGAAGATTGTGTCATAATAAATCAACTTAAATAAGCATAAAATCCAACAAAGGATGTTGACATAGATGAAATTAATAAAACAATATTTGAGTGAAATATCTATTTTTTATTTTAAATCACTTAAATGTAAAGAGGAAATTTATTTTTAAAATACTATGATAATCTTGTAAGGGATGCTTCTATGGTTTGTAACTGTGGAAAGTAGATGGACCCACTATATAAGTTAAAAAAAATTCTTTCCATAATTTGTCGAAAATGTCATAAAGTACATTGTTTGGAAAATGATAGAATGATTCATTTCAAATAATTATATAAATAGTAAAACAATGGTATAAATAAATTTAACCCATAGTCTAGAAAATATTAGTTTTTTTGAAATACATTTTAAAGAAACATGGATTTTGATGGTAAAGAAGTCCAAGTAGATAATTACATATAAACAACCTCTATTAGTGAAGAGATATTAAAATTAACCATTACCTTGTCCTTTTTCTTAATAGTGGGTAATTTATACTCATTTATAATGGTTTAATATTTTTTATTAAATTATATAAGAATCATATACGTTAATATGATATCATATAGTATTCTTTAATATTGCTTTGTTAATAATATTTTTGTTGTATCATTGTTTTGGCTATTAACTGATTAGTTTTCCTTTATTTGTTTTGTTACGTACGTAATGTTTGTTATGGATATGATGTCATCAATTCATATCCATAATGATATTAAATTCTTAAACATTATTATTAATCATCAAATGGAAATTATTCTTGAATGGTTACAATGTAGAATGAAATCTTATCGTGTCGTGGAGATGGTAATCTGTACATATGCTAGAGTGACAATATCATTATATTGATAGTGAAATAATGTATAGTTGGATTATATATTATATATAAAGAATCATTAATATGTTATATTTATTATTTACATGAATTATACTCATTATTATACCCATCCAAATAATGAAGTAATGAATAACAAACTATATCACGATGTAGAGACAGAAAGTCATACGTACGCACGTACGATGATTTTCTCATTAATTGGATATATAGAATAATGAATATGTGTGTAACATATTTATAATAACCTCAATTTATGTAGAAGGTACTAGATTAATAATATTGGTATGTAAACAAAAACGATAGAGGAAGTGGAAGATGAAAAGAACTTCGAAATATGTGATGAAATAATTACGTCTTCTTCAGGTGCTTCTTTTATATTTGAACAAAAGGGTTACAAAGGATAGATTTAGGATTTATGTAAGGCCTAATGATGAATTTAGGGTATTTGGGATTATATTTGAGTTGGGGTTGTCTGAGATAAATGGATTTGGAGGTGTGAATTTGAGAGAAGTGGAAGTACCCTATTATAAGAGAGGTGAGGGGAATTTTAGGAAAAGTGTGAAATATTAATTTATTATAAAATAATTTTCGGTTTCTAATAGCACCAAATGGATTTATTTCTATGATATGGTGGATATGGGTCAAAATACTCTCAACTAATAGATTTTATTCAAATGTACATCACTATATTAACTATATCTTTTAGATTTAACTCTTGGTTAAATAGCTCAACATTTACCATGTCTCCTTGTATTTTCATATTACATGGTTTATAAACATACTGTAAAATTCCAAGAGAACCTCAAGCGTTTATTTAAGTAAATATATAACCTTATATAAGTCTTTTTGATGAATCATAGATTTTTAGTTGTATTATATCATTTAATAAAATAGTATTTGTTTTAAAAACTAGGTTATGTCAATTTTGACACTATTTGATATTTGGTAATTACATTATTACTTAACAAAATACATTTAATCAACCCTAACATGTTATATTAAAATATAAAATTATTCTATGACATCATATGTTTCAATTCACATATATTTTAATATTTATAATAATACTTATTGTAATCTATCATTAATAATGTAATTACTGCACGAGAGTTGTCTCATATATAAATATAATTTTTTAATGTCTAAAAATTATAAATAAAATTCCATGATTTAAGAAATATTTAAATATTTCTAATGAATATTTATAGTCAAATTTATCTTAGGTTTAACCCTTTATTAAAAATGTTTTAGTTAGTAAACATGGAATTTAACACTTTCCACTCTTCTTTAAATAAAATATAATAAGTTTCTTAATCTAATCCACGTGGATCAAAAAGATCATATATTATTCCAAAATTTTATTTTTTTAGAAATAATCTTATTCAATAGAATTAGGAAATATGTTGGCGTAATTACATAATCATTTTTAACTTTAATTACCTTATGTACTTTTAACCGTGGTAAATAAAATTCAAAAGATACTATTCACCAAAAAAATTTCATCATATTGAACCACATTTGACTTACTGATTTCAAATATGTTTCTCAAATTTTTTAAATTAAATTCACCAAATTTGTAAAGATACATTTTATGTAGATTTGAAAATGTTCCTAGAAGGTGGGTGAAAGATGCTAAGAAGTTCAAAGAAATTTTATATATCTAATCATAATATAAAATGACTCCAATGAATTACATTGGATTAATATAGAAATTCTTTATTTATTTTGAATTTAAAATAAATTTAAATTTAAAAATAATTATTTAAATAAAAGTTTTGTTTTAAATAATAACGCAATGTTTTAACTATTCATCAAAAGTTGATAGTGTTTTAAAAAATTCCGAAAATTCACCCAATGATAATTTTGACATTATAAAACAAAAAATGAAGTCAATTTTGAAAAAAATTTAATAAAATTTAAAAAACTAGGTATTACTATACATAACTTCTTTTTAAATGTCTAGTTTGATTGATTGTGGTGTGTTAGAACTCGAAGTCGCATACAACACAAGATATTGAATTATTCAAAGAGAAGAATTATATGAATGCTTGGGGTGTAACATTCTTCCATCCATAAAAAAATTTCAATGAAATTTCTAGAATATTATAGCATTAAATGATTCGGGTGGTTCCTCATCATAAGTTCCTCAAGTTCCCATGTTGCATTTACAATTTTATGTTTCCCCAGAGAACTTTTACCACACGATCCATCCGATTTCTCAACGCTTGTTCACTAGTATTAAGAATCATGATAGACTCTTCAAAATAAGATATATCGGGTTCCAGTTCTATTTCTTCATAGGTGAGTTCATGTGTTGGGTCATCCATTTATTTTCTCAATAGTGATGCGTGGAACACATCATGAACATTGGAGACACTTGGAAGTATTCCCATATGGTAAGCTACAACTCCAATTTATTATAGAATTTATAAAGTTATGATGTTCCTTAGACTTAATTTACCATTCTTATTGAAATATACAACACCCTTACATTGAGATACCCTCTAGAAAACATGATTTCCTATTTAAAATTACTAATCATCTCTTCAGTTATCTGCATAACTCGTTTTCCTACATTGAGTTGCTTAGATGTGGGTTTGGATAATCTTCACCTTTTCTATTGTTTCCTCATCACATTATGGGCCTATGAGTTTTTTTCACCTACATCATCCTAACGAGTTGGTGTGCAACATATCTTTCCAAATAATTCTTCATATGGTGTCATATGAATACTTGAATGGAAGATATTTTTATAGGAAAATTCTATGAGAGGTAAATAATAATCACACATACCCATAAAGTCAAGTGATGAAGATCTAATATTGTATTCTAAGGTTTCAATAGTCTATTATGATTTTCCATCAGTTTGAGGGCGGTAGGAAGTCCTCCAACAATGTTTATTATCCAGGGATTATTGAATACTTTTCCAGAATCATGAATTAAAATGGGGATCACGATCAGAAAAAATCGACATGGGTAAACTGTAAGTATTACAACTTCATTAATATATAGTATTTCCAAACCTCCAACTGGTAAATATTATCTTATAACAAGAAAATGTGATTTCATGGTAAGAAAATAAATAATGGCCCTTATCCCATCATTCCTTCTAGGATTCTTTGGTAGCCCCATGGCCAAATACATAATAATATCATACCATTTCTACTCAGGTATGAGAAGAGATTGCATGACTCCTCTAGGATGTTGTCTTCCAGCCATCCCCTTTTGACCAACCATCCATCATGACACATAATCTGTAATCTCCCTCCTCATGTTGTCCCACAAATAATTTTCCTTTAAATCTCTATACATCTTAGTGCTACCAGGGTGTATAGTGAAATTGGATCTTTGAGCATCATCCAACAATTCCATTTTAGATCTAATATATCGGGAATAAAAATCCTCTTCCCAAATTTCAAAATTCCATCTTAATATATAAAGTCAAGCATTCTATGATCATTCACAGCTTTGCTTTTCATTTGAAATTTTTTATCATCAGTTTGAGAACCTTTTATTCTCTCTAGTAATGATTTTTTGGAAACCATTTGAAAAAGTATTGATGTTTCACTTCCATGATTATTCCCATATCCATCTTTACTAGATCCATGAACATAGTATCCCTTTAAACTCTCATCTTATTCATAACTCCATGATCCTTTTTGATCAAAGCATATGGCACCTTATTTTATTTCCAAGGGTGGTAGTCTATAGTTCAATAATAATCCCTGATTATTTTGAGCCATCACCTTTTCCTCGTGTTGAGTTATTTATGTGATAAAATATACTTCATACTCATGTTTTTTGTATATATCTTAAATTTTTCATCATAGAGATAATGTCTCCATATATTCAAAGAAAATATTATAGCATATAACTCAAGATAATGAGAGAGTTTGTTTTTTTAAATAATTTTTAGCTGTCATGATGCAGAAGCAATAACTCTATCATTTTTCATAAGGACACAACCACGTCCTTTCTTTGAAGAATCCCTATAAATAAAAAACCCACCATTCCCTAATAGAACTGTCAAGATAAGATCATTGTCGAATATTATCTTAAATTTTTCAAAAAAAAATTCACACACTTTTTTCTAATTTTTTTTAACCTTTTTACATGTGATCTTGGTAAATGGGTTAACCAATCGGGAAAAATTTTAGACAAAACACCAGTAGTAACCTACTAAAACAATAAAAATTTATACCTCAGATATACTCATCGGTGCTCTACATTCTAGGATTTCCCTTTTCATTGAAGGATCAATAGAGATTCCATCCTTAGAGACAATATGACCAAAAAATAAATCTCTTGAATCCAGAATTCACACATGCAAAACATCCCATATAATTCATTTTTTATTATTCTTTATAAGAGTACATAAGTGGTGTTCATGAACATCGTTGATTTTTGAGTATACCAAAATATAATCAATAAATACCACTACAATGTCATCAATATATTCCTTCAAAACATTATTCATTAGATCCATGAAAATAAAGGGTGCATTAGTCAGTCAAAAAGGTATTATTGTGAACTCGTATTGACAATACGTGGTACAAAATGATGTCTTTGGAATGTCTTCCTTCATTATGCACAACTGATGATATTCAGATCAAAGGTCTATCATTAAAAAATATTGAGCTCTATGAATTTGATAAAATAAATAATCAATGATAGGTATGGGATACATGTTATTTATTATTATAGCATTGGTATCCCTGTAGTAAATGCACAAAATCAAAGGTCCATATGACTTCTTGAAAAAAAGAACATGGTCTTCCAATGTAGAAACACCTAGGAGAATAAATCCTTTATTTCTCAATTCTCTATTTTTTTCTTTAGTTCCACTAGTTATACAATGGAAATTCTATAAGGGGTATTTGATATTGGCCTTGAACCAGGAATTAAGTCAATGGAAAACTCAATTTCTCATTCTAGAGGGTGTCTAGGTAAATCCACTTGAAACACATCAACATTTTCCTGAAAAATAGTTACCTACTCTATTTGAACATTATTTTCCTCACCCATAGTTACTTCACTCCCTTCCTCACATATAATTGAATATAGTAGAGCTACTATGGGTGGATCTATATGAGAATCAGATGATGATGTTTCTGCTCCAAGGATGAGGTATTCCTTATAATCCCAAAAAATTATAACCTATCTCTTATTAAAATAAATTTTCACATCATGGTCTGAAAAATGATCCATACTGGGGATTATATCAAATTCGATCATTGGTATGACAATAAGGTTAGTATATAAAGCACCTATATATACCATGATGGTAACTGATTGACAAAACATTTCTCTAATGATACATCCATTAGATGTTTTGACGGGAAACTCCCTTGTTATGTCAAATAATAAAGATATAAATTTCTTGGATAACTCAAGAGATATGAAAGAATGTGATGATGCAGAATAAAATAAAACATTGGATAATTTTGAGGAAATGAATAAAGTACCTCCCACCACATCATTCAAAACATCAACCTTAGCAGTTGTGATAACATAAGCTTAACCTTTCTCCCTTGTCCTTTTCTAAGGTATGTTTCCTTAATGCTTAGGAAATTAATTTTCATAATTCGTGATTAATTTACAATTTAATCATTGAACATTGTCAAACCCTTTCTTCCCTAAGAAATCACGAGATTGTAGACTTTTTATATAAACTTGTAACAAATTCCCTTCCCATTTAGGAATATACCAGGATTTTTCTTCCAACAATTACTATAGGATGGAAATTTAACTTTTACCTTCTTCCCATTATTTCTTTTTTCAGAGTGTACAACAGATCTCTTTTTCTCTTACTTCACATTAAACTCATAGGATATAGAGAATTACATTTCTGTCATAATAGCACACGAGACTATATGTTTGTACAATGGGAAGCATTGAGAGACTAATTCTCAATAGAAAAATGGGTTTAACCCATAAAATAATTGAATAAATCTTACATATTGGGTTATGTATATAATCTCCAACATGACTTCTTTACATTCTAATGTTAGCTTTTATACTTTGCAACATTCACATCCTCATTTTCCCTTAGACTCAGAAATTTCTTTTCTATATCCTCTCAATGTTCATGAGGAAAGTATTTTTCTAATAAAATCTCGTTAAACTAACTTTGTTCCATATTTTATACTTCTTCATCCTCCACTGTTTTTTGAACTAATGGCTACCATTGACCTACATCTCCTGTAATGTGATAAACTTCCAGGACAACTTTTTCCCTTTCACAACTCCCCAAATCATGAAATATTTTCTCAAAGGAACTTATCTATTGCTCATCTACACATGGATTAGTAGTCCCATTGATTGTTGGTGGTTGTTTCCTCATTAATAGTTTTAATATTGATACTCTACATTGTGGATCAGGTTTCTCCATATGAGTAATGTTATTATTCATAACCTAAGTGATTTTCCCAGTATGGTTATAAGTTATTCAACACCAGTTGCACCGTCAACTCCACTATAATTAACTTGAGTAGGAGGGAAATACCTACATGGGTTATGTGCGTTGATACTGTTTCCATTACTTCAACTAGGTGCCATTTCTAAACAATGGCATACACAAGATTTGTTTATTAATCACAATGCATAATTCCAAACATGTAAAATACTTAAAATAAATTGAACAATTTATGCATATAATCCATAATCATAAAAATGATTTCTTTGGAGAAGTATTTACTTATAAATCCTTCATATTTTTTTGTAAAAAATGTGAATTATCCAAATCATATCCCCTTGGAGTGTCAAACCATGTATGCAGTAAGGCCTGTTGTTATATAACAGGATACCCCAGGTCAAGCCCGATACTCCTTGTCAGAGTTTTCATTCCAAGGTATATCTCTATAAGAACCACGTCCATTAGTAGTATCCATAAAAGTATATTTTTCTTGAAAAAACCACATAATAACAACACTACAAAAATTTTAGAATATTCTTCTATAATAATGCTTAAATTATATCATAGGGTAATGTTCTATAAACAATGTTTTTTTCTAAATCTAGATTACAAGGATTGTACTAAACATAAATTAATACAAACTGTAACGCCCTGACCCTAGTTACCCAGACTCGGTGTATTATTATATAACATTGGAATGATCACAAGAAATCATGTCCTGAAAGACCGATATGTTTAATAACCTTGGAAGTAATAGATACATTAATATGTTTTACATTAACTATGAAATAAAAAGAACAACATTGTGACTATTTAGAACACACTAAAATACCATATCTTATCCCTACAAATAAATCATAATATACTTCTTCAAATCATATGAAAAATAAAATATAATAATGGGTTGTGCTCAGATTATCAAAAAGGATCACAATATAGTGGGAAATATCATAAATAAAAATAAACATTTAAGGTAATGTATAAGTCCAAAAAATTCTTTTTAAACATAAACATCAACATAAAATGGAAAATATAAATCAAATAATGCCATTTACTTATTAAAATCGATATTTTACTTGGTGAATAATGACATGTAATATCAATAGCTAATTTTATAATGATGGAATGCATAATGCCAGAAATCATAAACACATAGTCAATTCCCCTTTTCTAGAATAAAAGTAATTTTTTAAAGGAATTGTACCAAGGCACTAGTTTGTATCATGAGACCTACTGATGCATTGAGTGGTTATAGCGGGCCCTACTCATCTATTACTACATAACATGCATTCTTTATTTGAGAAGGATGAAACATAACTAAAACATTCGTATAAAAAATTACATAAGAAATATTAATACTTTAACCATAAACCATTCATGATATAAATATATCTCATCCACACTCAAACATATCACAAAAACATCAATACAATATGGAATATTGTATCGTAATAAATCAAATTCAAACAAGTGTAAAATCCAACAATGGATGTTGACATAGATGAAATCAATCCAAAAAATATTTGAGTGGAATATCTTCTTCTAATTAAAAATAATTAAAAATTAAATTGAAAATTTATTTATTAAAATATTCTTTTAAGCATGTAAGAAGATCTTCGAAGGGATATAATGATAGAAAATAGCCCCACACATCGTATAAGTTAAAAAAATAATCTTTCATTAATTTTTCAAAAAGGTCAAATGCACATTGTTTGTAAAATGACAAAAAGAATCATTTAAAATAAATTTATAAAATGTAAAAAAGGGTATAAATGACATTAAACCATTGTCTAGGAAATAGTAAAAAAATGTTTTGAAATACATTTTTATGAAACACAAATGGGGATGATATAGATTCCCAAGTAGATACATACATATAAACAACCACGGATAATGAAGAGATTGTAAAATTAACCCTTACCTTATTTTTTCATTAGTAGAGGCTACATTAATCTCAATTATAATGTTTAAATAATTATTATTAAATTATACAAGAATCAGATAAATAAATATGATATCATATATGATCCTCTAATATTTCCTTGTTAATAATATTTCAGAAGTATCATCATTTCGGGTTTTAATTGATTCATTTTCCTTTATATGTTTTTTTACCTAAGTAATGTTTGTTATGGATAGGATGTATTTTATTAATATCCAAAATGATATTAAGTTCTAATAAATTACTTTTAATCATCCATTTCAAAATATTCTTGAATGGCTACGATGTGGAATAAAACAATATCGCGACATGGAGACAATAAGCCATACGTACGAAGGAGAAACAATACAATTTTATTGATGGTGAAATCATTTGTATTTTGATGGTATATTATATATACATAATAATTAACATGTAATATTTATTATTTAAATCGATTTTACCCATTATTATACCCATTGAAAAATTGAAGTGTTTATTAACAAATTACACTACAACGTGGAGACAGTAAGTCGTACACACGCACGTATGGTGACTTTGTCATTCAAAGGATGGATAAAATAATGAATATGGTTATAAATTTTTTATAACAACATCACAATATGTATAAGGTATAGGAGTTATTATTTCATACGGAAACAAGAAAGAATAAGGTAGTGGAAGAAGAAAAATAACTTTGAAATAGGTGATGATATACTTACAACTTCTTCGGGTGATTCCTTTCGGTTTGAAGGAAACTGGTCCTTTGGATGGATTTTTAATAGAATTAAGGCATCTAGGATGATGATAATTTTGTTAGTAGGATATTTTATTAGGTTTTGGATGAGGCAAAAGGATTTGGAGGTGTGAATTTGAGAGAAGGGGAAGTACCCTTTAATAAGTTAGGTGGGGGAACTTTAGAAAAATCATGAAATATTAATTTATTATAAAATAATATTCGGTTTCTAATAGCTTTAAATGGATTTATTTATTTTCTTTGGTGATTATGGGCCAAACTAATCTCAACCAATAGGTTTTAGGATTTTTTTTTCACCATATTAACCTTATATTTTAGATTTAATTCTTTGTTAAATTGATTAACATCTAGCATTACACCTTGAATTTTTATATTACATGGTTAATAAACTTACAATAAAATTCTAAGAGAACCTAAAGTGGTTAATTAATTACATATATATCATTATTCAAGTCTTATGTACGAATATTATATTTGTAGGATTATTATATCCTTTATTAAAATAGTATTTTTTTTAAACTCATTTATGTCAATTTTGATAGTATTTTGTATTTGGTTTTTGTGAAAGTCATAATTACTTTATTAATTAGAAAAAAATACATTTAATCAGCCATAACATTTCATATTAAAATATAAAATTTGTGGATGGAATCAAAAGTTTAAATTTACATTTAATTTAATATTTACAAGATAAGTTATTTTAATCATTCATTAATAAGGTAATTACTGCATCATCATTGTCTCAAAAATTAATATACGTATTTAATGTCTAAAAATTATAAATAAAATACCATGATGTAAGAAATATTTTTTTTGTCCTTATAAATATTTATTTTAAATTTTTTCTTATGGGTATCCCTATATTAAAAATGTTATATTTATTAAACATTGAACTTAACACTTTTACCTCTTCTTTAAATAATATATAATAAATCTACTAATCTAATCCAAGTGAATCAAAAGGATCATATTTTATTCCAAAATATTATTTAACTGGAAATAAACTTATCCAATATAATTAGGACCGGATTTTGGGTAATTATAATATCATTTTTAGCTTTCATTACCCAATTTTCTTTTAACTGTGGTAAATAAAATTTAAAAGATACTATTCACAAAAAAAATATTTTCATTCTATTGAATTGAATTTTACTTACCGATGACAATTGTGTCTCTCGGATTTTTTATATTCAATTCAAAGTAGTGGTAAAATTACATTTTATGTATATCTGCAAATGTGCCTAGAATGTGGGTAAAAGACGTTGAAAAGTTCGCTAAGATTTTATATATATAATATTATTATATAATGATTCCAATGAATTAAATTATATTAATATAGGTATTATGTATCTATTTTTACTTTAAAATAAATTTATATTTAAAAATAATTATTTAAAAAAATGTTGGTTTTAAACAATAACGTAGTGTTTTTAACTATTCATAAAAAATTGAATGTTTTCGGAAAAATACCCAGAAATCACCCAATACTAATTTGGACATTTAGAACCCAAAAATGTAGTCCATTGTGATAAATAAAATTAATAACATTTCAAAAATTTTGTATTACTATTCATAAATGTTTTTAAATGGTTAGTTTTATTGGTTATGGTGTACCGGAACTCGAAGTTGCGTACAACACAAGCTATTGTATTATTTAAAGAGAAGCATACCGTGGAAGCATAGGGTGTGACAAATAAATCTAAAAATCCAATAATATAATACTATTATTCCAAAAAAATACTTTACATTAAACCTAATAGTTATATATATATATATATCATAACCCAATAAAATGGTCACCAAAATATCACACTAAATTCCTAAAATAAAGAATATAAAAAGGTATTTATAATAATTTTAACTTCTGATCAACCTTAAAACTCATAAACACATGATGGTATCTATAAAACATAAGTTAATCTTACATGAAGACGTATATGATTCCAAAATGAACACAAGCCTTATAAGTTTAATGGTTCATACATATGCATCATAAGGCTTAAGTCTCAATATATAAACATGTCAACCATTTTACTTAAATGATTTGGGAAAATATAGATCTTACTTGGTCTAAGATATAACCCTTAGTTAAGGTCATTAATTCAGATAATTATCATGTTTTCCGAATATAATAATTTAAATTCCATGGAAAATAATTTCTCTATAACATCTATTTCCACATAGAAAACATTTACCCCTCTATTTGAGATATTATTATAGGATCGTCTTCCAACATTCCTAACATGTAAGAAGATGAATATATTTCATCTATTTTTATTAAAAAATGATCTTTCATAAAATCCAATCTCCCCTTTAATTTATGCATTAGGAATCTCACTTAAGATCATGTTGATAACCATGTTTCATATAGATGATTAGGCATACTCACAATATCATTCTATCCAGTCATAATAAATTTTTTTCTCCTAATTACTAAATTTCCATAACATGTATTGTTATGCTAATTCAGCCTCATTATATCTATAAACTAAATCCACAAAGTATGTTGTTATATATTGTCTTAGTGGTATATAATACATACAACTACATCCAAAGTGGTGGTTAAAAACCCATTGGTCACAGGTAATCTTGATGTATTATAGTGCACTGTAACAATAGTGGAAATATTCACCAGTGACACTATAGTGGCGACGTGCACTATAGTGGGAACTATAGTGGTGGTAGGTACTATAACAGTAGTGGGTACTATAAGAAGAACTGTAGAAGTGGCGATATTGTAGCAGGTACTGTAGTAGCGAAGTTACTATTCAAAGAATAGGCCACGAGCCATGAATGTAATGGTCTTAATTCCCATTATGCTTGTAGAACAAAAATATTATGTAATAAAAGAAGGTTGTTTGGTGGTTTTTCCATTGTGGGTTATGACCGTCCATTCAAGCTAGTGTGTGTGTAGTGTCTGTGAATTTAATGTAATTGTAGCCCAAAGAAAATAATATAATAAAACCAAAAAGTATATTATGAGAAATAATAATCAATGAAAAATCATTTATAGGATATATAAATCATGAAACATTCTTTTTAATCTACGGAAACTAATGTTTATCCTAGGGAATTCATGGTCAACATTTATACAAATCCCTCATGATGGTTCATAACTAGTTTATCATTTTGCAAAGAATATCCCCTGGGAGTCTCAAACTAGGTGTGTAGTAAGACCCATTGTAGTGCACCAGGTGATGATAAAGTGAACAACAATGCACACTTTTCATAGTTTTAGACCCTAGGTATTGCTATTCGAGTGCCACATCCACTTGTAGTATCTAATAGGGCTGTAATTACCCTGAAAACAATTACTATATCGTTCTCCAAAATTTCAGGACATTGTCAAATACTTGGCAATATACATAGACTTATCCCTAAGGTTCTCAATAATGTTTTCTCATCCTACTTGTAATGGTTATTTAAACCATAGATGTAATACAAACTATAATTACCCAATAATTTTAAACATAAAATTAAATAGTTTTTAATCATAAAAATCAATTAATTACAACCTAAATATCACAAGGGAAAGTATCTTGGTAATATTAGGATCATAATATATCAAAGGTAACTTAATCATGAAGTCCTTTTTTTTATTTTTTTTATTTAGATCCAAAATCCATTTGAGCTCCTAAAATAACATAGGATAACCTATGGAATGCCTTAAAAATGGGGTGAGCTAAAAACCATAGTAATGGGATACACATGGTTTGGAAACATAACATACAAGTCAAAAGTGAGACATGATATCATAAAATAGAAGGCATATGATAAATCACATGTAAACATAAAATTATATCATAGGATCATATAATCATAGGAAATGTATAAAAAATATAGAACATGAAATATAAATGATCCATTTCTAACATCCTAGACAATATAACATGGTGGACAAAGCCCTATAATGGATTTGGTTTTCACCATATTCCCATACAAAATGCCTCATGAGACTATAGGTTAACCCAATGCATTAGAGATATATATGGGCAAAACTATCATAAAATGTTCATGATATATGTATTCAATATAATGGAAATAAATATTAAGGCATAACATAATAATTACCCTTTGAATTAAAATGAGTTTCATAATCATTCTTTATAACACAATTAAAGGAAATTTCATAATGACAGAATATGAGAAATGGTTATAATGAATGTATTAACCACTAAAAGTATGTGATAATAATGTAGTTATATATTTTAATTTTATATATATAGAATTTATAAAAATAAAATAACATTGTAGGTTGTTTTTATAGATGAATGTATATACTTTTCAAAAGATTAAAATTATTCCTGAGGAAAATAACCTTTTCACATTGAATATCAAATTTGAAAACAATATGTCAATCATATTACATAAAAAACATTATTTAAAAATATCCATGTTAACATATAATGTATGATTAAAATATTTTGAGTGGTGAAGGTGCTGGGTAATTCCATACAGTTTAATTATGTTAAAACAACATTTCCATTCACATTTTTGTATGAATAGTCAAAAGTTAATTTTTTTGAAATCATAAGGATGATTTTTTTTGAAAAAAGAAGATAAAGGGTATTAAATAAATTAATAAATCATAGGATAATATTAAAACATTTTTTAAAACACATAAAAAACATGAACATGGAAGAGAAAGGGTTTTAGGTCAATGAGAGAAATGTTGTCAAATTTCCTTAAAAACATCTTCTTAAAAATTTTATGAACCAATTAGATGAAAATGGTAATAATAATTTAAAACATAGTGAATTACCATATGATAATTAAATTTAATGTTTTTATGAGAAAATTATCAAATAATTTCCTACAATAAAAACCCATGTATGAACAACCCCGATTGAAATATGATTAAAGCATAAAACCTTGCCGCTTTGGTAAATTTTGTATCATAACCCCATGAAATAATCCAGTGAATTGTAACATTGGAAAAAAAACAAATTATGAAGTATTAAGGATATAACATGTAATGGGTAATTGTATACACCATATAAAATAAATTAGAAGTATAAATGAACATGTGCCCAAATAAAGGACATTTTGAGATAGAAACCCTTTCCTTGAGCTCGGATCAACATGTGAATTCAATATCTTAAAAAATAAACAAATCATGTTAATTATTTAGTATATTAATTTTTTTTTAATAAAATTTATCACTGATTTTATTCAATTTTTACCATGTAATTTCAATTACCTAACAAATTAGTTTCACGTCATACATTTTGGTGGTAAACAACTCATTTGTGAAAATTCTCTTTGTTAGGTGATAAAGGTAGAGGATATTATTATATAATAGTATAAATAATGTTAAAATAAAAAAAACTATTTATAAATATATTAATCTTTCAAAAAATAAACCATGAAATATGGTTATTAAAGAGAAACTACACTACATTCATGGTGACAATACGCTATATGTACGCAGGAGTAATGTTTCCATTTTCAAAGATCATGATAAAAAGAAGGTAACTGTTATTATATATATATACAATATTATAATTATATCATTAATATATTATTATATATTTAAATATCCTTACATGTAATATGCATGGGATGCAGTAATAAAAATGAATCACATCGTTTCGTGAGGCTGTTGTCCACCGTACACACGAACAAGGTAATAATTTATACAATGGATTTTAAGGTAAAAAATTATAAGATATATTTATTTTAAATAATTATTATTATTTAATTATTATCATATATAAACAAAAAATTAATCATTATTTCCATTCATGTAATGAAGAAGTGAAAAAATAATCATGTTGCTTCAAAAGGTGATAGTCTTCCATACATATGAGAAACATTATCATATTCCCTACGGAATGGAAATTAAGAATAATTATATGATATTATAATTAAAAGAGTAAAATTATATCATAAATTTAATATATAGACATTAAATATATCATTATATCTTGTCAGGAGATGTAGAGATGGAAAATGAATTATGTTGGTTTGTGAGGTGGTAGTCCACCGTACACACAAAAAATGGTCTTGTTTCTCATTTTTGAGAGTGATATATGGTGGTAGGTCAAAAAAATAACATAAAAAATAAAATTATATTTAATAAAATTAATTTATTATATCATATTAGTTTAATAATATTTTAATGAGTTGTAAGAAGAAATAAAATATGACGCTCACTTAAGGATGTGACTAGTTCTTTAGACTAACTCCTTATTATTATACCTAATTAATTTATAGAATAGATTTATATTAAAATAAAGGCCTACATGATGAGTAGAGGGTATTAAAAAACTAATTTTGGTAATAATGTAAAAAAATGGGTTTTGGATGTATGGAAAGGAAAGGAAAGGAGAGTGTGCCTTTTATTCGTGGGGAGAGGGAACATTCCGATTTGTTGAAAAGATACATTTATACCCACATTTTTCACAGTAAACATGGATTAAAAATGGATTATTTAATAATATTAAAATATATAAGTTTGATATATTAACATAAAGTTGTAATTAAACATGTATTTTGTCATTTTAAACCATTTTCTATTTATTTAAAACCCCACTAAACATATTTTCACCTTAACCATAGAAATTAATTTTTCATGTTTTCACAATTAATTAGGATAAAAAATCAGTTTAAATTATTAGATAATATAAATTATGATAAATTAAAAAATGGATCCATTTTTAAAATTTAACTCATGAAATTGGTAAAATTTATTTTAAAATTAAACTCGCAAACATGTCGAAAAAATAGTTTTTCATGAAATGCATTTCTCAAGAATACAACGATCATATAATTACTATATCAAAAATAATTAAATTAAATGAATTTAAATTAATATGTATATATACATGTACATTTAATTTATACATTTAATTTAAATAATTTCAAATTAGGTTTTATTTTTATTAATTGAAATGGATAAACATTTTGAACTCCAAAACAGTTTTATGAAAAATGCATTTTTAAGACTAATAGTAAAATTATAATAAAATCCTATATAATTATGATTTAAATGTAATTAATGGGATTTAACATTACTAAATTATAATTATTTTATTTTTAAATATAAATAAATTAATAAATGAACTCAATTTATTAAAACTAAATGATGATTTTATAAAAATACACATTTTCACTATATAATAAAAAATAAATATTTTCTAAAAAATCCAAAAATTTACCCTCATGTAAAAATAGATATGGTAATTTCAAAAGATTAGTTTCATATTATGAAACATATTTTATAATCATGAGAAAAATTATATTATATTATCAATGAAATTTATAAAAATCATTTATTGAAGAAAACTTATTTTCAATGAATAAAATGAGTTTGGTCAAAATTGAGTGACTAGTTAATTAGAATTTATAAATACATTTATATTCAGTGGGAACATTATATAAATTTTATAAATTACTTAATCTAATTCATACCATCCAATTTAATGGAAAGGATAAAATGATCAAATTTAAATAATAATTTTTCATGGTTGGTTTAGGCTCTTTTTTTGTGTTCTGTATATGATGTAGAATATAATGTTATTATTTTAAAATTGCATGGATTTACAGGTAAACCACATGAAATAATAATTTACACCATAATTCCCATTTTTATTCCCTAAATACCACATGGCCTATAAAAATGGGTAAATTTATTTTTTCTCTTAGTTATTTTAACCCTAATTTTTACTCCTCCTCCCTCATTTCCCACACAAAGTAGCCTCCTCATTAGAGAGATATACTATTACAAAATAAATGTAGGATATAATATAATATCTCTGTTCCGCATCTAGTTCAATAAATTTTATTCATGTTGGATAGTGGTTGATAAGACTACAATTACTCTTGTTATTTCACTTTTCTCATGATGTATTCAATTTTATTTGTATTCTAGATAATGTGCCCTATTTTTAGAGCATTTGAATATTTATAGTATTTCTGCCATTCTATACTAAATTAGATGCTAACATTAGATGAGGAGTTTTTTAACAAGATAAGGATGGTGGTTTCATAAATTATCCTAAAAGTTTGGGTGTTTATATTATGTTTAGGTTGTGCTGTATGCCATAATTTCAATGAATTCAACCTAAAATTAATAAACCCTTATATTAGTTGTTTAAACGATATTCTGGAAATGATATGATAGTCTTATACTTATTTGGAGGTCTGAAACCACAAATCTATTTCCCTTGTTTAGGTTTCATCATTTTCCTTAATGACTTATGTTTCCCTTATAACCAAAACACCTCTAAGGTATGTTTGGATTCACATTGACCATTGATATGTTATAAAGTGAGTTAATATAATGATGTAGTGAAATGTATTATACACATCATACCCTTATAATTACTTATCAATTATATATATATATATCAAATGATGAAATATAATTAATAATAGAAAGATTTATATTTTTATCCTAGCATGTAATTTGACATGGATGTGATTACTTAATGCCTACCTTCTGTAATGGAAAAGAAATTCCTTATTGTTATTTAGATTTTTTAGACAATTTGTTCCTTATTTCTCAATTTGAATGTATAGAAATTATATTATTTATTTTTAATTGTATAAAATGGACATCATATTCTATATTATTTATGTTAAATTACTAGACATGATGTTCATTTGTGGTTATTTATAACTAATGGACCTGAAATTACATAATATCTAATTATGATTAACGGAAATGAAATTATACATTTCCTATTTATAAAATAGGTATAAATTGTTTTATATTGACTATACCAAATTAATGTAATTAAATCCCATTATTTTTTACAAAATAATGACTGGTCGAAGGAATTTTGGTTTATTCTAAAGCTAATAGTGTCTTATGGATGTCTGTGAGACACCTGAGAAATCTTTGGTATTATTTAGTTCATTTACTACTTTTTTAATTATTTCCTGTATAGTATATCATTATATAATTATAGACAAGATTAGTAATAGGCACCATTAGTGGTGGACTATTCAGTTTTACTAACTACCTGTTTGGGAAATAATTTTGTACTCGGACAAACATCATGGATGAAGGTATATATAAATGGAAACATCCATCCATGTATGCCTAATTTTTTATACAGGGATTGAGTATGGAGTATAAGAATAATGTAGTTTCCGTAATAATATTTGAAGATAGTTTTTGGTATTTTTAATTTTTTATATTTTTTGTGGTGTATTCATGTTAATTATTCCCCTTATACTACCCATTTGTTGTATGATGTCATGTTCATCATCATTTATGTGTTACTAGATATTGGATATGATTGATAATATTTATATGGATGATCTAATTCCACTATTCAATATTATATTTCTTCCAATATTGTTTTATTTCTATATCACCACTATATTATTCCATGATAATGTGTTCATAATCTACCCACCATACCATCATAGACCTTCACTACTAGTTGGTAGTCTCTGGCATATTGGTGGGGGTGATTGAGGCCATGTTTCCAACTGAGTCTGATTACATTTGAGTGAACCAAGACTAGTATTTCAAAAAGTGGTTCAATAGATTCTTTTTTCATATTGTATTACTATTTGGGTTGGTTGATAGGAGACTATTAAGTGTCAAAATTTGGTAATGAGCATATTCCTAGGAATAGATAATCCACGTACTGGGAAAATACATGATTCATAATATTGGACTTATTATGGATTATGCCTATTACAACTATACTATTTTCACCAATGTTAATTAACATGATTTGTGGAATTCATTTTCATTATGTAATTTTCTTCGCATTTTTCAAGGAATGGAAGTGTGGAATTTTTTTAGAGACCCGAAGCTTAACGTACATAGATATTACATTACTTTTGCGGAATACTTAGTACATAACAAAACACACACACAAGGACCATAATAGTTTAGTGTCTTTGGAAACTCGGAATAAAATCTTCTAATCGTGGTGAAAGATCTTCAATATCTCCCATAAAGATCTTCTTTTTTTCCTAAAACCTTTCTTTATACTCTGGGGAAAAGAAAACATAAAATGGTGAGCTCAAATGCTCAGTAAGGGTAAAAAAAATATCAATCACATCGTATACACAAGCACATACATTTTGGAAATCTTAACCTGCAAAAGAGATCATAATTTCATAACATGGGATAAATCATGGCAGTGAAATGTAATCACAATAATCATAACATAAAACATGAAACTTTGTGGCATACACACATAATCATAGAGAATCATTTCTTGTTAGTCAAGACTCATTGTCAAGACTATCTTAGTGGACAAAGTCCCTTTCTGAACCGAGTCACCCTCGTTCCAGTCCTGTTTCACTGAACCGGTATAAACTACCGTTCCAGCCATGTCTATCTCATGAGATATAAAATCTTTACACAATGCATTGGAGGGAGATATAGGTCCCACCCATCTCATAATGATACCATTCTTATGTGTTCCACAAAATCATAAATCATACATCATTGCATAACCCATGTAATACAAATGGGAATCTTAAGCATCATGACATCATAAAACAATTCATAAAAGATAAAGGAATTCATAAAAATAATTCCATCACAACATGATCAAATAAATGTAATAATAGGGATAAAAACAAAACCATTTATTATCTTAGATGGAAAATAATTTTGATAAAACACTTGAACTCCATTCTTGAGGAAAATATACTTTCTTCTTCAAAAACATTTTTCCTTTCATAACATGTCATACGACTTTAAAATAAAAGAAGTTGATTAAAAATAAACTTGAAAACTTGTAAAGGAAGCTTCTTGGAAATAATGTTTTTAAAATCCATTCATGTCGTATAAGTTAAAAAAACATTATTCTCGTACTTTTGTCGGAAAAGTCAAAAAGTACCTCGTACAAAAAACCACAAAAGATTCCTTTCATATTCATTACTAAAAACTCACTGAAGGGTAAAATTGGATTTAAACTATTTTAAGTGGATGTAAACAATATTAAATATTTAGATAACATGGATGTGGATGATAAAATACACCACAGTAAATGCCAAAGTAAAAACAATCTCGGATAAAAATGAGATTGTGATATTTTCCCTTACCTTAGGTCCGACTTGCTTTGTAAGTGTCCAAACCTCCTGTATAATGATTTAAATCATGTTATTGACTTATTCCTGAATCCTATTCATTGTTATTATATCATATATGGTCCACTAATGACTTTGTATTACCCGTTCTATTGTAAATTCATGTTAAAGTAGCGTTTTGGGTAAAATCGTCTCATTTGTCGTTCGTGTTTTCAACTTGTAATTATTAATATGATTACATGGATCATGATTACTTATATCCAGAATATAAAACATGATTTATATATAATATATATTCAGAATATATATATATATATAATATAACGATAAATGGAATGAAATACACCGTTCATGGAGACGGTAGTCCGTACGTACGCATGAACGCTGTTTTCGTTTCCTTATTTAATTGAATGGAATTAAGTAGATGACATAAATATAAATAAATCCAGTATCATTATTATGTCATATATTTCATTAGTACTTACTATATATACTTTATAATCATTCATGAATGGTTAATCATTGAGAATGAATCTCATCGCGTCGTGGAGACGGTAGTCCGTACGTACGCACGAGCGATGATATCGTTCCCATGGTCGTGGAATTGTGTTAATATGTATGTATACTATTTCAGTATCAATATCACCTTATAATAATCATATACAGTTACTCATTACACCATTATACCCATCCTATTAAGGTGGTGGCGGAAAATAGATTACACCACGGCGTGGAGACGGTATTCCGTACGTACGCACGCGCGGTGATTTCCTTTTTCCGTAGGATGGATAGAGGGTTAATTAGAGTTGTTTCATATTTATAATAACATATCAGTATGTAAGTAATACTGATATTATTACTTTATCATGAAACAACTAAATAAGAAGAAGTTGAAGAAGAAAGAAATTGGAAAGGATCGGTAATGGATATTACCTCTTCTTTGAAGTGCTTCTTTGAGACCTCCTTTTAGGGAACTAAAATTGGTCTTTTAAGAAGACCAGGACCTCTAGGATGATACTAGGGAAGTTGAGAAGAGATTTTTGCAGGTTTTGGACGAGCTTGAATTCTCAAATTGGTGTGAGGAGGAGAAGGAGGAGATGCCCTTTTATAAGGGAGGAGAGGGGCACCTTAGGAATATCTCAAAATATTATTTTATATTAAAGTCAAAATCGGTTTCTAATGGTTCCAAAGGGTATTATTTCGAAGATAAAGTGGGTATGGGTCTAAATAATATCAACCAATAGGATTTAGACATGTTTAGGTTATTATTTTAACCTTATCAATTAGATTTAACTCTAAGTTAAATAATTTAACTTTTACCGTGTCTTTTTGTTTTCTTACACTATATGGTTAATACACTTACTATAACATGCCAAAAGAACCCCAAATTGTTTATTATTAATATATATATCCTTATCTAAGTCATTTGGACGAACCGTAGATTTTTAGGAATAAAATAACAATTAATAATATAATATTTTATTTAAAAACTATTTTGTGTCAATTATGACACTATTTGATATATGATTTTTGTGAAAGTCATAACAGAATTATATGTTCAAACCAAGTTGATTAAATCAACAATAATATATCATAGTAACCTAGAAAATTAGTAGGATTCATAAAAAGTCTCAAATTACATTTAATTTGGTGTTTATAACATCAATTCTGTCAATATTCCATTAATAAGATAATTACTGCATCATCATTGTGTCATAAATAAATTAAACTATTTAATGTATAAAAATTATAAATAAAATACCATTATGTAGGAAATCTTTTTAGTTTTCTAATTAATATTTATAATCTAATTTATCTTATGTATAACCCTATATTAAAAATGTGTTAGTAAATAAACTTTGATTTTAACTCTTTTAACTCTTCTTTGAATTAAATAATAATAAATGTCCTAATCTAATCCAAGTGGGCCTAAATGAAAATATTTTACACTTAAGGTTGTTTCTGGTCGAGATACACTTGTCCAATAGGATTAGGACATGTGTTAGGGTAATATTAATATCATTTTTACCCTTAATTACCCTATTTACTTTTAACCATGGTAAATAAAAGTAAAAAGTTACTATTCACCAAAAATTATTTTCCTCTCATTGAACCACATTTTACTTACTGACATCAACCGTGTCTCTCGTATTTTTGAAATTTCATTCACAGAAGCGGTAAAATTAAGATTTATGAAGAAATTAATTTTTTTAACTACCACTTAGTAGTTTCACTATTCATCAAAAATTGAAGTTTTTCAGAAAAATGCCAAAATTTCACCCTAAGCTATAATTGATATTCCGAATTCAAAAATTATTTCTATTTTACAAAATTCCCAACATATAAGTTGCATTAATTAATTTTATAATTAATTTCCGCTGTCAGAACAAATAGCGTGTTTTTAAGAGATAATAACTATCAAAAGATTAACACTTGTATATGTCTGGTGTAAATGTGAAATTACATCCAATGACCAAAATTGTATTGAATTGTAAAAATATATTCTAAATATACATTAAAACCACTCAAATTAATAATTTATCACTATTAATTATTTCGATTAAAAAGTTGTTTTTAATTAAAATTTAGTAGTTTTCACTATTCATCAGAAAATGAATGTTATCCGAAAAGTACCAAAATTTCACCCTAAACTAATTTCGATACTCCGAATCCAAAAATGAAGTCCATTTTGAGAGCTAAAATTTCTCAAATTTTAAAAGGTGGTTATTACTATTCTTAACGACTAGTTTTAATAATATTTTAATAGCATATTGTTGTTTAGTGAAACTCGGTATTGCGTACTACACACGCTATTGAGGAAGGTCGCGATTGCGTGTAATACAAGGCAAGTCAAGGATGTGTGTTGTGCAAGCTCCTTTTGGTGTAGAGTACAACACAAGACATTAGTGAAATTAAAAAGAATAGTTTTCATAAAATCTTGGGCTGTTACATTCTACCCCCCTTAAAATGAATTTCGCCCTCGAAATTCGTCGGGGTTATAAATGGTTTACTACTCGAAAGTTTCTTTAATAGAAACCCACATTGTTAAAAGAAATACCAAAACCAATCTTTAAAAACAAAAGTATGAAACGTAATGGTTACCCAAATAAACTAATCACTGGATTTCCACATAGGTGAAAATATGGATATGAAAGAAAAATCTAACCATCATGTTCTGATGGAGAGTGGTAGAGAACATGGCTATGGAAAAGCCAAAAATCACAAATCCAAAAATTTGTGATGATCTAAGGTACCATCTGATTAATCAGATATAAGAGCACTAGGACAACATTTTTGGTTTTCAAGATCATTTCCCTAAAGTTGAAGAATTTGAATTAGAATAAATACTTACTTTATTTTGGTACAATCTCACTGTTGTTCATGCCTTGAACAATTTCCACTTCATCTCTTAAATAAATGAAGTTGAATTTGTTATTCATGAAGTGTTAGCAGATCATGTGATAGAATGACTGGTCATTCCATCTGTCTCAAACAAAAGGTTAGAAAAAGTTATTAAATATACATAAGTCATTCTATAGTGAGATTAATCATATATGGTTCCTAAAATGGACTTATACTTCATATATCGTACTGCTTAATAAAATAAAACTAGTTTCTACTAAACGGAGACTTCCTGTAGGCCAGTGGTAAGCGATAAAGGCCAGTCGCACTTCGGTTGTTGGTTCGATTCCCACATCCTTGTCCGACGCGATGGGCTGTCGCCCGTCCTGCATGTTTTCCTTTTTCTAAAACTACATTAACATCCCATCAGTAATATCGAAAAAAATGTTTTATCCTAACTTATGTCCAACATAATCCATTCTAATATTTAGGCTTATCTAAAATACTGCAGTCCACTCTCATAACACAGTGAAAACGATTACCAGAGATTTAATACCATCGTTGATCCTCATATATCATAATATATGTATTGTTGGTCACATTCCAAACATTCAAAGTCCTTAATCATGTATTCTCTTGAATAACTTAGTGAAAACATGAATGCAGTTAAAAGTTAACACCTTCCACATACCAAAATCCTCAAAATTCTATATACTCAAACCATGATATCACTTAGTCCTTATATCAATCATGAGCTCATGAATACTGTTAAACATTTCGTTTTCTCGTTTTCCCTTCATTATGCGCATACCATCTTATTTCCAAAAATATCTCAATCACTTTGAATACCACATTACACCAATACATAAATATTCCAATACTTTATGATACAACATTATTTTGGAATCCCATTACATAAACAGTTAATCATTCCACCACATCGTTTTCATATTCATCATAACCAATAGTGATCGCATGTGACTTCCCTTTGTCCTTTGCCTTCAGTGGTTGCTCATGTTGATCATCACTAACCCTTGGATTAGGGAATTTATTAGCAAAATGCCCCATTTCCTTGCACTTGAAGCATTGAAGTGTTGGTGGTGCGTTCTCTGCAGTGTTTTCTTTATTTACATCATTAGAATCCCTTTTTCCATTACTTCGACACTCAGCTGCTCGATGACCTTCTTTTCCACACTTAAAAAATTTTCTAGTCCCTTTAAGACAATCTCCACCATGCTTCTTTCCACACTTTGTGCATATGGAAACATTCATCTTCTTTTCACCATTATTCTGAGATTTCTCCTTGAACTCCATCTTTCGTTTCTTGTCAAAACAATGATATTGATATGTAACACCAACTTACATTTCTACCTTGATAGCACAACGCACAATTTCTTCATAGCTACTGAAGTCTCTTATAGCTAATGCCCTTCGAAGACTTGGTTTTAAGCCACTGAAAAATCGATCAACTTTACTTTCAGGTTGGATGATAATACCAGAAGCGTACCTTGCAAGTCTTGTAATATTTTCTTCATAGGTACCAACAGATTCATCATCCCTTTGCTTCAGTTCAAGAAACTCTTTCTCCATCGTTGTTCGAAGAATACGAGGGAAGTACTTACTGAAAAACAAGTTCTTGAACTCGTCCCATTCCATGGACTCAATTTCATCTCTTGGCCTCGTATTCTTGATAATATTCCACCATTAATCAGCTTCTCCTTCCAAACGATATACTGCTAAGATGACTCTATCATGTTTAGAACATTTAAGAACTGAAAATATCTTTTCAGTAGTACTGATCCATTGTTCAGCAACAAGTGGATCAGAAGACCCACTGAAAGAAGGTGGATGTTGCCTCATGAAGGACTCAATAGCATATTGTTCCCTTCTCTTCTCATTTGGATGTACAGAATGATTCATAGCTTGTGTAAGTATAGAAATATGATTTTGCACTCCATCTCCCATAACATTTGTTTGTTCAGGAGGACAATCATTTCATTGTCTATTGCATTGATCAACACGGTTCCTTCGGGTTCCATCCATCGTCTAAAACCCAAAAAGAATAGTGTGAGAGGCAAAAATCATGCTAGAAAAAACAACATAATAAAGGGGAAGTACCTTCAATATCTAACATCTTAGGTTTAATTCTATGATCGTTAGCGTAATTCTAGTACTATAACCTATACGTATACTTAACCTTAGGTACATCCCTAGACATACCATAGAAATATCTCTAGGGATCTCACTAACATTTTCGCATCCTAGTTTCCAAAGGTTGACTAAACCTTTCCTCTGATACCAACTGTAGAGACCCGAAGCTTAACGTACATAGATATTACATTACTTTTGCGGAATACATAGTACATAACAAAACACACAAACAAGAACCATAATAGTTTAGTGTCTTTGGAAACTCGGAATAAAATCTTCTAATCGTGGTGAAAGATCTTCAATATCTCCCATAAAGATCTTTTTTTTTCCTAAAACCTTTCTTTATACCCTAGGAAAAAGAAAACATAAAAGGGTGAGCTCAAATGCTCAGTAAGGGTAAAAAAAATATCAATCACATCGTATACACAAGAACATATCTTTTGGAAATCTTAACCTGCAAAAGAGATCATAATTTCATAACATGGGATAAATCATGGCAGTGAAATGTAATCACAATAATCATAACTTAAAACATGAAACTTTGTGGCATACACAAATAATCATAGAGAATCATTTCTTGTTAGTCAAGACTCATTGTCAAGACTATCTTAGTGGACAAAGTCCCTTTCTGAACCAAGTCACCCTCGTTCCAGTCCTGTTTCACTGAACCGGTATAACCTACAGTTCCATCCATGTCTATCTCATGAGATATAAAATCTTTACCCAATGCATTGGAGAGAGATATAGTTCCCACCCATCTCATAAGGATACCATTCTTATGTGTTCCACAAAATCATAAATCATACATCATTGCATAACCCATGTAATACAAATGAGAATCTTAAGCATCATGACATCATAAAACAATTCATACAAGATAAAGGAATTCATAAAAATAATTCCATCACAACATGATCAAATCAATGTAATAATAGGGATAAAAACAAAACCCTTTATTATCTTAGATGGAAAATAATTTTGATAAAACACTTGAACTCCATTCTTGAGGAAAATATCCTTTCTTCTTCAAAAACATTTTTCCTTTCATAACATGTCATACGACTTTAAAATAAAAGAAGTTGATTAAAAATAAACTAGAAAACTTATAAAGGAAGCTTCTTGGAAATACTGTTTTAAAAATCCATTCATGCCGTATAAGTTAAAAAAACATTATTCTCGTACTTTTGTCGGAAAAGTCAAAAAGTACCTCGTACGAAAAACGTCAAAAGATTCCTTTGATATTTTTTACTAAAAACTCACCGAAGGGTAAAATTGGATTTAAACTATTGTAAGTGGATGGAAACAATATTACATATTTAAGGAATATGGATGTGGATGATAAAATACACCCCAATAAATGCCAAAGTAAAAACAATCTCGGATAAAAATGAGATTGTGATATTTTCCCTTACCTTAGGTCCGACTTGCTTAGTAAGTGTCCGAACCTCCTGTATAATGATTTAAATCATGTTATTGACTAATTCCAGAATCATATTCATTGTTATTATATCATATATGGTCCACTTATGACTTTATATTACCCGTTCTTTTGTAAATTCATGTTAAAGTAGCGTTTTGGGTAAAATCGTCTCATTTGTCGTTCGTGTTTTTAACTTGTAATTATTAATCTGATTACTTGGATCATGATTACTTATATACAGAATATAAAACATGATTTATATATAATATATATTCATAATATATATATATATATATAATATAACGATAAATGGAATGAAATACACCGTTCATGGAGACGGTAGTCCGTACGTACGAATGAACGTTGTTTTCATTTCCTTATTGAATTGAATGGAATTAAGTAGATGACATAAATATAAATAAATCCAGTATCATTATTATGTCATATATTTCATTAGTACTTACTATATATACTTTATAATCATTCTTGAATGGTTAATCATTGAGAATGAATCTCATCGCGTCGTGGAGACGGTAGTCAGTACGTACGCACGAGCGATGATATCGTTCCCATGGTCATGGAATTGTGTTAATATGTATGTATACTATTTCAGTATCAATATAACATTATAATAATAATATATAGTTACTCATTACACCATTATACCCATCCTATTAAGGTGGTGGCGGAAAATAGATTACACCACGGCGTGGAGACGGTATTCCGTACGTACGCACGCGCGGTGATTTCCTTTTTCCAGAGGATGGATAGAAGGTTAATTAGAGTTGTTTCATAATTATAATAACATATCATTGTGTAAGAAATACTGATGTTATTACCTTATCATGAAACAACTAAAGAAGAAGAAGTTGAAGAAGAAAGAAATTGGAAAGGATCGGTAATGGATATTACCTCTTCTTTGAAGTGCGTCTTTGAGACCTCCTTTTAGGTCACTAAAATAAGTCTTTTAAGAAGACCAGGACCTCTAGGATGATACTAGGGAATTGTAGAAGAGATTTTGGTAGGGTTCGGACGAGCTTGAATGCTAAAATTGGTGTGAGGAGGAGAGGGAGGAGGTGCCCTTTTATAATGGAGGAGAGGGGCACCTTAGGAATATCTCAAAATATTATTTTATATTAAAGTCAAAATCGGTTTATAATGGTTCCAAAGGGTCTTCTTTCTAAGCTAAAGTGGGTATGGGTCGAAATACTATCAACCAATAGGATTTATACAAGTTTAGATTTTTATTTTAACCTTATCAATTAGATTTAACTATAAGTTAAATAATTTAACTTTTACCGTGTCTTTTTGTTTTCTTACAATATATGGTTAATACACTTACTATAACATGCCAAAAGAACCCCAAATTGTTTATTATTAATATATATATCCTTATCTAAGTCATTTGGCCGAACCTTAGATTTTTAGGAATAAAATAACAATTAATAATATAATATTTGATTTAAAAACTATTTTGAGTCAATTTTGACACTATTTGATATATGATTTTTGTGAAAGTCATAACAGAATTATATGTTCGAACCAAGTTGATTAAATAAACACTAATATATCATAGTAAACTATAAAATTAGTGGGATTCATAAAAAGTCTCAAATTACATTTAATTTGGTGTTTATAACATCAATTCTGTCAATATTTCATTAATAAGATAATTACTACATCATCATTGTGTCATAAATAAATTAAATTATTTAATGTATAAAAATTATAAATAAAATACCATTATGTAGGAAATCTTTTTATATTTCTAATGAATATTTATAATCGAATTTATCTTATTTATAACCCTATATTAAAAATGTTTTAGTAAATAAACTTTGATTTTAACTCTTTTAACTCTTCTTTGAATTAAATAATAATAAATGTCCTAATCTAATCCAAGTGGGCCTAAATGATAATATTTTACACTTAAGGTTGTTTTTGGTCGAGATAAACTTGTCCAATAGGATTAGGACATGTTTTAGGGTAATATTAATATCATTTTTACCCTTAATTACCCTATTTACTTTTAACCGTGGTAAATAAAAGTAAAAAGTTACTATTCATCAAAAATTATTTTAATCTCATTGAACCACATTTTACTTACTGACATCAACTGTGTCTCTCAGATTTTTAAAATTCCATTCACAGAAGAGGTAAAATTAAGATTTATGATGAAATTAATTTTTTTTAACTACCACTTAGTAGTTTCACTATTCATCAAAAATTGAAGTTTTTCAGAAAAATGAGAAAATTTAACCCTAAGCTATAATTGATATTCCGAATTCAAAAATTATTTCTATTTTACAAAATTCCCAACATATAATTTGAATTAATTAATTTTATAATTAATTTCCGTTGTCACAACAAATAGCGTTTTTTTAAGAGATAATAACTATCAAAAGATTAACACTTGTTTATGTCTGGTGTAAATGTGAAATTACATCCAATGACCAACATTGTATTGAATTGTAAAAATATATTCTAAATATACATTAAAACCACTCAAATTAATAATTTATCACTATTAATTATTTCTATTAAAAAAGTTGTTTTTAATTAAAATTTAGTAGTTTTCACTATTCATCAGAAAATGAATGTTATCCGAAAAGTACCAAAATTTCACCCTAAGCTAATTTCGATACTCCGAATCCAAAAATGAATTCCATTTTGAGAGCTAAAATTTCTAAAATTTTAAAAGGTGGTTATTACTATTCTTAACGGCTAGTTTTAATAATATTTTAATAGCATATTGTTGTTTAGTGAAACTTGGTATTGCGTACTACACACGCTATTGAGGAAGGTCGCAATTGCGTGTAATACAAGGCAAGTCAAGGATGCGTGTTGTGCAAGCTCCTTTTGGTGTAGCGTACAACACAAGACAATAGTGAAATTAAAAAGAATAGTTTTCATAAAATCTTGGGATTTTACAATTTTCATGTGTCAATATAGGCACTTTAGGATTTATATGTCATGAATATGTCATTCCATGTTTATTTTATTGCCATAATTGAATGCATCACTTTTTATGTTACTTGAGTTATATTTCTTTTAAACAAATAACATTTTTATTGGATGAGTGAGATAAATAATTGATTCATTAAAGTGTTTGCGTCAACATAAATTGTTTTTTCCCACCTAGCTTCATAGTGGCCCTTAAATAACCACTAATATCATATTTGAGCCATGTAGAATGAGTTATATGGAATAGAAAATTAGTTAGTTATGAATAAATGGATACCAATTGAAATTTATAAATATTGTACTTCTAAAAATTGGTAACGGAAATCCATATAATCAAATCATCATAAATGACTTGTCAAAATTTTATATTTGATGTAAATGTCTTGATACAATTAAATTAAGTGAAAGTTGTAAATTATAAAGTGTAGTTCATTATAATTTGGGAATGGTAAAAAATATGACTAGACTTTAATGAATATAAATATGAAATTTGAATTTATTAACAGTTAAAAAATGTTCCAATTAAATGAGGATTGTAAATGTAACATAATGTGTGTCTTCTTTTATAACGTTCAATTGATAATCCATTTACTGGAACCTAAGAGAGAATACTCATAATTTGACCCAAACCCTATCTTAGAAGCGGGTAGTTGGGAGTGAATCTTGGGTAGTAAGGAGTTATTAATACCCTATTCCTTTTCACTATGAACATTCTTATTATAAAATCCTGTTATGAGGTGTGGGTTTGTCACTGTAGAAATATTCCACGATGATGGTCTCAAGTCGAATGTTAGGAAGGTGGTAATGTCTATGTAACAAAGGATATGGGTTCGAAGCCACCAGTATTACCTCATACAGTTAAACTTATGGAACCTACAATTATACATGATCTAGACACCAATGTTCCATTTTATAGGATTTATTCTAGTTAGTGTATTATATATAGTGATCTTTATGACCTCTCCCTTCTATGGAAGAGTTTAATCAGAAGTTCTAGTAGCATCAACCACCTGATTTTTTAGGAGAAGGCAGTCCTTGGGATTTTGAGTCCTGGATGGAGGCCATGCTATCTATGTTCATGTTTCACGAGACACTACATTATATGACAGTGAATATTAATACATGTATTCCTTGTTCATTTACTAAGAGGAGGTGTGATATTATCATAAAAGAAGATCCATATCATTTATTGGACTAAAGGGAATTCCAAACTAATTTTTATGATTACTTATATATCTATACATTGATATTTGATTGAGAAAAGGATTTGATGCACCTACAGAAGTGAACTGTGTAATTTATAAAATATTTATCTTTTTTTATAGAGGATCGGTGTTTCACATAGATTCATATTTATGATAGATATCCAGGGCTGGGATATTTGAGGATGGGCTCCGGTATGACCTATAATAAAAGGTGAATGCCTTCAGATTGTCTATCATGTCTATAATAGTGAACCAGTACCTCATTAGCAAGAAAAATATAAGGTAAGATAATTTTTTTACCTAAGAAGTTCATCACCATGATCGGGAAGTACATTGAATAGTTGTAGGATGTTTCTACTATAGGGTTCGCATTAGGGTGGTGTTGGTTAGGGTGTTTGCACCAGCAGCCAGGTGTGTGCCATTATAGTGGGATGTCAGGTCACTTAATTCCTTAGTGCGATAGATATGTCATTGACTGACCATCCTACTATAGTATGGGTAAAATACAACATTTTTTTAAAGAACTTATCATATATACCTAGTGTTAGAGGACAACACCAGCCCTACATTAAATATTTGGATATGTATAACCTTTTTAGGTGCCCACCTGGAGTACTAATGATCATCTGGACTGAGTAGGTGGTCATTAATTAGGGATCCAGACACCTAATATGCAATACTTGTAGAGTGTAACTACCTAGTGTAGTTAGGATGAATCCTAGGGTTTTATATCGGGATATATATGTGTATTAAATATTGCACATGAAAATAAGTGTTTTAGCCAACTACATTCCAAGGTTTTATTTTAATAGACTTTGTTATAGTATCTACCTTATTTGATATAAGAACTTTACATTATTTCAAATCTATGTAATTAATTGAATGTATCAGCCTCATGATTGAGTATTATATAGGATTATGGATATAGATACACTGATATGAATTCGATCAAATAGTGTACACTGATTTAAGAAATCCCCCTTGATATATGTGGTTATCATTTCATATGGAATATTTTCATCCTCAAGATGAGAAAATTTGATATCATTCTCGATATGGGACGGTTGGTACCTTTTCTTGATCATGTGAATTGTTTTTATCATAGGTTGTCATTAGCATCACTATGGGAGATAACTATATTCACAGAAGAGATTCAGATGTCTAGGCGATTCTTGATAGACCTAAGCATCATGGAATGGGTTTCATGACAACATATATTTTAATTACTTTCCTTTGTAATTAGGGAACACATTAGAAAATTTATATATTGTGGGGTATCATTTCATGGATGTATTTTTTGAAGAATTTTCTAGGCTACCTCCTGGGGAAAATGTAGATTTCACTATTGAGCTAGTACTATAATAAACATTAGTATCAGTTATCCCTTATAAGATGTCTCATATTATGCTTCTGGAACAAAAAAGATAGTTTGAGGTCCTAGAAGCTAAATATTTTATATGACCTAGTACTCCAACTTCAGAATCACCATTCCATTTTTCGAAAATAGAAAATTCTAACCTTAGGAATTGTGTATATTAGTGATAGTTGAATCGTATTAATATTATGAAATAGCACCGAATACCTTGTATAGACGACATCTTTGAACTACTCCATGGGGCTAGAGTGTTATAAAATATAGACATGATATTGTGTTATCATCATTTACGAGTTATCCCTTCAAATAAACCATGTACTTCATTAAATAGTAGATGTGGATTATAAGGATATTTGGTTATGTCATTCAATCTCATGAACAACCCCACTAATTTTATGGCACTAATGAATTATGTTTTCCACTTGTACATGTATCTACTCATGGTGGTCTTCGTGGATGATATCTTGTTGTATTATTATATAAGATACAATCATTACAAACTTTTTGACGATATATTGAGTAAACTATGTGAGTAGAGGTTGTATTCCAGAATCAAAAAATTCCACTTCATGATTGATAAATTTCACATCCTAGGTAACATTATCTAAAGGATAAAAGTTTGTATGGATCCAAATAATCTGACAGTCAAGGAATCTAGGGATCATCCCAAGAACATATTTAGCATTTAGAGTTTATTGGGGCTAGCTGGATATTATAGGATCATTATTCATGGACAATGATGACTATCCGCACCTTCTATAGGTATGACTAAGAAGGATATTAATTTTATGTGGTCTGAGGCCAGTGAGGGATCATATTAAGAGTTAAAAGGACGGTTGACATTATTTCTAATCCTTATTGTTACAAATATGGGAAGATACTATATAGTTTATTGGGATGTATCTAGTGTTTTTATGGGCGATATTTTGATAAAATTTGAGTGATTTTTGGATTTCAGGTCTTGTTAGTTGAGGCCTAATGAGAAATATTACCCACCACATAACCTCGATCTATCATCTATATTTCTGGAACTGTATTTTTGGAGGCATTATATGTTAGGAGAGTAGTTTTTTATATACATGAATTAAAAAAGCCTTAAATATATATTCTTTCAGCCTAAAATAAATATCATATAATGAAGGTCAGTTAAATACCTACAGTATTGTGACACTGAGATTGATTATATTACTAGAAAAGGAAATGAAACAGTTTATGATTTGATTTAGAAGCCTCAGACGTACATGGTTCATAAGTCCATTAGTGAGTGATTATTGATGGATTTCTTTCATAAGATGTGTTTAGTGGTTAATTAACCTCATGGGAATCCTATACACACATCATTATTTATGACAAATTAAATATTTGTTAGAGTGAAGGTGGGGAATAATTATAATCCCAAGGTCATATTTCTAAGGGATAGTGTTTCATGTGAGTACCCACTGTTTGGTTGGGACATTGATGGGGATGAGATCTTATGCATTGACAGGAATGTACGTGTCTCTATAGAAATAGCAGAGGAATTTATATAAGTGTCTCATACCTTTCGTTGTAAATGGATTCAAATCTTAACATGAAATACCATAACTCATGCCACCAGTATTGGTGTCTGAGATTTAGATGTAGATAGTAGGTTTTTTTACTTCGTCTTCCACCTGTATGACGGTGAAGGAAAAAATATTGAAAACTTGATGTCATACATTATTTACTCATTCCAAAGTTGAAATGGGATGGAATCGCTATGTATTTTGGGTTTGATTTTCCAAAATCACCTCAAGGCAGTGATGAAATATGGGTTATCAGTGAAATTTTAGTGAAGGTATCTTACATCTTGACTATCAAGGAGACATTCTAAATTTGTAATCATGGGAAGCTATATGTATATGGATTTATATGGCTTCATGATCTCCCAAAAACCATTATATAATATTGGGATGTTTTTTATATCATAGTTATTATAGGGGTTGCAGAGGGCTATTGGTTTATAGGAGATCATCAGCACAACCTATCACCCACAAAATGATGGTCAGTCCAAGCATATACATTCGGTGATGAAGAACATTATGCAAGCATGAATCCTTAATTTTTGGTGTTATTGAGACAAAATTCTACCGATTTTTGAGTTTTATTATAGCAATAGATTCCATGTAACTATATTTATGAATCCATATGAGTTTTGATATGGTAGGGCATACTGATCACCTCAATTCTTGTTAGAGGAAGGGTAGGAAGGCATACTAAGACCTTGTCTCATTTCTGAGACATCAAATAAGGTAGATATTATCAAGAATTATATGTATATAGCTCATTATTTTAATAATTCTTATGTCAATATTCATCACCGACCTCTAGAGTTTTAGGTGGAGGATGGGGTCCTCTTGCATGTATCTCCTTGGCTGAGACATCGATGGATTCAAAGATAAGGGAAGATAGTGCATAAAATTTTGTAGGATTTTTGAGATCATAGAGAGAGTCATGAAAGTATACTATCAATTAGTTTTTGTAGCACACCGACTCTAGAAGCCAGGAGATGGTGCATTATTTAAATACATATTCATGATTACAAGGATCAAGTCCAAATGGGCCAATCCCTTTAGTATTCTTGGAAAATAGATTACATACATGTACGTTACATTACACATTCAAGCATAAAACACAAAATGAATAATCTGTTGAGAACACCATTATTCTCCTAACATAACCCTACATGTCAAACATAATACACTTCATGGAATCCTGGGAAAACAAATAAGAAATGGGGGAGCTCAGATGCTCTGTAAGGGTAAATAATTTAGCAGAAGCTATAAACTTTTAAGGAAAGATGTTTAATAAAACAAAAAACATTTATACATAAAATCAAACATAATATTGAGAATATAAATCAAACATTTCCATACAAAAATTCACATAGATATTCTACTAGTTTAATAATCACATGTAATAATTAGTTTTATAATTTGGGAATGCCTAACGCTAGACATAATTACCACATAGTCAAGGCCTCATTCCTAGACTACGAATAAATTTTCTTCAAGGCATTGTGCAAAGACAATATATTGTTTCATGAGACATACCAATGAATCTAGGAGCTATAGTAGGCTCCACCTATCACTTACTAAGTCCACTACATTCCTCATATGAAATTTTGGAAACATAACATAAACATTCGTATGAAAACAAGCATAGGAAATGTCAATACTTTAGTTATAAACCATGAATGATATGAAAACAACACATCCATAGTAAAACATATCATATCTCATTCAAAACACTATGGAAAGTTGTATTATAATAAATCAACCTCAATAAATAATAATACCATGTAATGGATGATGATATAGTTGAAATTGATCAGTAAAAATCCTTGACTGAAATATCCCTTTTTCATGAAATCATTTAAAATTCAAACTATTTATAAAGGATAAAATTTAAAAGATATTTTTGAATCAATGTGTCCCATTCCACTTTGAATATTTTCAATGGAGTTAATATTTTAAAAAATTCATTTCCATATAAATAAATCCTTAAAACCATTTTGAAAACACGCACATTAATGAATAAGATGTATAAGAATAAATATTTAGAACATTTTAAATGATGTTTTAGCTAAAGAGTACCTTAGAAGAATAATTTTGAAAAATAATTTAATTAAATATAGACATGGATAATAAATATTTCATAGAAAATACTTACACATAAACAATCTCGGATAATAATGAGATTGATGAATTAACTATTACCTTTCATTTTCATTTGGCCAATTGTATGTTTACCCTCTGGTATAATGACCATAGTATGTTATTAAATTATACCAAAAACATATTATTATTTATAATATGATAAATTATTAATTTATGACTTTATAATACCCGTCTAATAATGATTTCCATGTTAAATTTACATTTTGGGTTATAATCGCTTTCTTTGTCTTACATGTTTTAACTGGTTATTCTTGATCGTATCATTTAGATCATGATTTAAATAATTTAAGAATATAAAAAATTATTTATATAATATATATATTTATATTATAAATATGCATAATATATTGAAATATATAATTTAATACACCATTTATGGGGATGGTAGGTCATACGTACAGATAAACATTGTATTTGTTTTCATATCGTATTGAACGGAAGTAAGTGAATAAGTTATATTTAAGTAAATACATACATACATACATACATAAATATATATATATATATATATATATCCAGTAAAATTATTATTTCATATATTAAATACTTATTAATAATATATATTTTTAAAATCATCATTGAATGGTGAATGTGGAAATTAATCTGATCACATCGTGGAGACGGTCAGCCGTACGTACCCACGAGCGACGATATCATTTCCATAATGATTAAAAGGTGTGGAATTGGATGGTATTATAATTTTAAATAGAAATTAGAATGATATTTTTATTATTTATACACATATTACTCATAATTATATCCATAAAAATAATATAGTGTTGAATAACAAATTACACCATGGTGTAGAGACAGTAAGCCATACGTACGCAAGCTTGGTGACATTACCATTCATATGATAGATAGAATAATGAGTATGGTTGTACCATATTTATAATAAAATCACAGTATGTAGATGTTTAAATAGATATTATTTTTGTATAGAAATAACAAAGACAGATTAAGTGGGGGAAGAAAAGAACATTGAAAGAGGTGAAAAAATAATTACCTCTTCTTTGTGTGTTTCCTTTTTGATTTTAAGAAAATGGCTCTATAGGATAGATTAATGCTAAATTAAAGGACACTAGGTTGAATTGTGAAATTTTGGAGGAGATTTTTGCATGTTTTGGATGAGCCGAATGGATTTGGAGTTGTGATTTTGAGAAAACGGGATGTATCAATTTGTAAGAGAGGTGAGGGTCACAATAGGAAAAGATTAAAATACTATTTTATTATAAAATAATATTCAATATATAATAGATAAAAATTGATTTATTTAGAAGATAAGGTGGGTATGGGTCGAAATCCTATCAACCAATTGGTTTTATACAGGTTTAAGTCACCATATTAACCCTATATTTTAGATTTAACTCTTAGTTAACTAGTTTAACTTTTAGCATGTCCTATTGTATTATTAAAACAAATTGTTAATAAAATTAATATAAAAAGACAAGAGAACCCAAGTGGTTACTTAATTAAATATTCATCATTATATAAGTCCTTTTTCTAAGCCTTATATTTTTCGGAATATTATATCATTTAATAATATAGTAATTCTTTTAAAAAACTAATTGATGTCAAATTTGACACTATTTAGTATTTGGTTTTTGTGAGGGTCATAACAACATGATTACTTATAAAAAAATTCAACGACTCAAATATAACATGTCGTATTAATCTAGAAAATTCATTTATGACATCAAAATCCTCTATTTACATTTATTTTTATATTTACAATATCAATTCTTTTAATCATTCATTGATAAAGTAATTACTATGTCATCATTGTTTCATAAATAAATTTAATTATTTAATCTCTAAAAATTATAAATAAAATATCTTTATGTTGGAAAAAATTTACCATTTTAATGAATATTTATAGTTGAATTAATCTTATGTATAACCCTATATAAAAAATGGTTTAGTTATTAAAATTTGAATTTAACACTTTTAACTATTATATATATAAAAGAATAAGAAATATACTAATCTAATCCAAGTATTAAAAAAGTAATATATTTTATTCCTAAGGTTGATTTTGGTCGAAATACATTTATCCAATAGAATTTAGACATGTTTTGGGGAAATTATAATATCATTTTTACCTTTAATTACCCTATTTACTTTTAACCGCAGTAAATAAAAGGAAAAAGATACTATTCACCAATAGTTAGTTTCATATTATTGAACCTAATTTACTTAATGATGTCAACAGTGTCTCCTAGATTTTTTAAATTCAATTCACAATAGTAGTAAAATATTGTTTTATGCAAATTTGTAAATGTGCTTAGTAGGTTGATAAAAGACGTTAAAAATTTCAATACAATTTTATACATATAATTTTATTATAAAATAACTTCAAGGAATTAAATTGAACATATATAGGTATTATATATATATTGTGACATAAAATAATTTTAATAAAATAAATAATTTTTTAAATAAAAAGTTATTTTTAAACAATAACGAAGTATTTTTCGCTATTCATTAAAAAATGAATGTTTTCAGAAAAATACCAAAAAATCACCCTAAGATAATTTTGATATTCTGAATTCAAAAATGAAATATATTTTAACAAATTAAAATCAAATAATATTAATTAATTAATTTTATATTAATTCCCCTTGTCAAAACCAAAAAAATAGGTTTTTAAAAAGTAAGAAACTATCAAAAGATTGGCATGTGTTTATGTGATATTTTAATATGAAATCACTTAAAATAACCTCAATTGTATTAAATGGTAAAAATGTAATCTAATTATACTTCCAAAACATTAAAATGCAAAATTTATCAATATAAATTATTTTTATTAAAAAATTTGTTTTCAATTGAAATTTATTATTTTTCATTATTTATCAGAATATGAATGTTATAAAAAAGTACCAAAAATTTATCCAATTTTTTATGTACTTCTTTTAATAAAGAATTTAATTTCAATAATTTTAATACATAAAAGTGTCAAATATTGGTTTGAAAAATGTTTCTCCATTAAAAGGCTGTAAAATTACATTTTTTGAAAAATACATCTTTTATCTGAAAAATGAATTTGTTCATATATTATGCCTAAGAAACACATAATATAGATTTTAATATTATATAGATTATATAAAATTTAAAAATTAGTTAATATTATTCATAACCGACATTGAACGGCTAGTTTGGTAAGTCATGGTGCGCTCAATCTTGGGGTTGCGTGTATTGAATGTTTTTGAATTACTTTGAAGAGATAATGGACTATGAAATCATGGGGTGTTATATTATCCCCTCCTTCAATAAATTTATTCCTCACAATTTGTAATTGTTCTATGAAATAAAACGGTAAATATATAAAAATACCTTTGTAGAAAATCCACATTGGAAATTGGGTTAATAAAATTTAGTCTTAATAAGAGGGAAAGTGAAATGAAAATGTCACTAATAAATTGAGATATATATTAAGGGAACATTTGTGACAATTGGATAAACATAATTAAAGGCAAAAGTAAATAAATATATGGAGTGATTGAGGTCATCAATCACAAAGAAGTGTAAAATTGAGGCCCTTAATGCCATCAATCTATTATGATTTAAAATATCATCGGTTCACCTAAACAAAAGGTATTAGGACAAAATATTTCTTGTTTTATTATCCCTTCCATAAATTGTAAAAATTAATTTATTCATATTTAAGGGGAAAATATACTTGAGTAGTAGAGTTTCATTATTCATATAATTCCTACCACAAACTCATCTTTCACTCCAAAAGATATCTGAATTTAAAAATATTTTATTTATCTTAATCTTATAGGGTTCTAAAAATAAGGAATTTATAATTCATTTTTCGGGACTATTTAAAAAAACAACATTATAAAAATCAGGATATCACATAAGCCAATTGTAGGTGATTCCCCCTTGTCACCCTTCAGTTGTAGGTTCATGTCTCGCGACCTTACTTAACGTGACTAGTTTTCACCCAACCTCCAGGTTGTCTTTTTTATAAAAATCCAAAAATAATGTTAAGAAATGATTTAACCTTAACAATAGTATCCAATGTCCAAATAAATCCATTCCAATCGTTAGACTTATCCAAAATAATTTTTTCCAAACTCAGAGTCCCAAATTTATAAGTATGGTAAATACAATGAAGATATTTTTTTCCATGTAACAACATGTGAAAAACTTCATCATGTATTCTTTTAAAACAAAGCATCACCCTAAATTATCATAAAACCTTATTTATTACATTCATGCTCTCTTCTTCCTTATAGAATACTAGAAATACTCCTTATATCCAAAAATTCTGTAAACTCCAACAATAATTGAATAAAAAAACAATTAAATAGTTTCAAAGTAGTCAAGATTATCGAATATAATTTATCCAAATAAATCATATATTATTTTAAAATTACATCTTCAATATCAGAATAATATTAAATTTTATCTTTCCTTCAACAATTTATTTTACAAAAAGTTTAACCTGCTGATGAGTCACTTTTCTAAGAACCATATAATCTCAAATCCTTAATGAAATATTACTACAATACAATCCTAATGTATTTCCATTATTCATATAACCAGTACATCCTTGATACAACACTAAAATAATTATTTAATAAAAACATAATAACAATAGTCATTTCTATTCATCTATGGTAATGTCATAACTTGATTATTATTCAATATCATCATTGGGGGCATACTCTGATGATTTTGAAATTCATTTGCGTAGGGTCCCAAATCTATACTGATGAAGCATTATACATTTGAAACCTTTTTCATACCCTTTAAATCATGTAATTGGTGTCCTCTTTCTCCACACATATAAAAAACTACAACTCCCTTCAAGAATTTACCAAGGTGATTCTTCCACAATTATCAAATATTGGAAAATCCTTCTTTCCCCTCTTCCCGTTATCCATCTTTCTCCCTACCATCCTTTTATTGTCTTGCTTCCCTTCAAATCCATAGGTCTTGGAGAATTATTTACATATCCTATTAATACATGATACTATTTCTTCATATGATGATAATACATGGTAGAATATTTCAACTCTAAATGTTGTCTTAATACCCTGAAAGATATGATCCTTTTGACTCTTTGGATCATGCGTATTGTTGGTGTTCTCATTCCTTCAACCGGGCACCAATTCTAAATAATGGCATACACTAGGATAGTTTATAAATCAAAATGAATAATTATGAACTTGTAAAATACCTAATGTAAATTGAAAATATTGTGCATATAATCTATAATCATAAAAAATATTGTCTTTGAGGAAGAATTTAATCCTAAATATTTCATAATTTCTTATAAAGAAAATTTGAATTATCCTAATTATATCCCCTAGGAGTGTTGTATCCAAGAGTACAGCAAGGCCTATTGTTATGTCCTAGGATACCCCGGGTCAAGCCCGAAACTCCTTGTCAGAGTCTTCAATCTAAGGTACATTTATTCTAGAGACTCCTATACCTGATCGTATCCAGACATGGAAGTATTTTTCATAAAATAAACAAAATATCTACATTACCAAAATTCTAGGAAGTTAATCTACAATAATCCACAAAATCTATCTTAGGGTAATGTTTTGTAATTAGTTTTTTTTCTAAATCTTGTTTCCAAGGTTTGTACTAAAATTCCTCTAATAAAAACTATAACTCCCCGACCCCAGAAGCCCAGAGACGGTGAGTTATTTTAATTCAATTGAATGATTACAAGGAATCAAGTCTCGAAGCACATATCAGTTTAGTAGTCTTGAAAAATAGATTACATAAATGAACGTTACATTACATATTCAATCATAAAACACAACATAAATAATCAATTGAGAATTACATTATTCCCCTAGATAACCTTACATTTCAAACATAATACACTTCTTGGAATTCCAGGAAAACAAAACATTAGAAATGGGTGATCTAAGATGCTTAGTAAGGTTATGTAATTTTAGCAGAAGCTATAAAATTTTATGGCAAGATGTTTAATAAAAACAACAACAATTTAAACATAAACCAGAATATAATATAGGGAAAATAAATCAAACATTACCATATAAACATTCAAAAGGATATTATACTAGTTGAATAATCACGAGTAATAATTAATTTCAAAATGACGGAATGCCTAACGCCGAACATCATTACCATATAATCAAGGCCTCGTTCTAAGGCTACAAATAACTTTTTTCCTAAGGTCTTGTGGCAAGATGATAGTTTGACTCAGGAGACCTACTGATGCATCAAGGATCTATACTAGGCTCCACCCGTCACTTTCTAAGTCCAAATAATTCTTCATATTAAATTGTTGAAACATAACATAAACATTCATATTAAAACTGGCACATGAAATGTTAATACATTAGACATAAACCATGAATGGTATAAAAATAGAACATCTCTATTAAAACATATCATAAATTATTAAATACAATATAGAATGTTTTATTATAATAAATCAACCTCAATAAAGAATAATATTTAGTAAAGGATGATGATATAGCTGAAAATGATTAGTAAAACTCCTTGAAAAAATACCCCTTTTTCATGAAATCATATTAAAGTAGCACAATTTATAAAGGATTTAATTTAAAAGATATTTTAGAATCAAAGTTTCCCATACAACTTTGAAACTTTTTAAAGTAATTAAAATTTTTAAACATTCATGTCCATATAAATAAATCAACTAAAATATTTTCAAAACACATACATTAATGAGAATGATTTATTAGAATGAATATTTAAAATAATTAAAATGATTTTTCAGTTAATGAGTACCTTAAAAGAATAATTTTAACAAATTATTTTATGAAACATGGAAATGGATATTAAATATTTCCCAGAAAATACCAACACATAAATAATCTCAGATAATAATTAGATTGATAAATTAACCCTTACCTTGCACTTTCCTTTGGTCTAGTTTATTTTTAACCTTCCGTATAATGACCATAGTATGTTATTAAATTATATCAGAACCATATTAATATTTATTATACCATACATGGTTTAGTTATGACTTTATACTACCCATTTAAAAATGATTTCCTTATTAAACTAAAAATTTGGGTAATAATCCTTTTCTTTATCGTACATGTTTGAACTTGTTATTCTAGATCGTATCATTTAGATCATGATTTAAATACTTATAGAATATAAAAAATTATTTATATATCATATATATTATGAATATAATTATTTATAATAGAAATATATATGAAATGGAAAACACCATATATGGAGAGGGTACGCCGTACGTACACATAAATGATGTTTCCGTTTTCATATCGTATTGAACAGAAGTAAGTGAATAAGATATACGTATGTACATATATATATATATATATCCAGTAGCAATATTATTTCATATATTACATACTTATTAGTAATATAAATTATTTATAATCATCGTTGAATGTTGAACGGGGAAATGAACCTCATCGCATCGTGGAGATGGTAAGCTGTACGTACACACGAGGGACGATATCATTTCCTTAATGATTAAAAGGTGTTGAATTGGATGGTATCGTAATTTTACAGAAAAATTTCATGTTATTTTCATTATTTATACCCATATTACTCAACATTATATCCATATAAATATTATGGTGTTGAATAACAAATTATAGCACAGTGTGGAGACGTTAAGCCATAGGTACCACATAAGGTGACATTATCATTCATAGGATGGATATAATAGTGAGTATGGTTGTAAAATATTTATAATAACATTACAGTATTAATAAGGTACCAAATTTATTATTTTGGTGTGGAAATAACAAATAAAGAGAAAGTGGAAAAAGAAATGAACTTTGAAAGAGGTGATAAAATATTTACCTCTTCTTTGGATGTTTCCTTTTTATTTGAATAAAAGGGCTCTTTTGGTTGGTTTTCCTCTCAAGGGAAGGCCTTTAGATTGAATTGAGGGAATTTGGGAGGATATTTGAGTAGGGTTTGGCTGAGCCAAATTTATTTGGATGTGTGATATTGAGAGAAGGGGAAGTACCCTTTTATAAGAGAGGTGACAGTAACTTTTTAAATTTTCAAAATATTATTTTATTATAAAATTATGTTCCATTTATAATGGCTCCAAATTTATTTATTTCTAAGATAAGGTAGTTATGGGTCTAAATCCTCTCAACCAATAGGTTTTAGACAAGTTTAGGTCACCATATTAACCATATATATTAGATTTAACTCTTAGATAAATAGTTTTACTATTACCAAGTCCTCGAGTATTATTATAATAAATGGTTTATAAACATACTATATAAAGCCAATAGAACCCCAAATGGTTCATTAATGATATATGTATCCTTATATAAGTCTTTTGAAAAAACCTTATATTTTTAGGAATATTATATACTTTTATAATATAGTATTTGTTTTAAAAACAACTTTATGTCAATTTTGACCCTCTTTAGTATTTGGTTTTTGTAAAATTCATAACAACATGATTTCTTTTGAAAAAATATAATTTAACTAACCCTAATATGTAATATTAATATATAAATTTCTTGTATGGAATCTAAAGAGTCAATTTAAATTTATTTTTATATTTATAATATCAAGTATTTTAACCCCTCATTGATAATGTAATTTCTGCATCATCATTGTGTCATTAATAAATTTAATTATTTAATGTCTAAAACTTATAAATAAAAAACTATTATTCAGGAAATACATTTATATTTATAATTAATATTTATTACTGAATTTATCTTTTGTATGACTCTATATTAAAAATGTTTTAGTTATTGAAATTGGAATTTAACACTTTTAACACTTATTTAAATAAAATAATAATAAATATACTAGTATAATCCAAGTGGACCCAAAATATAATTTTTTATTCATAAGGTTGGATTTGGACTAAATACCCTTATCTAATATAAATAAGACATGTTTTAGGGTAATTATAATATCATTTTTACCTTTAATTACCCTATTTACTTTTAACTGTGGAAAATAATAGTCAAAAGTTACTATTCACCCAAAAACTATTTTCATCCTATTGAACGAAATATTTATTACTGATGTCAACTACGTCTCCTGGATTTTTGAAATTCAATTTACAGATGCAGTAAAATTCTGTTTTATGCAAATTTACAAATGTGTCTAACATGTAGGTAAAAGACGTTAAAATTTTCAATTAATTTTTTATACATATAAATTTATTATAAAATGACTCCAATGACTTACATTGAACTTATAAATGTCTTATATATATATATATATTTAATTAAAATAAATTTAAATAAAATAAATAATTATTTAAATAAAAAGTCGGTTTTAAACAGTAACACCGTGTTTTTCACCATTAGTCAAAAGTTTAATATTTTCAGAAAAATACCAAAAAATAAGCTTAATATAATTATGATATTTTAAATTAAAAATTGAATAATACATTACCAAATTAAAAACATATAAGTTTCATCAAATAATTTAAATTTAATTCCCATTTTCAAAACCAAAAAGCAGGTTTTTAAAAATTAAGAACAATTAAAAGATTGTCATGTGTTTATGTCAAATTTAATTGTGAAATTACTTATAATGACCTAAATTTTATTAAATGTTAAAAATATAATCTTATAATATATAAAAAACATTCATATTATTAAATTACACTATAAATTATTCTGATTAAAAAAGTTGTTTTCAATGAAAATTGATTATTTATCATTATCCATCAAAATATGAAATTTATCATAAAAGTACAAAAAATTTATCCAAAAAATTTTTATGTCCCAAATATAAAGAAGGATTTAATTTCATTAAATTGATTATGTAAAAGTGTCAAATACCGGTTTTAAAAAGGGTTCTCCATTAAAAGTTGATAAATTTTTATTTTTTGAAAAATACATCTTTTATCTAAAAAAATGAATTTGTTCTTATATTATGTCTAAGAAATACATAATATGGATTCTAAAATTATATGTAGTATATATAAAATTCAAATATTAGTTAATACTATTCATAATCGATTTTGAACAACTAGTTTGGTAAGTCGTGGTGTGCCCGAACTCTGGGTTGCGTGTAGCACAAGTTATTGAATTACATTGAAGAGATAACTTACTATGAATTCATGGGGTGTTACATTTTTTCCACATATGTACTGGACTATAAAAAACAAAATCATATTTCCCAAAATTACTATTATCATTCTAATCCATCCCATGTCTTGTAGCTTTATGTGGTTTAGTTCGATCCTAATGCTTATTTTGAGGGGCATCGTATTCATATAATTGATCATAGCATAACGAATCTCTATAGAAGTAAAATTATTCTAATATGGGTGTTATGGATGAAAAGATATGTATAATAAGAGACATGATAAAGAGAGGTTGATATGCGTTCTCATTGGATAGAGTTATTCTCAAATTATGTTCAACCACTCTCAGAAGTGAAACTCAAGATATGTTGTTTTAAGGGAGGTGGCTATAAGATCCTATATTTCTTTTAGTTATATTTTTAATTAATTTTTGGGTTCTTTATTTTTGGTTTGTAACTTAGAAAAATATTTTTTGGATTTTTTAGGGGTAGATATAGAATAAACAAATGTTGTGATGTGCATACATTCCCCCCTCTAAGTACAAACATTACATAATGGACCACCTATCATTTTCTACCAGAAATAACATACAAATGTCATACATTCACATAACACACGGCCAAAAAAATATATTTTCAGTCATAGTATTTATATAATGAGTATAAATATCTATACAGAAACACATACACACATGTGATTGAATCCAAAAATGTGTCTTGTGGGATACGCACACCCACATGTGATCAATGTCAAACATGGGTTTCAAAGGATTCATACACACATGCGATGAATATCCGGAATGGGTCTTAATACACGAAATAACATAACATAATATAATTCCAAAAACCATATGAAAGGGATCTATTTGGTAAGGATATTTCTAGATTTTTCAAAAATATGTCAACATCATGATTCACCATGATTTGATTCCCAAATCATGCTTATATACCAACAGAATCAAACCTATATGAAAAGGGTCCCTATAAATGATTCTGAAAGAACATGACCAGGGTTATAGAGTGAGATTGAATACGTGAATCAATAAAATTAGGTTGAAATTCACAAATATACCTAAATGAAACCATCATAAATGGTAGATCTTGATAGGTTCAAATGAATAAAACCTTTCACTATGTGAAATAGTGAATAGAGGTGAAGATATTGAGATCCCTGTAAGTCTAGATCATTATGAAATATACTTGAACTGATGAGTTATGATCTTCTAGAAAGTTTGAACATGTATAAGGCTGAGAAGAATGTGGTCACCCGGGTAAGCAGTATGGGTCTATCAAATATCACCATTTGTCTTGCATAGACATGTAAAATTTAAAAAATGGGGAGGTATAATTGATTAATTGAGGGAAAAACTAATTCAGAAGAGAATTAAGCATCCTTATGAAAAGATTGCATGTGTTTTCAATCCAAAATGCAAGGAACCCAATAATCATAGTATTTGATTCATCCATTTCTAATTCTGACACAGCCATCACCATGCCATGGTGAGGCCTACTATAGTTATTGTATCCTTGAACATTCCCATCTTTGGAAACTAGAAATAGATAACCACAATGGTGTGGTATAAAACATTAGTCATTCTGGAGTCACCACACATTCCAATGTTGCACGGTGAGTCCACTATCTGAGTGATCCATAGATAAAATGAAATGATAAATTCTTGGTACCACTCCTTACCATATGTATTTTTATCATCTTCTTCCACATAGTCATTATCAAGGAAGAAAACAGCATACACCATATGGTAGTCCTTCTCTTTCTGTACCATAAAATACCCAAAAACATATTAAAACACAAAAAAACTCTAACTCATCTTGAATAAATGTTAAACCATAAAGACATCAAAAGACAATTTAAGTGATACCAAAACCAAAAATAATATAACATCAAAAATGTGGGTGTTACAAATATATCCCTCTAATCAATTTTCATCCTCGAGAAGTGCCTCTAGCGGTCCTACTCAATTTGTTTTCCACTATGATAGAATGTTGAACTCTCACTTCCACATCTAATATTAGATCCCATCATGCTACCAGAAGAATCAAACAAGGGGTTCTATTTTTCCCCTAGAACCTTGTTTCTCTAGTCTATAATTCGAATCCGACACTCCATAAGTAGTTCATTTGGTTCTAACACAATATCCTTATAGTGAATCACATGTGTAGGATCGAGATCCTACCTATGAATATAAAAAATATAGATCATGTTATACATACATTGATCTTATGGTGGAATTTCTAGTATGTAGGACACTTCTATAATAAGTTTGGTGATCTAAAAGTGTCCCACAAACCGTGTTGTGAACATCCCTTAATTCTATAGAAGATGATGCCCTAATCTACATGACACCCATAATAAAACCTTGTCTCTAATATTAAACTAATATATTCATCTCTTATAGTTATAATATGATCATTATATTCTTTAAAAAGTAACAAATCCATTCCTAATAAACTAAATTCCCTTAGAGTTCTCATGTACCCTACATAGCACAACAACAGCCACCTCGCCCGCCTTATTCCAACACGGTGGTGAGTGACCAACCGACCATAAAGATCCTAAAAAGGTTTGATATGAATTAAAGTTGATAATATATTATTTTAATGGAACTCCACCAGTGATATATGATCATCCCATACTCTAATGTAGTCTAGGATGCATTCCCAAAGCCTATCCTCTAATATCTGGATCATCCTATCTGATTGTATATTTGTTTTTGGATGATATATTCTACTCAATTTAAGATATGTCCATAAATATATCGATAATAGGTGAAACAAATTTTATAGAAATCTTTTTTACTAATACAATATGATATTTTAAGGCACTCCGTGAATTCACAAAATCTTTCAAACATAATTCTTACCAAACTCATCTATAGAGCGAGTCTCTCAGATCAGTAAGAAATGTTCTACTTTAGTTATCTAATAAAATATCACCCAAACTGTATCTATAATTTCATGGGTTCCTTGTAACCCCCATAATGAAGTCTATAATCAACTCCTACCACATAGAATTATTCATGGGATGTGGATAAAGTAATACTTCTTGTCACCGATGCTCCGCCCTGATCATCAGAAAGGTCAAACAATGAGAGGAGAAGCCTATGATTCATATCTTCATTCATAGTCACCATAAGTTTCAAATGATATCCCAATAAATCATAATAAAAATTAGGTTCAATACCTAATTTAAGGTATGGTATTTAGTAATCAAATACTTCCACATTGAAATGAGTACCATTTCTCTCCCATGTACAAATATCACGTCAACATAATCTATCAAAGATCCCAAAACTAGGATGATTCTATCTGATTGTTCTTGAATCACTAACATTTGGGATATAATTCTAGTTTTATCATTACCCTTTCCACCAAAATTGATGTGATAACAGAGGGATAATAATTCATCACCCCATTATCCTTAAAATCATCCACTAACCGCTTTTCCAACTAGATTATCAATCATCATTACTCCTCTAAAGGTCTTTCTCCCAGATCATGTGTTTTCCTCCAGTGAGCATCTAAAATCATGTTAACTTTACGTAGTTCATAATCCTTCTCATATTATAAAATATATAGATTCTTCAGCAAACTCCTCTTCCATATATTCATGTCTCACTAAGAGAATATTTAACACAATCTCTTGTGGTCTGTGTTTATAAACAATGTCTCACTAAAGCAATGATGCATCCAATACTTCAAATCATGGACCGTGGATTCAAACTATAATTCATGCGTAGTGTAGTTCTCCTCATATGATCATATCTATAATGAAATATAAGAGGCTAATTGATCCCTTTTGTTTATTATGAATCCTAAAATAACAACAGAGAAATCACAATAAACTGTATATCGAATTTGAGGACAATGAAATGTAAATCATGGAGTTGTCCTTAATCATCTCTTAAGATCTATGAAGGACTCTTAAAACTATTACATCCACTCAAAATTCACACACAAGTTGGTATGCCCTATCATAGATGCTTATAAATCAGATAATTCAAGTATGAACTATTTGTAATACCTATCTAGATAAAGGATGCTTGTGCTGTCAAAAGAATTTTTAGAATGTTTCTAATATATAAAAACCTCTACCATATTTAGGTACATTTAAATTTTCACCTTATTGATCACTTGTCAAATAAAAAAATGATTCATGGATAAAAAAGTGACACTTCTAGAGATTATGAAAGAGCAGATGTTCTTGATGTTTACATAACATAATTTTCAAGTGTCTGAAATGTATCTATAAGGTATATGAGTATATGATAATATCATCGAAAAACATCAAAATGAATAAGTAAAGATATGGATGGAAGATCTTATTCATGATATTAGTGAACATTGATTGTAAAAGTTTTAAACCTACCAAACATGAAAATGTACTCATATAGTGTGTATATGATCTTGAATATTTTCATAGAAATATCATTCACTTTTACATAAATCTAGATGTATCATGATAATAGGTTAGCCTTGGAGAACAACTGAGCTCCCCCCATCCAATCAAAAAATTAATTTATCCTTATTAATTTTTATCTATTATCCATAATCACCTTTTTAACTTTTTTTAGTCAATACGTATCCCTGGACTACCATCCTTTTTCTTTTCAAACAATACTGGATCACTGTAGGGATATTTTCTCATTATGATAAAACCCTTCACTTCCAAATCCACAAGTTGTACCTTATGTTAAATAAATATTGTTTTAACTATATTTTATTGAGTTATTGATATAGTAAATATTGATATTATTGGGTTGATCTCAAAGTCAATTCCTCTATTTAGAGGGCATCTCAAGAAATAATTTGGGAAGACATCTTGCTTCCGATCCACTATAGGATGAAGATAAAATGTTACTACTTTGGATTTCATCTAAAGATCCAACCAAGATACCTATGTAGTAATATCAAAAATATGGATTATAAATGGTTCTAATATGCTGTTTTCAACTACAAATTCATTGATTATCCCAAAACATTTACCCGTAGACATAGTAAGGATATTCATCACTTATAGTAGTTGATGTGAACCGGATGACTAGTCAACTAGTCAATGATAAAAATGAGCTAAAAATAATCAACTCAAAAATACATAAATTCCATATATGTATAAAATAATAAAATACCATATGAAATTCTATACATTCATCGAGATTATACAATTTTTTCCTAAAATTTGTATCAAGATAAATGAACTTGGAGGATAACATGACCAATAAATCATATGACAACCCATATCTTTCATACACATTATTTCATGATTTATTAAATACAAGTAAAATTAATACAACCCAAGTGGATTGTGAGGCCTAGTGTATTTGGGTAATTAGTTTCATAACATTAACAATTAGAGTATATATAACAATAAATGAACAAAAAATTCATAACATGTTCTTATTTTGCATGGATATTCTAAATTTTCATGGGATAACATGGGGAATTACGTAAAAAAAGAGTGATCTAGAAGGCTCATTAAAGTAATAATAAATGAAAAACATTATTAATTTAATAAATTTGATTCAATATTTATATTAATAAGAAATAATAGAAGTGATAATCATAATCTTGACCAATGAGGCATGATATAACCAGATAACATGAAGGAAACCTAAAAATTTGGCAGCAAATAAAAACATGTCAGAAGCATGCATCAAGGATAACTAACAATAAAACATTACATTGTGTAAAAAGTACCATAATGTATTTTTTTCACTAAATAATCACATATATAATGTATTATGTGACAAAAAAATCACACATTGCATTGGAGGTCTATATAATTCCAGGTCCACCCATTGCGTTCATATCCTGTGCATGTATAAGTGTTCCTGATAGATCATATAAAATAAGGATGTATTCCATCACTTTTAATCAAAATATAATTTAATGTGATATAAAAACATGTAATTCCAAAAATAAATTATGGATAGGTACATCCATGTCAATACCATTTTGTAGAAATGGGGATGGGTATTTACTACCCAATTTTTTGTTATAAAACATTAGAGGATAATTTCATTATTACACTGACAGTACATAAATATTAATATAAGTGATCAGTGATATTTAAAGATGAATATAAAAAAAACATTTAATAAGGAAAATAAGAGGTATTTTTAATAACATATCCTAATATGAAAAACTATTTACTAAAAGTCATAACATAAATAATTTTTTGGAATAAATAATTGAATGAGAATACCCCTTACATTGAGAGTATGATTATTAAAGATTTAGGGGGATTATTAAGAGTTTGGGGTAACCTTGGGAGTTATTTGGAGAGGTATGGTTAGAGTAACATCATTATATAAGATTTTTGAGTGAAGAGGAATGGGAGGTTGTGTTGGTTTTTATAGAAAAAATGAGGTGAATTCTTTAGAAATTTTTAAAATTTGGTTCTCAACACTATAAGATAAAGTAATCAAAACCCAAAACTATACCAGGTTTTTTTTTAAATTGGGGTTTTCAAAGATGAGTGGGTTTCATTATTTTATATTTATAAGAACATAAGTCATAAGAATAATACCCTTGGTGATGTGGAAGTGGGTCAAGGCTCATACATAATTCATTTTAAAATCTAAAAATATAATCTAGGTTTTAGAGGATTAATTAAGGGTTTATAAAAATAATAAAATAACATAAAAAAATAATTTATAAGGGAAAAAATAATTTTTGTTTTGGATAATTTTTATATTATTTATTACATATACTTTAGTCTTTTATGAAATCATTATGCATATTGTTTAATTATATCGTATTTAATTTTTACAGAAAAAAATGACTCTCACAAAAAATTATGAAATATTTACTATTGGATAATGTCAGTGTTATTTTTTAAGAATAATATTTATTTTAAAAAATTAATTCTATAATAATTTTATTTGACACATTTTAATTAAAAATCCCCATTTATTAAAAAAATGATGGTTTTGTTGACAATAATAGTATTCTAGCCATTAAGAAAAATAATATCTGACTTCATAAAATTACATTATCAATTATATTTCATAAAAATTATTTAATAATAATATTTTATTAATATATAATTTATTTAAAATGCTCATTAATTCATATAATGTGTGTCTTTATTGAAACTAGACATATCCCTTAAATACATTTGTTCTTTTATCATATCAAAATCAAAATTTTAAAAAATTTCTTATTTAAATATTATAAAATTATAATAGAAGATAAATATAATAATTATTTTATAAAAATAACATAATAATAATATAAAAATTAATACTTTTATATTATAGATACACAACCCTTTATTACGCCAAATTATGTCCAAATAATAAAGTGTTTGATGATGACATTTTAATGGGGTGGTTCGACAGACATGGTTTAGGCCATGAAATCGATGAACATGAACTTATCCTATAAATATTTTCTCTCATGAACTAGTTTTTTATATTGTCTTTATCTTAGTCCAGGTAAAATTCTAGTGATACTATCTCCCTTAGAATCTTCGATATATTGGCTTCATAGAGTACAATCCTACTAGTTGAGGACATCACTTCCTTTGTCTATGTAAATGAATTTATCAAAACCCTATATATATCATAATAATTTGATCACTCTATAATATCTGTAATATAAATGGTTATTTTGCTTAATGGTATTTTATATCTAATAGTAAATAATATAAAATTATCCAAAATAACCATTATAGTTTTAAATTTCTTTAATTTAATTTCATAATAACGAATTCACTAATTTTAAAAATACTTTGATTTATAAAACATTAGTTCATTACATTCTACCCCCTTAAAAAATTTTACCTTATAAATTTTTATTTCAGCCATTGATATTGATGATGTTACTTTTGTTTCATCACCACTTGGTGTTTTCGAGTGGCTTTCGCAAACTATTGGTTCTTCCATAGCACTTCGACCAAGTGAGTTGTCTTGTTTTATAAAACATTGTATCTAGGATCTTAGATCGTCCCCATCATCTAGTCATATGAAATATCATTCTTCAATGAAACCACCTATGGATTCAGTACATGTGAGGGTTCTGGTATGTAATAATGAAATAGGGATACATTAAACAAATCATGTACATGGGATAAGGTAGGTGGGAGTGATAGTCAATAGGCCACGACTTTAAAATGATGTGGGCTTTCAAATTCTCTAATATATCATGGACTAAGATATAAATTTTTTCCAAACCTCAAAACTTTTTTCCATGATGATATATGAAGTAATACATTATCATTACCATCAAAATCCTGTTCTCATCAACATTTATCTTCATAGGGTTTTTGTCAAATTTGTGTAGTTTTAATAAGACACTGAATGGTTTAAACCATCTGTATCATATCATGGGTAATATTAGGTCCCGGTAGATTCTTCAATCAATCATATTCCCATCATATAAGATTCGGACACCTCTTCCCATAAATAGCCCCATAAGGTTCCATTTGAATGTTATAATGGAAACAATTGTCATATGAGAGCTACACCAGGGTATGGTGTTGATACCAACATCATTGGAAATCCATAAAACACGATATTAGTATATCTATTATATTTTAAATGGTTATTTCATATTAATCATACATTTCATTTGTATATGAAGTTCTAAACTTTAGTTATTTATCCATCACTTACTGAAGGATTCCCCAAAACCTAATGTTAAACCTTAGATATCCATTAGATAAAATATAAAATGTAACTTTATGAAGTATTTCCACAACCTTTATTTATTTATTCTCAATTTGGTCAGTAGATAAATCTTACATTATATAAATTATGTGAATTAACTTATAAATTTTATTGACTACCAACAAAATCGAGTTACTTTTTTAGGGCTCCTAGGAAGTCTAAAAATGAAAAACTAGTTATTTTTTACAATTTTAATAAGCATATGGGAAATAGATTTATAATATATTCAGGATTATAACATTCAATAATGAATTTTTGTCTTCCAAACATCATGATACAAATTATAAAATATCCTCCTTTAGGTTATCCCAATTTTTTCTTCAAATATATATAAATCATAGTGGATCCTAGATTAATATATAAGGATGAGATATGTGAATCATCTAGAAGTTCACACATTATTTATAGTTTTTATTGGACACATATCTAGATTCTAACCCTTATATCTCCATATTTGGAAAAATTTTACTTCAGAATATTCAATTCCTTTTTTAGTGGTGCCACACCATTGTTATGAGCCTCATAAATGCTCTCAAAAATAGATGGTTTAGAAGTTATTTAAGGATGATCAAAATGAAGATACTTTTATTTTTCCAGGTATATCCTCAGAATGTCCATGAGTAATGGATCCCATGTAATTCCCATCCTAGATAGGGTTATAAGATCCTTTTTATTTAATGTATTTTAAATTTTTCTCAACTTCCTAGGATGGTAATGTATTGTAAATTAAGAATCCTTGATCGGATCTAACCACCTTCATTGGAACATATCAATCTGTTTTTGTGTGTATATATTTTTGTTGTTTTTATGACCCATATATGTGTGATGAGTCTCTTAATTTAGAAACTTTATCCATATATTCAATGTGAATACCATTATAACCAATTGTAGATCATGTTTTGGGTAGTTATTCTCATGAATATTTATTTTATGGGAGGAATATTGTAACAATGTTTCATCTTTCATGAGTATAAACCCAATACATTTTTGGACACATCACATTAAATTATAAATCCGTCATTGCAAGTGGGTAATTCCAGAAAAAACTTCGTGATTAGTATCTTATCATCTCATTAAATCATTCTCTTCATTCATCATTCCACATAACCTTTACACATTACATGTTATCTTGGTGAATGGGATTTAAAATAACAATATTATCACAAATCGATGATAGTGGCTAGATAATCCAATGAAACAACAGATTTCATTCACCAAGGATGGTTTGGTTAAAATCTTCAATTGCCTCTATTTTTTAAGGATCCATAGATTTATATTTATTGGTGACAAAATGACCATGTAAGGTTACTTTATCTATAAAAAAATTCACATTTACTATACTTCAAAAATAACTTCTCCTTTAAAAAGTATTCAGTATGGAATTCAAATGGTCGTAGATAAGAATATCATCTATAAAGTCTTCAACAAATTCATTGTGGTAATCTTTGAAGAATCTATTTTTAAGACCAAGAATATCACTATCGAAATATTGTGTCCAAATAGAATCACTATGAACTTGTAGTGGTAATACCATGTATGAAAACCACTCTAGTGGATATCCTCAATTTTCCCAATAACTTGATAATATCCTGAATGAATATCCACATTATATAAATACTATGATCCATTTAACAAATAAAAAAATAATAAATCTATATAAAATGATACTTATTATTTATTTGGATATTATTGAGCTCATGATAATCAATGTAGATGTTCATTAACCCATCCATCTTGATGAAGATGATCGGTGCACCCCAAGGCAAATCATATGGGTGTATAAACCCTTTACCTACACACTAAAATAATTTTGACCTATATCCATGGTTCTATAGCCACATACAATAAAAACTATGGCTATAGGAAACCTATACCTATGCCTCATTTAATTCTTGTGGCCATGTCCCCCACACGACCCTTTTCCCCGCCACCCTGATGAGTTTCCCATCCCCATTTCCCTATGTTCCTCATCTCTACCATGATCCTCCTCTCCCAACGTCTCCCATGTAGCCACCCCACCTCAATGTGACCCACCCTTCTCTTACGCAGCTCTATCACAATTCTGACGTGCCCATATCCTCCTACACTCTATAATCCTCCTCCTACACTGATGTATATGAGGCTGCCTCCCCACCTCCCCGTGACCCTCCTTCTCTGACGTGGCTCTAGCACGATTCAGATGTGGCTCTGGCACAGTTATGACACCGCTTTGTCACGGTTCCGACACTACCACCCACCTATCGGGATCCTCTTCCTTCGATGCGACCACCCAACCTCCTGGGATCCTCATCAAACATGTGTTGGATCCAGGAATAAGTTAAATTTATCTAGTTTTTATTTCATTGGTTCCCAATATCGGTTTGATCGTACACTTAGAAATGTTTCTATCTATGGTTGACTATGGGTATTAAAATCTAGAATAACAAAAAATTAAAATATAAATCCTTAAATAAATTCCCATTCTTGATATTTAGAAAAATTCCAGAGTGGATCCCACACATGGTGTGTTGGATTTCAGGTGGCGTAATATCAATTACTATAATGAAAACTCAATAGTTCATTTTCACTTCATCCATGGATTCTCAATCCCTCACATTTACTTTAAGAACGTGAGAATAAACCTGGGTTTTACATCAACATCACTCAATGAGTATCATAATATTTTTATGATAGGATTTATATGCATGAAGAATCAGATATGTTCACACTCTCAATGTTTAAATTAGGGTAATTTAATTCATTGGAGTTTAGGTTTTTAGTGTAATCCAACCATGAGAATGATGAGAGGGTGAGAAAAGTCTTGTCTAAATAAATCCCAGTTAAGTTTAACATACATTTTTAGAGGTTCTACAATAAGGCCATACAATCTAAAATTAATATCCATAGAAAAATAACATAGATACCCTCACCATATGTGTTGTGAGAGGCTAAAATCAAAGTTAGTCTTGAACTTATTTTTTGATGTAGAATGTGCCCGCTTTTCTTGGTCCCTTCTTGGGAAACTTATGGGATTTCAATTTTAGGGGGAAGAAATCTACAAATTTTTGTTTACATTATTTCAAATTATTTAGAATCATTAATTTATGGTTAATCTTTATGTAATAGTGTTTTTAGTGGTGTGTTCAGTGATTTATTAGACAAAGAACAGGGGTCGTGAAGGAAATAATATCTCACTCTATTCATTCAAGTTTATGTTCTCACTCTCATGGACAAACTAGGTTCCCATAGTCCAATTGAAAATAGAATGGATAATACTAAGGGGATCCTCCCTAGGGTTGTGATTAAAAATAATAGAGCTCTTCCAGGGTGTTGGATCAAGTAGATACACCCAAATGTTGTGATAAAACCTAATGTGAATGGATCCTATAAATAGGGAGTTAGGTGGTGGGATTGTGCATTATTCTTGGGGATCTATGGTTCTCAAATATAGTTTTTTATAGTTTAGGTAATTCTATCTGGGTGGAGAAATGATGTTTACTAAGTCACCTTTAAATTTGAAGGATAAATAACTTCAATATTGGTATGGTTGAGTAGAACTAAAAAATTCTTTTATGATTCCTACATAATGATGAAAATTCTCCTAGGTATTTAGATTATAATATTAGGATGTATAGTTAACCCATCATTCAAGGCACAAATATCATTTATACATGGAGGGAGGAGAAACTTTATGCATATAATTTATCTTGTAAATAGATACCTTATGAGATTCTTTTTATGTATCATATTACACAGGATCTTCCACATTACTGTGATATTATTTTCTGTGGTGAAACCCTCAGTATTCACCACTATAGACTCCCATAGTGAAAGATTTTCCAATAAAAGGCACTTTTTGAGTGACTAACAATTTCCCAACTATTAAATCTGTCAAAGAAGTTCTTGTATGGATAACATTAATGGAGCTGAATGATCTGAATACACAAGTGATTTGTCAGGAAAAAAAATCTAATCACATGTACAATGAAAATACTAAATTCAATTGGTTGGATAATCAATTACCCAATCAACTACATGGTTTAAATCCTAACCATCTAGAAACTTTTCCAACCCATGACCAATTTCATTCCCAACCATCTCAACATAGAATACAATCTTTTCTATATAAATTATTAGAATAATTTTTTAAAAAAATATTTAAAATGAATTATCAATTTTCATCATTGATATAATATATATTAAACATTGAAATGGTTATGGAATCCATTCCTTGTAGAGACCCTAAGCTTGACGTACATGGACATTACATTACTTTTGCGGAATACTTATTACATAACAAAAACAGACACACAAGGACCATAATAGTTTAGTGTCTTTGGAAACTTGGAACGTAATCTTCTAATCGTGGTGAAAGATCTTCAACATCTCCCATAAAGATCTTCCACTTTTTGTTTCCTGACCTAAAACCTTTCTTTTCATCCTCGGGTAAAATAAAATATAAAAAGGGTTAGCTCAAATGCTCAGTAAGGGTAATCATGGATAAAATAAAACATACCATATACATTGGAACTTAAAAACATGAACATAATGTTTAAACATTAAAATATTGAGCAACGACATAAAACATGGAAGTACATAAGGCATATATCATAATGGAACATAAACCATGATAAAATAGCATGGGAATAAAACATGTAATTATGGCATCCATTAAGCACATGTAATGATTTCCATAGTAGCCAAGGCATTGCTTCCAAGACCATCTTAGTGGACAAAGTCCCTTTCTGAATCGAGTTCACTCCTCGTTTCAGTCCTGTTTTACTGAACCAGTTTAACCTACAGTTCCAGTCATGTCTATATCATGAGATATAAATCATAAACCAATGCATTGGAGGGAGATATAGGTCCCACCCATCTCATAATGAAATCATTCTTACTTGTGCCACAACATAAACTTAAAACATTCATCATAACCCAAAGAATCAAATGGGTTTCATATCATATCATCATCACATAATCCATATAAAACAAATGGATATTTCATCATAAGAAAAGTGAAATCATGTAAATCAAAGAGAACTTATACTTGAAACATACACATATGAAATAATTTCATCTTATATGGAAAATGGTTTTGATAAAACACTTGAAATGAATTCTTGAGGAGAATATCCTTTCTTCTTGAAAATCATTTTCTTTTCACAAAATGACATGCAATTTTAAAATAAAGGGATTTATTTGAAAATAGTAATGAAATATTTTGGAGGAAGCATCATGAAAATAAGGCCTTATAAAACCGTAAAAATCCGTTCATGCCGTATATGTTAAAAAAACATTCTTCTCGTACTTTTACCGGAAAAGTAAAAAAAGTACCTCATAACGTAAACAAAAGAAAGATTCCTTACATACCATGTAGTAAAAGTCAAAATGGGTAAAAAGAACTTTAAACATTCATAAAAACATTTTTATAACATTTGGACATGGATGACAAATATAACCCCAGTAAATACTTACGAATAAGCAATCTCGGATAAAAATGAGATTTACAAAATTATCCCTTACCTTATGTCTGATATGCTTCGTATGTATCCGAACCTCCTATATAATGATTTAAATAATTTCATTGACTTATTACATAATCATATTCATTGTTATTATATTATATATGATTCACTTATGACTTTATATTACCCGTTCTTTTGTAAATTCCATGTTAAAGAGCGTTTTGGGTAAAATCGTTTCATTTGTCATCCGTGTTTTGACTTGTAATTATTCATATGATTACATAGATCACGATTAAATAATTACAGAATATAAACCATGATTTATATATCATATATATTCAAAATATACATATATATAATAGATCGATAAATTGAAAGAAATACACCGTTCATGGAGACGGTAGGCCGTACGTACGCATGAACGTTGTTTTTGTTTCCGTATTGAGTTGAATGGAATTAAGTAGATGAAATACATATATACATAAATCCAGTAGATTTAATGTCATATATTTCATTATTATTTCTTATATATACTTTATAATCATTCTTAAATGGTTAACATGGAGAAAGAATCTCATCGCGTCGTGGAGACGGTAGTCCGTACGTACGCACGAGCGATGATATCATTTCCATAATTATTGAATTGAATTGGAGTGGATGATACAATATATCAGAATTAGTATGATGTTATAATAACTATGTATAGTTATTATTTACACCATTATACCCATCCATGTAAGGTGTTGGTGGAAAAACAGATTACACCACAGCGTGGAGACGGTATTCCATACGTACACACGCGCGGTGATTTTGTTTTCCGTAGGATGGATATATGGTGAAATAGGGTTGTTTCATTTATTACATCATAATGAAACAACCTAAGAAGAAGAAGTGGAAGAAGAAATAAAGTTGAAAGAATTGGTAATCGGACATTACCTCTTCTTTAAAGCGCCTCTTTGAGATCTTTTAGGGCACTAAATTTTGTCTTTGAAGAAGACCAGGACCTCTAGGATGTTTCTAGGGAAGTGGAGAAGATAATTTTTCAGGGTTTGGCTGAGTTTTAAGGCTCAAAGTGGTGTGATGAGGGGAGGGAGGAGGTTCCCTTTTATTAGGGAGGAGAGGGGCACCTTTGGAATTCTTAAAAATATTAATTTATAATAAATCTAACCCCACTTAAAACATCCACAAATGACTATTATTCAACGATTGGATGAGATAGGGTTGTAATATCATCAACCAATAATATTTAGACATGTTTGGATCTGATTTTAAACCTTATCATTTTGATTTATCCTTATTTAATCTATTTAAGTTTATTTGTGGTAATAAAATTCTAAATTTTAAAATATAACAAATAATTACTTATTTGTTGTGAATTTTCAATAATTATTGACTTTATAACATTATAGACCATATAAATTTAAATTTATAATTTTTAAATATTTTTGTGATTTTTAAACAATTTAATAATATGTTATTTTTATAAAATAACAATAGTGTCATTTTTGACACTATTCATTTATTTGAATTTAAATAAAATATATACAGAATATATAATCGAACTAAAAGCTTTAATAGATTCATAAATAGTCATATGTAACTATAAAATTAGTGGATTACATCAAATAGTTATTATAATATTTATTTTATTATTTTTAAAATCATTTATTTGGTTTATCTCTTAATAAAATAATTACTACATCATTTTTGTATAATTATTTAATATACTTATTTGTTGCATAAAAATTAAAAATAAAATACTATGATGAATATAAATCTTGTATCTTTCACAATAATACTTTTACTCGAATTTATCATCTTAAAATCACAATATTTAAATTTTTATATTTAGTAAATTATGAAGGTGACAACTTTGGAATCATTTAAAATAAAATAATATAAGTGTCATAATCACTTTTATAAGGATCCAAACGGTTATATAGTAGGTCATTGGATGATTCAGGTGTATATATACACTACCAATAAGTTTTGGTCCGGTTTGTGGGCCTTTTAATGGGTATTATTATTTCAATAAAAACTATATTACTTATTTTCCACTTAATAAATAATATTTGTATCCTTAATGTATCACCTTTAATGGTAATTATTTAATCTGTAAAAATTCTAAATAAATTATCATGATTTAGATAATTTTATTAGATTTCTATAGACTATTCATGTTTGAATTTTTATGATGTTTATCACTAAATTAAAATTATTATACTTATAAGATTTAAGAGAGTGATATGTTGTCACTTTCTTTGGTTTTAATAATAATTAAATTATTTTCATGGTCAAAAGTCCATAAAATGAATCTAATTAGACCCTTAGTTGATATGGGTTTACTTCTATCCATCCAATAGAATTTTGGCATGTGTTAGGGTAATTTTATAATATTATATTTACCATTAATTACCAGATTTACCTTTAACTATGGTAAATAAAATTTACCGTAGTTACTATTCATAATTCCCAAAAATAAAAAGTAGCCTATTAATAGAATTTAGACCCACTGATTCCAAATATGGAATCCATTTTTTCAAATTCAATACAGAGAAGTTGCAGAAATTAAATTAAAATTAATCCCGTTGTCAAATGAAAACGGGTTTTTGTTTAAAACATTGCAAAAGACTGAATTGATTTAACCTACGAATTAAATGTAAAATCAATGCTAATGACATAAATTATATTAAATGGTAAAAATATATTATATTTATAATTTAAAACCATTAAATATTACAATTTAACCATATAAATTATTACGATGAAAAAAGTTGTTTTTCATTAAAATATAGCGTGTTTTTACTATTCATCAAAATATGAATGTTACCAGAATAATACAAAAAATTTATCCATAGTAAATTTTTATTTCTTGATTCCAAATAAGAATTTTATTTTGTCAAATTGAACTTATAAACATGTCAAAAACTATTTTTAAAGTGGGTGCGCCATCAAAAGGCGGCAAAACTGCATTTTTTGAAAAATACTTATTTTAAAAGAAAAATTTATTTTGTTCTTATACCATGTTCTAGAAAATGTGTAAGATGAATAATAATGTTATAAAATCAAAAATTTAGTTAATACTATTCATAACGGCTAGTTCATAATAATATTATAATAATATATCGTTGTTTAGTAAAACCCGGTATTGCGTACAACAGACGCTATCAAGGAATGGCGTGATTGCGTGTAATGCAAGCCAAGTCAGGGTTGCGTGTTGTGAATGAATCCTTCATTGATTCATATAACAGAATCAAACCATATTTCATTTATACATTGAATATATATATATATATATACACTCAATGTTGCGTAGAATAACTATTATCAAAATTGTGTGTAACACGATCCAAGAATAGTGTTTTGTATACTGCAAGCTAATACGGTGTTGCGTATAGCGCAAGGTAATTTTGGTGTAGCATAAAACACAAGAAATTAATGAAATTAAATTAATATTTTTCATAAAATCTCAGTGTGTTACATTCTACCCCCCTTAATATGAATTTATCCCTCGAAATTCGTCGGGGTTATAAATGGGTTTTCTACTTGAAAGTTTCTTTAATTGAAACCCACATCGTAAAAACGAATACCAAAACTTATCTTTAAAAACTAAAGTATGAAATGTAATGGTTACCCAGATAAACTAATCATTGGGTTTCCATATAGGAGAACATAGGTGAAAATATGGATATGGAAGAAAAATCTAACCATCAAGTTCTGATGGAGAGTGGTAGAGAACATGGCTATGAAAAAGACATCAATCAGAAAGCCATAAATTTGTGATGATCTAAGGTACCACCTGATTCATCGGATATAAGAGAACTAGGACAACATTTTTGGTTTTCAATATCATTTCCATAAAGTTGAAAATTTTGAATTGGATGAAATACTTGCTTGATTTTGGTACAATCTCACTATTGTTCGTGATTTGAACAATTTCCCCTTTATCTCTTAAATAAATGAAGTTGAATTTGTTATTCATGAAGTGTTAACAGATCATGTGATAGAATTATGGGTCATTCCATCTGTTTCAAAAAAAATGTTAGAAAAAGTTATCAAATATACATAAGTCCATCTATAGTGAGATTAATCATATATGGTTCCTAAAATGGACTTATAATTCATATATCATACCACTTAATAAAATAAAACTAGTTTCTACTAACCAGGGACTTCCTGTAGGCCAGTGGTAGGTGATAAAGGCCAGTCGCACTTCGGTTGTGGGTTCGATTCCCACAGCATTGTCCGACGCGATGGGCTGTCGCCCGTCTTGCATGTCGTCCTTTTTCTAAAACTACATTACTATATCGTCCCATCAATAATATCTAAAAAGGTTCTATTCTTAAACAATACTAACTTATTTCCAACATAATCCATTCCAATCTTTAGGGTTATCCATAATATTGCAGTCCATTGTCATATTATAGTGAAAACGATTACCAGAGATTTCATATAAGAAGCATGTTAATACCATCGTTGATCCCCATATATCATATGATATGTCTTGTTGTTCAAATTACAAACGTTCGAAGGCCTTAATCATGTATTCTCTTGGAAAATGAATACCCATTGAACCTTAGTGAAAAAATGAATGCAGTTAAAATTTAACACTTTCCACATACAAAAATCCTCAAAATTCTATATACTCAAACCATGATATCACTTAGTCCTTATATCAATCATGAGCTCATGAATACAATCAAACATATCATTATCTTCTTATTCCTTCATTATGTGCATATCATCTACTTTACAAAAATATCTGAATAACATTCCATGGTTACTGGTACCATTCAACATTTACATTCAAATACTTTAAGGAAAAACAATAGTGTAACAATCCTTAGATTATTCTTTATTCCATAGTACCATTAACTATACAACATAACTCTCAATAAATATACAATCATTCCACTACCTTAAAAACAACCGACTAAGCTTCAACACTTTTTTCAGCTCATATATCATTTGTAGTCTCCTCATCATCATCCACATAAATACTACCCATATGACCATGCTGATTCTCTTCATGAGATTTTCCATTAGGGCATTGGTTTTCATAATGCCCGTACATTCCACATTTAAAAAATATAATCATTGTTGATGTCGTAGGAATACCATTATCCTTGTCCATGGTGTTAACTGAACCTTTTCCTTTACACTTACTGGCTTTGTGTCCTTCTTTTCCACACCCAAAGCATCTTCCAGTTCCTTTGAAACAATCTACCTGATTCCTCTTCCCACATGATTTACATGAGGGAAATTTAACTTTCTTTCCTCTATGATCATCAAGAAACACCATCTTTCTCTTATTAGCCGAGTCAAGAAACTTACCAAATTTGAGATTATTGATCATATTATGAGATTGATGATTAGGCATAATAACGATGTTTGGACTTCCAAATCCCATTTCATTTGGTTTCTCATGAATAATATCATTCCATTGTTCGTAATATCCTCCATTATCATGAATCTTCCTATTTCCATCCATTTTCTAAAACCCAAAAAGAATAGTATGAGAGGAAGAAATCATGCTAGGGAAAACAACATAGTAAAGAGGGAGCATCATCAATATATAACATCTTAGGATAAATTCTAAGATGGTTACCATAGTTCTAGGACTATATCTTATAAGTATACTTACCCTTAGGGACATCCCTAGACATACCTTAGAAATATCTCTAGGGATCTCACTAACGTTCTCGCATCATAGTTTCCAAAGGTTGACTAAAACTTTCCTCTGATACCAACTGTAGAGACCCTAACCTTGACGTACATGGACATTACATTACTTTTGAGGAATACATAATACATAACAAAAAACGACACACAAGGACCGTAATATTTTAGTGTCATTGGAAACTTGGAATGTAATCTTCTAATCGTCGTGAAAGATCTTCAACATCTCCCATAAAGATCTTCCAATTTTTGTTTCCTAACCTAAAACCTTTCTTTTAATCATGGGGGAAAATAAAACATAAAAAGGGTGAGCTCAAATTCTCATTAAGGGTAAGCATGGATAAAATAAAACATACCATATACACTGGAACATAAAAACATGAACATAATGTTTAAATATTAAAATCTTGAGCAACGACATAAAACATGGAAGTACATAAGGTATAGATCATAATGGAACATAAAACATGATAAAATATCATTGGAATAAAACATGTAATTGTGGCATCCATTAATCATATGTAATGATTTCCATAGTAGCCAAGTCATTGCTTCCAAGACCATCTTAGTGGACAAAGTCCCTTTCTGAATCGAGTTCACTCCTCGTTTCAGTCCTGTTTTACTAAACCAGTTTAACCTACCGTTCCAGTCATGTCTATCTCATGATATATAAATCCTTACACAATGCATTAGAGGGAGATATAGGTCCCACCCATCTCATAATGATATCATTCTTACTTGTGCCACAACATAAACTTAAAACATTCATCACAACCCAAAGAATAAAATGGGTTTCATATCAAATAATCATCAAATAATCCATATAAAACAAATGGATATTTCATCATAAAAAAAGTGAAAGAATGTAAATCATAGAGATATTATACTTGAAACATACACATATGAAATAATTTCATCTTATATGGAAAATGGTTTTGATAAAACACTTGAAATGAACTCTTGAGAAAAATATCCTTTCTTCTTGAAAATAATTTTCTTTTCAAAAAATGACATGCAATTTTAAAAGAGAGATATTTATTTGAAAATAGTAATGAAATCTTTTGGAGGAAGCTTCATGAAAATAAGGCTTTATAAAACCGTAAAAATCTGTTCGTGCCGTATAAGTTTAAAAAACATTCTTCTCATACTTTTTCCGGAAAAGTCAAAAAATTACCTCATACCGTAAAGAAAAGAAATATTCCTTACATACCATGTAGTAAAAGTCAAAATGGGTAAAAAGAACTTTAAACATTCATGAAATAATTTTTATTAAATTTGGACATGGATGAAAAATATAACCCCAGTAAATACTTATGAATAAGCAATCTCAGATAAAAATGAGATTTGTAAAATTATCCCTTACCTTATGTATGATATGCTTCGTATGTATGTGAACCACTTGTATAATGATTTAAATAATGTCATTGACTTATTACAGAATCATATTCCTTGTTATGATATCATATATGGTTCACTTATGACTTTATATTACCTGTTCTTTTGTAAATTCCATGTTAAAGAGTGTTTTGGGTAAAATCGTTTCATTTGTCATCCGTGTTTTGACTTGTAATTATTCATATGATTACTTAGATCATGATTACATAATTCCAGAATATAAAACATGATTTATATATAATATATATTCAGAATATACATATATATATATAATAGATCGATAAATGGAAAGAAATACACCGTTCATGGAGACGGTAGGCAGTACGTACGCATGAACGCTGTTTTCGTTTCCTTATTGAGTTTAATGGAATTAAGTAGATGACATACATATATAAATAAATCCAGTAGCTTTATAATGTCATATATTTCATTATTATTGCTTATATATACTTTATAATCTTTCTTAAATGGTTAACATGGAGAATGAATCTCATCGCGTCGTGGAGACGGTAGTCTGTACGTACGCACGAGCGATGATATCGTTTCCATAATTATTGACTTGAATTAGAGTGGATGATACAATATATCAGAATCATTATGATGTTATAATAAAGATGTATAGTTATTATTTATACCATTATTCCTATCCATGTAAGGTGTTGGTGGAAAAATAGATTACAACACGGCGTGGAGACGGAATTCCGTATGTACGCACGTGCGGTGATTTCGTTTTCCGTAGGATGGACAGATGGTGAAATAGGGTTGTTTCATACATAGAATAACATATCAGTATATTAGTGATACTGATGTTATTACTTCATAATGAAACAACCTAATAAGAAGAAGTGGAAGAAGAAATAATGTTGAAAGAATTGGTAATCGGACATTACCTCTTCTTTGAAGCGCCTATTTGAGATCTCCTTTTAGGGCACTAAAATTTGTCTTTGAAGAATACCAGGACCTCTAGGATGTTTATAGGGAAGTGGAGAAGATAATTTGGTAGGGTTTGGCCGATCTTGATGTCTCAAAGTGGTGTGAGGAGGAGAGGGTGGAGGTGCCCTTTTACAAGGGAGGAGAGGGGAACCTTTGGAATTCTTAAAAATATTAATTTATAATAAATCTAACCCCACTTAAAAACCACCAAAAATGACTCATATTCGAAGATTAGATGAGATAGTGTTTTAATTGCATCAACCAATCAAATTTATACATGTTTGGATCTGATTTTAAACCTTATAATTTTGATTTATCCTTATTTAATCTATTTAAGTTTATTTGTGGTAATAAAATTCTAAATTTTAAATTATAACATATAATTACTTATTTTTTGTTAATTTTCCATAATTATTTACTTTATAACATTATAGAAAATATAAATATATATTTATAATTTTTAAATATTTTTTTGATTTTTAAAAAATTTTATAATATGTTATTTTTATAAAATAACAATAGTGTCAATTTTGACACTATTCATTTATTTGAATTTAAATAAAATATATACAGAAGATATGTTCAAACTAAAAGCTTTAATAGATTCATAAAAGGTCATATGTATCTATAAAATTAGTTTATCACATCAAATATTTCTTATAATATTTATTTTATTATTTTTCAAACAATTTATTTGGTTTATCTCTTAATAAAATAATTACTACATTATTTTTGTATAATTATTTAATATAATTATTTGTTGCATAAAAATTAAAAATAAAATCCTATGATGAAGATAAATCTATTATATTTCACAGTAATACTTTTACTCTAATTTATCATCTTAAAATCACAATATTTAAATTGTTATATTTATTAAATTATGAAGGTGACAACTTTGGCATCATTTAAAATAAAATAATATAAGTGTCATAATCACTTTTATAAGGATCCAAACCGTTATATATTAGGTCATTGGACGGTTCAGGTGTATATATACACTAACAATAAGTTTTGGTTTGGTTTGTGGGCCTTTTATTGGGTATTATTATTTCAATAAAAACTATATTACTTATTTTCCACTTAATAAATAATTTCTGTATCATTAATGTATCACCGTTAATAATAATTATTTAATCCCTAAAAATTATAAATAAATTATCATGATGTATATAATTTAATTATCTTTCTGGAGATTATTAATATTTTATGTTTTAAGATGTTTATCACTAAATTAAAATTATTATACATATAAGATTTAAGAGAGTGACATGTTGTCACTTTCTTTGGTTTTAATAATAATTAAATTATTTTAATTGTAAAAAGTCCATAAAATGTATATAATTCAACCCTTAGTTGATATGGGTTTACTTTTAGCCATCCAATAGAATTTTGGCATGTGTTAGGGTAATTTTATAATATTATATTTACCCTTAATTACCCGATTTACCTTTAACTATGGTAAATAAAATTTACCGTAGTTACTTTTCATAATTACCAAAAATAAAAAGTATCCTATTAACATAATTTGGAGCCACTGATTCCAAATATGGAATCAATTTTTTCAAATTCAATACACAGAAGTTACATAAATTAAATTAAAATTAATCTCGTTGTCGAATGAAAACGGGTTTTTGTTTAAAACATTGCAGAAGATTGAATTGATTTAACCTATGAATTCAATGTAAAATCAATGCTAATGACATACATTATATTAAATGGTAAAAATATAGTATATTTATACTTTAAAACCGTCCAATATTATAATTTAACCATATAAATTATTACGATGAAAACAGTTTTTTTCATTAAAATATAGCGTGTTTTTACTATTCATCAAAATATGAAAATTACCAGAATAATACGAAAAATTTATCCAAAGTAAATTTTTATTTCTTGATTCCAAAGAATAATTTTATTTTTTCAAATTGAACTTATAAACATGTCAAAATTATATTTAAAGTGGTTGCGCCATCAAAAGGCGGCAAAACTGTATTTTTTGAAAAATAATTATTTTACCCGAAAAATTTATTTTGTTCTTATACCATGTTCTAGAGAATGTGTAAGATGAATAATAATGTTATAAAATCCAAAATTTAGTTAATAATATTCACAACGGCTAGTTCATAATAATATTATACTAATATATCGTTGTATTGTAAAACTCGGTATTGCGTACAACACACGCTATCAAGGAAGGTCGTGATTGCGTGTATTGCATGCCAAGTTAGGGTTGCGTGTTGTGAACAAATCCTTCATTGTTTCGTATAACAAAATCCAACCATATTTGATTTATTCATTGAATATATATATATATATATACACTCAATGTTGCGTAGAATAACTATTATCAAAATTGTGTGTAACACGATCCAAGAATAGTGTTGCGTATACTGCAAGCTAATACGGTGTTGCGTATAGCGCAAGGTAATCATAGTGTAGCATACAACACAAGACAGTAATGTAATTAAAAGAATATTTTTCATAAAATCTCGGGTTGTTACATTCCCACTCAATTTTACCCTTCCTCAAAATCGTAGAAGAATATGGTTACAAACAAACATCTCATAAATAACTCAAAGTTGTGACTATTCCTAAGAGTGGGAAAACTAATTTAAATCTTAATCAATTGATTCCTAGAACATTAGAGTCTTCTAAATCATAGTCAAAACTGAATAAGCAACATTAGTAATGGAAAAATAAAAGTTGTATAATGATTTAATTGGTTAGGGAATGTTGAAATTCAACCAAAGTAGCATGGGGAATTATTGATGGGAGTTAAAATCTAGAAAAATGTGATTTTCTATATTTGAAAAAGATAAATTTGAAATCTTGGAATTATTTTCCTAAATATTATTTTATTATTTTTGGGAGAGTGTCAAAACAATATAAGATATTCTAGAGTTTAGATAAAGACATAAAAACCGTAAAATATAGACACATATATCCCATCCAATGAATAATGAGATTGATATTTCTTATCAACACTGAAATAATTGGTGGAAGATGTACTTGATGTGGCCATTAGATAAATAACCTCATTCCCACGTATAAATATATTTATCTGAAAATAATAATATATAATAATGTTTTTTGATTATTTAATTTTCTTATATGGTGATGGTGTTTTGACTACAATGGTGTGGTTGAGGACACATTCTTCCATCAAACCCCATAGTTTTAAATTGATTTGTATTTTAATTTATCTAGTGATATTTTCATGAAATCAGATTGATTCCATAAGAGTAATAGATTATTATACAGGTGCCATTAAATTTTATCATGGGTTTATCTATTAATTTGGTTTACACATAATACTAAAACAATTTTCATTCATTTATAATATGATTCAGGGGAGTGAGGGGTTATAAAGGAGTGATTAGGTATATCAATTCCCATAATTAAGTTAAATTAGTGTAAATAAAATCATTTTTTCTCTACCTAACCTATCAAACTGAAGATGGAGTGAATGGATGTAGATCTTGGGTCATTTCAGGGTATTATTTATGAGGGAATTTATTTTATAAGATATTTTTATGTAATTAATGAGAGATTTATATAAGGTAACCCTTTATTATATTAATCATTTTTCACTTTTATTTTATTTCTTCCATGAACTTGTGGTTCCACACCTTCATTATTTAATTACTTTAAAATTAATAGTTGTATGTTAGTGTTTTTGTGAGGTGAATGAATAATTATATCCTTATATGAACTTGTGGTTCCGTATCTATTTTCACCATAAAATATAGTATTTTTAATTTTCTATTGCATTACAGTTTCATATTGGAGTTGAAAATTAGTAGCAATCATATTTTGAGGACTTAATTAGATCTTCTTATTGAATTGGAAATCACTGGTGTTTTGCATTCTACACTTTTATCATCATTTTGGAATCATTATTTTGTTTAAGGTCATTCTTTTTTAAGAATATCTATTAATACCTATCTAATATAATGATTTAAATTTAAATTTCATATAATTATGCTTAGTTGAATTTGAATTTTATTAAATTGGACAGAGGGCCTAAAAGTTCTTATTTACATGATTTTCTGGTTGGGTTGATAGGAATATGAAAAATTTTTTGTTGATGAAGTGAAACAATTCTAGTTATTAAACAGAGGAAAAATTTGATGTTGTGACATGATTTTCTATATAGAGTTTTGCTGCACTTTCCGACACATAGAATTACTCATTTTCCTCATTATATTATGCTTTTTTAAATTCACGTATATATCTTTTTTGATTTATGAAGAACATTCATAACAACTTCCCATGACGACGGTTCCGATATTTTACCTTAATTCATGACTATTATATAAAATCATGGGATCAAATACCAAAAACAATTTAATTATTTTTAATCATTTAAATTATTTAACAAAAATTATTTAAATGTTGATTGTAAATATAATAAATAAAATGGCAATTGATAATTATTTTAGTACTTATGTACTATGATTGTCTAGTTCTATAAATTTGAGGGCATAAAATGATAACATAATATTAGGGAGACCTCTTACATAACGAACATGTTGATAACCTGAGTAAAAATATTCATGAGTTTGTTTGAGGAATGCTTTCAATCTCAAGCCTACCTAAATTGTTTTGGGCAGAAGGTGTGACTATTATAGTGTAGCTATTTAACTGGTTCCCATATACTACTAATTATTTCAAACCCACAGATTAGTGTTTCAGTGGTAAATCACTTTTTGATAACCACTAAAGATTCTTTGTGTCTCCAAATTACACCCACATTAAAATTGACATGTTGTAACAATGATTTATTAAGTATATTTTTAGGGGATACTCCCATGGTGTCAAGGGATATATGTTGTGTGTTAAAAAACATAGATACTAAAAGAGTATGATCATTATTGATGTTGTATTTCATGAATTTAGTTCTCATAAATCCCAATCTAGAACACATGATAGTGATGATACACCCCTTAGTGAGGCTATTGATCCTTATTCCAAAAAATGATTCAGATGATTCTTATGGGCCCTATCCTTCGAATTCTAAATATGAATTCTAAAATGAGTCCATTTATGGTTCAAATTATGATTCTAATACTCCAAATAATAATATTTATTAATAATTACTTGTGACAGAACTCTGAGTTTTACTATGCCTCCTTCATTGTTATGCTATCATGACATGGCTTCATTTTTATTTTATGTTTCCTAGTATCTCATTGATGATGATCATAAAATTTATAATAAATTATTTAATTATAGTGATTCCAAAGGATTGATCTCAAGCATACATGAAAAATGGATACCTTGAGTAAAAACCATAAATTTTCAATTTTTTATAGACCTCTGGATTCCATGGATATTGGGCGTAAATTGATTTATAGGGGGAAGAAATATAAAACTAATTAATGGAAAATAAAATTCAAGTCCATATTAGTGGAAAAGGGTTTCCATTAAAGAGAGGTTATTGATTATGTTAAAAATTTTCACAATTTGATAAGAATTATCTTATTTGGTTACTTATTTTTTTTATTTTAATGTCTTTCAAAATTAATTATTAGATGAAAAAAATTTCCTTCTTACATGGTGAACTTATTGGAAAATTGTACATGGAACCACCTTATGGTTACCAAAACATGTTTGAAACTAAACTATTTGTTTTGTATCCTAATGTATTCTATGATTTTCACCAGGACGTACATTGTTTTTACAATTTTCATTATCAATATATTTACAAAAAATTCAGGGAAGGTTCATTGTTTGGTGTTAAAATGGATTCATAGTTCTCTTTCACATACTTCTATCCAAATTTTCTTGTTTTTCTAGAAATTTAAAATACAGATGAACTAATTGATGGATATGTTGATGCTGATTACATAGTTTGTATGGATAATGAGAAATTACATTCTAGATATGTCCTCACCACATATGGGGGAACCATATCATGGGAATGGAACATGTAATTAGTTGTTTCTCATTTGACCATAGAATATGATCATATTCCCTAGATAGCCTAACTAAAGCTATGGTTTTATCAAAATTTATGTTTGTTTAGATTGAATGAGTTTGGTTCCCAATCATTAAAAATATGTGTAATAAAATTTCTATTTTCAAATGAATATTGTGCATATTTGTGAAGTTAAAAAGTCTTCATGTTAAATTTTCCATGATTAATATTTATTCCATTTATACACTTTTAAAAATTCATGATAAATTGAATTTAATTATCATATTATTATTTTGATCTATTTTTTATTTTGGATCATAACATGTTACTGTTACATTAGTACCACCATACCCTTACATGGTTTTTAGTTTACACATAGATATCCCATGTATTTGGTTCTTTAACATTATTGTAGTCAATAAGTTCCCTTATATGGGAAGTGTATTAGTAGTTTTACATTTATAGAAATAACATTTGACCCTAACGTAGTGGGTTTTGTAACACTTATACTGGTGGAACCCTGACCTATTTACCCTTAAAATTTTACCCTTATGCAATAGGGATTCAAATTTATACCATTAAATATCTAACTCAATTAAATTTACATATATGATCTCTTTGAATATTGCTGTGATGTTTCATTATTTAGGGATCTATATCATGCTTGGGTTGGTTGGGAAGTTGGGATAGAATGTTTTGTTAGAGAAATTAATGACACCTAAAAGTTATGTCCTCCCCATGAGATTAATTTTATATGTATCACTCTTAATTGATGGATTTTACCTCTTATTTGGAGAAACAAGGGCTCATCATACTGAAATCGACTTCCTAGTGGTCCTTACCAGCCTTTCGTCCTCCCTTTCAACCCCTATTAAACTTTTCATTGTGTAGTGTTGATGATATACCTTCATAAAGAATATGTTTGGTAGTCTATTTGTTCCAAAAGGTCCCAAATAAGTATGAACCATCATATTCAAGGGTATTTTAAGATTATTAAGGGAACAAAAAAATTTGAGAGACACACCTATTAACCCTAATGATTCACACACCGTGTATAAAGTATAGACATTAAATTTATGTTATGTTGGATTGGATCGAGGTATACTGGCGGTAGACTCCTAAGTAACTCATCCGTAACATATGTCATGTACCTGATTTGGATAGACTATGTATATAAATAAACATATACATATGAAAACATTACATGCCTTTCCTTTTATCGAGACTCACAAAGGAAACTACTAGGTTTGGAAAAATTACACAGAGATGGCACATGGTTAAGTACTCCATAAGTGATTTTATAGTGACATGGAATGGTTTCTTATAATTCAATTCAGAGTTATATACTAACTTAGTAACATATTTATTACAGGATTTACTTCCAATATATATTTTTCTCAGAGTTTAAAACTACAACACATACTCAAAGTGGGGGTCCTCGATATTAGTGTATTTTTTTTGGAACCAAATTCACGGTGAAGGGATAGGGGGTGGGTGGATTGGGGCAGGGGGTGGTTTGCAGGGAATGGGTAAGGGGGAGGGTAACAGGGTAGAGGGAGGGGATAGGGGTAGGGGGATGGGGGTGGGTGGAGGGGGTAGGGGTTAGGGGGTAGGGGAGGTCTGTAGGGTAGGGGGATAAGGGGAGGTCTGTAGGGAAGGGGGAGGGTGGATGGGGGGGGGGATGATGGTGGGTGGAAGGGGTAGGGGGAGGGGGTAGGGCGCAAGTGGGAGGTTTATAGGACATGGGGTAGGGGAGGTCTACAGGGTAGAGGGAGTGGGATGGTGGTGGGTGGAGGCGAAAGGGGCCAGGGGGAGTTCTACAGGCCAAGGGGTAGGGTGAGGTCTTTAGGGCAGGGGTGGTTTGTAGGGGGGGATATATGGCATATGGGAGGGGCAAGGTGGTAGGGGGAATGGGGCTTGGAGATGTTTGTTGGGACGGGGGTAGGGGGAGCGGGCATCAGCGTGGGTCGAGGGGGAAGGGGAGGTATGCAGGCCTGAGGCAGGGGGTGGACTATAAGGTAGGAGGATGGGGAAGAGGGTAGGGGGAGTGGGGAGTTCTGTAGGGCACTAGGTGGTCTTCAAGGGGGGTCTGTAGGGCAGTGGGGAGGGTTCAAGTTGGATGCACGGTGGGAGAGGGAGGTGGTCTATAGGGGGGGGTATATAGGGAAGGGGGTTCAAGGGGTGGGGAAGTGTAGAAGGGGAGGGGGTGGGGTGCAAGGGGGCAGTTGGGGTGGGGGGGGGAAACAGGTTGGGGGGGGGGGGTTGTATAGGAGGGAGAGAGGGAGGGTTGTCAAAAAGGGAGGGGCAGTGCCGGAGGGGGGTGAAAGGGGTATCTTCAGGGTGGAGTGGGGTGCAAGGGGGTATTTAGGGGGACTGGAAGGGGGGTATATCCAGGGGTGCAACGGGGGTCTATCTAGGGGTGCATGGGGGGGGGGGGTCTATTGTATTTTGATTAGATGATCTACAAAACAAGTTTTATGTTTTAAGTTTTTATTTAAAACTGAAAAGCCAATTGTTTCTATTAAATAGTAGTTAATTTTTATAAATTGATCTTTCCTTATAGGCCAATAGTTAAGGATATTCACATGGTATGGATGGTTGTGATCTAATTTCAAGTGGTTCTGTTACACTTTCTTATGGAAGGATCTATGATGAGATCATTTTCCAATTGTGATTCTTCTCTTATTCCATGTTAATTGGTGCTATAATATATAATTAAATATCAATAGATATTTCACATCATATAATATCATCGATGATATAAATTATCATTCATTGTTCTTTTGGAAGCACTGAGGGTTGATGATTTGGGTAATCATGTGGGGTCGGTGTTATAAGTTTTGGAAATACCATATATATATTGGAAAATGATGGTCATGTGGGAATGGATGTTAATGAATCCAATATGAAAACTCAAGATAATCACTTTTCTGTTTCAATAAATTGGTGGGAATGAAATGAAACACAAATCCACCTTTATCACCCGATACCCTCTCGTTATGTATATGTATTTTTTCATTATGAAAAAATTCTAATACAAAAAAGAAATTATATTTTTTAAAACAATCACACTTCACTAGAAGCCAAAATATCACATTTACCCCCCCCCCCCCCCCCACACCCACCATCCTATATAGTCAAACACATTCATGTATGTTATAGCTCAAAAAACCTCAATACACATTACTAATTTTATATATGTCTTAAATATTAATTTATATCTTAAAAACACATGTAACGTGTGCCATTGGTTAATGATGAATCCATTCTTGAATGTACTTTATATATTCACCCAATAACTTTTATTATTCCCCTTATATATACTAATATTTAATTTCTTTTATGAATTATAACAACTTCCCCATTTTATAAAATCCATACACGAATGAACATATAGAATACTAGAATAATTAATATATTTTATTTATTATTTTAACCATATACAAACTTTATTACTCACTCATTATTATTTTGTTCTAGTTAGACCATCCGACTATAATTATCGCTCTATAATCTAAACATATTTCTTATTTCTCATCAATTTTATGTTCAAAAATCATCATAAAAAACAATATTTCAATGTTTTCATTAATTATACGTGTTCTCATTTTAATGAATTATGTTTATTAGAGTATTTAATTGGTAAAATAATGATATTATATGAATCACCCAATAAACATTGAATGTTTTCATTAATTAAATGTGTTATCATTTGTATTAATTATTTTTATCAGGATTCATCGCTACTTCCACTGATTTAAGAGCATAAACCAATGAATATTTCAATGATCATGATGATGGTGTTGATGGAGGTGGTCTGAGAGGTGGTGATAATGATCTTGCTATTTTATAGGAGATTATGAGGGTTTCGATGGTATTTTCTATGCTGATATTGAGGTACATTTCAGATGTAAATTATATTTTTGGTTTATACATTTAGTTCTATCAAATAGATCATTTTATTATGATGACATTGAATGTAAATTTTATATTGTTAATATTGGAGATAGTATGAATTATTGTTATTTATATTTTATTATTTTTTTGTTCAATTTTATTGGGAAGGTGGTGTTTATTTTTCTCTTAGCTAGGGGATGTGAGTATTGTTATAAGGTGCAAATATTATGGAAACATTTGGTGATTGATTATAGTTGGGTAAGAATCAATTTACATGGTTATTAACTGGGACTATATGGTCTATTTTCCATGGGGTTTGAAGTGTTATCAGGGACCAATATTCATGGTTTAATCATGGGTGTAGATAAAAATTACCATTTTTAGATTTTTCCTATAATTTCCATGGGGGATGGTAGGGGGTGGTAGGTGGTGTCAGTGGGTAGGGTGGGATGATGGTAGGGGTGGGGGATAGTAGATGGGTGTGCACGGGTAAGGGAGGGGGATGAGGTGTAGGGTGAGGGGTGGGGATTGTGAAAGGGGGTGTGTAGTGAAGAGGGGGTGGGAAGGGGTGTCCAAGAGGGGGGGGGGTCCAGAGTCTGGGGGTCTATCTCAGGTCTGCCCTTGGGGGGGGGTCTGTCTAGGTCTCTCCATTGTCTATCCTAGGAGGGGGTGTATGATTGAAATAAGAATGGAGATGATCAATATAGAAGGGGGGGGGGGGTGAAATTTATACATTAAAAATTACATTGGAACTTTCAAAGATGGTATAAAGAATTCTATTGTTTAATAATGTTAAATAAGGTAAATTTACAAGACCTCTTAGTTCAACAATCTTTCTAGATTCTGGAAATATGGTTCTAGAAATCAATCTTATGATATGTTTACAAGAACAGATATTATACCTTAAAGAGTATAGAATCTTACTAATATGAGTATACAAGTATAATAAAGTATAAGATAGTTATACTTTCATTGATAATCAAAATGGAACGGAAAACCAACTAGAAAAAATACAAGTAACAAGTATGAAATCTTTTAACCCAAATAGTAGGGTATACAACAACCCTGGATAAAGGTCCCTTGATTTATACATTCAACAAAGTCGGTCTTACCCACACTAGGGTAATCCCTAGATAGGGATATCAAATTCTGTCTTCTAATCCTTGCAGGACCTCAAACATCATGGTAGTTGAAACCTCTATATTCATTATCAATGAAGTCTTCGAGCATTAAGGTAGAGAGTACATTTGTCTTCCTATCTCTGGAAGACCTCGATTGTACACAACAACAATCAGAGTCTCACAAAGCAAGCTGAACATGATTTTTAGTACGCATAAAGAATCAGAGTCTCTCTCTCTAGAAAAAATTTTAGTAGCATGTAATCACTATAATAGAAGAATAGTGTTGAACTTGTTCAAATTAGATTTTATTTATTGGATTTTCCCAATGGTCAGGTCCCTCCTCCAATGGTCATATTTTTCCTTGAATCTTAGAGGGAACTGTAAAAATGTCCCCCAAACAATGTTTGGATAGAAATAGAATTCATGGCATTATTTCATAAATATAACGAGGGTATGTAATATATGGTTTCTCAACCAAATTTATTTTCCGGATTCTAAGGAAAAATAAATTTTGGAGTCTAAGAGGCAATCATTCAGAGTATATATTACATGGATATTTTGATTTTTTTTCCAAGGAATTGCAAATCGTAATTCTTTAGACGTCGGAATCTAAATTCTGAGGAATTCAGAGTATGAATTCTAAATAATTCAGAACCTGAATTATAAGGAATTCAGAATCTGAATTCTATGGAATTCAAAGTCTGAATTCTATGGAATTTGGAGTCACCATTGTAAAGAATTCGGAACCTAAATTCTATAGAATTCAGAACCTAAGATCTAAGGAATCCAGAACCTGAATTATAAGGAATTTAGAACCTAAATTCCAGGGAATTTAGAACTTGAATTATAAGGATTCAGAACATGAATTATAAGGAATTCAGAATACTAATTTTTGATAATTTGGAGTCTGAATTTCAGAGAATTCAGATTCCGAATATCAGAGAATTCGGAGTCTAAATTTTAGAGATATCAGTGTCTGAATTTCAAAGAATTCGGAGTCTGAATTTCATAGAATTCAGATTCCGAATTTCAGAGAATTCAGATTATGAATTTCAGATAATTCCGAGCCCGCATTTCATAGAATTCAGATACTGAATTTCAAAGAATTTGGAACCTGAATTTTAGATCTTGAAAACATAATACATTACATCTATGTTTTTATTGAATTTAGAGTTTTTAGATGTGAAACTGAATCTTTCACTTAGGAATTAAAATAGTAAGATTTCGAGATACTAATATATGAATAATGAAAAATAGGTAATTATAAATTTTCCTTGGGGAAGGAATGTTTTCTTTATTAATGAAAATCTGAGTAAAATGAGAATTTCCAGAAAGAATGAAAATATTACTTATTACAATAAATATTAGGGAAAATAAAATTTTCATTGAGATAGAGTGTTTTTGATTTTAAAAATGTAAAAGAATAGAAAATTCATAAAGAAACCTTATTGAAACAAAAATATCCCCCTTTTTGGATAACACAAATATCCTTACTAACAAGAATATAAGGACTTCAAAAATTTTATGAACATGAAAATGAAAACATATCTCTCTCTACTTATTGAACATAATGAAAAAATCTAACTCCCCATTAGGCTTTGAAATCCATATGGATCATATTCTTTATTTATTGATTGATATTTTATATTTCATTGCATACGAAATTGTTTATGATAAAAAACTTTACCTTAGATGAACTCCCACTTACTTAGGGATATTTCGTCTTTACTTCGTATTATTTTTTGACATTCCCTTCCCTATTTTGTGATTTTCAAAAAGAAATAAAGGGAATAAAAAATAAAATATGGTACTTGAAATATTAGTTCTAAACAACCAAAATTATGAAGTGCAACAAAAATTTCATTAATATTTGAATGAATTTTTACAATAGGGAAATATAACAAAATATTGGATTTGAATGAAATTATCACTGTTTCTATTTCAGAAACATATTCTTCACAATAGTTTTCAGCCTCTTGAGGTCCTTGTGATCATATTCCATGCACATGAGTAGCTGATCTTGATCTCCACTTTCCTTTTCTAAGGATTTAATTTTTCCTTCCCAAGCATTAAGCACATCAACATGAGCCCTCAAGGATTATTCATGTTTAGAAAGTTTTTTTTTTCTCAAGGTCGATTATAAGATAACCTTCCCTCTTCAAACTATTTTCAACTGAATAAAATTTCCCATTCAGATCTTTCACTTCATTCTTTTTAGTTGTTTATTCAAGATATATATTTTCTTCGAAAGACTTGGTGAGATCTTTGTACCTAGCATCATCAATGTTAAAATCATCCTTGACATTATCTTGAAACTCGTGGAGAATTATCATCTCTTAAACAGTTTTCCTTGACCAACTAGTCTTATTATTGCAAGATATTTTATGGGATTAATAATTAATGTTTTTTTTTGAAATTAGCTTCATATTTGACAAGCTTATCCACCATCAGGGATATTGAATCAGTTTTATTATTTAAGTAATGCTAATGCATTTGGAACCTTGAATTTATTCGTGGAAATAATGTAATAGTACCTACCAGCTTCTACAATGACTGAACAAAAAAATCATGGACCAGAGATGATGATTCTGAATTCAAATGTTTCATTGATGAGGATTCCTTTTCAAGAACATCGGCTTTCCTCTTTGATGAAGTACCAATATCTTTCTTATTGACCAAAGCTTGGTAGGAGATCAACCATCACATACTTTCCATTATCTGTTCTTGAAATTATTTTTTCTTGTTTAATTGATTCATTTTCACTATCTGATAGTTGAACAATCTTATCATTATCTAATTCTTCCTTCTCAGCTCGTGTATCAACACCTTCGGGCTATATGAAATCATGATTGCTACTTTCTTCTTCAGACAATTTATTTACTTCTTCCTCACCCTTCTCATCATTTCTCGGGGTAGAAAATTTTGAAGGCTTGGCTGCAGAAGTTCATATTGATAACTTCTTAGAAGTACTCTCATTCTCATTGTAATATTTTACTTACTTTATCAAATACTCAGTGTCACCACTCCCTTCTTATTATTCTTCCACTTCTTCTTCTTACACTATTTATTCTTCTTGATCTCATTTCGGAATCACCAACTTCTTTCCCAGAGTCTCTAGGATTGATTCAGTTAAAAAGGATTATGGTATCAGAATTTTCTCAGAAGATTTCTCAACGTCTTTAAGAAGAGATTGTGCTATCTCAGCCTCAAACATATTATTTTTTGTCTTCTTATGTTTTTCTACTTCTCATGCTCTTCAGCAGCCTTTTCTTTTAACGCTTTTGCCTCAGCAGGGTTCAAGGAAATCTTAGGCTCCCCTTATTTTCAGTTTTCTTATCCTCTCTCCATTTTGAAACTACCTCATTAGGATAATATTTTTATTCTTTTAAATTCATTGTGTAGATTGAATTTCTTTAGCCATATGATCTTTTTCTCTCTCTGAATTTTCCTTCTCCTTTCTCTTCCTTCCACCTTTCTTGGTGGTTTTAGCTACAACAAGTTTCTTTGATAAAACATCAACTTCTTCATTTAATAAATAATAAAACTCTCTGGATTCACCATAAAATCCAATTTTCATTCTCTTTAGAGTTTCATCATGTAGAAACATTTCCCTGAAATTTCATGACTGCGATTTGATGGAAATTTTCATTAATTACAAACAAGAAACAATTATCTTTGATATAATTTTTGGATATAAGATAACTTGAGTCTTCAGATTTCCTTTCTTGATATTCTCAATTGTGACCAAAATACACACAACTAGATTCAGCTTCCAGAGGTTCGCTAAGATATCCAAAACATATATAACACTTTTCTTTAGAGTATCTCTATCTCATTTCAGTGGAATAATAAAGTCTTAAACCCAAAGTTCAAGAATCTTTAAATTTGATGAAAGATGAAGAGTCTTCAGAGTATTGTCTCCAACCAAACTGAGGAACTCTATGTCCTTATCCTTATGAAATATTCCTTCAACAACATGTTGCTTATGGAAGAAAAATTCATATTCTCTTTCATAACGTAATCCAATCGGACTAGCTTCCTTATAATAAGAAAGAGAGTAAGTTTTACCATAACTCTTGAAAGAAAATATCTATTTTCCTCCTTTATTGAAAAAAATACTGATTCATAGAACTCTACTAGAAACTCTGAAATCACCAGATCCTATGACTTGGGTTTAGATATAACTATACTCTCCCAGCTATTTAACTTTATGTTCTTTGAGATGATTGAACTATACTTATTAAAGAAGTCTCGGTCTACCAAACATTCGTGACAAATTTTCCATTCAGATATTTCATTTACAGTTGACATTTCATTCTGAAGAGAGGATTCTATAGTCATTTGGAACTAAGGAAGACCGAAGAAATTTGGAACAGACTTAAGTAAGAAGGGTATAGGTTTAGCACACAAGATCTTTCGATTCATTGTGGGACAACCATCAGGGGGTCCTTTATATAGGTAACTGAAGTGACCATTCAACTTCCCTGATTGATTCAACAACTGAAATTTTTTTTAGAAGATCTGACAGTTGAGATGTTAGCCGAAGAAGGATTATGTTAGATTCCCATCATTTGAGGTTTTTAAGTAAAAAAATTTTGATATAAGGAAAAGTGTATCCAAAAATTTTTAAAATGAAAATGAAAATTCCAACAAGTAAAAGATGAATACAAAAATTTAAGAAAGGAAACATAAATTTTAGATTTCTTGGAAGATTATTCGTAATAAAAAAATTATTCTTGAAGAACTTTATATTTCAAAAATTTTGATCATGAAAATTTTAGATTACAACATAAATTTAGATTATGAAAATTTGATTTTTGAAAATTTTAACTACGAAAATTTTGACTATGATAATTTTACTATGAAAATTTTGACTTCAAAAATTTTAACTAATAAGGAAATGTACGCCCCCCTATGAAAAAAAAGTTTGTTACTGTAAGGAGATAGGATTCAACAAGAAGTTAATAAGGAGGATTACCTTACAGTTATCCTTCCTAACTTCTGTTTAATGTATTAAAATCTTTCAGATGGTAAATTTGTTTTGAAAATATCAGCAAGTCAATCATGAATTCTGATGAATTGAAGAATGGTATCTCCTTTTTGTGTGTGATCCATAAGAAAGTGATGTATAATATCTATGTGTTTTTCACGAGAGTGATGTGCATGGTTTTCAATTAAGGCAATGGTACTGGTATTATCACACAAAATTTTTGTTTTGGTAATACCTATACCATAGTCTATGAGTGTGTGTTGCATCCACAAAACTTGAGCACACCAACTTCTAGCTGCTACATATTCAACTTCAGTAGTGGAAAGTGCTACTGAGTTTTTCATTAGGAATGACCAAGAAACTAATGAATATCCTATGAAATGAAAAGTTCCAGATGTACTTTTTTTATCCATTCTACATCCACCAAATTCAACTACCAAAAAGATTTAAAAAAAATCATTTCCAGATGTATAAAGGAGTCCTAAATCCATGGTTCCCTTTAATTAGAAAAAAATTCTTCTCACTGCCTTTAAATGAGATTCCATAGGATTGGATTGATATCTTGCACATAAGCATACTGATAACTTTATGTCTGGCTGACTAGATGTCATGAATAGTGAAGATCCTATCATAACTTTGAATGATGTTTGATCCATTGGTTTCCCAGCTTCATCAAGATCAAGTGAATTTTCGGTACCAATGGGAGTAACTATACTCTTATTATTATCATATACATACTTTTTAAGAAGATCTTTAATATACTTATGTTGTGATATATATGTTTCTTTTGGTTTTTGAAAAATTTTAAATCCCAAAAGAAATGTTAACTCACCCATCATACTCATTTTATACCCATATTTCATTAGATCTGCAAAATTATCGGTTAAAGATTGCCGAGTTGAACCAAAGATAATGTCATCAACATGAATTATAAAAATAAAAATTTCTTTGTTATCTTTCCTTATATGAAGGGTTAGATCCAAATTTCCTTTAACATAACAGTTTTGAAGAAAAAAATCTTATAAGTCTATCATACCAGGCTCTAAGAGCATTTTAAGCCCATACAAACCATTGGTAAGTCTGAAAACATGTCCAGGATGTTTTGTATCTTCAAAACCAGGTTTTTGATCAACAAATACTTCATATTAAACATAACAATTAAGGAAATCACGTTTGACATCCATTTGAAAAATTTTGACATTGAAGAATGCTACAAAGGCAAGTAGAATACGAATGGATTCAAGTCTAGCTACTGGAGCATAGGTTTCTTCATAGTCTAACCCTTCTAGAAAATAATATATTTTAGCAACCAATCTTCCTTTATTTAGTACTATGATTCTGTTTTAATCACACTTTTTTCGGAAAACCCATTTTACTCCAATAACTGTAGTTTCCTTAGATCATTCAACCAATGTCCAGACATAATTACTTTTAAATTCATTTAGCTCATCTTGCATAGCTTTTATACAATCGTCATCACTTATAGCTTCATCAATGATTTTTGGTTCTTATTAGGAAAGTAAATCTAGATGTTCTATTTCATTTCATAAGAAACATCTAGTCTTTATGGGTAGATTAACATCACCAATGATACTATCACTGGGATAATTCTTATGATACAACTGAATTGGGTTTTGTAAAGTCTTTTTATCAATATGTGGTAGAATATATTCTAGGGTAAGTGCTTCAAAATATTTTCATGTAAATTTTCCTTATCATAAAGAGCTTCTATCAAGGGTTTATAATCAGTTTTTGAAAACACAATCAAGCATATATGTTGAGGTTGTTTAAAAACAAAAGGATCAGTTCCATCAAATTTGACATATACTGTTTCTAATACTATAAGTGTTTTTATTGAAATATCAATAGGCCTTAGAGGTTGTGGAGTAGCCTAAGAGTATTCCTTCATCAGATTTGGGTGAAAATTTATTCAAATTATCTTTAGTATTAAAGATGAATGATTTTCATCCAAATACTTTGATGTAGGAAATTCTAGGTTTTCTACAATTCTAGAACTCATAAGGGTTTTTTTAGGAAAAGGTCTAATCAAAACTTTATTAATAGTATAACAAGCAGTGCATATAACTTCATCCCAAAAATGTTTAGCTATTGAAATTTTACTCAACATGGTTCTAGTTGTCTCTTGAAAATTCTATTTCTTCTTTTAACAACACCATTTAGTTGAGGATTTCATGGTGATGAGAAGTTATGAGGAATGCCTTTTTAACTAATTTTTTTTTCAAAATCATAATTTTGAAATTATCCTCCATGATAACTATGAATAGTTATCAATGGAATGTATTTTTTCATTTTTAACATGGGATTTAAAACTTTTGAAATAAGAAAAATATTCAGATATCTTTCCTAGAAAATAGACCCATGTAAATCTTGTCTATTCATAGACTAAATCAAGCACATAATATTTTCCTCCAATGCTTCCAGTTTTTTATGGACCTAAAAGATCCATATGAACCAACTATAATGCATCTGTAGTTGAGACTTCACCAATTTATTTAAAACATGATTTATGTTGCTTTCTAAATTGACAAGAATCACAGACCTGTGAAGAATCAAATCTATGCTCTGGTAGATCTTTAAATAGTTTTTTCATAGAGAGTTTACACAGGTTCTTAAGGTTAAAATTTCATAAACTTCTATTTCATAACCAATATTGATCATCAATTGCACTAAGAAAAGGTATATCTTGGCTTCTAATGTCTTCTAGGTTTAGTGTGTATACATTCTCTTGCCTATTGGTAGAAAGAATAAACTCTTCCTTGGAATTGTGTTCTTAGAAATTTTCATTCCAAAAAATTTACAAGGTAACCATCATCACATAATTGACATATGATAATGAGGTTATTCTTAAGACCCATAAAAAATAAAACATTTAAAGTCAATGTTTATCTAAGAAGAACAATGTCACCTATACCAATAATTTCTTCTTTAGCATTATCTCATAATTTTACTTTTCCTCTTTTTGTCTTGATAATCTTTTCAAAAAAGTTTTTATTACTATTCATGTTCCTAAAACATCCACTATCCATGTACCATGTATTGTTGTTGGTACTATCTTTACTTTCCTGAAAATAAGAGTGTTGGACTTTTGAAATCCAAACCTTCTTGGATCAGCAAACTTCAGAAAAATAAAGTTTAGGAATTCACATTTTCTTTGAAAAAAAATCATTATGAAAACCTAAATAGCGAGTTTTGTTTAAGGAAGAAGCACTTCCTCTGGGAATATATTTTGGTCTTCAGTCTAATAACTATGTTTTTATACTAAAAAACATTAGTTTTAGCACTTGAGTTAGTGTCTAAACCATTTTTCATAGAAATTAATTTTTCTAGATTGGTAGAAACATTATACTTCTAAGAATTAACTTCCTCAAGATTTTTTGAAATAAATTCAAAATTAAGGGTTTTCTTATCCAGATCATTAGAATGATTTGATATTTCCGTAGTAAGAATAGTGATTCTAGTGTTTTCCTTATCATGTTTTTTCTTGACATATGTATTTTTATTCTCAACAAGCTTAGAAAACCCAAACACTTATTCATAAATAGGTAAATTATTATCTTCCGCAGAAGAAGATTATTTATTCGAGGATTCATAATATTTATTATCACTATAATTAAAATTCAAGGATACATTGGTTAAAGGATTCAACATTGTGTTCCTTATCCATTAGAAAATGATTTAAAATAGGTAGCTTAGCTAATAGATCAAGATTCTTATGTCCATAAGATTCGTACTCAGATGATTCATCAGTAGAGTCTCCACCACTAGCACTCCATGTGTCATTGGAGTGCAAAAATAAATTTAGATTTAGACTTGTACTACTTCTTTCTATTCCTCTCAGAATGATTTTCCTTTATATCGTTTCTCTTAAGCATAGGACAATCTGGCCTTATATGCCCTACTCTTTTGAATTAATAGAAATTGACTTCCGAATATTTCTTGTTCTTTCTTTATTTCTTCTTGTATCTAGATTAAATGATCTTCTATCCAACAAACTTGTTCATCCTTTGAGAAATATTGGATAACTCTTTTTCGGAAGATTCATTTCCACTAGATCCAGATTTAATAATAGTCCTCTTAGATTTGGATCATGTATGTCTCTCAAGAGTCCTAGATTTCATATTATTTGATGTTGTTGTAAAATAAACACTGCAATTTTCATTCTTTTTCTTATTCATATCAGCATCTCTCTTCATTCTAGCCTCATGATGAAGAAGATTTCAAAAAATCTCATCAAGAGATATCCGGGTAACATTCCTATTTTCATCAATTGTTGTCCTCATAGATTCCCATTTGTTAGGCATGATATATATGATTTTGTCTACTATATATTTATCATCTAAACTTTTCTCACCCATAGATTGTAAACTTTTAACATTAGTCATTAATCTTTGTTTCAACTTACATATCAGTTCTTCATAATGAAAGAAGAAACCATCATATTCAGCTCTGAGCATAGCTCTTCTAGTTTCAATAAATTTTGAAGTTCCAAAGTGAGTTACTTCAAGCTTCTTCCAAATATAACTTTCTGGTTCACAAGATGACATTTGTCTATATATATTTCTAGTCATATAATAAAGAAATGTATTGTGTACCTTGTAGTTTAGTTGATATTCAAACTTTTATTGATTATTAAATGTTATGACTTCCTTATCAAGAATATTTTAATCATGAGTAAGCATTAAAAAATTGTCTACTCTAGTGTTAATGAAAAAAGTCTTCATATGATCTGTCCAATATTTACAATCATTCCCATCAAATATAGGTGGTCTAGTTGGATTAATATTATCAATCTAACCAACATTCATTCCTTCCATCTAAAAGAAAATATCATTCCACAGAATCTTCTTGGTAATAAAAGTTTTTAAACAAGGATAAAAATTCCAAAGCAAGGAAAATATTATGAACAATGAAAATTTGAGAAAAAAAACCTACATGTCAATATAAGTATTTCTGAAATCTCCTCTGATACCAATTGTAGGATAAAAATAAGAATATAGATGATCATTATACAAGAGGGGGGTGGGGGATTAATTGTATACTGTAAAAATTCCTTTGGAATATTCATATATGGTATAAAACATTCTATTTTTTATCAATGGTAAACAAGGTAAATTAACAAGACCTCATAATTCTACAAAATTGTAAGATTCTGGGAATGTGGTTCCAGATATGAAACTTATGAAAAGTTAACAGGAACAATGATTCTACCCTAAAGGGTATAGAATCTTACTAATACGAGTATACATGTATAATGAACTATAAGATAGTTATACATTATTTAATAATCAAAATGAACAAAAAAAAACATGAAACAATACAAGTAACAAGTAAGAAATATGTTAACCCAAAAAGTAAGGTATCCAACAACCTTGGAAAAAGGTCCGTTGATTCAAACTTTAAAGAAATTTTTTCTTACCTACACTAGGGTAAGCCCTTGATAGGGATATCGGAGTCTGTCATGCTATCCAAGCAAGCCCTCAATCATTAAGGTAGTCAGCACCACTTTCTTCCTTATCACGGAAGTCCTCGAACATTAAGGTTATCGACACCTCAGTCTTCTTATCCCATGAATCCCACAATTTTACACAACAAAAATCAGAGTCGCATAAAGAATGATGAAGAATATGTTCAGTATGCACAAATCATGAAAGAGTCTCTCTCTAGAAATCACTTTAGCAGCATGTAATTTATAGATTTTTAGAATAGTGTTGTGCTCGTTCAAATGAGCTCCTATTTATAGGCATTTTACTAATGGTTTTCTCCCTCGTCTAATGGTCATATTTTTCATTGAATCTCAGAGAGACCTATACACATTTCACTCAAACAAAAATTTGTTAGAAGAAGAATGCATGACATCATTTTATAACTATAAAAAGGGTAAGTACAATATGGTTGCTGAACCAAATTTACTTTTTCGGAGTCTAAGGAAAAATTATGTTCCGAGTATAAGAGGTAAACATTTGGATTTTATATTACATGGATATTCAGATTCTGTTCTCCAGGGAATTCAGAATCAGAATTCTATAGAATTCGGAGTCTGAATTCTAAATAATTCATAGTCTAGATTCTAAGGAATTCATAACCTGAATTATAAGGAATTTTGATTCAATATTATAAGGAATTCAGATTCTGAAGTCTAAGGAATTCGATGATATAATTATAAAGAACTAGGAACCTAAATAATAAGAAATTCAGAACCTGAATTATAAGGAATTCAGAGTCTGAATTATAAGGAATTCAGAACCTGAATTATACGGAATTTGGAATCTCAATAATAAGGAATTCAGAACATGAATTCTAGGGAATTCAGAACATATATTCTAAGTAATTCAAAAGGTGAATTCTAAATAATTCAGAATCTGAATTTTTGGGAATTCAGAGTCTGAATTTCAGATAATTTAGAGTCTGAATTTAAGAGAATTTGGAGCTTGAATTTCATACAATTAATAGTCTAAATTCAAGAGAATTCAGATTCTGAATTTCAGTGAATTCAGATTCTGAATTTTAGATAATTCAGATTATGATTTTCAGAGAATTCGGAACAAGATATTCAGATCCTAAAAATATAATACGATATAACTAAGTATTTATATAATTCCGAGGTTTTAGATGTGAAAATTAACCTTTCAATTAGTAATAAATGGAGTTATATTCAAAGAAACTAAAATATGAATAATAAAAAATAGGTAAGGATATATTTTCCTTGGGGAAGAAAAATTTTCAATATTAATGAAAATCTGAGTAAAAATAGAATTTCCTTTGATGAAGGAAAATATTTCTTATTACATTAAATATTAGGGAATATAAAATTTAACTTGAGATAGAGTGTTTGTTATTTTAAAAACTTAAAGGAATGAAAAATTCATAAAGAAAGCTTATTGGATCAACAGGGGTTGGTGGTAGGGGACTGCCAAGGGGGACCGATAGAGGATGTCCATGGGGAATAGAGGGGGAGGGGTTGGGTGGGGGTGGGGGAGTGTGCAAAGTGGGTGTTATGTGAGGTGGCAGTGGGAAGTGGTGGTGTCCAAGTGGGGTGGCGGGGGTCTAGGGTCTAGGGGGTCTGTCTTGGGGGGTCTTCAGGGTATGGGGTAGGGGGATACAGGGTTTGGGGAGGGGGGTCTATCTGGGGGGGGGGTGTCCATGGTTTCTGGGGGGGGTCTGTCTGGGTCTATCCAGGGTCTGTCCAAGGTGGTGGTCTTCCCAGGGTCAGGGGGAGGGGGTGTCTAGGGTCTGCCCAAGGGGTGTCGAGGGCCTTGGGGGGTTTTCTAAAGTGGAGTTTGGGGGGGATTGCATGGGGGAAGGGGTGATGTAGGGGGAGGGGGGTGGGTCTATCAAGGGGGCTTTGTAGGATGGGGGGATGTATAGGGGGTGGGATTTATCTAGGGGTTGGGGTGTGCAGGGGGTTGTGTAGGGGGGTCTTTCTAGGGAGGGAGGGGGGAGGGGTTTCCAGGGGGACTATGCAATAAGGGGAGTCTATCTAGGGGTGACTATATAGTGGATGGGGGGGGTCTGTATAGTGGGAATTGGATGCGGTATTTTCATGGGGAAGGGGTAATGCGGGCGTACGGGGGGATTTGGGGGTGGGGAGGGTCTTTTTTATGAAATGGAAAACTATATAGCCACGATTTCAAACTATGAATTTTTTTTAGCCACAATTTCAACTGTGGCTATAGTTATTTCCTTAAATCTACGCAAATGCTAGCCACATTTCATAAAATTGTGGATATAACCTATATCCATGGTTTTTGGTCTTATATTCACGGTTCCAAACTGTGGCTATAGCCTAAATTTCAGGTAGTGACATTCACCTATATTTTCTTATTGAACTCATCATGTTGACCGAATACCATTCTAAATGGAGTATTGGATATTGGAAGAAATCTAGGTGTGATATTAATTTAGAAATCAACCTCACAAATAGGAGGTAAAGATAGAAATTATTCAAGAAACATATTAGTGAATCCCCTTACAACACATTTTTCATCAAGGATGATATTTTATTTTGTTTTAATCATTTGATCTAGATAAGAATTCTTCTACAGAAATTATATCCATGATTTAGATGATGAAACCAAAGAATATTTTTCCTCCCCCCTTTCACTTATATAGAATCAATGAATGGCTAGATATAAAAAATGTGATTTCTTTTTCTCGGTAATTTATGTTGGTTCTATACAAGGAATGTTTATCTATATCCAGAGTAACATCATATTTTTCTAAACAGAGTATCAACGGATTTTATAGAAAATTAACTCAAAAAATGTTTGTTTAAGGGGAGTTAAATACTTGGTATGCAATAATATCCCCATTAATTATTTTTACTGATAGGTATACTTGAATATTTTGTGGTAGTGTTTGAATATCTGTACTAAAATTGTGTGATATGAAAGAATTCATAAAACCACGGATGATAAGACTAACTTTAAAAATTTTAATCTAGTTCTAATCATTTTCTTCATCAAAAATAGCCTTAGGGATGATAAATTTGAAACAATTAAACCTATCAAATAAAAATAATGAACATTGAAGCCAAAACAAATAAATGAAATATATTCCTTAACCTATGAATTTCTAGGATTCAATATATGTTATTCATTTTCTATTTCCTAATATATAATATTTTGGGCTTTATTGTTACCTTAATAATGGTTCGTAAATGGATTTTTAATTTTCTAAAGAACATCCATCTGGATTTACAAACAAAATATGCTTCAAAGACCATTTTCATGGGAAAAATAATGATCATGTTCTTCTTAATATTCCCATTTGTAGGATATTACCCCTAGGTATAACTAATCCATATCCATATCCACTTGTAGTATCCAGAAAAGGATTCATTTTATTGGAAACAACTTGCTCTATACTTAAAAAAATTATGGATGTTTTACTACATTTATTATTAACCCTAATGATTTTACTGTTATTTTTGATTATAATCCAAGAAATAACTAGAATTTCATTTGAGACCTACTATTTAAGCCCATTTTTTCATGAAAATTATTTTATGATTTATTAAATAAAGATACCCTTAATTAAACCCATCAATAGCATGAGTCTGATAGTCTATGGGTTATTAATTACTTTTTATAACAACTTTATACCGAAATAAAATGTCAAAAAATAAAACTCCATATCTTGTGATTATGTTCCATGGATATTTTAAAACTACATAGGATAACATGGGGGAATACATAAGAAAGGGGTTATCTATAAAGCCCAGAAACAGAATAATCAAATCCTAAAATGATTAATGTAATACATGTGATTGAATAAGAATATCAAGGTGACAAAAATGGGTGAGAATCATAATATTTAACTATGATGCAAGATATAACAAGATAACATGAATGAAATATGGGAATGTGTAAACAACATGAAAGATAGAAAAAGCATAAGTAAAGAATAACTGCCAATAAAACATAACATAGTTGATAAAGTACCATAATAGATTTGGTTCAACCCCTAATACAATACATAACACCTCATGAGATAAAAATACTACCCAGTGCATTGTATGTCTATATAATTCTGGTCCCACCCTTTAGATTAAAATTATGTGCATTCATAAGTTTTCCACATAGATAATTAAATATATGGATATCTTTAATCACCTTCAATATCAGGATTAAAGAGATTGAGATACAGATATGGAATTTTCTAATCAATGAAGGATTGGTACATCGAGTTGAATACACTTGAGTGGAAATGAGGATGATTATTCACTATATACTTTTTTGGTATGAAATTTTTTTAGAATGATTTCAGTAGAATAAAATTGATGAATAAATATTCATAAAAGGGTAAAATGGGAGTGAAATAGGTCTCTAAAAAATTTTACATAAAAAGTACAGTATAGTGGATGTGTAAGAATAAGTATCAACATCTAAAACTATAAATTAAGAAGAATTATATGAAGAAATATCATGAATAAAGAGGAGAAGGAGATGATACATTACCTTATGATGGTGGTTTGTAATTATTAGATAAGATTCTTAAGATCTTGGGGAACCTTGGGAGCTTTATATATAATGAATGGTAGAGTAAATTCATGCTCCAATAGTTTTTATAATTGAGGGATGGGGGTCTGTGGGTTTTATAACATAAGGGAGGAAAATTATTTATAAATTTCTAAACATAATATGTAGACTCTATATGATAACATAATCAAAACAAAACACATTATGATGGGGTTTTCCCATGGTTTATAACAAAGATGAGTGTTTTTAATTAATTTATATGTTTTAAAACTAAAATCATTAAATTAACAACATAGGTGTTCTATAAGTGAGTAATGTTCATTAAGAATAAGTTTTAAAACCATACAAAATAATATATGTTTTTGAGGATTCCTTAAGGGTTTATAAGATTAATCAATTAAATTCAAAAACGCATTATTTTGAACTGTAATACTAAATTTGGTTGTGTATTATCTTTATAGTATTTATTAAATCATTTTTTATCTTTTATGATGTCATAATACATATTGTATAATTAAATACTATTTTCTTTTTACCAAAAAATTCAACAGTCTCATTTTATTATGAAAAAATAACTATTTGATAAATTCAAAAATATGACATAAAATATATTTATTTTAACATAATAATTCTTTAAATTTTAGAATTTGCACTTTTAAATCATAAATCCTCAATTATTGAGATGTAATTATTTTTGACAATGATACTTTTCCGACCCGTATAGAAATTATATTTTACTACATAAAATTATATTATCATTTATATTTAATAAATATTATTTAATAATAATATTCAATAAAATTATCATTTATTTAAAAATTTATTTAATTCATCAAAAAGAGTGTTGTGATTGAAACTATACAATCCCAAAAATATAATTTTTTTTCATCTTAACAAAATAATATTTTTATCAAACATTTTACTTAATCACTATATAGTAATAGTAAAAGGTAAATATAATATTTATTTTTAAAAAAATAAAATCATATAATTCATTATATCTAGGAGTAGATACATTACCATTTATTCCACCAGCATAGGACTTAAGGGTAAGCTATGCAATGTTAACACTTTCTTGGGGTGGTTATGTGAACATTGTTTGGGATGTGATCTCAAGGATTTTGAAATTCCCTCATAAGAGGTTTAACACATGATTTTTTTGTGGAACCTCACCTTCGAATTAGTTAATCAAAAATTCCAATAAATTTATCGTCCTCAGAATCTCTAATAAAAGGGATTTATAGGGTATGATCCTGCTAGTCAAGTCTATCACTTCTTTTCTCTATGTGTTATGGATTTATCAAAACCTGACATATATCCTAATCATATGATCATTATATAATGGATATAATATCAATGGTTAGGATACTTAATGGCCTTTTTTATCTGATTGTAAATAACATGTTACAGTCCAAGACAAACAATGTGGGGCATTATTATTATTTTGGGTAATTTAATTTCTTAATAAGGAATTCAATCATTTTAAATGATTCATTTATTAAACATGTCGTCATTGAAAATCAAATCTACTAAAAACTTCTGTAGATATCAATTATTGAGAAGCCATTGTATAAAACAAGGCAGAAGATAACATTTATGTGATCAAGAGAATACCTTTAATAGTTGATGGTCCCACTTCACTTCTATGTGTAAAGTAGTCCAATGAATAGAATCTACCCTTCTCAGTTCGATGGTCAACCCCGTTAGAATCCTAACTCATTTGGTTCATTGATGTATGTGTGTTAAGGGTCTGCTAGTGAGGTACTAATCTAGATCCCTTGGTCACTGTCTATGGCTATTATTTACCCCTATGAGAATTTAATTCAACTCCACCATAGCTCTAAATCGGGACCTCAAGAATAATATCAAACTATTATGTTCTACATGTTCAAACAAAATAACATAATTAGGATCAATATGAAATCATAAAATCAAAAATGTAATAGTTTTCCCATCATTCCTAACTAGGAGGTCTATAACATAATAGCTGTCAAGGAACTTACATGACTCCCTAACCTAAGTTACACACAATGAAAATCTTATATACCTTTACTTAAACATATTCATGAATAAAATTAAAGGAAAACCCCCATTAATACAATTTTTTAATTCCATGAACCAAATCATCGATTTTAGGATGATGTGTCACATGAACTCATGTATGCATCTCCATGAACAAGTGGTTTTTGATTAGTAGTGAGGGTCCGAACAATGTTAGTGGGGACATTATACCCTATGTATCAAAATTAATACATCAAGAATATATCAATAGAATAATCATAGCATATAAATAGAACATTGGAGGTGTAGAATAACAATACTATATTAGATGACATGTTATATATCCCATTTCATTCATGTAATAAATCAAGGACCCATAAATTGGACGGCCAAACATTTGTATAATAACGTTAATGTAAATAAATAAAATGTGGAAAAAATTCATACTCCATCATTGTAATACCTCTGAACCCGAGGAATCATATCCTCAACTCTCTATTACTAGAACCTATCCCATTCCAGGATCTCAAATCGAGAAGTATGCACACATATCGAGATTCCCATTAAGGATGTGACTAAAAACGTAGTTGGAAATGTTGGACTCACCTGTTTTGATAATCCCAAATCATGTTTAAATATTGATCATGATATATTATTCCATTTTATAAACCTATTTTAATATGTATTTATATTGTTTATCCTAAAATATTTATATTCTTAGTCTCATGACGTAGTTGCATCCGATTACAATTTACATTTTTCTAAACATAAGTTCACTATTAAAGATTACTGGAAAGAGACTTTTGTTCAAGGTCACCGTTATAGCTCACTGTTACTATAGGTCACTGATCCTAGAAGGTTACTGTTGAGGATCTACTGTCACTTATATAAGCTACCAGTATAAGGTCACTATCACAAGTCTACCATTGATCTGCTTATCAAAGCTCACAGAAAAAGAGTCACCATCACAAGGTCACTGCAGTGACAAGGCTTCTGTTAGAATTTCACTGTCAGACTCTTTCTTAAGTCTTATGTTGAGAGATTAACTGTTCATGTCTACAGCTGGACATGTCTAGCTTTAGTAGAAGGCTACCACTAGACAACTTCTAATGTCAAGATAGTGGAATGTTGTTCAAAGTCTACCTATGGACATACTCCATCATTAATGAAATTACCTGTTGAGATAAGTCTACCGTCGGAGAGGTCACTATTGTAATAGTCTAATGTTACGGAGCTACCGTTAGAAGCATACTGTTGAAGTCTACCGCTGATCAAGCCTACTGACTGAAGCCTACAGTTAATGTTCTACTTTTGAGCCTACCGATGAAGTCCACTTATGAGGAGCTACTGTTACTTAGAGTAACAGCTACGGATACAAGATATCCACGGACACAAAGACCACCGTTACAAGCCTACAGACAGAGAGCTATCGATGGAAGATAACTGTTAACTAGTCACTGCTACTCAAACTCTATACCTTGTCAATAATATTATTATTATTAATATAATGATAACGGTTATTTTTTATTCTTGTAATGCACGTGCTAGTAATTAACGATGTTTTTGGCTTTTCAGGAACCGTACCTAGTACTTATAAAAAAGTAATAATTCTTATTGACTAGAGATAAAAATATATAAAAGGAAACCTCGAAGATGAAAAAAGCAGTAGAGAAGAGGGAATTCTGTCCATACATACACAAACCAACCTGTTGATATAAAAGACATACATGAATAAAAAGAATAAGGAAGGCTACGTACTGAATTCGAAGAACCTGAACATTCCATGAAGAAAAGAGCTTCTAACCCAACAAGCTGATTATCTCTATCTAAAAGTCAGAACATGGGAGTTGCGACACTCTGTTTTGGAGGAAACTTGTAAAGAAGGACCAAAACTTCATTTCCTTAATTTCAATGAGTCCAGATCTGATCTGACAACATATAGTGCTTTCTAAACTTCATTCAAATATATTTAGATCTATTGTGTATTATTATTTTACATTTGTGAGTAGTGTGTCTGTGTTACACACACTGGATCTTTTTCTTGAACTAAGGGATACTAAAAATCCCCATACCAAAATATCTCTACATTTGTTTCCCACACATAACTGTGGAAGAAGCCTAGTGTGGCTTGGTAGTTTATTTTTTCCCACGTATAACAGTGGTAGAGGTTGCAAAACCTAGACAGTTTGTGAAATTTTGTTGTAAATCCCGATACAGGCAGTGTATCATGTTTTAATATAATTTCTTGGTCGCAGGTGATCACCAAGTGGAGAGGACTAGGTATTGACTTATGACTGAACCTCTTGTTTAATTTGTTTTTTTCATCTTTCACTTACTCTCTTTTATACTTATCCATTGTGCTGATATTATCACAGATAGAAATCTGTTTTAATATTCACTCTGATAGTTAGTTCTGGTTAGTGTGTATATGTGATTATTTTAGTAAACATGTTTCAAAAGTAGAATTAGTTCTCATACTGATTCAACTGAGGAGTAATCAACCTTTGAGAAACCTGTTGAACAATAAGTCACTTATATCTGTACTACCTTAATTGACTGGGCTATTTTAATTTGGGGGATTTTAATCCTAAAATTTTTAACAGAAATTTTAATTGGAACTCAATTCTTCCCCTCTTGAGTATCCACTCTGACCAAAATCTGGTATCAGTGGGTTCTTTATTCATACCATCAAACCAATTTTTCATGATTTTCAATTTCTTTTCAACTATGATTTTAGATGTATCTTAAAGATCTCAAAATTTTTGTTATATCTAAATTTTCATTTCTTTATTCCTTTAACATTCTATGGATAACTGAGTTGATGGTGCTGCTACCAACAGACCACATTTAATTAATGGTAATAATTATTGTCAGTGGAAAATGAAAATGAAAATGTATCTTGAAATCTTAGGACCTAAAATCTAGGACACAATTGAAGAACCACATGTATTACCTGATACTTCTAGGGACACATGGACTCAAGTAACTAAAACTATTTATAATAACAATTTTAATGCAATGAATTCATTATACTGTGCTTTGGGTGATGAATAATTCCATAGAATATCTTCCTTTAAGACTGCTTTTGAAATTTCGGATACATTGATTGTTTCTCATGAAGGAACAACCAATGTCAAAGAAATGAGATTAAATACATATACTATTAAATATGACAATTTTAAGATGAATCATGATGAATATATCTCTGAAATGTATCTTAGGTTCAATGAGAAAGTGGACACCATGAATCTTCTTAGGAAACCAATGGACAACAAAGACCAAATCATGAGGCTGCTTAGATGCCTGCCTGACAGATGGAGAGGCTCCTCTGTATCAATCCATGAATCATGTGACATCATCAAGCTACCTGTAAAGGACATAATTGGAAAAATAATGTTTTATGAAGAATTGCTTAAGGTGAATCAAGAAATAGAAGATGAACCAAAAAGGAAGTCTGTAGATTTCATGACTTTTGCCTCAAAATTCAAAGAAGAAGAAAATGTTCAAGAACCTATATATGGTTCTACAAGTGAAGAGTCAAACTCAGATGGTGGTGAGAGAATGGCACAACTTGCCAGAAGATTCAAAAGATTCTACCAAAAGAAGAAATTATTTAGGAATTCAATCTTCCCAGAAAAGTATCATCATAAAGTACAATGTAAGAAAGATAGGAAGTGGAATGGGAATGAATGTAAAATAGTATGCTATGAATGTAAATGGAAATCTCATGTGAATGCACACTGCCCCTAGTTGAAATTCAAGTGAAAATATGAGGATATGGTAAAAAATATAAAATTCTATGAAAGCAACTTGGAGTGCTTCAGATGAGAGTTCGAGTAAATGTGATGCTTCGGACTCTGAAAAGAAAAATCATGCCAATCTATGTTTTATGATAGATACATCTAAGGTAACAATTAATTCCCCTGTGCATAATACTTATTATAACCGATAATATCATAATGATGAAGATATGACTAAGGAAGAATTATTTGAATATTGAGAAATGCTTGAGGACACTTTTAATGATCTCAATGACAAATATAATTCATTAAAAAGGAAGCATGCTTTAAATGTGAATTACAAGTGAAATCTGGACATAGAAAAAAAGAAATTTGCTAAACTGCAAAAGAAAATAAAAAGTTAAAATTATCTAATGAACAATTAAGAAAGGATATTGAGAAGTTCACTGATGGAAGGGATACCTTGAAACAGTTTCTTGGAAAACATATTGCTCCAAAATATACAACTGGTCTAGGATATCAGCATGGACAGAGACAAATTAATAAAACCAAATTTGTTCCAATATCTGGAGAGTCCACGGCTAATTCTTGACCATCTTTTGAGAAACAATTTTCTAGAGGACCTAACAATGTATTTATGTCTCAAAATATGTTTGTTGATTTTAGAAAACCTATAAATAAAATTTGGGTTCCCAAAGTTTTATTAGATAACCTATCTGGACCAAAGAAGATCTCGGTAACAAAATTACCCCATGTTTAATCTGTTTTGCAGGAAAGTTGTTTAAAGAGATCCTGTAAGTCCTTATGGTACATGGACAGTGGATGTTCAGGACATATGACATGATACTATTCTTGCTTCAAGAGTCTAATTAAAGTTTATGGTGGGCATGTCACCATTGGTGACAATGCAAAAGGAAAAATTGTCGGCTTTGGCCAGATTGGTAACCCATATACAATATTAATATCTAAAGTACATTTTGCTGATGGATTAAAATACAATTTACCTATAATATCTCAGTTATGTGATGATGGATTTAATGTTATGTTTGAAAATGATGCATTCCATGTTTTTAATTCATATTTTTTTAGTTTTCACTGCATGTATAATTGATAATGTATACACTGTCGATTTAAGTTCCTTAGCCAAAAAAAATCTATCCTATTTAAATACTTTTCATAAAGAGTCTTGGTTGTGGCACAGAATGTTAGGACACTGTAATGTGCAATCACATAGGAATCTATCTAAGAAATGTTTAGATAAAGACTTACCTAAATTAGAATTCCCAATTGATAAAGTGTGTAATCCCTTTCAAAAGGAAAACCAACACAAAGTTTCTTTCGAACCAAAGAAATACGTTTCAACTTCTCAACCACTTGAGTTGGTTCAAATGGATTTGTTTGGACCATCAAGAGTTTCAAGTATAAATGGGAAGCACTATGTCTATGTATTAGTTGATGAATTTTCTAGATATACTTGGGTATACTTCTTAGCTCACAAAAGTGAAGCCTGTTCTTATTTTATTTAATATTCCAAATCTGTAGAAAATTTTAGTGGAATTATAATTAATTCATTGAGAAGTGATCATTGCCGTGAGTTTGAAAATAATGAGTTGAATCTTACTTCTCACATAATGGATATAGTCACAACCTTTCTGCCCCTAGTAAACCTCAACAAAATTGAGTTGTATAAAGAAAAAATAGGACCCTTCCTATAATTTCTAGAAAAAAGAATAATGTGTATGACTTACCTGTTTATTTTTTTGCCTAAAGCTATAAATACAGCCTGTTGTATTATAAATAGATTTTTAATTAGTCCTATTTTAAAAAGGACACCTTATGAGCTTCAGAATAATAGGAATACTAAGGTTAATTACTTTAGAGTTTTTGGTTTCAAAGTCTTTATTCTTAATACTAAAGATAATCTTGAAAAATTTTCTTTCAAAAGTGATGAAGGAGTTTTCCTAGGTTATTCTACCTCAAGTAAAGCCTATAGAGTGTTAAATAAGAAAACCAAATGTGTGGAAGAATAAGTTCATGTAAAATTTTATGAGACTGATCCATAAGAGCCTAAAACCTCTCTTGAACATCTTGAAGAAGATTTGTCAATTTTTAACCATAATTATAAAGATAGTGAATCCCCTGTAAAAGTATACAGTTCTGGAAATTTTCCAGAATCTGCATCGGCTGATTCTAAACCATCAAAAAATAGTGAAGAATCTAGTTAAACCCTTCCTAGAAGTATTAGGACTCTCATGAGTCATCCCCTAGATACTGTTGTAGGTGATTTAAATAGAGGAACCCAAACTAGAGCTTCTCTAAGAAACCATGTTGAACATCAATCCTTTCTTTCCCAGCATGAACCCAAAAATATTAATGATGCTATAAATGATGAATTTTGGGTAATGGTTGTGCAAGAAGAACTAAATCAGTTCAAAAGAAACAAAGTTTGGGAATTAGTGGAAAGACATAAGGACACATTGACAATAGGCACTAAATGGGTGTTTAGGAACAGAGTTGATGAGTCTGGGAATATAGTTAGAAATAAGGTAAGGTTAGTTTCACAAGGATACAAACAAGAAGAAGGAATAGACAATGAGGATACCTTTGTACCTATAGCTAGACTTGAAGCCATTAGGATACTACTTCTTATGAAAATTATCTTAATATCAAACTTTATCAAATGGATGTCAAAAGTGGGTTTCTAAATGGGTATATAGTTGAGGATGTGTTTGTTGAACAACCCCCTGGTTTTACAAATCCCCATCTTTCAAATCATGTTTTTAAACTTTCTAAAGCTTTATATGGTTGAAAACAATCTCTAAGAGCATGGTATGATAGGCTTAGATATTTTCTTATTTCAAAAGATTTTACAAAAGGGATAGCTGATCCTACACTTTTTATTAAATGGATTTCCAAATATGTTTTGATAATACAAATTTATATAGATGATATTATTTTTGGGTCTTCTAAAAACTCTTGATGTGTTAATTTTTAAAAAATGAGGCAAAATGAGTTTGAAATGAGTTTAATGGGAGAACTCAAATTTTTCCTTGGATTTCAGATCTATTAAAATAAAAATCGTATTGTTTTGAATCAAAGTAAATATATGAAGGATCTTCTAAAACGTTTTTCTTTATATGGTAGTAAAGGCAGTGAAATGCCAATGAGTACCACCTGTATGTTGGATACTAATGAATCTGGAGAACTAGTGGATCAAACCAACTACATAGGTATGATAGGGACTCTACTCTATCTTACAGCTAGCAGACCTGAAATTATGTTTAGTGTATGTGTGTTTGCTCACTTTCAAGACAATCCAAAAGAATCACATTTAAAAGATGTTAAAAGGATTTTTAAATATCTCAAACATACTCCCAACATAGGACTATTTTATCTAAAATGATAATCATTTGATCTGTTGAGTTATTCTGATGATGATTTTTCCAGTTGCAAGTCAGACAGAAAAAGCACCTCTGCGACATGTCATATTTTAGGCAAGCCACTATTATCTTGGTGTAGTAAGAAGCAGAATTCTGTTGCATTATCCACTGCTGAAGCAGAATACATAGCTGCTAGTAGTTTCTGTGCTCAAATTCTATGGATGAAACACACTTTACTAGACTATGGATATAAATTCAAACATGTCTCTATAAAGTGTGACAATAAAAGTGCTATTAACATTTCCAAAAATCCAGTATCTCATGATAGGACAAAGCATATTGATGTGAGACATCACTTTTTGAGGGATCATTATCAAAAGGGTGATATAACTATTGAATTCATTGGCAGTGATAATCAATTGGTTGATATATTCAGAAAGCCTTTGAACTCACCATTAGAACTCATTGTTGGACCTCACCGTTGGACCTCACAGTTAGACCTCACTGTTTGAACTCACCGTTAGAACTCATTGTTGGACCTCACCGTTGGACCTCACAGTCAGACCTCACTATTCGACCTCACTATTCGACCTCACAGTGGGAACTCACTGATAACCCTAACTGTTACACCTCACTATTTCACCTCATTGGTGTACCTCCCTGGTACATCTCACTGTTGGATACCTCGCTGTTTGTTTTTATTTTATGTGGGATTCCGAACCAATTTCATTCATATTTCTATTTTATTTTGTTTTAATTCCTAAATGATAAAACTAAAGGCTACGAACATATCTCAATCCACCTTCCTTTCTCAATCTCGAATCTTTTTCTCGAAATCTCTAAACCCGAACTCTTCATTTGAGCCCTCAAACCTCTCTCAACCTCCAGGGCAAGAACCAAGAGACCCCCGACTATCAATGAAGATGTGATAAGGCCAAAGAAAAATCTAGAAAAATCCAGTGGAACTAGTAATACCCCGAAGGGACCTATCAAACCTCATATGAACAAGAGATAAATCTTTGATGAGATGGAGTTAAGTGAAGAATGGTTGTTGTCGAGCAAGTCATTAGTGCTGGAAGCACTAGATTCCCAAGGATTGACCGAACGATTTTCCATAATAATGGACCATACTACCTAATGATTATGAAGGAATTATATGAATATCTGAAGATCGAAGTGGAAGATTATGTGTGTATGATGGTATCTCGAGTTAATGGAAACGAAATCAGTTTTTCGTCTGCTGAGTGGGATGCCTGTTGGAGAGTTCCCCATGAAGGAGTGTATGCATACTATTCTGGAGTGTCTCCCCCAGACAATGATTTTTTTGAGTATGAAAAAGCTCTGGAAGAACTGACAGGAAATGGATAATCATGGAAAATCATTGCAGCTGATATGAATGGAGAGGACATGATTTTGTTTAAGTTTGTTCAGCAAGTGATTAGTCCCAGGAGAGGGGATTTTGCAGTACTGAAGTATCAGGACATATTCCTGATGTACTTACTATACCATGGAATAAAGATTAACCTATGTAGGTTACTGATGGCACAATTGGAGGATATGAATAAGGCATGCTCAATGTCCAATGCCCTAATCCATGGCAAGCTAATTTCAGTAATGATAAAGGTAAAGGGTGTGGATGGAAATCAAGAAGAGATGATAGTGTCTAAGAAAAGTGTTTGTATCTCCAAGGTAAATTGAAAATTCATGAAAATTAGCAGGAATCCCTAGAAGAAGGCATTTTTTAATGATTAAGGAAATGTATATGAAACGTTTGACCCTACTACTCAACCATATAGCACAAAAGAAAAGAGTGATCCACTCCGGAAGCCTGATGAGCTAGAACAAGCTTTTTCAGATGATGAGGAGGATGCTGAAAGAGTTGTGGACCCTGAGTGAAAGTACACCCCCATTGGCGATGGGAGTGATCCGGATTTTCCTAACAGTCCTGTAAGGACAGTAGCTTTCAGAGAAGCTAGCACTCCAAAAGAATGGCCAAGAACAGAGATTGTTCTGAAGGACAATGATACTAAGACCACTAAAGAAGAAGAAGCATCTCAGAATATTTTCAAAGACACTTCTGAAGAGGATGAGTATACCAAGTCAGATCATTCTTCTCATGAGGCAGAGGAGGCTTGTGATAAGGATGAAGGAAAGGAGGCTGTTGCTGAAGCTGATGATGAGGAGAATGAAGAAGAGGAGCTCAGTTTGAGCCCTCTGATAAATAATACAGACATGATGATGACTGATCAGGAAGCAGGAGTGGCATCTACTGCCATTGATATGGAAGTCATTAATGACTCAGTGGAGAATGAGACTCACCCCACTGGTGAACCAATAGAGTAGACAGTTGTTGAATCTGCTGGAGATTCAGAGGAGGTTGTGGAACTACCTGGAGAAAATTAGATAGAGGAGAATTCTCAGGAGAGAGATCTAAGTGAGGGGGAGAAATTTAGTTATGTATCTGTTCTTCATGACATTGAATAATGGTTAGAAGATCCTATATATCTGGTACTTGAGCTAGATTATGATGATTCAGATTGTGATATGATAAGAAAAAGACATCTTGTACCTGCTATTTTGGACCCTGTCACAGTACCTCCAGTGGTTCCCCTTCCTGAGAACCACGCCACTAAGTATGATCTGGAAAATCTAAAAATAGATCTGCACCAGATGTTTGATAACAGGGCTTCTAAAATGGAAAAGTCAGTGGGCTTGATTCAAGAGGTGACTGTCTTTGAGATGGCTAAAGTTCAATCTTCCATTCAAGCCAGTTTATCCAAAGAAATATCTCAATGCCAGAATCAACTCCAGGATATTTCTCAGTCTATGGAACTTCTCAGAAATTCAGTGGTAAGCCTGACTACTCTTATGGATTTTAAGGGCCAAATAGACAAAAACATTCACAACATCAAAGGTGTGGTGAAACAAATGGTTATAGTGTTTCAACGTTTTAAGGAATCCTTGAATGCTCATGTGAAGGGCCAAGATGAAGATATGAAGAATCTTATCAGTGGGTTGACCATGTATTTTAAGGAAACTGTTGCTTTCTCTATAAAGCCTTTTTCTACCTGTGCCTCTACTTCAACCTCCAGTGCCCCACCTTTGGACCTGTGAGCTTTTAGGATAGTGGTCACTGAAGAGTTAGCCAAGATTCGTGGGGTCAGTGCTCTTGATCCTCCATCTGTGACTCAGATTCTCTCCACTACCAAAGAATTTCAGAAGGTAGTAAGTGGATTCATGCGAGAGGATTCCTAGGAAAAGAAAAGTATAAAGGAACAAATTAATTTTTATTATAAAATAATTTACTACAAGCATCAGATGGATGCTCATTTCAAATTCTGTTGGAAAACCTCAAGATTCCACCAGTCACCAGAGCCTTCAAGGAACAAGTTAATCAGTTGGGCAAGTTGAATCTAGCCATGGAAAAATTTATGGAGAACATGGATGATTTCATATCAGCTATGGAAAGAGGAGGAAGAATTATTCTGGACTTCAGAAACCTTCTTCGACCCTTTGTCCATGTGTACTGCACCCCTTTCATCATCCCTCCTACCTTACCTACATCTCAGCATAGTATTTCTTCCACTATGTCTCCTGATGAAGCCATCAAAAGCCTTAATCCATGGATACCTCAGTGAGCTACCCAATATAGACCCACAAGATCTTCTGTTTCTTCCCCATAGTCATTCCTACAGCAATTCCCAAACCTGTTGATCCACCTGCCCATTCTCCCTCTTCTTCTTCCAAAGGGAAAGACCACTTGCCTGAGGATGATGTGGATTGAGTTTTTTTGTGTCTTTTTGATAGGGGGTGTATGTTTTTTTGGATCATGTAATGCCATTTCATTTATATAAGATTTCACTATTATTTCTATTTGTGTTTCTTTTTGCTAATCATCAAGGGGGAGAAATACTGTGCTAATTCTAGACTAATCATGTGATTGGGAAGAAATGTGCTAATATACTAATATGATCCTATGATGAATCTTTTCTGACTTTCTCTCTGATACAATGTACCAATATCTTCTAGTTTTACCCTCTTATTAATCTCTGATACTTGAGACACTTTTTATCTCTGTTTAGTAACTGTATTATATCTATATTTAACACATTCCAGCATAATTTGTGATTATCAAAAAGGGGGAGATTTTTGGGCTCACCTATTTTGATAATCCCAAATCATGTTTAAATATTTATCATGATATATTAACCCTTTTTCTAACCCTTTTTTAATCTGTATTTATATTGTTTATCCTGAACAATTTATATTCTTAGTCTCATGACTCAGTTGCATCAGCTTACAGTTTACATTTATCTAAACATAAGTTCACCATTAAAGGCTACTGGTAAGAGCCTTCTGTTCAAGGTCACCATAATAGCTCACTGTTACTCTAGGTCACTGATCCTAGAAGGTTACTATTGAAGATATACAGCCACTAATTTAAGTTACCTGTACAAGGTCACTGTCACAAGTCTACCATTGATCTGCTTATCAAATCTCATAGACAAAGAGTCACCATCACATGGTCACTACTATGACAAGGATTCTGTTAGAAGTTCACTGTCAGACTCTTTCTAAAGTCTTCTGTTGAGAACTTCATTGTTCATGTCTACATTTGGACATGTCTACCGTTAGTAGAAGGATACCTCTAGAGAAATACAACTTTCAAGATAGTCGACTATTGTTTAAAGTCTACTGATGGAAATACTTCACTGTTAATGAAATTAACTGTTGAGAGAAGTCTAGCGTTGGAAAGGTCACTGTTGTAATAGTCTGATATTACAGAGCTACCGTTAGAAGCATATTGTTGAAGTCTACCGCTGATCAAGCCTATTAACTAAAGCCTACTGTTAAAGCTCTACTGTTGAGACTACCGATGAAGTCCACTGATGAGGAGCTACTGTTACACAAAGTAATAGCTACCGATACAAGACATCCACTGACACAAAGTCCACTGTTACCAGCCTACAGACAGAGAGCTACCGATGGAAGTTGACTGTTAACTAGTCACTACTACTCAAAATCTATACCTTGTCAATATTATTAATATTATTAATATAATGATAATAGTTATTTATGATGCTTTTAGTGAACGTTCTAGTAATTAATGATGTTGTTGGATTTTCAGAAATTGTACCTAGTACCTATAAAAAGGTAATCATTCCTATTGACTGAAGATGAACATGTATAAAAGGAAACCTTGGAGATGACCAAAGCAGTGGAGAGGAGAGAAGTCTATCCATACACACACACACTGACCTGTTGATACAAAATACTTACATGCATAAGAAGAAGAAGGAAGGCTACATACTGAATTCAAAGAACCTAGACATTCCATGTGAAAAATATCTTCTAACCCAACAAGCTGATTATATATATCTTTATGTCAGAACCTGGAAGTTACAACACTTTGTTTTGGAGGCAACTTGCAGAGAAGGACCAAAACATCATTTCCATTATTCCAACGAGTCCAGAGATGATCTACCAACATATAGATCTTTCTAAACTTCTTTCATATATCTTTAGCTCTATTGTGTTTTATTATTTTACATTTGTGAGCAGTGTGTCTATGTTACACTCACTGACTCTTGTTCTTGAACTGAGGGATAATGAAAATACCCATACCAAACTCTCTTTAAATTTGTTTCCCATGCATAACTATGGAAGAATCCTAGTGTGGCTTGGTAGTTTATATTTTCCCACGTATAATTGTGGTAGAGGTTGCAAAACCTGGACAGTTTGTGAAAACTGTTGTAATGCCAGATACAGGATGTGTATCACTTTTTAATATAATTTCTTGGTGGAAAGTGATCACTAAGTGGAGAGGACTAGGTCTTGACTTAAGGCTTAACCTATTGTTTAATTTGGTGTTTTCATCTTTCAATTACTCTGTTTTATACTTATCTACTGTGCTTATATTATCAAAGACAGAAATCATTTTTTACATTCACTCTGATAGTTAGTTCTGGTTAGTGTGTATATGTGATAATTTTAGTAAACTTGTTTCAAAAGTCGAATTAGTTCTCATACTGATTCAACTGAGGAGTAATCAACTTTTGAGAAACCTGTTGAATAATAAGTCACCTATATCTCTACTGCCTTAATTGATTGGGCTGTTTTAATTTAGGGGATTTTAATCCTAAATGTTTTTAACAGAAATATTTATTAGAACTCATTTCATCCCCTCTAGAGTTTCCAATATGACCAAAATGAATCAAACAATGTGTCCTTAATATTTTTCCACATGTAGAAGAATGTATGTAATATTAATATACAAATATGTATGATAGTAAAAATCAATCACATTTCGAGCTATCACGAGCTAACTAGGACACCGAAAAACTCAACCTTACATGCTTCGACTCCTTTCTAGAATAATGGTCATAACTAAAGTCATGATCATAGTTAAACCAATAGTACTCTTCATATATTTCCAATCAACCACACGTCCTACAAATCTCATGTCAAGCCACATGGTCATCAAGCGCTGTCTGTATCATGTGTTAGGCCACTAGGACATCATACCCTATATCTACCTTTGGTCAGACCACATGACCATCATATACTAGCACATCTTATGTTAGTAATCAAGGTTATCACAGCCAGAAAAAATGTCTTGGTCCATCATCATCATTTTTTGAAGTCTAACATGTTTTCCCTCTAATGGATAACCTATCACTGACCACCAATTTGTAATTTTCAACCAAAATAAAAAACCTCAATGGTAGTGCATCCATAAAAAAAATTAATAACACATATCGACACAACATATCATGACAATAAAGAGTATCAATATCCATACACATGAAAACGTGTGATCAGTACTAAACATGGCTCTTAAGGGATACACACGCAAACATATGTGATAAATGTCAAATATGGGACTCATAGACTACCCATACACTCACAAGTGATCAAACTCAAGCATTGGTCTCAAAGAACACATAAACATGCCATCATATTTTTCCAAAAAATATATAAAATGGAACTATATTCTAAGAATATTCCAAATTCAGTCATTATTTTTCGAATATAATGTTTCACCAAGAAACAATTACCAAATCATTCCCATGAACAAATCAGATTACCCCCATATGATAAGGGTCCCTAGAATTTATTCTAGTACAACATTATAAGGGTTATAGAATGATATTAAGGAAGGAAATTAAGCCAAGATAGTAGAACCACATCAACATACCACAAATCAACCATCATCAGTGGTATATCTAGGTATAGGCAAAGGATGATAGGTCATCACTCCACAAAATGAAGACTTGAGATGAATAGGTTGAGATCCCCCATGAGTATAGATCGACATAAATAATCCCCCATCACTCAAGGTATTATATTATTTAATTATTGAACAAATATAAAATTGAGAAGAATGAGTTCACCCAAAGAAGTAATAACATAGTACTAGATATCAACCTAGGTTCATATATACTAATGAAATTAAAAAGACAAGGTCTAATCAATCAATATAGGGAAAAAATAAGTTAAAAGAGAATTAGAAATCACTCTTTGAAAATATAAAAAGTTTTGCACTTTGAAATTCATGAATCCAAAAAATTGACTAGCCAATTTTGAGGATTTAAAATTTGGAACACCCCTCACTATGGTATGGTGTCAACCACTATGGATGTGGTTTCCTCGAACATGACCAACCTATGGAACCTGATATGAACACCCACTTTGATGTAGTGTTAGTACCTTTGAAATTTTCTTATCACTTTTCTTTACACCATGGTAAGGTTACGATTATCTGGTCATGGTCTATAAAGGAATTATAGTGATACATTCCCCACCATAAAATATTCAATCTCCCTATTTCACATATGAATTCTTTAAGAATAAAATGGTATATACCATAGTGTTCTCCTACCCATGGTGTACCCTAAAATACCCCCAAACTCCATTTAATCATATAATTTACTAATGATAATCATGGATCCTAGTTAAACAATCACAAGGATTAAAAAATCATTTGAGATATGGAAAAATTAAATTAACCTAACTTTTAAAAATCATGGTGTCACACAATAGTCTATTATTTGGGATATGAGGTAGAAAATATTCAATTTACCTTGGTTTTGAATATTCTAGTTAGATGTAAACCTAGATTTTGTAATGTGTGTAAATATTTGTAGATGATTATAAGTAAGAATCACTTATTGGGATAATTTCTATGTTTGTAGATATATCTATAACAAATCATCCTTGGCAATGTTTGGATGTATTTGGTGTAGGATATTGTGTATTTTTATAGGAATCATGTTTTATTATATGAAACTAAGGGATATTTTTCTATGCTTGATTGATTTTGAGACCCTTATATGGGTCGAAAGTGTGTTGAGTACTTATCTACATGAATGGGAAAGCTAATGTAGAGTTTAGTAGAGGACCATCTGGTGGTGTTTCCCAATGTTGTGGAAGAGTAACCTTGTGTCTTTCTAAAGGAGGTTAAGTCTCTAACCCCTCAATGGTAGATGGCATTTAGGATAGAGTTGTAATATGTTTCTACTCAAATATTGATGTCCCTATATTGGATGGGGAATTCATAGTTTATGGATTTGCATATTCATATTCATGATCTCTTAGAGCTAGGGTTCATTCAACCTAGTGTGTCTCTATAGACTTAACAAGTTCTATTTCTGAAGAAGGCCAATAGTGGTCTACATTATTTTATTAATTACCATATCTTTCAAAATGTGATGATGAAGAACTAATATACACTTCTACCGATCAATGACTTTGTTGATTAATTAAAGTGGTTTTTCTAGTTTTCAACGATCAATTTATAGTCATTATATCATCATATGTTGGTGAAACATGAGGTTATTTTGAAGAGTAGTTTATAATTTCAATATAGTTATTATGAGTTTCTTTCAGTGTCTTTTGGTGTAACAAAAACCTGAGATTTGTTTATAGTACTGATCAATATATATTTCCATGAGTTTTGGATCAATTCATTATGGTGTCTATCGATGATGTCTTTATATTTTCAGTGTAAGGAGAGTAGAATAAAAATAATCTATGATAGAATTTTGGTGTTCTTTAGCATAACTGGCAGTTCTAGTAGCAATAAAAGTGTGATTTTTGGTCTATTTGGGGAAGTTTATTAGTACATGTTGTGTCTCAATGTAAAATAGTCATGGATACTTAAAATATTAAGGTTCTTTTTCCTTAGATATACCTTATTATTGTTTTAGAGGTTATAATAATCGTTGGATTTATGGTCAATTAATATAGGTTTTGTGTTATACATGTCACTCTCTTAGGTAGTTTTGAATGATCATAAACGCACATTTTTTATTCTAATGATTTATTTTGATGTATTTTAGTATTTTTATTTTAGAAATTTTTCAGGATGGTTTTAAAACAATTGGAGGGCTCAAAAGGAGTGAGGAGACATGTTTTTTGATCCTCCCGCCCGCAAGTTCTAGTGGCTCCCTAGTAGGTACCATTGGATCTTCAGTTGAACATGGAAATAATAGTTATTTTTTCTAGGATTCAATAGTAACCAAGTGTCTCCCCCAAAAATATATTCATTAAAGTTAGGTTTATCTTTTCCTAATTCAGCCTCTAATAGCTCTCTACCACGTCAACCCCTAAATAATATTCTAAAATTCATTGGAGGATATAAATACACTCTCAATGGTGCATATATTCTCTATATTACCTTTTAGAATTACTATTGGGACATCTTTTATCACGTTTTTATAAATATTGTTCTTTGTTACATTTTTGATTTTTCTCACACTCACTTATTATTATGGGATAAAGAATATAATTCAAGTTGGTTTTGATAAGAATTCCTATTCTTGTTCCTTTTTAGGATCTCATTCTAATTGACTATGAGGGGGTATGTAATCACTACCTTTAATGTGAGTTGATTTAGGTTTCTAGAAACAACCTTAAATTTCTAGAAATGTTTCAATTTTTCTTGGTAAACCACTAAAAACAAACTATCTTAATTATTACATTAGGTTTTCATACTATAATCTCAAAAAATAAAGGGATCAGGTTTCTTACAAAAACACATCAAAGAGAAAGTTTTATACAAAAAACCCTTAAGAACACTTGAGGGGAAAGGCATTGGAATCCATTTTGTATTATAATCAAAATACAGTACCAGTTTCTTATATATTTTTGATAATTATTACTACACTACTCAAAACTCATATATTTTTTATATCACTTAAAATATTTTTATTCCATTAAATTTAGTTTTAAATTATAAAATGTTTTTAGTAGTAAATTAACTTCACCTCGTTCTATATTTACATGAACCAACATTTTTTATACAATTTGTATCCAAAGAAAAATTTGACTATGAATGATTAGGAATTTATATGGACTAAACATTTATAATATGGTTTGTAGTGTTTTATTGAAAATATTGTTAGTGATTTGGTTCTTCATTTTTTAGAAAAGAGGATTGTGTTTTATGATTATTATGAAAATTAATTTATTGGATTTTGTTGTGGTTATCAGTTATCGGTCTTCGTATTTATATCCTATTGATTGAAACTATGTCACTTATTTATTTGATAAAGTTTTGATTGTGTCTTCTCAAATTTTTTAGCTGCATTACCTCATTGGAGAATGCTTTGTTGTTTTCATAGATCCCATGGTCTTGAGGTATATATTTTCTGAGTATGATCTTTCCCTATGTAAGTGGCTATGAATATAAATTTTTTATAATTAAGACTTTGATATTTCCTATAATTCTTCATTTTTGATACATTATTGTATGTATAAAATGTATCCTTCTTTAAAAGGTTAATTTTTGTTTTCCAACAGGAAGTGATTTATAACAATGTTGTTCTCTTGATGTTTAGTTTCTGTGAGGGTGATAGATGAGTAAAATGTTCCTAGTGGGTTAATTCAAGAACTCAATGTTCACAAATGAATGTGGGAGAACGTATCTAGTGAATTCATCATAATTTTACTATAAACCCAAGGATATTATGATTCTATATGGGTGATTGTTGAATATATGTAAAATTCATCTCACATAATTTAAATTAAATAGTTTATCATAGAGATTATTATTTTAAAGTGGTAAATGGAGGATTTGGTGAGTCTTTATGGGGTTTTAAAAATGATCATCTGTTTTATTGATCCATGTTATACCTTCAAGATTTAGATATGTATCGATCATGCATTTGGATGTTTGCTATACCATAGAACTTCTATTCATCCACATATTTATGATTTGAAAAAAGAAACTATCTACAACTTAAATGACATTATTTGAATACGAGTTCAATATTTTGTGGCTTTTGGGTGATTCACCTACCCATGGTGGAGTTTTCATACAATAATAGTCATATCTATACTATTGGTATGCCTATGTTTGATGAATTTTATGGATGTCCTTTCTAATATCTATTGTATTCATCCAATTTTGGACAGTAAATTTCTCTTGGATTCGAATTAGTATAGATCACAATAGGAATGGTTAATGTGATATCTGAGTGAATAGAGGTAGTGAATGATTATTAAAAATCCTATGGAAATCATTGTAGTAGGCCCCTGAAGTTCAACATTGGATATCAAGTGTTGTTAAAGGTATATTATCAACAATTATATTGAATATTTGGTCACAGGAGTAATATATTCCACTTTTTTTAGACGTTTTGAGGTATTAGATAATGTTGAGGAAATTTTTATTAGTTATCACATTCTCCACAGATGATACTGATCCATGGTTTCATTTATATAACAAACCTTCACTGGTACATTCATGACAATTCACTTGTCATCAACTATTGTGTGATAGATGTTGATGATGATGTGAATATTAAGGAATACCCTCTTGAGATTCAAAAAAATAGGGGGAATGTGTTTCAAAATAATTTTATTCCCTTGATATTGATCAAATGGAAGCATGGTGGATTGGAAAAGATCCCTTTGGAGTGAAAGTTACAAATTCATGCTTAATATCCCAATTTTTTCATTTTTTTGTTTATTTATAGATTATGTATATAAATTTTTTTATAATATAATGAGTTTTGTTTCACTTATATATATTCTTTCCTCATAATGAATTGGTTCTGTTCTATTATAGAAATATCCTTTAAAGTTAAATCACAAGGTGGTACATTTTTTCCAATCTATCCTAACTATGTTATGAATTAAATTTTTGGTGATGAGCCTAGTAAGATAGGTATTTAATTTAACTGATAAATTTTTCTTGATACTTTAAATTGTGTTTTTGGGTGTTCAGAAGTGTTTAGAATAGGACAAGTGAGCTAGATTGCGCATTATGTATAAGTTTTAGTAGGAAGAGGAGTCTTAGCGTGGAATTGTAGGCTATATCATAGATACCTAATGATCTGGTTTCCTTGTATATTATATATAGGATAATATTGTACTGGATTTCATATGTTACCTCATATCCTTAAACTAGGTTTTTTTCAAATGAGGGAGATATGTTGGTATTGAAGCATGGATTCAAGGGGTGGGTAATTTTATATCATAGCCTCTCTTATTGTGTTGTATTTTTTTATTAAAACCATAGGGATTTTGGGGTGTTCATGATATATGTGTTGTAATCTATAATTTTTTTTGGGTAAAATTTTAGATTGAAGCTGAATTCCTACCATTTCTACCATTCTTCTTGAAATTTAAGGTGACCAAAGGGCCTATTTCAGAGACAATAAGCCCCCTTTGTTCTTATTTATCCTATATCTTCTAGAGATCATTGTGTAGAGATCTAAGGTAAGTTCTTTCTTCATCGATGGGTTTTTATCTCTACTTTCTTTTCATTCTTGGTATGGTAGTTGGTTACCTTCAATAATGATAGTCTCTGTTGGCTTTTTGATTGTAGATCCATGGTGTTATTTCCATATAAATCATGATTTACTTGTTAATGAGGTCAATAGAAATCTATGTATGTCCCTTCATTCTTAATTAGATAACATTAAAAGTAATATCTCTAGGAATAGAAATAATTAACTATCATATTATTATTCATTGATGTGAATGTATCATTATTTAGTTTCCTTGGGTAAATAGTGGAATTAACATAAGGAAGATTATAATTGAGACTAATAATAAATCATTTTGGTGACAAGATATCATGTGTTGATTCTTTTTTCCCTCTTGATAATTTATAGATATTTTTATATATATTTCTAGTATTATTGATTATTTATTATAAATTTTTATAAGATTAAAATTTGATAAAAAAACATAAATATATTAAATAGGAAGTGAATAATGGATAATATAAGTTAATTTTATTACCGTTTATCCTTGAAACTTGTTGGAATCGGAGTAATACATGATGAATGTTCATTGTTTTTTATCATACATTGTATTACTCTAATTATTATATTATTATAGATGAAATGTATTGATAATGAATAAACTATTTCATGATTTCAATGAAAAGGTTTTTTGATGGATATAAATGTTTGGGACTGTGCAAGCTCATTCTTGTCTACCAGGCCTGTGTGCTCGAAATTACAAAATTAGCCTCCCCTGGAGTTTTTCATGATGAAAATAAATTTCATAATTGTGTATGTGTACTTTAGGATGGTAGATATTTTGATATATTTTAATTTTTTTGGTTTTCTTTTATATGTGAGAGACGAAGGATATTTAAAATGGATTAATCGTTTCCTATCGTTATGATAAAGTTGATGTAGGGGTGGATGGTGTATGTTGAGTGCTAGGGATTGCCTATTTTTCAAGATGTTTTACAAGGATTTTTGATGGGTTTCATGGTTATGTATTTATAGGGGGATTTCAAAAATTTAATTTTGTTTGATTTTTAAGGCTGATTGTCATATAGTTATTTGGTGTGGGTTCCAATTCCCTGTTATTGGTTTTTATGCACAGTGAGGGTGTCTTACTTGTTGTTATTTCGAGACCATTTCATGAAAAATATATGGGATAACAAAAGAATAAATAAATAATATTCTCTTATAAAAAATTTATTGATTAAAACATAATTATTAATGATTTAAAAAATGAATGAAAATTAGATTCCAATCACCAGTGTAGATAATTAAAGATGAAATTCCTAGTAAGATGAATGGTTATTTTTATAGGGGAGGGGGAATTGGTATAGATACCATTTTATAATTTCATCCTTTGAAATAAAATTATATGGTTGGTTAGGATATAACCTCCTAGATTAGGTAAATATTATCCTTACCTAAACGATTTAAAAGTAAAAAAGAGAAATTCACAGAATAGTTTTTATATGGTTTGGCATTAATGTATGAGAGTACAATTTACTATAGCTACTTGTCTATCTAGTCAACCAATTTTTCAATAATATATTGTAATAACTGCAAGTTTTTGGAAATGATATTTTCCTAATACTATTATTCCTAGAACATACACTACCACTTGTATGTTCTATTGTCTCCAAATAGATACAATATAATACCAAATTATCATATCGGGGATGTATTATTTAATGTGAAGGATTCATCATCAATAGTTGTGAGATTATCTCCTTTGTGCCAACAAGATAATGTTTAAAAAAAACATCTCAAATTCATCAATAATATCAAAATAAAAAATACCTATTAAATAAATTCTATATATCCGATAATTCGTAAAAGACTACATACAATACCATATCTAGACCAACTTATTCTCATTCTCTCATACTCAACATCGAAATAATTGGTAAAATAATTTTTTTAGTTGACAGTTACATCATCTTTAGGAACGTTTTTTTATTCTTTCTTTCACTCTTCCTAACTAAATGGCCCAAAGGCCGAAATTTTTTATTGATTTTGGATAAATCCCTTTTAAGTGTAAAGGGGGAAAACGAAGACTTCAGAGACATCAAGACATTGAAATTATTCGAAAAATAAAAGGGTTGAAACCCAGAACAAGACTACATGGATGTGCCTCTACCCAGCATCAATATCATTAAGGAATGTCTCCCCCAAAGTATGAATGATCAGCTAGTTTTCCTGGGCATGGATACACGGGCTTGGTACTAATGGCTATGCCATACCCTCTCAATCTTGATCCACAAAATAATATTTTACTTTATCAAACTCAAATACTCAACAACCTAAATATTTCCAAGAATAAAAAACTATCTCTTTGATAAAGAAATTATTTTATGCAACTTTCTCAATAATTTATAATGATTTTTCATACACCAGAATTGTTATATTATAATATTTAATGAGCCTATTTTTGAAAATCACAATTATAAAATAACCATTTTTTCCACTCATAAATTATCATGAAATATTCGACAAGATCTTTACCTGAGTCAGTATCCTATAACTATCTTTAATAGATAATTTATATAAATTAACTATTATTATTCAATTTCAAACCAAAACTATAAGGAAAATACAAATTTATTTTTTAGTAAGAAAAAATAAACAAAAAACATGTTTTATTTCTACAAGAATAATAATAATACTCAACAACACATGTTTCATGAATGATATATTATAGAACAACTATTTTTCAAACTCAAGTTCAAAAAACTAAGACTTTTAGATCTAACTCAACATTCATCATATATTTTTTGGCATGTTATTTTGGAACTACATAGCAACATAATATTTTCACATTAAAACATCTACATAATTATTAAAACAAGAATAAATGTATTACAAATTTATTAATATCTTCCTAATTTGATTTAATGATTTAAAATTTTTATATTCATCATGTGGGGATTGGATACAAATTAGGTATCTTGAATCACAATTTAAATGTAATGTTTTCAATATTGAATAACATCTCTTTCATAACCCAACATAGATTCTTCAAAAAATTTATAGAATAGATAATTTCAACTAGTGTACATGATAGTTATATAGCTGGAATGGTGGTTACAAAAAATACATGTTTTTTATGATGATCCAACGTTGATTACACAGTCTCGCTAATGAGTCATATAATTATGATTCCTATACAGATAGATTCCTACTTACCAACCCTATGATGACGTTTAGAAAAATATATTATAATGGTTACTCAAGGTAATATAATGGTTATGCAAGGAAAATTAATGTTTATTGAGGGTAAGGAATCATGATTACATGGTCAGTGGAACCATTGATACACATAGAAGCCTTTTCCATTTTTTTTCATAAACTCGTGAAATTCAAACTCCATTAAATAAGCATAAACATATTATAAATTATTTTTATCCCTTCTAAAAAATTCCAAAAAAACAAAAAATAAATCCATACACTACAAGAACTATCTCATTATCTTATACTGATTCTTTAAAGATAGTTTTAAAAAATATAAAAATAAAAAATTCAACGAGGGTCTTCAATCTCACCCTTTTATATTTTTTTGAAACCCTTTTTAAATTCATTCTCAACCCAATGAACACTATCCCTTATCACTAAAAAAATAATTCAAGGTTAATTAAATCATAACATATGTGAAGGGAAATTAATATTGATACCACACCATAAGATAATGTATTTTTTGAGATAATACCATCCATTATTGAAAGGAATTTTTTTTCTATGTGACTCAAATTACAATCACCTACAATTCATCTTAAAAACAAACCAATTTTTCAGATAACACTATAATAGAATTCCAATAAGTTCATGTTCTCATTTTAAAATTTTTAATACCTTTAAAATTAAATAATAAAATATTCCTAATGCTTATATTTCCCCCTTTAACAAAACAACCAATTCCTTATGAGGACAGGGAGGTTCCCTTCCACACACTTTTATGCGAATGGGGAATGTTTACCTGAGGTTTGAACCTTAACATATAGAACTTATCTTTGGGTAATAATTTCTTGAAAATATATGAAACTTATTTTTTGTGCTAATATAATCATGTTTCAAATATCCTTTTACCATTTTTCATTGATTAAATGATATCTAATGCCAATTTAATTCGATAAAGTTTATTAATCCGGGCTCCTAGGTAGATCTATAACACTTTGATTGTCATAGGAAATTCATATTGGATTACCAACCTTATCTTGAATATTTTATAATTTAGTATGCATATATATAATATCACTAATACAATATATGGTTATTGTGTACATATATTCAGTTTTCCTCAATTACATAGAACATTACTTCCTATTATTCCTTGACAAACATCTCGGACCTAAAAATAAGGTTTATCCTGAAGTGGACTTATGATCAATACTTTCTCTATCCTAGTCATCATCTGTGAAACACTATGTGGTCATGTATGAATATTATGTGTATATAAATCCATAAATGAAGGTGATATTGATATACCTAAGAATCTACTTATCTTCCAACATGTGAGATTCCTTTTGATCATTTTAAAATTGAACACATAATAACATATATAATAAATTCCAGGGATACAATTTATTAGGTGGTTAAGGAATATAATTAATTTTCAAAAATTATTTAGATTCACATGGGTTCCAAACTCATATTTAATAAAATTATCTAAAAAACTATAGATTTATACATCCCATTAGTCTCATCCCGGAAAACCCACTTTAATAATTCATAATAGTATTTTATCTAGGATAAAAAAAATATGACTATCCACTTAAGTTATATAAAATCATTAAAAATAGGACATATCAACTAATATATACATATTATAAATCTACTTATTCTTAAAAAATACTTAGAAAAATTTTATTTCTGGGTTGTAGAAATTATATTATACACATATACAAGGACAATAAGAGTACCTTTGAAACGCTGTATCACCTAGAGATTATGGTCAAAATTTTATTTCAAAAAATACATGATTCTCAAGAATTTATCCATATTAGAATAAGATATTCTTGGGTCTTGGTTTAATCCATAAATATCCTTCTTAATCATAGATACCATGCTACCAAATTTATCAAAAAGAAAACCCATATGTTTTTTAATGAAACCATCTTCTTCAAGATCACCATTTAGGGCATTATATTTCTCATTAATTTGATAAATATTATAATGGTTATGAGATAATACAACCAAGAAAATCATAATGGCCTCATGTATCTACACTGGTGTATATTTTTCATTAAATTCAACCCTTTTAATTTCAAAACTCCCCTTTAAAATAAGGATTATTTTATTCAATATTATTTCCCATCTCTCAATTTATCTTATTTATGGAAACATAATTAGGGACAATGATATATTATTTCCAATTATTGATATCAACTATGTAACACCCCAAGATTCTACGGTACACTTCTCTTAAAATAATGTGATAGCGTGTGTTGTACGCAACACCGAGTTCTAACACACCATAACCAATCAAACTAGCCGTTATGAATAGTAATACCTACTTTTTAAATTATATATATTTTATATTTAAAAATGGACTTTATTTTTAGATTCAGAATATCGAATTTATCCTAAGGTGAAATTTTGGTACTTTTCGGATAACTTTAATATTTTGATGAATAGTGAAAATTACTAAATTTTAATTAAAAACAAATTTTTTAATCGAAATACTTTATAATGATAAATTATGAATTTGAGTGGTTTTAAAGTATATTTAGAATATATTTGTACCATTTAATATAATTTTGGTCATTTCACATAATTTTACAATTAAAACGGACATAAACAAGTGTCAATCTTTTGATAGTTATTATCTCTTAAAAACACACTTTTTGTTTTAACAATGGGAATTAATTTTAAATTAATTTCTTCCACTTCTATGTTTTGAATTTGGAAAAATGGATTCCATATTTAGAATCATAACGTTCATATTGTGTAAATAGATAACTTTTATTTTTATGCATTTTGAAGAATTACTTCGGTAAATATTTTATTTACCATGGTTAAGGGTAAATCCGGTAAATAATGGTTAAAAAATAATATTATAATAATACAAAAATTACCCTAAAACGTGTTCTAGACTCATTTGTTGATACATGTTCGACCATAGGCATCTTTGGGTCGATTTTGGGACCCGAAGGAGCCACTTGTAGGTGATAGGGACACTTAATTTTAATTAAGTTAAAATAAGTACAAAAATGACATAAGCATATATCTTTTAGAAAAAAAATTTTATGTAGGGTTATATATGTTGGATTTTCGACTATAAATATTAATTAGAAAGATAAAATTATTTCCAACATAATTATATTTTATTTATAATTTTTAGATATTACATAATTTATTTTATTTACGACACAATTATGATGCAGTAATTACAATAATAGTGACAAATTAAAATAATGGATATTATAAATACCCAAATAAATATATTTTGAGACTTTTAATGAATTAAAATAGTATTCTAGGATAATATGACATATTATTATTGATTTAATTAATTTTTTGCGAAGTAATCATTCTGTAATGAGTTTCACAAAAATCGACTATTGAATAATGTCAAAATTGACATAAATGAGTTTTTAAAACAAATATTATATTATTAATTAATATTAAATTTCTAAAAATCTACGGTTCGGCCAAGAGACTTATATAATGATAGGTGTATCATTAATGGACCACTTGGGGGTCTCTTGGATGTATATGGTATGTTTATTAACCATATAATATAAAAATACAAAGAGACATTGTAAAAGTGAAACTAATTAACTTAGAGTTAATACTTAAAGATAAGGTTAATATAGTAACCCAAACTTCTAAATTATATTAGTTGAGTGGTTTTAGATCCATACCCACCTAAAACTTTAAATAATCAACTTTGGAGCCATTAGAAACCGAATATTAATTTATTATAAACTAATATTTCTAGCTTTTCCAAAGGTCCCCTTCACCCCTCTTATAAAAGGGCAGTCCTCCTTCTCATTTCTTCACACCTTAAAAGCCTTTTGGTTTGGAAAAACTCAGCCCAAATACTCTCCCAACTTCCCTCAATACAACCTATAGGCCTTAGTTTGATCAGAAAGCCAGCCTATGGAGCCCTTTTGATCAAATCAAAAGGAAGAACCCGAAGAAGAGGTAATGATTTCACCACCCTTTTCCAAGTTCCTTTCTTCTTCCACTTCTTCATTCTTTGTTGTTACCATTATAAAATAATAACTCCAGTATTTTATATATACTGTGATGTTATTATAAATATGGTACGACCATATTCAGTATTCTATCCACCCTTTGAATAACATGTCACCAGACGTGCGTACGTACGACTTACCGTCTCCACATCGTGGTGTAATTGTTATTCAATATATTATTATTTGGATAGGTATAATAATGATGTGTAACTCATGTAAATAATAAATATAACCTGATAATGATTATTTATATATGATATACTATCAAATTATATATTATTTTAATATCAAAAGAATGATATTGTCACTCGTGCGTACTTACGGACTACCGTCTCCACGAATGCGATGAGATTCATTCTCCATCGTATCCATTCAAGTATAATTATCATTTGATGATTTAAAAATAATTTTTATGGACTTGATATCATTATGTACAGGAATAATATACAACCTATCCATTACAAACATGGCTTACATAACAAAACATATAAAATGAAACGAGTATGTTAACACCCGAAACAACGATAATACTAAGATATTATTAACAAATCAATGTTAAAAGATCATATATGATATCATATTAATGTATATGATTGTTGTATAATTTAATAACAATTATTTCATGATTATAAAGGAGGTTAACCTACCCCAACCAAGGAAAAGTACAAGGTAAGGGTTTATTTCTCAATCTCTTCATTATCCGTGGTTGTTTATACGTAATAATCTACTAGGATATCTTTATCATCCACATCAATGTTTCTTAAAAATGTATTTCAAAACATTTTTACTATTTAAAATAATATGGTTTATATTCATTTATACCCTTGTTTTACTTTTTATAAGTTTTTTATAAAGAAATCTTTCCATCATTTTCCAAACAATGTGCTTTTTAAACTTTTCGACAGAATTAAGGTAAGAATGTTTTTTAACTTATACGGCGGGTGCAGTTATTTTCTACCGTTATAAAATCATCAAAGCTTCACTTACAAGATTATAAGAATATTTTCAATGAAAATGTTTTATTTTACAAATATATGACTCTTAAATTATTTGAAAATAGAAAGAGATATTTCTCTAAAAAGAGTTTTGATTTAATCTATGTCAACATCCTTTGATGGATTTTACGCTTATTTGAAGTTGATTTATTATGATACAAAACTTATATATTGTATTGAAGATTTTGTGATATGTTTGACTGTGGATGTGCTATTTTTATACCATTCATAGTTTATGGTGAATGTATTGACATTTCGTATACTAGTTTTAATACGAATGTTTATGTTATGTTTAAACCTTTTCATATGGGAATTCATTGGACATAATATGTGACGGGTGGAGCCCTCTATAGCTCTTCGATGCATCGGTAGGTCTCATGTGACAAACTAGTGTCTTGGAACAAGGCCTTGGAAAAATCTTATTTGTAGTCTTGGCACAAGGCCTTGGCTATGTGGTTATGACAGTCTGGCATTATGCATTCCATCGTTATGAAAGTGGTTATTGATATTGCATGTGATTATTTGAATAGTAGAATATCCATGTGAATATGTAAATGGAATTATTTCATTTTATTTTTTCCATATTATGTTTAAGTTCATGTTTAAAAGGATTTTGTTTTAGTTATACATTGCCTTAAATGTTTATTCTTATTTATGAATATTTCCGCTATATTGTTATCCTTACTGGGAATTTGAGCTCACCCATTTTCTATGTTTTATTTTTCACAGGAAGTGAAGAAGTAAATTATGAATGACCTGAAGGGATATTATGAAGGGATAATAGTTTGGATTATGGAGACAATATGTTGTTGTTGTAGTTTTTCACTTCATGATGTAATGTAAAACATTATGAATATATCTAGTGTTTTAAAGGCGACTAAACCAATTGGTCTTTCGAGATTTATCTTTCTTGTGATCATGCCAATGTTATGTAATAATGCACCGACTTTGGGTAACTGGGGTCGGGGTGTTACAGTTGGTATTAGAGAAATTTTAGTACAAACCTTGGAAGCTAGATTTAGATAAACTCTGATTAGATCACATAGACCTAAGATGAACTTTGAGGATTAGTATAGAAGAACTTCCTAGAATTTTGTTATTGTAGAGATTTTGTGAGTTTTTCGAGCAATACAACCCTGTCTGGATACGAGTAGGGAGAGGCGGCTCTGTCACAGATGTACCTAGGGGTAAAACCCGAAAACACCTCTTTGAGCTAGACTCGAACGGGAAATGGTGCACGACAACGGGCCTTGCTGCACTCTTGGTTACGACACTCCCCGGGGATATTCTTAGGATAACTCTCATTTTATTTAAAAATAATTATGAATGGTTTATGAGTATATACATCGTCAAAGAAAAAATTCTTATGATTATGGATTATATCCATAAATAGTTCAATTAATGTTAAGTGTTTTATAAGTATGGGATTATGTATTTTGATTCACAAAATGATCTAGTTTATGCCATTGTTTAGAAATGGCGCCTAGTGGAAGAAATGGAAACCGTATCAATGAACGCACTCCATGTAGGGATTTTCCTCCTTCTCAAGATAATTATAATGGAGCTGGTGATGTAACTGCTACCGATCAGCTAATCACCATACTGGGACAACTCAATCAAGTTATGAATAATAACCTTACCCGTATGGAGCAACCTAATCCGCAGTGTGGAGGATCAATGTTAGATCGATTCATGAGGAAAAAACCACCAATATTCAATGGGAGTACAAATCCCTTAGTAGCTGAGAAATGGATATTTTCCCTAGAGAAAATATTTCAGGCTTTGGGGAGTAGTGAAAGGGAAAAAGTTATCATGGCAGTTTACCGCCTCACTAGAGATGCTTATCAATGGCGGTCATTGATTAAAAATATGAAGGAAGATGATAAAGTATAAAATATGGAATGGAGGGAGTTCAAAGATCTTTTTTTGAAAAATACTTTCCTCGTGACCACCGAGCAGATATGGAAAGGCAGTTCCTGAGTCTGAGACAAAAGGAGGATGAGAATGTAGCAAAGTATGAGGCTAATTTTACAAGGTTATCAAGGTATGCTGGAGATTATATACGTAACCCAAGAAGTAAGATTGATCATTTATTTGATGGGTTAATACCATTTCTCCATCGATAATTATTCTCAAAATCCATTTCATCGTACTAAGACATTGTCTCATGTGCTATCAAGACCGAAAAGGAATTCTCTATGTCTTATGACTTTAAAGAAAAGAAAGATAAGAAGAGACCTTCTGATCAATCTGGGAATGGAAATAAGGGGAATAAGGGAAAGGTTGAATATCCATCCTGTGGTAAATGTGGGAAGAAACACCCCAGTACTTTCTTGAAGTGAATGGGAGTCTATTACAAGTGTGGTGAAAAATGCCACCAAGCTCGTGATTGCAAGGGGAAGAAGGAAGCTACCAATGTTCAGTGCTACAATTGCAGGGAGATGGGGCATTATGCAAATGAATGTCCTACGCGTCAGGAGAACTTACCTCAGAAAAGGCCAAGGGATCAAGGCCAAGATTATGCTATCACTACTGCTGAGGTAGAAGCTCCGAAAGACGTGGTGGAAGGTAATTTAATGGTTTCCTCAGGTTTAGAAAATGCATTATCTGATTCTGGATCATCGCATTGGTTCATATCATCCCAGTTTTCTATGAAAATTAGATATTTACAATTTGATTTAACAAGGTATTTGTCAGTTAAAACTCCTAAGGGAAGTATCATTGCAATAAAGTTTTTTGAATCAGTCTCCATTAGAGCACATAAATGTTATTTATCAACTAATCTCGTCATCATACCTATGATTGAGTTTGATATAATCCTTGGTATGGACTGGATTTCGGACTATGATGCGAAGATTTATTGTAAGAAGAAAGAGGTTATGATTCTTGATGATAATGATAAGGAACACCTTATCATTAGAGCAAAATCGTCACAACCTAATTCTTATCTAGATCCACCCCCAATAGCTAAACTAAATTCAATTATTGGGGAGGAAGAGAATGAAATAACTGTGGGTGAGGAAAGGAATGTTCAAATAGAGGATATACCTGTTGTGAAAGAATTTGTAGATGTATTTCAAGAAGATTTACCTGGAAAAACTCCAGAATGAGAAGTTGAGTTATCCATTGATTTAATTCCTGGATCAAGGCCTATATCGAAGACCCCTTATAGAATGGCCACTATAGAATTAGTCGAACTAAAGAAACAACTAGAGGAATTGAGTAATAAGGGATTTATTCGCCCTATTGTTTCTCCATGGGGAGCCTCTGTTCTTTTTGTTAAAAAGAAAGATGGATCTATGAGGTTATGTTTCGACTACAGGGAGATCAATGCTATAACAATAAAGAACAAGTATCCCCTACTTCGAATTGATGATTTATTTGACCAACTGCATGGAGGTCAATACTTTTCAAAGATTGAACTTCGATCTCGATACCATCAGTTGTGTGTGAAGAAGGAAGACATTCCGAAGACAGCATTTTGAACCAGGTACGGGCATTATGAGTTTACTGTAATGCCTTTTGGATTGACTAATACACCCTCTGTATTCATGGATCCGATGAATAGAGTTTTCAAGGAGTATCTCGACGAATTTGTGGTGGTATTTATTGATGATATCTTGGTATACTCAAAAGCTACGAATATCATGAAAACCACTTGCGCATTATCTTAAAGACTCTGAGAAGACATGAATTATATGGGAAGTTTAGCAATTGTGAATTCTGGATTTAGGAGATTTCTCTTCTTGGGCATATTCTCTCTAAAAATGGAATATCTGTTGATCCTTCTAATACCATGGATATCCAATAATGGCCAGCACCGATGAGTATAACTGAGGTACATAGTTTTATTGGTTTAGCAGGTTATTATCGACGTTTCGTCCAGAATTTTGCCTGATTGGCTAACCCATTAATGAAGCTCACACGTAAAGGGGTTAAATTTGTTTGGAAAAAAGAGTGTGGAGAATGTTTCAAAGCTCTATAGAGAAGATTAGTCAATGCTCCTATATTCACTCTACCATCGGAGAATTATGGGTTCATTATTTATAGTGATGCATCAAAGAAAGGACTTGGTTGTGTCCTTATGCAGAATGATAGGGTTATTGCCTATGAATTGCGACAGTTGAAAATTCATGAACAAAACTATCCTACTCATGATCTCGAGTTAGTAGCTGTGATCATTGCTTTAAAGATATGGAGGCACTACCTCTATGGTAAAAAATGTGAGATTTATACTGATCATAAGAGTTTGAAGTATATTTTCACACAAAAAGAACTCAACATGAGGCAAAGGGGATGGCTTGAATTACTCAAGGATTATGATTGTACGATACACTACCACCCGGGGAAAGCAAACAATGTGGCATATGCTTTGAGTAGAAAAGACCATGGAGTTTTGAACGTGATGAGAATTGAAAGGGATCCAATTTTGATGGATCTAGTGAAGTTGGATATGGGAATAACCAGGGAAGGTGAAACATCAATGATTTTTCAAATGGTTGCCAAACCATATTTACTAGAAAGGATTAAGAGTTCTCAGACCGATGATGAAGAATTTCAAAAGAAGAATAAATCTGTGAATGATGGCAGATTGAGAGACTTCGTGTATGAAGATGGAATTTTGAAATTTGGGAAGAGAATTTGTGTTCCCGATATACCTGATCTAAAAAGGGAATTGCTGGATGATGTTCATAGTTCCAATTTCTCTATACATCCTAGGAGCACCAAAATGTATAGAGATTTGAAAGAACATTTTCGGTGGGACAATATGAAGAGGGAGATTGCTGATTTTGTGTCAAGATGTATGGTTTGTCAACAAGTGAAAGTTGGAAGGCAACACCCTGGAGGAGTCATGCAACCTCTTCCCATACTGGAGTGGAAATAGGGAAATATTACAATGGACTTTGTCATGGGGCTACCAAAGACTCCTAGAAAGAATGATGAAATATGGGTTATTGTTGATCGTCTTACCAAGTCCGCACATTTTCTTTCTATAAGAGAAGATCTACCACTGGAACGTCTAGCAAGACTATATATTAATGAATTTGTGAGACTTCATGGAGTACCCCTATCGATTGTTTCTGATCGTGATCCCTATTTTACTTTATGATTCTGGAAGAGTCATCAGAAATCCTTGGATACTGAACTTCATTTGAGCACTGCCTACCACCCTTAGACAGACGGACAATCAGAACAGACTATTCAAACATTAGAAGACATTTTGTGATCCTGCTCACTTGACTTTCAGGGTATGTGGGATCAATATTTACCTTTGGTAGAATTCTCCTATAACAATAGCTTCCATTCGAATATTCAGATGGCACCATATGAAGCGTTATACAGAAAGAGATGTCGCACACCAACCTGTTGGGATGACGTTGGGGAAATAAAACTTGTAGGTCTAGAACTGGTGGAGGAAACGATAGAAAAGGTAAAGGTAATCCAAAATCACATCAAAGTAGCTCAATGTAGGCAGAAGAGATATGCCGATAATCGAAGGAAGGGTTTGGAATTTCAAGTCGGTGATCATGTTTTCATGAAGGTATCTCTATGGAAGGGAGTCATACGTTTTGGTATGAAAGGTAAATTGAGTCCCAGGTACATCGGACATTTCGAAATTATAGAATGAATTGGGGCTGTAGCTTATCGATTGGCAATGCCGCCCAGTTTCTCCAAAGTTCACGATGTGTTCCACGTATCGCTGTTGAGGAAATACATGCCTGGCCCAACGCATGTACTCACCTATGAGGAGTTAGAACTGGAACCCGATCTATTTTATTACGAAGAGCCCGTCAGGATTCTTGATACAAGAGAACAAGTACTAAGAAAACGGACGACGCGTCTAGTAAAAGTTTTGTGGAGAAACCATAAGATGGAAGAAGCAACGTGGGAACCCGAGGAACTTATGATGAAGAACCACCCGAGTATTTTCATGTGATAAGTATTATAGAAATTTCGAGGACGAAATTATTTGAAGGAGGGGATAATGTAACACCCCAAGCTTCTACGGTATGCTTCTCTTTGAATAATGTGATAGCGTGTGTTGTACACAACACCGAGTTCTAACACACCATAACCAATCAAACTAGCCGTTATGAATATTAATAACTAATTTTTGAAATTATATATATATTTTATATCTCAAAATGGACTTCATTTTTAGATTCGGAATATTGAATTTAGCCTAAGGTGAAATTTTGGTACTTTTAAGGTAACTTTAATATTTTGATGAATAGTGGAAACTACTAATTTTTAATTAAAAACAACTTTTTTAATTGAAATAATTTATATTGATAAATTATGAATTTGAGTGGTTTTAAAGTATATTTAGAATATATTTTTACCATTTAATATAATTTTGGTCATTGGACATAATTTTACAATTATATCGGACATAAACAAGTGTCAATCTTTTGATAGTTATTATTTCTTAAAAACATGTTTTTTGTTTTAACAACGGGAATTAATTTTAAATTAATTTCTGCCACTTCTGTGTTTTGAATTTAGAAAAATGTATTCCATATTTGGAATCAGGATGTTCAAATTGTGTAAATAGGTATCTTTTATTTTTAGACATTTTGAATAATTACTTCGGTAAATATTTTATTTACCATGGTTAAGTGTAAATCCGGTAAATAAGGGTTAAAAAATAATATTATAATAATAAAAAATTTCCCTAAAATGTGTCCTAGACTCATTTGTTGATACATGTTCGACCATAGGCATCTTTGGGTCGATTTTGGGACCCCATGGAGCCACTTGTAGGGGATAGGGAGACATAATTTTAATTAAGTTAAAATAAGTACAAAAATGACATAAGCATATATCTTTTAGAAAAACAATTTTTACATAGGGTTATATATGTAGGATTTTCGACTATAAATATTAATTAGAAATCTAAAATTATTTCCTACATAATGATATTTTATTTAAAATTTTTAGAGATTACATAATTAAATTTATTTATGACACAATTATGATGCAGTAATTACAATAATATTGAGAAATTAAAATAATTGATATTATAAATACCCAAATAAATATAATTTGATACTTTTAATGAAATAAAATAATTTTCTAGGATAATAGGACATATTAAGAGTAATTTAATTAATTTTTTTTGAAGTAATAATTCTTTTATGAGTTTCACAAAAATCAACTATTGAATAGTGTCAAAATTGACTTAAAAGTGTTTTTAAAACAAATATTATATTATTATTTGATATTAAATTCATAAAAATCTATGGTTCAGATGAGAGACTTATATCATGATAGGTTTATCATTAATGGACCACTTGGGGGACTCTTGGATGTATATGGTATGTTTATTAACCATATAATATAAAAATACAAAGAGACATTATAAAAGTGAAGCTAATTAACTTAGAGTTAATACTTAAAGATAAGGTTAATATAGTAACCCAAACCTGTCTAAATTTTATTGGTTGAGTGGTTTTCGACCCATCCCCACCTTAACATTTAAATAATCAACATTGGAGCCATTAGAAACCGAATATGAATTTATTATAAACTAATATTTCTAGCTTTTCCAAAGGTACCCCTCACCCCTCTTATAAAAGGGCACTCCTCCTTCTCATTTATTCACACCTTCAAAGCCTTTTGGTTCGGCCAAACACTGCCCAAATACTCTCCCAACATTCCTCACTACAACCTAGAGGCCTTATATCGATCATAAAGCCAGCCTATGGAGCCCTTTTGATCAAATCAATAGGAAGAACCCGAAGAAGAGGTAATGATTTCACCACCCTTTTCCAAGTTCCTTTCTTCTTCCACTTCTTCTTTCTTTGTTGTTACCATTATAAAATAATAACTCCAGTATCTTATATATACTGAGATGTTATTATAAATATGGTACAAACATATTCAGTATTCTATCCACCCTTTGAATAACATGTCACCATACGTGCGTACGTACGACTTACCGTCTCCACGTCGTGGTGTAATTGTTATTCAATATATTATTATTTGGATAGGTATAATAATGATGTGTAACTCATGTAAATAATAAATATAACATGATAATGATTCTGTATATATGATATAATATCAAACTATATATTATTTTAATATCAAAAGAATGATATTGTCGCTCATGCGTACGTACGGACTACCGTCTCTACGAACGCGATGAGATTTATCTTCCATTGTATCCATTAAAGTATAATTATCATTTGATGATTTAAAAATAATGTTTAAGGACATGATATCATTCTGTACATGAATAATATAAAACCTATCCGTTACAATCATGTCTTATGTAACAAAACATATAAAAGAAAACGAGTAAGTTAACACCCGAAAAAACGATAATACTAAGATATTATTAAAAAATCAATGTTAAAAGATCATATATGATATCATATTAATGTATATGATTCTTGTATAATTTAATAACAATTATTTCACCATTATACAGGAGGTTAACCTACCCCAACCAAGGAAAAGTACAAGGTAAGGGTTTATTTCACAATCTCTTCATTATCCGAGGTTGTTTATACGTAATAATCTACTAGGATCTCTTTATCATCCACATCCATGTTTCTTAAAAATGTATTACAAAACATTTTTACTATTTAAAAGAAAATGGGTTAAATTCATTTATACCCTTTTTTGTATTTTTATAAGAGTTTTATAAAGGAATCTTTCCGTCGTTTTCAAAACAAGGTGATTTTTAACCTTTTCGACAGAATTAAGGTAAGAATGTTTTATAAATTATACGGCGGGTGCGGTTATTTTCTGCCATTATAAAATCATCGAATCTTCACATATAAGCTTAAAAGAATATTTTCAAATAAAATGTTTTATTTTATAAATATATTACTCTTAAATGATTTCAAAATAGAACGAGATATTTCTCTAGAAGGAGTTTTGATTTCATCTATGTCAGCATCCTTTGATGGATTTTACGCTTATTTGAAGTTGATTTATTATGATACAAAACTTCTATATTGTATTGAAGGTTTTGTGATATGTTTGACTATGGATGTGCTATTTTTATACCATTCATAGTTTATGGTGAAAGTATTGACATTTCGTATGCTAGTTTTAATACGAATGTTTATGTTATGTTTAAATCTTTTCATATGGGAATGCATTGGACTTAATATGTGACGGGTGGAGCCCGCTATAGCTCCTCGATGCATCGGTAGGACTCAGAAGACAAACTAGTGTCTTGGAACAACGCCTTGGAAAAATATTATTTGTAGTCTTGGCATGAGGCCTTGGCTATGTGGTTATGATAGTCTGGAATTATGCATTCCATCGTTATGAAAGTGGTTATTGATATTGCATGTGATTATTCGATTAGTAGAATATCCATGTGAATAAGTAAATAGAATTATTTCATTTTATTTTTGCCATATTATGTTTAAGTTCAAGTTTAAAAGGCTTTTGTTTTAGTTATACATTGCCTTAAAAGTTTATTCTTATTTATGAAAGTTTCCGCTATATTGTTATCCTTACTGGGCATTTGATCTCACCCCTTTTCTATGTTTTAATTTTCCTAGGAAGGGAAGAAGTAAATTATGAATGACTTATAGGGATATTATGAGGGGATAATAGTGTGGATTATGGAGAAAATATGTTGTTGTTGTAGTTTTTCACTTCATGATGTAATGTAAAACTTTATGAATATATCTAGTGTTTCCAAGGTTACTAAACCAATCGGTCTTTAGAGATTTTATCTTTCTTGTGATCATGCCAATGTTATGTAATAATGCACCGACTCTGGGTAACTGGGGTCGGGGCGTTACAAACTACCCAGAGGAGTTATTTTCTATTTTATAAAGATGAACATTCATATAAAAAATCCATTCTTCTTACCAAATTGTATCATAAACGGTTTAAGAGTCTACTTGTGAAATTAGAGTATATGTGTTTCTTAACCTCAACATTATTATAGTTTTTATAGGTTCATATCATTGGAAAATAATATTCTAAAAATATATATTTTTTATTAAACTTTCTTGATTTTTCCTATGCACCCAAACTTCCTCTTTATCATTACTCACCAATTAATCAATATTCACCATAACCATCCCACTTATATCCTTTTCCAAAACATATATAATAGAAATTTCATATTTTTAACTCATGTAGATTCAACTTCATCCTCAATAACCTTATCTATTTATTGAAAATATTAAATAAATTTGAAATATGAACTCTCTAACAGTTTTTTACTCTAGAAATTGTTTCCATTCTCATTAGAAGGGTACCTTATAAAAGCCACTACATGAGAACTTTTATAAAAAATTCCCAATTTTGTTATTTATCATCAATTAATAAGGGATTAAAATAGAGTTTAATTATTTTATAGTTCTATTTTTATGGAACAACATATAAATTGTATTATTTTGTGTCTTAAGTCTAAAAAAATGTTTTTTTATGTGATCAATAATTCACATATCATTCCTCCAAAATAAATATAAATGTATTTTTTTAGATAACATAGTTTTTATAAAGTTTTCAATGCTATTATTTTTCTTCTAGGACAAATAATTTTTTATGGATTGTATGTTGTGCTATATTTATGATTTATTACATTATTTTATATAAATCTCTCAATATAATTTGATATATAGAAATTTCTATTATTAGACCTCACCTTCCTAATATAGGCACTATGTTATTTCTCAACCAAGATTATGAAATTATTTTACATCTGAAGAACCTTTTACTTTTGATTCAAAAATAAAATTAATCATTAATCTATATTCATTATTGATTATAATTATATGGATTTCACCCTTGGTTGAATTTCTCCTCATAGGACCACACACATATTAATAAACAAGCTCGAACGGTTTGATGTATTGAATATCTAGTTTATTTTGTGTTCCTTGAGGCATAGTACCTTTTACGAATGCGTTATAAATTTATTAAATATTCCTTTTTAGTTTGGGAAGGTCACTTAACAACTGATTTTGGAAAATCATGCTCATATTTTTCTAGTAATGATGTCGAGGTCTTTGATTCTATAAATCATTCTCATTTTTCCACTTATATAGCATGAAATGGGTCACTAATTAAAAATAAGTTTCTACTTCTCCTTAAACATTCTATGTTGACTATTAAATATTTTTATAATAAGAGAATACATTATTTCATTAAAAGAAAAAATAATTCCTTTCATCACACAATTTTCTAATACTAAGGAGATTGTGTTTTGATTTTTCCACAACTGACAATATTTTGGATTTTAGTCATTTTGAATCAATATTAATAGTTTCAAAACATTTAATTTAAGGCTCTAGAATTAGATAATATAAAAACTCCTACTTTATGATCTTTTATATCTTCATATATTATTGTATCTCAATAATTTGTGAAAAACACCCATGGTCATGGAACCATTACCTTCCTATATTGCATCCTTTCAAAGAAAAATTCACTATAAATGATTCATCTTATTGTCTTTTTTTTTATCATCTATTGCATTTATAAATATTGGTAAATATATATTCATTTTTTTCATGAACTTCTTAGAATAATTCCCACGCATCTCACTTCTACTATAGTCTTATATAAAACATTCAAATCAGTTCTGAGTAGGATATCTTGTATTTTTTTCCTGATAACCTTATTTATTGGAGAATAATTCCTTTTTAATTCAGATATAATCCCCCTTAATTAATATATTCTTCAAGGTAAGGTCATTTTATACTATCATGTTTAACAACTTTTTCTAAAAATAATACCACCCTAATTATAAAAATAGAATCTAAATATTTTGTTACATCCACAATGAATTTTAAAATATTATAATAAATACCTTTTAACTTATATCATTGATATTTCATGATTTTTCTTTTTATTCAAGGTTGTTAATTTTTATTTCATTTTTATTTCTCCACCATATGTATAATAGATTTTATAATTAATCTTTATGTGCTATACTAAAAAAATTTGGAAATTAATTTAACACTGTTAGGAAAAATAGATTCAAAATATTAAACAGATTTAGCTATAAATTTAACCTAATTTTTGAATTTTTTTATGTTTTTTATGATTGAACCATTAATTAAATAAAATCTTAAATTTATTTTTTTTACCTTTTATGTCCATTTTAGTTGTTTAAAAAATATTCCATCTTTCTCATTTACTCTTATTTAAAAAAATTCCTTCAAGATCATTCTAAATCCTTTTCATACTCAATAAACATTATAATGAATTTCTTAATATATTTAATTTTATCATTACATATTTTTATGAATTCTTCATTTTATTCAAATTTCATTCCATTTTATTTATTCAAGGTATTAAATTCCTTCCTCATCTTTTTATTTTTCTCAAGTAATGCCAGTAATTTGGATCTAATAATATACTCCATGTATGTATCATCACCACCTTCCTCAAAATTATATGATTAGGGTTTATGGTACTCTACATGAGACATGAATCATTTAAACCATTTATGTGCTGCATCATTATATTTTATATTATTTTAGGAGTCTTCTAATTCTTCTTACCTCATCATGTTTCTCCTATATCTTCTTGTAATTGTTTTCGGAATGTAACCTATCTTTCTTGGTAATTTAAATCCACATTTTAATTTCCTCATTTAATGAAATTTTATATTAATTATCATTACAGAACAAATAGATTTTATTATTTAAATAATTTAATTAAATCTATCCAATTTCTCTACATTTGAAGTATTTCAATGGTATATTCCCCTTGTAGACCTCATTTACTTTTATAAAATTTATGGAGATATAAAACATGATTCCCTTGTTTTCATTATCCAAATAGTCATCATTATCAAAATAATTATATTGTTATGGTGATTATTGTTTTAGATAAATCATTCTCATTGATGTAAAATTCATGTCATCTTTCACTTTATTCACAATGGCAGGAGCCTTGTTTATTTTATAGGTAAGGAAGGTATTGGGTAACTCATCCAATTAAAGATCATTCATATCATAAATATTGATTTTTTTTGGATCAAATATGTTAAGAAAATATTTCATTATTTTATATAAAATAATGGATTCATCCAACCTTTCTCCAAAACCAATAATGTTTCTCACAAGCATATTCACTCTAGTGAAGTAATTATCAATAGTTTCTTTATAATCCGTCTTTATATATTAAAACATGCTTATCCAAAGTTGAAATTTTTATTCTTTTACATAAACATTTTATTATTAACTTATTTTATGTTTAACCAAAATATATTTATCAGATTTTAATTACATCACTATGATAAAAATATTCTAAAGGTCCATTTTATTATAAAATTTAATTTTATCACCTCTTTGAATGGGTGTAAATACCCCAATCGATACATGAGGAACTTCAATAACCCGAGTCAATAAAACCACAACATCATATTTTTTGAATGATTCATATTATTTCCATTAATTGTAGGAAAACATATATTATTAATAGAGATTATGTTTTTTTTATGTTTCACAAAGATATTTTGATAGAGGGAACCTTCTACTCAAATACAACATGAATGTCTAAGTAGACCAAATATATATACTGAGAGGGGAGGTTTGGGTGAATGAATATATATTTTTATAATTTCTTTCATCAAAATAAACCCCTATGGTTGGTTATTATGTGACCATATCAAGTAGATAAAACTAATCATTACCCAAATTATATGATAGTAAATAAATGAAATGTGCACCATAGTTTTTACAGGTTTTGACCATAATGTGTGATTTTAATCAATTCTATAGCTAGTTGTCATCTCTGGCTACCAATGTCTCACTAATGTCTTGTTATAAATAATGGTGACTTGGTCTGTTATTATCCTAAGAAAATAATTATCATATTTTACACGACCACCCATATGTTTCACTATCACCCAATAGTTATAATGAAATAAAACTTCAACCGATGAAAAAGGTATTATTAAAAGGGAATGATTCATTTGAAATAGATGTAATATATTATAATTCAATCCAATAAGATAATTTTTAGGTAACACTATTCAACTTCCTCATCAAAATATTCTTTATAATCTACCTAGTAAACAAAAACTAAAGATATTAAACTACTAAACTCAATACATACAAATACATTTTCATAACCACTTATTATTATTCTTTCAAACCATGGACTATAAGGTTGGGAAAATCCATATTTTATTTATAAGATAAAACAGATTTAAGAGCAACTTATTATTCATTATTTCACATTGTCTCAGACACACTTCCCAATCTTTAACCACATAAAGATATTCTATTTCATCAAACTCAAATATTCAACAACTGCAAAATTTCTATGTTGCAAAAATATATTTTTTGATGAATTAATTATCATATATATGAAGATAATTATTTTATAATGTATTTGCATAAATCAAATTATTATAGTATAATATGTCTTGATACTAATTCTAAAAAACATAGTTATAAAATACCAATTTTCATCACTGCCAAATTTTTATGCAACATTCACAATGACATTTAAATAGTATAGTCTCAAATAATTTAATTTCAAAGAAAATTTCAAAAAAAATACCATATAATTATTCAATTGAAAAACAAATTAATTAAGACATCCCAACATCAATTTGAAATAATATAAATTCATCATGAAAAATTTATAATTTTTATTTGCATAAAAATACTACTCAGTAATGCTCGATCTATAAAGAATATCACATGATACTAAAAACCATTCATACTTAGCTTCAAAATAACTAAAATTTCTAGATAAAACTCTTATTAAAACACAAATGAACTATAATTTGATTTAGGAACTAAATAATATCAAACTTCTATCCAGTTAATAAAACTATAAATTTATTAAAAAAATAAATTCATTTTATTATCATTGAGATCTACCTCATTATGTTTACAAGTTACTAGTTTTGATCTTAATTTTTTAGGGATAATTTATTTTTTATGTTGATTGAGTCACATTTTAAATGTAATTTTTTTTGTCAATGAATAAAATATCTTACATCACCTGATTTTGATTATTCTTCAAAAAATAAATTTGGGACTAGAAAGTTTATCCAACTAAAATTATGGTTATGTAACTAGAACAACGGTTACACAGTACACATAATGATTATGTAGATCCAATGATTCTTATGAAGAATCACATATTATGCTTATGTTTCTCATTCTTATATAGATATATTCCTGATTATAATGAGAAGGCTGATGTTTAAATAGATCAAAATTGTTGGTTACACAAGGGAAGTTGATGGTTATGCTACGAAGAATAATGGTTACATCAGTTATGGGATCATGCATACACATACACTAGAATCATGATTACAGAACAACTAAAGTTATGCTTTTTCCCAAATTACTTTTCCATTTTTCTGATTTAACACTAGAAACCAATCATTCATAAAATAATAATACAATCCGTGCACATTAATCTCAACCCCACTCAATCCTTCCAAAAAATATTGTATAAAAATTCAAACACATAATGATAATCCTCAACAGCTTATAATTACTCTTTCAAGATATCTTAATAATAGAGAAAACAATAATGATTTCTTATGTTCAATTAAACGGATGTTAAATCATGGAGCTTATTTGAATGTATGAGCTTTTGGTTTTTAGGTATTAATAATGACATTCATGTTTATTATGGGATGATAGATGTATTTTATCATAGTCTAGTTAGTTACCCTCATTTGATGGTTCATGGTATTTATTCTTATATTTTATGATTTCATATGATTCACCACAAAATTTGGGAAGGTATCTAAAGACCAAATATTTTAGGTATGGGTATTTTTCCCAGCCTCTAGGTTAGTGAGGAATAGATGGTTGACTTCAATTTCTTTCCAATATTCACGTCAATATAGAGTGATGTGTCGATATTTCTTGGATGTAATGGATTTTTTATATAATAGGTGCCTACATTTATTGTGATAATAGTTGGTATTACTATACATATATGTTTGGGATATAACTATATATGGTTACAATATATACATTTATCTTATCATGGTGTCAATGGTTTCTCTTATGTGAACAAGTATGTGTGGTAGGGGCTTGTGGTCTAGTGAAATATACATGGTTTTTAATGGATTTTAGATTACTATTAATATTATATATTGATTGATGAGGCATGGAATGTATGGAAGAGGTATATGATGACATATAGAAGAGATGGGAGCATAAACAAGTTATATATTCGGACATAGAGTAAAAAACTAGTGTGGATAAGGGACTAATTTTTTGGAAACTTTTTTGGTTTTTTTAGTATTTTCAATAATTTTATTATATATGGAATTACATTCATTTATTGAGATTGATTTGTTTATCTATTTTTATTAGTTGATATTATCTTATATTTTCTTCATAAATCTATATAAAATGGGTAACACATATCATTGTATGACTTTCATACCCTTGATACTAGTCTCCAACACATTGCATATTGAAGGGGGGATTTGGGGGTCAACCTCATCTTCACCACCATCATTGGAGAGGTACTAATGTAGGGGGTCATGAAAAAGTGGAATAAGAGATGATGATTGATAGATAAGATGTTGTTTGGAGATAATCATTGGTTATGATTTCATGAGTTGGTTGGGAAATAATATCAGCAGATTATAACATGTGATGAAATAAAGGGATAATAGATAATTTATGGGTATTTCGGCCCCCTGTTATTTTATTTTATGAATTTCATGTTTACTAAACATGATAAGGTATGTAATGTTTCAAAGAAGGAAGAGACCTGGTTATGGATCTTGCATCATGATTGACTAAAAACAGGATTCAATTGGATTGAAAAGGGGAAATAGGTTGAAACTATAATATTTGATATTCTCGGTTTATGGGTCCTTGATGTTTTTTATTTTGCAAGAGTGGATCCAGGATGACATACAGTTAAGGTTTAAGATGATGATATTTAGGGGAATGCACTATCAGATTTCTAAATATTTTAATTAAATGGAGATGATGCGTATATGATAAAACTCAAATATTTTCAATGGTAGGGTCTATAGAAGAATGAGGGATTACTTTTACATTAGTATTATAGGGCTTCGATGGAGGAGTTGGATATTACTTTTAGTTTGATATATTCTTGGAAAGACAATGGGTTTCAATAAATTTTATGATGGTACATGGGGAATCTCAATAGTGGTGGTTTTATCCTTATAGATTGTGAGGATTTGAATATTATTTGAGAGGAGTATAATTATTAGTTTCAATCTAAGTTTATTTTTGTGAGAGTGAATGAAATTTTTGATATGATATTATTATTCTCTACTAGGAGAATTCCATCATCTGGTTATTCAATATCTGGTATAAAATCCTCTTTTATTCTTATTTGGACCATTTTGAAAATGGGGAGGTTTGGGTAAGGCATTTTGAATAGTATTTTCATCCAAATATACATTAAAACTTCACATAATTTATGTCTCTAAATTATCTCATGGTGATAAAAAGGTAAAAGTTATTGATAGGGTACTAGCTATGACCAGATTATCATGGGACGGGAGTCACGAAGACTCTTCACAAAGTCGAGCTATGTCCAAAAGTCCTCAACATCCTTGATAGCATAAGATTCAGTTAATAGGGATTTATTTCAATACTTTTTCATCTCATTTCACTAGGGGAAATATTTTTTATACCCCTATCTGTCAATTCGCTGTGTTTTATAATGAATGAAGAGGTAATTGTCATTAGAGGCTTGAGGGCCCAATCTTCCTTAGTAGTTAGTGTTGAGATAGAATCATTTTTCATGTTAATTTGTTATAGTTGTAACCTTAAAGGTAATTGTACTAGTATGGAGATCGAGTATTGAATCAACATACAAGAGATGTAAAGAGTAGAGGAATAAAAAATGATTCCCCTCATCCTTAGAGAATGTAAATAGATCACAACCAAGGAGGTGGTCATCGTCAGGGTTAGAGAGGTTATGGAGAAATCCATGTTTAGATGAATACCATATAGTTGGAACCATCAAGAGATCTAGAAAATTTTAAATCTATTATCAAATTATATTATACTAGGGAGTACGCCTTGTTGTATTCATAAGTTATTTACTACTTAATTGCACTTTCCCACTTCCACATCTGACATTAGAGGTGGAGAGGCTTCTACTAACATTGGAGTTAACTATTCAAATTATAGGTATAGTTATACTATGATATGAGTATAGATATTTTTATTTGATTATATGTTATTATATATTATGTATAATTTTTACATTTTTTGATACATCCATAAATCATCAACCTCAGCATAGATTGGTTTCATTCCGTGAAGGATATTTTAGAATTTTATTGGAGGTGTGTTATATTTTAAAGAGTTGATGGAATTATAATTTGTTTAGAAATAAAAACCCATGAATAAGTTGGAGGAGTGTTGTTTATTTTTCTTCCTTAATGGATGTGATAATTTTGAGTTCAATAGAAGATCGTTCAGTGGTGTTTAGAAAAGTACCATGATTTCTTTTTGGAAGAGGCTGAGACTCAGTCCCTCAATGTGAGATCAAGTTTAAGATAGATTTGAAACCATGTTTCACTACATCATTGATGTCCCTTTATTGGATGGAAACTTACTAGTTGTGAGAGTAGTGTATTCAAATTGATTATTTTATAAAATACTATTTCATTTAACATAGTGTGTATCCTTAGGTGAACCAATTATATTTACAAAGATCACTACAATAAAATGACCATATCAAGGTGGTTTTTGTTCATATCATAGTGGTTTAAACTGACCACATATGCTTCTATGATGGTTTCAAAAAACTGCTACTAAATCATGTTTCGGAATTCAATACATGGCGGTTTACTCGATTTATCAGAGATTTATTGAAACAGTCGTACTGGAAAAATTGAGTGGTGGTTTCATCTGGTTTAGGAGTGGTTTTCCCATCAGAAAAGTATTTTGTTTTTTATGGTGGTTCGAACCACCTCTAAAAAAATCATTTACAATGGAAACAATGCCCCTAAAACTAAGATAACCACCACAAATTAACAAATGAATATGGAAACTATTTAGAAGTGGTTAAAAAACATCATTGTTTCTGCGAAAACTACCCCTAAAACAAAGATAACCGCCGGGAAATAATAAAGGAATATGAAAACTATTAAATGGAAGTTAAAACCACTTCTATGTTATTGTTCATAGTAGAGGTTTTAACTACCACAGATAGAAAAATACCAAAATATTAACAGTGGTTAAAACCGCTGCTAAATCCAGATTTACAAAGAAAAAGGATCTAATTCTGCAGCCCCAGTATGAGTGACCTGAAAAGAAAAACCATTTCAATTTCACAAACACTTACTTCCCACAACCAAAAGACCATCATTTTCATAATAATCACATGATATATACTTGACTAATAGGATTAGTATTATTTGTATACATAAAATTTATTTTATGTACATTATGTTTCACTTTTGGATATAGTGGTTTCACAATCATTGATAACACTTGATCTCGAGTATGTTGAAGTATTTGTGTATTTATCATAATCGAGGAATGTAATTTATATTAGATGATTTTTCTGGATCTTAGGGGAATTAAAGGAGGGTCATTTTGGAAATCAATCACTTAGCATTTCCAATGACCATAATTACCAAAATGAATTCAGACTTAACATACTAGTGTTAGGAGGTTTTGACAATGTTGACGAAGTAGTTGTTGTCAGCTCTAATACTAAGCATTCCAAAACCTAACATTATACATGTAGAAAAATGTGATGCATCTGGTTATCTATTTGGATAAGTTATGATGTATATTGATAAATTAGTCACTTTTGGTTTTGTCATCTTTTAACCCACAAGATGAAATACTCTAATCCTTTATTTTAGTTTGTAGTTATGGTCTATGCATTGAAATGGTCATAGAAGAACCTAATAGGATATAAATTTGTTGGGCACATTATCAATTAGAGTGAATATAAATTCTGGTAGTGTTAGAGTTGATATTTGAAGTGGGATGTTCACGCAAGGCTGACCTATTTTACCTCATAGTTTTGGTAATTATAATATAATTCTTTGTATTGATTGTTGAATTTGTGTATAAAATTTTATCCATAGATTGAAGAGTAGTTGGGAAGGATGATCCCAACCATATTGTACATTATTCATGATTTTATTATAGATTTTAGCCCCCAGATGTATCTTTTGGGGTGATACAAATTCTGGAAGGGTCATAAATTAAAGTGTTCAATAGATATATGTAAATTTTATTACTAATAAATTTGACAGTCCCTATACCGCAATATGATAAAGACACTAAATTGATCAATAGATATTTCTTTATACCACATTCGAGAAATCCAGACATACATGGTTCATACCACACTATAGAAATCATGACATAAAAAGAAACATTATGAATCAATAAAAAATAGAAAAGGAAACATCATAAATCAAAAAAATGATTGGTCATGAACTTTTTTGGTGGAAGCGATGTGCCACACATGATACATATACAAACCGATTATTACAATATTTGTCCAACATATAAACAAATAAACTAATCATAGTCTAATGATGAACACAACTCTTCACCCTCACAACATCCATCTCTACTTCCTACTACCAAATGTAATGAGATTATATTGAATATTAAATATTATTTTAAATTTATATTTAAACATAAAACCAATAAATGTTTAAAACAATATGATTTCAATTTTCTATGATTTACCTAGTCACCACTAGTCGATACAATACCACTGGGTTCTACAGCCAATAGGCCTAAAACCTAGAATAGTAATCTTATGGAATCATCTGTAGGGATCCCATATGAATCAAATTGGATAATTATCTTCTCTCCAGTTAGATTCCATACACCTATATTTTTTATATTTTTCTACACACTTTCATTATTTCCATATTTGAGGAACAAACAGTTTTTATAAAGAAATTTCAATAAAATTATTTCATATTAAAATTTGTACCTATAGCATTTACCATCCAGTATCCCCAGGAAGAACTAGAAGTGGTGTGCCGATCCCTCACTCTTGCGGATCCTGGAGCAGGAGGCAATGACTGAGCTGCTGAAGGGATACTCACAGAGGGTGTGAGAGATGGTTTAGTGTGAGATGGTGCAGGGGGAAAGTGGATGGTGGCTCAGATGTCATAGGGAGGGAGATAGACGGGTCATCATCTATCACAGTGGTTGATGAAACAATATATTACATTCTCCTAGGCATTCCTATTATTTAATCGAATAAAATTATGTTCAGAACATATCTTTCAAAACATTTATGTATAAAAAAAATTAAAATGATAAAAGATGTGAAAAACATAAAAAACAAAGATATATAAAAATGATAATGAATTATTTTAAAAATGAAATAAGAGGTTTCTAAATGAATGGATAACTATATATGTAATCATTTTCTCTTTCAATCAAGTCAATTTCTTACTACATTTCTTCATCCACTTAATTCAACCTTGCTAGAATAATATTTTTAATATCTTCACTGAGAAATAATTCTGATTTTTTTAGTTGATGGGATTCAATTTTAGAGGTCAAATCTTCCACTATATCACCCATATCATACAAATATTCTTGTTTTATGTGAGAAACTGCACTCCACCCTTCGTCCACAACATCATTCACATAATGTACAATTTTTTCTTTTGATGATATGATATATGGATCATACAGTTCACAATAACCAACATCTATCACGCGAGATAAGTTCACAGAAGTAAATTTCAAGGAATATTATTTAGCACCTCTAATAATATCGACCCAATTTAATTTGAATAAAACAAATTAAAAATTCCAGTTTTAGTTTAATTAAATAATATTGGTCCACTTTCCTTAGTAGCTCACATCACCAAATGTAAATATACCACTATTCTGTGTTTTTGAACCCTCTTCTCGATCGATTGTACGAAATCAAAATCCATTCACATTATAAGTGTCACACTTTCTAACTAGTTTTAGAGGGCCTCGAGCAAGAAACATTAAACCTATTGACAACTCTACCCAAGTATCAGTATTCATGATCTAAAAAAAGAAATTTACTTTATTAAAATTATAAAACATATGTGTCGACCTAATATTCATATTTATTGAAATATTTATGAACATACACGTCATCCAAACCATTATAAAAGTTCTTTATTAAAAATTTTCATTACATATTTCTTATTTTTTTCATCCTCTCATTCATCACTTTGTTTGTATCATCAAATATTCAATAAATGGATCTACAATTTCACTATTTAGCAGTATATGTCTATGTGCATGCAATATTTCCATTTCTGTTAGTGTAACATTTGAGGTCCTCCCAACTAATTGGAAAATTGGAGGAAATATTTTTGATTTCCCAAGTATTTGAGATTGGGTTGATGTGTATTCAATGCATCCAAATCAATTAAATATTCTCTAAATATGATAAAAGTATATAGAATAAAAGGTATGACACTCCTCTGCCAAATTTCCTTCAGTAATAGAGCCTTCTGGTTGAGATTTATTTCTCACGTATGATTTCAAATGCCCAAGACATCTATGAAATAAAATAAAGAAACAAAATTATGAATTTAATTAAATGTTAAACATAGTTTACATAATTTAAGGAAATATAAATAAAGTACCTCTCAATTGGATACATCCATTGATAATTAACAGGGCCTTCTAATTTGGATTCTTCAACAAAATGCATAGTTAAATGTCCCCTGATAGTAAAAAACGATAGAGGAAAATCATATAATCTGAAAAAACCTTCTACAATAAATTCTCCTAAATGTTTTCAAGCTCAAATGTATGTATATATTTCTCACATAGCTGTTTGAAAAATGTGAATAATTGGAGAATTACAACAGTAACCTTTTCAGATAATAATGTACGTAATGAAAATTGTAGTAACTACTATAACAAAATATTTGAATTTTGACTTTTCAGCCATTGTAACATATGATTAATTAAGTAAACACACCTTTAGATGTTACATGAATAACCATTGGATACTTTCCTAAGCATTAAAATTCAAAGGAATGTATCTTTATCCATATTTTTAGTTGAAAAAATTGTCGTATAATAATTTTCAATCTCATCTGGCCAGAGATCACATTTTATGTTCATTATTGAATTTCTTTCTGAGAATTGAGATGATATTTCTACTTTCCATCCACATTAATCAATGTGAAGATAAAATTTTCACACACATTCTTTTCAATATGTATCACATCATGATTATTCTGCAAAAAATTAAATTCCCAATACTGATGTTTGAAGAAATTTTTTTCTTCCATTGTTGCGTTCTGATTTCACTTGACGATGCACTTAAAAAACTTTTCACACTATCATTAAAATGATGAAACTTTCCAATTTCTATTTCAAAATTTCCAATTTTTTTCAATATATCATAACCAGTTATCAAATTTATAGGTTTTTTACGATTAATGAAACGGTTAAATTTTGATCTATTTAGCAGAAATCTATGAGAAGCAACGAGAAATATTCGATGGAACAAGAAGAAAAATTTTCTACAATGAGGTATCCTTTTGGGATCTAAATCAAAGTTAAAAATTAGACAATCCAAACTTGTTTATGTGTTCTAACCTGATAAATTCCCATGTCCAGGTAAGTCACTAATGGTCCACATTAATGTAGCATGCATTTTGAACATTCTTTTAGAAGACGCATCAAATGTATCAATATCGTTGCTCCATAACACCTGTAATTATTCAATTAAAGGCTACATCTAAACATAAATAAAATTTCCAAGAACTTTCGTTCTAGGAATAATCATCAAAATGATAAAATAAGTTTGTTGCATAAACATCCACGGAGGCAAATTTTATGGGATCCAAACAACTGGACAAATGGTATAATTGGTACTCAATGTCCCAAATTGGTTGAATCTATCAACAACCAATCCCAATCAAACATTCCCAATATTAGCTGAGAAATATGGATGTATGGAATCAAATTTCTTATATTATTGTGAATATCGTGGATGTCACATTAACCCATCTTTGTTATAATCTATAGATTGCCACATCTTATGTTCAATAGTTTTCGATGACATGAATAATTTATGAAATCCGGGATTTAAATGAAAGTAATGCAAAAACATTTCAGGTGTTTTCATTTTCTTCTTCTTTATTATAGTATGTTGATTTAGACTTCTAAAATTACCTATTGCCTGCCATTTGGAAGAAGAACAATTTTTTCAATCCTGTCTACTTGAATCCTCTCACAAAAAAAGCATACAATCATTGGGACAAATATGAATTGTTTTACAATTCAAATTAATCATATTAACAACTTTTTTCATATCATAAAAAGGCTCAGGAATGTTTTCTTCAATAAATTCATCACACAACAATTCCAATATCATGGATGTTGCCTTATTTGTAATTCCACATAGACATTTGATATGGTACAACTTCAGCAGAAATGAATGTTTTGAATTTTTCAAAAATCCACTTTAAAAATCTTGATTTCCAAAGTCAAATGAATCACGGAACATATTTTCCTCAGTGAAGTTTTCTATTACATTAGTCTCCACATAATCAAATGAGAATCCACTAATATGTTACAATATTTCTTTGGTTGTCCTACTATCTAGAAAACTTCACTTTTCACATTTATATTTGTAGCACCCTCATATGGTTGTTCTAATATGTTTTGTTATTAATGGTGGTGTCCTTTAGTGTTGAATGAATCATTTAGAAGGGTTTGTAAGAAATGGAAATAAGGAATTCTAGACCTAGGGGAATGTATTATGGTGTTGGGGAAAAAAATCCAAGATTCACAATGATTACTCTCCTCTTCCAAAACCCATGGAGACCAGGTCTGCCAAGAAGGGTAGGAAAAAGGAAAGCACAATCCCACTGAAAAGGGAAAGAAAAGAAATGGTAAGGACTACTGGAGATAGGTATGGATACGATGGGGAGTGCTTGAGGCTTATCTTGCACTGTAAGGAAGAAATTCTTGAACAACAGGTACGACCAAAAGTCTCATAAGAGGTTCTTAGTAGAATTGATAACAGGAAGATACAAGTGGAGACCAATGAGGAGAAAATAGCATGGCTTGATAAACAAGACCGTAATGTGGTAAGAGGCTTTAATCAGAAAAAAATCATCATAGAGGAATTTATTCAGACAAGGGAACATATGATCTCTCACCTGGAAGAGCTTATTAGCAAGGATCCAGACACCCATTTTAGTTCACTACACTGGGAACTATATTTAGTAGCCAAGTCATGTAATCTTAGTTTGGTGTTTAATGATTTTGTGAGCTCTTTTGGAATGTAGTGGTGTATGGATTTAAACCTTGGTTTCCATTTTCCCGAAAACATGGCCATATCGTAATAAAAAATTTAAATTTGGTGGTGGTGATTGTTTTTTATTTCATTTTCTATTATCGACGATGTTGGGAGATCATTCTGTGGATTGGTATCAGTGTTCAACCTTTCGGTAACGTTTGATTCTCCATGCCAAGTCTAACACCAACATTGACTAGGTAATTACTTCAATAATAAATGTTCATATTCTTCATATCTCTTAAACAATCTGTTGAATTTATATTTCAAACCTAGACATCTGATTCTCCCTTCAACAGATTGATTCTAAATTTAAAAATCTGAAAACTTATCGAAACTCTTAACATGCTAAGGTGTGCTCCTCAGTAATGTGATCTAGCTTATATCCATGTATATCACAATGTGCCTACATAATATTAAAAAAATTGAAACACATAAATATTAATAAATAGGGAAATATATTCATATATACTAGTTGAAAAATATATAAATATGTTAAATATTGTTTTCTTATTTAAATACATATCTTAAATAATGAACCCACCCACTAGAAAACCAAAGCATGAAATTTAAAAAGACCCACAAATGAATATAATGACATCATAAGTGCTTGGCCTAGTTTTTAAATTGGAATTAAAAATAATTGTGATTTCCCCTTTCCCCAATGACATTTTCTAACTTACTAATAGTGCCAATCTCTATCCAATTGTAGCATTACATTATGCCTATTATAGATGAACCAAAACAATTTTGGTGTAAATCATGAATATCAAACATATAAATTGTAGAGACCCGTATCTTGGCGTACATGGACATTACATTACATTTGAGGAATACTTAGTACATAACATAAACACACACACAAGGATCGTAATAGTTTAGTGTCTTTGGAAACTCGGAATATAATCTTCTAATCGTGGTGAAAGATCTTCAAAATCTCCCATAAAGATATTCCTTTTTTTTTAACTAAAACCTTTCTTTATATCCTGGGGAAAAGAAAACATAAAAGGGTGAGCTCAAATGCTCCGTAAGGGTAAACAAATGAAATATCAATCACATCATATACATAAGCACATAACTTTTGTAAATCTTAACCTGCAAAAGAGATCTTAATTTCATAACATGGGGTAAATCATGGCAGTGAAATGTAATCACAATAATCAAAACCTAAAACATGAAACTTTGTGGCATTCACACATAATCATAGAGAATCATTTCTTGTTAGTCAAGACTCATTTCCAAGACTATCTTAGTGGACAAAGTCCCTTTCTGAATCGAGTAACCCTCGTTTCAGTCCTGTTTCACTGAACCGGTATAACCTACCGTTCTAGCCCTGTCTATCTCATGAGATATAAAATCTTTACCCAATGCATTGGAGAGAGATATAGGTCCCACCCGTCTCATAATGATACCATTTTTATGTGTTCCACAAAATCATAACCATACATCATTTCATAACCCATGTAATAAAAATGGGATTCTTAAACAACATGACATCATAAAACAATTCATATAAGATAAAGGAATTCATAAAAATAGTTCCATCACAACATAATCAAATCAATGTAATAATAGGGATAAAAACAGAACCCTATATTATCTTAGATTGAAAATAATTTTGATAAAACACTTGAAATGAATTTTTGAGGAAAATATCCTTTCTTCTTCAAAAACATTTTTCCTTTCATAACATGTCATACAACTTTAAACTAAAAGAAGTTGATTAAAAATAAACTTGAAATATTTTAAATTATGCTTCTTGGAAATAATGTTTTAAAAATACATTCCTGTCGTATAAGTTAAAAAAACATTCTTCGTACTTTTGTCGGAAAATTCAAAAAGTACCTCGTACGAAAAACGACAAAAGATTCCTTTCATTTCTTTTACTAAAAACTCACCGAAGGGTAAAAATGGATTTAAACAATTTTAGGTGGATAGAAATAATATTAAATATTTATGAAACATTGATGTGGATGATAAAATACACCCCAGTAAATACTTACGAATAAACAATCTCGGATAAAAATGAGATTGTGATATTTCCCTTACCTTAGGTATGATTTGCTTCGTTTGTGTCCGAACCTCCTGTATAATGATTTAAATAATGTCATTGACTTATTACAGAATCATATTAATTGTTATGATATCATATATGGTTCACTTATGACATTATATTACCCGTTCTTTTGTAAATTCCATGTTAAAGAAGCGTTTTGGGTAAAATCGTTTCATTTATCGTAGGTGTTTTGACTTGTTGTTCTTGACATTATTATTAATTATATCATGATTTAATTACTTCCAGAATATAAAATATGATTTATATATCATATATATTCAGTATATATATATATATATAATAGATAGATAAATGAAATGAAAAACACCGTTCATGGAGACGGTAGTCCGTACGTACGCATGAACGCTGTTTTCCTTTCCTTATTGTCTTGAATGGAATTAAGTAGATGACATACATATAAATAATTCCAGTATCATTATTAGGTCATATATTTCATTAGTACTTATTGTATATACTTTATAATCATTCATGAATGGTTAATCATTGAGAATGAATCTCATCGCGTCGTGGAGACGGTAGTCCGTACGTACGCACGAGCGATGATATCGTTCCCATGGTCGTGGAATTGTGTTGAAGTGTATGTATACTATTTCAGTATCAATATCACTTTATAATAATCATATATAGTTACTCATTAAACCATTATACCCATCCAATTAAGGTGGTGGCGGAAAATAGATTACACCACGGCGTGGAGACGGTATTCCGTACGTACGCACGTGCGGTGATTTCCTTTTTCCGTAGGATGGATAGAAGTTTAATTAGAGTTGTTTCATATTTATAATAACATGTCAGTATGTAGGTAATACTTATGTTATTACTTTATCATGAAACAACTAATGAAGAAGAAGTTTAAGAAGAAAGAAATTGAAAAGATCGGTAATGGATATTACCTCTTCTTTGAAACGCCTCTTTGAATCCTTCACTTAGGGAACTAAGATTGGTCTTTGAAGAAGACCAGAACCTCTAGGATTATTCTAGGGAAGTGGATAAGGGGTTTTGGAAGAGGTTGGCCGAGCTTGAAGGCTCAAAGTTGTGTGAGGAGGAGGGGGAGGAGGTGCCCTTTTATAAGGGAGGAGAGGGGAACCTTAGGAATTCATAAAAATATTAATTTATAATAAATCTAACCCCACTTAAAAACCTCCAAAAATGACACATATTCGAATATTAAATGAGATAGGGTTGTAATCTCATCAAAAAATAAAATTTAGACATGTTTGGAACTTATTCTAAACCTTATCATTTTGATTTATGCTTATTTAATCTATTTAAGTTTATTTGTGGTAATAAAATTCTAAATTTTAAATTATAACAAATAATTACTTATTTGTTGTGAATTTTCCATAATTGTTTACTTTATAACATTATAGACAATATAAATATAAATTTATAATTTTTAAATATTTTTGTGATTTTTAAACAATTTTATAATATGTTATTTTTGTAAAATAACAATAGTGTCAATTTTGACACTATTCATTTATTTGAATTTAAATAAAATATATACAGAAGATATGTTCGAACTAAAAGCTTTAATATATTAATAAAAGGTCATATGTATCTATAAAATTAGTTTATCACATTAAATAGTTCATATAATATTTATTTTATTATTTTTAAAACCATTTATTTGGTTTATCTCTTAATATAATAATTACTACATCATTTTTGTATAATTGTTTAATATACTTATTTGTTGTATAAAAATTTAAAATAAAATCCTATGATGAATATAAATATATTACCTTTCACAATAATCCTTTTACTAGAATTTATCATCTTAAAATCACAATATTTAAATTGTTATATTTATTAAATTATGAAGGTGACAACTTTGGCATCATTTAAAATAAAATAATATAAGTGTCATAATCGCTTTTATAAGGCTCCAAATGGTCAAATATTCTACCATTGGATGCTTATGGTTTAAATTTACATGAAAAATAAGTTTTGGTTAGGTATTTGTGCATTTTATGGTCACTATTAGTTTAATAAAAACAATATTCTTGATTTTTCACTAGATAAACAATTTCTGCATCACTATTGTGTCATAATTAATGATAATTATTTAATACCTAAAAATTATAAATAAATTTATATGATGTATATAATTTCATTAGATTTCTGGAGACTATTCATGTTTGAAGTTTCATGAAGTTTATCACTAAATTAAAATTAATATACTTATAAGATTTAAGAGAGTGACATGTTGTCACTTTCTTTGGTTTTAATAATAATTAAGTTATTTTCATGGAAAAATGTCCATTAAATGATTCTAATACGACCCTTAGGTGATATGGGTCCACCTTTAGTCATAAAATAGGATTTTGACATTTGTTAGGGTAATTTTAAAATATTATATTTACCCTTAATTACCCGATTTATCTTTAACTATGGTAAATAAAATTTACCGTAGTTACTATTCATAATTCCCAAAAATAAAAAGTAGCTTATTAACATAATTTGGATCCACTGATTCAAAATATGGAATCCATTTTTCCAAATTCAATACACAAAAGATGCAGAAATTAAATTAAAATTAATCTCGTTGTCGAAAGAAAACAGGTTTTTCTTTAAAACATTGCAAAAGATTGAATTGATTTAACCTATGAATTCAAGGTAAAATCAATGCTAATGACATACATTATATTAAATGGTAAAAATATATTCTATTTATACTTTAAAACCATTCAATATTATAATTTAACCACATAAGATATTACGATGAAAAAAGTTGTTTTTAATTAAAATATAGCGTGTTTTTACTATTCATTAAAATATGAAAGTTATCGGAAAAATATCAAAAATTTATCTATTGTAAATTTTTATATCCTGATTCAAAAGAAGAATATAATTTTGTCAAATTGAACATATAAACATGTCAAAAACTATATTTAAAGTGGGTGCGCCATCAAAAGGCGGTAAAACAACATTTTTTTTAAAATACTTATTTTACCCGAAAAATTTATTTTGTTCTTATACCATGTTCTAGAAATGTGTAAGATGAATAATAATGTTATAAAATTCAAAATATAGTTAATACTATTCATAACGGCTAGTTCATGACAATATTATAATAATATAACATTGTTTATTAAAACCCGGTATTGCGTACAACACAAACTATCGAGGAAGGTCGCGATTGCGTGTAATGCAAGCCAAGTCAGGGTTGCGTGTTGTGAAAGAATCCTTCGTTGTTTCATATAACAGAATCCAACCATATTTCATTTATACATTTAATATATATATATATATATATATACTCAATGTTGCGTAGAATAACTTTTATCAAAATTGTGTGTAACACGATCCAAGAATAGTGTTGCGTACACTGCAAGCTAATACGGTGTTGCGTATAGCACATGGTAATCTTGGTGTATAATACAACATAAGACATTAATTAAATTAAAATAATATATTTCATAAAATCTCGGGGTGTTACATTCTACCCCCCTTAAAATGAATTTCGCCCTCGAAATTCTTCGGGGTTATAAATGGTTTACTATTTTAAAGTTTCTTTGATAGAAACCCACATCGTAAAAAGGAATACCAAAACTTATCTTTAAAAACAAAAGTATGAAACGTAATGGTTACCCAAATAAACTAATCATTGGGTTTCCACATAGGCGAAAATATGGATATGGAAGAGAAATCTAACCATCATGTTCTGATGGAGAGTGGTAGAGAACATGGCTAATGAAAAGCTAGCAATCACAAAGCCATAAATTTGTGATGATCTAGGGTACCATCTTATTCATTGGGTATAAGGGAACTAGGACAACATTTTTGGTTTTCAAGATCATTTCCTTAAAGTTGAAATTTTGAATTAGAATAAATAATTATTTTATTTTGGTACAATCTCACTGTTGTTCGTGCCTTGAACAATTTCCACTTCATCTCTTAAATAAATGAAGTTAAATTTGTTATTTGTGAAGTGTTAGCAGATCATGTGATAGAATGACGGGTCATTCCATCTGTCTCAACCAAAAGGTTAGCAAAAATTATATACATAAGTCGATCTATAGTGAGATTAATCATATATTGTTACTAAAATGGACTTATACTTCATATATCATACTGCTTAATATAATAAAACTAGTTTCTACTAAACAGGGACTTCCTGTAGGCCAGTGGTAGGCGATAAAGGCCAGTCGCACTTCGATTGTGGGTTCGATTCCTACAGCCTTGTCCGACGCGATGGGTTGTCGCCCGTCCTGCAGGTTGTCCTTTTTCTACAACTACATTACTATAACATCCCATCAATAATATCGAAAAAACACTTCTATCCTTAAACAATACTCACTTATGTCCAACATAATCCATTTCAATCTTTAGGCTTATCCATAATACTGCAGTCCACTCTCATAACATAGTGAAAACGATTACCAGAGATTTAATACCATCTTTGATCCCCATATATCATAAGATATGTTTTGTTGGTCACATTCCAAACATTCAAAGTCCTTAATCATGTATTCTCTTGAATACCTTAGTGAAAACATGAATGCAGTTTAAAGTTAACACTTTCCACATACCAAAATCCTCAAAATTCTATATACTCAAACCATGATATCACTTAGTCCTTATATCAATCATGAGCAAATGAATACTATTAAACATTTAATTTTCTCCTTATCCCTTCATTATGCGCATATCATCTACATTCCAAAAATATCTGAATAACCTTTCATGGATACTGGTAACATTAATCATACACTTTCAAAACTCAAGGAAAGATAACAGTGTAACAATCCATAGATGTCTCTTTATTCCATAGTAGCATGAGATTACATATACAAAATTACACATGATAAACATGTAATCATTCCACTACATTCTTTCATCTCACATATCATTTGTAGTCTCTTCATCATCATCCACATAAATACTACCCATATGACCATACTGATTCTCTTCATTAGTCTTTCCCTTAGGGAATTTTTTTGCATAATGCTCATACATTCCACATTTAAAACATTTAACCATTGTTGATGTCGTAGCAATACCATTATCCTCATCCATGGTGTTAACTGACCCTTTTCCTTTGCACTTACTTGCTTTGTGTCCTTCTTTTCCACACCCAAAGCATCTTCCAGTTCCCTTGAAACATTCTCCTTGATGCCTCTTCCCACAAGATTTACATAGGGGAAATTGAACTTTATTTCCTCTATGATCATCATGAAACTCCATCTTTCTCTTATTAGCTGAGTCAGGAAACTTACCAAATTTTACTTTATTGATCATATTATGAGATTTCTGATTCGGCATAATAATGATGTTTGGACTTCCAAATCCCATTTCATTTGATTGCTTATGAAGAATATCATTCCATTGTCCATCATATCCTCCATTATCGTGAATCATCTTGTTTCCAGCCATTTTCTAAATCCCAAAAAGAATAGTGTGAGATGCAAAAATCATAATAAAGGGGAAGTAACTTCAATATCTAACATCTTAGGTTAAATTCTAAGATCGTTACCATAGTTCTAGGACTATATCCTATATGTATTCTTATCCTTAGGTACATCCCTAGACATACCTTAGAAATATCTCTAGGGATCTCACTAACGTTTTCGCGTCCTAGTTTCCAATGGTTGACTAAACCTTTCCTCTGATACCAACTGTAGAGACCCGTATCTTGACGTACATGGACATTACATTACATTTGCGGAATACTTAGTACATAACAAAAACACACACAAAAGGATCGTAATAGTTTAGTGTCTTTGGAAACTCAGAATATAATCTTCTAATCGTGGTGAAAGATCTTCAAAATCTCCCATAAAGATATTCCTTTTTTTATACCTAAAACCTTTCTTTATATCCTGGGGAAAAGAAAACATAAAAGGGTGAGCTCAAATGCTCAGTAAGGGTAACCAAAAAAATATCATTCACATCATATACATAAGCACATAACTTTTGGAAATCTTAACCTGCAAAAGAGATCATAATTTCATAACATGGGGTAAATCATGGCAGTAAAATGTAATCACAATAATCATAACCTAAAACATGAAACTTTGTGGCATTCACACATAATCATAGAGAATCATTTCTTGTCAGTCAAGACTCATTGCCAAGACTATCTTAGTGGACAAAGTCCCTTTCTGAATCGAGTAACCCTCATTTCAGTCCTGTTTCACTGAACCGGTATAACCTACCATTCCAGCCCTGTCTATCTCATGAGATATAAAATCTTTACCCAATGCATTGGAGGGAGATATAGGTCCCACCCATCTCATAATGATACCATTCTTATGTGTTCCACAAAATCATAAACCATACATCATTTCATAACCCATGTAATAAAAATGGGATTCTTAAACAACATGACATCATAAAACAATTCATATAAGATAAAGGAATTCAAAAAAATAGTTCCATCACAACATAATCAAATCAATGTAATAATAGGGATAAAAAAAGAACCCTATATTATCTTAGATTGAAAATAATTTTGATAAAACACTTGAAATGAATTCTTGAGGAAAATATCCTTTCTTATTCAAAAACATTTTTCCTTTCATAACATGTCATACAACTTTAAACTAAAATAAGTTGATTAAAAATAAACCTGAAAACTTTTAAATTATGCTTCTTGGAAATAATGTTTTAAAAATACATTCCTGTCATATAAGTTAAAAAAACATTCTTCGTACTTTTGTCGGAAAAGTCAAAAAGTACCTCGTACGAAAAACGACAAGAGATTCCTTTCACTTCTTTTACTAAAAATTCACCGAAGGGTAAAAATGGATTTAAAAAATTTTAGGTGGATGGAATGTATATTAAATATTTATGAAACATGGATGTGGATGATAAAATACACCCCAGTAAATACTTACGAATAAACAATCTTGGATAAAAATGAGATTGTGATATTTCCCTTACCTTAGGTCCGATTTGCTTCGTATGTGTCCGAAACTCCTGTATAATGATTTAAATAATGTCATTGACTTATTACAGAATCATATTCATTGTTATGATATCATATATGATTCACTTATGACATTATATTACCCGTTCTTTTGTAAATTCCATGTTAAAGAAGCGTTTTGGGTAAAATCGTTTCATTTATCGCAGGTGTTTTGACTTGTTGTTCTTGACATTATTATTACTTATATCATGATTTAATTACTTCCAGAATATAAAATATGATTTATATATCATATATATTCAGTATTTATATATATATATATAATAGATAGATAAATGAAATGAAAAACACCGTTCATGGAGACGGTAGTCCGTACGTACGCATGAACGCTGTTTTCCTTTCCTTATTGTCTTGAATGGAATTAAGTAGATGACATACATATAAATAATTCAAGTATCATTATTAGGTAATATATTTCATTATTACTTATTGTATATACTTTATAATCATTCATGAATGGTTAATCATTGAGAATGAATCTCATCGCGTCGTGGAGACGGTAGTCCGTACGTACGCACGAGCGATGATATCGTTCCCATGGTCGTGGAATTGTGTTGAAGTGTATGTATACTATTTCAGTATCAATATCACTTTATAATAATCATATATAGTTACTCATTAAACCATTATACCCATCCAATTAAGGTGGTGGCGGAAAATAGATTACACCACGGTGTGGAGACGGTATTCCGTACGTACGCACGCGCGGTGATTTCCTTTTTCTGAAGGATGGATAGAAGGTTAATTAGAGTTGTTTCATATTTAAAATAACATGTCAGTATGTAAGTACTACTGTTGTTATTACTTTATCATGAAACAACTAAAGAAGAAGAAGTTGAAGAAGAAAGAAATTGAAAAGATCGGTAATGGATATTACCTCTTCTTTGAAACGCCTCTTTGAATCCTTCACTTAGGGAACTAAGATTGGTCTTTGAAGAAGACCAGAACCTCTAGGATTATTATAGGGAAGTGGATAAGGGGTTTTGGCAGAGGTTGGACGAGCTTGAAGGCTCAAAGTTGTGTGAGGAGGAGGGGGAGGAGGTGCCCTTTTATAAGGGAGGAGAGGGGCACCTTAGGAATTCTTAAAAATATTAATTTATAATAAATCTAACCCCACTTCAAAACCTCCAAAAATGACTCATATTCTAAGATTATATGAGATAGGGTTGTAATCTCATCAACCAATCAAATTTATACATGTTTCGATCTTATTATAAACCTTATCATTTTGATTTATCCTTATTTAATCTATTTAAGTTTATTTGTGGTAATAAAATTCTAAATTTTAAATTATAACAAATAATTACTTATTTGTTGTGAATTTTCAATAATTGTTTACTTTATAACATTATAGACCATATAAATATAAATTTATAATATTTAAATATTTTTGTGATTTTTAAACAATTTTATAATATGTTATTTTTGTAAAATAACAATAGTGTCAATTTTGACACTATTCATTTATTTGAATTTAAATAAAATATATACAGAAGATATGTTCGAACTAAAAGATTTAATATATTAATAAAAGGTCATATGTATCTATATAATTAGTTTATCACATTAAATAGTTCATATAATATTTATTTTATTATTTTTAAAACCATTTATTTGGTTTATCTCTTAATAAAATAATTACTACATCATTTTTGTATAATTATTTAATATACTTATTTGTTGTATAAAAATTTAAAATAAAATCTTATGATGAAGATAAATATATTACCTTTCACAATAATACTTTTACTCGAATTTATCATCTTAAAATCACAATATTTAAATTGTTATATTTATTAAATTATGAAGCTGACAACTTTGGCATCATTTAAAATAAAATAATATAAGTGTCATAATCGCTTTTATAAGGCTCCAAATGGTCAAATATTCGACCATTGGATTCTTATGGTTTACATTTACATGTCAAATATGTTTTGGTTAGGTATTTGTGCATTTTATGGTCACTATTAGTTTAATAAAAACAATATTATTGATTTTTCACTAGATAAACAATTTCTGCATCACTATTGTGTCATAATTAATGATAATTATTTAATCCCTAAAAATTATAAATAAATTTATATGATGTAGATAATTTTTATTAGATTTCTGGAGACTATTCATGTTCGAAGTTTCATGAAGTTTATCACTAAATTAAAATTAATATACTTATAAGATTTAAGAGAGTGACATGTTGTCACTTTCTTTGGTTTTAATAATAATTAAGTTATTTTCATGGAAAAATGTCCATTAAATGATTCTAATCCGACCCTTAGGTGATATGGGTCGACTTTTAGTCATCCAATAGGATTTTGACATTTGTTAGGGTAATTTTAAAATATTATATTTACCCTTAATTACCTGATTTACCTTTAACTATGGTAAATAAAATTTATCGTAGTTACTATTCATAATTCCCAAAAATAAAAAGTAGCTTATTAACATAATTTGGACCCACTGATTCCAAATATGGAATCCATTTTTCCAAATTCAATACACAAAATATGCAGAAATTAAATTAAAATTAATCCCGTTGTCGAATGAGAACGGGTTTTTCTTTAAAACATTGCAAAAGATTGAATTGATTTAACCTATGAATTCAAGGTAAAATCAATGCTAATGACATACATTATATTAAATGGTAAAAATATATTCTATTTATACTTTAAAACCATTAAATATTATAATTTAACCACATAAGATATTACGATGAAAAAAGTTGTTTTTAATTAAAATATAGCGTGTTTTTACTATTCATTAAAATATGAATGTTATCAGAAAAATATCAAAAATTTATCTATTGTAAATTTTTATATCCTGATTCAAAAGAAGAATATTATTTTGTCAAATTGAACATATAAACATGTCAAAAACTAAATTTAATGTTGGTGTGCCATCAAAAGGCGGTAAAACAACATTTTTTGAAAAATACTTATTTTACGCGAAAAATTTATTTTGTTCTTATACCATGTTCTAGAAATGTGTAAGATGAATAATAATGTTATAAAATTAAAAATTTAGTTAATACTATTCATAACGGGTAGTTCATGACTATATTATAATAATATAACATTGTTTATTAAAACCCGGTATTGCGTACAACACGCGCTATCGAGGAAGGTCGCGATTGCGTGTAATGCAAGCCAAGTCAGGGTCGCGTGTTGTGAAAGAATCCTTCGTTGTTTCGTATAACAGAATCCAACCATATTTCATTTATACATTTAATATATATATATATATACTCAATGTTGCGTAGAATAACTATTATCAAAATTGTGTGTAATACGGTCCAAGAATAGTGTTGCGTATACTGCAAGCTAATACGGTGTTGCGTATAGCGCAGGGTAATCTTGGTGTAGAATACAACATAAGACATTAATTAAATTAAAATAATATTTTTCATAAAATCTCGGGGTGTTACATAAATTACAACACACCTAATTTTAAACACACCTTTAAAATTTGATCTAGGTATGTGGATTATTGACGCCATGAGAGGATAGCTGATAGCTAATTCAAGGACACCCCACCTGGACACCCCCCCCATACATCCCACACCACTCCCACACCAGGATAGCCCCCCCATCCCCTTAGATATCTCACCCCTGGAAAGACCACACCCTCCCCCACCTGGACAGCCCATCCCCACCGCTTGGACCACCCAACCCCTCCCTGGACAACCCACACACCCTCCCCCATAGCCTTGAAGTCCCCTATACCCCTGGGTTACCCACCCCCACCTAGAAATCCCCCAACCCACCCCACCTGGACAGCCCACCCCCACCCCCAGCCTGGACACCCCCCACCTGGACATCCCACCTTTCCTCACTAGACATCCCACACCCTCCCCTACCTGGAATGACCACCCCCACCCCATTGATACCCAACTCCCCTCCCCTTCCCGAAGATCCCATCACCTAGCCCCCTAGACAGCCACCCCCTTGGACAACCCACACCCCCCCCATAGATATCCCTCCCCCACCCCCTTGACATCTAAACCACCTAGATAGCCCACCCCCACACTGGAGAGCCCACCCCCTCCCCACACCCCTATAGCCCCCCTACTCCACTGGGGAGTCATCATGACATGAACTCTAACATACATCCATGTTAAAGAAAAAACTACACATTATATGGAAATATAAATCAGTCTTTGCATACTTAAATTAAACCATTGATTTCTAAGAAAACAAACTTCCCATAGAACAAAAAATATACATTCTACATTCTCTTACATCATGTTATCTATTCCAAAATGAAACATTTCTTGAAAAGTTTATCACACAAGTGACACGATTTCATATTTCAAAATAAAATATGATTTATTATCATAGAATATAATTATACATTATTTATCACTACATTTCATGCTTGAAATGATAAAAATAATTTTTTTTTAAACATTACATCACTAAAGAAGGCACTAAAATATGGGTAACATGATTTTACTTCCACATGATCAAAACAGAACATGATTTCAAATTCTAAATAAAACATATTAAATTTGTTATAATATTAATATTTACATAATAGCAATTTGATAACTGGCCATAAAAATATATTCATCTTTAGAAATTCTCAAAATAATAAACTTCTCCTGGATTAACATTGAGGCGTAGTTATTTTATAACTATAATTTTTTTTGATCTTGAAAAGAATACATTCAAACATATAAACAATTTCAACTCTCAAAAGTTTACCATAGGGAATACTTATTATTTTATATGAATTTAAAACAAACAATCAAAATCCATCATTACAATAAATTCCCAATACATAAAAGTTAGATATCATGTCCAAAAAGGTAACACACAACATGACGTTAACATTTTGATGTTCAATATATACATGTATAAATAATATATCATAATGATTCCCTTAACCATTCATGGATGATGAGATGTATTTGTTGATTATAAAAATATTAAAATTGTTAATCATATCATTAATCATGTTTAACTTTCTACAAAATTTAGAAACTAATGAACTAAATTTTTTATCCTTTCAAAAAAATTTCAACATATGTATACAACATATACATGGATTAAAAATAAAAAACAATAGACATTAAAAAATGGAAGAAAAATTATATTCATTCCAAAGATTTCATATTTTAAATGAATAATAAATAATAAAGATGGTCATTTTTTAGAATTTTAGAATTTAAATATTCAATCCAGGTTTTATAATTATTCTATAACACATGCTTATGATACACCATGAATGAAAAATAATGTATGGTATACCAACATTAATATTAAACAAGATAATCCTAATCATGGTTTAAAAATAATTCATTTCATTACTCTGATTTGAAATATAATTAAGGTAATATGTTTTATATATGTTCAAAAAAGTCATTAACTATTCACAATAAATAAACATAATAAGGATTCAATAATAATTCTAAACATAATAAAAATAGGATTGAAAACTATTCATTTTAATAATGAAAACAAAATTAAATTTATGAAGGATTATGTTGTAACATGAATTGTAATGACACATTTAATGTCTCAAAATAGATTCAAAGAAACATTTTCTGCTAATTAATCACCATTTTACTGTTTCATTTATTGTTATATAATGAATTCAATAAAAAATCACAATTAATTTACCACTAAGTCACATGAAAAATAAGAGAAAAACATATAAAATTTCAATATGTAAGTGCTAATGAAACCTATGATAATGATGTATCTACCTCCCTATGATTCATACCTTGCAACCATTACACTTTCACCTAAAAATGATCAGTACATTATCAAATTCCTTAGATAAAATCATAGGTGGACCCAAAATATATATTTCATATCCATTCTTCTTGGTCCAATAAAATTTTAGGACCTACCTTGGGGAGGTGAGATAAGGCTTTGGGGGGTCGGCGGTGATGGGTCGTGATCCGCGCTGAGGGGAGGGGAAGCCGTGAGCCGGCGATGTGTGATGTGGGGAGGCGTAGGGATTCAGGGGTCTTAGGGGGTGGGGGTCTCGCATGGGTTTAAGAAAGATGGTGGGTTACGCTGGGGTTATGGGTGTTTGGGGGGAGAAGTGTTGGCATTGAGAAAAAAGGTTTAGTGAAATTTTTTAATATATCATGACTAAATTATTTTTAAAAAACATTACTGTAGTTTTGTAAACCACCATTAAAAAACTGCCATAAAAGACTATATAAGTTGTAATGGATGGAGAGAGGTGTTGTAAATTTGTGTATAGATTACCATAAATTGATCTATGTGATAGTGAAAACCCACTATCCCCTTTTATGAATTGATGAATTGTTTAATAAGCTAATGGGATCATGTTATTTCATGAATATAAATTTTGTGGTAAGGATATCATTATATGCGGGTGATGGATGATGATATTTTGAAGACTAATTTCATTTTTCGTTATGGAAATTTTTTATTCATTATAATGAAATTTGGTTTTATTAATTCTCTTGATGTGTTCATAGGGCTATTAAAGGCCGTGTTCCATGAGTTTCTAGATCGATTCATGGTGGCGTTTAAGGGGGAAAAACTTGTGTTTTAAATGTCTGAAGATGAGCACAAAAAGCATATAAGATCCACTTTGAGAGTTATTCAGTGTCAGTAGCTATTTTTAAACTATTGAAGTGTGATTTTTAAGACATTGAGGTCTATTTTTAGGACATGTTATGTCTCAACATTGAGTATCAATAAATCCTTTGAAGAGTTAGAAATTTGTTTTGTGGTAACCCCTGATAATATTTTTGTGGTGTAGAGTTTCTAGGTTCTTATTGGATTTTACAAGAGGTTTGTATATAACATCCCATAGAGTTTTATTTCTATGAAATCATTTAATAAGAAGGATTATGTCTTCTTATAGACAGAACAATGTAATGCTACATTATATTTTTCAAGGTGAAGTTGTTATGTGCTTCAGTTCATAATTTTCTTAGAGATGGTTACTGTGTTTGTGGTTTATTATAATGACTTGTGAGTTCTCTTGGGTAATATTATGATTCTCCTAAGAGAGGTTATATCTTTTGTGTCTCAATATTCACAGGCTCATGATTAAAACTGAACTACCCATGAACATGGTCTAATTGTTTTTGTGATTTCATGATTCATCTTGATATCCTAGATATTTATGATAGAGGGTGTCTTTACTCTATTACAGTGAATTCATCTTTAGTGTAGTCAGTTGAAAAGTCCCAGTTGGAGTTTTTTGATGTTGATTACTAGAGAGATCTATTTCTTTGTTTGGATTCTATTTATGGTCGTTATAAGGATGGTCAACATCAAAGTTGTTTTAGGGAAGTATCTGTGTTTTTTTGGTGTTGTTTAAGGTAGTACTCATGAATTCAAAATTTCAACTTTCGAAGTACAATTTATTATGGATAATAAGTATCATGCCTTTAAAAATAGGTTTTGATAGACTAGAGTAATAATATATATTTATTAATATTTCCTTTAATGTTTGGTACGACATTGGATAATTGTTGGACAAATTGTTCTAGGTTGGATACTTCATATACTTGATGTTCCCTTATGGAAGGGGGAGTGCATCTTGATAGACTTAATCACTATTTTACCTTGGCCTTAAGTTGGTTGTGATGTTAAATGGGTGATCATGGAATGATTAATGAAGTCATCTCACTTATTATAGATTCAAGAGTTTATTTCAATAGATTATTATTAAAGATGTATTTATTGGATTTCTTGTGGATTTATGGATTTCTAAAGATGGTCATATTTAATTATGTTCCTCTTTTCCCCTCCAGGTTTTTCAAATCTCTCCATCATTAATTTTTCATTAAGTTATTTCTTATAACCACTTTTCATCTATATATGGAATTTCAAACAAAATGGGTAACCCAAAACATAAAGTACATGTTTCTTGTATTAATTTATGATTTTAGTGGTTTTTCGGTGAGTCACATACCCTTGGTGGAATTTTCTTCAAATAATAGTTATATCTCCAAAATTGGTATTGCTCCATTCAAAGAATTTTATGGACCACATTGTCTCTCTTTGTGGTCTTGTACTTGGGTTATATAGTCATTTTTTCATGGACAATAATAGGTGTAGAGAGAGATATGGAAGGTTAAATGGATTCTAAATTGAATCTAGGAAAAATAAAATCTTCGTAATTCTTATTTCCATCATAGTAGGAGGCCTTTTGAGTTTTTAATTCATCATTACTTGATCTTTAAAGTATCTCTTCATCACAAGCATTAATGGTGTGTTCATGGGAGTAATATATATCCCCAATTTGTTATATGTTTTGAGTTTTTGGTATCCGTTTGGGCTATTATGGACCATTTAAAACTACCCTCATGAATAAACAAGATTCATGATGTCTATTATGAATTTTAACTTATTCAGTACCTTTCTGAGGGTTCATCTGTCATGAATTAGTGTGATTTGGATGTTAAAGAAGATGTTTCCTTTTAGGAACATCTTGATGAGATTTACGATCTTTAAGAGAAGGTGTTTCAAAGGCATGGTATTACCTTGGTTTATTCCTCATGGGGACCTAATTTATTGGATGATACCACTTTAAAATAGTAATGATAGATGAATGCTCAATATCTTGAGTTTTTAAAAGTTTGATATCTGTTGAGAAGTTATGTATAAACTATACTCGATTCACGAGATGATATGTGAAATTTATTTTTTATTTTTTTTCCATAAATATTTGTTGGTGGTTTTCGATTAAAGACTGATCCTTGGCAGATATGTCTTGATATGGTTGTTGTAATATATTTTTTTTCCTTCGAAGGTTTTAGTTTAAATTCCCGAGAACAATAATTTTTTGAGTGGTATTTGATATAAGGGATAAAATTTTCATGAACAATTCAAGGATTGTTTGGGTGGTCAATGGTGTTTGGAGAATTATGGGTGACTTTTAGTGTCATATACGATGAAATTTAAGTTGTTATAATAGATTGTTATGCAAGCTTATAGGTTCCATCAGAGAGCCTTGGTGATCTGGTTTCCTTATCAGTACTAAATAGAGGATTATTATAACATGATTCTTATGTTTCTCTATAGCCTTAACCTATGTTTTAGGATATTGAAGAGATATATGGAAATTGAGGCATTTATTTCAAAGGATTTAAAATTTATGGTGTGTACTCCTTCGTTTCATTTTTTGTGATGAAAAACCTATAGGTTGTGTCACGGTCAAGGTGGTTTTACCATGGTCTATCAAAATTTCAGGTAGTATAAAGTTGTGATCCCATGTGAATTACTTTTATTTGTACCATTATCTTTTTAACCCCCTGCGACTCGATGACCTCTTTCAAAGGCATTAAAACCCCTTTGCTAGGATTTATTCCTTGACATTTAGGGATCACCCATTGGTGATCATAAGTGATTTTTTTGTTATGATTGGTTCTAATCCCTATATTTACCTCATAGAAATATATTTATGTTCATATAATTAGATTATCCATGGGATTTTTATTTGTTTTTAATTGTGGATGCGTTGTTTTATGTCTATAGGGATTGTGATTTCCTTCCAGGATAGGTGATTAGATATATGTGATTATTCTTTCATTATTTCTCGATGAATATTGAATGCTCCATCATAGGGTATGTAATTTGTTATTTTTATTTTTATTTTATCTATCTATATGAAAGTATCATGTGTTTTTTTCTTTATGAGTTTGTGTAAATAACCTATGAAACAAAATAACTGGTACTAAGAATGAATTATACGAGTGATGTGATCTCATGTGTTGATGTTATCTTATTGATGACTCTTGATATTTGTTAAATAGTGTGATATATATTTTATTGTGATTATTTAATTTTTTTAAAATATGTTTTGTGTAAGAAATTTGTTAAATATTACAAGGCTATTAAATATGAAGTGATTACTGAATGTGGAAAGTGAATTTAATAAACATTCTTATTTGAAACCGATTTTAAAGAAAATAAGCCTCGAAAAATGTTGATTCTTAGGTATTTTTAGCTGATGATTATAAGTATCTTATAGATAAAAACAATTCATAATGAATTAGTTAGTTCAATAAAAAAAATTATATGGTTCTTTTCAAAAGATAATTTATTAGGGTTTATAGTACTATTCATGTTTGTTATGCATGTGTGCCTAATGTTATGCCCTTGGTTTTCCCATGAGTTTAAAATACTAAAATATGTTGTCTTGTTATATACAAGCTCTATAAGATGGTATATATTTGTCATGTCTTGATTTGTAGGGTTTGGTTTTGTGAGGGATAAAGATCACAATTTGAGATAAATTCATTTTTCTTGCCTATCATTGAGAGGATCTTGGTGTTAAGAAAGATGGTACTGGTTGAGAGCAGATATTTCCTATTTTCTTGGGTTTTTATGAGTCTTTTTTATGGGTTTATTTTGTATAGGTGGATAGTTGATATTTCCCATATTTATTGATATTTGATTATAATATATAGTTATTGAATGGGTGTTTTTTATGTTCCCACAACCTATTATAGTTGGCTTATGCATGGTCAATGAATATTTCTTATGGTTTTCTTTAGTCAATTGATAGAATACCTAGTTTATGGGGTGGAAGTTAAATTAATAATTAACTCATGGGATGGTTGTTAATTTTGGTAATTCTTAATAACTGAACCCACATGATGGTAGATTATAATCCTACAAAGGGAAAATATTGGAAATATGGATGTTTGTATATGAATATAAGCATATTTAATTTAATAAAATCAATTAATAAAACCATAATTTATAATGGGTTTTAAAATGAATAAAATGATATTTTTAATTACTAGTATTGATGTTTAAAGATGATGAATCATGATTTTTATTTTCCTGTATGAAATTAAATTTTATAGGACACAATGGTATGATAACTATAGTAGATTATACGGGTACGTTGTTTCCCTTAATGACTTTTGATAATATTTATTATTACGATTTATTTTTTGAAACAGTTCACCACCCAATTCAGGTAGGCAGATGACACCCAAATGTTATGGGTATGGTTGTTTTTCCTAATGCCGAGGTTGGTGAAGAATAAATATATGACTTATCACTCTTACTTAATAGAACATTTTAATTCCATGATGTGTAGGAATATTTAGGATATAATGGAATAAATTATAGGGTATGTGCCTACATAGGATTTTATGAGTCTTGGACTTAAAATACTTTTATTTGTGGGATATAACAGATTAATTATATAAAACCTACTTATATATAGTTGTAGTGACTATATTTTCCCATGGGATTACATGCATGGAAAATATTAGTTCGAGGTATAAGGTTTGATACAAATGCAGTCATATATTTTGGTATTACTATTTGTTTGGATGTGATGAAATGATGTGTGGTACTTATTCCTAGGGTGAATAATGGATTATCAAAGTTATGGGAGTAGAGTATGATTGGAATTGGGACATAAGAGTGAGAAACTAATGGGAAAGTTGATGCAAGGTACCCTTATTAAATATATGTTTGGATATAGAGATGCTTACATCTGTTCAATAATTGGTGAGAAATCCTTAGTGAGGATGGTATATATCTTTACCTGTTTAGTTCATTAGTTGGATTCATTTGTATATTCTATGGTATTTAGTATTCATCTTTCACCGTTTATTGCAAGGTTTCAAGGAGTATCTATCTGTGTATATAAGTATTCCCATATCGTATATGTATATATAAAAATAAAATTATTTTTAGTTCTATCGAAGTTAGTTGGTGATCAATTTCGGAATTACTAGCTTCGATTGGTTGGTTAGATGTTTTAAAATTCACTCCCTAGCCATTTTGACATTTTATCTTGTTTTTATCTATAAAATATTACATTCATGTATTGGGGTGGATTTTTTTTCTATGGGTTGGTTTTCATTGTGGATGATATCTTTTTTCTTGTCCATTATTATATATAAAGAGGGTAATTAATCTTGTTATATAAATTTTATACCCTTGGATCATTTCATCAACAAATGAAGCATTGAATATAGGATTTAGGGGTCATTATCATCTTCACCATTGGCCCTAGAGGGTTACTGGTGGATTGTGGATTAGGAAAAAAAGAGTCATAAAATCATCAATTAAACCTTCACAAAACATCAAACAATATATAATTATAACTCTAAAACATAATAGTAACAGAATCTTTTAATAAAAATTGTTTTAATGTTTTTAAAAATATATCAATTTTAATTTCATGGTCATGAAAAAAACTTGGTGCATACCTTTCCAATCTGGTAAAATGTTCTTCACACAAAAAATTGAGTCTTTTTCATTTTGATCCAACTCTAGAAATATCCTTTGCATTCTATGTTAAATAAATTTAGGAAAATATTTTCTAGAAAAAATATTTAAATACATTTTATCCCATGATATCAATAACATTCTTCTTGTGGATGTTATTAATTAGATACCACATCTGATTAACTTATCCTTCAACATGATAAATTACAAGTGTTACATTCTATGATATGAACAACCAAAAACATCAAATTCCTTCTCCAAACCATTCATGCATTCTTTAGTTAACATTACGTTTCAGGTTCGACTAAATTATGGATTATGTTGTCATATAAAATAATATATTATTTAAATAGTCCTACGTAGAGAATTTTTTCACTCACATTAATTTTGGGATATGGTTTTGAAAAATTATTATCCTCTTATTTCCTTACAACATCATTTTTCATGTGACCTCTATGAAAAATCATTCTAAAAGATACATATAATATAAAAAACCATTCTAGAAACCTCATAATTTCTGAAAACCATATAAGGCTATTACAACATAAATACAGTTTATACCAATGAATACCTCTTTATAATCCTTAAATAATCCATCATTTTCTCCTTATTAACATCCTAACCCCAAAATTTATATTAACCCACATCTGATATCAAATATAATAAAATTAACATAACACCCAAAATCATATTTTTTAATAAAAATATTGAAACTCTTAAATTCTAGGAACCTTTAGTACTATATTTTAATAGGATTAAGAAAATATAATATATAAAAAAATTGAAACTTTTTTCTTAGTGTAATTTGTTTCAATTAGAAGAGGGTATCATACCGGTATGCCTTCCCTGTTAAGGAAAAATTTCCATAAGATGAAATTTGAATTTGTTATTATTCATAATAATCCTTAAAACCTATAAAAATAAATTGAATATGTTGGCTAATCATATAAAGATATGTAATGTTTATAAAATGAAAGAAAAATCATTAGGATATTTAAATATATAAAAATCTAGGAATTTCTTTTATTTTAAATAATAAAATTTGATCTCATATAAAATTGTAAACATATATTCAATAATGAATTATAATTAATTTGTTGTATATATGAAATAAAATGATTTTTAAAAAAAATTATACAAAACCATTATGGAAATATGATAAAAATGAATCTTTCAGGGAGAATTATATCCATATCCTATGTAATCACACATAATCATCCTCATGGTCACATGTAAGAGAATAAAATAACCAATTAATTCCAATATAATTTTTCTGAATAATAAATCATTACCCAATGAATTTTGGGGATATAACATGATACCACCTATCATAACCTATAATTTCAGAGTAAGATATAATGAATAAAACACATTGGGCATTACATTTCATCCTATAAGTAAAAGCATTAATATTGATTGAAGAAAGTAAAATGATTTGAAAATAATGGGTTAACCAATTCCTTATTGATAAAAATATTAAAGTTAAAATTTTGATGTTGATAAGGATCAATAAAAATATAATAAATTAAATCCTTATAAATATTAGTGAGGGTTTTGAGAGAAATATTTCAAATAATTTCTTGTAAATGTTTAAAAGAAACATCTTATTTCCTTCCAAAATTCTTCCGTGTCTCCCTTCCAATATAAAAATTAATTGAAATGTTTTTATTTATTATAAACTAAAAATAAATTTATTATATATTTCCAATGGGATATTATAGTTCATTTAATATTATATTTAAAACATATTCAATGTTCCAAGTCCATAGTATTTGGTGGTTGATGTTTGATAGTAACGATATTTCAAAAATTCATTCTAATGGAATTAAGTGTAGTAACCTCTTAAGAGTTAAAAAATAAATATGGAAATTTTATTAAAGATTAATAAATCTACATAAATTATTATTTTTACATATTATTTAAACTCTATTTCATGCATATTGTTTAATAGTAAATTAGTTGTTTTGGAAATTTTATATCTACAATGATCAATAAGTTTTTTTGTATATGTTTTATTTATATCAATTATAAAAAACAAGGGAAAAAACTTATGTAAATGAAATAATCTACCATTGTTAGTGATTTTTTACCCATGAGAATTGGGTTGATCAAAAATTAAAATAACAGAAATTATAGAAATTATTAAAAATATAATGTATCGAATTAATTGAACCCCTATTATATATAGTTATATAAGTATATACCCACTATGATGAACAATTAAAAAAATTGAATTAATATAATGGAAAATTAATGTGAATATCGCATTCATGAGTGGAATTTCATTATAAGATTGGGATTAAAAGAAAATAAAATAAAAGGGAAGGAAATGAAAAGATAACAGAAGAGAAAATTGAATCGAATTTAATGTCATGTGTAATAGAGTTAATACTTAAGGATTAATATTTTAATAATAACATAAAATGGATTAAAATCAACTTGTTGAAATAATTTACATTTAAATTATATTATATATTATCTATCATAAATAAATATAATGATGTATTAAATTGAAAAATATGGATAAATTATATCTTCGCCGATATTTAAAACAAATAATTTGATCAAGTAGTTTCGATGAGAAATGAATTTTGAATGGTATAGGAAATTATATGAGGGAATATGAAGAAACAATATAGTTATTAAATGAGAAATTTTTTATAAAATGATTTGTTTGTGAAGAGAGAGTAAAATCCAAATTTAGAGACACATTTTTGTAGTGATTTCACAAATATTCATTTTATATGTGTAAAAAAATACTTTTCATGTTTCATGAGAATTATAAACAGAAAATATAATATCTATTAAACACTTAATCATCGTCATATGTGTCTAAATATGGATCTGTGATTTTTTTAATAATTTAGATACCATGTTTTTTTAAATAAATCCAATTTATATAGATTCTTCATGGTTATTGTTGTAATTTGAGTTTAAATATATCTAAGTAATTTTGGTGGTAAAATTATAATATTAATATAAATTATTTATCATCTTATTTATCCTTTAATTTATTGTAAATACTTAAATTTTTTTAATATTATCACTATGTAACAGTTTTTGACATTTTAAATGTTTCCCAAATTAGGCATCAACATCGAAAAATATTTTCAAATTTATCTTGAATTAAAAATTAATTTATATTGATTGAAGAATTTTTTTGTTATATTTTTTTGAATTTTATAAGCAAATAAATTTTGGTTAGAAATATGAAATGTTCCATATTATTCTAGATAAAATTATAATAACATAAAGTTGAATTTCATTAAAACTCAAATTATTATTTTAAAAAGAGTTTAAGTGTGTTACTCATAATATGAGTAATTAGATTTCATATGTTGGCATTTTAAATCTATTTTAGGGAATTTAATAGTTTTATATGGTCAACATATTTATTAGAATTTTTATAATATTCTAATCAAACATTTTATAATGAATTGCAGTGTTTTATTCTAACTTGAGCTCTTATTTTCAAAAAAACAATATAGCTTTAATTCCCAATATCCAATGAAATGGAAGTTAAATAATAAAGCATTAAACAATAATGTTTTTATCTCTAATATTCTAATAAAATATACAAATTTCCAAAATTTTATAAAATATTCAAGATTTATATAAATAAATAAGTAATATATTTCGATTTGAATACAAACTCATACTTTTTAAAAGGAATTTAAATTCAAATATATCACAAGAATTATAACAACATTTAATTAAAATATATAATTTCAAAATAAATAATTTAAAAAATAAATAAACATAAATTGATCTAAAAATATCATTTATAATATATTAGATGTGTTTTTTTATAAAAAACCATCACCATATATCACATTTATTACAGACAATCATATCACATTCTTAAATTGTTTTTAAATATAATTTTCATCTATTTCTAAATAATTAATCAAAATATATAATTATTTTAATTAAAATAAATATATAACAATTAAATATTATCTTTCAAAATAAATCTCAAATTATATTAAAATAATATATATCTATAATAAAAAAATTTAAACAGAAAATAAAAATATTAATTCATACCATGCCATAATATATTTCTAATATATAAATAACAATATATATTCATACTAATAAAATAAATCACCATGTATCAAATATTATATAATAAATATATAAAATAATAAAATATATATAATAGTTTATTTAATAATTTTTTACGTAATTAAATAACTATTTTTGGATAATTATAATAAAAACACGTCTATAATATATATTAAAAACCATCAAATAATTTTATTTTAAAAATTATTGGACAGAAAACTACTACATATGGAAGTATGCTACTTATGGTATGGATTTACATTCACTTTTCATAGTCACCCAGTGATGATGGTGAGTATACTATATGGCATTATGTACATTGATATGACTTATGACTCATTGAAGGGACTGTGTGTGTTGAACACTTGAGAATGTGTTTTCACACGTTGTATTTTTGGAAATAGGAGGACTTATTTCATGTTGGTTGATACAGGTGAGCCTCTATATACGTAACACACACACATAGATCACTATGATTGGAATGAAAATAAATTTCAATGATCATGGGGGATCAATCATTCTCATCTATATGTGGGAATTTGAGCACTTTGATCGGTGCACATCTTTATACAAGAAAAATATGTCTACTAGAAATAATTGTGAAAATAGTTGATAGTGGTGAGAATGCACCCTATGGTGTTGATAATAATGATGATCTATAAAAATAAAAAATTGTGGAATGATAACCATAAAATAGTAGAATCAGTAACCTTCTATATAAGAAGCATAAACAGATAAAAGAAACAATAAATAACAGTTAGAATCTACCATTTTCATAATAAAATATCATATCGAGATACTAAAACAAAAAATTCATGTCACATCAAGTCAAACATGAAAATAAGTAGAAAGGGGTTTCTCGTGGCTGACCAGAGTACATATATATAATATGTATTATAACAATCACTTATATTACACATACATTACAATACTTATGAGAAATAATTAATTCAATACACAAATACAGACCAAAATATCATATTAGTTTACTTCCTTTAGAAATTTTGAAACATAATTTTTTTTATTAAAACACAACTAATTCTTCCCTAACCTATTTCTTCATATCTGAATCCATTTTTGACATATCAGACTTAATTCCTTTCTTTATATCCTAGGGAAAAGAAACTTATAAAAGGGTGACTTCATATTCTTATTAAGGGTAAACAAGAGAGATATATAAACATAATATTTAGAATATGGGTATGATAACATGTTTATAAAAATAGAAGACCATACCATTTATATCAAGGATCCTATGTTGGATCATGGAAAGTAGGTATGAAGTTTATAAAACATGAATCATAAAGAAATAAGGAACATGATCCATGAAATAATAACATAGTAATAAAACATGGAACTATGTATCACACATAAGCATATAATAATTATTTCCATAGTGTCCTAAACATTTCTGCCAAGGCCATATTGGTAGTATGTGATCCCATCCCATACAGTCTTGGTCTTCATGGTTCACTCCGATGACCATCATAATAGATAAATGTTTTTTTATATATCTCATGAGATATAAATATTTACCCACGTTTTTGGAGGGTTATATAGGTCACATCCATATAATAATGAAATCTTATACACATGTACTGGAAGATAATAAACAACCATATCATAACCAATTAATTGGTATAGGTTACATAAACATGTAATCATATCTTAACCTAGGGAATTGATTCATATTTGATAATGATTTTACCAAAATCATAACCCATAAAAATTATTAAGTTTCTTAAAAATCATATCATTGAATCATAAATCATTTAGATAATGAATATGAGTGGTATTCTTGAACTATAAAGATGTATGTCATCTTAGATGTGGAAGGATTTTGAAAGATCGATTGAAATATTAAATTTCCATAAAAATGAAATTTTAAAACAAAAAACATTTTCAAAATCATTTTATTTGATACCAATTTGAAATCATATAAAGGAATAATGAAAAATCATTTGAAACATTTTTAATGAAAATATACTTTCTTGTTTGAAAAAATTTTCTTTACTGTACATTTTGAGCAATTTTAAAATAAAAAATTTTCATTGAAAATAGCCTTGTAATATTTTATGGTAATGATCCTAGAAATAAGGCATCATTAAATTATAAAAACCAATTCATTCCAAATATGTTAAAAATCAATCTTCTCATACTTAATCTGAAAAAGTTAAAAAGTACCACCTTTGGAAAATGACGAATGATTTCTTTTTTTAACAGTTTAATAAAAAATCAAACATGGAAAAAAATTTCTTTTAAAAAAATTTCCATGAATAGAAAAAAAAAATTTGAAATAAAATTTACAGAAATATGGAATGGATGTTAAATATTTCCCATCAGATGCTTACATATAAATAATCCCGATAATAATGAGATTGTGGAATTAACCCTTAAAACTATATAATTAGTAGAATTCTATACCACATGAAATAAAGAAAATTATATGGATATTAAAATACCATAATATTATTTTTAAGACTCATAATATATATTCATGGGAAGTATATAGACCACATAAATGAATCAAGTACTGTATAAGGCATTTGTCTCACAAAAGTAAATTTTAGAAAAAAAAATCTATTTCCTTAGGTTTAATTCCCTATGTACCTGTCTGAAACTAAATTATAGTACTTTTAAAAATATTTTTAACTTATATAAAGAAAATAATATTAATTATATCATATATGATACATTTGTGACTCTATATTACCTGTTTATTAGAAATTTTAAGCTTAAGCATTGTTTCGGGTAATAATTTTTTAATTTATCGTATGTGTTTTGAATTATTATTTTTGATCCTATTTAATAAATCATTTATTTATTAATTCACTAATGAAACAAATAATTTAAATATCATATATATTTAGTATGTAGGAATTTATAAAATATAGATATATTAAATGGAATATGCCGTCCATGAAGATTGTAAGTCGTATGTATGCATGAACATAGTTTCCATTTTGTTATTGTACTGAATAGAAGAAGTTAAATGAAATATATATATATATATATATTCTTATTAAATTTTAATTAATAGGTCATATTTATTTATTATATACATTTTAATATTCATTTTGTAAATGGATAAAATGGAATATGAGTCTCATCCGGTCATGGGGATGGTTTTTCGTACGTAAGAATGAGTGACTATATCATTATCTTAGTGATTATAAGGTGAGGTATTAATTGGATTATTATGTATAAATAATCAATATAATGTTAAAATTACAATATATTGTAATTATTTCCATTATTTTACTCATCCGTGTAATGTGGTGGTGAAAACTGATTACACCACTGCGTAGATATGGTAAGATGTACGTATGCATGCGTGGTGATATCATTTTTCATAAGATATATATAATGTCGAATATAGCTATTACATAATCATAATAACATATAATAATATAATTGATACTATATTTATAACTTTATAAAGGAAGAAACTCCTCAATTTAAAAGAGATGAAGAAATAATTTTTAAAGGATCAGTTGAGGATATTTCCACTTCTTTAACGAGATCCTATAGATCTTCTTTTACAGGCACTATAGATAGTCTTTTGGGTAGATCAGAACCTATATGAAGAGACTAGGGAAGCATTTAAGGTGAATTGGATTGGTATAGCCAATCATGGAGGATGAAATTGAATTGAATAAGTGAGAGAAGAAGAGTCATTTTATAATTAAGGTGGGGCCACTTTTTGAAATCCCCAAAATATTAAAATATAATAAATATATTCCAGATCTAAATACTTATAACAGAAAACAAATGAAAATTACAATCCATTTTTGACTTAATCCTATCCTGTAGTGATTTATTATTATTTTTTGTGAATTTTAAATAATTTAAAAATAAATGAATTCAACAAGATATCATTATTGTTAAAATTAATACTATTCTTTTAATTTTACTTTAAATATATCATCCAAAGTTGGGAATTCTAATCTAATTCTTTCAAACTTCAATGATATTTATTATAAATGTAGGAATTGTTTTATACACATTAACTAATCAAACATATATTAATATTCATATTATTCGAATCAAATATTCTCTTTTATGCTAATTAAATAAATATTGTTCAAGAAATAGAGATGTTTTTAAGGTAATTATATAACTTATAAAAACTCATAATAAATTTCAATAATGAAACTAAATTCATTTATATCAAAATATACATTTAGATTCAATCTTAGCTTGATTATTTCCATATGTGAACACATATAATACATTAAATATAAGAGAGTGGTACATTGCAACTATCATTGATTTAATATAATATATTTTGATTAAATAGTTTCCATTAAACAACTAAAAATTTATAATAATGTGATAAGGGTTTAATTCTCTTCATTCAGTATTTTTTTGTTTTATTTTACACCTTACCATTTTGATATACCCTTAATTATTTTATTGTAATATTAATTATCGCAATAACATTTAAATATTAACATGGCATAAATTATTACTTATATGAGATAAATTTTCCATAAATATATAAATTATGAAAATTTATATCTTATCATAATTTTTTTATTTCTTAAATATATATTTAGTTAATTTAATCGTATATAATTTTATAAAATATCATTATTTTCAATTTTGATATAACTTAGAACATTATCTTTACATAAAATCCAAACAACAAGATAATTTATAACCAAACCATTTAATACACCATTAAAATTTCATAGTCCCCTATAATATTTCTGGAGCACATTAATTAATCAAAATTATATTTATTTTAATATTTTTATATCATTTTTTCATCCTTTAATTTAACAATTACTACATCATCATTGTTTCACATTTTTATTTAATTGTTTTGTGAGTAAAAATTATTAATACATTATCATGATGTAGATGAAAATTTTATATTTCAAATGATTATTAATATTTGAATTTATCTTATATATATCTACATATTAATAATTATATACTTGTTTAGATTATGTGTATTCCATTTTTAATTTATCTTCAAATATAATATAATAAATTTTATATTAATTCCCAAGTGGTTGAAAAGTTTATAATTTCATTATAAGTTTTATTTAATTCAAAAAACACTTGTCCAATAAAATTTGGACAACTATTATTATAGTTTTATAATTTTACAATATGATTTTTACCTTTAATTGTCCAATTTACCCTTAACCGAGGTAATTAAAAATATACTAATGTTACTATTCACCCAAAATTATTTTGATCCTATAAGACCAAATATTTTATTCTTATTAAAACAATTTATATACATATTTTCAAATTCAATTCATATAATTAAGTAAATTAAGCTTAACACTATTCATCCATATGTGGCGAGAAAGAGGGTAAAAGAGATGTTTAAAAGGTTAATAAGTTTTTATATCTAATTTTAATATAAAAATGATTCAAATTAACCAATTTGGATGAATATATGAATTATAAATCTATTATGACTGTAATAATAAATTTAAATTATTATAATTATTGGAACTAAAAGTATGTTTTTATCTATAATGCAGTCTTTTTCACAATCCATCGACAAAAAAAACATCTCAAAAAAATACTAATAATTCATCCTATGTTAATTTTGACCTTCCAAATTAAAAATTAAGTACATTTTATAAAAATAAATTTATAATATTGTATAAAATAAATTTTATTATTTTTTATAGTGGGACATGAAAAACAATTCATTTTAGAAATTATTATTATAAAACATATAAAGTCTTTACAAAAAATTATATATTTCATAATAATAACAAATATTTAAAAATGATTTATTAAAATGTATATTACATTAATAATGGAAAGGTTGTAGCAATCTCATTTAAATAATTTTAATTGTAATGTATTGTTTCCCAAAAACATAGTGTTGCGCGTAACACCGGACAAGTCGTGGTTTCATGTATATAAGATTCTATGGGTGTACGTATAATGTAATCCAAATGTAGTGATGTAAATAATAAAAAAATCTAAATTCATTGTTGTGGGATATTCAAATATCAGAACGATTAAAATAATTTGAAAAAAAAATAATTCACAAAATCTGATGGTGTTACATTCTACTCCCCATAAAATAAATTTCTCCCATAATAATAATCTGGGTTATAAATGGTTTAATACTTGAATGATATTTTCATAGAATCCCACATAAAAAAATAAATAAATAATCAAAATTCATTTTCAAATGTAATGATATAAACAGAATGATTACACAAAGTAACTCAACAGTAGATTTCCATATGAGAGTACCTAGGTGAAGATTATGGAATTGAAGAAAAGCTTATATAATCATTGATAATGATAATGATAATTGGTCATAAGAATGTGGGTGATCCATTGAAATATAACAATAAAAAAACCATAAACTAGTAAATTGTGAAAAAGGTAATTGATATCATCAATAATGATGATAACATGAAAAACTTTTATATCACGATTCTTCTCCTAGCTTTGATAAATTTTTATGAGAAGATATGATTACTTGATTTCATAATTACATCACCCGTTGTTTCCCATTACCAGTTTACACATCATCTATTATTTGAAGAAATGAATTTTAATTTTTCATTCCTGAAGATTTCACGAACATGAGAAGAATGATAGGTCATTCTATATATATTTAATAAAAAAGTTAACACACATTATAAAATCTGTATAAATACACCAATAATGAGAAAATAATATAATCCCAAATGCATATAAGAAGATTTTATTAAAGATTCCATAGATTTATAACTCTTGAACATTACGAAAGATGGAAATCTAAAACATTAAAAAGAGGATCAGTAACTCAGTTTCACATTTATCCCCTATATATGATAAGGTATATCTTGATGGTCACAATCCAAACAAGTAAACACCATCATCATGTATTCTCTAAAGTCATGCTAATATCACGAATTACCAAATTTACTTATTGAAAACATGAATGTGTTTTTATTCTAGAGTTTGTTGGATATATTAATTATACCCTAAATAGTTAAATACATCATCAATGATAGCACAACCCTCTTGAATAGAAATCCATAATTAGTTCCCATGAGACTAGTATTATCTTATTTACTTATTAATATCCAACAAATAATTATCCAAACAACATTATCTTACATAATAGACATATTATGTGATATATTTCCCATAATCATGCATTCTCCAAATATATCACGTTGCACATAAATTACTTCTCTAGGTCTTTATAACTATTCAACATATCCATTCCAATCCTTAATGAAAAACATATACTGAAAGCCCTTATATATTTCTTGATTTGTATAACATTATATTTTAATTCCAAAACATATAAACCTCAATCGTCGAACATTATTCTTAAACCATTACTGCGGATCAATGATCATAGTCTTTCTTAAAATATGAATCATGTATTTAGGATTATCAACATTAGTCTAACAAAGATTATTTTGTTTAATTTAAAAAAGTTCTAGATAATCTCATACCTTTCACATTTTATTTACATTCTCTTTATCATATACAGTATAACCAATACTTATACCACCTTCATGATTCTGTTTATGATATTTCCACTTGAAAATTTTATTTTCACAATTCTAATTCATTCCACATTTGAATCATTTAATCTTAACCATGTTCTATCTAGTTTTGGTTATTGACTAAGATCATAAATCAAAGTGTGATAAATAATTATCATATAAAAAACAAATAATTAGTGAAAATTAAACATAGGATACCTAAACCATGACAACTATATTTAAATATATGACACCTTTAGCACATTTTGTTATAAAATACTAGAAATATCTATAGAATTATCACTAGGGATATCACAATTTTTTTCATCCTTGTTTCCATTTTTTATATAGACCTTTGCACTGATTCTAAATATAGAGACCCTTTCTTTTCATAAATTTACATTACATCCCTTAAGCGTAACACATAATAAATTAAAAAAACTCACCTTAGGACCATATTAGTTTAGAACCTTTGGAAATATGCAAACCTAAGCCAACAGTTCATTACTAAACTACTTCTTCTCCAACCTATTTTATCATAACTATATAATTTTCGAAAATATTATACTTATTACCTTTCTTATAATCCTTGGGAAATGAAACATGATAAAGGGTGATCTCAGATGTTCAGTAAGGGTAAAAAAGCGAGATATATAAACATAATCATCATCATAGGGGTATGAGAACATGATCATGGAAATATAATATCATTCCCTATATATCAATGACCATAAAAATGATCTTGGTATAATTATTTATAGTTCATAAGACATGAATCAAACGGAAATAAATAACAAAATCCATGAAATCATAACATGGGAATTAAACATTGAACTATGCAACACATAAAATAAAATAATAATGATTTCTGGTGTAGTCTACAAATTGCTACCAAGGCCATATTGGTTATATGTGTTCAATTACCAAAACATATGGTTTTTCATGGTTCACTCCCATGACCATCATAGAAAAAAATGTCCCTTATGTCTATTTCTTGAGATATAAATCTTTACACAATGCATTGGAGGGAGATATAGGTTTTCATGAACCAAGCAATGTCTCTATCCAACCAGCACCCAAACCAGTCCATGGTATGTTCCAAAGTCTATTCCCTATCCCCAAAGGCTGGAACAAGTTCCTAGGTATCATAAATAATGGTTTTATAATGATTTACGTGAGTTTAGAAACATAAAACAAGAAAAAATAAACAAATAAACAAAATATGAAAATTCACAACAAAGAAGTCTTAAAATTACAAAAAATTAATAACATTTTTTAAAACCAACCATGATGTGGACCAAAACAAAAAAGAGCAGCATGTCTATCCCATGAACCAACACATGACGTGGGGGAACCTCCCTCATGCCATGTCCACTACACCGCACCAAAAAGGAAGCAAATAACCCGAACCACCATCTCAAATGACATTTCCCTTACCTATGTCAGACATTACAAAGTCTAATAACACCCAAAGGTGTATAGGATGTGATTCTAATTTCAATTTTATTCCACCTAAGAAAATATTTTATATTATCAAAAATATAATACAAAAACATGAATGTTTACACAAACATGAAATGACAGCAACAAATTGTAAAGGGATGACATGTTATATAAAAATAGTTTTAAAGAGTGAAACATTAAATAAAGAATAATTTTAATGAAAACACACATGCGTCTGAAATTTCAAACCAAATACATATTATTCAAATGTTATTAACAATATAACCAATGAGAACTAGTAACAAGAAATAACTCTAGGCACTAACTAATAGTTGGACACCATCTACATCATATCTCGATGAAATGTGGAAAATCAACCACAATGAGCTATGTTACCTTGCATGAGCCACAAGATGGGAATAAACCGAAATCCTAGTGGTCTCCAAAAAATAATCATTATTTAGTTAGTTTTTTCATTGTCAATCTTGCTAAGTGAAACTGGGAAAAGGACACTTCCAAATCATTAGCATACTAGTCATAGTCTACCCACCTAGATACTCAGGATTTCCATTTTTTCTCAATCATGTTATGCATGTTATAAAATACCATTTTAACATCAAAATTACATTTATAAATCATACACACAAAAACAATTACCCCAAAAATGTTAATCACCCTCAATGTAGTTCATTAAACGAAATAAATATTTTATAAAACAACTTAATGAGATGTTACAAAGATTTGAACACAAAACACATTTGGAAATCAACTTTTTAGGCCAAACACCCAATAATACCATACAAAAATAGATATTGAAGCCCTAAAAAGCATAATAAATCAATTTAAAAATCATAAAATAACCCCAAATGATACAACATGTATTGAAACGAAAAACACCCAATTCCATGTCAAAATAAATCATTAAAATTTGACACATAATTAATGATTATAGAAATGGGTTTTCACCACACATAATATACGAGAAAATTTTTAAATAGGTTAATCAAGATAGATAAATTAATTAAATAATATCTACACATTGAACCACCTACCTTTAATGTCAGAAACCCCAAAATATTTGAAATTTTTTTACCCACACCACAACTGCACCACAAATGAGTGAAAATGAAACATAATCAAGAGGGATGAATCATGAAATTAAATATTAAACATAGATAAAAAACCCTTGGTTAAATAATTTTAGAACATCAAGTAGGGAATAAACCCTAGGAACAAGGACGATGAAAAAGAGAGGCTCACTTTCTTGAAGAATCTTGATGTTTCCCATAAAAATCCTTAGAAAATTGGTTTTGAGGGATCTTTAAGAGTATTTTAATCCTTATGTGGATGAAATGGTAAAATGGGGGAGAAAGGGGACATTAATTTTAATTCCATATAGAAATAATGGAAATAATAATTTTTTATGACCTCAACACTGTGCACAATTTTTTCGCATGGTTTAATAAACCTTGCGACCTAACTGTGTGACTTTCTCTTTCCAACCAAAAAATTCCATTTATCTCAAAAATTCATGAGGGATACTAGGGGTAAAATACATGCCAATATATGATAATAAAATACATAAAAAAGGATAGAGATGTGAAAATTTTCCCCACTATAAAAACATTCCACCCTAGAAAGTCAACCTGAAACTTTAGTGGAAAACAATAATGTGTACTCATGCTCAAATAAAATCTTTAAGTACCTAAACATGGAAAAATTATTAACATGTTTCCAAAGGATTAATACTAGAATATTATACTTTACTTTAAGAACCTTCTCTTGGGAAACCACTATTCGCACTGGCCGTTGAAACACTAATAAATCAAGCTACTATATCCAACTCTTCCCTATTCAACATGTTGGATGGGTCAGTGTGGTACATATTCAATTGGGAAACATAGAATATGTCATGAATATATTTCATATGAGAAGAATAATCTATCATTTATTTCTCCTTTCCAATCTGCTCGGTGATCACAAAAAGATTGACATACATCGACCTTTTCATTCCGTACTTTCTGAAATGACGATGGCCCAAATGAGGGGCCACTGTGAAGAATACCAGATATCCCATAGAGAACTCATGATCTGGAATCCACTAGACAAAAAAATATTTTTGGTGACTCTGAAATATCAATAAATGTTTTCTGATCAAATTTACCTTCTCAGATGTCTCTTGGACAAGGATCGACCCCAAAAGTGAGGTCGCACAAACCTCATCCCAACACAGGGGGTGACCAACAAGGCCGACCATAGGGAACCTAAAAAAGTAGACATTCATATAGAGTATTAATAAATGTTATTATAATAAAATATGACCAATAACAAATGGTTATCCCATGATCCTCCAAAATCCAAAACACATTGATGAATCATGTCCTCAAAAATCTTATTTACCTGCATTGTCTGAACATCAGTTTAAAGATTGTATGACATGCTCCTCTTAATATATAACCCCATGGCCTTATGAAGGCCTTCTCAAAAAATAAGAGGTAAAATGTGGGTCTCTATCTACAAAAACTACTGAAAACACACCATGAAGCCTTACAACCTCTTGAATATATAATCCGTCCAACTCATCCACTTTATCCATATCTCTGATCAAAATTTAGTGGAGTAATTTAGTGAGATGATAAATCACTAACCAAATTGCATTATTAACCTATGGTTTACAAGGTAATCTAACAATTAAATCCACGATGACCTCTCCCCACTTCAAGCTAGGAAAGGGTAATGATTGAAGCAAACTATAGGTCCATTGATTCTCTACTTTTACCTACTAACAAGTATAACATCATGAAACTAAATCATGTTTGTCTTGTCTCACACCTATCATCCAGAACAACCTATATAATTCACAATACAATTTAGTATCACCAGGATGAACAAACCACATATATTGGTGTAAATCATGCATCACCACCAAATATAAATACATATTTCCACCATGAAGATACTGCATAGAGAAGAAAAAACCCTTCACTAGGATGCTTCTATTGAATGAACTATAAAAGATATTCATTAAATAGAATTGTCTTAAATAATTAACCTCCATTGTGCTCCTTGGTCTACATGTGCATATGAGAAAAGATCATATTCAAAGACCACTAATCACTCTATTTCCTCAAATCATACACTAGTACTTTTCCGATCAATTCATCATCCACCCCATTACCCTTACCTGGGGTAAAAATGATATCAATGTAGAACCCCTACAAAAACTCGATCCAATAGTGCGGCCTTATATTATAATATTTCTATGCGATGATTTAGGAAAATATCATATGAACAATGTAGACCAAAAACGTACCCTTGATGAGGTTGTTACACCAAGTCTACAAATCCAGCATCATCGCCTATAACTCCAAGTCATGGGTCAGGTTATTCTTTTCATTTGTTTAGAGATGGCAAGATCAATATGACACCACATTATCACTCTATATAAGAAAAACAAAATACCCATTCCAGAAGCATAAAAATAAACCACATATCCCTTTACAGGTTCAAGAAAGATTAATACATGGGTGGTATTCAACAACCGCTTCAACTCCTCAAAGTATTCTTAACATTCGAGTCCCATTAAATTATCACCCTAGAACGGGTTAGCATGATCATGGGTGAAGAAAGATGAGAGAAATCCAGAACAAACTGCATATAGTAACCTTTACGGATGAAGAGACTCATGATCTTGAAAACATTCTTCAGCTCCTCCAATGAAATGATGACACTGATATTCCCAGGGTATAGAGAAACCCCCTACCACAATATGAAATAACCATGACACTTCACTTCCTTACTATAAAAGTGGATTTGGATAACTTTTTATAATATCGATAAACACCTAGAGTTCCCAACATGATCCGAAGATGATGCTCATGATCTTCCTTTGATCTCGAGTAAACGAGGATGTTTTCCACAAATAACACAACAAAGTAATCCTGATATTGGTGGAACACCCAATTCATATGTTACATAAAAACATCCAGAGCGTTGGTCAATCCAAAATGCATGATCAAATAGTCAATGTGGTCGTACCTGCTTCAGAAAACCGTTTTTTGGGATATCATTACCTGTCACCCTGACTAGGTGGTAACATTAACGAAAATATATTTTGGAAAAACACTTTTCCACCTTCATATAATCAAACAAAAGATAATTCAGGGAGATAGATACCTGTTATTGATGGTTATCTTATTCAGCTTCGGTTAATCAATTCACAACTGAAGGGATCTATTGACCTTCTTTGTAAAATTAATAGGTGCTATCCAAGGAGAGAATCTTTGGGGAATTAATCATTGGGATTCAATATTTCCCAAATGTATCATTATTTACATCTACTTGGTGGGGGACTTACGATATTATGTATGAGATATGGATTGTGTTACCTGTTCCAAATCAATCAACAACTCAACATCCCAATCTGGGGGAAATCCTGAAAAATAATTTGAATTTTCAATCAAGAACATATCCACCATGGGAGGTAATCCACACTAAGGAGCAGTAGAATCATCATCTAGCATGAGAGATGATAAAAAATGACACTATTTTACAACACTTGAAGTGGAGGTCTTGCATGACCCAACCAAGGATCCCATCTGCCCACAAAAATGGAGGACTCCCATCAGGTGACATGAAATTGAACCTCCATAAATAGTAATCGATATGGGATTGAAGGTGAACTTTTCAATCCATGCCAAGGAATACATATAAATGGTCAATATCCATGACCAGGAGATCCCATTCCATATCAAATCCTAACATGGAATGTGAACATGATGGGAACCTAAAACATTATCTTTATTCTTACCCAACGACATCACCAACTCCATCGCGAAAAACCAAAACGTGGTTGTAAAATTCTGTAGATTCACAAGATGGGAATAGATAAAAGAAATAGAAGAACCACTTTCAAAGAGAATATCTGCAATAGAAGATGGAATGGTAATGGTACCTTAAACTGTTGATGGCCATGCATCCTATCCTATTGTTTTCTGGTCCAAAACATGAAGATGCATGGTCTATTCCTAAGAACGAATGCTTTCATGTGGCTCTGGCCTGAACTGGGTCTTCCAAGAAAATGATATATCCCTACCACCATGGCCCCCAAAATAAGATCCCACTATCTTGGTTGGCTCTAAATGAACTGACACTCCTGCGGAAACCACAGATCCTCCCCCACTCTGGTATAGGCACATCACTATTCAAAAGCACTGCATGTGCCCTATAACTCAACATCGATAATAAGTAATATGAATGGTCCATACATGCTAGAAGTTCCCTACCTTCTTTCATAAATGGCACACCAAATACCCTATGTTAGAAGTTATAGATGAAGGCTGTATGGAAGGATGGACTGATCTACCACCTTATTTCTTCTCTTTCTCTTCCGAATTCATATTTTTCTTGGATGATTTTATACTACCCACATAATATTCGACTCCATAAAACACAAAAATTCATTTATGATAAATCATTACCATTAAATAACTACCAATAACCTTATCATAGGTTCCCATATTGAGTAAGAAGACATAAGAGTAATTTTTCTTTTCGTAACCCCTTTTCAATATTATGAGAATTCACAGATTCATAAGAAAACTATCTTCCACCTAACACACTATCATAGAAAAATGGTTATCATATTTCATAACTGATTGATCTCGCTTGAAAAGTTATATGAACTCTCAAGATCTAGCTTTGGCAAGGGCCTCATGAAAATATATCTCATTGAGGATATTCTTCAAATCCAACCATCTCATCTGCTCATGCTTCCGAGCTTGAATTACTGATTCCCACCACCCGTGACTAGGACCCTCTAATATAAATGAATCACATTTCACCCTTTCCTCCTTAGGTGTTTCAAGAAACTCAAACACCATCTCTATCTTCCTGATCCACTACTCTTCTTCTTACGACTCAACATTTCCCTAAAATATAGGAGGCTTGATCTTGAAAAACTCTTGAGCCTTGTTCTTCCTGAGACCAGACTCATATTCTATAGCATGAGTAGGAGTATAAATTGCTACTTTACTCGAATCCTAGACATTATGGACAAAACCAACTTTTGATCAAGTGGTGAAAGAGAACTCTATATGGATTCTTCTCGTTGGTGCATGGGGGATTTTCGGGGAGGCATGTTGCTACATAAGTAAACAGTCATAATTAAAATCATTTTTACAAAAGATATGAATGTTTTCAGCAATAAAATCATATATAAATAAATCAAACATGTCACAACAATGAAATATAGCACTACTTTAGCCCAACTCAATATCCATGTGTAGTCTGTTGCCTGCACGTCCAACTAGGAAAGGAAGTCAAAAAAATCCCAACACGCCATGGTGACGAGAGTCCTTCCATGAGAGGTGCAGGCCAGGAACTATACTCTCATCTATAATTCAGATCCCCGATATTCTTTAAATATATCAAACAAGACTCATCACAAATAATGTCACCCAAATTGATTAACTGTCCTCTTGTACCATTTTTCACGAAGGGCTGCCATCCAACTAGAAAACTACCAGGTATATGGAAAGTCCTAAAGGGAAATCCCTATCCCCATAGTGTGGAACAAGTTCACGGGTATCCAAAATAATGGTTTGGGAATGATTTACCAATTTTTAGAAAAATAGAACCATGAATAATAATAAATAAACTGAATAAAAAATTTCACACCAAACAAGTCATAACAAAAATTAATAATTTAATAACATAGTTTAAAACAAACCTTAAAGGGATCCAAATAAAAAATTATTAGGATGTCAATCCCAAGAAAAACCACACTGAATGAGGGCATTTCCCTCAAGGCATCTCCACAACACTACACTAAGAAAGGAATGTAACAACCCAAACTACTGTCTCCAGGGACCTTGCCCTTACTTGTGTCAAAAATTACCATGTCTACTTACACCTAAAGGAGAAGATAGGGTGTTATCATAAGACCTATAAGACTCCAAACAAGAAAATATTCAATCCAATAAACATTATGTTGGAAATAATCTCATTTTTTTCATAAATAGAAAAGGTTAATAACAAATTATTAAGGGATGAATCTGTATATGAAAATAGGTTTTAGTAGGAAACATTAAATAATGAACAATTCTTAAGAAAATACACATGATGATAAAATTACCTACCAAAAACTCCTTATGGAAAGGGTATGTACAATATAACCAATGACCAGTAGTCATAGGAAATACACCTAGTCACTAGCTAACAATGAGATAATAGGTACATCGTATCTCAATCAAATGTTGCATAAGACCCCAAAAAACAAAATTCTCATGAAAAGTACACTATTAGGGAACACACCAATAATCTATTTATCTCAAAACAATCATAATTATGTAGTTATTATTTTTATTGTTGATATTTCTATGTGAAATTGGTATGATTCCACTTCCATATCACAAGCATATTAGTCCTACTCTTCCCACCTAGATACCAGAGTGTCCCATTTGTGCTCAATCATGTTTTGTATGTCATAAAATATCATTTTATCAACTAAAATTAATTTATAAATCATACACACACAAATATTACCCCAAAACTATTCTATACCCTTAATGTAGTTCACTAAACAAAATAAAACTTTTGCAAAACAACTTCAAGAGGTGTTATAAGGACTTGAAAACAAAATTCATTCAAAATACACTATCAAAACCAAACTCCTAACAATACCATACCAAACTATTATTGTAAGCCCTAACACTATTTAATAAATCAATTTCAAGAATCATAAAATAAAATTAAATGATACAACATAAAATACACAAGGAAAACATCCAATTCCATGTCAAAATGAATATTTAAAATTAAAAATGTAATAAAGGATATTATTAATGGTTATGTAACAACACACAACAGATTATAAATAATATAAATAGGTTAATAAATAAAGATAAATTCATTATTTAATGTTTAATCATTGAACCACCTACCTAGAATGTCAAAATAGAATTTGTTTTTTCAAAACATCATGCACACCACAAGTGAGACAAAATAAACAATAACAAAGATGACTGAACCAAGAAAATAAATATAAAACCCTAAGGATGAGAATATAGCTTCTGAAATTTTAAAACATCGAGAATGAGGAAATAAACCATAAGTAGAAAGAATAAAACAACTAAATTATCACTTATTTCAATAATCAAGAAGATTCACCACCAAAAACCCCCTCTAAAAAGTGGGTCCCATGGGAGATTGAGGGATATTGTAATCCTCACATGGATGAAATGGTATAATAGGGGAATAAAAGGTGCATTGGTTATAATTATATAAGAAAAAAATTGGAATAAAAATTTTTATGACCTAGACATTGTGCATAGTATTGTAAACAGTGTGGAGTAACCATGCGCCCAGTTCTGTCCACCAAATATTTTCCATTTCTCTCCACAATTAAATGGGGATAATATAGTGGAAAATATATGAGAAGAATATAATAGATCATACCTGAAAATAAGGACACATATGTGACATAAGTCCCTTATATCTCGTAATGAAATCATATATACGTGTTCTGCAAGATCATCAAAAGTCATATCATAACCAACGAAATGGAATGGGAATTATAAATATGTAATCATTTAACAACCTTGGGAAAATTTATAAGTTTCATAATAATTTCATCAAAATCATAAACCCTGCAATGAATTAGGTTTCATAAACATCATGCCATAGAAACATAAACCATTCAATGAAATAATATGAATGGTATTCACGAATTATAACAAAGTATGTTATATTAAATGGGGAAAGATTTTGATTAATCACATGGAATGTGATTTTTAATTAATTTTTTTTAAAACATTAAAATTTTAAAAACCCTATTCTTTTAATCCACTTTTAAAACAAATAAAAGAAACCATGAAAAATAATTTAAAACATTTCATGACGAAAATATACTTTCTTTTTTGAAAATATTTTCATTAATTAGAATTCCATACAATTTTAAAATAAATAATTTTCATCAAAAACAACCATGTTAGCTCCTAATGGAAGCCTCAAGGAAATAATTTTTCATTAAATTGATAAAATCCTTTTATGCTATATATGTTAAAAAATAGTTTTATCATACTATTTGTGAAAAGGTGAAAATGTAACTCTTAAAAAAATGAAAAATTATTCCTTTATAACTATTTCCTAAAATATCCTAAATGGATAAAAATTATATAAAAAATAATATAAGTATATTAAAAATATTTTTTAACAAATTTTTAGGACTCTATGACATGGATGATAAATATTTCCGAGCAGATAATTACGTAAAAACAATCCTAAAAATAATGAGATTATAGAATTACCCCTTACTTCTTTATAATCAATATAATCATATGCCCCATGAAATAAAGTAAATTATATGGATATTCAAGTACAATAATATTATATCTAATAATTATAAAATAAATTCATGGATCTTATATACACAACATAGAAGAATCATGTAGTAAATGAGGCCTGTGTCACCCTGAAGTAAAGGTGAGATTAAAATCCATTACTATAGGTATGATTCTCCTCAAACATGTCTGACACTCATTTATATCAGGTTTAAACATATTATTAACTTATATTAGAAACAAAATAATATTAATCTTATCATATGTTATTTATTTGTGACTTTATATTTGTTGTTCACAAATAATTCCATGTTAATGCAACATTTCGAGTAATAATTGCTCTATTTATCGTGTATGTTTTGACATGTTAATCTTGATCCTATAACATAAAATATAATTTTCTTACTTTAAATTTTTAAATAATTATTTAAATATCCTATATATATAGTATAAAAATATACATAAAGGATAGATATATGAAATGTAATACACCATTCATGGAGACAGTAAGGTGTCCATACACATGAACGTTGTTTTTCATCTTCTTTATAATACTGAATTGAAGAAGTTAAATAATATATATATATACTATTATATTATATTTAATATAAAATATAGTTCATATTTTTCATTATATACATTTTTATAATCACGCTTTAATTGGTTTGTGTAGAAGATGAATCTCATTACGTTGTGGATGCCCTAAGAAGTACGTATGCATGAGAGGTGATATTATTATATTAATGATATAATAGTAAAACATTAAGTGGTGTATTAATTATAAAGAATTAATATAATGTAATAATAACTATATATAGTTATTAATTCCATCATTTTACCCATCCAAGTAATGTGCTGGTGAAAAAAATATTACAGCATGACATGGAGAAGATAAGTCATAAAAACACATGTGTGGTGATTTATTTTTTGTAGGATGTATAGAATGTAGAATATGGTTGTTCCATAATCATAGTAACATATCAGAATATATTTGATACTATATTTAATACTTTATAATCTAAACAACTCTTGAAGAGTATTTATAGGAAGAAATAATTTTGAATGAATTGATTGAAAAGATTACCTCTTCTTTGACAAGCTCCCTCTATATCTCCTCTTAAAGGCACTAGATTTTGTCTTCTAAGAAGTAGAGAACCTCTATAATGTGACTAGGGAATTTTAGAAGGGAAATTATTAGGGGATGTATGATATTTAAGGATCAATATAAAATTAATAAATGATTGATGCAGTTCCCTTTTATAATTAAAGTGAGGGTCACCTTTGAAAATCCCCAAAATAATAAAATATAATATGATTATTCTAGATATAAATAAATAAAAACCCATAAATTAAATTTAGAAGAAACATTAGAAAATATTATATCCCCTTATGATTATTTAACATTTATTTGAATCTTAAATTATTTTATAACAAATTAATTTAATAAGATATCATTATTTTCAAATTTAATACTATTAAATTAATTTGATTTTAAATTCATCAATTCATGGATGAAATTTGAATATAAGAATTTAAAAAATCTATAATATATCATATAGATTAGTGAAAATATTTATACACTTGTAAAAATCAAAAATATAACAAAATTCATATTTTTAAAATAATAAATTCTATTTTTTGGTTAATTAAATAATATTGTTCTAGCATTTAATATGTTATTAATGTAATTACATAACTTCTAAAAAATAAAAATAAATTTATATAATGAAAATAATATCATTTATATAAAAATAGACATTTATATTTTTTTGTAAGCTTAATTTGACCCTATGGTAACACATAAGTTTACTTCATCCAAAGGTGAAAATTAGTTACAAAGTTATAAGGTTCTAATCAACTTCATCCAATATTTTTTGGATAATTTTTTTTTATTTAAAACCACGACATTCTGATTTACTCGTAATTATTCTATTCAAGTTTTAATTGTGTTAACACCATTTTTAATATTAACAGGTTATAAATTATTAATTATATGATTCAATTTCCCATAAATCAATAATTTATTACATTATGACCTGATAATAATATATTTTTATTTTTGAATATTTTTTTATGATATTTGGTTATTTTAATTAAATATTATTATGTAAAATATCAGTACTAATAATTTTGGAAATATTCACAACATTGCCTTTATATGAAATCCAAAAAACATTATAACTTAATACCAAACCATTTAAGGCACTATTATCATGTTATAGTCACCAATAATATTCTTGGAGAACCTTAATTAATTATATTATATTTATTTTAATATTTTTAATATCATTTTTAATCCTTTTACTAAACAATTACTACATCGTCATTATTTTATATTTAAGTTAATTATTTTTTAAGTAAATATTTTAAGTAAATTATCATTATATAGATAAAAATTTTATCTTTAAAATTACTAATTTTTGTCTAATTTCTCTTCTGTATATCCCTATATTAAAAAATATTTAATTATTAAAATTATGTGTATGTCATTTTTAACTAATATTAAAATAAAATAAAATAAATGTTATATTTATAACCAATCTATTTAAAAAAAATTATAATATAATTCTGAGTTTTTTTAGATGAAACCCACTTATCCAATGAAATTTGGATAAGAGTTAGGAAAATTTTATAATCTTATAATATTTTTTTACATTTAATTATCCAGTTTACCCATTACTATGGTATATAATAATATCTTAAAGTTAAAATTCACAAAAAATTAGGTTGATACTATTAGAAAAATAAATTCGAATTGATTACATTAATTTCTATCATATTCTCCACATTCAATTCATTGAAGTTACTAAATTAATTTTTACACTAATCTCATGGATGTGGTGAGAAGGCGGGTAAAAGAGTTATTCAAAATTTTAGTAAGATTTTATGTATAAAATATTTATAAAACTTATTTAAATGACCCAATTTTTATTAATATATGTATAATTGATTTTCTTTAAATTTTAAATTATATTTAAATTATAATAATTATTAAATCAAAAAAAATATTTTATATAAAATGCTGTATTTTCCCCTGTTCTACAAAAAATGAAACATCTCAGAAAAATACTAAAGATTCATCATATGTTAATTTTTATTTTCCGAACACAAAAATGATGTTCATTTTTTCAAATTCAATTTATAATAGTGTCATATTTTTGTTTTCATAGAATAATATCAAAAGTAGTTTATTTGAGAAAATATTGGTTTTGAACATATAAAGACTTTTCAAAAAATTATATATTTAATTCTAAAAACCATTATAAATAATATATTAAAATTATTTATTACTTTTAATATTTATTTTTTAATGGCTTGGTTATGACTATATCATTTAAATAATTTTAATACTAATATTTTTTCCAAGACTCAGTGTTGTCTCCAACATAATCCATGTCTAGGTTACATGTAGTGTAAGATTCCCCTGGTGTTTCATATAATTTAATATATACATAGTGATTTTATATAATAACCAAAATATATACTCCGTATTTTGTGTAATTAATTTGTCAAAAATATTAAATTAATTCAAATATAATAATTCACAAAATCATGAGGTGTTACAATAAGCATGCTGAAAAAAATGAATACCTAAAAGTAATCGCCAGCTAATGTATAAACCTCCATAGTCTATTGACACCAATATAATGATATGAAATATGAAATGGTCAATAAAATATAGTTCCTAAGATCAAACCACTACCTGATAGAAAAAGCATAATGTATACACACACCCTGAGGGGTCTGTATAGGGTGTGAGAATATATGTCAGCAGGACACCACCAACATGTTCCTATCATACATCCATGATAAGGAATGTGTGAATAATATAAATAAAACCACACAGGAAAAACTATAAATAACCTAATTCCCATATTCTAAATATCCATAATGAAGAAATCACTTTCTTTCGCTAGCATTGGTGTACCACATGCCGCCAATAATAAATATGACATTCAATAAAAGGCATTTTATGATAACCCTTATCATTATTACATATTAATTCATGATTTATTATATAGAATTATACATAATACAACAGGAAATATTATTAATTATAGTGACTTTAGAAATTACATAATATATATAACAACTTAAAATAGGAAATATATCATCTTTATTAAAACGTCCTTAACATTATCACACATAAAACATTATGGGATAACGCAGGGACATACAAAAGAAAGGTGTTTTCTATAATTCATTGTAATTGATTGATGCTCTCATAAAGTGAAGAAATTATAATATGTCAAATATTATTCATTTTATTGGGGCATAATAGGGGTGAGAATCATAAACATCAATAATAAGGATTGATATGTCATGATAACATAAAGGAAATGAGAGAAATATGGAAACAACATAGAACAATGCATCATAATCATATGTCACGTATAAATTCCAAGAAATCAAGATGTTAAAATTATTTTGAGGTATTTGGTTCAATCCCTAATTCCTTGCATGAAATATCACAAGAAATAAACATTACCCAATGCATTATAGCACTATATAATTATGTGTGCACTCGTTAATTTCATATAATTTTCATGCTTATGTGTGCCACACAGATCATAAAAAATGGAATAAATTGTAATCAATTATTATTCTATGACACATGAGTTTTCAATAAATACGTTAAATTCTCTAAAAAATTTGTATAAGTGCATAAATTTGGACACCCTTGATATGAATTAGGTTTGGGTAATAACTATACAATTGTCTAGAATGGAAAAACGAGGTGAAATTTGGATAGCATAATGAGGTAATATTAATGGTCCTTGAAAGGATTAATGAGAGTGTAATGGGTATATCCTCACTTATGAATCGAATGGGAGGTATGGGGTATATAGAATAAAATAAAACAATATTAGTAATTTGATAAAAGGGGCATAATATAATGATGATACTTGAATAAAGAGGTGCATGAAAAGAACCCTTACCCTAAGTGTGTGACACCAAATGCTTGGGCGGAGTTTCTTGAGAGCATTTGGAAACATTGAGAGGAATTTATATAGGCGTGGTATGAGTAACGATGTTGTACATGGTTTTTTGAGTGATAATAAATGAAATATTGGTTGTGTTTATATATGAAATGAGTGGAGAATTCATTATTATTTCCCAAACATAGGTTTTAAACTCTTTATAATAAAATAACCAAAACCAAAAAACAACCCTTGGGACTTCCCATGTTTATAAAAAATTGGGGTGATTTTAAATATATTTTTAGGGATGGGTCCGAACTAATTAAAAAATAATCTTGTTTTTGTGGAAGTGTGTCATATTCTTAAAGAAATGACTTTAAAACCTTAACATATATTATATGTTTTGTATGATCCATAATGGATTTATTAAATAAATAAAATGAAATTAATATTACATTATTTTAAATGGTAGACTTATATTTTGGATTTTATAACATTTTTTGAATTTATTACATCACTGTTTTGTTATTATGATGTCATAATACACGTTGTATATTATACCATATTTTAATTTTACTCCAAAAATCTATTATCTCTATAAATTATGAAAAAAATACCCATTTTATAATATTTACATTATAATTGGAGAAATAAAATTGATTTTATCTAAATAATTTGTAAAATATTTGAATCATCACTTTTAAAATAAGAATCACTATTTATTGTGAAATATGGGTTTTTTTAGAATAACAGTTTTCCAGCCCTTATAAAAATTACATTTCAATTAAAAAGAATTATATGATTATTTATTATTAATAAAATTTATCATATAATAATATTTTCAAAAAATTAATTTTATTTCAAAAAATTATTTATTTATCAAAATATATTCCTAAATTGAATTTGAATATTACCCAGAAATTCAATTTGTGTTTTATTTTATCCAAATATAAATCAATTTCAATGTAACTATAATAAGAATAAAATCTATTAATTATTATATAAAATATACATATTTATAATATTATGGTCAATATACATAACCCTTTAATACACCATTAAACACCCTAATATTAATGTGTAATGATGATGCATTCTTGGGGTGATTCATGGTAATTTTTTTGGACCATGATATTGGGGATCTTGAACATATCTCGTAAATGATTTTTCTCGTGATTATGTATTTTGATCTAAAAAAAGGATTGTTCAAGGGAAAATACCAATGATGTTATCTCCCTTACAAGATCTAAGAATTGGATTTGTAGTGTATGAACCTAATAGTTGAGTCAATAAATTCTTTTGTCTATGGGAATTAGATTTTTCAAAACCCTGTATTTATACTAATAATATGCTCACTGTTCAGTGGATATATTACCAATGGTAATGATATATGAAAATATATTAAATCTTATAGGATATAATAAAACCAAATATTTTTAGGTGTTTTCTATAAACATAATTTAAAATAATGCATCTAATTAAATTTATAGGAGAATTTTATTTAAAAATGTTTGAGTCGTTACAATATTCCGAACTTTATAAATTTTACCCTTAAAGTTTTCATTTAAAATAGTAAAAATGATGAGGGTAGTTTTATTTCATCACATCATCAAATTCCCATGTTACTTCTTCAAAATTGTGATCCCTCCACAACACATTGACCAGGTTCATTGTATTATTTCAAAGAAATTTTTCTTTATGATCTAAGATATTAACTAGTTTCTACTCATAGTAAATATCATTATCCAATTATGCCAACTATGAGTTGATTACATGTGAGGGTTCTTATGTTTACATATTTAGGGCGGATACATGGAATATATCATGTACTTTCGATTGATCAGGTGGAAGTACTTGGTAATAGGCCACCACTCTAATGTGATGAAAGATCTTAAAGGCACCGATTGATATTTTAATGGGATTTCCCTTCTTTCCAAATCACATGACAGTAATCCATGGAAGTATTCCAAGGAATACTGTGCCACCATAATCAAACTCAAGTTACCATCGATTATTTCTGCCAAATCAATTTTTTTTTGACTCTATGTAGCATTGACTTTTTGCTGAATGACCTTGACCATTTCAAACATTTACATGACTATTTCAAGAATTAATAGTTTTCCGTCCCCAACTTCATCCTAGCATATAGGTGTTATTAATATCTTCTTATATAGGGATTCATAGGGATTAATTTTGATTCTATAGTGAAGGCTATTATTTTATGAGAACTCATCCAGAGGAAGATGTTGATCCCATCCTCATTTGAATATAATTGAGAAATATCTCAACATTTACTCTAGTGTATGGATAGTTTAGTACAATTTTCCATCATTTTGAGGTTGATAATTTTAACTGATGTTCAACTCAGTATTTACAGTGTGTTAGAGAATATTCTAGGACATGGAGGGAAATCATGGGTCTCTATTTGATATAATCTATAGTGGTGTTCATTGTATCCTCAACGCACATATAATATATACCCTTTCAGGTTTGTCTTGTGTGAAATTCTCTCAAATCAAAATAATGTGAGAAATCATTGTAATAAGATACACCACGAACCATATAACATTATTTCCTCTTAATGTCTTCATAAGACTAGTGGAAAAGTCCATGGTGATGCTTTTTGATTTCCATATTGGTATGAGTATTTTTTTCTACATCCCCATTGATTTATTCTATTCAACCATCAATTATAGACATACTAGACATCGTGATGTATATTTCATGGTATCCTTTTCGTAATGTCCCACCAATAGTGGTCTCGGAGATCTAGATATATCTTTTATATCTCCTATATAGATATAGAAATTAAAACTCTGTGAATCATCGAATAAATCCTTCTTTAACTCTGGAATTGATGGTACACATAGTTTGGACCCGAACATCACATCACATTATTCATTACCATAGAATTCTGGGGTGTTTCCCTAAATTATAGCATCAAATTTCTTCTGAATTCCCTCATAATATCATTGATCATATTTTACCCTCTATATATGGGAGAGATGAGAAATCATTTGTTATAGGATTGATGATGTTCCTTCCTTTATTCTTCATATATCCATCCTTTTCCAATCCCTGAAGATCAGATCCTTTATAATTCTCGTCAATGATAAAATTGTTAAATTATTTCTACTTAGATTGTCTTCCACGTTATTTGTTTTCCTTGGATAGAAGTGGATTGATAATTCATTGTCCTTGGCTGGATCTATCCATATTCCTTGATTCATATTCATTTTTTTGTGTGAATATATACTTGAGACATTTGTGTTCTGTAAATATTTTACCCTTCTCCTCAAGGAAATAATCTTCCATATTTTCAATAATATTATCATTGAATCCATCTGAAGATCTTGCGTTCTATAGTTCTATTCCTGAACATTCAATTTCTTTCAGCCATAGGTTATCTCTTTGTTATTCTAAAGTTACACAAATCCCAATCACATCTTTAAATCAATGATAAATACATTGAAAAGTTCTACACTTGTGGGTACTATGAGTACATGTGAAATGATATGAGTCTTTTTAAACTCCATTAACCTCCATTTACATTCATCATTCCATGAAACATTTTCTGTATTCAGTGTTATCTAGGTTATAGGGTTTGATAATCAGGAGAAAATTCTCACAAATTGACGATAATATCCACCTAATCCAAGGAAAATATAGATATCTATCATATATGTTGGCCTCTATCATCCATCAATTACATATAACTATGATGTGTCCACAAATATCCCATTGATTGTGATAATAGGCCTCAATAATGAGACTTCTTCTAGCCAAAACTCTTCTTTGTTGTATTTTTCATAAAGCTTCCCCTATTTTATGTTCTTTAGAATACTATTTAAATGGTCCTCATTCTCCTCCTTTATGTTAGATTATATTATAATATCATCTATAAACACTACCAAAAATTTATTTAGGTAATCTCTAGAGACTCTATTCATCATTTCTATGAATATTTCAAGAGTATTGGTGAATCTAAATGGCATTACTTTGAACTCCTAGTTCTTGTACATTGTTCATAAAGTAGACTTGTGGATATCATCCATCTTCAACATTAATTGATAATATCTCGACTGAAGATACACCTTGGAGAAATATTGTTCTCCACATAGCTGATCAAACATTTCATTAATCTATGGAATATGATACTTGTTATTTATCATGATCTTGTTGTGCTTGTTATAATAAATGCAAAGTTCTATTGAAGCATCCATATTAATGAAGAGGACTAGTTCACCCCAAGGTGAAGAACTAGGGTGAATGAACCCTTTATCCATATTCTTCTATAGTTGTTTCTTTAGCTCCTTATGTTCCACAAAAACCATTCTATATAGTTTCATGTATAATTTTAATGCAATAGGTATTAGATTGACTGAAAATTCTACCTCTTGTCCAGAAGAAAGACCATAGAAATCATTGGGAAACACATTATTGTATACCCTTACAATGGGAATGTCTTAATGGATTATCATTTCCTTAGAAAAAATAATTTTACATACATATGATTTCTCATAGGGAAATAATATCCATTTTTGATATTTTTCTACTAAGGAATATTCCTCAATCTACTATAATTTTTATAAAATTAGAGGAAAATTTGTGATACAGACAACGATTTCCTTCTCATGGAAATTTATAGGGAATATATATAGTTAAATCCAATCCATACCAATAATTGTACCAAATTCCAGTAAATGGAGTATGACATGGATTTGTTGGATGTTATTCCCACAAATTTTAATAGGGTAGGATTTATACAATTGAGATTCAATAATTTACCAATTTTTTATTTTCATTGAGAAATCTAATTCCATGCCTTGTGGTGGAGTTTTAATAGTTCTACATTACATTCAGAATATGATGGAATGCAAAGAATCAAAATCAAAAAGTATATTCTCTATTATTTAATGAATAACCAATGTACCTATCAATAATTTTTTGTTGGGATCCACCTCATAATTTGTGATGGAAAAAAGCCCACCCTAGCTACCTCTGAGGTTGTTGGTTTTCCTTGAAAATCCGTGGTAGAGTGAATTGGTTTGAAAGCTGCCTTGGTTCCTTGTAGTGGAAGAAATTAATAATGTGATAAGGATTGACTGGAGAATTCCATTTCCCTATCACATTTGTGGGATTCTACCGTTATCAATTTATATAATGGCTTCCTTCCATCCCACTCATAAATCACTTCCATACCCCTGTAGGAATTTTCTACGGTTCTTCTTTCCACACCTTTGAAAACTAGGAAATTTAAATTTATTAGAACTGTTATAGTTATCCAACATAATACATAAAATAAACTCCACCTTCCACTTCATATCCCCATGATACCCTTAATATTCTCAGATCACCATTTCAATTTTGAGGTCACATCAAATAATATTTCTCATAGATATCAAAGTCTCATATCACCGAGGATTTTTTTAGACTATGTTTTGTCCCACTAATGAAGTTGTTAACCTTGTATTCAGGGGTAACAAAAAAGATTGACGTGTATCATAGTAGTCTTGTGAGGTTTTCTCGGTGCATGATGATATATTTTTTGTCTTTTTTTCTTGAGGGAACTGAATTAATGGCTCCCACAGGCATCAATATCTCCCCTCCTATGGCCATCGTTGCTCTAGTGCCTGGTGGCTCTTCCTCATCAGTGGCGGTCCTTTCTATTCCAGTGGCATGTGGGGTGCGGGCTGAGGAAGGGGTGCTTCCAAAGGCCTCATTCAAGGACATTTTGAGTGGTGCGTCCTCTCCATCTTGCGCGGGTGGATCGCTTTCGTCGTCTAAGGTAAGCCTGCCTTTCATTCCCCTCAATTGAGGTGGATCCCAGAAACCACAGTCAGATGGAGGGGGTTCTTGTGGTGAATCTTTTTTCCTAGGAGATCCGGGAGGTGGCTTCCTTCAACGATCTTACTCTGGTGGCCTGATTTGGACGCAACATGCCCTCTCTCGATTTATTCTAGAGCTTTGTGGATTCCTGGGGCCTTCTTCACCTTACAGCGGTCTCGGACATTTCACGGGGTTCCTTCTTCATTCATCTTGTTTCCAGGTTGGATTTTGTGGCAGCATAAATGTGAGAGGAGAGGAGATGCGGGTCTTAGCACTACTCCCTGTCAATGTGGTCACGGGATTGTCACTTTGGGCATGAGTCTTCGTCCGATGCAGTTTGGATCTCACTTCATGGTCTCCCTCTTCCTTTTCACAACCTGGCGATTCTGAAGGCAGTGGGGGACTCACTGGGATTGTTCCTCTATGTGGACGGCGACACCAGGTGCCTTAACGTGGGGGCCAAACCTCTCATATGTGTGGAGCTAGACCTTGTAGTGAAGAGACCCTCTAGGTCATGCTGGTTTCGAGTGACAGATTTAGTTGGTGGAAGCAGACCTTCTTTCAACAGCTTCTGAGGTATTGTGTGCTTTGTGGTTTGCATGGCCACTCGGAGGCGTACTGCCGGAGATGACGGGAGGAGGCAGGTCCTTCCCTTCGGGGCTCATAGGATGACGTGTATCAGGATCCACCTGTGATGTGTGGAAAGTCGTTTGGATAGGTTACCGTTATTAGACCATGTTCAAATTCAAACACCCCGGCTGGCAGTCACATGCTGGCGTCGAAGGGTGAGGGGCTGACAACTGTTATGGTCAGTGATTTTCCGGCTTTTTCCTCGGATCCTACATACCTGATCATCTGGTCACCTGGCCCCGTTGAACCGTCTCCCTCTTCGACGCCTCTTCATGTGGAGGTGATATCTTGTTGGGGCCCTGAGGCATACGTACCATTTTCAATACGGAGCCCTACGACAGTGTTGTTCCCTCCTCCTCCTTCTGTTCCTATTTCTTCTCAGTTATTGCCAGATATTATTAAAAAAATCATAGTGAGAAATCTTACCCTGATAGTGGAAGGGGTGATGGAGCCGAGATGTATGTCTAAGTGTGCTGAGAAGAAGTTTCTCGCCTCCCGTCTCTCCCCCAAACATCTGCAGTTGATATCCTTGGTGCAAGGTGATCTGGGGACTGAATCGAAGGGGTTATCTCCGTCCAGAAGGCTCTATTGGAGGATATTCATGGCTCATTAAATAAAGTGGCGCTCTCACCAAAAAAGGTTGTCCATGAGTGTGAGTCATGCAGACCAATCACCTGATCTAAAGAAAAAGAGACAGGTTTATTCATTCCTTCACCTCTCTCACTCTCGTTTGGTCATAATGCCCGAAAGGGCTGTCTATGAGGTTTTACCTTATCATATGGAATGCACGTGGCATAGGGGCTGAAGGCAAGCGTGCTTTTCTTGCATCCGAAGTTAAGAAACACAGCTCTTCAATTGTGTTGATTCTGGAACCAAAGACAAATCCCAACAAACTTCCTGGGTTGGCCAAAAAAATGGGTCTCTCGAGTGTGTGGCATGGTGGCTTTGATAATTCCTAGATCTGGATTTGTTGGAAGAATAACGTGTTAGTTGAGGTGGTGAGCATCATGTCTAAGTGCATCAATTCTATGATTTCCCACAGTGGGGTGGAGATTCTAGTTTCTTTCGTCTACGCTTGTACTGATGCCCGTGAGAGGACAGAGTTCTGGAGACATTTAGAGATCCTTCAAACAGGATCGATTCCCTATTTTGTTGGAGCTGATTTCAACGTTATTGCGGACCCCTCAGAAAAAAGAGGGGGCTCTATTTCTAACCAAGGAGGTATGTAGTAATTCCAGGGATTTATGGAGAATACTGGGATTCTAGACTTGGGGTTCATGGGAACTATGTTTTCTTGGTGTAACAACCGAAGGGGCCAAAATCACCTATGCATCCGCCTAGACAGATTCCTCACAAACATCCATGGGATGGACCTTTTCACGAAAATATCGGTCACCCATCTTACTCGCTAGATTTCGAACCATGCCCTTCTCCATGTTAATATCAAGAATGAAGTGGCAGTGGTCCCTACTTACCACTACTCCAATGCATGTCCTTGTGATGTAATCATCATGCAGCTGCTGAGAGAGTCGTGGAAAAAGGAGGAAGGAGTGTGGTCTTGGGGAGGTCTGGTTAATCAACTTAAGCACCTCAAAAAAGACATTATAATATGGTCGGTATGCTAACCAGATGTGGCTGATGGCATGAACAAAATTCAAGCTGAGATCGATAGGTTGGAGGATTCACTACAGAGCGCCTGGGATAAAGGCACGTTCATTATTATGTGTGATAATGTGAGTGCTCTGGCCGAGAAGCTCTTAGAAATTGAGAGAGAATACATGCAATGCTCCTGGGGTAGATGGTTGAAAGAAGGGGACTGCAACAATGCCTTATTTCATGCATGCATAAAAGAGAGAATGAATATGGGGATCAATCTGAGGCTCGAAGATGGGTGTTACACTTCAGATGTCCTGGTCGCTGGAAAAATAGTGTTTGAACACTTAGAGGGGCTTCTGACAGGGGAGGCCTCTTCCATCATTGAGAGGACCTATGCGGGTGGTGATGCTTTCTTGATTTTTCTCCTGGAAGTGGTTAGGGAGACGGAAAACACCTCTCTAACCTTTCTACCATCGGAGAAATAGATTAAGGAGGCGGTGATGAGTATGTCACGAGATAGTGCACTCGGCCCAGATGATTTTCTAAGCTCCTTTTACTCTGCTGCTTGGGAGGTGGTTGGCCCATAGGTGGTGGATTCGGTGAAATATTTCATTGGTGGTGAGGCCCAAAATAGGGGAATTTGTGCCTCAAGGGTGGTTCTCATCCCGAAGATCAAGAACCCACCTTCATTAACCAATACCAGCCTATTTTCCTTTACAACGTCTCCTATAAGATCCTGGCCACAATATTTCACATGAGACTAAACAAGATCATCCCTAGGATGGTTTCTATGAAAAAAAAGATTTTATTAAGGGCTGAAGCATTCAAGGGGTGGTTGGCATCACCAGTGATCTTGTACATGACATTCCCATATGTGTTGTGAGATCTAATGTTATTTTCCTAGTCGACATGAACAAAGCAAATGAAAATATCGAGTGGAGTTTTATCATTCATGCCATGAGGCAGTTAGGGTTACAGGAAAGGTTTTGAGACCTCTGATTCAGGTGTTACTCCTCCCCCTGGTTATCTATCTCGGTCATGGGGAAATTTTTTTGTTTCATTAAATCTGTTTGTGGTGTTTGGCAGGGGCATATTCTTCCCCAAAGTCTCTTCATTCTTTCTTAGGATTCCCTTTCGAAGAACCTGAACCTCAGTTTGATGGAGGGAAATATAAATCCTTTCTATGGGAGACAGAGCATGGAGATTATTTCTTATTTGATGTTTGTTGATGATATCTTGATTATCAGGAATGGAAGGTTCAGATCTCTGAATCATATTATGGGAATTCTGTCAAGATATGGTGGTCTCGATGGTCAAGGTATTAATCCCTCAAAAATCCATATCTTCATTTCAGACAAATTTCCAGATAAGTGGTGTAGAGAAATACAATGAATCCATAGATTCTAGCAAAAACATCTTCCTATAATCTACCTTGGGGTTCCGATCTCTTGCGGGCGCATTTGGAAACAACAAATTGATTTCATTCTAGAGTGGCTTTTGGGAAAGTTTGTCAGTTGGAAGAACAAGCTCCTATCATTTGGAGGGCAGGTAATTCTGATCGATAATGTCCTTACCTACATTCCAATGCATGTTTTCTCTGTTATCAAACCCCCGAAAGGGACGATTTAAAAAATATAGTAACTGCTCAATACCTTCCAGTGGGACGTGAAACAGGAAGGACGTAGCCACAGGGCATCTTAGAAGTGGCTAGCTAGACCAGTTGTGGAAGGGGATGTGGGCCTTCAGGACATTCAGGAGACCATTCTTTCCATGTAAGCCCAACTATCATGGGAGATCATCATAGGGGAAACACTGTGGGCTAGATTCTTCAATGCTCGCTACGGACGACACGATGCGGCGAGACAACGTGTGGTCACTAGTTTGGAAAGGTGCATGTATTCCCATATTGATACAGTGTCCAATAACGTATGATGTTTCATTGGAAGAGGGGTGGCCAGCTTCTAAAATTCTAATTGGTCCAGGGAAATTCTAGCCTATGCAGGCTTCCATTCTCTGAGCGTCACTTTCAGAGAAGCTAGTAAATCGTATGAGCTGGTCCATTTGTATTTGAACTTAAACCAGATGAGTGTTTTCGAAAATATTGTTTTGAGTGATGAACCAGATATCTGCTACTTCACTAGGTCATTATCTGGAAGGCACACCACCCGATATTACAGGAGGATACTCTGGAAGGATGGAAGTTCGTACGAGGGGACACCAATAACATGGTGTTGAGAAATTCCATCGAGAATGAGTTTCTTGATGTGGAGGGTCAGAAACAAGGATGTTCATATTGATGATAATATCCAATGAAAGGGTATTTCCATGGATTCTCGATGCTACTGTTTCGAGAGACCAAAGATTTAATCGACGCTCAATATTTTTCTCCAAGGCCAAGGGGCCAACTATCATTGGGCCTTCTTTAGCCCTCAACCTAACATAGATAATGATTCCCGTTCTCCTCAATAACTTATGACAAATTGGTTTTGGGATATAGAGGATAGAACTATGGAACACAATGCTCGGAGTTTTATCATTTTTTATATTTGCTGGGACATCTGGGAGGTGAAGAATGTGGTTAGGCTGGGGTCCAAGTGGTCCCTTCTATTCCTATAGATACGGTTAAGGTCACTCATTGCAGAGTTGGCTACACTAGTTAAAGGCAAGCACACATACACCAAAATTTCAAACCTGATGAATCGACCATCCATGTAGATCAGAGGAGGTGGGCGTTGGGTTAGGTGGTAGCCTCCGAATAGCGTTTTGAAACTGTACATTGACATCTCTTACAGGGAGGGGGTCATGACAGGCGGTGGGGTTCTTAGAGATTCATGGGGATCTCTCCATGCTGAATTCAGTTCCTACTATGGTCAGGGTGACTCTTTGGGTGTATAGGTTTGGGCCCTGCTCTCAGGTTTGAATGTTTGTAGGAGATGGGGGCTTCAAGCGATGGAGATTGAATCGGACTAGGAAGTCCTTGTGAAGGATTTACATCGTCAAGAGGCGATTCCATGGGAGTTGACATATCTCATTCGCAGATTCAAGGTGGAGACCAATCAGGGAATGATGGTTCACCATAGCTTGAGGGAGACCAACTATGCAGCGGATACGGTGGCCCGCATGGGTAGGCAGGATGAGGAGCTAATGGTTTATAGCAGTCTTAACTCTCTTCCCATGGAGTGTATTAGTGTAATACGAGTGGATTCCCTTAGCCTTCATCCTTTTCACACTCCTTGAAGGGTTTTCTCCTTGTAATTTATTATTTCTCCAATAAAAATATTAATTATAGCTTTTTCTTGAAGGAAAAGAAAATCCCTTTCCATTTTAAGTTAGATATTTAGAGGAAAATATTTATCGATTTTTTTGGAATTACTTCCCCCCCACCATAACCTTGATCTCATCCTCACAATTTGTTTTCTGATCAATGTACATCACTGATTAGATTCACCATTAAAATGATAAATATCTACTATTACAATCTATTATTCATAACATTGATCTATGGAAAATGTATTCTCAATGTATTTGATCAATTTTTCTGTCTTTAAAGGATCAGATGAGCCATTGAAAGTTGGAGGCCTTTGTCTCATAATGGTCTCAATTGTAACTTGTTCTCTATTAGGGGGATTTGGGTGATGCTTATGAACCGTGTTTCTATTAATAACCTAATTCATCAATGATATTATATTCATATATTAAATTATTCTCACTGCCATCGAGTTGGGAATCTCATTGGGGAAGCCACCACATTATCGTTCACATTGGTTGTTAAACTGATTTTTCTAATTTACAGACATTGGCTAAAATAAAGGGAAAATTATGCATTAATATTTGTAAACTATTAAACATATAAATAGGAATCCCATGACATTATAGGGATAACAAATAAATTATATGATTTTCTTTAACATATGAACTTCCAGGCTAAATTCTATGTAATCAATTATCTATTTTCAAACATCAAATCTAATTGCAATATTTCCCTTAATAGTGGTTCATAATTTGATTATGAAATTACAAAATAATATCCCTCAGGAGTTTGAAACTGGTCTATAGAAAGGCCCATTGTCATTCACTAGTTCCCCGTTGAGTTTAGTTCAACACTGTGTTATTGTGTTTAACACCAATATAAATTTGTGAAATACCCACATTAATATGTAGTATCCTGATTGGGATGTAGTTCCTTGATAAACCACTTAACATATACTTACAAAAAATATAAGGATTTTTATTATACTTTTTGATATAACTATTTATTTTTCTATAGATTTCTAATCCAAATCCCAAATATAACTAAAATTTTCCTTTGATAACAACTATGAAAAACTTTATCATTAATACATATTAATTCATGATTTATTAAATAAAAACATAATACGACTTAAAAGATCATGAGTTATAGTTTCATTCATAATAATTTACATTACAAAAAAACATAAAATATGAAATACTATATATTTATTGAAAACTTGATTAACATGATTATACCTAAAACCACAGGCGATTAACTAAGGACATACATTAGAAAGAGGCGAGCTATAAAACCAAGTTAGGGAGTATGTGTGAGATAACATTAATAAATCAATACATGTTATATTGTAGGAATGTCAATGGGGAATAGAGTGGTGAAAATCATAAAAAATAATAAGAAAGCATGATATAACATGATAACATAAAGGAAACATGGGAAATGTGGTTACATCTTAAAACATTCAATCATAATCATAGGTCAAGGAAAAATCAAAATACATCATGATGGGAAAAGTCTTGTGATGGATTATGAACACTCCCTATTCATTGTTATGACATATCATGAGACTAAAACATTACAAAAATCATTGTAGTACTATATAATTATGGGTGCACCAGTCACTTTCATTTGATTCCCATGCTTATGTGTGCCATAAAGATCATAAAACATTGAATCATTTTTAATAAATTTTTTTTATATGATAAATGAGTTTGGAATAAATACATGAAAGTACCTAATAAAATAACTATAGATTCATAATTTTTAACACACTTGATAGGAATTGGGTATGTGTATTCCTTATACATTTTTTTGGCGTGGAAACTCAGAGTAAAATTTTACCTGCCTAATGGGGGAATATAAATTTTCAAGAAATTAATTAATGAGAGTGTAAGGGATGTCTCATAATGTATTATTAATTGGGTAATAAAAATATTTATAGAATAATGTATCCGAATATTTGGAATTGGTTAAAAATGGCATAAGATAATGTAGATACTTGAATAAAGAAATAAAAGAAAAGAACCTTTACCATGAGAGTGTGACACAAGAATCTTGTGAGGATCTTATTGAGATCTTAGGTGAACATTGTGAGTCATCTAGAGAAAGGAGGGTAGAGTAAGGAAGCATTAAAGGGTTTTTGAGTGATGGGAAATGGGTTCTTTTTTGGGATTATATCGGAAAGGAGTGGGGAATTAATTATTTTTTTCAAACATTGGTTTTGGAATCTATGGAATAAAATAACAAAAATACAAGCATTTCCATTCTAGTTTCCCATGGTTTATACCATAAAGTGGAGTTTTTCATTATTTTGTTAGGCTAAGGTCAGTAATTATTAAAATAACATCTTTTCAGATGTGGAAGCAAGTCATGTACTTAATGAAATGATTTTAAAACCTTAAAATACTTTATAGGTTTTAGAGGATTCATAATGGAATAAAAAATAATATTAAATTAATATTAATTTATCTTATTGTTAAAAAAAATATTTCATTTTGTGTAGCAATTATATTATTTATTACATCACTTTTGGTGTATTATTATGTTATAATATAGACCTTATATTTATACCATATTTAATTTTTTCATGAAAATTTGATAATCTTCGAAAATAATGAAGAATTCAGAATTGGATAATATTTAAATTATGATACCAAAAATAATATTAATTTTATCTAAATAATTTTATAAATATTTAAATTTTCTAATTTAGAATAATAATTAAAATTTATTGAGAAATGCGCCATTTGTTTACATTAACAGATTTCAAACCCTTATAAAAATTACATTTGACTTCATTAAAACTAAATGATAATTTATATTTAATAATTTATTTAATAATAATATTTCTATAAAATATTATTTATTTCGAAAATCATTTAATTCATCAATATAAATTCTCTAATTGAATTTGAATATTACCCAAAAAACAATTTTTTTTATTATATCACAATCAAAACCAATTATAAAATTATTATAAAAAAAAGAAAATATATTAATTAATATTTAAAATATAAATATTCATATTATTATAGTATTGATAAATATACATTTAATACACCATCAATCTCCATAAGAGTATGGTGTGTGATGGTGATACATTTAACGACCCAATGATTTCCATAGAAATTTCCTTTATATGATTATTCCATATAATCGCATGAATGCCCAAAATAATGAAATTAAAAGTTCTATGTGACCTTTATACTTATGTTTATCCCTTTTGTGTTTTGAATATCAAAAATCCGATATACACGTTAGCGATTAGTAAGTTATTTGCAGTATAATATGACTAACATAATTTTTGTTGAATAATAACATACCCTTATGAATAGTAATGTTACCCTTATTAATTGTGACATACCCTAATTAATTTTAACCTTATATATTACAACATATAAATAAGATTCATTTTGGTGTATGATATACCTATATATTGGAATAAAAAAAAAATGTTTCAATATTTTTATTTTTTGAATCAATTGCCATTTTCAATAAATATTAAATTAATCTAATTTAGAAAATTATTTCTAAAAAATTGATTTAATTTTTCGATTATTCCCATATAAAAATGTTTAGGGTCAATTATTGTGATTTTTTTGAAAATTTTTAATTTTTAGTGAATATTGAAACACATTAAATTACTGTATAAATATATTATAATTTAAATCCAAAATTCCTAACATAAAACATGATTTAAGCACCCAAATCTCTAAATCACTTCCATTATGTACTATTCTTAGTCATGTAATAATTACTATTCATTTTCTAATGGAAATATAATAAACTAATGATTATAATATTATGAAAACCATCCTCTCCTCAACTACAAATAACACCCCTTCTTACCTCTTCTCTTCAATACTATAAAGCCTTGTGCATTTCCTATATTCTACCCAAATCTATTCTCAAGATCCCCACACATCCAAAAATCATTTATCCACTTCAAAGAAAAAATTATACCCCCTTACGAGTCTCTTAATGAAGGTTAATTCAAGAGGTTAAATTCTTCTTTTCTTTTCTTTAATTTTTAAGTTCCTTCATTCTATTTTCTTTGATAATATCTACTAATAAAAATGGGATGAAAACACCAGTAACATAAATGTACTGGAATATTTTTTTTCTAATGTGATAAATCATTATCATCTATCTTTTTCCCACCTTTTATTTGAAAGAAATGGAAACGCCATTTGAGTTGTGTTAATTTAGAACATTCAAGGATGAAGGGTTATCAATTTATGTTACTATATTCAATTCTAGTCATAAAACCATTTTTATAGTTGAACCATACTATTTTATCTATATTTTATCTTATTTAAGGTTTTTTAATCCTTATGCACTCACGACATTACATAATAATGAAAATTAAAATAATTATGAGCAAATTCACAAAATTAATCTTAGTGTTTATCATTAATGTTTTATATAATTATTCAATCAGAATCCATGTAACCAATTTTTATTTTAAAACATTTATTCCTATGGATGTTTAATAATTAAATATAACTTCAATTCTATACATCCTTCATCATACATGTTTATCTGAACCTGAATATACGTGAACTGAAAATTAAAACCAAGTAAGAAAACATACCCAAACAATGAAATTCAACCCCATCACCAATCAAAATGGTTATAAATTAACATAGAAATATTATACAAAATATTATTCTTATATTAGTGGTTTTTTTAATTATTAATTAATAAACCTAATTTTTTTATTTTGGTCATTAATAACAAGTTGAGTACACCAACGATCATAAGGTAACGGATCCTCTCTATTTCACTTTTATTCAAGAATGTCATATATGCTATTCCATTTTATGTGTAATACCTAATAATGGGGTATGTTTTTTATCCTCCCCCATAATTTTCTCATGGTGGATATGTTATGGGAAACCAAGTTCTCTTTCATTAATCCCTCTTAAGTACACCCAATAACATACTGATAATCCGTAAAGAATTCTACCCAGACCACCTTTATTCCTTCGAGTTACTCTATCATAATTTTTACCCAAATGAAGTTTTATTTTACTTTTATATAAAAATAATAAATTATTTTTATATGATTTAAAATCATGTTTCAATATTCATCCATCATTATCTTTCGGGGATATACATGCTTTTAAGTGAATCCCTCCTTAGTAATTCCAAATAGACATATTCGTTTTAAGTGAAATTCACAAATTTTTTCCCAATTTCATGTGCACTCTATAATCTATTTCAAGAAACCATTGTGTATATAAAATCAGTCATTTTATTATGAAAAAATTTTGTGTTCACTTCGGGTTTTATATAAATGAATGTTCCCTTTTCTATTTTAAAATAAATATAGCATATTCCTTAAAACCGCACAAAAATGTTTTATAGGTAAAATTTTTCAAATAAATTTCTTACATGTTTTCAATTATATTTGACATCACTAACCATGATATGTGCCAACATTACCTTATTAACGTCCATGTATATTCTAATTCATTTCATCATGGAAACTTTCATGATACACCATTTGGTTATGCTTTCTGTCATGATTGTAGTACCCAATTCTTTCCATGGGGAACCCATTTAATAATGTAAGATTGATTATATTTCATTACTTTTTGTGGAAAACCTATTCATGAAATGTAATATGGGTGTACCTAGATAGAACTCTAATACATTGTGTAATGTTGTGTCTCATGATATTTTATGTGAGACCGTCTTGGCAGTTAGCCTTGTCTTGCACTACTATGTGAAACAGTCTTGGTGGTTAGCCTTGGTTTGTTATACAATAGGAAATGGTCTTAAAAAGCAGACTTTACTTGTACTAAATTCATGTTATACTATTCTATGATATTTCTATTATTCCATGTTTAATTGATCATTTTTTATATGTTATGAATCTATATGTTACATGCCTTTTTATATCATCATGCTACGCCTTCTATTCCAAATGCTAATGCTTTTTTATTATTGTTATTCACTTACTGGGATTTCAGCTCATTCCTTGGTTCATTGTATCCCCAGGATATCAAATGTAGATGTATGAGAACAATTTAAGATATGATCTCATTATTGGGTTTAAATAAAAGGTTTTTAAATATTTGATTATGTACCCAGTCTTCCAAGAAAAATGAATTTATGATCCTTGACATGTAATCTGATGTATAATTTTTCTTCAAATTATGTCAATTTATTTGTAAAAGTATTGGATCCCTATAGTTGGTATGAGATAATGTCCAAGTTATTTTTAAGGGTTAGGAATATATTAATTTATCAAGAACCTTAATTTTGAGAAAATTTGTAAGAAAACAACCCTATGGTTTGGTAAGTATAGAGTTAGGGGTTTATCGAGAAAATACTTCCATGTAAGGACAAAAATGGTTAAATGTGGCACTGGAATAGATGTACCTAGGAGTGAAATCTCTAACATGAAGTCTTCAGGCCTGACCTGAGGTATCCTGGTATACGATAAAGGGACTTTCTACACTCTTTGTTTGACTCTCCCTAGAGGATATGATTTGGTAAATTCATGAACTTAGTAAAAACCATTATTAAGGGAATAAAAAATCCCATAATAATATTCATTAAGAAAATATCGAGGATAAACTATATTTCAATATAAGGAATCAGTAGATAGGATATACATATCCTCTATAAGTTTATCCTTTTATGTTTAAATGTTTTCATTTTTATGTCAAATAAATACATTTTCAATCCCTCTAATTGTACATTCTTTTTCATTGTTAACAGCGTGAAATTGAAGAACTTGTTCCAATAATAGATGTGATTGATAATGTTATAAATTCCTTATTGATATGCCAGATATGATGGGAATATGTGATCAAAAGATCATGGAAATACATTCATAGCTATCTCATGTTATGAATAAAAACATGAATCATGTTGAATTCCATTATTCTCCTAGAAAATAGAAAGTTATCGTAGAATCCTTCATGATTCAAGGCCTCCAATGTTTTGAGGATATTCTGATCCCCTCTTCACGAAACGGTTGATTAACTCCATTGAAAATATATTCTTAATCTTATAGTGCTTAATTGAAGGGAAAGAGGTATCAGTGGTCTAGCATTTTGATGGGGATGCTGATCAGTGGTAGAAACAGATCAAGAATACCAAGTCACAAGAAGAAATTTATTCTATGGATTTGAGGGAATTCAAGATGATGTTTTTCAATAAATATTTATTTGGAACCCTCCATCTCACGGTGGAAATTGATTTCCTTAGACTCAAGAAGAAGGAAGATGAGTCCATCAGGTTATATGAAGAAAACATTACATGTCTTTCAAGGTACACACCCTTTTATTTCATCAACACTGAAAGCATGGTGGATCTCTTATTTAGAAGGATACAACTGATTCTACTGAAGGTGATAGAGATATGAGACTTTTCTAGTTATGACGATATTTTTTCATTGTGACCTTACTGTTTAAATGGAGATTGGAGACTCTGAGTGATCTTGTGGGCCTAGTGACAAGAAGTTAAAAATGGGGAACAACATGGGTGATTCCTCAAACAAATCCCATGATAGAAAAAATCTTGAATATCCAACTTGTAAATGATGTGGGAAGAAGCATCTTGGGAACTATCTAAAGGGAACCAAGAATTGCTTCAAATGTAGAAACACAAGACATCTGGACATGAACTGTCGAAGGGATATAAAAAATATTACAAATTTGGAAGGAGAAAGGAAGATTTAGATCAATTATTAGCTAGTGGTGCAGAGTTACAACAATAAGTTTTATGGGCATTATGAAAAAATTTCTCCTAATCTATGGGTTTTGAGAGAAAATCAATAAAAATATCCAAGGAAACAAATAAGAGATTATGCTATCACTACTATTGAGGTGGAGCTAGACAAAGATGTGGAGAATGGTACACTAGTTATTCAATCAATAATAGTAAACATACTATTTTATTCTGGTTCTATGCATTCTATAATGTCTTACAATTTTAGTAGATATATAAAAACACCACCATTAAATTTGGAGGAAAAGTTATCTGTTATAACTTTGAATGCGTAATTTACTGTGTCCATGGTTTATAATTACTCCCCATTTAATGTTTTTAGACTGAACTGCTCATAAAATCTCTTTATACATCCTTTAGTAGAGTTTGATGCTATCCTAGGCATGGATTGGCTATCTTTATAAAAATCTGAAATAAAATATTGGGAACGTGAGATAACACTTCACATCCCAAATCATCCTCCAATTCCTTACAAGATTAAGGAGGATAATGAATCTATTTTACAATCATCATCTCTTGTGTGGATATTCCTTTCATATGAGAAATAATATGTAGCCCGAATGATTGAGACACAATAGAGAATCCTTCTTGAAGACATTCCCATCTTGAGAGATTACACTGATATATTCCTTGAAGAATATCATGGGTCTTTCACTTGACTTTTTGGTTTAGTCCTCAATTGAAATTATTCCTACATCTCAGCCTATATCAAAGACCCCTTACAGAATGGCAATCATAGAGCTAGAAGAGATGATGAACCAATTACTGGAGAATCTGAAAAAGGGTTTTACATGCCTGAGTGCTTCACCATGGCGTGCACCAGTCAACTACATCAAGAAGAAGGATGGATCAATGTGCCTCTCCATTGATAATTGTGATCTTAACAAAATCATGATAAATAAGAATTATGTCCTTCCTAGGATAGTTGATTTTTTCAGTCAACTTCAGGGGGCCAATTATTTCTATAAAGTGATCCTTTGGTTGGAATATCACCAATTAAAGGTGAGTAAGGAAGGTAATCCCAACACATCCTTTAAAATGAGGTATGCACAATATGAGATTATATTTTTTCTTTCAGACCCACTAATTCTATGGAAATTTTCAAGGTTTTAGTTAATATAGTCTTTATAGATTACCTCAACAAATTTTTAGTAGTCTTTATTGATGATTATATAATATAATCCAAGAGAAAGGTGTATCCTGAGGGGTATTTGAATACGGTATTAAAGAAATTGTGATGGGAGAAGCTGTATCAAAGGAACAATAAATGTGAGTTCTTGATAGCGGAAGTATCACTACAGGGGAATGTTATCACCATAAAAGGTATTTATGTTCACCCTACCAAGACAAAGGGAATTGAATAATGACCTATGACAACATATGTAACAGAGATCCGCACCTTTTTAGGTCTAGATGGTTATTATTGACAATTTGTGAATAACATTTCATAATATGCAAACCCAAAAAACAATATGACACATAAGGTAGTATGTAACACCCAAAGATTTTATGAAAAATATTCTTTTTAATTTTATGTCTTGTGTTGTACGCTACACCAAAAGGAGCTTGCACAACACGCATCCTTGACTTTCCTTGCATTACACGCAATCACAACCTTCCTCGGTAGCGTGTGTAGTACGCAATACTGTGTTTCACGAAACAACGATATGCTATTAAAATATTATTAAAACTAGCCATTATGAATAGTAATAACCACTTTTTAAAATTTTAGAAATTTTAGCTCTCAAAATGGACTTTATTTTTGGATTCGGAGTATCGAATTTAGCATAAGGTTAAATTTTGGTACTTTTCGGATAACTTTCATATTCTGATGAATAGTGAAAATTACTAAATTATAATTAAAAACAACTTTTTTAATCGAAATAATTAATAGTGATAAATTATTAATTTGAGTGGTTTTAAAGTATATTTAGAATATATTTTTACAATTCAATACAATGTTGGTCATTGGATGTAATTTCACAATTACACCAGACATAAACAAGTGTTAATCTTTTGATAGTTACTATCTCTTAAAAACACGCTATTTGTTGTGATAGTGGAAATTAATTATAAAATTAATTAATGCAACTTATATGTTGGGAATTTTGTAAAATAGAAATCATTTTTGAATTCGGAATATCAATTATAGCTTAGGGTGAAATTTTGGCATTTTTCTGAAAAGCATCAATTTTTTATGAATAGTGAAACCACTAAGTGGTAGGTTAAAAACTGAATTTTGCATAAAACATAATTTTACCGCTTCTGTGAATGGGATTTCGAAAATCCGACAGACACGGTTGATATCAGTAAGTAAAATGTGGTTCAATGAGAGAAAAATAATTTTTTTGGTGAATAGTAACTTTTTACTTTTTTTTCCGCTGTTAATAGTAAATAGGGTAACTAAGGGTAAATATGATATTACTATTACCCTAACACATGTCCTAATTCTATTGGATAAGTTTAATTCGACCAAAAACAACCTTATGAATAAAATATGACCATTAAGGCCCACTTGGATTAGATTAGGACATTCATTATTAATTTATTTAAAGAAGGGTTAAAATAGTTAAAATCAATGTTTAATAAGTAAATCATTTTAATATGGGGTTATACATAAGATAAATTCGACTATAAAAATTAATTAGAAAGATAAAACGATTTCCTACATAATGGTATTTTATTTGTAATTTTTAGACATTAAATAATTTAATTTATTTATGACAAAATGATGATGCAGTAATTATCTTATTAATGAAATATTGACATAATTGATGTTATAAACACCAAAATAAATGTAATTTGAGACTTTTTATGAATCCCAATAATTTTATAGGTTACTATGATATATTAGTGTTGATTTAATCAACTTGGTTCGATCATATAATTCTGTTATAACTTTCAGAAAAATTATATATCAAATAGTGTCAAAATTGACACAAAATAGTTTTTAAATAAAATAAAATATTATTAATTGTTATTTTATTAATAAAAATATAAGGTTCGGCCAAATTACTTATATAAGGATATATATATATATAATAAACAATTTGGGATTCGTTTGGCATGTTATAGTATGTGTATTAACCATATAGTGTAAGAAAACAAAAAGACACGGTAAAAGTTAAATCTAATTGATAAGGTTAAAATAATAACCTAAACTTGTCTAAATATTATTGGTTGATAGGATTTCGACCCATCTCCACTTTAGATTCGAAATAAGACCCTTTGGAACCATTATAAACCGATTTTGGCTTTGATATAAAATAATATTTTGAGATATTCCTAAGGTGCCCCTCTCCTCCCTTATAAAAGGACACCTACTCCCCCTCCTCCTCACACCAATTTGAGCAGTCATGCTCGGCCAAACCCTGCCAAAATCCCTTCTACACTTCCCTAGAATAATCCTAGAGGTCCTGGTCTTCTTCAAATACCAATGTTAGTTCCCTAAGTGGTGGATTCAAAGAGGCGTTTCAAAGAAGAGGTAATATCCATTACCGATCTTTTCAATTTCTTTCTTCTTCAACTTCTTCTTCTTTAGTTGTTTCATGATAATGTAATAACATCAGTATTACTTACATACTGGTATTTTATTATAAATATTAAACAACTCTAATTAACCTTCTATCCATCCTACGGAAAATGAAATCACCGCGCGTGCGTACGTACGGAATACCGTCTCCACGTCGTGGTGTAATCTATTTTCCGCCACCAACTTAATTGGATGGGTATAATGGTGTAATGAGTAAATATATATGATTATTATAAAGTTATATTGATACTGAAATAGTATACATACACTTCAACACAATTCCACGACCATGGGAACGATATCATCGCTCGTGCGTACGTACAGACTACCGTCTCCACGACGCGATGAGATTAATTCTCAATGATTAACCATTCATGAATTATTATAAAGTATATATAAAAAGTACTAATGAAATATATGACATAATAATGATACTGTATATATGTATATTTATATGTATGTCATCTACTTAATTCCATTCGATTCAATAAGGAAACGAAAACAGCGTTCATGCGTACGTACGGACTACCGTCTCCATGATCGGTGTATTTCATTCCATTTATCAATATATTATATATATGTATATTCTGAATATATATATTACATATAAATCATGTTTTAAATTCTGGATATAAGTAATCATGATCCAAGTAATCATATTAATAACTACAAGTTAAAAACACGAACGACAAATGAGACGATTTTACCCAAAACGTTACTTTAACATGAATTTACAAAGAAACGGGTAATATAAAGTCATAAGTGGACCATATATGATATCATAAAAATATGTATGATTCTGGAATAAGTCAATAACATTATTTAAATCATTATACAGGAGGTTCAGACACTTACAAAGCAAGTCGGACCTAAGGTAAGGGAAATATCACAATCTCATTTTTATCCGAGATTGTTTATACTTTGAAATTTACTGGGGTGTATTTTATCATCCACATCCATGTTTTCTGAATATGTAATATTATTTCCATCCACCTACAATTGTTTAAATCCAATTTTACCATTCGGTGAGTTTTTATTAAAAGATATGAAAGGAATATGTTTTCGTTTTTCGTACGAAGTGCTTTTTGACTTTTCCGACAAAAGTACGAAGAATATTTTTTTAACTTATACGGCATAAATGGATTTTTAAAACATTACTTCCAAGAAGCTTCCTTTACAAGTTTTCAAGATTATTTTTAATCAACCTCTTTTAGTTTAAAGTCATATGACATGTTAAGAATGGAAAAATGTTTTTGAAGTAGAAAGGATATTTTCCTCAAGAATGGAGATCAAATGTTTTATCAAAATTATTTTCCATCTAAGATAATAAAGGGTTCTGTTTTTATCCCTATTATTACATTGATTTGATTATGTTGTGAGGGATTTATTTTTATGGAGTCATTTACCTTATATGATTTGTTTTATGATGTCATGATGTTTCAAGAATCCCATTTTTGTTACATGTGTTATGCGATGATGTATGATTTATGATTATGTGGCACACATAAGAACGGATTCATTATAAGATGGGTGGGACCTATATCTCTCTCCAATGCATTGAGTAATGATTTTATATCTCATGAGATAGACAGGGCTGTAACAGTAGGTTATACCGGTTCAGTGAAACAGGACTGGAACGAGGGTGACTTGGTTCAGAAAGGGACTTTGTCCACTAAGATAGTCTTGGCAATGAGTCTTGACTAACAAGAAATGATTCTCTATTATTATGTGTGTATGTCACATAGTTTCATGTTTTTCGTTATGATTATTGTGATTACATTTCACTGCCATGATTTATCCCATGTTATGAAAATATGATCTCTTTTGCAGGTTAAGATTTCCAAAAGCTATATTCTTATGTATATATTTCTTTTGTTTACCCTTACTGAGCATTTGAGCTCACCCTTTTATGTTTTCCTTTCCCCAGGATATAAAGAAAGGTTTTAGGAAAAAAAAGATCTTTATGGGAGATATTGAAGATATTTCACCACGATTAGAAGATTTGATTCTGAGTTTCCAAAGACACTAAACTATTACGGTCCTTGTGTGTGTGTTTTGTTATGTACTAAGTATTCCGCAAAAGTAATGTAATGTCCATGTATGTCAGGCTTCGGGTCTCTACAATTGGTATCAGAGGAAAGGTTTTGTCAACCTTTGGAAACTAGGATGAAAAAACGTTAGTGAGATCCCTAGAGATATTTATAAGGTATGTCTAGGGATGTCCCTAAGGTTAAGTATACGTATAGGTTATAGTACTATAATTACGCTAACGATCATAGAATTAAACCTAAGATATTGAAGGTACTCCCCCTTTATTATGTTGTTTTCCCTAGCATGATTTTTGCCTCTCACACTATTCTTTTTGGGTTTTAGATGATGGCTGGAACCCGAAGGAACCGTGTTGATCAATGCAATGGACAATGCAATGATTGTACTCCTGAACAAACAAATGTTTTGGGAGATGGAGTGCAAAATCTTATTGCTATACTTACACAAGCTATGAATCATTCTGGACTTCCAAATGAGCAGAGAAGGGAACAATATTCTATTGAGTCCTTCATGAGGAAACGTCCACCTTCTTTCAGTGGGACTTCTGATCCACTTGTTGCTAAACAATGGATCAGTACCACTGAAAAGATATTTTCAGTTCTTCAATGTTATGAACATGATAAAGTCATCTTAGCAGTATATCGTTTGGAAGGTGAAGCTGATCAATGGTGTAATCTTATCAAGAATACGAGGCCAAGAGATGAAATTGAGTCCATGGAATGGGACTAGTTCAAGAACTTGTTTTTCAGCAAGTAATTCCCTCGTATTCTTCGAACAAAGATGGAAAAGGAGTTTCTTGAGCTGAAGTAGAAGGATGATGAATCTGTTGGTATATACGAAGCAAATTTTACAAGACTTGCAAGGTACGCTTCTGGTATTATCATCTAACCTGAAAGTAAAGTTGATCGATTTTTCAGTGGCTTAAAACCAAGTCTTCGAAGGGAATTAGCTATAAGAGACTTCAGTAGCTATGAAGAAATTGTGCGTTGTGCTATCAAGGTAGGAATGGAAGTTGGTGTTACATATCCATCTCATGGTTTTGACAAGAAACGAAAGATGGAGTTCAAGGAGAAATCTCAGAATAATGGAGAAAAGATGAATGTTTCCTTATGCACAAAGTGTGGAAAGAAGCATGGTGGAGATTGTCTTAAAGGGACTAGAAAATGTTTTAAGTGTGAAAAAGAAGGTCATCGAGCAGCTGGGTGTCGAAGTAATGGAAAAAGGGTTTCTAATTATGTGAATAAAGAAAAGACTGCAGAGAACGCACCGCCAACACTTCAATGCTTCAAGTGAAAGGAAATGGGGCATTATGATAATAAATTCCCTAATCCAAGGGTTAGTGATGATCAACATGAGCAACCACTGAAGGCAAAAGACAAAGCGAAGTCACATGCGATCACTATTGGCGATGTTGAATATGACAATGATGTGGTGGAATGATTAAGTGTTTATGTAATTGGATTTCAAAATAATGTGGTATCATAAAGTATTGGAATATTTATGTGTTGGTCTAATGTGGTATTCAAAGTGATTGAGATATTTTTTGAAATAAGATAATATGCGCATAATGAAGGGAAAACGAGAAAATGAAATGTTTAACAGTATTCATGAGCTCATGATTGATATAAGGACTAAGTGATATCATGGTTTGAGTATATAGAATTTTGAGGATTTTGGTATGTGGAAAGTGTTAAATTTTAATTGCATTCACGATTAAGGTCTTTGAATGTTTGGAATGTGACCAACAAAACATATCTTATGATATATGGGGATCGAAGATGGTGTTAAATCTCTGGTAATCGTTTTCACTATGTTATGAGAGTGGACTGCAGTATTATGGATAAGCCTAAAGATTGGAATGGATTATGTTGGACATAAGTTATTATTGTTTAAGGATAGAAGTTTTTTCAATATTATTTATGAGATGTTATAGTAATATAGTTTTAGAAAAAGGACAACCTACAGGATGGGAGACAGCCCATCGCATCGGACAAGGATGTGGAAATCGAACCCACAACCGAAGTGCGACTGGCCTTTATCGCCTACCATTGGCCTACAGGAAGTCCCTGTTTAGTAGAAACTAGTTTTATTATAATAAGAAGTATGATATATGAAGTATAAGTCCATTTTAGGAACCATATATTATTAATCTCACTATAGATCGAATTATGTATATAACTTTTTATAACCTTTTGTTTGAGACAGATGGAAGGACCCGTCATTCTACCACATGATCTGCTAATACTTCACGAATAACAAATTCAACTTCATTTATTTAAGAGATGAAGTTGAAATTGTTCAAGGCACGAACAATAGTGAGATTGTACCAAAATAAAGTAAGAATTTATTCTAATTCAAATTCCTCAACTTTAGGGAAACGATCTTGAAAACCAAAAATGTTGTCCTAGTTCTCTTATATCTGATTAATCAGATGCTACCTTAGATCGTCACAAATTTATGGATTTGTGATTGTTGGCTTTTCCATAGCAATGTTCTCTACCACTCTCCATCAGAACATGATGGTTAGATTTTTCTTCCATATCCATATTTTCACCTATGTGGAAACCCAGTGATTAGTTTATTTGGGTAACCGTTACATTTCATACATTCATTTTTAAAGATTGGTTTTGGTATTCCTTTTTACGATGTGGGTTTATATTAAATAAACTTTCGAATAGTAAACCATTTATAACCCCGAAGAATATCGAGGGCGAAATTCATTTTAAGGGGGGTAGAATGTAACACCCCGAGATTTTATGAAAAATATTATTTTTAATTTTATGTCTTGTGTTGTACGCTACACCAAAAGGATCTCCACAACACACATCCTTGACTTGCCTTGCATTACACCCAATCGCAACCTTCCTCGGTAGCGTGTGTAGTACACAATACTGAGTTTCACGAAACAACGATATGCTATTAAAATATTATTAAAACTAGCCGTTATGAATAGTAATAACCACTTTTTAAAATTTTAGAAATTTTAGCTCTCAAAATGGACTTCGTTTTTGGATTCGGAGTATTGAATTTAGCATAAGGTTAAATTTTGGTACTTTTCGGATAACTTTCATATTCTAATGAATAGTGAAAATTACTAAATTATAATTAAAAACAACTTTTTTAATCGAAATAATTAATAGTGATAAATTATTAATTTGAGTGGTTTTAAAGTATATTTAGAATATATTTTTACAATTCAATACAATGTTGGTCATTGGATGTAATTTCACATTTAAACCAGACATAAACAAGTGTTAATCTTTGGATAGTTATTATCTCTTAAAAACACGCTATTTGTTGTGACAGCGGAAAGTAATTATAAAATTAATCAATCCAACATATATGTTGGGAATTTTGTAAAATAGAAATCATTTTTGAATTCGGAATATCAATTATTTCTTAGGGTGAAATTTGGGCATTTTTTCTGAAAAACTTCAATTTTTGATGAATAGTGAAACCACTAAGTGGTAGGTTAAAAAATGAATTTTGCATAAAACATAATTTTACCGCTTCTGTAAATGGAATTTCGAAAATCCGACAGACACGGTTGATATCAGTAAGTAAAATGTGGTTCAATGAGATAAAAATAATTTTTTTTGGTGAATAGTAACTTTTTACTTTTTTTTACCGCGGTTAATAGTAAATAGGGTAACTAAGGGTAAATATGATATTACTATTACCCTAACACATGTCCTAATTCTATTGGATAAGTTTAATTCGACAAAAAACAACCTTAGGAATAAAATATGACCATTAAGGCCCACTTGGATTAGATTAGGACATTCATTATTAATTTATTTAAAGAAGGGTTAAAATAGTTAAAATCAATGTTTAATAAGTAAATAATTTTAATATGGGGTTATACATAAGATAAATTCGACTATAAATATTCATTAGAAATCTAAAAATATTTCCTACATAATGGTATTTTATTTGTAATTTTTAGACATTAAATAATTTAATTTATTTATGACACAATGATGATGCAGTAATTATCTTATTAATGAAATATTGACATAATTGATGTTATAAACACCAAAATAAATGTAATATAAGACTTTTTATGAATCCCACTAATTTTATAGGTTACTATGATATATTATTGTTGATTTAATCAACTTGGTTCGATCATATAATTCTGTTATGACTTTCACAAAAATCATATATCAAATAGTGTCAAAATTGACACAAAATAGTTTTTAAATCAAATATTATATTATTAATTGTTATTTTATTCCTAAAAATCTAAGGTTCTTCCAAATGACTTAGATAAGGATATATATATATAATAAACAATTTGGGATTCGTTTGGCATGTTATAGTAAGTGTATTAACCATATATTGTAAGAAAACAAAAAGACATGGTAAAAGTTAAATTATTTAACTTAGAGTTAAATCTAATTGATAAGGTTAAAATACTAACCTAAACTTGTCTAAATATTATTGGATGATAAGCTTTCGACCCATACCCACTTTAGCTTCGAAATAAGACCCTTTGGAACCATTATAAACCGATTTTTACTTTAATATAAAATAATATTTTGAGATATTCCTAAGGTGCCCCTCTCCTCCCTTATAAAAGGACACATCCTCCCCCTCCTCCTCACACCAATTTGAGCTCTCAAGCTCAAACAAACCCTGCCAAAATCCCTTCTCCACTTCCCTAGAATAATCCTAGAGGTCCTGGTCTTCTTCAAAGACCAATCTTAGTTCCCTAAGTGGAGGATTCAAAGAGGCGTTTCAAAGAAGAGGTAATATCCATTACCGATATTTTCAATTTCTTTCTTTTTCAAATTTTTCTTCTTTAGTTGTTTCATGATAAAGTAATAACATCAGTATTACTTACATACTGGTATGTTATTATAAATATGAAACAACTCTAATTAACCTTCTATCCATCATACGGAAAATGAAATCACCGCGCGTGCGTACGTACGGAATACCGTCTCCACGCCGTGGTGTAATCTATTTTCCTCCACCACCTTAATTGGATGGGTATAATGTTGTAATGAGTGACTATATAAGATTATTATAAAGTGATATTGATACTGAAATAGTATACATACACTTCAACACAATTCCACGACCATGGGAACGATATCATCGCTCGTGCGTACGTACGGACTACCGTCTCCACGACGCGATGAGATTCATTCTCAATGATTAACCATTCATGAATGATTATAAAGTATATAAAATAAGTACTAATGAAATATATGAAATAATAATGATACTGGATTTATTTATATTTATATGTATGTCATCTAATTAATTCCATTCAATTCAATAAGGAAACGAAAACAGCGTTCATGCGTACGTACGGACTACCGTCTCCATGAATGGTGTATTTCATTCCATTTATCAATATATTATATATATGTATATTCTTAATATATATATTATATATAAATAATGTTTTAAATTCTGGATATAAGTAATCATGATCCAAGTAATCATATTAATAACTACATGTTAAAAACACGAACGACAAATGAGATGATTTTACCCAAAACGCTACTTTAACATGAATTTACAAAAGAACGGGTAATACAAAGTCATAAGTGGACCATATATTATATCATAAAAATAATTATTATTCTGGAATAAGTCAATAACATTATTTAAATCATTATAAAGGAGGTTCGGACACTTACAAAGCAAGTCGGACCTAAGGTAAGGGAAATATCACAATCTCATTTTTATCTGAGATTGTTTATACTTTGAAATTTACTCGGGTGTATTTTATCATCCACATCCATGTTTTATGAATATGTAATATTATTTCCATCCACCTACAATTTTCTAAATCCAAATTTACCCTTCGGTGAGTTTTTATTAAAAGATATGAAGGAATATTTTTTCGTTTTTCGTACAAAGTACGTTTTGACTTTTCCGACAAAAGTACGAAGAATGTTTTTTTAACTTATACGGCATAAATGGATTTTTAAAACATTATTTCCAAGAAGGTTGCTTTAAAATTTTTCAAGTTTATTTTTAATCAACCTCTTTTAGTTTAAACTCGTATGCCATGTTAAGAAAGGAAAAAAAATTTCGAAGTAGAAAGGATATTTTCCTCAAGAATGGAGTTCAAATGTTTTATCAAAATTATTTTCCATATAAGATAATAAAGTGTTATGTTTTTATCCCTATTATTACATTGATTTGATTATGTTGTGAGGGAATTATTTTTATGAAGTCATTTACCTTATATGACTTGTTTTATGATGTCATGATGTTTCAAGAATCCCATTTTTGTTACATGTGTTATGCGATGATGTATGATTTATGATTATGTGGCACACATAAGAAAGGATTCATTATAAGATGGGTGGGACCTATATCTTTCTACAATACATTGGGTAATGATTTTATATCTCATGAGATAGACAGGGCTGGAACGGTAGGTTATACCGGTTCAGTGAAACCGGACTGGAACGAGGGTGACTCGGTTCAGAAAGGGACTTTGTCCACTAAGATAGTCTTGGCAATGAGTCTTGACTAACAAGAAATTGTTCTCTATGATTATGTGTGTATGCCACATAGTTTCATGTTTTATGTTATGATTATTGTGATTACATTTCACTGCCATGATTTATCCCATGTTATGAAATTATGATCTCTTTTTCAGGTTAAGATTTCCAAAATCTATATTCTTATGTATATATTTCTTTTGTTTACCCTTACTGAGCATTTGAACTCACCCTTTTATGTTTTCCTTTCCCAAGGATATATAGAAAAGTTTTAGGAAAAAAAAAGATCTTTATGGGAGATATTGAATATCTTTCACCACGATTAGAAGATTTTATTCCGAGTTTCCAAAGACACTAAACTATTACGGTCCTTGTGTGTGTGTTTTGTTATGTACTAAGTATTCCGCAAAAGTAATGTAATGTCCATGTACGTCAGGCTTCAGGTCTCTACAGAGTAATGTTTGTATGGAATCAGTAATGTGAAGACTATTTCAAGGATTTGAAGTAGAGACTTATCGTTACACCATTACTCACACTCACAACATGTGGGAAAATATTTTTAGTGTATAGTGATGATTCAATAAAGGGATTAGGCTAAGTGATTATGAAAAATGATAAAGTGATAGCCTAGACCTCAAGGCTGTGAAAATTACATGAGCAAAACTATCCTACAAATGATCTACAGTTGGTGGTTGTGATCTTTTCATGGAAAATATGGCATTATTATCTCTATGGGGAGATGTGTGAGATATATACTAACATAAATAGTCTCAAATATATATTCACACAAAAAGTTTTTAATATGTTCTTATGAAGATGGACACGAATCTGTAAGGTTTATGAATTCTCGATCCACTAACAACCCAGAAAGTAAAATAACATGGTGGATGCTCTAAGCATAAACGATCATGCATCATTATTAATGATGAGAATTGAAAGGGATACGAACTACTTATATTTGAAAAATATGAATATTGGAATCATGAAGGGAGTAAAATCATCAATCCTTTCTCAAATGATTTCACAACAATCCCTCATGGAGAAAATAAAGGATGCTCAATGAAAAGATGTAGAAATTCAGAAAAAGGAGGAAGCTATTAGAAATGGGAAATCCTCAGAGATCAAGATCAATGAGGAAGGAGTTTCAAGATTTGGATCATGATTATATGTACCTTATAATCCCAAGATAAAGAATAAGATTTTCAATGATACACGTAGCTCATCCTTTTTTATCCACCCACAGAGAAAAAAGATGTATCGAGATCTCCGAGAAATCTTCTGGTGGGACAATATGAAAAGGGTGATTCTTGAATATACATAAATGTTTCTAGAATGTAAAAAAATTAAGGATGAGAGGAAAAATTCTAAGATGATGATGAAACCACTACCCATACAAACATGAAAGTGAGAAACATATTCCATATAATTTGTCATTGGGCATCCAAGGACATCCCCAGGAAACAATGCTATATATGTTTTTTTGTATCGTCTTACGAAGATAGATAACTTTATCACAATTCGAGTGGACTTTTCATTCGATCAAATTTTACAAATATATATCAAAGAGGTGTTAATGATTTATGGTGTACCATTACTTAATGTATCCGATCGAGATCTGAGATTCACATCAATGTTTCAGAAAAGTCTCAATCATGATCAAAGCATTGAACTTAACTTCAGTACGGTCTATCATCCTCACACTGATGTCCAATCTGAGAGAACCATTTAGACTTTTAAATACATGTCAATAAAATTTTCTATGGAATAAAAAGGAATATGGTACCGATATCTTACACTTTTTGAATTATACTACAATAACAGTTTCCAGTTGAGATTCTGAATGACCCAATATGATTCCCATTAATTGAAAAGAATAAGGACATTGGAATGTTGGGATGAAGTTGGTGAACATAAAATGATAAGACCTGAATTGGTAGAAGAAATGGTGGATATGTTAAAAATCATTCACCAACATATCAACGAAGTCTAATGTCAACAAAAGAGTTATGCAGACAATCGTCGAATAGACCTTGAGTTTAAATTTTGAGACATGGTATTTCTCCAAATATCTCCTTGGAATATGTTCATGAGGTTGGGGAAGAAAGGGAAGCAATGTCATAGGAAAATTTTCCTCTTTTAGAATCTTGATAAAATTGGGGATGTGGCCTATCGACTAGGAAATAAACGTAATATGTCCAAAGTACATGATGTCTTTCATGTGTCTCTCTTAAAAAAGTACATAACAGATCATTCACATGTACTCTCTTAAGAGTTGGTACAGTTGGAGGATTATCTTTCTTACAAGGACCAGCCAATGAATATCCTGGATCATAGAGATAAATATCTACATTAGAATACTACTCACATGGTCAATATACTGTGCTAGAACCATATGTACAAAGAGGAAACATGGGAACTGGAGGATGGAATCGAATATAATTAACCACACTTGTTTATGGCATAAGATTTAAAATGAAATTTTGAGGGAGAAATTTCAATAAGTGGGGAAGAATATATAGACCAAATATTTCAATGGAAGTTTCCTTCTTATAATTACATGAAATAATTGAATGAAAGAAATAAAATAAACTTCTATATTCTATTTTACCATTAAACATATTTTTATTCACTTCTGTGTTTTGAATATCAAAAATCCAACAATCACGGTTGCGATCAGAAAGTTATTTAGAGTCAAATATGACCAGTATAATTTTTCTGAATAGTAACATACCCTTAGTAATATTATTATTATCCTTATGAATAGTGAAATACACAAATTAATATTAACATTACCTATGATAGTATATGAATAAGATTCATGTGGGTGTATGATATACTAATATTTGGGAATAAGAAAATAAATGTTTTAAAATGTCATTTTCTAAATAAATTATGATTTAATTAAATATTAAATTAATCATATATATAGAAAATTATTTTTGAAAAATGGATTTCATTTTTTGATCCTACATGTCGAAAAATGGTTAGGGTTAATTTTTTGGATTTTTCAAAAAAACATGAGTTTTTATTGAATAACAAAATACAATAATTTACCGTATAAATATATTATAATTTAAATCCACTATAACTGACATGCTAAGTGATTTAAGCACCCAAATATGGTAGACACATTCATTTATTACTATTCTTGGTCCTAGAATCATCACTACTGGTTGTATTATGGAAAAATAATAAACTAATGATTATAATATTTTGAAAACCCTTATCTCCTCTACAATAAATACCACCCCATCTTACCTCTTCTTTCCAATTCTCTCAATCCATGTTCTTTGCCTATATTCTACCCAAATCTCTCATTAATATCCTCCCCCACGTCCCAAATCTTGTAGCCTTTTTAAAAGGCCAAATTCTCTCCCTTTAAGAGGCTCCCAAGGAAGGTTGATTCAAGAGGTAAAATTCCTCTTATCTTTTCCTTCATTTTAAATTCCTTTGTTCTCTTTTCATTCCTAATTTGTACTCATAAAAAGGTATCTAAAATTCAATAACATACATGAAGTAGAATTTTTTTATTCTAATGGGATAAATAATTATCATCACTCCTTTTCCCACAATTTATTTTAATTAAATGTAAACATCGTTTGATATGTGTAAATTTAGCACATTTCAGGATGATAGGTTGTCAATTACTATTACTATCTTCAATTATGGTGACGAAACCCTTTTTATGGTTATACAGGAATATTATATTTTTATTTTATCTTATTTTGTGTTTTATAATCCTTATTCACTGGTGATGTAATATAATGATACAAAACACGTTAATTATGAGAAAAATCACTAAATTATTACAAGCATTTATCATTAATGTTTTATATAATAATTCAACTAAACATCAATTAAAAAAATTAAATTTTCAACGATGTAAAATTTTTTAGGTTCAATAATAAAATATAACCTCAATTATATACATGCACCTTTATCATACATGTTTATCTGAACATGAATATAAGTGACCCGATCATTAAAACTAAGTAAGCAAACATACCCCAACAATGAAATTGAACATCATAACCAACCAAAATGGTTATAAATGAACATAAAAATATCATACTAATTATTATACATATATAAATGTATTGTAAAATTATTAATTAATAAACCTAATTTGTGTATTCATGTCATTAATAACAACTGGAGTACACGAACGAACTTAAGGTAAGTGATCCTCTCTATTTCTCTTTTATTCAAGAACTTCCCCTATGCTATTCCATTTTATGTGAAATAAATAATGTTGGGGTATGATTTTACACCTCCCCCATACATACCTAATGATTTATAAGTGATTAGAAACCCCATTATCTCTCATGAAGACTTCTAATTACACCTTCTACCATGATGATAATCAGTAAGGAATTCTACCCGGACAACCATTGTTCCTTCAGGATTCCCTATCATTCTATTTCCCCAAATTATGTTGCCATTTATTTTTATTTACAACTTATAAATTATGTTTATATGCTTCAAAATCATCATTCAAGATCCATATGTCATTCTATTTCGGTAATATATACCTATTAAGTGAATCCCTCCTCAATACATTCCAATAGGAAAACTTGTTTAAGGGAAATTCCCAAATTTCATCCCAATTACAAGTTCAATCCATCCACTATTTTTATTCACCATTTTCTTTACAAGATCAATATTTTTATTATTAAAAACTTTTTGGTTCACTTCTTGTTTTAAATAAAATATTATTTTTTCTATTTTATAATCTCTATAATATTTTCCATAACACAACACAAAAATTTTTTAATACTGAAATTTCTCAAATAAATTTAATACATGTTGTCAAAGATGTTTGAAAACACATACTATAATATATTTCTCTTTTAAAAAATTAACATCCATGTATGTTATAATTCATTTATTCATGGACACTTTCATGATTAACCCTTTGGTTATGCTTTATGTTGTGATTGTGTCACCCGATTCTTTTCACAAGTAACCCTTTTGTTTGTGCAAGATTAATTATGTATGAATATTTATTTGGAAAACATATTCATGAAATTTAAGTTGTGTGAGACATGATTTCACTCCAACGCATTGGATAATTTTGAGTCTCATGAGACGTTATGTGAGATGGTCTGGACAATTAGCCCTGACTTGTTCTACTATGTGCAACAGTCTTGGCGGTTAGCCTTAGCCTATGCTACTATATGAATTGGTATAGGATGTTAGCCTTTAATCATACTAAATTCATGTTTTATGTTATTGCTACATTTCTATGATTCCATTTTTAAATGATCCATTGTTTATATGTTATGATACAATATGTTACATGGCTTTTTATATCATCATGTCATGGCTTCTATCCCATGTGATAATTCATTGTTTTTATGGTTATTACCTTACTCGCGTTTTAACTCATCCCATTGTTCATGTTATCCCTAGGATATCCTAATATATATATGAGAACAATGGAATATAGGATCTCATTATGGGGTTTAAATAAAAATTTGTTTTTATAATGTATGATTATGTACCATGTCTTCCAAGAAACCAGACTTTTTGATCCTTGGATTGTTCTCTGATGTATAATTATGCTTAAAATCATGTAATGTTATGTGTAAAAGGCTAGGGTCACTATATTTGGTATCATATTCTTGTTTAGTTATTTTTTATGATTTTGAATAGATTAAATTATTAAGAACATTATAGATGAGAAAAGTATAAGAAAACATCACTAAATTTTGGTAAGTATAGAGTAAGTGGTTTATCCAGAAATTACATCTATGCCTCAATACAAACAGGTAGAGGCTGCATGGGCATGTATGTACATAAGAATGAAAACACTAAAAAAGTGTTTCACACTTGACCTGGGGTATTCTGTTAAATAACAATGGTCAATGATTCAATCTTGGTTTGACACTCATGGTTGATATGCATTGGTAAATTCATGAGATTAGTACAATTCATTATTAAGGGAATAGAATAAATCCCATTAAGAATATAACTTAAGAAATAGATCAAGGATAACCCAGATATAAACCTATGGAATCACAAGTTATGATATACATCTCCTCTATAATTTTATCCTTTTATGTTCAAATTCTTCATTTTTTATGTAAAATAACTAAGTATTCAAGCCATCCAATTATACGTTATTTTTCTTACTTAATGGAGGTTAATAGTAGAACACATCCCAAAAATCCATGAGATAGGAAATGTGAAGAATTCCCTAATGATATTCCTAATATGATGGGAACAATTTATCAAAACATCCTGAAAGTAATTCCTCACTGAGATCATGTTATAAATAATAACTTGAATAATGTCAAACTCCCTCCCCCTCCGAGGATTGAAAAATTTTCTGTTGAATCCATCATGAGAAAAATTATTCCTATATTTGTGGATCTTATGATCTACTCCTCATATAATTTTGGATTAACTCTATTTAAAATATATTCCTCTTCCTCTAGGGCTCGAATAAATAAAAATTTGTAGTGGATGTATATCATTTTTATGGGTTAGCTGATCAGTGGTTGATAGTGATCAACAATTCAAAGTCCCAAGAGAAAATTGATTCCATGTACTAGGAGAAATTCAAGAGAATGTTTTTCAATAAATATATTCCACACACCCTTAATCTCATGATGGAAATAGAGTTCCTTGGACTCATGTAAAAGGATGATGAGTCCATTAGGTCGTACGATGCCAAATTTACAAGGAATGCATGGTATGCCTCTGGCTTTTCCATGAACATCGAAAGCATGTTGGATCGCTTCTTTATCATGCTAATGCTGTGTGTATGGAAGGTTTGGAGATCCTAGACTTTAACAATTATGATGAGTTTTTTTGTTATGCCCCCAAGTTTGAAATAATGATTGAAGACTATTAGTGGTCTTGTGGGCCCAATGACAAGAAGTAAAAAATGGAGAACAAAATGGGTGTCTCAATAATAAAATCTCATGATGGAATGAAGATAGAATATCCCACTTAAATTTTTTGGGAAGAGTCATCCTCAGAACTATCTAAAGGGAACCATTAATTTCTTCTAATGGGGAAAGGTAGGAAATCTGGCCAAGTACAAATGAAGGGATATGAAAAATCCTGCTAACGTTGAAGAATAAAGGAATGTTCATATCAATGATCAGCTAGTGGGGTAGTGTTAAAACTGCATGTAGCATAGGAATTATGAAAAAATTGTCATAAGATAATGGTTATCAGGAAAAATAAACAACAACTTCAATGGTAACAGAAAATGGAATATGCTATCACTACTTCTATGGTGGATCTAGAAAAGGATGTGGTGATAGGTACGCTAGTTATTCACTCAAAAAATTTAGAATATACCATTTGATTATGGTTCTGTGAATTCTTTCATATCTTGAATGTTTAGAAAAACTATACAAACACCACCTCAAAATTTGGAGGAAAAGTTATCTGTGAGAACTATGTCTGGGGAAATTATTGGATCCATGGTTTATAACTACTCCTTGGTTAATGTTTTTGTACTTAAACTACCAGAAAATACTTTTATACTTCCTTTTATGGAGTTTGAAGCAATCCTGGCCATAGATTGACTATCTTTATAAAAATCCAACATCAATTTTTGTGAATGGGATATCACTCTTCACATGCTAAAGTATCATCCGATTCTTTACAAGTTTAAGGTGGAAAATGAATCTCCTTTAGATTCATCATCTCAAGTGTGGATATTACTTCCTTATAAGAAAGAATATCTAGCCCAAATGATTGAGACAAAGGAGAGAATCATGCTTGAGGATATTGCCATCATGAGGGATTACACTGATGTATTCCATGAAGAGTTTCTTTGTCTTCCTCCAGACCAAGAGGTTGTGTTCTAATTTGAACATAATTCCAGATCTCTACCTATATAAAAGATGCCTTATAGAATTGAAATCATAGAGCTCAATGAGAAAAATAATCAGTTACAAGGGAATTTGGAGAAGAGTTTTATATTCCCCAGTGCTTCACCATAGGGTGTTCCAGTTCTCTTCGTCAAGAATATGGATTGATCAATGCCCCTCTGCATTGATTATTGTGGGCTCTATCAAGGCACGATAAAAAACAAGTATCTTATTCCTCATATAGATGACTTGTTTGATAAACATCATGGTGCCTTTTATTTGTCTAAGGTGGACCTTCATGTGGGATATCACCAATTAAAGGTGTGGAAATAATATAATCCCAAGACTGCCTTTCGAACGAGGTATGGACACTATGAGTTCATAGTGATGCCCTTCATTCTCACGAATGCTCCAAAAATATTCATTTAGTTAATGAATAATTTCTCTATAGATTACCTAGTAAAATTTTTTGTAGTTTTTATTAACAATATTATGATATACTATAAGAGTAAGGAGTAACATGAGGATAATTTGAATATAGTATTATGAACATTTCGAAGGGAGAATTTGTATGCAAAGTACAGTAAATGTGAGTTCTGGATGGAGGAGGTGTTATTCTTGTGGCATGTTTTATCCAAAAAAAGGGATATATGTGGACCCTTACAAGACAAAGGAAATTGAATAATGTCCCATGAAAACATCTATAATAGATATCCATAACTTTTTGGGTCCATCTGAGTATTATCGATGATTTTTGAATAAAATTTCATGATTGACAATCCCAATGAACATGCTGATACATAAGGGAGTAAAGCTGTATGGACTCAGGAATGTTAACACTGTTCCAAGGAGTCAAAATTGAGGCTTATGACTACGCTAATACTCACACTCCCAACAAGTGGGTAACTCTTTGTGGGGTACAATTATGCTTTAAAGAAAGGATTAGGTGGTGTACTGATACAAAATGATAATGTGATAACATACACCTCAAGGTAGCTGAAAATCCATCAGAAATACTATCCAATGCATGGTATGGAGTTGGAGGCTGTGATCTTTGCGTGGAAAATCAGGAGGCATTATCTCTGTAGAAATAAGTTGGTGATATATACTGACCACAAGAGTCTCAAATAAATTTTCTCACAAATAGATCTTTATATTCTCTAATGAAGATGGATAGATCTCATTAAGGATTATGACAGCTCGATCCACTACCATCATAGTGTGGAAAAAAAGGTGGAAGATTCTCTATGTAGAGAAGATCATTTATCATTATAAATGATGAGAATTGAAAAAGATCTGATCGTTTTAGATTTTTAGAGGATGGACGTGGGAATCATTAAGGGAGTAAAATCCTCAATCCTTTCTCAAATGTTTATTCAAACATCCCTTATAGTGAAAATAATGTATTCCCAAAGAAAAGATGTGGATATTCTGAAATGGGTGGAAGCTATCAGAAATGGTAAATCCATAGAGTTCACGATTAATGAGGATGTAGTTGTTAGCTTTGGATCATGATTATGTGTACAATAAAATCCATAGATAAAGAAGGATATTTTTAATGAGGCACATTGCTCAAACTTTTCTATCCACTGAGGGAGCCCAAATATGTATCGATATCTTCGAGAAAACTTTTTATGGAAAAATATGAAAAGGGATATTGCCGAATATACATCAATGTTCTTGGAATGTAGAAAAGATATGGAAAATAAGAAAAAAGGCTAAGGGGGTGATGCAAACACTACCCATACCCACATGGAAGTGAGAAAATATTACTATGGACTTTGTCTCTATAATTCCAAGGAAATCATGATGGAAAAATGCTATATAGATTATTATGGATCGTCTTATAAAGAAATCTCACTTTATCAAAATTTATGTGGACTTTTCATTGGATCATCTTAAAATTATAAAAAAAAAAGTAGTGTTAAGGATTTATGGTGTACCACTATCTATTGTATCCGATCGAGATATGAGAATCACCTCAAAGTTCGGGAAAAGAATCCAACATGCTCTACACACAAAACTAAACTTCAGTACAGTCTATCACTCTCAAACTAATGGCCAATCTGAGTGAACTATTCAGACACTAGAAGACATGTTGAGATAATGTTCTGTGGAATTAAAAAGAGTATTTGACTAACATCTTTCAATGTTTAAATAATCATAAAATAATAGTTTTCACTCAAGCATCTGAATGACAACATATGAAGCCCTTTATAAGAAAAGGTGAATAACAATAGCATGTTTGGATGAAGATGGTCATTTTAAGATATAATGACCTAAAATGGTTAGTGAAATGGTAGAGAAGGTGAAAAACATTCAACAACATATCAAGGAATCCCAATCCCGACAGAAGTGTATTGCAGACAATCGTAGATGTGACCTGGAGTTCATAGTTGAAAATTTGGTATTTCTCCGCATATCTTCATGGAAGAGGTTCATGAGGTTTGGATAGAAATGGAAGATATGTCCTAAATAACTCGGACCCTTTAATATTATTGATTTCACCATTAATGTGGCTTATTGTCTAGGACTTCCACCAACAATGTCCAAAGTACATAATGTCTTTCATTTATCCCTCTTATGGAATTATATACCATATCCTTGACATGTACTCTCTTTATAGGTAGTACATTTGGAGGAATATCTTTCTTATGAAGTGCTTCCAGTGAAAATATTGGATTTTAGAGATAATGTTCTTTCTAACAAGACTACTCACTTAGTCAAAGTACTGTGGTGGAACCATATGTATGAAAAGGAAACATGGGAACTCGAGGAGACAATGATGGAAATTACTAGCCCCTAGAATGCAAAATGAAATTTCAAGGGAAGAATTTATTAAGGGAAAATAATTTAATGACCAAAAGTTTTCAATGGAAATTTAGTTCTTATAATTATCTCATATAATCACATGAAATCATAGCATAATGAACTACTATGTGCAATGCGACCTTTAAACATTAGTTTTTCACTTTTGTGTTTGAAATTTCGAAAATATGACATACATGGTTTCGATCAGTAAGTTATTTTTAGTATAATATGACCCATTTATTGGATAGTAACATAACCTTATAAATAGTAATGTTACCCTTATGAATAGTTACATATCCTAATGTAAATTAACCTTACATATGATAGTATATAAATAATATTCTAGATGGAGTACGATATTCCAATATCATGGAATAAGAAAATAAATGTTTTAAAATTCATATTTTTTGAATAAATAATGATTTTAATTAAATATTAAATCAATCAAATTTAGAAACTTATTTTGGAAATATTTATTTAATATGTGTATTATACACATTAAAAATGGTTATGGTGATATTTTGGAATTTATCTAAAATACTTGAATATTTATTGAATATTAAATACATTAATTTACTGTATAAATACATTATAATTTAAATCCATCATTCCAAAAATCATGAGTAATTTAAGAACCCAAATATAGATCTCAAATGAATTTATTACTATTATTGGAGATGTAATCGTAACTATTGGTTGTCTTATGAAAGAATAATAATCTAATTATTATAATATTATGAAATCCATCCTCCCATTTACTATAATTACCACCCTCATTTCCTCTACTCTTTACTCCACTCAAGTCTTTTTCCATGACTATATTCATAAAAGATATCTCCTAAAACACATCCACCATGTCTAAAATATTTTATACTCTTCAATATACCAAATCCTCTACCCTTAAGAATCTCTCAATGAAGGTTGATTCAAGAGGTAAATTTACTCTTTTCTATTCATTCATTTTTGTCTTCAATTGTTCTCTTTTATTTTTTAATATATACTCATAAAAATGTTATGAAAACACTAGAAACATAAATGAACTGTAATTTTATATTCTAATGGGATAAATAATTATCATCAATCATTTACCCACATTTTATTTAAAGGAAATGAAAAGACTATTTTAGATGTGTTAATTTAGCACATTCAATGACGACGAGTTATCAGCATCTCTTACAATCTTCAATTGTGGTCATGAAACAATTTTTATGGTTGAACCAGTCTATTAAAAGATTATTTTATCTTATAAAATGTTATTTAATACTTATTCACTCATGATTGAAAATAATAATACAAAACAAGTTCATTATGAGAAAAATCACCAAATTAATCAAAGAATTTATCATTAATGTTTCATAAAATGATTCAACTAAACTCCAAGTATTAAAATTAAATAGTCAAACTCATAACCTTAGGGATTTTCAATAATAAAATATATCTTTAATTCTGGACTACCACATTCATCATACATGTTTACCTGAACATGAATATAATTTAATCGCTCATTAAAACAAGTAAGAAAACAGACCTGCACAATGATATTGAGGCTCATATCCAATCAAAATGGGTATAAATGAACATAAAAAGATTATAATAAATATTCTACACATATAGAGGGGTTTTTTAATTATTAATTAATATATCTAATTTTTTATTCATGTTATTAATAACTAGTGTATAACACCAACAGTTTTTTGGTAAGGATCCTCTCTATTTCACTTTTATTCAAGATTGTCCTCAATGTTATGGAATTTTATGTGTAATACATATTTATGGGGTATGATTTCTCACTTTTCCTACACTTACCTAATGATTTATATGTAATTAGAAACCATTTTTATCTCTCCTTAATCCTTATTAAGTACTTCTGATATGATGCTGATATTCCGCAAGGAATTCTACGAGAACAGCCTTTGTTCCATCAGGTTTCTCTATCTTTCTTTTTACCCAAATATGTTTTTCTTTTAATTTTACATTGAAGTTATATTTTCTGATTATATTCTTCAAAATAATTTTCTTGATCGATACCTCATTCTCATTTGAGGATATACATGCTTTTAAGTGAATCCCTCTTAAATACTTCCCAATAAGTAAACTAGTTTCTCAATGGAACATCCCAAAATATTTCCATTATCATGCCCACTATATCCCCTATTTTAATCTGCCATTGTATTTTTAAATATTTTTATTATGAAATCATTCACAGTTCACATATGTTTTTATTTAAAATATTTTCCCTTTTCTATTTTAAATGATATATATTATTTTTCTTAATACCACACAAAAATGTTTTAATATTTAAATTTCTCAAAAAAAATTATTACATGTTTTCACTTATGTTTGACATCACATACCAATATATATTCCTATTTTACCTTATTAAATTTCAAGTATTTTCTAATTCCATTCTTCATGGAAACTTTCATGATACTCTGGTTATTCATTATGTCATGATTTTGGTACACAAATCATTTTATGGGAAACCCTTATGTTTATGTATGATTTAAAATGTATAATTCTTTATGTTGAAAACATATTCATGAAATGTAATATGGATTCACCCATATAGAACTCCATTGTAATGAGAAAATTTGAGTCTCATGAGATGTTATGTGCGACAATCTTGGTAGTGGGCCTTGAATTGTGCTACTATATGCAACGATCTTGGAGGTTAGCATTGAATCATACTAAATTCATGTTTTATATATCTACCATATTTCTTTCATTCAATGTTTCAATTATCCCTTATTTATATGCTATGATTACACATGTTACATTCCTTTTTATAACATCAAGTCATGTCATATATCCTAGGTGCTAATGCTTTGTTATAATTGTTATTCCCTTACTGGCCTTTTAGCTCATCCATTTGTTCATGTTTTACCTTTGATATCTTATGAAGATGTATGAGTACAATGTAAGATAATAGATCATTACGGGTTTTAAATAAATTTTTTTTTATAATGTTTGAATATGTACTTAGTCATCAAAGACACTATAATTTTGTATATTGGGATTGTACTCTAACTATAATTATGCTTAAAATCATGTAATGTTATATGTCAAAGCCTAGGGTCTCTACAAGACATTTACGGGGTGGTTCAACATACATGGTTTGGCTCAAAATCTACATCATCATTAACATCTCATGTAAATGATTTCTCTCATGATTATATTGTTGGATCTCATATTGGGACAAGTCATGATTAAATTCCAGTGATCTTCCTCCATTAAGAAGGTTTGATAATGGGATTCAAAGGGTATGATTGTAATAATTGATGCTATCACTTCATATATTTTTTTGACAATTGGTTTTTTCAAAACACTATATTTAAAGTAATAATAAGATACCTATTCAGTTGCTATTCTATCAATGGTAATGATACTTTATAGTCTTTTTAATCTGATAGGATATAATAAAGCCAAATAAGTACATATTTTTTGTATATTCATATTATATAAAATTGCATTTAATTAAACTAAAGAGAAATTTTATTAACAATATTTGGTTTGTTTCACATCCCTAGACACATAATGATCTAGAGAGACCTCAGGTATATATTTTAAAAGTATAACTAAATCTTAAGGTCAATTGACATCTAGATTCATCAATCATGGAGAAAGTACAACAAATGCATGACCAAACAAATACCAGGTCCCAAAAACCTCGCATCAGAAAATCCCCATCAGCTCAAATACCAATGTTTGAGGCACAATTATGTCAGTCCTCTGACTAAAAGTCAAAATTGTATTAATTTACAAAATATTGATGAATGGAGATATCCATCCTCCAAAATAATTTTGTCCCAATGACCTCAATTCATGATGAGAAATATCCCCTGATTGATGTTTTCAACGCCATCAACTAATGGATCCTCGTCCTCACATGGATTTCTATGGAATGAAACTCAAACCTTCTGATGGTCAACCATATCCAAATATTCAATTAACAAAGGGCCAAACCAAATAGAGTGGTCAACCCCCCCCCCCCCCCATTTTTGAAGTATTATTGATGTCTACACATCTCTAATGGTGCGTCATCCAATAATTTTGATTAGAAATCACCCAAACATAGTGCCTAATACACATTATCCCATTACCATGTCCCACTATGAGATACCTACACAAACTGATTTTTAACACCATATCATGCCATGTGAGTCATTCCTGTAACCAAAAAACCTCATCATCTCAATATAACAACCACATCACCCAAGCCATGATCAACATCACCCAACTATCTGAGGTCTTACACAACCTAATGAATCACATCGTCTTAGTCAAGTTTTTCAAACCCAACTCATCCCATGGGATAAGTGGATCATGTTCTCAAGAAACCAAACAAATCAATATAAAAATTTAATTAATTATAATTCAATGACCTATACTATAGTACAGAAGGTCAAGATACTCTAATCTAGATTAGTCTATCTATATGAAGCAAGGGAGTGCCCATGTAATTTCATATCACACTTTAACTAATTAAAGAGGAAAGAATTAATTATATAGGGTCACTCTCAGTCAACCAAATGGTGTGCTGAAGAGAAAACCCACCCAAACACTGATGAATCAAATAGAGAGATAGGAAACACCTTTCTTATACTGTTAAATGCATGCTCATATGGCAACAACCTCTTATTAGAGTTGATGTAGAAGAAATCTCCCTTTTAGATGAAGGCCATAAATGTAAGATCCCAGGTAAATAAAGAATAAAGAATTTGAATATTTATTAATATTTACGAATTAAATATTAATTTTATTTTAAAGGGGTTACTATGTTCGATAGCGTACCTGATACGCAACGATGAGTTTCTTTGAAACTTACGTAGCACACTAGTAATAAAATAATATTATTTTAAATGTTAGTTAACAAGTAGCCGTTGTACTGGCGGGAATGGATAGAAATAACTAAAATATGATTATATATGTTTTTAAATGTTTACCCAATAAAAGATAAAGGCTTAAAATATGGAAAGAGTTCAATTTTAGGCATTTATACCCTAATTTTCATTAAATGTTCACTTATCACCTTTTAATGGTGAACCGTCATTAAATATAGTTTTGATCACTCTTATACTTTATTTTGGACCAAATATAACTCTTCTTTAGAATCGGGACATCAAAATTTACTTTGTGTATATTTTTGGTACCTTTCTGATAAAGTTCATTTTTTTATGAATAGTGTAAAATGTTGTATTTTAATTCAAAACCTCTTTTTAATCTAATTTATTTATATGATTAGATTATTATTTTAATTGGTTTTAAAGTGAAATTAGAAAATATTTTTACCAGTTAATCCAATGGTGGTCATTGGAATCAATTTCACTTTGAAATTGGACTTAAACTGGTGTCAATCTTTTGATAACTATTGTTTCGCAAAAACACACTATTTGTCATGACAGCGGGAATTAATTATTAAATTAATTATTTTGACTTATATGTTTTGAATTTTGTAAAATGGACTTCATTTTTGAATTCGGAATATCAAATATAGCTTAGGGTGAATTTTTGGTAATTTTCTGAAAAACTTCAATTTTTGATGAATAGTGAAACCACTAAGTGGTAATCAAGAAAATTGATTTTTCAGTTAAATGAAAGTTTACCACTAATGTGTATTGAATTTTTAAAATCCGACATACATGGTTGTCATTAAGAAGTAAAATGTGGTTCAATGAGATTATAATAATTTTTTGGTGAATAGTAACTTATTAAGTTCTTAATCGCGATTAGTGGTAATTAGTGTAGTTTAAGGTAAAAATGGTATTATAAGAATGTGGAAACACCATGAAACTTGTCCTACACCTATTGGGTGAGTCATGGCCGACCAAGACAAGCCATGGGCCAACTTGGGGACCCCATGGAGCCACTTTAGTTGGAAAATGACATTAATATATTTTTATTTAATGTTAAAGTGAAAATGACACTAACATAAATTGTTTTACTAAAATAATTTTTGAGTGGGGTTATACAAGTCCAAATTTTGATTATAAATAGTCATTGGAAAGCTAAAACGATTTCCTACATCATAGTATTTTGTTTTATAATTTTTAGATATTAAATAAATTAAATTATATATGACATAATAATGATGCAGCGATGACATCATTATTTGACGATTTAAATAAAATGGAAAGATAATGGAAACTATAAAACCTACACATGGCCAAAACCAATTGTATGAGTGGATTTCTAACCCTTATCACCTTATCCACGAATTATATCAATGTGGGACCTTTTAAAACCGAAACACATTTTCAAATAAAGTAATATTTCTTTACTTTCCAAAAGTGCCCCTCCTCTCCTCTTATAAAAGGCCCCCACCTCTACCTCATTTCACACACTTCTCAAGCCTTTGGCTCGGCCAACCCCTGCCCAATTAATCTCTCCACATTCATATCCTCATCCTATAGGATTCCATTTGGGACGAACCTTTCAAAGGAAGCCTTTAGTCTCAAATCAAAAGGGAGTTACACTTTTAAGGGTAATTCATTCTCTCTTGTTCATTTGTTTTATTTTGCTTCTCCAACCACCTAAACTCTTTTTATTTACTTCTTTTGTAACAACACCATTATCTTCAATATACTAGGATGTTTTTATATGATTTATTTGAGCTAAACTCTCACACAACTACATCAAATGGTTAAAGAACATACGGTTTCCGTGGATGGCGAAATTCTGCCTCCCGAAACGATGATTGTTCAATACTCATTTAACACCTTCAAGGGTGGCCATTACGATGTCACTATTTTTATATATGATATATAATATGTTTATGTTTTCTTTAATCTTCTGTATTTTTCATTTTTGGCATAACTTTATGGTTTCCATTATGGGTAAACACGATATCTTCATTTAAGGAAGTGCGGACTACCGCCCCCTAAAAGTGATGTGATTCGTTAATGCCATATGTGGGACGTGTAAAGGATGGATTTAAAGTTATTATATATGATTTTATACTGGAATTATAATATACCTCTATATCATTATTATTTCTTTCCATTAAAGTATGAGATAGAAATGAAAGTAGCGTTCATGCGTACGTACGGCTTACCGTCTCCATGAACGGTGCATTTCATTTCTTATCCCCAAATGTAATGTACTATTAAAAGTACATGTATATAATGGATATATATAATTAATGATATATCTAAATGATGAATATAATTCTGGAATTTAAATATACATACCTCTCATTTAGTTTTAATTCCACTAATATGACAATGAAATGAAAGTAGCGTTCATGCGTACGTACGGCTTACCGTCTCCATGAACGGTGCATTTCATTTCTTACCTCTAAATGATTATGTAATATTATAAATACATGTATATGCTGGATATATATGATATATATGATATCCAAATCAGGAATTTCATTCTGGATATAAAGAACTTTTGACCACACGAACAACATGTAATTGTAAGAAGTCAACTTTCGACTTAAGAACCAAATATTGACAAAAAAAACATTATTAACCTAAATGGTTACATAATGTTTATAACATGGCAATAAGTGATATAAAAGGAATAATGAACTTTAAAAAGGTTCTTAATCAAGTATAAATTAACTCAAGTTTATTATTCAGGACGTTAAATAACGATCGAGTCAAGTCGGACCCAAGGTAAGGGACTTCGTCTCAATCTCCTTTCATTGAGGCATATTTCGTTTTATACACAACTTTATTTTATACGGTGTATAAACCCTTTGACTTTTACTTTTATACAAAAGGAATATTTTTCTACGAAGCGTTTTACTAAACGACAAAAAGGAATGTTTTTTTAACGTACGCGGTGACAACGAGCTTTTTCCGCCGCCGCGAGTATTATTTGATCTTTGGCATTCTCAACAATCCGTAATGTTTTTAGAATAAAATAAATACCATATACTATTTTATGTATTTTGGTATTGAAAATGGTTTTGAAAAAGGATTCTATTATGTCAATATATTTATGATATATTGTGATTGAAATGTGGAAATGTTATCATTCCTTTATATTGGTTTTATGTTTTATGATTTTATATTGGTACTTGGACATTTTAACGGGTGGTTACGTTATAAACCATATGACGGGTGGTGCCGTGAATACCAGGATGGGTGGTTACGTTATAACCTCCAATGCATTGGGTATGGAAGTCGTCCGTATGGCTATTCCATTAAGTATGTATGGAAATTGGCCGTATGGCTATTCCGTTAAGTGATATGTGTGGAAGTCAACCGTATGGTTATTCCACTTAAGTATGTTTATGTCCCAATATACCTTTATATATTCTATGTGTTCTTTATATGGGTTTTATGGTAATCCTTTGGATACAAAACGGTAAGTAATGATACTTTATTCAGTGAAGATTTTTTTTACTACTTCATGAAGGTGAAAGTATTACTTTGATAAAGTATACATGGTTTAGTTGTTGTTTTGATAAACTAACAATTTCCATTCTTTGTGTATCCCTTACTGAGCTTTTTATGCTCACCCCAAGTTTTTCGAAATGTTTTTCACAGGACTTAAAGTGGAATAAGGTCAAGGATGGGATCAAGGGAATTTCATGCTATCTAAAACATGGAATCTAGACATCTTTCTTTTTAAGAGTTTTTTTTATGGAGACTTAGTAGAAGTGTCTACTTTGTAATATTTTAATATGTAATAGTTATGTTCTAATTCTCTAAGACTCTAAACCTGAAAAGATCCTCAATGTGAATTATTCATTTAATTCAATATTATGTAAGGTTTAAGGCTAGGGCCTTATTGTTGGTATCAAAGGACGGTTTAGACAACTTTAGGAGTTAGAAAAGTGTTAAATTATAATATGATTGAAATGATATAGCATTTACGGATTACCATGTTGCTTCGCCTAAGATATTTCTGTGTTCAGAATGGTTTTCCGCAGAGGAAACAAAGCAGCTATGTTGGGACGACATCAGGAGGAAGATAACCTTCCAAATCAGCAACCTGAGATGGTCGGAATCGGAACTGAACAGTTTGTTGCAGTAATGGCACAGTTGACTCAGGCTATAAATGGTGGTGGTATCCATGTACGAGATCAGCCAGATCAACCGCAGAGGAACATGTCAGTGGTGGAACATTTCATGAGGCAACATCCCCCATCATTCAGAGGATCATCTGACCCTGTGCAAGCTGAAGGGTGGATTAAAGCACTGGAGAAGATTTTTGATGTCATGGGGTGTTCATAACATCAAAAGGTTAGTCTTGCTATTTACCGTTTTGAAGGTGAAGCTGATCAGTGGTGGTCGATGGTGAAAAATATAAGGGATAGTGATGAGATTGAGGATCTTCACTGGGGCGAATTCAAAGGTATGTTTCTTGAGAAATATTTTCCTAAGGTGGTTCGTCTTAGGATGGAAAAACAGTTCCTAGAATTGAGGCAGGAGGATGATTCAGTGGCTGCTTATGAAGAAAAGTTCACTCGATTGGCAAGGTATGCTCCAAACTTCATATGAGATCTTGATAGTAAAATAAACCGTTTTTACTCAGGGTTAAAGCCAAAGTATCGAAGGGCTTTAGCTTCTTGTGAGTTCAAAAGTTATGAAAAACTTGTTCGATGTACGGAGAAGGTGGAAATGGAGTTTGCCGATGATCAGGTGTTCTATGACAAACAACAGAATAAGAGATCTAGTTGGCAGGAAAAGGGGAAGAATTAATCAAAGAAGCAAGGAGGTAAGAAAACCAAATATCCATCCTGTGAGAAGTGTGGTAAAATGAATCCTGGAGAATGTTTATCCAAGTCTAGTAAGTGCTTTCGGTGTGGTAAGTCTGGTCATATTGCTCGTAACTGTAAGGAAGATGATCAAGCAGGAAATGAAAAGCCAACGGTAAGATGTTTTAAGTGTAATGAAATGGGTCATTATACAGACGAGTGTCTGACAAGGATCTTGAGTGATGGGAAGTAGTTAGACTACAAGCAGAAAGGGGTGGTAAAATCCTTTGCAACAACTTCAGCAGATGTTGGGCCATCGAATGAAGTGGTATTAGCTCCAGGGAGCTCAGTATTTTTCGAAGATTGACTTGAGGTTGGGGTACCATCAGTTGAAAGTAAAAGAAGCAGACATTCCGAAGACTATGTTCCGTACTAGATATGGCCATTATGAATTTGTAGTTATGCCTTTTGGGTTAACCAATGCACCTACTATATTCATGGACCTTATGAATAAAATTTTCCATGAGTTCTTGGATAAGTTTGTGTTTGTGTTTTGAGGTTTGGGAAGAGGTTATGTGTGTCTTGTGATTCACAGTTGAAGAGAGAGTTGTTATGTGAAGCTCATAGTTCTTCATTTTCAGTTCATCCTGGCAGTACTAAGATATATAGTGATCTGTGGGAGTATTACTGGTGGGATGGAATGAAAAGAGATATTGCTGATTTTACTGTGAAGTGTTTGACATGTCAACAAGTTAAAGCAGAGCGACAGTTACCGAAAGGGATGCTTCAGCCTTTACCAGTGCCAGAGTGGAAATGGGAGAATATATCCATGGACTTTGTTGTGGGATTACCGAGGACATCTCGAGGTAATAATGCAATCTGGGTTATTGTTGATCGCTTGACCAAATCTTCTTATTTCCTTGCTATACGAGATACTTTCTCTCTTGATCAAATTTCCCATTTGTATCTTAAAGAGATAGTCAGGTTACATGGAGTTCCTCTCTCCATTATATCTGATCGTGATCCCATGTTCACATCTAACTTTTGGAAAGGCCTTCAGAAGTCTTTGGATACTGAATTAAATTTTAGTACAACTTTTCATCCTCAATCAGATGGGCAGTCAGAACGAACAATTCAGACATTGGAGGATATTCTACGAGCTTGTTCGATGGATTATCAGGGAAGTTGGGACCAACATCTTTCTTTGGTTGAATTTTCATATAATAACAGTTTTCATTCCAGTATACAGATGGAACCATTTTAGGCATTATATGGGAAGCGGTGTCGAACTCCAGCTTTCTGGGATGAAGTTGGTGAAAGGAAGTTGATGGGACTAGAATTGGTAGAAGAGATGGCAGAAAAAGTTCAGCTGATTCAGAAACACATGAGAACAGCTCAGAGCAGGCAGAAGAGTTATGCAGATAACCGGAGGAAGGATCTATCTTTTGAGGTAGGTGATCATGCTTTTTTCAAGGTTTCTCCTTGGAAAAGTGTGATGAGATTTGGTAAGAAGGGAAAGTTGATTCCATGGTTGGTTGGACCATACGAAATTCTGGAAAGAGTTGGATCAGTTTCATACCGAGTTGCTTTACCTCTGAGTTTATCTCAGGTACACAATGTTTTTCACGTTTCGATGTTGAGAAAGTATATGCCAGATCCATCTCATGTTTTGAGTCCAGAGGTAGTTTAGCTGGAAGAGAACCTATCTTATGAGGAACAACCGGTCCAGATTCTTGACCACAGGGAGCAAGTGTTACGGAATAAGGTGATTCATCAGGTAAAGGTTCTGTGGAAAAACAATGTGATTTAAGAGGCAACATGGGAATCTGAAAATGCTATGAGGGATAAATACCCCCACTTATTTTGATAAGTGGATAAAATTGCGAGGACGCAATTCCCAAAAGGGGGGAAGGATGTAACATCCCAAGTAAATAAATAATAAAGAATTTTCATATTTATTAATATTTACGAATTAAATATTAATTTTATTTTAAAGGGGTTGCTATGTTCGATAGCGTACCCGATACGCAACGATGAGTTTCTTTGAAACTTACGTAGCACACTAGTAATAAAATAATATTATTTTAAATGTTAGTTAACAAGTAGCCGTTGTACTGGCGGGAATGGATAGAAATAACTAAAATATGTTTATATATGTTTTTAAATGTTTACCCAATAAAAGATAAAGGCTTAAAATATGGAAAGAGTTCAATTTTAGGCATTTATACCCTAATTTTTACTAAAGGTTCACTTATCACCTTTTAATGGTGAACCGTCATTAAATATAGTTTTGATCACTCTTATACTTTATTTTGCACCAAATATAACTCTTCTTTAGAATCGGGACATCAAAATTTACTTTGTGTATATTTTTGGTACCTTTCTGATAAAGTTCATTTTTTATGAATAGTGTAAAATGTTGTATTTTAATTCAAAACTTATTTTTAATCTAATTTATTTATATGATTAGATTATTATTTTAATTGGTTTTAAAGTGAAATTAGAAAATATTTTTACCAGTTAATGCAATGGTGGTCATTGGAATCAATTTCACTTTGAAATTGGACTTAAACTGGTGTCAATCTTTTGATACTTATTGTTTCGCAAAAACACACTATATGTCATGACAGCGGGAATTAATTATTAAATTAATTAATTTGACTTATATGTTTTGAATTTTGTAAAATGGACTTCATTTTTGAATCCGGAATATCAAATATAGCTTAGGGTGAATTTTTGGTAATTTTCTGAAAAACTTCAATTTTTGATGAATAGTGAAACCACTAAGTGGTAATCAAGCAAACTGATTTTTCAGTTAAATGAAAGTTTACCACTAATGTGTATTGAATTTTGAAAATCCGACATACATTGTTGTCATTAAGAAGTAAAATGTGGTTCAATGAGATTATAATAATTTTTTGGTGAATAGTAACTTATTAAGTTCTTAATCGCGATTAGTGGTAATTAGTGTAGTTTAAGGTAAAAATGGTATTATAAGAATGTGTAAACACCATTACACTTGTCCTAAACCTATTGGGTGAGTCATGGACGACCAAGACAAGCCATGGGCCAACTTGGGGACCCCATGGAGCCACTTTAGTTGGAAAATGACATTAATATATTTTTATTTAATGTTAAAGTGAAAATGACACTAACATAAATTGTTTTACTAAAATAATTTTTGAGTGGGGTTATACAAGTCCAAATTTTGATTATAAATATTCATTGGAAATATAAAACGATTTCCTACATCATAGTATTTTTTTTTATAATTTTTAGATATTAAATAAAGTAAATTATATATGACATAATAATGATGCAGCGATGACATCATTATTTGACGATTTAAATAAAATGGAAAGATAATGAAAAATCTAAAACCTACACATGGCCAAAACCAATTGGATGAGTGGATTTCGAACCCTTATAACCTTATCCACAAATTATATCAATCTGGGACCTTTTAAAACCGAAACACATTTTTAAATAAAGTAATATTTCTTTACTTTCCAAAAGTGCCCCTCCTCTCCTCTTATAAACGGCCCCCACCTATACCTCATTTCACACACTTCTCAAGCCTTTGTCTCGGCCAAACCCTGCCCAATTACTCTCTCCACATTTATATCCTCATCCTAGAGGATTCCCTTTTGGAATAATCCTTTCAAAGGAAGCCTTTAGTCTCAAATCAAAAGGGAGTTACACTTTTAAAGGTAATTCATTCTCTCTTGTTCATTTGTTTTATTTTGCTTCTCCAACCCCCTAAAATCTTTTTATTTACTTATTTTGTAACAACACCAGTATCTTAAATATACTAGGATGTTTTTATATGATTTATTTGAGCTAAACTCTCCCACAACAACATCAAATGGTCAAAGAAAATACGGTTTCCGTGGATGGCGAAATTCTGCCTCCCGAAACGATGATTGTTCAATACTCATTTAACACCTTCAAGGGTGGCCATTATGATGTCACTATTTTTATATATGATATATAATATGTTTATGTTTTCTTTAAGCTTATGTATTTTTCATTTTTGTAATACCTTTATGGTTTCCATTATGGGTAAACACGATATCTTCATTTAAGGAAGTGCGGACTACCGCCCCCTAAAAGTGATGTGATTCGTTAATGCCATATGTGGGACGTGTAAAGGATGGATTTAAAGTTATTATATATGAGGTTATACTGGAATTATAATATACCTCTATATCATTATTATTTCTTTCCATTAATGTATGAGATAGAAATGAAAGTAGCGTTCATGCGTACGTACGGCTTACCGTCTCCATGAACGGTGGATTTCATTTCTTATCCCCAAATGTAATGTACTATTAAAAGTACATGTATATAATGGATATATATAATTAATGATATATCTAAATGATGAATATAATTCTGGAATTAAAATATACATACCTCTCATTTAGTTTTAATTCCACTAATATGACAAAGAAATGAAAGTAGCGTTCATGCGTACATACGGCTTACTGTCTCCATGAACGGTGAATTTCATTTCTTACCTCTAAATGATTATGTAATATTATAAATACATGTATATTCTGGATATATATGATATATATGATATCCAAATCAGGAATTTCATTCTGGATATAAAGAACTTTTGACCACACGAACAACATGTAATTGTAAGAAGTGAACTTTCAACTTAAGAACCAAATATTGACAAAACAAACATTATTAACTTAAATGGTTACATAATGTTTATAACATGGCAATAAGTGATATAAAAGGAATAATGAACTTTAAAAAGGTTCTTAATCAAGTATAAATTAACTCAAGTTTATTATTCAGGACGTTAAAGAACGATCGAGTCAAGTCGGACCCAAGGTAAGGGACTTCGTCTCAATCTCCTTTCATTGAGGCATATTTTGTTTTATACACAACTTTATTTTATACGGTGTATAAACCCTTTGACTTTTACTTTTATACAAAAGGAATATTTTTCTACGAAGCATTTTACTAAACGACAAAAAGGAATGTTTTTTAACGTACGCGGTGACAACGACCTTTTTCCGCCGCCGCGAGTATTATTTGATCTTTGGCTTTCCCAACAAGCCGTAATGTTTTTAGAATAAAATAAATACCATATACTCTTTTATGTATTTTGGTATTGAAAATGGTTTTGAAAAAGGATTCTATTATGTCAATATATTTATTATATATTGTGATTGAAATGTGGAAATGTTATCATTCCTTTATATTGGTTTTATGTTTTATGATTTTATATTGGTACTTGTACATTTTAACGGGTGGTTACGTTATAAACCAGATGACGGGTGGTGCCGTGAATACCAGGACGGGTGGTTACGTTATAACCTCCAATGCATTGGGTATGGAAGTCGGCCGTATGGCTATTCCATTAAGTATGTATGGAAATTGGCCGTATGGCTATTCCGTTAAGTGATATGTGTAGAAGTCAACCGTATGGTTATTCCACTTAAGTATGTTTATGTCCCAAGATACCTTTATATATTCTATGTGTTCTTTATATGGGTTTTATGGTAATCCTTTGGATACAAAAAGGTATGTAATGAAACTTTATTCAGTGAAGATTTTTTTTACTACTTCATGAAGGTGAAAGTATTACGTTGATAAAGTATACATGGTTTAGTTGTTGTTTTGATAAACTAACAATTTTCATTCTTTGTGTATCCCTTACTGAGCTTTTTATGCTCACCCCAAGTTTTTCGAAATGTTTTTCACCGGACTTAAAGTGGAATAAGGTCAAGGATGGGATCAAGGGAATTTCATGCTATCTAAAACATGGAATCTAGACATCTTTCTTTTTAAGAGTTTTTATTTTATGGAGACTTAGTAGAAGTGTCTACTTTGTAATCTTTTAATATGTAATAGTTATGTTCTAATTCTCTAAGACTCTAAACCTGAAAAGATCCTCAATGTGAATTATTCATTTAATTCAATATTAAGTAAGGTTTAAGGCTGGGGCCTTATAATAAAATAGGGTAATATTAATTTCTTGGATTTATCATACCATATGGAGAGGTCAAAGAGGAAATTATCATATCAGATTGAAGGTATTACTAGTGAGGTTCCATTAAGACCAACACCTCTAGGATCAGAGATCGAACGATGAATATCCTTCAATTCCTAAGGATAATAGAAATATATGGTTTCCCCTACTATGTGTTAGGGTGGTGAAGAAAAAAGAATGATGTAAGATAAATATATGAAGGGTAAGATTAATAATCATACATCTTTAAAGGACTCTCATGGTTTAGTTGTGTGGTTTGGCTAACCATGCACCAACCGTGCCTCACATGTTGTCTAGGCACTACACCTCACACATGTAGGTGCATTGTATTACAAATCATGTGAAAACGGTGCATGAAGTATTTCTAAAAACTTCTGAACTCCCCTCATGACCATGCACCCCCATTCTTCATAGTTTTAAAAAATCTTCAAGGATCCAATGGGGGGGGTAGGTCACAAGGTTACTCCTAGGTGGTCGCATAGTTTTTCCAATATGTTTACCCATAACTGTACCATCTAAAAATTTTGGGTTTTGGCCTCTAACACACTAAAACCCCATTAGATAAAACTGAGGCACATTAATATCATTAATACTAATCTAAAAAAATTACTTGAGTCAAATAAACCCCCAATATTATGTTTTGAAGTGAATAATTCAAATTGGACTACTCACCGAAATGAGAAATTCATACTGGTTGAGGATTTCAACCCTCTCCAAAAAAACAGTATGTTAAAATCTCCCTAACATAACATATATCTACCCCATGATAATCAATATTCCCTAGACATACTACGAAACATACCCATCTCATTAAAAATGATCCACTCTGCCCCAACCATAATGCCAAAGGTCAACTCTCCCCCAGGCGCTCCCCACCATAATAGTTACCTTTCCCAGTCACTTCAAAACCCAGAATTCAAATATATGATGGTCCAATAACCATCACTATACTCAAAAATCGTCCCATTATTCATTTTCACTCCTACATCTCATTAAGTGCTCAAATAAAGACAATGTTGAATCTGAGACCCCTCATGTTCCACACCTCATCAGATGCCCACCACATGCCCATGTCGCCTATGGTACATATGATGTCCCTCATCTCAATAGATACCCAAAAGACACTATATCATTACCAATAATCATAGATATTACTCATAATAAATAAATATTCCTTCCCACATAGAATTTCCCGATGCTTATACATCTTATGCAAGTCCTGCATCCATAATTTCCCATAATAAATACTAGTTCCGAGCAACTCATATAGATATATATCATTCAAATGATATGATAACAACATACTAATTTGTATTTAGTTAGTCAAAAGACTCCCCATTAACCTTGTGTACCCCAAAACTAGAAATTCAACAAATACTCTCTTACCAATCATAAATCTATCCTTGGTTATTCTTGTCAACAAGACATACCTCTAACTATAGTCAGTTCCCTTGAATGATCTGTACATAGATGATCCACTATGTAGACCTAGAATAATTCCCAACTACCTAAGGCCTAGACTCTATATGGTGATTCATCATCAACCAACCCCTGTCCCGACTGCAGGGTCCCACTTTGGATTTCGTTCCCTCTACGTGCAGTTAAATCCTAGATTCCAACTTCTAGTGTCGCTCCTAGTCCAACCTTAGATCCCTTAGTATACCCCAATCCTCAACAATCTACTTTTCAAGAAGGATTACTATAGAACCTCTCATGATGCCGGACCAAGGTACATGCTCAGATCTATTAAGGTTCTCAATCAAAAAAAAAATCCTCACATGTCCTGACTACCTGGTATAGAAGCACACCATAGATGACCAACTACTTGGGGGTCTACATGAGTTTATGGCCTGAGAACCCTAATAAAACTCCTCAAAACATCTATTCCTATTATCTATAGAATCACCGCTAAAATTACATGATTCCATCACGTATCTCAAATAAGGCTGGACTGTCATGTTTCTATAAGCTATTTGTTACTCATTCTCTACCCTTATGAGTGGGACTGACCTGAATATGTTTAGCTTCAAGTTAATGGAATCTAATAAACCATCATCATAATGTATCATTGTCAAGGATTCATCTCCCACTGTAATAGTTGTGAAAAAAGAGAATTTCTTGAAAGTAGCTGCATAGTCCCTAACATACATGTATCCCGACTAATGGTTTAATAAGTCTCGAGCACTCTCCATCATCAGTGTCTCTAAAATTAAGTGTTTGAAGAATGTGGAATATAATTCCTTCCAATCTAGTCCCTCATTTATACCTTCCAATACCTATACATACAACCAGTGTTTATCCAATCCTTTGAGCTTGTATGTAGCTAGATTAACCTTCCAACATGGGGGTGTATTGAGCTAGTTGAAGATGGTCTTCACCAACTCAATCTAGTTCTCATCCATATGTGGATTTACCTCAAAAAAATAGTGGTGTGTGATGTAAATGGAACTCATGAGTCTGGTACTCCATAAATGGTTTATCTCTAGGGGCTCCCCTATCGATACCTGATATAAATAGTACTAGTATCACCTTGAGATGCTCATTAATCCAAAGGGCAAAAGCTACCATATCCTTTGGATTTATCTCCCATTCAATAATTTCTACTAATGTCTATACCTATGGATCATTCTCAACCAGACCCTATGGGGACTCATCCCACATTTTGGGAAATCATCCTATAAAAGATCGTGCGACCCCATATCAATTCCTTACTGATGCTCCACTGAAGCTCGTTTAGGTGGAATCCAATTGAAAACCAAAACCATTGTTATACATTCATAATATATATATATAATTAACACATATAGGGAGAGATATAATAAGAAACATATTCTCACCACCTGTATACACCCCCATCACAACCATGTCACATGATATCCTGCCTCTAAGCCCCTTACCTACCCATATCAGAGCTAGATAACACATATAGATCTAGCTTCTTGTCCCCTAATATACCCATATTAGAGTTAGGAATAACACATAAATATAAGGATACTTGTAGAATTCCTCCAAAGATTTTATTCATGAAAACAATGTTTAGATTCCTAGTTGATATTTTAAACAAATCACCCCTGTAAAAATCCATGCCTACTCATATCAGAGTCAGACCCATATGTATATATATTAAATATATAAATAACAGTCATATATTAACGTCAAATAACATATAGATTTCATTAGAACCACATGCATTGGCCGGCTGAATAGAATTCCACCAAAGATAGTCTTTGGAAGAAAACACTATTTATCTTCATTTGTTGACACTTTTAACAACCCAACACCACGAAGTGAAATCCATTTTCCCAATGATGACGACAATAAGAACAGAGAAAATGTTCTTAAAACCCTATCACAATGGATAATCACACCTCCATTTCTTTTCCGATCAAAGGTTCACATGTCGTAACATATAATAATCACACCCATGTGAACCACTGATGATTTAAATAAAATCAACTACAAAACAAAAAAAAGAATAAAAAATTCCCACCCCAAGAAACATGGTATTCCCAATATGAATAGGGATACATACAACCAAAATAAATCTATAAAACTAGTTCCAACTACATCCTATAATCTATTCTACCATAATCCAAATAGATTTACCCATTATGATGTAAAATAAACACCACAGATAAAATTTTGAGTGCTCCGACCCATTTTTTACACTAGAACAGTGCCCAGGTCCGAAGTACCACTAGGTCCTAGGCAAGCCTCCATGTATGAAAAAGGAAACCGAATGGAAGAGAGGGTAAAATAATGTGATATTGGGGAGACTATAAACTCTATCAGTGATAATAATAATCGCTTATAAGTATATAACAAAATAGAAGGATGACCATAAAAAACCGTAATCAGTAATCTTCTAAACCAGAAGAACAAATAGATAGAAGGAATAACAATTTACACATTAAACCCACCATTTGAAAAATGAAATAAAATTTATAGATACTAAAATAAAATATTACATTTAACATCAGTTCATACATGAAATTATGTCAAAAAATTTCACCTATGTCCGACCTTAGTACATTCATATAAAAATCTTGTAGAAAAGAAACGAAAGAACATGAGTAATCTAAAACTGATTCTTGAATCTCAATTGTCCCTTTACATCAATCCTATTTAATTATTTTAAAATGATCACAATGTTCCAGAGACTGAGATCTATCCCTTACCTAAGAAATAAATAACAAAGTCCACATGCATCCCAAGGGTCTGTGTAGTGTGTGAGGATAAATCCTTGTAGGATAACACCAACATGTGCTTGTATTATGTCCATTATAATGTTGATGTATCTAATATAAATAAAATAAAACATTAAAGCATATAAATAAAAATATTCCCCTACACTCAGAAGCCATGAAAATGAAATTACCCAATTTATTCAGTGTCATTATATCGTGTGACCGTAGTTGTATATATGAAATGTAGTGACCGGTCTGTATATATATATATATATAACAGTAGTGGTGAAGATCCCCTACATAAATATCAAGTTATCCATAGATGAGTAATGAGTTGTATATCCATCATGAACCTCCTATAAAAATATCATCAACACCTTCTGCCAACCAACACCTCATGTCATCAATCATACAGTCGGTGTCCCAAAAAAACACTAAAACTATTAAATTTCCCTAAAAAATCAGCTCATGAAATCCCAAATGTATTAATGTCTTAAGTTTGGGGCACAATGATATCTATCATCCAAATGAAATACTACATTTGATCAATGGATAACATCCAGTGGAATGATGATAACTATCAATCCAAATAATATCAGCTCAATGGTCTCAATACATGGTGAACCTCATCCCCCATCTAATGACATCAACACTATTAACTGATGTCTCCTTACCAACCATGTGGATATAAAATTAAATTCAACTCCAACATAACTAAAGGACAACACCATACTAAGACACAAAAAATTGATGCATCTACCCACATGAGTGGTCAACACCATATCATAATATGAGTCTTATCTATGTGTAAATAACTCCAATGACACTTCATCCAATCACAGTGTCTGTAAATCACCCAAAATAGTACCTAAGACATCATCGTGGAACCTTTTTCCTCTATGACCATGTCTCATACATAATTATTAACACTATGTCATGTCACATATGTTGTTCCCATAACATGATGACCTCATCACCTCAATTTGATGACCACACATCCCAACCTATGATCAACGTCACAATAGTATCTCAAGCCTCACCCAAAATAATGAATCATATCACCTTAGTCCAGTTGGTTAACACCACCTCAATCCTCCAGCTAATACCTTCATGTTTCCATGGAACCAAACAAATAATTATAACAGATTATTTAATTCAACTTTAGTGACCCATATTACACTGCCCACTGTAAATGAAATCCAAACTAGATCAATACATCTACATGAAGAAATAGAATGCATATGGAATTTTATTTCACAATTTAATAAATTAAAGAGGCAAGATTTAATTATGCAGGGTCACTCTCAGTCATTTTGATGGAGCACTCAAGAACACACCCTAGAATCACCAAAAAATCGAAGAAAAATGTAGGAACCACCTACCTCATACAGGTAGATACTTGCTGATCCAATATCAACATTTTACTCAAGATAACTTGGAAGATAGTGGTATTTAGGATGAATGACCTAGAAATACGGTAAAATGGATCACATATATTTATTGTACCATATAAAGATGGTAAAGAAGAAAATAAGATAGAATATTGAAGGTCCTAACAATGTCGTTAAAATGAGACAGATAGTGCATGTATTAGATCTCAGATGATAAATATCCGTCAATGCATAAGGATAATGAAAATAGAGTGTTCCCCTCAACTGTGTATGGGGGTGGAGTAGAAAAAGGATGGAAGATAAATAGAATTATGGGTAGTGTTTTAAATTGACATCATTATGTAACCTATATGGTTTGGACACGTGGTTTTAATATCCATGTTCCAATCATGAAGCACCCACTTTTTAGGTGCCACACCCCGCATGGGTTAGGTGCATGATTTTTTAAACCTTGCACAAAATTTTCATGATTCCTCTAATGAAATAATAGAACCCCCCCCCCTGTACGGTTGTGAACCCCTCCTTTAATTTTTTAAAAATCATACTTATACACAATTTTTTGTTCCACAATTACTCTTATGTGGCCATATATATCTTGTAAACTATTCACTTCTGTCTGTGCCTTTTGAAAATTATGGTTTTCAACCTTTGACACACCCAAAATCCATTCAAGTCCCTAAGGTACATTCATATATATAAAAATATTCTAAAAAAATAATTGGCACAATTAAAGTCCCAAAATTAGGTTTTGAAGTCAATAATTCAAATTGGATTGCTCACCAAAACGAAATATTCAAACTTGTTGATGCTTTTTACCCTCTGAAAAACCTAGGACGTTACAATTAGAGGTAAAAGAAAATAACATGGTATCATAAATGTTTAAGATCATATATAATCACATATAACCCAAGAAAAAAATAAAATTATAACATAGTAAATAAACTCATAATAATTTCATAACAACATGAAACATGACATCATATGCATTAGTCAAAGCTCTCTTCCAAGATAACAATATATAATGTTCTAGGATAACTAATAAATCATGATAACTGATATCTTCTGAAAAGAAAAATTACTTAATACATTGGTGGATTACATAATTATGGGATATCCCATCTCATTATAACATTTAAATGTTCATGAAGTCCATATAAGTCAAACATAATGTATAATTATATGAAAATACCATGAGAAAAAATTGGTTACAAGATCTTCTCTGAAAAAATAATCATTAGATATTTCATAAATATTCCCAAGAGTATAAGTAATTAAATATTTTTTAATTTCATAATTTTAATAAGAAATATATTTACTAGAATTCTATCCCATGTTAGGATTATACAATATAAAATGGTGGAGAGGTAGATATAGTGATTCCCCACTTAAAGGATGTTTTATGAAATGACAAAAGAATATATAAAGATGGTAAGAACATCAAATTTTACATCAATATAACATTAAAATATCATTTTTCCACAAAATATAGTCATAATTTTATGAAATAATATAGGGATAAAAACATGAAAAGCTAGAAACACTAAAAAAGGATGATAATTAGGAATGTTCCCTTGAAAAAATACCAATTAAAAAAATGAACGAGACAAGAACATGATAAAATTATATATCCAAAAAATTAAATGGAAAATATATATTTTTTTAAAGGTGGAGGCAGTGCCTCTAAAATTAAAAAGAAACCAAAAAAGAGTATCTAGAAAGATAATAGGAAACATGGGAAAACCCAAGGTAAAAAACTATCTACCTATCTTTTTCATTAACGTGGAAGTTAGCTTTCTCCCTTCGTCTTGAATTTCATTCCATTCTGCCATCCACGACCCAAAACTCGACCTCTTGATCTTCCTCTACTAGAAGGAAGCGCTTGTTTCCTTTATAAAAGTGTCTCAGTATCGGTGATATCAGAATCAGAGTTTTCTTCATGATCTTTGTTTTCTCCAGGAGAAGCAACACCCTCAATTGAAGTAGTCTGGATGAGGGTCTCCTGAGTCTCATCGGGAGAGCCCTGAGTGGTATCCTACATCTTAGAATCATCATTAAGGTGTTTACCAATGGAAGGGGAACCTGTAGAAAATACAGCTAATGACTTTGCCTTCTTGTAAGAAATGAGCTGAAAGCCTTCGCTATCCATAGGGGGTTTTGAAGAAGCATGACTAGGATTAGAAATAACAGGGGAGTTAGTTTCTAATATTTGTTTACCCTTTAAGATATATAAAGCAATCATCCCATCATTTGAAGGTGGATGGTGGGATTATTTTTGAATGACATCTTTAGTCTCTTTTCCAGCTTTGGAGTTATCAACATGTACAGAAAATTAGGGAGATGAAGAAATTTGAGTTTTCTAAAAATTCACACATTTTCCTTGAAATTGAGTATCATCAGTTTTCAAATTCACCTCTTCAGAAATGATGGCAACCCATGATTTTGACTTGTTCTCAGAAGTAGAGGCATAGATGTGACCTTTCTCATCACCTGTAGGATGGAAACATCCTCAAGAATAACTCCTTGCACTTTTTTCTTATCAACAGGAATGGAAGGCCCATCACCACCCTTACAATCGTGCATTCAGACATGTGTACTTTTAGTCTTTTTAGTACAATTGTCCAAATCATGTCCACGCGAATCACAATAGCTGCAAACAGTTGAATGCCTACAGGTAGACGAGTCATGACCTATAATGCGACAATCTTTGCAGAAATTTTGCATTTTTTTCATAAATAATCTTCAATTCAATAATTTCATCATCCGTTGTAAGCATAACCTTATCAACTAGAGTTGATCCCAATTCCACCTCAACTAAGAACCAGACATAGCGACCAAATAGGGACACATCTGTTTCCTTGTCAATTTTTATTGGAATCCCAATTGACAGGGCAATATCATAAAAAATTTTGGGGTGCCAAAGAATCTAATTCAACCCATACACTATTACCCAAATATGTGTGGTGGTGTTACCAACCTCAAATGGATTGAATTTTTTATCCCATTATCTGAGGTGAACAATCCCTAGTTTGAGAGAAATGGAACCAAATACCCACGCTTTAATTTTTATTTCCTTTGTGGGGAAGAGCATATGAAAGTATCCTCAACCTGGAGAGACACATTTCCAAGATGTAAAGCCCAAAATCGATAAAATACAATTCTTATGTTCATCGATTTTTAAAGGTACAGAGCCATTAAGATGAAATAATCGATCAATGATTGAGAAATCACCCATCTTAAGCCACTGAGATATAGCATCCAGATCCTCTTTGATGTGTGAAATGTTTCCCTTTCTTCAGATAGAGGATTCAGGTACACCTTTGAAGCAAGGAAATGATCGATTCAAAGAAGGTTCTTCCACATGAGCATGTCCTACCTAAATCTGATTCTCTAGTGTTAAATTAGAGGTTTTATTGGTGTTTCCAATTCCATCCCCGACCACACTTGCACTTGTGGCCTTATGGAGATTGGCCGCAATTTCAACAATGAAAGGAAAAATTGAGTCCATTCTTATAGCATCACATGCATTAGGCATAACTGCTACTACCATTGACTCTATCTCACCATGTCGACCAATAGATCTAGGCCGTGCAAAAAAACTCTGTTTGCCGCTAGGTCACCACTATCACAACCCTCTACAAGCGCCGGTTCATGAATCACTTGTTTCACATGGCTATACATAGGAATAATAAAATTAATGTTACTATATTCAATCTTTATAACCACTTTAATCACTATATTATAAATAAATATTTTTTTATCTTCATTAATAATCATTTAATTAAGACACCATGTTTATTCATACTATCCAAAGTTTGTTTGTTTCACGGTTCCATGGTCACTTCGTTTTTTATGATAATAGATGTTCATTTCACAAGATATCACTTCTCCAAAAGTGAAATTAAATTATTTTCATGTAAATAATATTGTTAAAATTATTTTATATGCATGTATCACATGGTATAAATGTTGTTTTTTAATTTCATATTCATCTAGGTGGTTTTACAGACAATTTTACAAAATATGTTTTATTACCGTTTTGGATTATTTATCCATTATAAAAAATTAATATTTTTGTAATATGATTTTTAGAATAAATATTTAACCAATAAAGTTCTTTCTATGACAATCCATGAAGGCAACGATGCAAATAAACACATCGTCCATGGAGGTTGTAGTCTTCACAGAACATGGGAGATGATTTAATTTTTTAATGAATGGGAGGAAGGTAGATATTTGATATTCAATTACCATAATAAAATTTCAGTATATTTATTATTCTATTGTCACTATGTCACGTTTTATGGGATCCATATGGAGGAGGTATAAGAAGAAATGTTTAAAAGAGTTATTGTAAGAACATTACCTCTCCCTATGGACGTCCTCTCTTAGAATACTCCTTAAGAAAACATTGATGGGTCTTTTGATTAGAAAAACACAAATATAATAAATTTTAAATAGTATTGGGGGATTTTATTAGGTATTGGTAATGATAATCATCACAAGGTGTGTGTTGATAAGTGTTGGTAAAGGGAACCTTTTATTGGCGAGAGTGGTAGAACATTTGTAAATATAATTTCCAAATATAAAAAGGGTTTTCCTTATTCAGAAAAGTTCCTCATAAATTTATAATTGATGAGTAAAAAATTATTTAAGGACAATAAATTTCTCATCCAACCACTTAATTATGTGTTTTTTTATATTTACCTCTAGATTTAATTTTTTTTACTTCTTTTTAACTATTATCATGGTGAATGGTTTTTACCTTAGTAACATATTTTTATGCCCTAATCTTAAATTGATCTTTTTACCTAATTTTAATTATTATATTTTACATTTTAAATTGGTTTCATTAAATTAAATTTCTGAATGTGATAAAAATTAATATTAATATATGTAATGAAAAAAAATAATTTTATTATTCACTAAAAATAAATTATATTTTATAGAATACAAAAAGATAACCATATTATAATTTTGATTCTATGATTTTGAAAATAAATTTTTTTTATCAATAATATATTTATATAAATGAGAAATTTATTATTTAAATAAAATTATCAATTATTAAGAATTATTAATTTTTAGAACATGATCCAATATCCGAACCATAGAAAAATTATATATGATTTCATAAAATTATATGATAAAATAAATAGAGTTTAATGAAAACATTTTATTAAATGAAATTGTATTTTAAAAAATAAAAATAAATTTTAATGAAAATAAAATCAATACAGTTTTTTATATTTACAAGTATTCTTTCATTTTTTCAAAAAAAAATTATTCTTATTTTTACCTTTTTTAAATTAACTTATTTTATAAATTTATTATATTTTACATTATAAGTTAATATAATTAAGTTAATTTTTTTCATACTATATTCTTATATATGATTAATGTGTTACTTTAGAAGAATAATTCAATTTATAAATTTCTATGACGTATAACTTTCCCCCCATTAAAAATTATTGCCTCAAAATTTCATTTTTCTAAGGTGGGGGCAGAAGAATTAAATTATTATTAAAGAAAACACCTCTTTATATCTAGGTAGAAGGAGACACCTTACATAGATTGAAGTTTGAAGGCTACGTTTCCTAAATACAAGGCTTGAAAGCCCATTTTTTGGCCCGAAGGACCCTTTAGTGAATATTACTTTTACAATACCTGCGTTGTTAGAGTGCTAGCTAATGAAACGTGGCCACCACAGTTCTTACTATAGTTACTTGGCCCCTACAATGTCACTTAAACTATAGTTCCACTGCTTCTATAGTGCCCTGCTACAGTACATCGAAATTTTTCCCTGCCCAGATTTGATCATGGGTCTTTAGGTTCTTCCTCATGTTCCTATATTACTTATTTAATCATATTATTCTTCCAATGTAATTTAACAAGGTAGTTAATATTATTGAGGACAAGATTCTCTTAGAGGTCCAAGATCATTACTATATACTCCTCATAATAAATATCATGATAAAAATAAACCACCTATGAATTCAGTACAATTTCACGATTTGGTATATACTTCTTCAGTAAAGACACATGGAACATATCATGTACTTTTGATAGTTTGGGAATGAGTGCTAGTTGATTATCCGTAGAACTAATGTGTCAAGAATCTCAAAGGGGGTGATATATTTGGGACTCGTATTTCCCTTCTTCCAAAACCTCATGACTCTCTTCCAATGTTATATATGAAATAGTACATTATTTACAACCTTAGACTCTATATTTTTTATATTATAATAAACATTGATCTTTTATCAACTATATTGTTCTCTGATTTATTTTAGAGTTACATTGAACTTCTCCTATATTTATTCTACTAGTATAGGTCACAATATCTTTAATTCACCAACTACATCTTAGCACAAGGGTAATATATATCTATTTAGATAAAGATATATATAAGGATTCATCTAAATTATCACTTGAAATATTTTTTATATGATAACTCAAATAGAAAAATATAAAGGTCCTTAACTTCTTTGAATTTCATAGATGAAGCTCTCAAAATATCCTCAAGTGTCTGGAAAGTTATTTTAGATTGGCCATTAATTGGCAGTGATAGGACATATAAAGTTCAACTCTATATTTAACTAATGATGAATTCTTATATATAAATTTGTGGTTAACCATCCATCCATCCAACAGCCCCAAGGCCTTCAACTTTTTTATTATATGATAAAGCCCCCTTTTAAAGGATGAAGGGGGTGGAAACCTAATGACATCATGGACATAGGACAATCACACACAAATAAAGAAAGGGTAAAACCATGATCACATCATAGAACTGCTCCTCCCCAACATTTGAACATGAAGAAGCTCTTCACCATTGCTAGGTAATTTCAAAATCAAGTGTCCTGAGTCCAAGCTCAGGCCTGATCCGATGGTAGGCACCATACCCTCTGATACAACCAAATCAAAAAAACATTGCAAATATGAATTTCCAGCTCTGAAACCTCATCTAGAGTCAATTCATGAATTCCAGTCCTGCTCAAGAAGTTCACAACAATCCACCCAAATCACTTTAGCATACATAGACCGAGGCGACAACCCAACCGATCGTGGAAGGAACGAACTCGACCACACTGAGCCACCATGAAACGACTGAGACCATGAACCCTCGATGAACCTAGATATCAGAAACGAAAAATAACCACACCCACCACCACATAGAACACCCAAAGGAACGACTGGAATCCACAGGGAAGGGGAAGAAAAACCTTACCGCTAGGGAATAAAGTAGTGTAACTGAGCTCAGATAAGACCAACAAGGATGATCCATGGATCAACCCAGCCCGAATGCTGTCATAAAGGTCTTGTTGTTGATCCAGGAAAGAAACAGAGAAACGACGACGGTTGGTGCTCCAGCAGGCGTAGAACAAAGATGGAAACAAGACCTCCACTGAGACACGAGACGAAGTGGAATCAGAACTGGATCTTGAACCTTCATATCACCACATGTAGAGGATCCGCACAACACAATCCTTCCATGAAGAATCACGGAAGGAAGGATCCACTAACAACCTGGGAAGGGTAAGAGGATATCGGTGATAGGGGAAACCCTAGCTCGGTTACTCCCCTTATGGGCTCATTGAATACATGATATATAAATTTGTGGTTAACTATGGATCTAGATAATATATAATTTATAATGGTGTTTCATTCTGCCAAACCTCTTCATTAATGTATATCAATGTTAGTAAGATAAGTGAGAAGTTATCTCTAATGGCGATGTAGTGACGAGTCCTTATTAGATGCTCCAATAAAACTAATATAGAACCATATCCATTAGATATCTTCAATAGACCCATGTAAAAGTCCATGGTGATGTTCTACAATTTCCAGGTTGGTATGGATAATGGTTGTAACATCCCCTTGTTATATTTCCTTTCTACCTTCACTTATTGATATACTATGAACATTGATATCAATATAGAAATTTGTTTCAATGTATTTTACAAGTTATAGTACCCTTATATATTCCAATACATATTTTTTTCCTTATATTGTCTGATATTTTTATCAATGTACATCTTTCAACCAATCCTTTTTTACCCTCCGATATGATGGTACACATCACCATGTCCCAAAACCTCACAACTCTAAATTCATTATTTTTGAACATCAAGGACATTCCCTTTTGTATAAACTTTAAACTATTTTATCCATAATCATCAAAATTTTGAGCCTTTAATATATTATATTGAATGGATGGTTGATAATTAATTTTAAAAATGATGTATGTTTTTACTTACTTTATGATTATTATATCCATCTATTGTATGTCTCAAAATATCTTACCCATATCAGTACACATCATGGATAAGGTTTATAGATCATTCCCAGCTAGAGAATTTTAAACATTATTTTTCTTCTTAGTATTAAAATTTATTGAGTATTCATAATCCTTAATTATCTCTAACCAACTTTATTATAACATGTTGAGATCCTTATGTGTGAATATATACATTAGAATATTATGATTCATATATATGTCACACTTCTGTCTCTATAAGTATTGCCACCATATTTTTAATGTGAATATTATGAAAATACAATATATATCATGAATATAATGGTTATGATAATGGATATTCAATCATAAAAATAAATATGCTATCAATTTATCATTTTCCCAGACCTAAGCCCTTATGGGAAGCATCACTGTAGAGATAAAGTTATTCCCCTTAAGTGGTTAGTGTGAGTACTGGTGTACTGATTTTCCTTTTATTCAACTCCCAGAATATATATTAACATTAATTAGTGAAAAAACTCAACACCCTAACATTTATGATTGGTTAGAGGGTTTTTAAATCATAAGAAGTCTCACAAATCGCTTATAGTGCTAATCAAATTCGAAGAAACTATGGATCTATTTTTTTTTATTTTGGTTTGGGACATTATTCAACCACTCATGTCATCAAATGATTTATAGATATCCCCTTCCTTATGATAAGAGTACCCAATAATGATACTTGATGAATATAAAAGTCAAAATTACTATACTTTTCATATACCGTCTCGTTTCTCAGATCCATTAGCGAAATACACAAATACAACTCATATTTCTCATTAATTTTGGAGTACATAAAAATATCATCTATAAAATTAGCCAGAAAACGATGAAATTTATAATAAACATATTTATCAAGTATATTTATATTTTAGGATAATTTTTTAATTTTAATTCAATAATATGAACTCATAATATCCATTCATTGTTCAAAATTAATTCTTGGGGAATAGACCATCATCACCATTAATCGATGATATCCAAACTAAGGGACTTCCTTTGAGATATTACATGGACTGATATAGTTGATAAAACAATTAATAAATCTATTGTAGATTATTATTGTTCATTATAATTATTTTTTAGTTCTTAAGAATAAATTTATCGGTAAATTTATCATTGTGTTGTTTTTTGAAAAAGAGGACTAATACTCCCTATAGTGAAAAACTAGGCCACGTGAAAACCTTTTATAGAGTATCTTATAGTTTCTACTTTATATTTTCAATTTAATAAGGCTTATTATATAGGGAATATTATATATTATAAGAGATCTATGTTTAAGTTTAAATTATAACATAACAAGTTAGTTAGGAGGAAGAATGGGAAACTCTTCCGGGAATAGATTATTATATTCCCTGACAATAGGCATGTATTTAATCGTGATCATCTCCTTTATCTCAATAATTTGAGCTAGATATTTTTATGCATTAGTAAATAATATCCATTCATGTTAACAAGCTTACAAATAATATTTAACCTCCTCCTGAAACGTAAATAGAATTAGAGGACGGTTTGGGTCATGTAAAATTATTTTCTTCTCTCTAAAGTCGATGTAATATTTATATAAATATAGATTATCTATTAACAGTATGAAATAAAATTCCCCTCAAAATTATGACAAGATTTTTTGAGAGATTCATCCCAGAAACATTAACTGAATATGATTGAAATCATTATATGTGATAATTTCCATATTTTTTTATTTTCACAAATAAAGAAACCTAGAAACACTGAGGTGGTTTCTGAATAGTTCAACTAAAATATTATGATATGAATGAATGAATGGAACCCAAATATATTCATGAATTAATAACCAATTTAATTCATTGACACAACATTTTCATGATCCACATCATCACTAACATATTCCCCTCGTCAATCTCATAGCCTTGGATGTTATTTTCATCAGTTATCGTTGACCAATATAGGTTTAGTATACTGATTTTCAAAGATTATTAATTATTATAATTGAATAGTTGTTTCATAGGTTAAATATTTATCGTGTCATTATTTTACACTATCACATTAGTGGTCTTATTTATCTCTTATCTATATTCATTAGCTTTATTCCCCTCATTTTTACACTTATAACATCTTCGTGTTTTCTTTTACTAGTTACCAAAATACTTCTTCTATCACATAAAAATAATGAGTAATTGGATTTTATTCCCACTTTTATATATCTACATTGACCTTATTTAATTAAAATTCATTATAAATTTTTATCACTATACCCATTAAAATATTGATAATTACATATATTCATCTCACCTTTGATAGCATATCAATGAATTTCCTCATAACTATCATTGGATTGAATTTTCAATGAACATTAAAGACTCATATTTAGACCCATAAAGAAGAATAAAAACATACATTCTAGATCAATGAAAAATACAATGGAATACATTGAAATCCTTGTGATGTTTTCCTTATGAGACACAGTTGATTCATACCCCATTTTCATGAGTCCAAGAAACTCCCTCCATAATTTCAAACTGTTAGTCTGGGGAAAATATTTATTAAAAAAATATTTTCTTGAATCTTAACATCTCCATTCATTCAAGGTATTCATTAGATTTCATGTTCTTGATCATTTACCACCACTTATTGGATTCTCCATTTAAATAATAAATGATCAAATAAATATTTCATTCTAGTATCACATGAGGATATTGAATTTATTATCAATGGAATTAATCAATTTCTTAACAATCTTAGGATCATAAGTTCCACAAAATGTGGTAGGACATTGATGCATAAATGAATCTTCCGTATAAAATTCCTAATTAGTTTATGGAGGATGTTATATATAATTCATGTTATTTTTCATAACATGATATTGTTATGAAATTACCACCATGAAGTTATCAACTACTTCCCCAATATTAGTAAGCACTTATTTGGTAAATCATTAGATTAGACATCATAATTTTTTATGGAATGATTACATATATTTCTATCTATTTTATAAAATAAAATAATGTTAATAGGGATAATACATATGTTAATAAGAATATAAAATAAAAAACAATTAGTTTAGAAGTAAAATCTTAAAAATAAAATATAGACTATAATTTATGAATTTATCGGTTTCAATCTGGGTTATCCATAGTAATTCTTTTAACTAGGTTATCTAAACTAAATATTTCTATATTACATCATAATTTTACGTAAAAATATTTTAATTCATTCCAGATTTTTTTTAAATAATATGTGAACTAACTCAAGTGTATCCCAAGGGAGTGTCAAACTAGGTGTATAGTTAGACCCACTAGTTGTAAATGACTGATGATTGAGTAAATACACAACCAAAAAATTCCCCAGTTATTACTGATACGTGCATCTATGTTATATCCTATATCCACATGATATTATATGGATATAAATTTCATTTATAGGAAACCATATTATTTATACTTTGATATATTTTATAGTTTTTCCTATACATAAACTTATAACTAGGGTTTTCAATAATGTTGTATAACCATAATCCCAAAAAATAACTTGACCAAGATTTGACACCCAAAATAGTAAACTATGTTGGAAAATTTTTAATACATTATTTTCAGAATAAAAATCTATAAAACAAAAACTATGTATATAGAGGTCCAGTGAGATTGGGAGAGTAGAAAGATATAACATAAAATTAAACCCAAACTACATATTTATTATTTTTATCTCTATATTGTTATCTTAAATACCATTTATCTTATATTACTACATATAATACCCTATGGAAGAAAAAAAGGAAGATGGTGAGTTATATTTCATGGTAAGGGAGTAAACATGATATAAAGTATAACATCTGAGAAAAAATGCATAAAATGGTATCATAAAAGTGGAAAATAATATATAATAATATATAATCATGGAATAGAGAAATTAAAATCATGGTAAATTGAATAAAAATAATGTGAAAATAGAAAAAACAAGAAATCATAAGTATATGTTAATCATTTCTGTAATGAAAACGTAACATAATGTGGTTGGCTAACTATATGTTCATCGTATATGTTATCTCATGAGTTAAAAATATCACATAACTTTCTATAGGGATGTATAATTCTATCACCACCCATAAAATTATAACATGTTCATTCATACGTGTTCCACATAAGTAAGTCATACATAAATCGTAATCATATGAAAAACCCATGAGAATGGAATAGGTTACATGAATTTATCTCAAAACATAATCATTGGTTTTTTCATAAAGATTACTAAGAGAAGATTAAAATACATAGTTTAGACTTTCATATCTATAATAGAAAATATATGTCTTAATTATAGGGCCACTTAAAGACGATTTCCTAAGAATGGTTGGACTGGTAGGTATAGAAATGCAACACACAGACAATGTTTTAAGAAACGGGTAAGGAATCCTTAAATAAGGTGAATAGATGGACTTTTAAACCAAATTAAAATTAATACATATTATTTTACCATAGATTAGAAATAATTTTCTGAAATCATGTAAGGGGATAACAATAAAATATTTTCATATAAAAATGGGTAATGATTAGGATGGTTACATTAAAATAGGATTATTTAAACAAAATATTTACCAGAGAACTTGAAACAAATGTATAACCATAGTTAATGAAGATTACATAAACTAGTATATTTTTGAAAAAATGTATAATGAATATATATAATATTTATGAGAATATTAGAGAGAAAAAATAATGTTTGGGGAGAGAAAGAATAACGTACAATAAAAGTATCCCGTTAGGAGGATCCCTTATATTGTGTCATGAATCTCTTTGTTCATGTACCTAAACACTTGAATAATAAAATAATGTTTATTAAATGATTTATTTATATCCTTTTACATCTATATATTATTTATTATTATTATTTTATGATTTTTTATAATTATTTTATAAATAAATCAAAATTATTTTAATTATCGTAAGAGTGTTCATTTGACGGTTCCAAGGATGATTCGATTAGTTAATGATTATTGAAGTTATTTTAAAATTATAAGACAACCATAGATGTGAATTGAAGTTATTTTATTGTCATTTTAATTGTTTATATGTTCTAATAACTCTATTTAACATAGTGTATTTTTTATTTTTTAATGGTCTATTCATATGGGTAGTTTTACGGGAAATTAGAAACTAGAGTTTTTATATTTATTTAAATGGTTATTCATTCATTTAAAAAAATGTAATAATTTATAATTTTATTATTATCATCATGTATATCCATAATAATAATTTTATAACATTTCATGAAGGAATTTATGAAAAATGAAACTTGTCATCCATATATGTGTTAGTCCGAAAAAAACAATAGAGACACATTCATTTTCTAATGAATGGAAGGAAAATAAATTGTGGATATTAATTTAACAAAACAAAATTTTAGTACATTTGTGATAATGTTGTGGAAATGTTATGTTTGATGGAATACACTTAGTAGAAGTGGAATAATAAAATATTTAAAGAGCTTCGTTAAGAATATTACATATTCTATCAGTTTTACTCCCTTAAACTAAACCTTATGTTTCACTACCTACCCTCAGTACGATTCCAATTGGACTAGTAAGGATGGAGTTCAGTGATCCCCCTGATCTTTCTTCTAAGAGTATATTGTTTTGAAACTTGAGCCAAGGATATTATACAAAAAAATGGGAGGCATTACCCTCAATAATTCTAGGAATAAAAGAAAAATTTACTAACCAACTCCATAATATAAATAAATTGTACATCCACATAATACCGATACATTATATGTTATAAAGTTTGAAGAAAAAATTAAAATAAAAAACAAACAACTCTTAGTTCAATGACTACTAACTCTATCATAACACAAATGACCATATGAGCTAGTATCATCATCTCGATCACCTACAACCATCTGATAAACATAAAAAAAATATAAATATATATATAAGGATTAGAATAAAAGTTTAATAAATTGGATCCTCCTGGGGAACACTCATGAAAATTTCAATGAAACATACTAAATCTTCAATGAATAAACATAAAAACCAACAGTTCACCTTATCAGGTATACTATGTTTCTATTCGCACATAGTCTGGCTCAGCAAGTAACACATATAAGATAGTAAAATAATTTAAAATTAATATATATATATATATAAGATTACCATTCTCCTATGTTCACACTGAACCATTGACCCTAAATCATTACTATATGGATACTAGAGATTCCATATTCTTTTAATTCATCCTTCAATGTGGGTTGGGCCTCAATTATTTTTACCACAATCTCACAAAACTCCCAGTATCTCATGTTGGTATCAATCTAAATATTCAGTCCATCATAACATCCTACACAATGTACATCTCATCACATTCATACCACAATCACATATTTTCCCTCCATGTAGTCTGTTGTCACATCTTAAAACTATGTGGTATGTATAAAATCCACCATAGCCATTGTATGAGAACACCAATAATCACCAAATCTATTACTACCAAAATAAAAGTATATTATATAATCTCAAGACACCACATCAAACATATATAATTATATAGTAACTAAGATTTATAATAAAATGCATGTGAATATACGCTATAATAATAATCCATCACAGTTTGGATATGTCAAAAAACATAGCCTTTATAGAAGAGAGAGTTGAGTGGGGAGAGTATTTATACATCTAAACCCTAAACAACCTAGATGTTGGGAAACACCCAGAACCCAAATTCATAATGGGAATCGGTAACTCCAACCAACAAGGGAGGTAGGGAGTAATAAATCAAATAGCATAGGTATATAATATCTCAAAACAACACTATGGAAAATTACCTTCCCTATACTCAAGTTGTAGATATTTTAAATCATAAAATCTTATTTTACTTATCTATGACTAAACTGATAAATTTATAAGCATAATGTATTCAATTTTCCTCATATAATTAATTAATATAATATTTAAAAAAAATTAAATATCTAATATTTTATGAAATTTTTCTCTATAAATAAATTTTATTTCTTTGATCTCTTATGTCACATGAAGAACTATGTTTAAATGAACCGTGATATATAATTAAAATATAATTATTTAAGGTGAAGCTTATTTAATGTTCTTGGATTGGAGGGTATGAATAAGACTAACTCACATAAATAAACTTATGTATTCTATATAAATAAAATGAATTCATTGGTTATCAATCAATTAAAAATGATCATAAAAATTAAATTTAAACTATAAGTTACGTTTTTTCAAAAAATAATTTATTTTTCCATCTAATAAACATTTATAGTAATAAATTAATTTAAACACTATTATTAAATTACTTTAATAAAAATTACATATTATATATCTATTAAAGTGTTATATCATTTATCTAATATTTCTTTAGACCTGGGATATGAATAAATGAAATTTATGATTAAAAATGTATTTTTTTTATAAAAGCTATTAACATCATGTTTTGCACGCTTTTTTTAAAAACGATTTTTGAAAAATAGAAATATTAAATTTAATAAAATGAATTCTATATTTTGAATCACCTTTTATTTTTAAGCATCATGAATATTAACCATGGAAAATTTTATCACCATGGTAATGGGTAAATCAGGTTAACGTAGGTTGAAGGTAACTGTGAAGGCCATATTTTTTCATAATAATTAGAATTTTATTAATATAACCCATATCACCATATTCTTGAAATTTAATTTTCTAAGGGACACTTCTCCATGAAAATTTAATTTATAATATTTATATCAATGAAAATTTCAAAATACCTCTCATTTAGATTTAAATAACTATTATGTGTACAGAAAGGAACAAAAAAATGTTATTAATGAATAGAAATATCGATATTGAGATTAACGAATTTTTTTTCATAATGAAATCTATTTATAAAATATTTTTATTATATAATTACCATAAATTATTATACAACTCCAACTTAGTAATTCATCAATTGAAAGAAAATTAAAATAAAAATAATTTATAAATAATAGAATTAATATAAAATAAATTGGTTATTTTGTTAAAAAAATTTACCGATTATTATTAAATATTTGTTTTATAATTAAATATTACTTTTTACTTAAAATGTTTTCCTTATGTATTTTAATTCATATTAAATTACTAGTTTCAAAATTGACATTAATGATATGTTATCAAGATAAATATTTATTAAATTATTTAAAAATAATAATAATATTGAAATAGGATAAGGTTGATTATATATTGTGTAAAATTTAACCACAAGTCCAATTAAAATCCAATTATCCCATTATAAGTATAATTATAACCCATTAAGATTGAAAAGGGTGTTATTGTTGTAAAGGATAATATAGGTTAACTAAAGGGTTAATCCAAAATATATTGTTTAAAACACCACTTAAACATGTCCAAATTTTTCTGGATGATTTCATTTTAATAAAATGTTATATATTTTTTTGAATTAATATGATTTTTTATTCATTTGGGAAAGAAAATTACTTTATTATATTTTAATCTTTTAAGAAATTCCAAGAGTCCCCCCTCACTAATAAAATGGCACCTCTCTTTTATCATATTCACATAACATTGAGGCTGATATAACAACCGAAACCTTCCAAATCATTTTATAAAACCCATAATCTAGATTCTAGTGTATTTTTTCTTAAAAAAATACCATCCTTAGGGTAATTAAGAGGATATATAAAGGAGTTGTTTCAATGAAGAGGTAGTGTCCTTATCCAATCATTTTCTTTTTAATTCTTCTTATAACGCCTATATAAATGTCATATTGTTAAATAAATAATAACATAAATAGGAAAAATATATTTAAATGTAATTAATATAATTTACACACCAATTTAACCATCTATTATATATAATTGTAATTGTACGTATGGCACGTGCTTACGTACGACATACAATATCTAATTAGAGATACAATTCATTTTCCATCACCATATTTTTATAGATGAGTATCATTGTTTATTTAATGTTTAGATATTATATTAATTTATTAATTATTATTATTTAAATATAATATCTATTCTACAATTTTAATTTCCAAACCATTAGAAAAAAATAATGTTTCTCATGCGTATATATGGACTACCACCTCTATAAAGTGATGTGATTCATTCCTCATATATGTTTTGTGTGGATTGTAAAAATTACAAATTAAATAAATATTTATGATTTATATGGTATAATAAATTTTCTATAATTAGGAATTATTATTTTCCTTTCTTTCATTCCATTCATTGAAATGTGAATATAGTTTTAATGTGTACGTACGGCCAACCATCTCCATTAACGGTATAATTAATTTTTCTATCTATTACTATTGGGGATGACCGTAAATATATATATATAATGAAAATATATGATATTTAGATCATTATTATCATTATTTAAATTATATAACCATAAATAAATTATAGGTACCATGAATTCTGAACAGAAACCATCTTGAAAAACAAAGAAGATATCAACTAATAAGTGATTTTAATAAAATATTATTAATATACTAGTGATAATATGTCATAAATTAATCATAAATGGAATTATAGTTATTAACATATTTATTTAATATATATTATAAATATATATTTATTATAAAGTAGGATATAACATGTTTAAATAATGGATATACTTGAGGTAAGGGATTTATATTTTAATCCTATTTTAATTGGGATTGATTATGTTTGAATTTTCATTATGAAAATAAAATAATCATTACCTAATGAATCTAATTTATTTTATTATCCACTAGTTATTACATTATAATATATTTCTTAATTTAATTTTTCTTACTTTAATCATTTAATATATTAAATGAGTTTTCAATAAAAACTAAATTTTTTTCCTCTCTTCAGTCACAAATTATTTTTTTCCATATCCAAATTTTCAAAAATAGTTTTCTAGAATTAATTTTTGATGATTGTACTATAATTATTGAAATTAATTATTAATAGATATTTATCTTCTAAAAAATGTTGTAAAATATATATTCTATTCATTTTTTAAATGAGATGGTTTCTGACTTTTTCTAATAAAGTCCAAAAGGAATGTTTTTTAACCTGTAAGGCATGAATGAAATTTCATATAAGAATGACCTATAAATTATTTAAATCATAATTTCAATGATTACATAATTTATTTAAAAACAAAATTTTTCCATGATATTTTTTGAAATTCTTATATTTTAAATAATCGATTTCAAAATGGAATGAATATTTTCACCAAAACAATTTTTAAATCATATTTCTACTCATCAGTGAAAATGAACATTGGTGTTACATATGTTTTACTAGGGATATGATTCTATGGTACCATGGTTGTTATTATATGGATTGTTTTTTATTATGATTATGTAATTTTTATGAAACCCATTTATTTTCCATCGGTTATACTGTGATGATATTATGAATTGTTTATGAAGCCCATTTTATTTGCATGGGTTATGATATATTGACGTGATGAAGTTTTTATGATCTTATAGAATACATATGTATGTCTTTAATTATATTATAGGGGGATACTAAAGTATATAATTGTCAAATTCATTGGGTAATGAATTATATATCATTATATAATTATGGGGGAAAAGTCAATGTTATTGATCAATTATGGGAAAAATTTTGATGTGCTTGATTCATTATATGAAACAAGTTGGTGTGCTTAATCCACTAAGGGAAACAAGCTGATGTAATTTATCCACTATTTGAAGCGGGTGTTAAGGTAGGATCTATTATGATTTTATGGTCGTGGTAGTTAACATTGACATATGAAATGGCCTTTATACCTATGATGGTTCCAAACATGTATAATATAACTTGTGGTACACGATTGATTTGTAAAGACTTATCACTATTATGATTCTTGTATATTTAAATGTAAATTCATTTTCCCAAGGTTCATCTTTATGACCATTTAAATATTCTATATGAAATTTTTATATTATAGATATGATCTCATATCAATATTATTTTATTATATTTCCATATGATCAGACATTGATTTTTCCCATGTATACCCTTACTGAGAATCTAATCAAAAAATTTCTTATGTTTTTTCTCTACAGTTTATAAAGAAAGGATTGAGTATGGAATATCTATGAAGAGTACTAAATGGAAACATAATTATAGTTTATGTTGAATATATTTTATTAAATAATAATATTTTGTATCTAGTATAAAAAAACAGGACCTTTAAATCCCTTGGGAATATATTTTTTTAATGTATTGAATATTCATCTAAAAAGATGTAATGTTTATGTATGAAAATATTTGGCTTTTATAGTTTGTATTAGATATATTTTTAGTTAATCATTGTTAGCATGGATAATAGAAATATATTTTGAACCCTTGGGATAAGTATAATTATAGGATAACGTCTTAAGTGTTTTTGGTAATAACCATTGATGAAATAGGTTAAACCTATGGTTTCATTTATTGCGAATATCTTGTCATTATTTAGAAACCCTATAATTTTTTATCAAGAATTTATAGTTTTAAAATGATTATTTTTTCCCATAGTTTTCTTGTTTGGTTATAGTAAATAGATGAGATGAGAGGATATCATATTAATAATTACTGTGATGGAAAATATAAGGATTTTCAACCAGAGCATCTAAATAATACATGAGTTGAAATGAAAAATCATGTTGTTATAATCCTACAACTTTCTAAAGAATTGAATCTTGCTAAGAATCAAACTGATTAACGGAAGGAAAAATGTGTTGTTTAATATTGTATGTTGAATCATCCAAACTATTTTTGTGGGTATTTTGATCGACTAATTGTTGAGTTATGGTTCAACACCATTTAGAAAATATTCTCAATCCTACAGATCTTAGATCATGAAAAGGTTTTCCATGAAATTTATTATTTTCCAAATGAATCCGATCAATGGAAGAATCTTAGTAGGAATAAGATTCAAGAGGACGAAATTTAATATATGTAATAAGTTTATTTTTAGAAGATATTGTATTGTAAATTAATTCCCTCATAGTCAACATATAAATATGTAGATATAATTTTCTAAGCTGGTGAAAAAGGAGGATGAATACATTAGTACATATGAGAGAATTTTCACAAGACTTGAAAAATATCCCACTAGTTTAATCATTATCCGGGAGAGAATAATTTATTGATTCATTGGTGGACTAAAACCAGAACTCTAAAAGTAGTTATCTATAACTAACATCTGAGGACATGGAAAAATATATTTTTTCACACTCAATATAAAAATGGAAATTGGATATTCTCACTATATTCCCATGGTTTGTAAAAGAAAAGGATGACCGGGTCTCATGAATACTAAAATAGATCACACGGTAAAAAAAATTGCATCCATATACATGACTAAAATGGGGGAAGAAATATCAAGGGAATTTCTTGAATAGATCATTGTGTCTATTTAAATGTATAATGGTGGTTCAAAAATCTCTTGAATATTAAACGGGGATAAATTGAATGGTTAATGAAATGAAGGAGTATAAGGTTCCAAATAAGGAACCACCCACTCTCTAATGATAAAAATGAAAAGATTATTGGAATTATACAAGCCAATGAAACAATTTGTGGGGTTTTGATGATGATTAGAATAAAAAACTCTTAATACAAAATATAACGATATAATATCTTATGCTCATGAAAGCCGGTGTGGTTTACAAAATGAAATGATTAAAGGTACATTTTCTTTCTAATCTATAACTTCTATTATAATCTTTGATTCCATTTTTACCCACTCTATTATAAATGAGTATTTTTATAAGGTTATCCAAATTCCATCCTAATTATTAGATATTGAATTATAAGTGAAACCCACTAATTGTATTATAATTGAATCTCAACATTATGATTCTAATATTTTTGACGTTTTTGGGAATTTACGTCCAAATTTTTTCACTATTATCCCTTTGGTTGTATTTGTTGTTATTTTGGAAATGGTTAGGATTTCATTACATAAATCCCACATTAATTATCAAGTAAGTGAATTTAAATTTGACATTCTGAAACAATAATTCATTTTCTATCAGTATAATGTTAAATATGAACTTATGGAAATCATATCCACTATATGGGTCTCAATTCTGATTTGAGATAGATGTTTATCTCAAATGGATGGGGAGAAACTCATTAACAAATATAACCTTATTTTATGGGATTTTTGTGATTTATTTAGGGAATAATTTTTAAATCTTCCACTGAATTGTGAATTTTAGTAATTAATTGAACACATAACTTATTCTATAACTATTTCCAATTCTTCATATAGAATGTCCATGATAGAGTTATATGAATTGAAAATGAAACACAAGGGGGTTCATAAAAATTTATTTATTTGGCCATTTTTTCACATTTGTGTGAACTTATTTTTTTATGAATAAATCTAAATCAATGTGATTCTAAATTAATTATCTAAAATTATACAAGATCAATATCATGAATAACTATACTCAACCTTGTATTTATGAATTCTTGATCGACTGTGTGAACCTCAATACTTTTCTAAGATATAACTTTGTTATGAATATCATCAATTGATTGTCAAGAAACAATATATAGCTAATAATTTTTTTATAGGGTATGCATACTATGAATTTATAGATATGTCATTTGGTATTGAAAAATGTCCATATATCATCATGGATTTAATTAATAAGGTATTTTCATATTACCTTAATTAGATACTGGAAGTCTTTATATATGAAATTATTATATATTCATAGATACAAGAAGTACATTCATATAACTGGATAATTGTACTTAATTACCCGAGGAAGCAGAAGATATATTCAAAATATTCCTAGTCGAATTTGGGATTCAAAATGTTTTCTTCAGGGGTATTTTAATCTCATGTGATGATATTTCTCATGTATTTTTAATCCACTCACAATGTTAACTTCTAAGGGAGATAATTTCCTTTGGGTAAAAGAATGTAAGGAAGGTTTTAAGAAGATGAAGAGAATATCAGTCATCACACTTGGGCTTACACTACTTTACAATTGAAAAGGTTTTGTTATATATATTGATTCATCATAGAAGGTATTGGGATGTTTTTTCATAAAAAATGATATGATTATAGATTATTCATCATTATAATTGATGGTTCTTGAGAAAAATTAAACAAACTCACTACTGGGATTTAGTTGTTGTAATATTTTCATCAACGATATGGAGGCGTTATCTTTACTAAAAGACGTGTGATATATATACTGATAAAAAAATATTAATTCATATTTTTACATAGAAATACATGAATATGTTCAAAAGATGATTCATGGGGATGCTTAAATATTATGGCATTTCATTACATTACCACTCTGGGAAAACAAACAATGTACTTTATTCTCTAGGTCGGGAGGATCAACCATGATTATATATGCTGAGGATAAAAAAATGTATAATATTTTAATAATTTTAAATGATGGGTCAATAATACATTGAGGAAGGGGGAAATATTATATTACTCAAATAAGTTTTTAACCATCTACTTAAGGGAAGGTTAAATAGGTAAACAAGTAAGATGCGGAGCTGTAAAAGAAATTGAGAAATGGTCTGGATTTTAACATTGACTATGATTTAATGATAAGGTTTAGAAACCACATATGTGTTCCATCCATAGTAAATTTGAATAAGATGTTGTTGGAAGAGGCACACATTTCATCGTTCACTATTTATACAGAAACTATAAAGTTGTATAGAGGTTCAAAAGAGTACTTCTAGTGTAATAGTATAAAGAGAGATATTGATGAGTATATATCTCGATGCTTGGTTTGTCTGTAATATAATGATAATTGATATATTTCTAAGAGTATATTCAAACTATTTCCCATATGAGAATGGAAATTGAAAACAATCACCACGTCTTTTACTGCAGGACTCCCTAAAATTTCTAATAGACATAATATTGTTTGGGTTATAACCATTCACCTTATGAAGTCATCACAATTCATTACAATTAGATAATATTTAAATATGGATCTCCTTTTTGGGATATAAATTAATGAATTTATAAGTCTATATAGAGTACCAAATTCTATTGAATAAGAGCAGTATCTGATGTTTACCTCGATATTTCAATGTTTTTATCGGGCTCTAGATACGGAGATCAGTTTTATTATGGTGTATTACCATAAAATATATAGTTAGTATGATATATCCATTAAACCCCAATATGTTATGTTGATATATCCTTTTTTATATTTTAAGGGTGTTATGGATTAACACATTCATATGTTTGAGTTTTCTTACAATAATAGCTTTCAATCATTCATATAGATTTCTCTATGTGAATTCCTCTATGTATAGAACTGTAAAATAAAATGTGGTGGGTTGAAATTATAGAAAAATATATATTGGGGCTTGAGATAGGTAAGGAAATTGTAATTAATGTTATAACCATTCAAGAACACATCAACAAAAATCATAATCGACAAAAAATTTATACTGATAATCATTGATGTGATCTAGAATTTGAAGTTGTTGAGATTGTATATAGGTTAATTTCTTCATGGAATAAGGTTTTTTATTTTAATGAAGGTAAAACTATGACCTAGTTATATTTTCTCTTTTGATACTGTTGATTAATTTGGAATGGTATCTTATATCATGGTGCATCCATCCAACTACTCTCAAGTTCATGACATGTTCTATGTAAATATCCTTAGAATGTACATAATGGATCCATCACATGTACTTAAACCAGAGTTAATACTGTTGGAGAATGACAATTCTTCTAAAGATGAACCATTTAAAATCATGGGCCATAGATATAATGTTTAGAGGAACATGACAACCCACTTGGTGGAAGTTCTCTAGAGAAATAATAATTTCAATGAAGCTTCATGGGAACCCAAGTATAACAACCCATACTTTACATACATTGTTAATACTTCAAAATTGAAGTACACTTATTACAACATATAACAAAACCATGAAATGACCGTATAGGTATAGTGTCTTTAGAAACTGGGAAACATAAACAACTGGTTCATAAATCATCTACGTTGTATAAGGCCCCAGCCTTAAACCTTACTTAATCTTGAGTTATTACAAGATTACACATTGAGGATCTTTTCAGGTTTAGAGTTTTAGAGAATTAGATCATGAAACTTGCATTACATTCCACATTTAAACAAAGTGGTTACATAAAAGTCAGCATTCATTCTTCCCATCAACGGGAACATATTTAAAATATAACACGGATTCTTTCTTGACACATCCTTGACACTATCATCACATCATGTACCCTTCCCTTGACCTGTGAAAAATATTTCAAAAACTTGGGATGAGCATAAAAAGCTCAGTAAGAGTTATAAAAATATGGAAAGGAAACATGAGTTCATATATACATAAGAATGAAATCATACTTTACCCATAAAACAAAGGCACTTTAACATACCTCATCAAACCATGAATAAATCATAGAAATCATAAGACATAAAGGTAACTTGAGGCATTCATAACATTCTTATGTAGGGAGTAACCCTCTTGGTTACGTTTGGAATACCCATCACAGTATATTCCCTAAATCTCTTCGGAGAAACCTTAACGTTTCACTCCTTCGCGTTACCCAATGCATTGGAGAGCTATATCGGGCTCACCCGCCCTTAGTTTATCACGGAACCACCCGTTCTTCATAACAATGCCCAAGAACCATAACATAATCGTATCACATAAACATGAATAAAGGAAACATAACATTTCCACATTTCAATCACAATATAACATATTAGGATATTGAAATAATGAATCCATTCAAAAAGAAACCATTTCCAAAACCATTTAAAACATTTAATAAAGAGATTTTTGAATCAAAGTGTCCCATACCACCTTAAAGCTTTTAACATTTTAAACCATTAATATCCATATAAATAAATCCTTAAAACCATTTTGAAAACATGGATATTAATAAGAACAAATAATTAAAACATTTAAAACGATATTTTGGTTAAAGGGGTTTTACCAAAATTAGAGACACTTGAATACAATAATCAAGGAATAACATTTAGTCAGAACTTTATAATATCATGAGAATAAAAGGATTCATGATATAATACTCCAAAGGACAGTATATACACCATATAAGAGTGAATTGGTGCATAACAACAATGAACCCTCAATAGAAATGTCAAATGTGATGAAATACCTTATAAAGAAGGTATCCTTAAATTAAGGACAAATAAATCTCAAAAAATATGTGTGACAAATATATAGACACCCAATATAAGTGGATATTAAGTGTAAAACAATAAAAGGTCATTCACACATATTCAATGGATGACATATTTAATGACTACAAGTTGAACCCAAAGAAATCGAAATTGGGTTAAGAAGTTCCCTTGACAGCCTAACGGCGTCACATCAAAATGAGTTGATGAGAGATAAAAAGAGTATCTCATCACTTGGACACAAAATTTACATCATTAAGGATATATGAGAACATATCCCAACATAACAATATGTAAATTAAAAGACCCAATAAAAGAAGTCTTTTAAAAAGAGGAAGGGTGAAAGGTTCCCTTACCGAATTGGGTATCTTTCAAAACATACACCCCATGAAAGAAGGGCAATAAATCATTGATGTAAATACTCATAAACGAAAGTATATTACACAAAGAGTCGAATAATGGGCAGTACATACACCACTCAAAGGAAATTGTGGCAAATGTAGCATAAATCTCACGGGGATAAAAGTGAGATGAAAAATCCCTTACGAAAACTCGGCAGCCTAACGGCGCCACATAACTTCCAAAAGGATTGATGAGAGAGAATAGGGTCTCTCATCACATGAACATAAAAATTACAGTAGGAGTAATATAAAATAACATCCCAATCATAATAAAGATGAGCTTAAAAGAAATTACATAAAAGAATGTACTTAAAAAGAAAGAGAGTTGTAGGATCCCTTACCTCGGGTCCGACTTGACTCGATCATTCTTTAATCTCCTGAATAATAAACTTGAGTTAATTTCTAATTCCTTAAGAACCCTTTTCAAGTTCATTATTACTTTTATACCACTTATTACCTTGTCATAAACATTATGTAATCATTTAAGTTAATAATATTTGTTTTGCCGATATTTGGTTCTTAAGTCGAAAGTGGTCTTCTTACAATTACATGTTGTTCGTGTGGCCAAATGTTTATTATATCCAGAATTCTATTCATTATGTAGATATCATATATTTCATATATATCCAGTACATGCATGCATTTATAACATTACATAATCATTTAGAGGTAAGAAATGAAATGCACCGTTCATGGAGACGGTAAGCCGTACGTACGCATGAACGCTACTTTCATTTCTATTTCGTATTTTATAGAATGGAATAATAATGATATAAAGGTATATTATAATTCCAATATAATATCATATATAATATCATATTTCCATCCTTTATACATCCCACATATGGTATTTAACGAATCAAATCACTTTGAGGGGGCGGTAGTCCGCACTTCCTTAAATGAAGATATCGCGTATACCCATAATGGAAGCCACAAAGGTAAGACAAAAATGAAAAATACAGAAGCATAAATAAAACATAAACATATTATATATCATATATAAAAATAGTGACATCATAATGGCCACCTTTGAAGGTGTTAAATGAGTATTGAACAATCATCGTTTCGGGAGGCAGAATTTCACCGTCCACGGAAACCGTATGTTCTTTAACCATTTGATGTAGTTGTGTGAGAGTGTAGCTAAAATAAATCTTGTAACAACATCCTAGTATATTGAAGATACTGGTGTTGTTACAAAAGAAGTAAATAAAAAGAGATTATAGGTTTGGAGAAGCAAAATAAAACAAATGAACAAGAGAGAATGAGTTACCTTTAAAAGTGTAATCTCCTTTTGATTTGAGCCTAAAGGCTTCCTTTGAAAGGATTCTGCCCAAAGGGGATCCTCTAGGATGAGGAGAGGGATGTTGAGAGAGTAAATGGGCAGGGGTTGGCCGAGGCAAAGGCTTGAGGGGTGTGGGAAAAGAGGTAGAGGTGGGGGCCTTTTATAAGAGGAGAGGAGGGGCACTTTTGGAAAGCAATGAAATATTACATTATTTGAAAATGCTTTTCGGTTCTAAAGGGTCCCACATTGATAGAATTCGTGGATAAGGTGATAAGGCATCGAAATCCACTCATCCAATTGGTTTTGTCCATGTGTATATTGTAGATTTTTCATTATCTTTCCATTTTAATTAAATTGTCAAATAATGATGTCATCGCTGCATCATTATTATGTCATAAATAATTTAATTTCTTTAATGTCTAAAAATTATAAAAAAAAATACTATGATATAGGAAATCTTTTTAGCTTTCCAATGACTATTTATAATCAAAATTTGGACTTGTATAACCCCACTTAACAATTGTTTTAGTAAAACATACTATGTTAGTGTCATTTTCACTTTAACATTAAATAAAAAGTATTTTATGTTATTTCCCAACAAAAGTGGATCCATGGGGTCCCCAAGTTAGGCCATGGCTTTTCTTGGTCGGCCATGACATAACCAATAGGGTTGGGACATGTGTCTAGGTCATTTTATATTATTAAAGCATTATTTATACCTTAAACTACCCTAATTACCACTAATCGCGATTAAGAACTTAATGAGTTACTATTCACCAAAAAAATTATTATAATCTCATTGAACCACATTTTACTTCTTAATGACAACCATGTATGTCGGATTTTCAAAATTCAATACACATTAGTGGTAAAATTTCATTTAACTGAAAAATCAGTTTGCTTGATTACCACTTAGTGGTTTCACTATTCATCAAAAATTGAAGTTTTTTAGAAAATTACCAAAAATTCACCCTAAGCTATATTTGATATTCTGAATTCAAAAATGAAGTCCGTTTTACAAAATTCAAAACATATTAGTCACATTAATTAATTTAATAATTAATTCCCGCTGTCAGAGCAAATAGCGTGTTTTTATAAAACAATAAGTATCAAAAGATTGACACTAGTTTAAGTCTAATTTCAAAGTGAAATTAATTCCAATGACCACCATTGGATTAAATGGTAAAAATATTTTCTAATTTAACTTTAAAAACAATTCAAAATATTATCTAATCATATAAATAAATTAGATTAAAAAGAGGTTTTGAATTAAAACACAACATTTTACACTATTCATTAAAAAATGAACTTTATCAGAAAAATACCAAAAATTTACACAAAGTAAAATTTGATGTCCCGATTCTTAATAAGAGTTTTATTAGGTCCAAAAGAATGTATAAGAGTGATCAAAACTATATTTAATGACAGTTCGCCATCAAAAGGCGATAAGTGAACCTTTAGTGAAAACTAGGGCATATATGCCTAAAATCGAATTCTTTCCGTATTTTAAGCCCCTATCCTTTATTGGATAATTGTAAAAACATTTAAAAACATATATAATCATATTTCAGTTATTTCTATCCACTCCCGCCATTACAACGGCTACATGTTAACTACCATTTAAAATAATATTATTTTATTATTAGAGTGCAACGTAAGATTCCCAAGAAACTCGTTGTTGCGTGTTGGGTACGCCATCGAGCATAGCGTCCCCTTTAAAGTCATTTAAATATTTTATTCACAAATATGGATAAATATGAAATGTCATATTCTTTATTTACCTGGGATGTTACATCCTTCCCCCCTTTTGGGAATTGCGTCCTCGCAATTTTAAAATTGCGCTTGGAAACATCCTTGAAAGTCCCACATCGGAACAAAAGTCGGTAAAACAAACACTTTAAAATAAAGAAAGATAAGTACAAAGGTCACTCGAGTTAACCCATACTAGGATTCCAAGTATGAAAATATGGACATGGAGGAGAAAACATAGGGTCACGTTCTTATGGAGAGTGATAGAAAACATGTTTAGGAGAAAGTTAACAATGAGAAAATCACAAACTTGTGATGGGTTAAACGGTATTCGATTCCCCAGTAGGAAAAGTTAATATACAACATTTTTGTTTTAAGTTACTTTTTATTGAGGAATTTATTCATAAGGAAACATAATCACTTATCATATTGACTTTCAACTTTTATTATATTCCTTTCACAAACTCATATTTTCTCCAAAAGACGAGTATTTAGGAAGACTTGTTCACATTAAGAGTACTATAATCAAGTTCTAGAGAATCACCTAATCCACAAAAGAGAACTATGTACATCCTATGTCTTTAGGCTTAAACCAGAGCCAAAACCAAAAAGTTTAGTACAAGATCAGATAATCCAGAAAAGGATAACCCCTTATAAAAAGAAAATCTATTCTTAATCTCCAAAATTTGTCCAACAAAACCCAAAGTTCAACGAGGACCATCCGATAAACAATTTGTCCATAAAATTCTTCAAAGTAAACCTAATATAATATTGAAACCCAAATATTTGAAGGATTTAGTCACACAGTCTTCCATGTTAAATCGTAACATTTATCTCCAAACAACATTAGTTGCTCCTAAAGTCTAGTATTGAAAAGTAATTAACCTAATCACATATCCTCCATGATAGGTTAATCATTTTTATAAATAACCCAAAATCAACTTACTCTTAATTCATAAAATCATATAACCAAAAATAATCAGTCAAACTAACCAGGGACTTCACGTAGTCCAGTGGTAGGCGATAAATACCAGTCGCACTTTGGTTGTGGGTTCGATTCCCGCAGCTTTGTCCGACGCGACGGGATGTCACACGGTCTGCGTGTTGTCCTTTTTCCAAAACTATATAATTCTCAAAACATTCCCCAAAATGAGATAAAATCTTCAAAAATATTCATAACATATTTTAACCTCAAGTTTATCTCATTCCTTTCCTTTTCCATCATATCATAGAGTAACCCATAATTACCTAAAAAGTAAGGATCATATAAACCCTAATGGTTACCTTAATAATTATTACCTGAATTTCCACATCGAGTTGGCCATCTCGTAAATGATGCATTAGAGAACTCACCAAGGTTGAAGTGGTTGATCATGACTCCTTGATAGTTGGTTTAGAACAACTATGAGATTCCTCATTGAATCCCCTATCTCATCTAGTATCATAATCAGAGAACCACCACAGTTTCCTTCAAACCCATTGTCACTTTGGTGCCTGCTAGATCCATCCATTCACTAAAAACATAAATGTCAGTGTGAGTATATCAACAAAAACATCATGTACTAATGAGGAAGGTAGACTCTAAGATATACTTACTCATTCACATTATCTAAAATTAGGACTCTTTCTGAAATTCTAACCATTATGGTAATGTCACTTATGCTTAAAGAATACCCTAACCTCTAAAGTTATCTAAACCGACCTCTGATACCAACTATAAGGCCCCAGCCTTAAACCTTACTTAATCTTGAGTTATTACAAGATTACACATTGAGGATCTTTTCAGGTTTAGAGTTTTAGAGAATTAGATCATGAAACTTGCATTACATTCCACATTTAAACAAAGTGGTTACATAAAAGTCAGCATTCATTCTTCCCATCAACGGGAACATATTTAAAATATAACACGGATTCTTTCTTGACACATCCTTGACACTATCATCACATCATGTACCCTTCCCTTGACCTGTGAAAAATATTTCAAAAACTTGGGATGAGCATAAAAAGCTCAGTAAGAGTTATAAAAATATGGAAAGGAAACATGAGTTCATATATACATAAGAATGAAATCATACTTTACCCATAAAACAAAGGCACTTTAACATACCTCATCAAACCATGAATAAATCATAGAAATCATAAGACATAAAGGTAACTTGAGGCATTCATAACATTCTTATGTAGGGAGTAACCCTCTTGGTTACGTTTGGAATACCCATCACAGTATATTCCCTAAATCTCTTCGGAGAAACCTTAACGTTTCACTCCTTCGCGTTACCCAATGCATTGGAGAGCTATATCGGGCTCACCCGCCCTTAGTTTATCACGGAACCACCCGTTCTTCATAACAATGCCCAAGAACCATAACATAATCGTATCACATAAACATGAATAAAGGAAACATAACATTTCCACATTTCAATCACAATATAGCATATTAGGATATTGAAATAATGAATCCATTCAAAAAGAAACCATTTCCAAAACCATTTAAAACATTTAATAAAGAGATTTTTGAATCAAAGTGTCCCATACCACCTTAAAGCTTTTAACATTTTAAACCATTAATATCCATATAAATAAATCCTTAAAACCATTTTGAAAACATGTATATTAATAAGAACAAATAATTAAAACATTTAAAACGATATTTTGGTTAAAGGGGTTTTACCAAAATTAGAGACACTTGAATACAATAATCAAGGAATAACATTTAGTCAGAACTTTATAATATCATGAGAATAAAAGGATTCATGATATAATACTCCAAAGGACAGTATATACACCATATAAGAGTGAATTGGTGCATAACAACAATGAACCCTCAATAGAAATGTCAAATGTGATGAAATACCTTATAAAGAAGGTATCCTTAAATTAAGGACAAATAAATCTCAAAAAATATGTGTGACAAATATATAGACACCCAATATAAGTGGATATTAAGTGTAAAACAATAAAAGGACATTCACACATATTCAATGGATGACATATTTAATGACTACAAGTTGAACCCAAAGAAATCGAAATTGGGTTAAGAAGTTCCCTTGACAGCCTAACGACGTCACATCAAAATGAGTTGATGAGAGATAAAAAGAGTATCTCATCACTTGGACACAAAATTTACATCATTAAGGATATATGAGAACATATCCCAACATAACAATATGTAAATTAAAAGACCCAATAAAAGAAGTCTTTTAAAAAGAGGAAGGGTGAAAGGTTCCCTTACCGAATTGGGTATCTTTCAAAACATACACCCCATGAAAGAAGGGCAATAAATCATTGATGTAAATACTCATAAACGAAAGTATATTACACAAAGAGTCGAATAATGGGCAGTACATACACCACTCAAAGGAAATTGTGGCAAATGTAGCATAAATCTCACGGGGATAAAAGTGAGATGAAAAATCCCTTACGAAAACTCGGCAGCCTAACGGCGCCACATAACTTCCAAAAGGATTGATGAGAGAGAATAGGGTCTCTCATCACATGAACATAAAAATTACAGTAGGAGTAATATAAAATAACATCCCAATCATAATAAAGATGAGCTTAAAAGAAATTACATAAAAGAATGTACTTAAAAAGAAAGAGAGTTGTAGGATCCCTTACCTCGGGTCCGACTTGACTCGATCATTCTTTAATCTCCTGAATAATAAACTTGAGTTAATTTCTAATTCCTTAAGAACCCTTTTCAAGTTCATTATTACTTTTATACCACTTATTACCTTGTCATAAACATTATGTAATCATTTAAGTTAATAATATTTGTTTTGCCGATATTTGGTTCTTAAGTCGAAAGTGGTCTTCTTACAATTACATGTTGTTCGTGTGGCCAAATGTTTATTATATCCAGAATTCTATTCATTATGTAGATATCATATATTTCATATATATCCAGTACATGCATGCATTTATAACATTACATAATCATTTAGAGGTAAGAAATGAAATGCACCGTTCATGGAGACGGTAAGCCGTACGTACGCATGAACGCTACTTTCATTTCTATTTCGTATTTTATAGAATGGAATAATAATGATATAAAGGTATATTATAATTCCAGTATAATATCATATATAATATCATATTTCCATCCTTTATACATCCCACATATGGTATTTAACGAATCAAATCACTTTGAGGGGGCGGTAGTCCGCACTTCCTTAAATGAAGATATCGCGTATACCCATAATGGAAGCCACAAAGGTAAGACAAAAATGAAAAATACAGAAGCATAAATAAAACATAAACATATTATATATCATATATAAAAATAGTGACATCATAATGGCCACCTTTGAATGTGTTAAATGAGTATTGAACAATCATCGTTTCGGGAGGCAGAATTTCACCGTCCACGGAAACCGTATGTTCTTTAACCATTTGATGTAGTTGTGTGAGAGTGTAGCTAAAATAAATCTTGTAACAACATCCTAGTATATTGAAGATACTGGTGTTGTTACAAAAGAAGTAAATAAAAAGAGATTATAGGTTTGGAGAAGCAAAATAAAACAAATGAACAAGAGAGAATGAGTTACCTTTAAAAGTGTAATCTCCTTTTGATTTGAGCCTAAAGGCTTCCTTTGAAAGGATTCTGCCCAAAGGGGATCCTCTAGGATGAGGAGAGGGATGTTGAGAGAGTAAATGGGCAGGGGTTGGCCGAGGCAAAGGCTTGAGGGGTGTGGGAAAAGAGGTAGAGGTGGGGGCCTTTTATAAGAGGAGAGGAGGGGCACTTTTGGAAAGCAATGAAATATTACATTATTTGAAAATGCTTTTCGGTTCTAAAGGGTCCCACATTGATAGAATTCGTGGATAAGGTGATAAGGCATCGAAATCCACTCATCCAATTGGTTTTGTCCATGTGTATATTGTAGATTTTTCATTATCTTTCCATTTTAATTAAATTGTCAAATAATGATGTCATCGCTGCATCATTATTATGTCATAAATAATTTAATTTCTTTAATGTCTAAAAATTATAAAAAAAAATACTATGATATAGGAAATCTTTTTAGCTTTCCAATGACTATTTATAATCAAAATTTGGACTTGTATAACCCCACTTAACAATTGTTTTAGTAAAACATACTATGTTAGTGTCATTTTCACTTTAACATTAAATAAAAAGTATTTTATGTTATTTCCCAACAAAAGTGGATCCATGGGGTCCCCAAGTTAGGCCATGGCTTTTCTTGGTCGGCCATGACATAACCAATAGGGTTGGGACATGTGTCTAGGTCATTTTATATTATTAAAGCATTATTTATACCTTAAACTACCCTAATTACCACTAATCGCGATTAAGAACTTAATGAGTTACTATTCACCAAAAAAATTATTATAATCTCATTGAACCACATTTTACTTCTTAATGACAACCATGTATGTCGGATTTTCAAAATTCAATACACATTAGTGGTAAAATTTCATTTAACTGAAAAATCAGTTTGCTTGATTACCACTTAGTGGTTTCACTATTCATCAAAAATTGAAGTTTTTTAGAAAATTACCAAAAATTCACCCTAAGCTATATTTGATATTCTGAATTCAAAAATGAAGTCCGTTTTACAAAATTCAAAACATATTAGTCACATTAATTAATTTAATAATTAATTCCCGCTGTCAGAGCAAATAGCGTGTTTTTATAAAACAATAAGTATCAAAAGATTGACACTAGTTTAAGTCTAATTTCAAAGTGAAATTAATTCCAATGACCACCATTGGATTAAATGGTAAAAATATTTTCTAATTTAACTTTAAAAACAATTCAAAATATTATCTAATCATATAAATAAATTAGATTAAAAAGAGGTTTTGAATTAAAACACAACATTTTACACTATTCATTAAAAAATGAACTTTATCAGAAAAATACCAAAAATTTACACAAAGTAAAATTTGATGTCCCGATTCTTAATAAGAGTTTTATTAGGTCCAAAAGAATGTATAAGAGTGATCAAAACTATATTTAATGACAGTTCGCCATCAAAAGGCGATAAGTGAACCTTTAGTGAAAACTAGGGCATATATGCCTAAAATCGAATTCTTTCCGTATTTTAAGCCCCTATCCTTTATTGGATAATTGTAAAAACATTTAAAAACATATATAATCATATTTCAGTTATTTCTATCCACTCCCGCCATTACAACGGCTACATGTTAACTACCATTTAAAATAATATTATTTTATTATTAGAGTGCAACGTAAGATTCCCAAGAAACTCGTTGTTGCGTGTTGGGTACGCCATCGAGCATAGCGTCCCCTTTAAAGTCATTTAAATATTTTATTCACAAATATGGATAAATATGAAATGTCATATTCTTTATTTACCTGGGATGTTACACGTTGTCTCACCTTTATTTCATCATATCTAGAGATCCTTTTTGGAATATCCTACTTAATAACCATCTTCTTGACCTGGGGAAAGAATACATACAAAAGGGTGATCTCAAATTCTCAGTAAGGGTAAACAAAAGAAATATCAATCACATCATATTCATAATAACATATCATTTTGGAAATCTTAACCTGCAAAAGAGATCATAATTTCATAACATGGGATAAATCATAGTAGTGAAATGTAATCCCAATAATAATAACTTAAAACATGAAACTTTTTGGAATACACACATAATCATAGAGAATCATTTCTTAGTAGTCAAGACTCATTGCCAAGACTATCTTAGCGAACAAAGTCCATTTCTAAACCAAGTTCACTCCTCGTTTCAGTCCTGTTTAACTGAACCGGATTAACCTGTCGTTCCAGCCATGTCTATCTCATGAGATATAAATCTTTACCCAATGCATTTTAGGGAGATATAGGTTCCACCCATCTCATAATGATACCATTCTTATGTGTTCCACAAGATCATAAATAATACACCATAGCATAACCCATGTAATAAAAATGGGATTCTTAAACATCATGCCATCATAACATAAATCATATAAGATAAAAGGACTTCATAATTCCATTAAATAATAATCAAATCACTGTAAAAATAAAGATAGAAATATAAACCTATATTATCTTATATTGAAAATAATTTTGATAAAACACGTGAACTCCATGCTTGTGGAAAATATCCTTTCTACTACAAAAACATTTTTCCTTTCTTAACATGTCATACAATTTTGAAGTAAAAGAATTTGATTAAAAATAAACTTGAAAACTTGTAATGGAATATTCATGGAAATAATGTTCTAAAAATCCATTCATGATGTATAAGTTAAAAAAAACATTTTTCTCGTTCTTTGGCCGGAAAAGTCAAATATTACCTCGTACGAAAAACGACAAAAGATTCCTTTCATATCTTTTACTAAAAACTCACCGAAGGGTAAAATTGTATTTAAAAAATTGTAGGAGGATAGAAATAATATTACATATTGAGGAAACATTTATATGGATGATAAATATTCCCTTGTAAATTCGGAAGTATAAACAATCTCCGATAAAAATGAAATTGTGAGATTTTCCCTTACATTAGGTCCGATTTTCTTCGTAAGTGTCTGAACCTCATGTATAATGATTTAAATAATTTTATTGAATTATTCCATAATCATAATTATTTTTATGTTATCATATATTGTTATATTTTTAGCTTATTATTTGTAATATTTCATTACTACTTGTTATTTGGGTGTTTATTACTTTTTGTTTTTATGAGTGTTTTTTCAAATAAATTCTTATTCTTCTTTTTAGGTTATAGATACCTCATTTATAGAATTGTATTAGTGTAATATATATCAAATTAATTCATTAAATATATTTATATAATCATTATTCAATGAAGATCATGTAGAACGAGTCACATCACATCGTAGAGACGGTATTCCGTACGTACGCACGAGTGATGATATCGTTCCCATGATCGTGGAATTATAATGGAGTTTATGTATACTATTTCATAATAAATACCACTTTAAAATATTCATATATAGTTATTCTTTACACCATTATACCCATCTAAGTAAAGTGTTGGTGTAAAATAGATTACAACACGGCGTGGAGACAGTATTCTATGCGTACGCACGCGCGGTGATTTCATTTTCCATAGGATGGATAGATGGTGAAATATGGTTGTTTCATAATTATAATAACATATCCATATATGATTGATACTGATGTTATTAATTCATAATTAAACAACTAATGAAGAATAAGTGGAAGAAGAAATAATGTTGAAGGAATCAGTAACGGACATTACCTCTTCTTTGAAGCGCCTCTTTGAGACCTCCTTTTAGGGCACTAAAATTTGTCTTTGAAGAATACCAGGACCTCTAGGATGTTTTTAGGGAAGTGGGGAAGAGAATTTGGTAGGGGATGGACGATCTTGATGGCTCAACGTGGTGTGAGGAAAAGAGGGAGGAGGTTCGCTTTTATAAGAGAGGAGAGGGGCACCTTTGGAAAAACTAAAAATATTAATTAATTATAAAGTCATGTTCAGTTTTTAATAGCTCCAAATTGATTTATTCCAAAGATAATGTGGGGATGGGTCGAAATCATCTCAGCCAATATAATTTAGACAAGTTTAGTTATCTATTTTAACATTATCATTTATATTTAACTTTAAGATTGATAATTTACCTTTTACCATGTCTTCTTGTTTTCTTACACTATAAGGTTAGTAAACTTACTATAACAAGACAAAATAACCCCAAGTTGTTTATTATTAATATATATGACCTTATATAAGTCATTTGGCCGAACCTTATATTTTTAGAAATAAAATAACAATTAACAATATAATATTTGTTTTAAAAAATATTTTATGTCAATTTTGACACTATTTGGTAATTGATTTTTTTTAAAATCGTAACAGAAATATTAGTTAGAAAAAAGTTAATTAAATCAGTTCCAATATGTAATATTATCCTAGATAAGTATTGTAATTCATAAAAAGTCTCCAATTACATTTATTTTGGTATTTATAACATCAATTATGTCAATATTTCATTAATATGATAATTACTGCATTATCATTGTGTCATAAATAAATTAAATTATATAATGTCTAAAAATTAAAAATAAAATAACATTATATAGGAAATCTTTTTATCTTTCTAATCAATATTTATAGTCGAATTTATCTTATGTATAACCCTATATTAAACATTATTTAGTTATTAAACTTTGATTTTAACTATTTTAACCCTTCTTTAAATAAATTATTAATAAATGTACTAATCTAATCCATGTGTGCCTAAATGGTCATATGTTATTCCTAAGGTTGTTTTTGGTCGAATTAAACTTATCCAATTGAATTAGGACACGAGTTAGGGTAATAATAATATCATTTTTACCCTTAATTACCCTATTTACTTTTAACTGTAGAAAAAAAAGTAAAAAAGTTACTATTCACCAAAAAATATTTTCATCTCATTGAACCAAATTTTAGTCCTTGATATTAACCATGTCTCTCAGATTTTCGAAATTCCATTCACAGAAGCAGTAAAATTAAGTTTTATGTAAATTTTCAAATTCTCCTAGGAGGTGGGTAAAAGACGGTGAAAAGTTCGATAAAATGTTGATATATCTAAAATTATTATAAAATAACTCCAATGAATTGCATTGAACTTATATAGGTATTATGTATCAATTTTGACCTAAAATAAATTTAAATAAAATAAATAATTATTTAAATAAAAAGTCGGTTTTTAAATAGTAACCTAGTGTTTTCACTATTCATCAAAAATTGAATGTTTTCAGAAAAATATAAAATTTCACCCTAGGCTAATTTCGATATTCCGAATCCAAAAATGAAGTCCATTTTGAAAAATAAAATTTACAAAATTTCAAAAAGTGGGTATTACTATTCATAATGGATAGTTTTAATAATATTTTAATAGCATATCATTGTTTAGTGAAACACTGTAATGCGTATGATGCAAGCTATCGAGGAAGGTCGCGATTGTGTGTAAAGCAATCCAAACTATTTTTGTGTGTTGTGAATGATTCATTTGATGATTTATATAAAAACAAAATATTTCTCATAAAAATCTCAGGTATTACATTCTACCCCCTACAAATGAATTTCACCCTCGAAATTTGTCACTTTGTAACAAACAGATGAGGATACCTCTCCCTCATCATATCCTCAAGATCCCATGTATCTTCATCTAATTGGTGGTTCCTACATAAAACTTTCACCAAGCGAGTGGTCTTGTTCCGTAGGACTTTTTCGCTAAGATCCAGAATCTCAATCGGCTGTTCTTCATAAGAAAGATCTTGCTCCCGCAGTACAACTTTTGAGCTGAGTACAAGTGAAGGATCAGTTATGTACTTTCTCCGGAGAGATACATGGAACACATCGTGAACTTGAGAGAGATTAGGTGGAATCTCCAATCAGTAAGCTACCTTCCAAACACGATATAGTATTTTGAATGTACCGATATATCTAGTGCTCAGCTTTCCCTTCTTCCCAAATCTCATTACTCTCATCCAAGGATATATACGTAAGAACAATTTATCACCCACTTCAAACTCTAAGTATTTTCTTCAGTTGTCGGCATAACATTTTTGTCGACTCTGAGATGCTCTTATGTGTTGTTGAATAGATCTAACCTTTTCTAGCATCTCATCAACAAGATCAGGTCCTAATAGCTTTATTTCCCCAACTTCATCCCAGAAAGTTGGAGTCCTGCATTTATTTCCATAGAGATATTCATAAGGAGCCAATTGAATACTAGAGTGAAAACTATTAATATAATAAAATTATACCAAAGGTAGGTGTTGATTCGAACCACCTTTGAAATCCATAGAGCAAGCTCTCAACATATCTTCTAGAGTTTGAATTTTCCTCTCAGACTGACCATCTGTCTGAGGATGATAAGTAGTGTTGAAACTCAACTCTGTATCCAGAGCATGCTAAAGACTTCGCCAGAACTCTGTGGTAAATCTCGGATCCCGATCATATATAATGGAAAGTGGTACTCCATGTAATCTTACCACTTCCTTTACATTTATCCTGGCAAGATGATCTAGAGAGAAATCATATCTAATAGCAATGAAGTGTGCCGACTTTGTACGGCCATCAACTATGACCCAGATTGCATTATTTCCATTGGATGTTTTAGGATGTTCGGTGACAAAGTACATAGTGATGTTTTCCCATTTCCATTCTGGTATAGGTAATGGCTGTAACATTCCCTTAGACTTTTGTCTCTCAGCTTTAACTTTCTGACAAACCAAGCATCGAGAGACATATTAAGTATCATCTCTTTTCATGCCATCCCACCAGAAGTATTATTTCAGGTCCCTATACATCTTCGTGCTTCCATGATGAATAGAGAATGAAGAACTATGTGCCTCATCTAGTAGCTCCTTCTTTAATTCTGGGATGGGAGGAACACAAACCCGATTCCTGAACGTTATTATCCCATCACAATCAAGGTTGAATTCAGGAACATTTCCCACCTTCTTTTGTAAATCTACATCTTCTTTCTGTGCCTCTTTAATCTTTACATGTATAGATGGATGAACATTCATTTGAGAAAGATACGATTTTCCCCTTCCATTATAATTCCACGATCCATCCTTTTTAAATCAATAAATATTGTATCTTTTGTGATCCTCATCCTGGATAAACTGGAATGGTCTTGTCAACATAATGTATCTGCCACCTCGTTTGTTTTCCCAAGGTGGTAATGAATTGAGAAGTCGTAATCCTTAATCACCTCCAACAATCTTCTTTGGCGCATATTAAACTCCTTTTGTGTGAAAATATACTTTAAACTTTTATGATCAGTATAAATATCACACCTTTCTCCATAAAGATAATACCTACAAATTATTAATTCAAAGATTACCGAAGCTAACTCCAAATCATGAGTTGGGTAATTTTGCTCATGCATTTTCAACTGTCTTGAGGCATAAGATATCACCATATCATTTTTCATATGAACACACCCCAGCCCCTTCTTGGATGCATCACTATAGATCGCAATCCTTTCTCTACTACAAGGAAGTGTGAGTACAGTTGCACTGGATAACCTTATTTTTAACTCCTTGAAATTCTCTTCACATTCCTCCGTCCAAAAAAACTTAAATCCTTTCCGAGTCAACTTGGTGATTCGATTAGATAATCATGAAAAATCATTCACAAAACGTCGATAATAACCAGCCAAACCATGAAAACATCAGATCTCAGTTACTGTTGTTGGTCTCGACCCTCTTTCGATAACCTCTGTTTTTCCTGGATCTACAGATATCCCCTCTTTTGTGATAATGTGACAAAAAAATGCAACTTTTTGAAGCCAAAATTAACAATTGTTAAATTTGGCATAAAGCTACTCATTTCTCAGGGTCTTCAATATAATTCTCAAGTGATATTCATGTTCTTACTTTCTCTTTGAATATAAAAGAATATCATTTATAAAGACTACCAAAAACTGATCAAGATAGTCTCTAAAGAATCTATTCATCAGATCCATGAAGATATCAGGGGCATTAGTAAGACCAAATGGCATCACTATAAATTCATAGTGTCCATACCTTGTACGGAAAGCCATCTTTGGTATATCCTCCCTTTTGACCCTTAATTGATGATACCCAGAATGAAGATCAATCTTGGAAAAGTATTCAGCTCTACGTAGTTGGTCAAATAAGTCATCAATGCATGGGAGAGGATATTTGTTCTTGATAGTGATCTTGTTAAGTTCTTGATAATCAATGCAGAGTCTCATTGATCCGTCTTTCTTCATAATAAACAGAACATGTGCTCCCCAAGGTGATGCACTAGGGAATATGAATCCTTTATCAAGATTCTCTTTGAGTTTCTTCTTCAATTCACGCAACTCAATTGGGGCCATTCTATAAGGTGTCTTTGAAATAGGCAAAGCAACCGGTACGAGTTCTATTGAAAACTCAACTTCACGATTTGGTGGAAGACCAGGAAATTCCTCCGAAAAGACATTATCAAACACCCACACAATGGGTATATTCTTAATCATGAGTTTCTCTCTAACCATTTGAGATAAATAACCTTCATTTAGTGTAATCAAGACCCATAAGATGGAAGAAATTTCCTTTGGAAGGTTATGTTCATACTTGCATTGATAGACGATCATAAATTGAGCTGGAATATGAAATGTGACTTCCCTTATTTGGAAAATGATATGAGCTTCATATAAAGAAAGATAATCCCTGACAAGAATCACATCAAATTCCACTATAGGAAGGATTGCAAGATTTACAGGAAGCACTTTCCCACAAACTTCAATCAGATAATAATTATAAACTTTTGATGCGATTGTTGTGCCATTATGGTTTGTCACAACTAACTCAACATAAAATCATTGAGGTAATATTGCGATACCCTTATAAAATTATTCTGAAATAAAAGAGTGGGTGGATCCAGAATCAAATAAAACATTTGCGACTTTAGAGTGGATGGTAAGTGTAACTCTCACCACTTCGTTGTCGTACTCCACATCGCCGATAGTAATTGCATGTGACATTCATTTGTCTTTGGCCTTAATAGTTTGTTGACGTCAATCATCATCATCAACCCTTGGATTTGGGAATTGATTGGCATAATGCCCCATATACTTTCACTTGAAACATTGAAGTGTAGTAGGTTCATTCTGTGTATCCCTTCCTTTGTTTGCATCATTAGACATTATTTTCCCATTATTTCGACATTCAATTGCCTGATGACCTTCTTTTCCACTCTTATGAAATTTTCTTGTCCCCTTAAGACAATTTCCTCCATGTTTCTTTCCACACTTTGATGATAAGGGAAAACTCATCTTCTTTTCAGGGTGGTCTTTAGATTTTCCTTTGAATTCCATTTTCAACTTCTTATCAAACCCATGTGACTTATGGGTTACACCAATCTCCATCTCAAAATTAAGAGCACATCGAACGATTTCCTCGTAGCTATTGAAGTTCCTTATGGATAACGCCCATCAAAGACTTGGTTTTAAGCCACTATAGAATCGATCGATCTTACTCTCAGGTTGGATAATAATTCCGGAAGCGTACCTTGCATGTCTTGTAAATTTTCTGCATAGGTACCAATGGATTCATCATCCATTTGCCTCATTTCAAGAAACTCCTTCTCCATCTTTGTTCGAAGAATACGAGGTAAATACTTATTGAAAAATAAGTTCTTGAACTCGTCCCATTCCATAGACTCAATTTCATCCCTCTACCTTGTATTCTTAATAAGATTCCACCATTGATCAGAATCACCTTCCAAATGATACACTACTAAGATGACTTTATCATGTTTAGAACATTGAATAACTGAAGATATATTTTCATTGGTACTGATCCATTGTTCAGCCACTAATGGATCAGAAGACCCACTGAATGAAGGTGGGCGTTGCCTCATGAAGGATTCAACAGAATGTTTCTCTTTACTTTGCTCGTTTGGAAGTCCTACATGATTCATAGCTTGAGAATGTTGTGTGAGAATGGCTACAAGATTTTTCATTCCAGCTCCCATAACGATTGGTTACTCAGGGGGACAATCAATGCATTTCCCATCGCATTCCGCATTAACACGGTTTCTTCGGGTTCCAGCCATTGACTAAAACCAAGATGAATAGTGTGAGCAACACGAATTATAATAGGAAAACCACATAATCAAGAATAAAATTTCACACTTAAGTTATTTTCATAGGTTTTTCATGGCCATTTTTAAAACACTAAGATCATGTTCTATTCTTAGACTTATCCTTAGGTTTCTTAATAAGGCGTTCACATCCTAGTTTCCAAAGGTTGACTATACATTTCCTTTGATACCAACTATAACAACCCATACTTTATATACATTTTTAATAATTCAAAATTAAAGTACACTTATTACAACATATAACAAAACCATGAAAGGACTGTATAGGTATAGTGTCCTTAGAAACTGGGAAACATAAACAACTGGTTCATAAATCGTATATGTTGTCTTTCATTTATTTCATCATATCTAGAGTCCCTTTATGGCATATTCTACTTAATAACCTTCTTCCTAACCTGGGGAAAGAAAACATACAAAAGGGCGAGCTCAAATGCTCAGTAAGGGTAAACAAAAGAAATATCAATCACATCATATTCATAAGAACATATCATTTTGGAAATCTTAACCTGCAAAAGAGATCATAATTTCATAACATGGGATAAATCATAGTAGTGAAATGTAATCCCAATAATCATAAAATAAAACATGAAACTTTGTGTCATACACACATAATCATAGATAATCAATTCTTAGTATTCAAGACTCATTGCCAAGACTATCTTAGCGGACAAAGTCTATTTCTAAACCGAGTTCACTACTCGTTTCAGTCTTGTTTAGCTGAACCAGATTAACTTGCCGTTCCAGCCATGTCTATCTCATGAGATATAAATCATTACCCAATGAATTGGAGGGAGATATAGGTCCCACCCATCTCATAATTATACCATTCTTATTCATGCCACAATATCATAAATCATACACCATAGCATAACCCATGTAATAAAAATGGGATTCTTAAACATCATGCCATCATAACATAAATCATATAAGATAAAACGACTTCATAAATCCATCATAACATAATCAAATCAATGTAAAAACAGGGATATAAACAGAACCCAATATTATCTTAGATGGAAAATAATTTTGATAAAACACTTGAACTCCATTCTTGAGGAAAATATCTTTTCTACTTCAAAAACATTTTACCTTTCGTAACATGTCACACAATTTTAAACTAAAAGAAGATGATTAAAACTAATCTTGAACAATTTAAAGGATTATTCATGGAAATAATGTACTAAAAATCCATTCATGACGTATAAGTTAAAAAACATTCTTCTCATACGTTGGCCGGAAAAGTCAAAAAGTACATCGTACGAAAAACGACAAAATATTCCTTTCATATATTTTACTAAAAACTCACCGAAGGGTAAAATTTCATTTAAAAAATTGTAGGAGGATAGAAATAATATTAAATATTGAGGAAACATGGATGTGTATGATAAATATTCCCATGTAAATTGTAAAGTATAAACAATCTCTGATAAAAATGAGATTGTGAGATTTTCCCTTAGCTTAGGTCTGATTCGCTTCGTAAGTGTCTGATCCTCATGTATAATGATTTAAATAATGTTATTGAGTTATTCCAGAATCATTCTTATTTTTATGATATCATATATGGTTATATTCTTAGCTTCTTCTTAGAAATATTTCATTACTACTTGTTATTCGGGTGTTTATTAATTTTTGTTGTTATGTGTGTTTTGTCGAATAAATTCTTATTCTTCTTTTTTAGGTTATAGATACCTAATTTCCAGAATGTTATTATTTTAATATATATAATATTCATTCATTCAATTCATTTATATAATCATTATGCAATGAAGATCATGTAGAACGAGTCACATCACATCGTGGTGGCGGTATTCCATACGTACGCACGAGCGATAATTTCATTCCCATGATCGTGGAATCGTATTGGAGTGTATGTATACTATTTCAGAATTAATATAACTTTAAATTAATCATATATAGTTATTATTTACACCATTATAACCATCCATGTAAGGTGGTGGTGGAAAATAGATTACACCACGGCGTGTAGACAGTATTCCGTACGTACACACACACGATGATTTTGTTTTCCGTAGGATGGATAGATGGTGAAATAGGGTTGTTTCATAATTATAATAACATATAAGTATATGAGTGATACTGATGTTATTACTTCATAATGAAACAAATAAGTAAGAATAAGTGGAAGAATAAATAACGTTGAATGAACCGGTAATGGATATTACCACTTCTCGGAAGCGCCTCTTTGAGACCTCCTTTTAGGGCACTAAAATTGGTATTTAAAGAATACCAGGACCTCTAGGATGTTTCTAGGAAAGTGGAGAAGATAATTTTTCAGGGTTTGGTCGATCTTTATGGATCAATGTGATGTTAGGAAGATAGGGAGGAGGTTCCCTTTTATAAGAGAGGATAGGGGCACCTTTGGAAAAACTAAAAATATTATTTAATTATAAAGTCATATTTGGTTTTTAATAGCTTCAAATTGATTTATTTTGAATCTAAGGTGTGTATGGGTCGAATTATTCTCATAAAATATAATTTAGACAAGTTTAGGTATCTATTTTAACCTTATAATTTAGATTTAACTTTAAGTTAGATAATTTAACTTTTACCGTGTCTTCTTGTTTTCATAGACTATAAGGTTAATAAACATACTATAACAGGCCAAACGAACCCCAAGTTGTTTATTATTAATATATATAACCTTATCTAAGTCATTTGGCCGATCCTTAGATTTTTTAAGAATAAAATAACAATTAATAATATAATATTTGTTTTAAAAACTATTTTATGTCAATTTTGACACTATTTGGTAATTGATTTTTGTGAAAATCATATGAGAAATATTAGTTCGAGAAAAGTTAATTAAATTAGTACTAATATGTAATATGTACCTATAAAAGTATTTTAATTCATAAAAAGTCTCAAATTACATTTATTTGGTTATTTATAACATCGATTATGACAATATTTCATTAATAAGACAATTACTACATCATCATTGTGTCATAAATAAATTAATTTATTTAATGTTTAAAAATTACAAATAAATTACCATTATATAGGAAAATTTTTTAGATTTATAATGAATATTTATTGTCGAATTTATCTAATTTATAACCCTATATTAAAAATAATTTAGTTATTAAACATTGATTTTAACTATTTTATCCCTTCTTTAAATAAATTAACAATAAATGTTCTAATCTAATCCATATGGGCCTAAATGGTCATATTTTATTCCTAAGGTTGTTTTTGGTCGAATTAAAATTATCCAATAGAATTAGGTCATGTGTTAGGGTAACAGTAACATCATTTTTACCCTTAATTACCCTATTTACTTTTAACCGTGGTAAATAAAAGTTAAAAAGTTACTATTCACCAAAAATTATTTTCATCTCATTGAACCACATTTTAGTCCTTGATATTAACTGTGTCTCTCGGATTTTTGAAATTCCATTTACAGAAGCGGTAAAATTATGTTTTATGTAAATTTGAAAATTCTCCAATGAGGTGGGTAAAAGACGGTGAAAAGTTCGATAAAATTTTTTATATATAAAATTATTATAAAATGACTCTAATGAATTGAACTGAACTCATATAGGTATTATGTATCAATTTTGACCTAAAATAAATTTAAATAAAATAAATAATTATTTAAATAAAAAGTCGTTTTTAAATAGTAACCCATTGTTTTCACTATTCATCAAATATTGAATGTTTTCAGAAAAATACCAAAATTTCACCCTAGGCTAATTTCGATATTCCGAATAAAAAAATGAAGTCCATTTTGAAAAATAAAATTTACAAAATTTTAAAAAGTGGGTATTACTATTCATAACGGCTAGTTTTAATAATATTTTAATAGTATATCGTTGTTTAGTGAAACTCGGTATTGCGTACGACACAATCTATCGAGGAAGGTCGTGATTGCGTGTAAAGAGAGCCAAGCTAGTGTTGTGTGTAGTGAAAGATTTCTTTGATGATATATATAAAAACAAAATATTTCTCATAAAAGTCTCGGGTGTTACACCAAGGATGTAATGAAACAAACATACAAACATTTTTTTGTATCATGGTGATAAATTTTAAAGATGAATTTAATTTTAAGGTGGTTTTAAGTTTAAAAAATTATTTTATGAAATAATTATCTATAAATAAATTCAATTTATTTGCTAGCTTTCGTTACACAGAACATTTAGTTTTAATAAACTGTGATATACTATAATGATATTATTTTTTAATGTGATGGTTATCACCAAGACAATAGATTTATAGGTATGAATAGTAATAAATAAATTATAAATAAATTTTGTTTTAAATAATAATAAAATTAATTTATTTGTTATCAAATAATTAGAAAATGAAAATAAAAAAAAATTTAAAATAAAATAGATGTTTTCCTGAAAAAATAATTTTTGTGCATAAAAAATAATTTTATCTTAAGATTTTAAATTAATTAATAAATTTGAATTATTTTATTTAAATTTAAATAATATGTATTAAATAAATTGTTTTATTATTTGTATAATATTTTTTTATACAAAGGATATGAAGAAATCCAATTTTATATTTAAAAATGTATTTGACAAAAAACTGGTTTTTATCATGTTCTATTCACATATTTATCAATTAATTTATGCCACTAATATAAATTTAATTTTATTAAATGGATTCCATATTTTTAATTTGGATGATTAAATTTGGTAAATAGGTACCTTTTATTTTTAGGGATTATAAATAACAATATTAGTAAAATTTATCACCTCGATAAATGGGAAATCAGGTTAATCTAGGATAGCAATAAGGTATATGATGAGGATTCATCATAATAATTATTTTTAAATTTAGTTAAATATACCCATATCACCTTATTAATTAAATTTAATTTTGTAAGGGACACTTTTTCATGAAAATGACTAATATAATATTTAATGGAAAGAAAGTTACAAAATAGCACTCTCCTAGTTTTACATATATATTATGTGTCTACATAAGTATAATAGAAAGTGATAAAGGAACATAAATCTCTCTTTTTATCATAATAAAATTATCATTAGGATTTAAAATTATTTATAATTTTTAGTTATTATATAATTACCTTAAATGTTCGCACAAGATTTATTTAATTAATAGAAAAAATAAATAATGGTTTTTATAAATATCAAAAGATATATAATTTGAATTATTTATAAATTTTAAGAAAATTATAAATTAATATATCAAAATATTATTTTTTAAAATGATTCAATTCAAATTAAAAAAATTTATTTCTGTATTTTTATTCAAATTAAATGAATTATGTCAAAATAGACATTAAGGATATTTTATTAAAATAATATTTTATTAATTTATTTAAAAAAATAAATAGGAAAAGGTGGATAATATATGGTCTAAAATTTCACACATTGTGCTATTAGGATCCAATTTTGACATTATATGTAAAATTATATAACATTAAGAGATATAAATATGTTACTAGAGTTAAGGTTAACATAGCTTAACTAAAGGATTTAACCATATGATAACATTTAAAACACCACATAAACCTATGAATATTTAATTTTTTATTTTATATAAAATATTTTTTATCTTAAAATTGAATATTTATCCTTTTGGAGGCATTTATGCTAGATAATAACTTCATTTTATTTTAATCTTTTAAAAAATACCCAATGTCCTCATCCCCTCACAAATAAAAGGACACATATCCTTTATCTTATTCATACCAAATTGTGACCTATATCTCATCCAAAAATAGAAAAATTATCTTCTCCAATCCCTGATCCATATTCCTTTGTGATGGCACTTGTAAAATCCATACCCTACAATCCGTCAGAGGAGATTTAAAGGAGGTGTTAAAAAAATGTTGAATTCATATTAACTAATCACTTTATTTTTATTTATTCAATAACAATATATAAATAAGTTATAATATTTATTAAATAATAAATTAAATATCTAAAAAATACTAAAATATTTTTATGATTATGAAACCACCATTATTCTGCATCTTTTCAAATAAATTGGATGTGAAAATATCAGTCAAGTGTACGAAATACATACAATCTCCATGTAGCGATAAAATTAATTTTCCATCACCATATTTTATGGATTATATTTTTTAGTGGTTTAATATTTATATATTGTATTAATTAAAAAATTATTATTTTGGATATATAATATCATATGTAACAACTTACTTTCGAAACCATTGGAAAATAATAATGACGCTTATGCATACGTATGGACTACCACCTCCACAAAGAGATGTGATTTGATTTTCATCTAAGTTTAACATTGATGGGGATTAGATATTTAATTTTAAACATTTATTTTCTATCATTCATTTATAATACACCAATTTTAAATTTATTCCTGGGTAGATAGTGATTTCAATTGTCTAATGGAAATTGAATCTTAGTTGGAAACTGTCTTTAAATATGGTGATTTTTGATATATCTATATTTTTATGCAAATAGAAATGAGATAATTTTGACGTAAATTAAATCATATTATCATAATCAGTTTCAAATGTATAAAAATATATCCCTAAGAAAATATATGAATCATCTCTTTCTGATGGTTGAAAAATAGAAAAGGCCAGAAGTGGTCCTTCCATCCATGGTCACTACACTGACTATATGTATTGACCATGTATTATCCCTAGTATTGAGAGACTACTATGACATGGAATATATAGATATCATATATAGGAACATCTAATCCCTACCTTGTAAAAGAACAAACCCTGACTTCAGTTGATCATGAGCGCTACTCATGGTCACTTCACCCATTTATTGTTCTACCTCCATCTACTTAGGCATTCATACTGTGAGCTTTTCCCCTATCAAGAAATATGATGGTTGGAATCCTATTAATATCCTTCTTGGTAGGCATGCTTATCATAATATTTTACCACCTATTCCTACCATGTCTATGCCTCTTAAGATACAAAGCGACAACCATCTAATTCCAAGCCACCACTTCCCCAAAAGAACCCAATCTTTGTAAAATCATGATTAAAGTGGATTTGGATGCTAGGAATCACTCTAATTATCCCCACCACAACTTAATTTACTCCACAATGATAAAAATTATAATTATTTCGACTAGTCTTGCACGACCTTCTGGTTTCATTATCGAATCTATGTTGACGATGAAGTTGATCCCTCTTGTTAGGAGGGTCACAGTTGTACACCAATCCAATCTAAGATTTAGATTGACTAAGGAAGAGATCCATCCTAATTCACCACTTGTGAACCCACCATGCATGTGTTACATCATGGAATTTTTTCAATTCCACCTAGTTTCAAAGGAGATTTCTCATTTTTGACACCAGATCCACACACAAAAGTATTAAGCGCCCATGAGAAGATGATTAAAATAGGGGAGTGACATCATATAGATGTCCACACTATCCAAATATTTTAAAAATACTATAAACCATTAAATATAACCAACCACATGTGCATGATAAGATCTGGAGGTAAGTGGGATTGATGAGAATCTATCATACTAATAAAATGAATTTCCAAAGAAAGGAGATAGTTGGAATTCTATAGAAAATTATAAAATATATAGGTTATAGACACTATTAGAGTGTGATGTTTCAGGGATATAAATAATAATTCCATGGTTCATATAAATAAAAAGTCACACAAACAAAATTTAGATACCATTTTTCCCCAATTGAAGAAAAATAAAAATATATTTGATTTGGTGAATCCCCAAAAAACTCCACCATAAAAAAGAATATGAGCTTGAAATATGGGGGAACACTGAATTTATCTATAACCATAATTCATGAAATGTGCCAATCATCTATCATAAATTAATCCTCGTCTTTGTTGAATACATAGTATGTTCTTAAACTTCACAAATAAGTTCATTGCACTTGCATAGTGGTAAGGACACTCAAACAGAAAAGAATTATTCCATTTAAGGAGGAGGACTAGCTCACTCTAGTGGTGGAACACTAACACCCTGATGGGAATGTCTCTAATTTTATTTTCATATCCTCTTGAAATAATTCTATTTATAGAACACTAGTTTATTTTTGGTTTTACCATAGATAATCCCCTCATTCCTTATGTTGATAAATTCTGAATAGTCAATGTTATTAATAATTCTTTTATGGATCATGATGTTTTTAGTCAGTAGTGGTTTCTTTATGATTTATTTTCAAATTTATTATTCATATTATTATAATTGAACACAAAATACACTTGGATTTAGTTTAGTACATGTGATATAAAGCAGTGGGGGAATTCAAGGGTGAACTGAGGTATCTGATCAACATGATTTAAAATAGTATAGACTACAATGAGAATTTTATTTCCCCATATAAATTTAAATATCTCCTAAATTTAATAAATTAGATTAAATTTAAAGTAGGAATAATAGAGACCAATTGTATAATGATTCATCATCGGAATACGGTAATGATCCAAGGGTAGACACCTAATTTTGAAAATGAAATCTAAAAACAATAATTAATTTTGTTTAGAATAAATTGAACCCATAAAACAGGATGTAAACATACTCAAAACACATCCCTATATAAAGACATCCTAAGTCTCCCTTTAAGAAATATTCTCTGATTCAAAAATAATTTTTTGAGTGCCTCGTGATAGGTGCACTTCAAATCTTCTGTCAATATTTTGGAAGCCATCATTGTATTTTAATTTTTTTTGGAAATTTTTTTAATTGAAATGATTCAATTCTTCCAACCACAATGGTTTTGATGGAGTGGTTGAGAGGATGATGTCAGTGAGGAATGAAAATCTAAAACTATAAAATAAGTTTAAATTGGATTTTTCACCATTCCATTAGCTAACTCTACCTCTCAAGTCTGTTCCAAACTAAAATTACAATATAATGTGAAAAAATGAAATATCATCTTGCTAGGGTTAATTTCGACATTGAAAAAAAATTGGAACCCAAATTAAATATTAATAACCAACACTTAAAATTAAATCAACAAAAGTATATTGAAAAACAAAATGAATACCCAAACTAAAACATGAGATCATTCAATGATATTTGTAAAAAATTCCAAACAAGTGGAGTCCCTGAGGCTCAAATTAGCTGGAAGGAATACCACATTTGATATGAATGGGAATCAAAGGAGTGGATCAAAAATCTAATTCCTAGAGAAGTCACCTCATGGAATTATATATAGAATACCTTCATCTAAATTTTTTCCCTGAATTAGATAGTTCATAACTTCAAAATAAAATCATTGGAATAAAATATTAAACTGAAAAAAATCTCTATGAGTTTTGGATGATATTCTAGAAAATAACAACATACTTCATACACCAGTCGTATAAAGAACATAACATCATAGTAATCCTATAACAAAGATAAATGTACAATGAATGGAAACAACATGATGATTCTTTTGAGGAGCACTGATTGATATGTTACCAATTGTAGTACGAGAACTAATTGATATGATATCACAGAAATACCAACAATTTGTTATGATGACTATAACCAGAGACATACATGAGATATAAAGTACCAACTCACATTTGTTATAAAATAAAATGGATTAGATAACTAAACTTGTGAGATACCTAGATATGAATATTTTATAGGAATCATCGCTCACAACACCCCAATGGTCTTCCTCTTATGATACTATTAGGATTATTTCAAAATGGAGTCCCTCATGTTAAAGAGACTTAAATTTGTGATGCATTTTTATAGAGGTAATTTCAGAAGCAACCTAATGGAATATAAGGATTAAAATATTTTTTTAATAACCAATTTGGATATGTGAGCCAACATCAACAAAGGAAAACACTACAGAATGCATTCCAACAAGATTATCAATATATTTTTTCAACCACATCGATTATAGAAATAGAATTTACAACCCTTTATAAGATACTAACAAGGAAAACCACAAGAAACATCCTTGAAACACATACTGAGATAGGAAATTGAATCTGAAAATAATCGACTAACTAATATCTCTACACGTGGATCTTAATTGAATGAAATTAAAGGATTTTTTGTTCATCTCCTAACCACAATCAATAATATAGTAAATCATGGATTAGTTAATCTTACTACTCAACCAATTACTAACCTGAAAGAAAATATTAGTGATATAATATTCATTTGTGGAAAATTGGTAGAAATGAATGAAGGAACAAACCTATATATCAATGGTGGAAGTGAAAAGTTCCATGAATTTGAGCAATCTACCCATAAAGAATTTCCTAAGGAGGAGGAATAGACGGTTCCATCAATTAAAGGGAAAGGTAAATATAAAATTACAAGGCCAAAAAAATCCAAACTACCATTAATTTAATGGATTAATGAACCTATGAAAACCATGGATTATTTTCATTAATTGGAGATACTAGAAGTTGTCAAGAAAGTAGTGTTCAGTATCCCCCAACTAGAATCGATTTTCTGAATTCCAAGGTACAAAAAATTCATTAAATTATTGTGCATTGGTAGAAATTAATTTTGAGGGGAATAATATATAAGGTTAGTTAAGAATGTTTATTCCCTTTTTACCCCTCAAATCACCCACAAATTTCAGGATCTACGTAATTTTTTATTTTATAAAAAATTGGTATCCTGACTTTGTCCAAAGAATTGTGGGATTTAAGAGCTTTAACCAATGAGATTGCTTATTCTGTTTTTTATTATATGTAGATAAGAGATGTAAAACCCAAATATGTGGTTGTAAAACTAGTAAATCACATCATTTCTTATATATAATGTGTCTTTAAATATATATCTGTAGGTGTACAATGATACCCATTCCCAATTGAAATATACATCATTAACATAAAAGAATGAAAAGGTAAAGATCACTATCTAATTATTTTTGGTATAATATTAATAATGAATACTAAACCCATCATAAAAGGGAATTATAGAGACCTCTTTATGACTTTAGGCGAGGAAACAGTGCATTTGAACATCCTTGATTCAATGAAATAACCACATGGAAAGGATCCTATTTTTATATTAAAACTATACACACTATATTATTATTATTGTGTGGAATTTGAATTGTTAAATGATATAATCATATTCAAATAATCTCTTGAAACAACCATCCTTCATTTTAAATCTACTTTTGAAATGAATTTAATCTGGAGACATTCTTGAGTATTGATCAATTTAAAGAAGTTGATGATTTTTTTTTGAAGAGTTAATAAATTTTGATACTAATAATTTTTACTTTAATGTACAGGTTTCCCACATGACGAACACTAATCTAGAAACATCCCTAGAAAACCAACTGTGTTATAATTAAATCTGCTTTAGTAAAAAATAAACTATGAATTATTAGAATAAATTAAGAAACTTCTAGTTATAATCTAAAATGATTTAGAGCCTATCCTAGACCACCATAAACTGAAAATTCTGAAAAAAAATTATTCTAGGGAATTAGGTATGGCATTTGGGGACATCCCAGGTATTATACCAACCACTTGCATGCATTTGATTTATATGGAAGATAAATCCAAACGATGGATACCATCCCAAAATAGGCTTAAACCAAACATTTTAGAAATACTAAAAGAATATATAGAAATAATTTTACATGTAGGAGTAATCTTCCCCATCTATGACTCCTAATGGGTATGTCCCATCCACATTGTTCTAATGAAAAATGGTTACACTATTGGAAAAAATCAGAATGATGTATTAATGCCCACCTGAATTTATAATAGTTGGAGAGTATTCACAGATTATTTTATATTAATTCATGTGAATATAACATACCACTTACCAATACCCTTTGTGGACCAAATTTTTGGGAGACTCAATGGAAAGGGTCCTTATTGTATCCATAATGGATTTTATGGGTTTTCTCAGGTTCCAATTGCTCCCTATAACCAATAAAAGACTACTTTCACATGTCCCTTTAGTAAATTTTCTTATCAATGTATGTATTTTGATCTTATAAATTACCATGTCACCATTTATATTTTTATCGTAATTATTTTCTATCAATTACTTCAAAACATTCTTGAGGTATTACTTGATGAATTCATTGTTTATGGGACTTGTTTTTAATGATTCTTGGAGATCCAATAATGAAATTTAAAGATATTTATTGAGATTAACACGGTTTTAAATAATCTAAAGTATCATTATAAGGTTAAAACTGGAATGTTTTGGGCCATCTAATTTCTAAAGCATGTATTCATGTTGATAAATATAATTTTTATGTTATTTTCAGTCTACCTCAACCCACCACTATGAGAAAAATTTGATCATTTATATTCCATGTTTTATTATATATAAGGTTTATTTGGGGACTTAGAAAATTTTATTTTCCCATAATTAACCTATTCATGATGGATTGAAATTTGTTTTAAAGATTTGTTCATGAAATATTTTGACAGATTTATTGAGTTCCTGACCATTTCCCTAATGATCTACCCACTAAAATGGAGCCATCCCATTACGATTCTGTGTGATTCATCTAATTTATGTTTAGTGGATATGGTTTCCAAAATGATTTATAGACTTAAAAAATGATAGCCTACAATTCATAGAACCCAAAAACACCCTAAATTAACTACACAATAATAGTTAAAGAGTTTCTCATAATTTTTATTGCTTTAGAAAAATATAATTCTTATCTTTTATGAATTAATGAAACTATTTACTCTAATCATGCAGTATTGAGATATTTGATAAATAGAGATGGTGAAAATCCCAGACTAGTGAGATGGATGTTTATATTTTAGGATTTTTACCTAGAGATTATGGATAGTAAGGGATGTTACAACATAGTAGCATGTTATATAAACAAGCTACCTCACATTTCTGAGGTAGATATAATCACCAAGACCAATCTAGATGATTTGTTCCACATTCAAAAACTATATAACCTCGCCCAAATTCCATTGTACATAGACATAGTGAAATGTTTTTCAAAGAAAAGGTATCCCTCTTATTTTCTAAATATCAAACTTCTAAACTAAAATCTGAGTGAAAATATTATGTCTAAGAGGATCATAATTTATAAAAAAATTAATGAATAAGTTGTTAGAAGGTGAGTCCCTGAGGACTAATTGAACAATGTACATTATTTTTTTATAAAAATAAATGTGGATTCCATTTTAAACCATAAATATCTGTAATAATAATTTTTAAAACTATATTGGTTTGGTCCTTAATAATTAAAAATTACCATGTTTTTTTAGAAAGGTCCTAAATTCAAATATACTAGTGGAATGTCAATAATTCATGAGATACACAAAAAACATATGATTTTATTTGAGAAATTCATTGTATAAGAAATTAAAATTATGTTAACATTCAATATTTCATATTTATATTCCTATATTTTATTATTAGTACATTATTTTTCTAAGTCGATAGAAGATAAATCCACTAAAACTGGAAATTCAAAAACCGAGATTCAATTTCTAAAATTAAACATTTTTTGTAGGTTTCAAATACCTTGAGAAATTATTAGTGACTAAGGAGGCCAATTATACAACATTAACATAGAGGACCTCATGAGAAAAAATGATGTGAAATAAAAAATCCATACTTCCTACCACCCATAGAAAAATAGATTGAATTTTGTTTCCAATAGAAAATTCAAAATAATTATGGAGAAGACATTCTAGCCTAACCGTAGGGTCTGAAGTAAGAAATTAGAAGATACACATTGGGAAAATATAACTACTTAAAAAACCCCATTAGGTGTGTCACCATAGAGGATTTTTTATTATTAAAACTACTAATTTTCTATTTATCTACATCACAAATCCTATTAGGTTGTCAAAAGGGAGAACCTATAGTTTTGTGAGGAAAGAAAATAATGAAATATGAAAATTATAGACTCTGAGGTGTTGATAAGGGAAGATTATGATAAATCACTATTATACATGGAGAAAAATAAATCTTATCATAAAAATTAACATACAAAACATAATTACATGTTGGATACAACGTACTATGATTTTTTTAATTGATGAAGATCTTACTCGGTAAGATCTATTACAAATAGACTAGACCATATATAGTAAATAATATCTTTCCTTTTGGGGTAGTTAAGATTAAATTAAAAGGTAGAAAAGTAAATTTAATGTGAATAGATAACAATTTATGATGTACATGATTGAAATTGGGAACGAACCAATAAAAGATTACAAACTCCTCCGTACTATTGATAAATATAGGACTTTTATATTATTTATCCTTGAATATTGTTCTATATGAGTAATTTATTTTGAATTGTTTTCCATGAATAAATGAATTATAGAATCAAACTAGAAGCATGTTAGAACAAGGTATGGGAGAAGATATTATCCTAATATAGTAGTTTTTAAATTCATATTATTAATTTATAATCATCTATAAATAAATAAATACAACGTTTTCTATAAATAGAGTTTTTTTACATTTCCTATCTTGTATAGTTTTCTATTTTAAATGTTGTAAAATTTATCAAACATTATCGATGTACTACATAGTATAAAAGTACAAATTCTTGAGTTAGTTAATTAATTGGTTTTAAAACTAAAATAATTTATGTGGTATATAAGTAACTTAGTCACTACATTCATGTATTTTTTGTTTTAGAACATTTAATGTAATTATGAGTGAAAATAGTTTGGAAAAATAAATTTTATAATTTGAAATAACTTGTATTTTAGAAGTCCGTATGATGTAACATAAACTCTATTGAAAACCCTTAGGGATCCCTCTCAAATTAGAATTATATTTGTCGTTTAGAACTAAAATAAAAATGGGAAATGGAAAGCCCATGGTGATTCTCAAAGACAAGGGCACCATGTTCATTTTGGTAATTAAATAAGTCTCTTTTTTGAATCCCAATAATTGTTATTCAAAGTTATTTTTACAATATTATTGTTGGGAATATTCAAATAAATTGTCTTCATGAATAATATTTTATTTAAGTGAGGGTAATATTTAACACAAAAAGGAGAAAATTGACAAATATCACCTTACATTGAGTTATATTAGAAATGTTGGGAAAACATTTTGGTTTTAGGAAACATTTGAAAGATTAAAAAATATAAGTTGTTATAATTAAAATTTTGTTTCAACTTATATCACTTTCCATCAATTTTTATACTTGTAATTTTGACTGAATTAAAATGAGGATGTGGTTTGATTTACATATATGGAAGAATAATTTTCATTGTGGATAAATACCTATTTAATTCTTTAATATATAGTAAATTTTGATATAGGAAAGAATACATTATTTCTAAATAAGTTTAAATTAAATGATTTTATTATTCTATAGGGAAATAGTCTACATTTTGGGGTGATGTGAGATGAGATTTCCAATATTTACAGTCTATTATTCATTGAAAATACCACAATTTTAATTCAAAATCTCAGAAAAAAGTAATTTTTATTGACTATTTGAAATTATAACATAGTTGAAAATTTGATTTAAATATATTTCTTATTGATATATTCATATTTTAATATAAATTTTGAATCCATACATTATAAGGGAAATGATTATTATTATAAAATAGAGTTTTAATTATAAAAATATAATACACTAAAAAAATGTGAATTTTTTTATTCTTAAGGTTGAAAATTTATAGTGGTGGGAAGTGGTTATCCCATGCATGTTCACTAAACTGATTGTGGATAAGGAACATGAATTGTACACATTATTGACAACCCATTAGGACATGGTAGGTATGGATTCCATCCTTACGAACTTCAACTACCCACCATGAAGAATAACTGATTGTAACATTAGAAAAGCATGGTAACTGCTCATTGTTACTTAATCTCTTTACTATATCACCTCCCTCACGGTAGGAATACCTACCCTGATCATTTCCCTTTTCAACGAATCTCATGATTGGGATACTAACCATGTTCTTCATAGTAGACATGTTTACTATAAAATGTCTCATCCTCTATCTACCACACCTTTGCCTCTCAAAATTCCATGTGACCACCAACTGATTCCAAGACACCACATCCCCTAATAAAGCTGATCCTTATAAAATGGAACATTAATATGATACAGAGGATCATAAACACTCAAAATGTCTCCAACATAACTTGTTTTACACCCCCATGAAAAAAATCAAGATGTCCCAAATTCTGATTGAGCCACCATGAGGTGCCACTCATGAATCTAGGCCAACGATGAATTCAATTCACCTTTCAAAGAGAGTCACAGTTGTACACCAATCAAGTAAAATATTCATATTTTATGAGGATAATATCATAGAAATTTTTTCTTATGTTAATCCACTATTCCTATTACAACTATGATTAAGTTTCTACATTCTACTCAATTATAAATGGGATTGTTACCAAACAACATTACAGACAAATTATTACGACTCAATGTTCTTCAATAGAAATTACCTTCATATAAATATGTCATAAAATCACATGAAAACACAACATAATGAACTACTATGTTCTATGTTTCCTTAAAACATAACTTTTTCACTTCTGTGTTTGTAATTTCGAAAATTTTAAATACACTATTGCAATCTGTAAATTATTATGAGTCCAATATAAAAACATAATTTTTTGTTGAATAGTAATCTACCCTTCTGAATAGTTACATACCCTTATGAATAGTTATATACCCAAATGAATATAATCCTTACCTATGATAACCTATAAATGAATTCAATTTGAATGTATGATATACCAATATTTTAGAATATGTAAATGAAGCTTTTAAAACTGGGTTTCTGTAATTAATTATGATTTTAATTAAATATTACAATATAAATATTTAAAAAAGTATTTTTGAAAAATGGACTTCAAATTTTTTTCTACATGTTGAAAAATGGTTGGGGGGAATTTTTTGGATTTTTCAGAAATACTTGAATTTTTGACAAATAGTGAAATACCATAATTTACAAAATAAGTTAAATAAGCTTATTATATAGTCACACATCATGTTATTCTGATGTTATCCCAATTGGATCAGTTTCACATGATAAAATTACAATTATTGGTCATGGAAGCCTCGTTATTCCTTGTATTGTGGGAAAATAAAAAATTAATGAATTTTATATCGAGAAATCCCTAATCCCCTATACTATAAATAACACATTTCACACCCTCATTTCCCCACACCTTTAAAGATTTATGGCATTACTAAACTCTGACCAAGTATCTTACGTATCCCCTCCCCCATTTCCATGAGCTCTTGGTCTCATCAAAAGACGAATCCTAGGTCCCTTAAGGCGGATCTCAAGAGGAGGATTCAAGAGGTAATTTCACTTCCACCTTCCTTTAATTTCCATTAAATTTCAAGTTCTTTTCTTATTCTATCCCAAACTATCTTCATCCAACTGGAATGGTAACTCAAGTATAAAACATACAATATAAGTTTATGATTCCAATTTGATATTATACCATCCAAACCCCTTCTTCTCTTCCTTTAATTTTATAAAAGAAAACATTGTTCACAACATGTTAATCTGTCACCTTCAGGAACGACATGTTTTTTTCACTTTATACTTTCAGATCAGGTCATGAAACCATTTTTATGATTGAAAAATAAACTTTTATATGTATTATTTCCAATTTAATGTTCTGGAAATAACTTATGTACATATTACTAAATGATTAATCAAAACGAGTTTGTTGTGGTCTAAAAACCTCCCAAATTAACCCAAACGATCATCATTAAATTCCTAACTAATGATTCATCCACATGGTATATAACATAATTAATTATAAGATCATTTGAACTATTTTAATATCATTAATAAAATTTACTATCCTTTCTATATGTTTACCCATGTTCTACACGAACTATAATTTATGAATACAAGTGAACCGCACAAGAAAAACCATAAAAACAAACATTCTCAAACAATATTTTTAAACACTATAACACTTAAAAATGCACATAAAATAACATAATTAAACCATAATGAACAATATTCATGTAAAAAATGTTATTTACCTGTTAATTAATCAATCTAATGTGATTATACAGGTCATTAAAGTGATGGAAGCGTTCAGATATAAGGTAAGGAGAAATTCTCGAACCCAACTTTCATCCTTCGGGTTCTCCCTCTTTAACACTTTCTTTTATATAGTTACTCGTTAAAAATTATTTTATCATCATCATATTTACATTTCTGGGTTATAAATGATTTTCACTGGTGTTTATTTCAAACAAAATGTTTTCCAAAAGAACTCTTCTTTTAAGAACACACCTTTTACTTCTAATTCATGGTTGACGGTTTTGGTAACAGTTATGTTATTCCCTATTTCTTTTGAGAAGCCAATGGTTATGAATGTGTTCATATGAGATGAAACTTGTTCTTTTTCATGGGTTATTTATTTTAATTATATATATATATATGTTCATTGTGTCATGCATTTTAAATGATAATGTTATGATAGGACCAGTGTGCCTGATATTATATAGCACAATATGAATGTTTCAATGTGCCAGGTGTGCACAGAATTATACCGCACTCAAATGTATTATGTAAAGTGATAAATATCATTAGTTAATGTGAAATTATTTTTAAAAAAATATTATATCTTTGTTCAAAATTATCTGTGGTAGTTATCCACTAAGACATGATGTTTCATTTTTGTGCATTTCCAATTTAAAGTATCTTATTGATGCTTCATCTCATGTTCATGATCCATTGCATTTGTTATGGTTATGATCACCCATTGTTATATTGTTCTTATATATCCTCTTATTTGTCTTTTAACTCACCCCTTTTTATGTATATCCTCATGTGAATACATGTATTAAGGAGGGGTCACGTTCAAATAAGAAGATAGAGAAGAAGGAATTAAATAAATGTTTATGATTGATGTGGTAATTTTTATGTATGGTCCAAGCTTTCCCATGAAAATAAAACATTAAATCATCTCTTTGTAATACTATTTTGCCTTTTATCTTTAAAATCATTTAATTTTATTGTATGAAATGGAAGGGTCTCTATAGTTGGTGTCCGAGGCAAGGTTTAGTTCATTTGGGAATTAGGATTAGTGAACTGTAGAGAAAACCACTAGTATGATACTAAGTAAACATATTCATACCAGAATCATTACATAGAGATCCCATATGTTATTATTTTAGTTTAAATTGATCAAATTAATATGTTATTCATGACTTGTTTACTTATGTTTTATTTTAACCTTTTATTTTTTATAAAAATGTGGGAACTAGGAGAAATCGGGCCAACAACCCGTGTAAGGACCAATTATATGATTTTCTGAATGCCATCCCCTATGATTTAGGAGGTGGAGTTCAATACTTAATGTTGGGTCTTGCCCAAATATCTATGTTTATGAACAATAACCATAATAATGGATAACGTCCTCCATTACCAAAGAGGGAGCAACTAACTATCAAATGTTTTATGAGGCAACAACCACTGACCTTTAGTGGATCTTATGATCCAATAGTTTAAGAATTCTAGGTCAACTGTATAGAGACGATCATTTCTGTGCTCAAATGTTTTGAGATAGAGAAGTTGACTCAATCCATTTACAATCTAGATGGAGATTCTGATCAATGGTGGGCTTTGATTAAGAACACCAAGACAAGGGAGGAAATTGAATAGATGGAGTGGGAAGAAATTAAGATAATGTTTCTTAACAAGTACTTCCTAAGAAATATTCTCATGAATATGGAGAGATAATTAATTGATCTCATGAAAAAATAATGATAACCTTCCAAAACCTATTAAGATAATTTCACAAGGATTGCAATTTATGCTTTGGGTTTTGTTATAAAAAATGATAGAAGAATTGATAGATTATTTAGTGGATTAAACTACACCTTCGAAAGGATCATTCAATTTGAGAGTTTGGGAGTTATAAATAATATGTTTGTTGTTCCATAAAAGTGGAGATAGAGTTTGTAGAATGGTCCCCTGGCTATGTTGATAAGATACAAAAGATAGAGTTTCACGATGGAGGATCTAATGAAAAAAAGTGGGAAGAAAACTCAATGACCCTCTTGCCAAAATGTGGGAATTTGTGCCATGGGAACTGCCTCAAAGGTACAAAGAAGTTCTTCAAGTGTGTGAAAGAAGGATACCATTCTCAAGAGTGTTAAAAATTCAGGAAAAAAGGATAATATAGTTGAAGAATGGAGAGAACCACCCATGGTTCAATGGTACAACTGTAGGGAACCAGGGCACTATGAAAGCCACTACACTAAACCTCAAGTTCTAGAGGTTATAGAGAATTAGCAACCACTATAGACAAAGGAAAAAGGGAAGTATTATGCTATCACAACTGCAGAAGTGGTAAAAGACGATGATGTAATACAAGGTACACTTCTTATTTAGTCAATAATGGAAGAAGACTTATTTAATTTTGGTTCTATGCATTATTTTATATCTTGAATGTTTTCTATAACTATATAATCGAAAACCTGAAACAATGAAGTTCTGATATCTATAAAAACACCAAGTGGTGCAATCATTTCAACCCAAGTGTTTGATTCTACTACTTTTGGTATATGTGGGATGATTCTTCCATCAAATCTTGTAATACTTCCCTTGGTGGAATTCAATGCTATAATGGGAAGGGATTGTCTATCGTTTTATAGAGAATGTATCATCTATCATGAAAAGAAAATATATTTTCATATTCAGAACCATCCAAAGCTCCTCTACAAATGAGAGGAAGATCATGAGTATCCTTTAAAAAATCCTTCATTTTTTTGGTGTTAATTCCCTATAATGAATCATACCTATCCAAAATGGTTGGGTAAAAGGAATGATCCAACATTGAGGAAATTCCCATTGTGATGGAATATAGTGATGTATTACCTGAATAGTTACTCAAATATTCCCCAAATCGTGAGGTAGAGTTCCCAATTGAACTCATACCCAAAGATACTCTTATCTCAAAATGTCTCTATTGGATGGATACTTTCGAACTAGAGGTGTTAAAGAAGCTGTTGAATGTGACTCTGGAAAAAGGGTTCAATCTCCCTAGGTCATCACCTTGGGGTGCACCGATGCTCTTTGTGAAGAAGATGGATGGAACAATGTGGTTGTGTATAGATTATCGAGAACTCCACAAGATCACCATAAAGAACAATTATCATCTTCCTCGTATTTATGACTTGTTCGATCAGTTAAGATGAGCTCAATAATTCTCAAAGGTGGATCTTCATTCTGGATATCATCAGGTAATGGTGAAGAAGGAAGACATTAAGAATACTACCTTCCATACAAGGTATGTTCACTATTAGTTTTTAAATCTTCCCTTAGGACTAACTAATACCCCTACAATCTTCATGGATTTGATGAATAGACAAATTAGACATTACCTCAATAAATTTTTGGTTGTTTTTATTGATAATATTGGTATCTAGTCTAGGATAATGGAGGAACATGAAGAACATATAAGAGTTGTGTTGGGGATATTGAGAAAGGAGAAGTTGTATGAAAAGTTCAGCAAGTGTGCCTTTTGGATGAAGGAAGTCACTTCCATGGTACATGTGATCACAAGTTAGGGATTTTTTGTGGACACTTAAAAAAAAGGTGATTCAGGAATGGCCCATGACCTCTAGTGTCATTGAAATCTGTATTTTTTTTGGATTAGATTGGAACTACCAATGTTTTGTGAACCAATTATCATTATTATCAAGCCCACTAACTAATTTTACCAGGAAAGGGGTAATGTATGTCTGGATTGAAGAATTCGAGAATTGCATCAAAAAGATAAAGAGAAGGCTGATAATTGCACCTGTAATCACAGTACCTAAAAGTGGAGATTTTTTTTGATATAAAGTAATGCTTTAATGAAACGATTGGTTTGCGTACTTTTGAACAATGATATTGTGATAGCCTATTCCTCACAACAGTAGAAGATCCCTGAAAATAACTACTTGACACATGATCTTGAGTTAGAAGTTGTGATTTTTCCTTGAAAATCTGGAGGAATGCCCTTTATGGTGAGAAGGGTGACATATTCACTGACCACAAGAGCATTAAGTATATATTAAAAAAATGAGATCAACATGAATCAAAAGATATGGTTAGAACTAATCAAGGATTATGATTTCTCTATTCACTACCATCCTAGAAATGCAAAAAATGTAGATGATGTACTAAGAAAAAAATAACCTCCTACTCTATCCTTGTTACGGATTGAGAAAGATCCCATCTTATTAGAAATTCAAAGGATGGATTTTGATATCAAAAGGGTAAGGAATACATCGTAAATTTCCAAAATGATTGTGCAACAATCCATCCAATTGAATATTCCGGTTGAAAAAAGGGATGAGGTGGAGATACAAAAGAGGTTTAATGCATTTAGGGAAGGTAAGCTGCAAGAGATTCATATCAATGATGAAGGTATGATTTGGTTTGGAACGAGGATTTGTGTGTCTTAATCACCTGGGATAATGAAGGAGCTATTAGATAGTACACAAAGCTTCACATTATCTATCCATCTTTGGAGTACCATGATGTACCATGATCTCAGAGAACACTTCTGGTGGGATAACATGAAAAAGTAGATTGCAGAATATATCTCAAGGTGCTTGGTATGTCTGCATGTTAAATAAGATCATCAAAAGTCCAAAGGGATGATGAATCCATTTCCTATACCCACGTGGAAATAGGATATAGTTACTATGTTAATTTTAATGGGTCTCCTGATGATGTCGAAAGAAAATATTGTGATATGGGTTCTGGTTGATTGACTCACCACGACTTCCCATTTTATCACTATTCAAGAAGATTTCTCACTTGAACAACATTCTAGGATATATGTGAAGGAAGTAGTGAGACTTCATGTTGTTTCACTCTCAATTGTCGTTGATCATGATCCATGTTTCACATCTAAATTCTAGTGGATCCTTCAACATGATTTGAGTACTGAATTAAATTTCAGCATGACCAATCTCCCCCAAACTGATGGCCAATCTGAAAGGACTATTTCGAAACATGAAGATTTTATATGATCCTACACTCTAGAAATAAAATGTGGATGGGATCAGCATCTCTGATTGGTTGAGTTCTCTTACAACAATAACTTCCACCTGAGTATTCAGATGGATTTATATGAAGCATTGTATGGAAATCCATGTAGATCTCCAACTTATTGGGATGAAGTTGGAGAAAGAATGATTATTAGACCCAATGTTGTGAAAGAGATGATAGATAAGGTTCAATTCAACTAGGAACAAATCAAAGTTGTACCATGTTGGAAAAAGAGATACGTTAACAACTGTCGAAGGGACTTGGAGTTCGATGTTGGGGATAAATTCTTCTTTCGAATATCACCATGGAAGAGAGTCATGTGATTTGGAAAGAAAGGGATGATAAGCCCAAGGTACATTAGACCCTTGAGAACCTTGACTGCATTGGATCCATGGCCTATCTGGTTGCAATTATACCTAATATGGCTCGAGTTCATGATATGTTTCACATATCACACCTGAGAAAGTAAATACATGTTCCCTCACATGTACTCAACTCAGAGATGATACACATGGAAGATGATCTCTCCTATTAGGAGCGGCCAATAGAGATTCTGGACTAGTGAGATAAGGTTCTACGCAACAATACATCACACCTTATAAATGTGTGGTGGAGGATCTATATGTTTTTATAAGCAACTTGGGAACAGGAAGAGTCAATGAAGGAGAAGTACGCTCACCTGTTTGTGTAATGTGAAATTTCGAGGGCGAAATTTCATAAGGAAGGAAGAATGTAACGAACTAATTTTTTTCAATGGATATTACCTTCTTATAAATATGTAATAAAATCACATGAAAACACAACATAATGATCTAATTAGTTCTAAGTGTCCTTTAAATATAAATTTTTCACTTGTCTGTTTGGAATTTCGAAAATATGACATGCACTTTTGCAATTAGTAAGTAATTTAGAGTCAAATAAGAAAAAAATAATTTTTGGTGAATAGTATCCTACCATTATGAATAGTAACATATACTTAGGAATAGTAATATACAATAATTAATGTTAACCTTACCTATGATAATATATAATTAATTTTCAAGTTGAATGTATGATATACCTATATTTTTTAATACGTAAACGAATGTTTTAAAACTAGATTTTGATAATAATTTTTTATTTTAATTAAATATTAAAATAATAATATTTTTAAAATTATTTTTAAAAAATAGACTTCATTTTTGGATTTTACACATCAAAAAATTATTGGGGTGATTTTTGGGATTTTTCTGAAATACATGATTTTTTTGATGAAAAGTGTAATACAATAATTTACAAAATAAGCTAAATAAGCTAATTATAGAGTCATTAATGTTGTTACTATGATTTAATCCCAATTTGTTTTGGTTTCACATGATACAATTACAGTTATTGGTCATGTTATACAAACTATTCCTTGTATTGGGGGGAAATAATAAATTAATGAATTTTATTTTGAGAAACCCCCTCTCCCCTCAACTATAAACACCTCCTTTCATACCCTCATTTCCTCACACCTCTAAAGCTTCTAAAAATGACTAAAATATTCCCAAGAATCTTACCAAGTCACTCATAAGATTCTGGTCTCACAAAAAGACCAATCCTAGTTCCCTTAAGGAGGATCTCAAGAGGATTCAGGAGGTAATTTCTCTTCCTCTTTATTTTAATTTCCTTCCAATTTCAAGTTCTTTTCTTATTCACTACACACCTATCAACATCCACATGTTATGGTAACTCAAATTTCATACATATACTATATTTTATGATACTAATGGTATATTATACCATCCAACCCCCATCTTATATTCTTTTTATTTTTTAAAAGAAAACATTGTTTGTAAGGTGTTAATCTATCACCTTCAAGAACAACATTTTTTCTTTTTCCACTTATACATTCAAATCAGGTCCTAAAACCATTTTTATGATTCAAATAGAATATTTCATATGTATTATTTCCCTTTTCTTTAACTAACTTAAGTACAGATTACTAAATGATTAATGAAAACATGTTTGTTGTGGTCGAAAAAACCGCTCAAATTAACCCAATCGATCATCATTAAATTTTTGTCTAATTATTCATCAACATGGTATATAACATAATTCATTATAATATCATTTAAAATTCTGGAATATAATTAATAACATGTAATATCAGTTCTTTATGTTTACCCATGTTCTATCTGAACTTCAATTTATGAACACAAGTGAATCGCTCAAGGAAAACAATAAAAACATATATTCCCAAACAATATTTTTATACTCTATAACTCATACAAAGGAACATAAAATAACATAATTAAACTATAATGAAACATATTCTTGTAAAAAGGTTCTATAATTGTTAGAAAATTAATCTAATGTGATTATTCAAGATATTAAATCGAAAGAAGAGTTCAGATAGAAGGTATGGGGGAATTCTCGAACCCAACTTTCATCCTTCCGGTTCTCCCTCTTTCACTCATTTTTTTGATATGGTTACTCCATAACAATAATTTTTTCATTATATTCTTTACTTTTATGGGATATGTATTTTTACACTATTGTTTATTTCAAGAAATTTTTTTTCTAAATGTACTCTTCTTTTATGAACGCACCATATACTTATTATTCAAGGTTAACAGTTCATGTAACATGTATATTATTCCCTCTTTTATATAAGAACCAATGGTTATGAATGTGTTATAATGTTATGAAACCCATTAATTTTCATGGGTTAGTTATTATCATTATAGATAAATTTTCATTGTGTCTGGCATGATAAATGATGATTTTATGATGTGACGGGTGCTCCTGGAATTATATAGCGCAATACGAATGTTTCAATGTGAAGGGTGAACCCAAAATTATAAAGCACCCCAACTAATTAGGTAAAGTGGTGAATCTCACGAGTTAATGTGAAATAATGTGTGAAAAAGATTCTAGCTTTGTTCAAATGTATGTGTGGTAGTTAACCACTAAGACATGATGTTTCATTTTTATGAAATTCCACATTTTGTGTCTCCTATTAATGCTTCCTCTCATGTTTTTGATCCTTTGCATATGTTATGAAAATGATCACCCATTGTTATATTGATCTTATATAACATATTACTTAGATTTTATATCACCATTTTTATATATATCCTCAAGTGAATACATGAACTATAGAGGGGTCAAGTGCCAATAAGAAGATAGAGAAGAAGGAATTAAATAAATGTTTATGCTTGATGTTGTAAATTTTGTTTATTTTCCTAGTTTTCCCATGAAAATAAATCATTGGATCCTCTATGAGAAATAATATTATGTTTTTTATATTTAAAATTATGTAATGGTAATGTTATAAATTTATGGGTCACTATACACATGATGAAGGACATTGCTCCCATGATAGGTTGAATAATATAGGAGGGCAACATCTAACTAATGTATGCACTATCCAATAATTTCAATAAGCACTATAGAAAATTTAATAGAACCTAATAATTATGAAAGATATGATCTTTATGAAATAATGATATATGAAAATTCATCTTAATGAGAAAATATTGCACCACTAACAAGAGACGGTTAAAATGTTTTGAATAATTATTAATCATCTAGGTTACCGACACCGATATAGTATGATGTTTCTTGGTTAAAAAAGATAATGACTAGGAACATGTAAATAACGAGGAGAATCAGCTAAATCCCAATCCAATTATTTCCTTTAAATAAAAAAAATTTGTTCTTGTAAGCACCATAACACTCCAATTAAATAATGACACTAAACTTGATCATGGAAGAGTCACTCAATTCATCTTGACACTTTATTCTAGACATGTGTGGATCATCCAGTATAAATAATCATAATTCATGTTGAATATAGATTAAATTTTTTAATTTCTGGAATATGCTCATGATGATCATGTTGGGGGAAAAATTATTAGATATATGAGTATTATTCTACAAGAGGGGTAGGATTAGAGCATATTAAGGGTGGAATACACACACTCTATTGTTTGTGACCCTATTTTTATTTTTATTCTCCATTATTAAAACATCAATTACAATGCACTAGTACATTTGTGATTTCACTAAGTATAATCCCATAATTCCCATATTGATGACGAATTATGATCATTTAATGATATTAATAAATATTTTTTGGATCATAATGGTTATAATCAATATAGTTTACTTTTATGTTTTGCTTTTAATTTCTTCGGTTTATTATCATCATTTCACAGACAATACAGATGGAATTAATTTACTCTATGTGATAGGAAGAAGTGGTGGACATAAAGGGTTAATAGAGGTATCCTATCACCATGATAAGATAGGGTATGTACAATAGTGATCATTTTATTTTCATATCTGAAATGAAATATGATGATAAAATTAATTAATGTGATTCATATGATAATAGGAGAAATGGAGACCAATTGAATAATTGTTCAATAGGTGAAAAAGGGAATGATACAAGGTTATAACAATGTTAGTTAAATTGAATTATAATCCAATATTTCTAGAAATTTTCAGAAATTAAACCGAGAAGATGGGATTTTAATGAACCAACAACACGGTCTTCTTCAGAGACAACCTGAGTCCCACTGTACTACATTTATTTTGGGATAAAAAATACTTTTATTGCACGCTATGAAAAATGTTTCAATAGATGAAAATAATTATTTATTTAATGAATATATAATATTTTTATGATATAACAATGATTATATAATGATTTTTATTATTTATCATTCAAAAATTTCATTTCTCAAAAATTGAATACAACGTTCATGCATATAAAAGACAAACCTTCTCCATGAGTGGGGTAATTCATTTTTATATCTATATATTTTTTGGATGAATATAAATATGTATATAATAAAAATATATTACATTTTTATCATGATTAACATTCTATTAATGATATAAAAATAATTAATGTATACCGATCAGTACTGGGTAATCGGAACATGCTTGAAAAACGAAGCTGATATCACCCATAATAGCGATTTGAATAACAAATTGTTATGAAATGGGAATTAAGATGTCATAAATAAAAATAAAATATTATATTATAGATATTAATATGGATCTAGAATATATTTATATTAAATCAATATTTATTATAACATAAGATCAAATTAATACAAAGAAAGGCGATACTTGTGTTAAGGGATTTAGGTTTTCATCATATTTTAGTTGGGATTTTTTATTCATTAATTTCCATCGAAGAAATTATATGACCCATATATTATGAATAAATTTAATTTTATTCCCTTTTTAATATTTCTTAGGAATATATTTTTTCCATTCGTTTTCCTCACTTTAATTATTTAATTTATCAAAAAAGTTTTTTTATGGAAAAAAGACATTATTTCTATTTTTAGTCTAAAATATATTCTCTTACCTATACAAATGTAATAAAATTATTATATAGAGTGATTTTTACATTATCATATAAATTGTTAAAAAGAAATTATCCAATGATTTATTTTTTATAAATTTTTTTAAAAGGAATCTTCTGTTCATTTTCCAAACGAGGTATCTTTTCACTTTTTTACAAAAGTGTGAAAGGAATGTTTTGTTTAAAATTATATGGTGTAAACAAAATTTACGAACATAATTACTACTAAATTATTTTACTATTACTATAAAATTTTCCATAGTTATTTTAGATAAAATACATAAAATTATGAAAATTTTTATATTTTAAAAAATGGATTAAAAAAAGAATATTTTCCTAAAAAATGGTTTAATGGTACTTAAAATCATCAGTCACAATAACCATTGGGGTTGGTTTTGTATTATTTAGGATATTATCCATGGTACCATAATTATTTTTTCACAAGGTGGATTATAAATATAATGATGATATTTTTAAAAAAACCATTTGTTTTCCATGGGTTAGGCAATGATGAGAACATAAAATTTTAAGGATTCCCATTTTGATTGAATGAAAGATGATATGATGATAGGATGAATATTTTACAATAATATAGACCACATATATATTGTTATCATTATGATATTGGTTTGATTATAATAGTATATCCCTCCAATTAATTAGGTAAAGTATTATATCTCATGTTATAATTATGAGAAATAGGTCGACGTGCTCGAGCCATTAAGGTAAACATGTCAGCATGCTTGATTGATTATGAGAAATAAGTAGATGTTCTTGATCTATTAAGGAATGTAACTGAATTATCATTATTTACTCTTGGAAATTGGTTTTTAGGATTTATCCATTAAGATTCGATGGTCTTATTAGTTAACCATGATATATTATATAGTTTCAATACCTATGATGGCTCCACACTTTTTTGACAAGAACATATGGTTCATGAATGATTTATGATGGCTTCTCCCTCTTATGATTCATGTATTTTGAAATTATAATTCTTTTGGAAATGATTATAGGTTATGATATTTTATAAATTGAGTGTGTACTTTTTATTCTATGATTATGATCTCATACCCATATTTTTATGTTATTAATTTATATGACCATTGATTGATATCTCCCATGGTCACCCTTACTAAGAATCTGATCTCACACTGTGTGTTTCTTTTCCCTTGGTTACAATGAATGTATTTTGTAGTGTATTTGTATAAATATTAATTAATTTAAAAATATTTATTGGATATGTTTAATATCTTTCATGAAATAATAATATTATATATCTAATATCCAAAGATAATAAACCTTCACGACCCTTGGGTGTGTATTTGTGGAATGTATGGATTATACATTTAAAAAGATATAATTTTTATTTGTGAAAATAATAGGAATTTAAAAATTCATTTATAAGTACATTATAAATTATTGTTAAATAATTTCATAAACATGAAAATTAAAAAGGATTATGTTCATTATTATTTAAATTCCATGTTTCATTATCGTCATCTCAGGAATTTCTAAACCATCTCATGGTTTCTATTTAATTATAATTTCATCATGAAAATCCCATCCCATTAGTTAAAGAATAATTTTATTTTATTAAATATCCTGGTCATTCAAAGACTCAACCCAAATATACAATCCTGGAATCATCCTCCTAACATTAAAGGTATTCTACAAGCCCAATCTTAACCTATGCTAACAATCTCATTGTTATCCTTCATAACCCAATCACCACTATAACCAAGGAAATTTATACCTTATATCTCTAATTAAATCAAATGTATTAGGTTCCACATAATGTTATAAAAAGTTATTTTTCCTATAAATACATGTAAGTAAGAAAAATTTCAAGATAAAAACATTAATTGGAAATTAATGCCTTTTTAACGTGCTCAAAAGCAGAATAATAACCAACATAGACTTGAAATGTCTTTAAAAAATCAATTATAGTAGAAAACACCATTTATAAGTTATCATACTCGATAAATTTTTCATTATATATGGGAGGAAAAAACAAGTACAAAAATTAAATACTAGCTTATAAAAACAAATAACTTCAATTAACATGTCAAATCATGAATTCATATTTCCTAACAATTACAAGAAATATATATCAATTATATATATTATTTCAATTAAAAGCAGCCCTAATTTACCAATATGATTATATAATTCCATTTTAAATAGATTTTATAAATTATCATTAGGTTTAAACATCCAATATACTTGATCTGAATAATTTCCATCAGAATAAATAGTTTCAAGGAAAAATTATAGAGTTCATCAAATTTTCTCGTTCATTATCTTTGTTTTTTTACCTTCATTATATTTCTTATCAATATCAACATCTGAAATTATACACAGAATCATAAATAAATAAATAAAAATTTATTAACCCTAACATGTAAGAAAAATATAATAGCCATCATTTAATAAGGCCAAAACACATGAAATCACATCACCCTCTTACCATAAATTCAATTTATCAATTCTTAGATATTATTGATAATATATAAAATATAGACCATTATCAGATGAATATAATGAATGAACTCAACAAAAATTCCCAAGAAAGGATAATCCTTTGATCCAATAAATCAATTTAATCTTTAACAATGGTCATATCAAGATGGAAGGATAGAAAAATAATATTAATAGCTAAACACTCTTTCATGAATCTAGATTAAATCAAAGCAGAAAAATCTCAAAATATTTAGGGAAACGCTGCTACAATATATATATTGAAATAATGGGGAAACATTTTTTATCTACATTGAATACTATTTTAGAGATTAAGGGATGATGAAATGGTGAGGATGTGGCTCAACGAAGGTAAGACAAGTAGAAATTCTCAGAACTACCCATTAAAGTTTTATAGTCTATGCTTGATACAAACAATAGGAGGGTGTGGTGTTATGAGATCCATGTTTCTCTCCAAAATTGGAATGTGTGGAACTAAACATGAAGTATTATATATAAAAAACTAACTAGTCCATGATTCCCAAGACCGAGTGAAGATCCTCAACCCCATAGTATATTAGAACCACCATGTCATGGTACCCTTCAACACTAGTAGAAATAGGTATCCATCATTGTGTGGTTCGACCGACCACACCATTTTGAGGCTTGCTAAGGGAAGAATTCATCACCTACCATTTCTGATCATAGCTTCTCTACATGAGTGATCTTTGACCAGGGCCATCAATCACACCAAAATAGTTGTAGCGACCTCTAAGATTCCCATAAGGTGGCTTACTGATAAAAACACTCAGGGCACAAGTATTTCACAATGGAATTTTCTAACAGAAGAACTCAATCATGTTTTACCTAAGATACAAACCTTAAAAATGGGAATAACCTTATGATTTTTATCCTAGGAAATCTCTATATACAGAAATGGCCATCCCCATTCTTTAACTCAAAAACACCTAGCCAATTTGATGAGAACATGAAACCAAACACCAATAAAGAAACCACCATGGGTGTTTTAGACCCCATTGAGTTCCCCTAAACCAATATTTTTAACCTCCAAACCCCCTCCTACACTTCAAAAACAATTCCATGATCACCATCAACACCTATAAAATCTAGTAATTTACAAAGGGTAAGGGAGATTTATCCCTTAGATAATATACCTATAAATTAATTACCATCCTCCAAAATCATAATGAATCATGGGATGAAAAGAATATAGAAAAACATAGGCAATTGTCTATAGAGAAACCTCTAAAATAGGGATCTCCCAAAATTAAAAGTAAATCCATCCATCATTAGTGGATGATGAAATCTCAAAAAACTCAAACATTTAAAAGTATCATACATAACATCACAAAATGAATTCACAGAAAATAAATACAATGATCAAGTATTTTCAACTCTCATTCCCATGTATATTCTTCCAAACCACCATGTCACCATAGAATATGAACATATGGTTTACAACACCTATGAAACACCATTCCCTAATAGTCTCAAATCTCAATAAGTCATTCCTAAGTGTTTGAATCGTCTAAAATATAAAATTAATGACATGGGAATGTTCATGGAGATATCGAGAAAGTTATGATACAAGGAAAACATCATGAATCCATCATATCTATAGGAAAAGTGTTAACTGATAAACAATAAAAATAACACACTACATCATCTAAAAAAGACAAAAAATATAATGATAAATATCACTCCCATGAACAATATTACACATCCTATGATGATTGGATAACTTTAATAATAAATGATCTCCCACACCAAAATCTAGAGGACTACTCCTATTATCACCATAGAAATTATAATTATCTTGAACAACATTCATTTTCCCTCAAATAACCTATAATTTCTCCATTGTATTCTTCACCAGTTTTGGTCATAGATTAACTAAATCTTCAAGATCATTTCAAAACAATGGATATCAGAATGGTTTCCCATATAACTCATTGAACGAGGTAATAAAAATGGATTATTGATTACTATTATTGTAATAAAACATAATCAATGGTATCTGTTATATAGATGAGCCTCCAAAATTCATAATGTATGCACACATCATGTCTTTTATGGTTTGGATAGTTTTATCTTTTTGACAATCTATTTGAGGATGAAACCCAATTCTAAAATATGTTTAAGAGCCAAAATAATTTTAGAGAACTCTTCACACCTAGGATGTAAAATGGGGATTAAGATAAAATATGATCAACATCAAAACTCCGTGAAGCCTCACCACCTCCTCTAAATACCACCTCGATATAAAAACCAACAATATCAATTCCCCAATCACAATGAAATGTGTTTCCTTCATCATGTATCCCATAATCACCCAAACAGAATAATATAAACCCAATTATCAAGGTAAACTAGTGATGAAGACCATTAAGATATCATCAAAATTGCACCTGGGAACATCATGTGGTTCAATAAATACACCAAGAACACTATGTTTGTCTCCATATTATATAATAACAAACACTATGATATGAACTTTAAAATAAATATCTTCAACTCATGATACTTGGACTCTTATGGAATGATAAATCTATGTTTCACCAATATATAACACTAAAGGGGAATGGTGGAAATCTCATTGAACCATCCCACACATCACTGATGTAATAAATATACTCCCTCGATACAACACACTATATTTATAATCCTCATACAATACCTTAGGGGAATCCCTGCTAATAACATTATATGACAAAACCTCCACTATTGAATCCCCAAATTGGGAATCATCCACCTGTTTTACATTGGATGATAGCATGATCATCTAGGAGAAACATTATCTATAGTAAACATCTCCCATATCTAGATTTTTCATTGAGAGATCAAACATCACTATCATGGAATCAGCAGAATCAATAAAAAAACACATAAATAATTCCTACCCAACACATTATTTACAACATTTCCATTATCTTGTGTATTGAAATAATTAATGTCACAATCTTGTATTAATCCAATCCACCATCACAATAAAAAGTTCAATTCACATTGGGAGAAGATATACCTCAAGATATCTCCTATAATGATTTAAATATTTCACCAATGATGTAATACCATAGAAAACAATATAAAAATCACTAGAAAAAACTCAATATCATGGGTGGAATAGTTACCTTCATAAGGTCATAAATATTGAAATACATAATAGACAACATCTCTATATAATTTTAGCATGAAACCTAATATAAGGTATGAATAATCATTGTAAGTCACAATCTCAACTCCTTCCTATGGAAAATTCAAAATTGGACCACTAACTACCATCTCCATCAAATACAGGTTTCTTAACACTGGTCAGTCCATATAGAGACATGATCTTTTCTAATAAAGGTTTTCAATGGAGTCATAATCCGATAAAAATTAGGCACTAATCTTCAATAATATTCTATATGATGATGGAAACTCTACACCATAATAACATTATTATGGTATGTCTATGAAAATACTAACTTAATTCTCAATGGATCCAACGACTCACCCTATTGTGACATTACATGTCTCTATAAATAGACATTTTGGGTCTAAAAATTACTATTTTAAAAATTTCCCAATAGTTTTATGACTATGATGAATCAAAAAAACAACTCACAATTTCTCTTCATGGAACTCCTTAGATGTAGAATACCCCAAAAGTTCTTCTATGAATGATACAAAAAACTAGACTAAGATCTCACAAAAGAAATACCTCATGACTTCGATGAACACATATGGGGTGTTCATAACAAGAAAAATCATTACCATGAACTCATAATGTCCATAATTATATATAAACTTTTTATTTGAAATATTTGTGTCCTTTACTTTCATATTATAATAACCTAACATTAAATATATCGTAGAGAAGCATCTATATAACTTTATATAATCAATCAAATAATCAATATATGGACGAGTATAATCATTATTTAATTTCAGTTTATTAAAATTACGATAACTGAGAATTAAAATTTATATTATTTTATACCTTCATCAAAAATAGGAGCAAAGCATCCCAAGGTGATACACTAAGAAAAATAAAACCTCTCTATAAGAGATCATCAATCAAGATCTGCCAGTCCTGCAAAATATAAGATTCTATTCTATATACACACATCCTGATAATATATAAACATAGTTATATCTCTATCCCAAACTTGATCTCTCATCATGGGGTGATTTTACAACCTATTTATGGAATCCATCAATATACTCTTCTAATACACTAGAAAACACCACTGGTTGAAGATCTATTGAACACAACATCCGATCTTCCTTCATGGATGAAAAGGAATCATCATTCCTATAACCTATATAATGGTCTCAATCACCCCTGAACATGGAATTATTATCATTATAATCAGAAAATATATTTGAAATTTTCATGAAATCCCAGATATCTTGCATCAAATACCGTTAGTCTATAATAAGGATTATGGAATAAAACTTTTTATTAAATCCTAAGAATCATTTGAAGAGTGATTTTATCCTAGTGTCATCCCACAATCTCTATATACATCAAATAGGATATCTCAACCTAAAACTGATATAGTAAATTCCAAGGGAATAAGAAGATTCTTCACCTCATGTCCCAAAGCATGGATTGGGTGGGTGAAATAAATGAATGTATATATCCTAAATAAAATAATGTATTCAATCATTTAGAATATAAATATATGATACCTCTCATGATGTTTGGCTATCTCAATACTGGAAACGTTGAGGAATTCATCTGACCATGCACAAATTCTTTGAGACACCACATATTAATATTGGTTTATTTGTTTAATTTATTTTCTGGTTATTTTTAACATATATAATCTTGGGATTGAATTTTAATTTTTTTAAATTATATTCAATGCATGACTTGTGAGCAGTCACAAAATGTTCTTCCCAACCATAGAGATGACCATTACATAGGGACTCATTTTGTGTACATGTTAGTGTGAACAGTTTTCTATTAACTATGTGAGTACCCTCACAAAGAATGTTCCTTAGTTCATTTGCAGAGGTGCGTGGTTAATTTTCAAGGTTAATTCATGGTTAGGTGTAAAGAATAAGAGATCATGTGTGAAATAAATTTCAATTTTATTTTTTATGGGTGGGGCATAAGATTTTTGAATTGTTAGCAGAAATAATTTGTGCCAACTTTGTTTCTTATTGCAACATCTATAGTTTCATATGAATTGTTGGTGCATGGTTTTTCAGTCTATGTGGTCTACCTTGATTCACTTTAAAAGGTTAAAGACCCATTTTCATCCTTTGAATTTTAACTCCCATATCCTCTCACATGAATGAGTCCAACCCTAAGGATCTCAAGGGAGAGATCTAACCTCCCCTTCCTTTGACTATTATCCCTTCCATCTAGATTTATATTATAATGTCAGGTTATTTATCTTACTTCTTACCTTTTTCTTATTTAAATTTAATTTCTTCCATTTATTATAGTTTTATCCATCAACCATGAACCCTAATTCATTGTACATGTGTGTTGTATGGTTAAAATCTGTTATACCCCAAGGTTTTTCTCTTCTAGGACTTATGAAGCTCGATTTGTTTCATACTTTATTTTCCCCATGTTAGGTGACATGTTATAGCTTTATTTTATTTTGGTTTGATATTTGTTTCTATGAAATTTATTTAGTTTTAAATTGATGATGTTACTGAGTTTTTTTTAAAAGGTTGGGGCCGAAGCCTCATTTTATTATTAAATCAATGCAAAGTCCTCTTTTAACTAGGTAGAGGGAAACCCATTACATAGCCCGAAGGCCTAGTGGGCTTGTAGCCCATTACATAGCCTATAGGCCCAAATTCTAAGGCCAATTCACATTCTGTGAATAGTAACCTCCTGCTATAGTACCACACAGTATCGTCGCCGCTACAGTGCCCTGCCGGCCTGTGGCCCATGGGGTTTGAACCCCCATTTTCCACATAGCCTTACGAGGTGCTTACCACTAAGCCAAACCCCAACTACATTGATGATGTTATTGAGTTTAATAGACCAAATTTAATTAATTTATATTGATATATGAAATTATTTTGAAATTTATATATTGTTTTCCATAGGTTTTATTCTTAGTGTAATGTATTTTCATTTTTCATTTCATCTGTAGAATTGAATTTCAAATAGTTCAGTATGTAAATTACATTGAAATTTCTATGAGACCTTCCTTAAATGCTTTGGATGGAAAATGAGAGGCATTGTCCCTTTTTGATAATGAAATAAACCTTATCTTAAATGATGATTTCATAGAGGGGTGTTGTTTCATATGGATTCACAGGATAGTTGAAAATGTAATTTTGGAGAAGTGGAAGTGACGTGATATTCTAATTTTATTTTTTATTAAAGATCAATTTGTTATTTTTATAGGCAAATGGATTATTTCACATGAGATCCGCATTTCTTTCCTCATTCTCTATTTCACTCGTTATGGGTTATTTATTATTATATAATGATTTGATGATGTAAAAATGGGGTTTTGTGCAAGGGAATTGGAGGTGAGGTGTGAGATATTGTTTATTTTATACTTATGTGATCGTATTGATTACTTACACACCTCCTTTCTTGATTGGTCATTGAAATACTATGATAATATATAAGGGATAAAGATATATGTAACCCTTAGTGTAGATTGTGTTCTTTATAGGGGTGCATTACCCATGGATGATGAGATCTCCTAGGTTATATTATGTTCCCAATATAGATCCACGCTAATGGGATGGATATACGAACCAGCTAGTTTCAAAACAAAATTGAGAATACATGTTCATTAATGCCATTCTAAGGATCCTGTTACTAGTACATGATTTTGTTACATGATTTTTAGGAGATAGTTCACGAATCTTATACTTTTATTAGTAGGGTGTGTTAGGGATTTAATCAAACTAAATGTAATCCAATACAATGATTCTATTATGGGACAATTTACATTACCTTATTCCCTTTTTTCATACTCCCTTGATGTAATGGTACATTTTGTAGTTTTTAGTTCATTATTTATTGTAGGGTTGGTTTATGAAATTGTTTAAAGTATGTTTTGGGAGTGTTGTATTAAATGGAAATCCAAATAGTTCTGTCTTTTTAGGTTTTTATGATATATTACAAATGAGTGAAAATTGTTTCAACTTGTTCCTTTTAAAATCAATGACTAGGATTTATGGGTTATACTGTGTTTTAATTCTAATTAAATATTTTATTTTATTTCAAACTAAAAATGGAAAGATTCGTTATGTTAGGGTTAAATTGTGTGATTTATTTTCGTTAGTAAATTTTAATTATTGAGAACCATTAATATATATCATTAAAAACTAAAATTTATGAACTATATATTTAAATGAGTTTCATGGAATATTTGGTGAGACCCCACTAGGATTTCTATCTCACACCCAACATACCCACTTGTGTCCATACATGAATCCCCATACATTTTATATAGGGTTCAAAATATATTTTTTATTGGCTATCACTTTCTTATGTTGATGATTGGTGAGTTGGGATATGAAAAGTAGGCATGGGTCATAAATTGTTGATTTGGAAGCTTTGGTTTTTATTTTTGGGATGTTATGTTGTATCAGCCAAGATGGTCACCACTTATTGTATTTGTTTTCATATAATATATCTGTTGTTTATTACTTTTTTGGATAATGTATGTTTGTTTATTCACATGAGTTAAATCATAATAGAGGGTTATGAATATTTTGTTTCTATTACCTATTTTTTTTCTTATTTATATTTTTCATGTACATTTGATAAACAAATGCCACATGTTGAATCTTTGGTACGTAATAGCAGTTGGGGTTATAGAATAGTGGTTAAGGATGCCTTATAATACTAAATCATGAATTATTCAATCCCTAAAAACCACTAATTGAAGGATTTATTAGTAATTAGATGTATTTATTGTAGATTACGCACATTGAAGGGGTATTGTGAGGTGTTGGAGGTGTTAGTCTTGGCGATATTTAGGGAGGATTGGGTCTCTTGGCGTCTTGAAAATTAGTAAGAAATGGTGTAGTTGGGGTTGAAAATGGTTATCCATAGAGTGGAGATGTTCCTAGTGGTGGTCGACATTGACCTTCAGTAGACTACAGCGAATGACTAACTAGTTTTTGACATGATAAATGGAGGTTTGGTGGTGGCCGAGAAGCAAAAGGGGTGACCTCTAGTGGACTGCGGAGGTAGTGCTCTAGAGGATAGGTGGTTCAACAAAAAAATGATATTGAATCCCACCACTGTGTCAGATCCAGATGTGATTTTGAGAAATATCTACCAATATTACAGGGATCTATATTTGTTCAAATGAAAGTGAATGGTATCTTTCATCAGGATCAAACCATTTTCATTGCATAAGGTATTACATGCTATGTAGACTTAAAAAAGTGTAAGAGTGAGATAAAAAATAGATATGGTGGGTTGGATTATCTTGTGGTTTCAAAATATGTGGAACGTTAAGGGCCTTTTCTAAGGATATATATATATATGTTAGGGGCCTATGATCTATCAATTGGACCTCAGTTCCTCTTGTATTATGACCTTTGTAAGGTTACCCCTCAACCTAGTTAAAATAGGAAAGAATAAATAAAAAATTAATGTTTTTTAGGATTTTTGTTAAGTAATATTTTTCTTTCACTCTGATTTTATTATAGATCTATTTGAATGGAGTGTTTCATTGATTCCCATATAATAGTTTCTATCCCATGGGAATTGAGAAAACTCTATGGGCCAAGTGGTGGGTTGGGTCGGGTGGTTTATCTGATCAGCCGAGGTTGGTTGATAATAAAATGGTATCATTTCCTAGGATCATTATGGGCCTAGCTTCATGGGAAATTTAAATTTTTATGGGGAGTGTGTTTAAAGATTTAATGTGTAAATATCATGTCTTAAGTAGAGTGTACATGGGAGTGTTTGCCTAGCCTTTTCTCATAATGAACCTCCAAATACAAGGGGAAGTATGGATTAATGTCTTTTAACTCGATTTATTTATTCAATTTGATGTATTTTAATATGTATGGATTTTATTTGTATCCATGATGATTTTTAAAGGAGGTTTTGGGGTTTCCATTTCATTTTGCGTGAAATTTGATGAAGAATTATAAACACATAGTAAACACACACGTTCTGGTAAACAATATAGATCCCATCCTGAATTGTTTTGAGGAATTTATAGATTTTTAGTCATAGTTAAATAATTTTCTACCAAATGAAATTTAAAATCCTGGAATATATCAACATTCATCCACATTTTTTTGTTTTATCTTCCTTTAGTTTTATATTTCTCTTAGTGTGTCTTCTAATCCTTGGATTTTAGTTAAAGAATTATTGATTGTTTTTTATGTGTTTGAGGTAGATTATATATAACGACCCATACTTTACATACATTGTTATTAATTCAAAATTGAAGGACACTTATTACAACATATAACAAAACCATGAAAGGACCGTATCAGTATATTGTCTTTAGAAACAGGAAAGCATAAACAACTGGTTCATAAAGCATCTACTTTGCCTCCAATTTATTTCATCATATCTAGAGTCCCTTTTTGGCGTATTCTACTTAAAAACCTTCTTCCTGACCTAGGTAAATAAATCAAACAAAAGGGTGAGCTGAAATGCTCAGTAAGGGTAAACAAAAGAAATATCAATCACATCATATACATAAGAACATAACTTTTGGAAATCTTGACCTGCAAAAGAGATCATAATTTCATAACATGGGATAAATAATAGTAGTGAAATGTAATCCCAATATTCATAACATAAAACATGAAACTTTGTGCCATAAACACATAATCATTAAGAGTCATTTCTTGTTAGTCAAGACTCACTGCCAAGACTATCTTAGTGGACAAAGTCCATTTCTGAACCGAGTTCACTCCTCGTTTCAGTCCTATTTCACTAAACCGGTTTAACCTGCCGTTCCAGCCATGTCTATCTCATGAGATTTAAAATCTTTACCCAATGAATTGGAGGGAGATATAGGTCCCACCCATCTCATAATGATACCATTATTATGTGTGCCACAAAATCATAAACCATACATCATAGCATAACCCATGTAATAAAAATGGGAATCTTAATCATTGTGACATCATAAAACAATTCATATAAGATAAAGGAATTCATAAAAATATAATTCCATCACAACATAATCAAATATATGAAATAATAGGGATAGAAACATAACCCTTTATTATCTTAGATGAAAAAATAATTTTGATAAAACATTTGAACTCCATTCTTGATGAAAATATCATTTCTGCTTCAAAAACACTTTTCCATTCTTAACATGTCGTACAATTATAAACTAAAAATAGTTGACTAAAAATAAACTTGAAAACTTTCAAAGTAAGCTTTTGGGATATAATGTTTTAAAAATCCATTCTTGCCGTATAAGTTAAAAAAACATTCTTCATACTTTTGATGGAAAAGTCAAAAAGTACCTCGTACGAAAAACAACAAAAGATTCCTTTCATATCCTTTACTAAAAACTCACTGAAGGGTAAAATTGGATTCAAACAATTGTAGGTGGTTGGAAATAATATTAAATATTGAGGAAACATGGATGTGGATGATAAAATACACCCCAGTAAATACTAAAGTATAAACAATCTCGGATAAAAATGAGATTGTGATATTTCCCTTACCTTAGGTCCGATTTTCCTCATAAGTGTACGAACCTCCTGTATAATGATTTAAATAATGTTATTGACTTATTCCAAATTCATAATTATTGTTATGAAATCATATATGGTCATATTCTTAGCTTCTTAGTAGTAATATTTCATTGCTACTTGTTATTCGGGTGTTTATAACTTTTTGTTCTTATGCGTGTTTTGTCGAATAAATTATTATTCTTATCTTTAGGTTATAGATACATCATTTCCAGAATGGTATTAATGTACTATATATCATATTTATTCATTCAATTCATTTATATAATCATTATTCAATGAAGATCATGTAGAACGAATCACATCACCTCGTGGAGACGGTATTCCGTACGTACGCACGAGCGATGATATCATTTCCATGATCGTGGAATTGTATTGGAGTGTATGTATACTATTTCAGAATCAATATCACTTTACAATAATCATATAGAGTAATTATTTACACCATTATACCCATCCAAGTAAGGTGGTGGGGGAAAATATATTACACCACAGTGTGGAGACGGTATTCCGTACGAACGCACGCGCAGTGATTTCGTTTTCCATAGGATGATTAGATGTTGAAATAGGGTTGTTTCATACATATAATAACATATCAGTATATGAGTGATACTGATGTTATTACTTCATAATGAAACAACTAAAGAAGAAGAAGTGGAAGAAGAAATAAAGATGAAAGAATCGGTAATAGAAATTACCTCTTCTTTGAAGTGCTTCTTTGAGACCTCCTTTTAGGGCACTAAAATTGGTCTTTGAAGAAGACCAAGACCTCTAGGATGTCTCTAGGAAAGTGTAGAGGAGAAAGTGTCAGGGTTTGGCAGAGCATGAATGCTCAATGTGGTGTGAGGAAGAGAGGGAGGAGGTGCCCTTTTAAAAGGGAGGAGAGGGGATCCTTTGGAAAAACTAAAAATATTATTTTATTATAAAGTAATGTTCGGTTTTAAATAGATCCAAATTAATTTATTTCAAAGCTATTGTAGGGATTGGTCGAAATAATCTCATCCAATAGAATTTATACATGTTTAGGTTCCTATTTTAACCTTATCATTTATATTTAACATTAAGTTAAATAATTTTACTTTTACCGTGTCTTCTTGTGTTCTTATACTATAAGGTTAATAAACATACTATAAGCAGCCAAACGAACCCGAAGTTGTTTATTATTAATATATAAAACATTATCTAAGCCATTTGTCTGAACCTTAGATTTTTAGTAATAAAATAACAATTAGTAAAATAATATTTGTTTTAAAAACTATTTTATGTCAATTTTGACACTATTTAGTAATTGATTTTTTTGAAAATCAAAACAGAATGATTAGTTCGAAAAAAGTTAATTAAATCAATATTAACATGTCATATTAGACTATAAAATTAGTTTAATTCATAAAAAGTCTCAAATTACATTTATTTTGGTATTTATAACAACAATTATGTCAATATTTCATTAATAAGATAACTACTGCATCATCTTTGTGCCATGAATAAATTAAATTATTTAATGTCTAAAAATTACAAATAAAATACCATTATGTAGGAAATCTTTTTATATTTCTAATGAATATTTATAGTCGAATTTCTCTTATATATAACCTTATATTAAAAATTATTTACTTACTAAACTTTGATTTTAACTATTTTAACCCTTCTTTAAATAAATTAATAATAAATGTCTTAATCTAATCCAAGTGGTCCTAAATGGTCATATTTTATTCATAAGTTTGTTTTTGGTCGAATTAAACTTATCCAATAGAATTAGGACATGTGTTAGGGTAATAATAATATCATTTTTACCCTTAATTACCCTATTTACTTTTAACCGTGGTAAATAAAATTAAAAAGCTACTATTCACAAAAAATTATTTTCATCTCATTGAACCACATTTTACTTACTGACATCAACCGTGTCTCTCGGATTTTTGAAATTCCACTCACAGAAGCGATAAAATTATGTTTTATTAAAAATTCAGTTTTTTTAACTACCACTTAGTGGTTTCACTATTCATCAAAAATTGAATGTTTTCAGAAAAATACCAAAATTTCACCCTAGGATAATTTCGATATTACGAATCCAAAAATGAAGTCCATTTTGAAAAATAAAATTTATAAAATTTAAAAAAGTGGTTATTAATATTCATAACGGCTAGTTTTAATAATATTTTATTAGCATATCATTGTTTAGTGAAACTCGGTATTGCGTACGACGCAAGCTATCGAGGAAGTTCAAAATTTCGTGTAAAGAAAACCAAGAAAGTGTTGTGTGTAGAAAAATATTCTTTTGATGATTTATATAACATAAAATTCTTTGGGTGTTACATTCTACCCCACTTAAAATGAATTTCACCCTCAAAATTCATCACTTTGTAACAAATAGATGAGGATACCTCTCCCTCATCATATGCTCAAGCTCCCATGTAGCTTCTTCTAATTGGTGGTTCCTCTATAAAACATTCACCAATCGAGTGGTCTTGATTCGTAGGACTTTTTCGTTACGATCCAGAATCTCTATCGGCTGTTCTTCATAAGAAAGATCCTGCTCCAGCGGTACAACTTCTGAGATGAGTACATGTGAAGGATTAGGTATGTACTTTCTCAGGAGAGATATATGGAACACATCGTGAACTTGAGAGATATTCGGTGGAAGTGCCAATCGGTAAGCTACCTTCCCAACACGATCCAGTATTTCGAAAGGACAGATATATCTAGGGATCAACTTCCCCTTCTTTCCAAATCTCATGACCCTCTTCCAGGGAGATATTCGTAAGAACACTTTATCAACCACTTCAAACTCTAGGTATTTTTTTCGGTTGTCGGCATAACATTTTTGTCGACTCTGAGCTGCACTTATGTGTTGTTGAATAGATCTGACCTTTTCTGCCATTTCATCAACAAGATTGGGTCCTAATAGCTTTCTTTCCCCAACTTCATCCCAGCAAGTTGGAGTCTTGCATTTCTTTCCATAGAGAGCTTCATAAGAAGCCATCTGAATACTTGAGTGAAAGCTATTATTATAAGAAAATTCCACCAAAGGTAGTTGTTGATCCCAACCACCTTTGAAATCCATAGATCAAGCTCTCAACATATCTTTTAGAGTTTGAATTGTTCTCTCAGACTGACCATCTGTCTGAGGATGATAAGCAGTGCTGAAACTCAACTATGTATCCAGAGTATGCTGAAGACTTCGCCAGAACATCGAGGTAAATCTCGGATCCCGATCATATATAATAGAAAGTAGTACTCCATGCAATCTTACCACTTCCTTTACATATATCCTGGCAAGCTCATCCAGAGTGAAATCCTCTCTAATAGCAATGAAGTGTGCAGACGTTGTAAGACGATCAACTATGACCCAGATAGCATTATTTTCTTTGGATGTTTTAGGAAGTCCCGTGAAAAAGTCCATAGTGATGTTTTCCCATTTCCATTCGGGTATGGGTAATGGTTGTAACAACCCCTTAGACTTCTGTCTCTCAGCTTTAACTTGTTGAAAAACCAAGCATCGAGAGACATATTCAGCAACATCTCTTTTCATGCCAACTCAGCGGAAGTACTCTTTCAGGCCCCTATACATCTTCGAGCTTCCAGGATGAATAGAGAATGATGAACTATGAGCCTCATCCAGCAGCTCCTTCTTTAATTCTGGGATGGGAGGAACACAAACCTAATTCCTGAACATTATTATCCCATCACAATCAAGGTTGAATTCAGTAACATTTCTCACCTTCTTTTGTAACTCGACATCTTCTTTCTATTCCTGTTTAATCTTCACATGTATAGATGGTTGAACATTCATTTGAGAGAGATACGATTTTTCCCCTTTCACTATAATTCCAAGATCCATTCTTTGTAAATCCATAAATATTGGATCTTTTGTGATCCTCATCATGGATAAACTAGCATGGTCTTGTCGACTTAATGCATCTACCACCTTGTTTGCTTTCCCAGGGTGGTAATGAATTGAGCAGTCGTAATCCATAATCAGCTCCAACCATCTTCTTTGGAGAATATTCAGCTCCTTTCTGTGAAAATATAATTTAAACTTTTATGATCATTATAAATATCACACCTTTCACCATAAAGGTAATGCCTCCAAATCTTTAATGCCAAGATTACCGCAGCTAACTCCAAATCATGAGTTGGGTAATTTTGCTCATGTATTTTCAATTGTCGTGAGGCATAAGCTATCACCATATCATTTTGCATAAGAACACACCCCAATCCCTTCTTGGATGCATCACTGTAGATCACAATCGTTTCTCCACTACAAGGCAGTGTGAGCACAGGTGCACTGGATAAACTTCATTTCAACTCCTTGAAATTCTCTTCACATTCCTCCTTCCAAACAAACTTAACTCCTTTCTGAGTCAACTTGGTGAGTGGATTAGATAATCGTGAAAAATCTTTCACAAAACGTCGATAATATCCAACCAAACCAAGAAAACTTCGAATCTCAGTTACTGTTGTTGGTCTCGACTATCTTTCGATAACCTCTGTTTTTGCTGGATCCACAGATATCCCCAAATTTGAGATTATGTGACCCAAAAATGAAACTTTTTGAAGCCAAAATTCACACTTGGTAAATTTGGGATAAAGATTCCCCTTTCCCAGGGTCTTCAATATAATTATCAAGTGATCTTCATGTTCTTCCTTGATCATTGAATAGACAAGAATATCATCTATAAAGACTACCACAAACTGATCAAGATAGTCTCTGAAGACTCTATTCATTAGATCCATGAAGATAGCAGGGGCATTAGTAAGACCAAATGGCATCACTATAAATTCATAGTGTTCATACCTTGTACGGAAAGACGTCTTTGGTATATCCTCCCTTTTGACCCTTAATTGATGATACCCGGAATGATGATCAATCTTGGAAAAGTATTGAGCTCCGCATAGTTGGTCAAATAGGTCATCAATGTGTGTGAGAGGATATTTTTTCTTGATAGTGATCTTGTTATGTTCTCGATAATCAATGCAGAGTCTCATTGATCCATCATTATTCTTAACAAACAGAACAGGTGCTCCCCAAGGTGACGCACTAGGGCGTATGAACCCCTTATCAAGATTTTCTTGGACTTGCTTCTTCAATTCCTGCAACTCAATTGGGGCCATTCTATAAGGTGTCTGTGAAATAGGCAAAACATCCGATACGAGTTCTATTGAAAACTCAACTTCATGATCCGGTGGAAGACCCGGTAATTCCTCCAGACAGACATCATCAAACTCTCGTACAATGGGCATATTCGTAATCTTGAGTTTCTCACCAACCATTTGAGATAAATAACCTTCATTTAGTGGAATCAAGACCCATAAAATGGAAGAAATTTCCACTAGAAGGTTATGTTCATCCTTTCATCGATAGACGATCATAGATTGATATGGAATATCAAATGTGACATCCCTTCATTGGCAATTGATATGAGCTTCATGTAGAGAAAGCCAATCCATGCCAAGAATCACATCAAATTCCACTATAGGAAGGATCACAAGATTTGTAGGAAGCACATTCCCACAAACTTAAATCGGAGAAGAATTATAAACTTTTGATGCGACTGTTGTTCCATTAGGGGTTGTCACAGCTAACTCAACATCTAAAGGTTGAGGTAATACAGTGATATCCATAGAAAATTCTTCATAAATAACGGATTGGGTGGATCTAGAATCAAATAAAACATTTTCTACTTTAGAGTAGATGGTAAGTATACCTTTCACCACATTGTTATTGTACTCCACATCGCTGATAGAAATTGCATGTGACTTTCCATTGTCTTTAGCCTTAAGAGTTTGTTGACGTCGACCATCATCATCAACCCTTGGATTTGGGCATTGATTGGCATAATTCCCCATCTCCTTGCACAAGAAACATTGATGTGTATTAGGTTCATTCTGTGTGTCCCTTCCTTTTTTTGCATCATTAGACATCTTCTTCCCATCAATGCGGTATTCAAATGCCCGATTACCTTCCTTTCCACATTTGAAACATTTACTTGTCCCTTTAAGACAACTCCCTCCATGTTTCTTTACACACATTGGGCATAAGGGAAAGCTCATCTTCTTTTTAGTGTGCTCTTTAGAGTTTCCTTTGAATTCCATTTACCTCTTCTTATCAAACCCATATGACTGATGGGTTACTCCAATCTCCATATTGACTTTTAGAGCACATCGAACGATTTCCTCGTAGCTATTGAAGTCCCTTATGGATAACGCCCTTCGAAGACTTGGTTTTAAGCAACTAATTAATCGATCGATCTTACTCTCAGGTTGGATAATAATACCAGAAGCATACCTTTCATGTCTTGTAAAATTTGCTTCATATGTACCAACAGATTCACCATCCTTTTTCTTCAGTTCAAGAAACTCTTTCGCCATCTTTTTTCAGAGAATATGAGGTAAGTACTTATTGAAAAATAAGTTCTTGAACTCGTCCCATTCCATGGACTCAATTCCATCCCTTTGCCACATATTCTTAATAAGATTCCACCATTGATCAGTATCTACTTCCAAACGATACACTACTAGGATGACTTTATCATGTTCAGAACATTGAAGAACTAAAAATATCTTTTCAGTAGTACTAATCCATTGTTCATCAACTAATGGATCAGTAGACCCGCTGAAAGAAGGTGGAAGCTGCCACATGAATAATTCAACAGAATGTTGCTCCTTCCTTTTCTCGTTTGGAAGTCCTGCATGATTTATAGCTTGAGAAAGTTGTGTGATCATGGCTATAAGATTTTGAATTCCAGCTACCATAACGTTTGGTTGCTTCGGGGGAAAATCATTGCATTGCACGTCGCATAAAGCATTAACACGGTTCCTTAGGGTTCCAGCCATTGACTAATTAAAACCAAGAAGAATAGTGTGAGAAACACTAATTATAATATGAAAATCACATAATCAAGAATAAAATTTCACACTTATGGTCTTATCCTAGGTTATTCATGGTCATTTCTAAAACACTATGTTTGTGTTCTATGCTTAGAATTATCCTTAGTGTTCTTAGTAAGGCTTTCACATCCTAGATTCCAAAGGTTGACTATACCTTTCCTCTGATACCAACTATAACGACCCATACATTACATACATTGTTATTACATCAAAATTGAATCACACTTGTTAAAACATATAACAAAACCATGAAAGGACCATATAGGTATAGTGTCTTTAGAAACAGGAAAGCATAATCAATTGGTTCATAAAGCATCTACTTTTCCTCCCATTTATTTCATCATATCTAGAGTCCCTTTTTCGCATATTCTACAAAATAAAATTCTTCCTGACCTGGGGAAATAAAACATAGAAAAGGGTGAGCTCAAATACTCAGTAAGGGTAATAAAAAGAAATATCAATCACATCATATACATAAGAACATAACTTTTGTAAATCTTATCCTGCAAAAGAGATCATAATATCATAACATGGGATAAATCATAGTAGTGAAATTTCATCCCAATAATCATAACATAAAACATGAAACTTTGTTGAATACACACATAATCATTAAGAATCATTTCTTGTTAGTCAAGACTCATTTCCAAGACTATCTTTGTGGACAAAGTCCATTTCTGAACCGAGTTCACTCCTCATTTCAGCCCTGTTTCACAGAACCGGTTTAACCTGCCGTTCTAGCCATTTCTATCTCATGAGATATAAAATCTTTACCCAATTCATTGGAGGGAGATATAGGTCCCACCCATCTCATAATGATACCATTATTATGTGTGCCACAAATTCAGCAACCATACATCATACCATAACCTATGTAATAAAAATGGGAATCTTAAACATCGTGACATCATAAAACAATTCATATAAGATAAAGGAAATAATAAAAATATAATTCCATCACAACATAATCAAATAAATGTAATAATAGGGATAGAAACAGAACCATTTATTATCTTAGATGGAAAAATAATTTTGATAAAACATTTAAACTCCATTCTTGAGGAAAATATCCTTTCTGCTTCAAAAACACTTTTCCTTTCTTAACATGTCGTAAAATTATAAACTAAAAGAATTTGATTAAAAATAAACTTGAAAACTTGTAAAGGAAGCTTCTTGGATATAATGTTTTAAAAATCCATTCATGTCGTATAAGTTAAAAAAACATTCTTTCTACTTTCGTCAGAAAAGTCAAAAAGTACCTCGTACGAAAAACGACAAAAGATTCCTTTCATATCCTTTACTAAGAACTCAACAAAGGGTAATATTGGATTTAAAAAATTGTAGGTGGATGGAAATAATATTACATATTGAGGAAACATGGATGTGGATGATAAAATACACCCCATTAAATACTAAAGTATAAAAAATCTCGGATAAAAATGAGATTGTGATATTTCCCTTACCTTGGGTCCGATTTGCCTCGTAAGTGACCGAACCTCCTGTATAATGATTTAAAAAATGTTATTGACTTATTAAAAAATCATAATTATTGTTATGATATCATATATGGTCATATTCGTTGCTTCGTAGTAGTAATATTTCATTGCTACTTGTTATTCGGGTGTTTATAACTTTTTGTTCTTATGCGTGTTTTGTCGAATAAATTCTTATTCTTCTTTTAGGTTATAGATACATAATTTATAGAATGGTATTAATGTACTATATATCATATTTATTCATTCAATTCATTTATTTAATCATTATGCAATGAAGATCTTGTAGAACGAATCACATCACATCTTAGAGACGATATTCTGTACGTACGCACGAGTGATGATATCGTTCCCATGATCGTGGAATTGTATTGGATTGTATGTATACTATTTCAGAATCAATATCACTTTACAATAATCATATAGAGTAATTATTTACACCATTATACCCATCCAAGTAAGGTGGTGTGGGTAAATATATTACACCACGGCGTAGAGACGGTATTCCGTACGTATGCACGCACGATGATTTCATTTTCCATAGGATGGATAGATGTTGAAATAGGGTTGTTTCAAAATTATAATAACATATCAGTATATGAGTGATACTGATGTTATTACTTCATAATGAAACAACTAAATAAGAAGAAGTGGAAGAAGAAATAAAGATGAAAGAATCGGTAACGGACATTACCTCTTCTTTGAAGTGCTTCTTTGAGACCTCCTTTTAGGGCACTAAAATTGGTCTTTGAAGAAGAAAAGGACCTCTATGATGTCTCTAAGGAAAGTGGAGAGGAGAAAGTGGAAGGGTTTGGCCGAGCATGAAGGCTCAAAGTGGTGTGAGGAAGAGAGGGAGGAGGTGCCCTTTTATAAGGGAGGAGAGGGGCTCCTTTGGAAAAAACGAAAAATATTATTTTATTATAAAGTCATGTTCGGTTTTAAATAGCTCCAAATTAATTTATTTCGAAGATAAGGTGGGGATCGGTTGAAATAATCTCATACAATAGAATTTAGACAAGTTTAGGTTCCTATTTTAACCTTATAAGTTAGATTTAATATTAAGTTAAATAATTATACTTTTACCGTGTCTTCTGGTGTTCTTATACGATAAGGTTAATAAACTTACTATAAGCAGCCAAAAAAACACCAAGTTGTTTATTATTAATATATATAACCATATCTAAGGAATTTGGCTGAATCTTAAATTTTTAGGAATAATATAACAATTAATAATATAATATTTGTTTTAAAAACTATTTTATGTCAATTTTGACACTATTTAGTAATTGATTTTTGTGAAACATATAACTGAATTATTAGTTCAAAAAAAGTTAATTAAATCAATAATAACATGTCATATTAACCTATAAAATTAGTTTAATTCATAAAAAGTCTCAAATTACATTTATTTGGGTATTTATAACATCAATTATGTCAATATTTCATTAATAAGATAATTACTGCATCATCTTTGTGTCATAAATAAATTAAATTATTTAATGTCTAGAAATTACAAATAAAATACCATTATGTAGGAAATCTCTTTAGATTTCTAATGATGATTTATAGTCGAATTTATCTTATATATAACCTTATATTAAAAATTATTTACTTATCGAACTTTGATTTTAACTATTTTAACCCTTCTTTAAATAAATTAATAATAAAAGTCCTAATCTAATCCATGTGGGCCTAAATGGTCATATTGTATTCCTAAGTTTGTTTTTGGTCGAATTAAACTTATCCAATAGAATTAAGAGATGTGTTAGAGTAATAATAATATCATTTTTACCCTTAATTACCCTATTTACTTTTAACCGTGGTAAATAAAAGTAAAAAGTTACTATTCACCAAAAATTATTTTCATCTCATTGAACCACATTTTACTTACTGACATCAATCATGTCTCTCGGATTTTTGAAATTCCACTCACAGAAACGGTAAAATTATGTTTTATGAAAAATTCAGTTTTTTTAACTACCACTTAGTGGTTTCACTATTCATCAAAAATTGAAAGTTTTCAGAAAAATACCAAAATTTCACCCTAGGATAATTTCGATATTTCGAATCCAAAAATGAAGTCCATTTTGAAAAATAAAATTTTAAAACTTTCAAAAAGTGGTTATTACTATTCATAACGGCTAGTTTTAATAATATTTAATTAGCATATCATTGTTTAGTGAAACTCGGTATTGCGTACGATGCAAGCTATCGAGGAAGGTCGCGATTTTGTGTAAAGCAAGCCAAGAAAGTGTTGTGTGTTGAAAAAGATTCCTTTGATGATTTATATAACATAAAAGACGCAGGTGTTACATTATATAGGGTTTGTGGTATCATGAATTACATAAGGTATATGTTTAATGCCGTGTTTTGGGTTAATAAAAGTTAATTTAAAATGATTTTGGATATATAAACATTGGATTTGATGGGTGATTTGATAATAAATTCTAGTTTTTATGGAAAATTTTATGAAGTATTTGATTTTATTATGGCATTTAGAAGTTTTAAAAAAAATGATGTACCTAGTGGAATAGTTCATATACATGAGTATGGGGTAAATGAGGGGTTGCCTTTTTTTTTCAAATTCATAACTATCTAGAAACACCATTGGAATTTAAATCGTTTTTATAGGTGGTGTATATTAGATCTATTAAGTTTTACATAAAAACATTTATATGCATGAAATGAATTCAATAAAGAGACACATATTATTTTTATATGGTTTGATACAAAGATGACTTCGTTACGAAGATTTATTATTAATCCAAATAAATGATTATTCACTATAATTTATCATTGATTATAATGGGTTTTTTATAATGCATATACTTATAGAGTCTTAATGGACTTACAAATAATTTTTTCACACAAGACTTCTGTCCCCATCTTCGCACTATATTCGAAGGGTTTAATTGTTATATCCCTATATACCCAAAATCACATAGGTTTTATAGAGGACCACAATATATATTCAAGTGTTCATTTGAATAAATTTTAATAAGTAGATCAGTAGTACAATGTAATATTATTTTTATTTAACATGAAAAATTGCCTTCAACTCGAAACAACTTCTTCAAATATAAAATGATCATGATAAAACCTATGTAACTCAGTCACTGGTTGAAACATAGCCTCAATAGTATCCTCAATAAATGATCATTAGAGATCTTAAAAACCATAATTACTTTATTTATTTAAATCCTAACATCAATGAATCAGAGCATGAACTATAGATCGACATTAATATACATTTCTCTACACAATATACATAAAAAATTGAAGCCATAAGAATATATTCTTCTTCTTTTAGCTTCAATAACCAGATGATATATCTTCTTAGTGTAGTCTCAGATCCTCCTACTTCATATTTGAGACTCTTCTTAAAAATATCTCACTACACCATAGCTCTTGGTTTATCTATTCTTTAACTCTTTAACTCTCTCCTCCATTTTCATTTTATATACAGGTCACCAAAAAAATTATATCCTCTATTTTAAAATAAATAATATCTTTAATAATTTTTGGGTCCCACTTTTTTATTACCTGAATCATATTACATGATCTCCTTTATTTCCTTATTTGGTATGGATCATAACCAAAAACCGCGATACTACTTTATTTTTCACCATTTTCATCCGACAGATGATCATGACCTCAATATTACATTTGTATCTTAATCAATGTATCCTATATGAATATTGGATTTCCAAATATTTTATTTCTTTATTTCATTCTCATTTTTCTATCAGTTAAATGAAATATTCTAGAGTCTTTCAGCTTATTATTTTTTCCTCATAACTTCCTCATCTTTTTCTCAAATACTCAATGAAATTTATAGCCTCAATACTTTACAATTTTTATAGATAAATCCCATAAAAAATAGAGATATATATTTCCATAATACTTATTTCTAATAATATACACTAGTAATTTATAGAAACTCATTCTTTTAATTCTTATAGAAATAATATCATGGTCTTCATCAACCTATAGATTCCTAAAATACTCCACAACAATAATGATATTTTTGGTTCTTCTAAATAAGGATCATATTACTCTATTTATTCAATAATGTGTCTACACTAACTAAAATCTAAAATCCTAATCCATATAAAAATTATATTGAATTACATATGTATTATGGTTTATCCTCTAGTAACATGAGATCATCATTGAATTCCACTATAGATATTAAAATGATATGTACAGTATAATAAAATCTCAACCTAACTTCTCATCCCATATCAATCTTAAATCATAGATATTAATATGTTAATGATTTTTTGAACATAATTTATCACTATCACCATCAAAAAAATATTATTTACTCAAAATTTGAATAATTTTGGAAACATTTCATTTTCATTCAACTTTGATCCTCCAATTCATTTCATGAAGATCCTCTTCATAGTCTGTTTATGATTGAATGAAAAACTCTTATATGTGTTAAAACTATTTAAATTCATGTCTAATGGTTCTAGAATCATCCCAAATTAATTCAACTTTGTCAGATTTAAAATCTAGAATATCGATTTTTCATCCTGCAGATCTTCAAAAAGATCATATTTGTTGAAATACTATGTTGTACACTTAAAATTATTATGTTCATGAAATTAAAAATTTTATACCTCATTGAATTCATAAAATTCTAAATAATTATGATCATGATGACTTTCACTTAGTATTAGAGTTGTAAAATCAGAGTCTTATGCTTGGTGTGTAATGATCATAGTCTTCTAACTAGAATCTTATGATCAAATTATACATGCAAAGACAACTTTGGTTTAGTTCCATATCTTTAAATAAACCACTTGAACCACTAAACTGGCCAAATATTGAATCCAACCAACTGCATGACCATTTTAAGAAACTGTGGGACCCATTCAACTAACCACATGAGTCCACAAATAGCCAAAAACTACACATTATAGTCCAAGTATATAACAACTTCAATTAATATCTGAACATCTTAAAATAGACATCTTTATTAATAAAAACATAATTAGAGTCTTATAACCACTAATTTCATCCATCATCAATATCAAAACACTAGGATTACCTTATTCAATCACATGGTTCTTTATACCCACTAATGATCTGGCCTTGTAACTCTGTTTGAATTAAATTATTAAAACTATTTACTTTAGAAATCATATCCTATATTCCAATTTTCATACATAACTCTATAAATATTTCTTCACCATATGAAATGTTATCCCATAATTATCAGATCATTCTATCATCTAATATACTTGTATGATAATTGATATTATCTGGCAAGATTATTAGCATCAATATTTATTTTCATATTTAACTACTAACATATTAGAGACACTGTATATTTTTTTATCATCACCTTTAATATAATTTTCATATAGTTCATGGGAAACCTATTTCCCATGGATTGGGTGGATACTCAATTCCACCGCCCATGTCATAAAAACCTGTGTTGACATGTGCAATGAAAAAAACCAAATCATTAATCTAAATGAAACTTCAATATCAACCATTTATTTTTATAAATACACTCAAATTTAATTATAACAATATTTATGATAATCATTAATAGATGTTCTGTTTTCCTATCCACCTAAATGAATACAAATACAATTGTAATGAAATTTGCCTTTCCCTTATTATAAGGTTGATCTTATCCACATGAAATACTACTTCTTATCCCCCTTATCTTCTAATAATATTAGATAAGGTAGTCACGCCAAACATAATATAAATGATCTATGAGTTAATCTCTATAATAATACACGGGAAACCCTAGTGTAGAAAACATGAGTTCATAACCAATACAAGGAAGTTTTCTATTACATTTCTCTATATAGTTCGAAATAATCATATATTTTCATAGGGGTTGTACAGATAATTTTTCTAAAACACTAGTAAAATTATACTTATCATCGTATAACACATAAAAAAGTTCATGTTCAAGTAATCAATGACCCAAATTTTCCCCAATTTGTTAGATAAACCATAATTAATATAATGATTATACATTATAATATGGAAAGGATTGGAAATATCAAACCTCATAATTCAGAAATATTGGAGTTGTTAACATTATAGAATTTAGGATATAATGTGTAATAGCCTAGTATTGACATACATAGAAATTACATTTCATTTTTTGAATACTTAAAATATTACAATAATAGATGCCCAAAGACCATAATAGTATAGTTACTTGGGAAACATAGAAATATAAAAACAGGCACATAAAAGGGATGCATAATCAACAACTACGATCTTCATGAATTTTACCCTTCTTACAGACATCAAACATAATAAAAATATTCATAACCTAAGAAAAGAGACATAAAAAGGGGTGAAAAAAATTGTCAAATAAGGGAAATCAAGGGATAAATATAAGAATAAACATGATAATATGGTATAATAATGTGTTCATGAAAATAAATGATCATACCCTATAAATCAAAGATCGTAAATAGAAATCACTGCAAAAATATTGGGAGTTCATGGGATATGAATTATAATGAAATAAACTACATAATCCATAAGGTAGTTACATATGAATAAATTAAGGAAATGTTGAAAACACATAATAACATTATATAATATATCAGAGTAACCAATGAATAAATTCAAATACCATATTAGTGGACAATGTCGTTTACTGAATTCGGTACACCCCCATTACAACCTTGTCTATCAAACTGGTTAAACCTCATTCCAGACCTATATTACTGAACTGGGAAATATCCTATTCCATCCCTATATTACTAAACCATGTTCATTTATAATTCTAACCATGTCTATATCATGATATATAAATCATTACCCAATGAATTGGAGAAATATATAGGTACCACCCATCTCATAAAACAATTATATATACTTGTATGATAAGATCATTAAAAAAATATCATATATTTACCCCTAAATGGAAATGGATTTCATAAAAATATAAACATATCATAACCTTTGAATAAATATACTTGTTTTGTAAACATTTATCCTAAACATAACCTATGAAGGAATCATTTTTCAAAATTATAGAACCCCTGAAAGAGAAACTGGTTACATAATCATCATTCAATCAAAACATAATACATCAATAGAAATAATATAAATGGAAACATTGATTAATTTTACCATTATGGTATGACTAAAACCATTGGGTGTTATATTATATGGGAAATAATTATGAAATATATTTTAAAACCATTTCTTATGAAAAATAACCTTTATTATTTGTAAATTTATTTTTACATTATAACTCATTTTGAAACCCAATTTCAAAAAAAATAGTCTTGAATAATTATAAAGGAAGCATTGAAATAATTTTGAAATAATTTTTCCTTTGAAAACAGGTTGTGGAGATTGAAAACCTTTTCATAATATTTTTTCCATTAAAACATATAAAATAATCTTGAATATATTTGTTAATCCAACCATCCTTGAAAAATACATTAAAAAAATCTAAAAAATCGTTAAAATTATGTGAAATCTATTGAATCTATAATGACTATTAAAAACAATTTCTTAAAAAATTACCATTTAAACATGCAAAGGAAACTTCAAATAAATGACGTTTCGTACATCCATAAATGTAGTATGAGGTATAAAGAATATTCCCTTTACAGGGTAAAAACTTTAGAATGGTTCCTTGATCGTAAAATGGAAAGAATAATAATTTTAAAAACTCATTTGGTAGAAATGGTAAAACAAGGGTAAAAAGTATTTTAATGTTTGGAGACCTTTTTAGAAAAAAAAAGTTTTTTAGGAACACAAATTTTCGAACGAAGAGAGGGTAATGACAAGCTTTCATAAAAACACATTCTTAAATATCATATATTACAATGGTTTAAATATATGAATATTTGTTCTTAATGAATGGTGGGTAAAAAAATAATTATTTTTCATTAGATATGTATCATAAAATTTCATCAAGGAAGCATAAACATAAACAATATCAAAAAGTGGTGAGATTGTCTCAATGAACTCTTGTAAGTTTGTAAAATGGGATAATAATCTCCATTTTAGAATAGGTAATAATATAAATATTAAAATACATATAAATTAAGTATATTCAGGATATAAAATGTATAATGGATGTGTATAAACCTTGAAGAAGAATTTAGGGCTATAAAAAACATGAGTCTCAAAGAAAGAAAATTGTGATAAAACTATTTTTCCAATTTGGTAGCCTTTGAAACATAAACCCCATTAAAGAATGATCCTAGATTGGACATTTGAATACCTATTACTTCATGTATAGAATAAATTCCTTGGTATTAAAAAACAAAACAAAAGAAAAGAGTCAAGAATATAGCATGTGTCATAGAAAAATAAAAAGTGAGACAAAATCCCCTAAACCTTGTTTCCTAACTCTTGTCGTACTCATTTAAAAAAACATTATAATAAATATAAATTCATATTACATATTCTAAAGAACCATATTATTATATCTTATACCATATTTTTGTATTATGACCTTATATTACCCAATTGTTAACCATCTAATATTAAGGTTTTACATCAGATAATTTTCTACTTTGTTCATTGCATGAGTATAAATTTGTTATATTGTGGGTAATTATAATTATATCATGATACCAGAATGTAAAACAATATATAAATATCATATATATCTGTAATATGTGTACTATAATAATCTATACAATATATATGTATGAAACAGAATACACCATCCAAGTAGATGACTGGCCTTATGTATGCATGGACACTAGTTTAGTTAAATTGTTGGGTTGCAAGAATGGAACTAAACGACATTTATATGTATATAAATGATTGTATATTATTATTATATTTGATTTATAATATCATATATATAATATATATTCACTAAATCCATCCCTAATATATTCCATGTAGTGTGTGAGTGAATTATATCACTTTGAGGGGGCTGTAGTCCGCACATCCAAAAATAAAATTATCGTATTTACGGAAAATGTAATGTATAAAGATTTTTGTTTATAAAATAATTAAATTACCATAATGAAATAATAAATATTATATAAAAATATATAAACATATTTTCTATCATAATTTCTACTAAGAGGGGACATAATTGAAAATTGAACAATCATAATTTAGAGAGGCAGTAGTCCATCTACACATAAACAATATGTTTGGTTCCCATTAGGTGGATGTGTGTGTAAGTGCAGGTCAAAATCATTACATAAAAAAATGCTAGTATATTTGGGAAAATTGTTTTATTATCTTATATTATAATAATAATATGTTAGTAAGTGTAGTATAAAAATAAAAGAAAAAAGTTTGAATGAGGGTGTTACCTCTTAATCAGGTAACTCTTTTTGGTTTGCACCAACGGTTTTCCATAGATGGATTTATTCATAGAGTAGGATAAAAGTATTAAGGTATTGAAGTTTGGGAACAACATGGGATGATTTTTTTCATGATAAAGTGGCTTGATAGTTGTCAGGATGTGGGATGAGAGGAGGCCTTTTATAATAAAGGGGGATCTCTTTTTTTAATAGAATGGAACCTCACCAATGTTTCTTTATTAAATATAGTAAAATAATGGTTCCATGTTTATAAAAAGAATTATAGGGTCAAAATATGTCCATAAAATGGATTTAGGACATGTTTATACGTCTTTTAGGGTATTAAAGTTATGGTTTAGTCACTTAGTTATACTTAATTTAACATTAATAGTTGTAAATAATTTTATATATTTCACTAATATTATAGGTCAAATGGTTATTTTAACATATTACATATTATCAATTATTATGATTAAAATTATGGAGTCTATTTTTAACAATTAAAATCACATAAATGGTAGAAAATAATTTAAAATATTATCTCGCGGTCAGGTTGACAATTCATGTTTTTAAAGTAAAAAATGATCAAAAACTTTCGATGTTTTATATCTAATTTCAAATTTAAATTGATTACCATAATATAAATTGGATTGATTAATGAAAATATTATCTAATTTAACTCTTAAACAAATTATAAAATATAATTAATCCATATAAATAAGTTACATTAAAAAGTAGTTTCGAGTTAAAATCCTGTATTTTTAAAAAAAATTTTAAAAAATAAATCCTAAAGAAAAATACCAAAAACTTATCCTAAAATAGTTTTTATGTTTATATTAAAAATATTAATTATATTTTGGCCAATAAAATTTATAAATGATAAAAAAAATTGATTTAAAAATGAGATCACCATTAAAACGAGGTAGAACTACCTTAATAAAAAAATATTTTGTTTTATGTGTTAAATTGGTTTTATTTTTCTATTATTATTATAAAATACATTGGATTATTATAAAAAATATTTAATTGCATATATAACATATATTATAAAATAAAATTTCATACAAATTATAATTTCTTTTACTAATTAGGAATAAAACAATTTTTTGAGTATAATAATAGTATTTTATAAAAATACACCCTTTATATACAATTTGGTTATTATATTCATTTATGAATAATTTTTAACTCATTAATTGTTTTTCTTTTTGTGAAACCCATGTATTTATATAACACAGTTAATAATATTCATAAAATCTAATTTAATGAACTAATTTAGTATGAGATTTAAGCATACCACATTGTTCTGTATAGAAGAAGATAACCTTTATATTGTTTGTAGTTCATGATAAACATTAAACTGTGTATAAAAAAATCAGAAAATAATGCTATAATATATATAAAATAACTATTTACATTGTTATGTGAAATGAAAAATATCAAAAACATTTAATTAACTCAAAAAAATAATTCACAAAATCCAGGGGTGTCACACGGTGACTAGCCATGGTTTGTACAATGACTATTTCATGTATTTGGTTTTTAGTTTTGAGTGATATGTTTTATAGTCCATGATGGATACCACTTCTTGTATTATTTTTCTTATATTTTATCTATTGTGTATTATTCTTTTGTATCATGTAGGCATGTTTATACAAATGGCTTAGATCATAATTTTATGTTATGATTTTCTATCTATTTGGTCATGTATAAATGTATGATATACAAATGACACATTTATAACATTTGATAAGTAATTCATTTTATTATACTATGTTTTGAGAGTGAAACTACTCATATGGTAAATTACATGGATAAACAGACTGGGTTTTCAGCCCATGGGGATTGGGAACACTCTTCTGGTTGAGTGATGGGTTGGGTCCAGTGATGTATTAGGTCATATCTAGTTGTTTAATTACAATTATGACCACTATAGGTTTGGTGGTGATCACCTAAATTATTTCACCCTACTCTATTTACCTATAGATGAAGAGAATGATGGTGTTATCTTCTACCCACCATATCTCTTCACTAATGGTCAAAGCTGGGAGCACCCAACTGTTGTTGTTTACCATAGATGATACTGCTATAACGACCGAGCCTAAAATGGACAATCAACTTTATTTTTATCTTCAAGGAAGTGTAGACAACCTAAATTTTAATACCATGACATCCACATGAGAAAAAAACCATGAATTATCCATTTATAGGGTCTCAAGAACTATTGGTCTATTGAAACAAGATGAATAAGGGTAGAAACAACTCCTTGGACTGAAAGACATAGAATGAATAGGAAAATTATAACACCTAACCATAGCTCTGTTCTGCCTAAATTCTTCAAAAATCCCTACATTATATGATTAATTCCTATCCAAAATCCCCTCAATAACATCTAACTTTTCTAGATTATCAATATACATCAACAATGTGAATACGGTGACCTAATGTTAGGCCTCCAGATTTAAAGGCTCGAAAAAATACTTTCATTAGACACCTCATCTAATAAAATTTATACAGAAAAAATAGATGATTATTAAAGTGGATACCAACTTACCACACATTGAAACATCCCTATTAGAGATTAAAAATAATTTTTTAATGTGTTAGCTCTATGGTTTAATAATGGAATATAGCCTAAAATTGATTGAAAAACCTCTCCCATGGGACATTTGACTCCTTAAGGTCACCCTAAAGAAAAATACCCCACTGTCGAGCTACCCCAAGAAATATACATAGAACCAGTTCAGCCTATTTATCCTTATGAGAACAAACTATCCAAATGTAAATATACAACTCCTGTATCTAATCCTCATTCTCTTATTATGATACTTAGACCCTAATATTTTGCAATCCCTAATGATGAAACTCTCCTAGAGTTTTCTTTCAAGCATCATTTTCATCAATATAAACTCTATATAATCATCATATGAACATCATCAAAACTACATTTACCGGTATTTCAAAAAAAGAAACATAACTGACAATTAAAAAGATATTAGTGACTCTATAAACCATGGCACATGAGCCTCATCCCAGTTGGTGAGAACTCATTAAGTGCATCCATGCGACCCAAGATCAAATCCTGGTGGGGGATAATTTCCAAGGTACTGTAGTAGTACTGTAGTAGGCACTATAGTAGTAATATAGCAGTACTGTATCAATAATGTAGCAGGTACTGTAGTAAGAATTGTGTAGAACTGTAGAAGGTACTGTAGCGGGAACTGTAGTGGGTACTGTTTGGCACTGTAGCAGCTGGGAATATGCCCCCATTTGGGCCTTCGGGCCACCGATTTGGTCCCCGAGTCCTTTAAGGCCTTCGAGACACCCAGGCCTTCAGGTCAGTAAGGCCTTCGGGCCACGTCAAGGCCTTTGGGCCACCATAAAGTGCAGATGCAAACCAGACAACTTACAAGGAACAAGTTTCAGAAGGAGGGGGAGAAAAGAAGCATTCACAATAGCAGAAGTCGAACGGATTGAAAAAATGAGAGGGTATGGCACTTTCCATCCGGACAAGCCTATGAATGCATGTGAAAGCCTAGCCGAATAGCCATACGAAGGTGGAGATCTGATTTCACGATGAAGATGCTGGGGAGGAGCCATTCCAAGTAGTTAGTCTGGGTTGTATGTAATGTTTGGATTCTATGGGCAATGAATTCTTCTAAGGCCTATGGGTCATGTAATGCTGACACCTAGGGGCCTTGTAAGGGTTCCACATCACCCCTTGAAAGGAGGATTATCGAAAATAAAAAAAAATGAAGGCCTTCGGGCCATTAGAGATAAACTATGAATATAGAATAGTTAAGATTAAATAATTGTGGTTTAACCAAATTCCTATAAACTATAGAATTCAATAATAGAGATAGACATCCTAATGCATGATCCATACCTTGGTATCTACCATAAATTAGAATCACATATCTTAGTTTTTTTATCAAACCGAAGGTTCTTAAATTGGATCATAAGGGAATTTAATATATTGTGTATTAATCAGATCCCATTTCTTACCTCACATGATAAGTTTTACTAATATGGATTACTTATAAACCCATGAAATCCTAACCAATGCCTATGCCCAAGCTCTATACATTATCTTAAAAACAATATTTGATCCCACTTTTCCACCACCATTCCCCACTAATACACCTCTTGGGATATCAGTGAATTTAGGTAATGATCACATAAAGATTGACTCCAATAAGTTATAGGATTCAAGTAGAACTGAGGGTATCATGCACACAAACGAGAGTCATTTCCCTTAATAATCCTAAGAATAAAAGACAAATCCACCAATAAACAACATAATACTAATGTGGAGTAAAAATATATAATGCTAATATAAGATATGTCGTAAAATCTAGGAGAAATTGAAGACAAAATATTGAACAACAATAGTGGAGATGACCACAAACTCCAAGTTCTCACAATCAACCCCAAAAAATAGAATCTTTAGCTCTAACAGCCACTCTAGGTGAGAATACATGTATCCTCAGAATAATACTCCTAAACAAATCTCACAAAAATATGGTATAAGTATAATAGAGCCCCAATGAATAAAAAAAGATACCAACTCATCAACTAATAATTTATACTATTTCTATATTCTCACCAAATATTCCATAGAAACTAATGAATAGAAGATAATAACAACATTTCAAATTTGTATGTATGTGTATATATATATAATGGTATACTAATACCACATTCCCAATGAACCAGTCACCCTAAAACCCAGTGAATCACAACCAAATTCTCCCATCTCCTCCTAATCCATCATCAGATGTTGGTCGGGCCTCATCCTTACTTACCTCAGTCCCTCATAGGTAATAATATCTCATACTATAATCAAACCATATATCTATTTCATCTTCACACCATTCATCTCATGTGCCTAATCGTATCTACATCATCATTATTTCTCTATAAGTTGTGAAACTCTTCGTTGCATCTCATAATGAAGTGGTAAGTCTGAAATCCACCACTTCTCGCATACCCTACACTACACATCAATCCAATGACACTAGTTAAAGAGTATTATTTTAATAAATACTGTTATTACAACCTTAATGTGAGTGTATGTTATATCATCAAGTCACCATATCCCATAAATATATGTATATTGTAATTGAGATCCATAAAGGTCATATGTGCACACAATCTATATGTTTAATCCATCACATACTAGATATGTCTACATATATAGACTTTTTAGAGGACAGAGTGGGGTTGTGGGATTAGTAATCCATCTAATCCCTCAGCAAACTAATTGTTGGCAAATACACAAAACCCAATTCTATAATGGGAATCACCACACTAAAAATATTGGGTGGTGGATCATAAAAAATTACAGATGTCTATAATATATAATAAGAACACTATGTTCAACTACATTCCCTATACATGAATTATAGTTATCATCCCTCCTAAAATCTTGGTTATTATCTATAAGAATATACTATTAAATCTATAATCACACAATCATCAATGGTTCCCCAAGTTTTTAATTAATATAACAACTATCATCTCCATTATAAACCCATCATAAATTCCAGTAAAATTATTTCATAACATTCTAAATCCAAAAGGAATATTTATTTTTATCATTTTAATCATAGATTTTATTAACATGTTCTCAAGTATTTATAAAAAGTCTCATGGTGTAGACTAAATTTATAATTTTTTCATCAACACAGCTTCTCATGGGATAAATCATAAATTTATTATCATTCCATATCCCATGAATTGTAAAAATCAAATCCCAAAATTAATCTCAAGATCCACATCATCACAGAATAGGCGGTAGGTCAGATATTCTCTTATAATATTCTAAAAATTCTATTTTCATCCTCTACACCCCAATCACTAACAAAATCAAAGAAATACAGACCTTCCCTTAGTAAATAAACCATAACATGTTACACATAAAATCCTAGTTTGTAATCTTTAATATAAATCCATGGAAATAATCATAATTTAAACATAACAATTTTTAGGAAAAAATGATGCATTTTTAACATGGGCATGATCATAACAAAAACCTGGTTAAGCTACAAACAAACATAAATAATCATTTAGAATAGAAGGAATAATTTCTCATTTATCATCATCTATCACTAATTACTTATCTAAATGTTTCAAAAATAATGTTCAAAATTAAATACCATCTTAAAATAATTAATATATTAAATTAATATACTCAAGAAATAATTCATCTTGGATAATAATTCCTAGGATGATATATATATATCAATTACATTAATTACATATTTTTTTATCTTATTTAATTTTTCATTTTCATTTTATAATTTTGTTTTAAATATGTTTGAACAACTTAAATCATTTTTAAACATTTAATATACATTTTAGATCAATTTCTATCATAAAAACTAGTTACAAATAAAAATTATAGAGTTCATTGAATTTTCCCATAAATTATCTTACTTTGTATTACCAATTTTTTGTTTATTATAAATTACATGATTCCGTCTTAGAAATTGAAGCATAAATAAATATAGAATCCTGTGTACTTAGGTCTTAATAAATGAAATGGAATTCCCATCATGTAATAAATCTCAAACACATAAAATCACATAATCTTCTTCCCATTCATTTAATATTTTTTCATTTAGGTTCCTGTCTTTATTACACCCAATTTCACCGATTTAATCATGATGATAAAGCAAGATATCCAAATAAAAAAACATAAAAAAGTAGAATTCATGGATATACAAACAGAAATATAATCTTTAGAAAAAACATATCATAAGTTGTAGGGAGTGAAGAGAAGATACACAACCCAGAAATCATCAATAACTCCAGATCGAATCACAACAGTAGCCTTTCAAAATTATGGGAGGAATTTTGTGTTGGAGATCATTCCCTAGAACCAGATTATTTTTTCATTATTAAAAACTAATATTCTTTTTTTTAATTTTTTTAAACTAATTATAACATCATGACTGTTCTTCTATATGACATTGTTTCTAATAATTTATAATGAGTAGTTGTTACATAAAAACGCCATGAAAATTCCGCGCCATGATGGGAACCTAGATGTGATATGAATTCATTATTTAATATGTGTTATATATCATGATGATATCATTTAAGGGACACAAATGATATAGGCTATCAGGGGTGGAGAATCAGAAGACTTTTATGTAACTTCTCATAGTAGACGCCATTGGTAATATCTAGTAGGATATTATGAGGATGACACCCACCTGTAAGAAATATGCATTTCTATGTGTCATTGTTTATTCCATGTGTGGTTTAATAGTTATTCATGAATTCTTGAATGAATATAAATATTTATTTTATATTTGGTAAATATAATATTTATTTATTTATTTTTGAATAATGAAGTGATATTTATTTAACAAATAAATGGACATTATTCATGGACCAAAAATTTTTGTTAAGGAACAGCAGACTAGGTTTAATGGTCACGTGAGAAATTAGAATATTTAATATTATTTAATTAAATAATATACAATGAAAATTCTCATTTTAATGCATGTTGAGAAATACATATATTGCTATTATTATTTGATATAGGTTTTTATAATATTAAAAAAATAAAAAGGGAAGATATGTACTTATTTTAAATTTAACCCTAGAAATATAAATACCCAATTATGTAATTTTTCTCATTAGCATATTTGATTATGCACAAAAATCATAAAGAAATCTCTCAAGCCTAGTGAGATCCATTTTTGCAAGAGTTATTCCAAAAATGATGTGTCATCCTCTTCCACTAGATCATAGTAAACTTTTGGAAGAGATTATCATGGTGGTCATAGAAGAAGACGCAAGTGAAAGGATCTTCCATGATAGCACCCAAAGAATTCTTTTATTACATCTGGGGATTCCCGGAATATGTGTGGACCATCGCAAGAGAAAATATTCACATAGTTTATACAACACGATGATGGTTTATCACATATCTGTCATGGGACTCCTCAACGAAAAAATAATTTCTTTGAGATAATTATTTATTTATTAAATTAATTATAAAAAATATGTGTTGATATACTATCTCTGATTTCTAGTGAAATTCATCTTTTTCTATTTATTTGACTCAATTCATTGAATCGTGATGATTACATTGTACAGATCTGGGATTGATAATTCATTATGGAAACAAAATCATGTAGGGAACCACCAAACGCTTGATTCCACTGCGCGCGAAAAATATAAGTGGTATCAAAGTGAACATGTAATTGGTAATAATTATTTCAAAATAATGGTTGATTTTAACATTTTTAATTTAGTTTTTTAATTAATGTTAAATATTTATTTTAATAAAAATTTAATAATCTATTTCTTCCTCCACCATTTATCAAAAATATAATCGATACAATAAATTTTATGATTAATATAAATTCAAGGAAATCATCTAGAGGTTCCATGGATTCTAGTCAAACAACATCAGACTAAAAATCGTGTAACCAAAATTACACACTATATAGTTTCATTCAACACAACTTGATTGATTCTATAATAAATTGATTTTTTAAATTAATTTGTTCATTAATTACACAATTAAATCACACCCCATGTTTCCTAGAATTAAATGGTGAATGATTATTCGGACTATATGTTACGTAGCCCATGTATAAGGCATGTTGTCCCTTTGGGTCGGAGAAGAGCTATGTATACCATACATGACCTACATGATTAGTGACCATGTAATACGTAGTCAACACGACATGTGTCTTATTATACGTGTCATGAACTCCAAAATTTTGTGGTATGCTTCACAAACCGAGTTCCTAGGATTGTACCTCGAATAGATGGTGAGATATGTAGAAACCATGTACTTTTACTAGTTACACATATTTAAAATATATTTATTTTAATGTATAAACATGAGACATGTACTTGTGTGTGGCCATAAATATGGCACACACCATGTGATAGGATTTAATATATATATATATATATATGTCTATGTTTGTGTATAATTAATATATGTGTAATGTTTTAGATCTACATATCAAGTATGGTTCATATTATAGGTTTTTTCTTTATATTAACTTAAGGGTAACACATGATTGAAAAATATTTTAATTCATGTAATCATCCATGAATTTCATGTCATGAAAGTATAAAACAACTCAAGTATTCCATTTGTCACAAGAGTAAATAATAATACGAGTATAATACATGTTGAGTATATTTGGATGGGAATTCACTATTTTCCCTCCTACGTACATATATGTACAAGATTAATTATAAATGAATTTATTTAATTTATTATAAAATTATAATGGATGACAATCTCAAGGAAATTCAGAAAAGAATTAAGATTAAGGGATTGAATAGATAAAGACAATAATGAATCGATTCAAGTGTTATTTATTTTATATAAGAACAAACAATAATTGAATTATAGTTTCATAAAATGAATAAATTTTCTAATGTATGTGGATGTCCATGAGAAAGAACATTTTTTTGGTATGTGATTGGTTTTATTTAATTTATTATTAAATTAATTTATGCAAACTCATTCCTTCTCTCCTCATTATTCTCTAGGAAATGTGTGCCCATAGTTCCATTAATGAAAACACCCTTTTCCGATCACTTGTGTGTGAGTAAAAGGAAATTTTAAAGGATGGAGCTATGAAGCTATTGGCGACAGTTCATGTTTGGAGCCTATCAGAAACCAATCCAACGAGATACAAAGGTGGAAAGGTGGAAGGCTATAAACACATACCTCAATTGGATCAAGGTGTTTCAACCCTAGGTTAATGGATAGTTTATCAACTACTAGATTAACTAAAAATTATTATATGATCATGGTCATACCCTTTATATTATTTCTATCAGTTTCATGATTTTCTCATTATGTATTTTTTATCATGACCTTGTAATTAATGAATTAACAAGCATGAAAGATAAAACTAATATAAATTATCCTATGTGTAAATATTATCTAAGGCATGGTAAATCACATTAGTAACCCTACTTAATATTGAGAAGCATGTGAAAAATATTATAATGGAAATTTTAAACATAAAAGGAAAAAATAACTAAATGAAATATTATTTCATTATATCCTTCCATTACTTCGGTTTGAATCGAACTATAGTTTAATTTTTATGAAAAGAAAAATTTTGTGTGCATTAAATTATTTGGGAATTCAAACATGAGGTTTTGGGTTGAATAAACTTGGTTCGCATCCTAGGTTGTCTTCAAATGTAGGACTTGGTGTAACTTAGAGGAAAATTTTTAGGAAATCCGAAACAAATATTTTTGGATTGTGGTTTCTACTCAAAAGATTAAGGAATCATTAGTTATTGTTGTTATAATTTTCAATGTCATCCCAAAATCGTTCGCATTGCTTGACCAACAAAATTATGGTTAATGAGATAGGGAATTTGGATCTTTTGTTCTAGAATATCAAAGAAACAAGATATTCCGAAGCTGATGGTGAGGGATATTGTGTTTTGATAAAATAGTGGGAGACTAATAAATATAATATTTATCTGCCTAAATTTTGTAAGATAATGTAACAAAAATTTGATTATATTATTTTTTAGAAACATCAATAAGATGAAATCATACATATCATTTTGATGTATACTTGAGAAGTAAAACCTTCTCACCACAATAATTTCGATGAGTGCAAAATGTGTCTATGTGTCATCCATCACCATGAAATATAATTTTATGTACTGGAAGGATCTTTAACTGTTGTGCCTGGAAATGAGGAATGTGATGAAGAGATATATCTCTATGAGATATTTTTAATGATATAATAGATGTTCATTGATTCATTTAATCATCCATTTACAATGATATTTTAAATTAAATGAGGATATTTATTCCCATAGAATGATGTATCACCTTTGGGATCTCAATCAATTGAAGGAAAGAAGAGAGAGGTTTTAGATCACTAATTCTTTGTTCACACTATGATTGGAGGGTCTACACTAGATGGGCCTTATTTAGTCAATATTATTGGTCACATTAGATGTATGAACATATTAGGGAATAAATTATCAGATTAGTTGAATATTGATTCCGTAGATTTATCACATCCCAAGAATTTATCCAAATTTATATTTAATTTTAATATGAGAAATAATGAAAAGAATCTTTTAGAAATTATGATCTTGATTTTATAATTGGATTAAAAATGGGTTGTGACAAACACACAGTCCTTATGGTGTATAAGGAATGGAGGAACAAGGAAAAGGGGCCCCAGACCTATAAAAAGTCTAAATATCTTGATCACTATCCTTTTAATAAGGGGAAGATCTACATATAGGGACTAAAAAATGAGGGAGTGTGTTTTGAATATGGAAAATCATTCCACAGGAAGATGAAATCATCCCAAAATCAAGGGGAAGCTAAATGTGTGTTTGTCATCAAGTGAAATATTTCTATATATACACATTGGGAATTTTATAAAATCTTTGGTGCTCACATATATATCAAAATGATAGATCCAAGTATATTATTGAAGATATATATATTATATGTGGATCTGCGAAATGCCAATAGTTCGAGGCTAGCAACTCTGGATATTATTGACTACCACCTTTCATATCCAATGGGAATGATTTTTGTTTTAAGAGAATGTCATTATGTATCTACAGTTACCATGAACATAATTTATGTGTCATTTTTTGATACAGATGGGTTTATTTTTATATTTGAAAATAATTGTTTTTAATTTTATTAATGAAATTATATGATATAGAATGGAAATTTTAAATTATTGTCCTTATTTATTAAATTATGAAAACTAAGTGTTTGAAATTGATAAAAAAATCATGTTCACACAACACATATAACACCAAAAATTGACATCATAATATTAGTCATATAAGTAAGAAGTGTTTGAAAAATATATATCAAAATGGTTATTTAGAATCTTCTGAGCTAAAATAACTTGATAGTTTCTATGTTTGTTTATACGGAAAATGGCCAAACCACAGTTCCATGCTCATGAAAAAAAGGCAGAGATCTTGTACGATTGGTACACACTGATGTGCGTGGACCATTCCTATTAAAAAATATTGGTGGAAATTATTATGTCATTACTTTTATTGATGACTTTAGTAGATATGGCTATATATAGTTGATCAGGTATATGTCAGAGTCCTCTGATAAATTCAAGAGATTCAAGAATGTTATAGAGAATCAGCTTGGTAAGATGATAAAGAAGAATTAATAAGATTGAGGTAGTGAATATATTAACCAATAGTTCATATAATTTCTACGAGAGTTTGGGATTCAATCTCAACTCACTCCACCTTATATCCAATATTGGAATGGTGTTAGTGAATGGAGGAACCAAATCTTGTTGTATATTGTAAGGTTGATAATGAGTCATGAAAATCTTTCATAACCCTTTTGGGGGTATGAATTTCAAACTATGGAATACACATTTAACCGAGTACCAACTATAGTTTAAAATGGAAGTTCATTTTAGCTGTGGAGTAGAAAGAAAACCATTTTTTTGCATACGCATTAATGGGATTTTGAGGTATTTGTTAAGCATTTCTCAAGAAACAAACAAGATCCTTGGGAAGTGAAGTATATCTTTATAGGGTATCCCATGGAAATAAAGGGATAATACCTATACATTGAATTAAATAAGAATGTGATTGTCATCAGATATTTTATACTTCTTGAGAGGGAGAACATCCTCAAAATGGGTTGTGGGAGAAAGATTTACTTTTGTAATGTTGATCCTCAAGATACACAAGAGTTGGTACATTAACTGATTCCATATGTCCCTATGAATAATTTAGTTCATGAGAAAAGGAACTGTATAGGATAATGAGAGATGCAAGATAACTAGATAGGTGCGATTTTCTTGTCATTGAGGAAGGTGACTCATTATTGGTTTAAAGTGATTTACATCTCTCATAAAAGGATGTAGTAGAAAGCTCAAAAGAGGCAATATGACTAGAATCTATGAATTTTGAGAGGGATTTCATGTATCAGAACAAATTTTGTGATACAAATGATACAATAGTTGATGTAAATAAAATTTGGAACAAATAGGAATTCATGAGGAAACTTGACATGGATGGTAATGTAAGTACCTATAATGAAAGGCTTGTGGCTAATGGTTTTAAAGAGTAACAATGAATTTAATATGATGGAACGATTTCACTAGTTTCCATATTTAAATCTATTAGAATCATAATTACTAAAATAAAATACCATGAATTTGAGATTTGGTAGATGGATTTTAAAACAACATTCTATAATGGTAACCTTCAGGAATGTATCTATATGACATGAACACGAGGGTTTGTGTCTAGGTGTTTCTAAAAGGATTGGTAAGTTATCGAGATCCATTTATTGATTAAAGAAAGCATCCAGTTCATATAATATTTTATTCGAGGAATCCATAAAAGAATTTGGATTCATTAAGAAGGGATGTGATCCATGTGTTTACCAATTGGTTAATGGAAATCATTTTGTTTTCCTTTTTGAATATGTTGATGAAATATTAATTATTGGAAATGAAGAACCAGTCTTAGAATCACTTAATGACTATTTAAACTAGTGATTCTCCATGAAGGGCATAGGAGAAGAAGACTATATTATAGGGATCATGATCATATATTGTAGATCGAAGAGGCTTGTTGGACTATGTAAAAGTACTTATATTGACCAGATACTAAAGAGATTCAGTATGAAGAAATATAACAGGGGATTGGTTCCAATTCCACATGGTTTACATATTTTGAAAAAAAATGTGTACCTAGAAACAAAAAGGGAAGGATATAATAAGTAATATCTCATACGCTTCAGCTATAGGATCTATAATGTATCCAATTTTTTGTAATAGACTTGATGTTTCTTATACATGGAACTAGGTAAGAATATATCAAGAAGATTCAGGGGAACAACATTGGATTGTTGTTAAGATTTTGTTAATGTAAATGATAATAAATAAAGATATTTTCCCGGTGTATGGAGGAGAAAAGGATCTAGTCATAATGGGTTTTTATGATATTGGTTTTCAGATAGATCAGAATGATATAAAGTCTCAATAAGGATATGTTTTCTATCTCAATGGATGATCTATGATCTAGAAGAGTTAAAAGTAGACATTTATTGTTAATTATATAGCGGATTCTGGGTTTATAGTAGATACTGATGTAGAAAATAATTTCTTTTAGATTCAAAAAATTATAAGAGATCTAGATAAGGTACCTAGTATTAAATACCCTATCACATTTCATTATGATAATTCTATAGTGGTGGCTCTTGAAAAAGACCCAATGTCACACCAACGGAAAAAGAACATAATCCTGAAGTATCACCTATTGAAATATTTCTAGTAGAGGGGTGAATTAGTAGTGATAAGTGTACACATGGAAGAGGACATGGTGTACCCATTTATTAAAGGACTATCATAGAAAAATTCATGAGTATCATGTGACAACTATCATACTGAAGGATGTTAGTAGTTATCCATAGTGTATGTCAGAGTTTGTTGGATTTGGTTCCCTAAAACAACTTTTTTTTATTTAATGATAAACATATATTCCTTTTTTTTGTGTTTTAATAACATACTTAACAAATAATAATTGATCTTCTATGTGAAAAACTATGTGATAATTTCCTAGGATTAGTTGTTTCACTGAAATGACATAGGAGTTCCCTGTTCTGATTGTAACCCGGAAGTGCTATAAAACTATTCATGAATATATGTTCAATAGGTAGATGAAATCATCTAAGGGAAAAATTATACATTCTTATAGGGGTATATACACATAGGACTTTGAGGAACCATCTCATGTTGTACATCCTTAGTAATATTCAGTTCGATATTAGAAGAATGAGACCCACCAGTAGGAAATCCACATTTACATATGTCTTTGGATATTACTATCTACGAACATGTGCATTAGTTCTTAGACAATATGATTATTATTAATGTGTATTATAAGTTTATCACTTATATTTATAGATGAAAACGTGACAAAATATATTCATGGTGAGGTAGGATATGTCGGGTGCGTCACGAGTAATATTTTATTAATGAATAATGTGATAACAAATTTATCCCTCCTGTTATTTACATAAGGTTAATAGATCAGTTTTTTTTATGGAAATGATATAGAGTAACTAATTCTTTGTTTGTGGTGATAAAAATTCCAAATCTATATCCATAAAGTAAATGAATCATATATCAATCATATATGTTGATTGAACTAGAATGAAACCTACTCGATTAGAGATACCGTGATAAAGGGATTACATTACAAAATAATCATTTGTATGCGGTGAATTTTCATGCATCATTGAACTTTTTTCTCTATTTTTTCCTCATTTTTTTTCTAGATTCAAACCTTGAACATTACCCTAATTTTCCTAATGCCATTGAGAAACAGGCCTAGCGGTTCACACAGAATGTTTATCCAAAATATCGGTTAAATAATAGATTATTATTAATTATTTAACAGGTATAATAAATATTATTCCCATAAGTGGTCTAATAATTATTCATGTTACTATATAGTGTAAATATTTATTTATTTATTAGTAAATATAATATTTATTTATTTATTGTATAATAATACAGTGGTATTTATTTAATAAATAAATATACATTATTGAAAGCCAAAAAACTATTGTGGAGGAATAATGGACTAATTTTAATGGTCAAGTGTGAAATGATAATGTTGAATATTATTTAAATACTAAATATTTAATAATAATTACCATTTTCAGTGCATATAGAGAAATAAAAATATTACTATTATAATTCGACAGGGGATTTTTCTAAGATTAAATAAATTATAAGGACACTTGTGTAATTATATTTTTTAACCCAAGACAAATAAATGCCCATTTTCTAATTTTTATAATTATAATATTACATTTTTCTCAATAATTTTAGAGAACTCTCTCAATCCTTGAGAGATCCCTTCTCCAATAATTCTCCCCAGAACGTTGAGAAATCCTCCTCCTCTGAATCAAGGAGAACGATTTGGAAGTGATTCTTGAGGTGATCAACGTGGACAATGCAAGTGAAATGAATCTTCCTTACATTACCTAGAGAATCCTTTAGTTATGTATTAAGATTCACAGAACACATTTGGATCACCTCTAGAGTAAATCTACACTCAGTTTTTATAATGCATCCATGGTGCACTGTAAATTTGTCACTAGACTTAGCAAAAACTAATAATTCATTTTGGGAAATTCATTATCTAATTAAATAAATTATAAACAATATCTGTTGGTCTTATCTATCTAGGTTTTGGTTAAATTATTATCTTTATATTTCATTATCTCAATTCAACGGATCACGATGTTCATTATCATATATATCTCAAAATTGATCATTACTTTTTCCAAAAATTAAAGTTGTGCACCACCCATCACACGCTTCCACTACACTTGGATCCTAAAACATAGATAGAGGTTCTCTCTTGAACTTATGTGGAATATTTATTCAACATTTTTAAATTGTGGTTTATAGGGTAAGGGTGTAGAAATAGGGAGGAAGAATCTTAATGAAATAAAATGGGTATACAATCAGTTGGTCTCAAAACTACCCCTGTAAAAATGACCATGTATAAAGTTAATAGATTTTGGTGTAAATATGAGTTTTCTATTTTGTAAAATCATTATTATAGAGATACTAAAAAATTATCGGTGTATAAAGTGTTTAGGAATTCAAAAATGGTGTTTTTAATGAGGATTAATGTTTCTATGTTGAACTAGTGGCCTGAGAGGGCACTGAAGGAGTGGTTAAGAACCTAGACAACTAAATATATCTAAAACACCTCATTCATGTAAAAAATATTTCATTCATGATGTAATATGGTTTCATGGTATTACATTAAGTGTTTTGGTATAAGGAAATAGGGAATTTATTTGGACTTAAAATTTTATGAAGTGAAACTATACTTTACACCGTGACTCTGGTTGGGTAGACCCTGTAAATGATTTTCCCTATAATTTCATGATTTGAAACTTGTTTATACGTCACGAATGACCTTGTGGTGGTATTATGTGTTATTTTAAATGAGTGTATTTTTCCTAAAATCTCATTAATTATTTACTCTAATCCTTTTATGCAAGAGGTTGTGGGAATTAATTGTTTTTTCTTCAAGATTTCACTTGATGTCATCCCTCTTCCATTTGACACATCTTCAGTTGCGATGGATTCCTATAATAAATTTATAAATTTTTAAAACCCTATATATTCAAAATGATATTTTAATTATAATTTTTATAATAAATCATGAATTGATTTTTATTAATAAATTGGATGGAAAATCATCTAGATCATGAAGGTCATGTCCAAGGATATCGAGATCTTGGATTGGGGTGACAAGAGTCTATCCCATGTGGATGATGTATGTTGTTAAAGTTTTATATTATGAAGGTGTATAATTATGTTTCAATTTTCTAATATTAAAATTTAAATATATTGAATTATTTTATTTTGGTTTAATTTTTGATTGGTATTTTTCTTGGATTGGTGTCAGATGACAACATCCGGTTTTACATGATTGATTGGTCGATGATCCTACTTGGAGATGGCATGTGATAATTATTTTATATTGGTTTTTATTAAATATTAGGTGTGATGTTACTTATTATAATTTAACTATTATAATGTGACTATAATTAATTAATTTCTATTATTATGCATGATATATGAACTTTTGGCATTTGAGGAATGCCTAATGGACTTGGTCTATACAGATATTTTTAGGGGTTTATCATTGCTTGGTGTTAACTCTGATTGCGGTAAGTGTTCTATAAATACTCCTCCATTGAAAAAATAACATCCTCAATATATAAAATATTAATTATCACTCCATAATTTAGTGAATTAGATATATCAATAACGTTAATCATCTAATTTGATTAGAATTTATATGCTTAGATGTCTCAAAACCATGTTTTGTCTCTTAGTGGTGTGACCGAGACATGTGGCCACCTAAGGGATGTACCAACCATTAACACCTTTTATCATTTTATTCAAAATAAACCGATAACCCCTTGATTAATTGAAAATGGATATCATTTTACTTTAAAAATTATGTTATTTTGAATTCGAATTGAGAATCAGGTATAGCATGGTAAATAAGAAAGTGGTTTGAATGTGAATATGATGACCTTAATAGATTCACTAGAAACATAATGGCTAAAGTATAATAAGTAAGTGCGTTATGGGTAAAATTTCACAATAATTATTAATGGTTTTAATTGATACATGATAGAGGGACCGTAAATATTATGATGATAATTGGTATTTTGGATCAACAGAATAAATGGTTGTGAAATTAGTAAATTGTTGAAATATAAAAAGTGTATTGTAATGATTTTTTATGTGTGTTGTGTGTGACACTATGACACAGTATCTGGGGTTAAAATATTTTTATGACATACTGTAATGATGAAATGATTGTATAAAGGGGTTTCCCCTTATTAAAAAAAATTATTATATAAAGGGATTGTGCTCAGTTATTCTAAAATGCTTATATAAAGAGATTGCTCCTAGCTATCCTGAAATTATTGTATAATGGTATTTTTCCTAGATATTTGGCAATAATTATATAATGGTATTGAAGTTTTTTATCTCTGAAATTTTTATATAGAGTGCTTACACACAGTTTTATAGAAATGCTTACTAAAATTGATTGTGCTCGAAAATGCTGTAATGCATATAGAGAAATTCTTGGTTAATCAATGATGATATTATAAGTTAAAACCTAGAAGTGTAATGATTATAATTATAATTGTTTTTTGATATGCTCAAATATAATTTTCAATGTGGAAAAGAAGGTATGGCTAATACTGAGTGTATCTCTAGAACTCGATGGTCAATGGATTTATTTAAATAGTTGTATTAATTTAGCAAACTAATTACCCTATTTATCACTTTATTAAATTCAATATATAATCAGGATGGATTTTTTAGACACCATTATTGGTGTCCGATTGAGTTTTACATAGCCCCTTGTGGGCCACCATTACACATGGGTTCCCGAGTTGCTTTTACAAGCTTACTACAGGCACATGTTTTGGCTGAGGACGGGGTTATCATGACTAAGCAGGATAACTCAATGGTTTCAATATATTTTATATGGTTTGAATTTAATATATAGTAGATACCCATTTTATTTATTTCATTATAGTATGTAACTATGACCATACTAGTATGTGGTCCTTTATTTGTATAGCATGTTCGTTTGGGCATTTACTACATTTCATATATCACTGATGGATGTCTATTTTATATTTTATACTTTTTTATTTATTTTTGTGTATGGTATTTGGTTATTTAATATTATATTACACACTATGATATAGAGGCTATTGTATTCCCACAATACCATATTTGACCGTTACTACTAGTCATAAACCTCTATTGTACGGGGTGGTGTGCCTGAGTTCATGTGGAATCCCAATTGGGACACTGATTATATAATTTTTTGGGGCATGATGTTACAATGTATTACTGTATAATTAATTATTTTTCAATTATTTTATGATTTGGGGATCTAGAGGGTTGGATATTTTGGAATGTGTCGAATTCTGTGAGGGATAATGGGATGGTATGTTACCAACACAGGTATCAATAGGAAGTGGGGATGTTGTTCTAATTTTCATTGTTACTGTTGTATTGGATTTTTCTCTTGGGTGATGTACATGTGATTTCTATGGTTTGATTTATGATGGGTATATAGCTCTTGGTTTTTGGAACATGTTCAGAGATGTGATTTTTGACCCTTGTTCAACATAGGTAAGATGTGTCGAATTCATCATATTAAAAACATAAGATTCATGAGAAATATATGACTATCATTGTCTTATTTCATTAACGCAGGATATATAGTTTATTATTATGTACAAAGATCTCATAAAACATTTTGATGTATAAGTAATTGGTTAAATACGATTAAACTGGGAAGACATGTATATTGATTCTTTCCAATGGAAGGTTATCTGGATCTATGGTGAGATGCCCGAAGATGAGGAAAAAAACTCATTCTGCATGCACATTAGGTTAAATAATCCTTGTAAGGTCATAATGGCTCATGATTCCTAATATTTAGTTCTTTTTGGTTATTGGTTTGGCATGTGACACATTTCACATGTGAGGCTCTAGAGGTGGATGTTTTGGAAATTTATGTCATGTGATGTTAGGATAAGAGAATTCTTGATTCCCTATGAGTTGTGACCTTATAATAGGTTTACCTATGGACTATGAGGTTATTTATAGTGGTTATAACACCTTGATATTATATTGCATATTTATTTTTGAAAATAAATTTAATCTATTCGAAGGATTGTGATACATGAAACCCCAGAGTCTAGACGAACTATAATACAATTTACAATTATAACCTAGCTGTTAGAATGATAGGTATGAATATAAATAAATAAATTATGAAAAGTGTATGGTTCACACATATGTACAGTTAAATAAATTTTTATGAATTAATATTAAACATAAATAAAAATCATGTGAAAATAAACTAAATATTTTAATTAAAAATTGGTTTTATACATGAAATATGTTTTTTTCATAATAAATTTAATTAATAAATAATTGTGAAAATTATTAATGAAATTTATATATTTTATATTAAATAAAAATTTTGAATATTCACTAATTAATTTTTTTGGAATGAGATTAGAATTAATATAGTTTTTTCCAAAAAACTATAATTTTCTAAAAATAATATTTCATCATATTTTTTACACTTATTTTAAAATAAGATTATTCTAATTATAGGTATTGAATTTGAAAAAATATATCCCATAATGGGAATGATTATGTTCAAATTTGGTAAATAGTTCTCTTTCATTTTTAGTCATTCTGAATAGTAATCGCGGTAAAATTTATCAACCTAGAAAATTGTAAATTTGGTTAATATAGGTAAAAACTAAGTGTTAAGGTATCCAAACATTATCTAAATTATTATTATATTAATTTAAATTCACCCATATCACATTAGTATTTGAATTTATTTTTTCGATGGACACATTTCCATGAAAATGACCAATAAAATATTTAAAACCAAGAAAAGTAAAAAATGTCTCTCTATTACTTTTTAATATATATTATGCTATTAAATATGGATAAAATAAAGTATTGAATTTATATAAAGTTATATTTTTTTAAAAAAAATGAATATAACTTTATTAAGTTAATTTATTTATTGTTTTTGTGGTTAATTAGAAACTTTAAATACTTGGGTAATGCTAATACATTATTTATTCAATTAATAGAAAAATAAAATTAATGATATTAAAAATGGTAAAAATAATATAATTTGAGGAAATAATTCTGTTAAATGAATTTCTAAGATGAATATAATATATTAGTGATGTTTAAATTCATTAATTTAGAATTACACAAGTGTCTTCTTGTATTTAAAGAAATATTTAATGAATAATGTCAAAATTGACATTATTGATATTTCATCAAAAGATTATTTTATTAAATTTTTCAAAAAATAAAAAACCCCTTTAAGAGGAAAAAGAATATAATATTTGGTAAAAGATACCCCATTTCCTTTTATTATTTAATATTCCCTATTATAAGTAAAATTATTACCCTTTAAGTGTGAAAAATGTTTTACCTGAGTAATGTTTAAAATAGGTTCACCAAGTGGTTTAACCAAAATATAAGGTTTAATACATCACATAAACCTATGTTAATTTTATTGGGTGATGGTATTTAAACCTCATATTATCTGATAATGGTGTTCCTATCCTTTTTTGAGTCTTTTTATATGGAGGATGAATTTATTATATTTTAATCTTTTATTAAATTCAAAGATTTCCCCTCCACTAAATTTTAAAATGGAACCCTATTTTCTCTTATTTACACTATTTTATCCTTTTATCTCAACCAAAAATAAGTTATTATATTAAATACTCCACTATAAATATTATTTGGGATTTTTTATTCCTAAAATACCAACCTCATTTCCCTAAATAAGAGATCTAATGTCCTTGTTTTAAAGATGAGCTAATCACATTAACTGATCACTTTCTTTTTAATTCTTCCTTTACCTCATCTAAAAGTATTATATTCATAATAAAATAATTATTTCATTATCCTCAATATATTAAAATGTTATTATTATTTTTAAAACACATTTATTCACCCACTTTTCAATACATGGGAAGTGAAATATCGCTCGTGTGTATGTACAACTTACCATGTCCATATACCAATAAAATTCCATTCCATCACTATATTTCATGGATGGTTCTTACGATATGACCTTCTTACCTTCAAACTAGTTGGAAGATGATTTTGTCGCTCCGGTGTATCTGTGGACTACCACCTCCACGAAGTGTTGTGATGCGATTTTCATTTCAATTTCACATAGACGATAATAATGGTATATGTTACTAATTTATATGATATTTATGATATAATAATTATTCCATTACGGTTAAATATTATTTATCATCTCGTTGAACAATATAATTAATTTTTATGTTAATAAAATTTATGGATGAATCCAAATATATCTATAATTAATATATATTATATATAATAATTATTAAAGTTTTGGATATTATGGAACCATGATGAATGAAAATACGCAAAAATTACTATACAAAAATATACATTAAATTGATTTAGTTTTCACTCAAAAACAATGATTTTAATAAGGAATTATGAAAAAAATGATTATTTCAATGTTTTAAAGTGATAAAATATGATATTATAGGTATATAAAATATTATTTTATATAATTATAAAAAATTTAAATTTATTATATAGGATTTTAGGGTTCATTATATTCACGGGAACTCAATGTAAGGGTTTACCGTAGCAAATTATCTTCTTAACTGCGTATGTTATGTATTTCACCGATTTTATTTTATGAGGTTTATATTCTATTTTTTGAAATATTATATCATGATTATATTTATTTTCATGAAATTTATGGTTTATTCTGATGTTATTATTTTATGGCTCTTATGGTTTAAAAGTTTCTAATGTGATACCTATTTTATGTTACAATCTCATTATTTATCGGGATTGTTTATGATTCATTTTATGATGATGAAATAATATGACACACCACTCATGGAAATCATGAATTTTCATATACTATATTTATTTCTTGAGACTAGATTTGTTATTATCATGCTCTTCATATTATTTACTCAAGATACTGAATGATCATTTATTAAGAAAACTAAAGGTTTTTCCCTCTTCGGTCAAATAATATATTCCATATGCATGTTATATTAATAAAATTAAAACAATGTTTTTATTATTATATATAGATCATTTAAATTAATTTTTATCCATGATTAAATATTAAAATAAATTAAAAAGAATATTTTTTATTCATTTTTTAAATGGTGTACTTTTTAATTTTCTATAAAAATAAGAAATAAAAGTTTTTTTACCTTATATAACATCAAAAGAATATCCTACCATAAAAAAGGTAATAATAAAAATATTAATTTATAATTTTATATGTATATTTTAAATTAATATTATATTCATGATATTTTGTAATGTATATTTTTTTTTAAATTAATTTTGAAAGTGTAAAGGGTATTTTCATCAATAACGTTTTGATGATATTGTAATGGTATTTATATTCATAAAAGTCAATAACCAATGATTTTATAAATGATATAATGGGGATATGATCCAAGGGTACCATAATTATTATTTATTAGGATATTTTATGATTACTATGAAAATTTGTTTAAGAAACCTATACCTTTTCTATTGCATATGTTATGTTGATAGGATGAAATATATATAAATCTTATTTATTTCTCAAGGGTTATGATATGATGAATATTTTTGGATGTTATGGAACACATTTTTATTATTTTGAATATGTTACGGGTGGGGCGATAATTATATTTACCTTCAATGCATCAGGTAAATATGGATATCTCATGAGATAAACAGGACAAGAAAGGTGAGAGAACACAGATCAAGTATGATGGTCATGGGAGTGAACCTAGACTACTTTGATTATCTTGGTAGTGAAACCGATACACTACAATAGCCTTTATATAGAGAATTTACTACTAAGAAAATTAGTTTATATTCTTAGGTATATTCCAAAATTCCATGTCTTGTGCCAATGTTAAGCTCTCATGGATCATCTTCATTGATTACTTTATGATTCATATCTTATAGACTGACAAGATTTATTAAATGAATTATGATTTTGATCTATGATATAAAGGATGTGGTTTTCAAATATTAATATCATGTTCTCATACTCTTATTCTCATGTTATACTTATGTGACCTATAATATATACCTTTTTCACCATTATTGATCATCTGAGTTCATCCATTCTTATACTTCCTTTCCCCCGGTTATGAAGAATGTTTTTAGGAATGTTATATCTAATAAGGGTTATACTTATAAAGAACTAATTGGGATATGTTGTAGATATATTAAGAATAATATTTTTATGTTAATAAGATTCTAAAGATATTATACCTATATGATTTCAGGAGGGATCATTATGTTATGCAACAAATATTCATCTAATAAGCTGTAATATATATGTATGAAACATATCGACCGCAACACTTGGTAAAATAGAAATGGTTATTTAATCATTTGATATAATTATGAGTATAATATAGTGAGAACCATGGAAATATGTTTAAATAAAATATAACATCCTAATTTTTTTAAAGATAATAGATTATCTAGGTTAAAACCCAAGTTATTATAGTTTTAAATGATGTTTTATTTATTTAGATGTTTAATAAAAGACTTTTTCCTGATTACGATGTTTACCTCTATGATTATTTTTTCTCACGCTAAACTTTTTCATTTTAGTCAATGGCTGGAACCCAATGAAATCATGTAAATACTAACTGCAATGGAAAATGAAATAATTGTTCACCTGAGAAACCAAATGTTATAGAAGATATAATATTTTTTTTGTTATTCTTACACAACATTCCTAATATATTATTCTTGTTGATATAAAAAATATGAAAAAGTGGGAACAACATTCTGGTGAGTCCTTTATAAGTAAACACCCACCTTCTTTTAGTGGTTCATCTAATCCACATGTTATTGAGAAATTTATAATTACAACTAAATGGATATTTTTTTTATAAAATTTTTATAAAAAATTTATCTTCATTTTCTATAATTTTAAAGGATAAGGAGATCAGTGGTAGAGTTATTAATAACACAAAGTCAATGGAAGAAATTATCTAAGAAGAGTGGGATGAGTATAATAGTTTGTTATTCAATATGAAAATCCCTCATATTCACTGTAAGAAAATGTGGAAATAATTACATGATATATAGTTGATGTATCATTATTATAGTGGTATATATGGGGAAAATTTGACAAGACTTGTTAGGCATGCTTCTTGTATAATCATCCAACAGGAATTTTTGGTTGATCAATTCTTAAGTGCATTGAATCAAATTATCTGAAGGGTATTATCCGTATATTAATTTATTATCTATGATTAAATTATTATATGTTCTATCATTGTGTATATTGAGATCATAGTTACCTGTCCATCTCTTATATTTGATAAGAAAATAAATATTGTTTTTAAAAGAAATTGTAAAAATCAAGGAGAAAAGAAAATTAACTTTTATTTATACATAATTTGTGAATGGAAACATGATGGTAGTTGTCCTATGGGGATGATAAATGTATTATGTGTGGAATGTAATAACATCATCCAATAAAATTCTAATGGGAATTGAATAGATTAGTGAACGAAAGGAATAATGAAATCACCATAGAATAAACCGCCCACACTTCATTGTTTTAAATGTATGGAGTGTGGGTATTGGGCTAACCAATGATCAAAAATTAAGGTTAATGACTCTATTTCAAATTAATAGCCTCTTAATAGTAGATATTAAAGGTAATATCATGTGATATGTAATGGTGATGTGAAGTATGATAATGAACCAGTGAAAGGTGCACTTACCATCCAGATTACAATTACGGATGTTTTTTTTATTTATTTATCTACCCACTCTTTTATATATATTGAATTTTCAAATGGTATCATGGTACCTCCTCAATGATTAGATGTATAAGAATAATTAAAACCCTATAAAGGGTATGATGATCACATCTCATGATTATGATTATTATATGGTTGATGATTATGAGAATGTGCTTCTTTCAAATCTTGTTATTCATACACCTGTTAAAATTCAAAGTTATTTTGTGAATGTATTGGATTTATTTCCATATATCCCACATAAATTGTTTAGGAAGAGATTTTATGTTTGATATTCCAAACCAAATTATGATATTCTATCAATGAGAAGGAAAATATGAACTTTATATGGAAATTACATCCAATGTATGCGTCATGATTCCTAATCAATAAGGGTTTTTATCTTATATGATTAGGGATAATCACAATATAAAAAAATGAACACTGTTCAATAGTTTTTTGTTTTCATTAAGTAATATTTTTATGGTCTTCCACTAAATCTTGAATTTGATTTTTCAATATAACTTATGACTGGTTATACACCTATTTCAAGGAATCCATATAGAATAAACCCAATAGAGTTATTGTCATTGAAGAAGAAACTATAGGAAAATATTATTAAGGGATTAATTTATCCATGTGAATAAAAATGGGTGGAAATGGTTCTTTTTTAATAATAAAGATAGATAAAATAAAATTTTTATTTATTGTCAAAAACATAACATGACACTAACCCAGAATAAGTATATTATACTCTATATTTATGACCCATTTGATCAACTTGTTGATCTCAAAACATTATAAAATTTACCATAATTCTGTATATCATTATGTTAGGATCAATTAGTTGGATATAACAAATATATCATTCCATTCACGGTATATACACTATGAATTTATAGTGATGTCATATAGTCTTACTAATTACCTAGCTATAGTCATGGATTTAATGAATAGATTCTTTATAGACTAACTAACATTATTTTTGAAGTATTTATAGATGATATTATTATATACGAAAAAATAAATGTAGAGCATGGAGGACATTTGAAAATTGTTATGATGAAGGATAATTTGTAAGAAGAATTTACTAACTGATAAATTTGGATTCATAATGTTTCATTTTGGGGTCAAATAATCGCATAATAGGGTATATCACTAGATCTATCAAAGATTGATGTTATTGGAAATTGGCCTACACCAACCACTATAATTGATTTCCATAGTTTTTCTAGACGAAATGAATATTACTGATTCATTTTGGAGAATTTCTCGTAGATTCTTAAACCACACACCATATTAACATAGAGTTCATCCATGTTCCTTTGACCTGATGAATGTGAATAAAATTTCAAGGAAATAATGATTGGGTTAGTTAGTGTACCTATTATTACATTACCCAATATAGGAGAACAATTTTAAATCAATATAAATTCATCACATTAGGGATTAGTATGCATCCTCATGAATAATGATATGGTAGTATATTTTGACTCGCATCAATTGAAGGTTCATGAGAAAAATTACCCCAGATTAGGATTTAGATTTAGCTTAGATACATTTTTCCTTAATGATATAGGGAAATTATACATATAATTTTTTTTACATACTGATGATAAAAGCATAATGTATATATTCACTTAAAAATAGTTTAATATACACTACTAATGAAAGTTGAAGTTTATTAATGAATATGACTACTCAATACATTACCACCATAAGAAAGTAAACAAGGTGGAAAATATTATAAATAGAAAAGATAAATCTATCTTTTCAATTATGATGATAAGGAAAGATCCAATATTTAAAGATTTTAAAAGGATGGATCTATAAATTTTGTAATGGTATATTTCACAACTTTCACCTGATTGTGTCTCCCCTTCTTCCTTGGGTTCTCCCCCAGCGCTGGTTCTGACCTCTTATCTCCCGATGATCTCCCTGGAAGATTATCCTTCCCTCTTTCTAGGGTTCCTCCCCCTGATTTCCTTTCCTTCTCCTAGGGCTTCATTACCTCACCAGATTCAATTTTTGTTTTGGATTTCATCCCAATTTCCGTTTAGGGTTTCAGTCCCTAGTTCATTTAGGGTTTAATCCCGTTTTCATTTTTCTTGTTCAATGGTGGTTATCTGTTGCAAATCTATTGTTGTTAGGGATTTTAGATGGCACAGTGGCCTTTGTTTTACAAGTGTAGGTTCATTGATTTTATTTTCGATGAGTGTCTTGGTTCTTGATTGGTCGCAGCCTAATTTGGAGGTCTCGCTCGCAGGTACTACTCTGTACCCTCTAGGTCCATCATGATCTTCCTCATCGGTTGGGTGTGTTGAATTCTAATGGTATTTGGGTTGGGATTTCCATTGAGGTGGGGGGTTTTTAGGAGGACCAAAATGAAATCAAGCCTCATTAGGGTTCATTTTGGTTGGGTGTTGTCAACGATGATCGTGTCTCTCCATGAAGGTTTCATTATACTCTTACTCTACTCTTTCCACCTGTGTCATATCTCCTCCCCGGGTCGGTCTCGAAAGTTTGTATTCACTAGAGCTTTTGGAGGTGCAGTTCGATGGGATTCAGGCATTCCAAGAGTCATTGTAATTGCCTGATGGTTTCTTAATGGTGTCGATGCTGGTGATTTCAGTTTGGTGTTAGCGATAGTCAGGTTGTGGGAGGTGTTATCCGTGACGATGTTGTTTGGTCCCAACGGTGGACTTTAGAGAGTGGTCGATAGAGACAAGCAGAAAAGCATGACCATGGTTACATGACTACATGTATAAGATGGAATTTCTGGTGAATTGATGATCGTGTGATGTGGTCCTCGACGTTTGGTTTCTCGAGTGGCGCAGTTTCCACTGTGGGATATGGGATTTGCGGGATTTTCTATGATGATGTTTTATTTTGAATTTTGAATTAGGATGTTGCGATGTTTGTCTCTATCATTTTTTTTGTATTTCTAATTCTTTATGTGTTTTTGATGTGGGTGTCTTGATGATGGAAGAAGTTATGTAGGTTCCCACTTACCATCAAAGTGGCTCTTTTCTAATAAAAATGGATTTTAGTGGTGGAAACATGTATGTGTCCCATTTATACCATATTTGAATGAGGATATGTTGGGTGAGTCTCATAATTCATAATTTTCTATTCATCCTTGATGTATAAAGATATTTAGAGATCTAAAGGAGTATTAATGTTGGGACAACATGAAGATAGATATTGTAGAATACATATCTTGGTGCTTGGTATGTCAGCATGTTAAGGTTAAGTGACATAATTCTAAGGAACTATTACAACCATTACCCATACTATGATGAAAATGGGAGAAAATCAGCATAGATTTTTCCACGGGACTCCCCAAAGCATCTAATTTTGTTTGGGTTGTAGTCAGTTTCATTAAAAATTTATCACAATTAATTGAAATTATAGAATATTCTATTCTTTTTCATATTTCCAGAATAGAAATTAATAGAAGTGGAAATGTTTCATGGATTACAACATTCTATTGTATCTTGACATGTTCAAAGGTTTACCTCGCTTTTGTAGTGATGTATTCTGTAATCTTTTGATAAAAATTTGAGATATAGTATAACATATCTTCCTCAATAATAATGGTAGTCTGAGATAACCATTCAAATGCTAGAGCATATGTTGAGATCATGCTCTATGTATTTAAGTTGTTGTTGGGATATGAATTTCATCTAGTTTATTTTTCTTATAAAAATAAATTTTAATGGAGAATTCATATGTCTCTTTATGAAGGAATCTATGGAAATATGTGTAGAAATATAATGTAATGGGATAAAGTTGTGGAAAAAATATATTGACACCAAATCTATAAAATTAAAAGGAATTTAAATTTAGAGTTATTTATTTTCACATCAAGGAATATTAGAGTAAACAGAAAACATATGCTGAAAATAATATATGAAATCAAGAGTTTTATGTTGTTCAAATGTTTTTCCTATGATTCATCACTTGAAGAAGTTTTTTAGATTTTTAAGGACATGAAAAATTATCCCTAGTTATATATTCCACGTCAATTTTCATAATCAATTAGTGATGATCAATTATCATTTGGTACTTCAATTAAACCTCTCTCAAGATGACGATGTGTTCCATGTATATTACATGAGAAAAAAAATACATGATCCTTCACATGTACTGAAAACATATGATATACCATTAAACTATGATATTTTATGTGTAGAAACCACTTTAAATCATATATTATAGAGAAAATGTGTTGTGAAATAAGACTAGTCACCTCGTTAAGTTTCTCAAGAGAAATCTCAAATTCAATGAAGCTACCTGATACCCTAAGGATGTGATGAGGTTGAGATATCCTTATTTATTTATATATGGGTAATGGATTTTTTTTGTGAAATAATCATTTTAATGGGTATATAATGTAAATATCTAATATTTTTGTTCTATTTCTTTTCAAAAAAAAAATTAATCTCTTCAATAGTGAATGATACATAGAACCCTTGAGTCTAAATGATATGTAATATAGTATACCTTTATAAAATAGCCTAAAAATATTAGGATGTGAATAAGATTATCTAAATTATAAGAAGTATATAATTTACACATTTATACAATAATTTTTTTGGTCATAATTTTATTATAAATTGAAATAAATATCATTAGAACAAAAATCATTTAAAAAAACGAAATGTTTTTATGAAAAACTATTTTTAGGCACACAAAATATATTTTTTATAATAAGATAAATTATTGAATATTAGTGAAATATTTTTATGAATTTTATTTATTATATATTCAAAAAATAGTTTTAACATCCATCCAATATATTTCTTCTCTTGGGATAAGAATAAATCTTAAAACATTATATTTCTAAAATGTTTATTTTGTTAAATTTTATGTACTTATTTTAAAATTAATTTCTTAATATTATAGTTATTTAATTTGGTAAAATATATTTCACATTTTGAATCATTTATTTGAAAGTTGGAAAATATGCATCATTCAAATTTAGGCATTATGAATAGGGACTATGGTAAAATTTATCACTTCAGTAAATGGTAAATCAAGTTTATATAGGTTAAAATAATGTGTTAATGTTACCATGATAAATTCTTATTGGATGATGTTGATTATAACCATAATAATTAATTATCCAAATTTATTTGTTTAATAGACACTTTCCTTTGAAAATTTGCTATATAATATTTAAAGAAAAGAAAAATGAATAATTTCACTATCTTACATTTAAATATCTCTTATATTTTCATATAGGAATAAAATCAGGTGGATAAAAAATATAATTTTTTATTTTGTGAAAAAAATAAATTATACTCATTGTTTTAATTTATTTATACTTTTTATTGGTTAATAAATTATATTAAATGTGTTCACATCAGGAGTATGATAATTATTAAATTAATAGAAAATTAAAATATATGATTTTAAAAATGTTAAATGAAATATAATTTTATCGAATTAAAGTATTACATAAATTTTTCTGATTAATATGAAATATTATTTTTTTTAAATTGTATTATATTTTAATTCCTCAATTTTCTTGTTGTCTTTAAATTTAAATTAAATTAATAATTTCTATGTTGACATTAATGATATTTTACCAAAATAATATTTTAATAATAATTAAAAAATCATAAGAATATTTTAATAATAAAATGAAGATAATAATTAGTCTAACAATTTATACCCTTATGAGTAATTAATTATCTTATATATAAATTTATATCCATTTAAGAGTGAAAAATTTGTTACTGTAGTTAAGGTAAAACAAGTTAGCAAAATGGTTCAACAAAAAGTAAGGGTTTATAATACCTTTTAAGCCAATAAAAAATTTAGTTTTTGGTGGTATTTCAACTCCATCATATATTACCTTTGAATAAATAGAATTTTTTATGAATTTGGTCAAGATAATGGCTTTATTGTATTTTAATCTTTTATGAAATTCAAAGATTGCCCCTCCCCTCAATTATAAAAGGGGACCCATCCTTTCTCTTCATTAAACATTTTTGATCCTTATATCTTCATCAAAAACTAAATTATTATCTTCCCAAATCCATTAATTACATTATATATCTATTTATATTTCCAAGTTACCAATATTATTGACTTTAAGTGGATATATAATGGATTTGTTTCAAAGAAGAGGTAATTGCCTTTACTGGTCAATTTTTTTTTAATTCTTATTTTACTTCTAGGAAATATATTAAGTTCATCATAACTGAATAAATTCAGTATTCTATATATACTTAACTATTATTATCATTATTAAAACACCTTTATTCACCCTATTTCCATCAAATGGAATGTGATTGTATCTCTTGTCCGTTTGTACGACTTACCATCTCCACTTTGCGATAAAATTCAATTATCATAAAAAACATGTATGGATTGTTATTATTATATTTTTTAAGTTTATATATGATATTTATTAAATAATTATGAATATATAAATAATATAATATTTACCATATTACCTTCTAATCTGTTGGAAAATGATAATGTCACTCATGTTTATGTGTGGATGACCACCGCAAAAAAGAGATGTGATTTTAGTTTCATTTCTATTTTACATAGATAGTAAAAAATAATATATTAAATAAATTTATATGATATATATGAATAATAAAGATTCAATAAATGTATTCTATTATTTACCATTAATTTTTTTACATCTATCCAATAATGAAAATAGTGTTTACACATAAGTATATTTACCCATCTCTATGAACTATAAATTTTATTGATGAATATAAATATGTATATAATTAAATAATATGATATTTATTTTAGGATAAAATTTTTATATGATGGAACTATGACCATATTAGAAGGACCAAATCTACCAAACCAAAACATACATTAAAAAATGAAGAAGTTATCCCCTAGAAATGACGATTTTAATAATAAAATTATAAATAAATGAGTGTTGAAATGTTATAAATGGATCAAATATGAAATTACAATATATAAATGATGATATTTTATAAGTATAATAAATATAGAAATACTATTACGGAAGTTATAGTTCTTTCAATGAAAGAGGAAATTTATGTAATGGTTTATCATCTCAAGTTATCTTCTTTAGGATATATGTTATGTCATTCAACTATCATATTTTATGAGGTGTATAAAATACCATTTGAATATTTATATCATTATTATACTTATGTTTATTATATTTAAATATTCATTTTAATTTTTTCTTTCATGGGTCTTGTGATTCAAATGCTACCAATTCAGTAAGGTTTTTTTCACAATCTCATTGTTTATTGGGATTATTTTGATTAAGTTTTAAATGAAACAATTTTAGGATATACCTATCAATAAAGTCATGAATTTTATTTAAAAATGGTTATTTATTGATAATACATGATTTCCAATCATTCTCCTCACGTTATGTACTTAAATGATTGGAAGATCATTTTTATTGAGAATCAACATTATTTTTCTCCTCACATGAATTTTTTTCATTCTATAACAATGATTTCTTAAAAAAAATTTAAGAAATTTTTTTATATTTTAATCTTATTTCAGACTAAATTTTCCCATTTTTTACCTTTTTACAAAATGGTTCGATAGAAATATCCTAGTTATTTTCTGGATGAGGCACTTCTTGAGTTTTTATAAGAATTAGAAAGTAATGTTCTATTTTTATTTATAAGGCAGGAATAGAATATCCCACTATCCTGACTACTCAATATTATAATGAATCAATTATGATTTTCTATGTCTTTTATCAATAAAATAGTTTTCATAATATTTTATGAATGTATGGTTTTTGAAAATTTCATTTCAAAATTAAAAGAGAACGTTCTTCAAAAATATGTTAATGGTATTATAATGGTATATCTATTAATCAAAGACAACAACCCTTGATATCACATATGTTTACCTAGTATATGACCCCAAGTTGGTATCCTTATTCATTATATTTTTGTCAAATGAGTATAATTACAATATATTTATTAAACACAAACCTTTTTGATGGGTTATGTTATTATTAATTGATCAAAATTTTATGAAACCTATTTTTTCATAAGTTATGATATGGTGAAATGTTTATGAGACACATCTATTTCAGACATGTTATGATATGGTGAATGTTTTATGATCTAGTGGAACACATATATATTACTATCATTTTTTATGTGCGGGACCAGGATTATATAACCCTTTAATTCATTAGTTTAAGATGGATTTATCATGAGAAAAGTGAGACTAGAATAGAGAGTTAACCCAGTTCAATAATGGGACTATGTCTACTATGATTTTCTTGGGAGTGAACCTTGAATACTATGATATATTCGGTAGTGAATCTAATATACAATGATATTATTGTTAGTGAGACATTAATATTATGAAAATTAGTTTATATTCTTATGTGTATACCATTATTTCATATATTATGCCAATGTTATTCTCTGAGTGATTCTTAAAGGGTTCAAATGTTAATATCTTGTTATCATAATGTAATTCTCATGTTATTCTTATGTGGTAATTAATATTTACTATGTTTACCCTTAATGAGCATTTAATATCACACTTTATTTTCATTAATTTTCCATGGTTATGAATAACAGTTTTAAAAATTTTATGTCTAAGAAAGGTTCTAAATGTGAATAACTAATTGGGATATTATTTAGATCTCATATTAAGAAGTTTTATATGTATCCATGTTTTATAATATTATGTAAATATACAATTCTGGAATGAATCTTTATATATTTTAATGAATATTCCTCTAATAATATGTAATATCTATGTAAGAAATGTACAAGTCGATAAAATAATTTTTTATACTTGAAATGTTATGCAATGTGGGAAACTTGTAAGACTTTTTTTATTAATTTGATATTAGTGTATCAGAATTAGGTTTTATTGGAGTTTGATATGAATTCATGGGAAGTTCTCAGGGTTTTTGGGGACGATCACATTTTGCGTTGGTGGTAGAGAATCAATGTATGGTTTCGAGGGTAGGACTAGGGTGCCATCTGATATTGTTCATTTGAACTCACCATATCTGTATAGATAAAGTGTGGGTGGATTCTAATCATGGGAGAATTGTTGAGTAACATCCATGTGTACAAATGAGGTTGACACACCATTAGTTAAGTGTGAGATACTGATGTGCTATAAGGATTCCTAAATGCATGCAATCATGTGAGTAGTCATGGAACATATAAAGTGCCTGATTTTGAGGAGGATATACAAGGGAGATTCTATTATGTTAAGAATTATGGACTAGGATACATGTTTAGAAGCTCTAAGTAACATTTTATCCTATTTATATGGATATACGAGTCATGGAATTTTGGGTTATGTTCGGTGAATTATAATTGTAAAGTATGAAACATGGGTTTTCTGGTGAATTTAGGATGGTAGGAATGTGCTGGATATATCTGATATCAGTTTGGTTATATGAAAAGGTTCCATATAAGTAATTGAATATTGTTTTTTGTGAAATTAATGTTATGTGTGTGGACTGTGATGGGAATGGTAGTTTTTATTAGTGTGATGGATCAGTTGAGTTTTTATTGAGAACAGTTCAGATTGTGGAAGAAAAAAAAATCAGATTTTGTATTAATAGTATATCAACAATAGAAATTAATTAATGGATTAAAGATAAAAAATAATATATAATTTTAGAGTTTTGGAAAACAAATCCCTCTTTAATCATGGAGGATAAGAGTGGTGGAATTCTTGTTGGTAGGGAGGAAGAATAACTTTTAATGGGTTTGACATGTCCATATAATAAGATGCAACATCATAAATAGATAGATTGTGGTGGTAATCATTAACAACATATTAGTGTATACCTAATTTATTTATGAACATTCCCAAATATCTTAACCTTGTCTAGGGTATGCTGTGAGAACATTCTCTATATACTAATCTAACTAAATATCATTTTAGGTATGATTAGTAGACTTCCTAGGGTTTCACTCAAGGTTACTTGTAATGAAATATGTAAGGTGAAGAGACTACCATACTCTATTGGAGGAAAAAACATGTGAGAAGTGTTTTTGGCTTCGTTGGGCTGGTTTTTGGATAGTCAAGGTAACATTTTGATGTTATAGAGCGCTAAAGTCTGATTATCTGGTTCAATTATATTTGGAACATGGATGATTTATTGTAAAGATTATATGTATTGGAAATTATATTGAGAAGTTTTGGTGAAGTTTTAAGGTGATTCATGGGGGACCCCTCCCCCCAAATTGTGACATGGTTCATGGGTTGAGACACATTTCATGACATTTTTGTGGGAAATTCCATGATTCATTGTTTGGTTTATGGGATGAACTAGTTTCATCACATTCTTCTTCAGGTGAATCCATATTTAATGAAATGTTTTAGGGGATAAAACATGTGATACAATATTTTGTGATATCTTTTAGGGGGTGAAACAAGTGATGAAAAGTGATAAAGGTGGTATTTTGGGTGAAATGCCTAGAAAAGATATTGAAGTTGGTACCATGGTTCTAATTTGACACTTCAGGTGTGATGGGGGTATTAAAAAGATGGGTTGGGGAAATATTAGAAAGGGATTATGTGTCTAATACTTATTTATAGGATGTGAATAATCATCTGTTTTGTCATAGGTTATGTGGTAAGAGTTAGTACCATCTATGGTGGGTGTTTTTTTGTTTGGTCAGGTGATATGGAAGTTATATCAAGAATGTCATTGGACCTCCTAGAATGTGTTTTGGTAAGATATACCACTGGTCGGGGATTACGTGGATCAGAAGAAGCTGTGACATGTTGGGATCTATGGTACGAATCAACATGAACTGGTTGATGACATGATTGATGAAACATTGGTGTTTCAGAATTGGCGGGTGTCAGGAAGCATCATCTTGGGGATCAATGATGGTTATGAGTGGGGGATCATGTACTTTATAGAATAACATGACTCATTTTTGGAGTCATGAAATAGGATATATTACATTTTTTGGACTGGAACACATCTTTTTGAGATTGGTTAACCCAAGTTGGCTAGTTTTATTTAGTAAGTTCTGATAAGGCTTCTCTAGAATGCGAAATTTTATGGAGGGGAGATTATAAGAACCTTCATCCATAAAGCATAAGGATTTCAATTGAAATTTTAATTTTATTCATTATTTGATGATTCTTCCTATGATTCTGAAATCCAAATGAGTCTTTAAGTGTTTATGACTTCAAAAATATTGTTTCTAGAAGAGTTCCAAATTTCAAGTGATGACCTGAGGGTCCAGGTCGCCACCGAAAGAGTTTTAGAGACCCTGGGACAAGGAAAACAACTTCAACTATAAGTCCCCATCCTTAAACATTACATTATCTTGAGATATTTCAAGAATACACATTGAGGATCTTTTCAGGTTTAGAGTTTTAGAGAATTAGATCATACAACATGCATTACATTCCACATTTAATCAAAGCGGTTACATAAAATATAGTATTCATTTTTCCCATCAACGGAATCATATTTAAAATAAAACATGGATTCTTTCTTGAAACTTCCTTGAAACTATCATCATATCATGTACATTTCCCTTGACCTGTGAAAAAACATTTCAAAAACATGGGTTGAGCATAAAAAGCTCGGTAAGGGATATAAAAATATGGAACGGAAACATGAGTACATGTATACATAAGAATCAATAAAATCATACATTACCCATAAAACATAACCACTTTAACATAACTCATCAAATCATGAATAAATCATATAAATCATAAGACATAAATGTAACTTGAGGCATTCATAACATTCTTACGTAGGGAGTAACCCACTTGGTTACGTTTGGAATACCCATCACAGTATATTCCCTAAATCTTTTCGGAGAAACCTTAACTTTTAACCCCTTCGAGTTACCCAATTCATTGAAGAGCTATATCGGGCTCAACTACCCTTAATTTATCACAGAACCACCCCTCTTCATAACAATTCCCAAGAACCATAACATAATCGTATCACATAAAACATGAATAAAGGAAACATAAAATTTCCACCTTTCAATCACAAGATATCAATACCACACATTGATATAATAAAAACATTATGAAAACTATTTTCAATATCAAAATAAAATAAATGTAAAACATGGTATCTATTTTTCATTTAAAAAAAATTTATGGCTTATCGAGGAAGCTGAAACTCTAATAATGGTCACGGTGGCAGAGAAGTCATTGTCTTCGCATATGTACGACAAATAAAATTCCATTTTTTTGTTTAGTAAATTCTTCGTATAAAAAAGATTCATTTTGAATAAACATAAAATTCAAAGGGGATTATACACCGTAAAAAATAATGTTGTGTATAAAACATAACATGCCTCAATGAAAGGAGATTGAGACGAAGTCCCTTACATTGGGTCCGACTTGACTCGATCGTTCTTTAATCTCCTGAATAGTAAACTTGATTTAATTCCTAATTTCTTAAGAACCTTTTTCAAGTTCATTATTCCTTTTATATCACTTATTACCATGTCATGAACACTATGTAATTATTTAAGTTAATAACGGTCATTTTAACGATCATTGGTACTTCAGTCAAAAATAAACTCTTTATAATTACAAGTTTGTTCATGGGGTAAAATATCCATTATATCCAACATTATATTCTTTATTTAGATATCATATATATCATATATATCCATTATATACATGCATTTATAATATTACATAACATTTAGAGGTAAGAAATGAAATGCACCGTTCATGGAGACGGTAAGCCATACGTGCACATGAACGCTACTTCCATTTCTATTTCACAGTTAATGGAATTAAAACATAATGATACATAATAGTATTATAATTCCAGTATGGTATCATATATAATATAATTAAATCTATCTTTATACGTACCACATATGGTATTGACGAATCTAATCACTTTGAGGGGGCGGTAGTCCGCACTTCCTAAAATAAAGATATCGCGTTTACCCATAATGGAAATCATAAAGGTATGCCATAAATGAAAAATACATAAGTTTAATGAAAACATAAATATATTATATATCATATATAAATATATTGACCTCTTAATTTCGACCTTTGAAGGTGTTAAAAGAATATTGAACAATCATCGTTTCCTGAGGTAGAAATTCACCTTCCACAGAAACAGTATGTTCTTTAACCATTAGATGTAGGTGTGTGTAAGTGTAGCTCGAATCCTTATTATAACAATATCATATTATATTTAAGATATTGTATTTGTTACAAATTAATTGAATAAAAAGAGTTTAGGGGGTGGAGAAGAAAAATAAAACAAAAGAACAAAAGTGAAGACATTACCTTAAAATCGGGTAACTCCCTTTGGTTTGAACCAAAAGGGTTTCTTGATGAGCTTCCTGCATAAAGTAAGGCTTCTAGGATTAGGAGAGGGATTTGGGGAGACAAAATGATCAGAGCATGGCCATGCCAATGGCCTGAGAGGTGTGGGTAAGGAGGTAGAGGTGGGGGCCTTTTAAAAGAGGAGAGGAGGGGCACTCTTGGAATTGTATAAAATATTAATTTATTTTCAAATGAGTTTCGGAATTTAAAGGTCTCAAATTGATGTATTTAGAGGATAAGGTGCTAAGAGTTCTAAATCCACACATATAATAGGTTTTTTACAAGTGTAGGTCTTACAGTTTACATTATATTTTCATTTTATTTAAGTCGTTAAATAATGTGGTAATCGCTGCATCATCATGATGTCATAAATAAATTAATTTATTTAATGTCTAAAAATTATAAAACAAATAATATGATGTAGTAAATATTTTTATATTTTAATGACTATTTATAGTCAAAAATATGACTTTTATAACCCCATGTAAAAATTGTTTTAGTAAAACAATACATGTTTGTGTCATTTTTACTTTTACCTTAAATAAAAGGCATTAATGTCATTATCGTACCCAAGTGGCTCCATGATGTCCCAAAAATAGACCCATGGGTTTTCTTGGTTGACCATGACTCATCCAATAGGGTTAGGACAAGTGTCAATATATTTTCATTTTATTATAATATCATTTTTACCTTAAATCACATTAATTAACTTTAATCGTGATTAATAAAACTTAAAAGATACTTTTCATAAAAAATTATTTTCATCCCATTGAACCAAATGTTCCATAATAATGAATGTCACTTATATTTCATTTTTTAAATTAAAATCACAGAAGTGGTAAAGTTCCATTTAAATGAAATATCAGTTTTTGTAACTATGACATTGTGGTTTCACTATTCATAAAAAAATTAAGGTTTTTCAGAAAAATACCAAAACTTCACCCTAATATATATTTGATATGCCGAATTCAAAAATAATGTCTATTTTACCAAATTCATAACATAGAAGTTGCATTAATTAATTTTATAATTAAATCCCGCTGTCTAATCAAATAGCGTGTTTTTAAGAAACAATATCTATCAAAAGATTGACACTCGTTTATGGCCAATATCAAAGTGATATTGATTCAATGACCAACATTGGATTAAATGGTAAAAATATATTATAATTTAACTTTAATACCAATTAAAAATATAATGTAACTATATAAATAAAATATATTAAAAAGAGGTTATGAATTAAACTACAACACTTTTCAGTATTAATTAAAAAATGAACATTATCAGAAAAATACCAGAAATTTATCCAAAGTAAATTTCAATGTCCCAATAATAATGAATAAGTTTATTTTGGAAAATATGGCTTATAAAATTGTCAAAAGTTAGATTTAAAAATGGTTCTCCATCAAAAGGCGGTAAAACAATCTTTTAAAAATATTAGTGTATTCTATGCTTAAGATTGGATTTATTCTCATTTTAGGCCTCTAAAACACTATATAATTCATAAATTGACCTAGATAAGACTATAAATTATTCATTACATACTTGGGATGTTATATCCTTCCATCCTTTAGAAAATTGTGTCCCCGCAATTTATTTGCTTATCGAATAAGTGGGGGTATTTATCCCTCACTGCATTTTCAGATTCCCATGTTGCCTCTTCACTCATGTGGTTCTTCCACAAAACCTTTACATGATGAATCACCTTATTCTGCAACACTTGCTCCCTGTGATCAAGAATCTGAACCAGTTTTTCCTCATAAGATAGGTTCTCTTCCAATTGAACTACCTCTGGAATAAAAAATGAGATGGATCTGGTATTTACTTTTTTAACATTGAAACATGAAAAACATTGTGTACCTAAGATAAAATCGGAGGTAAAGGCACTCGGTATGAAACTGATCCAACTCTCTCAGGAATTTCATATGGTCCAATGAACCTTGTACTCAGCTTTCCTTTCTTACATAATCGCATCACACTTTTCCATGGTGATACTTTGAGAAAAACATGATCACCTACCTCAAAAGAGAAATCCTTCCTCCCGTTGTCCGCATAACTCTTTTTCCTGCTCTGAGCTGTTATTATGTGTCTCTGTATCATCTGAACTTTTTCTACCAAATCTTCTACCAATTCTGGTACCATCAAATTTCTTTCATGCACTTCATCCCAGAAAGCTTGAGTTCGACACCGCTTCCCATATAATGCCTCAAATGGTTCTATCTGTATACTAGAATGGAAACTGTTATTATAAGAAAACTCAACCAAAGAAAGATGTTGGTCCCAACATCCCTGATAATACATCAAATAAGCACGTAGCATATCCTCCAAAGTCTGAATTGTTCGTTCTGACTGCCCATCTGATTGATGATGAAAATCTGTACTAAAATTTAATTCAGTACCCAACGACTTTTGAAGGCCTTTCCAAAAGTTAAAAGTAAACCGTGGATCACGATCAGATACAATGGATAAGGGAACTCCATGAAACCTTACTATCTCTTTAAGATATAATATAGAAAGATGATCTATAGAGAAAGTATCTCGAATAGGAAGGAAAGGAGCATATTTAGTCAAGCGATCAACAATAACCTAGATTTCATTATTACCTCAAGGTGTCTTCAGCAATCCCACAACGAAGTCCATGGATATTTTTTGCCCATTTCCCCTCTGGCACTAGTAAAGGCTGAAGCATCCCTTTCGGTAACTGCCACTCTGCATTAACCTATTGACAAGTCATACACTTCACAGTAAAATCAGGAATATCTTTTTTCATTCCATCCCACCAGTAATACTCTCAAAGATCTCTATACATCTTAGTACTGCCTGGATGAATGGAAAACAGAGAACTATGAGCTTCACATAACAACTCTCTCTTCAACTGTGAATCACAAGGCACACACAATCTCTTCCCAAATCTCAAAACACAATCATTATCAATGTTGAATTCAGGCAACATACCATTCTGAACCAGCTCTACCTTTTTCTGCAACTCGATGTCTTGCTTCTGTGCTTGCATAATTCTGTCTAATAGAGAAGATTTCACTGATACATGAAACAAAATAGAAGGACATCCTGCACCAACAACTTTTATGCGAATGCTCATCAAATCCTTAACCAATGTACCACGTTCCAAATGCGACATTGTTAATGAAGCATTACTTTTTCGACTCAAAGCATCAGCCACTTTATTTGATTTTATGGGATAGTAATGAATTGTACAATCATACTACTTGATTAATTCTATCCATCTTCTCTTTCTCATGTTCAATTATTTCTGAGTGAATATATACTTTAAACTTTTGTGATCGGTATATATTTCACACTTTACTCCATACAAATGATGCCTCCAAATTTTTAAAGCAAAAAAACATCAGCTAATTCCAAATCATGTGTAGGGTAATTTACCTCATGAGTTTTTAACTGATGTGAAGTATAAGAAATTACCTGATCATTCTGCATTAGGACGCCACCAAGTCCTTTCAATGAAGCATCACTGTAGATAACAAACTCCCCATTCTTGTAAGGTAGTGCCAAAACTGGAGCATTCACCAATCTTTTTTTCAGTTCCTGAAAACAATCATCACATTTTTTGTCCAGATATATTTAACACCCTTATGAGTTAGCTTATAAATTGGACTATATAACCGGGGAAAATTTATAACAAACCATCAGTAATAGCCTGCCAAACCAAGGAAGCTATGAATCTCAGTTACATTTGTGGGTCTTGGATATTCTTCAACAACCTTTGTTTTTGCAGGATCAATAGTAATCCCATCTTTAGAAACAATGTGACCATGGAAAAAAATTTGTTGCAACCAGAACTCACACTTACTGAATTTCCCATGAAATTTCTTTTCTTTTATTGTTCAAAAAATAACCCTTAAATGTCTTTCATGATCCTCTTTACTTTTAGAAAACACCAAAATATCATCAATGAAAACCACCACAACCGTATGCAAGAACTTTTGGAAAATTATATTCGTTAAGTCTATGAATACAGCAGGTTCATTGGTTATCCCAAAAGGCATTACTAAAAATTCATAATGGCCATTTCATGTACGAAATTCGGTCTTCGGAACATCTTCTTCCTTTACCTTCAACTGATGGTACCCCGATCTCAGGTTAATCTTTGAAAAAAACTGAGCTCCCTGGAGTTTATCAAACAAATCATCAATATGAGGAAAATGATATTTGTTCTTAACAGTTATGTTATTCAAGGTTCTATAATCAATGAAAAGTCTCATAGAACCATATTTCTTTCTAACAAATAAAACAAGAGCACCCCATGGTGATGTGCTAGGTCGAATTGAACCTTTCTCTAATAAATCTTGCAATTTCTCCTCCAACTCTAAAAGTTCAATTTGAGCCATTCGATAAGGGGGTTTTGAAATTGGCTTAGCATAGGGAACTAAGTCAACAGTAAATTCAAATTCTCGATCTGGTATTATTTCAGGAAACTCATCAGGAAAAACATTAGGATACTCATTTACTACTAGCACATCATTAATCTGAACAGTTCCTTTGTTTTCAACAATATGTGCAAGGTAACATTCATTTCTATCTTTTACGAGTTTCTCAGCCTGTTGATATGTTATCAACAGTAAGGGTTCATTCTTGTACACAAACTGAAAGTCTTTCTGAAAAGAAACTTCTTTAGCTCTACAGTCAATCGTAGCATGGTAAATAGAGAGCCAATCCATACCCAGGATAACATCAAACGCTACTAGAGGTAAAAAAATAAGTTTTTCAAGTAGGTTCCTTCAATGGATAAGGAATGGAAGATTCTTAAAAAAAATTTTGCCTCAACATTTCCCCCCAGGTGATTTTACCATAAGTTCAGGAGTCATTTCTTGAGATGGTATTCCCATTTTACTAGAAAGGTTTTCAGAGACGAAGGAATGTGTAGACCCTAAATCAAACAACACACTGGCATAATCTGAAAAAACAAACAAAGTACCTGATACCACTTCATTTGATGACCCAACATCAGCTCAAGTAGTTGCAAAGGATTTCACCACCCCTTTCTGCTTGTAGTTTAACTGCTTCGCATCACTCAAGATCTTTTTCGGATACTCATTTGTATAGTGACCTATCTCATTGCCCTTAAAACATTTCACTAACTGTAAATCAAATTTCGTCTTACCATCACCTGGATCTATTTCAGTGCAATCACGAGCCTTATGTCCCATCTTACCACATCGTTAGCACTTCCTATAATTCAGAAGACATTCCCCAGCATGCCTTTTACCACATTTATCACTAACTAGAAACTTAGATTTCATACCATCAGACTTTTTTGAAGAATTCTTCCCTTTCTCCTGCCACCTCGGTCTCTTATTCTGTTGGTTTTTATAGAACACCTCATCATCGGAAAACTCCATTTCCACCTTCGCAGCACATCAAACAATCTTTTCATAACTCTTGAACTCGCGAGAATCTAAATCCCTTCGATATTTTGGCTTAAATCCTAAGTAAAAACATTTGATTTTACTATCAAGGTCTCGGATAAAATTTGGATCATACCTTGCCAATCAAGTGATCCTTTATTCATAAGCATCCACTGAGTCTTCCTCTTGCCTCAATTTCAAGAATTGTTTTTCCATCCTATGTCGAACAGCCTTAGGAAAATATTTCTTAAGAAACATACCTTTGAATTCATCCCAATCGAGAGCATCAATATCATCAGCGTCCCTAATATTTTTAACCATTGACCACCACTGATCTGCTTCTCCCTCCAAACGTTAAATAGAAAGACTAACCTTTTGATTGTCTGAACACCCCATGACATCGAAAATCTTCTTCAGTGCTTTAATCCACCCTTCAGCTAGCACAGGGTCAGATGATCCTCTGAATGATGGCAGATTTTGCCTCATAAAATGTTCCACCGCTGACATGTTCTTCTATGGTTGATCTGGATGATCTCATGCATGGATACCACCACCATTTATCACTTGAGTCAACTGCGCCATTAATGAAAAAAAATGATCAGTTCCAATTCCAACCATCTCAAGATGCTGATTCGGAAGGTCATTTCCTTCTTTATGACTTCCTAGTACTGCTTCCCTATTTCCTCTACGGAAAACCATTCTTAACAAATATGTCTTAGATGAAGCAACATGGTAATCTTCAAATGCTCTATCATTTCAATTTGACCATAAAAAAATATTTTTGGATAATCATTTAATATAATTCTAACTCCTAAAGTTATCTAAACTGACCTCTGATACGACCTATAAGGCCCCATCCTTACTCATTACTTACTCTTGAGATATTTCATGAATACACATTGAGGATCTTTTCAGGTTTAAAGTTTTAGAGAATTAGATCATAAAACATGCTTTAAGTTCCACATTTAAACAAAGTGGTTACATAAAATTTCGTATTCATTTTTCCCATCAACGGAAACATATTTAAAATAAAACATGGATTCTTTCTTAACACTTCCTTGACACTATCATCATATCATGTACCTTTCCCTTGACCTATGAGAAAACATTTTAGAAAATTGGGTTGGTCTTAAAAATCTCAGTAAGAGATATAAAAATATGGAAAGGAAACATGAGTACATGTATACATAAAAATCAATGAAATCATTCTTTACCCATAAAACATAAGCACATTAACATACCTCATCAAATCATGAATACACTAGTGCAGAAAACGTTTTTTATGTCGGTTATTTTTAATTTTTTACGTCACTTTTTAGCCGACGTTAATATGACCCACGTTATAAAAAATGTTTTTTACATCGGTTATTTTAAAACTGACGTAAAAAAAATAATATCACTATTTTTCACGTCGGTTATTTAATAACCGACGTGAAAAACGCGCGGAAGGCTTCATTTTTCACGTCAGTTATTAAAAAATCGACGTGAAAAAATGATGGGGTAGCCGTTTATAACGTCGGTTATTTGAATAAACGACGTGATAAACCCCTGGGTTATAATTTATAACATCGTTTATTAAATAACCGACGTGAAAAATGAGTCCTACCGCGTGTTTTTCACATCAGTTATTTAATAACTGATGTGAAAAATCATTTCCCAGGTCTTTATCACGTAGGTTATTAAATAACTGACGTGAAAATCAATTCCAACTTGTAGATAATTTCTTAAGCTTCGATTTGGCAGGTCATGGCACTCAAACGGAGTTACGGATCTAAAGTTATGACTATCATAAGATTGATAAATTTTTTTGAGGAAAGATTTATTGCGAAAATTATTACTTCATCTTGGAAGGAATTTTATATTTCAAAGGAGTATAATAAATTTTCGATGATATGAAGAATTATTCATCATCATAATAATGTAAGAATCATTAAAAGGTATATAAATTATTAAAACCACTCATATAAAATATAAATCATGGAAAATTGATTACACATACCTTGACGAGATCACAAAAAGAAGAAATAGTGGATTCATGTGGAAGATCAAACAAGAAAAGTCAGTGGAAAGATGATTGTTGAATTAAATTATCATTAAATGGTAAATAAATTTAGAAAACGAATCATAAAAAATATAAATCATGGATAAATGATTACAAATACCTTGACAAGATCGTGAAAATAAAAAATAGTTGATTCACGTTGAAGATCAAACGAGTCCAGTCGGCGAATTGATAATGGTTGAAATAAATGATTGATAAGTTATTATATGAATATAATGAAACATTATAATTGATATGTTAAAAGAAAACGTGGTATTAAAATTTTTAGGCGGCAAATGAAAATTTCGATGCCGCAATATAAAAAATTGAAATACCGTGTGGGAATGATATTAAAATTATATTTCACGTCAGTTTTATAATAACTGTTGTGAAAAGGGATTAAAATATATTCAAATTTTTCACATTGGTTATATAATAACCGATGTGATGAATGAGGCCTGCCGCACGTTTTTCACGTCGGTTATATAATAACTGACGTGAAAAATCATTTCCCAGTTCTTTATCACGTAGGTTATTAAATACCGACGTGAAAAATAAATTACAACTTATAGATAATTTCCTGATCTTCGATTTGGCAGGTCGTGGCGCTCAAACGGAGTTACGGATCAAAAGATATGACCATCAGAAGTTGATCGTCACTAAACAAAGTCTCAGGGAAGACCAACTTCCGAGGGGCATAACTTTTGATCTGTAACTCCGTTTGGGCTCCAAGACCTATAAAATCGAAGCTCAAGAAATTGTATACATGTGTGTTAACATTTTTCATGTCGGTTATTAAATAACCGACGTGAAAAAGTCATGAAAACAAGATTTTTCACCTTGTTTATTTAATAACTGACGTTATAAATGCATTTTTCATGACGGTTATTAAATAAATGACATAAAAAATGTTAACACAAATGTATAAAATTTCTTGAACTTCGATTTGATAGGTCTTAGAGGCCAAACAGAGTTACGGATTAAAATTTATGCACCTCGGAAGTTGGTCTTCTCTAAGACATTGTTTAGTGACGATCAACTTCTGATGGCTATAAATTTTGATCCGTAACTCCGTTTGGGCTCTGAGACCTATCAAATCAAAGATCGAAAATATTATACATGTAGGTTAGCATTTTATAGGTCGGTTATTTAATAACCGACATGAAAAATGTATCCTGCCGCATGTTTTTCACGTCGGTTATTTAATAACCGACGTGAAAAATAGTGATATTATTTTTTTGACGTCGGTTATTTAAAAACCGACGTGATAAATGAATCATGTCATGCGTTTTTCATGTCGGTTATTAAATAACCGACGTGAAAAGTCATGAAAACTAGATTTTTTTACATCGTTTCTAATATAACCGACGTAAAAAGGTCATGAAATATGAATTTTCATGTCTGTTATTATATAACCGACGTAAAATATAATTTTAATTTCCCGCCAAAGCGGAATTTCATTTTTTTACATCACCTCGTCGAAATTTTCAATTTCCGCCTAAAAATTTCAATACCATGTTTTTTTTACATCGCAGAATTTATTTTTCACGTCGGTTCTTATATAACCGACTTGAAAAAGTCATCAAGTATTATTTTTCACGTCAGTTCTTAAATAACCTACGTGAAAAGGTCCGCACAAATGGATTTTCACGTTGGTTATATAATAACCGACGTGAAATGTCCACGTAAATGGATTTGACGTCGGTTATATAATAACCGACGTGAAAAAACGGGACGTTAAAAATAGTTTTTGTACTAGTGATAAATCATAGAAATCATAAGACATAAAGGTAACTTGAGGCATTCATAACATTCTTACGTATGGAGTAAACCTCTTGGTTACGTTTGGAATACCCATGAAAGTATATTCCCTAAATCTCCTCAGAGAAACCTTAAAGTTTAACCCCTTTGTGTTACCCAATTCATTAGAGATCTATATCGAGCTCACTCGCCCTTAGTTTGTCACGGTACAACCCGTCTTCATAACAATGCCCAAGAACCATAACATAATTGTATCACATAAAACATGCACAAAGGAAACATAACATTTCCACCTTTCTATCACAAGATATCAATACCACACATTGACATAATAAAAACATTATGAAAACAATTTTCAATACCAAAATAAAAGAAAAGTAAAACATGGTATTTATTTTTCATTTTAAAAAAAAGTTATGGCTTGTAGAGGAAGCCAAAACTCTAATAATGGTCACGGCGGTGGAGAAGTCGTTGTCGCCACATACGTACGACAAAAAACATTCCCTTTTTTCGTTTAGTAAACGATTCGTATAAAAAATATTCCTTTTGAATAAACATAAAAGTAAAAGGGGTTTATACACCATATAAAATAAAGTTGTGTATAAAACATAATATGCCTCAATGAAAAGAGATTGAGACGAAGTCCCTTACCTCGGGTCCGACATGACACGATCGTTTTTTAATCTCATGAATAATAAACTTGAGTTAATTTCTACTTACTTAAGAACCTTTTTCAAGTTCATTATTATTTTTATATCACTTATTACTATGTCATGAACACTATGTAATTATTTATGTTAATAATGGTCGTTTTAATGATCATTGGTACTTGGGTCAAAAATAAACTCTTTATAATTACAATTTTGTTCCTGGGGTCAAATATCCATTAAATTCATAAATTTATTCATTATTTAGATATCATATATATCATATATATCAATTATATACATGCATTTATAATATTACGTAACATTTAGAGGTAAGAAATGAAATGCACCGTTCATGGAGACGGTAAGTTGTACGTACGCATGAACGCTACTTCCATTTCTATTTCATATTTAATGAAATTAAAAAATAATGATACATAATAGTATTATACTTCTAGAATTTTATCATATATAATATCATTAAATCTATCCTTTATACATATCACATATGGTATTAACGAATCAAATCACATTGAGGGGGCGGTAGTCCACACTTCCTAAAATGAAGATATCGCATCTACCCATAACGGAGACCATAAAGGTATTCCATAAATGAAAAATAAATAATCTTAAGGAAAACATAAACATATTATATATCATATATAAATATAGTGACATATTAATGGCCACCTTTGAAGGTGTTAAAAGAATATTGATCAATCATCGTTTCGTGAGGCCGAAATTCACCATCCACAGAAACAGTATGTTCTTTAACCATTAGATGTATGTGTGTGTAAGTGTAGCTCGAATCCTTATTATAAAAACATCCTAGTATATTGAAGATACTGGATTTGTTACAAAATAAATGAATAAAAAGAGTTTAGGGGGTTAGAGAAGAAAAATAAACAAAAGAACATAAGTGAATACATTACCTTAAAATCGGGTAACTCCCTTGGGTTTGAACCAAAATGGTTTTTTGAAGAGATTAGTGCCTATGGTAAGGCATCTAGGATGAGGAGAGGGATGTGGAGAAGCAAAATTATCAGAGCTTGGCTGAGCCAAAGGCTTGAGAGGTGTGGGTAAGGAGGTATAGGTGGGGGCCTTTTATAAGAGTAGAGGAGGGGCACTCTTGGAAAGGTATAAAATGATACATTATTTTCAAATGAGTTTCGGATTTTAAAGGTCCTATATTGAATTATTTCGAGGATAAGGTTATAAGAGTTCCAAAGAAACCCATCCAATAGGTTTTGGACATGTTTAGGTCTTAGATTTTACATTATCTTTTTATTTTATTTAAATCGTTAAATAATGTGGTAATCACTGCATCATCATGATGTCATAAATAATTTAATTTATTTAATGTCTAAAACTTATAAAAAAAATACTATGATGTAGGAAATATTCTTAGATTTCCAATTACTATTTATAGTCAAAACGATGACTTGTATAACACCATGTAAAATATTTTTTAGTAAAAGAATACATGTTTGTGTCATTTTTACTTTTACTTTAAATAAAAGGAATTAATGTCATTATCTTTCCCAAGTGGCTCCTTGGGGTCCCAAAAATCAACCCATGGGTTGTCTTAGTCGGACATGACTCATACAATAGGGTTAGGACAAGTTTCAAGATATTTTTACTTTATTATAATATTATTTTGACCTTAAATCACACTAATTACCTTTAATCGTGATTAATAAAACTTAAAAGTTACTTTTCATAAAAAATTATTTTCATCGCATTGAACCACATTTTACATAATAATGAAAATCAATTATATTGGATTTTTAAAATTCAAATCACATAAGTGGTAAAGTTCCATTTAAACGAAAAATCAGTTTTTGTAACTACCACTTTGTGGTTTCACTATTCATCAAAAATTAAGGTTTTTCAGAAAAATACAAAAAATTAACCCTAAGCTATATTTGAGATTCTGAATTCAAAAATGATGTCTATTTTACCAAATTCATAACATAGAAGTTGCATTAATTAATTTTATAATTAAATTCCATTGTTAAATCAAATAGCCTATTTTTAAGAAACAATATCTATCAAATGATTGACACTCGTTTATGTCCAATCTCAAAGTGATATTAATTTAAATGACCACAATTGGATGAAATGGTAAAAATGTATTCTAATTTCACTTTAAAACCAATTAAAAACATAATCTAACTATATAAATAAATTAGACTAAAAAGAGGTTTTGAATTAAAATACAACACTTTTCACTATTCATTAAAAAATGAACATTATCAGAAAAATACCAGAAATTTATCCAAAGTAAATTTCAAGGTCCCAATAATAAAGATTAATTATATTTTGACAAATATATCTTATAAAATTGTAAAAATATATATTTAAAAAAATTTCTCCATCAAAAGGCGGTAAAACAATCTTTTGAAAATATTAGAGTATTCCATGCTTAAGATTGGATTTATTCTTATTTTAAGCCCTTAAAACACTATCAAATTCATAAATAGACATAGATAAGAATATCAATTATTCATTACTTACTTGGGATGTTACATCAACACCATATTAATAACATGAATATGTCATTGAATATGTGATATGGTTTCATGGGGTTCATTAGATTGTTTTAGGATGTTAAAATAGGTCATGGATGCTAGGATTAAAAATTCAAGGCATGCAACTATGTTTCACAATGTGAATCTGGTTGGAAATACCCAATGATTACTTCTCTATAAAATTTCTTGATGTAAAAACATGTTTTCAATTCTTGAATTAACACTGGGTATATTTATATGAGATTTAATGTGATTGGATTATTTAAAATCATGGATACATTATTTTTTTCAAACTTATTATGCATGAAATGTTGGGAATGATGGTTATTTATTTTAAGAGCCCTTATAATCTTCTCCCTCCACTATTTCCAACATCATTGGGTGAGACTGATTCCAATAAAAAACTCATAGATTCCAAAATCCATTCATATTCTCAATATTCTTCAATATAGCTATAATTTAATAGAACTTGAATTGAGTTTGATTGATGAATAAAATAGAAAAACCTAATGAATCATGATAGATTTGTTTAAGGATGTCATGTTCTTGGATCTACATGATGAAAGGGTATCCCATGTTGTTGAACATGTGTTATTTATGTAAGATCTAACGAAGTTACATCATTGGGTTTTGAAGGTACATCATGATGAGGACTTGGGTAGTCTGTTGTTTGAATATCATGATCATTCATTCCATTATTCTATTTAATTTATCATTGATGGATGTATTTTTATTTTTGTGTAATCTATTTATTTACTTATGTTAATGATATTTTGTTATTTTATTTTCTATTGTTTAATATAATATAATGGGTATAATCTCTTCATCGAATTATCTTAGGCCTTCGTAGCTTGTTGAAAACTTCTAGTATACGGAGAATCATGGCTGAGGATGTGTTGTGAATTGGTCTGGCCACCAGTTATATAGTAAGCCAGGAAAATAAGTTATAAACCCTTTAATTTTCCTCATCCTTGATTGATAAATGAAATGTGATTATGTAGTTCTCTTTACTACATGTCACTATTTATCCTAGGTTGGTGAGTTACAAAACAAGAATTAATGGAGAGAATAATAAAATCAAACCAAGGTCCCTATACTGAATGAATACCATCACCATCATTACATGTTGGGACCTCAATGTGAATGTTACACTCATCCCAAGTTAGAATAGGTAATATCTGTTGTGTGGATCATCCTTACTCACCATTTTTAGTCTCACCACAAGTGTTACCATGATGTGGAGGTCCCACATCCACTATCATTGACCACAACTTCTCCATGTGAGCATTCCTCGACATGGATTACCACGAACACCCACTAGAAAAATAGAGGTCTCCCAAGTACACATAAAGAGAGTACACTAGAAAAATTCTTAGTGCACAAGAATTTCTATGTAGAAAACTCAACTAGTTTTTACCCAAGCACTAAACCTATGTTTGAATGGTGGACCATGGGAATTTCAACCTTATACTTGTCGAATATCCATAATAGTTATCCCTATGATTATAGATCAAAAAAACCCAACCAAAATGGATGGTAATAATGACGAAGCACCATAATGGTGACCACCATGTGTGTTTTAGACCCATTGGAACACCCATAAGAATAAAATTCTTACCTTCAAAATGAGAAAGGCCAAAATAGTCAAGAATAAACCCACTAGGGCCCATCTGGATGGAGATAAGCCGAGTGCAACTACCCCAAGCCTACCTCAAAATGGTATGGGGATGGTGACTAGTGCCATTTAAGAATATCACACACACATGATAGGAATCAGCATATAATACCTTTACACATGAAGACACATACATCTTCCTGAAATAGAATATATATAATCTTACAACTAATATAACATGTATTCACACATCTATGTCAATTAATCAGAGTACCTAAACAGTATTGTAAAGAGATAAAGGGGAAAATACAAGCCTGTAAAAACTAAACAAGAGTCTAACCGACTATGAAGGATGGGAATACTGTCAAATGAAACCATTTGTACACACCTCAATTAGTCTATCTAAGAACTATCTACCTTAACCTTGTCCTCCCATGACTCCGTTTAATGGCATATAATATACATAAGACACAATTATTTTGGATAGACCCTCAGTTTGGTGAGTATAATTATACCCATCAGGTGCCACAAAAAACAAAAATAAAATGTTTTAACTGTATGTAAATAGTCTGCTCAAACCATAACCAAAGGTAATAGAAAACTACCCAAGAGAGATATGAATATTCATCTCTACTCCACAGCTATAAATGACTAGTCACCTCATCATCAAAAGGATTCCTATAATCACCTAGATATACAAATCAGATACTCAAAGACTCATGGTGTCACTAAAAATCCCACCACATGATTCTACATGAGGATCAAAGTTATTTCTTGTCTATGTGAAATCACTCCATACCCCGGACATCATGGATTTCAATCATCTAAGAGGTCTCCCTCATCATGTGTCTCTAATAATATGTCACATCCCCTACTTTATTGAGGAATACATATGAGAGAACATTCTCACAAGGTCTATCCATGATGAAATTTATGCTAGAATCTAGTAAAACATGATACATAGATAGGGGATCCCACCCATGCCTCATAGAGGACTCCAAGAACCCTTCTTGAAACAAGAATATATTAACATTAGAATATAGGATCACTCAAAGGATCACTTGGAGAAACCATAAACAAAAACTGGAACTCTAGATATCATAATTCTAAGATAGGGGATCACACCATAGGGCATTGGGGGGATTTATAAAACCCTACCAAGACAAAGAAGCGTGATACACGAATAGGGGATTACACAGAGGACCAATAAGAGATATCGAAAACCAAATCTAGAACTACCATCGATGTAGGGTATCATATACATGTTGATACAATGAACCCCACTCGAACCACCTTCTATATAGGTGAATGATGCCCATATATGTTTTTCATGATGATACCCCAAACAATACACATGGAATGTGATATGATATAGGATCCAATCCCAGAATTCTAATAGGGATATGCGAATAAATTATGAACTAATCCAATATAGGGGATTACGATCCTATGCTCATGACGTAATGTGGAAAAGTACCCATTGAGGGATAGAACAAGGAGAAAAACCACCTAGAACTAATATACACATACCTACAAGAATAATAATACTATAATTATATCACGTCTTATCTATCTCACCAAAATTGGGGTCAAGATTTTATTCTTTGTGGAAAAATACTCATGATAGTCTACTCATGGCCCTCCATCCTAGTCCTAAAGATAGATATTCCCAAGGGAGAAGTCCCTAAAAGGAGTATATGGTATTTCTTTCTTGGATACGTGGAATTTCACTTAATTCCAACCCCTAGTTGTATCCCCTCTCAGTACTCATCATGTAAAAGGAATGAACATGGTGGGTATTTTTTTGTTACACGGTGTGTGACCCTACCCAAAATCATGGGTGTGTCTTCTCTCACATGGAATGTCTACCCATGTTACCCTATAAAAGGTTTATAAAAATTATACAGAATGTTTTATCAACCATAGAACCTATTTTTATCCTTCTACCCCTGGTTCTGTACCTCATTCAAGGCCATACATCTGTCTATGTCCTTCTACACGACCATGTCCTCTTGAAATGGTATTCCATCCTATTTACTCAGTTACATGTAAAATCCCTAATACATGGAGTGTACCCACATTATATGGTATATACATCTAAAATATCATATTTCATGAATAAGAAGAACATTTATTGTGAGATCTTAAACAACATGTTGTTTGATCAGGTTATCCAAACCAGAAATCACTGAAATTCTCCTAAAACTCCTATTTTTCATTGATTACCCACAGATCTACCCACAGGAGGTATATAACAGTCATATAAGGGATATAACACCATAAAAATCACATATATTATGATTGATTCATAAAATACAAAAATATACATGCCTTAGAGGGAAACTGTGAAACATCGTGTCTAACGTTATGCCAGGAACCTCTTGAACCTTAAACTTTTGTTGATCACTATAAAGAGTGTAGTTCAATGGATAATCTCCCTTAGTTCTCCCTCAGGACATCCATCACCTCAAGGGTATTTCCTCTATATTTTTATCATGGGAAACAACAAAAATGGGCGGGATAGTTTTAGGTTTATTAATTAAATTTCATTTCATTAATAAACCCTAATCATTTAATACCTCACCAACTATAACATAAAACTATGTATCCGATGATGACAATATGTATGTTAAGCCTAAGGTAAAAACCATTTTTTAAACTCAACAATGGTATCATATTTTCAATCAGAGGCTTATTTTTTGTGTTACTTAACATTTATATTAAAACTACATGCATGTGATTAAATATATTTAAAATTTTCAAAATTTCAACACTGAGGATATTCAGGCCCCGTAATTCTGCATCGACTCAGTGACTAGCTCTTGGAAGGGGGAAACAGAGCTCTCAACCATGTAAACTGCAAAGTCAACACCTCATTTTGATTAATATTGAGAAAACATTGTCTCTACCAACTGATTGGTGAAACATAAAGAGATATTCTCATCAATAAGATTACATGGCCTTGGACTCCAAACCCAATGCAAATGATCTCAGTACAACCATCTCTATATTGGGTGCACTAATAAAGGGAAAAACCTCCCTAACACCTTTTATCATAGTGTGTAGGTTGTCATCATTAGTCCAAAAATAAACGAAGTACTCCCCATCTTTGTAAGATCCATAAAGAACATTTCTAGTCTTTATATTTTTATGCTAGACCTCTCAAAACAAATCCTCATATTATGCATTCTTGTCAAACTAAAACGTATATAGGAAATACCTATTAACTAGAAATATGTTTCACCTTCATCGCTCTCAAGGTTCTACTTAAATGGTCAAATTCTTTGTTACTTAACTAAAAATTAGTTGATAGAAACCTCTCTGTGAGCATATTCTGCAACAACCATGCCCCTGGTTATATCTCATGCTATCATATCCTCAACCTTTTTCAATTACATTGTCACTCCCATGTCCGAGAAAAATTAACACAAGAATTGGACCTATTGAATCCAGACCAAATCCATTGAGATATCCCCATGAAAACTATACTCTAAATGTATGTATAGACCCATCCTCAAGTGTATCATGTGAATAACTGATGACTAGAACATTAGGGTACCAAATAAGGATAATATCATGAATCTATCAAAAATATTAGAGGACCAAGTTTATATGTCTCTCATATACCTCATAGGATAATAACATAGGGCTTCCCAAGTGATCACATTGCGTCTTACTATGCCCTTATAAAAACCTATAGCTTCACCACTAGCTCATAATGATCATTATCCTCTAAAAAATATGTAGAAAAAAATATCAGGTAGGTACCTATGTTTTATTTTATGTTTATGTAAATCTCTATGTGGGGAGTTAAACCCAACATATCATTAGGATAGACGTCATCACACACAACCACTACTAAAGAGAATAGAATTTTCATTGCATCTAGTTCTCTAGGGTTTACACTCCACCACTCATAAAAATTTATTTCTATCTTTCCACACATGATCCTATGATAATAGTCCTAGGAAAACTCTTAAACGATATAGTAACTCTATACCATAATCCACAAACACTATTGTACCCACTGGTGTAAACCAACTAATCATGGATGGTAGGAAACACTTCTATATTGAGGAATATTTTATGGCCTATCTGCTATTATAGAAAAATTCCATGTAAGTCTATCTATATATCTATCCTCTAAATTTGGGTCACAATATTGATAAAAGTGATTGTTATCCAATCCACTTTACATGAGACTCTAAAAATGAAGGTCAAGCGAAAAGGTTCCACTAGAATCATTGGTACTTGAATATGGGCTACACCTAGGGAGAAGTGGCAAGTGACTCTCTAATAAACTATATCTGAGGCATTTAAGTTAGATTTCATACCTCAATACACACTTGAGACTCTTGTACATAATCCTGTTATTCAATAATCAAATCTTTTCCATTTCCTATTTGTTCACCTCCACTAGGGCCTGTTTCGACACCTCAACACACAAAACGACCCCAAACACAGTAGAAAATGGAATTTAGATACCAAATTTTATAATAACATCTTTGTGTATCACATAATGACCCACAGATTTTTAATCATGTCACAATAATGCATATCAACGGTTGAAGCATCCCAATTTTTTGTGAGACCAAATCCATGTCATGTATCGTCATCACAGGTCTCCAAAAACACACTCTCTCGCTTTGAAAAGTATCAAGAAAGTATGGGAACGAAAATGGTGGGTTGGACCTATGTATAATAAAAATAATAATAACTTAGAACAAAAAAAGCATGCCTCTAAACACTATTATATCATTTGAATCATAGTTATTTATGGCCTTCTATTGTCAACTCCCTCATCCTCCATCCCTTTAATCCTGGTGTGGACCACCTGGGGGTGGTGGTGGAAAAAGGCCAACTGTCTACCACCTCATATTCTCTTTTATACACCTCTTTCACATATGATTTCATGCAAAAATCCTTTCTCTTTCTATTGTATGTGCATGTGTGGTCCATCGATCATCTCCCTGTCATCTAGTGTGGGATTAACAATCCCACACAAGGTGTCATTTTTTGTCATAAGATAAGCACCACCTCTACCTTAAATAATTTGAACTATATTGATATACCTAAACCATAAATCCTCCATATTGGGATTTTCTATTGTTACATCTCACTCACCCATATCTCTATGCATATCATCTACTACAGATACATAGGAATAAACACTTATGTTCCCACTATCTGTGTCTTCTTATCCAAAAATATCATAACTACCAAGGCCCTCTTGAAAACTCTAGAATTGCTGGGAATTCATAGAGATAAAAATACCACCTAGATATCTTAGTATAAGCCCTTCACAATGGTATGTTATTTAAAAAAAAGATACCCAATCCATATCCTGAGATTATCAAAAAAAATTACTGAACCATGATAAATACTACACAATAATTTGGATACCCTCTTAGAGATGAAAAATCTAATAGATATTAATTAAATGCAATGTTTCTAGATAATAAACATTCTTGAATATCTTATCAAACATTATTTATGTGAGAATCATTAAATCAGGTGTCAATGTCACCATACTCCACCATTGACTCAAAAATACATGAATAAATCACTCCTCTAGGAAAATAATTTGAGGAATTAGCATCCTCATAAGGTGTCAAACATGTGTGACTTCCGCAAGAAGGTCATTAGTTTTTTTTGTGGTCTGGATCACCCAAAACCTGACATAGGAGTTCTTGATATTTGAAAAACATGGGGGAAACTCAACCTTTTCCCATCCTTGACTGATACTACCAGAACAACCTTCTGCTCAATGGGTGGTGTCTGAACTGGAAAACCATCTAGAGATACCACCTCTTATAAAGACCATTGTACAGAAGTGTCATCATTGAAAAAATCACCATCATGATCCTGTTATGGAATCCTAGCAGATTATTATCATAAAGGCATCCTAAAATAATCAAGTCACACCACGATTAAAGAGTATATATGGGGAGATAATGTATGAAGTGCATGGAAACCATAACCCATTCCTATATGATTAATGCACCAATGTTGATTCCCTACAAGTAGTTCTAATATGTTCTTAGTCAACATGAAGGTTATCAGAGACCTAATAAATTGATATGTTTTCCACCACCCCAGCACTAGAGTCCCTGGCCTAAAATCTAACTCATGAAATTAAACATTGTTTATATAAATCACAATCCAAGATCACTACTACACAATATCAACACAACCATCCCAATGGATAACATACTCTTATACCACTCTATCACAAACTGGCCCATATAGGCCTTCATAGATGGTGAAAATCCAAATGTGACTACCTAAAGCCCGCCTCTAATAGGCCAGGGACTGTCGACCAGCACCGAGTAGAATTGCCACACACATGGGAGGCCTTAGCCTATAGTACCTATACACACACAACCACATCAATCACAATGAAACAGTGAAGAGATAATAATAAAACTAATAAAAAATGCAAGCATATATTTATATCCGATAATAAAATTGCAATAAAATTACTAAAAACTGATAAATAGAAAAATCATATCCCACCAAAACATCAAAAGAGTCTAAATTCACAAAAGGAAGAGACTATTATCAAATCCATCAACTGGAACACACTTTTTTATATCTTTCTCACTATTAACTTCTTTCGACTGGTCCTCTTAGGATTCCTCAAAAGTCATTTCATATTAATAATACATTATTGGTGTTGGAAAATCCCATATAGGGGTGAGTATAATAATTCCCATTAGGATAACTCAAAACTCAAAAAAAGGTGGAACTGAATAGAAAAAGTCATTTCAACCCATAGCCTGAGTGAATAGAAACCAAAGAGAGAGAGAATAGGAATATACTTCTTCAATCCTCCTATATACACTAATAATGAGGTCATTATCACATGTATTCCAAGAATAACCCAAATATACTCTTTAAATGCTCTATGTCTCATTGCCTCACCATAAAGACTCCAATTGGACTCTACTAGAGGCTCAATGGTATCATTAATTTGGGGGATCATACTCCATGATCCCTATCATCACCATTGGAACTCATCTAATAGTTCACCCTCACTATGTATCACTAAGATGATAGTGTGTCCCTATCATCTCTCAGGGAATCTATTTGAGATGACATTCTTATAGGGTCTAACCATGAATAAATTCACACTATAACATAATAGAATATGATAATTAGAATGTGGGTCCCGCCCATGCCCCATGAATGACTCAATAAACCCTACTAAAACCTACAAGATAAAAACAAATAGATAGGGGATCACTCCCTGGACCACTAGGGGACATCAAGAACCCAATATAAAACTATAAAGATCATAATGCTCAGATAGGATATCAATCCTAGGACCATTGGGGGAGGCTTCAATCCATTCAGAGACATAGAATCATGATATATAGATAAGGGATCATAAGTAGGACCATTGGGATAGACAACAATCCAAAAATGGATCTATCATCCATGTAGGGGACCATGTTCATGAAAATACCATGATCCTTACTGAGACAACCTAATAAGTAAGGTATTAGTTCATGTATATGTTGGTCATGATGCTTCCTCAAACCCCACATATAGAAGAATATATAATAGATGATCATTCCCAAGAATTCAATGAGGGATACATAAACTCTACTTTAACCAGTCCTATAGTGGGGATCCAAATCCTATGATTAGGTTGTAATGTCACTTTGTACCCTATGAGGGGAAGACCAAGGAAGTGCACCCACATAGTGTTGATCTATATGTTGATACAATATGTTTTCTACAAGAAATATCTTGTGTCTCATATCACATTCCAAAACAGTGAAAACCATCTTATTACACATAGAAAACTACTTAGGATAGTCTACTCATAGGGCTTTATCAATGTCCGATAGATAAAGACGCGTATGGGAGAATTTCTTGAGGGAAGTACTTGATGTATCCTCTAAGGGTACATGTTGTGTCTCTTGAGGATAACCCCTAATATATCCCATTATTGTACTCTACATGTAAAAATGAAAGTAAATGGAGTGTACCTTAAATTACATGGTTTGTGACCCCACCAAAACACATATGTGTGTCCTCTATCACAAGGCCTGACTGGACATGTTACCCTACCACAAGTGTATATAAATTACCATGCATACTCTGTCAAATCGGGCACATGACGATGCCCTTTAGCCAATTTCCATGTACCTCTTACCATGTTATATATCTATCCATATCCTTCTATAGGATCATATTATCTTAACATGACATGTATTCCCCTATCATTATCCATATGGCTAAGCCCCGCTACATGGTGTGTACCCGCAGTACTCAGCATATAGTTTAAAAGGATCATATTCCCAATACTAGAAGAACACATGATGTGTTCTCATACACTACACACCATTTGATCAGTATTTCAAAACAAAAAATCACTTTGATCCACTAAAAACCATTTTTTCATTGATTACCCAAATATATACCCTGGGGGATCTATAGAATTCATATAAAGCTATAAAACCTTAAAATGACACATATATAAGAATATGGATATGAAACTCATAAATCCTTATACTTATGGGAAGAAATACATTTGTAGGTGTAGGTTCAGGTTTATTAATTAATTTTTTTAATTAACAATCATCCGTATTTTAATACCCATTTAATAATATCCTCCAATCGAGCTCCTGATTCTATCATTATTTTTATTTCACATAAGATAAAACATAAATTCTAATATCATCCATGGTCTGAAATTTCTAATCAAATAATCCATTCAGGATTTATTCCACATTCACAAAAAAACTAAACAGATATGATAAAATATATTAAATATTTTTAATATCACTTCACTAAGGCTCTCCAAGATATGGAATTTCATTCCAAATTAGTACATTGATAAAAAATATTGAAAAATCATTCAAGAAAAAACCAGATTCATTAAAAAAATTTCTCATTATACGACAGAATGTATCTAAGCATTCCATCAACACCAAAAATTCCCAAGAATCCATAAATTAGGGGGTTTAAAAGAATGGGCCTTCATATTAAAGAACCTTATATTGGTATTGTGGTTATTCAATCACCCTTAGGATGTGGGAATATGTTTTGGGGGTTGATTTTGGTGGGTCTTCATCATGTTAAGATGCTCGATGTGTGGGTAGAATAGTTATGGTGAAAGGATCCTCGTATAAGTGAGAGGGGTGGCCCTTTCATAATATAAAAAGAGATGTCACTATTAAAGAAAGTGTGACCTAAATTTTTAATAAATGTTTACCGGAATATGTAAGGTCTTCAAAGAAGTATTCCACCCATTTTAATGATATTTTTTTTATATTGACCTCTTGATTGTATATTTTTACCTCATTTTAACCTCCACTGTAATGACTAATTTTTACCTTTCTAACTTATTTTGATTGGCCACAAATTAAATTCATATTATTATCTAATACTGAATATGCTATTGTGGACCTAAATATGTAAGGTCGTGAAACCATATTTTCACTATTCACTAAAAACCATCTTTTTAGAAAAGTCATAAAAATCAACCCCAATATATATTGATTCCCAAAAATAATAATCATTTTTTAAAAAAAAATTATAAATATGTAATATTTAATTTTAATAAAATCCTTATTTATTGAAAAATATAAATTTTTATGGTACAGTTGAATCGTTGACCCTTAGAAACATTAGACTTGATTTCATAAAATTATATGATCAAATATGTAGTTTTTAATGAAACTATTTTTGAAAATAAATTTTATTTTAAATCCATAAAAATATATTCTTATATAAATAAAACATATATGTTTAAAAAACAAAAGTAGTATTTATTTTTTCAAAACAATAGTTTAATCATATATTATACATTAATTTAATTCTATTTTGATTTAATTTTATTATATGTAACATTATAAGTAAATATAATTAGGTGAATTTGATTAATATTATATTTATAAATATTATGTGTGTGTTAATTTGGATTGGGGTCCCATTTATAATGTTCCAATTCGATATAGTCTACTTCCTAAAAATTTATATATATACCTTATTCTGTTAGAGTTACAATCTTGAAATTTTATAGTTTCTACAAAAATATTATAAAATATTATTATCTCTTATATTTTATCATTGTAAATTTGATAATATTCATATTGGTGTGTCTTTGGCTTGAAATTGAGATACCACACTCATGGGAGCGAGAATGTAATGGCTACATTGCCTCTCATAGACATTCATATTCTTTAGTTTAACTGAACCAATATAGTTATATGATAGTTTTTATATGTATGGTTTATTCTGTCGACAATAATATAGCTATCATCAATTTATTTCATGAAGATGGAAGATATGTAGAATGTGAACTGGAGGTAGTTTTACGCAATTTATATATATATATGGTAAAAGTGTGTGATATTTCATATAGGGGGTATGCCTAAAACCTATATCCATTTATAGAAGTTGGTTGTGTATGAGCTATGGAATAAACTATAATCTATATTATATCTTATTTATCTTGGTAGAGGTATATAGAATACCAAAATTCGTCAAATTTACAGTGTAATATATATTTTATACTTTTTTTAGATCTATCCTTTATTTTCTTACAAACCATTCATGTGAACTATATTATCCACACGACTCATCATGAGGAGGATCTAGTATTCAATAAAATATTTTACCATTATGAAATGTATAACTAAATTCTAAAACTACACGATATATATATATATATTTAATAGTATCATTGAGTATTTTCCACCTGGTGTTGAGGAGGAACCTATTCAGGAACCTCCACCAATAGATGTAGACATTGAAGATCTGATAAGAGTATGTAGATGATGTAGGTTAGCTTGTGTAGCCTCACATATTCCATTACCATATGAGGAATGTCCTATATATGATCTAGGGGCTTCAACACATGTGTCTTAATGAGAATGATATCCAATTATTCACATAGATTATCCACATTATATGCATTATCATCAAAATAAAACCTTTTACCAACAATAATCTCCCATTTCATCATAATTTGCATCTATCCTTCCAGAGTCCCAACTTATTTTTTATAGAATTTATTATATTTACACCAACATGGTGGGAGAGGAATCTAGTTAGTGATTTTCATATCCTGTTACCATGATTATACATCCTTTTGATGAATCATAATCCAAGGAATGAATGAGGTTCATATATATGAGTAATGATCCCTTATAGTTTATCAAAATTGACCAAATTTATAATTAAAAAAAACACAATATCCATATAATATTCATACTCTAGACTATGGGATATGGACCCCATGTATATGTAGATAAAATTTATCATACTCTATTTTTGTGATTCTATGTGTATTTTTAATTATATTTCTCATTTTATGACAAGTTGTAACTTTTGATCTCTACAATTGCAATAACTATTAATTTAATTAATGTATCGATTTTCTTACCAATGAAACTAAATAAAACTAAATTCATTTACACATAATATATTTTTAAAATACACAAATTATGAAAGACATATCCTTTTGATGGCCAATTTCCATACTCTCATCAATTCCTTACCCTCCCAAAAATTTTGCATCTATTATACCATCCATGCATGAAAATATGCTATTGACTCAAAACATTATTAATACAGAACTTCAACCCTAGGGTTAAATTTTTTTTTATCTTCCATGCTCGTCCTTCTATTGTTGTGTCTCCCTCCTCTCTCGATCTAGACATCTACTATATGGTTCTTACATCATCTCTCTTCCTTGCCTAACCTTGCACTCAAGCATCTCCCCAAATCCTAATCCGCAGTTATACCCATGGCTTCCCACAAATACAATGTATGTTGATCCTGATATTCTCCACTAAAAATAATCATCCACTCATGTCTACACAACATTGTGCTCCATATTCCCAGTCATAACCTCCCCCACCCCATCTACTAGCTTCTCCCTCACTATGATTGAATCCCCATATATCGACCACTACATATCCACCTACAATCCCAACTATACTCCCACCTCATCTCCCCCATATCATCATTTCACCCAGATCTTCTAATCCTCTCCATCCTTAGTTCATCATCTACCAACCTTTGATCCCCATCTATTTTTGGTCTGTATCTATTTTGTTTCCTAGGATTCTGGAACACACGATTTGAATCCCAAATATCATTTCAATTTTACCATGATTTTTTTTCAGAAATATGAAGATATATTCCATAAAAGTATTAAGAAGATGATATTTCTAAATGGGATCACCTCTATATATTTAAATAAGATTTATTTAATTAATTATTATATTTCAGGGTTTATAAATTTACAACCATGAATTCGATTTCATGTCACGAGAATACTAAGTTAATGTTTTCTACTTTTCTTACAGTTTCCATAATTTATTTGAACCATATAATTTTTATGATCTAAAATAACATTTTTTCATTTAACGAGTGTCAATTATTTATTAGTACGTTCATAAACTCTATGATAGAAATGGATTTGTGAAATATGGATATTTCATTAAGCGTTTTGTAGTTTTATAAAACCAATTATCATTGTATTCCTTTTTTTTGGGAATCGTATTGTTTTATAAAATGAATTTCTTTTCATATATTAATTACATTTTTTAAATTCAAGTGATGATGTTCTTTTAAATTCTATTACCATTTGGTGGGTAATATTTCATAATAATTTCACTATTCCATAACATAAAGTTGACAAATTTTTATTTTTGATGGATTGAGTAGGTGATGTCATTTCTATTCCTCATAATTCAAGGAATATTGGTTTATTAGCCTTAATATTATTCAACAACAATTATAATGTGAGATTCCAATAATAATTAATATAAATGTAGTGCATGGCCTTGGGTTCCTACAACTATCCCCTGGTAATTAGTTTCTTTATATATTACTTTATATTGACAGGTATATGTGTCAATATATCCTATATGATTTCAGAATATATGGATTATGAAATATTATTTCTGAATATATAAAATAATAATTCTGATATATGAACTATGTAATATTATTTTTTATGCAGTATGCATTGTGTTAATGAAATATGAACTCAGGTTATGCAATATCCATTTTGATTATTAATATACATGTTCTGTTTTTAAATATATCAAACATGGAATATGATTTCTATTTAAAAATACATGTTTTATGTCTCTAAATATATGAAATATTCATTATATTTGAATGTATATAATATAATTTTTTTATTATGAATATATTTTATATACATTCAGTTGATCCTAAATTTATGCAGTTTGTTTATTCATCAAGTTAGTCCCAAAATGATATCCTACTTTGACACCTATATTTCTTTTCTCACTATTGTTTTCTATATTATTTTATTTATAAATTTACCAATAATTTTCATTTATAATATATTTTTCTTTGGATTCCCTATGAAAATATTTATATACATACAATTATTACTACAAAAAATTCTCATAATTTTACTAAAAATTTATCATCAGATATACATGTCATATAAAAGGGTTATATATTTGGAATTATATGTCCTAAAGAAATGATTTCATATAATTTTCATTAATATTATAGTATTAATATGTTATTTTAAAAAAATTAGAGCTGTTATTTTATTTTATCTAATTCCATTGAATAATTATAATACATGAATCCGTTATAATATTTCATCAATTATTTCTATGTAGATATTTATTTGATTTTAAACATTTGTATGATTAAGTGAAAATAGTTACTCATATATGTTTTTGAACAAAAAACATATTCTTATACTTTTAATATCCTTACATGTTTTTAATATGATTATAATTTTTAGTCTCCATACATGTTTATTCTCTAACATATATTTTTTCAATCTATTATTCTCTGATACATAATTTTATTCTAGTTATAATTTTTAATAAATTTGATTTGTTAAACATAATTGTTTTTTATATGTGATGATTTTTGATTCCAGAATTATAATAGAACATATATTTTGGAATTTTATGAATTGTACAATTTCTTTTATGACGTAAGATTGGTTTATCCTTCTCATGTTATTTTAGGGTGTGAATTTTGTATATATAGAAAATATATGTTTTCTGTATTGAATAAAAATACACATTTATTATATATATAAATAAAAAATATATATGTTTTGTATATAAAGAAAAAAAATATATGTTATATATAAAAACATATTTAGATCATATTTATGCTCAGTATATAATTACTAAATATGTCTGATTTGTTTTTATAAAGAATATATTTAAATTCTATATATGAACAGAACATATATATGTTTCATATATATGTTTATATATCATATAAATTTTCAGAATATATATATATGTATCTGTGTGTTTGTGTATGTGTGTATTCTATATGAATTTCTTGTATAAATTTTAAAAATATATCTATAATTTCTCTATTTGACCTACATACACAAAAACGTCTCCTTGTTTTATTATCAAGTTTATTTTTTAACTCTGTATTTTCATGATATAATCTATATGTATGAATTTTAATAAATTCTGAAATATTATTTTTCAAACATAATTATTTCCTACAATTTTTATGTTTCTATATTTAAAATAACACTGATATTATATATTCAATGTCCTTAATTATATTAATTTTCAACATCATTTTTTCTATTTTGATTGAAATTTTTTGGGGAAATGTTTTTGAAGGGAAAAATTGGGAGAGACATACCTAAGGTGATAATGGATATCATACAACTTTTCAAAATAATTATTCCATGAATTTGAATTTTTCTCTTTCATTTATTACCCTTCAATTGGGATTTTATTCCATTCATACTATACATATCTTTTAATTTTCATAAATTTTCTCAGTTAGTACTAAAAGTTGTCTAAAAGGTTATTCATGTGTTGATAAGTTCGATTTAAATTAGATGTCATAATTACCTATCAATGGGGATATATTTAGTGTAAAATAACTATTATTGGTTCCTTCACTATCTAAGAGATTTCTATAACTTTTCAGTATAGTTTCTTCATTATTTCATTTAGAAAAAATAGTTGACTTATGGTGGATACAATCATTCCCCATCATCAATGACAAATTCATATTTGATGCTGGAAAACCCACACAAGATTGTTCATTTACATCATGATGTTGTAATCACTATTTTTTTAATATTTAATTCTCAGAAAGATGATAGTTAATATTTTATCTAAGTGATATGTTTTAGAATATTGAAGACTTATTCTCATTTTGGTTTTCTATTGGAATTGATATAAAATATTTTTACCATTTAACATGTTGTGATTAACATGTAAAATTTAATAGTTATGTTTTTTATTAATCAAAATACATAATGAAAATGTTCTAGATAAATCCATGAATGATAAACCGAACTCAACATATACATGTACTATGATAACATACGTTATAGATACATTCTCCTTTGGAATTGGTGTTCGTAAATGATGATTAATTTAAATTATGTTTTGTATCTTATTCCCCATATTTAACTAAAATATCATTGGATTCTTTAGATTCTCTTAGGTATATAAGGGATTCATAATATGAAGCAAAAGTTTGTCCCGATAAGAAATGTAAAACAGGTTGTTTTTCAATAAGTGGAAAGCCTACAGAATATACTATTGGGATGATAATGATCAGTTTATGGGTCCTTTTCCATAGGGAACTGACATCGAATCCTTTTGTTTTGGTGAGACAACATTTATTTTACTCCCTATCATAATGAGTCACTTAGGACATTTTTCTTGTCACTATATATTGGTCTCATGCTGTCAACTTTGAGTATTGTTAGTTGTGGTTCATTAAGTTTGTAGGTGCATACATTGAGTTCAGGCATAGATATTGAACTAAAATAAGATTCTCTATGTTAAAATGGTTTTGTTTTTAGAAGATAAAATATGAATGATATAAGCATGTAAGGTTAGTTAGACGTATATGAGGAGTTTATGGGTTTTTGTATGCACAATTTGTGTAATTGTAATGATTTTCTAGAGGTTTATAGTGTTTTGGGGGTGGAGTTGAGTTCAGTAGTTTGAAACAAGTGAACAAATTTAGTACATGAAGCTTATTATTTTAACATCAAAATATATAAAAATGGTATGTGAAAAGTTACTTATGTATTATATTTAAATAATTAAAAATTTTATTTTTTAATTGTATGAAAACAATAATATTATTTTATTGTATTTTTCTAAACACGTTTGGTGATGTCAACTATAACAGAACAACTAGGTTTAACCCATAATATCATTTGAATTTCCCACAACATGGTTTGATCTTTTTTGCAAAAGATAAGTAAAATTATTATAGAATCAAATAAATAAATATTTTGATGATTTCACTTTCAATATACAAGATAATATAGAAACAAACAATGTACCATGGAAGATATCTTAGGATACCTCACATATCAAAATAATCAAACCAAAATGGTAACATATAACAATTGGATAACGAGGTATATATTATCAATCTTAAAGCCTTTTAATATTGAACTAAAAGAAATACATCGATCGATTTTTACAATACCATAAGTCACCACCATCCCAATTCACCAGAAAGTTATACGATGGGAGATCCATCCTTCACATGACACTCCCCTCTTTACCACTATCCCACAAAACTATGGCTACAAAGAGCCAAAATAAAAATTTGGTTGTGACCACAAAAGATCAGTGGGACACCATCAAGAATATATTAAAATTTTAACCACATGCATTTTTTAGTTCATGTATAAAATTATTTTCAAAATATGAGAAATATTTTCTTTTCCATATAAAATAATATTTGTTCTTCTTTTAAAAAACATCTCATATTAAAATAAACAAACAATAAGACATGCATTCATATATGAGGCTTACATAGATGAATAAAGTAGGTTTCAAGAATAAATATCCATATCAACTGTGAAATTATGCTCATCAAGTAAACATACGGATAATGTATCCTCAAATCACCATGGGGTAAATCATAAACCATGGGTATAAATTAAAAAATAAAAACAAGAACCACTAGATAACATTAGTGAATCCTAACTCTGTGAACATATATTCCATGGTAATGGATACCCACTAGTTCCATCCAATCATGACCACCAAACATATTTATTTCTTACTCCACTGAGGCTAATGTATGTCTTGTTTTCCAATACATCTAATGGTGATCCTGATGTGATATTGCATTTCAATTTTGTTTAAGGAACAAAATTAATATTTCATATCACTAGGAGTCCAAGGTAGCCCAATAAGAATTTTGTTGACTATCTAATCCCAGTTTGACACTATAACTGGTATTGATTGCAACATGTGTCATCTTCAGGTTAGTTTATAGATATGTGACCCAACTCAGTGGCCACATGGACTTAGGAATTCCTACATATACACCAAAGGATTCCAACTAGTAGTGAGGGTCTTTTATGGTATGGTGGGGATCCTATCACCTCAATATCATATTGTAAAATAGTGATATGTAATAAATATTAAAATAGAACAGTAATAATGAAACAATGGAAAATAAAAAATCCAAATAATAATAAATAGAAAACAGAAATAACAACTAGTACCATATACAAAAATAATGACGTCATGATACTATATACAAATGTTAATATATTTAAACATGGTATAATATATAAAAAATGTGTCTTCTATACAAATTGTAAAAAAGGTCCAAAATCTATATCAAATAGCATGACAATCAAAACCTTAGTCATATTCTCTTGTACTCAATCCTAGAATAAAATATCAACCATCCATCGCTAGGTATTTCCCTTTATCCCTACCTTCATCCATTAAGTCTATATGGGTACCAATCGGTGAACCAAATAGGGTGTGGGTAAAACATAGCTGGCCACCACCAAAAATTTCAACCACTATATAATCTATGAATACAAAATGAGAAGTGTATTGATTTAACAAATATTGTGGTAATTAAATAAGCATGTCGGTCGGAGATCCTCATTGGATACCAGTGTGATGCTACCTGCTTCTGGATATGCTAGAGATATATCTGAGAATTTTAAATTTTCATTTATATTTATATGGATGGTACCCTAGGCATACTACTGAGGAGTCCATATATACTGATAATCGTAAAATGATCTACAGATGCCTTGAATTTATGTTTTATAAGTTGGGTGTGTCCGTAGGGTTGTAACCATGGAAATTTACCCCGAAAGGGGAAGTTCTACCTGAGTGATTAGATCATGTCATAGGCAACCTCAATGTGATACTTAAATGGATACTAAGGAATAATCCATGGAAATCTGTAATTTCAATATCAGTCAAACGAGAACCACATAAGGAAATATTTTAGTTTTCAAAAATATTAGTGAACACCCATTGCTAAATCTAGGAAATTTCAATATAAGACAAATTCTGAATCCATTTGTGGCCTTTCACGGCATATATGCATTAATGAATCTGTTGGAATCTTGTGAGTCCATCAAATTCAAAACATAATGAGAATCCAAGTATCTCTTAGAGTACACCGTAAATTTATGTAATTTTTGGTATGTGATTATAACGAAGCATTATGTAATTATTAATTAAGTGTCCATGATAATAAAAACCATGATCATACATCATAAACAGACATGGGCTAGGTGAAATAGTCATACCATTCACCTTTAATATTAACCATTTATCCATTTCAATTATAATTTGAATCATGAAATCTTCAGAGGTTGTTTAATTACATAGCATAGGCTCAAGGGCCTTATTCGGAATTGCACCATTCCATATATCAAGTTAGGTTATCTATTTATAAGAAAAACATCCACTACTAAAAGGTGGTTTGATTATAAAAAAATATTAAATGTTCTATGGATTTTTTTATAGTTCACCCTAAGGGCATGAGTCACATTGAGGTGCACAACATTTAATGAGGAAAATTAGGTAGTATGTGTAATTAATTCAAGGTGAAAGCCTTTTCATAATTTAATTATTCATTAATAAGGTTGTTTAATGGAAGGTGTGTCATATGTAATGAAAAAATATAATATATACAACCAAAAATTTCGGTAAAAGAATTAAACAACAAACCTTATTTCAGTAGTCGACTCCCCATCCTATATTTGGCTCTAAAATGAGATATTGTAGGAGAAATCAGATAAATAGATAAACAACTTGAAAATAGTTCATATTAGATCACACAAAAATAATATACAATATGATGAGAGAAATCAATAAAATCTCAAAGTGTAATTGTATATTTACATTGGGATAAACAATGTTCTTAACAATTCTTGAATTAGATTCCAAATATAAAAGATCTCTCAAATCCTAGATTTAGAGGAAAATTAGAGATCTTTCAAAAATAGAGGGATTTTTCTTATTTAAAGGAAGATGAAATAAGGATGAGTGTTAATGTTAATGAAGGAAAATGGACATTTCAGACCTTTTTAATAGGTGCATAGTTTCTCCACAATGTTGGAAAAACTATGTGCCACCACTGGCTAAGTTGCACACCCATTTCCGTGGGTAGATGCTCGGTTTGAAAAATTGTGTGAAATCAAAAAAAGATTCTCTATAATTACACTACATCATATAAAATAGTATTAAAAATTCCCTTTACTATTTATAAATTTTTTTATTCTCTACAACTGCATCACATGGTTGAGCTTCATGATTACAATAAATCATTAACCAACCACATGCCTCATTATGCTTCTCCCAAAACATGAGATCCTGGATTCGTACAAGACCATGATACTCCTAAAACCATTGTAACCTCATTATTAATTCTCATAGAGTTTAAATAATATATTTAGACCAAATATAAATGGATATGTCAACCTCTACAAATATGTGATATTATAACCTACCCCCTTTAGAAAAAACACATCCCTGAGTTTCAGTTCAGAGGGAGATTAAGAATCATCAATGAATAACTCTGAAAACTAAACAAATACATCCTCCCCTATCTAAAATGTATAACTTGGAACAATATTGTGCTACCATATATCCCAAACAAAAGGAAATTACATTCCATGAAGATAATCCATGCTATGATTAACAATGCACAAGAGTTACTCTTCAAAAGAACCATCAACATCCAACTAAACCTCATCATGATAAAAGACCTGAGATGGGTAAGAATATTAATGATAAAGATATGAAATATTAAAGAGATCATGCATATCCCAGTCCTTATTAGTAAACTATAACTAATACACTTCTATCCTAACACTCTCTGGATATCATAGGGTCCAAAAAACCAAGGTACTAGCTTCCCTTACCTCTGAATCCATCGATTCAACAGCCTAAGAGAAACATAAATGAATACCCAAACCCCACACTTGAACTATTTTTTTCCACCAATGATGATAAATATAACACATATTCTTAAATTTAGTTGAATCCATACACTTCCTAATATGGTATACCTACTCAAATGTCTCTTGAATGAAATTTGGTCCATGTAGTGATGCTTCCCCTCACTCTAACTAGCATAGAGGTGATCTAAATGACATACCTTATAGAGAATATTATAGATCCATATGTATAGATTATTGAAATTTGTTATTATAAAAAAATTCATAGAGTGGTAAGTGCTTCTCCAAAGAATATCTAAAATTAAGGATTCATGTTCATAGCATGTACTCTGACACTTGTATCATATTCAAAGACTAATCATCAGTTTGTGGGTGTTAGGATATAACCATCAAAACCTATGAACCCAAATCTCCCTAAAACCCCTGACAAATCCAGTTGTAAATCCACAATCCCAATATAATATAATAGTAATGGTTACCATATGATGGTTTATAATCTCAAAGACATATATCCTTCTCAAATCATCCACAGAAAAGGTCTCCCTGATAGGCATGAAGTGGTGACTTTTTTCAATATATCCATGATCAACCATATGGAATCACAACCTCAATGTGACCTAGGTAATCCCCTCTTGAAATATATAGTGATATAATCCCATTTCCACTCTAGAATGGGTATGGAATTTAAAATACTAGCAGACCACTTGTGTTTTTCCCTTTCCTACTTACAGGGTGAACACCGAGTAACAAAACCCACTGTCTACCTATTAATTTCATACCACCAATAGTAGTGTTATAAGTAATGAAAATCATTAAGTCCAAGATGTAATTCCCATTTTTATTCATGAAATTCTCACTTTATCTCTTTTCACTTGTTAGAAAGAACCCATACATGTCTATGAATGTTCAAGAACACATTCCTTTCAATGACCGAACTAGGCAGTGGGTCCTCACCTAAAATGCGCTCCATTTAAACTAGTCCATCGGGATCAGAAATCTATATCATCTTCAATCAATCAAAAAGTGATGAAGTCACTGATAGATCATTGTATACAGGATTATCATGAAATTTCCATATCTCAGGATTCATCTTAGAAAGTAAGGAAATTAACCACCATACAATAATTTTTTATTAAATAACTTGTGTATGAATCTTTAGGCTCTTTGCATTGGCTACTACATTTCCATTACCAGGTATATAATCAATATAAAAATAAAAATAATAATGGAATTCAACCTATATTCACTGTCTATGAATCATTTCACATTGATTTTAGAGGTGTTTGATACTTTTGTTGTCCATTTATATAATTAACCTATCTCCCTATAAATAATTCCTACAACAACACAAGGTAGAAACACCTATAGTATGGTCGAGATCCTGTGTTGGGTAATTATGCTTGTGAGGCCTAAAATGGAATGAAATATATGTTATGACCTTCTCCCATTGAATCAAAAAGGATCCCATCCAAATTCATGATGGATCACAATAAACCATATAGACTCTTACAGGCTCAGGTATGTCCTAGATTAGTGTCAAATTTATTCTTCCTTTTCCCTTCTGAAAGGCTTACTCACAAGATTCAGACCATGGAAATGTGATTCCATTATTGTTTATGACCATAAATGGGTAATAAACGTAATATAAATTCTTGATAGAATGATTTTAATATCCCACAAGGCCCCAAGATACATTATATTTCAGAGAAATTATTGTTATCTTCCCATGAAACCATGGCTCTCACCACCCCTCAGTTAATAAACAATTATATTTTTTCAGAAAATATGACCTTTGAATTGAAATTTATCATTCAAAATGTTTTTATATTTTTATCTTGTAAGACAACAAATACTATCTCAGTGTACTCAATAATATTTTAAGGTTTCTGGCAGGATCACGTCGAGTATGATATTACAACGATATATTTTCCCTAAAATCTACAAGGAATGAATCTTAGTATTAGTGGAAAAACAAATTCATTAGGTCCATAAAAACAGCTACATCATTGACAAAAAAAAGACGTCACCAAATAATCAAAAGATAAACACCTAAAATGGAATTATATATGAGGTATCTTTAAAGGTTGGAGTCGTACATGGTGCTATCATAACCACAAATCAATGTTTAGGATGTCCTTAGCTCCTCAAAGCTGGTTGAATTAGTTTTCTATAGGAGTTAAAGGCTACCAATTCATAAAATTATATTGATTCAATTTCAATAAATCCTCCCATAATCTAAGGGTAATATTGAAAATCATTGATAAATTTATAGGTAAACCCCATTGTGGTGTATAGGGTCGTATAAACCCCTTATTTTACAAGTACTCAAATTGTATCTTGAGTTCTCGAAAGTCGGTAGGATCTATCCAATAAGGTCTGATTGATACTAGTGCTACTCTAAGAAATATCTCAATAGTAAAATCAACCTCTATATCATGAGGTATCCCATAATATTCAATAGGGAAAACCCTAAAATGATACACCAAATACGGTGAATTTATCTTTAATTTTCCATTATCACTCAGAGAAAAATACTAGAAATCTGGGCTATCACTCAACCCATCCCATATTGAAAGGGTCCATGCTGGCATTTCGGGACATCCCATTATCCTATGTGGATACAGTTATCACCCTTAAGTGATGTCACGGAATCCATACAATATTAAAAGTCCACATATTATTTTTAGAGAACTTACCAGTCGAGCCAGAGAATTATTTCAAAGAACATAATCTCAAGGATAAAAAGATTAATTAAGAAACAATAGACTCCAATCATGTGGGGTCACTCCATGAATTTTTGTACAAAATTTGATTCAGACTCCCAATGGAGTATTATTATTCATCACCACACAAAATTATTTGATATCATGATGAATGATTTCAAAGATATAAAAAATATAAAAAATTGAGAAAATCCTATATCAAATAAAATTGACAGTAATGTTGAGGCAACTAAAATCATACATCAAATCATAAATGGACTGACACCCTGATCCTCATGTGTAATCCATACATCCTATATCTATCTATATCTTTGGCCCTACTATACATACTGACTACCCTGAGTGGGTCCACTCTATTGGCATTGCATATCCAATGTCCGGATCCCGGATCCATGACCACCTCCTCGTCCTGATCATCCAGTAGTAGTCCGGCTTCCTACCGGACCAGGATTTGATAATCGTACTCCAAAATATAGATTCGGTGCATAATCCTTCTCACTATACACTAGAGTGAAGGTTCTACAAAACTACTAAATATTTCCCATATAATTCTAGGTCTGATAATCAACAAGATCCTTACTATAGTGGGGATTCATGTGTCCCAAACTACCATATTGGTGACATATCACATGGATACCAAAGCACACACATTGAATACTTATATCTATATGAGAATGTTTGAGATGGTGTTTCTAGAAACTAGATTAACAACTTCCCTGTCATTTCACTATACCATCATGCCCCCACACCTTCATCATTCTTTAGGTTATGCCCCATGATAAGAACATGGTTCACTATCTCGATAGAGCTAGTCAAGTGAAACATATTCACTTGAGATCAGATGTCATATATGAATCCATCCTCAAATCTCATAGAAATGAAAATTTTATTACTACAGAGAGAAGGAATAAAACAATGTAAATCTTAGAAATTGGAAGAGTAGAAAAAGACAGATATATTAACATAATCCACTTGAATAAAAACTAGGGATCAGTCATACCATAATATATTAGGTATAAATAATCATAGAAGGAATTATATTAATCTATCAAGAGATATCTTTATTCTAATTAGTCAGGTTAAAAACATACAAAAATATATTGGTAGACCCACTAAGCATGTATCTTGTGAGAATATCCCTTCTTTTTATAGGTGTATTCAGTTTCTCAAAGATAGATAAAAAATACACCTTCTATAATTTGTTATCCTAAAGACCACATTCCCCAATAAAATATAGGAGGGTGTTTCTATTTTAACTCCATAGTCAATTCATTCATAGAATATGTTGTTCATGGAGATTCCTTCATATATCATTATAAATGTAATAAAACCATTCATAACTAAGATTCATTGCCAATAGTATATCTAATAAGAGTTACCTTAGATGGAACTACTTGATGTAATATTGGTGGTCCAGGTTCCATCACCTCATTAGCATGTTCTCCACCACCTTCCTAGCACACAACTTGAGGTCGTCATGGTAGCATATTTCTAAAAAGGAAAATGATTGCTTCAAGACATATTTTTTTAATAAAAAATATTTTAGATAAGGGAATTGGATAGGTATAAAAACTTCTTATATAATATTCACTCTTTATTATGTTCTCTTATAGTCAGTTCCATGTGACAAAGAAAAACCTGAATGGTCATAAGAGACACTCCCACTCCCCACTGATAAGGTTGGGTTCGGGTTGAGTTCTCTATTTCATGATAGTGGAATCGATTTATCGATTTTTAATTTGATGTTATATAGTGAAACACTATTTAAGATTCAATTTACATCCCCATTTAATAGTAACCATTTAATATAACATATAGAGATCAATTTTTCATAAGATTATATAAATATATAAAATTTATTTGTTAGATGAGTTTCCACTCCCATGTTATGAAGACCCATGCCTTATAAGTTATAATGGTCACTTCATGTAACTACAACCATACCTTCACATACGATTTCATAACTTAATAATTCTATATTTAATAATTTTATTATATGGATAACCATTAATAATTTATTGAGGAACTCACTTTTTAAATTAAAAATAGAATCTATTTAATCACTACCAACTACTGTTTATAACCATGTAATTGTTGGTTTATGACTCAAATGGGTCATAATTGGTTAGTTAAGGTGCCAATATCATTTTATGAAAGAAAACACCACTTTTTTTAGTGCATACATGATAGGAAAATATTTATTTTATCACCGTAGGAAACATTATTTCATTTTTCAATATCAAGATCAAGGAACCATAAAATGTTTCAGGAAATAAACATAATAAATTAAACATCGCATGGTAGATTCATGAAATATAATTCAATAGGATATTATAATGGTGAATGAGACAATAATTTCTAGTTATATCTGGGTATTTCTCGGAATACATAATCATATAAAATTTAAAAACACATGTGTTTCACCCAATAACGAAATGAGTGAAACTGTAACAAGAAAATATCATAAAATAAAGTCCTATAACTTAAAACATGAAATTTTCCCAATATGTGGGTATGGTTCTTCCCGGATTAGGGTCATTACCAAATAACGTCACATTCCATTCTCTTTTTTATAATAAAAATATAGTAACTAAAATAAAAATAAATCCTCTCATACCACTTGTGTCATCTTGAGTCTGGTCTATTGATAAGTGACCCATCGTAGCGCTCACATGGCCTCAAGAATTCCTCCCCATATACCAGAGGCTGATATATATCTATAAGGGTATAGTGTGGATTGTTTTGGATACAGTACCCTCATAATCAATGTAGAGGATAATGGTATATAATAAATATAACTACAATCAATAATAATAAAGGAGTGGAAAATATATTATCCAGATAAAAAAAATTTACATAAGTAATAGTAAACAATACCATATAAAAAATAAAGATATCATATTGTTATATAAAATTGTATATTATAAAGGAATCAAGGAAGAATACATTCCCCATGTACATGATATAAAAAACATACAAAAAGAAATAAATATATCTCTAATATAATCACAAAAAAAAGTTCTTTCCTATACTGTTGTATAATATCCTAGTAAAAAAAAATATCCATATTAGGAAAATTATTTTTATCACTATATTAATCCATGATTTTTTTCAAACAACTAATTATAGGACTTAATAGGATGTGAGTAATAATTAGTAGTCCTCACCAATTGTGTCTATCACTATCAATTCAATGAATATATAATAAATTGTTTCCAGGTATAACACATAAGGTAGTAAATTAATTACAATGTTAGTCTAGTATTCTCAAGGGATACCCATATGAAGCCACATTCTATAGACTAAGAGTGAAATGTCTCATATAAATTTAATTTTATATTTATATTTATATAGGTAGGACCCAAGACATTCAACCAAATAATAACTATATGTTGATAGTCATATAAGGTTCATAATTTATATGGAATTTATGTTCATATGTTATGTGAGTTCTCAGGGATGTACCCTTGGCTATTAAAAAAGGGTATCTTCTACAAGATCCTTGTGAGTGTGTGCTTGGAAGCCTCAATGTAATACATTAATGGAGCACATGGGATTATCAACGGATGTATGAAATTTCATGTTGAATCCAAGTAAAACCATCCAAGACATTCATTTAATTTACAATAATATAGGTGAACCCCTGAAGCAAAGTCAGAGAGTTATCAATTTATGACAAATACTAAATCTGAGTGTGGTCATTCGGTTAGTAGACACATCCATGATATTTTTCCTATACCATGAGTTAATCCAAGGATAACCACAATTAGAATACAAGTATCTGTCATGGAATCCCACACCATTAAAAAATTATAGGCCCATTACCATAATCCTGAATTATGTAATTATTCAACAAGTATCCATAGTCATAAAAATATCCATGATCATACTTCATTATCAATAAAGGTCTAGTTGACTTGGTCGTAAAAATCAACACAAATTTAAACCATTTAGGACTTTTAATTATTAAGATAATCAAAACACCATTAAAGGTGATATAATTAAATATCCTAGTCTTATGATCTTGGAATGGAATCACACCATACTATTTTACCAAATTATTCCATTCCTTTATAAGGTCCATAAAACATATCTAAAAGATGGTTTTATTACCAAACAATTCATAATTATCTTAGGAATTTTATATAGGGAACTCTATGGGGTAACGTGTATTAAGGTAGATAACCTCTGACGATACAAATTTGGTGCCATAGGAAACCAATTAATGCTGATAACATTTTATTAATTTAATTTGACAATAAAAAGGGCCTCACACAGATGGTATGAAACAAAACATAATGGAACATAATATATAAAACCAATCCTTTATGGGAAAAAAACTGAAGCACTTACCTTATATCGATAATTGTCTCCTCATCTATTATCAGCCTCTTACTCGGGATCAAATATTAGAAATCAGATAAATAGAAGAAAATCCTAAAAATTGGTCTTATTATATGATAAAAAAATCCAATATGATTTATTAAAACAACAAATGAACCAAGTTGAATTGTAGTCTTACCATTGACTAAACAATGTGACAAACAACCCTTAATCTGAAACTGCATGGATGATATCTCTCATGTCCCAGATTGATAAGAGAAATGGAGAGAATTAAATGGGAACAGGTTCATGTTTCTTTTAGGGATGATGAAGGAGAGATATTGGTCATGGTTCATGAAGGAAACTTGGACATTTATCACATTTTTAAATGACACATAGTTATACAAACTGTGTTCCATCTATGTGGTTGACCTCTGAAATTCCAATGTAGTGTCCTGAATGGTTATTATTCCTCTATTTCATGGTTATAAAAATCTTAATTCTCTACACATGAGGGAAAAATTTGAAATATAGGGTCACTAATAACCATATTCCAACTGTGCACCTCATTATGCTAGTCCAAAAAATAAAGCATTAGGATCTAAAAAACCCATGACCCTCTTGAAACCCCAATGACCTTCTGATGTGTTCTCATATTTATAGAAGAAAAGATTTATATATAATTTAAAATAAATTTTACCTCTATGACATGTTGGGATCGTACATAGAAAACTAGTAGGATTATGATGCTTAGAATTAATTTGTTGACTCATAAGGAATCAGGACACAAAATCACAAATCGATTATCATTTTCCTGACTATAAGTAACAAAGTCTTATGACCTGATATATCTTGGTAGTTATGGGGATCACAAACCTATTAGACTGGTGACCATTATTGATCAATTATTTCCTCATGTTTATTGAGACAATAATCCTATAATAAATTCCAAAAATTCCATCGGGGGAATAAGACCACTCACCTGAGGCCCCCTACAATAAAGATTCCCAATATATCACTGAAACTCCATATTCTAAATGTATTCAAGTAAAAAATGACCATACATTGGTTGTCGATTTCCAATATAATCTGGGAATACTTTCCCATCAAAATTATTTTCATTGATGTTAATCTTATAAAACATGCTCGCTATGCACCATTTTTCCACTAATTCCATCACCGCATGAGTTGATAATTTTATGCAGGAATATTTCTTGGAAATTTTTACCTTTATAGGTGTGTATGAATTTTTTTAAATAAAATGTATTAAGGTGATCCACCCAATTTCTTCTTCTAATGGGATTACCCCTCTTTATGGAGATTTAATTCTGAATATAATGGTATGAATACATCAAAAACCACTCCCTAAAGAGGTAGTGGTGACAAGTCTTAAGTGAGTTCATTACTGCCACAAAATCAAGATCATAAATTGGTATGTTTTTCTCATAAGGGAATAGTTAATGAGATCCCTAAGCTACAACATATCTCCCATATATGATAACATAATAGAAACACATACCTAAGACATCACAATATACATCATAGCCCAAAACCACATCGAAAAAAAACAATTATGTGGCAGATGTATATCTCACCTTCAACTCGTAAAAAGATATCTAGCACTGATCTCTCTAAATCAAATTTTCATCCATACATGTTAAGTCTGTCATAGGATATGAAATCCTAGAGAAGTAATGAATTAAATTATTTAATGACCATATAATCCCATGAAAATCCTAATCTCAAACACATTTTAAGTGACCTCTCAAGTTATCACTACTTAAATCTTATCAAGATCCACTACGATTCATTCCTTAGAAATCACATGGGAAAAAATGAACTTCCCGAATATAGAAACTATATTTCGATAGATTCTTATATAGATTATTTTATTTAAATATACCAAGTATGATATTCAAAATATTAGCTCAATCCCTCTATAAAATGAAATAAATAAGGATATTTTCAAAAAAAACATCCACAAAAGAATCTATAAACTTAGGTAACTTTTAGTTAATTAAATATATAAACACCACATGGTAATTATTAAGGAAAACCAATATTACCATATAATCATGATGCATACACCTAATCATGGTCTTCTTCTAAGAAATATATTCCACTCAATGAATTGTCTAATACTACCCCGATATTAGATCAATTTTTGAAAACCATCGATCTCCCATTGACAGATCAAAAAGGTTATCAATCATAGTTAAATATTATTTGTTCTTAATTTTCACCTTATTGATTTTGTAGTAATCAACACAATGTCATAGACACCAATATGTGTTCTTTTAAAAAATTAAAATAACAGTACCATGGGGAAACAATAATAAAAATAACTAACATAGCCTTAAGATCCAAAATATATACCTTTAATTCACTCAATTTTAAAACTTCTATACTATAAAAAGGTAGGGAAATGAGACTCATCCCTTGTATTAATTCTAGGGAAATAAAAATTCCCTTTTAGGTGTAATCCTAGGGAAATAGTTTGGAAAATCATTTGGATATCCACAGACCACCATTGGAGTTCAGACAATAATACATGGATAAAAAACATCCAGAAATGTCATTGAAAACTAGAATGAGAACATCTCAGCACCCGGAGAAATGGTACCTGAACACAATGGTATATGATCTCACTCCGAATGAAATACTTGAGTGACTTCATAAAAAGAAATAAAATATACTAAAAATGATAAAAAATCATATGGGCTTCATATTTGATCATTAAATTAATGTAAACGATGAGATAAAAGATGTCAATATCAAGAAATAGAAAATACCATACAGTTTAATGGTCGATAATCACCACCCAACACATGGTACATTTAAAACCCTACTTCAAATTCTCTCTTAAAGGAGTGTGAATAGTTACGATTAATTTCATAATCTTGGAAAACAAGATTAATGAATCAATGATCATGAATGAGATAAAATAACAAGTTACACTAATATAAAATATGCCCATTATCATATAATATTTTAGAAAGACCAGACCTATAATGATAATCGGTCATGCTCTTAAATCATTATGTGAACACTCCACTTTATTGATAAATCTAGACAGATCCTTCCATTTACTCACAACATTAGAATCATCCTTGGAATGATCTTGAGATCCCACCCCGTTTTCTATGTTAGATCTAAACAAATAGCCTATTGTGAAGGAGGATCCAAATATTTATTCCCAGAATTCCCTCTTAATGGAATGATGAAGATGACTAGATATCCGACATTAATAACACACTTTGGTTGAAATATTATAATTAGTATTGAGGGTTCCCTTCCCCTATATTGAAGGAAGACCACCCAAATCTGTCCAGACATCCATTGCGCACTCCTTCCACTTCATGGGCACATGTCAACCTAATTCCTCTTCTGGTCATAAAATGAACATTGGCTACCTCTATACCTCACTAATGTTGTGAAGAGTATTATATTCCCAGTTATATTGGCCTCATCCATAGTATCCTTATCTACAATCCTTATAAAGGTTGTTTTCCACATAGGAATCATTATAGACCAAATATCATTCCTGAACCCCATCTTGAATATCTGTGCCTTCAGATAGTCATTAGATTCAATATATCGATATAACATCACAAAAATAGAAATCTAGTTTGCATACTCCATGATTTAATGATATCCCATATCCATGTTCAATAAATCTCTATTCTGTTCCACCGACAATATCTCCAAATAAAACTATTGGTTTTAAGATTTCTTGAAGGTGCTCTAGGCGAGATCCTCAGAAAACAAACCTCGCACCAGATATTCCCACCACTTACTTCCCAAACCCTCAATAATATATGCGTATAGAATAACCTTGTATTATTCTATATTTTTTCAAGAAATAGAATACCCTCTCAATACTTTGAGTTCATTCATTTGATTCCTATGGACCCTTACAATCGTAAAAGATCTATGGGGGAAAAATAGTGAATTCTATATCATGGTAAACCTTCTATTTTAGACTAAAATTTAAAACATGGACCAATGAATAGGTCATTCATACTATGTTTTACAATAATACATAGTCATCTGAAGGTTTATCCATTGGGCCTTTCTTCCTAACTTCTTCTCTAACATTCAGATATTATCTTTTTGAAAAAACCATATTCTATAAAGTAATGTATAAAAACCCCTTAGAGCGTAATTTTACCCCTGTATGAATGAAATAAATATAAATAATTCAATATTAAGGATAAAATTATAAATAAGGATTATAGAAAACCCATGATTTCCCATGGTATCGTAATGTTTATTATAATAATGAGAAAGCTATTTGCAGTTACATAATACCTCTCGTGTTCCAACATTTCTAAATCATATATATAGACAAAACCTAAACATAATGGGTTGATACAAAATTATAATCACTGAATTTAATGATAACATATCTATTTGATACAGATTTTTAGAAATTCAACCTTGGTCGACCCATAATGTCACAAAAATTGGGCCACCACAAGGTCTATATAACATTCTTGAATGCAAAACACTTGCGACTAGATCAAGATTATCATAAAATGAAATGTGGGAGAGATTTAACATTAAAAATAACTATGAAATGATAGAAAAAAATACAGTATGAAATCATATATACAATAATACCACATATTTCTAAATAACCAAACCATAAAGGCAACATCCTACAACTGGATAACAAGATCTATATGAACAAACTCAATGAACATCAAAAAGAATTTGAATTTTTTTATAGATATAAAAGATTCTAATAAACCATCATCCTTACCAACTAGAACTCAACATGATCAATGAAATCCATCCATAAATTATTCTCTTCCCATTACCCATATCCTACAAAATCTAATCTTCAAACTCACAAAGGAAAAAGCATATTGTGATATATAAAGATCTATAGGATACCACCATGAATCTATATATTTTTATCAACATGAAATTTTTAGTTTTTATAAAAAAAGTTCATAAAATAGAGATATCATTTTTTCCACATAAAATAATCCTTTGTATTTCTTTCAAAAAACATTCTATATTCATATAAACTAGAAAATCTGAAATAACCTTTATCAATGAGGCCTGCTAAGTTGTATAAAATACCTTTAAAGCATTAATATCCCAATCTAGTGTGAATATAATCATATCAAGTAAATATAAATGCACTGTTTACTCAACTAACTAAGGTGGAAATCACAACCGATGATGGTACACTAATATGATAAAAAACAACCACTAGTCGACATTAGTGAATCACAACTCCCCGAAACAAGGTTTCATGGTAAAAGCTACCCACTAGATCTATTTAATCATGAGAACCTACCTTAGTGATAGATAACTAAACTAAGGATCTCATATTTGTAGTTTATCCCCACAATCCATGGTATTATGGATGTGTTAATACAATATTATTTCAATCCAAACTCCAAATTAAATTATTATAAACATTTTCTATAGATAAATATTTTATTTTCATTCCCTAATTTGAAAAAATATATTGTTTTTCCTTTATGAATTCATTGTTTAAAAATCCTTTATAATTCAAAACCATCATTTTGGTATTTTATCAAAAACATCATGTGTGTCAAAATTGATAAAAACCCCTTTTTAGATAATATTTACTTGGCCATCAGAGATCATATAATCCTCTAATAGATTTAAAATCATAAATTTCAAAGATAAAAAAAATAAATCATCTTAAAATAATAATTTTTTGTTAATATACAATATGATAGAGACATGTTTCTCTATAACAAGCAATGAAAGAGAAAATGATTTTGTCCTCATAAGAACATATCGTCAATGAGAAATCCAAAAAAGAATGGAATCACCCAATGTTTTAGTTTTACAGGAGATAAACACCCAAAACCAATTCTTATAATAAGATTCATCTTGAATCCTAGATAAAGGGGAGATAAATACTAATTTAATTAAGGAAAACCGAGTCAAAACACACATTAAAACCTCTGATCTGTAACACCCGAGTCTTTTATGTTATATAAATCATCAAAGGAATCTTTTTCTACACAACACTTTCTTGGCTTGCTTTACATGCAATCGCGACCTTCCTCGATAGCTTGCGTCGTACGCAATACCGAGTTTCACTAAACAACAATATGCTATTAAAACTAGCCGTTATGAATAGTAATAACCATTTTTTGAAATTTTATAAATTTTATTTTTTAAAATGGACTTCATTTTTGGACTCAGAATATCACAATTAGCCTAGGGTGAAATTTTGGTATTTTTCTGAAAACTTTCAATTTTTGATTAATAGTGAAACCACTAAGTGGTAGGTTAAAAACTGAATTTTGCATAAAACTTAATTTTACTGCTTCTGTGAATGGAATTTCAAAAATCCGACAGACACGGTTGATATCAGTAAGTAAAATGTGGTTCAAAGAGATAAAAATAATTTTTTGGTGAATAGTAACTTTTTACTTTTTTTACCGCGGTTAATAGTAAATAGGGTAACTAAGGGTAAATATGATAATAATATTACCCTAACACATGTCTTAATTCTATTGGACAAGTTTAATTCGACCAAAAAAAACTTAGGAATAAAATATGACCATTTAGGCCCACTTGGATTAGATTAGGACATTTATTATTAATTTATTTAAAGAAGGGTTAAAATAGTTAAAATCAAAGATTAATAAGTAAATCATTTTTAATATGGGGTTATACATAAAATAAATTCGACTATAAATATTCATTAGAAAGATAAAAAGATTTCCTACATAATGGTATTTTATTTGTAATTTTTAGACATTAAATAATTTAATTTATTTATGACACAATGATGATGCAGTAATTATCTTATTAATGAAATATTGACATAATTGATGTTATAAACACCGAAATAAAGGTAATTTGAGACTTTTTATGAATTACACTAATTTTCTAGGTTACTATGATATATTATTGTTGATTTAATCAACTTGGTTCGAACATATAATTCTGTTATGACTTTCAAAAAAATCATATATCAAATAGTGTCAAAATTGACACAAAATAGTTTTTAAATCAAATATTATATTATTAATTGTTATTTTATTCCTAAAAATCTAAGGTTAGGCCAAATCACTTTGATAAGGATATATATATTAATAATAAAAAATTTGGGGTTCTTTTGGGATGTTATAGTAAGTGTATAAACCATATAGTGAAAGAAAACAAAAAGACACGGTAAAAGTTAAATTAATTAACTTAGAGTTAAATCTAATTGATAAGGTTAAAATAATATGCTAAACTTGTCTAAATCCTATTGGTTGATAGGATTTCGACCCATCCCCACTTTATCTTCGAAATAAGACCCTTTGGAACCATTATAAACTGATTTTGACTTTAATATAAAGTAATATTTTGAGATATTCCTAAGGTGCCCCTCTCCTCCCTTATAAAAGGGAACCTCCTCCCCCTCCTCCTCACACCAATTTGAGCACTCAAGCTCGTCCAACCCCTGCCATTTTATCCTCTCCACTTCCATAGAATAATCCTAGAGGTCCTGGTCTTCTTCAAAGACCAATCTTATTTCCCTATGTGGAGGATTCAAAGAGGCGTTCCAAAGAAGAGGTAATATCCATTACCGATCATTTCAATTTCTTTCTTCTTCAACTTCTTATTATTTAGTTGTTTCATGATAAAGTAATAACATTAGTATTAATTACATACTGATATGTTATTATAAATATGAAACAACCCTATTTCACCTTCTATCCATCCTACGGAAAAATGAAATCACTGCGCGTGCGTACGTACGGAATACCGTCTCCATGCCGTGGTGTAATCTATTTTCCACCATCGCTTTACAAGGATGGGTATAATGGTGTAATGAGTAACTATTTATGATTATTATAAAGTAATATTGATACTGAAATAATATATATATACTCCAATACAGTTCTACAATCATAGGAACGGTATCATCACTCGTGCGTACGTACGGAATACCGTCTCCACGATGTGATGCGACTCGTTCTACATGATCATAATTACATAGTAATTATATAAATTGAATGAATAAATATGATATATGTTACACTAATACCATTCTGGATATAAGGTATCTATAACCTTAAAAGAAGAATAAGAATGTATTCAGCAAAACACGCATAAGAACAAAAGGCAATAAAGACCCGAGTAACAAGTAACAATGAAATATTACTATCAAGAAGCTAATAATATGACCATATATGATATCATATCAATATGTATGATTCTGGAATAAGTCAATAACATTATTTAAACCATTATACAGGAGCTTCGGACACGTACAAAGCAAATTGGACCTAAGGTAAGGGAAATATCACAATCTCGTTTTTATCCGAGATTGTTTATTCGTAAGTATTTACTGGGGTGTATTTTATCATCCACATCCATGTTTCATCAATATGTAATATTATTTCCATCCACCTACAATTGTTTAAATCCATTTTTACCCTTCGGTGAGTTTTTAGTAATATCTATGAAAGGAATCTTTTGTCATACGAGGTACTTTTTGACTTTTCCGACAAAAGTACGAAGAATGTTTTTTTAACTTATACGGCATGAATGGATTTTTAAAACATTATTTCCAAGAATATTCCTTTACAAGTTTTCAAGTTTATTTTTAATCAACTTCTTTTAGTTTAGAATTTTATGACAATTTAAGAAAAGAAAAGTGTTTTTGAAGAAGAAAGGATATTTTCCTCAAGAATGGAGTTCAAGTGTTTTATCAAAATTATTTTCCATCTAAGATAATAAAGGGTTATGTTTTTATCCCTATTATTACATTGATTTTATTATGTTGTGAGGGAATTATTTTTATGAAGTAATTTACCTTATATGGTTTGTTTTATGATGTCATGATGTTTCAAGAATCCCATTTTTGTTACATGTGTTATGCGATGATGTATGTTTTATGATTATGTGGAACACATAAGAAAGGATTCATTATAAGATGGGTGGGACCTATATGTCCCTCCAATGCATTGGGTAAAGATTTTATATCCCATGAGATAGACATGGCTGGAACGGTAGGTTATACCGGTTCAGTGAAACAGGACTGGAACGAGGGTGACTCGGTTCAGAAAGGGACTTTGTCCACTAAGATAGTCATGGCAATGAGTCATGACTAACAAGAAATGATTTTCCATGATTATGTGTGCATGCCACAAAGTTTCAAGTTTTCTGTTATGATTATGGGGATCTCATTTTCACTTCTATGATTTATTCCATGTTATGATATTATGATCTCTTTTGCAGGTTTTGATTTTCAAAAAGATATGATATGATTTTTATTTCCTTTATTTTCCCTTGCTGAGCATTTGAGCTCACCCTTTTATGTTTTCTTTTCCCCAGGCCACGAAGATGGATATTAAGTAGAATATGCTAAAAGGGACCCTAGATATGATGAAATAAATGGGAGACACTGTAGAAGATTTATGAACCAGTTATTTATGTTTCCCAGTTTCTAAAGACACTATACCTATACGGTCCTTTGTGGTTTTGTCATATGTTGTAATAAGTGTACTTCAATTTTGAAGTATTAACAATGTATGTAAATTATGGGTCACTATAGTTGGTATCATAGGGATGTTATAGTCAACCTTTGGAAACTAGGATGTGAAAGCCTTAGTAAGAACCCTAAGGATAAGTCTAAGAATAGAACACAATCTTAGTGTTTTAGAAATGGCCATGAATAACCTAGGATAAGACCCTAAGCATGAAAATTATTATTCTTGAATTATGTGGTTTTCCAATTATAATTAGTGTTGCTCACACTATTCTTCTTGGTTTTAGTCAATGGGTGGAACCCGAAGGAACAGTGTTAATGCGGAATGCGATGGGCAATGCAATGATTGTCCCCCTGAGCAACTAAACGATATGGGAGATGGAATGCAAAATCTTGTAGCAATTCTCACACAAATTTCTCAAGCTATGAATCATGCAGGACTTCCAAACGAGCAAAGGAAGGAGCCACATTTTGTTGAATCCTTCATGAGGTAGCGCCCACCTTCTTTCAGCGGGTCTACTGATCCATTAGTTGCTGAATAATGGATTTTTACTACTGAAAAGATATTTTCAGTTCTTCAATGTTCTAAACATGATAAATTCATCCTAGCAGTGTATCGTTTGGATGTAGATGCTGATCAATGGTGGAATCATATTAAGAATATGAGGCAAAGGGATGAAATTGAGTCTATGGAATGGGACGAGTTCAAGAACTTATTTTTCAATAAGTACTTCCCTCGTATTCTCCGAACAAATATGGAGAAAGAGTTCCTTGAATTGAAGAAAAGGGATGATGAATCTGTTGGTACCTATGAAGCAAATTTTACAAGACTTGCAAGGTACGCTTCTGGTATTATTATCCAACCTGAGAGTAAGATCGATTGATTATTTAGTGGCTTAAAACCAAGTCTTCGAAGGGCGTTAGCCATAAGGGACTTCAATAGCTACGAGGAAATCGTTCGATGTGCTCTCAAAGTCGAGATGGAGATTGGAGTAACCCATCAGTCACATGGGTTTGATAAGAAGAGGAAGATGGAATTCAAAGAAAAATCTAAAGAGCACACGGAAAAGAAGATGAGCTTTTCCTTATGCTCAATGTGTGGAATGAAACATGGAGGGAGTTGTCTTAAAGGGACAAGTAAATGTTTTAAATGTGGAAAGGATGGTCATCGGGCATTTGAATGCCGTGATAATGGGAAGAAGATGTCTAATGACGCAAAAAAAGGAAGGGAGACACAGAATGAACCTACTACACTTCAATGTTTCAAGTGCAAGGAGATGGGGCATTATGCCAATCAATGCCCAAATCCAAGGGTTGATGATGATGGTCGACGTCAACAAAATCTTTAGGCTAAAGACAACGGAAAGTCACATGCAATTTCTATCAGCGATGTGGAGTACGATAAAGAAGTGGTGAAAGGTACACTTACCGTCCACTCTAAAGAAGAAAATGTTTTATTTGATTCTGGATCCACCCACTCTTTTATTTCTAAAGAATTTTCTAAGGGTATCACTGTATTACCTCAACAATTAGATGTTGAGTTAGCTGTGACAACACCTAATGGCACAACAGTCGCATCAAAAGTTTATAATTCTTCTCCGATCAAAGTTTGTGGGAATGTGCTTCTTGCAAATCTTGTGATCCTTCCTTTAGTGGAATTTGATGTGATTCTTGGCATGGATTGGCTTTCTCTACATGGATCTCATATCAATTGCCAAAGAAGGGTAGTCACATTTCATATTCCAGATCAATCTACGATCGTATACCAATGCAAGGATGAACATAACCTTCCAGTGGAAATTTCTTCCATATTATGGGTATTGATTCCACTAAATGAAGGTTATTTATCTCAAATGGTTGGTGAGAAACTCATGATTAAGAATATTCCCATTGTACGGGAGTTTGATGATGTCTTTCCGGAGGAATTACCGTGTCTTCCACCAAATCGTGAAGTTGAGTTTTCAATAGAACTCGTACCGGGTGCTTTGCCTATTTCAAAGACACCTTATAGAATGTCCCCAATTGAGTTGCAGGAATTGAAGAAGAAACTCCAAGAGAATCTTGATAAGGGATTCATACGCCCTAGTGCATCACCTTGGGGAGTACCTGTTCTATTTTTTAAGAAGAAAGATGGATCAATGAGATTCTGCATTGATTATCGAGAACTTGACAAGATCACTATCAAGAACAAATATCCTCTCCCACGCATTGATGACTTATTTGACCAACTACGCAGAGCTCAATACTTTTCCAAGATTGATCTTCCTTCAGGGTATCATCAATTAAGGGTCAAATGGGAGGATATACCAAAGACGGATTTCCGTACAAGGTATGGACACTATGAATTTATAGTGATTCCATTTGGTCTTACTAATGCCCCTGATATCTTCATGGATCTAATGAATAGAGTCTTTAGAGACTATCTTGATCAATTTGTGGTAGTCTTTATAGACGATATTCTTGTCTATTCAAAGAGAAAGGAAGAGCATGAAGATCACTTGAGAATTATATTGAAGACCCTGAGAAAGGAGAAGCTTTATGCCAAATTTACCAAGTGTGAATTTTGGCTTCAAAAAGTTGCATTTTTTGGGTCGGATAATCTCAAAAGAGGGGATATCTGTAGATCCAGCAAAAACAGAGGTTATCAAAAGATGGTCGAAACCAACAACAGTAACTGAGATTCGAAGTTATCTTGGATTGGCTGGATATTATCGACGTTTTGTAAAAGATTTTTCACGATTATCTAATCCACTCACCAAGTTGACTCGGAAAGGAGTTAAGTTTGTCTGGACAGAGGAATGTGAAGAGAATTTCAAGGAGTTGAAAAGAAGGTTATCCAGTGCACTTGTTCTCACACTGCCTTGTAGTGGAGAAAGGTTTGTGATCTATAGTGATGCATCCAAGAAGGGATTGGGGTGTGTTCTTATGCAAAATGATATGGTGATAGCTTATGCCTCACGACAGTTGAAAATCCATGAGCAAAATTACCCAACACATGATTTGGAGTTGGCTGCGGTAATCTTTGCATTAAAGATTTGGAGGCATTACCTTTGTGGTGAAAGGTGTGATATTTATACTGATCATAAAAGTTTAAAGTATATTTTCACACAAAAGGAGCTGAATATGCGCCAAAGAAGATGGTTGGAGCTGATTAAGGATTATGACTGCTCAATCCATTACCACCCTGGGAAAGAAAACAAGGTGGCAGATGCATCAAGTCGACAATACCATGCTAGTTTATCCATGATGAGGATCACAAAAGATCCAATATTTATGGATTTACAAAGGATGGATCTTGGAATTATAATGGAAGGGGAGAAATCTTATCTTTCTCAAATGAATGTTCAACCATCTATACATGTGAAGATTAAAGAGGCACAGAAAGAAGATGTCTAGTTACAAAAGAAGGTGAGAAATGTTCCTGAATTCAACCTTGATTGTGTGGGATAATAAATTTCAGGAATCGGGTTTGTGTTCCTTCCTTCCCCGAATTAAAGAAGGAGCTGCTGGATGAGGCTCATAGTTCTTCATTCCTTATTCATCTTGGAAGCACGAAGATGTATAGGGACCTGAAAGAGTACTTCTGGTGGGATGGCATGAAAAGAGATGTTGCTGAATATGTCTCTCGATGCTTGGGTTTTCAACAAGTTAAAGCTGAGAGACAGAAGTCTAAGGGGATGTTACAACCATTACCCATACCCGAATGGAAATGGTAAAACATCACTATGGACTTTGTCATAGGACTTCCTAAAACATCCAAAGGCAATAATGCTATCTGGGTCATAGTTGATCGTCTTACAAAGTCTGCACACTTCGTTCCTATTAGAGAGGATTTCTCTCTAGATCAGCTTTCCAGGATATATGTAAAGGAAGTGGTAAGATTTCATGGAGTACCACTTTCTATTATATCTGATCGGGATCCGAGATTTACCTCGAAGTTTTGGCGAAGTCTTCAGCATACTCTGGATACAGAGTTGAGTTTCAGCACTGCTTATCATCCCCAGACAGATGGTCAGTCTGAGAGGACAATTCAAACCCTAGAAGATATGTTGAGAGCTTGCTCTATGGATTTCAAAGGAGGTTGGGATCAACACCTACCTTAGGTGGAATTTTCTTATAATAATAGCTTTCACTCCAGTATTCAGATGGCTCCTAATGAAGCTCTCTATGGAAAGAAATGCAGGACATCAACTTACTGGGATGAAGTTGGGGAAAGAAATCTATTAGGACCTGATCTCGTTGATGAAATGGAAGAAAAGGTCAGATCTATTCAACAACACATAAGAGCAGCTCAGAGTCGACAGAAAAGTTATGCCGACAACCGAAGAAAAGACCTAGAGTTTCAAGTGGGTGATAAAGTGATCTTACGAATATCTCCCTGGAAAAGGGTTATGAGATTTGGAAAGAAGGGGAAGTTGAGCCCTAGATATATCGGTCCTTCCGAAATACTAGATCGTGTTGGGAAGGTAGCTTACCTATTGGCGCTTCCACCGAATCTCTCTCAAGTTCACGATGTGTTCCATGTATCTCTCTTGAGAAAGTACATACCAGATCCTTCACATGTACTCATCTCAGAAGTTGTACCGCTGGAGTAAGATCTTTCTTATGAAGAACAGCCGATAGAGATTCTGGATCGTAGCGAAAAAGTCCTAAGAAATAAGACCACTCGATTGATGAAAGTTTTATGGAGGAACCACCAACTTGAAGAAGCTACATGGGAGCTTGGGGATATAATGAGGCAGAAGTATCCTCATCTGTTTGTTACAAAGTGACGAATTTCGAGGGCGAAATTCTTTTTAAGGGGGGTAGAATGTAACACCCGATACTTTTATGTTATATAAATCATCAAAGGAATCTTTTTCTACACAACACTTTCTTGGCTTGCTTTACACGCAATCACGACCTTCCTCGATAGCTTGCGTCGTACGCAATACCGAGTTTCACTAAACAAAAATATGCTATTAAAACTAGCCGTTATGAATAGTAATAACAACTTTTTGAAATTTTATAAATTTTATTTTTCAAAATGGACTTCATTTTTGGACTCAGAATATCGAAATTAGCCTAGGGTGAAATTTTGGTATTTTTCTGAAAACTTTCATTTTTTGATGAATAGTGAAACCACTAAGTGGCAGGTTAAAAACTGAATTTTGCATAAAACTTAATTTTACCGCTTCTGTGAATGGAATTTCAAAAATCCGACAGACACGGTTGATATCAGTAAGTAAAATGTGGTTCAATGAGATAAAAATAATTTTTTGGTGAATAGTAACTTTTTACTTTTTTTACCGCGGTTAATAGTAAATAGGGTAATTAAGGGTAAATATGATATTAATATTACCCTAACACATGTCCTAATTCTATTGGACAATTGTAATTCGACCAAAAACAAACTTAGGAATAAAATATGATCATTTAGTCCCACTTGGATTAGATTAGGACATTTATTATTAATTTATTTAAAGAAGGGTTAAAATAGTTAAAATCAAAGTTTAATAAGTAAATCATTTTTAATATGGGGTTATACATAAGATAAATTCAACTATAAATATTCATTAGAAAGCTAAAACGATTTCATACATAATGGTATTTTATTTGTAATTTTTAGACATTAAATAATTTAATTTATTTATGACACAATCATGATGCAGTAATTATCTTATTAATGAAATATTGACATAATTGATGTTATAAACACCAAAATAAATGTAATTTGAGACTTTTTATGAATTCCACTAATTTTCTAGATTACTATGATATATTATTGTTGATTTAATCAACTTTGTTTGAACATATAATTCTGTTATGACTTTCAAAGAAATCATATATCAAATAGTGTCAAAATTGACACAAAATAGTTTTTAAATCAAATATTATATTATTAAATGTTATTTTATTCCTAAAAATCTATGGTTCGGCAAAATAACTTAGATAAGGATATATATATTAATTATAAACAATTTGGGGTTCGTTTGGGATGTTATAGTAAGTGTATTAACCATATAGTGAAAGAAAACAAAAAGACACGGTAAAAGTTAAATTAATTAACTTAGAGTTAAATATAATTGATAAGGTTAAAATAATACCCTAAACATGTCTAAATCCTATTGGTTGATAGGATTTCGACCCATCCCCACTTTAGCTTAGAAATAAGACCCTTTGGAACCATTATAAACCGATTTTGACTTTAATATAAAATAATATTTTGAGATATTCCTAAGGTGCCCCTCTCCTCCCTTATAAAAGGGAACCTCCTCCCCATCCTCCTCACACCAATTTGAGCACTCAAGCTCGGCCAACCCCTACCATTTTCTCCTCTCCACTTCCCTAGAATAATCTTAGAGGTCCTGGTCTTCTTCAAAGACCAATCTTATTTCCCTAAGTGGAGGATTCAAAGAGGCGTTCCAAAGAAGAGGTAATATCCATTACCGATCATTTCAATTTCTTTCTTCTTAAACTTCTTCTTCTTTAGTTGTTTCATGATAAAGTAATAACATCAGTATTACTTAAATACTGATATTTTATTATAAATATGAAACAACCCTAATTCACCTTCTATCCATCCTACGGAAAAATGAAATCACCGCGCGTGCGTACGTACGGAATACCGTCTCCACGCCGTGGTGTAATATATTTTCCACCATCACTTTACAAGGATGGTTATAATGGTGTAATGAGTAACTATTTATGATTATTATAAAGTAATATTGATACTGAAATAATATATATATACTCCAATACAGTTCCACGATCATAGGAACGATATCATCACTCGTGCGTACGTACGGAATACCGTCTCCACGATGTGATGTGACTCGTTCTACATGATCATCATTACATAGTAAATATATAAATTGAATGAATAAATATGATATATGTTACACTAATACCATTCTGGATATAAGGTATCTATAACCTTAAAAGAAGAATAAGAATGTATTCGGCAAAATACGCATAAGAACAAAAGGCAATAAAGACCCGAGTAACAAGTAACAATGAAATATTACTATCAAGAAGCTAAGAATATGACCATATATGATATCATATCAGTATGTATGATTATGGAATAAGTCAATATCATTATTTAAACCACTATACAGGAGCTTCGGACACGTACAAAGCAAATTGGACCTAAGGTAAGGGAAATATCACAATCTCATTTTTATCCGAGATTGTTTATTCGTAAGTATTTACTGTGGTGTATTTTATCATCCACATCCATGTTTCATCAATATGTAATATTATTTCCATCCACCTACAATTGTTTAAATCCATTTTTACCCTTCGGTGAGTTTTTAGTAATATCTATGAAAGGAATCTTTTGTCATACGAGGTACTTTTTGACTTTTCCGACAAAAGTATGAAGAATGTTTTTTTTAACATATACGGCATGAATGGATTTTTAAAACATTATTTCCAAGAAGCTTCCTTTACAAGTTTTCAAGTTTATTTTTAATCAAATTCTTTTAGTTTAGAATTTTATGACATTTTAAGAAAAGAAAAGTGTTTTTGAAGAAGAAAGGATATTTTCCTCAAGAATGGAGTTCAAGTGTTTTATCAAAATTATTTTCCATCTAAGATAATAAAGGGTTCTGTTTTTATCCCTATTATTACATTGATTTTATTATGTTGTGAGGGAATTATTTCTATGAAGTCATTTACCTTATATGGTTTGTTTTATGATGTCATGATGTTTCAAGAATCCCATTTTTGTTACATGTGTTATGCGATGATGTATGTTTTATGATTATGTGGCACACATAAGAAAGGATTCATTATAAGATGGGTGGGACCTATATCTCCCTCCAATGCATTGGGTAATGATTTTATATCTCATGAGATAGACATGGCTGGAACGGTAGGTTATACCGGTTCAGTGAAACAGGACTGGAACGAGGGTGACTCGGTTCAAAAAGGGACTTTGTCCACTAAGATAGTCTTGGCAATGAGTCATGACTAACAAGAAATGATTTTCCATGATTATGTTTGCATGCCACAAAGTTTCAAGTTTTATGTTATGATTATGGGGATCTCATTTTCATTTCTATGATTTATTCCATGTTAAGATATTATGATCTCTTTTGCAGGTTTTGATTTTCAAAAAGATATGATATGATTTTTATTTCCTTTATTTGCCCTTGCTGAGCATTTGAGCTCACCCTTTTATGTTTTCTTTTCCCCAGGTCAGGAAGATGGATATTAAGTAGAATATACAAAAAGGGACCCTAGATATGATGAAATAAATGGGAGACACTGTAGAAGATTTATGAACCAGTTGTTTATGTTTCCCAGTTTCTAAAGACACTATACCTATACGGTCCTTTATGGTTTTGTCATATGTTGTAATAAGTTTGCTTCAATTCTGAAGTATTAACAATGTATGTAAAGTATGGGTCTTTATATGATCATTGTTGCACCAAGATGGAGTAACCACCCCTATATGATTATGTTCCATTTAAGTTTATTAATGTTTTTTGGAACCAGCTTCTCCACAACCTGGTGGTGACTAAAACTGTATAGAGGATTCACCTGGGAGACTAACCATGGGGATCATCCATGATTTGGTGTTCAAAACAAGGCTATTTTGGACTGAACGTGGCCTCCACCAGAATATGGTGGAGTCCCTCTATTCATGGTCAATATATATAATCATATCATGTTCAAACATAGGCCACACCCATTTACTGGGTGTTTTGGCCCTAGTTATTTTAGATATGAGGCCTAAAGGCACACAACAACCTCCACTAGAATCGTGATCCTTTCTGTTTTGTATAAAAATGGTTCATAAAAAACTTTTAATCCCTCAAGAACCTCTAACTATTAAAAAAATTGTTAACTATTTAAGGCTCAAATGAAACACACATTTAAAACATAGGTTGTTACATCAATGGGTCAGGTACCAATGAAATTTGCGGTACCAAAACATTAAAACATTTTTTTTTAAAACCCTAACATTAAACCTAAACATAACCATTTGTTAATTCACTGCCCAAAACCAATTATAATTTTAACTACCGATTTAACCACCAAAAATTAATTAATTTCAAAAGTATAAATTCAATTTTTTATAATTTTTTATAACAATTTATTAAATAAATAAATTTATTATGTAAATATTTTTTTATAGCTGAACATTATATAATAACACATTTTTATTGAATTTATATTAACAATTTAATTATAAATAAAATATATATAAAAAGAAAAAAGAAAAAATATTTCTATAATTTGAATTATATTTTATAAAAAATTGTTGATTAATTAATGATATTTTCATAACCATGCACGATTTTGTGGTAATCTAAGAGTTCCACCCTAACGGTACCATCCTGAACCTAACTATTTGTTTGGAAATAATTCATACGTCACTAAACATAAGTGAAATCCTTAAAACCCGTAATCCTCAAAATAAATATCAAGGGATTAGTAAATTGTTAGAGATTTATTTTTTCTTTAAATATACACAAACTATCACCAAAATAATAAAAATAATAAAAACAAAATATTATGATGCATAGAATGTAAATAATACAAAAATATATATTAACTAAACAATATGAACATTGTGTAGAAAGTGAAATAATACACCAAAACAAAAATTAAATGAAATCCTTACTCACCAGCATTAAGATCGCATCACTAAAACCACTTCACATAGACATCTTCACCCTCTAAACACTATCCTGAGAATAGTGGATCTTGATGCTTTACTAGATCAATAATATACATATCCTTTACCTAGGTCATGATAAACAACATCTAAAAATTAACCAAAGTACATATGCATGGGTGAGTATTCAACTTAGTATGCAATTTCTATGAGGCTTACCAACTCATGGAACTAGGAAAAGGAAAAGCTATCTCACAGATCAAAATAAAAAAAAATAATAGGAATTTCAAAGAAATTCACCAATTTAATTAAATTAAACAAAAAAAATAATTTATTCATACATTTATTCCACTTGGAACACTCATTCCATGTTCCAACACAAGTACATACCCATGAATTCTATGACAGTCTCAATAATCAGGAGAATTACCTCATCTATCCACCATGCCGATCACTGGGGATAATCCATTTTGTGTCCCATATGGCACTAGGTAAAACATCCAATTCAAAGAGGCATTGTCTAATGAACGTGAGAACACCCCATTACATATATTCTATGTTCTTGTTATAAAAATAACTTTTTATTATTTAGTACATTTATCAAACATGTTACAAGTGTTAAATCAAGGTATAAAATTAAAATATCGAATCCAAAGGGTTTTTCCCAATAACCATTAAAAACATATAGTTTTTAGAATCATAAAACAAATAATTAACTCTAAAAATAAATGAAAATCATATGAAACCATTTTAAATCAAAGGAATAATGTTCTAGAATGAGTGGATAGAAATAGACCAGCCACCTACCTCATAGTAGATCTCACTCAGAGTGATTAATCAAGGAATGATTTTGCTGATCCAGATTCCCTTTTCCATTGCGTCAAAAAATCCAAAACATATATTTTCAAAACATGACTGATCAAATATACCATGGAGTAAAAATCATGATCCAATGGTCCATTCAATGGAGAACATGCTGATCTAAAATGGAAAAAATAATGGGGAGAGGATGTATATCTTACCTTAAATCTGTTAGATAAAACACACTATGACCCATTTAAATCGGGTTATGAAAGGAATAGAGTCACTAACCACATGTAACAAGAATATGGTGTTTGAGATACTAGGTCATTGAAGAATGAATGAGAGTTTTTAGGGGAGTATCCGGATAAAAATATAATTTTCAGATTTAATTAAAATTTTCTCATGCATGGTGTTGAAAACCATGAGCCAAACGTGTGAATCACTATTATATAGAAAATTGCGAGACTCATGGTTTTTACAAACTTTGCACTAATCATGCACCTTCCCACTAAACCCCTCTATTCCTCACATAGTTTCATGGGGAAGACGAAATGTTTTTACTAACATTCAAAAAACTGCGAACACTGAGAAAACAATAAAAAATAATTCAAAAAATAATTAAGAAGTACCATAAGACAAAGAAAAATAAATAACTAAATCCAAATTAGGTAATAAAACAGAAATAAATATTTATTTTTATGTTTATAGTCCCGGAAAAAAATATAATTTTTTATAGGTCAACATAAAATTTTCATAATGTCTTTAACATATCGTTAAAAAAAACCATGGTCATCAAGATATTTATTTTGATCATATTTTCAAACATTGTATAGGTCAATATATTATTTTTAAAATTAATATATAAATATCACCATATATTATTCATAATTTCACAAAGAGTTATTCCTAGATCACTCACCTGTCATCCAAGATTATTAATAGAAAGATAAATATTACGATTAGTATAAATTAGAGTATACATTAAAATATTTATGAAAAAATTTTATTGAGATGTTTTTATAGTAGATATATCTTTATGATTTTCAAGACTATGTAATTTGGATAATTTATTTTTTGTGAAAATGGGTTCAGCATTAGTGGAGAAAAAACTTTGGTTAAACTTTTTGATCATATTTACAATATATACACCTGAGATAATAAAAAATGTCACGTGAAAATGATTTTTCATGCCTAAAACATTATTACAATCCCCTATATCCTTCATATCAAAGTGATCACACTATGTTATTTTTTATCATTTAAATTTTTAACAAAAATAATAACAGAAATTATGTCAACAAAATATAGAAATAGAAATTTAGATTATCTTGGTAGTTCTTTATATATAAATCTTTTGATCTTAAGCATAGTCATTAAAATAAAAATTATCCATCACACTGTAAATATTCTGAAACTATAAATTTGGCATATTTACATAGTTTCCCACTACATAAATAGGCCATAAATAGATGTGATAGAAGAGTTATTATAATTTTTGTACATTTGTGGGCATAGAGGTCATAACATTTTGTATCATGTATCCACTCTTCTCAAAAAAATGGGAATTATTCACTCAAGGATAAAATTTTCATAAAATAATGGCCAATTGTGGATCTGGAAATGATTCCAAAACCATGGAAAATGTTTCCAAAACATCAATATGCATGAAATTAACATATTATCTCTTTAATATATGACAAAAAATGTAAAAAACATTCATCAATGAATTTAATTTATAATATTTCATTTTATTAGTTATTTGATATATTATAATTAGGAATTAATAAAAAAAATTAATTAATATTTATCTATACTAAATAGTTAGTAAATATACATTACTCAATAATATCTATTAGTTATAGGAGATTAAAAACCACAAATACATGCAAACACGGCCATCTGAGTAGGTCAATACTTATCCCATCCCATGATGAATGAAAAACCCCACAAATTAAATTTTAGTATAGGGAGAATCTTGAATTACCCATCTTAATATAGATCAAATATCTAGATGATCATGCACCAAAGTCACTTTTGTGGAGATGACCTGATTGCTCGAAAGAGAAACATACATCATTTCATGGAAATAGTGGTCATTCACAATCCCCTTATTAGTGATACTGGTTAATATAACCTATTTGAAAGTTGTGATGCTCCTGCATAGAAGAAAGGTGACCCCTTTATACCACAATGATAATTTGTATGGGAAAAGGTCTAGTGGATAAGTTCCAACCCACCCATCGCTATTTTCAGTCACCTACCCATTATTGGTTTTATGGAACGCTACTATAGTGCTTACCAAGTGACACCACACCATTCTACTTCATATTCCCTATACTCACATTTCATGACCAGGTATTAAACATATAAATGATTACATATATAACAAGACTTATAACCCACTCTGAATATCAAATTGTCAGTGTCCATGGGAATTAGGAACATTTACATATTTAAATCTCTATAAAATGTATATTCAATCTATAAAAATTCTCCACACATATCCCATATGTATCCCATTTATTGTAATTCCAAATGAAATAAGGAAACATAAGATATAGTGAGAATTAACAATTAATTAATGGGTAAATAATCATCAATGGGAAATAAAACAATGAGATACCTAATCATGAAAAAAAATCATAGAATTTAATTCATGAAGTGTTACATGATATCCTAGATAAGGATGATTAAATATAATCACATGGAAGTTTGGAATAATGAAAATGATATCATATGTCATTGAATCATAATAATGTGTTAAAAATATAAAATACGAAATCGAAATCATATGTCAAGGATCACAATCAAAACTATTCCTATATTGTGGACATAGTCTCATCTAACATGGAAATTTGGGAACAATATGAAAATGAGACATTAAAATGAATATCACAAAGGTGTACTAAAACACATTATTGATGTTTTTCACCAAGGTATCATAAAACATTATTAGGGAAAGATGTTATGGTATCATCAACATAGAATCTCTAGAGATTAATTATATACTCAATGAATTGAATTTATACTAGGGAACACATTTTATATACTTAAATCCATTTTTGTCACATAGATAAAAATATATATAAATCCATCAAAAACTATGATATGATAAACCTGTTAGATATTAAATGGGAATCCAATGAAACTAGGATACGTTATTGATAATTAACCAACAATCAAAATAATTATGTATAAGATATTTTCACTATATAGTTAACGGTCATAAAATTTAGTAAATTATTTACCCAGTCAATAAATGTGTGAGCATGTAGGGGGACACCCTTAAATTTAGAAGAAGCATGAAGGGGTATTCACAAAGAAAGACATTGGAATAAAATATATGTTTATGAATATCTGATGATAGGGAAATATAAATTTAGTGATTGTTCATATGGATTATATAGATTTTATCTCCAACAAACCACATATATTTAAATACCAAAATAAATTCAATATAAATATATAGATTGATAGAGAACGAAAACATAATATACATGATAAGAGAGAGAGAACCCTCTAGGCCCACATAAGTTATGGACTATATAAATTTAATGGATGTATAAATACCACAAATTCATTATAAATGATAGTGATAGAGTAAATGGACATTTATGAACATGAATAGAAGTATTAGAAGAGAATATATATAATAAGGAAATAATATTTGAAAATAAACCATTACATTGAGTCATGTATTTCCCTGTATATACTTAAATATTTTGATAAATTATGTTATATTAATTATTTAAATTATTAATAACCATTTTCATTTTCATATTATTAATATTATTCATTTTTATTTAACTTTTATCACATTTAATTGATTTCATAAATATTAATAGTTTAGGTTGATCATTTTGAGTTTACTCGATTCATATTCTGCAAAAGTACTGTGGAATATTTGTAATGACCAATGTCTTAGGACCAAATTAGGATATACTCTACATTGAGGGGTGGGGTGAATTAGGGATGGTAATAATTTAGATCAATTTTTCATTTTATCACATTTATAAATATTCTTATATTTTATCGTTAAGATCTCGATTATCTCATTCTTCTACCTCACCTTCATTCTTCAGAACACATAAAACGTGGATAGGATATTCACAAAGTTATATATTCAATGAGAATGGAAAGTAATTTGTGTAATCGAGAAACAATCCATCACAACATGACCTACTAGAAAGAAACCATGAGTAACTAATAGGCCTTGTATATTCTCAAAACCTGTGTTTCACTATTGTCTATTAGATAGTGTTTTAGTTCTATTTTGAATATACGTTTCTCCTATACATTATGATGTTTTTTGGGTTTCTGACAGAGTATTCTACTTCCTCTCTTACTTGAAAAACACATTAAACTAATACATCTTCATTGGAATGAACTATAGTACACATGCACTTCACAACAGAAAATAGAATTGTTTCTCTTTCCTTATGATCTTTCAACAAAAACTAAACTGCACAACCATATTCTTCTTGTGAACTTCATGAAAAACTCAAAAAACAAATCTTCCTCTTCTTTATATTTTTATTACACTTATTAAATAGAAATGTGAAACCCTATTCTTTTCTTACCTCTTCTTGTACTTTATCCTCATATGAAAATAAATATGAACAACACTCTCTTATTATTTTTATTTTTCCTCAGTACATGAAATCTAAACTGGTTCATCCTCATCTTTTAATCATTGACACACAATTATTGTTCACAATTTTATGATGTCTTGTCTCAAAATTCATGGTACTTATAAAATATTTTTTGTAGAATAATTATAATGAACATCCACTAAAACATCTTCTTAACCCTTATTTTGAATTCCCGAGAAAATCAGTAATAAAAATAACATAGATATTAATTATTTAATTTTCAGATCTTCACATTTTAAAAATAATTAATGATTATAACTTCTTCCTATCAATTATTTATATAATTTCTACTTCACATCTTCGTACTCACAGTCTTTAATATCTTTAAACTATTCAATAAAGACCATATTTATTTTTCTTCTTTTATATATATGATAAATAAAAATAGTGTTCACTCATTACTATAAAAACATTACAAATTCAAACTCTATTCACAGATATATTTGGAATATTCAATTGTTTTATTCGTGGGGTTTTTCTCCTGACTCCCAACACGTGGGATCTTATTTATTCTTCTTTAAAAAAATATTCATTAAAATCAATCAAAATATTTACATGTATGTGACAATATATATTTTTATATGGATATTAAACTTTTAAAATGGAGCAATAGTACATTCATTATTACATATCACATATCAAATTTAGTATGTCTTGAACGATTACACAGTAGTCATACGCTTAGTGAAATTCTTACATACATTCCTTTATCAATATTTAATACCCAGTAAAGTCATATACTTATAAATTCCTATGATAATGATCTTTTCATTTTTAGTCTTGAAGAAGTTATAAACTTATAAACACTCATTCTCATCATTAGATTCATATGATAAAATTCAATTTCTTATTATTATCTTCCAAAATCTAACACTTATTCTTGGTTATTGTAATAAATAATTATTCATAACAACATCATATTTGATTTTAAGTGGTTACCAAAGTATCCATTTTTCCTTAATGTCCATTCTTGAATCAAAATATCATTTGGATGTTTGATTAATTAAGATCAATACCAGACCATCACTTGACTTTTACTAGTTTATATAATCCATGGTGTAATGCATTTTGTTAATACCCTATTTCTTATTATATATTATAAAAATAAATACAATTAGAATATCATCATATTTGGTAGACTAACTTTTAATATGCCTATAATAAATTGATATATCCATATGATAAATACCATGAACTCCTCTGTTTGATTTTTTATTCACTAATTATCCTCATTTTTTAAAAGCAAGATTCTCTTGCTGATGTTGATGATCGTTATAATAATCATTATCATCATTACAACTTAGAAAGGCTCTTAAATTCTTATCCTTATCTATTTGTCATCCATTGTTATAATTTTTATCATGATATATATGTAATTGTAGAACATATTATTTTTTGTTGACTGAATCCTCAATCTCCTACAAGTTCTTCCACCAATCCTACCATATGTGTTTATAGTCACATAAAATACCATGAGGTGATTTCATATTTCTTTATGTTGTATGATAAAATACCTTAATTAAGAAATTTATTCTTTCTTCATGTGGTGGGTTCTTGATTCCTTTATGTAGCATGTTCTCATTCATTTATGTGGTTAATTAAAATTCTTTCATGTATCCGGTTCACATCCTCTCTTGGAGTCACTTGAATCACTATTAATGTGGTAGGTACGAGTTCTTCATGTGCCACTTGAGTTAATATGAGACCACCCATCAAAAACACTTCACCAAAAAATTTTACTTCAATATTTTCCATGATAAGAATTAAAATAAATCCTAATTAATTTCATCAAATATAATATTCAAAGAGATTTGGTAATCCTGAAAAAATCTCCTGGGTTCTATTCATCATTAATAATCATAATCTTCACATCATATTGAATATATGAAAAATAATTACTTGAAAACAAATAAAAATCAAACAAAGTGAACTCAATAATATCCCCCTTTGTATTTTTTGGAAATAAATCCCAAATAATGTGCTACTATGTGTTGTCTTTATTTCTACATCCCCCTTACCTATCAAACATAAATTTTATTTTCTCTCCCTTATATTGATAATAAATAAAATTTACTTGTGAAATTGGAATAAATTAATCATCAAAAGATGTTCTATAACCATTATAATCTATGTCTACATGACCCATGATTGATTTAAAAAACAAGATGGTTTAATATAGAAAATAATGTTATCCATTTTCAAATGAATTTGACACCAAATGAAATGAGATCTCTTTATCTTTATTAAAATTAGTCTAAATATTTTCTATGGTGATAGTAGTTGTAATAAAACATTTAATAGAATAAAAAAACCCAAAACTGAAGCACTCACTTTATCAAAAAAATTCAAAAACAATCATGTACAAAGAATGATTGATGTTTTGGAAAAGAAACTTTGAATCCACATTAAAAACATCTTCCAATTCTATAAATTTTGAATCAATTTCTCCTCATTTATGTAATGATTTTTTTCTGTTACTATGGTTGGGGGGTTTCTGAAGACCTACCTTTTAAATTACACTCAAACAAGAACACTCTAGTGTAATTCATATTTGGATGAAATATACATTCTAACAACTTCTTCTCCATTCTTATACTTATATCCCCTTCAAGGGAATACTCCAACCAACATTCATCACGGTGAGTCACATCAAGTAATAGATCATTTTATTTTATATATGAGAAATAAACTGAAAAATGGATCTTTTCCTTATGGAAACTCATATTTGACAACTTATAAATTTTTATTAAGGAAGATATTCCTTGACACATATTATTTGGAATTCTAGAATGTGAGATCATTCTAAGATAGTATCTATCACGACCAAACCCGTCGATGCTAGATCCGCAACTACCCAAAGCCTATCACCAACATGCTTTGGGATGGAAACCATCACCGAGTAGGTGTGCCCCACACATGGGTGGAATTATCCTAATTCAATTACACACACACACAAGTCTGCAATGCCATAAAATGTGAAAATATAAAAAAACTAAAACCAATGCATGAAAAAATATATATATATATATAATCCCACAATCCGAGTTCATAAATAATGTACTAAATACAATAATGGGGGAAACTAAAAAACCAACAAAAATCATCAACGATTCAAACATGATTAAAAGGAGGTGGTCTGTTTAAAATTAAACCACTCAGAAAACACCTTGGACATTCTAAACTACAAAATTCTCTATGTAATGCCGATCCTCCAAGAACATCATCAAAAGGTTCATCATCTCTATAAGACACAAAAAATGCTGGAAGATCCCACATATGGATGATTATAAAAATTTCTATTAAAAATCCCTGAAAAAATTAAACCAAAAATAGTAATATTAGTCATCTCATAAAAAGATTATGGAAATCAAAGAAAACCTATATATACTGAGTAAGGGAATAGTGCATCGAGGTTGTCTCAACCAAATTTCCATCGACAGTATTCTGCATTAATATTGTATGCAATTATTTTTATATTAGAACCCACTCGATGATCTATAAAGTCATCAGAGACCCTCATCTAAGAGATCTTGGTCACTGTTCCCCATTTATTAAAACTCATTGATCTAGGAATAACATAATAAATAGATAGTGGATCACAAGCTGGAGAATATTGTGTAAAAAAATTAATCCATTTTCTATTTATTATTCAATAGTAAACATATATCTTAAATTATAACCCTTATTTTTGAAAATTTTATTACGATTGTCAATGTTAAAATTGGTCACTTAAAGAGTTAAACCAACTGATAAGGATAGAAACACCACATAAAAGTATCAAAATTTTATTAATTGGTGTTATTTAAACCTCATAATTTATTATCATATAATCCCAAGCCTTTTGGTTTCATTTGGTATAGAAAATGACTTTATTTTATTTTAATATTTTACGAAATTCCAAAAGTGCCCCTCCCCTCAATTATCAAAGGGAGCCCCTCCTTTCTCATATTTACAACACTTTGAGCCTTTTATCACAAGATACCCCTATAAAATTCTCTTCAAAAATCCTATTGAATAATTATATATGTATTTTCTTCCTGATATATGAATCCTATTCCCCTAATGAATAGATCTGAAAGAGTTGTTTCAAAGAAATGGTAATTGTATTAACCAATCAATTTTCACTTTGTTCTTATTTTACATCCTAAAATTATTTTATATTCTTGATTAAATAACTTAATCATTACACTAGATAAAAATTAATACATTATGATTATTATACCTAATTTATTCACCCTCTTATCATCAAATTGGAAGTGAATGTATTGATTATACGTATGTACGACTTATTGTCTCCACGCAGTGATTCAATTCATTGTCCATCCCCATATTTCATGGATGGTTATTATGATGTGTTTAATGATTATATACTATAATTATTAAATAATTAATCTAATTGAAATATTTTATCATATCTACCTTTTTATCTTCCAATACATTGGATGGTAATATTTTCACTCATGCGTATGTGTGGACTACCACCTTCATGAACTGATGTGATTAGTTTTTCATTTCCATTTTACATGGATAGTAATAAGGATATATTTAATGAATTTATATGAAATTTATGATATAATGATTATTCAATACATTTGAACTGATATTTACATGTATTTCATTCCATATATCCAAAAATAAAAACAACGTTCATGCGAATGTACAACATATCATCTCCACGAATAATGTAATTCATTTTTTAATCTATGTATTTTACTGGTAACTATAAATATATATATATATATAATTAATATAAATTATATTTATATAATTATTAAAATTTTATAAATTAGGAAACCATGATCAAATTAAAAGGACCAAAACTACCAAACAAAAATATATCTGAAAAATGATGTAGTCATCACCAAGAAATATTGATTTTAATAGAGAATTATTAGTAAATGGGTACAAAAATGTTTTAAAGGGATAATATATGATATAATATGAATATAAATTATTATTTTGTATAAATAAAATAAATTTATCTTTTTTATAATTGATGATAGATTACATTCGAAGCAAGTGGAACTCAATTTATGTGTTTCTCATCTCAAATTATATTATTTTGGGACATATGTTATTCCTGGCACCTATATTATTTTATGATGTTTATATACTATACACTAAAAATTTATATCATTATTATCCTTATTTATATTATAATTATAGTTTGATTTCTAGATATTCCTTAATGGGTCTTATTGTTTTAATGTTTCCAAAGCGATAGGAGTTTTATATTACAATCTAATTTTTGTGGAGATTGTTTAAAGTTAAGATTAATATGATGAAATATTATAATATAACTATCAATAAAGTCATAAAGTTTCATATAATATTTTTTTTCTTGAGAATACATTTTTTAGTATCATTATTCTCATATTAGGTACTTCATAGACTGAAATAATTGTTTTATATAAAATCGATGTTATTTCCCTCTTCGATCGTAAACTATTTTTCTTCTATATCCATGTTCTATAAAAATCTTTTTAGTTTTTTAATAATATGGTATAATTTTTCAAAATTATTCTTACAAATGATTTTAATTTTTTTAACAATGTTTTAAATAGTTACATTCTTTATTTTCGAAATAAAATATTTTTCAATTTTATAATAATGGGAATGTAATGTTTTATTTTATCATATATGGACTGAAATAAAATTCCTAGAATCATATATATATAATACTATAATTATTAATTTAATATTTTACATGGATATTTTCAATGAAGTAGAATTTTTGGATATTTTTTCACTATATTGAATTTGAAAAGTGATTCTCAATGTGGAAAGGTAATTTTCCTTAAAAAAAATTTAATGATCATGTAAAGGTATTTCAATTCATCAAATACAACAACAGTTTAATTAATTTATAATTTAATGGGAATATAGTGCAATGTTACCATCCATAGTCTTTTTAAAAATGGTTTATAATTATGATGAATATATATTTATGAAACCTGTACCATTTCCATGTGATATATTATGTTTAATTAGTGAAATGTTTATGAAAACGATTATTTTAATTGATTTATGTACGGTTAAATTATTATGAAACCAAATTATTTATAATGACTTATGAAATTATATAATTTTTTGGGATTTAATGTCACACATATGTATTATATTCATTATTTGATGGGTGGTAGGAAAATGAAATATCTCTCTAATGTTGTGGGTAAAGATGGATAACTTATGGATAGACATGACCTAGATTGAAGAGTGAACACAGTTCGGTAAGGGGATCTATCCACTATGAATGTCATAGGAGTTAACCTTGACTATTATGATGTTTTTGGTAGTGAACCCAATCTATTATGATTTTCTAGGTTTTCATTATTGACTACTATTAAAATGATTTTATATTATTTTGTGTATTCCATAATTCCATGTCATATGAAAATGTTACGCTCTAAAGGAATATTTTCGTTGATTCCTTTATGATTCATGGCTTATTATCATCCATGATTTAAATAATGATTTAGTATTATGAACTATAATATACAAGGTACGGTTTTATAATGTTAATATCATGTTCGAAAGCACTTATTCACATGTTATTATTATGTGATCATTGACATATCTCTTGTTTACCATTATTAAATATATAATATCTACCTTTCTTATGATTCTTTCCCTAGGTTATGAATAATTTGATTAAGAATAATATTTCTAAGATGGGTTCTAGTTGTGAGGAACTAAATTAGAGATGTTGTATATCTCTTATAAATAGTTTGTTTAGGTGTATGTGTATCCAAAGATACTATACTTACATGATTCATGCATTGATCATTATGAAACGTTGTTAATATTAATATAATAATATGTAATATCATTTTACTGAAAATATGGGTCTCTATAGTTAGTATCAGGGAAAGGTTTAGTTCACCTTTAGAAGCTATGTTGGGAAAACATTAGTAAGAACCCTGTAAATCAGTTTATGTATAGAATCACATCCTAATGTTTTTTAAATTATCATGTAGGACCTAGGTTAAACATAAGGGCCCATAGATTAAAATTGATTTCACATTATTTAGACATCTAATAAATGATTTTTCAATTTTATCTAGATTAACTCTATGATTATTTTTATTTACATTATGATTTTAGGTTTTAGTCAATAGGTAGAATCCAAAAGAATCATTTCAATGATGAATTTCCTGGACAATGAAATACTTTTCAATTTGGGAAATCAAATATTATGGGATATGGAATAAAAAAATATTATTGTTCTGCTTACAGAAATTTCTCTATTATTGAATCATAATGACATTCCAAATGAGAAATGTGGGGAAAAAATATTTTTAGCCCTTCATAAGGAAACCCCCAATTTTTTGTGGTTATTATGGTCCATTAGTTGTTATGAAATGGATTAACATCACTAAAGAGATATTTTTATTTATTGATTATTCAGAATATGAAAATGTCATGTTGGTTTATTATTGTTTAGAAAGAGAATCAGATCTATAATGGGATATTATTACATACACGAGGGAAACGGAAGAAATAGGATCTATAGAGAAGGATTAGTTTAAGATTTTGTTATTAAATAAATAATTTCTTATTAATATTTATAGGTAAATTGATATTTAATTCCTTGATATAAATCAGAAGAATGTTGCATATGTTTGTACCTATGAGGTTAATTTTACAAGACATTCACATTAGGTTTCTGGTATTATCAACCAAGCTAAAATAATGGCTAATAAATTAATCAGTGGATTAAAAACATGTCTCTAAGGGAATTATCCATAAGTGAATTTATTATATACAAAAAAGTGTCTGATTTTCAATTAATTTGGAAACAAATATTATATTTGACTATCCATATAATTGATTTTATAACAAAATAAAGATTTTATTAAAAAAATTCTAAAAATAAAGAAGAAGAAAATTAGATATCATATATTCTCGATTTTCGAGAAGAAACATCGTGGAAATTGAATTAAGGGGACTGGTAATGGTTTCTGGGTAAGAATCTTTAAGAAATCAAATGATGAAATTATTTAATGAGGTTTTTCAATGAAAGGATTAATGAAAAATCATTATGGAATACACCACCATCAAATCATTGTTTCAAATGCATGGAGAATGGGAATTATGCTAACTAGTGTTCAAACAGAATATATAATGGAAATGATCAAAATAAAAAAAATATAAGTCCTATAGAAAAGGTAATGATTCATCTCAGGTTGAATTTTATGGAAATGTGGTTCTTTAAAATATTATTTCCTCATCTGGTTGAATTCGCTGTTATTTTTGGAATGGATTATATTTCATTCCATAAATCCCACATTAATTTCCAATGATGGTATTTTATGTTTGTTATTATAAAATAAATCTATGACCATCTATCAATATGAGGAAAAATATGAACTTCTGATGGAAATTAATTCTAGTGTATGAGTGGTGATTCTTATTCAAAAGGGGTGTTTCTCATATATGGTTTGGGAGAAATTAAAAATATAATATAATTTAATTTTTTAATTGTTTTTATGAATTTATGGATGATTTTTTGGGACTTCCATTGAATTGTGAATTTGGGTTTTCAATAGAACTCATTCTTGGGGCTATAACAATTTCATAGACTCTATATAAAATAACCCGAATTTTGTTGTTGGAATTAAAGAAAAACTCTTGGAAAATAATAACAATGTATTCATTCAAAAAATTTAATCATCATGGGGTCAACCAAATTTTTTTATGTATAAAGATAGATTAATGAAAATTATCATTGATTATCGAGATATTAATAAGATAACAATAATGAATAATTATCATCTATAACATATTGATGTAACGCCCCGACCCTAGTTACCCAGAGTCGGTGCATTATTACATAACATTGGAATGATCACAAGAAAGATCAAATCTCGAAAGACCGATTGGTTTAGTAGCCTTGGAAACACTAGATATATTCATAAAGTTTTACATTGCATCATTAAGTGAAAAACTACAACAACAACATATTGTCTCCATAATCCACACTATTATCCCCTCATAATATCCCTACAGGTCATTCATAATTTACTTCTTCACTTCTTGGGAAAAATAAAACATAGAAAAGGGGTGAGCTCAAATGCCCAATAAGGATAAAAATATAGCGGAAACTTTCATAAATAAGAATAAACATTTAGGGAAATGTATAACTAAAACAAAAGCCTTTTAAACTTTAACATAAACATAATATGGTAAAAATAAAGTGAAATAATTCCATTTATTATTCACATGTATATTCTACTAATCGAATAATCACATGCAATATCAATAACCACTTTTATAACGATGGAATGCATAATGCTAGACTATCATAACCACATAGCCAAGGCCTCGTGCAAAGACTACAAATATTATTTTTCCCATACCTTGTGCTAAGAAACTAGTTTTTCTCAGGAGACCTACTGATGCATCGAGGAGCTATAGCGGGATCCACCCATCACATATTAAGTCCAATGCATTCCTATATTAAAAGGTTTAAACATAAAATAAAAATTTGTATTAAAACTAGCATACGAAATGTAAATACTTTCACCATAAACAATGAATGGTATAAAAATAGCACATCCACAGTCAAACATATCACAAAACCTTCAATACAATATAGAAGTTTTGTATCATAATAAATCAACTTAAAAAAGCGTAAAATCCATCAAAGGATATTGACATAGATGAAATCAAAACTATTTCTAGAGAAATATCTCTTTCTATTTTGAAATCATTTAAGAGTCATATATTTATAAAATATAAAATTTTCTTTGAAAATATTCTTATAAGATTGTAAGTGAAGCTTCGATGATTTTATAACTGCGGAAAATAACCACACCCGCCGTATAAGTTTAAAAAAAATTCTTACCTTAATTCTGTCGAAAAGGTTAAAAAGCACCTTGTTTGGAAAAAGATGGAAATATTCCTTTATAAAACTCTTATAAAATGTAAAACAAGGGTATAAATGACTTTAACCCATATTCTTTTAAATAGTAAAAATGTTATGAAATACATTTTTAAGAAACATGGATGTGGATGATAAAGAGATCCCAGTAGATTATTACGTATAAACAACCTCGGATAATGAAGAGATTGTGAAATAAACCCTTACCTTGTACTTTTCCTTGGTTGGGGTAGGTTAATATTCTGTATAATGGTGAAATAATTGTTATTAAATTATTCAAGAATCATATACATTAATATGATATCATATATGATCTTTTAACATTGATTTGTTAATAATATCTTAGTATTATCGTTGTTTTGGGTGTTAACTTACTCGTTTTCTTTTATATGTTTTGTTACATAATCCATGTTTGTAATGGATAGGTTGTATATTATTCATGTACAGAATGATATAAATTCCTTAAACATTATTTTTAAATCATCAAATGATAATTATACTTGAATGGATACGATGGAGAATGAACCTCATCGTGTTCGTGGAGACGGTAGTTTGTACGTACACACGAGCGACAATATCATTCTTTTGATATTAAAATAATATATTATCTGATATTATATCATATATACAGAATAATTATCATGTTATATTTATTATTTATGTGAGTTACACATCATTATTATACCTATCCAAATACTAATATATTGAATAACAATTACACCACGACGTGGAGACGGTAAGCCGTACGTAGACACGTACGGTGACATTTATTCAAAGGGTGGATAAAATACTAAATATAATTGTACCATATTTATAATAACATCATAGTATATATAGGATAGTGGAGTTATTATTTGAAAATGGTAACAACAAAGAAAGAAGAAGTGGAAGAAGAAATGAACTTGGAAAAGGGTGGTGAAATCATTACCTCTTCTTTGGGTTCTTCCTTTTGATTTGATCAAAAGGGCTCCTTAGGTTGGCTTTCGGATCAAACTAAGGCCTCTAGGTTGTAGTGAGGGAAGTTGGGAGAGTATTTGGGAAGAGTATGGCCGAACAAAAAGGCTTTTAAGGTGTGAATAAATGAAAAGGAGGAGTGCCCTTTTATAAGAGGGGTGAGGGGAACCTTTGAAAAGCTAGAAATATTAGTTTATAATAAATTCATATTCAGTTTCTAATGGCTCCAAAGTTGATTATTTAAATTTTAAGGTGGGTATGGGTCGAAAACCACTCAAACAATAGAATTTAGATAGGTTTGGGTCACTATATTAACCTTATCTTTAAGTATTAACTCTAAGTTAATTAGTTTCACTTTTACAATGTCTCTTTGTATCTTTATATTATATGGTTTATAAACATACCATATACATCCAAAAGACCCCCAAGTGGTCCATTAATGATACACATATCATGTTATAAGTCTCTTCGACGAACCTTAGATTTTTAGGAATTTAATATCAATTAATAATATAATATTTGTTTTAAAAACTCTTTTATGTTAATTTTGACACTATTCAATAGTTGGTTTTTGTGAAACTCATTACAGAATGATTACTTCGAAAAAAAATTAATTAAATAAATACTAATATGTCATATTATCCTAGAAAATAATTTTAATTCATTAAAATTCTCAAATTATATTTATTTGAGTATTTATAATATCAATTATTTTAATTTGTCACTATTATGGTAATTACTGCATCATAATTGTGTCATAAATAAATTAAATTATGTAATATCTAAAAATTATAAATAAAATATCATTCTGTAGGAAATATTTTTATCTTTCTAATTAATATTTATAGTTGAAAATGCAACATATATATCCCTATGTAAAAATTTTTTTTCTAAAAGATATATGCTTATGTCATTTTTGTACTTATTTTAACTTAATTAAAATTAAGTGTCCCTATCACCTACAAGTGGCTCCATGGGGTCCCAAAATCGACCCAAAGGTGCCTATGGTCGATCATGTATCAACCAATGAGGCTAGTACAAGTTTTAGGGTAATTTTGTATAATTATAATAATATTGTTTAACCCTTATTTACCAGATTTACCCTTAACCATGGTAAATAAAATATTTACCGAAATAATTATTCAAAATGTCTAAAAATAAAAGTTACCTATTTACAAAATTTGAATATCCTGATTCCAAATATGTAATCCATTTTTACAAATTAAAAAAACAGAATTGGCATAAATTAATTTAAAATTAATTCTTGTTGTTAAAACAAAAAGCGTGTTTTTAAGAGATAATAACTATCAAAAGATTGACACTTGTTTATTTCCGGTTTAATTTTAAAATTATGTCCAATGACAAAAATTATATTAAATGGTAAAAATATATTCTAAATATACTTTAAAACCACTCAAATTCATGATTTATAAATATAAATTATTTCGATTAAAAAAGTTGTTTTTAATTAAAATTTAGTAATTTTCACTATTCATCAAAATATTAAAGTTACCCGAAAAGTACCAAAATTTCACCTTAGGCTAAATTCGATATTCCAAATCTAAAAATTAAGTCCATTTTGAAATATTAAATACATATAATGTAACAAACCAGGTAAATAAGGAATATGACATTTTCATATTTATCCATATTTATGAATAAAATATTAATATGACTTTAAAGGGGATGCTATGCTCGATGGCGTACCCAACACGCAACAACGAGTTTTTTGGGAATCTTACGTTGCAATCTAATAATAAAATAATTATAAGGCCCCGAACTTACACCTTAATTAATATTTAATTAAATGAATAATTCACGTTGAGGATCTTTTCAGGTTTAGAGTTTTAGAGAATTAGAACATAACTATTACATCTCAAAAGATTACAAAGTAGTCACTTCTACTATGTTTCCATAATAAAAAAAACTCTTAAAAATAAATGTGTCTAGTTCCATGTTTTATATAGGATGGAATTCCCTTGATCCCATCCTTGACTTTATTCCACATTATGTCCTGTGAAAACATTTCAAAAAAAACATGCGGTGAGCATAAAACGCTCAGTAAGGGATACAGAAAGAATGAAAACTGTTAGTTTTTCAAACATCAAGTAAACCATATATACTCTATCAAAGTAATACCTTCACCTTCATGAAGTAATAAAAACTCTTCACTGAATAAAGTATCATTACTTACCTTTTTGTAACCAAAGGATTACCATAAAACCCATAAAAAGAACACATAACATATATAAAGTTAACTTGGGACATAAACATACTTAAGTGGAATAACCATACGGTCGACTTCCACACATATCACTTAATGGAATATCTACACGTCCAATTTCCATACATACTTAATGGAATAGCCATATGGCCGACTTCCATACCCAATGTATTAGAGGTTATAACGTAACCACCCGTCCTGGTATTCACGGCACCACCCGTCATATGGTTTATAACGTAACCACCCGTTAAAATGTCCAAGTACCAAAATAAAATCATAAAACATAAAACCAATATAAAGGAATGATAATATTTCCACATTTCAATCACAATATATCATAAATATATTGACAAAATAGAATCCCTTTTCAAAACCATTTTCAATACCAAAATAAAATAAAAGTAAAACATGGTATTTATTTTTCTTTTAAAAAGAAGGTATGGCTTGTAGAGGAAGCCGAAACTCAAATAACGGTCACGACGGCGGAGAAGTCGTTGTCGTCGCATACGTACGACAAAAACATTCCCTTTTGTCGTTTAGTAAACGCTTCGTATAAAAAAGACTCATTTTGAATAAACGTAAAAGTCAAAGGGGTTTATACACCGTATAAAAGAAAGTTGTGTATAAAATAAAATATGCCTCAATGAAAGGAGATTGAGACAAAGTCCCTTACCTCGGGTCCGACTTGACTCGATCGTTCTTTAACGTCCTGAATAATAAACTTGAGTTAATTTATACTTGATTAAGAACCTTTTTAAAGTTCATTATTCCTTTTATATCAGTTATTTCCATGTTATAAACATTATGTAACCATTTAAGTTAATAATGTTTGTTTTGTCAATATTTGGTTCCTAAGTCGAAAGTGGACTTCTTACAATTACATGTTGTTTGTGTGGTCAAAGGTTCTTTATATACAAAATTAAATTCCTGATTTGGATATAATATGTATCATATATATCCAGAATAGACATGTATTTATAATATTACATAATCATTTAGAGGTAAGAAATGAAATGCATCGTTCATGGAGACGGTAAGCCGTACGTACGCATGAACGCTACTTTCATTTCTTTGTCATATTAATGGAATTAAAACTAAATTAGAGGTATGTATATTTTAATTCCAGAATTATATTCATCATTTAGATATATCATTAATTATATATATCCATTATATACATGTACTTTTAATAGTACATTACATTTTGGGATAAGAAAATGAAATGCACCGTTCATGGAGATGGTAAGCCGTACGTACGCATGAACGCTACTTTCATTTCTATCTCATACTTTAATGGAAATAAATAATAATTATATAGAGGTATATTATAATTCCAGTATAACATCATATATAATAACTTTAAATCCATCCTTTACACGTCTCACATATGGCATTAACGAATCACATCACTTTGAGGGGGCGGTAGTCCGCACTTCCTTAAATGAAGATATCGTGTTTACCCATAATGGAAACCATAAAGGTATGCCCAAAATGAAAAATACAGAAGCTTAAAAAAATAAACATATTATATATCATATATAAAAATAGTAAAATCATAATGGCCACCTTTGAAGGTGTTAAATGAGTATTGAACAATCATCGTTTCGGGAGACAAAATTTCGCCATCCAAGGAAACCGTATGTTCTTTAACCATTTGATGTAGTTGTGTGAGAGTGTAGCTCTAATAAATCTTATAACAACATCCTATTAAATTTAAGATACTGGTGTTGTTACAAAATAAGTAAATAAAAAGAGTTTAGGGGGTTGGAGAAGCAAAATAAAACAAATGAACATGAGAGAATGAATTACCTTTAAAATTGTAACTCCTTTTGATTTGAGCCTAGAGGCTTACATTGAAAGAATTATGCCCAAATGGAATCCTCTAGGATGAGGGGAGGTATGTGGAGAGATTAATTGGGCAGGGGTTGGCCGAGCCAATGTCTTGAGGAGTGTGTGAAATGAGGTAGAGGTGGGGGCCTTTTATAAGAGGAGAGGAGGGGCACTTTTGGAAAGTAAGGAAATATTACTTTATTTGAAAATGTGTTTCGGTTTTAAAATGTCCCATATTGATATAATTAATTCATAAGGTGATAAGGGTTCGAAATCATCCCATCCAATAGGTTTTGGACATGTGTAGTTCATAGATTTTAAATTATCTTTCCATTTTATTTAAATCGTCAATTAATGATGTCATTGCTTCATCATTATTATGTCATAAATAATTTAATTCCTCTAATGTCTAAAAATTATAAAACAAATACTATAATGTAGAAAATCTTTTTACCTTTGCAATGAATATTTATAATAAAAAATCAGATCTTTATAACCCCATGTAAAAATTGTTTTCGTAAAACATATTATGTTTGTGTCATTTTTACTTTTACATTAAGTAAAAAGTTATTTATGTCATTTCACAACCAAAGTGTCTCCATGGGGTCCCCAAGTTGACCCATGGCTTGTCTTGGTCGGACATGACACAACCAATAAGTTTTGGACATGTGTCTAGGTCGTTTCATATTATTAAAGCATTATTTATACCTTAAACTACACTAATTACCACTAATTGCGATTAAAAACTTAATAAGTTACTATTCACCAAAAAATTATCTTAATCTCATTGAACCACATTTTACATCTTAATGACACCCATGTATGTCTGATTTTTGAAAATCAAAACACAATGATGGAAAAATTTCATTTAAACGGAAAATCAGTTATTATAAGTACCACATAGTGGTTTCGCTATTCATCAAAAATTGAAGTTTTTCAGAAAATTACCAAAAATTCACCCTAAGCTATATTTGATATTACGAATTCAAAAATTAATTCTATTTTACAAAATTCAAAACATATAAGTCACATTAATTAATTTAATAATTAATTCTCGTTGTCAGAGCAAATAGCGTGTTTTTATGGAACAATAAGTATCAAAAGATTGACACTAGTTTAAGTCCAATTTCAAAGTGAAATTGATTCCAATGACCACCATTGGATTAAATGGTAAAAATATATTCATATTTCACATTAAGACCAATTCAAAAGATAATCTAATCATATAAATAAATTAGATTAGAAAGCAGTTTTGATGTAAAATGCAGTATTTTTCACTATTTATTAAAAAATGAACATTGTCAGAAAAATACCAAAAATTCACATAAAGTAAATTTTGATGTCCCGATTCTAAAGAAGAGTTATATTTGGTCCAGTAGAATTTATAAGGTCAATCAAAACTATATTTAATGACGGTTCTCCGTCAAAAGGTGATAAGTGGACCTTTCGTGAAAATTAGGGTATAAATGCCTAAAATTGAACACTTTCCGTATTTTAAGCCTTTATCTTTTATTGGGTAAATGTAAAAAAATTTAAAAACATATATAATCATATTTTAGTTATTTCTATCCATTCCCGCCAGTACAACGGCTACTCGTTAACTAACATTTAAAATAATATTATTTTATTACTTGTGTGTAAAGTATGTTTTCAAAGAAACTCATCATTGCGTATCGAGTACGCTATCGAACGTAGAAACCCCTTTTAATTAAAATTAATATTTAATTCGTAAATATTAATAAATACGAAAATTCTTTATTCTTTAATTACCTAGGATGTTACATCCTTCCCCCCTTTTGGTAATTGCGTCCTCGCAATTTTATTCACTTATCAAAATAAGTGGGGGTATTTATCCCTCATAGCATTTTCAGATTCCCACGTTGCCTCTTCAATCACATGGTTTTTCCACAAAACCTTTACCTGATGAATCACCTTATTCCGTAACACCTGCTCCCTGTGGTCAAGAATCTGGACTGGTTGTTCTTCATAAGATAGGTTCTCTTCCCGCTGAACTACCTCTGGACTCAAAACAAGAGATGGATCTGGCATATACTTCCTCAACATTGAAACATGAAAAAATTGTGTACCTGAGATAAACTCGGAGGTAAAGCCACTCGGTATGCAACTGATCCAACTCTCTCTAGAATTTCGTATGGTCCAACAAACCTTGGACTCAACTTTCCTTTCTTACCAAATCTCATCCCACTTTTCCAAGGATAAACCTTGAGAAAAACATGATAACCTACCTCGAAAGATAGATCCTTCCTCTGGTTATCCGCATAACTCTTCTGCCTGCTCTGAGCTGTTCTCATTTGTTTCTGAATCAGCTGAACTTTTTCTGCCATCTCTTCTACCAATTCTGGTCCCATCAGCTTCCTTTCACCCACTTCATCCCAAAATGATGGAGTTCAACACTGCTTCCCATACAATGCCTCAAATGGTTCCATTTGTATACTAGAATGAAAACTATTATTATATGAAAACTCAACAAAAGAAAGATGTTGGTCCCAACTTCCCTGATAATCCATCGAACAAGCTCGTAGCATATCCTCCAAGGTCTGAATTGTTCGTTCTGATTGCCCATCTGATTGAGGATGAAAAGCTGTACTAAAATTTAATTCAGTACCCAATGACTTCTGAAGGCCTTTCTAAAAGTTAGAAGTAAACCTTGGATCACGATCCGATGCAATGGATAGAGGAACTCCATGTAACCTGACTATCTCTTTAAGATACAAATGGGAAATTTGATCAAGAGAGAAAGTATCTCGTATAGCAAGGAAATGAGGAGATTTGGTCAAGCGATCAACAATAACCCAGATTGCATTATTACCTCAAGATGTCTTCGGTAATCCAACAACAAAGTCCGTGGATATATTCTACCATTTCTACTCTGGCACTGGTAAAGGCTGAAGCATCCCTTTCGGTAACTGTCGCTCTGCTTTAACCTGTTGACAAGTCAAACACTTCACAGTAAAATCAGCAATGTCTCTTTTCATTCCATCCCACCAGTAATACTCCCGCAGATCTCTATACATCTTAGTACTGCCTAGATGAACTGAAAACGTGGAACTATGGGCTTCACATAACAACTCTCTCTTCAACTGTGAATCACAAGGCACACACAATCTCTTCCCAAATCTCAAATCACAATCATTATCAATGTTGGATTCAGGCAACTTACCTTTCTGAACCAGCTCTACCTTTTTCAGAAACTCACTGTCTAGCTTCTGTGCTTGCTTGATTCTATCTGATAGAGATGATCTCACTGATACCTGAAACAAAACATAAGAACATCATGTACCAACAACTTCCATGCCAAAGTTCATCAAATCTTTAACCAAAGGATCACGTTCCAAACGCAACATTGCTAATGAAGCATTACTTTTTTGACTCAAAGCATCAGCCACTTTATTTGCTTTTCCTGGATGGTAGTGAATTGTTAAATCATAGTCCTTGTTTATTCCAGCCATCTCCTCTGTCTCATGTTCAATTCTTTCTGAGTGAATACATACTTTAAACTTTTGTGATTAGTATATATTTCACACTTTACTCCATAGAAATGATGCCTCCAAATTTTTAAAGCAAAGACAATAGCAGCTAATTCCAAATCATGTTTAGGGTAATTTACCTCATGAGTTTTCAACTGACGTGAATCATAAGCAATTAAATGTTCATTCTGCATAAGGACACAGCCAAGTCCCTTCAACGAAGCATCACTATATATAACAAACTCACCATTCCTGGAAGGAAGTGCCAAAAATTGGAGCATTCACCAATCTTCTTTTCAACTCCTGAAAACAATCATCACATTCTTTTGTCCAGATGATCTTAACACCCTTATGAGTTAGCTTAGTCATTGGACTAGATAACCGTGAAAAATTTTCAACAAACCTTCGGTAGTAACCTGCCAAACCAAGAAAACTACGGATCTCGGTTACATTTTTGGGTCTCGGCCAATCTTAAACAACTTTTGTTTTAGTAGGATCAACAGTTATGCCATCTTTTGAAATAATGTGACCCAGGAAAGAAATTTGTTGTAACCAAAACTCACACTTGCTGAATTTTCCATATAGTTTCTTTTCTTTTAAGGTTTGCAAGATAACCCTTAAATGACTTTCATGTTCCTCTTTACTTTTAGAAAACACCAAAATATCATCAATAAAAACAACCAACATTTTTCACCTGAGTCAACCGTGCCATCACTGCAACAAACTGTTTAGTTCTGATTCTGACCACATCAGGATACTGATTTGAAAGGTCATTTCCCTCTGTATACCTTCCCAGAAAAGCTGTTCTGTTTCCTCTATGAAAAAACATTCTTAACATAGAAATATCTTAGGTGAAGCAACATGGTAATCCATAAATGCTATATCATTTCAATCATATTATAATTTAACACTTTTCTAACTCCTAAAGTTGTCTAAACTGACCTTTGATACCAACTATAAGGCCCCGACCTTAAACCTTACTTAATATGGAATTAAATGAATAATTCACGTTGAGGATCTTTTCAGGTTTAGAGTTTTAGAGAATTAGAACATAACTATTACATCTCAAAAGATTACAAAGTAGTCACTTCTACTAAGTTTCCATAATAAAAAAAACTCTTAAAAAGAAACGTGTCTAGTTCCATGTTTTATATAGGATGGCATTCCCTTGATCCCATCCTTGACCTTATTCCACATTAAGTCCTGTGAAAACATTTCAAAAAAACTTGGGGTGAGCATAAAAAGCTCAGTAAGGGATACAGAAAGAATGAAAACCGTTAGTTTTTCAAACATCAAGTAAACCATATATACTCTATCAAAGTAATACCTTCACCTTCATGAAGTAGTAAAAACTCTTCACGGAATAAAGTATCATTACTTACCTCTTTGTAACCAAAGGATTACCATAAAACCCATAAAAAGAACACATAACATATATAAAGGTAACTTGGAACATAAACATACTTAAGTAGAATAACCATACGGTCGACTTCCACACATATCACTTAATGGAATAGCCATACGGCCAATTTCCATAAATACTTAATGAAATAGCCATACGGCCGACTTCCATACACAATGCATTGGAGGTTATAATGTAACCACCCATCCTGGTATTCACGGCACCACCCGTCATATGGTTTATAACGTAACCACCTGTTAAAATGTCCAAGTACCAATATAAAATCATAAAACATAAAACCAATATAAAGGAATGATAACATTTCCACATTTCAATCACAATATATCATAAATATATTGACAAAATAGAATCCTTTTTAAAAACCATTTTCAATACCAAAATAAAAGAAAAGTAAAACATGGTATTTATTTTTCTTTTAAAAAGAAGGTATGGCTTGTAGAGGAAGCTGAAATTCAAATAACGGTCACGATGGCGGAGAAGTCGTTGTCGCCGCATACGTACGACAAAAACATTAACTTTTGTCATTTAGTAAATGCTTCGTATAAAAAAGATTCCTTTTGAATAAACGTTAAAGTCAAAGGGGTTTATACACCGTATAAAATAAAGTTGTGTATAAAATAAAATATGCCTCAATGAAATGAGATTGAGACGAAGTCCCTTACCTCGGGTCCGACTTGACTCGATCGTTTTTTAACGTCCTGAATAATAAACTTGAGTTAATTTATACTTGATTAAGAACCTTTTTAAAGTTCATTATTTCTTTTATATCACTTATTGCCATGTTATAAACATTATGTAACCATTTAAGTTAATAATGTTTGTTTTGTCAATATTTGGTTCTTAAGTCGAAAGTGGACTTCTTACAATTACATGTTGTTCGTGTGGTCAAAGGTTCTTTATATCCAGAATGAAATTCCCGATTTGGATATATTATGTATCATATATATCCATAATATACATGTATTTATAATATTACATAATCATTTAGAGGTAAGAAATGAAATTCACCGTTCATGGAGACGGTAAGCCGTACGTACGCATGAACGATACTTTCATTTCTTTGTCATATTAATGGAATTAAAACTAAATGATAGGTATGTATATTTTAATTCCAGAATTATATTCATCATTTAGATATATCATTAATTATATATATCCATTATATACATGTACTTTTAATAGTACATTACATTTGGGGATATGAAATGAAATGCACTGTTCATGGAGACGGTAAGCCGTACGTACGCATGAACACTACTTTCATTTCTATCTCATACTTTAATGGAAGGAAATAATAATGCTATAGAGGTATATTATAATTCCAGTATAATATTATATATAATAACTTTAAATCCATCCTTTACACATCCCACATATGGCATTAACGAATCACATCACTTTGAGGGGGCGATAGTCCTCACTTCCTTAAATGAAGATATCGTGTTTACCCATAATGGAAACCGTAAAGGTATGCCCAAAATACAAAATACAGAAGCTTAAAGAAACAATAATCATATTATATATCATATATAAAAATAGTGACATCATAAAGGCCACCTTTGAAGGTGTTAAATGAGTATTGAAAAATCATCGTTCCGGGAGGCAGAATTTCGCCACCCACGGAAACCGTATGTTCTTTAACCATTTGATGTAGTTGTGTGAGAGTGTAGCTCGAAAAAATCTTATAACAATATCCTAGTATATTTAATATACTGTTGTTGTTACAAAATAAGTAAATAAAAAGAGTTTAGGGGGTTGGAGAAGCAAAATAAAACAAATGAACATGAGAGAATGAATTACCTTTAAAAGTGTAACACCTTTTGATTTGAGCCTAGAGGCTTCCTTTGAAAGGATTCTTTCCAAAGGGAATCCACTAAGATGAGGAGAGGGATGTTTATAGAATAATTGGGCAGGGTTTGGCTGAGCAAAAGTCTTGAGGAGTGTGTGAAATGAGGCAGAGGTGGGGGCCTTTTATAAGAGGAGAGGAGGGGCACTTTTGGAAAGTAAGGAAATATTACTTTATTTGAAAATGTGTTTCGGTTTTAAAAGGTCCCACATTGATATAATTCATGTATAAGGTGATAAGGGTTCTAAATACACCCATCCAATAAGTTTTGGACATGTGTAGTTCCTAGATTTTACATTATCTTTCCATTTTATTTAAATCGTCAAATAATGATGACATCGCTTCATCATTATTATGTCATAAATAATTTCATTAATTTAATGTATAAAAATTAGAAAAAAATACTATGATGTAGGAAATCGTTTTAACTTTCCAATGACTATTTATAATCAAAAATCGGATCTTTATAACCCCATGTAAAAATTGTTTTCGTAAAACATGTTATGTTTGTGTCATTTTTACTTTTACATTAAATAAAAAGTTATTTATGTCATTTCCCAACCAAAGTGTCTCCAAGGGGTCCCCAAGTTGACCCATGGCTTGTCTTGGTCGGCCATGACACAACCAATAAGGTTGGGACATGTGTTTAGGTCATTTCATATTATTAAATCATTATTTATACCTTAAACTACACTAATTACCACTAATCGCGATTAAAAACTTAATAAGTTACTATTCACCAAAAAATTATTTTAATCTCATTGAACCATATTTTACTTCTTAATGACAACCATTTATGTCGGATTTTTGAAAATCAAAATACAATGATGGAAAAATTTCATTTAAACGGAAAATCAATTTTTATAAGTACCACTTAGTGGTTTCACTATTCATCAAAATTGACGTTTTTCAGAAAATTACCAAAAATTCACCCTAAGCTATATTTGATATTACGAATTCAAAAATGAATTCTATTTTACAAAATTCAAAACATATAAGTCTAATTAATTAATTTAATAATTAATTCCTGTTGTCAGAGCAAATAGCGTGTTTTTATGGAACAATAAGTATCAAAAGATTGACACTAGTTTAAGTCCAATTTCAAAGTGAAACGGATTCCAATGACCACCATTGGATTAAATGGTAAAAATATATTCATATTTCACATTAAGACCAATTCAAAAGATAATCTAATCATATAAATAAATTAGATTAAAAAGCAGTTTTGATGTAAAATGCAGTATTTTTCACTATTCATAAAAAAATGAACATTGTCAGAAAAATACCAAAAATTCACACAAAGTAAACTTTGATGTCCCGATTCTAAGGAAGAGTTATATTTGGTCCAATAGAATTTATAAGATCACTCAAAACTATATTTAAGGACGGTTCTCCGTCAAAAGGTGATAAGTGGACCTTTTGTGAAAATTAGGGTATAAATGCCTAAAATTGAACTCTTTCCGTATTTTAAGCATTTATCTTTTATTGGGTAAATGTAAAAACATTTAAAAACACATATAATCATATTTTAGTTATTTCTATCCATTCCCGCCAGTACAACGGCTACTCATTAACTAACATTTAAAATAATATTATTCTATTACTTGTGTGCAACGTAAGTTTTCAAAGAAACTCATCGTTGCGTATCGAGTACGCTATCGAACGTAGAAACCCCTTTTAATTAAAATTAATATTTAATTCGTAAATATTAATAAATATGAAAATTATTTATTGTTTAATTACCTAGGATGTTACAATAATATTATTTTAAATGGTAGTTAACATGTAGCCATTGTATTGGAGAGAATGGATAGAAATAACTAAAATATGATTATATATGTTTTTAAATGTTTTTAAATTTATCCAATAAAAGATAAAGGCTTAAAATACGGAATGAATTCAATTGTAGGCGTATATTCCCTAGTTTTCACTAAAGGTTCACTTATCGCCTTTTGATGGCGAACCTTCATTAAATATATTTTTGTTCACTCTTATACATTCTATTGGACCAAATAAAACTCTTCTTAAGCATTGGGACATCAAAATTTACTTTTTTGAAAATTTTTGGTATCTTTCTGATAAAGTTCATTTTTTTATGAATAGTGTTAAAAGATGTATTTTAATTCAAAACCTCTTTTTAGTCTAATTTATTTATATGATTAGATTATCTTTTGAATTGGTTTTAAAGTGAAATTAGAATATATTTTTACCATTAAATCCAATAGTGGTCGTTGGAATTAATTTCACTTTGAAATCAGACTTAAACTACTGTCAATCTTGTGATACTTATTGTTTCATAAAAACACGCTATTTGCCCTGACAGCGGAAATTAATTATTAAATTAATTATTGTGACTTATATGTTTTGAATTTTTTAAAATATAATTCATTTTTTAATTCGGAATATCAAATATAGCTTAGGGTGAATTTTTGGGATTTTTCTGAAAAACTTCAATTTTTGATGAATAGTGAAACCACTAAGTGGTACTTATAAAAACTGATTTTTCCGTTTAAATGAAAATTTTCCATCTTTGTGTTTTGAATTTCAAGAATCTGACATACATGGTTGTCATTAAGAAGTAAAATTTGGTTCAATGGGATAAAAATAATTTTTTGGTGAATAGTAACTTATTAAGTTTTTAATCGCGATTAGAGGTAATTAGTGTAGTTTAGGGTAAGAATAATGTTTTAATAAAATGAAATAACCTGGACACATGACCTACCCTCATTGTATGTGTCATGGACGACCAAGACAATCCATGGGTCAACTTGGGGACCCCATAGAGCCACTTTGGTTGGAAAATGACATAAATATCTTTTTATTTAATGTTAAAGTAAAAATGACACAAACATGAGATGTTTTACTAATACAATTTTTACATGGGGTTATACAGGTCATATTTTTGACGATAAATAGTAATTGGAAAGATAAAAATATTTCCTACATCATAGTATTTGTATTATAATTTTTAGACATTAAAGAAATTAAATTATATATGACATCATGATGATGCAGCGATGACCTCATTATTTAACGATTTAAATAAAATGGAAAGCTAATGTAATATCTAAGACCTACACATGTCCAAAACATGTTGGATGAGTGGAATTATAACCCTTATCACCTTATCTTCTAAATACATCAATGTGGGACCATTAAAATACGAAACTCCTTTGAAAATAAAGTAACATTTTGTGAATTTACAAGAGTGCTCCTACTCTCCTCTTATAAAAGGCCCCCACCTCTACCTCCATACCCACACTCCCAATGCCTTTGGCTCGGACAACCCCGGCTCATTTTGTCTGTAAACTTCCATCTTTTACTCCTTGAAGCCTCACGTTTGGCATAATTCTTCCCAAGAAAGACTTTGAGCTCAAACCAAAGGGAGTTACCCGATTTTAAGGTAATATCTTCACTTGTGTCCTTTTGTTTAATTTTGCTTCTCCAACCCCCTAATTTTTTTTATTAATTTATTTTGTAACAAATACAGTATCTTCAATATACTAGGATGTTGTTATAAGAAGGATTCGAGCTACACTTACAAACACCTGCATCTAATGGTTAAAGAACATACTGTTTCCGTGGATGGAGAATTTCTGCCTCCCGAAACGATGATTGTTCAACATTATTTTAACACCTTCAAAGGTGGCCATTTAGATGTAACTATATTTATATATGATATATAATATTTTTATGTTTTCCTTAAACTTCTGTATTTTTCATTTATGTCATACTTTTATGGCTTCCATTATGGGTATACGCGATATCTTCATTTAAGGAAGTGCGGACTACCGCCCCCTCAAAGTGATTTGATTCGTTAATACCATATGTGGTACGTATAAAGGATATATTTAATGATATTATATATGATAACATACTGGAATTAAAATACTATTATGTATCATTATGTTTTAATTCCATTAAATACGAAATAGAAATAGAAGTAGCGTTCATGCGTACGTACGGATTACCGTCTCCAGGAATGGTACATTTCATTTCTTATCTCAAAATGTTATGTAATATTATATGTACATATATATATTGGATATATATTTAATATATTACATCTAAATTATGGATATAATTCTGGAATTATAACATATATATATCTCTCTAATTTTGTTTTAATTCCATTAATATGACAAAAAATGAAAGTAGCGTTCATGCGTACGTACAGCCTACCATCACCATGAATGGTGCTTTTCGTGTTTTATCTCCTAATGATATGGAATAGTATAAAATTAATATTTACTGGATATATATGATATTTTAATCTTTAATACAATTCTGGAAATTATTTACTTACAACTACATGGGAAATATTTTTTCAAACAAGTTCATTTTTGACTCATATACCAAACATCGGCAAAAACGTCTGATATGAACTAACATTATTAAACAATTATTATGACATTATAATATGTGATATTAACTGAATAATAATATCTAAAGGAGCTACTTAGGCTATTATTAATTGACCAAAGTTTAATATTCCGGAATATAAAGAAACGAACAAGACAAGTTGGACTTGAGGTAAGGGATCCTACTCCACTCTTTCTTTTTTAAGTACACTCTTTTATGTCATTCCTTTTAAAGTTCATATTTATTGTTATTGGTATTATCTTTTATATTAATATTACTGTAATTTATATGTTCATGTGATGAGAGACCCTATTCTCTCTCATCAATCCATTTTGTAAGTTTTGAGTAGCGCCGTTAGGCTGCCAAATTTTCGTAAGAGATCTAACCTCTCTCTTTCTTTTTAAGTACTCTCCTTTATGTCACTTATTTTAAGCTCCTCTTTGTTATCTTGGGGAATGTTCTTTTATATTCCACTTTCTATAAACTTTATTTTAATATGATGAGATACCCTATTTGATCTCATCAATCCATTTTTGGATGTTTTAAGTGGCGCCGTTAGGCTGCCGAGTTTTCGTAAGGGATTTTTCATCTCACTTTTTTTCCCGTGAGATTTATCCTACATTTTCCACAATTTCCCTTGAGTGGTGTATGTACTGACCATTATTTTACTCATTGTGTAATATTCTTTCATTTATGAGTATTTACATCAATGTTGTATTGTCCTTCTTTCACGGGGCGTATGTTTCGAAAGATACCCATGTCGGTAAGGGAACCTTTCACCCCCCTCTTTTAAAAAGACTTATATTGTTATGTATTTTAATTCACATAATATTATTTTGGGATATGTTCTTCTATATCCTTATTGATGTAAATTTTATGTCCAAGTGATGAGATACCCTTTCTATCTCTCATCAACTTTTTTTTCTGAATTTTGAAGTGACGTCGTTAGGCTGTAGAATTTTTGCAAGGGAACTTCTTGACCCAATTTCAATTATTTGGGAAAAACTTGTACACCTTGAGTATGTCGTTATATGATTATGTGTGAATGTACTCTGATTTTTTTACACTTAATACCCACTTATATTTCGTGTATTTGTTTGTCACACATAGTTATGTAACTGATTTATCCTTAATCCAAGGATACCGTCTTTGTATGGGACTTCGTCTCAATATCCTTTCATTGAGGAATATTTTGTTTTATACACAACCTTATTTTATACGGTGTATAAACCCCTTTTAAATTTACATTTATTAAAAAGGAATATTTTTTTATATGAAGTGTTTATTAAATGACAAAATGGAATGTTTTTGTCGTACGTTTGCGACGACAATGACTTCTCCGCCGTTGTGACCATTATTTGAGTTTCAGCTTCCTCTACAAGCCATAACTTCTTTATAAAAGAAAAATAAATACCATATTTTACTTTTCTTTTATTTTGGAATTGAAAATGGTTTTCATAATGTTTTTATATCAATGTGTTGTATTGATATCTTGTGATTGAAAGGTGTAAATGTTATGTTTCCTTTATACATGTTTTATAGGATTATGTTGAGGTTCTTGGGCATTATTGTGAAGACGGGTGGTTTCGTGATAAACTAAGAGCGGGTGAGCCCGATATAGCTCTCCAATGCATTGGGTAATGTGAATGAGTGAAACATCAAGGTTTCTCCGAAGATATTTAAGTAATATATTGTGGTGGGTATTCCAAACGTATCCAAGAGTGTTACTCCCTATGTAAGAATGTTATGAATGCCTCAAGTTACCATTTATGTCTTATGATTTCTATGATTTATTCATGATTTGATGAGGTATGTTAAAGTGCCTATGTTTTATGGGTAAAGTATGATTTCATTCTTATGTATATATGAACTCATGTTTCCTTTCCATATTTTTATAAACCTGACTGATATTTTTGTGCTCATCCCTAGTTTTTGAAATGTTTTTCACAGGTCAAGGGAAAGGTACATGATGTGATGATAGTGTCAAGGATGTGTCAAGAAAGAATCCATGTTTTATTTTAAATATGTTTCCGTTGATGGGAAGAATGAATACTATCATTTATGTAACAACTTTGTTTAAATGTGGAATGTAATGCAAGTTTCATGATCTAATTCTCTAAAACTCTAAACCCGAAAAGATCCTCAATGTGTAATCTTGTAATAACTCTTGATTAAGTAAGAATTAAGTCTGGGGCCTTATAGTTGGTATCAGAGGTCGGTTTAGATAACTTTAGAGGTTAGGGTATTCTCTAAGCATAAGTGACGGTACCATAATGGATAGGATTTCAGAAAGAGTCCTAGTTTTAGATAAAGTGAATAAGTAAGTATATCTTAGTGTTTATCTTACTCATTAGTACATGATGTTTATGTTGATATACTCACACTGACCTTTTTGGTTTTAGTAAATGGCTGGATCTAGCAGGCACCAAAGTGACAATGGGTTTGAAGAAAACTGTTGTGGTTCTCTGATTAAGAGACTGGATTAAATGGGGGATTCAATGAGGAATCTCATGGTTGTTTTAAACCAACTATCAAGGATTCATGATCTACCACTTCAACCTTGGTGAGTTATCTAATGCATCATGTACGAGATGGCCAACTCGATGTGGAAGTTCAAGTAATAATTAGTAAGGTAACCATTAGGGTTTATATGATCCTTACATTTTAGGTAATTATGGGTTACTCTATGATATGATGGAAAATGAAAGGAATGAGATAAACATGAGGTTAAAATATGATATGATAATTTTTTATGATTTTATCTCATTTTGGGGAATTTTTTGAGAATTATATGGTTTTGGAAAAAGGACAACACGCAGACCGTGTGACAACCCGTCGCATCAGACAAAGCTGCAGGAATCAAACCCACAACCAAAGTGCGACTGGTATTTATCGCCTACCACTAGACTACTTGATGTCCCTGGTTAGTTTGACTGATTATTTTTAGTTATATGATTTTATGAATTCAGAGTAAGTTGATTTTGGGTTATTTATGAAAATGATTAACCTATCATGGAGGATATGTGATTAGGTTAATTACTTTTCAATGCGAGACTTTAGGAGTAACTGATGTGGTTTGGAGATAAATGATACGATTTAAGATGGAAGTCTATGTGACTAAATCCTTCAAATATTTGGGTTTCAATCATAGATTGGTTTACTTTGAAGAATTTTATGGACAAATTGTCTATCGGATGGTCCTTGTTGAACTTTTGGTTTTGATGGACAAATTATGGAGATTAAGAATAGATTTTCTTTTTATAAATGGTTATCCTTTTCTGGATTATCTGATCTTGTACTAACCTTTTTGGTTTTGGTTTTAGATAAAGTCTAAATACATGGGATGTATATAGTTCTATTTTTTGGATTAGGTTATTCTCTAGAAGTTGATTATAGTACTCTTAATGCGAACAAGTCTCCCTAAATACTCATCTTTTGGAATAAAATATGAGTTTGATTAAGGAATCTAGTAAAAGTTGAAAGTAAACATGATAAGTGATTATGTTTCCTTATGAATAAATTCCTCAATAAAAAGTAACTTAAAACAAAAAAATTTTCCATTAACTTTTCCTACTGGGGAATCGAATACCGTTTAACCCATCACAAGTTTGTGATTTTCTTGTGGTTAACTTTCTCCTAAACATGTTTTCTATCACTCTCCATCAGAACATGACCCTATGTTTTCTCTTCCATGTCAATGATTTCCTACGTGGAATCCTAGAATGGGTTAACTCGGGTGACCTATGTACTTATCTTCCTTTATTTTAAAGTGATTTTTTTACCCACTGTTGTTCCAATGTGGGACTTTCAAGGATGTTTCCAAGCTCAATTTTAAAAATTGTGAGGACGCAATTCCCAAAAGGGGGGAAGGATGTAACACCCCAGGTAAATATAGAATATTACATTTTCATATTTATCCATATTTATGAATAAAATATTAATATGACTTTAAAGGGGACGCTATGCTCGATGGCGTACCCAACACGCAACAACGAGTTTTTTGGGAATCTTACATTGCACTCTAATAATAAAAATAATATTATTTTAAATGGTAGTTAACATGTAGCCGTTGTATTGGCAGGAATGGATAGAAATAACTAAAATATGATTATATATGTTTTTAAATGTTTTTACATTTATACAATAAAAGATAAAGGTTTAAAATATGGAAAGAATTCAATTTTAGGCGTATATGCCCTAGTTTTCACTAAAGGTTCACTTAACGCCTTTTGATGGAGAACCATCATTAAATATAGTTTTGTTCACTCTTATACATTCTATTGGACCAAATAAAACTCTTCTTAATAATTGGGACATCAAAATTTACTTTGTGTAAATTTTTGGTATCTTTCTGATAAAGTTCATTTTTTAATGAATAGTGTAAAATGTTGTATTTTAATTCAAAACCTCTTTTTAATATAATTTATTTATATGATTAGAATATCTTTTGAATTGGTTGTAAAGTTAAATTAGAATATATTTTTACCATTAAATCCAATAGTGGGCGTTGGAATTAATTTCACTATGAAATCAGACTTAAACTAGTGTCAATCTTTTGATACTTATTGTTTCATAAAAACACGTTATTTGCTCTGACAATGGGAATTAATTATAAAATTAATTAATGTGACTTATATGTTTTGAATTTTGTAAAATAGACTTCATTTTTGAATTCGGAATATCAAATATAGCTTAGGGTGAAGTTTTGGGATTTTTCTGAAAAACATCAATTTTTTATGAATAGTGAAACCACTAAGTGGCACTTATAAAAACTGATTTTTCTGTTTAAATGAAAATTTTCCATCTTTGTGTTTTGAATTTAAAAAATATTACATACATGGTTTTCATTAACAATTAAAATGTGGTTCAATGGGATAAAAATAATTTTTTGGTGAATGTTAACTTATTAAGTTTTTAATCGCGATTAGTGGTAATTAGTGTAGTTTATGGTAAGAATAATGTTTTAATAAAATGAAATGACCTAGAAACATTTCCTACCCTCATTTTATGTGTCATGTACGACCAATACAATCCATGGGTCAACATGGGGACCCCATGGAGCCACTTTCGTTGGAAAATGACATAAATATCGTTTTATTTAATGTTAAAGTAAAAATGACACAAACATGAGATGTTTTACTAATACAATTTTTACATGGGGTTATACAAGTCATAGTTTTAACTATAAATAGTCATTTAAAAGCTAAAATTATTTCATACATAATAGTATTTGTTTTATAAATTTTAGACATTAAATATATTAAATTATTTATGACATCATGATGATGCAGCGATGACCTCATTATTTAACGATTTAAATAAAATTGAAAGATAATGTAATATATAAGACCTAAACAGGTCAAAAACCTATTGGATGAGTGTATTTCGAACCCTTATCACCTTATACTTGAAATAAATCAACGTGGGACCTTTAAAATCTGAAACTCTTTTGAAAATAAAGTAACATTTTGTAACATTAAAAGAGTGCCCATCCTCTCCTCTTATTAAAGGCCCCCACCTCTACCTCCTTACCCACACTCCCAAAGCCTTTGTCTCAGCCAACCCCTGCCAATTTTGTCTCTCCACTTCCCTCTATTACTCCTTGAAGCCTCAATTTTGGCAGAATTCTTCCCAAGGAGCCTTTGAGCTCAAAACAAAGAGAGTTACCCGATTTTAAGGTAATGTCTTCACTTGTGTCCTTTTGTATCATTTTGCTTCTCCAACCCCCTAAACTCTTTTTATTCATTTATTTTGCCACAAATACAGTATCTTATATATACTACGATGTTTTTATAAGAAGTATTAGAGCTACACTTACACACACCTACATTTAATGGTTAAAGATCATACTGTTTCCGTGGATGGTGAATTTCTACCTCCCGAAACGATGATTGTTCAACATTCTTTTAACACCTTCAAATGTGGCCATTAAGATGTCACTATATTTATATATGATATATAATATTTTTATGTTTTACTTAAGCTTCTGTATTTTTCATTTATGTCATACCTTTATGGCTTCCATTATGGGTATACGCGATATCTTCATTTCAGGAAGTGCGGACTATCACCCCCTCAAAGTGATTTGATTCGTTAATACCATATGTTGTACGTATAAATGATATATTTAATGATATTATATATGACGCCATACTGGAATTAAAATACTATTATGTATCATTATATTTTAATTCCATTAAATATGAAATAGAAATGGAAGTAGCGTTCATGCGTACGTACGGCTTACCGTCTCCATGAACGGTACATTTCATTTCTTATCTCAAAATGTTATGTAATATTACATGTACATATATATAATGGATATATATGTAATATATTACATCTAAATTATGGATATAATTCTGGAATTACAACATATATATCTCTCTCTCATTTTTTAATAATTCCATTAATATGAAAAAAATGAAAGTAGCGTTCATGCGTACGTACGGCCTACCGTCTCCATGAACGGTGCTTTTCGTTTTTATCTCCTAATGATATGGAATAGTATAAAATGAATATTTACGGGATATATGTGATATTTTAATCATTAATACTATTCTAGAAATTATTTACTTACAACTACATGGGAAATCTTTTTTCAAACAAGTTCATTTTTGACTCATGTACCAAACATCGGCAAAAATGTCTGATATGAACTAACATTATTAAACAATTATTATGACATTATAATATGTGATATGAACTGAATAATAATATCTAAAGGAGGTACTTAGGCTATTATTAATTGACCAAAGTTTAATATTCAGGAATATAATGAAACGAACAAGACAAGTTGGACTTGAGGTAAGGGATCCTACTCCACTCTTTCTTTTTTAAGTACACTCTTTTATGTCATTCCTTTTAAAGCTCATATTTATTGTTATTGGGATGATCTTTTATATTAATATTACTTTAATTTATATGTTCATGTGATGAGAGACCCTATTCTCTCTCATCAATCCATTTTGTAAGTTTTGAGTAGCGCCTTTAGGCTGCCAAATTTTCGTAAGAGATCTAACCTCTCTCATTTTTTTTAAGTACTCTCCTTTATGTCACTTCTTTTAAGCTCCTATTTGTTATCTTGGGGGATGTTATTTTATATTCCTCTTTCTATAAACTTTATGTTAATATGATGAGATACCCTATTTGATCTCATAAATCCATTTTTGGATGTTTTAAGTGGCGCTGTTAGGCTACCGAGTTTTCGTAAGGGATTTTTCATCTCACTTTTTTTCCCGTGAGATTTATCCTACATTTGCAACAATTTCCTTTGATTTCTGTATGTACTGACCATTATTTTAATCATTGTGTAATATTCTTTAATTTATTAATATTTACATAAATGTTGTATTGTCCTTCTTTCATGGGGCGTATGTTTCGAAAGATACCCATGTCGGTAAGGGAACCTTTCACCCTCCTCTTTTTAAAAGACTTATTTTGTTATGTATTTTAATTCACATAATATTATTCTGGGATATGTTCTACTATATCCTTATTGATGTAAATTTTATGTCCATGTGATGAGATACCCTTTTTATCTCTCATCAACTTTTTTTCTGAATTTTGAAGTGACGCCGTTAGGCTGTCGAGTTTTTGCAAGGGAACTTCTTGACCCAATTTCAATTCTTTGGGATAAACTTGTAAACCATGAGTATGTCGTTATATGATTATGTGTGAATGTACTCGGATTGTTTTACACTTAATACCCACTTATATTTCGTGTTTTGTTTGTCACACATAGTTATGTAACTGATTTATCCTTAATCCAAGGATACCGTCTTTGTATGGGACTTCGTCTCAATCTCCTTTCATTGAGGAATATTTTGTTTTATACACAACCTTCTTTTATACGGTGTATAAACCCCTTTTATATTTACGTTTATTAAAAAGGAATATTTTTTTATATTAAGTGTTTATTAAACGTCAAAAGGGAATGTTTTTGTCGTATGTTTGCGACGACAACGACTTCTCCGCCGTTGTGACCATTATTTGAGTTTCAGCTTCCTCTACAAGCCATAACTTCTTTTTAAAAGAAAAATAAATACCATATTTTACTTTTCTTTTATTTTTGTATTGATAATGGTTTTTATAATGTTTTTATATCAATGTGTTGTATTGATATTTTGTGATTGAAAGGTGTAAATGATATGTTTCCTTTATGCATGTTTTATAGGATTATGTTGAGGTTCTTGGGAATTATTATGAAGATGGCTGGTTTCGTGATAAACTAAGAGCGGGTGAGCCCGATATAGCTCTCCAATGCATTGGGTAACATGAATGAGTGAAACTTCAAGGTTTCTCTGAAGATATTTAAGGAATATACTGTGGTGGGTATTCCAAACGTAACCAAGAGTGTTACTCCCTATGAAAGAATGTTATGAATGCCTCAAGTTAGCTTTTATGTCTTATGATTTCTATGATTTATTCATGATTTGATGAGGTATGTTAAAGTGCCTATGTTTTATGGGTAAAGTATGATTTCATTCTTATGTATATATGAACTCATGTTTCCTTTCCATATTTTTATAACCCTTACTGAGATTTTTGTGCTCAGCCCTAGTTTTTGAAATGTTTTTCACAGGTCAAGGGAAAGTTACATGATGTGATGATAGTGTCATGGATGTGTCAAGAAAGAATCCATGTTTTATTTTAAATATGTTTCCGTTTATGGGAAGAATGAATACTATCTTTTATGTAACAACTTTGTTTAAATGTGGAATGTAATGCAAGTTTCATGATCTAATTCTCTAAAACTCTAAACCCGAAAAGATCCTCAATGTGTAATCTGGTAATAACTCTTGATTAAGTAAGAATTAAGGCTGGGGCCTTATAGTTGGTATCAGAGGTCGGTTTAGATAACTTTAGAGGTTAGGGTATTCTCTAAGCATAAGTGACGGTACCATAATAGATAGGATTTCAGAAAGAGTCCTAGTTTTAGATAAAGTGAATAAGTAAGTATATCTTAGTGTTTATCTTCCTCATTAGTACATGATGTTTATGTTGATATACTCACACTGACATTTTTGGTTTTAGTAAATGGATGGATCTAGCAGGCACCAAAGTGGCAATGGGTTTGAAGAAAACTGTGGTGGTTCTCTGATTAAGAGACTGGAATAAATGGGGGATTCAATGAGGAATCTCATGGTTGTTTTCAACCAACTATCAAGGATTCATGATATACCACTTCAACCTTGGTGAGTTCTCTAATTCATCATGTACAAGATGGCCAACTCGATGTGGAAGTTCAGGTAATAATTAGTAAGGTAACCATTAGGGTTTATATGATCCTTACTTTTTAGGTAATTATGGGTTACTCTATGATATGATGGAAAATGAAAGGAATGGGATAAACATGAGGTTAAAATATGATATGATCATTTTTGATGATTTTATCTCATTTTGGGGAATGTTTTGAGAATTTTATAGTTTTGGAAAAAGGACAACACGCAGACCGTGTGACAACCCGTCGCATCGGACAAAGCTGTAGGAATCGAACCCACAACCAAAGTGCGACTGGTATTTATCGCCTACCACTAGACTACTTGAAGTCCCTGGTTAGTTTGACTGATTCTTTTTAGTTATATGATTTTATGAATTCAGAGTAAGTTGATTTTGGGTTATTTATGAAAATGATTAACCTATCATGGAGGATATGTGATTAGGTTAATTAATTTTCAATGTGAGACTTTATGAGTAACTGATGTTGTTTGGAGATAAATGATACGATTTAACATGGAAGACTATGTGACTAAATCCTTCAAATATTTGGGTTTCAATCTTATATTGGTTTACTTTGAATAATTTTATGGACAAATTGTTTATCGGATGGTCCTTGTTGAACTTTGGGGTTTGTTGGACAAATTTTGGAGATTAAGAATAGATTTTCTTTTTATAAATGGTTATCCATTTCTGGATTATCTGATCTCGTACTAACCTTTTTGGTTTTGGTTTTGGATAAAGTCTAAATACATGGGAAGTATATAGTTCTCTTTTTTGGATTAGGTGATTATCTAGAAGTTGATTATAGTACTCTTAATGCGAACAAGTCTCCCTAAATATTCGTCTTTTGGAGAAAAATATGAGTTTGATTAAGGAATCTAGTAAATGTTGAAAGTCAACATGATAAGTGATTATGTTTCCTTATGAATAAATTCCTCAATAAAAAGTAACTTAATAAAAAAATGTTGTCTATTAACTTTTCCTACTGGGGAATCGAATACCGTTTAACCCATCACAAGTTTGTGATTTTCTTGTGGTTAACTTTCTCCTAAACAAGTTTTCTATCACTCTCCATCAGAACATGACCCCATGTTTTCTCCTCCATGTCAATGATTTCTTACATGGAATCCTAGAATGGGTTAACTCGGGTGACCTATGTACTTATCTTCCTTTATTTTAAAGTGATTGTTTTACCAAATGTTGTTCCGATGTGGGACTTTCAAGGATGTTTCCAAGCTCAATTTTAAAAATTGTGAGGACGCAATTCCCAAAGGGGGGAAGGATGTAACACCCCAGGTAAATATAGAATATGAAATTTTCATATTTATCCATATTTATGAATAAAATATTAATATGAATTTAAAGGGGACGCTATGCTCGATGGCATACCCAACACGCAGCAACGAGTTTTTTGGGAATCTTACATTACACTCTAATAATAAAAATAATATTATTTTAAATGGTAGTTAACATGTAGCCGTTCTATTGGCATAAATGGATAGAAATAACTAAAATATGATTATATATGTTTTTAAATGTTTTTACATTTATCCAATAAATGATAAAGGTTTAAAATACGGAAAGAATTCAATTTTAGGCATATATGCCCTAGTTTTCACTAAAGGTTCACTTATCGCCTTTTGATGGTGAACCGTCATTAAATATAGTTTTTTTCACTCTTATACATTATATTGGACCAAATAAAACTCTTCTTAAGAATTGGGACATCAAAATTTACTTTGTGTAAATTTTTGGTATCTTTCCGATAAAGTTCATTTTTTAATTAATAGTGTAAAATGTTGTATTTTAATTCAAAACCTATTTTTAATATAATTTATTTATATGATTAGAATATATTTTGAATTGGTTCTAAAGTGAAATTAGAATATATTTTTACCATTAAATCCAATAGTGGTCGTTGAAATTAATTTCACTTTGAAATCAGACTTAAACTAGTGTCAATCTTTTGATACTTATTGTTTCATAAAAACACGCTATTTGCTCTGACAACGGGAATTAATTATTAAATTAATTAATGTGACTTATATGTTTTGAATTTTGTAAAATAGACTTCATTTTTGAATTCATAATATCAAATATAGCTTAGGGTGAAGTTTTGGGATTTTTCTGAAAAACATCAATTTTTGATGAATAGTGAAACCACTAAATGGCACTTATAAAAACTGATTTTTCCATTTAAATGAAATTTTTCCATCTTTGTGTTTTGAATTTCAAAAATACGACATACATGGTTTTCATTAAGAATTAAAATGTGGTTCAATGGGATAAAAATAATTTTTTGGTGAATATTAACTTATTAAGTTTTTAATCGCGATTAGTGGTAATTAGTGTAGTTTATGGTAAGAATAATGTTTTAATAAAATGAAATGACCTAGAAACATGTCCTACCCTCATTTTATGTGTCATGGCCGACCAATGAAATCCATGGGTCAACATGGGGACCCCATGGAGCCACTTTTGTTGGAAAATGACATAAATATCGTTTTATTTAATGTTAAAGTAAAAATGACACAAACATGAGATGTTTTACTAATACAATTTCTACATGGGGTTATACAAGTCATAGTTTTGACTATAAATAGTCATTTAAAAGCTAAAAATATTTCCTACATAATAGTATTTGTTTTATAAATTTTAGACATTAAATATATTAAATTATTTATGACATCATGATGATGCAGCGATGACCTCATTATTTAATGATTTCAATAAAATTCAAAGATAATGTAATATCTAAGACCTAAACAGGTCAAAAACCTATTGGATGAGTGGATTTCGAACCCTTATCACCTTATCCTTGAAATAAATCAACTTGAGACCTTTAAAATCTGAAACTCCTTTGAATATAAAGTAACATTTTGTAACTTTACAAGAGTGCCCCTCCTCTCCTCTTATAAAAGGCCCCCACCTCTACCTCCTTGCCCACACTCCCAAAGCCTTTGTCTCGGCCAACCGCTGCCAATTTTGTCTCCCCACTTCCCTCTATTACTCCTTGAAGCCTCAATTTGGGCATAATTCTTCTCAAGGAAGCCTTTGAGCTCAAACCAAAGAGAGTTACCCGATTTTAAGGTAATGTCTTCACTTGTGTCCTTTTGTTTCATTTTGTTTCTCCAACCCCCTAAACTCTTTTTATTAATTTATTTTGTAACAAAGAAAGTATCTTATATATACTAGGATGTTGTTATAAGAAGGATTCGAGCTACACTTACACACACCTACATCTAATGGTTAAAGAGCATACTGTTTCCGTGGATGGTGAATTTCTACCTCCCGAAACGATGATTGTTCAACATTCTTTTAACACCTTCAAATGTGGCCATTAAAATGTCACTATATTTATATATGATATATAATATTTTTATGTTTTACTTAAGCTTCTGTATTTTTCATTTATGGCATACCTTTATGGCTTCCATTATGGGTATACGCGATATCTTCATTTCAGGAAGTGCGGACTATCGCCCCCTCAAAGTGATTTGATTCGTTAATACCATATGTGGTATGTATAAAGGATATATTTAATGATATTATATATGAAAACATACTGGAATTAAAATACTATTATGTATCATTATATTTTAATTCCATTAAATATGAAATAGAAATGGAAGTAGCGTTCATGCGTACGTACGGCTTATCGTCTCCATGAACGGTACATTTCATTTCTTATCTCAAAATGTTATGTAATATTATAAGTACATATATATAATGGATATATATGTAATATATTACATCTAAATTTTGGATATAATTCTGGAATTATAACATATATATATATCTCTCTCATTTTTTATTAATTCCATTAATATGAAAAAAATGAAAGTAGTGTTCATGCGTACGTACGACCTACCGTCTCCATGAATGGTGCTTTTCGTTTTTTATCTCATAATGATATGGAATAGTATAAAATTAATATTTACGGGATATATATGATATTTTAATCATTAATACTATTCATGAAATTATTTACTTACAACTACATGGGAAATCTTTTTTCAAACAAGTTCATTTTTGACTCATGTACCAAACATCGGCAAAAACGTATGATATGAACTAACATTATTAAACAATTATTATAACATTATAATATGTGATATGAACTGAATAATAATCTCTAAATTAGGTACTTAGGAAATTATTAATTGACCAAAGTATATTATTCAGGAATATAAAGAAACGAACAAGACAAGTTGGACTTGAGGTAAGGGATCCTACTCTACTCTTTCTTTTTTAAGTACACTCTTTTATGTCATTCCTTTTAAAGCTCATATTTCTTGTTATTGGGATGATCTTTTATATTAATATTAATTTAATTTCTATGTTCATGTGATGAGAGACCCTATTCTCTCTCATCAATCCATTTTTGAAGTTTTGAGTGGCGCCGTTAGGCTGCCGAATTTTCATAAGAGATCTAACCTCTCTCTTTCTTTTTAAGTACTCTTATTTATGTCACTTCTTTTAAGATCCTCTTTGATATCTTGGGGTATGTTATTTTATATTCCTCTTTCTATAAACTTTATGTTAATAGGATGAGATACCCTATTTGATCTCATCAATCTATTTTTGGAAGTTTTAAGTGGTGCCGTTAGGCTGCCGAGTTTTCGTAAGGGATTTTTCATCTCACTTTTATTCCCGTGATATTTATGCTACATTTGCCACAATTTCCATTGAGTGTTGTATGTACTAACAATTATTTTACTCATTGTGTAATATTCTATCATTTATGAGTATTTATATCAATGTTTTATTGTCCATCTTTCACAGGGCGTATGTTTCGAAAGATACCCATATCGGTAAGAGAACCTTTCACCCTCCTCTTTTTAAAAGACTTATTTTGTTATGTATTTTAATTCACATAATATTATTTTGGGATATGTTCTTAAATATCCTTATTGATGTAAATTTTATGTCCAAGTTATGAGATACCCTTTTTATCTCTCATCTACTCTTTTTCTGAATTTTGAAGTGACGCTGTTAGGCTGTCAAATTTTTGCAAGGGAACTTCTTAACCCAATTTCGATTCATTGGGATAAACTTGTACACCTTGAATATGTCATTCTATGATTATGTGTGAATGTCCTCTGATTTATTTACACATAATACCCACTTATATTTCGTTTATTCGTTTGTCACACATAGTTATGCAACTGATTTATCCTTAATCCAAGTATATCGTTTTTGTATGGGACTTCGTCTCAATCTCCTTTCATTGAGGCATATTTTGTTTTATACACAACCTTCTTTTATAAGGTGTATAAACCCCTTTTAATTTTCTGTTTTTTAAAAACGAATCTTTTTTATATGAAGTTTCTATTAAACGACAAAAGGGAATGTTTTTGTCATACGTATGCGACGACAACGACTTCTCCACCGTCGTGACCATTATTTGAGTTTCGGCTTCCTCTACAAGCCATACCTTCTTTTTAAAAGAAAAATAAATACCATATTTTACTTTTATTTTATTTTGGTATTGAAAATGGTTTTCATATTGTTTTTATATCAATGTGTTGTATTGATATCTTATGATTGAAAGGTGGAAGTGTTATGTTTCCCTTATGCATGTTTTATACGATTATGTTGAGGTTCTTGGGCATTATTATGAAGACGGGTGGTTCCGTGATAAACTAAGGGCGGGTGAGCCCAACATAGCTCTCCAATGCATTGGGTAACGCGAAGGAGTGAAACGTCAAGGTTTCTCCGAAAAGATTTAGGGAATATACTGTAGTGGGTATTCCAAACGTAACCAAGAGGGTTACTCCCTACGTAAGAATTCTATGAATGCCTCATGTTACCTTTTATGTCTTATGATTTCTACAATTTATTCATGATTTGATGAGGTATGTTAAAGTGCCTATGTTTTATGGGTAAATTATGATTTCATTCGTATGTATATATGAACTCATGTTTCCTTTCCATATTTTTATAACCCTTACTAAGCTTTTAATGCTCATCCCATGTTTTTGAAATGTTTTTCACAGGTCAAGGGAAAGGTACATGATGTGATGATAGTGTCAAGGATGTGTCAATAATGAATCCATGTTTTATTTTAAATATGTTTCTGTTGATGGGAAGAATGAATACTGTCTTTTATGTAACCACTTTGTTTAAATGTGGAATGTAATGCAAGTTTCATGATCTAATTCTCTAAAACTCTAAACCCGAAAATATCCTCAATGTGTAATCTTGTAATAACTCAAAATTAAGTATGAATTAAGGCTGGGGTCTTATATATAATTTCAAAAACCAGGTATTACTATTCATAACGGCTAGTTTGATTGGTTATGGTGTGTTAGAACTCGGTGTTGCATACAACACAGGCTATCACATTATTCAAAGAGAAGCGTATCGTAGAAGCTTGGGGTGTTACATTCTCCCCTCCTTCAATTAATTTGGTCCTCGAAATTTCTAGAATATTCATCACATAAAAAGACTCAAGTGGTTCTTCATCATTTGTTCCTCGGGTTCCCACGTTTCTTCTTCCATCTTATGGTTCTCCACAAAACTTTTACCAGGCACGTCGTTCGGTTTCTCAGTACTTGTTCTCTCATATCAAGAATCCTGACGAGCTATTCGCAATAAGACAGAGCGGGTTCCAGTTCTTACTCCTCATAGGTGAGTACATGCGTTGGGTCAGGCATGTATTTCCTCAACAGATATACGTGGAACACATCGTGAACTATGGAGAAACTTGGCGGCATTCCCAATCGGTAAGCTACAACCCCAATTCGTTCTAGAATTTCGAAAGGTCTGATGTACCTGGGACTCAATTTACCTTTCTTACCAAAACGTATGACTCCCTTCCATGGAGATACCTTCAGGAAAACATGATCACCGACTTGAAATTCCAAATCTTTCATTCGATTATCGGTATAGCTCTTCTGCCTACTTTGAGCTGCTTTGATGTGATTTTGGATTACCTTCACCTTTTCTATCATTTCCTCCACCAGTTCTAGACCTACAAGTTTTCGTTCACCAACGTCATCCCAACAGGTTGGTGTGCGACATCTCTTTGCGTATAATGCTTCATACGGTGCCATATGAATACTCGATTGGAAGCTATTATTATAGGAAAATTCTACCAAAGGTAAATATTGATCCCACATACAGTGAAAGTCAAGTGAGCATGATCTCAACATGTCATCTAAGGTTTGAATAGTCTGTTCTGATTGTCTGTCTGTCTGAGGGTGGTAGGAAGTGCCCAAATGAAGTTTAGTATCCAGGGATTTCTGAAGAATCTTCCAGAATCTTGAAGTAAAACGGGGATCACGATCAGAAACAATCAATAGGGGTACTCCATGAAGTCTCACAACTTCATTAATATATAGTCTTGCTGGACGGTCCAGTGGTAGATCTTCTCTTATTGAAAGAAAATGTACTGACTTGGTAAGACGATCAACAATAACCCATATTGCAGCATTCCTTCTAGGAGTCTTTGGTAGCCCCATGCCAAATTACATCGTAATATTGTCTCATTTCCACTCCGGTATGGGAAGAGATTGCATGACTCCTCCAGGGTGTTGCCTTCCAACTTTCAATTGTTGAAAAACCATACATCTTGACACAAAATCAGCAATCTCCCTCTTCATATTGTCCCACCAAAAATGTTCCTTCAAATATCTATACATTTTGGTGCTCCCAGGATGTATAGAGAAATTGGAACTATGAGCATCATCCAACAATTCCCTTTTTAGATCAGGTATATCGGGAACACAAAGTCTCTTCCAAAATTTCAAAATTCCATCTTCATACACAAAGTCTCTCAATCTCGCATCATTCACAGCTTTAATCTTATTTTGAAATTATTCATCATCGGTCTGAGAACTCTTAATCCTTTCTAGTAAAGATGGTTTGGAAACCATTTGAAAAAGCATTGATGTTTCACCTTCCCTAGTTATTCCCATGTCCATCTTCACTAGATCCATCAAAATTGGATCCCTTTCAATTCTCATCACGTTCAAAACTCCATGGTCTTTTCTGCTCAAAGCATCTGCCACCTTGTATTCATTCCCAGTGTGGTAGTGTATCATACAATCATAATCCTTGAGTGATTCAAGCCATCTTCTTTGCCTAATGTTGAGTTCTTTTTGTGAGATAATATACTTTAAACACTTGTGATCAGTATAAATCTCACATTTTTCACCATAGAGGTAGTGCCTCTATATCTTCCAAGCAAAGATCACATCTGCTAACTCGAGATCATGAGTAGGATAGTTTTGTTCGTGAATTTTCAACTTTCGCGATGCATAGGAAATAACCCTATCATTCTTTCATAATGACACAACCAAGTACTTTCTTCGATGCATCACTATAAATAATGAACCCATCATTCCCCGATGGTAGAGTCAATATAGAAGCATTGAATAATATTCTCTTCAGTTCATCGAAACATTCTTCACACTCTTTTGTCCAAACAAATTTAACCCCTTTACATGTGAGCTTCGTTAGTGGGTTAGCCAATCGGGCAAAATTCTGGACGAAACGTCGACAATAACCTGCTAAACCAATAAAACTACGTACCTCAATTATAATCGTCAGTGCTGGATATTCTTGGATTTCCTTGGTCATAGAAGGATCAATAGAGATTCCATCTTTAGAGACAATATGGCCTAGAAAAGAAATCTCTTGAAGCCAGAATTCACACTTGCTAAACTTCCCATATAATTCATGTCTTCTCAGAGACTTTAAGATAATGCGCAAGTGATTTTCATGATCTTCATAGCTTTTTGAGTATACCAAGATATCATCAATAAATACCACCACAAATTCATCAAGATACTCCATGAAAACTCTATTCATCAGATCCATGAATACAGAGGGTACATTAGTAAATCCAAAAGGCATTACAATAAACTCGTAATGCCCATACCTAGTTCGAAATACTGTCTTAGGAATGTCTTCCTTCTTCACACACAACTGATGGTATCCAGATCGAAGGTCAATCTTTGAAAAGTATTGAGCTCCATGCAGTTGGTCAAATAAATCATCAATTCGAGGTAGGGGATACTTGTTCTTTATTGTTATAGCATTGATCTCCCTGTAGTCGACACATAACGTCATAGATCCATCTTTCTTTTTAACATAAAGAACAGGGGCTCCCCATAGAGAAACACTGGGGCGATAAAATCCCTTATTAGTCAATTCCTCTAGTTGTTTCTTTAGTTTGACTAATTCTAAAGTGTCCATTCTATAAGGGGTCTTTGATATAGGCCTTGATCCAGGAATTAAATCAATGGAGAACTCAAATTCGCATTCTGGAGGATGTCCAGGTAAATCTTATGGAAATACATCTACAAATTCTTTCACAATAGGTACATCCGATATTTGAACATTCCTTTCCTCACACACAATTATTTCATTCTCTTCCTCCCCAATAATTGAATTTATTTGAGCTACTAGGGGTGGATCTAGATAAGAATTTGGTGGTGATGATTCTGCTCTAAAGATAAGGTGTTCCTTACCATTATCATCAAGAATAATAACCTCTTTCTTCTTACAATAAATCATGGCATCATAGTCCGAAAGCCAGTCCATACTGAGGATTATATCAAACTCAATCATAGGTATGATGATGAGATCAGCAGATAAAGAACATTTATGGTCTCTAATGGGGACTGATTCACAAAACCTTATTGCAATGATACTTCCCTTAGGAGATTTAACTGACAACTCCCTTGTTAAATCAAATTGGAAATATCTAATTTTCTTAGCAAACTGGGATGATATGAAATAATGCGATGATCCAGAATCAAATAATGCATTTTCTAAACTTGAGGAAACCATTAAATTACCTGCCACCACGTCTTTCAGAGCTTCTACCTTAGCAGTAGTGATAGCATAAGCATGGCCTTGATCCCTTGGCCTTTTCTGAGGTAAGTTCTTCTGACGCTTAGGACATTCATTTGCATAATGCCCCATCTCCCTGCAATTGTAGCACTAAACATTGGTAGCTTCCTTCTTCTCCTTGCAATCACGAGCTTGGTGGCCTTTTTCACCACACTTATAACAGACTCACATTCCCTTCAAGCAAGTACCGGGGTGTTTCTTCCCACATTTACCACATGATGGATATTCAACCTTTCCCTTCTTCCCCTTATTTCCATTCCCAGATTGATCAGCAGGTCTCTTCTTATCTTGCTTTGATTTAAAGTCATAAGACCTAGATAATTCCTTTTCGGTCTTGATAGCACATGAGACAATGTCTTCGTACAATGAAAAGGATTCTGAGACTAATGCTTGACGGAGAAATGGTTTTAACCCATCAAAGAAACGATCAATCTTACTTCTTGGGTTGCGTATATAATCTCCAGCATACCTTGCTAACCTTGTAAAGTTAGCATCATACTTTGCTACATTCTCATCCTCCTTTTGTCTCAGACTCAGGAACTTCCTTTCCATATCTTCTAGGTGATCACGAGGAAAATATTTTTCTAAAAACAGATCTTTGAACTCCCTCCATTCCATATTTTATACTTCATCATCTTCCTTCCTATTTTGAATCAATGGCCACCATTGGTCAGCATCTCTAGTGAAGCGGTAAACTTCCATGATAAATTTTCCCTTTCACTACTCCCCAAATCCTGAAATATTTTCTCTAGGTAAAATATCCATTGCTTAGCTACTAAGGGATTTGTACTCCCATTGAACTTTGTTGGTTGTTGACTCATGAATTGATCTAACATTGATCCTCCACACTGGAGATCAGGGTTCTCCATACGAGTAAGGTGGTTATTCATAACCTGAGTGAGTTTTCCCAGTATGGTGATTAGCTGATCGGAACCAGTTGTATCACTAGCTCCATTATAATTATCTTGAGTAGGAGGGAAATCCCTACATGGAGTGCGTGCATTGATACGGTTTCCATTTCTTCCACTTGGTTCCATTTCTAAACAATGGCGTAAACTAGATTAGTTTGTGAATCAAAATACATAATCCCATATTTATAAAACACATAACATAAATTGAACTATTTATGGATATAATCCATAATCATAAAAATGTTTTCTTTGAGAATGTATATACTCATAAACCCTTCATAATGATTTGTAAAGAAAATGAAAGTTATCCTAAGCATATCCCTCGGGAGTGTCATAACCATGAGTGCAACAAGGCCCGTTGTCGTGCACCAGTTCCCGTTCGAGTCTAGCTCAAAGAGGTGTTTTCGGGTTTTACCCCTACGTACATCTGTGCCAGAGCCGCCTTTACCCGCTTGTATCCATAAATGGATGTATTGCTCAGAAAACTCACAAAATCTCTACAATACCAAAATTCTAGGAAGTTCTTCTATACTAATCCTTAATGTTCGTCTTAGGTCTACGTTCTCTAATCAGAGTTTATCTAAATCTAGCTTCAAAGGTTTGTACTAATATTCCTCTAATACCAACTGTAACGCCCCGACCCCAGTTACCCAGAGTCGGTGCATTATTACATAACATTGGAATGATCACAAGAAAGTTCAAATCTCGAAAGACCGATTGGTTTAGTAGCCTTGGAATCACTAGATATATTCATAAAGTTTTACATTACATCATGAAATGAAAAACTACAACAACAACCTATTGTATCCATAATCCACACTATTATCCCCTCATAATATCCCTGCAGGTCATTCATAATTTACTTCTTCACTTCCCGGAAAAAATAAAACATAGAAAAGGGGTGAGCTCAAATGCCCAGTAAGGATAACAATATAGCGGAAACTTTCATAAATAAGAATAAACGTTTAAAGAAATGTATAACTAAAACAAAAGCCTTCTAAACTTGAACATAAACATAATATTGCAAAAATAAAATGAAATAATGACATTTACTTATTCACATGGATATTCTACTAATCTAATAATCTTATGCAATATCAATAACAACTTTCAAAACGATGGAATGCATAATTCCAGACAATCATAACCACATAGCCAAGGCCTCGGGCCAAGACTACAAATAAGATTTTTCCAAGGCCTTGTTCCAAGACACTAGTTTGTCTCATGAGACCTACCGATGCATTGAGGAGCTATAACGGGCTCCACCAGTCACATATTAAGTCCAAGCATTCCCATATGAAAAGGTTTAAACATAACATAAACATTCGTATTAAAACTAGAAAAAGAAATGTCAATAATTTCACCATAAACTATGAATGGTATAAAAATAGCACATCCATATTCAAACATATCACAAAAACTTCAATACAATATAGAATATTTTTATCATAATAAATCAACTTCAAATAAGCGTAAAATCCACCAAAGGATGATGACATAGATGAAATCAAAACTCTTTCTAGAGAAATATCTCTTTCTATTTTGAAATCATTTAAGAGTCATATATTTATAAAATAAAACTTTTTCTTTTAAAATATTCTTATAAGCTTTTAAGTGAAGCTTCAATGATTTTATAACGGCGGAAAATAACCGCACTCACCGTATAAGTTAAAAAACATTCTTACCTTAATTCTGTCGAAAAGGATAAAAAGCAACTTGTTTGGAAAAAGACATAAAGATTCATTTATAAAACTCTTATAAAAAGTCAAACAAGGGTATAAATGTCTTTAACCCATATTATATTAAATATTATGAATTTTTTGAAATAAATTTTTAAGAAACATGGATGTGGATGATAAAGAGTTCCAAGTAGATTATTACGTATAAACAACCTCGGATAATGAAGAGATTGTGAAATAAACCCTTAACTAGAACTTGTCCTCGGTTGGGGTAGTTTAACCTCCTTTATAATGGTGAAATAATTGTTAATAAATTATACAAGAATCATATACATTAATATGATATCATATATGATCTTTTAACATTGATTTGTTAATAATATCTTTGTATTATCGTTGTTTCGGGTGTTAACTTACTCGTTTTCTTTTATATGTTTTGTTATTTAAGACATGTTTTTAATGGATAGGTTGTATATAATTCATGTACATAATTATATTAAGTCCTTAAACATTATTTTTAAATCATAAAATGATAATTATACTTGAATGGATACGATGGAGAATGAATCTCATCGCGTTCGTGGAGACGGTAGTCCGTACGTACGCACGAGCGACAATATCATTCTTTTGATATTAAAATAATATATAATTTGATAGTATATCATATATAAAGAATCATTATCATTTTATATTTATTATTTACATGAGTTACACATCATTATTATACCTGGCCAAATAATAATATATTGAATAATAATTACCCCACGACGTGGAGACGGTAAGTCGTACGTACGCACGTATGGTGACATGTTATTCAAAGGGTGGATAGAATACTGAATATGGTTGTACCATATTTATAATAACATCATAGTATATATAAGATACTGGAGTTATTATTTTCTAATGGTGACAACAAAGAAAGAAGAAGTGGAAGAAGAAAGGAACTTGGAAAAGGGTGGTGAAATCATTACCTCTTCTTCAGGTTCTTCCTTTTGATTTGATCAAAAGGGATCCATAGGTTGGCTTTCTGATCAAACTAAGGCCTCTAGGTTGTAGTTAGGGATGTTGGGAGAGTATTTGGGCAGATTTTGGCCGATACAAAAGGATTTGAAGGTGTGAAGAAATGAGAAGGAGGAGTGCCCTTTTATAAGATGGGTGAGGGGCACCTTTGGAAAAGCTAGAAATATTAGTTCATAATAAATTCGTATTCGGTTTCTAATGGCTCACAAGTTGATTATTTAAAAGTTAAGGTGGGGATGGGTCGAAAACCACTCAACCAATATAATTTAGACAGGTGTGGGTTACTATATTAACATTATCATTAAGTATTAACTCTAAGTTAATTAGTTTCACTTTTACAATGTCTCTTTGTATTTTTATACTATATGGTTAATAAACATACCATATACATCCAAGAGAACCCCAAGTGGTCCATTAATGATACACCTATCATGATATAAGTCTCTTGGACTAACCTTAGATTTTTATGAATTTAATATCAATTAATAATTTAATATTTTTTTTAAAAAATCTTTTATTTCAATTTTGACACTATTCAATAGTTGACTTTTGTGAAACTCATCACAGAATTATTACTTCGAAAAAAATTAATTAAATCAATCCTAATATGTCATATTATCCTATAAAAATATTTTAATTCATTAAAAGTCTCAAATTATATTTATTTGGGTATTTATAATATCAATTATGTTAATTTGTCACTATTATGGTAATTACTGCATCATAATTATATCATAAATAAATTACATTATATAATCTCTAAAAATTATAAATAAAATATCATTATGTATGAAATCTATATATATTTCTAATGAATATTTATAGTCGAAAATCCAACATATATAACCCTATGTAAAAATTGTTTTTCTAAAAGATATATTCTTATGTCATTTTTGTACATATTTTATCTTAATTAAAATTAAGTGTCCCTATCACCTACAAGTGGCTCCATGGGGTCCAAAATCGACCCAAAGATGCCTATGGTCGAACCTGTATCAACCAATGAGGCTAGGACACGTTTTAGGGTAATTTCATATTATTATAATATTATTTTTAACACTTATTTACCGGATTTACCCTTAACCATGGTAAATAAAATATTTACCGAAGTAATTATTCAAAATGTCTAAAAATAAAAGTTACCTATTTACACAATTTGAACATGATGATTCCAAATATGGAATCCATTTTTACAAACTCAAAACATAGAAGTGGAAGAAATTAATTTAAAATTAATTCCCGTTGTTAAAACAAAAAGCGTGTTTTTAAGAGATAATAACTATCAAAAGATTGACACTTGTTTATGTCCGGTTTAATTGTAAAATTATGTCCAATGACCAAAATTATATTAAATGGTAAAAATATATTCTAAATATACATTAAAACCACTCAAATTAATAATTTCTCAATATAAATTATTTCGATTAAAAAAGTTGTTTTTAATTAAAATTTAGTAATTTTAAATATTCATCAAAATATTAAAGTTATCCGAAAAGTACCAAAATTTCACCATAGGCTAAATTCGAAATTCCGAATCTAAAAATGAATTTCATTTTGAAATATAAAATATATATAATTGCAAAAATTAGGTATTACTATTCATAACGGCTAGTTTGATTTGTTATGGTGTGTTAGAACTCGGTGTTGCGTACAACACACGCTATCACATGTTTCAAAGAGAAGCATACCGTAGAAGCTTGGGGTGTTACATTGATGACTTTTTTTGATCAACTATGTTGAGATATAAAAATTTTTATGATTGAACATCATTTCAGATATCAACAATTGAGGGTAAAAAATGAGGATATACATAATAAAGAATTCTTTAGAAGGCTTGGACACTAAGAATTTATAGTGATGTCATTTTGTCTTACTAATACCCTATTATCTTTATGAATTTAATGTATATAATATTTATAGATTATCATAACATTTTTTTGATAGTGTTTATCATTTATATTATCATATATTCAAATAGAAAGGAGGTTTATGGATATAATTTGGGATTTTTCTTAGGAGAATCGTTATAAAAAATATAACTAGTTTTAATTGGTCTTCATATAGTTTCATTTTTGGGTCATAAAATATAATGAGAGGGTATATTTGTGGATCCATAAAACAATGAAGTTATAAAAAATTATCCTAGGCTAACTACTGTGTCCGAGATCCATATTTTTATTAGTTATTCTAGATATTATCAATAACATATAGATAATTTCCCATATCATTCTAACACACTCCCAAATCTATCTTAGAAGGGATCAGGGTTCCTTTTTATTGAAGAAGGTGAAGAAAATTTCAAGGAATTAATGATATTTTTTGTTAGAAAAACTATATTTACGATACCCTATAATTAAGCGGTGTTTATGATCTATATTAATGCATCAAAGAAAGTGTTTGGATACATCCTCATGAAGAATGATTTATGGGTAGCTTATACCTCACATAAGTTGAATGATCATGAGAAAAATTACCTAACTCTTTATTTAGAGTTAGTTATGGTAATTTTTATATTAAATATATAGAGTAATTAAGTTTATAAATAATGACTGATATATATACTACTCAAAAAAGTTTTCAGTATATATTGATGTAGAAAGGGTTTAATATATTCAAAAGATGGGTGGAGTTGATTAAAGACTAAGACTTCTCAATACATTACCACCTTGGAAATAAAAAAAAGATGGGATATTCTCAAAGTAAAAAAGATAATTCTAGGGTATATATTATGAGGTTTAAAAATGATTCAATATTTATAGATTTTCAAAGGATGAATCTATCGATTCTGAAGGAAGGGGATAAATAATTTCCTTCTCAAATGAGTGTTCAACTGTCTATTAATGGGAGGATTAATGATTTGAAAAAAATATGTCAAACTATAAAAGAAGGTATGATATTTTCATAAGTCAAATGATTATTGTGAGGGGTTTATAATGTCCAATAAAAGTATATGTTTCTTTAAATACAATATTTTATGGATTTCAGGGATGAGGATCATGGTTTATCATTCCCTATTCATCCTAGAAGTATAAATATTTCTATAGACTTAAAATAGTATTTATTGTGGGAAATAACAATTATATATATTTTAGAATATATATATTGAGGATTGGTAGTTCGATAATTTAATGCTGATAAATATAATTCTATGGGGAAGTTACAACTATTACCCAATCTATGATGTAAATGGGAAAACATCGCCTTGTATTTTTCCATGGGACTCCACAAAACATCTAATGTTTATAATGATATTTGGGTTGTAATAAATTTACAAAAGAAGTCAGGACACTTCATTTCTATTACAGAAAAGTTCTTTCTTGATCATCATTCTGTAATATACATTAATATATTGGTATCGTTTCATGGGGTAATACATTCTATTGTCTTAGATTAGGAACAATGGTTTACCTTGGTGTTTTGGAAAATTCTTCAATAATATCCTAATATAGATATGAGTTTCCACATAGTTTATCGTATTCAAATATATTTTTAGTTATATAGGACAATTAAAATACAAGAGTATATATTTATATATTTTTTTATGGATTTAAATGGATTTTGTGGCCAATGTTTTACTCTAGTTGATTTTTCTTACAGTAATATCTTTTACCGGATCATTTAGATGGATCCTTATAAAGGAAAATATGTAAACAAGTGCAGAAATAAATTATTTTAGGATAATGTTTTAGAAATAAATATATTGGGACTTGTGCTAGATTTGGAAATGGAAGAGAAATTTATATTTCTTTAACAGCACAACAAGATAGCCCAAAGTCAAAAGAAGTGTTATTCTAAAAATCATTGGTGAGATCTGGAGTTTGAAGTAGGATAAATGGTTATCCTATGAATATATCCCGAGAATATGGTAATGATATTCAGAAATAATGTAAAAATTATACCTAAGTATATTTTCACATTTAATATTCGTGTTCATGCAAGGACGATAGATTATCGCTTGGCACTTCCACCAAACATCTCTTAAGTTCACAACAGTACTATATATCCCTCCTGAGGAAGTACAAAAATGATCCTTAAATTTTACTTAATAAATAGGTTGTAACATTAAATAATTTTTTTTTCATACGATGAAAAATCGATAAAAATATTAGATTATATATATAATGTTCTCTGAAACATTACTACTCGCCTTGATAAGGTTACAAGGAGAAATAACAAGATTCAAGAAGCTACTTGGGGACCTGTGGATGTGATGAGGCTGAGGTATACTCATTTGATTGAATTATAGTACTGTAATTTTCATTTCAAAACTAATTTTATTGTGGGTAGAATTTAATACACTGAAATTTTATGATATATTTATTTTTAAATAAATTTAATCTCTTCGATAGTTTGTGATAAACACAAACCTAGAGTCTAAATGAATCCTGATATAGAATATCAATATAACCTAACTGCTAAATTAGAGATTATGAACCTGAATAAATAAATTAGAAAAAATACATGGTTTGCTCTATTATACAATAGATTAATTGGTCATAATTTGAAAATAAATGACAATAAAACCATTAAAAAATAAAAAAAATATTTCAATGAAAAACTATGTTTATGCACGCATTATGTTATTATTATAATAAGTAAAATTAATATCTATTAGTGAATGATTTGAGTGAAATTTATACATTATATATTCAATAAAAAATTTTAACATTCATATAATATTTTACTATTCAATATATATGAATATATAAAGTTGTATGCTTGAAAATCTGTTTTTCTAAAAAGAGTTTTTTTTCAAAATTTACAAACATATTTTTCAATTAATTTATTCAATTTATAAAAAATAAATTTTATAAAATATATTCCTTAATTTTTAATTGGATTTTTAAAATGGGTAAATAGACCCCTTTCATTTTTAGGCATCATGAATAGTAACTGTGGTAAAATTTATTACCTCGTTAAAGGATAAATCAGGTTAATCTAGGTATAAAGTAAGTGTTAAGGTCACCAGAATTATTAATAATTCTTATTTAATGGGGTAAATTATTCCTTATCACCTTATTCTGGAAATTTTGGAGCAAAAAAATACAAAATGTCACTCTATTATTTTTCTAATCTCTTATGTGTCACATGAAGATAAAAGAAACTAGTGAAGAAAATAAAATATAATTTTTTTCAAATGAAATTAAAATAATTATTGAAATATATTTATTATTTTTATTAGTTAATTATTTACCTAAAATTATTTCACAAATCTAATATAATATTTATTCCATAAATACAATAATAATTAATTGATTTAAAAAATGTTAATATTAATATTATTTTTGTAAGTTATAGTGTTCCATAAATTTAGTAGATTACTATGAAATATTAGTGATTTTTAAATGGATTATATTATAATTAAAGGATTTTATTTTTTTCATTAAAGTAAAATAAAATTAATAGTTCAAAATTTACAATAATGATATTTTCTAAAAGGGAACCCCTCCATTCAGTTAATTATACCTAATTGAGCCCTTTATGTCAACCAAAACTTACAAATATATCTTTAAAACTCTCGTATTCTCATTATAGAGTCGATTTTCTTCCCAAAATACCAACCCCATGTCCGTTAATAGGAGATAAAAAATATGTTGTTTCAAAGAAGTGGTAATCATCTTTACTTATCAATTTTTTTAATTCTTATTATAACTCAACTATATATAATACATTATTAATAAAAATCAATATCCTAATTATAATAAATTTTTATTATTTTTATTAAACCACCTCTATTAACCTTATTTTTATCAAATGGGATGTGAAAGGATCACCTATGGAAATGTATGCATCACTGTCTCTACATAGAAATACAATTTATATACCATCCCCAAAATTCATGGATGGTTATTATTATGGTTTTAAGGTTTATATATTATATTTATTACATAATTATTCTTTTATAAAAATAATATCATATATACCTTCTTACCATGAAATCTGTTGGAAATTGATAATTTATCTCGTCCATATGTGTTGAATACTACCTCCACGAATCATTGCTATTCATTTCCCATATTTGTTTTACATGTATAGTTAAAAAAATTATTAAATTAATTTATATTATATATATGGTATAATAATGATTAAATAAATTTAAGCTATTATTTACCTTTCTGTTTTCCTATCTATCAAAAAATAAAATACAACATCCAAATATATATACAGTATATCATCTCTATGAATAATGTAATTAATTTTTATATAAATAAATTCTTTTGATAAATATAAATATGTATATAATGAATATATATTATATATATTTCATGATTAAATTTTTTTTATTATAGATCCCTGGTCAAATTACATGGACCAGAACAGACGTGAAAAACAAAGTAGTTATCACCTAGAAAAGACAATTTTAATTAGGTATTATTCCTAAAAAATTTTGAAATGTTATAAATGGATAATAAATTATATTATAATATATATATTATTATGTTAAATAATTTTAATAAATTTACTCTTTTTATACATGGGGTTAGAGTGATTAAGTGGTAATTTGATCTTTGGTTAAGGATTAATCATCTCAAATTATTTTCATTAAGAAATATGTTATGTCTTGCACCTGTATTATTTTATAAGGTTTATATTATTCTATTTGAAAATTTATATCATTATTATCCATAAATTTATTTTATTTAAAGTTTATTTTGAATTTATTCTTTCATGGATCTTCCGATTAAAATGTTACAAATGTGCCAATGGTTTTATCTTACAATCTCATTCTTTATTGGGATTATTTATGATTATGTTTTTTATGATGAAATATTATGATATAAATCAAAATAAACACATTAATTTTATTATACTATAGATATATATTTTTAATACATGATTTCCATTCATTCTTCTCAATTTATTTACATCATAGATCGAAAGACTATTTTTAAATTAAACAGATATTATTTTTATCTTCAATCGAAAAACCAATTTCTTCCATATCCAAGTTTTCTAAAAATATTTTCAAGATTATTATTAATATTGTTCTATAATAGTTTAAATTAACTTTTACCCATGATTTAACTTTTCAAAAAATGGTTTAAAAGTAATCTTCTACTCATTTTCTAAACGAGATAATTTTTGACATTTTATAAAAATGAGATACTAATGTTTTCATTCAACTTATACGGCATAAAAAACTGTCTACATTCATGACCACTTTATACTATAACAATTCCATTATAAAAATCCATGTCTATATTCAATGAAAATGGGTTTTATAATACGTGGTGAATTATTAGTTTTTTAAATGTTATTTTAAAATTGTAAATGGTATTTTCCAAAAAAAATTGTTTTAACTATATTGTAATGGTAATTCTATTCATCAATGAAAACAACCCTTAATTTCAAATAGGATTTACTGGTTATAAGATCCAAAGGCCCTGTTCATATTATTTCTATAGATGTTTTATGATTATAATGACAATGAATTTATGAGTCCAATACATTTTACACCTGTTATGTTATGAAGAATTCATGAAATGTTTACAAAAAATGTTTATTTGGAAATGATATGATATGTTGAATGTTTTATGATCTAATTGAACACACACACACACATATATATATATAATTTTCAGTTTTTAGGGGTTGGATTGTAATTATATATACTTATAATGAATTGGGTATGATTGATATCTCTGTGATAAATGACAGTGGAATATCGAGTTAACCACATTCGTTAAGGGACTATACCTACCACGATAGTCATGGGAGTGAACCTTTAGTACCCTGATGGTTTGGGGCGGGAACCCAATCCACTCTTATAGTCTTGGTAGTGATCCTTTTCTACAAGGGAAATGATTTCCTGATTTTTTCCACAACTCCATGTTATATTCTAATGTTATTATCATGCGGATCATGTTCACTAATTCCTCTATGATTAATGTTTTATGAAGTAACAAAATTTATGACATTGCTCAAGATTATGATATATGGTATGATGTGTATGGTTTTAAAATATCAATATCATGTTCTAATACCCTTATTCTTTTTTTTATTCTTATGTGATAAATTATGTCTCTCTTATTTACCCTTTACTGAGCTTGTAATTTCACCCTTTCTTATTTTTAATTTCCCCAGGTCTTGAATAATTTTTTTAGTAATTTTATGCCTATGAAGGGTGGTATTTTTGAAGAACATAGTGGGATGTGATGTATATATCATATAAACAAGTTTATTATGTGTCAAAGATTTTAAAGATACTAGAACTATATTATTACGGCATAGATCATTATGTTCTGTAATGAATATTCATCCAATGTGATTTAATATCAATGTAAGAAATGTACAATGTGATATAGTATATTTCATGATAATTGAATGTTTAGGATATGTGGGCGATGTAGATGACCTTTCATATGACTCAGATCTTAGTGTGTAATCATTTAGTTTGATTGATGTTTGATATTGATGCATGAGAAGTTCTCAAGGGTTTTAGTGATGAGAACCTGGCATGATGGTGCTTTAGGAATCAAAGTGTCATATAAAGGCTTGGACTAGGTTGATTTTTAGTCCAATGTATTTGAACACAACCTATTGTTGCTGATAGACCACGGTCTGATGCTCCTGTTGGGGGTGAATCTGGGTGACTACCAAGAATGTTGATGAGGTGAACACATCCTTGGCTAAGGGTGAGAAACTGTGGTGTGAGAAAGATTTCTTGAGGAAGGTGATTGTGTGAGTAGTGATGCAGTAGATAATGTGCCTAGATTTGAGGAGGAGTTACATGGGATCTCCATGAATGGTGTGGATAAATTTGTAGGATGGATGCTTAGCTACATGAATATAAATCTGAGAGTAGTTACAATGATGCACGACTCGTGGATATTTTAATCAAGTTTAGTTAATGGTTAGAGGAATTTCTATGATCTAGGTTTTACAGTATAATCCACCACTATCCATAGGGAATATTAATCTAAGCAAGAGACAATACGAATATCCTTCTCCACTCCATAGATATACCTAACTAGTCATCTCATAATCACAAGAATTATAATTATTTCCATGAAATACACTTCTATGACTCAATGTCTCATGGACATACCATAAAACTAGAAATAGAATTATATTATAGGATAAAATTTATTTCTCTTCTAAAAAAATAACTCAATGGGCCCTACAATACGTGATAGAACTTATTCATGAGGTCTCCCTCATTGCGTAGCAAATGATGATGGAAGGTCCCTACCATCCCTGATGACATCAATCACAGAGAACATGATTAGTGGGTCTAATAATAAATTAATTCATGCCAGAATCTAGTTTAATGAGATACTCAGATAGGGTATCCCACCCATATCTCAAGAGGGACAATGCAAACACCACTGGAACATAGAAGATCTCAACACATGGATATGAGACCACTCCTAAGACCATTGGGGGATACCACAAACTAAAATCAAAACTCTATAATCATAATGATCATACTAAAAAAACACCCTAGAATATTGGAGAATTTCTCAAAACCTAGACAGACATAGAATCAAGAAACACAGAGAGAGGATCACTCCCAAGACCGATGATAGATACCGTAGACCCAATATGAAACTACCTTCTATGTAGGAGTTTCTATGAATGATAATATTATGAAACCCAATGGAACCACCTTATATATAGATGACTAACACCTGTATATGTTGGTCATATTGAAACCTCAAACCCCACCTAGGGATGGTGGCATGATAGAGGATCCTACCTTTGAATTCCCATAGGGATACATGAACTTTATCCCAAAAAATATCATATAGGGGATTACAATCATATCATATGGAAATAATGTTGCATTATTCTCTCAATGGGATGGACCAAGGAATTACACCCACCAGGAACTGATCTACCTGATTCTAGAAGATGCGACCATTTGTTATCAACTTGTGTGCCATCTCCAGCAAAAACAATTGCCATGGTCGTGTTCTATGTAGAAAACTATGAAGTATTTGGAACATAATGACCACTATTAGTTTGATCAAAATGGATATCCATAAGGGAGAGGTCTTTAAGGGGAATGAATTGTATATCTTCTTAGGTTACAGGACATGTCTCTCCATGCTGGCCCCTAGTCTTGTATCATTGTATTATTTGACTTTTAAAAAGTAATTTACAATGTATTTAATTTAAAATAATCATTGTGTGACTCTATTTGAACACATAGTCATGTATTCACTCACACGTCCCAACTGACCTTGTCTTCCTATTTGATGTGTACAAAATGTACATGGCATATTTTATCAAACGATGCACATAGTTGTGTCCTTTTCCCTGCACCTGTGTACCTCATCCTAGGTCATGAATTTGGTTGTTTTCCTCTACACTACTAGGTCATCTAGACATGGAATGAATTCTAATGTACTCAACTACATGTATAATACCCAATATTTGGTTTGTACAAACAACACATGAAAATTAGTTTGAAAATTTCATTTTACCCATTCCTATATGATTCATATAACAAACTGTTTCCCTGTAACCAGGGCCTACATTGTGTGAGTCAATAAGAAAATTATCAGATTCTGACTGAATGGATACATCTTCCATCGTATCAACACTAGAGTACCTATTTTGAAATCCTAACTCATTACACCTACCCCAGTTTGTATATTTCCCAAACCAATCTCATATCTAGAAAATCTAAACACTCCAATCCCAATGTGGAACCTTCTTCGATACCACTTTTTCATGACTCAACCCATTGGGGCCTGCCTTCCCTCAAATATGTTGAGTGTGACTACCCCATGACTATATCCAATAGGCTATGGATTGGTGACCAGCTTGAAGTAGTAATATCACACACACATGTGGGGCCTTATCCTCTAGTACAAGAACACATGCACATTGTAATAATCTTAATCTAATACTCTCTCAATCTAGTACCTGACCCGATATGCCATAGTCCTAAAGGGACATCCCAATACTCATGATTTTTTTACTAGTACCCGAGCATCAAAAATAAAAGAAGATTTATTATTACCAAATATTTATATATAACAGAGAGAAATAGTATAATACTATTATATTCCATAACTGATAATATATTAGAAACCAATGAAATCAAGAGAGGAACAAAACTCCAAGTATAAGCCCACCACTAAGTGACTACTAAAATAGGAGAAGAAACAACTATATGTGATATAATGAAAGAAATCCCACTTTCTCACCACCAGCTACCAACATATCTTGTAGAAAACCTCATCACCTCATTGTAGAGCCATACCTTTCCCTATATAGAAATATATAACACGTTATATGCATTGGTGAATAGGCATGATGGGTGTGAGATAACAGGCTCAATAGGTTCTCATCCAGATGTTCCATATCATGTATCTGAACAATAATCCAATCATACTCAACATTAATTAAAAGAAGACATGATTTTAGATTAATAGTTTTTATATCTAAATCATAGTGAAATATTTTAATTTTTCTCTTTTTCACATTTCTAAATAAAATAGGCAAGTTAATTTAAAATCATTTCATATCCAAATATATCATTAGATATATCAAGTCAAAAAAAATTCATCACATATCATATCAGAATCATTCATTGCACAATAACAAAAATAAAAACCAAAAGTATCCCAAATTATTCAAGAAGCATAGGTAATATCATGCCAAAGATCACACTAGGTCAGGGAAACTAGGAAAAACATACTTAATATAGATAATTTATTACACATCAATCAACTAGTAAAATTAATGGAGTCTAAAGGGTAGAGACACACCCTAAAAACTGAACCGCCCAATAGTTCTAATAATACGTTGAATAACTGGCCTAGAGAGAGAAGATAAGACCCATAAGAAACTCCACTAATGTTTAATGAAAAATATTATTATACCTTCAACCTAAGTACCCAAGGTTTATTATGTTCTAAATTTTTCAAATAGATTCATAAAACCATTTCATCCTTTCATGCATTGAAATCTATTTCACAATCTGTTTCAAAATTCTTTGAAAACTCTTTGTCATTTACCCAAACATGGGAATTCCATACTTTATAAAAAACCCATTTCCACTCACCCCAATAAAATAAATCATTTCATACCATTTTGTTTTATAATAAAATATATCAAAATAATAGAAATGATGTTCACCAACACATGCTTGATACTGAACAACCTACTTAATAACAAGGGGCCGCACACACCCATAAAGGATCCCCCAATAAGAGGTACAAAACAATGAAAAAGGAGGCCCTATAATTAATATAAAAATCTTATAAATGATCCAACTTTACAAAATGGTTGGTAAAGAAAAGGAAATAACACATACCTCAATCCGACACACTTGTCTCCCCAGAACCAATAAAGTATAGGTTCTGGGCACAGTGGAAGAGTTCTTTGGGTTGTTCACTACATTGACTTTTATCATGATCAGTTATAAATTTGAGATCTAAAAAATGATAAATTTGTTGAGTAATTTAATTGAATTGAGGAAAACATTCAATGGATAAAACCCGACATCTAGATATTTGATCATCACATATTATTTATAAATAATCTAATCTATTTAAATAATTATCATAGGTGATTTATTTCTTATTTGATGGAGAAGACAAAATATCTACATTGTTAGATCATTACTCAATAGTAATAAAAAAATATTCCCATTAGTGATGATCCCCACATGTCCCCCAAATATCTAACTGTAACTATAGAAATCTCAAGGATATAGTACAAAATATCCAATCTCTTGAGAAACTCAACATTGATCGTAATTAGAATCAATACCAAATCATTCTTTCTAACCTTTCATGAATTGAGAGTTAAATATGGAGGAAAGGTTTCCACAATTATTGGGATCATTCATGGAGAGGGAGCTCTATAGGGTCTGAGAGGATTCTCATTGGGTTTTTTGTGCAGAACACAAATTAATTGGATCTATAGGAGAATAATAAACATGGTCTAAAATATAGATAGGGTTTAAAAATAAATATTTTCACACGTTCCCTTTGATGTTTATTTTATCCCTTTTGAGACACCTTGTTTGAAAATAATAGTATTTTTATTATTTCATCAAAATGCACTTATCTTTTTAATTAAATTAAATGTTATCTAATATAATAATATTTAATATATATTATTTATAATTGGACCTAAAAATTATGTCTAGCAATCCTCAACAATATTTCACAAGTCCTGAAAAATAAATATTTATTTAATAAAAAAATATCAAAACATTATCCCCTAATAAAAAAATAAATATTATATTCACAAAATAGAGAATAAATATTTATTAAATAATTTTATCACATAGTATTCTATAAAATAATAAGTGATAGAATATGTGTGATCAAGTGTACCATAATAATTATAAATCCATGTTTAGAAAGAACACTTATTCAACATGTTAAATTATAAATAATAATATTTTATCTAACTGAGATTCTAGATACACATAGTCTGTGACCCTCTAGGCCTCTTTATTTGTGGCATTATGAAAAGAAGCCTAATGTCCAATGTTATAATATAGAAACATTCCAAGGAACCCATAAAGAAATAATTTAATGTTGCAATTTCATAATACATTATACATACAATTACTATGTAATATAATCCCTTTAATTAGACATCTCTAATAATGTAGGTTTCATTTCATTGCAATACACTAATGTTCTTGATGTCAATTTCATTTAATTCCTTTAAATTTACCATTCCTATATAATATAATTGAAATGTATATATTTTGGCTATATAATTCCCAGAAAAGAGAATGAGATATCAACATTCGTTAAAGTGAAGAAGGAAAAAATCTTTTCTCATATTATTCATTAATGCAATATTACTCACGACACACCCAATGTATCCTACGTCACCACAGACATATGTCATCATATTTTTTTCTCTATACATCAAAATACAAGACTTATTATACTCATCAATGTTAACCATAACGTCTAAGGATCAAAGAACACATCCGAAAAATAGAACATCCAAAAAATATATTAATGTGGATTTATTAATTGAAGGTCATGTTGTCATTATATCCTACACTGGTTATTACCAAGAGAGTACACTATGATAAGGTTCATCAAAGTCTAATGAGTCACAAACCCCGATAACATGTATCATTGGAGTCATTAAAATCATATCACGAGGCTATAGAATATATATTTATGAATATTGTTGTAGAACTTTTGAGTTTTCATCATGGCGGGTAACTAAAATGTCCTCTTAGTGTAAAAAAAACACTTACAACATTATCACATACTATGTTATGCATAATAACAATCATGACGTGATAAATAGTATATTAATATTGAAAACTATCAGTACATGTTATCATAATGTACAAAGATGTTTGTTCGAGGGTACCAACTCTAAAGGACTCCCACATTCACTATAAAAAACTACTAAAAACATTCAGTATTACAGCTCTCACATGATAATCAGGCTTATGATGATATAGGTCTTATGTAATCCTTCCTTTTTTACCTCATAACTTTCCATTAAATTTTAAAGACAGAGGATCTCTAAAGTATAGTGTCTTGGAAATTAGGACTATAAAACATGAAAACATAAAACACTCCTTTAAACCCCCTTGAAAGTCTCTTTGAAATGTTATTCATATTTAAAATTACTACATATCATAACCCAAATACATACATTGAAGGAAAGGGTGAGAAGAAGGCCCCGTAAGGAAAACAAGGGAATTCGTTTACTTTTGATATCAATAAGAACGTGATAAAAATCCTGAAGACATGAGTAATGGAAGAAGATGAATATCATAAGAAAAATAAAATTAATCATAACATGAATATGTGGATACAAAATTTAATTTATAAAATCATGAACATATTACCGAGGTTCATCCGGAAGGTGTAATACAAATTACCAGGGTTATTCACCAAGGCATTGTGTAACTTGTCATCTCTAGAGATTAAATTCAATACCTAATTCATTGGAGAACTATCAGGGTAAACCAATAATATATCATTATATTAAAGTGAGACACTATATCACAATCATAAATTTAATAAATAACCCCTATAGAGTAAAAGAAATGTGTTTCACATCAAAATTGTGACTTCTAAAAATTTCTTAAAAATAAGATCATTATTTCATTTATAAACCATAGATAGGGATTGAGGGTAATATGTGTGTCAATTATAAAATAAAATAGATAAATTTTATTTAATGAAGAATACCCCTAGGAAATGAAAATAGAATTTGGTTTTCACATAAATAAAACAAGATAATTTCTTGAGAAAAATAGAGAGATTTTGAGATGAATATTTTGCAGCATAACGACTATATAAAATGTTTTTAGATAACATTAAAAAGGGGGGGGGGAATGGTAATATACTAATAAATAACTCATAATACAGTACAATGAAAGAATTAAATTTAAATAATATCATGGTATTTTTTTTGAGTGACACACTACATGAAAATGAAACCTGAAAGAAAAGTGAAGATGTGATTTCTTTTACGAAAATTCGACAGCCTAATGCTGTCACTTAAAAATTCATAAAATCCATTGAAGTGATTGGAAATGGTCTCCAAACTATTTTATATGAATTGGAAGGTAATAAGAATATATAATAACATACCCCCACATAAGTAAATGTAAACTAGAAGACTTAACATAAAAGAAGTCATGACTAAAAGAGGAGGGTGAAACATTCCCTTACCATGAAGAGTAACTTCAAAAGCTTGATGGTTGGGACCTTGTGGGGGATTGAGGGAACCATGGAAGTACTACTTGGGAGGTAAAAATTCCAGATATTTTTTGAGGAGGTTTTTGGAATGAATGAAATGAAGGAATGTGTTGGTATGTATAGAAAACGTGAGGGAATATTTTATTAATTTCCAAAGGACCCCTCATTGGTGGTATTTGCAAAACCATGGGCTTCCCCATGGAATTTTCCCATGGTATTGGCAACATGGGACACCTAATAACATATATTTCTATAAAAAAGTATACCATAATAATTAAATCATTATTACATTATTAATGATGTCATTAAATGCATTGATACTCAAAACTATATATTTTACTATTCACCAAAAAACAAAAGATTTTATAAAAATATATATATTCACCCAAACCTAAAATCGATGATCTGAATTAAAAATTGAACCCAATTTTTTTTTTATAATTATGAGATATTTAATTTTTAATTAAAAACACTATTTACCCAAAAAATCTAATACTTTCCTAATAATTTCAGAAATAGTTATTTATTAATGCTATAATATCACATTACCAAACATGATTCCTAAATTATATTTATAGATTATTAATTGAGTTTACTATTATATTGTTCACAGTACTGTTAATAAAGGAAGTATTAATAATCATACATTACTATTTACCTACAATTAATTTGATCTTTTTATACTCTAAATTTCCTAGTGATCAGAAATGTAGAAGACCATTTTTTGAAAATAATTTTATAATATTAATTATTTAATGTATAGAAAAATTTAAAATACCCTTTTTAAAAAAACACCAATAATATGTAACTTCTATAAATTAATCCTATATTTATTTTGATATTTGAAATTCACATATTTTACCATATTAAGAAAAAAAATTATTTATACTATAAAATTACACAAAGTATATAAGGCCTCATTACATAGCCCCCAATATCACCTACATTAGAACTAAGTGTGAGTTATGAAATGGTGATAGAATATTGGGGTAGCACAGAAATCATTTCCAGAGTGGTGATTTCTATTAGCTTGAACTTCTCACTTAAGTGATTATGTTCAAGCTTCACATGTAGGGTTTTGGTTTGGGCTTGGTCCAGAGCCAAGACCAGTGATGCAATCTCATTTCTAATCATTGAAAGATGAGCTTCGTATGGCCTGAGACTACTGGATGAGGCCGTCAACTCTTCTTTCTATATTAATTAACAATGATAGTTTGTATTTATAGACAATAATCATATTGTTATAGCTTTTAGTAGTCATATTGACCAATAGTCATATAACTGTCCAAACCCTATGATATCATTTTACTTATATTCAATTAATTAATTAAGGGATATAGTTTTGTTGAGAATAAAATAAAATAACACAGAAAAGTTAGGAATGAAATATTATTCAAAAGATTGGGTCATTACATACTTCCCCCATAATGAAATTTTGCCCCCAAAATTTCAACTCATACACTCATATGGGAAATGGTATGGGTACTTCTACTGTATCGAGTCTTCTGGTTCCTACGTGGCTTATTCTAATTTTTGGTTCATCAATAATGCCTTAAGAAGGTGGGTACTCTTGTTGCGTAGATCCTTGTCCCTACAATCTAAGATCTCCATTGGTTGCTCTTCCTAAGTGAAGTCATGTTTCAGTTGTACCACCTCTAGATTTAGTACATCTGAAAGGTTAGCTATGTACTTCCACGAGATGGATACATGGTAGATGTCATGAAATTGTTCTATATTTGGAGGATGTGCAAGTCGATATGACACTAATCCTACACGGTCAAATATTGTATAGGGTCCAATATACCAAGGGTTGAGCTTACCTTTATTCCCAAACCATATTACTCTCTTCCAAAGTGAAATTCAAAGAAAGAATTTGTCACGAATATCAAACTCCATGTCCCTTCTAAGGTTATTGGCATATCACTTCTATCGACATAGAAAAACATTAATGTGTTTTTGGATGGAATGGACCTTTTCTTTTATATTTTGCACAAGGACATGCCCAAAAAGTTTTATCTCACCAACATTATCCTAAAATGTATGATTTCTACCTAGCTTCACATATAGTGCTTCATAGGGTTCCATTTGAATGCTCAAGTTGAAGATATTTTTTGTAATTGAACTCAACTAATGGGAGATGTTGATATCATCCATCATTAAATTCCATTGAGAATGTTTTCAGTATGTCCTCATATTTTTGAACAGTCATTTTAGATTGGCCATCAGTTCAGGGTGTTAGGTTTTACTGAAATCCTATTTGGTACTCAAAGCATGTTGACGACTTCTCCAAAATATTGCTATAAAACTTTAATCACAATTAGATATCATAGAATTGTAACTCCATGCAGCCTTACCACTTCATTCACGTAAATCATGGCAAGTTGATCAAGAGATAAATATTTCTAAATAGAGATTAAATGGGAAGTCTTGATGAGACAGTCAATAATAACCCATATTTCATTATTTCCTTTAGATGTTCTTGGGAGACTAGTGACAAATACCATTGTCAAATTATCCCACATCCATGCTGTTATGAGTAGTGGTTGCAATACCCCTTTATGAAGTTGTTCCACTTCCTTCACTTGTTGAGATATCGGGCACCTTGTACTATAGTAAAATATACCATTTTCATATTATTCCACAGAAATGATCATGAAAGTCCCTATAAATTTTCGTGATTCCTAGATGTATTGGGAAATTATATATATGGGAATCATATCTCTGATCCTTATTCATTTTGGAAATATATGGAACACAAAGTCTTGTATGAAATTTCAGTACACCTTCCTGATCAATATTGTACTCAAGAAAATTCATATCCTTCATAGCCTCAAACTTCTTCTGTAACAAAGCATATTCTTTCTAAGTCTTCATGGTCTTCTATAGTAATGTGGTTTGACCAATAATTTCGTATAGGTTTGATGATATAACTTCCCTTGTATTATCATCTCAACATTTACTAGGACATTAATCAATGTATCTCTTTGAATACATTTCATGGTATGAACAAATGGGTCTTTCATACTTAATGAATCAATGACCCTTTTTTCTCTTCCGGGATGATATTTAATTGATCAATCATAGTATTTAAGAAGTTCCAAAATTTCTTATTTATCATGGTCCATTCCTTTAGTGTGAAGATATACATCAAACATTTAAGGTCTATGAATATATCAAATTTCTCCCAATAAAGATAGTGCCTCCATATCTTTAGAGAAAAAAATGACTGCTACCCGCATCAGATCATGCATAACATAGATCTACTCAGGAGTCATTAGCTTTCAAGATGCATTAGCAATGACTTCGTCATTTTTCATTAGGTCACACAAAAGCCCTTTTAGGGAGGCATCACTAAAAATATTGAATCCTTCCCCACTTGAGGGATGAGTAAACATGTGTGTGGTAACCAATATATTATTCAGCTTTTGGAAACATTCCTCTCACTCCTGTATCTATAAGAACTTAACCAATTATTGTATTTACATGGTTAATGGATTTGAAATTTATGAAAAGTTTTTCACAAACCTCTTATAATATCCCACTAATCCAAGGAAACTGTGAATCTCAATTATTGTTGTTTCTGGAGGCCACTCCTCTACAAACATTGTCTTTGCAGGGTAAACTATAATTCCATCATTTGTTACAATATACCCCAAGAAAGAATATTTTTTTAAACAAAATTCACATTTACTAAAGGTCACAAAAATCCCCTCCTTATTTTGAGTTTTAAAATTAACAGTAATACGATCCTTCTGCTCCTCGCTACTTTTGGGATATATCTTAATATCATCAATAGAAACTACCTATAGATATCAAGGTAGTCCTTAATGGCCCTATTTATCAAATACATAAAAATAGATGGTGAATTAGTCAGTCTGAAGGGCATTAAAACGAACTCATAATGCTGATATCTTGATCGAACGTCAGATTTTGGAATATCTTCTTTCTTCACCCTCAATTGATGATAACAATATCGAAGATAAATCATAGAGAACAATTAATCCCCATGATGTTGGTAAAACAATTAATCAATTCTTGGAAGAGGGTATTTTTTATTCACTATGATCCCATTCAGTTCCCTATAATCAATGCATAGATGCGTCAATCCATCCTTTTTTCACAAAGAGAACAAGTACTCCCCATGGGGACACACTCGGTCGGATAAAAACCTTCTCCAATAGATCATGGAGTTGTTTCTATAATTCTTCCAGCTCCACATTTTCCATCCTATATGGGGTATTTGATATAAGAGGAGATCCAGGTATGAGTTTAATGGAGAAATCTACCTCTCTTTCTGAGGGATGTCTTGGTAACTCCTCAAAAAACACATTAATGTATTCATGGATGAGGGAGACATTTTTTATCATTAAACTCGCATTTCCTTCTTCTTCTTGACCAAGAAACTCTATAAAAAGGATATATGAGGTTCTTGTAGATAATGATTAGGTTGAGATATCTCCCCTTTAGTATAACTGTAGGTTTTCCATTCAAGACTACTTATATTTCGTTCATTTTTCATTTTATTTTAAAATTATACCTTGATATCCATTCTATCTCTACTGTAATGTTTAATTCTATAATGGGAGTGAATACTATATTTTTTATTAGATTGTGCTCACAAAATTAAATACTATAGTTTCTAAACACTGACGATTCTTGGATAATTCCACTAGGTGTCTTGACTGATAACTATACTTTTATCAATATAGGGGTTGATTCTAAATTCATTGCGATCATGGAGGAAATAATGTAATGCGTAGATCTAGAATCAAACAATGTAATTGTTGGTTTGAGATAACAACAAGGATACCTACCACCACGTCATTTGGTGCTTCAACTACAACGATCATGATTTGAAAAGTATGGCCATTCTCCCTTGGACTTTGATGAGGCTGATGGTGGTTCCCCTCCACTGCCCTCAGATTTGGATAGTGATTGGAAAAGTTCCCAAGTTATCCATAGATATATCATTGGACATCAGGTAGGTCCTACACCATATTATATTTTACATTAGGATTGGGATGTTGTGGGTTTACCTAACTATGAAAACTATGCACAATAGGGCCATTTTTACACACCTGTAGCACTTCCTGCTCCAAAGCAGGCAGTTCATCGAATACTTCTTCACACATTTATTACCCATGGGATGTTGCACTTTCATTCCTCCTCTTCCCTAATCAACACTCCTCCATAATATTTTCTCCATTTATCTATTCTTATCATTTTATTTATGAGACCACTGTATATCACCAAACTCAAGATCGACCTTCATCGCACTCTATATGATCCCCTCATAGTTGTCATTGTCTCAGTTGGATATATTCCTCCATATATAATGTCTCATTCAACCAAAAAATCTATCAAACATCCCACTAGGATCCATCACAATACTTGAGGTATAATTGGAATTTCTAAGGATATTCATATCGTAGCTCCTAACATATTCATTCTCCTTCTGCTTCAGCTCAAAAAAACATTTCTTAATTCATGTTATCATCGAATGAGGGAGATAATTATTGAATATTATCCATATGAACTCTTCCCACTAATTCGCTTCAACCTCCACTCTTGGCCTCTGGTATTTAATCACCTCCCACCACTGATCAGATTCTCCCTCTAATCTCTAAATAGATATGATGACCTTCTCTTATTCCGAACAATGAAGCACAAAAAAGATCTTCTAAATATAGCAAATCCACTATTTATAAATCAATGGTTCAGTATATCAAATGATGGTTGGTGGTATTTGACACATAAAAGACTCAACCGAATGTTGTTCCATTCGTTTTGAGATTGTTCTCTCAGCATTATTCATGTTATTTTCTGTAACACGAGTCATCTGGTTCATCATTCTCATGAAATTTCCCATTTTGGCTTCTATTGGAGGTCTGTCAGTGCATGGTCCATTGTAGTCACCATTAGAATCATTCCTCCTATTTCTCTCCATTTTATAAAATAATAAAACCTTAGTGAGAAACTTATTTCATTAATGAATAATTTTATAATAAAGGATTTTTATTTCTTAAAACATTATTCCTAAACATATTATTCTTTAAAAACAATTACATTTTTCTATAAATCCTTCATAAATATTTATAAAAATTTTGCGATTAACCAATGGTATCTCCCAGAAGAGTCAAAACAAGAGTACAACAAGGCTTATTGTCATGTACAAGGACACCCTAGATCAAGCCTGTAACTTATAGTCATAGTTTTCACCTATAGTTATATCTATGCCAGAGAGACATTCACTCGTTCGTATCCAGACATGGATTTAATTGTTCAGAAACCACAAATGTAATATTTCACCGAAATACCCAGAATTTTTCCAAAATTTAAAATTTTATATAGGTTTCATTCTAATGTTCTCATATAATAATTCCAATAAGTTTCTAAACTGTCATTTGATACCATCTATGGTATCGTAACTTTTTTATCACCTAACATTCTATTACATTTTATGGATAGGTAATCTTTAGTGTCTAGTGTCTTTTAAATGAATAACATAATACATGAAAACCTAAAACAGACATTTAAATTCTCATGAAATGCTTATTAAAAATTTCATCCTATGTACAATTATGAAATCTAATAACTTGGAGACATACATCATCGGAAATAGTGAGAAGAAAGCCTTGTATGCAAAACAAGGTAATCAACATACTTGTGATATCAAAAATAACTTGATGAAAACATAATGACATGAGAAATGGAAGAATAGTCATATAATAATAAAACTAACATGAATAATTATTTGAATATGTGGATAAAAAAATTAATTTATACATTCAAGAACTTATCACTACGGTTAATCCCCAAGGTGTCATAAAAATTACTAGGGTAATTCACCAAGGTATCATGAAACTTGTCAACTCTAGTGATAAAATTAATTACACAATAGTTTTCATCTATATTGGGGAAAACTCTTAATATGTCATTATTTTCATCTGATCCTAATATATCATAATCATACATTCTTTGAATAAATCATACAGATTAAAAGAAATGGGGATCACATCAAAATTGTGACGTTTTAAAAGTGCTTAGAAATAAGATCATTGTGTTGTTTATAACCCATAGAAAGCGATTGAGGGTTATATGTTTGTAAATTAAAAAATAAAATCGATCAATTTTATTTCATGATTAATACCATATAAAGGAAAATATATTAGGGTATCCACATATTTAAAATAAGAAAATTTCATGACAAAAAGGGATATATTTTGAGATAAAAATTCTATAGCATAACGGCTACATAACAGGTTTTTAGAAAACACTAAAAAAGGTAGAGAAAGAGTAATATACTCACAAATAACTCATTATACAGTATTGAAATAGAATAATATTTAAATATGTTCATGGTATGGATGTTTGAATGAGATACTACATGAAATGGAAACATGAAAGAAAAGATAAGATGTGATTTATTTTACGAAAATTCGACAGCCTAACAGTGTCACATAAAAATTCATAAAATCAGTTTATGAGAGTGGAAAGGGTAAATAATAAATTGGAAATTAAATAGATAGTATTAAAGATATATAATAACATACCCATACATAATAAAATGGAATCTATAAGACAAAACATTAAAAAAGTCGTGACTAAAAGTGGGTGGTGAAAGTTTCCCTTACCTTGAAGAGTAACTTCCAAAGATTGAAGTATAGAACCTTAAGGGGATTGAGGGATCTATAGAAGGACTCTTTGAGACGTAAAAGGCCATTTATTCTATTAAGATGATTTTAGAAAGATAAAAATTAAGTAATAGGTTGGTATTTACAGAAATAGTGGTGGAATATTTTATTAGTTTTCAAGGGACACCTCATCTGTGGTATTTCAAAAAACAATGGGATTGCCCACGGTACTTTCCCATGGTATTGGCCACATGGGGCACATCATAACATATATTATTATAAAAAATTCAGCCAGAATTATTACATCATTAATGAGTTCATTAATCGCATTGAAACTCAAAATTATATTTTTACAATTCACAAAGAAACAAAACATTTTATAAAAATATCATAAATTCACCCTAACCTAATAATGATGTTCTGAATAAAAAAATGAAATCAATTTTATGAAAATATTTTTCTAATTATGAGATGTTAAATTTTTATGTAAAAACACTATTTTCTTGAAAAAAACTAATACATTATTGGTAATTTCTGAAATAGTTATTTTCTTATTATATTATATAACATTACCAAAGAAGATGCCTAAATTATATTTATTCTTTCCTAAATGAGGTTATTATTTTATTGGTCACATTACTATTCATAAGTGTATTATTACTATTCATACATTAATATTTATTAAAAATTAGGTTAATCTTATTATACTATAGATTTCATATTGATCCTAATCGTAGATGACATTTTTTTGAAAATAATTTCACAATATTAATTATTTAAGGTATTAATTTTTTTTTAAAATATCATTTAAAAAAACAATAATATGGAACTTCTATAAATTTTAACTATATTTATTTTGATATTTTAAATTAAAATTTTTTACCTTAACAAGAAATAAAATATTTATTTAGAATATAGTATTAAAAAAATTAATAAAGCCTCATTAAATAGCCCCTTATAACAATTGTATAGGACCTAAGAGTGGGGTGTTTAAGGGTGATAAAATATTGGGGCGGATAAGACAATATTACTACAGTGGTGATTTCTATCTCCTTAAAATTATCATTTAATCTATTCCATTCATGATTTACATGTTGGAGTTCGGATTTAGCTTGGAATAGAAGAATTTCCTATGATGTAACCACCTTTTCAAGCTCTGACATATGGGATTTGGATGGCCTAGGTCTACTGGATATGGCAATCAACTATTCTTTCTATATTAATTAACCATGATCATTATTATTTATAAATTATAATCACAATGTTGTAGTTTCCAGTGTTAATACTCACCAAAGGTTATATAACCACACAAACCCAGTGATCTCATTTTAATTATACTCACATCATTAATTAAAGGATGTAGTTTTTTTAGTATAAAAATAAAATAACACTAATCAAATAAAAAACAAATATTTTTTAAAATTTTGGGTCATTGAAGGTCTTTAGTCATCGTTCCACCATCTTCTCTTCTATGGGTACACTTTTATGTTAAGCTTCACCCCTCTGATAAAAATAAATCTAGAGGTGATACTTCTAGAGTATATGGTTTTTTTCAGTCGCTATCACCATTCCTATTTTTCAACATAAAATGCTGTATATTATCACAACAACATGTGATAGGGTATTTACTTCTAGGTACTATATCAAGATCTAGGACATGTTTCATATCCAAATGGCTTACTTGGAAACATTATAAACTCATATATAGTAAGATTCCACTGTAGAAAACAATGACAACTAGCTTCTTTAATCTCCTCCACCCCAGAGCTCCTCTATTGAGATAAAAAACATAACGTGACTGTGAATTCAGATTATTATGGTTTATTTGAAAGCCACCATTAGTATAAACCTTATTGACCAGCTCCTAATCTCCTCCAAACAATAGGAACATATCCCATGTTCTTCCTAGATACTTTAGTATAGCCTTAACAGCAGACCAATATTGTTCTACTGGATCTAATTGATATCTTCCTATCTTGCACAATTCATAGGAAAAATCAATTCTATTAAATAACATAGATTACATGATTGTTATTATCAGTTAATAATATGTGATCTTACTCATTATCTATTTCCCATATTTTTTCTGAGGATGCATTTTTTAAGAAAGATGTAAACCATGTAAAATTAGAACCATTTCCTTCTTGGATTTTTCCATAAAAAATTTATTTATAACATAGTCTATATTTGTACATTGACATAGTCCATATATCATCATGGATATATCATTAATGATATTGATCCCAAGAATATAAGTTATTTCAGTTATGTCCTTTATAAAGAAACAATTTTTTATACAGCCCACAATAGACTGTAAGACTGGTATGTCATTTCAAATAAGTAATATGTCTTCAACATGTAGTACTAGAATAAAGAATTCATTCCCACTAATCCTCTTATAAAAACATAGATACCATATTTTTAATGAAATTAAATTCTTTTATGGCTTCATCGAATCAAATGTTCCATGACCTAGATGCATGATTTAACCCATAAATGTATATCTTCAACCCGAAAATTCTTCCGGCATCACCTGGAGTCACATTCTCCTATGGATGTTTCATATAGACATATTATGGAATTTATTTTTGACATCCATCTTCCAAATTTCATAGTCATGGTAAGATATTATAGAAAATAGAATTTTGATGTATTAAAACAAGGAAACTGGTGAAATGGTTTCATCAATGTAAATTACATGTCAATGTTTAAAACAATTAACAACTAGACTTACTTTATAGTTATTTAATTTAATCTCCACATCTAGTTTTACCATGAATTCCCACTTTAACTAAATGGTATTTACACCAACTAGCTCATCGACCAAATCCAAAACATGTTTCATATACATGGAATCCATTTATGAATTAATGGATTTTTTCTATCATGTAGCTTCAACGCTCTCTGCTTCCTTTTTATAAGACATAGGTTCATTATTTTCAATCAATAATGAGTCACCATCTTTCTTTACTACAAAAGAATGTCTCTATAGTTTAATTTCCTCTTTTTTTTCTCCAACACATTGCATTTTTTTCGAACTACATCTCTCATGGGGTCCTGTGGAGTATATTCTCGTAGAATCTCTTGTGTATATTGACAATAAACTTCTTGAATTCAATAATTATTCATATATACATTTGAAGGTTGTTATCCCTATTAAGAAACACATTATTTCTGGAGACTATCTCATTATTTATTGAGGGCTAATATAGGTAGTATCTGCTTATTAAATTGTGATACACAATAATGATACATGTTGTGCCTCTAGGTGATATTTTTTTTCCTAAGAAGTCCTTAATAAGTCCTCGCAACCCCATACACGTGTACATGATAAGATGCGTTACTTTCCACTCCCTAACTAAAAGGTAATTCTATTTCCACTTTAGTTGGTACATGGTTTAATGTGTAGACCTTAATTTTAAATGAATTCCCCCAAAAAGGTAATAAAAGATCTACATGACTCATTTTAAACATTACCATTTCTATCAAGGTACATTTCCTACACCAATTAACACCATTCCACTATAGTGAGTAATGTGGATTGATCTGAGATTGACTCTAAAACTGTTAAATAAATTCAATAAAATATTGGAAATAAAATTAACCACTTTTACCTAATTTTTCATTTTTAATCTTCCTTCCATGTAAATTCTATACTTAATTCTTGAATTTCATGAATTTCTCAAAAGGACTCTGTCTTATATGTAATTCAGTTGACATAACCATATCTACTCAAGTCATTAATGAAATATTTGAAGAATCAATAACCACAACCTAGAGATTTTACGAAAAATGGTCCACACAAATCACTGTGTACTGATCCTAGTAGCTCGTTGGCAATTCAACATTGTTCATCGAATTGAGGATTCAGAAATTTTTCTTATAAAAATCGAATAAAATATTTTTTGTTTTTTATATCATAAGATTAAAAAACAATCATGATAGAAAATTCTCAAATGCATCTCATTTACATGACAAAAATGGTGATGCTATAGTAGGGTGTTATATGAGTAATGTGAACATGATTCACTATTGATTTCCAATATTTGGTTTTCATAATTTAATACATAAATAACATTATTTTAAATATTCATTCCATAACACATGTTTTCTTTATAAATAAAACCAACTTTACATCCCAAAATGAATATAAACTCATTTGTATCTTCGCAAGAAATTGAAATTATTTTCTTGGTAATATATGGTATATATTAACAATCCTCTAAAACCAATTTAATTCTCATTATCAATGAATGATGTTAGTCACCAATGTATTGTCTATCCATCCTTGAACCATTGGCAGCTCACAAATCCACCTATCCACTGGAATTCATTATAAATATACATGCTTAATGAATTTGTATGCAGATGTGAACACCCTAAGATGTATCTAATTCACAATGTGTAGATGTTAAAATATTATGGTCGATAACAAACACACCAAAAAATTTCCTTTCTTCTGGGTGTTGTTTTCTTCTAATGTACATTCTTTCATCATATAAAACATTCAATATAATTTTTCATTTCCCTTTCATTAGATGTTCCTATTCATAGAAGTATGGTGCTCGAGAGTTTTAGACTTTTAATTACTTTCAGGCCCCTTCCCCTTATTCTTTATTTTTTATTCATAATAAGAACTACATGTTTATCTTTCTACATGTCCTTATCCACTTTTAAAATAAATTTAATATGTTCTGAAATAATCTAATTATTATTTCATTTTTTAAATTAATAATAAAACTGGAAAAGGACTTGGGTAGTGGTGAATGAATGAGATCTATGTGAAACTCATTTTGGAATTTAATCCCTTAGATGTATAAGTGTACAGTTTAGCCAGCAAGAATGAATAAATGAGGCCTATATCACACAAAATCTTTAATATTTTATGTAAAAAATAATTTGAGATTTCATTACTCTATTATGCTACCTTCTCTTAATAGAGATCATGAAGATGAGATATTATGCATAGTGCATCCATATCATCATGTTGTTTCAAAAGATCATTATTCATGGATGATAGCACTATACTTTGAACATATGTAGAATCATTCAAATGATTCTCAATGAGAAAAAAACAATTCATTAGTTGCCATTTTTCTAGGTGTATCTAGAATTGGTTCTTCCATCACATACAATTTTCTTTCATGGTGAAGGATAATACATAAGAGTCTTTGGCAATCTAGATAATTTGTACCAGTGATAAGGATATAATTTTCATGTATATATCAATGTGATATGATTGAATTAATTGTAATGTTTTTTATAAAAATTAGATGAAGATAATTTTAGAATGTTATCTGATATAATTTATAAAAATAATAAATTAATATATTTATTAATCTACAACTATTTTATCAAAACACAATACCTATTAGCACTGGATACATAATATCTTGTTTCTTAGAAATCATAGTAAAGACGATCCATGTTTCCATTATCATTAACCCAACATTAGAAGGTTATGAAATGTGAATGGTTTTATGTTGGAATTCTAAATTCCAATTGCATTAACTCATAGGTCCTTGATCTGTTGAGTGGACCCCCAATCCTAAAATCAATATTTTCTATTTTATGAACCCTTTCCTCTCATTTATCTTGCGACCTAATTTTTTAGTCAAACCATGATGGGAACTTTGTTATGTCAACTGTAAAATTCATGTTATAATTTTATCATAATTTAAATCCCTACAACGTAGTCAGGTCAAGAGATTTAAACTGTGGATTTTTTTTGAACTAAGTTAGTGGAAGTATATGCTAACTTTATATTAATAATTTTGGTATTTTATAATTAATGAATCAATTTGAAGTTATTACTTATATTGCATACCATTAAATGTTAAGTTTATTTACTTAACTGATTAACCATGTCATAAATAATATTTACACATAATATGATTTATTTTTGTTTTATTTTTAATTCTTGTTAAAACATTAATTCATCTGATCATGATAAAACATTCATGTACCTCTCTTGGATTGGTTTTTCCTTAGATCCAGTCTTGAGATTCCTCCACTATCATAGGAGCTTCATTAATTACACAGGATTTTAATCAAACACAGGTGATGAAAATAAGAAGTTTTACATAAAATAATCCATGGTCATTTTGGAACTTATAAAATATGATGATATATGACATGCATGCCACAAATTGAAAGTAATAATAAATTAATTTTTTTACATTATCATAGATTATGGATCCAAAAGTAGAAGGAGAGGCAACCAAACTAGAATTTCACAATTATGAGGAAATATTGAAGAAGGGAAATCCAAATGTTATAGATCAAAATGATTTCTCTCTCTCTCTCCTCTTGGTTATATGGACATCGTTCAATGGTGTGCCATGAATAATCCAAATGTGAATATTCATATTTAACCTATGATAGAAGAGAAGAATATCAACATTACATATGTGTAAAATCAACTATGGGTCTCTACGTTGCTTATTTTTATTTCCATTACCATGATAGAGTCATCAAGAAAGGGTTTATTTCCCATGTATCAACCAACCAAGATGCAGTTGTGAAAATAATTACTTTATGTATGTATTCGATTGTTTCATGAGTGGTAACTCTGAATGGTGAAAGCCTCTATAACTTCAATGAGATTATGAATGGAATTATAGATAAATAAGACTTCAATTAATCGATAATAATTTCTATGTGGATGTTATTTTATAATATTTGTTCCACTATGATGATTTTTAAAAAATGGAATGGAGCGTTCGATCTGTTTCAACAAAACTAAGTTTTCATAGAATATAGCGGTGGGATTGGAACATCTATATAAATAATGTCAGGAATAATCTCACTCAACATTGAATTCATATCTACAATATCAATTTTCTCTCCTATAAATCTATAATCATTTGTGATATTTAATCCTTGGTTGGAAACTGTATTAGACAGGATAAGACAACTAACAATCCCCAATTTGGGCACAATTCCCAGATTATAGTTGAAGTGGATATGGATAATAACTAGGTAGAAGAGGTTTTTTTTCAATTGGAGATGAAGATATCAACTTTAAAATTCATTATTGGTGAAGGCCAATGTTATTCATGAACTGTAGATTTTTTTGTCGTGAATATTCGAAATGTAATAGAGACAAGACATATACTCTTTGTAAATATATAGGGCATATTTAAATGACATGTCAGAGGGAAAAGGAAAAGTTATTGTTACCAACTCTAATAATAATTACCCTTCTTCCTCAAGTAACATGAACAAGGATGGGATACCTCAAAACCTTGGTGTTTGGGTTTCCTAAAAACCCTAGAGTTCTAATGATGTTTAAGTGGGCATGGATGTTGATATAACTACCATAATTATTATTGTTCTAGTGGGAGGGATTATGGATGTTTTTAAATCTCATCCCACTAACTACATCTACAACGAATTCCCAATTTTTGATTACGTACTATAGGTAATGGATGAGATGATTCTTTACATTGGTAAAGATACCAACCCCCGTGATTTTAAGGTGAATCCAGTTTTGATTTTACAAGTATGATCCTTCACTAATACATCTAGCTCTGAAGAGGTTCACTCAGACAAATATATGACGAAGAAAGAGGAACCTTCTATTTCCAAGACATTTCATAGAACATAAGACTCTCTAGAATGAGAAATCATCTCTCAGAAGAAACCTAGTCCTCATAATCATGACCAATTTTTATCTATTAATGGAATTATTTACAATGATAAAGGAATTTATTGAAATGATGATAGAAAGGTGACATAGATCTGCATGAAATCTGATCCCCCATGCTCTCCAAATACAGATGTTCTATATAAAAAATTGTCATATTAGAAATAATAATAACAATAATTTATTTTTGGGACCTATATAAAGTTTTCTAAAAGAAGAATGCTTCAAAATTTCACTATATATTCAGTTCATTATTCGAACAGATTCACCTCACTCACTAAAATTTTTTGGGAAAATGATCCGGAGGAAATTTGACCTAGGGAATTTGAACATGATTCCTCGAGAGTGAATGGAGGTATTGGAAAATTTGTAGGTGAAGAAAAACCTAAATTAAAGTGATTAAAGGGACGATGTAAAGACACGTAAATTTCAAGGTATTTTTTTTCTTAATTTTTTTTTGGAATTTTACAAGAACACAATTTCTGACGGCATGTGATTATGAGGATCGGTGTGCCCGGAATCATTTTCTGAAGTTTGACTCAGGTACATTCAGTGAACTAACGAGCGGGTTTTTTCTATCTTTTGAACCGGTGCTCAGAATCGAAGTCTGAGGGCACCGATGGAATCGTAGCGCCGGTATTTGCTTAGAAACGCCTCTTCCGAAGTTGTGTTTGCTCGGGTGTGGTTTTTAATTTTTGTGGTTAAGTGAAGAAAATAAAATAAAGTGGTGCAACAACTTTATTTTATTTCACTTAAGGCCACTTAAAGCCACTTAAAGCTACATAAGCTGAGTTGAAGCAGATAGGGTGGAACCCAAAATATCCTACCCTCTTGGTAGGATATTTGTGAGGTGGGGCCCGCATGATCCCCACTGTTTTTTTCCTCTAAGTAACTCACCAGCGAAAAATCCTCTTTAATGAAAGTCAACTAGTGCGTTTCCTAAAATCTTAACGCCCCTATTAATTGGACAGTTAAGACGTTACCATTAATTCACTGAATTAATTGTTAATTTCATAACTTGTTTTCAAACTATTGGAATAGTAATAAAATAAGACCAAAACACGTTTTTCTTGTGTGCGGATTTTTGAGAGGATTTAGAGAAACTCTATCTTCATACTCCTTCGCGAAGAACACGACGAATGTGAAGAACGCATCGTCGCCGACGAAGAACGCTGGCCTTCGACGAAAGGCGACGAAGAACTCCGACGATTCTCCACCCACGACAAATCTTCGATCAACTACTTGAGGTAGGATATTACGGATGTTTTAAATTTCCTTTGTGGATTTTATCCTCAACATGGATTTAATTCGTGAAATTAAATCTGTGTGTTTTCTTTAACCCACGGAGATCGTCGATGCGACGCCGTGTACCGCGACGACGCGATGCCCCTTCCGCAATGCGATGATCCTCTTCTTCTGCGACGGTCAATCCCGCGAAGGACTCACGTCCGACGACAACTACGAGGTAGGGGTTTTATTTGAGAATAATATTTATTCCCATGGTTGTTACCTACTAAAAAATTGAACCCAGATCAACTCATCATCAAGCTGATCCGCGTTTGTTTTTATATTCTTGATGAGAATTTTTTATTTATGGGAGTTTTTTTGGGAACTAGGTTCAATTTTAATTTATTAAAATTGTGCCTTGTTATGTTTTCATGTGTTGATTACTATTCCCAATTGTTATCACCTTATGCGGAGGGTGCAGGCCAAACAAACACGGCCCGACAACCCTCCGCAGTTCTTCGTTGATGAGTGGATTAACGGCGTTTATGAAATGGGATCTGTATGGCGATTGGAGGCCTTCGCAGCAATGTTCGGATCCCGGGAGAGCCGTAGGCGCAAACTGCTGGCAAAACAGACCACCGGAGCACGTCTGGTGGTCCGCGGAAGTTCCCGCCGGCGCGCCACGCCGGCACGGCGGCGCTGGCGGTTGGAGGCAGTGTGTAGAGACCCGAAACATGACATACATTGACATTACATTACATTTGCAGAATACTTAGTACATAACAAAAACACACACACAAGGATCGTAATAGTTTAGTGTCTTTGGAAACTCGGAACGTAATCTTCTAATTGTGGTGAAAGATCTTCAACATCTCCTATAAAGATCTTCCTTTTTTTTACCTAAAACCTTTCTTTATATCCTGGGGAAAAGAAACCATAAAAGGGTGACCTCAAATTCTCAGTAAGGGTAAACAAAAGATATATCAATCACATCATATACATAAGCACATAACTTTTGGAAATCTTGACCTGCAAAAGAGATCACAATTTCATAACATGGGGTAAATCATGGCAGTGAAATGTAATCACAATAATCATAACTTAAAACATGAATCTTTGTGGCATTCACACATAAACATAGAGAATCATTTCTTGTTAGTCAAGACTCATTTCTAAAACTATCTTAATGGACAAAGTCCCTTTCTAAATCGAGTAACCCTCATTTCAGTCCTGTTTCACTGAACCGGTATAACCTACCGTTCCAGCCCTGTCTATCTCATGAGATATAAAATCTTTACCAAATGCATTGGAGGGAGATATAGGTCCCACCCATCTTATAATGAATCCTTTCTTATGTGTGCCACATAATCATAAACCATACATCATAGCGTAATCCACGTAATAAAAATGGGATTCTTAAACAACATGACATCATAAAACAATTCATATAAGATAAAGGAATTCATATAAATATTTCCATCACAACATAATCAAATCCATGTAATAATAGGTATAAAAACAGAACCCTTTTATTATCTTAGATGGAAAATAAATTTGATAAAATACTTGAACTCTATTCTTGAGGAAAACATCCTTTCTACTTCAAAAACACTTTTCCTTTCTTAACATGGCATTCAATTTTAAACTAAAAGAAGTTGATTAAAAATAAAACATAATACTTGTAAAGGAATATTCTTGGAAATAATGTTTTAGAAATCCATTCATGCCGTATAAGTTAAAAAAAACATTCTTCGTACTTTTGTCGGAAAAGTTAAAAAGTACCCCGTATGAAAAAAATGACCAAAGATTCCGTTCATATTCTTTACTAAAAACTCACAAAAGGGTAACATTGGATTTAAAATATTGTAAGTGGATGGAAATAATATTACATATTTATGAAACATGGATATGGATGATAAAATACACCCCAGTAAATACTTACGAATAAACAATCTCGGATAAAAATGAGATTGTGATATTTCCCTTACCTTAGGTCCGACTTGCTTTGTAAGTGTCCGAACCTCCTGTATAATGATTTAAATCATGTTATTGACTTATTCCAGAATCATATTAATTGTTATTATATCATATATGGTCCACTTATGACTTTATATTACCTGTTCTTTTGTAAATTAATGTTAAAGTAGCGTTTTGGGTAAAATCGTCTCATTTGTCGTTCGTGTTTTTAACTTGTAATTATTCATATGATTACTTAGATCATGATTACTTAATTCCAGAATATAAAACATGATATATATATATATTCAGAATATACATATATAATAAATCAGTAAATGGAAAGAAATACACCGTTCATGGAGACGGTAGTCCGTACGTACGCATGAACGGTGTTTTCGTTTCATTATTGAATTGAATGGAATTAAGTAGATGACATAAATATAAATATAAATAATTCCAGTATCATTATTAGGTCATATATTTCATTAGTACTTATTATATATACTTTATAATCATTCATGAATGGTTAATCATTGAGAATGAATCTCATCGCGTCGTGGAGACGGTAGTCCGTACGTACGCACGAGCGATGATATCATTTCCATAATTATTGAATTGAATTTGAGTGGATTATACAATATATCAGAATCAATATGATGTTTTAATAACTATGTATAGTTATTCTTTACACCATTATACCCATCCATGTAAGGTGGTGGTGGAAAATAGATTACACCACGGCGTGGGGACGGTATTCCGTACGTACGCATGCACGGTGATTTCTTTTTCCGTAGGATGGATAGATGGTGAAATTTGGCTGTTTCATACTTAAAATAACATATCAGTATATGAGTGATACTGATGTTATTACTTCATAATGAAACAACCTAAGAAGAAGAACTGGAAGAAGAAATAAAGATGAAAGAATTGGTAACGGTAATTACCTTTTCTTTGAAGCGCCTCTTTGAAACCTCCTCTTAGGGCACTAAAATTGGTCTTTAAGGAAGACCAGAACCTCTAGGATGTTGCTAGGGAAGTGGAGAAGAGATTTTGGCAGGGGTTGGCCGAGCTTGAGTGCTCAAATTTGTGTGAGGAGGAGGGGGAGGAGGAGCCCTTCTATAAGGGAGGAGAGGGGCACCTTAGGAATATCTCAAAATATTATTTTATATTAAAGTAAAAATCGGTTTATAATGGTTCCAAAGGGTCTTATTTCGATTCTAAAGTGGGGATGGGTCGAAATACTATCAACCAATCGGATTTATACAAGTTTAGGTTATTATTTTAACCTTATCAATTAGATTTAACTCTAAGTTAAATAATTTAACTTTTACCGTGTCTTTTTGTTTTCTTTCACTATATGGTTAATACACTTACTATAACATGCCAAACGAACCCCAAATTGTATATTATTAATACATATATCCTTATCTAATTCATTGGGCCGAACCTTAGATTTTTAGGAATAAAATAACAATTAATAATATAATATTTGATTTAAAAACTATTTTGTGTCAATTTTGACACTATTTGATATATGATTTTTGTGAAAGTCATAACAGAATTATATGTTCAAACCAAGTTGATTAAATCAACACTAATATATCATAGTAACCTATAAAATTAGTTTAATTCATAAAAAGTCTTAAATTACATTTATTTTGGTATTTATAATATCAATTATGTCAATATTTCATTAATAAGATAATTACTGCATCATCTTTGTGTCATAAATAAATTAAATTATTTGATGTATAAAAATTACAAATAAAATACCATCATGTAGGAAATATTATTAGCTTTCTAATTATTTTTTACAATCGAATTTATCTTATGTATAACCCCATATTAAAAATGATTTACTTATTAAACATTGATTTTAACTATTTTAACCCTTCTTTAAATAAATTAACAATAAATGTCCTAATCTAACCCAAGTGGGCCTAAATGGTCATATTTTATTCCTAAATTTGATTTTGGTCTAATTAAACTTATCCAATAGAATTAGGACATGTGTTAGGGTAATAGTAATATCATATTTACCCTTAATTACCCTATTTACTTTTAACCGTGGTAAATAAAAGTAAAAAGTTACTATTCACCAAAAATTATTTTCATCTCATTGAACCACATTTTACTTACTGACATCAACCGTGTCTCTCGGATTTTTGAAATTCCATTCATAGAAGCGGTAAAATTATGTTTTATGAAAAATTCTGTTTTTTTTAACTACCACTTAGTAGTTTCACTATTCATCAAAAATTGATGTTTTCCAGAACAATGCCAAATTTTCAGCCTAAGCTATATTTCATATTCCGAATTCAAAAATGAAGTCTATTTTACCAAATTCAAAACATAGAAGTTTCATTAATTAATTTTATAATTAAATCCCGCTGTTAAAACAAATAGCGTGTTTTTAAGAAACAATATCTATCAAAAGATTGACACTTGATTATGTCTGGTTTAAATGTGAAATTACAACCAATGACCAACATTGTATTAAATTGTAAAATTATATACTAAATATACTTTAAAACCACTCAAATTAATAATTTATCACTATTAATTATTTCGATTAAAAAGTTGTTTTTAATTATAATTTAGTAATTTTCACTATTCATCAGAATATGAAAGTTATCCGAAAAGTACCAAAATTTCACCTTAGGCTAAATTTGATACTCCGAATCCAGAAATGAAGTCTATTTTGAGAGCTAAAATTTCTAAAATTTAAAAAGTTGTTATTACTATTCATAACGGCTAGTTTTAATAATATTTTAATAGCATATCGTTGTTTCATGAAACTCAGTATTACGTACTACACACGCTATCGAGGAAGGTTGCGATTGCGTGTAATGCAAGGCAAGTCAAGGATGCGTGTTGTGCAAGCTCCTTTTTGTGTTGCGTACAACACAAGACATTAGTGAAATTAAAAAGAATATTTTTCATAAAATCTTGGGTTGTTACATTCTACCACCCTTAAAATGAATTTCGCCCTCGAAATACGTCGGGGTTATAAATGGTTTACTGTTCGAAAGTTTCTTTAATAGAAACCCACATCGTAAAAAGGAATACCAAAAACAATCTTTAAAAACAAAGGTATGAAACGTAATGGTTACCCCAAATAAACTAATCACTGTGTTTCCACATAGGTGAAAATATGGATATGGAAGAGAAATCTAACCATCATGTTCTGATGGAGAGTGGTAGAGAACATGGCTAGGGAAAATCCAGTAATCACAAATCCATAAATTTGTGACGATCTAAGGTACCATCTGATTCATAAAGTATAAGATCACTAGGACAACATTTTTGGTTTTCAAGATCATTTCCCTAAAGTTGAAAATTTGAATTAGAATAAATACTTACTTTATTTTGGTACAATCTCACTGTTGTTCGTGCCTTGAACAATTTCCACTTCATCTCTTAAATAAATGAAGTTGAATTTTTTATTCGTGAAGTGTTAGAAGATCATGTGATAGAATGACGGGTCATTCCATCTGTCTCAAACAAAAGGTTAGCAAAAATTATATACATAAGTCGATATATAGTGAGATTAATCATATATGGTTCCTAAAATGGACTTATACTTCATATATCATACTGCTTAATATAATAAAACTAGTTTCTACTAAACAGGGACATCCTGTAGGCCAGTGGTAGGTGATAAAGGCTAGTCGCACTTCGGTTGTGGGTTCGATTCCCACATCCTTGTCCGACGCGATGGGTTGTCGCCCGTCCTGCAGGTTGTCCTTTTTCTAAAACTATATTACTATAACATCCCATCAATAATATCGAGAAAACTTCTATCCTTAAACAATACTAACTTATGTCCAACATAATCCATTCCAATCTTTAGGCTTATCCATAATACTGCAGTCCACTCTCATAACATAGTGAAAACGATTACCAGAGATTTAACACCATCGCCGATCCCCATATATCATAAGATATGTTTTGTTGGTCACATTCTAAACATTCAAAGTCCTTAATCATGTATTCTCTTGAATACCTTAGTGAAAACATGAATGCAGTTTAAAGTTAACACATTCCACATACCAAAATCCTCAAAATTCTATATACTCAAACCATGATATCACTTAGTCCTTATATCAATCATGAGCTCATGAATACTATTAAACATTTCATTTTCTTGTTTTACCTTCATTATGCGCATATCATCTTATTTCCAAAAAATATCTCAATCACTTTGAATACCACATCAATAAATATTGCAATACTCAATGACACAACATTATTTTGGAATCCCATTACATAAACACTTAATCATTCCACCACATCGTTGTCATATTCAACATTGCCAATAGTGATCGCATGTGACTTCCCTTTGTCCTTTGCCTTCAGTGGTTTCTCATGTTGATCATCACTAACCCTTGGATTAGGGCATTTATTAGCATAATGACCCATTTCCTTACACTTGAAGCATTGAAGTGTTGGTGGTGCGTTCTCTGCAGTGTTTTCTTTATTCACATCATTAGAAACCCTTTTTCCATTACTTCGACACTCAGCTGCTCGATGACCTTCTTTTACACACTTAAAACATTTTCTAGTCCCTTTAAGACAATCTCCACCATGCTTCTTTCCACACTTTGTGCATAAGGAAACATTCATCTTCTTTTCACCATTATTTTGAGATTTCTCCTTGAACTCCATCTTTCGTTTCTTGTCAAAACCATGAGATGGATATGTAACACCAACTTCCATTTCTACCTTGATAGCACAACGCACAATTTCTTCATAGCTACTGAAGTCTCTTATAGCTAATGCCCTTCGAAGACTTGGTTTTAAGCCACTAAAAAATTGATAAACATTACTTTCAGGTTGGATGATAATGCCAGATGCATACCTTGCAAGTCTTGTAAAATTCACTTCGTATATACCAACAGATTCATCATCCTTTTGCTTTAGTTCAAGAAACTCTTTCTCCATCTTTGTTCGAAGAATACGAGGGAAGTACTTATTGAAAAACAAGTTCTTGAACTCGTCCCATTCCATGGACTCAATTTCATCTCTTGTCCTCATATTCTTGATAAGATTCCACCATTGATCAGCTTCTCCTTCCAAATGATACACTGCTAGGATGACTTTATCATGTTCAGAACATTGAAGAACTGAAAATATCTTTTCAGTAGTACTAATCCATTGTTCAGCAACTAATGGATCGGAAGACCCACTGAAAGAAGGTGGGCATTGCCTCATGAAGGACTCAATAGATTATTGTTCCCTTCTCTGCTCATTTGGAAGTCCAGAATGATTCATAGCTTGTGTAAGTATAGCAATAAGATTTTGCACTCCATCTCCCATAACATTTGTTTGTTCAGGAGGACAATCATTGCATTGTCCATTGTATTGATCAACACGGTTCCTTCGGGTTCCAGCCATCGTCTAAAACCCAAAAAGAATAGTGTGAGAGGAAAAAATCATTAATAATATAATATTTGATTTAAAAACTATTTTGTGTCAATTTTGACACTATTTGATATATGATTTTTGTGAAAGTCATAACAGAATTATATGTTCAAACCAAGTTGATTAAATCAACAATAATATATCATAGTAACCTAGAAAATTAGTGGAATTCATAAAAAGTCTTAAATTACATTTATTTTGGTATTTATAATATCAATTATGTCAATATTTCATTAATAAGATAATTACTGCATCATCTTTGTGTCATAAATAAATTAAATTATTTGATGTCTAAAAATTAAAAATAAAATACCATCATGTAGGAAATCTTTTTAGCTTTCTAATGAATTTTTACAATCGAATTTATCTTATGTATAACCCCATATTAAAAATGATTTACTTATTAAACTTTGATTTTAACTATTTTAACCCTTCTTTAAATAAATTAATAATAAATGTCCTAATCTAACCCAAGTGGGCCTAAATGGTCATATTTTATTCCTAAATTTGTTTTTGGTCGAATTAAACTTATCCAATAGAATTAGGACATGTGTTAGGGTAATAGTAATATCATATTTACCCTTAATTACCCTATTTACTTTTAACTGTGGTAAATAAAAGTAAAAAGTTACTATTCACCAAAAATTACTTTCATCTCATTGAACCACATTTTACTTACAGACATCAACCATGCCTCTCGGATTTTTGAAATTCCATTCATAAAAGTGGTAAAATTACGTTTTATGAAAAATTCAGTTTTTTTTAACTACCACTTAGTAGTTTCACTATTCATCAAAAATTGATGTTTTTCAGAACAGTGCCAAAATTTCATCCTAAGCTATATTTCATATTCCGAATTCAAAAATGAAGTCTATTTAACCAAATTCATAACATAGAAGTTGCATTAATTAATTTTATAATAAAATCCCGCTGTTAAAACAAATAGTGTGTTTTGAAGAAACAATATCTATCAAAAGATTGACACTTGATTATGTCTGGTTTAAATGTGTAATTACAACCAATGACCAACATTGTATTAAATTGTAAAAATATATTCTAAATATACTTTAAATACACTCAAATTAATAATTTATCACTATTAATTATTTCGATTAAAAAAGTTGTTTTTAATTATAATTTAGTAATTTTCACTATTCATCAGAATATGAAAGTTATCCGAAAAGTACCAAAATTTCACCTTAGGCTAAATTCGATACTCCGAATCCAGAAATGAAGTCCATTTTGAGAGATAAAATTTCTAAAATTTAAAAATTGGTTATTACTATTCATAACGGCTAGTTTTAATAATATTTTAATAGCATATAGTTGTTTCGTGAAACTCAGTATTACGTACTACACACGCTATCGAGGAAGGTTGCGATTGCGTGTAATGCAAGGCATGTGAAGGATGCGTGTTGTGCAAGCTCCTTTTTGTGTTGCGTACAACACAAGACATTAGTGAAATTAAAAAAAAATTTCATAAAATCTTGGGCTGTTACATAGGGCCGGCCTCCGGGAAGACCCGCCGTGGCTGAAGCCGCATCGGCAACCGCCGGTCCTGCGGCCACCCGAGACCGTGGGGAAGGGACGCGGCCTTGCGCCCCTTCCGGTGGCAAGGAGCGGCCCCGCGGCGCCGCCGCTCAGCTAGCGTCGAGCCCCCCAGGCCGGGCCGGGTCGCGCCCCTCCAGGTCAGACCTGGACCCGGGTCGGGTCGACCCGGTTCGGGCCGACCAAGGGGGGGGGGGGGGGTTCGGCAGGGTCAGTCCGGGCCCAGACCCCCCGTTTTCGGACCCTTTTCGGTCTTTCTCCCATATCTTGGGCTACGAGCCTACGATCAACGCACCGTTAGCGGCGATGTGATCCTTGGATCAAGACGGTAGTTTCGGTATATTACACTCAAGGTTTAGGAAAACTTTGGTTTCGGCCGGGTTGGTTCGTACACGAAACCAACCGGGCCCTCGAAGCGGAAACACTTATAACTTAAGCTCCGGATGTCCGATTGATGTGTCGTTGACTTTGTTGGATTCCTCTAAGTGAGACGGATCTTTTGGGTTACTCCGCCCGAGGTTTGGACGCAGGTGGAGTACGGTTGGGTTGGTATTTCCTTAAAAACCAACTAGACCCCTGGGACGAAAAAGCCAATAACTCTCAGACCGGGCGTCCGATTGACGCGCCGTCTGCAACGTTGAGTTCCTTTTGACAATACGGAACTTTTGGATAAATCAAATATGGACTATGTGTCATTTGATGTATCATCCACTCGGCTCGTGGAGCAGACCCTCCCCGAACGAGCTTGCTATGTGCGGGAAACCTAGAGCTGGCTTTGTCTGCGACGACAATGAAGACAGTACGAAAATCATTCGTAGGTTCTGTAGTGACCACTACAGTACTTTTGGGATAAATCAAATCCGGACTATGTGTCACTTGATGCATCGACCTCTTGGCTCGTGGAGTGGACCCTCCCGGAACGAGCATGTTGTGTGCGGAAACCCTAGAGCCGGTTGAAACTTGACGATTGCTGATCGAACGACTCAGTGTGTTACGGATAGCCCAGTGGGAAGCGATTGGTTGAAGCAGCAGACCCACGGTGTAGGAGTTCTTGGTTGTAGCGGCAGACCCATGGTACTCAACAGAAGGAGTATCTATGGAGGCTATGAAGGGGAGCGCTTGGTTGTAGTGGCAGACCCACGACGGAGGAGCGCTTGGTTGTAGCAGCACGGGGGAGCGCTTGGTTGTAGCGGCAGACCCACGACGGTGGAGCACTTGGTGGTAGTGGCTGACCCGTGGTACTCAATAGAAAGAGTACCTCTAGAGGATATGAGGGGGAGCACTTGGCTGTAGCAGTAGTCCCATTGTGGGAAGCACTTGGTTGTAGCAGCAGACCCATAGTACTCGATAGGTGGAGTACTACAACAGCCCAAGGTTAGAGGGAAGCGCATTGCTGTAGCGGCATAACCACTGTAATGGATGGAGAAGGAGTTTCCCAATAGCTATGGTTTCAACTTCATGATCGATCTTGTGTGGGTCATTGCGGGGGTTAGTACCTATCGATCCTTTTTGGGTCTGATGGCTTAGATGAATTAGTGGCTACATCTGATCATCTCTATCATCTTACGAAGTAGTATTCCTTTGTGAGCTGAATCCTATTTGTCTTTCCTATGTGGATTGTGTTGTGCTATCCTGTGTGGATTTACGTTTTGCTTTCCTGTGTGGACTGGGTTGTACTTGGGCTCAGATGTTGGAGTCGAACTTGGAATTGATGACTTAGGTATATGTATGGACATATACCTAAGCAGTGTCGGATGTTACTTCGTGATTGTATCTTTCCTTTGTGGATTATTTTTTGTGGATTTTGGAAGACCTTCGGGGGTCTCAGGGTCCCTACAGAGTAGCTTATACTCACCCCTAAACGGGCTATGCCCGCACTACGTTGTGTTGATTGAAGACGACGGATAGCGCTGATCGTGGTTAAAGCTAGCGGAGCAGGACGATACCTGGAGGTGGACCACTGGGCGGAACGTACTCGGAGCGGTCGGCTGGACCCGAGGAGCAGTGGAGGCTATCTGTACCCACCCTTCAGGTGGGATTTCTAGTGAACAGCTCGATATTGCAGCTTTAATTTTCAGTTGCTGTTTTCCCTTTCCAGTTGTACATTACTTTCAGTTTGGGTTTGTATACTGGCCCACTTACTTTTCCACACTTACTGTTGTACCAGTTTTTACGTAGTGTTTACATATTCCTGCTTGATCTGTGATGTTTGTGGATTACTTTACGAAGGTAATGCCTTCCCTTTTTGCTAGGATTTACGCCTTGGTGCTAGTCGCCAGCCCCTGGCCTATGGTAGGCGGGCTTGGAGTAGTCACGGCACGGGCCCCGAGGACGGGTCGTGAAAAATTGGTATCAGAGGAGTTTGGTTCTACCGCAGAACCATGGGACTCTGATCTTTTCTATGTGAAGCAATAGTGTTAAGTGTATTGGGTATGGTTATCAGTCCAGGGAGTCCATTGTTGATGTGGCAACCGACGTATCCGAACACCAGGAACCTAACATCTGATTTCCGACTCAATGCACGAAAACATTGATTGCTTGTGTGTTTCATGTTTTCTATGTGATTACTTTGTGTCAGCTCACCAGGTATAATGTTCTGACCATGGCACACCTGTTTCTTTTTCCGGATGGCCCCACGACGGCAGTCAGCTAGGGTTCCGAGAGTTGAGCGTGACGACAGCCCACCGAGCAACGAGGCCTCGGTGCAGGGCCCTTTGACAGCAGAGGCACCGGCGGTACCTCTACCCGTCGAGCCACCAATGCTTCTAGCCCAAGCCGCTGACGATGCACGTTTCCTTAGTGCACTGCATGAGTTCCAGCGCCAGCGACCGCCTAGGTTCTGTGGGGACACAGACCCCCAGGCAGCCGAGGACTCGCTGGAGGCAGTTGTACGAGTTTTCCGGTTAGTGAGGACAGCAGCATACCTTATGGTGGTCCTTGTAGTGAGCCTTCTGCATGCGGCATCAGGCAGATGGTGGAGCTTGATGCTCCAGGTGCACGACGAGGCATCACTCCATTGGACGAACTTTGAGGGCCTTTTTCACTCTGAGTTCGTTCCAGCCACCCTCTGAGTGGTGCACATCTAGGAGCTACTACAGCTGTGGCAGGGCAGCATGACAGTATCCCAGTATGCGGTGAGGTTTACAGATCTCTCGCGCTATTCCATGTACATGGTACGGGCCCCATTCTTTAGGGCCCGAACCTTCGAGTATGGGCTCAGGTGAGAGATCAGAGCTTCTGTTGTTTCTCACAGCATTCCGACACAGATAGTGGTGTTGGAGAGAGCCCTCTTAGAAGAGAGTTTCCTTGCTGAGCAGTCTCCAGCAGCAGGACCCACCACTAGCCGGCATGAGGCAGAGTCTTCTGCAGCAGGTATTAGACAGATGACGCAGGGGTTTAAGAGGACTAGACCTGCCGGTTTTCGACCGCGTGACACATGATCGTTTGTGAGAGGCACCCGGGGTGGACAACGACTTACCATGAGTGGACAGTGTTACTCATGCAGCGGGGTTGGTCACATGGCTCGTGACTGCCCGACCCGCCTTGCCGAGGAGCAGAAAACGGTTGAGGGGCCACCTAGGCAGAGGCAGAGGGTCGACCGTGGCAGTCCGCAGGGGGCAGGTGAGCGAGGCAGAGGAGCTGGTCATGCAGTTGGAGGTGGACGATGCTTCGAGGTGTTGCCACCACCACCACCAGGAGGTCTACACCGACCGCAGGGAGCTGGTGGACATGGGAGAGCTCAGCTTCAGGCAGTTGAGGCCTACGATTGTGGAGCTCCGGAAGTAGATGGACATGTGTGGGACTAGCTCCAGACCTAGAGACTTTTGTTTATGCTGCTTCTAGCATGGTTGATGTTTGTTTATAGATGTTTCGTGTCTTTGTACTTTGAACTAAAGTAATAAAAGACACATATCTTTTGGCGTTTAACATCATGTCCTCTCTTTGTGTTGTTACTAAGAGGTTCCGGTTTAAAAACCGTTATCTTGACCCTCACATTGAGATACCAACTAGAGGAGACCCAGTGACCACACACCGATGACGACACTGTGACTCAACCCTTGGAGGTGAGAGTAACGGTTGGATCTCTTGGTAGTAGCGTCGAGGACTTACGACGTCATCCTTGGTATGGGATTTTATCATCCATGACTGGATTGACTATATTAGGTGATGAACGTGGTTCATCCAGGGGATGAGACCAGATTTCTCTTCTCGGAAAAGAAGAAATCTCAACAGCTCGAGTAGGACCAGAAAGGTCCAACTCATCCAAGAGCAGATGAGGAAAGCTCAGAGCCGACAAAAGTCTTGTGCTGACAGGAGGCGGAGACTACTAGAGTTTGAGGATAGCGACCAGGTTTCCTTACGGGTCACACCTCAACGTGAGTTACGGAGATTTGGTCGAGGTGGGAAGTTGTCTCCCTGCTTCATCGAACCATTCCAGGTCCTCAGCAGGATTGGCGAGGTGGCTTATCTCCTGGCTCTACTACCTCAGTTGCACTGGGTGCACGATGTCTTCCACGTATCTCAGCTGAGGAGATACGTGCACAACCCGACCCATATCATTGACCATGGGGAGATAGGGGTTGATGACAGGGATACATTTACGAAAGTCCCAGTGGGGATCGAGGATCGACGGGAGCGGGTCCTATGTGGACGGTCAATTCCTCTTGTGCGCATCATATGGTAGCACGAGACCCTCTAGGAGAGCACTTGGGGGAGGGAGGCTCAGATGCTTGCTCAGTACCCGCTTATGTTTCACTAGTTTATGATGTATCTTTACGGGGACGTAAAGACCTATGGTGGGAGCGATGTAAAGACCCATATATTTCAAGGAAATTTTTTTCTTAATTTTCTTTTCAATTTTACAAGAACTCATTTTCTGACGGCACGTGATTCCGAGGCCCGGTGTGCCCGAAATCATTTTCCAAAGATTGGCTCGGGTACGTTTACTGAACGAACTAGCGGTTTTTTCTAACTTTTGAACCGATGCTCGGAATCAAATTACGAGGGCACCGATGGAATCGCAGCGCCGGTAGTTTCTTAGAAACTCCTCTTACGGTGTTGCATTTTCTCGGGTGTGGATTTTAATATTTGGGGTGAAGTGAAGAAAATAAAATAAAGTGGTGCGACAAATTTATTTTATTTCACTTAAAGCCACTTAAAGCCACTTAAAGCTACTTAAGCTGAGTTGAAGCAGATAGAGTGGAACCCAAAAAATCCTACCCTTTTGGTAGGATATTTGTGAGGTGGGGCCCTCACGAGCCCCACCATTTTTTTCCTCTAAGTAACGCACCTGCGAAAACTCCTCTTTAATAAAAGTCAACTGGTGCGTTTTCTAAAACTCTTAACGCCCCTATTAATCAGACAGTTAAGGCATTACCTTTAATTCACCAAATTAATGGTTCCATTCTGAACTTGTTTTCAAACTGTTGGCATAGTAATAAAATATGACCAACACACGTTTTTCTTGGGTGCGGATTGTTGAGAGGATTTGGAGAAACTCTGTCTTCATCCTCCTTCGCGAAGAACGCGAAGAACGCGAAGAATGCGAAGAATGCATCGTCGCCGACGAAGAACACCAGACTTAGACAAAAGGCGATGAAGAACGCCGATGATTCTCCTCCCGCGACAAATCTTCGATCAACTGCTTGATGTAGGAGATTACGGATCTTATAAATTTCGTTTGTGGATTTTATCCTAAACATGGATTTAATTCATGAAATTAAATCTGTGTGTTTTCTTTAACCCTCGAAGATCGTCGATGCGACGCCGTGTACCGCGACGAAGTGACACCCCTTCCATGACGCGATGATCCTCTTCTTCTGCGACGGTCAATCCCGCGAAGGACTCATGTCCGACGACAACTACGAGGTAGGCGTTTTATTTGAGAATAATATTTATTCCCATGGTTGTTTCCTACTAAAACAAAGAACCCGGATCAACTCATCATCAAGTTGATCCGGGTTTGATTTTTTATGCGGGACGAGAATTTTTTATTTATGGGAGTTTTTTTGGGAACTAGGTTCAATTTTAATTTATTAAAATTGTGCCTTGTTATGTTTTCATGTGTTGATTATTATTCCCAATTGTTATCACCTAACGCGGAGGGTGCGGGCCAAACAAACATGGCCCGACAACCCTCCGCAGTTTTTCTTTGATGAGTGGATTAACGGCATTTACTAAATGGGATCGGGATGGCGATTGGAGGCCTTTGTAGCAATGTTCGGATCCCGGGAGAGCCGTAGGCGCAAACCACAGGAAAAATGGACCACCAGAGCACGTCCGGTGGTCCGCGGAAGTTCCCGCCGGCGTGCCACGCCAGCACGGCGGCGTCCGCGGCCGGAGGCTGCGGCGGCACCCGGTGCGCTGCCGGGAAGACCCGCTGTGACTGAAGCCACAACGGCGAGCGCCGGTCCCGGGGCCGCGCAGGACCACAGGGAAGGGACACGGCCTGGCGCCGCGTCCGGTGGCACGGAGCGGCCCCCGCGCAGGGGCCGCGACTCCCTTTGGCGCAGCCGCTCGGCCAGCGCCGAGCCGCCCAGGCTAGGCCGGGCTGCCCAGATAGGGCCGGGCTGCGCCGGCCAGGCCGGGTCGCGCCGGCCGGGCCGGGTCGCGCCCCGTCGGGTCGGTCCGGGCCCAGACCCCCCGTTTTCTGACCCTTTTCGGTCTTTTGCCAATATCTTGGGCAACGAGCCTCCGAACGATGCACCGTTAGTAGTGATACGATCAATGGATTGAGACGGTCGTTTCGGTATATTGCACTCAAGGTTTACGAATACTTTGGGTTCGGCCGGGTTGGTTCGTACACGAAACCAACCGGGCCCTCAGAGCGGAAATGCTTATAACTTAAGCTCCGGACGTCCGATTGACGTTCCATCGACTTTGTTGGATTCCTCTAAGTGAGACGGATCTTTTGGCTTACTCCGCCCAAGGTTTGGATGTACGTGTAGTACGGTTGGGTTGTTTTTGCCTTAAAACCAACGGGGCCCCTAGGACGAAAAAGCCAATAACTCTCAGACCGGGCGTCCGATTGATGTGCCGTCTGCGATGTTGAGTAACTGTTGACGATACATAACTTTTGGATATATCAACATTAGACTATGTGTCAGTTGATGTATCAGCCACTCGGCTCATGAAGCGGACCCTCCCCGAGCGTGCTTGCTGTGTGCGGGAACCCTAGAGCTGGTTGCATCTGCGACGATAATGAAGACAATACGGGAATCCTCCATGGGTTCAGTAGTGACCACTACGGTACTTCTGGGATACATAAACTCTGGACTATGTGTCAGTTGATGCATCGACCTCTTGGCTCGTGGAGTGGACCCTCCCGGAACTATCATGCTGTGTGCGGAAACCCTAGAGCCGGTTGAGACTTGATGACTACTGATTGAACGACTCAGTGTGTTACAGATAGCCCAGTGGGAAGCGCTTGGTTGTAGCAGCAGACCCACAGTGGAGGAGCTCTTGGTTGTAGCGGTAGAACCACGATACTCAACAGAAGGAGTACCTCTGGAGGCTATGAGGGGGATCACTTGGTTGTAGCGGCAGACCCACGATGGAGGAGCGCTTGGTTGTAGAAGCACGGGGGAGAGATTGGTCCTAGCGGCAAACCCATGATAGACGAGCTCTTGGTTGTAGCGGCTGACCCATGATACTCAACAGAAAGAGTACCTCTAGAGACTATGACGGGTAACACTTGGTTGTAGCGGCAGACCCATGGTGGGAAGCGCTTTGTTGTAGCAGCAGGCCCACAGTTCTCGATAGGTGGAGTACTACAGCAGTCCAAGGTTAGAGGGAAGCGCTTGGTTGTAGTAGCATAACCACTGTACTTGATGGAGAAGGAGTTTCCCAATAGCTATGGTTTCAACATCATGATCGATCCTGTGAGGGTCATTGCGGGGGTTAGTACCTACCGATCCTTTGTGGGTCTGACGTCTTAGATGAATCAGTGGCTACATCTGATCATCTCTATCGTCTTACAAAGTTGTATTCCTGTGTGAGTTGAATCCTGTTTTTCTTTCCTATGTGGATTGTGTTGTGCTATCCTGTGTGGAATTACGTTTTTCTTTCATGTGTGGACTGGGATGTACTTGGGCTCGGATGTTGGATCCGAACTTGGAATTGATGACTTAGGTATATGTATGGGCATATACCTAAGCAGCGTCGAATGTTACTTCGTGATTGTATATTTACTTTGTGGATTATCCTTTGTGGATTCTGGGATACCTTCGGGTGTCTTGGGGTCCCTACTGAGTAGCTTATACTCACCGCTGAACGGGCTATGCCCGCACTACGTTATGTTGGTTACAGACGACGGGCATCGCTGATTGTGGTTGAGGCTTGCGGAGCAGGATGGTACCTAGAGGTGGACCATGGGGCGGGATGTACTCGGAGAGGTCGGCTGGACCCGAGGAGCAGTGGAGGCTATCTGTACCCACCCTTCAGGTGGGATTTCTAGTGGACAGCTCGACGTTGTGGATTAACTTTTCAGTTGCTGTTTTCCCTTACCAGTTGTACATTACTTTCAGTTTGGGTTTGTATACTGGCCCACTTACTTTTCTGCACTTACTGTTGTACCGGTTTTTAATTAGTGTTTACTTCTTCCTGCTTGCTCTGTGGTGTTTGTGTATTACTTTACAAAGGCAATGCCTTCCCTTTTTACAGTGATTTACACCTTGGTGCTAGTCGCCAGCCCCTGGCCTATGGAAGGCGGGCTTGGGGTAGTCACGGCCCAGGCCCCGAGGACGGGTCGTGACAGATGAGTTAAATGAAAGATATCCATTATACAGTCACCCCAACAGGGAAGACCTCAAACAATAGAAAAATACCCTAAGCATTGAAGATATTATATTGAAATTAAAAATATATTGGGAACCCAACCATGGAAATAAACCTTAGAAAATATCTTATGACCTATAATATGAATCTTATTGGGATTGATGAGCCCAAAATGTATTTATTTTGTGGAAATACATTAATTGTAGATCAATTGGTTAAAACATTGTTTCTCATAATCTACAAGACATTGAAATGGACCATCTGTTTGTTTTTATGCATGATAACATTAAGTTTATTGAATGTGAGAATAATCAAAAAACATTGAAATATCTTTTTTCATAAAATTATACAACCTATCCATCTATTTTTTCTAAGAGTCCATTTTTTAGGTCAAAATAATGAAGCTGTAGAGAGATGTGAATTTTTTAACTAGTGATCTAAGATGAATATGGATTTTTATTGGGGACTTAAATACTATTATGATACCAGAGAGAAAATGGGACTCAAATTCAATAGGATTGATTTGTATGAATTTTTTATATTCCTAGATCATTGAATCATGTCTGAAGTCACAATATTTGGGGATGATGACGCATGGAGTAAACATACTATACATGGATGATAGGCTAGTAAATTGGATAGAAGTTTTAATTAGTGGGAGGAAAAGACTGTGGCCATGGGATTCTCTTGTTTTACCCTTCCAAAACACAATTTGAACCACAATTTTTTTTTTGTAGATTCACATACTTCCTATAAGGGAGGATCCATTTTCATTTAAATTAAATAATGGTTGGTATGTTATTCTATGATGTTGTGAAATAATCTTGCAAACCTAGGGGATGGATCCATTTGATTTTCCTCTTTAGTATTTTTTAGAAGACTAAAAAATTTTAAAATATCATTTAAGTAGTGGTTAAAAATTATTTTTCCATTCTTGAAGAAGACATCAAGGCTTTTGAGGATTTTATTCCATGTCATCAAACTCGAAATTAGAATTAATGATATCTTTCTAGAGAAGAATTTCAATTGAATTATATTATTTATGATCATTAAAATCATAATGAAAGGCTTAATAATCATTATATCAATGTTAAATGACAATTTAAGGGTGATATGGACTCAATGATTTTTCACTGGATACATAGGGAGAAAATGATAAGGATAAGTGATAGTTATATTAACATAAATGGTCGCACTATACCTTCTCAAAATGACATTTATGATGTTTTTATTTATCACTTTAAAGATCCCCATTCTAATGATGTAGATGATAAAAATAACGTGATGGTGGATTTTATTCCTACATTCATTGGGTTTCACTATAATAGGAACCTCACCATGGCCCCCACAAAAGTGGAAGTGAAAACATTAATCATATCCCGAAACATTGATTGCGCCACTAGACTGGATGGGTTCACTAATAAATTTTTTATATTCTAATGGAATATTTTTCAAGATTCAGTGGCCAATTCGATTGGTGAAATTTTTAATCATCATTCCATGCCATCAATAATTAATTCTAGCATCATTGATGTTATTCTATAAAAATAAGGATTCATTAAAATCATGGACTTCAAGATATTTTTAATTGGAAATACTCTACCTAAAATCATTAGCAAATTCATTGTGACTAGATTTGGGGATATCATGGAATAGATAATTGATCTGTATCTATTTGGATTCTTCATAGGAATTTGTATCAAAATATTATTATTTTCTGCCTCTAAAGGAATTTATTTTTTAAGGAATAAAATAAAATATTAGAATGTTTCCCTTAATATTGATATCTTAAAATATTCCACACCATGAAATGGTGCTTCATTGTTTCTATTTTTAGGAATTATTGTTTCTCCACTACCTTTATTAAACTCATTATAACTATCCTTAGCATGCTTTGAATCTATATTCATATAAATGGATTCCCCATAGGCATCTTTAGGAGAAACAGGGGTGTGAGACCATGTGATCCTCTCTCATTACTACCGTTTTCTGTTACTAAAGATTATATTAAATGATTTATAATCAAACCCACCAATATTACATTCTATGAATGAAAACATTTGGTTAGGAATTTCCACACCCCCAACCATCTTATCAATGATAATGATATTCTTCTGTTTGTCTAGGACACCAAAAGAACTTTTTATTCTATTAAATCTATTTTTATCCATTTTGAAATGGCTTCAGGAAACCCCATTAGCTGGATTAATTCTTTCATTATCATTGGGGGTGTAATTTATACCTCCAGGAATAATAAAATTTCTGGTACTCTGGGGGTGGGAAGAGAGACATTCCATTTCATATAAATTGGAATTCCTCTTTTTTTAGGTAAAATAAAAAGGTTACTTCATGAAGATACATATTCTAGAGTTATTAATTAATTGACCATATGGAAAGTGAATTTTATACATCATGTGGGTAGAAATTTATCTGTTAACTATGTGATTACCTCAATGTATTCCTTTGATTTATCTTTATAAAAACATTCAAGGGTCCTTCTAACCAATATACAAACCAAGATTAGTACTTTTATATATATTGTGTATGTTCATGAAATGAGGATTGTTATTATTGAATTGAAATATTGTATTAATCCCATTGACATGGGTGGTCTTCATATTAAGGATCCAAAAATTTTTAATGATGCACTCCTTGGAATGTCCACATTGAATCTGATTACATCATGTGACTCTTCCCTTGATTTTCTATCATCAAGGACTACTTCAATGTTGTTTAGTGGAAAATACCATTGTCTTACCTCATCCATTTTCCACACCCTCAGGATATCCATAAATGAAATCATGAAAAACTACAAGTGGATGGTGTTCTAGCTATCCAAATAGAATTGCTGTAAAACACCAAAGCTAGAGATTCCCCGTAAAGACAACATGGACGTGCCTTCATGAATTCATAATATATCTATTTCTAACATACTTCATGTTCTAAAAAACATGAGACTGGTAAATCCCTCTCATGATTCTTCTGAAATGAAAAATTATCAATTTCATTATAGGTATATTCTCATTTGGATTCCAAATGCAATTTCTATATTCAATAGTCAATAGAATTATAAGCACAATTTGAGGGAAATATTGGAATTCCATAATGGTTATTGGTGTTGAAAACCACATTCATTCAACCCTCCAAATGGATTCACTTATGGAGATTATGGATGGTATTACTATCTTATACTGATATGCTACAAAGAAATGGAATTCAGTTATCCTTGGTCTATAGAATGTTTTTATAGAATGCTAAAATGGTTCTACATGTTTTCATTTACTACAATTTTGCTGATTTTTTTTCTGGAATCTATATGTCTTATTTTGTGTTTATATTTTTACAAATCACTCAGTGTAGGACCAACTTAATTTTATAACTATTGTACATTTGAGTAATATGGTTCATAACCTATTTGTGACAACTATAGTATCTACATTTTCCTATATCTTTAATGATCAAAATGACATACTCTTTCACATAAAATCTACTTCTTTTCATACTATAATGATGTCTATTTAAAAGGATGTCATTAATTCATCAGATATTCAATTAGGCAAAATGGAAAATAGATTTTATGATCTGAATATTTTTATTTTGTTGGGTTTCAATGGTAGATCCCAAAATCATCTGGTGGGTTAATCCATATAGTGGATCCCTCTAATTTATTTTAGATAATGGGGCATGTTGATGGTGTTACCTCCGGCACACAGAGGACCTGAGTTTATTGGGTTCTCTTTCAGACACATTGAGGCCTCCTCATAGGGTGATTCTACAAATATATTGTACTTGGGAGAGCTTATGAGGCTAGATTATTAGCCATGGCCATTTCTATCAAATATGTTTCCACCCTGACTGGAGGAATATCTAGATTACCTGATACTCAAATCATACTATTTAATCCCTGAATTACAAATCTAGTAATGTCCCTTAGAATGTGATTCCACATTGAATTGAATGTTTCTATCCATATAACCACCTAAAATGGGTTTATCTTATGTCTACATGGAATCTAATAATGTTGAGGATTCCCTATACAAAAAGATACTTTGGAAATGACCAGAATTTGGTCCTTCAGGATACTGGAATTTTTTTAACCCATTTTCAATGAATACATGTGGGGTGAGATTCATTACTATCTCTGTAACACCCCTTGTACAATATGATCTCTTATTTCAATTTATTTTTTTAATAAATTTTAGGATCGAGCTTTCTTAGTTCCCTAAAATTTTTGAGTAAATGAAACCAATAACATTCAATGGTCTTGTCAAATCTCATGATCATATATATGCTTGAAACTCATTACACATTTAACAGAACTGGAATTCAATTTCTAATCATTATTATTTTTGATAAACCATGATCAAATCAATTAAAAAATTTCTTTAATTAATCATATATTTTATCGTAATCCATTTAACAACCCATTATATCCCACGATCAAGATATTGTCCACTTTGGGCATAGCCTATATGATTTTTCATTCCCTGGGATCTTACCCTTTTGAACCCCCCCATAAATTTCCTCATGATGGGATATGTTTCCACACCACCTTATAATGGGTGACAAAATTATCCTCATCCTTCATTGTGGGATATTCATAATCCACTGCCTATAATGGCCTAGAGTCTTCAATGGAACTTTAAATGGGCATTAGATCAGATACAAGTTGTGATAGATCAATCCAACCCCTGATCCTATGATTTTCCACTTTGGGCCAAGCCTACACAATTTTACATTCCATGGTCTCTGTCCCTAAAGCATTCCCTTGGAAAATACCTCATAATGGGATAGGTATCCACCCATCCTTATAAAGGGTACATTGTTCTCTACCTCCTCTAATGTGGGGTTTCCATAATATCCCCCCTAGAAGATCCAAACATCCTCAATATCACATCGAATGGAAACGTACTCTAATACAATTTTTAATGGACATGTCTAAACCATGATCATGGTATTATCTTCTTTGGGCCTTGCCTACCTAGTTTTGCTTTTAGTGGGCACAATTCTATAAACATTCCATATGAAAAGGCCTCATGATTAGTGATGTATCAACACAACCTTATAAATGGTTGTTTCATTATCCTCCTCAATCGGCATGGGATTTCTATAATCGACCCCCCCATAGGGGTCCTACATCCTTGATGGCACATCAAATGGAAACTAACTCTAACCACAAGGATCAGATAGAATGTAGTGTTCAAAACTAGTCCATTTTGGACTCCCAATGACCTCCACCCTGACGTGGCGAGGTCCCTCTTACTGTTGATTATGGGGAGACCCCCAACACACATCACCCCCGTCCACACCTAACTACTGGATATTTTTTCCAACGTATTTTACAAAGGAGGCCCAATGGTAAACCTCTATTTCCACCATGGTTGTGGTCATACCCATTTTCACCAAAATTGATGAAAAACAAATTCTAATCCACGAAGAGGCTCCCAATCATCCGAAATCATAATTTAATAACATAAGGCGTAGAAGAAACATTCCTGTGATTTGAAGATGTCACAATTCTCCCAACCATAAAATACGTCTACCACAAAAAAGTCTCAGGATTGTGGGAATGAATATAGATAAGTGCATTAATTCATTGACAAGGACTTGAGCTCCCATATCTCATGATTTAACTTACCAAAATTCCATGTCACTTTTACCAATGAAATAATCTTTCCATGAAATGTATTGTCTCATTGTTCTATTATGTGAACATAACATTCAATCACTAAGGATTGTGGTTCAATCTCAACATCCTCTCAATCAATCACATGGGATGGATCCAGCTGATACTCTTCTTATTGGGAAACAAAGAACACATCCCAGATAATATTCATATGAAGGTGTAAGTCCAATCGATAAGCTACCTTCCTGAGATTCTCTATAATCTCAAATGTGTCGACATAATGAGGTGTTATCCTTCCTTGCCTCCCTAAACATTTATTTTACAATCGGGGAGAAACTCTAGAGAAAACCCATTCCCCAAAATCCAATTTCAATAGATGTTTATGCCAATATAGTTATGATATTGTGATACTTTTAACAATTGCTAACCTTTTCTGTATTAATTACATGATATTCATCATCTCTTGAATAATTCTTGGTCTAACCAAGGGTTTTTCTCTAATCTATTCCGACAAAATACTCAGTTAGAAATTCCTACTATAAATGCCTTATATAGATTTATCCTAATTGAATCATGATAATTACTTTTATAGGAAAAATACTCTAATGGAATATGTTTCTCCAATGAAAAATTGATGTCAAATATTCATTCTTGAATTATATCTTCAATAATATGGATGGACAACTCAGTCTATCCATCCATATATGGATGATAATACATTATCAACTGAAACTAAGAACCCATCATTGTTGGTAATCCACACTCGTACCCATATGTGACATGAAGGTCCTTATCCGAAACAATATCTGATGGAACACCATGGTGTTTGAAATTCTATTGCACATACAGGTTTCCATGATCCTTTAACTTCATTGACTCCTCAATAGGTAATAAATACTCTAATTTTATGATTCGATCAATAATAAATAAAATTTCATCCCTAACACAAATATTATTAGGTAACATAATCACAAATTAGATTACTATCTCATTCCATTTCAATTTTATAATGGGTAAGGGATACAATATGTGATGTATCGAGTCTGGTCCACTAATAAGTGACCCGACCTTGTGGCCACAAGGCCTCAAGCGTTCCCCCTATACATAGAGTCCTCTGACTAGAAGAAATGGTCTATAATGGTATGGTAGAGTGACTATACCCTCATTATCGGAGTGGAGGATAATGGTATATAACAAAAATAAAACTGATCAATAAAAATGAATTAGTTGAAAATAGATCATCGTGATAATAATAAATAGACAAAAGAAATAATAACCAGTATCATATACAAAATAATGATATTATGATTGTATAAAAATGGGTAATACAAGGGATATAAGATAGCATACACAAGACATATACATGCAATAAAAATATAAAAGAGACAAAAAAATATATCTAATAGCATAATGATAACACACATGATTCTCTACTCCCATAATCCTTCTTAGTAAAGAAAATCAAGAATCAATAGATAAGATATTCCCTTTGTCCCTACTTATAACTATGAAGCCTGTCTTGGTACCAATAGATTGCCTATAGAGGGTCTGAGTAAAAATATGTAGGCTGCAACAAAAAATGTTTAGAAATATCTAGTATATGAATATATAAAGATAAGTGTACAAGTATAACAAATAAGGTATAAAATAAATAACAATGTTGGTCTGATTTCCTCATCGAATACTTATATGATGCTACCTACTTTATCCTATGCCAAAATTTCCATTGAAAATTTTACATTTTCATTTATATTTATAAGGATGGTAGCCAAGGAATACAATCATGGTTTCAATATATATTTATAATCATATGATGTTCCATAATTAGAATGTAATTTTTGTTTTATATACTAGGTGAGTCCACATGGGTGTACTCTTGGCAATTCACCCAAAAGGAGAAGTTCTACCTAAGCCCTAGGTGTATGTCAAATGTATACTCAGTGTAATACATAAATTTAGTTCTAATAATAGTACAAGGTAGTACATGATATCAACATCAATATGAGATGAACAATTTAAAACAATAATTTTATTTCTGAAAAATATCAGTTATTCCTCAATGCTAAGTCATTGAATTCTCAATCCAAGATAATGACTGAATCCAAGTGTGGTCTTTCACTTGACCAGCACATTAATGAATCAGATGGAATCCCATGACTCCATATAAAGAAAACCACAATAGGAATCCAAGTATCACTTTTGCAATTTCACACTATTAATTGATTTTATGACCATAACTAAATTCAGAGATTATGTAATTATTCATTATGTATCATTAATTATAATAATATCCATAATCATAATTCATAATATAAAAAGGTCATGGTGACAAGGTCATACAATTCATATTTCATTTAAACTATTTATTAATATCAATTTTAAGGTTAATGAACAAACATTTAAAAGAGGTTTATGATCATATCCTTGGATTATGGGCATAGGATAGTATCACACTATTCTATTTTATCAAATTTAGAAATTTATTTATAAGTTGAAAACCACACCTCATTGGTGGTTTGATTAAATGATAAACTTAAATTTACTATTAATTTTATATAGCGCCCCCTATGGGGATGACTCTTGTCAAGGTTTAAGAACTCTAATGATGAAAATTTTGTGGAAAGGGAGACTAATCCAAGGTGCTATGATTTTATTAATTTAATTGGACGTTTAAAAGGGTGTCGCATAGATAGTATGACACATATAATGAAAAACATAATATAAACAACCAATAATTTATGGGAAAGAGATAGACCACCTACCTTATACTGTAAGTGGAATCATCATCCAGAAGCAGCCTTAAATCAAGTCTATAACAGAAGAAATCTGGAAAAAAAGATAAACACCCTAAAAATTGGGCATACTAGCATGCATGAAAATAATAACTCAACCTCGTGTTTCCCTTCTAAGGGTTTTTAAGTATAATTACTGAATAAATCCATCCACTAAGCACTAACATTATCCTTTATCTCCTAGGTCTCATTCTGTACACAACCACATAGACATAACAATAGATATAGTGATTTAATCCAAATTAAATCATTGTATGTCCATGGTAGAGGCATGAGTTTATTATATCTACTATTATAACAGGTCTTCAAGAACCCATACACACCCATGAATACTTATGATCTCATCTCCATTAATGACTCGTCCTTGAATTACGTCCAAATCTAAAATAATATCCTTTATGAAAAATATTTTGGTATCAGAAAACAATCTCATCATCACTCAATATTGAAATGAAGAAGTCATCGATAGAACTACGAGTACAATCTACATGTGACAATACAAAATAATTAGATTCATCTCCAAATATTAGGCAATAAACTACCATTAATTGTTGTCTTATGGAATAATCTGCATTTCAGTCTTCTAGTTTAGTGCATTAGATACTATGTTGCATTTCCCAAGCATATAAGTAATCTCAAAATTGAAATAATGATGGCATTGAACCCATATTAGCTATTTGAGTAACATAATATTTCTTTGAGTCATTTTTTTTCTTTGTATATAATGAACCACTCACCCAAAAAAATAATTCCTCAAAAAATGAAAGGCATGAAAGTCTTCAATGAGATATAGATCGTGTATCAAGTAATTACTCTTGTGAGGCCTCCACTAATGACACCTGTATTGTATGACATGCTCTCCTTGAATCAAAAGAGATCCCAAACTAATTCTTAATGCTAAATATAAATTGTATATCCTTTTCTAGGAATAAGTATGTTTAGGATTATTGTTGATGTTAGTCATCAATTCAACTTCTAAAATGCATCCAAAAAAGATGTAAACAATGAAAATTTGATTCCCTTATTGGTTAAGCCCATAATAAGATTTTTGATGCATTATAAGTCCTGGATAAAATTAATATAATATACCACTATCCATTAGAAATTTGGAATCTTAATCATGTTCCTAGGATGCTTCCAGGAAATCGTGACTCTTGACTTATTTGGTCAATAGATAGACATTTCATCAAGATTATGTGACCAATAAAGTGAAATTTATTAATCTAAATTTTAGATTTTATGAGACAGGAAAACAATATATTCTCTCTCTGAGCACTCATTAAGATGTCAATGTGTTTGGTATGATCACATCTAGTTTGAGGATACACCAAAAAATTGTCCATGAAAAACCAAAAGAATGAATATAGGAATAGTTTGAAACCCCAATACATCTGGGCCATAAAATCTACTGGTGTTTTCATCAGACCGAATGAAATCACTGAATACTCATAATTTCTATACATAAATTAGGATTCTCTATGAGGTATATCTAAAATCCATACTCGTACCTGATGATAGCCTGACTGCAAATCAATTTTATAGAATACCCTAGATTTTTATTGACAGTCTAAGAGGTTGTCTTTATAAGGTAAAGTGTACCAGTTTTTAGTTGTATGTTGATTCAATTTTTCTTAATCGAAGAATAATAGAAGGGTACCATATGCATTCTTATAGAAAATCATGTGTGAACCCCATGGTTATGTTTATGGTCATTACACCCTAATCATCTAATTCATCCAACTATCTCTTGAGTTAATAAATATTAGTAAGGAGACATCCTGTTAGGTGGTATAGATACTAGAACTACCCTTGGAATTGGATAAATAGTAAAATCCACCTCTCTCTATCAAGAGGTGAACTAGAAAAAATAATCATGGAAACTACTAGATTCTATACATATAGCAATCTTTTTATAACATTGGTATAGGGAACAATAAATGTCCCTATTCAAAATATTTTCCCAAAAACATTAGTATAAAAGAAGGATAAATGAATGGTTTTCCTAAAACCATTAGTATAACCTCTAATTAATGACCATATACCAACATTTTTTCCAAAACCATTAGTATAGGTCCCAAAATTTGAAACTACCTATACAAATGGTTTTCAAGACCGTTGGTATAGGTATTTTGATTTTGAATAACTTTTTTTGAAATAAATTTGATTAATTCAAGAATTAATATATTTATAAATATACATATACATTTTTATCATATTATGTTTCAAAAAAACATTGTAGCTTTGTGGATAGGTCATTGAGATAAAAATACGAGTTTCTAGGATCAAAACCATCCATGATTGTTTTATAATTACCTACACAAAATGGTTTTCAAAATAATTGTTATTGGAATTTCATATTACCAACTTCATAGGTTTTGTAAAACCATTGATACAGGTCTATAACAACGATAGACAATCCAATAGCCCCCTAAACCTTTAGTATAACCTATACAAATAGTTTTGGGGCCTATAAAAAGGTTTCAGAATATTTTTTTATGATTATTTTTCAATAGTGGGAAATTATCCTTGAAATTATCACCACATATGGGAAATATATTTTTCATGTTCTCTGATACCTCAAAAAAATAATGGAAATCTAGTTTGTCGCTCCACATAAACAATGATAATCAATTACTTTATAACTTTTCCTGGATATCCCATTATCGTTTTTGAATATAGATACAATACTCATGTGATGTGAAAGACACGATTTAGTGATAAAATCAACATAGTTTTGATAGGAAACTAACCAGTCCATCTCGAGAATGATTTCAAAACCTATAATCTCAAGGATGAATAGGTTCCATAAGAAACAATTACCACTAATCTTGAGGCTAAAATCATTGCATCAATGTTCAATTTCATATCTGACTCCCAAAAATGTATCAAGTGTCATCAATCAACATAAGTATTTAATATAAATATAAAGGATATCCATGATGGATACAAACATAATGGGATGGGAAGTAGTTAAGTCGAGTAAAATGGAAACTAACATTAAGGATATTAAAATCATCCCTCAAATTATAGAGGGACTAACACCATTCCCTTCAAGTGTAGTGCACAATACATATATCATTCCTAATATAGTACCCAAAGCTTATACTTGACTACCCTAAGCACATCCAATTTGATGGAACTATATATCTTATATTGGGATCTCTCAAGAATGGACACCTTCTCGACCTAGTTGGTTAGATGTAGTCCAACATCCAACCTGATGTGGATATATTAATTCTAATCAAGAACCCAGAGTTGGTGTTGAATCCCTCTCACTGTCCATAAGAGGAAAGGTTCTACAAAACCAAAGAAGATGTTCTATCATACTATAGGCCCGATAATCAAATAAAACCGTATTGTAGTGGGGATTCGTATGTCATAGCCTACCACATTGGTGACATATCCCATGGCTACCAGGGTGTACACTCTAAATATTTCTTCCTCTCTGAGAAGGGTAAAGATTGTAATTCATGATGTTATATGAAGCACTTCCCTATTTAAGGAAATTTAAAGCCCCATAAAAATCAAGGAAATTTTTTTCTTAATTTTCTTGTGAATTTTACAAGAACGCAGTTACTGACGACACCTAATTCCGAGGCCCAGTGTGCTCGGAATCATTTTCCTATGTTTTGCTCAGGTACGTTCAGTGAACGAACGAGCGGGTTTTTACTAACTTTTGAACCGGTGCTCGGAATCGAATTCGGAGGGAACCACTGGAATCATAGCGCCAGTAATATCTTAGAAACACCTTTCCTAGAGTTGCTTTTGCTCGGGTGTGGTTTTTAATTTCTGGGGTTTATTTAAGGAATAAAATTAAAGTGGTGTAACATTTTTATTTTATTTTACTTAACGTGGATTAACTTAAGTTAAGAGGGAAAGGTGGGATCCACAATATCCTACCCACTTGGTAGGATATTTTTGAGGTGGGGCCCGCACGAACCCCACCGTTTCTTTCCTTCTAAGTAACACACCCGCACCCCACTTTAAAGAAGTCAAACTGTGCGTTTATTCTGGTTAAGAAACGCCTCATTAATTTGGGAAGTTAAGTCGTTACAATTAATTCATTGAATTAATTGTTTGATGATTTTCTTTTGAATTTCAAATTCTTTGTTTTGATAATAAAATAAGGGAAGGACTAATTTTATTATGGTTGGGTTTTTGTTGTGTTTAGACTTTGGGAGAAAAAGGATAGGTCTTGAGGATTCTTCGTTCTTCGATGAAGAACGTGAAGAATGCACCGTCGCTGACGAAGAACGCCGACCTCCGACGGCGGACGATGACATGAGACGCCTTCCTTGGATATCCCCTAATGCCAACGATTTTCCTTTCATGACGCATTCTTCCGCGGTGATCCTCTTGTTCCATGATGATCCTCTTCATCCGCGACGGTTAATTCCACGACGAACGCTCATTCGATGACAAGATTGAGGTAGGGGTTATGTGTTTTAATTTGTGAAATCTTCTGTAATCTAACCCCATTCATTTGGACCACTTGATATCGTTTAATGGGAGGGGGCCGGACCGCACAAACACGACTGACCCTCCTCCCTCATTATTATTTATAGTGCGGTTCAAGGGAAAGTAACACAGTGACGTCGCACCGCGTGGGAACGAGTGACAGGGAATGTGTGGCATGGTCGCGTCACGCATTTGAGAATTTAACCAAGTCGCGGTGTAGGAATGAAACTAAAGACACCGTGGCTGGAGCGGGGCCGTGGCAGAGCAGCGGAACTGGCGGCCGGAATCGGGCCGCCGGCGTCAGAGCAGGGGGATCGGCCTTACCAGTCACGTGGTAGCATAAGCCGGCCAGCCGGAGCGGGCTGGCCAGACCGTAGAAGAACCGGGGATTCGAAACCCCCGGCTGGCCAGACGTGAGCGGCCCCATTTAGGGTCCGCGGTTTCTTCACGCGGGGGCAGTGCCCCCCGCATCCGAACGGCTTGGTCGTTCGGTCGAGCCCCTGGCCAGCGCGCCAGCGCGCCGCGCTCCGGGCTGACTACCCTGGCCTATCCGCCAGACTGGGCCACACCCCGCCAAGCTAGGCCGTACCCAGGCCGGGCCAGGCCATGCCCATGCGGGACGGACCCGGACCCGGTTCGGGCCGACCCTGGGGGTATCGGGCTAGGTCAGAACGGGCATGAACCCCCTATTACCGAACCTCTTTCGGTCTGTTGCCCATAAAATTAGGTGCGTACCTCTGATCGACACACTGTTATTTGCGTAAAGATCCTTGTATTGAGGCGGTCGTTTCGGTATATTACACTCAAGGTTTCTAAGTACTTTGGGTTCAGCCGGGTTGGTTCGTACACAACACCAACCGGGCCCTCGGAGCGGAAACGCTTATAACTTGAGCTCCGGACGTCCGATTAGCGTGCCGTCAACTTTGATGGATTCCTCTTAGTGAGAAAAAACATTTGGATTACTCCTCTCGAGGTTTGGATGCAGTTGGAGTACGGTCGGATAGGTTTTGACATAAAAACCAACCGGGCCCCTCGGACAAAACAAGGCCAATAACTCTCAGACCGGGCGTCCGATTGACGCGCCGTCTGTGACGTTGAGTTCATGTAGATGATACGGAACTTTTGGATACATCAACTATGGACTATGTGTCAGTAGATGTATCAGCCCCTCGGCTCATGGAGCGGACCCTCTCGAACAAGCTTGCTGTGTGCGAGAACCCTAGAGCTGGTTGCGACTGCGACGATGACGACGACTGTACATAGATCCTCAGTTGATTCGACGACGACGACTACAACACACAGCGATCCTATGTGGATCAGTGCTACTGATCTTATGTGGGTCAGATCCTATGTGGGTCAGTTCTCAGTGGTCCTGTGTGGGCCAGCGCCTACAGATCCTATGTGGGTTCGATCCTGTGTGGGTCATTGCGGGGGATAGTTACCTATCGATCCTGTGTGGGTCTGATCCTTTGTGGGTTATTGCGGGGGTTAGTTACCTATCGATCCTATGTGGGTCAGATCCTTTCTGGGTCCTTGCGGCGGTTAGTACCTATCAATACTTTGTGGGTCCGTCGGCTTAGATGAATCTGTGGCTATATCTGATCATCTCTATCGTCATACGAAGAAGTATAACTGTGTGAGATGAATCTTGAATTGATTTAATATGTGGATTGTGTTTTGCTTTCCTATGTGTAATGGGTTGTGTTATGCTGTGTGGACTGGGTTTTACTTGGGCTCGGAGGTTGGAGCGAACTGGAATTGATGACTTAGGTATATGTATGGGCATATACCTAAGCATTGATTGATGTTACTTCGTGTTTGTATCTTTCCTTTGTGGATTATCCTTTTTGGATTCTGGGAGACCTACGGGAGTCTCGGGGTCCCTACTGAGTAGCTTATACTCACCCCTACACGGGATGTGCCCGCACTACGTTGTGTAGGTTGTAGACGACGGACAACGCTGATCGTGGTTGAGGCTTATGGAGCAGGACGGTACCTGGAGGTGGACCACTGGGTGGGACATACTCGGAGCGGACGGCTGGACCCGAGGAGCTATGGAGGCTATCTGTACTCACCCCTAAGGTGGGACATCCAGTGGACGGCTCGAGGCTGCGGCTTTACTTTCAGTTGCTGTTTTCCCTTCCCAGTTGTACTTTACTTTCTATTTGGGTTTGTATTTTGGCCCACATACTTCTCCGCACTTACTGTTGTACTCAGTTTTTACATAGTGTTTACATCTACTTGCTTGCTCTGTGGTGTTTTTTGTTTACTTTACAAAGGCAATGCCTTCCCTTTTTACCGGGAATTACGCCTTGGTGCCAGTCTCCAGCCCCTGGCCTATGGAAGGCGGGCTTTGGGTAGTCACGACATGGGCCCCGAGGACGGGTCGTGACAAATTGGTATCAGAGGAGTTCGGTTCTACCGTAGAACATAGGACTCTGATCTTTTTCTATGTGAAGCAATAGTGTTAAGCATATTGGGTGTGGTTATCAGTCCAGGGAGTCCAGTGTTGGTGCAGCGGCCGACGTATCCGTACACCAGGACCCTGACTTCTGATTTCCTACTTAATGCACAAAAACATTGATTTCATGTGTGTTTCAAGTTTTCGTTGTGATTACTTTATGTCAGCTCACCAGGTATACTGTTTGACTGTGGCCCACCTGTTTATTTTTAGGATGGCCCCACGACGGTAGCCATATAGGGTTCCGAGAGTTGTGTGGGACGACAGCCCACCGAGCGACAAGGCCTCGGTACAAAGCCCTTTGACAGTAGAGGCACCGGCGGTACCTCTACCCGCCGAGCCACCGATGCTACCAGCCCCAGCCACTGACGATTCACGTCACCTTAGTGCGCTGCACGGGTTTCAGTGCCAGTGACCACCCGGGTTCTATGGGGAGACGGACCCCCAGGAAGCTGAGGATTGGTTGGAGGCAGTTGTATGAGTTTTCAGGTTAGTGAGGACACCAACAAACCTCATGGTGATCCTCGCAGCGAGCCTCCTACACGGGGCAGCAGGCAGATGATGGAGATTTGATGCTCCAGGTGCATGACGAGGCATCTCTACTCTGGACAGAATTTGAGAGCCTCTTTCGCTCGAATTTCATCCTAGCCACCCTCCGTGTGGAGCACATCTAGAAGCTTCTACAGCTGCGGCAGGGCAGCTTGATGGTCGTCCAGTACTCGGCGAGATTTATCGATCTCTCACGCTACTTAACAGACATGGTACAAGACCCATTCTTCTGGGCCCAGACCTTTGAGCAGGGATTGAGGCATGTGATCATGGCATCGCTGATCTCCCTCAGCATTCCGACCCAGTTTTTCACCCTGGGCATCCCCGATATTGTTCGCCAAGAAGGTGGATGGGAGCTTGATACATTTTATCAACTATCGTCGCCTGAACCAGGTGACAGTGAGGAACAAGTATCTGCTATCGAGGATTGATGACCTCTTCGATCAGCTCAAGGGATCACGTTGGTTCTCAAAGATATAACTCATGTTAGTATATCATCAGCTCAGAGTTCAGAATGAGGACGTGCAGAAGACGAACTTCATATGTCGATATGGCCACTATGAGTTCTTGGTTATGCGCTTCGGCATAACCAATTCTCCCGCAATGTTCATGAGCCTCATGAACAGGATATTTCAGCCATACCTTGATTGATTTGTCGTGGTCCTCCTCGACAACATTTTGATTTACTTGACGACGGAGGAGGAGCACGCCTACCACTTGCGGGTTGTACTTAACACACGTTGAGAGAACCAGATTTATGGAAAGCTCTCGAAGTGTCAGTTCTGGATACGTGAGGTCCACTTCTTGGGACACGTCAACTCTGAGGCAGGAGTTGCGGTGGATCCTGCGAAGATCAAGGTAGTTCTAGCTTGGGAGCCACCCAGGAGCGTGACGGAGGTGCAGAGATTCTTGGAACTAGATGGATACTACCGTAGATTTGTGCTAGAATTCTCCAGAGTTGCGGCACCACTCTCAGCTCTGAAGAATAAGGGGAAACCCTTTGTGTTGTCAGACAGATGTCAGCAGAGATTCTATGAGATGAGACAGAGATTGACCATCGCACCTATCTTGAGGTTGCCGGAGGAGGGAGTTGGGTACGTAGTATACTGCGATGCATCAGGGACCAGACTAAGATGTGTCCTGATTTAAGAGTGGGCAGTGATCGCCTATGGATCACGTCAGTTGAGGCTGCATGAGCAGAACTACGCTACCCATGACCTGGAATTAGTAGCAGTTGTCTTCGCTCTGAAGATGTGGAGACACTATCTGATGGGCAAGCGCATTACAGTATTTTATGACCATCAGAGTATCAAGTAAATCTTCTCTCAGAAGGGCCTGAACCTGAGACAGCGGCGATGGATCGAGTTCCCCCAGGACTATGAATTTTGAGATAGTCTATACTTCTGGTAAGGGGAACGTGGTAGATGATTCTCTCAGCAGGAGGACGGGCATTCAGCTACTAGGGGAGGTGACGGAGCAGCTAGCTGCTTTGCAGATATCCTTTGTAAATAGAGATGGAGAAGCCTTCTTTCAGTCACTCACAGTCACTCATACACTACTGCAGCGGGTCAGAGAGGCACAGCATGGGGACACTGACTGTGAGATGCGGCGTGCACAGATATCCTCAGGACAGGCACCTGATGGTTTCTCCTTAGGGGGAGAGCACGACGTCCTTTTAAGAGGACGTACCTTGGTACCAGTTTCTTTATGGGAGGAGGTGATGAGAGAGTTTCACACTTCCCTTTTGGCAGTACATCCTGGCGTAGAGAAGATGTACCAGGATCTCAGACGATAGCACTGGTGGCCGGGCATGAAGAAGGCTGTGGCAGAGTTCGTTTCTTGATGCCTCACCTTCCATCAGGTGAAAGCAGAGCACCAGGTACCAGCATGCTTGGTACAGCCCTTGGAGGTCCCGGAGTGGAAGTGGGATGGAATATCTATGAACATTGTGACTGGACTTCCACGCACTTCCAGAGGTCACGACTCCATTTGGGTGATTATCGACCGACTCACCAAGTCAGCTCACTTCTTACCCATCGGAGAGCGGGTCTCAGTAGAGTGCTTGGGACATCTCTAAATTCATAAGATTGTGCGGCTTCATGGTGTTCCATCATCTATCATCTCCGATCGAGATGCTCGCTTTACTTCCAGGCTTTGGAAGGGGATTCAGGTGGCGTTCGGGACACAGCTTCGTCTGATCACCTCCTTTCACCCTCAGACAGATGGTCAGACGGAGAAAACTATTCAGACTCTTGAGGACATGCTCCGCGCATGTTTCCTAGACTTTGGTCGCAGCTGGGAGGACCACCTACCCTTATTGGAGTTCTCGTACAACAACAGATACTTCTCCACCATCAAGATGGAACCATATGAGGCGTTGTACGGCCGACCTTGCAGATCTCCTTTGTGCTGGACAGACCCTGGGGAGTCAGCACTTGTGGGACCGAAGATGGTCCAGGCCACGACAGAGAAGGTCTAGGTCATCCAGAAGTAGATGAAGACAGCTCAGAGCCGACAGAAGTCTTATGCTGAGAGGAGGCGGAGGCCACTTGAGTTCGAGGATGGAGACCATGTCTTCTTGTGGGTCTCACCTCGATGGGGATTACAGAGATTTGGCCGAGGCGGCATGTTATCTCCTTGCTTCATCGGACTGTTCCAAGTCCTCAGCAGGATTGGTTAGGTGGCTAATCGCTTGGCTCTACCACCTCAGTTGCACCGGGTGCACGACGACTTCCACGTATCCCAGCTGAGGAGATACGTGCATGACCCGACGCATATCATAGACCACGAGGAGATGGACGTTGATGATGGGGAAAATTTTAAAGAGGTCCTAGTGGAGATTGAGGATCGACAGGAGTGGGTCCTATGTGGATGGTTGATTCCTCTAGTTCGCATCATATGGGAGCATGGGAACCTCTAGGAGATCACTTGGGAGCGGGAGGCTCAGATGCGTGCTCAGTACCCACATTTGTATCCCTAGTTTCTGATATATCTTTACGGAGACGTAAATCCTTGAGGTGGGAGTAATGTAAAGACTCGTAAAATTCATGGAAATTTTTTTCTTAATTTTTTTGGGAATTTTACAAGAACGCAGTTTCTGACGGCACCTGATTCTGAGGCCCGGTGTGCCCGGAATCATTTTCCAAAGTTATGCTCGAGTACGTTCAGTAAACAAACGAGCGGGTTTTTACTAACTTTTGAACCGGTTCTCAGAATCTAATTCTGAGGGCACCAATGGAATCACATCACCGTTAATTGCTTAGAAACACCTTTTCCAGAGTTCCGTTTGCTCGGGTGTGGTTTTTAATTTTTGGGGTTAAGTTAAGGAATAAAATAAAAGTGGTGTGACATTTTTATTTTATTTTACATAAAGCGGCTTAACCTAAGTTAAGCGGATAAGGTGGGATCCACAATATCCTACCCACTTGGTAGGATATTTGTGAGGTGGGGCCCGCCCAAGCCCCACTGTATCTTTCCTTCTATGTAACTCACCCGCACCCGCCCTTTTAATGAAGTCAAAGCGTGCGTTTATTCTGGTTAAGAAACGAATCATTAATTTGGGCGGTTAAATTGTTACAATTAATTCATTGATTTAAATGTTCGTTTCTTTTCTTTTCAATTTCAAATTTTTTTTTTGATAATAAAATAAGGGAAGGACTTATTTTATTATGTTTGGGTTTTCGTTGTTTTAAGACTTTGGGAGAAAAAAGAGAGGTCTTGAGGTTTATTCATTCTTCGTCGAAGAACGCGAAGAACGCACCGTTGCCGACGAATAACTCCGACCTCCGACGGCGGATGATGGTGAGGGAGGACTTCCTCGGAGATAACCTAATACCAATGACGTTCTTTTCGTGATGCTTTCTTCTACGGAAATCCTATTCTTCCGCAACGATCCTCTTTATCTGCGACGGTTAATTCCGCGACGAACGCTCGTTCGACGATAATGTTGAGGTAGGGGTTATGTGTTTTAATTTGTGAAATCTTCCGTCATCTAACCCCGTTCATTTGGACCACTTGATATCGTTTAACGGGAGGGGGCTGGACTGCACAAACACGGCCGACCATCCTCCCTTATTATTATTTGTTGTGCGGTACGAGGGAAAGTAACACGGTGTCGTCGCACCGCGCGGGGACGAGTGGCAAGGAATGCGCGGCGCCATCGCGCCACGCATTTGGGAATTGAACCAAGCCACGACGCCATCGCACCGCACCAGAATGAAACCGAAGACACCGCGGCCAGAGCAGGGCCGCGGTGGAGGGGCATGGTGCCAACTCGCCGCGCCGGACAGACCAAGGCCGCGGCTGAAGCCGCGGTGGAGCAGCGGAACCAGCGGCCAGAATTGGGTCGCCGGCGTCGGAGCAGGGGGACCGGCCTTGCCGGTCCCGTGGCGGCAGAAGCCGGCCAGCCAGAGTGGGCCGGACGGACCGTGGAATACTGGGTGTTCGAAACCTCTGGCTGGCCAGACGTGAGCGGCCCCATTAAGGGGCTGTAGTTTCTTCACGCAGGGGCAGCGCCCCCCGCATTGGAACGGCTCAGCCGTTCGGCCGAGCCCCTGCCCAGCACGTCGTGCGCCGGGCCGACTACCCTGGCCGGTCTGCCAGACCACCATGGACGGGCCGAGCCATGCCCAATCGGGCCGGACCCGAACCCGGTTCGGGTCGACCCTGGGGGTATCGGGCCGGGTCGGACCAGGCCTGAACACCCTTTTATCGAACCTCTTTCGGTTGATTTCCTATAACATGAAGTGCAGACCTCCGATCGACGCACCGTCAGTTGTGTAGCGATCCTTGTATCGAGATGGTCGTTTCGATATATTACACTAAAGGTTTAGAAGTACTTTGTGTTTGGCCAGGTTGGTTCGTACACGAAACCAACCATGCCCTCGGAGCAGAAACACTTATAACATGAGATCTGGATGTCTGATTGATGTGCCATCAACATTGATGGATTCCTCTTTGTGAGACAGAACTTTTGGCTTTCTACGCTCGAGGTTTGGACGCGGTTGGAGTACGGTCGGGTTGGTTTTGACTTAAAAACCAACCGAGCCCCTCGGACAAAAAAGCGAATAACTCTCAGACCGAGCGTCTGATTGACACGCCGTCTGTGACGTTTAGTTCTTGTTGACGATACCGAAATTTTGTATAAATCAACTCCAAACTATGTGTCAGTTGATGTATCAGCCCCTCAGCTGGTGGAGCGGACCCTCATGAACGAGCTTGCTGTGTGCGGGAACCCTAGAGCTGGCTGCGACTGCGACGACGACGACGACGACTATTCAGAGATCCTCAGTGGATTCGGCGGCGAAGACTACAACACTTAGCGATCCTCCGTGGATCAGTGCTACCAATACTGTGCAGGTCAGATCATGTGTGGGTCAGCACTCATCGGTCCTATGTGGGCCAGCGCCTACAGATCCTGTGTGAGTTCGATCCTGTGTGGGTCATTGCGTGGGTTAGTTACCTATCGATCCTGTGTGGGTCAGATCCTTTGTGGGTCATTACGGGGGTTAGTTACCTATCGATCCTATGTGGGTCAGATCCTTTGTGGGTCATTTCGGGGGTTAGTACCGATCGATCCTTTGTGGGTCCAATGGCTTAGATGAATCAGTGGCTATATATGATCATCTCTATCATCATACGAAGAAGTATACCTGTGGGAGATGAATCTTGACTTGCATTCCTATATGGATTAAGTTTTTCTTTCCTATGTGGAATGGGTTTTGTTTTCTTGTGTGGACTGGGTTTTACTTGGGCTCGGAGGATTGAGTGAACTGGAATTGATGACTTAGGTATATGTATGGGCATATTCCTATGCAGTGTCTAATGTTACTTCGTGTTTTTCTCTTTCCTTTTTGGATTATCCTTTGTGGATTCTGGGAGACCTACGGGAGTCTCGGGGTCCCTACTGAGTAGCTTATACTCACCCCTGCACGGGCTATGCCTGCACTACATTGTGTTGGTTGCAGGTGATGGAAAACACTGATCGTGGTTGAGGCTTGCAGAGCAGGACGATACCTAGAGTTGGACTACTGGGCGGGACGTACTCGGATCAGATGGCTGGACCTGGGGAGCTCTAGAGGCTATCTGTACTCACCCCTCAGGTGGGACTTCCCGTGGATGGTTTGAGGCTGTGGATTCACTTTCAGTTGTTGTTTTCCCTTTCCAGTTGTACTTTACTTTTAGTTTGGGTTTGTATTCTGGCCCACTTACATTTCCGAACATAATTTTGTACTCAGTTTTTAATTAGTGTTTACTTCTGCATGCTTTCTCTGTGTTGTTTGTTATTTACTTTACAAAGGCAATGTCTTCCCTTTTTACCAGGAATTACACCTTGGTGGTAGTAGCCAGTCCCTGGCCTATGGAAGGCGGGTTTGGGGTAGTCACGGCACGGGCCCCGAGGACAAGTCATGACAGAAAATAACCAACATGGCCCACGCATTCATTCTTCCTTAGGTTACACCCTAATATGAGGCTTTGTTCAGTATCTCAATTGAAATAGTAAAAAAAAAGGTTCGCTGGAGATAATTTATCATATGAGTCCATACTCAAATCACATATCCCCATACAATTCGTAACCATGGATTATAGGAAAGAAATAATGGTGTTATATTAAACAATTATATTAGTCCATAATTTATAAATATAAGTAGTATAGATGGATAAAATATATTTCTTGGTCATCCCTCAATATATTATTAAATAAATAATCATATAAGGTCGTATAAAAATCCATCAGACCATATGTTGATGCTGATCGTCTTAGGTTAAAACATCAAACATTCTCTTGGAAGAACCTCTAAGAATATATGTTGAGATATTCACTCTCCTTTATGGATGTTTCCTTTTATTTTGAATGATATATTATAAATCCTATAGCTATAAGTTGGTGGATTAACGATATTTTTCCCAAAAAAAGGTAGGACGGTGCTTTGTTGGAACTCCCTAATCATTTATTCCATATAAAATGAAGGTCATATGGCCCCCTCCATAGACTGTTCTAACACTAACAAACCCTCTTGTTACTAAGAATCATGTCCCAAATTAGGTATAACTAGAGATGACACTAATAAAATTACTAGAGGTAGTTCTGTGGTGTATAGGTCCCACTATTTCTAGAGCACCACCATTTCCACCTTAATGTTCACTACTCATGGTCTTCATGGTGGAATATTTCCACAATGCAAAACTCATTCTTAATAAAATGTTTTGTTAATAGAAAATTCATTACATAAGGGAATAGGGTAGGTAAAAATACTTCATATAAAATATTCACACCCCACTACCGACACTTAAAACCAAATCTAGATGACATAATAAAACATTAAGGGTCCCAAGATAAACTCTTAATTCCAACTTCAAAGGTTGTTTTAGGGACAAGTTCACTATTTTACAATATAGGTTCTTGTATACATAGCATCAATTTCTTGTTATAGAGGGAAACACTCTTTGATTTTCAACTACCATCACCATTTAACAACTACCATTTCATTTAACTTATATAAATCAGTAGTTTATAATCATATATATATATATCATGGTCCAATTAGATGAGTTTCTATCCCCAAGTTATAAAGACCTATTTCTGGTAATTTACAATTGGTAATTCATGTAACTGAAATCATACATTTGAATCCAATATCAAGTTATAAAAAGTCTATATGTGATTATTTTATTCTATGGATCACCATTCATAGTTTATAGAGGCACATACATTTTAAATTACAATTGAAATCTATTTATGTACTATCCACTAATGTTTCTACCCATGTAACCAATGGTTCATGGATCAAACATGTGATAAATTCTTTGTTAATGTTCCACCACAAGCTATATAGGAAAACACCACATTGGATGATGCATACATTTTAAGTAAAAATTATTTCTTCCCCCAATAAACATTATTAAATTTTCATGTATTGATATCAAGGCAATACAACATGTTTTATTTAATGCATGTGATAATATAAACATGAAATGACACATGAATGATATATAAATATTTAGGTTCCTATAATAATACATGTGAAAATACTTCCTTTTCATACTAGTCCAAGTATAAGAGTATATAATCATATAAAATATAATAAATGATGTGTTCCACCCAATGTTGAAATTAGTATAACTATATCAAAAAATTATCATTACATTATGTCCCATCCCAAGAAACATTGCATTTACCTTTTACATGGTATAGTTCCTCCCATACACATGTTCATTACAAATTTTCAATGCATCCTAGTCTCCTTTTTTCAATCCAATAATTTTAAGACAATGAAAATAAAGACGTTGATACAAATATTTTCATTGTGATTTTAGTCTATATATAAGTGACACAAACATCATCCACATGGTCATAAGTGCACCTCCATGTATGTCATGGGATACTGACCAGCATCGAGGGTCTAATGTGGGAAATTTGGGATACTATAGCTTCATAATTAGAGTGTATCGCAATGGCATGTATTATATAGAACAATAGATCAATAGTAATGAAGTAGTTGAAATTATACCATCACGATAATAGAAAGTGAATATAAGAAATAATAACTAGTATCATGTATAAAATATTGATGACATTATCCATTATATAAATTGGGAATACAGGGGAATCATAGTAGTTGACATACACTATGTACATGATTTAAAAACATAAAAAAAGAAATAAAATATATCTTTAACAACATCGTGAACACATGATCATCCCCCTACTCTCGTACTCCATCCTATTATAAGAAAATCAAGAATCTATAGCTAGATGATTCCATTTATCCCTACCCAAACCCTTGAAGTATGTGTGGGCACCAATCGGTGACCCCAATGGGGTGTGATTAAAAATCAGTATGCCACCACCAAAAATGACTAGTATTACATAGTCTATTAATATATAATGAGCATTGTGCATGTATGATGCATATGGTAGTAAATAAATAACCATGTCCGTCTAGGTTCCTTGTGGGATACCCATCTGACACCACTTTATCCAAACAAATATGGAAATATATTTGATCATTTTTTATTTTTATTTATATTTATAAGGTGAGGACCCAAGACACGCAACCAAGGTATCCATATATATTGGTAATCAACTATGATACTATAATTTCCATGTAATTTATGTTTTATAACCTGTGTGAGTCCACAAGGGTATACCCATGACAATTCACCCAAAAAGGGGAAGTTCCACCCAAGCACTGGGAGCTTGTCCTAGGCAGCCTAAGGGATAGACATAAAATGATCCCAAATAATAATCCATGGTGGTCTGTAATATTATGTTAAATCCCAGGAGAATCATCCAAAACATTCATTTAATTTATGAAAATATCGATGAACCCCATATCTAATCTAGGGAATTACCAATATAAGAAACATTCCAAATCGATCTATTGTTTTTCACGGAGTATATAAATTAATTAAAGTTGTATAACCCCAGGAGTTCTTCCAAGGAAAACCACAATGGTAATATATTTATCATGTAACACCCCGAGCTTCCACGATACGCTTCTTTTTCAATAATCCAATAGCTTGCGTTGTACGCAAGTTCGAGATTCTAACACACTGCGACTAATAAAAAAATCCATTATGAATAGTAATACAAACTTTTTTAAATTATATATATTTTATATTTCAAAATGGACTTCATTTTTGGATTCAGAATGTCGAAATTAGCCTATGTTAAATTTTTTGTAATTTTCTGAGAACTTCCAAATTTTTATGAATAGTGAAAAATACTTAAAAACAAATTTTTTAATAAAAATAATTTATAGTGATAAATTATACTATTGAGTGGTTTTAATGTATAATTAGAATATATTTTTACCATTATATCCAATGTTGGTCATTTAAATTAATTTCACTTTGAAATTGGACATAAACTATTGTCAATCTTTTGATATATATTGTTTCTAAAAAACACATTATTTGTTGTGACAACGGGAATTAATTATAAAATTAATTAATGAAACATATATTTTAGGAATTTTATAAAATAGTCATCATTTTTGAATTTGTAAAATCAATTATAGCTTAGGGTGAAATTTTGGCATTGTTCTGAAAAACTTCAATTTTTGATGAATAGTGAAATCACTAAGTGGTTGTTAAATAACTGATTTTTCATGAAATATTACCACATCTATGATTTGATTTTAAAAAATCCGACATACATGGTTGTCATTAGGAAGTAAAATGTGGTTCAATGGGATTAAAATGATTTTTTGTGAATAGTAACTTTTAAGTTTAATTAATCGCGATTAGAGGTAATTAGTGAAATTTAAGGTAAAAATGATATTATAAAAATATGGAATGACCTTTACACATGTCCAACCACTATTGGATGTGTCAGGGCCGACCAATACAATCCATGGGTCAACTTGGGGACCCCATGGATCCACTTTGGTAGGAAAAGGACATAAATAACTTTTTATTTAATGTTAAAATAAAAAGGTCACAAACAAGAGTTGTTTTACTAAAAAAACTTTTAAATGGGGTTATACAAGTCATATTTTTGACTATAAATATTAATTATAAAGATAAAAAGATTTCATACATCATGATATTTTTTTTATAATTTTAGACATTAAATAAATTAAATTATTTATGACACCATGATGATGCAGCGATTACCTCATTAATTAACGATTTTAATAAAATGAAAATATAATGTAAAATACAAGGCCTACACTTGTCCAAATCCTATTTTATAGGTATATTTAGAACCCCTATCACCTTAGTCTCTAATTATATAAGTGTGGGACCTTTAGAATCCGAAAATCATTGTATAATTAAGTAATATTTCATTACTTTCCAAGAGTGCCCCTCCTCTCCACTTATAAAAGGCCCCCACCTCTACCACCTCATTCACACTTTCAAGCCATTTGGCTCGGCCAACCTCTGCCCAATTACTCTGCCAACTTCCCCCTATTACTCCTAGAAGCCTCACTTTGGGCAGAACTCTTCCCAAGGAAGCCTTTGGCTCAAATCAAAAAGCGTTACCTGATTATAAGGTAATGTCTTCTCTAATGTTGGTTTGTTTTATTTTTCTTCTCCAACCCCCTAAACACTTTTAATTCATTTCTATTGTAACAACACCAGTATCCTCAATATACTAGTATGTTGTTATAAGAAGTATTCGAGCTACACTTACACACACCTACATCTAATGGTTATAGAACATACTATTTCGGTGGATGGTGAATTTTTGCCTCACGAAACGATGATTGTTCAACACTCATATAACACCTCTAATGGTGGATATTATGATGAAACTATTTTTATATATGATATATATTATGTTTTTGTTTTCCTTATGATTTTTTATTTTTAATTTATGGCATACCTTTATGCTTTCTATTATGGGTAAACGCGATATTTTCATTTTAGGAAGTGAGGAATGCCGCCCACTCAAAGTGATTAGAATCGTTAATACCATATGTGGGATTTATAAAGGATTGAGTAAATGTTATTATACACTATATTATACTGGAATTATATTATACATTTATATCATTATGATTTCATTAAATACGAAATAGAAATGAATGTAGCATTCATGCGTACGTACAGCTTACTGTCTCCATGAACGGTGCAATTCATTTCTTACCTCTAAACGTTATGGAATATTATAAATTCATGTATATACTGGATATATATGAGATATATGATATCTATATCATGAATATAATTCTGAATATAATTGATATATCACCACATGAACAACTTGTAATTATAAGATTCTTATTTTTGACTCAAGTACCTAAGATCAACAAAATGACCGTTATTAACATATATAATTACATAATGTTCATAACATGGTAATAAGTGATATAAAAGGGATAATGAATTTGAAAAATTTCCATAAAAAATTATAAATTAACTCTAGTTTATTATTCAGGAGGTTAAATAACAGTTGAGTCAAGACAGGACACAAGTTAAGGGAATTTCTTAACCCAATTTCCAATCTTTGGGTTAATCTTTTATTTTCAAATTATGTCATGATATTATTATGTCCTATAATTTATTTTTCCTTTATTTATGTGTACTTATAGTGAATACACATAATAGATCTATTTTATTTTAAAAAATAATGATCTTTTTGAGGGACTTCGTCTCAATCACCATCCATTGAGGCATATTTTGTTTTATACACAAATTTCTTTTATACGGTGTATAAACCCCTTTGACTTTTACATTTATTCAAAAGGAATATTTTTATATGAAGCATTCTACTAAATTACAAAAAGGAATGTGTTTCTTGTCATATGTATGCGGCGACCACGACTTCTCCACCGCCGTGACCATTATTTGAGTTCAGGCTTCCTCTACAAGCCATACCTTTTTTAAAAATGAAAAATAAATACAATGTTATAATTTTCTTTTTTTTGGTATTGAAAATGGTTTTGAAAGTGTTTTCATTATATCAATGTGTTGTATTGATATCTTATTGAAATGTGGAAGTTTTATGTTTCCTTTTGCAAGTTTTATGTGGTACGATTATGTTATGGTTTATGATATGTTTAAACCTATTCATATGAAGAATGCATTGGACTTAATAAGTGACGGGTGGAGCCCATTATAGCTCCTCGATGCATCGGTAGGTCTCATGAGACAAACATGTGTCTTGGCACGAGGCCTTGACAAAATCTTATTTGTGGTCTTGGCACGAGGCCTTGGCTACGTGGTTATGATAGTATGGGATTATGCATTCCATCATTATGAAAGTGGTTATTGATATTTCATGTGATTATTCGATTAGTAGAATATCCATGTGAGTAAGTAAATGGAATTATTTAATTTAATTTTTGCCATATTATGATGAAGTTAAAGTTTAAAAAGGCTTTTGTTTTAGTTATACACTGCGTTAAATGTTAATGTTTATTTATGAAAGCTTCCTCAATATTGTTATCCTTATTGAGAATCTGAGCTCACCCCTTTCAATGTTTTAATATTTTCCAGGATGTGAAGAAGTATTTTATGAATGACCTATAGGGATAGTCATAAATGGATATGACTGTGGACTATGGAGACTTTGTTATTGTAGTTTTTCACTGTATGATGTAATGTACGTTTATGAATGTATCTAGAGTTTCCAAGGCTACTAACTAATCGGTCTTTCGAGACTTGATCTTTTGTGATCATGTCAATGTTACGAAGTAATGCAACGACTCTGGGTAGCTGGGGTCGGGGCGTTACAGTTGGTATCAGAGGAAGTTTAGTACTATCCTTGGAAGCTAGATTTAGATAAAATCTGATTAGAGCAAATAGCCCAAAGATAGACTTTGAGGATTAGTATAGAAGAACATCCTAGAATTTTGGTATTATAGAGATTTTGTGAGTTTTCCGAGCAATACATCCCTGTCTGGATACGAGAAGGTTGAGGCGGCTCTGGCACAGATGTACCTAGGGGTAAAACCTGAAAACACCGTTTTGAGCTAGACTCGAACGGGAACTTGTGCACGAAAACGAGCCTTGCTGCACTCTTGGTTACGACACTCCAAGGATATATGCTTAGGAAAATTCTCGTTTTCTTTACAAACCACTATGAAGGGTTATGAGTATATACTTTCTCAAAGAAAACATTTTTATGATTTTGGATTATATTCATAAACTGTTCAATTTACATTAAGTATTTTAAAAGTTTGGAATTATTCATTGCAATTCATAAACTAACCTAGTTTATGACATTCTATAGAAATGGTGCCCAGTGGAAGGAATGTGAACTCCATCAATACATATGATCCAAAGCGTAAGAAGGATCATATCTTTCACGGTATTAAGCCAACATTTATAAGGGAAATAATCTCCCATGAGTTCTCAACATATGATGAAATAATATCATGTGTTAATAAGATAAGTAAATAATTCTCTGAGTCTTATGGATTTTAAGGGATGAAAGAGAAGAAAAGGATGAAAGAGAGAATGATGGAAAATGGGACGTGGGAAAAGAAGAATTTTCCAATATGTGATAACTGTGGGAAGAAACACCTTGGAACTTGCCTGAAGGGAATGGAAGTTTGTTATAAGTGTGGATAAAAAGGACACCAAGTGCGTGACTGCAAGGGTAAGAAAAAGGTTTCAAATGTACAATGCTTTATCTGCAAGGAGTGGGGACACTATGCAAACCAATGTCCAAATCATCAGAGTGTGCCCCAAATGATGTTATTTGATAATAATCATGTTATGATACTACCACAGATGAGGAGGAATGATTAGAGTTCTTATGTTTTTATTAAAGAATTTTTTTAATTTGAGTGTTGTTTCAATGATGTACTGGTTATAATAATTATGGAGTATATAAGGATTGTACTGTAGTACTATTTCATCAAGGACTTGAGATTGTGTGGAACCAAGAAAAGTGACTCCACAGTAGGTTAAATTTTTGGAAAATATATGGTTTAGATAAAGATAAACCATAATATGGTTCTGATACAGAGATAGTTATTTTGGAATAAGACATGATTGATTTGGATAAATTATATTGGATATTCTTTCCCTGAAACTGATTGATGATTTGTATAAATTTTTGGATAGGAGGAGTATATCTAGTATTTTATAAGGAATAAGGCATCATGTTAATTCAAGATGTTGCATTGTTTTAAAAGAATAGATGATGAAGGTGTTCACGTGTTGTTACACGGAAAAAAGGGGATCTTCATCATGTTTGACTTCCTCATAAAATTTGGACTGTGAGTTGGACAGAAGTATTTTGGATAACTATAAACGTTAGAATGGATTAAGTTGAACCTTGGATAGTAATGTTTAAGGTTAAAACATTTCTTGAATATTATTTTTGGAATATTATAATAGTTTTAGAAAATGGAAAACCTTCAGGTTGGGAAATAACTCGTCGCTTAGGACAAAGTAGCAGGAATCGAACCCAAATCCTTATTGCAACAGGCCTTTATGACCTACGACTAGAATACAAGAAGTCCCTGGTTATTACAAAATAGTTTTCGTAATCTAAATGGTATGTGTTAGTATTTTGAACCTTGTACGATTAGGATAAATATAATATTTTTGAGTTCTATTATCTTTTGGAGTGAAAGATGAGTTTGTGGTAGAAATTAGTTGAAGGTTGAAACTCAAATTGTCAAGCATAAATATATATATATATACCTATATCTTATTCTAGGAATAAATTAATTATTAACCATTAGTAAAGTTATATTCAAACAAAAAAATGTGTTATCTTAATACCTTATGTCTTGTTGAACTGATGATATTTTAAATCAACATAGATTGAAGGCTTTGAGGCCCTCAATTTGACACTTGTTTGGGATTGATGACCTCAATCAATACCTACAAATATTTACATTTTTCCTCCAATTATATGTCTCTAATTGCCACCAATGTTCTCCTAATCGAGATCATAATTGGGTGGTGACTTTTTCATTTCCCTTTCCCACTTATTAAGGCTAAATTTTATTAAACTTATTTCCGATGTGGGTTTTCCAGAAAGGTATTTTATATTTTCAACCTTTTCTTTTCAAAGAAAATTTTCAAATTGCGAGGACGCAATTTATTGAAGGAGGGGAGAATGTAACACCCCGAGCTTCCACGATACGCTTCTCTTTCAATAATGCAATAGCTTGCGTTGTACGCAAGTTCGAGATTCTAACACACCGCGACTAATCAAAATAGCCATTATGAATAGTAATACCCACTTTTTGAAATTATATATATTTTATATTTCAAAATGGACTTCATTTTTGGATTTGGAATGTCGAAATTAGCCTATGTCGAATTTTTTGTAATTTTCTGAGAACTTCCAAATTTTTATGAATAGTGAAAAATACTTAAAAACAACTTTTTTAATAAAAATAATTTATAGTGATAAATTATAATATTTAAGGGTTTTAAAGTATAATTAGAATATATTTTTACCATTATATCCAATGGTGGTCATTAGAATTAATTTCACTTTGAAATTGGACATAAACAATTGTCAATCTTTTGATATATATTGTTTCTAAAAAACACGCTATTTGTTGTGAAAGCGTGAATTAATTATAAAATAAATTATTTAAATATATATGTTTGTAATTTTATAAAATAGACATAATTTTTGAATTTGGAATATCAATTATAGCTTAGGGTGAAATTTTGGCATTGTTCTGAAAAACTTCAATTTTTGATGAATAGTGAAACCACTAAGTGGTAGTTAAATAACTGATTTTTCCGGAAATATTACCACTTATGTGATTTTATTTTCAAAACTCTGACATACATGGTTTTCATTAGTAAGTAAAGTTTGGTTCAATGGGATTAAAATAATTTTTTTGTGAATAGTATCTTTTCAGTTTATTTAATCACGATTAGAGGTAATTAGTGAAATTTAAGGTAAAAATGATATTATAAAAATATGGAATGACCTTTACACTTGTCCAACCACTATTGGATGTGTCATGGACGACAAATAAAATCCATGGGTCAACTTGGGGACCCCATGGATCCACTTTGGTAGGAAAAGGACATAAATAAATTTTTATTTAATGTTAAAATAAAAAGGTCACAAAAAAGAGTTGTTTTACTAAAAAAAATTTAAATGGGGTTATACAAGTCAGAATTTTGACTATAAATATTCATTAGAAAGATAAAAAGATTTAATACATCATGATATTTTTTTTGTAATGTTTAAACATTAAATAAATTAAATTATTTATGACACCATGATGATGCAGCGATTAGCACATTAATTAACAATTTAAATAAAATTAAAAGATAATGTAAAATCCAAGGCTTACACTTGTCCAAAGCCTATTGGATGGGTATATTTAGAACCCCTGTCACCTTAGCCTCTCATTATAGATGTGTGGGACTTTTAGAATCCGAAAATCATTTTATAATAAAGTAATATTTCATTACTTTCCAAGAGTGCCCCTCCTCTCCACTTATAAAAGGCCCCCACCTCTACCACCTCATTCACACTTTCAAGCCATTTGGCTCTGCCAAACTCTGACCAAATACTCTACCAACTTCCCCATATTTCTCCTAGAGGCCTCACTTCGGGCAGAAATCTTCCCAAGGAAGCCTTTGTCTCAAATCAAAAAGAGTTACCCGATTTTAAGGTAATGTCTTCTCTAATGTTGTTTTGTTTTATTTTTCTTCTCCAACCCCCTAAACACTTTTTATTCATTTCTTTTGTAACAACACCAGTATCCTAAATATTCTAGGATGTTGTTACAACAAGTATTCGAGCTACACTTACACACACCTAAATCTAATGGTTAATGAACTTACTGTTTCTGTGGATGGTGAATTTTTGCCTCATGAAATGATGATTGTTCAACACTCATATAACACCTCTAATGGCGGACATTATGATGAAACTATTTTTATATATGATATATATTATGTTTTTGTTTTCCTTATGATTTTGTATTTTTTATTTATGGAATACCTTTATGGTTTCCATTTTGGGTAAAAGCGATATTTTAATTTTAGGAAGTGCGGATTGTCGACCCCTCAAAGGGATTTGAATCGTTAATACCATATGTGGGATGTATAAAGGATGGAGTAAATGGTATTATACACTATATTATACTGGAATTATATTATACATTTATATCATTATGATTTCATTAAATATGAAATATAAATGAAAGTAGCGTTCATGCGTACGTACGGCTTACCGCCTCCATGAACGGTGCATTTCATTTCTTACCTCTAAACGTTATGGAATATTATAAATTAATGTATATACTGGATATATATGAGATATATGATATCTATATCATGAATATAATTCTTAATATAATGGATATATCACCACATTAACAACTTGTAATTATAAGAATCTTATTTTTGACTCAAGTACCTAAGATCGACAAAATAACCGTTATTAACTTAAATAATTACATAATGTTCATAACATTGAAATAAGTGATATAAAATGGATAATGAACTTGAAAAATGCCCTTAAGAAATTATAAATTAACTCTATTTTATTATTCAGGAGGTTAAAGAATGGTCGAGTCAAGACAGGACGCAAGGTAAGGGAATTTCATAACCCAATTTCCAATCTTTGGGTCAATCTCCTATTTTCAAATTATGTCATGATATTATTATGTCCTATCATTTATTTTTCCTTTATTTATGTGTAATTATAGTGAATACACATAACCGATCTATTTTATTTTAAAAAATAATGATCTTTTTGAAGGTGTTCGTCTCAATCACCATCCATTGAGGCATATTTTGTTTTATAAACAAATTTCTTTTATACGGTGTATAAACCCCTTTGAATTTTACATTTATTCAAAAGGAATATTTTTATATGAAGTGTTTTACTAAACAACAAAAATGAATGATTTTCTTGTCGTACGTATGCGGCGACAACGACTTCTCCGCCGCCGTGAAAATTTTTTGAGTTTCGGCTTCCTCTATAAGCCATACCTTTTTTTAAAATGAAAAATAAATACAAAGTTATAATTTTCTTTTTTTTTTGGTATTGATAATGGATTTGAATGTGTTTTCATTATAGCAATGTGTTGTATTGATATCATATTGAAATGTGGAAATTTTATGTTTCCTTTTGCATGTTTTATGTGATACGATTATGTTATGGTTTATGATATGTTTAAACCTATTCATATGAGGAATGCATTGGACTTAATAAGTGACGGGTGGAGCCCGCTATAGCTCCTAGATGCATCGGTAGGTCTCATGAGACAAACTAGTGTCTTGGCACGAGGCCTTGACAAAATCTTATTTGTGGTCTTGGCACGGGGCCTTTGCTACGTGATTATGATCGTCTTGCATTATGCATTCCATCATTATGAAATTGGTTATTGATATTTCATGTGATTATTCGACTAGTAGAATATCCATGTGAGTAAGTAAATGGAATTACTTAATTTTATTTTTTCCATATTATGCTGAAGTTCAAGTTTAACAAGGCTTTTGTTTTAGTTATACATTTCCTTAAATGTTAATGTTTATTTATGAAAGCTTTCGCAATTTTGTTATCCTTACTGAGCATCTGTGCTCACCCCTTTCAATGTTTTAATATTTTCCTGGATGTGAAGAAGTATTTTATGAATGACCTGTAGGGATAGTCAGAAGAGGATATGAGTGTGGACAATGGAGACTTTGTTATTGTAGTTTTTCACTTTATGTTGTAATGTACGTTTATGAATGTATCTAGTGTTTCCAAGGATACTAAACTAATCGGCCTTTCGAGACTTGATCTTTTGTGATCATGCCAATGTAACAATGTAATGCACCGACTCTGGGTAGCTGGGGTCGGGGCGTTACATATCACCAAAGTCTTGCACCAACATTATGTAATTTTAGGCCCACAACCATAATAATGAATTATGTAATTATTAAAAAAGTATAAATATTCTTAATAATATCCATTATCATAATTAATAATCGAAAGAAGGATATGTGACATGGTCGTACCATTCAACATTCATGTAAACCATTTAAAAATTTCAATGACATGATTAATAAGAAGATTGTTAATGGTGGTTTAATTATATATCCTCATTTTATGGGCCTAGAAAATAATCACATAATTACATTTTATCTAATTGATACATTCATTTTATAGGTATCAAACCACACATAAAAGGTCATTCTATTACATAAAAATGAATAGAATTATTACGATGGGTTGACTGGCATCAGGGTATATAACTTTTGATGATTGAAATTAGGTTGTAAGGGAAACCAATTCAAGGTTCCAACATTAAATTCAATTAATTTCAAATTAAAAATACAATCACACAGAAAATATTGGACGAAACATGATGGATCATAATATGAAAACCAAATTTTATTGGAAAATATCTAGAGCACCTACCTTATACCGATAGTCATCCCCTCATCTAGAATCGACTTCAGATCCGAGCTATAATTGTAGAAAATCAATAAAATTGATAATTTCTTAAATATAGATTATATTAGCATGAATGGAAATAACATCTAATATAGTGAGAGAATGTAATAAAATAAATTTTATGAATTATATAATTACCATTGTTTTAACAACTAGACGAACAACACTTGAATCAAATTCCAGATGGATGAGATCTCTCAAATAGTATCTTTAGAGGAGAAATGGAGAGCATTAAATGGGATAGTAATATTGTGATTTTAGGTAATAATAAAGAAGGATAAGGTTTAATTTTTGGAAATGTAAGATGTATATTTCACAATGTTTTAAATGGTGCATGGTTTGGCCTCATGGTTAGACAAACTGTGTGCCACCATTGTCTAAGTGGCTTACCCTATTGCATGGCTAAGAATACAGTTAGACAAACCATGTTCCAACCATGTGGTTCACCTTGGAAATTCCATTTTAGATTCCTAAATGTCTATGTGACCTCCGTTTCATATTTATACAAAACATTAAACCCTACACTTGGTTCATATGTTTAATCAACACAATTACTACTAATTGTGTGCCAACCATATGTCTCCTTCTACTTCTAAAAAACTGGATATTTGAAATCTAAAAAATCTTCATATGATCCGAAAAACAATATGAATTCATTATAAATTATAATATAAAAAATTAAAATATTTTTATAGAATTTACAAGGATCTATACCTTGCTAAAAATCTAGGATCTTACATAGAAAACTCCCAGGCCTGTAATGTTCAAACTGATTTCTCTAACATGCAGGGCTTTGAGAATCAAAATCCATAATCCATCATATCATTCCAAACCACTAGTAATAATATCATTGTTCATGATACATATTGGTAGATCATGGGTGTAAAACCCAATTATGACTGTGAACATTTTCTATCAATTCTCACCTCAATGTATGCATAAAACCACTACTTATTGTTTTATTATCTGAATTAAAAAAATAAAAACCCTAATTTTTTCTTCTAAAATAAATAAATTTTATTAAATGTAATGAAAACAATAATATTATTTAATTATATTTTTATATACTAAATTAGTTATTTGGAATATTATAGATCAACTAGGATTAACCCATAATGTCATTTGAATATTCCCACATAATGGTTTGAAATACACTTTCTATTGTAATGTTTTGAGGAAATTTACAGGAATATCAAATAATGATATTTGGGAATCATTGGACCCTCAATGGATATGATAATATAGAAAAAAATAGTGTATCATGGTAGATATCCAAGAAAACATCATCTTTCAAAACAATCAAAGCATAAAGGTAATATCTAATAACTAGATAACATGTTATAGGTAAACCTAGCAAAAGATCATCAACATGGTACCTAAAGAAACAAATGGGTATATATTTATGTTACCATAACCCAACACCATACTAATAAATCATAATGAAATATGATATGTGATATTTCCTCCATATAATTCTCTTTCCAGTACTTGTATCCTCTAGAACCATGTCTACAAATATCCATAGAAAAAAGTAGGGTGTGAGCCCCGAAGCTCAGTAGGATACCACCAAAAATTCATATAATGTTTATCCAATTGCACATATTCATTCATGTATAAAATATATTTCAAAATAAGAAAATTATTTCTTTTCCATATATAATCATCCTATGATTTTCTTTTAAAAAAATTTCATATTCAAATAGACAAAACGATATGACATACATTTATCCATAAGGTATAAGAAAATTCATAAATTAGGTTTCATGCATAAATATCCATGTTAATTAGGAAAATAAAAATATCATGTAAACATGAACATAATATATACTCAATGAACCAAGGGAACAATCATAACACAAGGGTCTATACAACTATGAAAAACCCGAACCACTAGCTAATATGAGTTAATCCTAACTCCATGAACCATGATTCCTAGATAAAGCCTACCCATTATCACCATGGTATAATGAAAACCAACCTTAGTGATAAGTTACTCCACTAAGGCATTTATATGTCTCATTTCCCCCCATATACTAATGTCTTCGTGATGTTCTATTAGTTTTCATTCTGTTAAAGGAAACAAATTATTATTTTATAAACATTTTTCATGGAAAAACACTTCCATTTTCATTTACAATTTTCAAAAAAAATTATACAGTGATAGAAAACCATATTCATGATTGAAAAAACATTTACAATTTGAAAACATCTCTGAGTAATTTTAACAAATACATAATGTGTATAAAAATAGTTCTCAACCAAATCACTATTTTAGAAAATAGTTTCATGGCCATCGAAGATAAAATTATACTTTTATTAATGTGTAGTAATGAATTTCATAAATTATCACCTATGAAAATCATTGGAATATAATATTTACATGGGAATATACCATGAGATAGAGAAACCAACCTCAATAGGAATGAAAATATCATTGCCTCTCAGACTTGTGATGAGAGAGAAAGAGTTTTGTCTCCATGAGCCTATATCTAGATAGGTCAATCCACGGAATAAGTTAATCTCCTTAGAATAATGTAGAACATGATATGAATTCTAAAAACCATTCATTTAAAATGATAAATCTAGAATATGAACTAATTGGGAGAGAATAATCTTTCTAATAGAGGCAACCCAAGTCAAAATAGTTGTTAAAACCCCCATTTAACTTTGCAGGTGGATGAGATAACTACCCCCATAAGATTAGGCACAATTCAAGAATTTAAGAAAAAATTGAAAACCACCGCCACTACGGCAAGGTTTTTCCCACCACGACATGGTGGTTTCACAAAAAAAACACAACATGGTGTGGTGCTAAAAACTGGGCAATTTTGGATTTACCACAATATCCCCAATGATGTGGCGATGTCCCTCTAGATGTATTCGATATAGAGGCTCCCAAAGAGCTCCACCATTGGCTATACCCAACCATTGGATGTTTTCACCAGAACTATTTTACATAGGAGGTCCAAATTCACACCCAAACGTCCACCACAGTATTGGTTTTCACGAACCTGTCCAGGTCGACCATTAAACAGACAGTCGGGCCGCTCCACGACAAGTCCCAGTAGGCATTACCAATCCTACCGGGATGGGGAAAAGCACTGAGGGCATTAGTTAGCGTGAAAATAGAATGTTTTCACCCAAATCTAATCAATAACTAAGAAGTAGAAAGAAAAGGACAACCCAACATACATTTATATAAAAGTTGAACTAAACATTACTTGTACATGAATCTGAAAGTACAAATAAACCTGGAAACTCAAAATACCAATCTTTACAACCATTTAACTCCATATAACCTTTATATTCATTCTCAAACATATAAATCAAATTATTCCCCTGGTGATCAAACTGAAGTTGAACCCTACACAAGGGAAAAAATAGAAGTAGAATATAGGAATGAGTATTAAAACACATTAGGTTATCCCTCTATTCTATTCCCAAAGAACATCCTTTAAAATAAATGATACATGAATCTAACAATTTTTATAAAATTCAAAAAAATATTTTTTTAAAAAGGAACCATGCAACAAATATTAGAAAAATAAAATACATGTTTTTGTAAATAGGAAATGCTAGTAACCTATTTGAAAGAGTTAAACCTTCAATATTAAAACAATTTTATAGAAGGTTGCTTTAAAATATGTTATATTTTAATTAGAAGAAAAAAGATGATTAATATAACAACCAAAAACACCACATTCTGAATATGAGTACAAAATTTCAAATGAGCACAAGGAACAAGAACATCCCTAGGCACTAGCTTGCTATAGGCCCCAATCACCTCGAATCTCGGTGAAATGTAACCATAAAAAATACCTTTTCCCATGCATGATCCACTACTAAGAAAAAATACTCATAAAATAGTGTACCCCAACATCATCATCATATTTTATTTATTATTGTCATCTTTAAACTTACTATGTGAAATGGGGGAGAAACCACTCTGAATCACTAGAATACTAATACACATTCTCCTACCTAGATACCTACATTTCAGAATTTCTGCTCAATCATGATCCAAATGTTATATGATACACTTTTCTCATGAAAACATAATTTCCAAATCATACACACACAAAATATCTCTTAACCATGTTTCACATATACTTCATGGGATAATAAACCACTTAAAATTTTTATAAAAACAATTCAAGATATATAACAAGGTTTTACATATAAAATCTATTTAAAATGCTCCTTTGAGGCCAAACATCCACCAATAACAAATAAAAAAATATTCTCCATCTGAGAAAACATTTATAAATCAATATATATAATTATAAAATGACCCCAATGATACATCATAGATGACACGTGAAAATATATTTTTTAGGGAAAATCCCAAACTGGCCTTAAAGAATTATTCACAAAAACTAAATTTATCAAAAGAACCAATTACAATATTCATAATGATGTGTTAAAAACCCATTTTATTTAACAAAAAATTTACATGAACCCCTTAAAAATTCAGTTAACACATTCAAAACACATCCACTTCTATAGAGATTCCAGCCGGGCCATTTATTGGTAACACATTCCTAAAAACCATAAAAACACATTCTCATTCCATTATAAAACAAATAACCAGATTCAAAACCACATAATAAACCCAATAAAATTCATTAAAATAATTCTAATACTTTTCATAAGAAAACCCATTCATTTTATATCACCTTGAGCACAAAAAAATCTAATTGGGAACTTTCCCAAAAAACATGGCATGCAACATTTTGTGAAACAAATTATATTTTATAGAAAAAGTTATAAAAAATCTCAATGCCAAAAAATTATTTAAATTTATAAAATAGGTTCTAAAAATCATAATACATGTTTAAAAAACAACATAACATTTAAAAAAACAATTGGTTTGCTCTCTTATAATGAAACACCAATACGTTTCACCAAACAAGGAACAAACACCACCTTTCACACCAAATAATGTTACTAATGTCTTATAAAAGAATAATAAGAATGTTTAGAGAGTGAAAATAACCGTAAATAAGATGAATAATAAATAAAAAGGCATGTGAAATGGTAACCTACCACAAATCCTTGGTGGAATGGAAACTCACACAAGATATCACCATATGAGGGTTTATAAACCCTAAATCAATGGAGTCCATTACCAAATGAAAAACCTGCCCTAAAAATCATGATATAATAGATAATTAGGTCGTTAATGACCAGGGGTAAAAATGTAAATAGTAAATAATTTAAGGATGATATGGAAGGAGGAGAAACCCTAAGGAATTAGAAGAAGTGACAGTGGAATTCACTAACATGAGAAACGTTGAATAAATCTCCCCAAATAAACCACTTATTGAATTTCCAAGAATCCAAAATAGAACTTGAGGTTTTAATAAGTCATAGTAGGATGAGTGGGGACTGAAATTAGATAAAAAGCGTTAAAAATGAATGATTTATGAAAGAATCAAATTCCCATTGCAAATCTTGATAATTTGAGAATCCTTGATGAAATACGCCCGAATCCAAGATGAATATTAGCTCAAAAAAGGAAAAATGGAACTTGAGGGTACACCTAGTATCATTGTGAACAAGTAAAAAGTGGAATGACCCAAAAATGTTAATAAATTATTGAGATATAAAAGAAATTGTTATCCTGTAAATTTGGAAATGGGGTCACTTCTTTCCACAAATCATGAAGTAACCACCATTTTCTCTAGAAAATCATTTGAAACCACCACAAACAATGAAATAATATAAATTAAATGAAAATAACTTTAAAATAATTATCCTATGCGACAATTCTCCCTAACATAAAAACATTCCATCCTCAAAAATCCATAACTCTTTCCAATTGAACGATCAACACCAATGGATTACTTATCAACATGGTCTAGTATCTCAGGAAAAGAAAATACCATCCAGCATCAATGGAACATAAGTCTTTTTCCAAAAAATAAAAAATAAAAACTCAATTCCACTACCTAAGAATCAATGGAAATATCGAGACACCACCTTCACAACCAAACTATGAACTAGATCATTGGTAATTCTCCCAAAGAACCCATTGATCACCAAAACCAAAGTGCAGTCACAAAAGTCAACGACTTGCGGGGGGTGGTATACCCACCATAAAATCACAACTAACATCTAAAAAATACTTAAAAGAAATATATTAGAGGTCTTTAGTCAGTATCCCTACTATTAGAGACCAAATATAAATGAAACAATACGAATTCAACTTGAACTAGAATCCAGACTCACCCACACAGGCCCACTAAAACTCTGCCACAGTAACCCAAAAATCCAAGTTAAGAGGGTTACCACATGAAAATTTAAACCACCCATTATAGAAAAATGGGTAAAATAATTAGTAAAAGACATTATACATGGATGAAACCTTTAGCACTCGAGGTAGGGTGGGAACAAGACCCAATCGTTTGGATGCTGAAACCACAAAAGAAATAGAGGAACCACCCAACACTCTCCACCAATGAACAAGTAAAACCAAGACCAAACATGCTTCACAATGGAGGTTTGCATGGGAACATTGATCAAAAACTCACATCTAAGAAGGAATATACACTGACCCTACATGATGGGTAAGTCCACCATACACTATGATAAAAAAGTAAAATCATAGTAATGAGAAACAATAATAAACCATAAATATTTCCCTACCACAATGGTGAAGTCACGAGATTAGTCGAGCTACCCACACCTATGGAGATCTCTTGATTGTGTTAAACGATGCAGTCCAAGGCCTATGGATGGATCCTTGATGTTTGAAGCATCTGCTTCACCGTAGATAAGAGGTAAGGATCACAATGCCCAAAGAAACTAAATTTCTCAACAACATAACTTCATCTTAATAGGAAATAATAGATATACAGTACCATAATCTCTCACTCTAAATGAGAAAAATAATAGACATGGAAGATGAAAAAACACACCAACATCACTGAACACAAAATTTTTATCCAAATAAATTATTTAAAAAGTGAGACACTTTAAATAAAACCCAATGCATGTCTATTCCATCAAAAGAGTTGAGGAATCTTCTGAATAGGTGGATTTAATGTTTGAAATGAATCCTTAGGTTGATCAACTGGATGTCATGCCAATGGAAAACCATCCATGGCCACATCACAATATCCAAAAGATCCTTAGAATCTTACTGAACATTGATCCAAAACCGAGACACCAATAAGATACCATCTGAAAAAACCCCAAGAGTATGACATCCAGATCATGAGGAAGGATAAAAAACAAACCAAAATTCTAAAAAATGAAAATTAAATCCACATAAACACTAGTTTGAAACCCCATAAGTATTTTTTTACTTAAAAACGTTTCAAAAACAAACAAATTGGTGTATTTTCACATTCAGAAATGGTTTTTCATCACGTATGAATCACATGAACATTCCCATTACAACCCAGGAACCCAACCACTATTCTATACTGGGAATCTGTCAGCATATCTATAACGACCCTGCTCTTTTATTACCCAATTAATCATAATTTATTACATAAACATCACTTGATACAACATAGAAGATCGAGGGGTCTATTGTCTCTGAGGATTAGGATAATTACATAACAACTTTAAACATGAAATACAACATCATTATTTAAAACTTCATTTACATGACCACTACATTCTCTCGTACATAGCATTGCATGGGATAACCGGAGGACATGCATAAGAAAAGGGTAAGTTATAAATCCCGGTAAGGGAATAATCATGGAGTAACACGAGGAGTTCAATACAAGTTAGATAATAGGAATATCAATAGATCACAAGAGAAGCGTAAACATAATGTCATGATAAAGAATTATAATCATAACATGGAAATGTGGCATCAACACTTAACATGGAATTAGCATGAGCCAAGTCTCATTCCACATGGAGCATGAGTAAAACCTCAGTGCACATGAAGAATGAGTAAAACCCCGTTTCACTTGAATTATCATGAGTCAACACCCATTTCACATGACGTATCATGATATTATAATTTATCCAATGCACTGGAGTGCTAGAAGGGCACATCTTTCTTAAACATTTCATTTCATGCAAAAGTGTGCCATATGGATTCTATAACAAAGATTTATAAAATATAATCATTAATTCCATGATAATGGAATATATAATTCATACATGAAACTTTATAATAAATATGTAAATGTTCATAAAGTTGAATACCCTTGATAGAGAAATGGGCATGGTATTCACTACACAAGGGTATTGGCTTGGGAAAATGGTGTAATTTCGGCAGCGTAACGGCGTGACGTAAGAATTCATGAAAATTGTTTATGAGATAGAAAGGGATGTCTCATAATATTTACATGACATGGACCATAAGGGGTCATATAGATACATGTCTATACAAATGTAATGGAAATTATATTCATGATACAAAAGGATTTCTTGAATGTAAATGAGGAGAGAGAAATTACTTTCGGAATTTCGGCATAGTAACGGGAGTACAAGGGAGGAATTTAATGAGAGAGAACGGGGTATCCCATCATTGAAACATAAAGGGTCAGTTTGGGGAGGTTAAAACCATACCCCAATATTGATAATTGAAAATAAAATGTCATAACAACATTATGAAAATTGGACAAAAATGAGAATGGAAGAAAAACCCTTACTTGGAAGTGTGCTTCCAAAGGCTTGACAAAGGCTTGAGAGTGGATTCTTGGGAGCCTGGCGCACCTTGGGAGGATTCCAGAGAGAGTATGGAAGAGGTTGGACGAACTAAAAATGCTTTAAGTGAGGAGGAAGTGGGATCTTCGGTGGGGTTACATAGGAAAGATGAGGGAATTCTTTATTATTTAGCTTCGAGACCCTCACGTTAAACTAATCCAAACCACAAACTTGTGCATGGTTTTTTACCATTGTTTTTGGAAAAGGGAATTGGAAAATAATATTTTATATGTTCAAAGTCTGAACATCGTTAAATAATGGGGTTTCTTTTGTGGATGCGAGTCACACTCCCAAGGAAAACAATTTAAAAAAGAAAAATGATTAAGAAGTCATGAAGGGTCCACTAAAGCTTTCTAAAGTAATTCAAATAAACCGAAATCACTTTATTAAATGGTAAAACATATATTGGCTGAACATATGGTTTATAATATTTTATTATATCACTAATGGGTGATTTTGATGTCACAAAAAACATCATATAATTAAAAGGAATTTAATTTTTACCCAAAAATTTAAATGTCTCAGAATATTATGAAAAATTCCTCATTGGATAATTTCAAAATCCTGATTCTAGGAATAATATTAATTGTATCTAAATAATTTTCTAAATATGTTATTGTTCAATTTTAAAATAAAAACAACCATTTATCAAAAATTCATGGGTTTTGACAAAAATGGCTTTCAAACCTTAATAAAAATTACAATTGCATTAATAAAATTATCAGTAATATTTATTTAATAAAATTTAATTTAATAATAATAATAATATTTTCTTAAAATATGATTTAATTCAAAAAATCAAAAATTCGTCAAAATCGATTTCTTAGTTGAACATTAACTAAATATACTATTGGTTCTTTAAAAACTATTTACGAGGTAACAGTAATAAAATGATATTATATTCATTATTATATACAAAAATAATGTACAAAACCGTAGTACAATGTATTTGTAACATAACCCATTAAAACAACTGCATAAGAACTATGGTTAAGGTGTGTGATGGTGACAGAATCTTGGGTGGGTCAGATAACATTGCACGTGTGGTGATCTCTACCAACATAAACTTATCTCGTAGATGGTTCCGTTCAAGCTTGATATGATAAAGCATGGCTTGGGCTTGGTCAAGAGTGAAGACCAATGATGCAACTTTTTTTCCGAGCTTTGAAAAATGGGCATTGTATGGGGAAATTCTGCAGGATGAGGCCATCACTTCCTTTGTCTGAGTAACTTAAATTGTTAAAGCCTTATATTTATACTAATCATGTGATCACTGTTCGATGACAATATTAGTAACAGTCGCAATTCATAAAATAAAACCAAATAAGTTGACATTTTATATAAAAATTTTACATAAAAAAGACTTTTAATTAGATCAAGAGGTATTTCCATTAATGAATGTTTTGGTCTTTATAATCTTCCCTCCTTATGAATTTTTTCCCTCAAAATTTCCTTTTCCCACACTGAAACAGATGTGGGTAACTCTGATTCATCTTTTCCTTTGATTCGCACATCTCTTATTCAAACTTTTGGTTTCGCTACAACACCTTGATGAGGGGAATTGTCTTATTTCATAGAACTTTTTCTCTATGGTCTAAGATCTTCACTCGTTTCTCCTTATAAGAAAGATCTTCCTCTAACTGTACCACCTCTGAAAAGAGTACATGTGAAGTGACTGGTATGTAATTTCATAAAAGTAATACATGAAAGACATCATGTACTTTGGCCATGGTGGGTGGATGTTCTAGTCGATATGCCACATCCCCGACATGATCACGAATCTCGAAGTGGATGATGTAACTTGGACTTAACATCCCTTTATTTCCAAACCTCATGACCATCTTCCATGAAGATATGAATATAAATACCATGTCTCCAACTTTAAACTCAAGGCCTTGTTGACTGTTATCTGCATAACTCATTTGTCAACTATGGGCTGCCTTGATATGCGGCTGAATGGTTTTCACCTTCTCCACCATTTCTTCAACCATTTCTGGTTCATGTTGATTACGCTCACCTACCTCGTCCGAACTCAACGATGTTCTACACCTTTTCCCATAAAGTACTTAATATGGTACCATTTAGATGCTTGAGTGGAAATTGTTATTCTAAGAGAACTCAATCAGCGGAAGATGTTGATCCACACCTATTTTAATGTCAATTGAGAATTATCTCAACATATCCCCAAGTGTTTGGATAGTCTGCTGGGATTGAAAATCAGTTTGAGGATGATAAGCCATACTGAAGTTCAGTTCAGCACTCAGAGCATGTTGAAGACTCTTAAAAAACATAGTGGTGAATCTGGGATCTTGATCGGACACAATAGATAGTGTTACTCTATGTAGCCTTACTAATTCCTAGATATATATATCAGTGAAAATTGATCCAATGATAAATCCTCCCGAAAATCAATGAAGAGTGCAGCCTTTGTAAAATTATCCACAATAACCAAGATTGCATTATTTCCTTTCAATTTTTCGGAAGTCCAGTGACAAAGTCCATGGTGATGTTCTCCTATTTCCATCATGGTATGAGAAATGGTTTCATCGTCCCCTTAGAATTCTATCTCTCTGCCTTCACTTGCTGACACACCAGACACTATGATGTATATTCGACGATCTCATTCTTCATATTATCCCACCAATAAAGATCTCAGAGATCTTGAAACATCTTTGTGTTTCTTGGGTGAATAGAGAAATCTGAACTATGTGCATCATCCAAATGTTCCTTCTTCAGCTCTCGACAAGATGGACCACATAGTCTTTTCCCAGATCTCAGAATTCCTTCTTCATTAACATTAAAATCTGATGATTTCCCTTTTCCGATAGCTGACACTTTTTCCTAAATTCCTACATCATCCTTTTGAGCATCCTTTAGCCTTTCCAAAATTGACGATTGAGAAATAATTTGTGAAGGGATTGATGATGTTCCCTTTCTCATGATTCTCATGTCCATCTTCATTAAATCTAAGAAGATTAGATCCCTTTCAATTCCCATCAATGATAGAATTGTGGGTTTTTTTTACTTAGGGCATCCGCCACATGGTTCGCTTTCCCAGGGTAGTAATGGATGGATCATTCATAGTCCTTGATCAGCCTTAACCATCTTCATTGGCTTACATTCAACTCTTTCTGTGTTAATATTTACATGAGGCTTTTGTGGTCCATATATATTTTACCCTTCTCCCCAAAGAGATAATGCCACCAAATTTTCTAAGCGAAGATCACTGCATTTAACTTAAGGTCATGTGTTGGATAGTTCTGTTCATGTACTTTTAATTGCATTGAAGCATAGAAAATGAATTTTTCATTTTTCATCATCACACATCTCAGACCCTTCTTCAAAGCATCACTGAATACCACAAAAAATTATCCACTTATTTGTAAAGTGAGCATGGGCGCAGTGATAAGCCTCGTTTTTTACTCCTTGAAGTATTCTTTGTATTCATCACCCCATGAAAACATTACTCTCTTCCAAGTTATCTTTGTAAGAGGGTTGGACAATTGTGGGAAAGTTATCACTAATCTTCGATAATATCCAGCTGAACCCAAGAAGACATGGATATCTATTACCGTTTTCGGACTTGGACATCACTCAATTGCATCTATTTTTTAGGTATCTATAGATATCTTATTTCTTGTGATGATATGGCCAAAGAATGAGACCTCCTTCAACCAGAACTCACAATTTTTTCACTTTTCATGGAGCTTCTCCTTCCAAAAGGTCTCTAGTACTGTTTTTAGATGCTCCTCGTGATCCTCCAAGGTTTTGGACTATATCAGAATATCATCTATAAAATCTACCATGAATTTGTCAATGTAATCCCTAAATACTCTATTTATCTTGTCCATGATGATTTCTGGAGCATTAGTGATTCTGAAGAGCATTACTATGAATTCAAAGTGCTCTTATCTTGTATGAAAAGTAGTCTTGGGGATACCTTCCTTCTTTACCCTTACTTGATAATATTCTAACCACAAATCCACCGTGAAAAGTATTGTTTTCCACGCAGCTGATCAAAAAATCATCAATTTGTGGGAGATGATAATTGTTCTTTATCATGATTTTGTTAAGCTCATGATAATCTATGCAAAGGCACATTGACCCATCCTTCTTCTTTATGAAGAAGACTGGTGCACCCCATGGTGAAGAACATGGCCCTATAAACCCTTTATCCAGGTTCTCCTATAGTTGTTTCTTGAGCTCCTCAAGTGTCACAACAAAAATTATATACAAATTCTTGGATATTGGAAACTCCTCAAGTATAAGATCAATTGATAATTCCACATCTCCTCTAGGAGAAATACTTCGCAATTCCTCAGGAAATACTTCAACAAATTCCCTCACAATAGGCATGTCTTCTAGGATGGATGCCTCCTTAGACACAATCATCAGAACCAGATACGCGTGCTCATAGGGAAGTAGTATCCACGCTTGAGATGTTGGTGCTAAATAAGGTTCATCTTCCTCCATGCACTTTTAATGAATCAAGGGTAGATTCTCCACATGGAGAGTGATTTACATCTCAAAAAAAATTTATGTTGCTCTATATAAGTAATGCCAATCCATGCCATAAATTGCATGAAATTCCACTAGGGGGAGTTTGACGAGGTTCTATGGAATACTCAATCCACATATTATGATAGAGGAGGAGTTATATTCATGGGATCTAATGATTTCTCCATTTCCTGTACTCACCGACATCATAACTTCCATGATTTGTGGTGGTGTCGGGATTGTTCTACTAATGTTTCGATATATAAAAGAAGGTGTAGAACCAGAATCAAAATATACATTCACTATTATTGAATGAATAACCAACATACCAGTCAGTAATTTGTTGTCGTGGGTCACATCAGTAGTAGTAATGGAAAAATCTCTCCCTTTCTACCATGGAGGTTGTTGGTTGCCGCCAAAGACCCTTGAATTAGGGCACTGATTTTTATGATTCCCTGGTTCTTTGTAGTTGTATTAATGAACCATGAATTGAGGTTCCAACATAGAATTCCTCTCCTTTGTTACAGTCATAGGGCTTTCTATCTGATAGTTAATTTGTAGGTTCTCTTCTCTTCCACACCTAAAGCATTTCCTGATACCCATCAGGCAATTTTCAAGGTGGTTCTTTACGCACCTTTCGCATGTGGGGTAGTGGGACTTTTTAGCACCATTAGATTTTTCCACTGAACCGCCAACATTGAATTCAATCTTATGATTCTTATCCAAATTATACCCTTGAGATTCTCCAATCTCCATTTTGACCTTGAGGGAACATCGATCAATTTCCTCAAAGATTTCGAAGTCACTGATCACTGGTGCTTTCTGAAGGCTAGGTTTCAGCCCATGAAAGAAGCGATCAACCATGCATTCGGGGGTAATGAAAATATCAAAAGCATATCATGTAAGCCTTGTAAAGTTTTCCTCATACGCTCAGATAGATTCGTCATCTTTTTTATTGAGGTAAAGTCAGTCTCTTTCCATCTTAATCCGAAGGGTGCATGAAAATTATTTATTGAAAAACGTCTTCCAAAAATCATGCCATTCCAATGACTCGATCTCCTCCTCATTCTATGTATTTTTTAACAATGTCAACCATTGATTAACATTACCCTCCATATGATAAACATCTAGGAGAACCTTCTCTTGTTTAAAGCATTGAAGGATGGAGAACATATTTTTAATTGATTTGATCCATTGTTCAGCGATTGTGGGATCAGATGATCCATTAAAAGTAGGAGGCATTTGTCTCATGAAGAACTCGATAGCGAATTGGGATTTCTTGGGGGGGGGGGTTAACGTTCTTCTTGATCCATGTTTCATTTCAAATATTGAGTTATATGATAGAGAAGAATGACAAAGATCACGATTACTGCTCCCATTGGATTGGTCATCTCATTAGTACAGTCCTCACATTGATCTTCACATTGGTTGTTAGCCCGAGTCCTCATATTACCGGCCATTGGCTAGAATCAAAGGAATGTTAGGGTTAACATATAAAGGATAATACAAGGAAAAACAGATTACTTATAAATAACATTTATTTTGTTAACATATGAATCTTTTGGCTTCAGTCTATGTTTTCCATGATCTAAATTCTAGCATATATAATTAGGTAATTTTTCTTCCTTAATAATGGTTTATACAAAGCTTGTGAATTTACCAAGGAATATCTCTCGGGTGTGTTGTATCCAATAGTGTAGAAAGGCCCATTTTCATGCACTAGTACCGTTCGAGTCTAGCTCAAAGGGGTATTCTCTAGTTTTACCCCTACAATATATCTATGCCAGAGCCGCCTCTACCTAATCGTATCCAAGCATGGATGTATTTTCTTGATAAACCACTTACTCAATACTCACCAAAACAAAGGGATGATTTTATTATACTCAGTATTATTTCTCTTGATTTTATAGGGTTGTCTAATCCTAATCCCAAAAATAACTAATCCTCCCATTGATACCAACTATAACAACCCTGCTCATTTATTACACAATTAAACATAATTTATTATATAAACATCACTTGATGCCGCATAGAATATTGATATTTCTAATGTCTTTGGTGATTAGGATCATTACATGACAACTTTAAACAAGAAATACAACATCTTTATTGAAAACATTCTTTACATGACCACTACATTCCCCCGTACATTGCATTGCATGGGATAACCTGATAACATGCATAAGAAAAGGGAAAGCTATAAAGCCCAATAAGGGAATAATCATGGAATAACATGAAAAGTAGAATACATGTTAGACATTAGTCATATCAATAAAGCACAAGAGAAGCATAAAAATAAAGTCATGATAAAGCAGGATAATCATTACATGGAAGTGTGGCAATAACACTTAACATGGAATTATTATGAGCCAAGGCTCATTGCACATAGAGCATGAGTAAACCCTCAATACACATGAAGAACGAGTAAAACAATGTTTCACCTGAATTAGCATGAGTCAACACCCATTTTACATGACGTATCATGATACTATACATTACCCAATTCAATGGAGCACTATAAGGGCACACACTTCTTAAACATTTCATTTCATGCATAAGTGTTCCATATGGATCGTATAACATGGATTCATAAAACATTATCATTTATTCCACGATAAAGGTATGTGGAATTAATACATGAAACATTATAATCAATATGTAAATGTGCATAAAGGTTAAAACCCTTGATAGAGAAATGGGCATGGTATTCACTACACAATGGTATTGGCAAGGAAAATCGGTGCAATTTCGGCTGCATAACGGCGTGAAGAATTCATAAAAATGGTTGATGAGAGAGAAAAGTGGTGTCTCATCATATTTACACGACATGTATAGTAATGGTTTATATAGATACATTTCCAATCAAATGTAATGGAATTTATATTCGTGATACAAAAGGATTGCTTGAATGTAAACAAGGAGAGAGAAATTCCTTTTGGTATTTCGGCAAAGTAATTGGTGTACATGGGATTCATTTAATGAGAGAGAAAGGGGTCTACCATCATTAAAACATAAAGAGGGAAGTATGGGGGAGGTGAAAAACTATCCCCCAACATTTATAATTGAAAATAAAAGTGTATAAAAACATTAATAAAATTGGACAAAAATGAGTAAGGAAGAAAAACCCATACTTGGAAGTGTGCTTCCAAAGTCTTGAGAGAGGCTTGAGAGTGGCTTCATGGGAGCTTGGGGCACATTGAGAAGATTTTAGAGATAGTATGGAAGAGTTTTAATGAACTCCAAAGGATTTTAGTGAGGAGAAAGTAGGATCTTGGGTGGGATTATACAGGAAAGATGAGGGAATTCTTTATTAATTAGGTTCGGGACCCTCACATTAATATAAACCAAACCACAAACTAGCCCTGGGTTTTTTCCCATGGTTTTTGGAAAAGGGAGGTGGAAAAAAATATTTTATGTGGATAATGTTTGAAATTCTTAAAATAATGGGGTTTCTATGTGGAGGGGATTCAAACTCCCAAGGAAAACAATTTAAAAAGGAAAAATGTTTAATAAGTCTTGAAGGGTCCACTAAAGCTTTGTAAAATAAATAAAACAAACCCAAAATTTCTTTATTTTAATGTTAAAACATATATTGGCCGAAAATAAGGTTTATAGTATTTTATTACATCACTATTGGGTCATTATGATGTCATAAAACACATTATATATTTAAACGGTATTTAATTTTTACCCAAACATTTGACTATATCAGGAAATTATGAAAAATTCCCCATTGGATAATTTCGATGTCCTGATTCCATTAATAATATTAATTTTATCTAAATAATTTTCTAAATATTTTAATTTTCACTTTTAAAATAAAAACCTACATTTATCAAAAATTTCTGGATTTTGAAAAAAACGGACTTCAAACATTAATAGAAATTACAATTGCATTCATAAAATTAATCAATCATTTATATTTAATAAAAATTAATTTAATAGTAATAATATTATACTAAAATATCATTTAATTCAAAAATCCATTAATCCATCAAAATATATTTCTTAGTTGAACCTTAACTAAAAATATTATTTGTTCTTTAAAAACTACTTATAAGGTAACAATAATAAAATGACAGTATATTAATTATTATATATAAAAATAATGTACATAAAAATAGAACTAAGGATTTGTTACATAAATCCTTAAAACAGCTGTATAATACCTAAGGGTAAGGCGTGTGATGGTGACAAACTCTTGGGGTGGCTCAGATAACATTGCACGTGTTGTGATCTATATCAAGTTCCACTTCTCCCGTAGACAGTTCCGTTCGAGCTTGACACGATTAAGCTCAACATGGTCTTGGTCAAGAGTGAAGCCCAATAACACCACCTATTTTCTGAGATCCAACAAAGGGGCTTCTTATGGAGAAATTATACTGGATGAGGCCATCGCTTATATTTTCTAAGTAAATTAGATTGTTAAAACTCTATATTTATACAAATCATGGGATCACTATTCAACAACTATATTAGCAACAGTCACAATTCTTAAAATAAAACAAAATAAGTTGACATTTTATATAAAATTATTACATAAAGATATATTTAAATTGATAAATATGTATTTCCATTAATGAATGTTTGGGTCGTTACAATATCCATACAAAACCATGCATGTGATCACCCATGAAAACACCAAAGGATAAAACATACATCCTCATTTGAAATTCCAAAACATTAAACCCATTAAGACATGATTTACTTTCACCTTCATTCATACTTTTACCTATTATTCATTTTTTGATCATTATTCTATTATTATATTACCTCACCTTCATTCTTCCGAACACACACAATGTGGATAAGATATTTAGAAGGTCTGACATTAAATTGTGAAGGCTGGTACGTGGTGAAATCAAGAAACAATCCATGACCAAATGACCTTCTACAAACAAGAAGCTAATTAAAAATAACCAAGTTATATCCTCAAAACCTATGTTCCACTATAGTCTCTTAGACAATTCCTTGGTGGTACTTTTCACATACATGTTTCTATTTTGTTATAATGATTGTTGGCGTGTTGCATGGGACTTCTCCATCCCCTCTTACATCACAAAAAACCTCAAATAACTGCTAATTATTTTGAATTCACAATATATTACACACACTTAATAGTATAAAATCTATATTTTTGTCATTACTAAAGTTATTTCTATGAATAATAAAACTCAAATCATTCTTCTTATTGTGAAATTCATGACCAAATCAACCAATTATTATTATTATTATTCTACATCAGCATTTGACAACACTATTCTCTTATCCTCTCCAATTATTCTTATTTATCATGTGAAAATAGACATGCACAACACTATCGTCTATTCTTCATATTCCCTGATACATATAATATGCACTGGTTCTTCTTCTTCTTTTCTTCTACGATACTGTTGGATTATTAAATGTATTATGATGTTGAGTCACCCCATTCTTGGAACATATAAAATACTCTATAAAAAAATTATAATGAACATCTAATAACCAGTATTCTTTATAATTATTTTTAATTACTATGAAATTAATTAATACCTAATATGAGGTATAATCATTTTTTAATTATAATATTTTCCCATTTTTAAAATCTATAATGTATCTGACTTCATACATTCAATTAATTACATAAAATCCACATCACATATCCATATTCCAAATATTTAATATATTTAAAATATTCAATAAGGCCCTATTATTTATTCATCATATATCTATATGATATATGGAAATATTTTTCACTCATCACTCAGAAAATTATATAAATTCAAACCATATTCACAAATCTATTTCAAATATGCATTTGTTACATTGTTGGTTTCCCTGATTTATGAGACTCAACATAAGGAATATTTTTCATTCATTGTTCTTCTATATAAATAAAGGATTCTTTAAAAATAATCAAAGTATTTTTGTGAATGTTATAACATATTTTTTTCACATTGATCTTTAACCTATAACATGGAACACATGTACTTTTTTCATTACTACACACATAAAAAATTCAATAAATCTTGAAGGTTTATATACAATTCATATGCTTATCCAAATTCTTAGGCTCATGAATTTATTATTATTTAGCCCCAGTAATGTAATATTCTCATGAAGTCATAGGGTCATGAATTTTAATTTTCATGCATCAGTTAATTCATACAATTATTAATATTTATTCTCATAGTTAGAGTCATATGAAAAGATTCAATGTTTATCAATCATCATCCAAAGGCATACACTTATGCTCAGTTACTATAATAACATGATATTCTTCAAAAAATCATCTTTTATTTAGTGCTATTCAATATAAATCCATATTTCTTCAACATATTTTCTTGAATTATAATCACATTGTGATGTTTAATTGATAAATATCATTATAAGACCATCACCTTCAATTTAATGAATTAGATAACCCATGGTGAAAATCACTTTTTCCATTTCATATTTCTTATTATATGTTAAAAAAATGAATAAAATGAAAATTATCATGATATTTAGTATACAGAATCTCAACATAACTAGAATAAACTGATATATCAATATGATAAATTTCACAAACTCTTCTCCATGATTTATGATGCACAAATTCTATACATTTCTTAAAGAAATATTTTGTTGTTGATGTTGATCATCATTACATTAATTTTCCTACTCTTTAATGATTATAATGAAACATTAATTCTTATCATTATCTGCATTAATAAAATTATGATAACTTGTTTCATGATATATCTATATTTGATTAACACATCAATTTTCATTGACTGACTCAACTATTTGAAACCAGTTTTTCCACTACTCCAACCATTTGTGTCCATAGTCAGTTGACCTTACATGAGGTGAATAAATATTTATTCACATAGAAATTTAAAATTACTTCATTAGTAAGTTTATATTTTATTATTTCGGTAAGTTCTCATTCCTTCATGAGGATATTTCTCATTATTTTATGTGGGTAATTCCCATTCCTTCGTGTAGTCAATTTGAATTCTATTATGCAATTAGTTTAATAACCATTAATGTAGTAGGAAATGGTCATTCATGAGGAAACTTTATTTACATTGGGACCACAATTCACAAAATCCTCATCAACAATTGGACTTAAATATATTTCCTAGATAAAAATGGTATGAAGTCTTAAGAAATTTCTTCAAACATAATCATACATGATATTTTATTATCAAAAAATAGCTTCTTGGTTTTTCTTCATCACCAAAAATCGTTCTATTCAGATTATATTAACATACTTGAAAATAATTATTTGAAAAAAATCACAGAATGTGGGTGAAAAATATACCCATTTATATTTTATTTGTCAATAACTTCTAAATAATATGTCTATATGTGCGGTCTTTATTCTTACTTTCTCCTTTTCTCTCAAACAATCATTTTCCATTCTCTCCCCCTTATTTACATAATTTAAAATGAACTCAGTAAGTTGTATTCAATTAAAGGTCATGTAATGTACCATTAACCATTTGTCACTATGTCTACATGATCAATTCATAATCTAGAAAATAAATGAGTTCGATCGAGAAAATAATTGTGTCTAATATAAAATGAATTTGATAATAAATTAAATGAGAACTATTTTCCATTATTAAATGATATAAAAATATTTTATAGGCTCATAATATTCATGATATAAACTTTTTATTGAAAAAATAATTCCAAAAATATAGTACTCACATTTACAATCATGTAAAAATTACTCCTTTAGAATGAATGATATATGTTTTAGGAAACAACATTGAATCTACTTCAAAAGAATATTTCAATTATATTGATTTTGAAATAATTTATACCCATTTATGTAATGACTAAATTTTATATTACCAAGGATGATGGATTTATAAAGAAATACCTTATCAATGAAACTCCTTCATGCACATTCTAGGGTAATTCATATTTTGTTAGAATATATATTGTAATAGCTTCTTATTCATTCTTCCAACAATGTCACAGTAAAGGGAATACTCCAACCAATATTCACCATGGAGGGTCACATCATGGAATACATCATATAGTGTTTTATATGAGTAATACACAAAAAATGGATCTTCTTCAACTAGATATCAAGATTTTAAAAAATTTACATATTCATCATAAAATATCTTCTCTAACATGTACTATTTTGAATTCCAAATAACACGATGAATCAAGGATCGTATATATAATGACCTGACCCACTAATTCCTGAGCCACTACTACCTCAAGTCTACCTCCAATATGACATGGGTATGATACTATCACCAAGTACGCTAACCCTCTCAATGGAGGTATTCGCCAAATGAACCTATACACATACACACATCTCCAAGACCATAAAATCATGAAATGTAAACAATCCTAAAACCAATGATTTTTTACATCTATAATCCCAAAATTAGAGTATAACAAAATTGTACTGAATGTTATAAAAGATAAAAATACAATCCCAACAAAAAAAATGTGTAAAATCCAATATCCAAAGATGAAGGGGAGAACAATTAAAGGCAACCACCTAGAAAACACCATTTTTTGTCTATCCCAAACAATAATCTACATACTCCTTAGCTTCATAATACATAATCAAAAGAACCATTGTCGGTATAATACATGACACATGTGAGGAGAGTCTATGCAGGTGTGAGTATAAAAATATCTAAAAGGACACCATGAAAGCACTAAAAAATCATTAAGATTGGTAAAATCATAATAAGAATATTACAATAAAATAAAAACTAATATATAATCTCGATGGACACCAGGTATCTAAATGGTCTCAACCAAACTGGCAGCCATAATATTCTATTAGAATCTTCTATGAAACGATCATTATAAAATTCGTTACTCCATGAGCGATTTTATCAATATTTTTAATCTTATAAGAGGTAATTATCATTGGACACCACCTAATAGAAATCATTTGTTATCGACGATCTCGATACATAGATAGAGAATCTCACCTAGGACTAACGAGGGACCCCACAAACCCAATCTAGATCAACCTTATATTTAGGGGATAATATGCCAACATTACTGTGAACCCAATTAAAATGGACTTCTAGGTAGGGGATTATCGTCCTTTTACATGGTTATGAGGATTCCACAAACCTCTCCTAGGTTATAAGAAGGAATGATATAGGATCAAACATCTTTCCCACTGAGGGACACCATAAAATCTGTCTAAGACTCATCCCCCAGAGGACATCAAAATCCAGTGTTTTGGAGGCAATATTGCTTTTTAACCTCAAGGGAATGATCTAATGGAATGTAATCAACTGTTACTCGTACATAATAAATATATTAAGGGATCCAACCACCCTCATAGGGGGTGAAAAAAATGTACAAGGTGCAACCAATGTGTCTAACCAAACCATATTCTGGTTGTGTGATTCCATTTAACATAGAATGTAGATATCCATATACATAGTTTGTAAGTAAGAATACATGACTTATATATGTCTTCCATAACTATGATTGTGTAATCTATCTGTGCCTGTATACATATGGAAATTTCTTTGAACCATCCCATGTATAACATTCCATGTCTAAGTACACAAATCATCCCAGGTACTCTAACCACATCTATATACCTTGTCCTGCCCAAGCCCATGTATCCTCTAAAATATATACCAATCGTCCAGCATGGGTCACATGGAATGTGATTAGAATTATGTGGTATGTGACATTTTTTTCTCCATGGAAATTCTAGAAACACTGGTAATGGACTAAATTATGCGTGTTTATAAGAACACATGCCATGTTCTCAAGAATTTCCTAGAAATCTTAAGTTGGGAAATGCATCACAAGGATATTCCACCGCTTCTTCTAATCATGCCCATGGATTTCTGATCTGGTTAAAATGAATCCTTTTTTCTCTAACTCACCAGATTCTATCCACCAAATCAGATTTGGAAACATCCTCCCTCACCACATCATCATCGAATGGTGATTCAAAAAATGAGGATCCTTTGATCTGGTCTTATTCTACCAATAATCACATATTTTATCCACCATCCCTCAACTCGCAACCATAATTGCATGAATTACCCATGGTAATGTTGTTTTGTTTCCACGAATGGACACAAAATTATTGAAAATATGGTATTTATCAAACCATAATACAAGGGGATTTTATGTGAAAAAGGTGTGGAGAAACGTGGGGATAAATCCATAAAACACAAGAATAATGAAAAAACCTGAACATTTTTCATTTTATTCAATATTCCTAGTCAAATAATTAGATGAATGAAGAGGTAATTATAAATTAACAAATACTCCTACAAAAAATAAATCAAATATCAATACACAAATTAATTATTGTATATAGAATTGATCCATGTTTGACCAGGATAAAATAACACAATGAAATAAAATAAATATAGAATCCTTCATGAAGATTAGATCGGTCATGATGTAGTATGGCCTTGTGTAGCCATCATTGGAGATACCCTCAAACTCTATTGGAATACAACTCACAATTTGATCTCAATCTGGTGTCTTCTTATAATGATCCTAAAATAATACCTCTTTCAACAAATCCTCCAAATCCTTAGATTATGAGACTATCCATATGGATAAGGCATAGTAGTTTCTAAATAGAGGATTTTAGGTTGTTGCATCAAAATAAAGAAATAAATAAGTTGAATTACTTTATTTGATTACTTACATTCATGATATCATTTTACCTAAATTTCCAACACAGATTTGGTTACACCTAGTGTAGATCCCATAATATAAACATAATGGTGACCTCATGTTTTTAGAATGATCCTTATTATGGAATAATTCAACATTTTAAAGAAAAAAATATCTGAATGATATTAATATTTTTTTCATTTTTAAAATATCAATTACGATCTCGTTTGGCCTCAAAATATCATATTGTATCAGTTCCTAACATAAAAAATATTCCATATAACATATCGAAGCTATACATGGAAAAATCAGAGTCATTATATTCTCCACACCATATGGATTTTCATATTGAAATGAAAAAAACTACTCAAAATATAATGGTACTATACTAGCATCTGGGTATCTAGCTCTCAGGATCTCAAGAAATTATTCTCATGATGCCAACTAACACGCACTAGGGTAATAAATTACCTATTATAGATCCTATCATGTCGATCCTTGAGGCCCACAAGGTACTTAGAAAAGGTATCCCCATCCTTGAGGGATAGCTCATCTTAGTGAATAACATGTGACATGTCATGAACATACTTCCTCAGATGTAACACATGAAATACATCATATACCTAGTCAAACTGTGGTGGAGGTGCTAGGAGGTATTTTACCTCAATAACTCTAAATTGTATCTTGAAAAGATCATTTAGTCTCAGAGATAGCTTTTCACCCGGGATAAATCACTACGATCCACATCGAGGAATAATCCTTAAGAAGATATGGTCTCTTTCCTCATACTATAAAGGTATATATCATTGGTCTTTGTAGGAATTCTAATGGCTCTATGCATTCCTCATCCAATCCTAGATGATTTGAACCTTCTTTAGCAATACTCAGATTAACTCTGGGCCCATGTGTACTGACTCGCCAAGATCAGTCTAGTAATGTGGTGACCTATAGGGTCACCCATGCAAGTCCTTGAATGTTGTCATATCTATCATGGAATCATTGTTATATTTGTACATAATCTCTACAAATGGTAAGTGATAATCCAAAATAAGGCCAATGTATAACATGAAATATCATTACATTTCCTACAAGGCCTAATTGGTCCACTCAGTCTAGACATTTTTCTAGGGGAGAAATGCCATGATCAAAGAAAACTGAGTCTCAAAGGCCTTCTGAAATCCTCTCCATAATCAGGACATGAAGTGAGCATAATAATCTAAAATTATTATGAAGGGAACTCCATGTGTAACGACCCAAAATTTATAAATGAAAAATCTTTTTTTATGATTGTTTCATATAGTATAAATCACATAAAATAACATAAATAACAGAAAAAATCCTTTTAAAAGTTGAATTAATGAAATGATATGTATTTATATGAATAAAATAAACTACACCAATGGAATAGTAATTTGACCATTGGTATAGTAATGTGACCATTTGAAATAGAAAACCATCCAACAGAATAGTAACTCCCTTTTGAATGTGTAAGTAAATTTTGGATATCGTATGAATATAAATATAATAAATTAATGTCATGGAATAAGAAAATAAATATTTTAGTATGATAAATTACATATTGGTATTTTTTGTGAAATATAAATGTTTTTCTACAATTTTATAATTAAAATAAAGATTAAAAAAATTATTTTAACAACATAAATTGAAAAATTAATATTTTTATTATTATTATTATATGATAATTTCATGGGACTATAATTAATTATTTAAGTGTTATAAAATATTTTATAATATTTAAATTGGTATTATTCGAGTAACTGAAATTTTTTAAAAAAAATAAATTTATCATATTTAGAAAATTATTTTCTTAATATAGTGTCCATTTTCTGAATTCTACTGGTCTAGGAATTTTTTGTGACATTTGTTGTATTTTTCTAAATTAGTTGAACTTTTAGTGAATATTGAAATATGATAATTTGTTATATATTTTAAATACATGAAAGTTTGAGACATGGATGATGTGTGGATTATGTAAGCTCGTAATATCTTACTATCCTTCATTAAATAAATTTTTTAGTGATAATTTTCGACACTATTGATATTATTGATCCCAAATAATAAAATAATGAATATAATATTTAAAAAACACTCATAATGACCCCTATAAATACCACCATCACAACCAATTCTTCTCACACAACCCAAGACTTGAAGCATGTACAAATTAAATCCAACCCTCTTCCCAATCCTATACCCGATATTTAAGAGCATCCAGTCTCTAAATAATTCCAAAATGAAGAGGCTTTTGGTGGTTCTCAAGGAGATAAAATTCAAGAGGTAAATTACTATTTTTTTATTTTTTTATTTTTTTATTTTTTTTTATTTTCTATTATTTTCTTATCCTTGCCATAACTACTCTATCCAAACATGAATTATTACACTAGTATCTTATATATAATGTAATTTTACATTGTTAATTATATATACATAATCAAACACATTCCCCTCTCCCTTTTAGACATAAAATGAAAACATTGTCCATGATAGGTTGATTTACTTCCATTCTGGATGATGTGTTTCCATTTTCAATTACATCCTTCAAGGGTGGTCACAAAAATAAATTATGGTTAAAAATTATTTTCATAAAAATATTATAACTTATATATTTTTATAGAACAAATATATAAACATTATATTAAATAAAATAATATAATTTCATGATTGATGTAAAAAAAACCAAAATAAATTAAATAATTTACGTTAACCATTTATCTAAGGAATCATACTCACACAATATAACTCAGTAATAAAAAAGATCATTTAGAATTTTTTATGTTAATTAATATCATATAATTTAAATTATAGAGAGTTATTCGAATTTTTCAGGAACTTCCAATTATGCATAAAATAGAACCGATCATGTAATCCAAGAAAACATACTTTCTTGGAAAGATGAAATTGAATCTTATAACTCATAAAAACCATAAATTAACATAATATATTTTTTCTAAATTTAGAAAATTATAATAAGATATTAATTAATTAATTAATGGTTATACTATTTATATCTGGGATATTATATATAGGTGTACAATTCTTCTGAACATATGGTAAGGGATTCACTGTGAAACCCAGTTTTTTCTTTTATGTTACACTTTTTCTCTCTTTAAAAAATTTTTATTCTTAATTATTCTTATGTAATACTTATATATTCTGTCGGTATGTTAAAAATATATTTACCTACCTAAATATTTCTTTATTTTATGGGAAATACATGGTCTATAAGATTCCCATTTTCATTTATCCTGATTAGAAATCCAGATTAAAGGAACATCCCAATTTATTACCCACAATAAAGTGCACTCCACAATATATTTTATGAAATAAATATTTTTATAATATTAATAATTTTATCTGGATAAAAAACATTTTTCATTTCCAATTTTATTAAAAAAATTAATTATTTTTCTGCTTTAATGACTCATTTATATTTTCTCTTAAACCGCAACAAAGTGGCCCATTTATAATGTTCTTGAAACACTTTTTATATTTTTGAACAAAATATGGCCATAATTTGTCATGATATATTCCTAGTTTACATTATGAATTTCCATGTATGTTTTTAATCCATTATTACCTAGTCAGCATTATGATACAATCATTGTTTTAAACTTATGACAAAATTATGATACCAATTTATTTCCATGGGTAGACCTTATGTTAATTCCTTATGTTTAATTATTTATGTGGAACTCATATTCATGAACATATTATTATGGATTCCCCCATATAGCACTCCAATTCATTGGATAATGTTTAGTTTCATGACACGTCATGTTGGGATTATGAGTGAATCATATTCCTTTATGGGGCATTGTCCACCATGTGATATAGTTTTGATTGTTAGCCTTGAATATTTTTTATGTCATGTTATATTTTTCTTCAAAATTACAATGATACCATTTTTACATGATACCATGTTCTATATGTTTATTCATGTTCTACAACATTTTATGTCATCATTTTATGACTTCTATCCCATGTGTTAAGCTTTATTTCTATGTTTATTCATTTACTGGGATTTTTAACTCATCCTTTTTACATATATATGCCCTTGGTTATCCTCTGAAGATATAAGAAATAAAAGAATGTTAAGAGAACATTATGAAAGATTAATATAAATATGTTTTATTCAATTACCATGTTTTTAGTTTTATGTACATAATCCTCTAGATACAATAGACTTTATGATCCTGGTTTTTTATTTGATGGTTAAATATTCTAAAAATTATATAATATTATGTGTAATGATCTAGGAAAATTATAGATGGTATCATTGAATTTTATTTTGTTTTTTTGTGAATTAGGACTTAATAACATTAGTAATAACCACATGGGATAAATATATCACCTTGGATAACCTAGATTTAAGCATAGTAAATCACATGTTAGTTTGTAATTTTTATTTACATGTTTATATTTTATGTTAAGTGTTGGATTTTTATATGTTTATTAGATAAGTATTCTATCCCACCAATTCTACTATATTTTTCATAATTAATTCTTATAAATAGTTGGACCCACACTAACAATTATTTTGATAGGAAATGTGATGGTTTCCCAAATGAAATGTGATGATTTCTCTAATGAAATTCCAAATATGAAGGTAATGGGATCTCAAAACATCATGATAGTAGTTTGTAAAATAGATGAAGTTATGAATGACATTATGAATTGTTTGGAACTTTCTTATTCTCCTAATAAATAGTATGTTTTGGTTGACTCCTTTATAACAAAAATATTCCAACCTTTAGTAGAAATTCTGAACCCATCATTGAATAATAATGTATTAGCTATATTGTGAAGATTTTATTTGTCCTTCAATGATCAGATGTAGTGAAATCCATACTGGTGTTCTATGATTTTGATGTGTAAATTGATTAGTGCTGTAAAATAATAAAAAATACAATGTCTAATGATGGAAATGATTATATAAAATTTGATAATTTAAAAAAAAATTCTAATATATATTTTCCAAAACTCTATACATTATGATGGAAAAGGAGTTCATCTTACTAATGAAAAAATAATATTATTTTATTAGGGTGTAATAATTAAAATTAACTAGTATTTCATGATAATCCTTTTTCATAATCATGAACACTAAAAGATATATGGATCGATTCTTTAGAGTATTAAAACTATATCTTAAAAAATAACTGGTCATTCAAGACTTTGACAACTATGAAGAGATTATATACTTTTCCTTTAAGGTTGAAATAGAGATCAAAGGATCATATTGATATCATGGTCCTAGGGATGAAATTGGTAAGATTAGTTTAATATAGGAGCATAAAAAGATAAATTCCAGGATGGAAGGAAAACTCATCATCCCAATGTGTTATACGTGTCTGAAGAAGTATCCTTGAAACTCGGTAAGGGTAACTAGGGGATGATTCAAATATGGAAGATAGGGAAATTTAACTAATAATTTCTATATGGAGATTATGAAACCAAAAAATGTGTTAGATGAAACTATGTTTATAGTAAACACTCTTCTTATAGTGTAGTATTTGACATATAAGGAAAATGGGAATTATGAGGGCCGACACACTAAGATAAGGGTTGTCATAGGCAGTCAAAAATGTCCTCAAAGGTAGTAAGCAAGGGAATATTCTATTAATACTACCATGGTGGAGCCTGAAAATAATGTGGTGATAGGTTCACTAGTTTTTCATTCAATAATAGAAAACATACTGTTTTATTCTCTTTATATTAATTATTTCATACCTTCTATGTTTAGTATGACTATTGAACCACCACCTCAAAATGTGGGGGTTGAGTTGTTTTTTATAAACAAAAATGGAAATTATTTCATCCAATGTATATAACACCTCCCCAATTAATTATTTCAGACTAAACCTTTAAAAAAATTTAATTTCTTTACTGCAGTTTGATGCTATATTGGACATGTATTGACTATCTTTGTATAAAACCAACATCAACTTTCGGGAACGTGAGATCACTCTTTACACCAAGACACATCCTCTAATATTGAATATGTGTAAGTAATATAATGAATATATTTTAGACTAATCATCTCATGTGTGGATATTATTACCTTATGAGAAATCATATCAAGATCAAATGATTAATGCAAATGAGAGAATCGTGCTCGAAGACTTTCCCTTCATGAGATACTACACTGATGTGTTTCTCGAATAATTGTATAGTTTTCCTCCTAACAAAGGATAATTTAAAAACATGGATAAAGACCTTTAAAATAGAGAAAATATATGAATTTTATAGTAAATGTTATTTTTTATGGGGGGTGTGTAATTCTTTGGGAATGTAATCACTATTAAAGGAATATCTATAGGCCCTTATAATATTAATTTAATAGAAGAGTGTCCCAGGACGACATCTACAATGAAGATATATAGTTTACATAGACATTATGAGTACTAAAGATTTTTTTTGAATAAATTCTAATAATTTTAGAACCCACTAACCATGATGACTCAGAAGGGTGAAAATATTTTCTGGACTAGTGAATGTGAATAATGATTTAAAGAGTAGAAAATGATTCTTATATCTAAACTAGTACTCACACTACCAGAAGTGGGGAACTCATTGTGGTATATAGTGATTCTTTCAAGAAGTGATTAGGATGTGTGATGATGAAAATGGTAATTTGATAGCCTATTTCACAATTCAAATGAAAATTCATTTTCAAGACTATCCCACGAATGATTTGGAGTTGGAAGTTGTGATATTCTCAATGAAAAACTAGTGGTATTATCTCTATGGGTGTACCCATATATATTCACCAAAAAAGGGGAGGTTCTACCTAATCCCAGTGATCATTTCTTATGTAGCCTCAATGTGATACATGAATGGATCCCTTGTAAGTATCTATTGTTTTCTTTAATATCAAGCTAAATCCAAGGAATACCATCCAAACAATAATTTATCTTCCTTAAATATAGGTAAACCCAAAAAGCTATGTGGGGGAATTTCCAAACTAAGACCAAGACCAAATCCAAGTGTGTTCATACACATAGTAGAAACATCAATGAATTGGTTGGCATCACATGAATCCATCCTTGGAAAAGCATAATAGGAATCAATGTATTACTCAAGCTCTAAGACACCTTTATGAATATCAAAACATGTGACCATAATCCATAATTATTTAATTATCAAACAAGTATTCATAATCATAAAAATATCCATGATCATACTTCATAATCAAATAAAAAATAAGTGACATGGAAGTAACATTAAAATTTCTTTTAAACCATTTACACATTTTAATTGTAAAGAGAATCAAAACATATCTAAGGGTTCTTTAATTCAATACCCTAGGATTAGGGTCCTGGAATGGTATCACACCATTTCAGTTTATAAAAATAATCCTTTAATTTATAAGGTCCTAAAAACTAAAATGTGTTTTGACAACATAACAATATTTCATGTTCTTAGGCATTTTATATTATGAACCATAAGGAGACTGCTCACATCGATATAAATAACCTCTAATGATAAAAATATTGGGGTTAGGGAAACCAATTTATGGTTATAACATTTTATAAATTGAATTCGACATTAAAAATGTATGCACATTTAAGGTATGTCATGTGGCATGATGTAACAAAATATATACAACAAAACTTTTAGGTAAAAGAGCTAGACCACCTACATCATACCGATAATTTTATCCTCATTCAATATCAAACAATAACTACAGATAGAATGGTAGAAAACAAATAAAGAGATAAACATTCTTAAAATAAGGAATATTATCTCAAAAAAACATCCATTTAGATTAATCAAAACATGAAAATAACCAAGTTTAATTGTAGACTTTAGATGGTCTATACAATGTGACAAACAACACTTAAATATTACATTGGATGTATGAGATATCACAAATTCTATATTTAGATGATTAATGGAGATATTTAAAAAGGAAAGGATTATAGTGTGTTTGATGGATGAATAATTTTATATGTGTAAATGGTTAGGATGTAAAAAATGGAAATTTCACACATTTTTAATGGGCGCCAAGTTAGACAAGCCATGTTCCATCTATGTGGTTCACATCTAAAATTCCATTGTAGTTTTCTGAAAGGTATGAGAACTAACTTGTATGGCTATAAAATTATTTATACTATACACATGCGTTTCATTTTGGAGCCACATGGTTACTACTAACCATATACCAATCATGCACCTCATTCTTCTTTTCAAAAAACTATAGATCTAGACTAAGAACAAAACCCACGATGCTCCTGCAACCTCCATGACCACATTTAATATTTTCATATTGACAAAAAAAATATTTTTATTGGATTTTAAATTATTTTTTCATCTATTATAACATGGTGTCTTACGTAGAAACTAGTAGGCTTCTAATACTCAACCTTAATTCTCTAACACGTTAGTCATATAGACACAAAATATGCAATCAATCATCTCATTCTTGACCACCAATAATAATGTCTCAGGTCATGATATATATTGGTAGTTCAATGGTGCACAAAACATGATATTGGGGACCATTATCCATAAATTCAAGAATCAATTTCTATCTAAACAATCAACCTTCCACAAAAGCGTAATATATCATTAGGGGACTAGGAAAACTAACCAGAGCTCTCACTTAAATAAACATTCCTACTAAAACACGGACACTCCATGTATTCATATTTTCCAAATAAAATATGATCATCTATTGGTGATTTATCTTGATTATAATCTAGGAATAAATTCCCATTATATTTCCCTTTATCCATGTGAATCATAAAAAATAGGTTCATTAAGGACCTTTCTACAACAACGTCCTAAACTAATTGCGTTGATAATTTTATGCACAATAATTGTGGGAAAATGTTTCCCTTTATAGGGGTGTATTAAATATCAATATATAATTTGATGAGGTACTCTAACCAATATCTCATTTTCATGTTCATATCCCCTTGATTGAATATACTCTTCATACTTTTATGGTTTGAATACATCTCAAATAACTCCCTAAAGAGGAAGTGGTGTGATGTGTTAAGAGAGTGAATCACTGCCACCAACTCATGATCATAAATCAGTAACTTATTCTCAATAAGAAATTGTCGATTAGAGCCAGGTGCTAAAACGTATCTCCCTTTTAAGAGAACACAACCCAAACCCTTACCTGAGGCATCAGAATAAACATTATAGACCAAACCAGAATCTGGAAAAATAATGAATGTGGATAAATTATATCTCAATTTCAACTACTAAAAAGATATTTTGAACTGATCTCTCCAATATAATTTCACACCCTTACATGTTAACCATGTCATATGGGATTAAATTTTAGATATGTATGGAACTAATTGCATGTAATAACCATCTAATCCCATGAAAATCTAGATCTAAAACATATTTTTAGGTTTCTTTGAAGTTGTAACTACCCAAATATTATCAGGATCTACTTAGATACATTTTATAAAAATCAAATGGCCTAATAATTTCACTTCATGAATCCAAAATTTTCTTTTAAAAGGATTTTCATCTAGAAGATGTTCTTTCAAGGTCCCAAGGATGATATAAAAATGGTTTTCATTATCCTTCCCCAATCTAAAAAAATAAGGATATCGTTCAAAAAAACAACTATAAAAAAATATAAGAACTGAGGGAAAATTAAAATAATTAAATCCATAAATAATACACGATCATTAGTAAGGAAAAAAATATTACCATATAGTTTTAATTCATATACCTACTTCTGAACACCATCATAGAAATATTTTCCTATCCAACCTACATCTAACGGTACTAGAGAGTCAAATAAATTTCCTTAAACCATTAAACTACTGTTGAATGATATAAAAAAGTGGTCAATACTAGTCAATAGATATTGGTTTTTAATTATAACCTTGTTGGGTTTTTGGTAATCAACGTGAATTCAAGTCTCTCCTATGTCATCATTGGAATGTTATTTTAAATTAACAAGGTGAAATACTAATATCAATAAATACCTTAGCATCATGATACTAAAAATGAACCTTTAATTATCTCAATTTTTCATGTGCCATACAGTATAATGGTATCGAAATGGGACTCCTCCCAAGAATTAATTCTATAAAAATAGAACATTCCACTAAGGTTAAAACCTAGAGAAATAATCTAGAAAAACTTTTGGATATCGAATCATCACCATTGGAAGAGGGCCACTAAGACGTGGATCGTCACTGTTAAGAAACTTATCTGAAAACTATCATAAGACCTTATCAGCTCTTGGATAACGGTACATGATCTCCAAGATATAGGATCTCACTCATCCTAAAATACATGAGTGACTACATAATATTAAAGAAACTATACCCAATATTGTTATAAATTGATATGGAATTTATATTCAATCATTCAATCAATTCCAATAATGAGTTAAAATATATAATGATCAAGATTTATATAATCCCATATGGTTTAATGGTTTAAAATATCCACCCAACACATGGTACATGTAAAATGCGACTCCAAATTCATTCCCAAATGAGTGTAAATAATCACCATAAAAGGAATATTCTCATAAAAAAAGACCAATTAATCAATGATATTTGCGGGATAAAATAAGGAGTTGTATTAGTATAAAATATGGATATAATCATATAAGATGAAACCAAAATAGTACCTATCACAATATTTGATCATGATTATAACTTATTTATACAGAATCCTCTTCATAGATATATGCAGACTCCTCCTTCACAACATGAGAATCACCCATGGCATGTGGTTGAGATCCCACCACATTTTCCACGTCAAATCTAAATGGAGATCCATTTATGAAGGAAGATCCATATTGACTTCCTTGGATTAACACATACATTTATGATCAAGATGACCAGATTAACCACATACAAGAAACACCTTGAGTTATACCATATAATTAGGTTGGTGTTTTCCTTTTCCCCCATAGTGAAGGAATAAAATCCAAATATTTTGTGACATCTGTTGTGAACTCCTACCACTACCTCAATATTGGTCACCCCACTTCCTCTTCTGGACATAAAATGAACATCAGATATCTTGTACCCACACCAATGCTCTGAATAGCCTTATATTCCCATTTATGTCGGCCTCATCCATAATTTCCTTTTTAAAATCTTTGAAAAGTTGGGTATCCACATAAGAATCAACTTAGACTAAATATCATGGACAAAACCCATCTTGAATATTTATTCCGTGAGAAAGAATTTTGAAATAATCAATGGATATAACTTCACAAACACAAATAACAGAGTCACATACTCAATGAATAAAAAATATCCCAAATCCATGTTAAATACTTCTTGAGTCTTTTCCATTCAAAGCATCCTAATAAGAAACAATTGGTTGCAGGCTTTCTTGATGGTGGCCTAGGTGGCATCTTTGTGCAAAATAGCATTCACCATATATTCCCACAACTTCCTTCCCAAACCATCATTTATATAAGTGGATAAAAATAATGTATTCTTATATAGCTTTTAGTAAATATAAAATCCTATCAGTCCTCATAATCCATTCATCTGATTCCTATAGACCCCTTCCACCATAAAAGATCAGGGGATGTTTCTTAGTGACTGTTTTTATAATAGTCCACCTTACATTATGTAAAAATAATAAAAAATTATACCAATGAATGTATAATTTTGACTGTGGTTTCCAAAAATACCTAGCCAGCTGAAGGATTACCCAGGTGGTTTTCTTCATAACATCCTCTCTAACTTTCAGATGTGGTCTTCTCGAAAGATAAAAATTCTATAAAACATATAGGGAAAAATACCATATGAAATAATTTTATTCCCCAATCATTAAAAATTATAGATTATTGAATTAAAATGAAAACTTTATCAACTAGTATTCTATAAAACCCATAACATCCAATAGTAACTTGAGTTTTATTATGAATATGAAATTACTAGGAAAACATCCACACTACCTCTCAAGTTCCAAATTTTAGATAACATATCTATCAATAAACCCCAAAAATTATAGGTTTATACACTAGTATAAGATATTAATTTAATGATTATATATCCATCGGATACTAATTTTTAAAAAACATATCATGGTCAACCCATAATGTCACCCGAATTAGCATGCCACAAGTCACGAAACACACTCTCGATTGCGACGCACTTGCGACAAGTCCTATAGTATCATATAATGAAATGTGGGAATGATTTTACTTTTAAAAGAAATATCAAAATATAGAAACAAATATGGTATCACAAGATATATCCAATAATACCTCATATTTTAAAAGAACCAAACCATAATGTTAACATCCTAAAACTAGATTACAATGTCAATTTGAATGAACTAAAATCACATCATTATGAAATCCAAATAAAAACATTATTTCAGATCTACATGACCATAATTAACCACCATCCCAGCCCACAAGAATTAAACTTGATCTAGGAGATACATCCTATAAATTATTATCTTCGCATTACCTATATCCTACGAAACAATGTCTACAAATTCACAAAGGGAAAAGTTGGGTGGAATGACTAAAGCTCAATATGATACCACCAAGAATATATATAATGATTATACACATTCATTTCATGGATCATGTATAGAACATATAGAAAAAATAAGGAAATCATTTCTTTTCTAGATAAATAAATCCTTTGGTTTTCTTTTAAAAAACATTCCATATTCAAATAAACAAGGAAATATGACATAAGATTTATCAATGTGACATGTGAATATGGTAAATACAGGATTAATGATTCAATATTCATGTCATGTGGGAAAATAATCATATCATGAAAACATATATTTATTGAATCCATAAATCACCAAGGGGTAATCATAACACACGAGGGTACACAACTACGAAAAATAAGAACCAACAATTGAAATAATTGAATCCCAACTCCATGAAACTTGATTCCCAGGTAATGTTTACCCATTAGCTCCAAGAAATCATGATAACTTACCTTAGTGATAGAACACACCACTAAGGCTTTCAGTAGTATAGCTTCACCCCATACACTAAGGTATTCCAGATGTTTTATTTCATTATTATTTACTTTGTGAAAACAAAATAAAATTTCATTAAAAATTTTCCAAGGAAAACAATTAATATTTCAAGGCCATTTTTTATAAAAATAGTCTATAGTGATTAAACAAATATTTCATTATTTAAAAAAACTTTCCAATAAAAATCATCTTTATGATATTTTAACAAAAACATCTTGTGCGTCAAAATTGTTTTAATGAAAACCCTTTTTGGGAAATATTTCCCTTACTAACGAAATTCATATTCACCTCTCATGTATATTAGAATATCAATTTCAGAAGTAAAAAATAAATTAAATCATAATAAAATATTAAATTTATTGTAATATACCATATGATTGAGACACCCTCCTCAAGATAACTGAAATCCTCGTTTCTGATAAGACTGTTACTGAGATAGAAAGAGATTTGGTCCCCATAAGACTAGACCTCCAAAATGAAAGAAAAAAAAGAATGTAATTACCCTAATTTATTGATGTACAAGATATAAACACCCAAAAACACTTTTAAGAACATGCTTGATCTATAATACATGGCAATGGGGTGATAAAAATAAATTTAACAGAGGGAAATGATGTCAAAAGACACATTAACCCCTTCCCCCATTAAGAATGAACCTAGATAGAGTAACTGAACATATAATATTATGAACCATTAAAGTGCTTCAAAAAAATTGATACGAACACATGCACAACCTATTGTTGGCCACTACGGTATGGAGGCTTCACCCAAGTGACTGACCATGGGTATCATCGAGGATGTGGTGATCCAATCAAGGCTATTTTAGACTCACCACGACCTCCACCACAATGTGTTCGAGTCCCTAAATTTATTGTCAATAAGAACACCCTCAACATGTTCAAACATAGGCTTCAACCATATGATGGGTGTTTTGGCCCTGTTCATTATAGATAGGAGGCCTAAATGCACTCAAGAACCTCCACCATGGTCATGGTTCTTGTTATTTTGAATAAAAAATGTTCATAACCATATTTTATGCCACTAATAACCTCTAACTATTCCCAAACCAAAATTAAGATACAAAGGGATTAGAAGAAACATACCTAATTTATTAAACCCAATCCCTAACCCAAAACCAAACTAGTTATTTTAATTCACGACCCTAACCCTATTATATTTTTAACTACTCATTTGACCACCCTATATTTTTTAATTCCATAATTACAAATAAAAATATTTATATTTTATTTATAAAACTATAATAAACATATCAAATAATTAAATACACTTTTTAGATGTACTTTATTTTATAACATGTCATCAATTAATTTATATTTAATATTTACTTACTAATATTATATAATACAAATTTAAAATAAATTAATATTATATAATTGTAATTAGAATTTTAAAAATTATTGATTAATTAATAATATTTTCCAAACTGGGCATGAGATTATGGTACTCTTAGAGTATAACCCTAACCATAACATTGTGAACCTAACCATTAGCTTGTAAAGTGTAAATATTTCACTAATATTAGGTTAAATCCCCCAAAAAATAAAGGATAGTAAGACATATCAAGGGATTAAAAACTCATTAGAGGTTGTTTTTTCCTTCAAAAATATACAACATGTCATGAATATAATAAAACAAAAAACCAATACAATATTATTTATTGAATGTAAACAATACAAAAAAAAATTCCTTAAATGAACAATATCATGGCAGTAGAAAAAGATAATAAGAAACCCTACCAAAAACTAAATGAAACATTCACACACCAGCATTGATTTTGCATCCTTACAACCACACCACACAGACATATTCAAGTTCCACCCACTATCATAAGAATGTAGGATCATGATGCTACACTAGATAAAAAATTGTCATTTCCATTACCCATGTAATGAAAAACCAATAATTCATATTCACCAAGGTACATATGTAGGGGTAGAGTATACAACCTATTATGAAATCCCCATGATACATCCCAAATCATTCCCCTAGGACAAGAACTTATTACACAATAGTTTAAAATATAAATAAAATAAATGATGGGAATGTAAAAGAAATTTACCTTTTAATTCAATTAAAATTATGAAATAGAAAAATTTTACCAATTTATTTCACATAGCATACACATTCCATGTTCTCACACATGTACATACCCATGCATGCTATGATAGTCTCAATACTCATGAGCATTAACTCATCAATCAACCAAGATGGACAATGGTGATAATATTTTGTGTTCCCCTAGTGTCACTAAGAACCATGTCCAAATCACTAAGGTCCTCTCAAATGAAAATGAGAACCCACCATTTTTTATATTTCATGTTCTCATTGAAAAAATCCCTTTTTATGGCCAATATTTTTTTAGTCATTTTTTCAAACATTATTTTTGCGTTAAATCAAAGTATAAAATTTAAATCATGAAACCATATGTTTTTTTTACAATAACCATTAATATTATATAGCTTATAGAATCAACAAAAAAATCCCTCTCTAAAAAATGCCATCAAATTCATGAATGATTATATGTAAATAGATAATCCACTTACCTCATAATTGATCTCGTGCAACATGATTAATAAATTCTTGATCTAGATGATCTATACCCTCTATTCCATTCCATAAAAATATCCTAAAACACAATTTTCAAACCCTGGTTTATAAAATATATAGGTAAAAAAATCCTGATATAAAGTTCCATTTTAAGGAAAACATGAGAATATAAAATGTAATGAATAATGAGGAGCGGATGAGGATCTTACAATCAATCTCTTAGATATAAAACACATTTATCCATTATAATAAGTCTCTAAAAGGAATAGAATCACCAAAAACACCTAATATGAATATGGGGCTTGAGTTACTAGGCCAAGGATTGAAGAATAATGGTTTTTAAGGGTTTATCTGGATAAAAAACAAGTTTTAACATTAAATTAATAATGTATCATGCAAGGATTGTAAAATCATTAACCAACCATATGAATTTCAATTAACTAAAATATTTAGTGTCACTTGGTTAGGAAAAACTACGCACCAATCATTCACCTACAATGTAAAACCATGTCCTCCTCACATGGTTACCTATGAAGGCAGCAAATTTTCTCTTATGTGTACTCAAACCACACACACCTATAAATAATTCCCATACATTTAAAAACCAACCATAAAAAACATGAGTCAAATCCAAATAAATATATAAATCAATAATAGAAAATAATAAATTTAATATTAAATTGTACGTTTAGACAATAGGTAAAAATATAATTTTTTATAGGTTAACATAAATTTTTTTTAATGTCCGTAAAATATCCACTTCTCAAATCATGTTCCCTTGAATATTAATTTTGAGAAATCGTTCAATATTTTTATATGTCATAATATAACATTATTAATTTCCAAACAATTACTTCCAAATATTCTTCAAAATATTCAAAATATTCGGACCAATTCACCTCATGTATTTTCTTAGAGTGTTAACAAAAAAAATAGCAAGATTAAAAATTTGAGTATTCATTAAACAATTAATGATAGAATCATATTGGGCATTTTTTATTTTACAAATATCTTTATAATTTTGAGTAATTTTATGATTGCATAGATTATTATTTTTCAAAATGGGTTTAACATTAAAGGAGTAAAAAAACATGTAAAAATTAAGGAAGATATTTTCAATATATCCTCATTGAGATAATCAATGAAAGTAATTTGACCATGAATTAATATGCCTGCAATGATATGATAATCCCACTGATCCTCCATATCAATGTGGTCACTCAATGTACTTTTTTTCATTCAAAAGTATTATATAACTACTAGTAAAAAATTATGTCAACAATATGTTGAATAAGAATTTTAGATTCTCATTGTAGTTTTTTTCATATAAATGCATTGATCTAAAGAATCATCATTAAAATCAAATTTAGTTATCACATTTTAAAACTTACTCAATATAAATTTTGTATATTTCCATTGATTGAAACCATGTTAATATTCCAGAAATAGATGTGATTGAAAAATTATTACTATGTTTCTTTGAGTTTTTGGAATAGAGGTCATCACCTTAGGTACCTTATTTTATTGCATTGCAGACCAATAGAAATTACATAGTTATGGATAAAATTTTCATAAAACGTTATCCAAAAGTGACCATGGTGATCATTCCAAAACAATGGCAAAATCATATCTTTAAAAATTAATAACCATGATTTGAAAACAGGAACTATGTAATATATAACAAACACTATAATAAGAACCATTCATTCATGAATTTGATATATAATATAACATTTCATAGTTATTTTATTCATTATATTTATAAGTTAACAAATCAAAATTAATTAATATTTATCAATACTAAATAATTACTAACTATACATTACTCAGTAATCATTATTAGTTATATAAATTTATAAACCAAAAATACACATTCACCCAGACACCCCACTTCTTCAAGCCTTATCCCATCCGATGAGGGATCAAAAACACCCAATAGATCAATTTTTTATATAGAGTATCCAAAATTCACCATCTCTAGATTTAATAAATACTTAGATGGTCATACCCCAAATTCAATTTTGATTAAATTTCTTGAAGGATCATAATAGAATCATACATCATGTCATGGAATTAGTCCTCCATCACAATCTACTTGTTAGAGATACCTGCACCATATCACCTATATAGAAGTTCAGTTTCCACTACCAAGAATGAAGGGAACCCCTTTATCCCTCACTGAGAATTCATATGGGAAAAGGTCATGATGATTGGTTCCAAAACACCCATAACTCTTTTGTGTCTCCCACCTAATATTGGTTTCATGGACCCCCACTACAATTCTTACCAAGTTACACCACACCATCCCGCTTGATATGCCAATGAATCGTATTTCCGTATCCGGTAATGGAATTATATACTATCAAATATATCACAAGTGTTACAACCAACTCCCAATATCAAAAGATCAATGTCTTTGGGAACTATGTAGATTTACATACTTAAATCTCTATAAAAATTATATTTTATCTATAAAAATTCCCCACACATATCTTTTATATATCTGTTTAATTTTAATTCCAAAGTAAATAAGGAATCCTAAGAAAGGGTGAGATTTAACTCTTATTTATGGGTAGATTATCATCAATGGGACATAAAAAAATGAGATACATAACCATGAGAAAATATTCGTAGAATTTAAGTCATGAGGTGTAACATGATAACATAGAAAAGGATGATAAATATAATCACATGGAAGATTGGTATAAATAAAATGATAGCATAAGTCATGGATTCATAATAATGTGGAAACAATATAAGATATGGAATCATACGCATAAGTCAAGGATCACTACCAAGACCAACCTTACAGATTGGAAAGAGTCCCATGTAACATGGAAATGTGAGAACAACATGGAAATGCTATATTCATAAGCAGATCAAGATGGTTTCTTAAAACATATTACTAAGGGTGTTTACAAAGATATCATAAAACATTATCAAGGAAATATTATAAGGATTCATAAACATGAAGGACCCCAGAACACCTTGAGAGGGGAAGGATGAATCAGGGAGTTAACCTTTTCTTTTTAATGTTATGGATCTTGTTCTGATGTTGGTAGGAAATTGTTAAATCTGTCAAATAAATGAAAGCAGGGAGATTACATAGTTCTTTTACATGGTTCAACGCAAAGGGCTATGCCCAAGGAGTATACACAGAATGTGTGTCAACCATACCTAAATCCACTAATCATTATAGCTTTAAGGATTACATGATTTTGACACAGCCACTCTGTGGTAGGCACACTACCTTTACAAAGGTTCATGGATGGATCATTTTATCTGTCAGATCACTTATATTCACTCCCCCTAGCTCACTACTTATGAGATGTCTAACTATCTTTATTGACTTAAAGTTCACTTAAATAGATTTAATTGAAGTATTTTTCTCAGTTCATAATGAGACACTACTTGCATCAAAGTCCTGAAATGATGCACTTGAAAGCAATGAACCACTAAGTCGAGTAAGAAGAACATGTATTCAGCATGTAATGACAATTGTTTGAAACACCCACATTGTGCACACAAGATTTTCTTTTTGTGTGAAAAATATTCACACAAATACATCCTTTACGCACAACTTAAACTTTTTATGTGCGGACTTCAACTTTTCTACACAACTTGATCTTTTACGCGTACAATCAACATTTACGTGCAACTTCCACTTTTACTCACAACATCATATTTTACGCGCAACACCAACCTTTTAATGTGAAACTTCCTTTTTGAGAAACATTTATGCGCATCCAAACTTGGATATTATATAAGTCTATTACCCTATGAAATGAGGGGGGTCACCTATTATTTATAGGCATCACCAACCCCTACGAGTAAAAACCATCGTGTCACGCCAAACTCTTATTCTGCGTGCAATAATTTTTCTTATCAGAACTATTATTCACGCACATCTCATGATTTTTTGTGCACCTCTTGCATTTTCTATTTCCAATATTCTGATACTGAAACACCTTTTGCGTGAGAAACCCAAGCTACATTTTCTATTTCAGGAAAAACCTATTTAGAATATAGTCCATGTTTTTCGTACACCACTGCAATATTTCACACATCTCATGCCTTTGCCATTTTTCAACGATCTGAACTCTTTACTCGCTAACATTTTCAATTGTATGAACACTTTACTATCAAACATTCTGAACATTTAATGAGGATTGACAAAAAACACAAACCACACTCCAATTATTTCATATAATGGCTTTAGTTCCCAGAAAAAATGCTATATCTTGATATTATTTATTTACTCAATGATTTGGAGTGATATAAGTGAACATCCAATTTATTCTAAAATTCTCGTGTGTCACATAGAGAAAAAGATATATAAATCCATAAACATACATGATATGATAAACATGGTAGAAATTAAATGGGTATGCAATAAAATATGGTTATATTTATGGTAAATACCCAATAATCACGATAATAAACTGTAATGTATTTTCACTCAATAATTAAATTGTATATGTTTTAGTCAATAATTTCCACAGAAAATCCATGATTGAGTATCTATGTGGACACCCTAAAATTAGATGAAACATGCATTGGTATTCATAAGGAATGGTATTGGAATAAATGATGTGTTTAATAATATATTATTATATTCAAAAATAAAATTATAGATGAATCATTTTGATTAATTAGATTTTATTTCTACCGAACCACATATATTTAAATAAAAAATAAATTCCTGAGAAGTATATTGAGTGATGGATAACATAAACACAATATACATTATGATATAGATAGAACCCACTTGGACAACATAATGGATGGACTATAAATATTTAATGTACTGATAAAGAAAAAAAATTAATTAGAATTTAATGTATGATAATAACATGAACATTTATGAACATGAATTTGAGACTAAGAAGAGAATATTGGGAATAAAAGAAAAATAATTTAAAATATACAATTACTTTAAATCATGAATTTCTCATTATAACCCCTAATATTTTGATTAATTTAGTTATATTAATTTTTTACATTATTAGGAATCGTTTTCATGTTCATTTTATTACTATTATTACTTTTGATTCATCAATTATCACCATTAATTAATATAATAAATTAGTATTGTTTAGGTTGATCAATTTAAGGTCACTTGGTTCATAGTCTCCAAATGTATTTAGGAATATCTATAATGATCAAAGAGTTATGTCCACATTGGGATATACTCTACACTATGTGGGGGGATCATTGGTGACTCCATTTTATCCCAATTCAACTTTTTATCAGTTTTACCTAATTATTTGGTTATGATCTGGATTACCACATTCTATTACACCACCTACATAATTCATAACACAAAAAATGATTTTAGGATATTCACAATGTTTAATATTTAATTTTAAAGTATAGTCCATGGGGTAATCAAGAAAAAACCCTTGGCCACATGAACCACAAGAGAAAATGAGTGAGTTATAAATAGGAAGGGTATATCCATTAAACATGTGTTTTACTAGTCTATTAGGTAAATATTCATTTCTAAGAAGCACATAGGTGCCTCTGGTACATTATGATGATTTTTGGAATGCTTCCATGGTCTTATCTTTCTTCTCATAATTGAATAATAACATTCATTCAACAATTCTTATTTTATATTCAAAATAGTACACATACAATTCATATAAGAAAATTTGAGTTTTTTTAATTCCATATGTTCTTTATGTGAAAACCAAACATCACAACCTCTTCTTCTTGGGAAATTCAACACAAACTCAAACAATTCATAATCTTGTTATTAATTTTTTTTAAACAGTATTGTGAAACTCTCTTCTCTTCTCATCTATTCTTCTTCTTCTTCATCCTCATATGAAAATAGATATACCCAAGACACTTATTTTTAGAGTTTCCTTTAGTTAAGATAATTTACATTGGTTATTCTTTTTATCTTATATGACACTCATGGTTTTTTAATAATATTTTGATTTCTAGTCACACATATTTATATCTCATTAAACACCCTTTATAGAATAATTATTTTGAAAATCCACAAGCCCTATTTCTTCAAACTTCTGTTGAATATCAATGAAAATTAGTAATAAATATTAAAAATCTATTAAATCATTATTTTACATATCATTTAATTTTAAAAATATTAAATGATTATAAATTCTACCTTTCAATTCATTCAATAAAATTTACTTCACACGCCATTATTCTTGGTCTTTAAATCCTTCAACAATTATAGAAACATCATATTCTTCCTTATTCTATTATCTCAATGATATGTGGAAATATTGTATAACCGTTACACCAAAAACATTATATATTCAAACTATATTCACATATCTATTTAAAATATTCATTAGTTTCATTTTTGGTTTCCTTGATTTGTACCACTCAAATAATGGTATCTTCTTCTTTCGTTTTTCTTCATTACAAAAAAATCTTTGTTAACATCAATAAAAATAATTCCATTCATGTTATTAGTTATTTTTTCCCATGGATCTCAAAATTATAGCATAGAACCCATGTACTTTATCAATTACTTCACACATATCAAATTTTCTAAGTCTTGAGGGCTTACACAATAGTCAAATGCTTAGAAAATTTTTTATGCTCATGCCTTTTTCATTATTTCTCCCTTAGTACTGTTATATAATAATAAATTCATATGATCTTAACATTTTTATTTTTATGCATTATCAAATTCATACACTTATAAATAGATATTCTCGGCATTAGAATCATTCGGGTGAATTCAATGCCTTATTCTCATCTTTCATTCGCTTACACTTATGTGTAGTTACTATAATAACAAAATATTCTTTACAACATCATATTATATTTGATTTTATTCACTCTATCCATTTTCCCTCAATATAATTTCTTAAATCATAGTCAAATTTTGAATTTTAATTAATTAGGATCAATACAAGGCCATCACCTGACATCTATTAATTTAGATATTCCATGGTGCATATCCATTTCTAAATTCTTTATTCCTTCATATATTTAAAAAAATGGAATAAAATGATATTTATCATGATATTTGGTACCCTAAATCTCAATATACATATAGAAATTGATATATCCATACAATAAATATCTTGAAATCCTCTCCTTGATTTGTGGTTCATAAATTATCCATTGTTTTTGAAGCATGATACTCTTTTGATTTTGATGATCCTAACTTTGATCATTATACTCCTTGTATCTTAGAGTGAAACATCCATTAATATAAATCTTTAATTTTCAATTATTATGACAGTTTTTATCGTGATATATACATAAATGAAAAATATATCACTTTTCATTTGCTGAGTCAATAATCTCTTACCAGTCTTTCCACAACTCCTACCATGTATGTCCATGACCACTTAGACTACCATGAGTCAGATCCCTACTCATTAATGGAGTTCGTTAAACATCCTTTATTAGGCAATTAATATTTTACTCATGTGGTGGATAATCATTCATTTATTCTCCCAGTCATAATTCCTTTTTGTAGTTGAATATCATTCCTTCATATAGACAGTTTGTATTCCATCATACGGTCAGTGGAATCAATGTTAATGAATAAGGTACCATATATTCATGTGGCCTCATGAGTTAATATGAGACCACCCATCACATACTCTATCAAAAAAAATCCATAAAAAAATTTCCACGATAAAAATTCTAATAACTCCTATGTAATTTCATCAAACATAATCATCCATGTTATGTTATAATCATGAAATAAATTTGTGGGTTATCTTCATCTTTAACAAGCTTCATATTCATATCATATTGACATATCTTGAAAATAATTCCTTGAAAAAAATACAACTCTAAAAATGTTACCACCACAATCTCCCTCATCATATTTTTTAGAAATACCTCTTGAATAATGTGAAAATATGTGATGCCTTTACTCCCACATTCCCCAATCCTGTCAAACTAGAATTTACATTCTCTCTCTTTTAATGTAAATAAATTCAATAAAATTTAGAAATTGAAATTAATTTTCATTCAAGAGACGTTCCAATAACAATTACACTACAATTTTACACGATCTTTATTTTATGTATAAAATAAGATGGTTTATTCAAGACAATAATTTTTTCCATTTTCAAATGAATTTTATAGTAAATGAAATGAAAAATATTTAGCTTTCATAAAAACATTTCAATAATTTTATAGAATGATACCTGTTGTGATAAAAACATGTTATAGAATAAATCTACCCAATACTCATATACTCGATTTAACAAACAAGTCAAAAACAATAATATACAAAGCGTGATTGACATTTTAGGAAAAAAATATGAATCTAATTCAATATTGAAATTTAATTCCAATGATTTGATTCAATTTCTCCCCATTTATGAAATGATTTTATTTTCTATTTCCATGGATGATGGATTTATGAAGGAATTCGATTTCAATGACACTCCTGTAAGCATATTGCAATGTAATTCATATCGGTGTGAAATATTGATTCTAGAAACATCTTCTTTATTATTCCACACATATCCTCCTCAAGGGAATACTCCAACAATTATTCATCATGAATATTAACTTCATGGAATAGATCATTGGAATTTTTAAATGTGGAATACACCATAAATTTTTCTTTCTCATCTAGTTGAAGATATTTGACAACTTTTAAATATTAATTATGGTATATATTCATTAACATATATTATTTGGAATAATATAATGTGAGATCAATCCAAGAGAGTGTCAATCATGACCAGACACGTAGAGTCTTGATGCACAACTACCCCAAGCACATCCCCAAAATGCCAGTGGCTGGAAACAAGAACCAAGTAGGAAAATACCACACATGGAAGGCATTAACCTCATTCACCTATATAAAAACACATGTCTCTAAGAACATAAAATTCTGAAATGTAAAAAAATTAAAGGGGGTTGTAGGAGAGGACCTAATGTGCTCGTAAGGGGCTCCGCCTTCGCTCGGTTCTCCCCTATCATTGTCTCTCTTCCCATTCGGGGATGGAGGCGACTTCTTTATCTGCGCCTTTTCGTCCTCTTTCATGGCATAACGATCACCATTCATGGAGGCATCTTTTGGGTTCACACCCTGGTGATTCATTGTCAGCCTGTTATTTATCCCTATCTATAGATCTAGATAGGGTTTCTCTAGGTGGCGGCACAGCCCAGGGAGGGGCCTCTTCTTCTGCGGTCTGATGGGTGGTGCCTCATTTCTGTGTCGGTATTGGGTGTGGTGGTAGGTTTGTTGCAGTCTTCATGTGCGTGCAGATAAGAAGGTGGTGACAGGAGTGGATTGCGGCGTGATCTTCTTCGGGTGTATTCCATCGACAGTGATGTTGTGGTTTTTGTTCGATTTTGTTTTCTGAATTTGGTTTTGTTGGGGATTTCATTTCCATCTCCGCGTGTCTCGTGATATTCTGGCTTCAGTGTTTTGGGTTTTGATCTTGATGTTCAATTGGGGATTATCGGATCGATAGAGGTGGTGTGTGATGTTGCATTAGATTCAGTTCTGATGATCGTTTATAGAGTTTTAATGAAGGAGATCCTTGTTCAGGGTGATGTGTGGAGAGTTGTGACGACTTCACGATGGCAGACCAAATTGATTGCAGTAAGGGTTTTTCTGTAGTGGTTTTGCAGCATGATGGATGATTTTTGGAAAACATTGAATGATTTTTTTATTGAATTTGTGAATCTGTGGAATGGCTGGTCTTTTTGGTTTATGGCTCTTCAGTTCACGATATTTGGGTCAATGCATCCGGTTCTCATCAAGGGAAGGCTCTAGAGGAGGTCTAGAGCAGGGATATTTCACCTTTCATGGCAATCCAAAATTGGACGATTGAGAGGGTATGGTGTTTTCCATCAGTACTGTGCCCGTGCATTTGTGCACATGACTGCTAGCCGTGCAGTGATGTGAAAGTGAAATCTCATATTAATGATTTTGATACTGGGGTGGAACCTACTTTACAAATTTGAATCAGATTGTTTTTTTCTTTGGACATTGTACTGGAAGGCTTGAATTTCTTTTTATGTCTTTGAATTCGTTTGGGTTCTCCCTTATCCCTTAAAAGTGTGTCTATATTTATAATAAAAAACTAATTTTCAGTTAGTAAAAAAACTAAAACAAAAACATGCCTACACATATAATCCCACAATTAGAGTACATAAATAATGCATTGAAAGTAATAAAGGGTCCAAATACAAAACCATAAAAATACATTAAAGGGGAAAAATTCATAAGGAACCGGCACTATCAAATTTCACCACTCAAAAAAAACCTTGGTCCTTATAACCCAAAATATAATCTACATATTCCCTTTCCTCCCCGAACATCATTAAAGGGGTCACCCTCATGTTAAGACACGACACATGCAGGTGGATCTCATACAGAATTGAGTATAAAAATACCTAGTAGAACACCATGAAAATACTAATGAAAATTCATTAATAGTATTTAGCACATAACAAGAATATAATATTAAATGAAAACCCCGGATATACCCAGGAAGGACACCGCACCTCTAGGTGGTCTCAATCAAATTTAAATCCACAATTTTCTACTTAATGATTCAATGGAATGCTTGTATTGGGATAATCCACTCCATGAGTAATGTTATTTTCATAGAATCTCGTAAAATAGATCATTATCATTGGTCCACACCAAATAAAACTCATTGATCTATAAATATCTCTTTAAATAGATAGGGTTCACACCTAGGACTTCTAGGGGCACAATAAAACCACTATGGATCAACCTTCAATGTTGTGTATCGTTTCCCAATGATACCACAAACCCTAATGAAACAGAACTCTATATAGGGGATGAACACCATTAACAATGAGGTTTTTCCTATTCCCTAAACCATACCTAGGGTATAATTAAAAATGATAGAAGATCACTCTCCCATATCATGGAGGGACACCCAAAAATCTAGATTATTCTTATCATCTAGATGAGATCCTAATCCAAACATGTGGATGAAATTTCATATTGTACCCTCAAGGGGATAGACCAATGGAATGTACTCAACCAATACCAGTCCAAAATGATGAAACCAAATGATATGAACACCCTAAATGTTGGTGCACGATGTGTAAAAGGGGTACAATGTTTTTCTATCCAAGTCATGGTTTTGTTGTGTTATTCCATCTCACATGGAATGTATATCTCCATATACATGGTGTGTATGTAAGGATACACATCATGTACAGGTCTTTCGAAGCCCTACCTGTGTCGTCTGTCTATGCCCATGTTATTTTGGTCATATCTATGTAACAACCTATATACACCATGTTCTTTCTAAGTACAAGTCTCTAACCATTTACACTTACCGTTTCCTTATACCCCATCCTGCTTGTTCCCCTGTATTCTATGAGACACATGTTGAACTCCCAAAATAGGTCACCTGGCATGTGATAGATGTCCCATGGTTTGTGATCTTTTATTCTCTACAGAAACCCCATAACCATAAATAAATGACTACATAATGTGTGTTCGTTGGACTACACACAATTTAGATGATAATTTCTTTTAAATTAAAAGATTTTTGACGAGTGTCATTAATAATATACCTTCAGAACCAATCATGACCAAGGATCTCATATCTTGTCCAACTAAGTCTCATCACCACCTACTCATCGAATTTTGGCCACCAAATATGATTATGAAACCACCTCCTTCACTAAATTCTCATCGTATGCCACATTAGGAAATTGGGATCATTCAATATAGTCTCTTTAATCATTGAATATCCCACCATCATTATCGGTCCCCAATACACAACCTTAAAGACAAGAAATACCTGGGTTATGTTATGTTGTGAAATAGAATGGTCACAAAATTATCAAATATTGTGCATTCATCAAACCGTAAGGAATAAAAATTTACCATGATGAACATAAGAAGAATGTTGTGAGAAATTCATAAAACACAAACATTAATAATTAACCAAGTCCATTAATCAATTTTGACTCGATTATTTTTCCAAGAATGAGACAAATAAACGGGGGAAAATAAACAAAAAAATCAATATATTTTAAATAGAACATTAATTGATGGAAAAATCCATTATTATTTGTTTATTAGATCCATTTTTTATCTAAGATATAATTAAAAACATTAATAATATAAATCAAACATCTTACATGATGTTTTGATCTATCACTAATGAATAATGAATAGGTGTTTCCATCATTGGTGAGATCCATGATCTCTATTGGTGTACAATCTCTAATATGATGTTGATCTAATGTAGATATCAAAAGATTCTCCAATAGATCCTCTCAATCCCTATGTTATGTGAGTAACCCTAGGGATTAGGCAGATCAATTAATAAATAGATTATTCTATATTGATGTATCAAAATAAATTAAATAAATTAAATTTATTTATTTTATTATTTCCTCTAACGATATAATTTTTTAAAAACACCTAACGCTAATAAATATATTTTCACACATTGGGTAAATATAACACAATGATCTTAATGTAGGACTCATAATTTTTATCTGAGCCTCTATTTTGGAGTGAAAAAATATTTTCTCTGATATTAATATTTTCAATATTTTTCAGATATGAATTTTGAGATAATCATACCTCATAATATCACACAATCTTATTACATATCATTGAGGATAATAAATATAATATCTAAGGTAGTACTTGAGAAAATCAGAGGAATTACATTCTACCAACTATTGGGTTTATCGTCCCAAAAAGAAAAACACATTCGTAAAATATAAGGTATTCATATCACATCTATGTCTCTTGCTCCATTTTTCTCTCCAAAAGATTCTCCAGACACAACTAGACATGTACTAGGGTAATAGATAACCCAAAAATGATCCTCTCCTATTTGTCATTGAGCTCTATTCTGTACTCAGCAATGTTAGCATCTTTCTTGATGTCCAGCTCACCTAAAATGATAACATGCAATGAGTCAAGCACGTACATCCACATCTGTGAAAGGTGAATGACATAATTTACCGATCTAATTGAAATTGCAGAGATAAGAGTTATTCCACATTGCCATGTCAATGTAATATTTGTAAATGGATAATGAATCCCATATATATCTTGTCTCCCCCAAAAAAATATCTATCATCCACGTCGACACGAGTCTCTCCAGAACACATTACACATCATCCTCAATATCTAAATGATTTTTCTTGGGATTTTATAAGACATATGATAGATCTATGATGTCATCGACCACTATATGATGATTTGAACCTTCTCTATCATAGGCCACACAAACTCTAGTCCAATGATTGTTGAATCCCATGTATTATTCCAACAAAGTTGAGGCCTTCAGGGTCACCCATACAAGGCCTCAATTTTTGTCATACAGATGGTGCAATTGTAGATATTTTTGTATTCACACTTGGAAAAGGGTAGGTGATCCTCCCAACAATATAAAATGTAAAACGTGTAAGCTTGAAGTATTTCATATGAGACTTAAATGGTTCTATAGGTTTAGTCGTTAGTGTAAGTGTGAAAACCCATACTCAAACACAACTGATTTTCAATGTTATACTAAAATCCTATGTATAATCATGACATAAAGAGATCATCACAGTCTAAAATGATCATTGAGGGAACATTGTTGAGTGATATTATATCCTGAAAGAGCAATAATATCACTCTCTCTATTGAACTATTCTCTCAAATAAAAAGGAAGTAGGATGACATTGTGAGTAAAATATGATGACTTGGATAGCATTATGTCCTCTAGACATACATTGTAACCCTATAATAATGTAAATGGATATCTAATCCCACAAACACTCCA